>CM060937.1:81439891-86439891 GCA_030765085.1 Allium cepa
TATATATATACATATGAAGTTGAAAATTTTGAAATTAAAAGGTGTATAAAAATCTTTATTAAAAATGGAAGAAAATTAAGAAAATGGAGTTTAATAATTTATATCATATGTTTAAATGTTAAGTTTGGAAATTTTAAGATATGATATTTATAATTGGATTTTTCCCGAAATAAATTGAAATGAATATTCTAGTATAATTTGAATTGGGAAAAATATATATATTTTATTACTAGAAATTGAAGTCTTATTATTTATGGATTTTATGTGAATATTCAAGACTAATTAATAGAACAATTGATCTGTTGAAAGAATAAAATCCAATTTTAGTTTGAAATATTGTTACTCAAAATGGATATACGTATATATGAATAAATTGAAGTGGTTTTGGAACTTGAGAGAGATAATATAAATTTTGGTTTAGACTTTAATAAAGAAATGTATTTGTAAAGCCATGAGAACTATTTTCTTTACAAAGTAACATTTAAGTTAAACCATTTAATTCATATACCGTTGAATGTCCAAACCATTCAAGTTTTTAGAAGTTATGGTTTTAAATTATGATTTTCAAAATATTATGCTTTGAAAATATTTGATTTTCAGACGTTATGAAGTTAAAGCATTATGATTTGGAAAAGAATTATATTTGGGATAAGTGATAAAATATGGTTTTGGGTTTTGAAATGATATCGTATTCATGGTTATGAAATGGAATGTTTATTCTGATTTTTAAAGTATAACCTATTTTTAAATGACCGCGGTGTTATAATAACGATGGGTTGGCAAAGAGACCGGGATCGGATATGGACATACTCTCTGTCGATACCGAAAACCACTTTGACTAACCGTGTACGCGGTGGAGATTCCAGAATGAAGTAGGTGGTGGCGACGTTTCCTGTAAGGTAAATACGTGGACCCGACTCCCGTGAGTTGGCATAAGGTGGCTAAAACAGGAGCGATTCTCAGGCCAATGAGGTCATTCCTCTGATCGGACCCTCCTCTTCGATATTATACTTTGACTTGGATTGATTCAGTGGCCACTTCTATATTTTGATTTTGGGGAGTTAGTCCGAGGTGGGCGGTAACTGCGGCTACGCGTTTCCACCAGCCTGGATAGCAATTGGTATATCTACCCTGGCGTTGCCTAGTTGTGCCGTGTCACCTACCATACCGAGCCTTTACTACGAGTTTCTATTTGTGTTGTACCTATGGAGTATCCTCTGGTAGCCTCCCGATCAGGAGGTATTACGGTACTGTATAGACTATTGGCATTTTACGTGTTAAGGTGGAAAATGTAAAGCCTTAACGCTATTTAAAAGTAAGTTTATTTTACAAATAGACACTATTATAATAGCGCAATATACTACATAGTAAATAGTTTAACGGATCCTTAGGAGATGTAAATCCCGAGCATCTCTTGAGTTACTGTACTCGTATTTATTTCTGTTAATTTAAATCACATAAGATCTTTTAGTTCTGACTCGAGTGTTTTTGTCTTTTCAAATTCGCTCGGGTCAGTCCGAGCGTTTCAGGATCGAAGACTTTAGCTTTGGAGGACGAAGACGAAGAATCCGTATCATTATTATTTATAGTATTGCACCACACTCTTTCTATTCCGCTGCATTATTTGTATTGGTATGTGTAACTCTGATATTTATTGTATAAAGAAGAATTAACTGTTTTGTAACCGTTTATGAACTGTATATTTATTATTATATTTTATCGTTCCGCTGTGAGATTCTATTTTGTTTTATTTCTTCTCTGTTTTTCTTATTTACCCCATAACAATCCGCCCTTGCGTATGCTTTTAATTGGCACGTGTGTCGGTTTAAAGTGTGCGAAAAGGCGGGATGTTACATATCACTTATTCGGAATGAGATTTATGACACAAAGGTCCTCTCCCGGCTAAACCGAATAACGAGCGCTTATTTTAAAAATAAGTGTAGCATTCAAATTCAGGAAAATCACACAAATACCCATTTAAAGGTAAATATTGATAGTCGATTATTTAACTATCAAGGCCAACAACCAAATATCCAGCACCATAACAACATTAGGCCCTTTTTATTAATCTTCCAGAAATTAAATAACTTTCCAGATATTCACTTCAATCTATCTTTAAAAAGATATGTTCTCTAAACCATTTCAATTTCTTCATTGGAAAACATTTCCAAATACTTATTTAACGATAAGTAATTCACAAATCTACTTATTTTCAATACTTAGAAAATATTCAATATACTTAAATCACGATTAAGTATATATTTTATTCTTTAAAGAAAACATTCTCTTAAACACATTTATTTGGGCCAAAATGAATGTTGCGTAAAACATCGTTATGACAACCCAAAATCACTAGTATAGGGATTCGAAATTAAGATAGATATATAAATCCCAATACTATACAAAAACCTTTCCTTTCGGAAATCATTTACTATAACAACAATGTTATAGTCCATCTTTTCCTTATTTCTCGAAAACGTCAATTTCAACAATGAATGTTGAAATCTATGATTTCGACACTTAATACATTTTAAAACAACTTCAAATCGTTTTAATTCTATTTAAAATATCACTTCCCCAAAACACTTTAATATATTATTCACTGTCCCAAAATCGTGAATATTCTTTGTTAACCAAATTCAACATTTTTCTAACATTTTATTTAAAGGATTATCCACCGTCCAAAATCGTGAATATATCTCCTTTAAAAATCTGAAATAATTGACTTATCAAAGTAAGCCGGTTTCGGATTTATAAGACAATGTTTATAAATCCCATTTATATTTTATAGCAACTTCAACTTATAAAATCACTTTATTGACAAATTCTATTTATATCCCAATTAAATGCCAAAATCCAATTTATAAGTTAATTACTTATAAATTCTTTTATTTTACAAAATCTATTCATTCTATAACTTCCCGGTTTATAAATCTATAAATTTCATTTACTTATGAAATCCATTTATACTTCATTTTAACGCTTATAAAAACTCGTTTTATAATTCCGATATTTTAATTTATAAAATATCAATTTTATAAATCTTTTATATAAATCGTTTATAATAATTCAAAAATCCCAATTTAAACTATTTTTATAAAATTCATTAACTCCATATTTCAAAAATCAAATTTTAAATATATTTCTCAAAAATCATAAATTTTATAACATTAAAATTATAACGTTTATTTATTTAAAATCAATCAATTCCAAAAATTTAATAAAACGTATAATTTCAAAAATCACTTTAAAATCCTTTTAAATTTTGAAAATCATTCCTTTAACATTTTTAAAACTCCAAAATAGGCCCAATGATGCAACAGCACCAAATAATCAATCACGGCATCCAAACATCATATGTCATCATATGATAATCAACAAATATCACAATATCTGAAATCAAATAAATACTGGTGAGGAATCCAGTTGGATCCCTCCAACCTATTTCCCTGCATCCACAGACATTGGCACAATACCAATTCCGTTTCAATACGGAATATCGCGGTATATGGGATTTATAAAAATATTATCCGCTATTATGCTGCGCAATAGGGTCTCATCCGCTATATAATGCGGGAAAATCAACTCCAAGTACATATATAATACCAATTCCAATCAAGATGGAATTATCGCGATATATGTTTTTAATAGATAACATCCGCTTAATATACGACATATAGGGTCTATTTAAAACAACAGATAATAATTTATCATTCAATTATACAATCAAGCAATTTTAAATCTAACTATTTAAAATTTAAATCGAAACAATTTCGATTGAGTGAGAAGTTCTCACCTTGGTTTCCGATAACAGTTGTAGCTTTTTATTTCGAATAAAACTAAACGTGCGTTTAGTTTTATCCAAAATTATCGATAGCTCCAAACGACTCCGAACCAGCTCCATTGCATAGTGCTCGACAAAACGAAGCCAACGCAACTTGTTTCGTGATTTTTCGACCTCGTATAAAAAAGATATTGATATTTAAAGTTCATAAGAATTATAATATAATTAAATTACAATTTTTTATATAATTTTAATACCCTAGCTATTCTGGACCGCACGATAAAATTAAGGAAATCACAGCCGAAAACCATCTTCTCCTTCCCCCAGTATTCGAGCGCGACTGTGAACCCAACAATGCCGTGCAAAACCCTAAATCAGGCGACCACCTTCGACGACATATACATCGATCAGAGGCCTACATCTTGCAGCCCATCTCGAGAGCTACCTACGGCCGAAGACCCATTGAACTAGGTCGCCTCCTTGGCACAAAAATCAAGAATGAATGCGATGCCTTCTCGTACGAATTGCCGACTATCCACGCTTCTAAAATCGATCTTAACCGTTGAAGTTATAGATCTCGATATGATCTTTGTTTTTGTAGTTGAACGTTTTTTCTGAATCGAGTTGTGGATTTGAAGAAAATTGGAGGAAAAGGTGGGAAGATGTCGGCCATTGAAGGTAGCTGGCAGCTAGAAGAGGATTAGGGTTAGGGTTTTCTTTGTGGTTGCAATTGTGAAATATGAGGTGCTTTTATAGAAAATTGGCGAAACACTATTCATCCAAAATTTTCTGAACTCCAAACGAAGCGTGCCGGCTGGCGTTTCTAAGGTTTACCTCACGTTCCGGACACAATGGAATGTGTTTCGGAAGCTACTTCAATCATATGTGCGAGTTACGGAAATAAACGATCAAATTTAAATTAAACCGATTAAACTAATTTTCTTTGCGTTTTGGCTTGCCCCGGACAAACCTTAAGTCCGATTGACATGAAATTTGAAACCATACAATAATTTAACATTACGGATCTGATGAAACTGGTTTCGTCGAAATCCGAGACTGTTTGAAAAATGGCTATTTTAAGTCGTAAGTTAAATATTAAAATATTCAATTTTCACAAATTAACTTTTAATTGAATTTTAAAAGTTCTAAAATATCGTTCTAACTCCAATATGATTTAACATAACTTTATAAATCATTTTTAATCAAATTAAACCCAAATTCCAATTATTCCTGAAACCTCATATATTAATTGTCGATTTAGTTATCCAATTAAATCCAGATATTCAAAATCTAATTTATTCGGCTTACAAATTTTACTTGCTAATATTCAAAATCATTTAGATATTATGAATTTCAAATGACTGAAATTCTGGGTCGTTACAAAATTCCCCCCTTAAAAGAATTTCGTCCTCGAAATTACCAAGTAAGAAAAAGTTATAGAATCCATTAACTTTTCAAAACCATTCAAATTAGATTTCAAATTCACTTAAGTGTTTAACTTTTCCAAAATCCAATAGTTAAACTTCTTACAATAACGTTACTAAGTTTTCAAATCATACATAGTTATCTTTTCAAAACCAACTATATTGTTTAACTTTTCAACTCAAAATCAAAACTATAGTTTTCAAAAAAATTCCAATTTTCTAAAAAATATTCTAACGCCTTAAATTTCAGAAAAATTCGCCATAGCCTCCTTTGCGCAGCTCGATCCGAAAAAAATGATAGTATATATATCACAAATATACATCTCATCAAGTAATGAGGCATCCCGTAGGAAAAAAAAATGTAAAAGTACGATATGTAATCCGAGATATGTACCTTATATATTTATTTGCGAGCATATATGGCTAATATAGCATGCAAGCAAGCTCCAAATGCGAAGCAAGCGCAATCCACACCTACTAAACACACAACAAACAAATGAGAACATGTATATATGAAAGTAATATCAATATACAACATATACCAACAACTATATATGTCCATATAACCAATGCAACAAAAGCAATAAATTCAACCATCAACCAATTATCATCCCCTAACATCCAACAAACCCGTAACCAAATCAATATAAATTCACTTCTCATTAATATTCAATGAATTGGTTTTCCAATTTAAATCACATTTGATTTCATTAACACTGGATGTTTTTACTAACATTCATTTATTCATAGTCAATTAGTTTACATTCATTAATTCATATTCAAGTTGGTTCACTTCCAAATCAAATTCAATTACATAGCTTTCAATTTCATTAATTCAATTTCATATGGATTTCTATACAATCAACTAACAACCAACGTATAACCAACTTAACAAAATTTATTTAATTCGCTTACATTCATTCAATTTGGTTCATCACTTTAAATTAGCTTTAAGGAATTAACACTTACATCCATTATTTCATATCAATTTATTTACATTCAATTGATTTACATTCAATTCAACTACTAATTCATTTAACCACAAAAGTTGAATTTCTTTTATATAACTCAAGTTCACATCCATTTAATTCACTTTATTATTTTACTTCGATACCAAAATCAACTTCATTCAAAATTACTTAAGCTATATTTCATTTCAAACGTCATTTGTTTAACTTAACTTAAATTTCCACTTATAAATCCAATTCAGATTCCAATTCCAGTTCTATTTACTTACAAATTCAAAATGGATTTCAATTTCATTTTCTTGCACTTGCAAATTTTATTTATTCATTCATAATTTATTTTCCAACTTAATAATTGTATTCCATTCATTTTATATAACATTCCAGAGTCTTTTCAATCTTTCAAAACCATTTTTGAAACCAATTCAATTATCCTTTGAATTTCAAAACCCAAACCCAAATTTTCCAAACAACTTTCATTTAAAACAATTTGGTAGAAATCCCTCTTTTGGAAACCCGAAAATGAACACCGATGATGTTGCAATCATCATCGGAATTATTTTCCAGCAACCGAAAAGAGTTTAGAGCTTTTATCCCTCCAAAAACATTTTTTTCCAAACCTTTGAAAACCATTTTCAAACTCAAAAAGGAATTTAATCTTTTCCAAATTGCAAACCCTTTCAAAACATTTCCAAATATTCCTCTGGAATTTTACTTCAAATTACAAATCACATTTACAAATCTTTTAATTATATAATTTCATTTATTGTATATATACGATTATTTCACAATTGTAAATTATATTAATTATAATTCCATCTTAATAATTCATTTGCTTATACAATTTATTCTTTTAATTAACTTATATATATATATATTCTTACATTTCAACAACCAAACAATCAATTTTATATGCACCTCAATAATTTCTGAAAAATTATTTTTTATATGTAAAATATAAACAAGGTAAAATTATTTCATTTACCCTATTTTAAACCGATATTGTGTCAAATTGTTCTGTACAAGTGTTTAGAGATCCCTATCGACAACGTTAATTACTCGTATTGACCAGAATCCATATACCACTCAACAAACCAATCATCATAATATGAAACAATGTATATTCACTAACAAATACGCGCTCATAGCTATTATTACACTCAAACTTATTCTAGAATACTGCTGACTCTATCTCTAATGAGTAATTCCCAACAGAGCTAAGGTTGTCGCTTAATCATAAGCTCTGATAACAAATGTAACGATCGCAATTTTTCGACTCACGAAGACTGACATTAATACGTCCACTGTATCAACTGCCGAGAAATCGAAGGCCGGAAAACTGAACCGTTAGGGTTAAAGAAGAGGTAGAAGATAGAAGAAGAAAGAAAGAAAAAGAAAACAATAGAAACAACAGCAGAATCTCACAATCGCAGCGGAACAACATATAATAGATAAATGAATATCTTTAAAACAAAGAACTATATCAGTCATTACATTACATCACAATACATAACATTATCAGAGTTTACAACAACAAATAGCGGAAAAGATATACTATATACTAATTGATACGCCATGCCATCCAGCTTGCCTCTTTATCTCCACAACATCTCCTAAATTCCAAAATATCCTGATAACCTAACTCTAGACTGTCCGTGTTAAAATTGGTGGGCACCCAGAGTTTAAGAAAGGAAACAATAAACTCCAGGTCAGTCATGGGACTGGTGTGAGAACTTAAAACAGTTTATTTTTAAAAAAATAAACAAACAAATATTTTAAATTAGATTCGCAATGCTTTTGAGAAAATGAGACTACCATAAGGCCTCCCGCATACACACACAATGCAAACGCAGAATCGGAGGAGATTTCTCCTTATGATAGTCAAATATGCTTGATACGTAGAAATTTTCTTTGATATTATTATTATAGGTGCAAAGTGTAGGAAAACATTTCGAAAGTAAAGATATAAATCTTAGCCAGCATAGGCATTCCGCACTTATGTCTACTATAGCTACCATGTTCAATAGCAGGTTACCGCCACATTCCATGGCAGGTTCTACAACTAACACCGTACAAGGTTTCGTATTGGAGTTTGGATTTCCAACAAATGGTCAGGCCAAGGAACTTCCCATTGCCACATAGGTACGCCTCTGGAAAGACGCCCCGAGAACCTAACCTAACATTACGATTAGATCTCTGCCAACACAAGGCTGGGTTACCCCTAGCTGGGTAACTACTGACACGAATATGCCATCCCCCGGTCGCAACCGACCTAAATCCCGTGATTCACCAACAACCACAAAGTAATAAGTTTGCAGCAACAACATAGGTTAAGTATCAGGGCTCCATACCATAATACCACCTCTATCCAGAAGAAAATGACATACACTAAGAGGGCGCTATCCCCTAATAACCTTGCCGCATCTTTCCTGTTTTGACCATTTTCGGGGTGTGAGGTCCGACGAAGTCTCATCCACAAAGCTACGATTTATACAAAAGCCACGCTTTGATCAACAAATGCTCAACAGCACTTCGTATGCCACATTACCAATTTGGGAATATATCACTAGTAACCATCAACTACATAACCTCTGAGCTCGTACGTCTTAGAGAAGGGTGTTAAGCTAAGAGAATAAATTCTCCGCCACCAACATAAATATATTTGATAGAAACCAGCTTTACGTCTCAAATTGTAATGTCAGATACACAACCATACAAGTCCGTTTCGGGATCGAACGGAACTGAAGGCACTTCCAAAGAAGCCCTTGCAATCCGAATATTCACTAATCACGACCGGATTTCCCATCACAAAGGGTGATAAAATCTCTATATCGGAGATCAGCCGAAGCAGAGTCATTCGACGGTAATCCTTCCATTTTCAAAAATACCCGGTCACTGGTCTTCAAATGCTATCCATTATGACATATCACTTATTTGAAATTGAATTTATGACACAAAGGTCCTCTCCCGGCTAAACCGAATAACGAGCGCTTATTTTAAAAATAAGTGTAGCATTCAATTCAAGCAAATCACACAATACCCATTTAAAGGTAAATATTGACAGTCGATTATTTAACTATCAAGGCCAACAAACAAATATCCAGCACCATAACAATCATTAGGCCCTTTTTATTAATCTTCCATAAATTAAATAACTTGCCAAATATTCACTTCAATCTATCTTTAAAAAGATATGTTCTCTAAACCATTTCAATTTCTTCATTGGAAAATATTTCCAAATACTTATTTAACGATAAGTAATTCACAAATCTACTTATTTTCAATACTTAGAAAATATTCAATATACTTAAATCACGATTAAGTATATGTTTCATTCTTTAAAGAAAACATTCTCTTAAACACATTTATTTGGGCCAAAACGAATGTTGCGTAAAACATCATTACGACAATCCAAAATCACTAGTATAGGGATTCGAAATTAAGATAGATATATAAATCCCAATACTATACAAAAACCTTTCCTTTCGGAAATTATTTACTATAACAACAGTGTTATAGTCCATCTTTTTCTTACTTCTCGAAAACGTCTATTTCAACAATGAATGTTGAAATCTATGGTTTCGACACTTAATACATTTTAAAACAACTTCAAATCGTTTTAATTCTATCTAAAATATCACTTCCCCAAAACACTTTAATATATTATTCACTGTCCCAAAATCGTGAATATTCTTCATTAACCAAATTCAACATTTTTCTACACATTTTATTTAAAGGATTATCCACCGTCCAAAATCGTGAATATATCTCCTTTAAAAATCTAAAATAATTGACTTATCATAATAAGTCGGTTTCAGATTTATAAGACAATGTTTATAAATCCCATTTATATTTTATAACAACTTCAACTTATAAAATCACTTTATTAACAAATTCTATTTATAGCCCAATTAAATGCCAAAATCCAATTTATAAGTTAATTACTTATAGATTCTTTTATTTTACAAAATCTATTCATTCTATAACTTCCCAGTTTATAAATCTATAAATTTCATTTACTTATGAAATCCATTTATACTTCATTTTAATGCTTATAAAAACTCATTTTATAATTTTGATATTTTAATTTATAAAATATCAATTTTATAAATTTTTTATATAAATCGTTTATAATAATTCAAAAATCCCAATTTAAACTATTTTTGTAAAATTCATTAATTCCATATTTCAAAAATCACATTTTAACTATATTTCTCAAAAATCATAAATTTTATAACATTAAAATTATAATGTTTATTTATTTAAAATCAATCAATTCCAAAAATTTAATAAAACGTACAATTTCAAAAATCACTTTAAAATCCTTTAAAATTTTGAAAATCATTCCTTTAACATTTTTAAAACTCCAAAATAGGCCCAATGATGCAACAGCACCAAATAATCAATCACAATATCCAAACATCATATATCATCATATAATAATCAACAAATATCACAATATCTGAAATTAAATAAATACTGGTGAGGAATCCAGTTGGATCCCTCCAACCTGTTTCCCTGCATCCACAGACATTAGCACAATACCAATTCCGTTTCAATACGGAATATCGCGGTATATGGGATTTATAAAAATATTTTCCGCTATTATGCGGCGCAATAGGGTCTCATCCGCTATATAATGCGGGAAAATCAACTCCAAGTATATATAATACCAATTCCAATCAAGATGGAATTATCGCGGTATATATTTTTTAATAAATAACATATGCTTAATATACGGCGTATAGGGTCTATTTAAAACAACAGATAATAATTTATCATTCAATCATACAATCAAGCAATTTTAAATCTAACTATTTAAAATTTAAGTCGAAACAATTTCGATTGAGTGAGAAGTTCTCACCTTGATTTCCGATAACTTTTTATTTCGAATAGAATTAAACGTGCGTTTAATTTTACCCGAAATTATCACTAGCTCCAAACTAATCCAAACCAGCTCCATTGCATAGTGCTCGACAAAATGAAGCCAACGCAACTTGTTTCGTGATTTTTCGACCTTGTATCAAAAAGATATTGATTTTTAAAGTTCATACGAATTATAATATAATTAAATTACAATGTCTTTTATAATTTTAATACCCTAGCTATTCTGGACCGCACGATCAAATTAAGGAAATCACGGCCGACAACCATCTTCCCCTTCCTCCAGTATTCGAACGCGACTGTGAACCCAACAATGCCGTGCAAAACCCTAAATCACGCGACCAACTTCGACGACATATACATCGATCACAGGCCTCCATCTTGTAGCCCATCTCGAGAGCTACCTACGGCCGAAGACTCATTGAACCCGGTCGCCTCCTTAGCACAAAAATCGAGAACGAACGCGACGCCTTCTCGTATGAATTGCCGACTATCCACGCTTCTAAAATCGATCTTAACCGTTGAAGTTATAGATCTCGATATGATCTTTGTTTTTGTAGTTGAACGTTTTCTGAATCGAGTTGTGGATTTGAAGAAAATTGGAGGAAAAGGTGGGAAGATGTCGGCCATTGAAGGTAGCCGGCGGCTAGAAGAGGATTAGGGTTAGGGTTTTCTTTTGGTTTGCAATTGCGAAATATGAGGTGCTTTTATAGAAAATTGGCGAAACACTATTCATCCAAAAAAATTCGAACTCCAAACGAAGCGTGCCGACTGGAATTTCTAAGGTTTACCCCGCGTTCCGGACACAATGGAATGTGTTTCGGAAGCTAATTCGATCATATGTACGAATTACGGAAATAAACAATCAAATTTAAATTAAACCGATTAAACTAATTTTCTATGCGTTTTGGCTTGCCCCGGACAAACCGTAAGTCCGATTGACATGAAATATGAAACCATACAATAATTTAACATTATGGATCCGATGAAACTGGTTTCGTCGAAATCTGAGACTGTTTGTAAAATGGCTATTTTAACTCGTCAATTAAATATTAAAATATTCAATTTTCAAAAATTAACATTTAATTCAATTTTAAAAGTTCTAAAATATCGTTCTAACTCCAATATGATTTAACATAACATTATAAATCATTTTTAATCAAATTAAACCCAATTTCCAATTATTCCTGAAATCTCACATATTAATTGTCGATTTAGTTATCCAATTAAATCCAGATATTAAAAATCTAATTTATTCGACTTACAAATTTTACTTGTTAATATTCAATATCAATTAAATGTTATGAATTTCAAATGACTGAACTTCTGGGTCGTTACACCTATTACATATCATAATATGTAACACACAAATACATAAGCATACAAATTCAATCTTCTAACCATTCATCCAAGCAATCACCCATACAACAAAGAAACCAATTAAACTAAACAGCCATACATAACGTACAAATTCTAAATCCAAATTCGTCAATTAGCATATACATACACACACACACACATATGTGGTGTTTGTGCACTTTTATGAAATGCAACCAATAGCACAGCATCATGGTATTTACGCAGATGGAATATGGCAATATATATATGTGTGTGTGTGTGTGCAAACATCTCACACTTGGGCCCTCCTATATGAATGAGATGATATGACATATAGAGCATGTGTGGAAGCATCTAGGGTGAACATATAAATTCTATATGTATGCCCAACCAATAACATTAGCATAACATATGGTGAATGTATACATAATGAATCAAAGCATATAAAATATACTAAGATAATGACACAATACATGACATAAAATAAAACAACCATCTAAAGCATCTAATATCAAGTAACATAAGCTAAAACAACAATGAATCCAAGTAATAACTCAACCATACCTAGATATTTACTATGCTAAAAAACAAGCAAATGGGTGAACGTTACGACAAGGAGTTAATTTGAAAATATCGAATCTCTTCCCTATGTTTTAAATTCCTCTGACCAAATCGTCGTTCCTAAGTAAATCTAGAAAAATCTACTATTGGCATAAACTCATCCCTAACCATCAACCACAAACATACATGCATATCTTCAACTTCTACAATCTTTGCTACCATCTCAAATTAATAACGCCACAATGCATAATAACATGTAGCCTTAGCACAAACATGCCCACATAAAGTAGCAGTCTCTTATACCATTCCCAAATGAACATACTTAGAACCTGAATCATCTAGTAGTAATTTATTTTCATCTTTCAGGTTTGCTAAGGTAAGACAACTCAAAATTGACAGTGTCTTATCCAAATAAATCCAAACAACTTGCATCAACATACTATTCATTCTTTTCACCTAAGAGCATTCAGTATGATCGATGTCTTAGCCGGGTGAACATAATATATCTTCCCATCCAAATCTCAAATCTAACTTGAGTGGTATCATTACAATAACGATATCACTTCTCCCAATATCCAACCAACTTAATACTCAAAGTATCACATGTTCAATTATCCAAACATTTTATCCTAAATTCTATAACTTACAACTAAGTAAGCATTCAAAAAAGGGAAATCCTATTGTACTCAATAGTTCAGGCATAGCAATCAAAATCCTAAATCTAAAGGGAAATTATAACCTAAGAAAAATGTTAACCTAAGAAAGGGATATAATTAAAAGGGTCAACTATTTGATACATTATCTTTATACACCTTATATGCAACGTAAACTGTGTACCTTTAAGTCATTATTCCAAAAGATTCCTTTGAATAGACATTTTCTCTTAAATTCTAGGAATAAGTGAAAAGAATCCATTAATTCCTTACTCAATGTCTTAACCAAACCTTTCAAATTCTATTCTATAGAATAGCCTCCCTATCTTTCATGCATGCTAGTTATAAAACTCTTTTCTCAATATTTCTAGAAAAATTTCCACGGTATTTCTTTAATATCCAAACCAAGTTTATATTAACAACTCTAAATCTTTTATCAAAACCCTTTTTATCTAACTTCTTTGTCCACATCTATCAAAATACTCCTCACATAATCCTTTCTGCTAATCCAATTTAGAATATCATTTATAAACAAAGGTCATATCTATCTACATAATTCTAAAGGCTTCATTTCATTTATCAATAATACAAACTTATATGATCTTAATACTCATCCTTCATACCAAAATACCTATCTTAATAAAAATTTAATACCAATTCAAATCCAGAATATCCTATACAATTGCAAGTCCAAACCTAATCCTTCAAAATCAAAATCCAAGATTATAAATATCATTTTCTAATAATAACCAATAATTGGTACCCTTTCTCATATATCATTTCACCGACCTACTATTTTTCCTTTTTATGGATTGACTACTCAACAGGGATGGCATCTTGCCATATGAATCAAACCAAAAATACTAATTAACCATAATAACATCTTATGCTATAGTCTACCTAATAACACCAAAAAAACGGGTGAGTCCAAGCATAGCGAACATGTCACCAAACCCATGTCACATCCAATCAAAATCAAATACTCATAATCACATTTATTACTCAAGTATCAACAACCCCTAACTATCCTCCAAAACATATACAGTAAGCCAGAAATTATTTTTTGGAGAATAAAATCTGTCCAAGCCATACAATGACAATCACTTGCTTGGAGAACAACGTCCATCCAAGCCATGCAACATAAATGGTGTAACATTACCCTAAACATCGGGTCAATGACACATATCCTCAAGTCAACTCAAATAACCAACCTTGATGACACTATCAAACGAAAAAATATCCTAAATATCATTCACTTCCTTCGGATCATTAATGCAATGACACAAAACCAAAGTGTGAACGTCAATTATTCCAATTTCTATACTACAAATCGATCACCGAGTCAAATCACATAGTAGCATCATTAGGTCAGAGGGACCTTATCCTAAAAAAATAAACACGATGCCTTCAACAAAAATCTTCATTCACATCTCCAAAATATTTTCAATCAATTGGTTAATGAGATCCAATCAATTGAAACTCCAATATCACTTATCGTCTTTTTTACTACATAATTTTTTCAAGTCAAATTTACTTTAGTTATATCTTCAAAATTTTCAATGTTAAATAAGTATGACTTAGGCCCTAATCTCCTTCTTATGAATCTTAACCAAATTATTTTGCTATTAGATACACGTCTTTTCTCTATTTTACTACAATACATGTAACGACTCGCTAATCCGTACTATTTAAGATGACAATAAACCATACATGTCCAACCCAAATCAAACGGGAAGAAGGATAGTTATGGGGAAGAAATAGAGAAGAAGAGAAGGAAGAAAAGAAATACAAAAAGAATAAAAAAAAAATCTCACAATGGCAGCGGAACAATATATAATATAATATCAACATCTTTACAAAGGAAAACGTTATATACTTACATCCATCAGAGTACAACAACAATCATAACCATCAGCCTAGGCAGTTATAACAACTTGCCCTCACAATTTCTAATGATTTCAACAACAAATTACGGAAATAAAACATATAAATAAATACGACTTGAAGCCCTCTAACCTTGTCTCATGAGCTCAAATGCATCCAAAGCAATCTGTAAATATGCTCAGTCTGACCCAAGCATTATAATAAAATAACACCCGAGTCACTCTAGAAAACTAGTGATGGATTTTAAAGTTCTAGAAAACCATTTAAAAGTCAAATGTATCTTGTAAGACCACACCGCACATAAACACGGACAGATTTTTACCTTATGATAACCAAAAAAATTATATGAAATTCTCTGATATTATAATAATGTCTAAATAATATTAGTTGAAATTATTACATTATTAAATTCCAGCATACTAGGTTCTACAATCAAAACCGTAAAAGCACGTATTGGAGGTTGGATTCCATACTATGACAAGGTAAGGAACTATTTTTCGAAGGTACATCTCTAGATAAATCCACTGGGATCTGACAAGAACATCTCGTACCCCTATCACATGAGACTAGCCTAGTATAAACTAGATCCATTTACTTGCTAATAACTCTTTAAGTTGTTTCATTAGAAAGTAGTGGGTGAACTCATAGTTGTCCATTTCAACAAATTTATCGACCTAGAAATGAAAGTCCTATAAATCCTTGCACCCCGAACATATAGCTCTTTCTAAAATAGGGTATTTCTATCAACCTAGATTTCATGGCATTCAGATTCTCCCTGTCACTCACCCTTTCAGTTTTGTTAGCTTTAGTATTGTGTCTTTTCAAATATTCCCTCAATAATTCCTCGGTCATGGTAAACATTTATGAGTTCACTAATAACTTTCTAATAAAAAAACTTAAAGAGTTATTCACAAGTAAATGGATCTATTTTATATAATTCTCGTTTCCAATGTCTATTCATAAAGCAAAAATGACGATTCACTCTTCATCCCAATAATTCATATGGTACATACACTTTTGGACATATACTTTCCTTTCTGATTATTCAAACCATTCAATGGAACTCTTACTACAAGACTGGACTGAATTCACAAACGTGCATTCAGACATCGTTAACCTTTAAGAGTATCATATAGGTTGCACTTAAGTAAACTATTCAAGGTGCACATTTCAATGATCGAATTACTAGGTTAATCTTTTAGTCCTTGGTCTAATGTCATTTTGAACACAGTAAGATTCTCATTGTATCCAATCGTACTGAACACAAAATCAGGCACTGCGGTTTTCTTACTCATTTCGAATGAAGGGATTTCATCAAAATTACATATGTTACAAATGCGATTGTTCACCATACAACTTTTGTATGTGATCGAACATGGATAAACTATCCATTTTATTGTATTTATTTAGAGTTCAAAACTCATAGAAGACAATATATGGTCTTGGGGAAATAAACGCACAAGTGACCAATGTATGAATATATTTAGTAGTTGTATAATTTGGTTCTTACATGGGTTTTAAACATGCTAAAGGATTTATCGATAAGCATATGTTATATTTTTATGTTAATCTTAATTTAATTAATTGATATATTATAATTGAAAAACAAATTTATCAATCAGATCAGTTGCACAAATTCATTAAACAAACAATTATAATGTCATATAACATGTGTCATTAAAGTAACGGAAAGGTTAAATTTAATCATTTCATTTTTCTAATAAGGCCTCTTGTAGATTTTTATATTCCTCAAAATCCTAGGAGAAATATAGAATCATTTGATTTCTCCAGTGAATGTTTGGAATTACTTTCCCTGGGATTCTGATCTTGATTTTGCATAAAAAATCATAGGCCCATAAGTGATGTATAACTCTATATCAGTTGTATCGTATACAACTCCTAACTGTGATCTTTGCCTAAATCTCTACCTCGACCTTGAGTTTTATCAATAAATCAAGAAATATTATTCACTTATACCTATCATTTCGTGATGATCTAAGTATAATGCATATACCTTGAGTTTACTCAACAAATTCAAACTAAAAAAAAATTGATATTTAAAGTAAAATTTTAGCATTTTCCCGATAAGAAGTTATTTCATGGAAAAAGATTTATTTTCAAGAATTTGTGATTTAAAATAAAGTGAAATTTATTTGGAGGTTTATAATCCCATTTTAAAAAAAATCATATTTAATTATAGAAAATTATCAGTTGGATTTATAAATAATAATTAATTTAAAAGAAATTTCTATGATTTTTAAATATGGAAAAGAGATCTGGAAATTTATTATAAGGTTTAAAATCCCTATTTTTTAGTTTAAATTAATGGTTTGTATTTTTTAACTTTTATATAATACAAAGGCTTTTGAACATTTCAGTATATTTTTCTATAAATAGAATCTTTTCCTAGATGAATTGTGTGCTTTGTTTGATTATATTTTCTATGTGATAAGGACAGTGAATAAAGAGAGTTATAATACCTTATGATATGGGACGTTCGGTAATATTTCTTCGATTGTTGTATGGGCTTGCTATATATAATATTATCGTGTGGAGCAATTGTTGTTTACGAGCATTGAGTAAACGAGCGAGTGACATCAGATGGTATAGGACGCTTGTAGATGTCACTCATACAGGTATGAGTTAGACGGGGCATTCACTTACAAGGTGTTACAAGCTAAGAGCCAAAGGCAGAGAACCATGAGCGTGTTTTTCTATTGTGAGATTATGCCAATTATTTATGGTTGCCTCCATTTATTGGGGTAGTGAAGGCAGAAATTTCATTTTTGTTTGATGAGATTTTCAATATAGACAAAGACAACTTCCCCTACACACTTAACATTATCACCTTCTATTCCATTGTCTTCCTTCTCTTCTTCATCATTCATTGGTTTATGAATAACAAGATTGGGTTATCTTCCTCAATCACTATTAGATTAGCCTCGTTATCCAATAGATGTTTTTGAAGGTTTCAGAGATTTTTTTGAGCAAGACGGGTGTGTAGCGTGACACTACACAGCCGATTAGAAGCATATATTAAATAATATTATTTCGATCAACACGCCTGATCGATGGCAATAAGAGTAGGTACAGAGACCCACTAACATACTACATAGGTAGAACGAAGCAGTGCAAGAATAAATACAAGAGTGTCATAACAAAATAACAAATTGGAAGAAAAAGCACAGAAAGCATCAAGTTACTAACATCAGTTCGCAACTAAGGCCAGGGTGGGAACGCCGAACTGCTTCCTTGTGACTCGGTTGGAGATGAACTTCTCTGCGGAAGACAAAGTCTGAAAGAGGCCGATAAGCTACGACCTGTAAGAGTGGTGAATAAATAGGTAATACGTCTTCAAATGCCTTCGAAGAGATATCTTGGTTTATTAAACACGTGTGCATTGCGTTCCTTCCATATACACCAAAAGAAGAGAGCGATGACGACATCCAGGAGGAGATTATGGGGGTTGTATTGCCAGTGATCAAATACGTTGGGCGGATCAAGGATATGACCATAGAGGTGGGCGCTGGTTGCAGCCCATATCGAGTATGTAAAGTCACAGTCACGAAATAAGTGGGGAATATCTTCAAAATGGTCAGAGCAGAAGACACAAGACGGATCTACCGGGATATGAAGGCGGAAAAGCCTCACTTTGGTGTTGATTCGTTCATGAGCAAGGCACCATTGGAGGAAGGCGATACGCGGCGGAATAGGGCATTCCCAAAGTCTAGGGAAGGAGAAGAAGCAGCCGGGGTTATGGAGATAGGAGTAACAGGAAGCGACGAGGAAGCCCTTAGCAGGCGCAGGCGCCCAAACTACACGGTCCGGCAAGGTGGTGAGCTGAAGAGAGTGAAGCAGATTGGATGCGGAGATAAGGTCGGAAAGGGTGTCAGAGCCGAAGAGCGATGAAGGGCAGGGGAAGTCAGGACCAAAGCTGATAAAGTCACTAACCGACATCGAAGGGGTGCGCGTGTGGGAGAAGAGGTGGGGCAAAGATTTGGCCAGGGGAAGTTGATTATGCCATGTATCTAACAAAAAAACACAGTTTTTACCATTTTCAATGACAACATGAAAAGGAGATTTGACTCAGGGTAGGGTATGGAGCACTCCAGCCTAGAACGGAGAAGGTCTACTACGCGGAGGGAAGTGAAGGACGAGGTGGTTGTTAGAACGTTAATGGAGCGAGAGAATCAATTCTTTCCATATAAAATTGCCAGGGGAGAGTAATCTCCAAAGCCATCTTGAACGGTAATGGAGCGAGAGAATCCATTCGTAACACACTGAGAGAATCCATTCTTTCAGAGAATTTTGCCTTGTTTTTCTTGCTTCTTTCAAGAGATGAATTTGGACGGCTTCAATTTCAGAAAGCACGCTAAGGGTATGCTTTAGATCATCTTCAATTTTGGTGAATTTTGCTAGGCTAGTCTTCTAAAAGATTCCTAGACTAGAGAGATTGAAATTTACGTTAGATTCCTCTCTTGGCCTTTGGGAGTTTGAAGGATCCATGAATTTTTTTTATTTTAGTTTTCAGGGAGAAGAAGACAGGGAATTAGAGTAAATTCAATTTATGGTGGTCATATAAATAAATTTTGAATTTTGAATTAAAGAGGGAAAGGCAGTTTTCAAAAAACCAGTAGACATGCCAACATATATAGAAAGCATATGTCGGCATACGCAACTAAAAATGTATTTTTTTTATTTTCTTTATTCTTTTTATCAAATGCAACATGTAACATTTCTTCAATAGTGTTATTCTAGTGTTAAAAACTCTATAAGCTTTACTTCCATTAGAATAGCCAATAAAATTCCTTTGTCTGATTTAGCATCAAATGTATCTAAATTATCTTTTATATTTAACATAAAAAACATTTACTATCAAAAACTCAAAAATAAGATACTTTAGGATTTTTACCAAAAAATAATTCATAGGGAATTTTCTTGATAAATGATCTTATTAAAATTGTATTTCAAATACAGCATGCTGTAGCAACTGCTTTAGCCTAATTTTTTTTAGATAAATCACTATCGTTTAGCATAGTTCTAGCACGATCTTGGATAGTTCTATTTTTATGTTCTATAAATTTATTTTGTTGAGGTGTTCTAGGGAATGAAAATTATGTGTAATTCCTTTCTTATTACAAAAGTTATCAATATTTTCGTTTTTGAATTCTCCTCCACGATCACTTCATATAGTTTTATTTTTAATAGACTTTTGGTTTTAAACTCTCTTAGCGAAAAAATTTCGAGTGCATCGCTTTTATGTTTAAGGAATATTGTTCAAGTATATCTTGAAAAATCATCTACTATTACAAAAAGGAATCTATTATGATTTATTGATTGAACTCGTGATGGTCCGAAAAGATCTAGGTGAAGTAGTTCTAGGGGTTGAGAAGCTAAAATCATATTTTTTTTGGTTCAAAACAACTTTTATGAAGTTTTTCTACTTGACAATTATCATATAAGTTATCGACATCACATTTTCGGGAGACGCTAAAAAGTTCATATCTAGCAACTTTAAATAAATGTTTAAAATTCAAATGATCGAATCTTTTGTGCAAAATCCAAGGCTCGTTAGATTCAGCCAAAAGACAAAGATTGTCATCACATAATTGACTAATAATAAGAAGGTTATGTTTTAATTTCCAAACCATTAGAATACTAGAAATGATAGGAGTTTTAGAGTTGCCAACATTACCAATGCCAATCACATATCCTTTTGAGTTATCTTCGAAGTTAACTGATCCTCCATCTTTGTAAAATAGTTTCCTTTAAGATTATTGGATTTATAGTTGTGTGTCTTGAGCGTCCACTGTCTAGTAATAATATTTCCTTCTCAATCTATGATATATGAATATCAAGTGTGTTCGCCATTAGCCATATAGCAAACTTGTTCCTGTAATTTCACATTATACCTTTCCAAAATATCAAGTGACTTTTCAGAATAATTAGTTTCCGATCTATTTGATAATAACATACAAATTTTGTAACTTTGTTTTTTTTGCAATAGTGTCAAAAAGTGAACTATCAGTGTGTTACGAATCTTTTGTAAACTTAATGCTCTAATAACAAATGTGGGTTAAGGTATAAGGGATCTTAAGGCTCTTTTAACACTAGAGGGAGGCGAACATTGTTTTATAACTTCTATGATTTTTTTTACTTTGTTTTATGTTTTAAATCAAATCACATATTATCAACACAGATCTATACTAATTAAGTATCAATCACAGATAAATATAAAAGCAATAACCAAAAGTACATTAAGGGAGATGACAATATGAATTTTATACCGGTTCAGATTAACTAATCCTACATTCAGTCCCGTGCAATATTGTACAGCTCTCTTTTCAACTGCCTTCTTCAACTAGGCAACAAGTAAACCAGGATGTAGCATCGATTTCAAGGCTACAATACACCCTACTGTTTCATAAGTCTGGGGCTATCTCTCTTGATTTACTGGGCAACAAGATCTCCAACTAGATTTAAATGGGCTACTAAACACACCCACTTGATTTGAATGGGCAACAGACACATCCAAACAAATAAGAATAGAGTTGTTGATTTCTAACTACAAGCAATTGTATTTAGGATACTAGATATCCCATAGTCCTTTTAATAGTAGTTTGATATTTGAGTTTTGTAGAGAGAATGCTTCCAAAATAGTAAATAGCATTTAGAGAACCAATTAAGTAAGTACGAATTGACTCTACGTAGATTTGGAAGAATATAGAAAGTAATTTTGATGAAATATTTCAAGAGAGTCAAATGCAACCAATATATTTATAATGAAAGGCGTTTAATAATAGTGACCTTTCTCTGATGTTTACGGTGACTCAGATCCCCTTTTTCCATCTCATCTCTCTCTTCCCCGCTCGCATTATTCACTTCACTCCTCTGCCTCCATTTTGTCTCTTATCTGAATAGCCAAAAATCGAAAGCACAAGGCATGTTTTGCTGCATCTATTGAATCAGCTTCGCAAACTAGATCTGGGAGAAAATTTTCTACTACTGATACGCCTCCTGATCTTCCATATTCTCCCCCATGTCGATGTCCATTCTTCCGATTTAGATGCGCATCTGTCTACGCTTGTAGCCGCGGATGCGTCTGAATCTCCAAACCTTATCTTGAATCTTGTTGTCGATTTAGCTAAATCGTCGACTTCTGCTGTCCCACTCTCTAGAATTTCCAACGTATATCTTTCTTCGCCGATCTCTAAGTTAGTACGGTCGAGTGGCAACTTGGTTACTGCTGATTTAAATCTTGTTAAGGAAACACATACTGCTATGTTGAATCGAGTTTCATGGCAGCGTTGAATGACTCTGTCGCGCTTAGGAATGGGGATGAGCTTGTCACGAAGGAATGTAATCCATGTGAAACTGCTGTTGGATCTAGGCAATGCTGACTCGGCTTCTATTTCTCCGTGTCCTGAATTGAGTAATGCTCTAGCTTATGCAAATGTAGTCACTCTTGTCAATTCTATTGATAGGAATTTAGTGGGTAACTCTATGTTGAAAGAATTATAATATTCTGCTGTACCTTCCAGGCAGCAGTTTGCTTCTGCCACAATTTCCCTTATTGTTGTTCTTGGTAATGTTCATAATCCGCATACTGTTCTCCATACTTCCACCGATATCCCAGTAGATTCTCATGACAATGCTGTTAAGCCAGCTTGGGCTTCTTTGTTTAAATCATTACCGCGTAGTGCTGGTATATACGCTCCGCAGAATTTTAGCATTCAAGTTATTGATGGGATTAGCGTGCTTCCACATACAGTTCTTCAGGAGGCTGTGAGCCATTGGTCTAAACACTTGGTTGGATTTTTTCTATATGCTTCATCTTCTTATTCGGTTGCTCGTGAGCAATGTAGGTGCGTGTGAAAAATGAAAGGTAAGCCTCATGTCCAAGTTATTAATTTCTTTTTCTACTTTAAATTTGGGAACAATAAAAATAGAATTTATCACTTGAGACAAACCCTCTAATAATTGTGGGAAAACCTTTTATTGTGACACCTTGGTGTGTTGGCATTGACAGAGCTAGAGAGCAGATTATCTCGATTTCGGTTTGGGCCACGTTTTCTAATTTACCTTCTGTTTCAACCACTTATTGGTCTGAACTGGCTTGCAAGCCTTATTGGTGACTTCACATGCTTTGATGCAAATACTGTTGCTCGTAAGAATTTACTTTACGCTAGGGATTTGATAGAAATATCCCCAATGAAGCCGCTACCATCGATGTTGAAAGTTAGAATAATGGAAGGTCACGAGATGGAGATAAGAATTAACTATAACTGAAATCAGCTATATGCTCAAACTGTTAGTCGTTTGGACATATTGCTGAGAAATATTTGAGAAATGCTCCTCTACCTCCTGTTGATAAAGTCCCCCTCCCTAGGATGGAAATGAAATGGGTCCCCAAGGTTAGTTCACACGCCTGTCTCTGTATGTGCAGTACCTGTTTCTCCCTCTATTGAGTCATTTTTGGCACCAGTAGCCAGTGATTCTGATGATTAGATTATATTCTAGCAACCTGACGAGAGTTCTAGGGTACACGTGGCCACGGAAATGAGATATGACCTATAGATGCATAGTTATCACATGTTTTTAGGTAGGGATGAAGAGTCTATAAGGCTTCAATATCATGTTGAGGGTGATGGGCTTTCTATTACGACCATTGGTTTAGATGGTGCACGTAATTGGTCCTGGTACTGATGTTGATTTCAGTAATGACAAGGGGGGCTTTTATCCTTTTGAATAGTTTAGACTCTCTATCTATCTCCTGTTTTTTTTCTTTGTATTAAGTGGACTGTCCACTATAAAATTAGATTTAGATATTCTGTGCATGTGCAGAACACATGTTTTCATCATATATTCACAGTGGCATGACCTAGAATAAAACTGGCTAGCTTTGTTAAAAAATATATTTCAAGAGAGTAAGGAGTAAGAAGAAAGTAACGAAATTAATCAAAAAAATTCATTTGAACTCCTATTTATATAAAGAATGAACAAAAGTATCCATTCATGAGGTGGTGTGTCCAAAAGTCGCTTCTATTCAAAAATTTAAAAAGTAACCAACGGTCACCATATCAACACACATATGTATGTTTTGGAAAAATAAAAACATATGAAAAGTGTTTCAAAGTTCGAAACTTTTATAAAATCTTTTACACACAGTTTCAATGTACTTTGAACTTATAAAAGTATAATAAAATATTTGTAAAAATATATTTTGAATTTTAAATAGTTTATTTTGACAAAAAAATAAAGATAAGAAATTTGTGATAAAGATCAAATCTGCTACCGGGGACTTTAACAATTTGTTCTATTGACTCATATTAAACACTGAAGTCTTGAATTCTTCAAATCTTTTGCCTCTAACCTTGATCACCATCTCTAAATCTTCATTCTTGGTCCTTATACTAATCAATCTTAAATTTAATCATTTTGTACTTACGTAATATTCTCCAGTATATACTGTACAACTTGACAAAACATTAGTATCTATATTATATGGTTATTGTCATCAGAATCAATATTTGAGGTATTAACAACATGTGTGTTATGTGATTATCTATAAGATAAACTAAGACATTGTTGAGAGCATGTCATACAAGGAGTTTGATCATGTACTGATTTATCTATTATGCGGTAAGTTGAGAACTAATCATGGCATAGCAGAAAGCATGCTATATTTGTGTTTAAAATTTGTTTGGATTAGTTTGTTAGTTATTTACCTATATGTTGAGTCCGATGGACCCTAGGTATGTCTACTTTATGATTGTATAAGATATAATCTTGGGCATAGCTGAGAGTATGCCATATAATACATGATGATTCTTATGTATTGATGATGACTGGAGGCATAGTTGTTTCACCCATTTTGACATTATTCCACTTGATGTGTTTCTTGACTTTACTCTTATATAGGCGATGACATGAGCATGGTTTGAGATATGATGTTAAACTTGAGGTGTTCACTTGTCACTACGAGATACATTTGCTTATAACATGCCAATTGTTGCTATATCTACTGCCACCAACATTCTGGACATAGTCTAACTCGTTTAGTATTTATATAATACTCGGGTCAGTCTAAAACATTTTAGGTTCATGGACAAAGTGACTAGCTTGTGGTTGCTGGGCTTTAGTTAGAGGTAGATTATTGGTTGTCCTCTATGTTGTGTCTTGGTATGTATTTGTGTGTGATCGTGGGTATTGACTTTTTGTATAGACCCATTTGGACTTGTATGTTTCATCTATAATAAATTATCACTGCATTTAATGACTCTACATTCTCTATAATTTATTTTATATTGCGTATTGTTCTACGTTGGAAATACACGTATTTATTGCTTTGGGTTGGCATCGTGTATGTATAGGTGAGTTGTACATGATTTTTTTGAATACGTACAAGTGTTAGCCCAAGGGAATACTCACATGGGACGACCTATTATCGCCTCATTCTTAGTACTAAAAGACTGTATTACTCAGTAATACTCTTTGATAGTATGGGTATGGGAGTGGGGTATGATAGGTTGCTTTGGTTGGGCCCAAAAGCAGACTAAAGGATTTATCTGTCCATTATTGGGTATGAGGCATGCTTCTGTTCATAGAATCTCACTATCTCATTAACTTAGGAGTTGCATTGAACATAATGCATCTTAGTCTAGGGTTGTTTGGTAAAAGCCATGCAAAATCATTTTGCAAACCAGTTTGAAAATCTTTTAAATATATCTTTCCACTTAGGTTTTGTATGCATGGATAGGAAAAAATTTACATTTTTCAAAAATTTATTTTTCCTTAAAACATTTTGTTTTCAAAAAGTTTCCATTTTTGAAAAATCTTTCTTTTGTAAAAAAAAATCGCAAATACTAATCATTGAATGAATTTCTCATAATCATTTTCTCTTTATTCATCCAATGTAGGGGAATAAAATCTTAATTGTTCAATATTCCATGTGTTCTTGCTACCACATTTCTGTCTAGTCTACTTAGTCGGTTACTTCCTGAAGGTGTTACTTCATAGATGACCAAAGGTCCATCCCAATTTGGTCATAATGGATTATCTGCTAGGTTTTTTGTATTTTCCATTGCTCTTCGAAGTATCAAATAACCTTTTTGAATCCCCTTACTCTTACCTTTGAGTAGTAATACTTGGAAATTCTTCATCGATATTCTGATGTTCGTCACACAGCCTAATCCCTTAACTCGTTGATTAAGTCTAGAGATTCCTTTTTTAACTCTTGTTTTGTTCCATAGGCATATGTGAACCTTCGATGTGATGACACTTCTACTTCAACTGGCAATATTGCTTTGAATTCATATGTTAGTGAATATGGGTGTGCCAATGTCTGTTTTTCAGGAAGTTCAATATGGACACAAAACAAGGGGAAACTCTTCCATTTGATTTCTTTTGTTTTGCCTAATCGTTTCTTTAAAATGTTCTAAAGAGTCTCATTTGCTCCATCTACTACTCCGGGCTTTTGGATGAGCTATTGATGAAAACTTTTTATTATCCCATTTCTTTCACATAAATGAGTGAATACTTCACTCTCAAATTGATTTTCATTATTAGAGATAACATTATTCGAGATTCCAAACCGAGTAACAATTTTATTTATTACAAACTTTATGAACTTTTCCCACGGTTATATTAGACAATGGCTCGGCATCCACCCATTTGATAAAATAGTCAATCGCCAATACTTCAAACTTCATAGCTCCTTTTGAGATAGTTATTGTCTTATTAAATCAATTCCACATACATCAAAAGACCAAGGACTTGTAACATGAGTTAACTCACTTGGCGGTATGTGGAGAATCCTTGGGAACCTCGGGCATTTTTCATATTCCTAACATAGTTAGAATGCCTCACTTGTTCGATGCCAACATTATCCTTGTCTCAATACTTTGTTTGATAATTTTATAACATTGTAATCTCCAAAAATCCTTTTTGAGACTACTCTAATAGCTTCTTCCCTTTTTTTTGAAATTATACAACTAAGATATGTGAATGAATACCCTTTCTTTAGTAGTATCCAGTCGATCATAATACAAAATGGAACTTGATGCTTCTCTCTTTTAGATTCATTTCTATCCCTTGGTGGTATATGTGACGCCCCACCTCAATACCCACGCTAGCGAAGAACACTACGGAGTAATGTTGTCAACTAGCACGGAGAATAAGGCCGTTGAGGAGCGACCATCCATGTAACTTCTTTGTGCGAGCACCGATATGTCAGATAGTATAACATGCATTTCATTTAAGGAGGAAGTCCGACATACCGATACAAACTCAAAGCTATCACACGGTGGCTATAAATAAATCTTCGGAAACAAATATAGAAATAAACATAACACAATCAGTCACAGACATCCATATCACAAAGGCGGAAAAAGATATGAATATATATCTAACACGTGAAAGTGTACATCAGAGTAGTGGTCATGAAAGGACCACATACACAAAAGAATAGCAACACGTGCTATACAAAAGAATACATCTATGAGTTTATATCTCAAGTGTAAACGACAAAAACTGCTAATCTAAATGGTCAGCCAAAAGTCAGAGTAGTAAATCCCTAGGGGAGAAGTCAAGCAGAAGCACCTGTAACATCTCGGTCTGACCCGAGTATTATTTATAAGAAAATAATAAACGGATTAGTCTAGCTATAAATATCAGGTAACATGATATAAAACAATAGATATGGCAAGAACATATAGTAACCATAAAGACATACTATGATAAGCATGTAAATGAAGATCATCAAGAGATCAAAAAATATCAAAAGAATCTTCTAAAAGATCCAAATTCACCTAAAAAAGGCGATGACACACAAATTCACCAAAACATAAAAGCTGGAAAATCATAACAATGAAAGTCATGAAAATAGGTGAAGCATAAATTCCAGAAGACTACTCGAGAAATCCAGAAATCACAATATAGGAGCATGAAAACTCACAAAATGGGAGCATGAAAACTCACTTACACGTATAACACAAAGCGAGACGCTATCTCATGGTTGTAAGCCATTAATTTTGACACACGAATGGCCCGAAGACCGTGGGGCGCTACCCCACATATGTGATGGCGAAACATCACACAAATGCGATGGCGAAACATCACAAGAGCGGGTTCTAGTCTCCCTCGCAGTCAAAGAGACATCGCACAGTTGCTAGTCTAAAACACAAAAATGATCGTCATGATCATCAAGTAGTGTCAATCTCACCAAGCCAGTAAATATATGAGTTTAGCTTCATGTCCCATAACCACTTGCTTAACTTAAATTTTTACGAACAAGCTGTAGATCTTCACTAGAAGATTGTCACAAAAGGTTTTAAGGAAAAGGTTTGTATATACTAGTAGATTGGAAAACGGTTTAAAGAAAGAGCTTTGTAGTAAAATAGAGTTAAAACCGTTTTGATGAAAGAGTTTTGATATTTACTACTAGTACTGAAACCTTCATATTTCTAAAGTTGTTATCCCGCCTTTTTATCAAGGCCGTGATACCATAAAATCGACCGAGAAGCCCAAGATAGTTTGTCTCGAAGAATGGTCAACTCAGCATCTCAACAAAGCAAGTTCCGTTGAATGTTTTTCAGATAAGATCCCCTACGGAGGGGGGTCCGTGGGGGTGGAAACCCCCCAAGGTGGGGGTGCGGGGACAACACCCCCGCTATGGGGTTCGACCTAGTGGTTGCGACCTAGAGGTGTTCGCGAGTTAGCAGAAGCGAGCGACCTAACAGAGGCGAGCGACTTAAGGGACTCGCGACCAAACAAGGTAATAAGGTTGAGCGACCTACGACCTAATGAGGTAAAGGCCTAACGGCCTAGTGAAACACGTGACCTAAAATGTACGCGACCTAATGCGGCCGAGTTGTTTAAGGTCGGAGACGACCAACGACTTATAAAGGTAGACGGTTGAGCGACCTAGCGAGGCTCGCGACCTAAAAATGACAAGGCCGAGCGAGCTAACGAAGTCCAGAGTCGAGTGACTTAGCGACATAGTGTGTTGAGCGACCTAACGAGGTCCAGTGGAGAGAGACCTAAAAGAGACGCGACCTAAAATAGGCGCGACCTAACTCAAACAAGCCGGGCGATATAAGGTCGGAGAAGACCTACGACTTAGCGACCTATTTCCGTGCGACCTAAGCCAGAACGAGCTATAAGCAGGCGGTGACTTTTCCACGCGAACGGCCTACGACCTTGCGACCTAACGAAGGCAGAGCGACCTAAACGCAGGGATTCGCCAAGAACGCTAGAAATTGGAGTTTTACGCCAATCCAATCCAAACCAAATGCAAATGTACATGCTAAAGTGATGGGGAATCAATCCCAACAGTCCAATATAGATATAGACTAGAATTGTGATATAAAAATCTCACCTTTTCACCAAATTATGAAGGTAAAGCTTGAAGGTGAATGGAGAAGCAACTACAAGCTTGAATCCAATGCTTTTCCTTGAATTTGGAGTTGAATGATGGAGTTGGAGCTGAAACCTAGGCTTAGAGTTTCTAATTTCCCTTTCCACTCACCATTAATGTTAAAGTTTGTGTTTGGTAGGAAATTATGAAGAGTGAGGAGAAGGAGAGAAGTGGGTTTGAGTTATAATGGCTAATCTAACCCAAATTCCAAAGCGGGAAAAGTAAGTGAAATTCCACTAACTCCAAACCTATCAATGTTTATACTTAAAAAAGTTGTAAACGGCATTTCGAACTCAATGGAAGTGGTCTCGAGTCCTAATTTGACCGTTTGCAAAATGTAGCTTTTCGGACCAATATTCGATTAACGACAAAATATTTAAATAAAATATTTAAATATAGAATCGATAAATATGCGGGTTGTTACAGTATACCTTTTTCTAAATTTTCTACTATTTGTGTTTTCCAATTATATGCGTATTGCTCCACATGATTATTTTCTCTTAATTCTTCTTGGATTAACTCATGATTTTTTCTTTTCCTTGAGTTCTTTTCATCATTTTGTAATTACTGATCTTGTGATCAAGTCAAAACCAAAACCTCATTACTGGATTATTCTTTTTTAAATTCAATACTCGGGTTTTGTGAAATTCAACAAGTACAATCTTTACTTCTGATGCTCCACATAAGCACTTCAGTTTTGTCGGTGAATCTGATTATGCATTCTCCTTCCTAGGAACTTGATGAGTGGAAAAGTGTTCAAACTGAGCCAACATGTCATAGATATTCTTAACATATTGGATGAGCCAAACATCCTTTGTTTGATAAATTTTGTTTAGTTGGTTAACCATTAATTTTAGTCAATAAATACCTCAATTCTTGGGATCTTTAATTGTTGGGGCAAGTTAATCTGGCTATCATAGATTCATATTCGGCTACGTTATTAATTGCATTGAATCCCAGTTTTGTAGCATACACAACCAATTCCCATCAGGTATAACTGTTACATATCTTGCTCCAGCTCCTTGCTCATTTAAAGCACCATCTACATATAACTTCATCTTGGTTCAAATTTCTTTTCCTTTTCCAATTGCTCTTTAATGAATCTCGTGGACTTGGTTATAAAGTCATCCAAGGCTTGTCCTTTTATTGACACTCGAGATAGATACTCAATATCAAATCGACTTAACTCCATTCTCCAATTTATCAACCTTCCAGTTTTTTAAGGTTTGCTAAAAATTTGCTTAAGTGGATAGTATATTAAGAACTTAATCGGATGTACTTGAAAGTAAGATCTCAATTTTCCTGCTAATAATACCAAGCAACAAGCCAACTTTTCTATAACTAGATATCTAATTTCAGCATCCTTTAGTCTCTTGCTTATTTAAAATACCGGTGGTTGGATTCCATTCTCATCCCTATTTGGACTAAACAGATTGCATGTTTCAATACTGTTATACATAAAAATAGGTCCGCTCCTTTTCTAGGGCTCGAAAGTATTGGTGGCTTTCTCAAATGGACTTTTAAATCTTGAAATGATTTTCGATATTCTTCTATCCATCCAAAAAATTTCATTTCTTGATTACATCAAAGAACAGAATGCATTTGTTAGTTGCTTTTGATATAAATCGGCTAAGTGCCATGACTCGACTATTTAAACCCATTACATATTTACTTTTTTGGGTTCTTCCATATCTTGAGCCCTTATTTGATTGGGATAGGCTTCTATTCATCGTGCACTCACTATGTAAGCTAAAAACTTCCCCATTTCGACACCAAAGGAACATTATTTTGGATTCAACTTCATTTTATAATTTTGAAGCACCCAAAACGTCTTGTTTAAGTCATTACGTGGTCGGCCTCTTCTTTTGGATTTTACTAATCTACATACACTTCCATGTTTTCCCCATTTTGACTTTTAACATCCTATTCACTAATCGTTGATATATAGCTCCTACATTCTTTGGTCAAAAAGGCATTACTCCATAATAGTATGCTCCCCATTAAGTTGAAAAGTTATATGTTCCTCGTAAAGTTTTAACATGAGAATTTGGCTATATTTTGAATACGCATCCATGAATGATAACAACTGATGTTCGATTGTGGCATTGGCTAATTGATCAATCTTTGGAAGGGGATAACAATCTTTTGGGCATGCCTTATTTATATTAGTATAGGTGCACATGTTCACCTCTTTTCATTGGACTATTTAACTAGTAATGGATTTGCCAACCACTTTGGATATAACACTTCTCTAATGAATCCATTTTCTAGTAATCTTTGACGTAGAAAAAAGAGTTAGCCTAACTTCTTCATGAGGATTCACTCATATAGTCCAACTAGACTCCCAAGGGAGCCTCATCCCAAAAAATTTAAGTGCCTTCATATGAAAGAAAATGAAAAGGGAATTCAATCTTGTTTTCCCAAGGGAAACATTATCCTAAACTACTTTGATGCAATGGTTTAAAATTTCGGTTAGAACTCGATTGAGAGCAAATGGAATGAACAATTTATAAATATTATTAACCATAGAATTTTGTGAGTGGAGTCAAATCTTACTTCTTCTTGCAAAGCAGTGGTTTGGGGTTTTGTTAAATTGTCTTTTCCTCTGCCTTATAGGACTAACATTTGGATCTATGTTAAGTGCATGGCAAACATCACCACGGTGTTGATTCCTACAATATTAGCATAGTTCCAAGTGAAAGCATCTTTACTCGATTAGAGGAATATGATCAATTTTTCCTTTGTATTTTTGTCCAACCCCTTTCCTATCTTTACTATTTTAGTGGAATCTTATGGATCCATATTTTCCTCTTCCAAATTTTCCGCAAACTTTACTCTTTCCTCACTATCTTTAGAGTCTATTTTTGGCATAATTTCCTCTAAAACTTATTCAGGATTTACTTCTTGTCTTATTTTATTTAATTCCATATCTTTTCTTTTCTTGTCTGATAACTTAATCTTTTTACTAAATAACTTTCATTTCACCATCAATGCACGCTGCTTGTTTGCCTTATATATTAGTTCTCGAAGATTGATTTGCAAAGGCTTAAAATTCCTAGTTTCTTTTAATTTGTTTAAATCATAACTAAAATTATTCTCTTTATTGCATTGCTCAAGGATTGCGAAATACTATCTCCCTATAGTAAATTGCTCTCAACGCACCGTTCGCTATCTAACTTTAGAGAGAAACTTTACGATCAAGTGTTTTAGAGATAAAAATGCATCCACTTCATCCAAAGCTGGTCTTCGAAAGAATGCATTGTAGTAAGAGGTCTCATCCATCACTATAAAAAAGTCTTAAAAGTTCTTGAGTAAGGTGGGATTCCCATATGAACATACTATTTGTCTAATTGGAGTAAAACCTTTATTGTTAAACCCAAAGATAGGGTCCAAGCTGGGCTCGAGTTGTAATGACCTGCTTTTTCGATCCTCATAAATCGACACCAATACATCCACGGTATTCACGTGCCAAGCATCCAAGTGCTGGAAAAACAGATTGTTGGGAGAAAAGAAAAAACGAAAAGACAGAACTAAATCTCACAACGTGATGAATAATGTATAATATCCAAATTATCTATTTACAAAAGAAATTCCTTAATACTCAAACAACATCAGAGTCTAACCTGTCATCAGCCAAGACTGTAACGACCCGCCGCTCTGACCGCCTCTAGTCGGTAATTAAACCAACTCGAAACGTTCAAAATGACGGATTGTTGTTCAGTTTATAAAGTTTAAACAGAATCAACCACAGAATCACAGAATAATCATAATATTTTTCATAAATGAATTTTTTTCTTGCATACATCAGAGTTTTATACAATGAATCAGATTTTAATACAGCGGAACAGTTATCTATATATATATATATATATATATATATATATATATATCTTTTAGAGTACAAAGAAAATTTTCTTGAAAAACTTTAGTGAAGTGCTTTCCCCTCTCTCTCTAACTTCGCGGCCTGAAAATCTTCAAGCTGTAAAAATACTCGGTCTGACCCGAGTATTATATTCAGAAGAAAATAATACACAGGTCAGTCTAATTCAAACTCAGTTATTAGTGCATAGAGGCAATAATAATCAACAATTAGATGACAGTCAAATATAATTTACCTATCCGTTCCTTTAACAAGTAATCGGATAACGGTAAATATAACACTTAACAGTGTTAAACATCAATTCAGTAGATTCAGATTATCAATGAAATAGATGAAGGGATTATTGATGAAGATAATTTTAGAAAACAATCAAAATTTTCCTAAACGGCAATTAACAACAAAATCATCAAAATCGATTCAAAATATCGATACTACGTGGCTGCAGTGCACGCACGCATGCGCTGCCTCGCCACAACCACTTGTGAAATAAAACAAGTTTTCAACAACTTATTACTGCACGCTTTAACAAGTGCAAAATTTCCATAAAAATGAAACTGCAGTCACTAATGAACACAAGGGCGAACTGTAACAATAACGTAGCCACCACAAGATCATAATGCAACAAAAACTATCTCGAAGCAACTTAGTCGAGACTATCAAACTTCAGTAAAATCAGAAGCAAGCTAAGATCAATGCATCAAGAAACTCAATCCAGACAGTGACAATAAGGCACGTAAATACAAAATGCACCACCACAAGTATGCATGGGCAACTGCAAACATAAACTACAGCCACCACAAATGCAAGTCTAAACCAACTCAGATATTCAAGGAAAAACTGCAAACAAAACTGCAGCCCCCACTTGAATACAAGGGAGCCAGTACAAGGTACAACAAGTTAAACTGTAAATAATCTCAGTGCATCAATGCAATGCAACCAAGGAAAAATCTCAACAAAAAGCACTGCAGCCACCACAATATTCAAGTGAAATGAACATGTACAAATGAAACAGTGGAAACATGAACATCAAATGCTCAAGTAAATGAACTATCAATGCACATGAATGCACAGACTACATGGAAATATCATAGGTGATACCAGACTATAGTAGTTCAAGGTAAAGGGAGGAAAACTGCAAATATGCATCTATAACTCAGGTGAGGCCAGACTCAAACTTCATTGTTGAAGATGAGGAGAAACAAGTACAGACAGCACACAACAGAACTGGCTAACCAGAAGAAAAAAAACAAGGTAACCACTAACACAAGTGTACATAAGCAACAATGCACCGTACGTCAAGTGATATTAGTGCAACAGGTCAAGAATAAGTGTCAAACTGAAACAACGAAAGTGCCAGAGGTCAAGCAATGATGCAGACCGAAAAAAAACAAACCAACGATCATCAAGTTTTCAAAATATTATAGGTCAAGGCCTGAGACAAGTTCAACCCCAAAGCAAACAATAAAATGTTGAACCACCTCATATACCAGTGTAACAGCAAGTTACAAAGATCAACATTGAAACTCAGTGAACCCAGTCAAGGCAAAATTAAACCATGTCTACCATACATATGAATCAATTTCATATGTACAACAAACACCCAAAACAAATGTCATGAACCAACAGAAGAAATCAAAATGCAACCGTGGAACAACAAAGCACAGGAGCTACAAATATGAATACAATAGGGCAACATAGGCAGTGCAATTTCAAGTGGAGCTATGAAATAAATGCCCAATCCATGGAACAGTAAGCAAAACAAAATTGTCCAGTAGACAGAAGATCGTGTCACGATGACAACAATCTCATAAATACATACATAAATGCATATATATATGAAGTGCAGTCACAATTGCAAATGATGGTAGCAGTTTCAAATCACAAAGCATGCAGCAAAACAAAACAAATATTGGGTAGCATCTGCTCTCATCAGTTAAAACAAATCACAACTTGATAGTATCTGTTCTTATTAGTTTTTTAAAAAAAAACAAATATCAAATAGCATCTGTTCTCAACTTTAAACCAACCAGGAAAGCAACTAACTGATTTTGAATCTATTTTATACCCCGTAGTTTGAAACTAGAAAGAAACTAACATGCACACATATTAACTCATTCATATATATGTATGCAGAAATATCACAACAAGCATCATTATCACATCAATTACTCAAGCAACCAGATCAACCTACTTAAGATTTAAATTTAGATATTTACTCATAGTTTTGGGTTTTAACAGAGAACAGAGGTGAATATATATATGTATCTATACAGACATGCATCAATTACTCAGGAAATCACATAATTACTTCCATAGAAACCACAATTGCAACCTGAGAGGTAACAGAACCGGCAATAGGGAGTGAGGGCACCATAGATATGGCACCGCAGCACTCAACGGTTAAAGGTCAATGCCGATGCCAACAAAACAATTCAACTCACTTGCCAATGACAAGATCCTCGTCCATCAAAAGGAACTACACAAAATGGAATAAGCATATCATCAAAAATCAAGTTTTACTGTCGAAAGCAACTGCAGTGCAAAACCGTGGGCTATTAAGCAAGCACATGGATTCACAAAGAAATTCCAAGTAAAAAGAATCAAGACCGAAGTCAAAGCAAACAAAATCACAAAATTTAATTTCCAGAAATTCGAACTATAAACCCAGAAAAATTCACCGCAGCAGCTAATTTTAACAAATCAAAGGACCGAAGTCCACAAGCTTTCAAAATTGTGAGGATCAATAAATCGAGCAATCCAAAGTCGCGAAATTTAACAAGCAAGCAATCATTAAAACGTTGAATTAGATGTGAGTACCGAAGTACTCACCTTAGCTTTGTAGAGGAGCACGCGAGTCGAAGCAAGAATCGAAGACGAACGAAAGCCCTAGTTTCGAAGAGGAGGAATCGAAGACGAAGACGCCATTTTTTTTTTCGCGTTTGATTATCTGATTAGGGTTTTGAAATGAATTGGGGGCTTCGTGTTTTTATGGGAGAAGGCGACGTGAATTTGGGTATGGAGGAATGGGTATCGGCATGATGAAAGTAAGGTAACGTATACTTCTTATTTTATTATGTTCATTTTTATATTTTTTTTTTCCTTTTTCTTTTTGAATGCAATTTTTGCTTTGTATATTTTGCTTGATTAATCTTGTTAAAATTTTAACTAGTATATTCTTTATTTATTTTATTATATATATATATATATATATATATTTATATTTTTATTTTTATTTTGAATTCAATTTTGTTTTGTATAAATTTTTTTTCTTCTTTAAATAAACTTATAAACGTTTTGAAGTTCAATTATCAAGCACAAATTTATATTAACGTGTTTCTCAATTTATTTTATATTGATTAAAATTTTATTCATTTATTTAAGTTAAAGAACAATGTTATTAAACTAACCATCCATTTATAAATTTTCATAAATAATAATTCGTAAATCCAAACTATTTTTCTTCTAAGTCGTTAGTTTGAATTTCAATACAAATCCCATATTCAATTTCAAACTTCAAAGTTAAATTCAAATTCTATTCAACTTTAAATAGATTAAATTCAAAAATTTAATCGCCAACTTCATAGTTTTATTGGAATTCAATTTAAAATTATTTCAAATATTTAAAATTAATTAAATATCTTCATTTTTAAATTGTTCAAAATTCAGGATCGTTACAATCTCCCCTACTTAAAAGAATTTCGTCCCGAAATTATAAGTTAGGAAAAACGATTGCTAAAATCTCACCGATATTTATACCCTACATAATTTTACCAAGTTTCAAACTCGCAAATAAATATAGAATTCATTCCATTTATTTCATTTACTAGTTTTGTTTATCAATTTCAATAATCAAGACTCAAAAGTCTTTTACTAAATTTTTGACTTACAAAAACTTAGATTTTTAAACTTAAAATCTTTCATGCTAAATATTTGCATAATATATCTTATCCAAAACTGTGTGCTTTCAAAATATTCAAAAAGATCTTCTTCCTTAATTCATTAAGTTAGAATTATGTAATTCTAATTTCAGATTATTGATTTTCTATTCAAAGTTTGAAAATACTTGATAACTCGAAGTTTAACAAGTCCATCGTCGTTCTCACGGACTTTAGGCATACGCTGGCTAGGCGCAAGACTAAAAATCTCCAAGTACTAAACATACTTGCTTCAACTCCCAGTGAAAATATTTTTTAAAAATTCTTTTAAAAATGGATATGGAAAGCACGTTCCCCCATGGATCACAGTTTACCAGGCGGTTACGCTACTATCTCAGTAGAATCACTTGTAATCTTAGATTTCTCATCACTCTCGAATTTCGCCATGGTTGTCGCCTTAGATCGCGGTCCACACGGCGGTTACACTACTATCTCAGTAGAATCGCTCGTAGCCTTAGGCATCACGCCCCTCGAATTTCGCTTCGGTTTCCAGATCGCAGTTTACTCGGCGGTTGCGCCACTATCTCAGTGGAATCGCTTGTAACTGTAGGCATCACGCCCCACGAATTACGCCAGCATCAATCACATAATCCCAAACACGATGATCCATCGTGGGGGATATCATATCAGTCCCAATGGACATTCCACTAATGGAATTCTACGTAGCTACGATTTTCAATGGACACTCCACCGAGTTCCAATCACTTTCACACATAATAAATGGAAGGTACATTTCCATATCCTCAGTTTTTAGAAAACATATGTCATATACATATAGTACTTCATTTCACATTTCGTACTTATCATACCTATGTAAACTTACACAGGACTTTCATAATAATGACTTTCTAAACTGATGGTTTTCGATTACATTCACATATATAAGTTACGAAAACTCAATTCACATTCACAACAAATAGAGGATTCCAAATTTTCCATCACGTTTAAAATTTTCCTCTAAATCGATTTGAAAATTTAAGGTTATCTCAAACCTAATTCACATTCATAATCCAATTCATTATCGACTTCACATTCGATTTGGATTTCACGTTACATCGTCAATTCTCAACACATAATTGATGTCTATCGATATATAACCTCTAAGCTCGTACGTCTCAGAGAAGGGTGTTAAGCTAAAAGAATAAATTCTCCGCCACCACAGATATATATTTAATAGAGATCAAATGCTATGTCATCAATTCACAATGTTAGACATACAATCCCAATCGACTATCCAAAATTCAAAGTTGAACTTATATTGTTTTTGGTGTCAAAGTTAAACTCAATTTAACTCAAAATTCAATTCTTTGAAAAATTTCCAAGTTGAACTAATCGTTCAAATTTCTCAAAATAATATCTTTACAAGATATATAATTTTCACACTTAGCCATTTGAAACCAATTTCAAATATTCATTTTTCAATTTATCTTTAAAAGATAAAATTTCAAACCTTTCATTTCATATTGGAAAATATTTCCATACTTATTAAATAATAAGTAATTCACAAATTCTTTCATTTTCAACATTTTGAAAATATTCGATATACTTGAATCAAAATTAATTATATATTTCACTCTTCAAGGAAATCATTCTTTTAAACACATTTATTTGAGTTAAAACGAATGTTACGTAAAACATCGTTACGACAACTCAAAATCACTAGTATAGGGATTCGGATTTAAGATAGATATATAAATCCCAATACTATAAACAACATTTCCTTCCGGAAACCATTTACTATAACAATAGTGTTATAGTCTACCATTTCCTTATTCTTCTCGAAAACGTCTATTTCAACAATTGAATGTTGAAATCTATGTATTCGATAGTTAATGCATTTTAAAACATCTTTAAAACCATTAACTTTTTCTTCTTCAACTTAATTCATAGTTTGAATTCTTCATACTTTTCATAGTATTAGTTTTAAACCGATTTCAAACTTTTCAATATTAAGTTTTTCACTTAATTTAATTCTCCGCACATTTAAATTCAAATTCGTCACTGAATTTATTAAACCTATAATGGATTATTATGTTGACAACTTCAAATTTGAAATCTAAATTTCATTTGAACTTTGCATTTGCTTTCCTATTTCAAAAATAATCAACTAGTTCTTTAGTAAATTATTCTTCGATTTAGTTCCATTAGATCTATATTTCCATATTAACTATTTTAGGCAATAGTTTTAAACTTGAAATATAAACTTCACATCAAACTTAGTTTGATTCATACAGTTAAATCAACAATTAAACTTCCTTCCATAATATCGCTTCCCAAGATGCTATTTCATTAAAATATTTCTTCCGTACAAAATTTTACATAGCTTAATACTTTTAAAAGACGTACACAAAAGGTTGTGGATTACAAAGGATAGTATTACAAAATATATCGATTGGTTTAAGATTCAGAATAATTAAGGACTAACGACTTCTTGTCCGATAGTATGCATCTTTGCCAAACTTTCATCTTCGGATGACACTATTTCATGTTGTGTTAAAGGAGAATTAACACATTCAAAATCCACATGTCCCCACTCCTTACAGTTATTGCAAAAATATGAGATGTTTCCATCCTTATCAATCACCTTAGCACTTTTCGCTCTAGCTGGTCGGGCTATAGCTTGCTCGCCTGTTGTCTTTCGTTGCAGTTTCTGGCTATATGTCCAGTCTGACGACAATGGTAGCAGATTGTCAATCTATCGATGGGTAAATTGAGTACGCACTTTTTCCTTTTCACTTTAGGGCAATGACTAAGAAAATGCCCTTTCTCCCGACATTTAAAACACACAATCTCTGGACGAGCGAACCGGTCATCCACATTCCTTTTCTTTCTCCTTACTCGGCACTTAATGGCATAATGTCCCTTTTTATGACATCGATAGCAAATAACCTCATCATATGGACCAGGTGCTTGCCTTTCACTGAATCTCCTTTCAATTTCCGCACGTCTCGCTTCCGCTTCTCTACGAGCAATTGCTCTTCGTTCACGGCGTGCTGCTTTTTGTGCTTCGGTTTTCGCCATTATAATAAACAAGGTGTTTTCGAAGTTTTCTATCAATATTTGCAATTCTTATTAGCAGAGGTTGGATTATTCAATCATTTTACCTAAAACATATCTGTTTTATTCAATAATGTATTCACTGTCCAAAATCGTGAATATACTTATCTATTCAATTCAGTGTTTCTACACTTTTTATTTAAAGGATTATCCACTGTTCAAAATCGTGGATAAAATTCCCAACCAACATTTACTATAACAATATTTAACTTAAAGGATAATTCGCTGTCCAAAATCACGAATATATCTCCTTTAATAACTTCTATTTTTCATTTATCAAATTCAATTGGTTTCGAATTTATAAACAATCTTCACAAATTCCATTTCTATTTATAAAACTTCGATTTATAAATCTTCTTATTGATTCAATTCAATTCAATTCATATAACTCAGTTATATACCCAAAATCCATATTATAAGTTAAATACTTATAATTCATTTATTTACTAATTCGTTCTTAACAACATTTGAAATCAATTTCAAAAGAATTCAGAATCAAATTCCCAAGTTATAATTCAATAATTCTCTTGGTTATAACCAAATTAACATATCCTTTTATTTCCCAATTATTACTTGAAATATTTAAGTTATTCGATTTAAACCAATTTAAACCAATTCATTAATTCACTTAACTCATATTTCATTTTTTCATAAATCTCAATAATTCGATAATGAGCTTCCGAACGATTGAAACTCAAATCTAATGAGACCTCACCGAATATAAACTATCGCACTTAAATTTAGAGAGGGGAATTTTCAAAATAATTCAAACTTTCAAAATACCTTTTATTTTAAAGAAAACAATTTTATACTTCTTTAAATTTGAAAAGCACTTTCTTTATAGTGGTTCTAGTAACTATTCATATTAAACATCATAAACTGAGCTTTGAGTAAACCAAAGCTCTGATACCACTTGTGTAACGACCCGCCGCTCTGACTGCCTCTAGTCGGTAATTAAACCAACTCGAAACGTTCAAAATGACGGATTGTTGTTCAGTTTATAAAGTTTAAACAGAATCAACCACAGAATCACAGAATAATCATAATATTTTTCATAAATGAATTTTTTTCTTGCATACATCAGAGTTTTATACAATGAATCAGATTTTAATACAGCGGAACAGTTATCTATCTCTATATATATATCTTTTAGAGTACAAAGAAAATTTTCTCGAAAAACTTTAGTGAAGTGCTTTCCCCTCTCTCTCTAACTTCGCGGCCTGAAAATCTTCAAGCTGTAAAAATACTCGGTCTGACCCGAGTATTATATTCAGAAGAAAATAATACACAGGTCAGTCTAATTCAAACTCAGTTATTAGTGCATAGAGGCAATAATAATCAACAATTAGATGACAGTCAAATATAATTTACCTATCCGATCCTTTAACAAGTAATCGGATAACGGTAAATATAACACTCAACAGTGTTAAACATCAATTCAGTAGATTCAGATTATCAATGAAATAGATGAAGGGATTATTGATGAAGATAATTTTAGAAAACAATCAAAATTTGCCTAAACGGCAATTAACAACAAAATCATCAAAATCGATTCAAAATATCGATACTACGTGGCTGCAGTGCACGCACGCGTGCGCTGCCTCGCCACAACCACTTGTGAAATAAAACAAGTTTTCAACAACTTATTACTGCACGCTTTAACAAGTGCAAAATTTCCATAAAAATGAAACTGCAGTCACTAATGAACACAAGGGCGAACTGCAACAATAACGCAGCCACCACAAGATCATAATGCAATAAAAACTGTCTCGAAGCAACTTAGTCGAGACTATCAAACTTCAGTAAAATCAGAAGCAAGCTAAGATCAACGCATCAAGAAACTCAATCCAGACAGTGACAATAAGGCACTGTAAATACAAAATGCATCACCACAAGTATGCATGGGCAACTGCAAACATAAACTACAGCCACCACAAATGCAAGTCTAAACCAACTCAGATATTCAAGGAAAAACTGCAAACAAAACTGCAGCCCCCACTTGAATACAAGGGAGCCAGTACAAGGTACAACAAGTTAAACTGTAAATAATCTCAGTGCATCAATGCAATGCAACCAAGGAAAAATCTCAACAAAAAGCACTGCAGCCACCACAATATTCAAGTGAAATGAACATGTACAAATGAAACAGTGGAAACATGAACATCAAATGCTCAAGTAAATGAACTATTAATGCACATGAATGCACAGACTACATGGAAATATCATAGGTGATACCAGACTATAGTAGTTCAAGGTAAAGGGAGGAAAACTGCAAATATGCATCTATAACTCAGGTGAGGCCAGACTCAAACTTCATTGTTGAAGATGAGGAGAAACAAGTACAGACAGCACACAACAGAACTGGCTAACCAGAAGAAAAAAAACAAGGTAACCACTAACACAAGTGTACATAAGCAACAATGCACCGTACGTCAAGTGATATTAGTGCAACAGGTCAAGAATGAGTGTCAAACTGAAACAACGAAAGTGCCAGAGGTCAAGCAATGATGCAGACCAAAAAAAAACAAACCAACGATCATCAAGTTTTCAAAATATTATAGGTCAAGGCCTGAGACAAGTTCAACCCCAAAGCAAACAATAAAATGTTGAACCACCTCATATACCAGTGTAACAGCAAGTTACAAAGATCAACATTGAAACTCAGTGAACCCAGTCAAGGAAAAATTAAACCATGTCTACCATACATATGAATCAATTTCATATGTACAACAAACACCCAAAACAAATGTCATGAACCAACAGAAGAAATCAAAATGCAACCGTGGAACAACAAAGCACAGGAGCTACAAATATGAATACAATAGGGCAACATAGGCAGTGCAATTTCAAGTGGAGCTATGAAATAAATGCCCAATCCATGGAACAGTAAGCAAAACAAAATTGTCCAGTAGACAGAAGATCGTGTCACGATGACAACAATCTCATAAATACATACATAAATGCATATATATATGAAGTGCAGTCACAATTGCAAATGATGGTAGCAGTTTCAAATCACAAAGCATGCAGCAAAACAAAACAAATATTGGGTAGCATCTGCTCTCATCAGTTAAAACAAATCACAACTTGATAGTATCTGTTCTTATTAGTTTTTTTTAAAAAAACAAATATCAAATAGCATCTGTTCTCAACTTTAAACCAACCAGGAAAGCAACTAACTGATTTTGAATCTATTTTATACCCCGTAGTTTCAAACTAGAAAGAAACTAACATGCACACATATTAACTCATTCATATATATGTATGGAGAAATATCACAACAAGCATCATTATCACATCAATTACTCAAGCAACCAGATCAACCTACTTAAGATTTAAATTTAGATATTTACTCACAGTTTTGGGTTTTAACAGAGAACAGAGGTGAATATATATATGTATCTATACAGACATGCATCAATTACTCAGGAAATCACATAATTACTTCCATAGAAACCACAATTGCAACCTGAGAGGTAACAGAACCGGCAATAGGGAGTGAGGGCACCATAGATATGGCACCGCAGCACTCAACGGTTAAAGGTCAATGCCGATGCCAACAAAACAATTCAACTCACTTGCCAATGACAAGATCCTCGTCCATCAAAAGGAACTACACAAAATGGAATAAGCATATCATCAAAAATCAAGTTTTACTGTCGAAAGCAACTGCAGTGCAAAACCGTGGGCTATTAAGCAAGCACATGGATTCACAAAGAAATTCCAAGTAAAAAGAATCAAGACCGAAGTCAAAGCAAACAAAATCACAAAATTTAATTTCCAAAAATTCGAACTATAAACCCAGAAAAATTCATCGCAGCAGCTAATTTTAACAAATCAAAGGACCGAAGTCCACAAGCTTTCAAAATTGTGAGGATCAATAAATCGAGCAATCCAAAGTCGCGAAATTTAACAAGCAAGCAATCATTAAAACGTTGAATTAGATGTAAGTACCGAAGTACTCACCTTAGCTTTGTAGAGGAGCACGCGAGTCGAAGCAAGAATCGAAGACGAACGAAAGCCCTAGTTTCGAAGAGGAGGAATCGAAGACGAAGACGCCATTTTTTTTTCGCGTTTGATTATCTGATTAGGGTTTTGAAATGAATTGGGGGCTTCGTGTTTTTATGGGAGAAGGCGACGTGAATTTGGGTATGGAGGAATGGGTATCGGCATGATGAAAGTAAGGTAACGTATACTTCTTATTTTATTATGTTTATTTTTATATTTTTTTTCCTTTTTCTTTTTGAATGCAATTTTTGCTTTGTATATTTTGCTTGATTAATCTTGTTAAAATTTTAACTAGTATATTCTTTATTTATTTTATTATATATATATATTTTTATTTTTATTTTTATTTTGAATTCAATTTTGTTTTGTATAAATTTTTTTTTTCTTTAAATAAACTTATAAACGTTTTGAAGTTCAATTATCAAGCACAAATTTATATTAACGTGTTTCTCAATTTATTTTATATTGATTAAAATTTTATTCATTTATTTAACTTAAAGAAAAATGTTATTAAACTAACCATCCATTTATAAATTTTCATAAATAAAAATTCGTAAATCCAAACTATTTTTCTTCTAAGTCGTTAGTTTGAATTTCAATACAAATCCCATATTCAATTTCAAACTTCAAAGTTAAATTCAAATTCTATTCAACTTTAAATAGATTAAATTCAAAAATTTAATCGCCAACTTCATAGTTTTATTGGAATTCAATTTAAAATTATTTCAAATATTTAAAATTAATTAAATATCTTCATTTTGAAATTGTTCAAAATTCAGGATCGTTACATAGACAGTTATAACATCATGTCTTTACAAATGTCGATAAACATAACCAATAAAACAGAATGGAAATAAAATACAGAAATACATCTTGGCATCCAACTTGACTCCTGAAGATCCAAAGCATCCAAAGCTAGTTTATGAAAAATACTCGGGTCAGACCAAAGCATTATAAGAAAATAAAACTTGAATCAGTCTGGTAAGCCAGCGTGAGAAACTCAAATCACAATAGTTATTAGAACTTATAAAACCTTTTAAATAAAAGGTATCTCGTAAGACCATACTGCACATAAACAAAGATGAGTTTTACCTTACGATAACCAAATCATTTCGTAGAAAATCTAGTGATATTATAATAAAGTCTAGGGTTTAAAATAGATATGGAATCATAGCCGAAATTGTTACATTAATTAAATTCCAGCATAATAGGTATAAAACTAAGTCCTTAAAGGCACATATTAGAGAACGGATTTCATACAATGACTAGACATCAGGGTACCACCTGTTATAATACACCTCTAAAAAAATGTACCAAGGTAAACAAGAACATCTTGCACCCCTTGCTACACAGAACCGACCTGCCCCTTATTGGATAATACTGAATATTTCGTCACCCTGGTTGCTTTGCAACCTTTTACCAATAGCTCTCATGCATAACCAAATCCATATATATATATATATATAAGGGTGAGTTCCCCTGATTTTAGTCATTCTCGGTTGTTGAGGCTAAAGGCTACATTTCACCTTTTTAGCAATTCCCACATGGAATGCTAACACTACCCTCCAGGGAAAAATGCAGTGCCAATATCCATCCATACAAGTTGTTCAGGATAGGAACAAACCAAAGGCATAACTTCTACTACATTCATTTTGGAATCATCCTCTAGATTTGTAGCAAGTAGACCTTGCACTTTATAAACCTCCATCTTCGATCCCTTCATCTTCAAGATGTCTTCAATTCGATTGCTTGAGTTGGTTCAAAGAAGTTCTTGGATAATTCAAACTTATCTGATCTCGATTTCTTTTGATCAACATTCGATAGTTTTTGGTAAACCCAACTCCGTCTCTTTTGGAAATAAACAGAAAATGCATAAGAACTGAGATCACCTCCTAATCGTTTACGTGGAAGGATTTCCTTATCATTTATCCTAGAAGAACATATGAGTTTGTACGTACAATATAGCATTACCGAATATAACCATACCATATAATTCTCATGTTTCTTCTAGATATTTCCAAAGTTTAAAATAGGTCAAATTTGATAGTCGGTAACTTAACTATCAAATAAATAGACAATCCAACATAGATTTAATTCTATATAGGATCCACTAAGCTTCATTAATGAATCTTCATTAATAAATCTCTTTAATTATTTACCAAAATATTTGTATACTTATCTCATTGTTATAAGTATATTCTTAAACCATTTACTTTTATATTTGGAAAACCTTTTTGTATACTCATACAATGGTATAAGAATATTCACAAAACATTTAAGAGAGTTTTCTTATTTCGAATTCATATTAAATGGATCAAAACAGTGTTCTTCAAAACATTATTTACGACAAACCCAAACCACTTATCCTTCAGTGTTAAGTATGGAAAATGCTTCCACAACATCCTAATTAAGAAGGATTGTTTATTAATTTCATTAACTTGATTTTCATAAGTGATCAAATTCATACAAAATCAAAGTTTTATAAACCCAAAACTTCCCTTCGAAATTCCAAGGTCTCTTTCCAATTTATCTTTAACTAACCCTTCATTTAAAAATAATTCACTTTATAAAACAATTTATTATTTTAAACACTTTTATTTAATAAATTGATTACCATTAAAACCCCTCTAATATATAGTTTATTAAGTTTTAAAGCATCATTAGTAAATAATTAATTAACTTTAATACACCACAATGAAAAATTTATTAACTTAATCACTATTAAAAAACGATAAATTAACTTAAACTAATATTAATAGATAATATATATAAACATCATTATTAAATAATTAACTAACTTAAAATAGCATAGAATAATTAATTAAACTCTAAAATAACCTAAATAAAATAATGATTAATTTTAAAATAACTTAAATAAAATGATTAAATAACTTTAAACACCCCTAAAACATCATTAATAAATAATTACTTATAATTAAAATATTATAATTGAATAATATTAATTTAACTATTTAAATATTGAAAATACTTTACTTTAAAATATTTTAAAGTCAAAACAAAATCCAAATCCATTTCCTTTTAGAATTTCGAAAAGAGGCTTAGCAACCACACTAGCACTTAAACAAGCTACCGTTTATTTCAGTTTAACAATCCGGATCATGTGATTGATATTTACAAAAGCAATATATATGTAAATAAAATTCATAATTAACAAATGATGGAAAGCTAACATCCGTCCAAGTCAACTGACATATAAATAAAGGTGAAAATTTAAAATAGCAGAATAGAGATTTAATCTGCTAAACAAATATCAAATTATATCTATTCAATTTAAATATGGCAGAACGGTGTTTTATTCTGCTAACAGAATGTCAGTAATAAAATATAATTACCTAACAACGTAATTATTTTCTAACCTTTATTAATTTACCACCAAATTATACTTCAGTAGAATTATTAGACATTTATACTAAAGTGTTGTACTCGTCAATACTAGTCTAGTATGGAAATCGTCAGGTTAAACGGATCAAAAACGAGCGAGTTATTCATTTCAAAGTTTAACTTATTAAAATTAAAAACCAATTTACTATAACATTTCACTACACTCACTTCTTCAGCCCCAATACCCGGCCTAACTCACTTCTTTCTTCCCAAACATGAATCAATACTTATTTCCCAAATAACTTTCCCAAAATCAATTTTACCCAAACAAACCTAAAGCAAAAAAAAATAATGCACATACATGCACCATGCATGCCGCCACCACCCTTCGACCACCGCGCCGAACCTACCCATAAACGCCGCTCCATCGCCTCGCCCGATGGGCGCAACGCCTAGACCTCCGACCACCCCTAGCGAACTACGATCCTCTAGCCCAAAAAACAACACGCCTGGGCAATAGACAAAAAGAAGACACCTCGATCAAAACTCGCACCACCGCTGCTCCCTCCACCTCCAGACCCTACCACCATCCCCACCAAGCCCTAACTCGCTGCCATACCCTTGAAACCAAGCTTGGTCATCGTGGCCCTCTTCTATGCCACTGTTGTCTCGCTCAAGTCGAACCCAAACAATGGAATGTGAAACCCTACATCGACCTCCTTTGGCCACCATTGACCGCAATACCACCTCCAACCGTCACCATGCCTCGGCCATGATCCCAGCCTCCTCACAATGCCATTGGCTCCACCTCCAAACCTTTAGGTTGCCTGAATTTACTAAATGACTAAAATCTGATCATCTCTCAACCATGACACCAACACACCTTCAAAAATCATGCAAATCTACCTCAAAATCATGATTTGCAGATACGAGCATGATTTTATACTCCATTGTTGTTTCATGATCGACAAAATACTGACTCCATTGAACCATTTACTATAATCGACACATATCTCTCACATTACTCGATGAAACAACCCCTAACTATTCTTAAAAAAACCTAGACACCTAACCTATAACTTTACAGTCGAAAGTTTTGGCTAATTCTAGACGGTGTTGGAGATAGTGATTTTTTGAATCCAAGATGGGAATGCCTACTTTATTTTTCAAAGAACAGAGAAGGGAAAGAGATGTAACAGTTACTTTATATGTATGTTTGGTATTAACAGAGAGCATATTCCTTCATTCTAACGCAAATATAAATCAAGATAATAATTTTTTTAAATAATTACTTAAACATGAGATTCAAAAAAAATCACAATTCAAGACACAAATATTTTTGCAAAACATTCCTACCCAAAAATATATAAACAAGAATTGAATATCTCACCTTCTACATGGGTTAAAAAGCTTCAATTATTTATCTCTAATGAAATAAGAATTTACGAATTAAAATGATTTTTTTCTTCAAAATAAACAAAAGTAGGGAAGGTGGAAAAGTAGTGTGGTGAAGATAAATTGAAAATGAACGATAGAATAAAAATGAGATAAATATTTAATTTTATACACGCAAAACTAATGACCATAATGCCCTTTAAGTTAAATATTTATTTTTATAAATGTAAAACTAATGACCATAATGCCCTTACCCTTAATTTTCAACTTTCACATCATTTCAAAATTCATCCACGAGAAAATATTTGGATTTTAGGGTAATCCTTGTACATTTGCTAAGTTGCACACTTAAAGAATCTCTTCCTTTCAAATCCATTATTTCTTGTTTGAAATTTAAATACATATTTCATTTTTAAATCTTATTATTATTATTTTATTTATACATTTTGAAAATCAATTTTTTAAAATATATAAATGTTGTTTTAGTTTATAACATGGTATTGCAACTTCTTATAACTTGTCGTTTGATAAGACGCTGAAATACGAAAAGCGTGTTTTGGTCACCTTTTCAGTTTTTCATCGAACTACCTATTTATGTAAATAGAATTCAGAAATGAATTCTCTATCATTAGTTATGAATTAAAAGGGGGTTATTTAATTGGTTGAAGATTTAAATTAAATTAAATATTCATAAATCAAATCGATAAAATTCCAAGACGTTAAGTTCTCCCTCTTAAAAGAATTTCGACCATGAAATTTCACCTCAAACGTCAAAGAAAGAAAGAAATTAGCACAAAAAATTAGTCAGTTTATTTTCATAACTATTTATGGAAACATTTTAATAAATCATAACTTAAGTTTAAGACTTGTATAATACCTAATTACATCCTGAGGGTGTATACTACTACCTTATTCAAACCCTTTTATTTTGAATTTAACTTAAGAACCAAATACCTGGTTTTTACTTCAAAACCTTTTTTGGAAAGATACTATATATTTAACCATAAAAAATATACACATAGATATAGAGAGCCCGAATTACCCTAAAATAATACAACGGAACTGGGTACTACCAAATAGCATCATATATTCCCTAACCAAGAAGGGTAATACCTAGGAGAAGTGCTTACCACCCGAAAACATCTCTTTCCTAGTTTTAGTTATTTCGAGTCACTCGAACTAGTTTACTTAAAAATATTTTACTATGTCAAAATCCCCTTTTTGAAACAATACTGCATATATTTCACACAAATAGTTTTAACAAAACATCAATTTCCAACTTACTTTGGGTTGGTTCGAATTCGAACTCGTTTCGATCCTACAATGATAAAGAGAATAATTTACTAAACGCACTACCACATTCACCTAAGCAAACATCTGATTATCGGTTAAAAAATTATTCAGATTACCACAAAATTAATCGAGATGTTTTTCTCCAAACTATCCATAGAGGATATACCTTACTTAAAAATTTGCTTTCCAAAATATTTATACTTAACATTATTTTCCAAGTAAACTATTATTACTATTTCCAAAAATCATTTGAAATAATAATATACATATTTCCACTGTGTAAATCCAGTCATGTTTTGGGATGAAATCAAAATCTTCTTTATCCGACAATTTTATAACAAATCGCTATGGTAGCATTTCCCTTTAGAAACCCATAATGAACACTGATGGTGCTGCAATCATCATTCAAATTATTTTCAAGCGAAAAAGTAAGGTCATTGCTTTCTATCTCCTTCGTATCCCTTAAAATATTTCTATTCATAAATACTTTCAAATAATACCATTATTGTTTTCCCAAAACCCTAAAACCCTTTATTCAAAAGCATTGGGATTTAAGTTCACAAATTTTCTACTTAAATCTTTTCTCAAAAGCCTTATTTTTGTAGATCAATTTATAAAATCAACTTAATCTATAAAATCATTTCTCAAACACTTATCCTTAGAATATTCTAGCTTTTCTTTGATAAATATCTTTTATTCAAATTCAATTTTTAACCCAACATTAACATCAAACGCCTTATACTAAACTGGAAAACTTAATTCATGAGGTGTTTGTTTCAGTGTTCCACAATTCCTATTTACCCAACCATGTTATAAAAGGGTAATTTTTTATAAATCAATAAACAAAAGTCAACGCTCAAAATTGAACTAGCATGACTAATCAAATCCTAAATGATAATAATTGAATATTATCATTTCTAACAAAAAACACATCATAAATAGCTATATTAACTTTTGAATTTTTTTCCTTTATATATAAAACATAATCCTAAGTAAAATTATTTCATTTGCCGAATTAAAAACAATACTATGTCAGTTCATCTGGTTCAAGTGTTTAGAAATTCCAATCGATAAAGTCGATCAGATGTATCGACCAGAATTCATAAGCCACTCAGCAGATCAGTTTACACAATATACTATTTTTATAGCACTAACAAATACGCACTCACATATGTAATACAAGCAACTCGTTCTGGGATGTCACTTACCCTATCTCTAATGAGTCTTTCCCACCAAAGTCTAGGTGTTCGCCTAAACTAAGCTCTAATACCACGTGTAATGACCCGCCTCTTCGATCCTCAGAAGTCGACACTAATACATTCAGGGTATTCACGTGCCGAGCATCTAGGTACTAGAAAGACAGATTGTTGGAAGAAAAGAACAAAAAAAAGTATAACTAAATCTCACAACTTGATGAATAATATATAAAATCCAAATTATCTGTTTACGAAAGAAATTCCTTAATACTCAAATAACATTAGAGTCTAACCTGTCATCATCTCGAACTGCTATAAAATCCTATCCTTACAAATGCTTATAAACACAACCACTAAAATGCAGCGGACATAAAATATGGAAATACGTCTTGGCATCCAACTTGACTCCTGAAGCTCCAAAGCATCCAAATCTAGTTCTAGAAAAATACTCGGGTCCGACCCCAACATTATAAGAAACAACACATGGAATAGTCTGGTAAACCAACGTGAGAAACTCAAATCACAAGGGTTTAGAACTTACAATACCTTTTAAAACAAAAGGTATCTCATAAGACCACGTCACATATGAACACAGACGGGTTTTTACCTTATGATAACCAAACCATTTTGTAGAAAATCTAGTGATATTATTATAATGTCCAAGGTTTGAAACAAATGTGGAATCATAGCTTAAATTGCTTCATTAATTAAATTCTATCATAATAGTTATACAACTATGTCTATAAAGGCACGTTTTGGAGAATGATTCATACAATGATATGGCACAGGGGTACCACCTGTCACAGTATACCTTTAGAAAAGTGTACCAAGGTCAACAAAAACATCCTGCACCCCTGCATCACAGAACCGGCCTACCCCTTACTGGATAGTACCGAATATGTCATCACCCCAGTTGCTTTGCAACCTTTCGCCTAGAGCTCTCATGCATAACCAAATCCATAAACAGATACATATATACAAAGATGATGACATACCCTAATGGATGCAACCCACATAGCCTTTCCACATATCCTTTGGTTTTAGTCATTCCTGGTTGTTGAGGATAGAAGCTACATTTTACCTTTTTTAGCAAATCCTACTTGGAATGATAACACTGCCCTTTGGGAAACAGTGCAATGTCATCATCCATCCATTAAGTTGTTCAGGATAAGAACAAACCGAAGGCACTACTTCTACTACATCTATTTTGGAATCACCTTCAGGATTAGTAGCAAGTAGCCCTTGCACTTCAAAGAGCTCCATCTTTGATTCCTTTATCTTCAAGACGTCTTCAATCCGAACGCTTGAGTTGGTTCGGAGTGATTTTCAAATAATTAATACTTATCTGATCCTGGTCTCTTCGAACCAACATTCGATAGTGTCGGTATTCGACTCTGGTTCTTTGGAAATAAACACATAATACAAAAGATTAGAGATCACTTTCTAACCACTTAAGATGGATTTTCTAATCATTTGCCCTAGAAGAACACACCAGTTTACACATATAGTATAGCATCACTGAAGATAACTGTACCATATAATTCCAGTATTTCTCCTAAATATTTCTAGAGTAAAAAATGGGTCCAGATTTGATGGTCGGTTATTTAACTATCAAATAAAAAACATTCCAAACATAGATTTAATTCCATATGGGTTCCACTAAGCCTGTTTAATTAATCTTCATTAATAAATCTCTTCCATTATTTATCAAAATATTTATATACTTATCTCACTAGTATAAATATATTCTCAAACCATTTATATTTGGGAAACCTTTCTATACGCTCATACAATGGTATAAGAATATTCACAAAATATTTAAGAGAGATTTCTTATTTCAAATTCGTATTAAATGGATCAAAATAGTGTTATTCAAAACATTGTTTATAATAAACCCAAACCACTTAACTTTTGGTGTTAAATATGGAAAATTCTTCAGTGCCACTATAATTAAGAAGGATTAACTATTAATTTCATTAGCTTGATTTTTGTAAGTAATCAAATTCATATAAAAGCAAAGTTTTATCAACCAAAAACTTCCCATCCAAATTTCAAGGTCTCTTTCCTATTTATCTTTAACAGCACTTCATTTAAAAATAGTTCTCTTTATAAAACAAATTATCATTTTAAACACATTTTATTTAATAAATTGATTACCTTTAAAACCCTCTAACAATTAATTTATTAAGTTTAAAAACATCATTAGCAAATAATCAATTAACATAAAACACCATAATGAAAATGTTAAAACTTAATCACTATTAAATAACTGGTAAATTAACTTAAACCACTAGTAATAAATAATAAATAAAAACTTTATTATTAAATAATTTACTAACTTAAAATATCCTAAAATAATTAATTAAGTTTTAAAATAAATTAAATTAAATAATTGATTAATTTTAAAATAACTTGAATAAAATGATTAAATAACTTTAAAAACCCTCAAAACATCATTAGTAAATAGTTAGTTAACTTTAAAATGTTATAGTTAAATAATATTAACTTAACTATTTGAATATTGAGAGTACTTTACTTCAAAAAAATTTAAAGTCAAAATGAATCCATATCCATTTCCTTTCGAAATTTTGGTAAGAGGCTTAGCAGCCACATTGGCAATTAAACAAGTTGCCACTTATTTCAGTTTAACAATTCAGATCATATTATTGATATTTACGTAAGCAACATATATGTAAATTGTAACGACCCGGAATTTTCGACTACGAAAATTCCAAATTGTTAGAGAAAAGAAAAAAAAGAGAGAAGAGGAAATAGGATACAAAACACAGAATCTCACATTCGCAGCGGATCAAAATATAATATTAAATAATAGCAGTTATACAAAGAAGTACTGTATCTGTTAATTTACATCAATACATCAGAGTTACACTCAATCTCATAAAAACTGGACAGTATAACAACTTGTCCCTCATAAACAACAACAGTAATATACTCAGCGGAATACACTCCATACATTCATGCCGTCCAGCTCGCCTCCTGAGCTCCAAAACGTCCTTACCTGGAAATCTGTAATACTCGGTCTGACCCGAGCATTACATCAATTAACACCCGGGTCAGGCTGAAAATCAGCGTGAGCAAACCCATATAACATGAAATACTAAGTTACAAAACTTAAGTGAATTACCAGGGTAACTCGTACTTTTCTACGAGTTCTAATCTTATTTAAGTCAATCACTTATCTCAAAACAATATCCAAGACTCGTTATCCAGTTTAAATATCCACGATACTTAACTTATTTCATTCCAGCCTGTTTGCTTTTAACCAAACTATAAAGAGTTACTACGGATTTCTAATCGAAGTGGTTGCGGGTATTTACTAATACCCGACCCCAGTCTCTTCAAAATCCAAACACCATTTAAAAGGTCAAGTTGCTAAAGGTTAAATTCAATACTTCGAATTCACACAGCATTGATCACAAACAAATATCACCCATTTATCACAGATATATCCAATATCACTCCACAAAATATCACAGATTATGATTCAATAGATATCAGTCAATCCAGATATTCTACTCAAACAATCATCCATAAACAGAAATTATTAATTCGTATTATAATTAATTTGATTAACTTCAATTAAATTAATTACTTAAGAATTAATCACTTAACCCTGCTTAATTAATCGTTCATTAATTACAAACCATTTAATTAATTAATCATTCCTTAATTACCTTATAAATCAATTAATTAGTCTTTAAATACCCTTTTAATTATCCCTTAATCAGTAATTAATAATCCTTAATTACTAATTAATAAAACTTAATTATAAATTAATCCATTCTTAATTAATAGTTAATCAATCCTTAATTTCCAACTGATTTATCTCTAATTATTTAATTAATTAATGCTTGATTACAACTTAATTTCTTAATTAATTAATCTCTAATCATTAATTAATTAATTTCTAATTATCTAATTAACAACCCTTAATTACAAAATAACTATCCCTCGATCATTAATTAATTAATTTAAGTAATGACTCTTTAGTTACTTCATTAATTATCAAAACCTTAAAACATTCCCTTTAATTAACACTTAATTACATTTTAAAAATTAAGTTTGAAATAACTTAAAGATTTACTCAACAAATTTAAGTTAAACAAATCATATACCCTTCTAATCAAAGTTAAAGAAAACTTTTACACATAGAAAAGAAAATTCATTTAAGAAAAGTTTAAACTAAATTCATTTAAATTTTCGAAAACTTTGCTTTTCAAAAACTTTTAAAAACATGTTTTAAATCTTGCTTAAACTTCTGCTTCGAGTTCAACCCGATACCCACTCAAGTACTGCCCCGAGTTTTCCTCCTTCCTTCATTTCTTTTTTTAGACTTTGATTGAAAATTTAAAAACTGTTATGTTATAACACTCACAACCTCGCATCAACTCCGAGTCCAACATCTCTTTCCCCGTACTTCGACCCGAGGAAATTACAAAACAAAACACAGACACCAGAGATACAGCATGCACGTGTACCGTGCCACGGCGGCGCTCTAACGACTCTTTCCACCTCCGGCAAGACAGCGATTGACACAACAAATGATTCCAATCATCAATTCATCACAACGCAGCCCAGAATGAAATCGAGCTTTCCAGTTGAACCTGGAAACCAAACGTCACCAGAAAATTCCCTCGAACCACCAACGTCGACCACCAGGCCTCTCTGGAACTCCAGCTACACCCTCGTCCATGGCCCAAGCATCGTTTCCCCTATGTCCGGCCTGACTCGTTGCTCCGACGATGGCGAAATATCCCAAAACCCAACCTTGACTCATCTGGGTTCTAAAACCCTAGTTTCATCGATTGCCGATACCACGACCCACTATCGACACTCCCACAATTTTCCTGACATCCCCAATTGCCAAGCAAGCTTCGACAAAAACTCGACCAACCAAAGGTTCATCGATTGCCAGAAATAACCCAATAACCAAATTCTGATCATCATTGAACTGCACCATCAATACTCAACTGAAAATCAAGATTTTTGTTTTAAAAATCCTAATTTTCAAAGGGGATTCAGATTATATACTTGAATTTACAAATCCTTGCATTTGATTTTTATCTGCTCTTCAATTTTCACTGTTCTTTGCATTTCCAGAAAAGTTACAAACTTATTTCTTATAAATAAAATTTTAAAAATTAATTATGTTTAAACAAACAACTTTTGTTTGAATACTTCAGTCTAATAGAAATTAGATGAGGAGATTAGAGATTTTCGAATTTAAACTCTATAATCTGGAACGGAGATGATACAGATACATGCACGCAGGTTTACATTCATATATACATATATTCAGATCTAAAACGAACATGCATGCGTATTTTCAAACATTCATCACAAGATTACATCAAACATTACTCATACTTCAGAAAACTAATTTATGTTTAAGTTTACTCACCAGACAAATATGAGCAGAGCAGTTTTGAATTTGAAAACTTGAAAGCTTGGTTTATCTTTGAAACTGAAACTGGAATTGATCTGAGGTGAAATGATTTGCCTACTCATCTTGTTGATCTTGGATTTGAAAAGCTTGCTTTTTGAATTGAGAAAGATTGCCTTCTTGCTTTGTTACTGATTTTTGAACTTGAGAAAAAGTTTCTCTTTTGATTTGTTTTTACTAAATTTGTTACAGGTTTTGTTGTTTTTAGAATATGAAGATAGGAAAAAGGAAATGGAGAGAAAAGGTTTAAGTTTATATAAGTTAAATTAGGTTTCATTAAAAACAAAAGAAAATAAAAAATAAAAGCGACACTTGTCTTTTACCCTACTGAATCATAAAACACATGTAATTAAAAAGACTTATATATCAACACTTGTAATTATGCATGAGTAAATTAGTTTTTAAATGGTTATAAAGATTTTATAATTAATTTCCTAATTAATAAATATATATATCTTAATTAAAAACCTTTAAAAGAAAATAATATAAAACAACTATATTCTAAATAAAATCATATATATTATAATTTAAAATCCAAAATAAATTTAAGATATATATATAAATATATATATATATATATATATATTTTGAATTTCAATATTCTAATCCAAATTCAATTTAAAAATTCAATTTAAATTCAACTCAAATATATATATATATATATATATATATATATTTATTTAAACAAACACAAATTCAATTTGTAAATAATAATTATACTTAAAATCTACTTATATAAAACAATACATTATTATTATTGCTTGAAAATAACAAGTTTACCAATTTTTAATAATTTATAAAGGAGATTATTACTCCTTTTAAATTGCTTGAAATTTTCGGGATATCACATTCCCTCCTATAATCTTTTCGTCCTCGAAGAGGAACGAAGCTAGAATTTATTAAAATGCTTGTTATCGGGAAAACTATTTTTTAATTAGGAATTTTTAAAACACATTTAAAATCTACATAGTATTACAACAATAGTTTTATAAAAATACTTTTTATAACTCGATGTCTCAACCAGTCCATTATTGTTCTCATAGAAATTCGGTCCTACGTTGATTAGGCGTAGGACTGAAAATCTATATGTACTTGGTAAACCCATTTTCAACACCCAGTGAAAATACTTGGAAAATAATTTATTGAAAATACAGAAAACATTTTTGAAAAATAGATAAAACATCTTTTTGAGAATGCTCTGGAAATCATCGCCCTCAACCATGGTCGCAGTTAACCCGATGGTTACGTTGTCATCCCGACAAAATCCATAGATAATTGTAGGCACTCTGTGCCTCTCGGTTATGCCATGGAACCCGCTACAGATCGCAGCTAAATCCTGGGTTATGTTGCCATCACAGCAAAAGTCCATGTAACTATAGGCATCAGCGCCCTTGAATTTCGCTACAAAAAAAATAAAACTTCTCCCCTCGACCATAGATCGTAGTCTACCGATGTTACGTTGCCTTCCCGGCAAAATCAAACGTAGACCGTTGACACTTACATTCACATGATTTCCACTATGGTCCATGTAGATCGCAGCGACATCATGTTACGCTGTCGTCACAGCATAACCCAAATGCCTCTACAGGCATCAGCGCCCTCAACTTTCGCTACCTAATAATCTTCAGGAACTTCAGTTTGTCTGGGCTTCCTCACAGGATCCACTTTAGAGTCTCCCCCTTGGAGCTCAAGGCAGTGCCAACCTATGGTACTCCTAAGAAGTTCATTTCAAGGAAGCGCCTTTTTCTCTAGAGCCATTTTCAAAACACTTTATACTATACACATATAGTATTTTCCAAATCATACACCTAGTATGAATCACATATAAAGCTCCTTTACACAAAATCGATAATTCTCAAACTAGGCTTTCCAAACTCCAAAATTGATTTTTCCTCGAAAATCAAAAGCCTTTCCAAATCCAAAGGTTCCGAAAACCTTTTCTCAAAATCATTCTCATAAGATCCTTTATATATATATATATAACTTTAAAAAAATATTTGGATCACTTCATACTTGTATAAATTCCCTTTTTATACTTCAAATACTTTCAAAACCCCTTTTTCTAGCTATAGATTCAACAAGGGGAATTTATCAATTGTATATACATAAATTTGTTTATGCCAAATCAAATATTCAAGTTTGATTTCTCTATAAAGTCACTTACCATATAACTTACTTCCATAAAGTTAATTTCTACCATAGAAATATCCAATTTCCACTTTATTTCATCATATATTTCACAAAATATACTTTTCATTTCAAAAACCATTTTTACGTTTCTTATCCATAAATTTCAATGTCAATTTCATTCAATTCTGTATGATGTACTTATATCATCCGTGCGCTATATCAATCTGATCGCTCACTCGATCACACAACTTCTCTTTCGAACTAGTATCGTCCATCCAACTTCCTAATGCGGATTCAGATCTGGTTTCCTGATCAAAAATCGTCATTCTCCTTGCATAGCCATAACTATGATAGAGAATTTTCAAAACAAATCAAAGTCCATATCCAGGTTCACCGTCGAAAATCGAGTGAAAAAACCCAACTCGGATCGATGCACTATCTCGAAACTCTGTGCTTGAATCTGAAACAAATCACTATGCAAATATAATAATATACGTATATCCTACGTATTTATCATCATTGATTACCAGCTAAATCAATTTCTTTTTATTCACCTTTCCTTTAATTCTATTCACTTATTCACAATTACTTCCATTTTCCATTGAGTTATCACTTCAATTATAAACAGTTTGTACTCTGACCAACTTAAATTTAAAAATAGCTAGAAAAAGTTTGAAACAGATAAGTAGTTGAAAAATAGTTATTATTTGTAAAATAGTTGTAAAATAGTTAAGTAGTTATAAAATAACTGTAAAGTAGTTTGATAATTGTAAAATATTTGTAAAATAGTAATTAGTTATAAAATAGTTATAAAGAAGAAATCACTTTATAAAACAATTGTAAAATTGTTAAATAGTTTCAAAAATAATTGTAAAATAAGTATAAAATAGTTTGGTTTTAAATTGAAAGGTTGTATATAGCAAATATCTTGGAAAAATAGGTTTATATTAAAACAATTTATTTTGAAAATAGTCCAGAGTCAAACTGTTCAATTCCCAATCTTCATTCCGATCAATTCAATTTAAAATTCCACTTTCATTTAAATTGACTCAATTCCAATTTAAATAATTTCAATTTCCATTGAAATTGATTTAATCCCAATTCAAGTTGAATCAACCTCAATTTCTTTCCAAATTCAAATCAAATTCCATTTGAATTTTAAACCTATTCAACTTTAATCACAATTCCAAATTATTCAAATAAATACTGAATAGTTTCAAATTGAACCCACTTCAATTTCTAGTCATTTCAATTCATGTTTGAATTAATCCCAATACCAATCTCCACTTTTTAAATCATCTCGAATTATATAAATTCGAGTTAAATTTTCAAATGCTGATTTGATTTCCTTAAATCAAATTAACCTTTACTCTTAATTTAACAACCCAAGTTCTTACACAATTAAATTCTGAGTCCAGCATTTTAATATATATTCAAATCACTTTTACTTACTTATCTCAAATTTTCAAGTAAAAGTTCAATACCCTTTAAACATTTAATTCTGAGTCCAAATTTCAAAATTCTATTTTAAATTACCTTTACTTCTCCATAAACCTATTTCTAGGTTCAAATAATAATTCAAATCCTTTTTAAACAACTTAATCTTTGAAATCTAATTTATCACCAAATTTCAATTTTGAAACCAAATCTCAGAAATTTTAGTTGAAATTTTATCTCAAACATTCTAATCTTAAGTCCAAAATGATTCCATTTCTCTAATTCCCATTTTAAATTTGCGCGTTCCCTTTAAACATTAAAATCTTAAATTCAAAGTGATTTCATTTTCCATTTATCTCTGCAATGGATATATATATTATTCCAATCCATTTCTTAATTCATTTCAAATATTCCAATTCACAGTTTCGTGGATTATTAATAACAATAGGATGATAGCAGGGTATAAATGAACATCCAAATTATCTAAAACATCCATCACACATTCCTAGACACAAACCGTTTTGAGATCTTATATAACTTCCTAGCAAATCAACCCATTTAACTTCCCTAAGTTAAATCTCAATTTTATCTTGAAATTTCCAATTCAGGTTGTTTATTCCAAGCTTATTTAACTTCTTCTAAGTTAAATTCAATTTAATCTCATTAACCTTACCCAATTTGAATCCTCACTTCAAATTTTAAATTTCTATCAATATTCTTTCTTACTAATAAGTTCAAAACTTATATCACTTTGGGTTTCACATCACACTTTAGGAAAATCAAAACTCAACACCTTAGAGTTTATTCCAAATCATTTTTAATATTATGTATATCCATACATATATACATATTTACTTCTTAGTCCACCAAGTCATATTTTAAAATTTAAACCACCTTTGGTTTTAATTCAAAGCAAATTCCTTTAAAAATTTCAAACAACTCCTTATTTTTAAAATAAGATTATATTCAAAAATAGTCTGAATAATATTACTCATCATTTCTTTTAACATTCTGAAAATAATTTAAAATTCTTTTCTAGACTTAAAATTTCACAATTTAAATCCTTTTCCATTTACAAGTCCTTTTCCTCTAAATTGTTACTTCCTTAAAAAATTTCAATTTGCTTTATCATTATTAGATACAATTAACCAATTAGCCAAGATTACCATATTTGAGAACCAAATCACTATATTATCTTATAATTTATTGAAAAATATCTCTACAAATTTCAAGATTTATTATTTGGTTTGAATTCATTTCTAGTTTATCTTATTTAATCCTTATTTGGATATATATTCATCACTTAATTCTTATCCAATTTCAATATCCAATAACCAATTTTCTTTATATACAATAATTGGAAAATGATTTGCTTTATATATCAAAATATAAGCTTGTATAAGAATCACTCGGTTTCAAAACCACTTTTAAATCTTTATATAAGAAAATAACAAATACGCTCTCACACACACACACACACTCAACTTATCCTAGGATACCACTGACCCTATCCTTAATGAGTACACCCACCAGAGCCAAGGTTCTCGCTTTACCTTCAGCTCTGATAACAAATGTAACGACCCGTAATTTTCGACTCCGAAAATTCCAGATTGTTAGAGAAAAGATGAAAGAGAGAGAAGAGGAAATAGGAAACAAAACACAGAATCTCACATTCACAGCGGATCAAAATATAATATTAAATAATAACAGTTACACAAAGAAGAACTATATCTCTTAATTTACATCAATACATCAGAACTATACTCAATCTCATAAAATCTGGACAGTATAACAACTTGTCCCAGATAAACAACAACAGTAATATACTCAGAGGAATACACTCCATACGTTCCTGCCATCCAGCTTGCCTCTTAAGCTCCAGAATGTCCTTACCTGGAAATTTGTAATACTCGGTCTGACCTGAGCATTACATCGAAGTAACACCCGGGTCTGGCTGGAAACCAGCATGAGTAAACCCATACAATATGAAATACTAAGTTACAAAACTTAAGTGAATTACCAGGGTAACTCGTACTTTTCTACGAGTTCTAATCTTATTTAAGTCAACCACTTCTCTCAAAACAATATCCAAGAATCGTTACCCAATTTAAATATCCATGATACTTAACTTATTTCATTCCAGCCTGTTTGCTTCTAACCAAATTATAAAGAATTACTATAGATTTCTAATCAAAGTGGTTTCAGGTATTTACTAATACCCGACCCCGGTCTCTTTGAAATCCAAACGCCATTTAAAAGGTCAAGTTATTAAAGGTTTAATTCAACACTTTGAATTCACACAGCATTCATCACAAATAAATATCACCCATTTATCACAGATATATCCAATATCACTCCACAAAATATCACAGATTATTATTCAATATATATCAATCAATCCAGACGTTCTACTCAAACAATCATCCATAAACAGAAATTATTAATCCATATTATAATTAATTTGATTAACTTCAACTAAATTAATTACTTAAGAATTAATCTCTTAACCCTGCTTAATTAATCATTCATTAATTATAAACCATTTAATTACCTTATAAATCAATTAATTAGTCTTTAATTACCCATTTAATTATCCCTTAATCGTTAATTAAAAAATCTTAATTATTAATTAATTAATAAAACTTGATTACAAATTAATAAATTCTTAATTAATAGTTAATCAATGCTTAATTTCCAATTGATTTATCTCTAATTACTTAGTTAACTAATGCTTGATTACAACTTAATTTCTTAATTAATTAATCTCTAATCATTAATTAATTAATTTCTAATTATCTAATTAACAACCCTTAATTACGAAATAAGTATCCCTTAGTCATTAATTAATTTAATTAACGACTCTTTAGTTACTTCATTAATTATCAAAACCTTAAAACATTCCCTTTAATTAACACTTAATTACATTTTAAAAATTAAGTTTGAAATAACTTAAAGATTTACTCAACAGATTTAAGTTAAAAAAATCATATACCCTCTTAATCAAAGTTAAAGAAAATATTTATATATAGAAAAGAAAATTTTAAACTAAATTCATTTAAATTTTCAAAAACTTTGCTTTTCGAAAACTTTGAAAAACATGTTTTAAATCATGCTTAAACTTCTGCTTCGGGTTAAACCCGATACCCACTCGAGTACTGCCCTGAGATTTCCTCCTTCCTCCATCTCTTTTTTAAAACTTCGATTAAAAATTTAAAAACTGTTATGTTATAGCACTCATGACCCCGCATCAACTCCGAGCCTAACATCTCTTTCCCTGTGCATCGACCCGAGGAAATTTACAAAACAAAACACAGACACCAGTGACACCGCGTGCATGTGCACCGTGCCACGGCGACGCTTCGGCGACTCCGGAAAGACAGCGATCGACACGACAAATGATTTCGATCATCAATTCATCACAACACAGCGCATAACAAAATCGAGCTTTCCAGTCGATCCTGCAAACCAAACATCACCAGAAAATTCCCTCGTACCACCATCGTCGACCACCAGATCTCTCTGGTACTCTGGCTACACCTTCGTCCATGACCCAAGCATCGTTTCCCCTATGTCCGGCCTAACTCGATGCTCCGACGACGGCGAAATATCCCAAAACCCAACCTCAACTCATCTAGGTACTAAAACCCTAGTTCCATCGATTGCCGACGCCATGACCTACTATCGACACTTCCGCCATTTTTCCTGACATCCCCAATCGCCAAGCAAGCTCCGACAAGAACCTAACCAACCAAAGGTTCGTCGATCGCCAGAAATAACCCAAAAACCAAATTCTGATCATCATCGAACTGCACCATCAATACTGAACTAAAAATCAAGATTTCTGTTTTAAAAATCCTATGTTGCAAAGGGGATTCAGATTATATACTTGAATTTACAAATCATTGCATTTGATTTTAACCTGTTCTTCAATTTTCACTGTTCTTTGCATTTTCCAGATAAGTTTCAAACTTATTTCTTATAAATAAAATTTTAAAAACTTAATTATGTGTAAACAAATAACTTTTGTTTGAATACTTCAGCCTAATAGAAATTAGATGAGGAGATTAGAGATTTTTAAAATTTAAACTCTGTAACAGAGATGATACAGATACATGCACACAGATTTACATTCATATATACATATATTCAGATGTAAAACGAACATTCATGCATATTTTCAAACATTCATCACAAGATTACATCAAACATTACACATACATCAGAAATAAAAACTAATTTATGTTTAAGTTTACGCACCAGAAAAATATGAGCAGAGCAGTTTTGAATTTGAAAACTTGAAAGCTCTGTTTATCTTTGAAACTGAAACTGGAATTGATCTGAGATGAAATGATTTGCCTACTGATCTTGTTGATCTTAGATTTGAAAAGCTTGCTTTTTGAATTGAGAAAGATTGCCTTCTTGTTTTGTTACTGATTTTTGAATTTGAGAAAAAAAAATTCTTTTGATTTGTTTTTACTGAACTTTGTTACAGGTTTTGTTGTTTTTAGAATATGAAGATAGGAAAAAGGAAATGGGGAGAAAAGGTATCAGTTTACATAAGTTAAATTAGGTTTTATTAAAATTAAAATAAAATAAAAATAAAATAAAATAAAAATAAATGAAAATAAAAATAAAAGTGATACTTGTCTTTTACCCTACCTAATTATCTAACACATGTTACTAAAAAGACTTATATATCAACACTTATAATTATGCATGAGTAAATTAGTTTTTAAATGATTATAAACCTTTTATAATTAATTTCCTAATTAATAAATACATATCCTAATTAAAATCCTTTAAAAGAAAATAATATAAAACAACTATATTCTAAATAAAATCATATATAATATAATTTCAAATCCAAAATATATTTAATATATATATATATATATATATATATATCTTTTGAATTTCAATATTCTAATCCAAATTAAAATTCAATTTAAATTCAACTCAAATATATATATTTAAACAAACACAAATTCAATCTGTAAATAATAACTATACTTAAAATCTATTTATATAAAACAACACATTATTATTGCTCGAAAATAACATTTTTACCAATTTTTAATAATTTATAAAGGAGATTATTACTCTTTTTAAATTGCTTGGAATTTTCGAGATATCACATAAATAAAATTCATAATTAACAAATGACAAACAAAACATCATATGTCCAAGTCATCTGACATATAAATAAAGATCCAAATTAATAAAATAGCACAACGGGGGTTTATTTTGCTAAACAAATGTCCAATAAAATATATTCAATTTAAATATAGTAAAACGGTGTTTTATTCTGCTGACAGAATGACAGTGATAAAATATAATTATCTAACGATGTAATTATTTTCTGACCCTTATTAATTGTCAACAAATTGTGATTCAGTAGAATTATTAGTCAACTAAATTAAATTATTGTACTCGTCAATACGAGTCTAGTGAAAAAAGTGTCGGGTTAAATATATCAAAAATGAGCGAGTTATTCATTTTCTAAGTTTAACTTATTTAAACTAAAAATAAATTTACTAAAACACATCACTGCACTTACTTCTTTAGGCACAAAACCTAGCTTAACTCGCTTCGTTCATCCCAAACATAAATCCCAAAACTTATTTCCCAAATCACTTTCCTAAAACCAATTTTACCCAAACAAATCTGGAGCAAAAAAAAACAGTGCGCACACACGCCGTCGCCACCCTCCGACCACTACGCTGAACCTACCCATAGACACTGTTCCTCGCCTTGTCTTAATGGAACCATCACCTACAACTCCAACCACTCTAAGCGAATTTTGATCCCTTAGCCCAAAAAAACAATGCACCCAGGCATTAGACAAAAAGAAGACGCCTCGACCAACACTAGAACCGCCGCTCCCTCCACCTCTAAACCACTACACCAAAAAGATGATTTTTCCACTCCTCCTTCCGCCTTATTGGATGCGGCTTAAGTCCGTACCAAATTAGATATGGCTTACAGCTGTATCTAATGTATTCGACACGGCTAAAAACCGTATCAAATTGGATACAGCTTTCAGCCGCATCTAGTTTCGTGCCTATTTCTGGTGCAAACTATTCCACCCAATACGCACATCTTCCCTTCAAATAATTCGATTTCCCCCTATTTAGATACGGTTCTTAGCCGTATCAAATTTGATACGTGTTTTAGCCGTATCTAATTCATGCTAATTTTTGGTGCGAACTTTTTACTGCCAAAACACACCCTAGATCTACTCCTTAATTTTTGGTGCGAACTTTCGATACGTTTTCCCCAAATTATTTCGTTCCTTCTAATTCTTAAATCTAAATTTCTTTCTTCACAAACGCTAATTCGCTAATTCACATCGCTTTGCATTTCAGGTAATTTTCGATCCTTATTTACAAAGTTTCCAATCATTATGATGAAAATCCATTGAATTAGCTGTAATTGTTTTGTTCTTGTTTTGACGGGATGGTGCTTCTATTTTTTTCCTCCTTTTAATTTCTTCCTTTTGATCTGCTAAATAGTGTTGAAGTTGAGGCCCGTATGTTAAACAGTGTAGAAAAACTGGATTTAGTTTCCTATCAAGTTTGCTGCAGTTTTTGACATTATATGCTTTGCGGTGTAGGGACCGAACCTATTTTGTAGAAAAACAACAATTTGATACTGTAGCAACCTAATTGTAAGTAAAATAGGAATATGATAGTTTGTGAATGTGACATTAAGATTTTAGACGTTTAAAGGCCGGTATGTGCTACATGAGCTGAAGTGTTATGAGGAAATAACGCTGGAGTGATTAAATTGAAGGGAAAGATCCTGAAAGGGCTTGAATATCTAGGATAGAGGAAGGTAGGCTATAAATGAATGGGTTCAGGTTGGTTGCGGTAGTGCTTGGCAAGTTGGGTTTATGTTAGCTGTGTTAGAGAGGGCTTTTGACCACTTCAGAACATCTGGCCTGAGCCAAAAGAGTAGAGGGCAACGCTTCTAGAAGATTGGCTCAATATGGAAAATGGATTTAGGAGCCTAGATTATGTCAGTACGGTTAAGAAGAAATTGCCCAGGAAAGTTCAGACAAAAAGACATATTAGCTGAAGTGTTCAGATGTATGTTTTCATTCTGTGAATTGTAGTATTTATTTTATCATGGGTTTGTGATCTATAATTTAATTGCATATTATGTAATCATTATGATTGGTTTGGGTATCACTTTAAATTTGGACAAGTGAGTTTTAGTGCATGGGACATTATACCTCACAGATGCAATATTGTTTCCTCGGGTTTGATTCTAATTTTTAATTTTAATTTTAAAATTAATTATGTATTAATTATAATAATTATTTTTTAATCACAAATAAATTCATCTTTCTTTTGTGTTGTTCAAGTTTATGGCATATTTGGACTACATATGAACCTAGCTTTGCATTTCAATGCATGTTGCAATTTTCATATAATTGTTTTGAATTTTATTCTAAAAGCTGTTGGTACTTAGGACTGTAAAGCAGATTGAATTCCTCTTAAATATTAAATTGATCATTCGTGTACAGTTGTGATTTTATTTTTAGTGTTGTAGGTCATGATTTTTGACCTTACATGTCACTAGATTAATATTATATTAGTGTGTAACCCATGCGTTGCACACGGTAATGTTGTAAAATAAATTGTCAAATATACATAGTTAAATAGTCGACGTATAATGTAATATGCTAATGTTAAACATATATTTTATTATTTTAGCATGTCAAAATGTTATGTTTTCATAGTAAAATATATTCAAAAATTATTTTCGAATAGTTAAAAATAATCATATATTCATTATTTTCATATTCTAACTATTTAAAATGATAGACTTTGTTTCAAATTAAACTTACGATAATATTTCTAAAGTTTAAGGAAATTATATGTTAAACATATTATTTTATTGATTTATACGTTTAAAAAATGTACGTACATATATATATTATTGTTATTTCCAAAATTTTATATTTTAAAATATTTTTTGCCATTTCTTGGCATGTCATATGTATTTGTATATTTTTACGTTGGTAATTGCATATTTCTTGTCATGCCATTTGTATTTGTGGTATCTATACTATACTATTTTGCTCCTCTTCCATCGCGTATGTCTGTATTTAAATTAATTGCATGTTTGATATTATGAGTTAATATCAGACATGTCAATCCGCATCAACACTAAAAAAGCTACTGTTGCATGTTGAAAGTTTGTGTTTTCATTATCTGTTTTCCTTACCTTTTAAGAATTGGATTTTACTTGTTTTACCAAATCTTAAATATTAATTACACGTAGGGATTATACGATCTTAATACCACTTTCTTACATATATAATGGGACAACAAATATTCTTCATTTATGCCAAGGTAAAATTATATTCACATCTCATGTTCTGTTATATATGATATAGGAGGGTAGTATGTCTTTCAGTGTAGACGAACAATGGATAAACGAATCTGATCTAAGATCTACATACTATATAGACGGGGTGTAGAAGTTCATTAGTTTTATTGTAGAAAACGGTGGTAAGAAAGGACTGTATTTATGCCCTCGCACCAGGTGCAAAAATATGAAGACAATCAAATTAGATGACATTCATTTTCATTTTCTTAGATGGCGTATTATCCAATCATATACAGTGTGGTATTTTCATGGGGAAAAAAGGGCGGAGATGGAAAAACAACAACCAGTTAGTCATGCCACAATTATTGACGAGTCTGAACATATTAGGATGGAAGATTTGGTCAATGATGCAGATAGATTTCATCATTTTCAACCTAAAAATCCATTGCCTGATCATGCTAATGTTGGAGTGTAGTGTACTGATTATCCAAATTAGCAAGCCAATGAAAGTAAGAAGTATAAATCACTTTTTGGTAGCATAAAAGAGCCACTTTATCCTTCATGTTCAAAAGGGATTACGAAGCTATATGCCATTGTGAAACTGAATAGCTTGAAGACCCAGTATGGCTTTTCAGATAATGGTGTGACTGCACTCCTCGAACTAATAGAGGAGTTACTTCCCGAAGGTAACACACTATCGATAATGTACTCCGACGTGAAGAAGATCAATAAGCAAGTTGGGATGAATTACAAAACTTATGATGCATGCATCAATGATTGCATTTGTACTAGAACTATGATGCGAACAAACTTTCTTGTACAAATTGCAATGAACCAAGATATATGACATCATTCAATGAAGAGATAAAATGCACCAAAGTACCTCGAAAGACATTAAGACATTTTCCTTTAATTTCTAGATTGAAGAGATTGTATACTGAACAATTTATAGCTGATGCAACGACCTGGCATGGTCGTGCCAAGTCTGATCCAACCGTAATGCGTCATCCATGTGACACTGCTCAATGGAAAGCCGTAGATTCTTTTGACCAAACTTTTGCCGCTGAGCCACGAAATGTCACACTTGGAATAGAAACAGATGGTTTCTGTCCACATGCTTCTCTCTCTAACCCTTACAGTTGTTGGCCAGTAATTGTAATACCATATAATCTTCCCCGTCTATGTGCATGAAAAGGGAGTTCTCAATGTTAACATTGTCGATTTCTGGGCCAAAACAACCAGGGAAGGATATTGATGTTTATTTATAGCCGTTGATAGACGACTTAAAGCAGTTATGGAAAGGAGTCGTTACATTTGACTCGTTAAATAAATCTGAGTTCACAATGAGAGCTAGGGTGTTGTGGGAAATCCATGATCACGCTGCTTTTGGGACTTTATCGGGATGTACAACTCATGTTTACTTTGCATGTCCTGTTTGTGGGGAAAATACTTATTCTTATCATCTTCCTGAAAGTAAGAAGATGTGTTACATGGGACATCGAATGTTTCTTCCTAACAAACACAAGTTTCGATACAATAAGACAAATTTCAACAACGAATAAGAACTTCGTCATCCTAAATGGCCATTGACTGGTTTTCAAGTTGAAAAGAAAGTAGCGAATATCAAAATGAAAGTTGGTAAACAAAAAGAAGAAATTGGTCGAAAACAGAAAAGTCAACCAATAAAGAAGTTAACAATGTTTCTAGATGGTATAGGAGGTCTATCTTTTTTTATTTATCATATTGGAAAGAAAATTTGATCTGACATAGTATTGATGTTATGCATACGGAGAAGAATGTCATGGAGCATCTCATTAGCACCATTATGGACCATAAAGATAAGTCAGAAGATGGCATCAATGCACGCACAGATTTGAAAATCATGGGTATAAAACAAAAGTTGTGTGTGATGGAAGATCCTTAAACAAATAAAATAATCATACCAAAGGCGACTTTCACTTTGTACAAAGAAGAAAAGATACGGTTTTGCACCGTTTTGAAAATTTTTGAAAGTGCCTAAAAAATTCTCTTCTAACTTCCCCAACAGTGTGAGCATCAATCCTCCTGAACTAAAAAATATGAAGTCACATAATTACTAAGTCATAATGCAACATTTGCTTCCGGTATTGCTTCAACATTCTTATCCACAACATAAGGATCTACGAAATGTTGTTCATCGTATTAGTTTATTCTTTAACATTTTGTGTTCAAAGGTGATCAATAGGGAACATCTTTTAATAGCAAAGGCTAGCTTAGTAGAAGCAATGTTTGTTTTTGAAAAACATTTTCCACCTTTATTTTTTGATATCGGTGTCCACCTTATGGTCCATTTAGCCGATGAAGCGTTGATTTTTGGCCCTGTCAGATATAGATGGATGTATCCCTTTGCACGATAAATTTCTAATTTCAGTTATGTACATCATTATTTGATATAAATAGCTACCATCTACAATATATAATTGATCACATTCATAGCTTGATGAAAACATATAAAGGATATGTGCGCAACAAAAGATACATTGAAGGGTGTATTGTAGAAGGATATATCGTACAAGAAGCTAGTCTTTACTGCATGGAATATATGCCAAACGGAGGTGATGGCAATCATAAACATACCCACGAAGTGTTTCTAGATGAGGACGATGAGTTTGCTGGTGAGATACCTCTGGATAATGGTAAAGACAGAATGTTAACCCAAGTGCAGTTTGAACAAGTGCATAGATGGGTCCTTAATAAGTACGATGGATTGGACGAATGGAAGAAGTAAGTTCACGAACTTGTCCGGAATTTCAATTTTTTTAATTCAATTTATATATACATTTTGATATGTGTTTTTCGTAGGAGGTATAACTCCTATGTGAAAAGTACTAGATTTCAATCTCAAGGCAGGGTTACGACTGTGGAAGCCATTCAAAGTTTTACTCTATGGTCACGTAATGAGGTACTACATCGTCTTAAGTATTTCACGTGTTTATAAGCGGGCAATACGCCTTTGTGACCATGCTTTTTGACTTATTTTGTTTTATGTAGTTGTTAAAGACCATCGATGTTGATCCAACTCTGTGGCGGCTAGTGCATGGGCCGAAGTTCATGACAAGTAGTTATATGAAGTACCAAGTGAATGGATTTTCATTTTCCACTAAAAAGTACGAAGATCGTATGGTAACACAAAATAGCGGTGTATGCATGAGAGCAATTACAAAATTTAGAGAAAGCGATAAGGATGAAAATTATAAGGAAGCATAAACAACGTATTACGGAGTCATTCAACAGATACTTGAGTTGGATTACACTGATTTCAAACAAATAGTTTTTTTATTGTGATTAGGTAAAGGTCAAGGATAAGGTCAATGGTTGCAAGATAGATCCCATTTCAAACCTGATTATGGTTAATTTAGGGAAATTGAGAACAAAAATAACGTGAATGATGAGCCATTTATTCTTGCATCAGAAGCGAGTCAAGTGTTCTACTCAAAAGATTTAAAAAAATAACGGATGGTCTATGGTCTTGCATACACCAAAACGGTTGACTACAAATGTGGATGACATTGAGTTCCATACCGTCTATCAATCAGCTTTTGAAGACAATGAAAAATTAAAAGACCTTACTAAATTCATATGTTAACTTATTAGTATTCGTACATCACATGATTATGTGTATGTATATTTTTAATTGCACGATTGTGTGTATGTATGGTTTTGAAATACCTAAAATACCCTTTTACTTGCGTTTCTCACGTTCTTATCCACGTTCTTCACCCTCCAACCAATCATTTCTTTTAGGGGAGAAATATCGGTCCTCTTTCTTCTAACAAAAACCAGACAATGCAACTAATCTCGCTCCATTATCCCCATAGTCAGACTCTTTTATCTGCAGTAGTGAAAATCCGACAGAGAAATTTCTCCAAGCCCGCTGTTGTTTTAAATCAACAAGAAACGGTAGTGAGTACAGTGATTTGTTTTGCATTTTCTTTGTAGGATAAACGTAACTTGAGAGGTCGGAGTTTACTTTTTTATTGTTGAATTTTAATTTTAGTGATTATTTAACGTCTACTTTTGTCTTAGTTTATTTCTCTTCAATTTTGTAATCATATTTATACCAATTTTCAGGGAGAAGTGTATTCATTTTCCGAAAATTCAATCTAACTCATAATTTGATGCTGGAACTAAAATTTGTATTTTAAATCAAAACAAGAAAAGGGGATCAATGAATGTTTTTTTATAAAAATTTTAGATTTTGTAGGTTTCAAATTGATAATGGGAACATGCATGAGAAATTTTATAGTTATTTTGTTTTGTTTGGTGAACATTTGGAGCTCAAAGTTCATTTTTTTCCAATGTATTTATACCATCTATATATCAAATTAATGTAGCTTGATCCAAGATTGAGCATGCATCTTCAATCTTCCTTCACCTAGATATTATTTCTAAAGTGAGCAGTATGGAGATAACACATTAAAACCAACAAAATTGAGGTATTATCATATTTATGAGAAGGTTGCTATGATTCACCCATTTCTTTATCTATAACAAAATATCATAGCAATAATGCTAATGTGCCCTTTATGTTTGTGCATATATATGACTGTTTTTATCTTTTCATGTTGTAAGATGAATTTGCGTTGTGTTTGCTTCAAAGATCTGCATACTTTGTGTTAAAATTTGTTTTGAATTTGATTTCACTAATGTAGATTCATGTGCACCATTTAAAATTTTAATTTCTTATTTGACTATATATTTTTATGGAATTATTGAGCACGAATAATGGAGTATCAAGTCTTTTATCTCATCTTTATATACTTAAGTTCATTATTTGCTTTTACATTGATTGCATCAATGCATAGGAAATGAGTTATATTTTCTTTTAAGAAAGTTCGTGGGATTAATGGATTTCCATTCTACTTAGATAGACATATTCAATCATAGTGGTTAAAATATTTGTACCTTAGATGCATATGAACAAACTGATTTAACTCTTAACCATGCAGGAAGTTGATGCTGTTAAGTAACATATGGTATCAAATCACTAATTTTTCTACCAACATGCATGTCTCTTGGTTTCACACCTTTCAAACAAAACTTATGAAGTTTACAGCCAATATTTATGATTATAGTGACAAAGGAACCATGATTTATTTAATTTTATATGTTATTATAAGCTTTTTCATGGCCTAGCATTCACCCAAAAATATTCTTACAAGGTTTCATGTATTTTCTAAATGCGAAGAGAAAGTTGACATCCTAAAAGTGTGTGCAAATTGGTAAGTGAAAACAAAGAAGGACATAAAAAAATAAGAATGATAAAAAATATTTTACTTACTGTGCTCCTTTTGTTTATGAGTTATTCACATTAATGAACTGAGAGGATGTGTGTCATTTGAGAAGAAGATAATGCTTCATGGGTTGAAAAGGATTTCCACTTAATTTATTTTTTAAATGCCATTATTTAGTTCGATTAATGACAATGCATGAATCGTGTATTTAGATTGATATATGAACCGTTGATATTTCTTTCTTTTTGTATATAATAATCTGTAGTTGTACTGTGTACTAATAAAATAGTTAGTAATATTATATTTTGCAGGAAACTATGTCAGAAAATCCAACATCTTCACATTCATCATGTTCAGAGGCAAAGAAAGTTGATCAAAACATACTTCGTATTCCGGTCTCAGATAACGCTGGAAAAATTGCTACTATGCTTGGTAAAAGAGTAAGATCTCATGTGCCGATATCATATATAAATTGGGATAAAGTACTCGGATTATACAAGGACAACGTTTGGAATAAATTGGTGGTAAGTAAATATTTTTGTGTGGAACCAATTTAAACTATAAATCCATCACTTGATTAGCTTCCATATCTGAATACTTGTCTGAATACTTGTTTAATATTTTTGAATCACTCAAGTATTGATCTTTAATGCATATATTGGTACATATTTGGTACATATTTTTGAATCACTCATGTATTGAATCACTCATGTGTGTACTGCCCGAGCTGGATTTTTAGCATTGCTCCTATGCCTCTTAAAGAATTACGTCGATGTTTGTGGTTGCTGCTGCTTAAGTTGTGTTTTTCTATTTTACCACCACTCCTCCTAAATTTACTTGGTTGTGTCCATTGATGATGCATACTTTGGGTGCTTTGGGGAGTTTTTGAGCGTTCAATTTATATTAAGTTTTTTGTTGAATTTGAACAGCTGTATTATTTAATATATGTATACATCAGACTATTATGTTTGTTAAATAAAAGGTGTACCAGATGCACTTTCTCTATTTCATCTAGATGATTTATCTATATGTAAACTCTTTTTAGATCAATGATGTAAAAGCACTTAGGTAAACGTTTCTCTCGTGCTGTTAGTAGGCTATATGGGAAGGATGCATAACAAATTTAGCAATTGAAAAGCACTATGTAATTAGTAGAGCCCTTGTTTTCGAATGATCCCATACTGTTATAACAGTTAATAGCCAGTAATTTGATTTACTTAGCGATCAACATGTAATGACACATTACAATTGATTCCTGGAGGGTGTTGTTTAATTAACATATAGTTTGTCAGCACCTTGCTTTTGGGATGAATATACTTGTATATCATACTATTCTTCCATTTGAGATTCTCTGTAAGGGGACAAGATTACTCAAAAATACACATAATTTGTCGAATATCAGGACCTAGCTACTGTAGAATGAGATGAAATTATAACTTTATCGCACATTTAGCACAAAGAGTATCTTATGATCTAATTTGTGGCAAGCTGAAGGTTATATGACTGACTTTTCCAGTAAAGAAACTGGAAGTTTACAGCATGTACAATGTGGTGTATAGAAAATTGTCATTGCTTACTGGTAACAAATATGTCAAAGAAGTATTTCAGTATCAGTTGTAATATCATTGCTTACTGGTAACAAATATGTCAAAGAACAAATAAAAAGAAAAGAAAAAAATGAAGCTTAAAGGCCTCAGTTGATTGCTTATATATGTTATGTGTATATGCTAATGCTTACACTAATAAAAATTTTGCAGAAAAATTACGAGCTCGATCCTCTTTCAGAGGAAATGTTTTTAAAGAGAATGGCCGAGGATTTTAGGAGATACAAGAAAATTTGGGAGCAGCTTATTATGACACTTTCAACAATGACAAAGAACGGTTGAAAAATTGTACACCTACAGTTGCTCAGGAAGATTAGGAAGAGTTCATAAAAAATGAAGCAACGCTTGAAGCGAGCGGAAGAAGGGTCAGGCAAATTGAACAGAGCATTGCTCAGTTATGGTCACCATGCAGGACGTAAAAGTCACACTAAAGTAGAACAAGAAATGGTATTTTATATTCATTTTCTTTCAAAAATGGTCAAAATCGCAACTAACATATTTTATGTATTGTAGATCGCTGCTAGTCCATCAACAAATATCAGTCGTCGTCAAGTATAGGGGATGACACACACGAAAAAAGATGGTAGCATATCAGATTCCACTTCTTCATACTTCGTAAGTTAAACAAATACTGACTTGCATATTCTTTAATATTCCTTATTCATGAAAGTATTATCGTATTTCAAGATCAAATTGCGAAAGCGAAGGAAAAGATCACTGATAGTGATGAAGAAAAATTGACAGTGGATGAAGACATCTTATCACAAGTGCTTGGTAAAGAGGCAAGGGGTAAGAGCTGCAATGTTGGGACCGTTATACCAAAGACTAAAGTTAAGGCTTGTGCCATTGCAGAGAAACGACTCAGACATGTTCATGTAGAGCATGATGAGTTGAAAATGAGGGAAGGAAGTTTGGAGGGTATAGTGGGAAATTTGTCTGGGCAAATGGGGTTCTGATCAACATGGTGGGAAACATCAAACAGGGAATTCGTGCACCGGTCAATTCTTCTGATGGAGGACACGCCACACAATTCAATGCTCCTGAATTCGTTGCTTCTCAATTCCAAAATTCGACCAATGTAGCAAACAATAAAAAATGTGATCCCCAACTCAGATTTAGACATAATAGCAATAGGTATTTATTACAAGCTTTCTATTTTTAGTTGCTTTCGAGCAGTTATTTTTTTGGATAGATCTAGACATCTTTATTGCAAGAGGTACTGTATGCCGAGATTTTACATCGTCCAAAATCCATGAGAAATCTGTACCATCCACACATGAACAATTGGTGTTGGACAATATACTGCTACCAGATGAGAGAACCAGCAAAATAAATCATCAATTTGCAGAGACCCTTGCTGATGTTGGAGTGGGTGGATATGTGTGCCATCCGACGTGTATTATTCGATATCTTTAGACGTTGGAGTAAGTATATTTTCTGTTTATGTTAATATTTTATTATGTATTGTTTTTTGAAAATCTTTAGCATGTTGCACAAAATTCGATAAGTTGGTCTTATAACATGTTGCACCAAGTTCCAGTCTTATAACGTCTTTAGCATGTTGCACCAAATTTGTTTCCTTGACCTGATGTTCGAACAATATTTTGCACATTTTTGGGTAATTAAATCTGAATTTCTTGATTTAAACATATAGCAACAAGTCCTCTAGTTTGAACTCATATAGCAGTACTATAGTTTCATGTGTTATAGTATACTTTAGCAGACTTTTTTGATTTTAAGCATATAGTAGCATGGTCATGTTTTCTTGTTTAAAGGTTTCCTTAAAAATAAAATTATTAAACACATTATTTTTTGTTTTGTTATGTTATTTGTATATATTAAAGGGGGAATTAATTTAAAGGACAAAATTTTCTATATTTTTTGCCTCAAGGACACGACCTCAATATTTTTAACACAAGGACAAACATTTTTCTAAAAATTATTCACAAGGACAAATATTTTCCAAAATTATCCATAAGGACAACAAAACTGATACCGAGCTAAAAACTGATACCTAAAAACTGCTACCGATAACTAGAAACTGATACCTAAAAACTGCTATCAATAACTAAAAACTGATACCTACAGAAAGTTGTCCTTCACGATAAAATATTGAAGGTCTGTCCTTGAGGCTAAAAAGCTGTGAAATTTTGTCCTTGACAATAATTTCCTGTATATTAAATGCGTTCATATAGTATATCACTTGTTAATTTAAGGTTTTTGAGATAATCTTTGTATTCCTTCTGTAGCTTATCAATTTCCTTTGTTTTGGTATCAATTAGGCTCAGAAGTTGATGACATTTTACTTGGTTTTGACTCTTCACAGATGACAATTCTTGAGTCTTTTTCCTTACTAATGAAGTTAGATACAAATTTATAGGTGCATCACTCTACATTTTTCTAGTATCCCCATCACCACTTCCTCGTTTGCACATATTAATGTTAAAAATTGTGAAGAAAGATCTTTTTGTTCATGTTGAATTTGTTCGATCGTGTTTGCATTCATCCATCCTGTTTTTTTTAATTCTTCCTCTGCTTGTATAGCTCTTCGCTCTTCTTTAACTTTGGCTTGTATTATGTTTGCCCAAATCGGCTTCATGTTCCTTAGATTGTTTCTCAAGTTCCTTTTTTAAGAACTCAATTTGAAATTCAAGATCATGAACAATGGTTATATGTGCTGAACATTCATACTGCATCCTGAGTTGTATTTGTGCATTCTCTAATTTTGAAGAGATGCTATGATTTTCTTGTTTTAATATCTCGTAATCCAACGCTAGCTATTCCATGTTGACTTGCAAGTCTTCATGGTCTTTCTTGCATAATTCTAGTTCACTCTTCAGGTAAAATAACTTTTCCTCTTGCGAACACGCCATCTCATCACACTCTTTATCTTGGTCTCCTGAATCTCTAGAATATGTAAAGTAATCATTGTACATCATGTCCTTTCTTCAAATGTACATGTCATTTCTTTGCTTTTCTGTTCAAGCTGCTCTTCCAGATCTCTCACACTAAGCATCAACTCAGAGTTTGCATCTTGCATCTTTTGCATTTCTAATGTAATACGTATTCAAGTTTTTCTCGTCGTACATATATTTGTTCCTTTCTTATATCATGTATTTAGAATTTTCACTTTGCGAGTACAGTACTGCTCTTTTCTTCCATGCCTTAAGATCTTCACATTCCTTTTTAAAGAAGTCTCTTTCTACTTTTAAAGTGTTTAATTCTTTGAAAATATCCTCACCTCGTTATTTCTCCTTCACTATCTGTTTTCTTAATGTTTGCAATTCTATTTCCAAAACCTATTTGTTCCTTGTCAGACCACCGGGATCGCTTTTTTGTTCTCAAGTGTGTTTTCTGTTTCAATCCCTCCCGAACTATCAATTGAATTTGCATTCCAGTCAGTATTTTATGAATGAAAAAGAGCATTATCTCGATGTGGTTTATTGTTTATGATTCCATTTTCATTAGATGTGTATTGTTCTGAACTGCTTTCTGAACATGAAATAAGATCCATGCTGCTTGATTTATCCAGATTTATATTAGTGTAATGAATGCTTGGCCTTGCCATAATGATTACTTTTCTTGCCGTATTATTTTCCATAGATGGATACTTTTATGCTGTAGTGTTTTTTATGCTCCTCTGTATGCTGCGCTGTTCAATTGTAATCAATTTTATGCTGGAGTGTTTTTTATGCTGCAGTGTTTTTTATGCTATGTTCAATTGTAATCAGTTTTTTATGCTAACCCTGTTTTCTATCACAAATCTGGCTAAAGGTGATCTTCCTGATGACATGTGCACTGCTGAGTTGAGTTGCTGCACTGCTACCTCACATTTGTATTATGTAATGTTATTAGTTATTAAGTATGAACAACTGTAACGTACTTAATATTAAGTATGAACAACTGTAACGTACTTAGTGGTAGTGCTATGAGCTATGTAGTACGTAGTATATGTATTATACTGCAATGTACTAATGTGCTAAATGCTAGTATGTAGTATATATCTGTATTATGTAATGATATTGTTAAGTTATTACGCATTGCAATGTTGATTATTGAATCATTTGAATGTGCACTATCTATAATATTATTTGTTTTGATGTCTCGGAATGATTATATATGTGGTATTGGATATGAACTACTGCTGTATGTCCATGGTATATGTGCAGTATCTGAGCAGGTAATTGATCCATTAGGTACGGCTAAAAGCCGTATCTAGCCATAAGCCGTATCTAGCTGACAAGTAGGCAGCAGTTCATTGTTCAATTAGATATGGCTAAAAGCCGTATCTAATAGAAGACTTAGGTACGGCTTTTAGCCATATCTAATGTGTCAATTAGATACGGCTATTAGCCACATCTAATCTTTCATTTAGATACAGCTAAGGGCCGTATGTAAATGACACATTAGATACAGCTAACAGCGGTATCTAAATGATGACGACGACATATTTTGATACGGCTTTGAGCCATATCTAACAGGGTTAGATACGACTTTTAGCCGTATCAAAATACCATTTATGGTGTAGTGAACCCTGCCACCATCAACACCAAACCCCACCTTACTGCCGCAACCTTTATTCAAGCTTGGCCATTGTAGCTCTATCCTATGCTGCTGCAATCTCGCTAAAGTCGCACCCAAATAATGGAACTTGAAACCCTAAATCGACCTTCTCTAGCCGCCACCGACCGCCGCACAACCTCTAACCATCACCATGCCTCAGCCATGATCCCAACATCCTCTAAGTGCCATTGACCCCACCTCCAAACCATTAGATCACCAAAAATTTACTAAATAACCCGAATCTGATCATCTCATGACCACAACACCAACACATCCTCTATAATCAGGAGACTTGGCATAAAAATCAGGATTTACAGATACAAACATGATTTATACTCCATTCACTACGACATTTTTTGCTTTTAGTTGCATTAATCGGTAGCATTTCTTACTGTGTCAACCGTGAGTCATTTTGAAATATGAGAATAAACGGGAAAACACTGTTTTTCGGTTCCCGCCAACCATTCATGAAAAGTTCACAAAAAAATTTCATGGCCGCTCATGTCTCTTTTTAATGCTTAATATTTTCATTATCCTCCTCCTCTTAAAATTTAAATGGAAACAAAAAAAATTCACTTTCTAACTCCTCATCTTCGTCATACTAAAACGCCTCTTCTCTGCTTTAACATTCATTATAAACCAAATCGGGCGAGTTCGGTTTAAACAAAATATGATTGAAGTAAATGGGAAACACGATTGAGCAAGGTCGCATGTTTGGGGTGTTGTTCTTAATTGGAATCTACAATGATTGAAGTGCGCAATTAGCAATGGTTGGTGTTAGAGATTTGATTTAGATTTGGTTGCAGTGACAACATGTGAGAATTGAGTCTCTGTGTCGAAGCTAAATGATCCTTACTTGAAATTCATACTTTGATTGAATTTGGATTCAGATTGGATTCTTGGACTTATGACCTTTCTTTTCTGGGGACTTTAAATCCGACAGTCCTAAAACATTTTCATTCCTTTTGGTTCTGACGCTTGAAAATAATTGTATCTTATCGTGTTGCTTTTTCATCAACTGAATGTTCTTGGCTATCTTAGATGTAACCTTTGCTTGAGCTTATAGATCCATTTTCACCAGCTTGACCCTAAGCAGATCCCTGTGTTGGCATCCTCCTAGACATGTCATTATAACTAGTAACCTCTAGGTCAGGATCATCATCCAAGGAAATTATCTTCTCAGAAGTTCCTCGATCTGCAAAGCTTTGGAAGGACCAGATCAAAGACACATCAGATTAGCAGAAGCAACAGTAGCCCTTCTAAGTAAAACTTGATCTTTTACATAAATGATTATTTCCTAGTTTAGTCGAAAAGGCAATTGTATATTCTGTAGAAAAATTGAGCATGTGTCAGTATAGGTATCAAAGTCCGACCGGCACGTCGGAGTTTCGGCCATCTCGGCCCGATTTCGGCGTAGACAGGAATGAAACAATCAAAGAAAACCGTTTTCGATTTTCGTCTTCAAAGGAAAAAACAAAGAAGATACAAATCTTGTGAAGAAAACAGACAAAAATCAAAACTTTATAAAACCAGAGATATAAATCAAACTCATGTGAAGCAAACCAATAAAGATCAAAACTTTATTCTAATCAATCAAAGTTTTGTCTTCCATATACAAATTCACTTGACCAAGAATCAATTTATGCTCTACAAAACATGAGACGATTCATACAATATATGAATATAGTCAGTGAAATTAACCTCTTCATTCGTGTTGGCTCTGACGATCCTTGCTCGAGCTTGGCAGCACCTGATTGAACGCTACAGAAACGAATGCGGCAGATCGAGCTTGGCAGCACCTGATTTGTAACGACCCGTAAATTTCGTGGATTTAATTTGGTTAAATTAATAAGTTTTGTAATTAAATCTAGTAGAAAGAAGAAAGAAAAAAAGAAAAAAAAATATAACAAATATTGAAATAAACGCTAATTTAAATTTTATAAATGGTGGCTTAAAACCTATTTACTAGCAATTTGAATAAATTTCAATAAATGAAATGCAGTAAGTATTATACCTGGATATAAACTTCATTTAAAGGAAATTTATTTATATGTTAATGTAAATTAAGAAAATATTATAATAAATAATAATTCCATTCGTACTTGTAAGCTGTTACTATAAGTTGCGTGTTGAAAAGGGTTGATTGAATTGAAATTTATATTTAATTTAAATGGACATATTAAAGGATTACAATAATGGAAAATTTAGGTAATAAAAGTTAGAACAAGTGGATAAATAATAACCATATAAGGGAATAGCATTAATATAAATTAAGTTGGAACCAATTGGATGTAGAGAAATAACTGTAAGCATTTAATATATAAATTAATGTTGGTTTGATGATAACGTTACTTGGTGATTAATTATATAGTAACGGAAGTGTGAACGTAAAGTAATAAAAGAGTAGATTTATGTTAAGTAATAATTTGTGTATACACGGGATTTTAAACGATGATTGTTAAGTAATAAACCTATAAAGGCATGTAAGGAAATAGGTAACAATCTATATGTAGTTTATTTTATTTAGTATGATAAATAAAGGTTGGAATTCAAATCACAATTAAAGGAGAGTAGGTAGTACGTTATTAGGAAGTAAATATTAGGGTAGATAACAATTATTATAAATTCCCTAATTAATTGGTCGATAAATTTATTTGAAATAACGATCATTTGAATGTGAGTAATTGCAATGTCGTTATTGATTATAAGCATTATTTTAATAATTATGATTTATTGAGAAATTAATACGAGAAGTATGTAAATAACTATGAAAGTAATACGTTATAAATTGATTATAACCTAAACTTATGTGTAAGTTTGAAATTGAATCTAATTCGTTTAATTGGAAACTTATTAAAATAAATTGGATTTAATTTAAAGTAAAGGGGTTATTTTAAGAAATTGAAATAAATACTATAATTGGCAAATTTAGTTACTTTAAATTGAAACGGGAATTGACTTTTAGAATTATAAATTAATAAGTAAATCAAGATGATGAAATTCATGAATTATAGAATTTGAATTTTATCGTGAGTTAATTTATTAAATTTATAATAGTTGGATTTATTGCAAATGAATAAAAATCAAATATGTAAGTATTACATTAATTTAAAAATTAGGTTGAAAACGGGAAATATTTATGCGATAATTTTTAAATCCAATGGTAAACCCTTATATTTGAAATATATGAATGGAATAATCATTGTTTCCTTTAATTTAATAGAATTATTAGAAAGTTAATTTAAAATTTTGAATTTAACGAAGTTGAGAATTTATATTTAAATTTATAAATGAATCATCTAAATTTACATTTTTAATTTGTTTAAAATCATTGTAAACGATTGAGGAATCATAAGTGATAAAAATTTCCAATTCTAATTTTTGGATTTATTTACTAATTATTAAATTATTTAATTAATAGGAAAATAGCCATTTTGGCCACTGACTCGGATTTTGACGAAACCAGATTCATCGGATCCGTAACGGTGAATTATAATAGTGTTTCAAGTTTCGTAGCGATCGGACTTGTCGTTTGATCGTACGGACTCGAAACGCCTTAAATTTATGCATTTGAAATCAATTTGAAAATATTGTTTTTAACATAACTTCTTCATACGATGGAATTTGGGCTTGAAACTTGTTCCATCGCGTTTAAAATATTTAAAAACATCTATTTCGATATATGGGATGATTCATTTTCGTTCTGGAGCCGAAACAGACTTTTCAGGGGCATTTTTGTCATTCAAATAAATTGACTTGAACAGTAACCTAAGAAAATGATGGAACTGGGCTTCAAAACCAGTACCATTGCGTTCAGAAGGCCTTTTTATGTTAGGATCGCCTGTCAGCACGCTTAAATTGGACTCTGGCCCGTTTTTGACGTTAAACTCTATAAATACGCACACAAACCGAGACAGTTTATTATTATTTTATTTCAGAAACCCTAATTCTATACCATGGCCGCCACTTATTCAATGGCCAGAAATTGCTTATCTTCTTTCCTCGATATCTTTCAATCCGTTCAACGAAATCGAAAAATTCCAATAGCAAAGTTGTAGATCTCGGCGAGCTCTTCAAATCCATACGGTTGATCTATGCTATTGGACCACGGATTCGCCAGAATTTGGCTTGGAAGTATGGACGTATTTTCTTGGATTGCGTGCAAACGGTAGTGAGTGGTGATGTGAAACTTGGTCCGTAGGTGGCTCTCAAGGTGGCGCACACACTGGTAGTCGTTGATCGAACTCTATATGTCTCGAGTTGCGTGCACATGGAAGAAAGTGGCGCGTGCGTGATGGGTTAGTAGGTTCGTGGATAAGGAAGAAGAGGATGGTACATTATATTTTTTATGTACTAATCAATTATGTTATATTAAAATTTAAATTTTTTAACTCGAATAACTTTTGCATACGAGCTCGGATTGACGCGCGGTTTTCTCCGTTGCGTTCGTATCGAAATTCCGGACACGTTGACACTGGTTTGGATGGATTAGGAGACTGTCAAATTTTTGGGTCTAAATCGGATTTAAATTCGATTTACATTTAAAAGGTGAGTGTTTTAACCCACTCACAACTTCTAAGTTTTCTTATGTTTGTTAAATTGATTTAAGATATGAGTAGAAATTTATTTATGACTGTTTTGCATAATTTATTCATCATCTCAGTTAAATCGCATTTATTTAATTTAACTGTTAATTAATTTCATTATTGCATATAAATTAACAGTTAAGATTTATTTATTTGCATATAAAATGCTAGTTAAACAGTTATTTATTTATTTATTTTTTTGAATATGAATTGTTCGTTGATGCCTGTTATATTTTTTATGCTCTATTGATGTTTGTTTAAATTGATGATGATTGCAATAAATTGGTTGATGATTGATATTGGGTGAATGGATGATGTGTTCTATATAAACTGCAAGTTATTATGTTTTTTTCATTTCATTCGGGATTGCGGTTTGAAATGATATACAACCGCTTTTTTATTTTTAAATTGCGGATTGAAATGATAAATATCCGTATCACTTACCGTAAGATAGAAATTTTTATACAGACACCGTCGGTCTATATATAATTATTTTGAAAATGATTTCTATGGTTTGGATAGGATACGGTTTAATGAGTATTAAATTTTGATATTATATAAATATTATTTTATATATACATATATAGTTAAAACTATGAATTTAAGCTATGTATAATCTGTTAAATAAAAATGAATAAGTTGAAAAAATGGAGTTTGATAATTTATATTATATGATTAAGTACAGGTTTAAGATCTTGTAGATATATATAGAGTTTTTAATGATTTAAATCAATTGGGATTGAAAGATAAATTGGAAATTTAATTGGAATTGAGCTTATTTAAAAATTTAACTCCATAGTTGATGTAAACTTATTAAAATTTGAAATTTTAAAGATATGATATTTATAACTGGATTTAATGAATAATTCTAGTATAAATAAATGGAAGGAAATAATTAGTGTTAATAAACTGAGTTTTATTTTAAATGGTTATGGATCTATTATGTAAACATTTCAAAACTAAATAAGAGGACAATGAATTGTTGAATAGAAATTCCCAACCTTAAGTTTTGAAATTTTTCAATACTCAAAGTTAGAAAAATATTGAATTTGAAGTGGTTTATTTAACTGAAAGTGAATTTAAAAGTTATGGGTTTAGACAGAATTTAAAGTGAATAAAATTGTAAAGGCGTGGAAAGTATTTACTTTATAAAGAAATTTTAAATTCAACTGTTTTATTTTATATACTGTTGAATATCCAAATCATTTAAGTTTTGAAAGTTATGGTTTTAAAACTATGGATTTCGAAGTATTGTGTTTGAAAGTTAAAATTCAAATATTTGGTTTCGAGGTATTATAAATTTTAAAAGTGGTATGATTTTGAAAAGAAATATATTTGAAATAGAATGATATCATATTTATTTGGGATTTAAAAGAAAATGATATCGTATTTATGGGTTTTGAAATGGATAATTTTATTCTGGTTTTAAAGTATAAACTATTTTTAGAAGACCGCGGTGTTATAATAACGTTTGGTCGTTGAAGAGACCGGGATCGGAAGTTGTCATACTCTCTGCCAACTCCGAAACCGCTTTAACAACCGTGTACGCGGTGGAGATTCCAGAATGAAGTAGGTTGGTGGCGGCGTTTCTTGTAAGGTAAATACGTGGACCCAACTCCCGTGAGTTGGCATAAGGTGGCTAAAATAAGAGCGATTGACAAGTTAATAAGATAGCACCTTTGATCAGACACATCCCTTCGATATTATACTTTGACTCTTGGATTGATTCGGTTGCCACTTTTGATTTTTTTTATTGGGGGTGTGGCTCGAGGTGGGCGGTAGCTGCGGCTATGCGTTACCACTGACCCGGAAGCGTAATTGGTATATCTACCCTGGCATTGCCTAGTTGTGCCGTGTCACCTACCCTAGCGCGCCTTATACGATTTTGGTTTTGTACCATGCCTATGGAGTGCCCTCTGACGACACCCAGTACGAGGGAGATTACGGTACTGTATAGACTATGGGAATATATAAATGTGTTTAGGTGGAAAATGTAAAGCCTTCATGCTATTTTAAAATAAGTTTATTTTACAATTAGACACTATTATAATAGCGAAATATACTATATAATAAATAGTTTAACGGATCCTTAGGAGATGTAAATCACGAGCATCTCTTGAGTTACTGCACTCATATTTATTCCTGTTATTTTAACTTACATAAGATCTTTTAGTTCTGACTCGAGTGTTTTGACTTTTCAATTCGCTCCGGTCAGTCCGAGCGTTTCAGGATTTGAAGTTTTAGCTCTGGAGGACGAAGACGAAGATTTATATTACTATTATCTACTATTATTCCACTACAACATTTAATTCCGCTGCATCGATATTTATTGGTATGTGAACTCTGATATTTATTGTATAAAGAAGAAGCAAATGTGTGTAAACAGTATTATGAACTATATATTGATTATTATATTTTATCCTTCCGCTGTGAGATTCTGTTTCTTTTTATTTCTTCTCCTTTTTTTCTTATTTACCCCATGACAATCCACACTTCTGTATGGTTTGAATTGGCACGTGTGTCAATTTAAAGCGTGCGAAAAGGCGGGACGTTACACGATCCTTGCTCTGACGGTCCTTGCTCAAGCTCGATCTTCCTTCGACAAACAGCGGCGACCAGGTTTTTTTCCCCTCTTTCGTCTATTTGGATTTGTGTCTGTTTGATGACTAGGGCAGAAACGAACGTGGGAAGATAGGGTGAGGTAGAATAATGGGTCGGTTGTTATTAACCTGTATGTTATTGACTTGTAATGTTTTGAATGTCAAATTAAGAAATGTTATTTTAACCAACTGATAATGTTTTGTTTGTAATTTGTAGTACGAAAATTGTGATAAAAATTATTATGTAAAAAAAAATATTGGTTACTTTAATTTGATAATTGAACAACTATGAATGGAAGTTCTATAATGCAAATAATATATTGTTTAGTTTGCATTAAAATGAATTAGCATTAAGTAATTAAATATTAAATTATTATTTTTTTATTTAGGTGGCAGATTACGGCAAATCGTAATATCGTTTGGAATTATTGTACGGCGGTTATTGGTAAAAAAGAAAAAACAAATGTAATTATTGTCATAAAATAATTTCTGGTGGTGGAATAACACGTATGAAAGAACATTTAGCACGACAAACAGACGACGTGGCAGTCTGTCCAACTGTTTCCAAAGAAGCCAGGAAGCTTATACGAGAACATCTGAATAAAAAGAGAAGTGAGCGAAATCAAGGGAAGCTTGAAAAACAGCGTGTGCAAGAAGAGCTGATGAGCATGCTCGAACAATAAAATGAAGATACCAACAGTGACGGAGGTGAAGTTGACAGAGAGCTACGATGCACCTTGCAAGAAAGTAAAGAAAGTTATATGAACTCAGGTGTATGATCTAGTGGAACAGGTATACGATCTAGCGGACTAAAGCGCTATGACCGTTCTAAATCAATCAGAATATATGACGATTTAGCAACACGGGCAGCTAGAAGGATTGATCTCTATATACAGAAACGAGGAGGTAGAACTCAACCTTCTATTAGAACTGCAATAAAAGGCATTAAAGATGCCAAAAAACACATAGGTCATGCGATATAAATACTTTAATCTTATCCCATACAATGCTGCTAATAGTCCTTACTATGAAACTATGGTAGAGGCCATTCAAGAAGCTGGTCCTGGAATTCAAGGACCCACATCATATGAATTATCAAAAATATATTTAAATTTAGAGTGCATTGAAATAAAACAACACATCGACACTTACTTCAACTTTTGGGATGAGTATGGCTGTACGTTAATGTGCGACGGTTGGAGCACACAAAATAAAAGAAAAATCATAAATTTTCTTATGTATTCTACCCAAGGAATGTCTTTCTTAAATATGTAGATGCTACCAAAAAATTTCAAAGTGCTGAGTATATATGTGGTCAAATGGATAATGTTGTTTATTTTATTCGTGAAGATAGAATTGTGCAGATAGCAACTGACAATGGATAAAATTACAAAGCTGCTGGCCAACTACTGATGGAAAAAAGAAGCTAACTATATTGGACACCATGCGCAGCACATTGTATCGATTTGATTCTTGAAGATATTTCAAAAGAAACCGAGGTAAAATGGATAATTTTAAATTGTCAGTCAATAACAGGATTCATATACAATCATGGTTGATTGCTTACCATAATGAGAAAAGAAATCAATAATCAAGAACGGATTGTCCAGCAGTAACCAGGTTTTCTACTGCTTTATTGCATTGGAACCCATATACACACAAAAGAGAATATAAGAAGAATGATTTGTTCGAGGGAGTGGAGCGCAAAGATTCCTAAACTTGGTCCTAAAGATAAAAACACTGCAATTTTTATCTATAATTTGATTCACGGTGATAAATTTTGGGCCAACGTTGTAGCTATTATTCTCGTATTTGGTCTACTTGTAAAAGATTTAAGAATGGTGGACAATGATGATAAAGCGGAGATGGGATATCTATATGAAACAAGGGATCGAGTGAAGGAATCAATTAAGAAAAATGTTGGTGTAAGACATGTCAAAAGTGGTGGAATATAATCGATAAAAGATGGAAAAGACAATTGCATCGACCTATTCATGCATCATGTAATTTTTTTAATTATTGCACAATTATAAAAGTTCATATCATGTCAATATTTCTTTGAACTATCAAATTGTTTTAGGTTATTTTCTCAATCCTCATATACTATACGGAGGTAATGCAATAAACGATGATGAGGTTTTAAATGGATGGACAAATGTTCTTGAAGAAATGGTACTTGATATTGCTATGCAAATTGAAATTTCAAAAGAGGCAATAAACAAATTATTAAACTACTCATGATTCTTGCTATTATGTTTAGTGCAAAGAATAACTTGGTTTATTATGAATGATTCGTAGGTTGAAAAAAATAGAATGAAACTTGATGTACTTGGTTTTGCAAAAGCGAAATGTGCAGTTAAGTCGTGTCTTCCAACTATGTGGTGATCAATAATTGGTAGGGAAGCTGCTCCAAATTTAACACGCATAACTATGCGTATTCTTAGCCAAACAGTTTCTTCTTCAAATTGTGAAAGAAATCGGACAACATTTGCAATGATTCACACGAAGTTAAGAAATAGAATAAAAATAGAGAACTTTAGAAAAACTGGTATTTGTACATTATAATATGTGATTAAGAGTATGACATGCTAAACGCCAACAAACAACCGACTAACTTATTAATTTGGATTACATCTTTCATGAGGAGGATCCACTTGTAGAATGGACTAGAGAAGCTGAGAATCCACTACTTGATAATGCAAGCGATAATCCTTGTTTGAACATGATAATGTATCTGTAGAAAATGCTGAAAATGATAGTTCATCAAATGATGATTGAGGTAGTGCTGGTGGTGACGGTATTGGTTCTAGTGGTTATGGAACTGGTTCCATTTTTTATGAGTCTCAAAGACATATCCAAAGTTATGAAGCAGATGACCATAGTCGATGAAGAGATAGAAGTTTGAACATTGTACAAGATCATGGGGATCATGATGGCAGATATACTTCTAACAATGTCCCTGGTTTTAGGTATTCTACGTCTGACTATACCGGAGGTTATTCATATTGTGGTTTAAATCAGCCGTATGCTACTGAGTCATCAAGTAGCCAAGATGAAACCTCATCCTTTGATAATGTGATGATGATATTTTTAAGTTTGGATCAGATACAGCAGTATGCTTTTCCAACATATTATAATCCAATACAAGATGAAGAGAGTGATGGGAAAATTTTATATGATGCTTAGAGAAATAGCTTTTGATATTAAATTTTTATGTTATATGTTTTGTAACTTCAATGCACTTGAATAATTTAGTGTAATTGACTATCAGTATTGCATATTAATTTGCATATTTATAACAAAAATGTACCGGAATTCACAAACCGGATTTAAAATGGAATTTCTGAAAATCCCAAAACGGACCGAAATTTTGAATTTTTCAGATGACCGGAATGGAAATCAGAACTTCGAACCTTGGTGTCAGTGCATAGAGATTTTCAACTGTTATAACATGCATATTTCTATATGTTAGAAGTTATAACATAACAGTTTGGTAATATATTCTTAGAGTCCCACTAAATCCATTCAAACTAAAGATCGTTTCTAATATAAGAACCAATAAGTTAGCATGTTGTAAGTCAGATTAATATATTATGAGGGTTGCATTCATTGTTTGTTTGCTTTTCAATGGCAAGATTGAGCTATTGATGCAGTGTTGGAATGGCGGTGCCATATTACATTATGTTTTTAAATAGATATGATATTTATTTAGGTGAAATTGGGATTTTGATGTATCATGCTAAGAATTTTAAATCAAATTTTAAAAAAAGTGTTAAATGAGATATATGCGTAGCTCAATTATGAATTAGACAACAACTGTCATATTTCTTTTTTTTTGAATTGAAAACGTATATGATTTTTAAACTTGTATTAGAAATGATACGTGGATGTTTTTTGTTTAAATGACTTTTCAATTTGTTTAAATATAAGTTTATTTTTAAAATTTTCCTAATCAAAGATTAACCACATCTGAGCTCTATAATCATTCATTTATTTTAGCTTTCTACCATACCAACATAAGCGAAATACATATTTCATGAAATAAGATAGTGCTTATTGCTTTATTTTCAATTTTAGTTTTAAACTCGCTCAGTTTTTATTAGTTTCATTTTGGAGATTTCATAAAACACTATTAAATGGCAGGTATTAATAATCAGACTGGCACTAGCGGAACCACATTTGATAACACTTTGGTTATGAGGGTGCTATATAATGATGTTATGGGTGCCACTAAGGCACTTTGGTTATGGGTGTCACTAAGTTAGTACAAGCACTGGCAGGTAGGTAGCATGACGCCAGCCTTTTTATTTTCATTTTATCCTTCATATTTGTTGCACTATATAATGTGTACTGTGTTTTTTGTCATGTGCACATCCTGCATCCTGGTACAGAGTATCATGCTATGGCTCGAGCTATTGGTGGTTGTCCTATTTATTTAGGCAACGAAAGTTTTGCCTTATATTTTTTTAATTGCCCATATCTAAGACATGCTTAAGGCTATTTAAAAGGTTTTAAATGATGTTGCATTATATTATATCTCTGCATTATATATCGAAATTTGGACGGGAACATTGAAATTTTGACCATTCCATTTTGATTTCAATGGTAATTGGAATGGTATGCACTCTAAATTTCAATTGCAGTTCAAGTATCGACTTTGGTCTGGAAGTGCTTGTAATAAATCAAATAAAATAATACAAACAATGTATTAAAAAAATCAAATACTTCTAAGAGTACACAATGTGTGTTGGATCCATGAAATTTAACCAAAATAAAGTGAAAAAAATTTGATAATTCATTCACCTTTTTGAGTATAATTCAACTATCATAAATAAAAATATTTAATGTTTCTCAATATATCTCCATAAGAAATAATATTGATGTGAATTGTTAGAGTAGTTGGGATGTTGGTTGGTGGATGAAAGAGGAGTGCAGTTACTAGGATATGGGTGATGGGTAAGGACCAAGTGTGGGGTTGGGTTCTTTGATTGAGAACTTGGTGAAGAAATTTGCGAAACTGGATACAACTTGCTTGGAAATTTTTTATGGGATGCACTTGACATGGTGACCGATATTCCATATAGCACTAATTTGTCAACAATTTCTAATGCGAAGGATTGGAAGATTAAAGCTTAGGAGCATCAGGCTGCAACAATGGTAAATAATGATACTTAGTTTCTAAATGTAGAAATTGCAAAATGCATCATCATCTGTAGTTCTTCACTGATATAGCATTTTAGTGTCCATTGAGAGTGTAGTACTGGAGTATATACAAATATTTTGGAGCATCCAGTTTTTGATGTTAAATAGATGTCTTATAGAACATTATTGGAGATTATGTATAAAATGAAAATAGAATATAATACTTTGTATTATCTCTCAGAATGAAAAATGAATACAAAGTGCAGTGAATCTGTTTGCTATTATATAACAAAGAATGACATATTGGGCGTGACCTAATATGAGATGGGTTGCGGTATTGAACTAAATTACACGTGCATGTTGTAATATGCTACTTATAATAGAGTTGTAAAACACGCAACTCTTTAATACCCTCCCTCAATTTGCACCTAGGGTTTTCATCGATTTAAGCAATAAAATATATCTTCTTCAAGTCTTTGATTCTTCAGATAATTGATGAAAAATGTTGATTGATGAGGGAGAGTAAGCATCATGAAGTGAAAAGATGTTCCCTTTCATGAGAGAATGCAAAGAATCTGAGGCCAACTCAACAAGTTGGGTTGCAGACTCTGCTTATTGAGTTTTATGCCCAATTAGTTACGATCATATGTTGGTTTTATGCTGAATTGGGAGGAAGAGACCAGCTTGACCATTATTTCAAGTTGAGGGGTAAAGTGTTGCGATTCTTAGGAGTGAAGACAATTTAACTCTCCAATTTGACATCTAACTCAGCAAGTAATGTTGAAGTACTGCTTGTTAAGTTAGTTTTGTCCATCTGAGTTAATTGTCATGTCATCTTTGCTTTTTGTATTTTTGCCGTTGAGCATATCAAATCTGAACTAAGCTTTCACACGAAGAAAGCTTCTAGTACAAAGAGCCTTGGCAAGAATGTCAGCTTTTTGATGTGTTGCTGGTAAGTGATTTACGGCAAGTCCTCCTTTGAGTACCTGTTCTCTAACAAAGTATAAGTCAAGTTCCATATGTTTTGTTCTTGAGTGTAGTATAGGATTAGCCGTTAGCAAAACATTACTTAATTTATCACACCAAATTGTTGCCTTCCTGCTTGTATTGATCTTTAATTCACTAAGCAGAGATTCTATCCACATTATCTCTGATGTGGCACTTGCTACACTTCTGAACTCTGCTTTGGTGTTTGACCTTGAAACTGTAGACTGTTTCTTTGAACACCAAGACATAGGATTTAGACCTAAATAAATGCAATAACCACTTGTTCATCGTCTATCATCAATATCTGTAGCCCAATCAGCATCTACAAAGCCAGAGATATTTAAATTAGAATGAGCTCTTAAGATTAAACCATGATTTATAGTTCCATTCAAATGTCTTAAAATTCTTTTTACAGCATTCCAATGATCCTCACAGGGATTTTGCATAAATTGACTGACTTTTTAACTCTGTAAGCAATTTCTGGTCTAGTGATAGTCACATATTGTAAAGCACCCACTGTACTTCTATACTCCTTTGCATTTGGCATAGATGCACCACTATCTTTAGACTGATGATGGTTACATGTCATAGGACTAGGCAAACTGTTTGCCTGATGCATTTTTGTTTTATGAAGAATTTCATAAATATATTTTCTTTGACTTAATAAATATTTGAATTTGATCGTTGAACTTCAATTCCAAGGAAGAAATTTAGATCGCCTAGATCCTTAGTGGAGAATTGATTGTTTAATTGGTTGATGAGCTACTTGATTTCACCATTATTGTTACTTGTTAATAATATCATCTACATAAATGAGAATATAAATGGCAGTTGTATTATGAAATTTTGTAAACAAAGAATAATCAGACTTTGTGAGTCTATAACCCAGTCTGATCAATGTAGTTTTCACTTTTTCAAACCAAACGCTGGGTGCTTGTTTGAGACCATAAATGGCTTTGTTTAATTTACACACAAGTCATGCATCTTTATTCCTTTTAAATCCAGGTGGCTGTTCCATGTAGACTTCTTCCTCTAACACTCCATTTAGAAAGACATTATTAACATCTAACTGTTTTATGCTCCATCCTTTATGAAGTGCAATAGTAAGAATAATTTTAATTAATGTTGGTTTAACAACTGGGGAGAAGCTCTCATTGAAATCAAATCCTTCTTGTTGTGAAAAGCCTTTGGCAACAAGCCTTGTTTTATATTTAGATATGACCCCATCAGGATTTTTCTTCAGTTTGTGTGTCCACCTGCAACCAATGATGTATTTATCTTTGGGTAAGGGGACAAGACTTCAGGTTTTCTTTCTGATAAGAGCATTGTATTCCTTATTCATAACATTTATCCATTTTTCACTTTGAGCTTCTTATTGATAGGTAGCTAGTTCAACAATTTCATAGTTAATGATATAGACCTTAGGTTTGAAAATTCCACTTTTTGATCTTGTTATCATATGGTGACCAATGTTATCTACTTGCTGACTTGAATTGCTTTCATTTTCAGGTTGAATGTTGATGGAGTCTCTGACTCTATGACTCTGCATAGACTCAGATTGAGAATCAGAGTGTCATTCAGATAAGTGAGGTGGACTTTCATGAAGATCACTTGAACCTTGAGCTGAATCAGACTGAGCTGAAAAATGTCCAGGTTCAGTGTGATCATGACAAGTCAGATCATACTCAGTAAATGGTATATCTTGGTTTAGAGGGATAGGTAGAATAGAGAATCTAGTATTATATATTTTTTGAGAAGTCTTAATAATAGATTCACTAAAAGGAAAGACATGTTCATTAAATATGACATGTCTAGAAATTAAAACTCTTCCCTTATTATCCAAACACTTGTATCCTTTTGTGTTGTTTGGATATCCAAGGAAAGTACAAGGTGTTGATCAATAATTTAACTTATGAGAATTTTATTTCCTTAAGCAAGGAGAGCATAAGCAACCAAACAATTTTAAGCTACGATAACATGGTGATCTATCAAATAATACTTCAATAGGACTCTTGTCTTGAAGTATTTTATTGGGAAGCCTATTAATTAAATGAACTGCAATGGCAAAGGCATCTGGCCAGAACTTCAGAGGTAAAGCTGTCGGTGCTAACAGTGTAAGTCCAGTTTTTGCAACATGTATGTGCTTTCTTTTAATTAATCCATTTTGTTCTGAAGTGTAGGGGCAAGTGATTCTATGACTTAATCCTCTTTTCTGAAAATATTCTCTGAGTGGTTTGAATTCTGACCCTCCATCTGTTTGTATGGCATTAACTTGAGAGTTTGTCAACTTCTCTGCATTAGCTATAAATTGCATAACTGCATGACAAGTTTCAAACTTTGATTTTAAGAAATGTATCCATACAAATCTTGAATAAGCATCAACGAAGGAAATTTTGTATTTGTACCCATAGTCAGTATCAATAGGGGCAGTTCCCCATAGGTTAGTAGCCACAAGCTCAAGGGGTTTTGAATATATAGTTTGAGAATTTTTAAATGCGAGCTTGTGACTCTTACCCAACTGACAGTAGGCGCATATATATGGTGTAGACGTGTTATCAAAAGTGATTTTATTACTTTTCAAATCTAATCAGGATAAAATTCAAAGCATACATCATTATCTCTAGCAAACTGAGATATACTTATCAAGTTTTTCTTTATTTGAGGAACTTGCAACAAGTTATCAAGATAGAGTTGCCTCTTACCTTGTATAAGTGCATTGCAAGTATGAGTTATGTTAGTAGAAACACCATTATCCATGTGAATACTTTGTTTACCTCTGTACTCTTTATTTCCAAGATTAAAATTGCTGAGATTATTTGTGACATGATTTGTTGCCCCTAAGTTTGGATACCACACTTCGTCATGAACGTCATCAGTTTTAACACTGTCATTGAAGCCATCAGAGTTGTTTTTTGAACTTTCTGACTGATTTTTGTAATCTCGTTGCATGCTGGTCAGATTAGCACTTGGTGTGAAGCTTCTCTGATTGTCATAGTTGCCTTGTTGCCCAGGTATGTAATTCAAATCTAATCTAAAATATCACTTACTGGTAGCATGTCCATCTTTTTCACATATCTGACATTGAAGTCTATTACCATTATTATTGCCTCTGTCACTTCTTCCTCTACTATTCTGAACACCTCTCTAGAAATTATTAAAGGTATTTCTCCTATCTTGATTTTTTCCTCTGTTATTGTTTGCAATGTAGTTGACAAAAAAGTCAGCAGTCACTGGCTTCTTTTGCTCTATCCTTCCTTCATGAGCAAGAATGATCGAGTGAACATATTGAATAGATTGAGTGGTATCTCTTAAAGAGATGACTGCCGCAACTGATTCATATTCTTCCTCAAGACCACTTAAAGTGAATAAAACTTGTTCAGTGTCAGAAACACTAGGTCCAGTCACAGCTAGTTGATCACATAGGGCCTTTGCTTTGGTTAAGTATTCCCTCGTTGGCATAGACCCCTTCTTTACACTCTGTAATTGCTTTCTTTAAAACATTATTCTAGCTGCAGACTGGGCACTAAAATTTGTTGAACCGTTGACTAGATTTCTTGAGAGTTTGTACATCCTATCAGTTATGGTAGTAAGCTAGAATTATTTAGGATAGTAGCCAAGAACTTAACAAATTATCTTGTTTGTTATGTATGATATATTCTCTGCTTATGATACTCTTTCCTTCATTGTCGGTAGTGAACTACTCTGGCATAACTTTTGTACCAAGAAGACAGTCTTCTAACCCATATCCTTCCATAGCAGTGACAATCTGAAAATTTCAAAGTAGAAAATTGGATTCATCCAATAGACTAGATATTGTTTGATTTTATGGGGCAATCAAAACTTTTGACAAATTCTCATTAGTTAGCTGCCGTGTTGAGGTTGAGGTGGGAAGCAGAGAGGAGCTCGTATTGTCAGAGTCACCTCCAGTCATGATGATTCAAGAGAAGAAAAGAAAGTCCAGAGAAATAAAATTGTAAGAGTATCTTAAAGTGTAAATGATCAAGAAACTAGATGATACTCAGGTATGAAACTGAATATCTTGAAACAATACTGGTTCTGAGAGCAGTTAAAGTATTACTGCTACGTGATGAATAAAGATTTTCATAGATTACAGGAAACAAAGCAAATTTTAAGGGTTATCAAGAAACTAGAATGATGAAAATGTGACTGGTTTCTTGATAATTCGATGACGAATTTTAGACAACAATATGAGCAACCAGAGGATGAATTCTCTAGGCAGGGCTCAAAAGAAGGAAGTTAAGAATAAAAATGCTGCAACAAATATGTAAAAGAAGCAGTAAAAGAATACTGAGAGCAATCAAGAAGGCAAGTGATGAATGCCTGATGCTTTTCTTGATATGGCTCAATGATGTATTCTAGAATTTATGGAAACAAGATACAAGAAAATGAAATAAAAGAGTGATAAGAAATGACTTCTGTGATGAGAATAGATCACAGCAATCTATAAACTGAGAGGAGGAATTATCATCAACAAGATGTCGTTAGACATTAGTTGCTCTATTACATATAGGAGATTTTGTATAAAATGAAAATAGAATATAATACTTTGTATTATCTCTCAGAATGAAAAATGAATACAAAGTTATTGAGATATATTTAGAATATATGATTAAGATATTATGATATATTTAGAATATGTGATTAAAACATTATGACATATCTAGAATATATGATTAGATGTTATGAGTGGTATGTGATAAGGGATATATCTTCGAAAGATTTTCTGCTGTTTCCGCAATGTATGATTTGATGTTGTGAGTGGTATGTGATAAGGGATATATCTTCGGAAGATTTCCTGCTGTTTCCGCAATTTTAGAGTTACCGTAAGATAGAGTCTTGGGTATGTATTATAAATAGGGATGCTGGTGATTAATAATAATTCAAGCTCAGTTTTACCAATTCTTTATGGTACCAGAGCCAAAGAACGATTTTTTCTTCAAGAATAATTTGCCACGCCTAGTGTTGAACATCCACCGCCTCCTCCACCGCCTAAAATTGAACCCAATTCCCCTTATTACCTCGGCTCATAAGATAGACCAGGAGACTTCATTACACCCACTTGACTCAAGGCCGATAATTATAACGACTAGGCGGCTGATATTCAGACGGCATTAGAATCCCGACGCAAGTTTGAATTTCTTGATGGCAGTATCCTTGCACCATCTCCTCCCTGTACAAAGTCCGATTGGACCGCGATTAATGCTATGCTTATTTCTTGGATTTCAAATACTATCGACCCCGAGGTTAGGTCCTCTTTATCGAAATTTAGGGAAGCTAAACCCTTTTTGGGATCATCTCAAGCAACGTTTTTCCCAAACAAACGGACCTAGGGTTCAACAATTACGATCTTCAATTGCACTATGTGAGCAGACAAAGATGATGCCTGTTTCGGTTTACTATGGTAAATTGCATGCTTTGTGGCAAGAATTGGATCACCATGAACCTTTAATCTCTTATTCTTGTTGTTCCTCATGCTCGGCTGGCAGATTACATGAGAAACGACGAGCACAGGCCAAATTACACGATTTTTTGATGGGCCTTTGTTCTGAAATTTATGGCCCTTTGCGCACACATATCCTCTCTCAAGATCCTCTTCCTAATCTTGATTGAGCTTATCAATCAGTGTCACAATAAGAGCGTGTTCGTCAAACGAAGCAGGAAGTCGAGCAAAATCCCTCTGAAGCAGTCGGTTTTGCTGTACATACAGGGGCTGGTCGAGGTCGAGGAACCTCTGATAGACCGACGTGTTCTCAGTGCAAGAAGCAGGGCCATGAGGCCTCAAGTTGCTGGGCGAAATCCGTTTGCAGCCACTGCAAGAAAACAGGTCATGAGGTTAGCCAGTGTTACGAGCTTCATGGATAACCCGATGTTTGGTTCAATGGCAGACGAGGCAGCTCCGCTTGGCAAGGTAGGGGGCAAGTACGCGCTAATACGGCTACTGGTAGCAACTTCTCTATCGCATCCAATTCGTTGATGGTGTCAGCCTTGGGCCAATTGTTCATGAATGAGCAGTGGAAAGCTATTTCGGGAGTGATTGGTAATAGTAAAATTCTCGAAAATCGATTGAATGGTAAGTTTGATGATACTTCATGGATTATCGATACCGGAGCAACCCATCATGTTACAGGGCAACGTTCATGGTTATTTGACACACAAAATCTTGAGTGTTCTGTAGGTTTGCCCAATGGTGAAAAAATGATTGCTACTTTGATGGGATCCGTATGTGTGACGGACAAAATTACTCTTACCGGAGTACTTTATGTTCCAAACTTGAGTTGAAAATTAATTTATGTTTCTCAACTTAATGATGATTTACGAACTATTGTCCAATTTGATTCTCATACTTATGCTATATAGGACCAAACGAAGGAGCTGATTGGAACGGGAGTCAGGAGAGATGGACTGTACTACTTTAGCGAACCAGAATTTGTGTCAACAGTTGAAGCAACATCAAATTTGGAGTTGTGGCATCGTCGGCTCGGGCATCCTTTCGAAAAAGTAGCTAAGTTAATTCCTCACGTTAAAAATAATAAAGATAGTATAGATAAAGGGTGTAAAGTATGTATGCGTGCTAAACATCCTAGAGACAAGTTTTCTTTAAGTGACAATAAAGCTTCTAGAATTTTTGAGAAAATACATTGTGGGGTCCGTATCGACACATTACGTCATGTGGGGCCCGTTATTTTTTGACAATAGTTGATGATTTTTCGAGAGCATTTTGGATTTATTTGTTGGTTGACAAATTAAAGGTGTTTCAAATGTTTATGTCCTTTGTTGCTATGGTCGATAGGCAATTTTCTCAAACAATTAAGGTCGTTCAAAGTGATAATGGAACTGGGTTTAATTGTTTGATTGATTATTTTAATGCAACTGGAATTTTGTTTCAAACTTCGTGTGTGGGTACTCCACAACAAAATGGGAGAGTTGAAAGGAAACATGAACATATTTTGAATGTGGGTAGGGCATTATGCTTTCAAGCAAACTTGTATATTTATTTTTGGGGTGAATGTGTTCTTGCTGCCGCTCATTTAATTAATCATACACCATCTTCCGTGTTACAAAATAAAACACCTTTTGAGATACTTTTCGGTAAACCGCGCGCTTTTGGTGCTATTCGAACCTTTGGGTGCTTGAGCTTTGCTCATAATCAAAAGACTAAGGAGATAAATTTGCAAGTCGGAGTCGAAAGTGTATTTTTTTGGATCGGTAAGAAGGGGTGGAAATTATTTGATCTTGATACAAAGGAATTTTTCGTGTCTAGAGATGTGAAATTTGTAGAGGAGATATTCCCGTTTGGTGTTCGGAAGATGTCAACATAATATCTAGTGAGAATAATGATCATGATATTCATCAAGATTTTGTTGAAATAATTTATGAAGATGAGGATGTTGATCTTTTAATTAATGATAATGGGTCTGCGCATGGTTCTGCTTCGGATCGGTCTACTAGTCCACAGGAAATGGGTCGTGGTCTTCGAGAAAAGTTCCCAAATGTTTTATATCAAGATTTTGTGAGATATACGGTTTTTGCTAATGGTCCATCTTCTGATTCTCCTCCTTCCAATCACTCCTCAGCCATAATTAAGGGTAAGGACCCTAAATCATTTAAAGAAGCCATGAAATTCGATGAGTGGTGCCTTTCCACGAAGGATGAGATACGGGGTCTAGAAGACAATGACAAGGCTAAATTTGATTTTCTTCTCTCCAAGTTGGGCATTTTTGAGTCTCATGCTCCAACTTGAGGGGGGTATTGAGATATATTTAGAATATATGATTAATATATTATGATATATTTAGAATATATGATTAAAATATTATGATATATTTAGAATATATGATTATTTGTTATGAGTGATATGTGATAAGGGATTTATCTTCGGAAGATTTCCTGCTGTTTCCGCAATGTATGATTAGATGTTATGAGTGATATGTGATAAGGGATATATCATCGGAAGATTTCCTGCTGTTTCCGCAATGTATGATTAGATGTTATGAGTGGTATGTGATAAGGGATATATCTTCAGAAGATTTCCTGCTGTTTCCGCAATTTTAGAGTTATCATAAGATAGAGTGTTGGGTATGTATCATAAATAGGGATGCTGGTGATTAATAATAATTCAAGCTCAGTTTTACCAATTCTTCAAAAGTGCACTGATATATTCGTTATTGTATAACAAAGAATGATATATTGGGTTTGGCCCAATATGAGATGGGTTGCGGTATTGAACTAAATTACACCTGAATGTTGTAATATGCTACTTACAGTATAGTTGTAAAACACGCAACACTCTAATAAACATCATGCTACTTTAGGAGTTGCTTTATGTACTGGACCTACTGTTCATTAAGGCGTCAGATTTTGGTATTTTTTCACAAAAATACTTATCATTATGTCAATACACTTGTTCTGTTGACTCTGTATGAATTTGCTGCTTGCTATCCAAACTATGGAGTGCTGCTCCATGAAATTTTGACCCAGTATACATGTTGGAAGGGCGATTAGATACTTGGATGGATAAGCAACAGCCTCAAAATAGAAAGTTATATAGTTTGATAATGTAAAATACAATTTTAACACTCATATATATGTCACACATATATTTCTCCTTCTCTTATAATTTAACATATGTCAAAAACGTGTATTTAGCAACCGTCTTGACTGTTCTTAACTACTAGTTTGAATGCAAGATATTTAAGCTTTCAAAAAGGTAAGAATTCAAGTTGCTTTATCTATTTATTTTTGCTCATTTTTACATCACTACTAGAATCGGCCTGTGTAGTGTCAAGGCCTTGCGTCGGCTAGATTCGGCTAAAAAACGCGGCCGATTCTAGCCGATAGCCGATTCTAGCCGATGCAATATCGCATTACAGAAACATCAACCCGCGAACACTTTCCTCATTCTCTTCCCTCCATTTTCTCTTCCAAAACACTCCTCCCCGTCACCCACCGCAGCCGTCTGCCGTCACCCCCGACTCCAATCACCATCTAACCCCCGACGCTCTCCAACGCTCTCCGGTATCTCCTTTCTTCCCGATTTCAGTTTGTTTGAGGTATGATAAAACCTAAATTTTGAAATTAGTTGATGATAGATTAGAAATTGATGATTGGTTGGTATTATTCGATGATATTACTGTTTTAGATTGGTTTGGAAATATAATTTTGACATTGTCGGCTTGAAATTAGGGAAATTAGGGAAAAGAGTTGATTATCAATTTGTAATTGCTGATTATTGCATATGGGTTGATGTTAATGGTATACATTAGTTGATGATAAAAGGTATTAGTTGATTTAGTATATAAAAAAACTATTTTTACTAATTATATGTGTGAACAACTTATTTTAGTTTACATAATCGGCAAATTAAAAATTAAAATAGTTAAACGAAAGTTAAATTACGTTGTAAAATTTCAAATTTAGTTAATAAATATTTAAATAGTTGAATGAATATTGTTGATTGTAAAAAATTTATTTTTAAAACCCCTTAAAGAATTTTTGGCCCCGTCAGACAAGTGTTATATATGATCGTTATATAGCTATTCGGTTTTTCAGAGAACGGACATCTATATTCATCTGATACAATATTTGCCGGATTTGTCCCTATATTGGAAAGTTACGAATACAATAAAGTATAATTACATTTTTTAAACCATATCATTTTAATCGGTTCACAAAATTTCGATAGCACTTCCGTTTTGTTCTCTGTGTACACGTATTTGTGTGCGATACAGGGAACAAAGGGGAAGTGCTACAGAAATTTTGTGAACTGTTTAAAATGATATGATTTATGAAATGTAATTACTTTATTGTGTTTATAATGGGAAGTAGGATGGTCGACCATCAAAGTAAAAACAATAAAGCAAAAAGCTAAAAAAATCGAATTGATTATTTGGATTAATAAACGATAAACTTTATTGTGTTTCTAACATATATTTTCAAATCAGGAAAAATGTTCGATTATTTTCTCGACCGTAGTTGGATGTATGAAGTCAGAACTGGTATGAAAGGTTCAATAAAGAAACATTTCTGTAACGGTGTACACGAGTTTATTAGATTCACTAAATCTAATAATCGTAATAACGAAGAACTTCGTTGCCCGTGTAGTAAGTGCAAACATTTGAAGCATTGGAAAGCAGATATAGTTGAAGTACATTTGTATAAAAATGGTTTTGTGTCGAATTATTACTTGTGGGATCGTCGTGGAGAACTTCTTGCACCCACACCTAATCCTGTAGCGTTAGATGACAAAATGTTATGACGAATCCAATAGAAAATATGGTGGAAGATGCAGCACGATCAATGTTTTCAATGTTTGATCAAGATGACGAGTCGACGAAGAACCGAATGTGGGAGCTAAAAAATATATGATTTATTGGACTCTGCTAAAAGGCCGTTGTGGTATGGTTGTAAAAGTGGAACCGAATTATCATTAACTGCCGAATACATTACTATGAAATCAAAATTCAACCTTACAGAAGCTGGATTTACAGCAGTTGTACAAGCAGCAAAATGACACATGCCACCCAATAATCTGATGTGCGATAGTCATTATAAAGTGAAATAACTTATGTCCGCTTTCGGTCTACCGTACCAAAAGATAGATACATGTATAAAAGGTTGCATGTTGTATTGGAAAGATGACGTTGAGCTTAGAAATTGCAGAATATGTAACGAAGAAAGATACAAACCAAGATAAAAAAAATGAAAAGAAGTTGCATACAAGAGGATGCATTATTTACCCATCACTCTCGGACTTCAAAGGTTATATGCATCTTCTGATACGGCATGCCATATGCGATGGCACAAGGTGACAACACCGGAAGAAGGAACTTTGATACATCCATCTGATAGAGAAGCATGGAAACATTTCGATAGGACTTATCCCGCATTTGCTGCCGAAAGTCATAATGTCAGATTCGGTTTATGTACGGATGGATTTGCACCATTCTCTCGGTTTGGTAGTAAATATTCATCATGGCCTATTATCGTAACTCCTTATATGTTTCTCACTACTATCGTCCCTGGGCCTGATGATCCAACACAAGGAATCGATGTTTATTTACAACCAATTATCGAAGAGTTGAAAACACAATGGAATGAAGGAGTTGAAATGTACGACATTTCGAGAAAAAGAATTTTCGTATGTTCGCTTTTTTATTTACAGGATAGCGTCGGCTAGTGACGGCTAGAATCGGCTTTGTGGTTACAGGATTGCGTCGGCTAGAATCGGCTTGTTACGGCAAACAGAATTTTGAAAAAAATGGTCAAGTGGATATAGCCGTCATTTATCGACACTAAAGCGGTGACGAAGCCGACGCAAAACCCGACTCGAATGCTTAGTGGTGACGTCTATTTTTGCGTCGGATTTCAGAATCGGCCTGCGTCGGCTAGTGACGGCCGGCGTCAGTTAATAGCCGACGCAAATGCTGGTTTTCCTAGTATTGCATCTCCATGCATGACTCCAATAATCTGAATCCTCGCATTTGCAAACCTGCTTCTGTCTCAGATTTATATCATGAATTTTATTGTAGATATAACTATTTAGACATAGGACGTGGACAGGTATTACAATTTTCCATTGGTACCAATTTGGATCGTTTTCTATGTGCAAAAATCCAACAAACTTATGTGCAAGTTTTTTGTTAATATAGATTGTTGATATATTTACTTCACTTGTACCGATGATGATTTTCTTCCTTTAAAGGAATATGTAGGAGATTTGAAAATATAAAAAGCTTTTTATTTTGACATGTCAGTATAGAGGTAGTTGGGATAATGCGGATGTTACTACATTGTTATTATAGTTTTATTTTCATCTGTATTAACCTTTTTGTTTAAGTTTTGTTCGATAGAGAAGGTAAAGAATTTGGAAGCTGTAATAGGAGTTAGTAAGTAAATTACTTTATCTACCCAATGTTTATAATCTTTATATTATATTTGCATATTTCCACAAAAATACGTAGAAGCCTGAGTATTACGAGCAGTTCCAGCTAAATAGCATCTGGCTCGCACCTGAATGTGAGCTAAAAGTGAGATGACTTGGCTAAGGGCATCTCCAGTCCATTCACGGCTGAATATTCAAAGCTCTGAATATTCAGCCCTAAATGGGGTTGAGTACTTCAGTGGTCAGGCGCCCATTTAATGGGCGCCTGATGCCAGGCTCCCATAAAATGGGAGCCTAATGCCCTCCCCCCAAAAAATTGGGGGGATTGGGCGCCTATTTTATGGACGCAAGAAGCCAGGCGCCCATAAAATAGGCGCCAGGGCTTGGGCGCCCATTAAATGGGCGCCCAAACCCAGTTCAGGATTCTGAATCCAATCCTGAACGTTCAGCTGAATTTTCCCCTTTAATTTGACGACTGGAGATTTATTTTTTGCTTATTCAGTGAATTTCAGTACCACTGGAGATGCCCTAAGCAAATATGAGGTGATATCGGAAGGAAACCATAGAAGCCTACTCGTTTGTGATGTGGCCAAGGTAAATTTTTGTATGTACACTTATTTCACTATTATATACCCTGCTGAGTCCAACAGTGTCTATAAAAACCTCATACTTTTATTGGTGTTGTGATCAGACTCTTGTATACATCTGAATGATTTAACTAGATCTATATATTTATCTTTTAGGCTCATTGTTTGGGTGTGCATTTATAAACATGTTTTTTCTTTGAGTTGATTAATGATAAAATTTGGCAACAGGGGTCGCTAGAAGTTTTCGAAGAAGGGGTCACCGTACATGATGTAACAGTCGATGATGGCTTACTGATCAGGTCCTCTATTTATTATCTTGTTTTGTTTCAATCTTGTTTGTGTCAACTATCAAAGATGTTGCATTGCTCTTATTGGCAACTGTGTTATAGGGCTCAAATGTACACACAGTGATTTGTCTAATAATTTTGCTTCTGTTCTCAATTTCTATAGGATAGTATAAAATACTATCAATATAAGTCTCTATGATTAATCTCATACGTAAAAAACATTAAATATACCTTTTGTCTCTTTATAAGATTTGCAGATGCAACCATCAAAGCATCCAATGGAACTATATACTTCAGCAATGCTTCTACCAAATTTGGAGTGCTTGAGTTTCCTTTGGATGTTCTAGAAGCTAGATCTCTTAGCAGGCTTGAGCTTTTTGGATTTCTTGGTCTTTACTTGGTGTGGGATTATAATTTAATTATAATAGCAAGAAAACTTCTTAGCTTTTCTGTTACTTATGTCATATATTATGGTAAACTAACAGGTCTGTACATATTATGATCAGGTTAGTATAGGTTTGTAATGGTATTTTTTATATAGGTGAATTTATATATTGTGTGTAAATGTTTAAAAAGCCAAAGACTAGGTTTAACATATTTTGTATCGAATTGTTTGTATATCGTATTATATTATGTGATAAATGTGTTTTTCGATTGTTTGAATGTGATAATTATGAGTGATTATTGGTTTTATACTGAAATGTGCTAATTGTTACTATATAATATATGTACATTGTGCATAAAATAAGTGGACACTGAACGAGCTACCACTACAATGGAAATCTTCACAAAAAATCAATAATTTTTTACAGCGTTTAATAAATGCTACCAAAATATTTAGGATGGCCGACAAAAACACTACTATACTTTTTAGTTGCATGTTTTTTGACTGTGTTCTCTACAAAGCTGTCATGAGTTATGGTAGCATTTTTTGTGCGCCACCAAAATACTTTTTGGTGTAGTGATTTGTCGTTTCGTGATCGGTGGGAAACTGACTCCATTGGACCATTTACTGTAATTGACACATATCTCACACACAAGTTTTAAACGTTTTCAAATTGTGGTAATTAAGTAATTATGTAATGGGTTAAATCCTATATGTTTTCAAAGGTAAATTAAATGGTGAAATTCAGTAAAGTATTAATTATTTAATGTATTGGGGATGGTTAATTGATTAATGTAATCAATTAAGGAAATAATTAATTAATTTAATCATTAGATAATTAATAAAGGTTAAGTAATTTGTGTAATCAATTTAAAAGATTGATTTATTACTTTGATTAATTAATTAAAGTAATAAATTTAAAGATGATAAATCCATTAAAGGTTAATTACTTAATGAAATTAATTAGCGATAATAATGAAAGTAATTAAAGAGTAATTTAATTAAATGATTGATTAATGATTTTAAGGGTAGTTAATTAATTTTAATTAATTATGAGTTAATTAATTAGAGATTAATTAATTCATAATTAAGGATATATTTAGTTTTAGAGATTAATTACTTAAATGATAATTACTTAATGTAAGTAATTAAAGGATAAATTTGTTAAAGATTAATTAATTTCATTATTAAACCATTTATGATAATAACCACGATTATCATATCTGGAAACCAATTCACTTTGTTTATTAATTAACCTTTGTTTATTAATTAATCAACCTTAATTAATTAATCAATTACTAATTAATCTTTAATTATTCTTTAGTTAATTATCCTTAATTAATTAACCCTTAATTAATTACCATTTAATTAATTATCTTTAATTAATTACAATAAGTGATTATCCCTAATCACTTATATTAATAAATCTCAAATTAATTTTAATCACTTGATTTTTCAACTTTTAATCATTAATTAATTACTTTTAATTAAGGAATTATCTTTAAGTAATTAATTATATTTAATTAATTAGTCTTAATTAACCAGGATTAGTGGTTTCATAAGTAACTAATCTGATTTAAATTAATCAGATGATTAATTGATCTTACTTATGAATGCTTGGATTCTATTGAATGCTTGAATTGTTTGATATTCCTGATGTGTGATGCTTTGTGATATGCATTATTTTGATTTGAGCTGTGATGAATGAAATTTATTATATTATTTATCCGTGAATCTATGAATGAAGATAAGCGCTATAGGATTATACCACTTATCGATATTGCTGTGTTTGGATTGTGATGATTGATGATGAAATTTATTATATTATTTATCTGTGAATCTATGAATGAAGATAAGCGTTATAGGATTATACCGCTTATCGATATTGCTGTGTTTGGATTGTGATGATTGATGATGTTGCACTATTGTGTAAAACCCCTTGACTACACCATACACACACAAATATGGATTACACGAGGAAATCGGTTAAGTCACGAATAATTTGAATTTAATATTATTTTATTCAAATGATGTAGTGGTTATTTAAAGATTGAATTTTGAATCCAAATGATTTGAAATGGAATTGGTCTAAGTATGAAAAGCTTTTGAAAGGAGTTTTGAAGATAAAATTATTTTAAATAACTTGTTAAAGTTTTGAAATTAATTTGATTTGAATACGAATTCAAGATTTGAACTTGAGTTCTAAAAATATATGTTTAGTATACACGTTGTGGAATGTATCTATATGGGTTTTAAACCATTTTAAAAGTATTATTTTGCACAACACCAAAAAGGCAATTTCTTCACGGTTATAAGCGTGACAAAACTAACTTGTTACGGTTATAACCGTTAAAATAGGTACCTTGGGCAAATTCAGTCACACTTTTGCTCACGGTTATAACCGTGATAAAAATAGTAATTTTTCACGCTTATAACCGTTATAAATTTAGATATTATCACACTTATAACCGTGACAGAACAGTATTTACTCACGGTTATAATCGTGATAAAATGGTTATTACTAGCGCTTATAACAGTGGGAAATTTAGATAGTATCACACTTATAAGCGTGACAGAACAATAGTTTCTAACATTTATAACCATTACCAAAAAAGGAAACTCTAACACTTATAACCATGACAAATGCAAATTACATCTAATAGTATTTCATTCAACCATATATCATTCCGGATCTTATAGTATAATCACATATTAATATTTCATTCAACTATACAAATTCAAATTTATAGCAATAACAAACATGAAACTAAATTTCAAAATTAATATATCATCAGATTGTAAAGAAAATCAAACATATTAATTAGTTCATATCAAATTCTACAAAGTTCATTGTGAAAACTTCAAATTTCACTACTACAAAATATTTTGAAGCTTACAAACAACGAATGCGACACTGCGGCCAAAATACAAAACCACCATCAACCAACTCTGTATCCTACCCTTATGGCCTAAGCTACTAACAAGCTTCTTGTAGTGTTCTGCTCTCTTCTTCCAAAGCTCTGTATCCTGCATGAACATTTCTCCATTCACTCCATCTACACTCCCACTACTGATTTTTGGAGGCACTGCAATCAACTTTAAAAAATTGTACTGAACATGGTAAGTTGAATGGGATCCTTCGTAGATTCAAAAAATAAATTAGTAAAACATGGTAAGTTGAATGTCGTGATTAGTATTGTAATTGTCACTTCCATATAATAGAATATAATGAATAATAGTAAGATACTTCAAAAATATACCCTGTAAATAATAAATTCTCCTCATTTTCAATTTATTAAGATACTTTAATGCATATTTTTTCCACAAATAATAATATACATAAATAACACTACAAAAATAAGGATGATGCAAAAATGTATGAACACTTATATATACTCAAATATTTATAAACTGATTTCCTGTAAAATGGAATTCAAATTTCACGTTCTAGTATAAGATATCACATTTATATTCATAGCTATGAATGCTTTCAAGAAGTAAAATCTTTATGCTCAACCTTTTTTTAACACTCAGAAAAAAATGATTAGAGAAAGCACATACCGAAGTAGCAAAATCTTGAGCTTCGCCGTCATTAAATTCACCAAATCTCCTTCTAGTAAGAATTTCTAAAAGCACAGCTCCAAAACCATGTATATCAGATTTGACAGTCAATGTACCAATTTTAGCTAGCATATTCAAGGGCAATATATCCACTAGATCCCACAGCAGATGTTGTAGCGTGAGGCTCATGACCAACTTGTCCTTCTTTAGCCAATCCAAAAACCGATAATTTTGCATGGTAGTCCTCCTGTAGTAATATATTTGAGCATTTCAAATTTCTATAAATAATTGATGGATCCTGCCTAAGATGCAAATACTCCAATCCTTGGGCAACACATAGAGCTATTTTCATCCTTCCTTTCCAATCTAGAGGTGTCATTTTTGAATAATGCCCTATGAAATCCGAGAAAGAAGTTGTCATTGAAAAAACAATTCCTAAAGCTAATATGATAACTCTTTTGAGTTAAAATATCACCTTCTTCCTCTAGTGATTTTCACTCGCTGTTTTTCTTACTTATTTACACACAACTAATGATGGTATATGAAAAAAGATCAAACCTCAAAAAATCAACATTCAAAAGGTTCAATTGGAATTGATTGGGATGTGTGCATGGGACATTTTAACGACTGCTCCCATCGCAAAATTGCATTATTTTTGCCATGTTGCACATGTTATATGATATAATGATTTATGTTATAGCAATGCATTAAAATCAGATCCATATGTCCATAATCACCATAAATTTGTACGCATATTTACGAATATAAATGCGATACTTACTGAAGAGATGGTCATCCAGTGATCCAAGAGGCAAGTACTCAAATACTAAATATCTGTATATAGCTTCGACACTAAACCCAATCGTACGAACAAGGTTAGGATGACGAAGCTCAGCTAACATCCTCGCTTCAGTATGAAATGCTTCGTAACTTTGTTGACCATGAACATTATGAATCTTCTTTATAACCACAATCTATTGACATAGTAAATAATTAAAAAGTTATAACATTATATATGTTGGTAACTAGCTTTATAACAAAAAGGAACTTAAACGTTCCATGCCACAATACATAGCTTTAAAATATACCTCGTCGGGGCGCTTTAATATTCCTACAAAAACTGGACCAAATGGACCTCTTCCTAATAGACAGCCATCACTGAAATTATTGGTGGCAACAGCCAGTTCATCCACAAAAAAATACCCTATGATCAGTGCCTGTTAAATCCAAACAAAAGCCGGTAATAAAAAAAATGTTCATGAATCACTGTCTACTGAATCCAAACAGAAATAAAGAATTTTGGTTTATCAGTGAAAAGACAAAGTGAGCATTTGGCTTCAAGTTGTTACTAACAAGCCATATAAAGGGCTTATATGAAGCACATAAGTTATGTACAATCTATAAATGAGTATTTCAATCAGGAAGGTTTTGGAAGTCCAGACACTTCAAATCAGCTGTTATTTAAAAAAAAAAAGGAACAATAAATTATAGAAGGGTTCTTTCTTTTGAAGAAAAAGCATCCTTAAACATGTCTAAAAAACCAAGGAAATATGGTTTCTCTTTTAAAAGTGTAAGGATTCTTTGAATATCCCCATAAATTTCACCTTATTTTTTCAAAACAGTGAAGTAATTTACAAAACAATTTTTTTTTGGAATCCAGCGGTAATTTCTATTGATCATACGGATGTATGTAAAAATTTCCATCTTTTAAAATATAATAATGTAGAATTACTAAACAGGCACCGCATAAAATTTGTAAAAACACACTATGGGTTCTAACGTACAACCAATCATCGGTCATCAGACTAACCAAATGCACCCAAAAAATGAAAAATAAAATAACATATTAAATACAAACAGTATACGTACATTTTACATATACACATGGCATAAAAATGTATATTTCATTGCATCAGTGATCAACATGATTCCACCAGCTGAAGCAAATTGTAAAACCAAACATGACACTCAGTTTTTGTTTCCTCCAGACTAAATAAAAATAATGGACTATCTCCAAATCCTCCTTATGATATTTTCAACACAATTTTAATTATAAGTGCAAATAAATACTCTATCTCACTTATCTCATAATATGAGGTGCAGTAATCAAATTATTCCTGTAACAAATTAAGGGAGCTTAATTTATAAAAATGATATTCCCCAACTTTTGAATTGATGAGTCTTATAATCAGCTCGATCAAGGAGTTGAAAAACTATACAGTCACCATTATGAAATTTTGAGACAAATCAGTAATAGCTATGTTCCATGTCCTCATATTATCGCAATGAAAAATAATTTTTGAAAAGTTTGCCTGACATTCTTACCACGATTGAAAGGAAAAGGAAATAGTTTTGTTATGCTCAATATTAGATTTGACTGTTAACAGATCAATGTATTCAGAAATTATAAAACTAGAAATCACGTCTTGAATACTAATTATTCATAATGCAAAAATTAAATAAAAATAAGTGCAAAAAACATAAGTATGACATTATTTTAGTTCATGAATATAGCCAGGTTGTATTTACGACAATTTGTCTATGTAGATATAGAAGAGTTAGCAATTTAGAAAGAAATGTCAGAAATTTGCAGTTCATAAACATAAATCGGTCTAAAATAAGAACTTGGTAAAAGAAATTACATTCGGTTAAGAAACATCTTTGTCTATAATGGTAAAGAATGAAAAGCTATAAAGCCAAGCAATTCGCTGCCATAACTTCACCTAATATTAAGCAGGAATAAATTCAAATTTGTCCAGTGAATCACCTCAAACATTTAATTGGTCTTTCTAATTGCAAAATAAAATCTAAAAAAGGGTAATGTAATTTGCTCTAGTAAATATAAAGAGCCTATTGTTTGCAAATATTGTGCATTGGAGGAAGATGCATGTGACGCCCCACCTCTATACCCACGCTAGCCAAGAACACTACGATGTAGTGCTGTCAACTAGCGCGAAGAATAAGGCTGTTGAGGAGCGGCCATCAATAGTTAGGCCTTACACTAGTATTGGTTATCTCGATAGGAGTGGTATATATATATATATATATATATATATATATATATATTCTTTTGTTTTTCTTCTCTGATTTATTTCCTCCCATCGACATACCCCAATTCCAGTATAAAACGAACTACGATGGTTCATAATAGTTTAGGACAAAATATAAACTGAGAACACAGATAAAATAAATGCGGAACACAGATAAAACAGAGTGTCTCATATATACAATAACTGATGCCAATTACAAGACATATGACACGGTACATATGATACAACTACAACAGTCGACTCAGGAAGTTACATATACAAGTACATTAACGTATATAATATACATGAATACATATTTTCCTATACAATTTTACAGACTGCTACAAATGACGACAACTACTCCAAAAGATACGAAAGAACTTCATAGCTCTAGCAGCAACCCAAAGCTAAAAATCTACAACCTGTAAATACTCGGTCTGACCCGAGTATTAAATTCAAAAGAAAATAATACTCGGGTCAGTCTAATTCAAACTCAGTTATTAGTGCACAGAAGCAATAATAATTAAATAATGAATAGACGACAGTCACAATAAATCTCGTTTATCCGATAGTTGAATAAAGAAATCGGATAACGATAAATATAACACGTAGCAGTGTTAAACAACAAGTCAGCAAATTCAACCAAATCAGAATGAAATTCAGAATATTGAATTGAATAAACGAAATAGTTCAAACCATTGAAATATCAATTAAAATATTAAGACGAGTAGGGCTGCAGTACACGCACGCGTGTACTGCCTCGCCACTACAGCACATGAACTACGCAAAAGATTAATCAATCAAAACAAAATAGAATATCACAAAACCATACCGTATGGCTGCAGTTCACGCCTGCGTGCACTGCCTTGCCACTATAGCGAGAATGTACCCAAAAGATCAACGAACCAAAATCAATGAAGGTTCAAATACCAATGAAATCAAGGCGGTGTGGCTGCAGTACACACGTACATACATGTGCACTGCCTCGCCAACTCAAGTGCACAAGGTCAAATCAAAATCAGATTCAACACAAGTACAAATAGCCTCGAAACTAAACGATCGAGCAACGACAACGTAAGTGCCGAACTCAACTGAAATTAGGAAAAACAAATCCAATTGCATCAATGCGACGCAAATCACAAAGCGAAACTGCATATAAAATGAAACTGCAGTCACTAATGAATACAAAGGCAAACTGCAACAAATACTGCAGTCACCACAAGTATCACACATGAAAACAACTTAATGTAGCCACTAACCCAAATGCAACAGGGTTTTAAATGAAGGGCAACAAGTATTGCATCAGTGAACAACTCAACAAATGCATATACAAGAATGCAAACAATAAATAAAGACAGAGGTAAAGCTAATGTTACATGCACTTGAGCTCAAGACAATATATCCCAAATGCAACTGCACAACTGAAACGCAAATTATATCAAACAGTGACAATGTGCATTATCCCAAAACTGTCGAGCTATAACAATGAACCAAATAGTGAATGTTCAAACAGTAATGCAGCAGATATGAATGATCATATTCATGTGCAACATGAAAACAACCTGATATGTAGACAAAGATTGCAGTGAAGACTGCAGACATAAATGCTCAACCCAAAGGACAAGCTATGCAACATAAAGAAGATGCAAAGCCATATGCAGTGAAAACTGGGACAATACTCAAGTCATACTAGATTCATAAGATCCAAACACGCGACAGTTTCAAATATTGTCGACAAAAAGATGGTGCTGCTGCATATAACATAATACAAGGGCAGTGACCTCGTACAATGACGACCAGACAGCTAACTTATATGCAACAGAAAATTCAAAGAAGCAATTTCCAATTAGAATCAAAGTGGCCGAGGCTATCACGTGTGTATATATAAACAGTAAAATAATGTCAATACGACAGTGATTCAATTTTTACAAAAATCATGTGTATCTAGACCACCAAGCAATCAGGTGCAAGGCACAGTAAAACGCAGTGGCTAAGTGAAAGTGAGAATACCATGTTTTAACAAATCAGTGAAACATGAAGCAGTTCGATATCACTGCACATAACATCTACAACATGAAGTGCCATCAAGATATTCAAGCTACAGGTCAAAGGCAAGGTCAACTCAAGGCATATACAACAACTAGCAACAATTCGAAGGAATGCCGAGGTCAACGAGTCAAAACGAGTTCAAAATCATGAAACAGCAGTCTCAAGTCTAGACAGTACCAAACTCAAATTATTTTCGCCAAATCAGGTTTGCAAATAAGGTCAGGCAAGTATAAACCGAACAAGTCCCTCACATGAATGCCCAAGCGCAATGACAGTGTCGCAGTCACAATGGCCAATATCAAGCAACAGGTTGAAAATAATATAAGTGAAGAAACATTAGGTTGCCAACCTAAAATCATGTCTATGATTAAAAAAAAATGTTTTTGCCGAAAAATAATCCAATCAACACCATCACAAGCCAAAGTCAACAATAAAGGAATCGTACATTTCAAATTCGATACCGTGATAACCAAAACAATTAGAAATTGATCCAAGTCAGAAAGCACGAAATCTCAAGTTCAAAATCGCTAGAGTTTTTTGAATTAGATGTGAGTGAGGGGATCACTCACCTTTGCTATCGGAGTACTAACGATCGACCTAGCAGTTGAAGTCGGCGCATTTGATTCCATGAAGCCCTAGTTTCAATTTGGGGACGAACGGAGAAGAGGGACGAACGAGAAATCGAGCAGCCATTTATTTTCTTTCGTTCAATTTTAGGGTTGGGTTTTGAAAATGAAAAGGGTAAAGAGGGGGGGACGGTTATTATGCTTTGTTACCCATCACGGCAACAAAAGAAATGGGCCAAAACGATTTTTAAAGCCCAATAAAATTCTTAAACAAATTTATGAAAAGAAATTTTAATTTCAAATTTAAAAACTTCAATTGGTAATTAGCGAAAATATTAATCATTTAAATGTCGATTATAAACAGACACGAAATACCGGGTTGTTACAGACTCCCCTCCTTAAAGAAATTACGCCCTCGCAATCGTAAGGAATAAATGGACAAAAGGTAACAACCATAAGAGCATCTCATCACAAGATGAAGAAATTCGAAATAGGAAGTTCACCATATAGAGCATGAAAGAGAAAGCCTGAATGTGTTTGCTCGATGGATTCTCTGGATTCCAAAGTGAAATCCATAGAATTTGAGATCCGCTGAACTTTCACGAGAAAAACATCTTTATTTCGAAGGTGCTGAACCCCCGAAGCATTGATATGAATAGAAAGTTGCTCAAGAATAAAAATCGGAAACCCCTAAGGCATCTCCGTAATTGGAAGACGTTGGAAACGTCATGAATAGCAGAAAATTGAGCCAGTACACCGGCGTAGTACTATATAAACACCAAAGAAATCTTTTAATTTCATAAAAGAAATTCACAAATTCTCAACAAAATTTAATTATCAAATAGATAATCAGAATACAGAAATCACAAAACAGCAATATCTAATCACCGATTCGAAAATTAGAAAACAGCAAAATCAGCAAATCTCATTATCAACAAAGATAATTAGAAAACACAAATATCTAACTATCAAAAACGATAATCAGGAATTACCACAACGGTAATCAAATTTCAAATCAGCAAATATTCAATTATCAAAACGATAATCAAATCTTAAATCACAAATATTTAATTATCACAAACGATAGTTAAATCTCAAATATCTAATTATCACAAACGATAATCAGAAACAATAAATATCTGATTATCAAAAACGATAATCAGAAATCACAAATCAACGAATATTTAATTATCACAATTGATAATTAAATCTTAAACCGCAAATATTTAATTATCACAAACGATAATTAAATCACAAATATCTAATTATCACAAACGATAATTAGAAACAACAACTATTTGATTATCCAAAAACGATAATCAGAAATCACCAGCATTCGATTATCAAAACGATAATCAGAAATCACAAATTTTTCAATTAACAAGTTCGGAATTAACCGAAATAGCAAACGCACATGACCCATAACCATGAGTTTTACTAAATCGTTTAATTCACTTCATCGTTTTCTTGAAAGTGCATAATTGTGTATTTTAAAAATAACATTTCACATTTTCAAACGGGCAGGTCCGGAATTAAGCGAATCAGTAAAAGAAAGGGGTCATAGTCCTCGATTTTTCTGAAACGTTTAAATCGCTTCCTCATTCTTTTGAAAGCGTAAACTGTAAAACTTCAGAAAACAATTTTCATTTATTTTAAAAAAAATTATATAATAATTTACATTCTCAAACGAACAAGTCCGGAATTAAGCGAATCAGCAAAAGAAAGGGGTCATAGTCCTCGATTTTACTGAAACGTTTAATTCGCTTCCTCATTCTTTTGAAAGCGCAAATCGTAAAAATTTTAAAAACAATTTTGATTTATATTTTGAAACATTTTTTTTTTTTAAACACGTGATTAAAGCAGCAACATCCGTAGCAACCTCGACATACGTCAAAACTTCATCGAAATAATTGGCATCAAAATATAATACCAATGAATTTTCATTCATCAAAAATGTCACAAGAATCTTCTCAAAGATAGGAAGGGGTATCATACCCTAAACTTGTATTCATAACAAGTCAATAACACGCGAATTCACCAATGCACAAAAATTGATAAAACTTATCAATAGAAATCACAAAAATTGGTGAAGCACAAATTCTAGAAATCATCACAAGAAATCTAGAAAACACAAATTCTAGAAATCTACACAAGAAATCCAGATATCACAAAATGAGAGTATGAAAACTCAAATGGGAGTACGGAAACTCGAATGGGAGTATGGAAACTCAAATGGGAGTATGAAAACTCAAATGGGAGTATGAAAACTCACCTACACGTGAGCATGAAAAATCACCAACACATGTAACGCAAAGCGAGAACGGGAGCATGGAAACTCACCTACACGTGAGCATGAAAAATCACCAACACGTGCAACGCAAAACGAGAACGGGAGCATGGAAACTCACCTACACGTGAGCATGAAAAATCACCAACACGTGCAATGCAAATCGAGACGCTATCTCCTGGTGGCTAACCAAAAAACAAAAAGGTATGTGTGAATGGAATCACACAAGTGGTGTCTAGCCTATCCAGAAAGCAAAAAGATATGTATGAACGGAATCACACAAGTGGTGTCTAGGCTACCCAAAAAGCATAAAGGTATGCGTGAATGGAATCACACAAGTGGTGTCTAGGTTAACCAGAAAACAAAGAAAGAGACATCACACAATTGCTAGTCTAAATCACAAAGATGATCGTCATAATCATCCAGAGATCAATCAATATCATAGAAAAAGGGAAAGAGGCCTATCACATGACGGTCCGAAGACCATGGGGAGCTACCCCGCATGAGTGAGTCTGAATCACCCAGATGAGGTCAAGGCTAACCAAAAAGCAAAAAAGTATGTGTGAATGGAATCACACAAATGGTGTCTAGCCTAACCTCGCAAACAAAAAGGTATGTGTGAATGGAATCACACAAATGGTGTCTAGGCTAACCAAAAAGCAAAAAGGTATGTGTGAATGGAATCACACAAGTGGTGTCTAGCCTAACCTTGCAATGAAAGAGACATCGCGCAATTGCTAGTCTAATTCATAAAATGATCGTCAAGATCAACGAGAAGTGTCAATTACACTAAGCTAGTAAATATAAAAGTTTAGTTTCATGTCCCATAACCACTTGCTTAACTTAAATATTTACAAACAAATTGTAGATCTTCACTAGAAAACTGTCACAAGTGGTTCAATCGAACAAGTCCAAAAATTAACCGACGAAGTAAACGCAAGCGTTTCATACCACTTGTTTTGCTAAGCCATTTAATTAGATTTCTCATACGAGTGAAATAAAGGTTTGCATATACTAATAGATTGGAAAACGGTTTAGGAAAAGAGTTTGATATTGAAAATAGAGTTGAAAACATTTTGATAAAAGAGTTTTGATATTCACTACTAGTATTGAAACATTTATATTTTTAAAGTGACAAATCACAAAAATGATTGTAGAAACAATCAATCACAAGAATTCACATACGAAGACGTGAATAGAATCCAAAGAAATCGATACTGAATTCATCGAAAGGTATGTTCACAAAAATCCCGAAGAAAATGTTATCAAAGTTGCTAATAAATGATAGCAACAAATCGGGGAAATAACACGAATCGGTTAAATTTGGAAACCAAATCAATTCACAAAAATTCACATTCGAAGACGTGAATAAAATCCAAAGAATTCGATACCAAATCCATCAAAGTAGAAATACCTAAAAATTCCAGAAATAGAAGTTATCAAAGTCGACAAAGATGACAACAACTAATCGGAAAAGAAGAATCGATTAACAAATGGAATAACGAAGCAAAACGAGCATAAATGCATAAATGACTTCAACAAAAATGAAAATCAAGTCAATGCCGAAGTCAACAAGTAATGGCAAGGTTCAAACAAAATCAACGTCGGCTAAATCAATTCAAAGCCGAAAACACTAGAACAAAATCCTCATCATCAAAGAATTCAACTTAAGTTCGCAAAGAAAACGGAGGCCGAAGCCAAAATACTTTCACGAAATCAAAATCAAAGGCACATGAATAAGCGTTAGGAATTCATACCTAACAATCAAAGATAATCATATGCAAAGATGAGAGATAAAATATCGACAAATAGTTGTAACATATGTTCCATCCAAGTTATGTTTTATATTTGTTCTAAACCTCAGGCTCTGATACCAAGCTGTGACGCCCCACCTCTATACCCACGCTAGCCAAGAACACTACGATGTAGTGCTGTCAACTAGCGCGAAGAATAAGGCTGTTGAGGAGCGGTCATCAATAGTTAGGCCTTACACTAGTATTGGTTATCTCGATAGGAGTGGTATATATATATATATTCTTTTGTTTTTCTTCTCTGATTTATTTCCTCCCATCGACATACCCCAATTCCAGTATAAAACGAACTACGATGGTTCATAATAGTTTAGGACAAAATATAAACTGAGAACACAGATAAAATAAATGCGGAACACAGATAAAACAGAGTGTCTCATATATACAATAACTGATGCCAATTACAAGACATATGACACGGTACATATGATACAACTACAACAGTCGACTCAGGAAGTTACATATACAAGTACATTAACGTATATAATATACCTGAATACATATTTTCCTATACAATTTTACAGACTGCTACAAATGACGACAACTACTCCAAAAGATATGAAAGAACTTCATAGCTCTAGCAGCAACCCAAAGCTAAAAATCTACAACCTGTAAATACTCGGTCTGACCCGAGTATTAAATTCAAAAGAAAATAATACTCGGGTCAGTCTAATTCAAACTCAGTTATTAATGCACAGAAGCAATAATAATTAAATAATGAATAGACGACAGTCACAACAAATCTCGTTTATCCGATAGTTGAATAAAGAAATCGGATAACGATAAATATAACACGTAGCAGTGTTAAACAACAAGTCAGCAAATTCAACCAAATCAGAATGAAATTCAGAATATTGAATTGAATAAAAGAAATAGTTCAAACCATTGAAATATCAATTAAAATATTAAGACGAGTAGGGCTGCAGTACACGCACGCGTGTACTGCCTCGCCACTACAGCACATGAACTACGCAAAAGATTAATCAATCAAAACAAAATAGAATATTACAAAACCATACCGTGTGACTGCAGTTCACGCCTGCGTGCACTGCCTTGCCACTATAGCGAGAATGTACCCAAAAGATCAACGAACCAAAATCAATGAAGGTTCAAATACCCATGAAATCAAGGCGGTGTGGCTGCAGTACACACGTACATACATGTGCACTGCCTCGCCAACTCAAGTGCACAAGGTCAAATCAAAATCAGATTCAACACAAGTACAAATAGCCTCGAAACTAAACGATCGAGCGACGACAACGTAAGTGCCGAACTCAACTGAAATTAGGAAAAACAAATCCAATTGCATCAATGCGATGCAAATCACAAAGCGAAACTGCATATAAAATGAAACTGCAGTCATTAATGAATACAAAGGCAAACTGCAACAAATACTGCAGTCACCACAAGTATCACACATGAAAACAACTTAATGTAGCCACTAACCCAAATGCAACAGGGTTTTAAATGAAGGGCAACAAGTATTGCATCAGTGAACTCAACAAATGCATATACAAGAATGCAAACAATAAATAAAGACAGAGGTAAAGCTAATGTTACATGCACTCGAGCTCAAGCCAATATATCCCAAATGCAACTGCACAACTGAAACGCAAATTATATCAAACAGTGACAATGTGCATTATCCCAAAACTGTCGAGCTATAACAATGAACCAAATAGTGAATGTACAAACAGTAATGCAGCAGATATGAATGATCATATTCATGTGCAACATGAAAACAACCTGATATGTAGACAAAGATTGCAGTGAAGACTGCAGACATAAATGCTCAACCCAAAGGACAAGCTATGCAACATAAAGAAGATGCAAAGCCATATGCAGTGAAAACAGGGACAATACTCAAGTCATACTAGATTCATAAGATCCAAACACGCGACAGTTTCAAATATTATCGACAAAAAGATGGTGCTGCTGCATGTAACATAATACAAGGGCAGTGACCTCGTACAATGACGACCAGGCAGCTAACTTATATGCAACAGAAAATTCAAAGAAGCAATTTCCAATTAGAATGAAAGTGGCCGAGGCTATCACGTGTGTATATATAAACAGTAAAACAATGTCAATACGACAGTGATTCAATTTTTATAAAAATCACGTGTATCTAGACCACCAAGCAATCAGGTGCAAGGCACAGTAAAACGCAGTGGCTAAGTGAAAGTGAGAATACCATGTTTTAACAAATCAGTGAAACATGAAGCAGTTCGATATCACTGCACATAACATCTACAACATGAAGTGCCATCAAGATATTCAAGCTACAGTCAAAGGCAAGGTCAACTCAAGGCATATACAACGACTAGCAACAATTCGAAGGAATGCCGAGGTCAACGAGTCAAAACGAGTTCAAAATCATGAAACAGCAGTCGCAAGTCTAGACAGTACCAAACTCAAATTATTTTCGCCAAATCAGGTTTGCAAATAAGGTCAGGCAAGTATAAACCGAACAAGTCCCTCACATGAATGCCCAAGCGCAATGACAGTGTCGCAGTCACAATGGCCAATATCAAGCAACAGGTTGAAAATAATATAAGTGAAGAAACATTAGGTTGCCAACCTAAATCATGTCTATGATTTAAAAAAAAAAAAAAATGTTTTTGCCGAAAAATAATCCAATCAACATCATCACAAGCCAAAGTCAACAATAAAGGAATCGTACATTTCAAATTCAATACCGTGATAACCAAAACAATTAGAAATCGATCCAAGTCAGAAAGCACGAAATCTCAAGTTCAAAATCGCTAGAGTTTTTTGAATTAGATGTGAGTGAGGGGATCACTCACCTTTGCTATCGGAGTACTAACGATCGACCTAGCAGTTGAAGTCGGCGCATTTGATTCCATGAAGCCCTAGTTTCAATTTGGGGACGAACGGAGAAGAGGGACGAACGAGAAATCAAGCAGCCATTTATTTTCTTTCGTTCAATTTTAGGGTTGGGTTTTGAAAATGAAAAGGGTAAAGAGGGGGGACGGTTATTATGCTTTGTTACCCATCACGACAACAAAAGAAATGGGCCAAAATGATTTTTAAAGCCCAATAAAATTCTTAAACAAATTTATGAAAAGAAAATTTAATTTCAAATTTAAAAACTTCAATTGGTAATTAGCGAAAATATTAATCATTTAAATGTCGATTATAAACAGACACGAAATACCGGGTTGTTACAATGCAATCTATTTATGACGTGGCCAAAGTTAAAAATTGAAGTTTGGAACTTACTTTGTAATCCAGCAGTTGCATGATCATCACATAATCCTTGATTTATGTCCAAATTCTTTGACTTACCAAGATCCATAGTCCTCCAAATCCGACTCTGATGGTTGTCTAGTTTGTACCATAAACCAAATTTGTCAAGACTATGTAAAACAATACTAGATATATATAATATTTAATACCCTATTCTCTCGGATAGCCATGCTCATTGAATCAATGTCAGAAAAATTGCACTGTAATAAAAACTCATAAATTATCATTAAGGACATTTAATGAAAATTATGATACCCAACAAAAAACGAGGAACAATGACCAATGTTTGAAAAATCCAACGTATGAAATTCTAATTAAGAATAAAATATAATTTAACCGTTCAGATTTTTTGAATTAAACAAAATATAAACAAGCATATAATATGAAGGAATTCATGGAAGAATACATGAAATAATTTGCGAAAATGAATGTTTAAACCATGGCAAACAAATAAATACCACTATATGATTTTATTTCTTCTATGACATTACCATCTTATTGCATTTACCATCATCATGATATAACAATGCATGTAATAATGCAAAAAAAGAAGCATTTGTCTCCAGTTTTTTAAACAACTGAAGTAATAAGATTTAAAAAGAGAGAAAAGTTGAATGCAAACTATATAAAAAAATTTACCTTGTTCAATTTATCTTGCGAATTTCTCCATATCATCGCCATTAATCGCTTAGCTAAAAAATGAAGAAGAGCAAACTAGAGAAGGCAGAGGATATATGGAGTACAAATAGTATAAAAGCGAGGGTGTAAGTGGAATAGCATATGATTATCAACATAAACAGCATATAGATTAGACATAAATTTTTGCTCAAATGTGGAAATAGAAATATGCCAATAACATATGATTATCAACCATCTATATGCAAATATTGCGAAGTGTTTAGACATAGTGAAGGTAAATGCACTGACAAACCTCAGGCACGATGGGCACCCAAACAGCATGAGCATCAGAAAGATAAACATTTCAGAAAAGCAAACAACTAATAAAAAGCTAAATGCCCACTGAAAATAAGGTGCATACAAGCGTCATTGACTGCAAATTCCAGTACTTCAAGTGAGGGAGGCATGAACCCACAAATAAATATGATCCTTTAATGCAAGAAGAAACTCTGGAACACACACAACAAGCACTGTATTGGACATCCAATCGGTGATAACATATGTGAACAAGGCTAGCAAACTATACCTGAACCAGGATATGACAAGGTCAACACTGCAAATATTAACAATAATTCTTTCCCTGATGATAATGAAGAAGTATATGAGCCTGCAATTGATGAATTCAAGAAGCAACTTTAATAGAACATTTACCAGCAAATATTGAAGAAGACTCAAATGCACATGATGAGCAAAATTTAACACATATGCTTGAAGAAAATTTAGAATACATTCAAGAAGTATCTTCTCAGTTGCATTCTGATATTACAGACAATGTATTAGGTAAACAAAATTAAATATTATCTACAATTTACATGAACAGAAAATAAATTTTGTTTACAAATTTATTTTTGTAAGTTTTATAAACAAAAATAAAATGAGAAAACAAGATCCAGTAAGGCTGTAACAAAAACCAGATTCATATGAATAGAAAATAAATTTTATCTACATTTTTTTATATGCTAAAATTAAATATTATAACGAGTTAAAGCAAAATCAAATATTATAAAGAGTTACAGTAGTGCATTGAATTTGTAGACATGTAGTGGTGCACCGAGTTTGTTGACAATTTGAATATATAAAAATAATATATAACAAGGACATGAATAAAAAAGAGCATATCTACAGTTTGGAAGTTGGACGTTGCGAACTACAGTTCAACTGAAGTTCGACAGCAGTTCACTACAGTTTGGAACTACAGTTGAACTGCAGTTGCAACAGAAGTTCAACTGCAATTGACTCCGGTTCGGAATTGCAGTTGAACTACAGTTGCAAACTGCACTGTCCACTGCAAGTCACCTACAACCACTAATTTGTATTGAAATGTTTAATCCTACAGGTTTACATATACAATATAACTATATAAGTAACCTGTGGGATTAATATGTGAAATGCACAGGTTTGTCCATATTTGTTTTTTCCATGGATGCAAAGTCCGAAGAGTAAGCTAGCTAAGATATTCCTTCTTCCTACTGTTTTTTCAGTGCACCGAATAAATCGTTATTAATTCTGAGCAGTTTCAAAAAGCATGAACAAAATGGAAAGCATTGAGGATGATGTAGGACAAATCTGGAGCTGTGGAATCATGTCTCCTTCAAATTCAAAGTTTCAGCTGTTGGACAATGAAACTTCAAGATAAAGGAGGAGCAACAACACCAAAGCTGGAAACATGCATTTAAGAGAATGGTTTCAGATAGCAAGAGATTCAAGCAAAGCATATACTCTTGTTATTACCATTACTCTTGCTGTTCTAACTCTAGTAAGAGCAATTTTGGTTACGATGGTGAAAGCTATTTTAAAAAATTTGATGATGGCTTCCACCATTGATTACAAGTTATTCTAACCATTATGTTTATTTCTTCTCAACCCATCCCTTATTTGTTTATTTATGGGTAATGTTTCTGAGATATAGGCCACATTATGTTTTTGTGTTTCAATTCATGCATTACAATGTGTTGGATGGAGCTAATATTTGTTAAGAACAATTTTCCATGATCGTCCATGAGACTAGATTAAGCAAATAAAATAGATATAAACATATAATAACATAATACAAAAGTATACAGAGTCTTACCCACCAGAAAAAATATTTTGGAAACTTTATCAAAAATCAAGCATCCAATAAAGTCCAGCCAATGTGGGCGAATAAAAGTTACAATATAATATAACATAATTGTGTCTCATATAATATGTGTTTTACTACATGTGTTTAAAGTGAAACATAAAACTAGTTAATATGGACTAGGTGAGCATAGAGGCAATAACACAAAATTTTCACACGTTTTTCTTTAGTTAATTCACAAAATGCTTTTACAAAATCACTCTCGAGTTTTGCTGCTTTACTATCTCAAACTATGTCTCTCAATTCTCAAATAAATTTTATTTGTGAACTATACTTTAGGTGTGTATGTATTCACCCTTACAAATGTATACTTACCAAAAGTTCAATATTCAAAACATATTTCAAAATAGTGATTTCTCCAAATATATCAGACAATTCATACATATTTCTTTTTCAAATGATCGATAGAGCCGATGACACCAAATGAATCTACCCAACAGATTGAAAGCACACAGATCGGGGTTAGTTGACATTGCATAAAGGGATTGAGATGATGAGTATAATGTTTCAATAATAATTTCCCAAATTGAATTTATACCTACCTACGCACTCAATCAATACACCAGCTATCTAGTTTCAACCCTCAAAACCCCCAAAATCAACAAAAAGTAACCTGTAATCAGATTCATATCACACAGGACAATGCACTCATCGTAACCAATATCATCGTCTTTGCCAGTCTCAACAGGCAACCTCACTCCATGGCCGCTGTAATGAATGAACAAGCAACCACCTTGTAGGTAGCTCCAATCATATCCTTGATCATGCGACGCACGTTGGCACCGGTAGGCTGTATGTATGCGCGATAGGCGTCGATAAGGACTGTGATGTCGGATTCATGGAAGTCAAACCTATCGCATGCGCTTGGCGTCGTTGATGTAGCCTTTGAGCTGCGCTTTTCTGCCATGGTAGTTGCAGCCTATTAACACTGCTTTTTGGGCCATTTTTTCGAGTGGGTTGATTTGAATCTTGGAATTTTGTTATCCACCGCCGAAAGAAATAGATTGTAAAACTGATTAAATGGAATAAGAGATTTTCTATCCTTAGTCTCGTGAAACACAAGAAAACAATGATTTCTCCAAATCAGATAGCGTCGATGTTGAAGGCCAAGTCGATGAAGAAGAGCAAGACTACAAAAGGTGATTCCATTTGACTTCGAAAAAGAAATTTAATTTGATTTTGATATTCGAAAGAGAGGAGAAAAGATGGAGAAAACCCTAGATCTGTACGCACTAAAATGCGTTAGAAGCGTATAGAGACAGAAATTACTAATCTATCCCCATGATTCATCATATTTACATCATCTACGTGTATCCTAACGGTTTTGTCCGTAATAAAAGTAAGCTAACACAAATAACCGTGGGGATTTTATAACGATTATAACTGTTACAAAATTATAAAAGGATAAGTGTTGCAAATTGGCTGATTTGGTGTACTGTTGTGAAATTGAATTTAACCCAAGTTTATATTTAAAGGCTATAACTTGTGCATATTTGATCGGATTTTTGCAAAACGAAAACTCTTTATTTTCAAATAATAATAGCTTTCAAATAAAGAAAGGATTTCCAGTTTTTGTTGAAAGGGTTTCAAATTTGAAATGGAATTGTTTGGAAAGCTTGGTGAACTTTGTTTTCAAATTAAAGAGGATCTTAAAGGTGTATATTTTGTATAAAAGATTTGGAATTGAAATAGTTTAGAAAGGCTATGAATTAATCTTTGTGAAAGATTGGTGAACTTTGTGAAGTGAATCATTTTGTTTAAAAAGATTTAAGTAATGATCTTTAAAAGAAAAGTGTTCATGCCCACATGGTTCAAATTTTAAAATAATTTCAAATGTTTATGTTAAGTATTTATTCGAAAATAATAAATGACATTTTGGACCGAGTATTACAGTTTTTCAGGTTAGGACGTTCTGGAGCTCAGGAGGCGAACTGGAGGGCAGGGAAATATTGAGTTTACCGCTGTGTATTTGAGTATTGTGTTGATAGTAGTCTGGGACAGGTTGATATAACTGTCTAGTCTATTTGTAAATGGTTATAACTCTGATGTATTGAATGTAAAATGAAAATTACAGCTTTCTTTGTAAATGCTATTATTTGTTATTATATTTAATCCGCTGTGAATGTTAGATTCTGTGTTTTGTTTTCTATTCTTCTTCTACCTCTTTTCTTCTTTTCTCTAACAATCTAGAATTTTTGGAGTCGAAAATTTTGGGTCGTTACATTACTCAACGAAACAACCCCCGGCTATTTTTAAAAAATAACTGACACCTAACCCTATGATTTTACAGGTGAAACTTTTGGCTAATTCTCAACAGGTTTGGAGATAGTGATTTTTGAATCCAAGATGGGAATGTTTACTTTATTTTTTTCAAAGAATAAAGAGGGGAAATAGATGTAACAGCAACTCTTTATGTATATTTGGTATTAACAATAAGCATATTCCTTCATTCTAAAGCAAATATAAATTAAGATAATATATTTAAAAATCTATACTGTAATATTGTTATTGAGTTAGATTTCAAGAGCACACAACCTTCGTATTTTGGGAAATGAACAGTCATGTTTTTAATTTCTTTCTATTTCAAACTTTGAAATGTAATAACTTTTTCTATGTTAATTGGATTTAAGAATTGATTTCACTATTAAATCTCAAATTTAATATGCTTTCCAATGATATCCATTGTTGATAGCTAAAAATAAAAATTTTAAAATCATAGTTTTTCGGATTATTCATATTATTAAAGTTATTAAATTTGTTTGACTTTATTTCTTTTAACTAATCTATGTCGTTTATAGTTTTGAAAATTTCCAGTCACTGATTCTACTTTCACAAATTGCAGTCAAGTCTGGTGAAATCCAACATTACCAAAATACAACAACAATGTTAGGTGGAATTAGAAATGGAACCAGAAAGCTCAAAAGCATTAAATACAATTATATGCTTCTTATTATATTGAATTTGCTTTGACTGTAAAAGAAATACAATGTCATTCTTCACAATAAAATAAATATTGTTGAATAATGGTTTTTAGTTCCAACACTTAGACATAAAATATGTACGCTTTAGATTTAGCATATTTTTCACAAGAATCGTTCAAAACAGAAATAAATCTCTTTATGCTCTAATCTTATCATTCTACAATAATATGATGCTGCATAATGTGTTCCTAGACATAGTCAGTTATGAGATCATCATCAACACTTGCGTTCTCATGAATCATGCCAACATTGCTTTTGGCATTTTTGGATCAATGGTCAAGTGTAAACCAAATGTTGTTGCATGCACTGCTCTTATAGATAGTTATTACCGAAGCAGCAAATAGAATCAACGACATCAAGTACTAAAGGAAATGATTGATAAAGGTATCTCACCAAATGAAGTTACATATAATACAGTTGATGCACACAATAAATTTATATGTGTATTGTGTGGAAATTTTATCTTTGAAATCATTTTTGCTCGATATTTTACAATTTTTATCAAACATCAGAACTATCTGCATTGTTGTTTGCAAAGATTTATACATAAGTTTTAGACAAAATGCAAACTTATTTAAAAATTGATAAAAAAGATCACTATTTCTTATTCAATGAGCCATATGAATCATTTAAATATGTTATGATAATAAGAGGTTGAGTGCGGTCCGTATGCGAAGCACGGGTTCGCACTATAATTACTTAAACACGAGATTCAAAAGAAAATCACAATTTAAGTTATAAATATTAATAAATTTGCACAGCATCCTACCCAAAAATATTTCAAAAAGAATGAATATCTTACCTTCTACATGGCTTAAAAAGCTTTAATTTTTATCTTTAGTGAAATAAAAATTTATGAGTTAGAATATGAGATTTTTTTCAAAATAAACAAAAGTAGAGAAGGTGGAAAACTATAGTTGTGAAGATAAATTGAAAATGAAGGATAGAATGAAAATGGGATAAATATTTATATTTGTGAATGCAAAAACACTGACCATAGTGCCCCTAATATAATTTTCAACTCTCACACCCTTTCAAAAAGTCATCCATGAGAAAATATGTTGGGTTTTAGGGTAATTCTTGAACCTTTGCTAAGTTACACGCTTAAGGAATCTTTTCCTTTTAAATCAATCACTTCTTATTTTGAAATTTAAATATATTTTTCACTTTCAAATCCTTATTATTATTTTATTTATACATTTTCGAAATAAAGTGTTTAAAACATATCAGTGTTGTTTAATTTTATACCAAGGTATTACAACTTCTAATAACTTGTTGCTCGAAAAAAATCCGAAAAACATGTTTTGATTACATTTTCATTTTTTCGTCGAACTACCTATTTATGTAAACAGAATTCACAAAGAAGTCTCTATCATTAGTTATAAATTAAAAGAGGTCTATTTATTTATTAAAACCATTAATTGAATATTTAAATTAAACTAAATATTCACAAATCAAATCGATAAATTCCGGGCCATTGCACGAGTTGTCCTATAAGAATATCCATTCGATCAAAAGCATGCTTAAAGATAACATTTAATGCACTACCAATCCACCAAGATTTTGGACACTAGAGAGATTTCATTTTGGGTGATATTATTGGATAATTATGAGGATGTCTCACTTCTCTCAGTTCTTTTGGAGTGATAACCAAGTTTGGAATTAGAATAACACATTTCTAAGCTTTTTTGGCAGCTCCATCCCTATCAAATATATTCCATCATTTTCCTCCTGAATATACATGTTTCTGCACCCTTGCTTATCCCTATAATGTGTGTACCATCAGAATCACATCGATATAGTTGATTGGTGGTCGAAAATCTTATGGAGGTTTATTTTCCAAGAAGTTAGTATTATTAGATAGGGGTTGCTCATTATTGTTAGATCGAAAAAAATTGATTACTTTTAACTAATTCTTTGAGTGCTCTCCTTCAAATCATGTTTGGAATCATTCCAGCTAAGACATGGCAGTCGTACATTTTGTGCCTATTTACCTTGTGGGACGCATAGTAATCTCTTCCTTTATTGGGTTCTAGATTCATCTTGGATTTGAATGATATAAGATATTCCATTTGTCTTTAGTTGTAGCATAGATGTATGAAATGGTTTGATGTAGACCAATATAATTTTCCCTTGGCAACTCTTCCTCTATTATTTTAGGTTGGAATACCAAACCTTTCTTTGTATCTTCTTATTTGTTGAGATTTCTTTTTCTTATGAAAGATTTCTCTATATGGATAAATTTGTTAGCCTGAAAATTAAAGTCTTGTTAATCTTTACACATATGGATATAAAGTTCCTTCCAGGATAGGGGTTTTCTATCAACCCAAATTTACAGCCATTAACTTTTCCTTATCACTCACCGTTTCAGCCTTTGTGGCTTCAGTGTTGAATCTCTTTGATACCATCTCGATTACTCCCCTGGCCTTTGTTTTATATTGGTTAACACATTTGCATCTATAGTTAGCTCCTTCCTAGTACAAAATTATGTTGAAAACTCATAAATGAATTCTCCCATGAATATTGCAGTAATGAAGATACCACTTTGCAGCTACGCAAAAGAAAATTATGGAAATAGTCTACATTTCACCATTCATAGGGCATCATAATCTAATTGGCTTTCTAAAGCCGAGAAATGGTCATTTGGATTGGTTAATCCATCATACTTGATTGAAGGGATCTAAATATACGAAGGCAATGGAGTGGTCATTAATTCTTCAATAAATGGAGCGTCCCTAAAGTTTTTTTAAAGTTTGGGATCCCTTGTCTTTTTTTGTTCAATTCCAACATGTCCTTGACCATTTTGTTTGCTAAGTCCTTTAGATAAGTTTCATAATCCTTAAAGTCCTTCTGGTTTGATTTATATTCCTTTGGGAAGTTAAACTAGCGGATTACATAAGTGGAAATTTTGGTTCTTTAGTCACTTTTTGGGTCGAACGATTGTTGGCCTCAATTTCCTTTCCTAAGTTTAGGTAAAGCTTAGTAGGAGGTTTTATCGATTTGGCGGCTTTGACTTTATTTTTCTTATTAGGCTCTAGATTACTCTTTCAAAGATTTTTACTCTTCAAAAGCGATGCGTCAACATCTATTTGGAGGAAGATTCAACCTTTTCACAGTCATCAACCTTTGTCCCCTAGTCGTCCTTGATGATTTTTTAGAGAAGACCATCTTGATGAACTTGTGCATGGTTTAATGCTGTCTTTGCATAGCCTTGGTGTTTGTTTTCTCATTTTTTGCTACTACGGGTATTGAAGCTTGACCTGCCTCGATGTTTTCATTGTTAGGTTGAGGTGTCACATTCTTCCTTTGGTTAGTGTGATGTAACGCCTCTTATTCATGAACATTATCTCTCTTTATTCTCCCAATTTTATGTCAAAATGAGTGAAATAAGATAATTTTCTTTTAGTTCAATTCTCAGTGAAAGTACCAAAAATATTAGGCCAAAAGCTGGCCTAATTAACGTTCAAATTCAAATAGTCAAGGAAGTTCAAGAGTATTTGAGAAAGAGAATTATCTCTTATTCAAGCATGTTCATGTTGACTAGTTAAATAATCAATTAGAGAATTAGTCAAATGCTCAAGTCCTTAATCAAAGAGTCACAATTCCAATTTGACCAAAATACCCATTGATGTCCTAAATTGAGCTTTATTAATTTGTTGATTATAAAAAAATAAAAACGAGGAAGAAGAGAAATTTGGAATTCGCCACTTCTTAATAGGGGTTTGTATGTGTGTGTGTGTGTGTGTGTGTGTGTGTGTGTATTATGCCCTAAAATTTTTGATACGTTGCATCCATTGAAGACGAACATTAAGATTATGCTAACGTGGCACATTACGTTTTAACATGTGGAATCGCTTCCTTTTGATCTCTTCATGATGACATGGACATGCTAGACCAATCAGGAATCTCCATGTGGCTAATTGGAATGCTTTATGTGCTGACTTTTAAATGTTCGATGGCAGTTTCTCAACATTCAATAACATTATTTATTGGTATATCATAACTTTTGATCTTGTAATGCGATAGCCTCCTACTTCAACTTGTGATAGCTCCTACCTTTAACATGTAGTAGCATCTCATCTCAACAAGCAATAGCTTCAGTAATTGTTAATTTCAACATGCGGTAACTTCATCATGTGAGCTTGATAGCCTCAGCATGTGGCAGCGTCAATATTTGATAACTTCAACATGCAATAGCTGCAACATTTGATAACTTCAACATATCATAGCTTCATCATGCGATAGCTTGATAACCTCAAAATGCGATAGCTCATAACGCAATAGCTTCCTTATTTGATAACTTCAACATGTGGCAGCTTCATTATGTGGTCGTTGTTGGCACTCAAGAGCTACTTCTCAACGTTCGATAGCTTTATTATATTAGCATGTGATAGCCTTGTCACTTCAATCATGTGGTAGCCTTATTATAACTTGACTTGCGATTGGGGTCGATTTCAGGGTGTGGCGAGCTAGGCAGTCGAATAAAGCAACTCATCATGGAGGGGTAACAATTGGGGAAGATGAATTAGCAATAATAATAATAATAATAATAATAAATTATAAGTTTGTTAGATACTTTGAAATTGAAGTGCTTCATAGTGCAGTTATTGAGGTGACGTTAATGTATTGGTTCTAGGTCAGGAATTCGATTTTGGTGTATGACATAACTAATTCTGGCTAAGCCTGTCAAAGGATGCAAATAAATGCGGATATGGCTATATCTGGATCTGAAAATCAAAATCCACATCCGCATTCGATATCCGTTGATATCCAAGAATCAGCATCCGTATTCACATCCGTAGATATTTTTTTTTGGGTATTCGAAAATATTTGCATCCAAAATGAGGATGCGGCTATTTCCAAACGAAAATCCGCATCTGAAAAACCAGGATTTTGTTATATTGAAACTTTAAAACAAAAACATTACAATTTTAAATACTCCATTTTTTCGGATAACATTCAAACATATAAACTACACTACTTCATCATTTTTCCAAGTGAAAAATAGCAAGACACATAATATTTATTAAATAAGTTCATACAATATTAATATTCAAATAAATAAAAATATAGCAAAACAAGTGGAATAAGCATGCAGCTTTTTCATTCTTTCTTCTAACCCCCTATAGCTTCTTCGCAATTCCTGTAAAACAGCATTTTGTAATTAACTTTCTAATTTTTGTGTTCAGAATTGTCATAATTAACTTTCTACTTTTCTATATCAACTCAACATTTTTACTGTCTTTTTTAACCACACTCAACACCTAAGTCACCATCTTCAACTAAACTATTCCCTGCTATCCACTTTCACATTCAAGAACCTATCTCCTTCATTTCCCTCTATCACCCCATTCTCATGCAAAATAGTCAAATCATCTACTATCAGAGACACAGTGGACTTAAGACCAGAAACCATCACATTTTCATGCATGTCAGTGCACATATTCTCATACAAAACTATGTCCAAACACCTCCTCGCATCACTAGCAACCAAAGGAGACAACACAATCGCATCAAATGTTCAAGACATACCACCCATGTTGTGTTGCTTATGGTGCAAGTGTGCTTATGACAACACACTTGCTGTTCTAAGCTGCAGCAGCACACTTGCATTCTGCAAGTACGAATTAGTAGGCATAACATGAAAAACACAAGGGTACATGTGACCTAGGGAGAGTTAGTTCGCTTGTAAGTCCGGATATGGAAGAGGCAAGAGGCTGCACGCGAATTTGAGGCGGAGCTGAGATCTTTTGTCGTTGGTTGATTGCGGCGCGCATGGACAAGGGAGAGTTGAGAGCGTACGTTGTCCAGATTTAGGGTTTCTGCTTGACAAAATAGAAAATGCAGCTGTGAAAAAATAATATGAACGGGAAGGCCACCGAAGAATAACATAGGGTTTTGATAATATCTAAGGGTTTTAGCCTTAGATTTGGAATCCAATGGTAGAGTGAATTATCTTTAAAGTTAAAGTTGAAATTGATAATAAATTTTAGTTACGACGTCTCTTTAAAATAGTAATAATAATAAATATATTTAATGTCGGATTGAACATATATTTTTTTGGATACGGATACGTCCATATCAGCATTCACGTTCGAAATTTTTTTCAAATATCGGATAATCACATCCGTTTTCGAATATTAGATATCGAAACTTCTTACCTTTGATATTTTCTACCTTGATCTTTGATAGTTTGCTTTCTTATTTTTCGATAGCTTTCTTTCTTGACATTTGATGGTTTTTATTGAAAAAATATGAGGTGTGACAGATGTGGAATGAAAAACGCAAGAAACAACCCCAAAAAAAACACACTGGAAAACACAGAAGGTAAAATGAAGAAAAGAGCAACACAGAAGGTAAATTGACTGTTGCCGTGATACCCAAGCTGTAATGACCTGTAATTTTTGGCTTGAATTCTTGCTCTCCTTTGAAAATCCTCTTGTTTCTCTCATCCCAAACTCCAGCAACAAAATCCTCTTGTTCCTTTTGTTGTTTCATGATATCAATGTTATGTGTTATGTTGAGAGATGCAACTAATTTCGTGTGAGTGGTCTTGTCTGAATTGCAGTAGCTAAGTCATTACTTAATCCTGTGTTTTCCCGTGCTTTACAAAATGCGATGGATGACCATTCAACCTTGCTTGTTTTTTGAATTAGAAACCCTTGTGTTATACATTTTAGCAAATTATACATTTAGGAAGTATATTTGGTGTTCTGTGTTGCATTTTCTTAGCAAATTATGGATATTTAGGCCAGAATATCGTGTGATGCTTATATATCAATGTAGTAAGGGAAAAAGATTAGACAAGATTCAAGTTTCTAAATCCAATTAGAAACACTAATGCAATTTTGTAGCAATAACAGACATTAGACAAGACATAATTTATTAGCAACGGCTAAACTAAAGGCAAGAACTTGCTTCAATTAAGAACTATATTTCATAGTTCCAGGCGCTTTGAGCTTTCAGACATGGAGTTCTGCAATCCCCTGTCATATTCACAGATGCAGAAATCTGAAAGGAAGTTGAAAATATGTATTATGTAAGAATGATTAATATTCATCATCCAGTTTCATAGTCCATATCTGAGAACATCAAATTTTGTACCTTGAACGATCCATTAATCTTAGAAATCTTCCTCCACTCAACCATGAGATCTTTATGCAAGGTATGATACATTGCTCTTATAGAATCACCACTTTCAAGCTTCTTCGAAACCGAAAAATCCCAAGCATTTTTCGAAACATCAAAGCTTGGTTCAATAACTGTTCTAGATAGCTCATGAGCATACACATACTTAACTTTCCAGTCATTCGAATCGAAATTATATCCTACAAGTACTCTATTCGATGGATCAAATGTCACATATCCTTCAACTGAGGTTTGTTGATGTTCGCCTTGTGCATGAAGGTACGATAAGTTTACAATTTTGTCCATTATTTTCACCTTGTTCATAAATTTGAACGAAGCATTCTAAAAAAGAACAAGAAATTACAACAGTATATTAGAAAAATGAGCATTCACAACGATGCAAATTATAATTGAGACAGTGAAAAACTGCACCTTTCTGGGAACATCATAACGAAGGCAAAAGGAGTTGGGTTTGTGCAAAGAAAGCTGAAGACCTGTAAGAGAAGGGCCGCTAACAAACGTGGCGTCGGTCATGGTGGCTTTAACGATGAATTCTTCGCTAATGTTAAGGGAAAGAGTGGCTGATGCGTTGTTTTTGTTTGCTTCGTATCTTCCTTTTACTTTGGCTTTCATTGTTTTTTCGTTTTTCACAGATGACGAGAACGAAGGAAGGAGAAACAGAGCAAGGTAAAGTGATCTGATGTTTGATTGGTGATCCAATTTTAGCGTTTCTTTGGTTGGGCTTATTTGTTATATTTCTTTTTTTGCCATTTTCTGTTATTTTTTTCCTCTCTTTTTTATGTTGATTAATAATCTATTTTACTTTCAGAAAATTGATTAAATCACCAAGTACTTTTTTCTGAAAAAAAAATTGTTAATGGTAATGTTGTTTGGGTTAAAGGGAGTAAAAAAGTTTAAATGGCATAGGAGGAGAATAGTCTTTGCTATAAAAAATTAATATAACATTATTATGTTATTTTCCATTCTTACCCTATACTCTCCTCTTATCTCTTGTATGCTCTCCTCTTGTTCTCTCTCTCTTTCTATTTTATTCAAATTTTTCATGCACAAACCCCTTCCCAAACCGTTGGCCTCCCATCACTTCTTCAATCTTACTTAAGTTCTTAGTAGATTTTGTAAAATTCAAAAAATCTAATTCCTAGCTGAAACTGAAGATGCCTAGAACAAAAGAAGTTAGAGTTCTTCATCCGAAGAACATAAGTATCAATGTATTTTACAATTTTTTTGTTTTCTTTGAATGCTTTTTGTTTTTGTTTAAAGTTGGTATTACTGTTAAAATTAGTCATAATTGGTTTGAAAAAGCATAGAAATTTATATGTTGGTTGTAGAAATGGAGGTTGAAATTTTTATACAAATTTTTGCTAGGTAAAATAATTTAAGTATTAGAATTTAGAGATTAAGACGAAGGAAAGAAGATGAAAAGGTGAATTTTGTACATAGAAAAATGTTAGGTTAATTTGATTATTATTATTTTTTACAAGAAGAATCACAAATTTTATTCTCCCTTTAATAATTTTTTCTTTTAATAAAGATGTTGAGATCCTTTTATTCTCCAATAATAGTCTCTTTAACAACTTCCTTTTTTCATATGATTAATTGGTTCCAATGTATTTGGTTACAATATTTACTGGTAAGGCAATCAACCAATACTTTAAATGCAGATATTGTCATGTATGTATTCGTATCTAAAAATATTTTCGAATATTGGATATTCACATCTACGCATGCAGGCAGATATCATACGTAATGAATATCAGTCACTTTATATTCTGAAGTATACATCGAAATTTTTGGTGTAACAAAAAACTATTTTAGTTTTAATACTTACAAAAGTACAAGAAATAGAAAATATGATAATTCGTTTGAGCAACAGATATTCATTTACATAAAAATGATATTACATTGATAAAACAGTGAATATCAGTCACTTTATGTAGTAAAATGTACGTAATGAATCTGTTATCTTTATAAAAATACGATGGGCAATTTTCAGATGCGAATACCATTACATTTGCATCAGTGTCTTTCTATCGAATTTTAGATATTTTTCGTTTTTTTATATGAATGCGGACGAATTTCAATTTTTTTGTGTATTCATTGACAGACTTACTCGTAGATATACAACCTAGAACCATCGCCTCCTCATTCTTTCCTTCTTTTTTTTCAAAAGGTCACTTACATATCATTGCTTATGCACAAGACTATATGCCTAATATCTAGATACATAGGCATCACCGGGTCCTATTGCTTTAATTAAAATAGTAAATATAAAATCATATTACAAAAATAGCTCATCCCATTTGTTGTACCTCATGACCATTCATCAAGCACGCAAATATCTCAATCATTACCAAAAACGAAACTCTACCTCATCATTCGAAAACCTATCTGGCCAATTATTCTGGGTCAACTACTCTTACTACAACAATTTCCCTTAAACTATTTTGTAAAGAAATTACATTTTCTAGCTCCATATTCATTGCCTCTCAATCATTAAGTAACTTCAGACGCTCCTTCACTATCGATGCTTTGATAGAGTTAAGGGTGTGCACTTGGTGCAATTATGTAATGTAACAGTATAACTTAACTTTTACAACCAATCTTGTTCGAAGTATAATAAGGTTTTGGTTTTATTTTCTATTATATATATTGTTGTATTGTGATATAATACCGTTTTAAATACACTAAACATATACAAGTTGAAAATCTTTAGGAAAAGTATTTAATCGATTGTGGTTACGAATGTGTTCACGACCATTGGTACTGAATCGTGTAAAATAAATACGTGTTCTTAAATGTTCCTAGGCAAGATGTATTGAGAACGTAAACTGATATATCAATTGAGATAAATGTATATAATGATTTTCATATAATGGATGATGAATTACTCATGACCGTTGGGGCGAATCAAGGCATTACATACATGTTTAGAACAATTACAGAGTGACCCACTGGTAGTTTTCTATAGTTAAAAGTCAAATAGAATATCTCACGTGATGATGTGCAGTGGTACTTTGATATGAGAATATTGTGTATCTTAAATGTCTAAACAGTATTTTGTTTATGATCAATCACACAATAAAGTGGTCGTGTAAGGACAAAGTTAGGTTAAAGTTGAACCATTTGAAGTAAAAATTATTCCAAAGAGGATTCACCTCCTTTAAACGAAATGTTAGTGTCACCGTAATTGAAGGTCGACGTAATATTTTATAATATTACTATAATCTTGTAAATATGTATATAGAAATTAATTTATACACACATACACATACATATACAGAAATTCAGTGCAGCCTTATAGTAAAAGCGTTTCCCATTTCCAAGGTTCGACCATTGGAAATAATACTGGCACAACTGGGATGAAGAGAAGGCGAATGGTCATCTTTTCTTTATGAAGAGATAAAAGAAACAAAATTTTATAGAATATTTTTAGATGCTTAATAAGAAATAAAAAATATGATTTTAATACCAAATATATTTTTCTTACAGAAAATGTTCTCCATAAGATCTGTTTCTTTGAGTTCGAGATACTTAATCTGAAACTCTCACTGCAAATTGCTAATAGTAGAATAAATAAATTGCATATAGTAAATGTTTGAATGAAGCTTCGTATTTTGAATATTGTTCTTATAATACAGAAATAATGGGAGAATAGAATATAACAATTGTTAGTGGATGCATCAAGTGTTAAAAATTACTTTCATGTACACCAAATATTATTATGAAATAATAACTATTTTTGGTTTTGATGGAAAATAGATACATATTTGTTTTAATATAAACATTATGCATATTCATTATAAAATATATATGTTCTCGATGGTGACACATGTTTTCATAATATTAGTCAGGTGTCAAATACAGAAAATACAGAAGCGCCTAAATATTTAACAATTACATTTGGAACCATGGACTAGGCTATATCTTTGAGAAATTTTTATTTGATCATAGGATTATGAGTCATATTGTACTAGTGCTGTAACGATCCCGAATTTTAATCACTTTTAAATTGATAATTAAATGAATTTTTGAATAGAAGTGTAAGATAAATTGATTTAAATGGAAGCGAGTTTCCCCGATTCGACTAGAAAATATATAAAGTCATATGGATTTGACAATTTGTATATATGTGAATATATATATTTAAATTGGATTTGAAATAAAATCTTAGATAAATGGTTTAATATATATATATATATATATATACATAAGATAACTATAAAGTAAATAAATTAGATAAGATTTAAACAACAAAATATAAACCTAGAAATTCATCTACATTTTGAAAATGAATATATATATATGTAGTTTTGTAAAATATCAAGTAAGTAAACATACTAAATAAAAATCTAACATATAATAATAAAAGACACTTCATTAGATTTCAAAGTATAAGACCAAACAAAATATATTTACATTTACACTTGCACTACAAGAAAATGCAAACATATCAGCCGAGCAAATACATGCAAGTAGAAAACAAATAAATAAAAATAATAACAACAAGTAAGCAAGCATGGAAAACAAAAATATAAATAAAAGAATTAAGGCATAAGCTTATAAAAACAAAGTAAAATATCTAACAAACATAATTAAAATAGAAAATTATTTGCAAGACAAAGTAATACACTCAAATGAGAAAAGTAAAGAATAGAATTCATTTATATTATAAAGTATGCAAGACAAATTAAATTTGTACAAAAAAAAACAATAAAATAAAATATAGGTGATAAGTTAAATATTAATAGTATAAACTATGAGTAGAAATGAAATTTGAAATGTATGTTTGTAACAAAATCACAAAAGAAAAGACATACATTTTAATATAAGTGTGTAGAAATATAAAGGTGAACTAGATAAGTAGGTTGTAAACCAAACTAGAGTAAAGTGTTGTATTCAGCCAAAACAAAGAAGTATATAATATCATTAGCTGTAATCAGGTACAAGCAAATTGTGACTTCTCCATAATGCAAGCAACTTCACCCATGTTATTGTACAAACAAGCATACCCTGCTGTACAAAACAGTATAATATCACCAGCCTGTACAATATGAAATCCCTGTACAAAACATAAGATATGATCCCCTGTAAAACTTCTCTTCTTTATATATATCACCTCGGCTTCTCCATTTCAACCTGAGACAATGAAAGCAAATACATTCAAATCAGAGATCAGGGGGGGTTTTCAGCTTGTATTTTCAAAACTGTTTCAAAATGAAGCTCTGTTCTTCTTCTAAGAAATCTGTGAGCAAATCTTCTTTTTTAAACTAGACTTCTTTGATTCTTTTATCTGTGAGTAACCTCACTTTTGTTACTTTAAAGCCAAATTTTGTTGCATGCTAGTGTTGTTGAACTAATTTTGTATTGGGTGAATCTGCTGTGTGTATAGATGTATGATGTATGTGTGTTATTTCCAACCGAAGCTACTCTGTTATAGTTCCAGTTTGTCTGTGTGAGTATATGATGAGATGTATATTGTGTACAGGTATTACTCTGTTGTATCAACAGAATGAAAATAACATCTTGAAGAAGAAGGAAGAAAAAATCATATCTTCCTTCCAAAACCAAATTTAGCTTTGATTCCTAAAAAGCATTTGTTTGCAACATCCTGAACTTCATCTTAAAAATAATTTCAAGTCACAATATAATATAAATATTGTGAAAATAGCATTTTACAGTAAAAAGAAATCAAACGGTTAAAATTCGAATGTTTTAAATTGGTGATTTGATTTCATAACTGGATTCATCACACAAAACTAGGATTTTTAAAATGGAAACGATGATTTTTAAATCAATACTGAAGGTACAAATTGAATGTGAATAAAAGTTGCATTTTTGTCAATATGGGTTGACTCGATAAATTTTAATTGTTGAAATTTATTATGAAGCAAGCTTGGAGATGTTTTGACATAAGAAAAATGCTAAATAATTTTTCCAATGCAAGAATGTTTGTGATGAATCGAATTTAGGGTTTAACGTGAATTTTGGGTTCGGCATGATTCTCGTACTCGTGTGGAGTCAGGGATGGATCGAGTTTTATGATACTCAGGGAGGTGATAGGGGAGTTGTTGACGTAGCGGTGACCAGAATTTTAGGGGTTCCGGTGGACGATGGGGCGAGGTCGACGCCGTGACAGGTTTGAGGAGTACCTGTTCTTTTTGTTTCCAGGTTGTGTTGGGGTGTTGCTCGAATTGCCAAATTCGATTTTCCGGTGAACTTCGTCGAACTGGGTGGTCAAGTTCGTTGATGGGGTTGAGAGTGACTGGTGGGTGGTCGAGATGTTGGTCGAAGAACGTTCCGATGATCGTACACGTGCACGCGTGATAGTTGTGCCTGGGGTTGTGAAGTTGGGAAGAAGATGAAACTGGGTATTTTGGTTAGTTGGGTGAGAACAGGGTTAGCATGTGTGATTCCATAGTGGTTACTCGAAGGCAATAGAGTGTTGGACTCGGAGCAAGTGTTTGCGTGATATGTTTGTACAGGTTTTAGAACTGAAACTTATTTTGGTTTTGGCAATTTAAATTCAAGTCTTAAACTAAAGTCTAAAATCAACATTGAATAAAAAAACTCAAGTTTAGTTGAGACTTAAATCCAGAAATAAACAAAGTTTTGAATTTAAATTGTTTTTAATAAAAAAAAAGTGATTAAGTACTTAAGTGAAACAATGGAATTTGAATTAAAATGGAATTTAAAGAAAATTTAAAAGCAAATTGTTTTTAAATTACCGTGTAAATGATAATTTATCTCAAATGATTTGTAATAAATAATCATTTTGAATCTTAAATTCAAAATGGAATTTGAATTTAAAATTCAAAATGTAGTGTTCTAATACACTTTAATATTAATGAAGTCATTAATAAAGAAATAGATTATCTTAGAAATTATTAAGGTATTAAAATGATTTAAATGAATAAGATAATTAAGGAATGACTTATATATTTAATTTATAAATTAATAATTTAGATTAATTTATAATTAGAGATTAATTAAGAAGTAAAGTAAGAAATGTTATTAGTTAATGAGAATAATTAACTATGAATTATTAAGTAATAAAAGTAATGTGATAAATTTTGATAACAAATTAGATTAATTAATTAAATCAATTGTAAATTGTTAATTTCTTAATGAAAGCAATTAAGAGGTTAATTACTAATTGTAATTAAATTTGAATATTTTAATTAAATTATTGATAAAGACAAATTGGTAATTAATGATTTGTTATTATGAGATGATTGCTTAATGGTCAGTAATTAAAGAGTAAATTCCTTGAAATAATTAATTAAGAAGTTAATTAATTATATAATTGGTTTGAAAGTCAATTTAATTAATATGATTGATTAAGAATAATTTAATTAATTAAAGTGTTTGATAAATTAATTTATATCAAATGATTTGGAATTAATAAATCAGAATTGGATAATAAATTCATAAGTAATTAATTTGATTGAAGATAAATTGAATTACATAGGATTAAACGAATAATTAATCCTGCTTATAAATGTTTATTGAATGTTGACCTTACTTATGAATGATTATATTGTATGAAATGCCTTGAATTGATTATCCTATCTGATTTGTGATATTTTGTTCTGTAGATTGAATCTGTGTATGGACGATAAGCGTTATAAATTATATCGCTTATCAACTATATTTCTGTGTTTTAATCTGTGATGATTGAATGATGTTGCACTATTTGTGTTAAACCCCTGGACCACACCATACACACACAAATATGGATTTCACGAGGAAATCGATTTAAGTCACAGATTTTTTTTTTGAAACGATTTTAAATAGACAATTTGAATTCAAATGTTTTGGAATTGGAATTGGAATAGAAGTGAAAAGCTTTTGAAATGGAATTTCAAAGATGGAAATTTATTTTGAATAACTGGATTAAGTGTTGAAATTTAAATACTTTAATTTAAATTTGAATTCAATATTCAAATTGAATTCTGTAATTTGAAATTAGGGATTAATGATATTATACTAGTCATTATGAGTTAAACCATTTTTAAAGTATTATTTTTGGGAATTTAAATTTAACCCAAGGATTTCAACTCGTATAAACGAATCAGATTTCCAAAATGAAAACGGTTGTTTTCAAATGATAAACACTCTTAAATAAGAACTGAGATTCCAGTTAATTAGGGGAATTTCAAGATTGAATGGAGAAATGATTTTCCTAAGTTATGAATGAATTCTTTTTGAAAGCTATGAATTAAATCTGTTTATTTTTAACAGATTTAAATTGATGATTTGTTTAAATCAAATTGAAATGAAATTGTTTTGAAGGCTATAAGTTAAATCTTTGATTTAGAGATTTAACGAGTTAATCGAATTGAAATGAAAATTGATTTGGAAAATCTGTGAATGAATCTTTTGTTTAAAGGATTAAAATGTGAAAATTGTTTAAACCGTTAAAGGTTGTGAAAAAGAATCTTTTTGTTTAAAAGATTTAAAATGGTAATTTGTTAAGCCATTTGAAGAAAAGTTTTGGGTAATAAGTTGTGACTTAATTGAAATCCCATATCCATATGTTTTGAAAATATTTTTCGCTCACTATTCGGTTTAGCCGGGAAAGGACCTTTGTGTCGTATAACCCATTCCGAATATGTGATTTGACGCTATGGATAGCATTTGAAGATCGGTGTTGAAGACCCGGTATTTGCAAGAACGATAGTATGACCTATCGATTGTCTCTGCACTGAGTTGCAACGGTATAGAGACTCCCTAAGTGATGGGAAATCCGATCGGGATTGTGGATATCCGGATTGCAAGGACTTCTTTGTAAGTGCCTTCGGTTCTGTTCGAGCCCGGAACAGACTTGTATGGATTGTATGTCTGACATTACAAATTGAGGTATAAAGCCGATTTCTTTCAAATATATTTCTGTTGGTGGCGAAGAATTTATTCTTTTAGCTTAACACCCTTCTCTGAGACGTACGAGCTCAGAGGTTATGTAGTTGAATGTTATCGGCGATATATTCCCAATTTGGTAATGTGACATGCTGAGTGTTGCTGTGAAATGATCATTGTGTTGATTATTTGTGATAGGATCATTTGTTTGATCGTCTATCCTGGTGATCATTTCTATGATCATTTGTTGACCCAAAGCATGGCTTTTGTATAAAGTATGTTTTTGTGGACGAGACTTCGTCGAGCCTCACACCCCGGAAATGGTCAAAACAGGAAAGATGCGGCAAGGTTATGAGGGGTAGCTCCCTTTAGGGTATGTCCATTTCCTTCTGGATAGAGGTGGTATCATGGTATGGAGCCCAGATATTTAACCTATGTGGTTACTGCGAATTTATTACTTTGTGGTTGTTGGTTATCGGGATCCCGTGAGAAAGGTCGTTTACGATCGGGGAATGGCGTGCTCGTGTCAGTAGTTACCCAGTTAGGGGTAACCCGGCCTTGTGTTGGCAGAGTTCCGGTTTGGTTCTCGGGAATGTCCTTCCAGAGGCATTCTCATTCTCATGTAGCAATGGGAAGTTCCTTGGCCTGACCATTTGTTGGAAATCCAAAGAAACAATACGATCTTGTACGGATTTAGTTGTAGAACCTATCATTCACTTATGGTGGCGCCCCACTGTTTGGATGGTAGCTATAGTAGGCATAGTTCGAAATGTCTATGTTGGCTAAGATTTATATCTTTACTTTCGAAATGATTTTTACTACACTATGCACAAGTAATAATATCAAATGTTTCTTTTAATACGTATCAAGCATCTTTGACTATCATAAGGAGAAATCTCCTCCGATTCTGCGTTTGCATTGTGTGTGTGTGCGGGAGGCCTTATGGTAGTCTCATTTTTCAAAAGCATTGCGAATTGACTTTAAAATTCTTTCTTTGATTGTTTTTATAAGATAAACTGTTTTTGTTGCTCACACCAGTCCCACGACTGATCCGGAGTTTATTGTTTCTTTCCTAAACTCTGGGTGCTCAAAATTTTTCTACACGAGCAGTCTAGAGTTGGGTTTTACAGATAGTTAGATATAGTGGATTATCTGGAGTTAGTTCAGTCTTTGGACCACACCAGTCTTGCTGAGCTTGGTGATATGTTATTGGGGGTTCGAGCTTCTGCTGGATTGATTCTTGGAAATGGAGTTGCAGTTATCGAAGTTCTCTTTTGAGGACTATCTTAGAGTTATATTGTTCCGCTGCTAGATGTTATCTATTTTTCTTTTCCGCTGCTATTAATTGTATCATATCTCTGATGTATATTGATATCTATTGGATCATCTGTTGTATCAGATATTGTATCAAAGCTGTATATCAATGTATTATTCTTTTATTCCGCTGTGTTGTTTACTTAATGTTGTTATAAGCTCCGGCGAATCGGATTTGAACGGTCGAATCTATGACATTCGAATACGATATGAAGTATGGATGTCGATTTTCAAGCGGGCAAAATCCGAGTCGTTACAAGTGCATTGTATCTCAAAGATTAATAGCAAAGCATCCATTCAGTGGGTATGACAAAGAGTTAACTGACTCTTCGGAATGATATATATATATATATATATATATATATATATATATATGCAATCCAAGGTCTAATGATACTTAAAGTAGATCCACTTACTTAATCAAATTCACTGATGAATTTTATCATATATAAACATATGTATATAGATACATAAGTTACATATCTATGATATGTTTATAGAATATAAAATGAAAATTGAAAATACAATATGCAAAAGAATTAAAACAATTCAGTTTGATCGAATAAGTGATTACGTTGGATAAGAGTTCCAAGAGTACCTAAAAGAGAATTTGATTTGCTCTTAAAGTCACTCAATACTATGCTACATAATGATTTATTGATAAGGAGTAATCGGACAATGTTTGATAAAGTATGATTAAAAATGAGTGATGTGGAGTCGTCTCTTTCTTTAAGGATATGTATTTAAGAGCAAGCACATGTGTTGAATTTTATTTCATATAAAATAGAGTTTACAATTTCGCATTAAGATGTTGCACTAGGAAGAAACCACATTTTAAATGGTTTAAGGTATGTGGTTGTCCAATCTACATTATGAATGTAAGTTTCATGAACTCAAAGTTAATTCTATTTCATATAAGTGTATAAGTAGTTCATAAAATATTTTGAATGTATATATCATCACATTTGACTAAAGTAAATTATTGTTTCTAGATACACTATCCATATACCAAAATAGTTTCTTTCTAGAGAAATTAGTGTTTGTGCGACAGACTCTTTTATGATCCGAGATTTTAACATGGAAAGAGATATAGACGATAAAATTTAACCAAGGCCAAAAGGGCATAGCTTATTAAAATGTCTAATAGGAAGTCTTGCGCATCGAGGAGAAATTTGTAATCACCTATTGATATAAAAATATGAATTGCTTGTAATGACAATCTTCTCGATTATCGACATGCCATTGAGACTATGGACTCTGCCACATCATATGATGGTTCAAATCTAAAGTGGATTCCAAGTACAATGACGAAGTTTGATTTTAGACATTATACTCGAAATGATATGATTCTGCAATTTAGTCTTCAAGAAGAAGAACGATGCGGTTGGAAATGTATAAAGCAAGGGTGATAGGAAATGACCTCAATGATCTCAAATGTTGAAATTAATGAAGCAATTTTGATGGCTAACATGCTTAAGTCTATTCAGATTCTACTTGCAAAGTATCACATAATTGACTTTGAGTTTTGGCTTTTAACATTAAAACTAAACTTTTAAATAATGATTTAGATTAGACTGTTTGTACACTAGTCAAAATGTCTTGAAGTCAGTGGAAGCAAAAACAAATCTTGTAAACTTTTAAGATATGATAATAAAAAAATCATTGAGATGTTGAGAAAGTATTTTGATAGAGAAATCAAATAGTTTGTCAAAATGTAAAGGAAGCGTGTATTTGTAAGAAAGAAATGGTAGGTAGTAATGATTTATAACACTATGAGTAAATAATGCTACTGATTGATATGATAATGATGTACCCATTTTAAAATAATCAAAAACTTAGTGGTTTAATTCCCAGTAAAGGAGTTGAAAAGTACATTCTTTATAATTAGTATAAAAGAATGTAAGGATCGGCATAATCAATATAAACATACACCATATTAAAATATTTAATTAGGAGCACAAATGAAGGATTCCTAATGCAATAGCAGTAGGAACCATCATATATTATACATTATGTACTAGATCAGAATTCGCATATGCACTTTATGTAGTGAACGAATATCAAATCTGAGTTAAAATCACTGAATTATAATTTCGACTATTCTCGAGTATTTATGAAATAATAGAGAATTATTCATAAGAACGGTAAATTCTTTATGAATAAGTGTTCAAACTCGAACTTCATAGGTAAATTAAAAAAAGACAACTTAATCTTATATTCTTGTTTCCCTTAACAAAAGGGATTTAAGTTGAACTGTTCTGAACTAGAGTTTGTGAATATTAGACTATAGAGCTAAGTACATTGCCTTGAGCAGTGGTCATAATGAAAGTAGCATATATGTGCAATTTGTAAGAAAACCAATAATGGATCCCATCATTGAGAGTCCAATAATATATTCAGATAACAATGATGTAATTACATTGCAAAAGGAACTGACGGCTTGTTAAGAGGTCAAGGTATGCTCTTCGTAATTATCATGAGATAGTACAATCAGTGAGGGAGAAGTATAATCAGAAAATAGATATAAAGTAATAATTTTACAAATCCACTCACCAAGACATTTTCTTAGTTTAGTCTAGAAAATCAATCAAGAGTGTGGTGTTGAATCATTATAATTAGCCTGAGTGCAAATGAGAGATCGATAAAGTTAAGGGTATGCCCTAAGAGCAACTATGTAATTTGACTGTATAAGCTTTTGGTTTTATATTCTGTATTTGTTATATTGGAATATTTATAATGTTTAAATAAATTAAACATATAATAGTAGAATCAGGAAAAGTATTTACTCGATTGCTGAAACAAATGTGTTTATAACCATAGGTATTAAATCATATAAATGAATATTTAGCCATAAATTTTTCTACTCAAAAATGTATTGAGAACATGAGATTGATGTGTCCATTAAAACTAGTGTATATAACGCTCTTAATACGGTAGACGATGAATTACTCATGACTATTGAGGGCAACGAGGGGTAATGTACATGTAGTGTTTGGAATAGTTACTGAATAACACGTCGAGAGTCTTCTATACGTTTAAAGGCAAACTGATGACCTCACATGCATTAACTGCTAGTTTTTTGACTTGACAATACAGTGAATCTTAAGTATCAAAACTATACTTTGATTATGGTTTATCATAATAATATAATAATCATGTTAAGGCCATAGTGCATTATAAGTTGAACCACTTGAAGTGAAACACTATTCAATGGAGGATTTGCCTCCATCGAATATAGGATTAATATCATCATAATTGGTCGTCAACTTAGAGTCATATTCTTTGCTAAAGAAAATAGACTATTCAATAATTATTAGTGGATTGAACTATGGACTTTAAAATTGGACTTTGCAATTAAATTTGAAATCATTAGAGTTTTGACTATTGACCAAGCTCTAGATATCTGAGTGATTTAGCGATGATGATGAAGAGAAAATGTGCTAAATAAATTTTTCTTAGGGTGTATCTTAATGATTAAAAATAGGATATTACCTAAATGATTTGTAAGCAGCTGAAACCCTATCTGATACCATACTTTACTAAAGTCCATACAAACTTTAATACTTAATTTGCTCAAATATTACCGAGGATCGAGTTTACACAAAGTAGTCAACACAACAATGTTGTTAACAATTTTCAAGATTCAACCTGTTTAAATTAATTTATAAATATTAAGAATAATGGTAAAATTAGTGCAAAAATTTTGTTAAATTTTCTATGTTTTTTAATTTAAGACCTTAGAATTGTTTAAAATAATATATAATTATTATGCATTAATTTAATTAAATATATAGGTTGAAATAAATAATTATTTAATTAATAAGTGTTATATTAATTAGCTCTCAACATCAGGAGATTGGATTTCTTGGGATGCCGGCCAAAAATTATAAAGGAAGGGGTTTCGTAAACTTTTCTAAAGTATAGAGAGGAAGAAAAGGCTAAGATATCTTTGACTTAATTTTAAATACATGTATATATATGTATGTGCCTATTTTATTTTTGGCCTTGACAAAATATGTTTTTAAATTAACATATAAACATATACATTTATAAATTTTAAATCTGCACACACAAACACACATATATACATATATCGCTGTGTGTGTATGTATGTATATGTATGTATGTGTTTGTATTTAAAAAAACATTGTTTTATATTCGCCCAACATGCATATATATGTATGTTTGTGTGGATTATATGATCATAATATAATTACTATTTTTTATTAATATAGTTTAAAACAAAATTAAGTTATTTTATCCTCCATTCAGATAAAAGAGAGAAATTTGTAAAACATGATCTTTAAGTTTTAAAATACACAATCATTTCTCTTCAAAAGTCTATTACCAAATACACTTCTATTTCTATTTTCAACCAGACTACTAATATTTGTCGTTAAAGGAATCGGGACAATTGAAAGTGGGTTAAATAAGGTGAATTTCAAAGAAAAATTACATTTTGGTCTTTGTTAAGACTATGAAGCCTAAATGGATTTTCGATCTAGTCTAAATATTGTTTTAAAAAACTCATTATTTTGTTTTGTTTGGAAACTTCCTTTTGTTTTAGTTTATAAGTTTATCAAATATACTTGTTTGTGTGAAGTGCATGTGCTATAGATAAGAATGGTATAAATATGTATACTGCTACAAACACATTTCCATTTTATATATGTGTTATCCCATCTTTTGGTCAAGGCTGGAATATCAACAAATTGGCAAGGAAAAATGGATATCAGGATTGGAGATCGATTAGAAACAAGGATGCAATCGATGTCGTCAGAATTTGGCCGAGCTCTGATCAGGACGGAATCGATTGGAGATGATAATCAAGGCAAGGGGAGGCTGCATTTCAAATTTCAGGTTAATTAGAGTTCATATGATAGAGATATGATCGATGCAAGATAAAAAGGACACACTGTTCGTATCTCGGGCGAAGACAAATTTCAAATCGATCATATTCGACTCGATCAACATCCATTCGAATCGATCAAGCTTGAATCGATCCTTGGCCATACTATTCGAATCCATCGGGTTCGTATCGACCAGTGTGGAACTATTCGTATTCATCGTGCCTCGAATCGATCGTGCTCGACAAACAGTTTGAACCCATCTGGATCCATGCTATTCGTATCGACCTCGAGGGGCCTCATTCGCACCAACTAAAACATCAACAGTTCGTATCGGTCCATCAGTGCACCTCAGTTCACTATTTGTATCGGTGGTGAGGGCTTTGTTCGCATCCATCGAACGCTAACTATTCGTATCGATCCATGTGATCGATCGATGTGAACGCTTCATAAACGATGGATATAAATGGCGCCGTGACTATTAATGCAAACATCATGAAGTGGTCGACACGAACTCAGCTCCGATGTTGGGTGCAAATAAGACCCCTTCAACTCGGCACAAAAGGTGGAGCGATCCAAAAATCTCGCGCCACGTCACCACACACTCACGTGTCCAGATCGATTCGAAGGATGGATACGAAACCATGGATTCGAACTCAGTAGCATATGAAAATCACAAACTTGCATCGATCATATCTCACAAACCACAGGTCCAAATGCTATGAAATTTTCACAGGAGCGTACGTACAAGCTAAAGAACATTCCTGCCAAGTTTCAGCTCGATTGGATCATTTTTTGATCGATACGAAATTGGTTCGCATCGATCACGGATCGAGTTGAAACTTTCCGAGATCGGTCGCGTGGACCCACTCATATGCCAGAAGAAGTCTTCCAAAGTTTGAGCATGATATCAGCCTCCTACACCTATAAATAGCCCCCTGGAGCCTACAGAAAGGGGATCTTTTTGCTATTCAACGTTCAGACTCTGTCGGATTCAATTCTACAACTCACTATTGCTGTTATATTCGAATTCCTTCATTGTAACTGCTGTAATCATCTGCAATCAATGAAGAACATCAATAAAAGACAAACCTTTGAAGCGGGCGTAGGCCGGAGATAGCTGATCCACTATAAATCTTGCGTTTCTGTTCATTATTTCTGGATTATTGTTTGCTATTTGCTTAGATCTGTGACTTGTGCTTGAAAATTGTTAGTTTATATTCATATATTGGTGCTTTCACGAAATTTGGGGTTTGTGATCAATTTTGGTGCAAACACTATGGTGCTTTCATTGAGAAGAACTAGCACCTGTTATACCAGAATCGGAACCCAGTTTTGAAGGCTTGAAGGAATAAGATTTGAAAGACAATGACTCGACAGAAAAGTAGAAGACAAAGAGCTGAGAGAAGCCAATAGGAAGGAAGTGAAGAAGCATCCTTCGGAGCTGGAGAAGGACAAGCTTCGATCTACATCACCAGGGATGAGATGGAGGCTATGGCAAATTTGATGCATGAAAGAATAATGAAGAGTCAATAGGAGATGCTGCAGAACTTCTTCGAACAGATGAGAGCAGCAAATGCACAAAACCTTGGACCAACTACTGCAACTGCGAATGTGGAGTAGGGAGCAAGGGTCGCGAAACCCAATGGAGGACAAAATACAGAACCAGAGGGCAATAAACAAAGGCTTGGGGGCAGGCCCGCAGGATCTGACACTGGAAGGCCTTTGGATGGAGCTCAACAGGCTAGAACGAGCGCTAACGTTAATGAACCGCATGAGGAATATGTACCAGAATTCCCTCGGGGACATAGGGGGCAACCTTTGACAGACAATGCTGGATTAGCTGAGATTATTAGGAGAACTATGAGTGGAGGTCTGACCAATAGAGATTTGGAAGGAGTGAACAAGAGTCTGTTTACGCAGGAAATCAGGATAGCTCGAAATCCACTTGATTTCAAGCTACCTAGCGTGGAAGTATACAAGGGCAAGGCTGATCCAACAGATCATCTGATGAGATACACCAGACACATGGAAGTGCTGGGGGCATCGGAGGAAGTTATGGCCCGATGTTTCCCTCTATACTTGACGGATATTGCTACGATGTGGTTCAGGCATCTTAAGAGGGATCTATTAGGACGTGGACAGAGTTGGTGGACAGGTTTTGGAGGCAATTTTGGGTTCATATCAAGCGGCCAAAGAACGTGATGACACTGACGTCAATCAAGCAAAGAATGGATGAGTCTCTTAGAGCATACTTAATTCGGTTCAATGTGGCAGGTCCTTCGGTGGATCGGTCAGATCCATCGATGGTTTTAATGGCAGCAGTGTCAGGAGTCAAAGAGGATTCAGATTTTAAAGTATCTCTGATACGTGACCCACCATTGGATCTTGGAGAATTCTTTCACGAAACTGAGAGATTCCTTCGACAATAAGATGCGTGTACAGATTTGAAGTTAAAGGAGGTGAATGCAGCTGAGGATGGAGGCCCATCCAATGGAAGCTCGGATAAAAATAAAGGAAAAAGGAAGCTGGATGACGATTCAGGAAAAGACAGGAAGCGATGGAAGGATCCAAAGTTTCCCACATGCACATGATTAAACGAGACGCTGGAGCGAATATACATGGAGACCCGGAATCACCTTCCCTACAGAAGGCCGGCTAGGAGAGAACCTTCCAAACGTGAAAGGGCATCAGGAAGGCGATGTCTCTTCCATGATATGGATGGACACGATACCAACAGCTGCAGGCATTTGAAGGATATAATCAAGAAGCATGTGAGGAATGGGAAGTTGAGGCAATATGTCGGGACTAGGAATGCAGCGGTGGAGCAGGAGCAACCACCGCCTACCTCAATCAACGATGGTGTGAGGCCTAGGAATGATGGTCGATTGGTTATCAATTGATTGGGATAATATGAAATAAACAGCAAGCTTCTGGCAAACGGCAAAGTCATATACTCATGTACGGAGACGGAGATAGCCCCTATGCATGCTCTGAATGATGATAAACTGCGATGCTATGGTTTGTGAAGTCCATCTTTTGTTTTCGGATTGGATACTCGTTTTTCTGGTTTGGTTTTGGAGTTTGGTTTGAACTCCTGGTTTTGTTTGCTTTCTGGCTTAGATTCTTGTTTGGATGATTGTCTTCTATTCTGAATGTTGAATCGGATTTCTGATTTTCTAATTTGATTTGGATTTCAAATTGGATTTTGATTGGATTTTTGTCTGGTTTTTGGTAAATGGTCGTCAGATATGGGTTATATCTGGCAAGGGGTAAGTCTCTTCGTCCGCATGTGGAGAATTGGCTTATTCAGGTCGTTGAGTATGGACTATGCTCAACAAAGGTCTGGAGAGACCAGGATTCGGCCTAGGACTTAGGCCCTACATTATTGGCTACTGTTTCAGGTCGTCGAGTATGGACTATGATCGACAAGGGTCCGAAGTGACCAGGATTCGGCTTAGGACTTAAGCCATGGCATTGTACAACGTCCAGGGACACTGGACCATGGTGGTGAAGTGTGGATTGCGCTTGGCAATAACCCAGAGAGGTTAGCTCAACGTCCAGGGACACTGGACCACGGTCGTCAGGCGTGGATTGCGCTTGGCAAGAACCCGGAGAGGTTATGGATTTGGATATCGACTCGGAGAGGTCCTGGATTTGGTTATTGGCTATTGGATAAGGATGGATTAGGACTCGGCTGTCGAGTTCAGATGGGTATGGAATTGACTAAAGGCTTTGGTTACTGGTTTTGGCATCAAACGTCGACTCGGAGCAGTCAAGAACGATGCGTTTGGATGATATGGCTATGGACTTTGGATATCGGATTCGGAACTACTCAAAACACACCTTCTTATCACAAGACATGTTTTAAGGGAGGGGGGTAAATGTTATCCTACCTTTTGGTCAAGGCTGGAATATCAACAAATTGGCAAGGAAGAATGGATATCAGGATTGGAGATCGATTGGAAACAAGGCTGCAATCGACGTCGTCAAAATTTGGCCGAGCTTCGATCAGGACGGAATCGATTAGAGATGATGACCAAGGCAAGGGGAGGCTGCATTTCAAATTTTAGGTTAATCGGAGTTCATATGATAGAGATATGATCGATACAAGATAAAAAGGACACACTGTTCGTATCCATCGGGTGAAGACAAATTACGAATCTATCATATTTGACTCGATCAACATCTGTTCGAATCGATCAAGCTCGAATCGATCCTTGGCCATACTATTCGAATCCATCGGGTTCGTATCGACCAGTATGGAACTATTCGTATCCATCGTGCTTCGAATCGATCGTGCTCGTCGAACAGTTCGAACCCATCTGGATCCATGCTATTCGTATTGACCTCGAGGGGCGTCATTCGCACCAACTAAAACATCAATAGTTCCATACCGATCCTTGGCCATACTCTTCGAATCCATCGGGTTCGTATCGACCAGTATGGAACTATTCGTATCCATCGTGCTTCGAATCGATCGTGCTCGTCGAACAGTTCGAACCCATCTGGATCCATGCTATTCGTATTGACCTCGAGGGGCGTCATTCGCACCAACTAAAACATCAATAGTTCATATCGGTCCTTCAGTGCACCTCGGTTCACTATCTGTATCGGTGGTGATGGCTTTGTTCGCATCCATCGAACGCTACCTGTTCGTATCGATCCATGTGATCGATCGATGCGAACGCTTCATAAACGTTGGATACGAATGGTGCCGTGACTATTAATGCAAACAACATGAAGTGGTCGACATGAACTCAGCTCCGATGTTAGGTGCAAATAAGACTCCTTCAACTCGGCACAAAAGGTGGAGCGATCCAAAAATCTCACGCCATGTCACCACGCACTCACGTGTCCAGATCGATTTGAAGGGATGGATACAAAACCATGGATTCGAACTCAACAGCATACGAAAATCACAAACTTGCATCGATCATATCTCATAAGCCGCAGGTCCAAATGCTACGAAATTTTCACAGGAGCTTACGTACAAGCTAAAGAACATTCCTGCCAAGTTTCAACTCGATTGGATCATTTTTTGATCGATACGACATTGGTTCGTATCGATCACGGATCGAGTCAAAACTTTCCGAGATCGGTCACGTGGGCCCAATCACGTGCCAGAAGAAGTCTCCCAAAGTTTGAGCGCGATATCAGCCTCCTACACCTATAAATAGCCCCCTGGAGCCTACAGAAAGGGGATCTTTTTGCTATTCAACGTCCAGACTCTGTCGGATTCAATTCTACAAATCACTATTTTGGCATATTCGAATTCCTTCATTGTAACTGCTATAATCATCTGTAATTAGCGAAGAACATCAATAAAAGACAAACCTTTGAAGTGGACGTAGGCTGGAGATAGCCGAACCACTATAAATCTTGCATTTATGTTCGTTATTCCTGGATTGTTGTTTGATTTGCTTAGATCTGTGACTAGTGCTTGAAAATTGTTAATTTATATTCATATATTGGTGCTTTCACGACATTTGGGGTTTGTGACCAATTTTGGTGCAAACAATATGCCTTTGTTGTCATAGATTTTGATTTGAAAATATATCTATACATAATAAAATTAGAGACGTATATAAATATATATATATATATATATATATATATATATCAAAACTATATTAGACAATCTTATAGGATTTGAAATCTAAAATTACCAATAGTGAGTTTGTTTCAATTAAGGAAATATTTGAAATTAAAAACTACATTTTTACGCAAGATCCATCTTGTGATTTCTAATTAGAGTATCACATTCTAGTTACCATATGTATGTATGTGTGTGTGTGTGTGTGTATTGCAATCAAAAATTTAGATTTTAAGCAATTATTTAAGTGCAAACATTTGAAAATTATATATACACACACACACACACACACACACAACTTAAAGTTAACTTTTAAATTAAGCTTATCCTTTAGAAAGTAAATTAAAAAAACTTTAAAATTGAAAAGAATAAATGATTTAGAATTTACACAAAAGTCCATTTATCAATTTTGGATCAAAAAGGATTTTTTTTTTTAAACATTGATCAAATATTTAAAATATCAACCATTAAATAAAAGGAATTAATTTTTAAGGTGAAAGTTAATTAATTAACATGAATATTTTTATTTACATAACAAAACTTCATTGCAATAGAAAAGGAATTGGAAAAGTTGCGCATATGTAAATTCATGATAAAAACATACAAATCTACAAATACAAAATTAATCAACAAATTAATAAAGGAGAAAGGGGCTAAATCATATTAATAATAATGAACAAATTTTGAGATGAGATGAAGAGCAAAAACAGATCTGAATCAAATTAACATACTTTCACCAGATATAGAGATAAAGGTTCGAATTACTTGTTATTATTAAAAATGGGCCAGCCTGCAACAGATGTAATAGGTGAATTTCAAACCTTTTTATCCTATTAGATCTTTATTGGGCCTATGATGTTTATTTTATTAGAACATTTCTAAAATGATGTTTATTTTATTAGAACATTTCTAAAATTCTTTTAAATAAAATCATTAGTTTATTTAAATTTATAATATAGTTTTATTTATGGTAAATATTATTACAATATATATATATACACACACACACAACATACACAAACACATGTAACACACACACACACACACACACACACACACACACACACATATATATCTGTGTGTGTGCGCGCGCATGTGTAACATATCAATTCGTGCAAGGTATAACATACCCATGTATAAGTGCTGAGATTTACACTGCAATGGACATGTTAGCTCATCTAGTACACAAATATATTGTCCAAATGTATGTCTATATACTTTAATTTATATCTTCAAAATATTATAATTACAAATATATACATACATACAGATAAACCGATATAAATACGTTTTATTTAAATTATATATATATACATACATAAAAATATATATATATATATATATATATATATATATATATATAAACATACATGTATAATTTAAACATTGTAATTTATAAATATATATATATATATATATATATATGTGTGTGTGTGTGTTTTAAAATATTTATAAATATATTAAAATTATAGTTTTTTATTAAAGCCGAAACAATACAAGTACCTATAATAAAAATTAATATACATACATACATGCATATAAATGGTATAATAATATACATATATATATTAATAATTTCAAAATATATAAGAAACTATGTAATACAATATATACACATATCAAAAAGGGCAAAAAAAGTAATTTTTTAATTTTAAAATATATTTTAAATAAATATCCTTATGGATTTTGTTTTAAAATTTAATATTAAATTAATTTCAAACATATTTGAAGTTTAAATTTCTGTAAAAATTCTTAGTGATATTTTGATGTTTTAATAATTAAACTATTATTTTACAAATTAAAAACTAATTTTAAAAATTATTTTATTATTCGATTGTATTTAAAGTACTTATTATAAATAAAAAAACATTTTTTATTTTGTGAATTTTTTTCTAATATTAGGTTGATGTTGTAAAATATATATTATACGTCTATTTAAATAATTAATTTACATATTATTTAATTTATAATAATATTAAAAATTAGTATATATGTATACTTATTTTATCTTTGCTAAAATTATGTATATATATAATACTAATTATATAAAATTACAAAATCACATTTTGCATATAGTAAAATGTAATATTAAATTTATAAATTTCATATGTACAATTAAATGTTGTATATTAATTAGTAAAATAAAATAAAATAATTTAAATAAGTCGTAGCCCTTAAAGGTATATAAATGACATAAATATTTTTTTAATATAAACTTATAAACATACAACCAATCTAATTATGATAATATATTTGTCTTTTCGAATCGTCGCCTAACTAACAATATATAAAATATATACGATATGATCATTTAGTATATCCATTGATATTCATGAATAGATTAGAAATATACTTATATCCAATGCTTATGAATATACCTTAAAACGATGATAATTACTCCTTGAACTAATTTCCAATCTAGTAGAGTGCTAGTCCCTGAACCAATGACCACCAGTTGTTGAATAGTACTTGATTTGGTTTGAACTTAAATTAATGAAGGCAGGGGAAGACTAATTTCAACCAAATATAGGAGAGATCTTTATGTAGAGGAAGAGAAGGAGAAAAGTTAGGATCTAACCTTTACCTATTCTCCTTCCATCCTAGCCATCCCAATCAAAGTCTCTCTAACCAATCTTTTTCAGTCGCCTATAACCACTATAATATCTGAACAATCCAACTACCTTAATAGGCTTTAAACTCGTTTAGGGCCCAAATAAAATATTATGCAATTAAATCCAATTTAACGTTTATCGATATCGTATACCGATCAATATATTTATAACTATTATAAATATATTTAATTATATTTCTTTATCAAATCAAAATTAATTTTTATAATTATTATTTCATAAATACTAGTTAATTTAATTAATTCATAACAATTAGATATTAATTAAACTATTTAGTCAAAGAAGAATTCATCATTTCGATTGTATGACTCGTTGGGTGTAAATTTAGTTAGCGATTAACATCGAGCAATTCGAATATTACAAATTTATAACATTTACACGTCACTTAGCAGGTGGTGTGACATTTTGGCTAAATTTATCGTTTACTTCGTTTCGATAAGATCCAATTTTACTTTGTTAAGCGTTACTCGATTATGACTTTTATTTACATGAATTCTCTTTATCAAAACTATGTTACTTTGGACCTTGAAATTTGGTAATGGTCAAAATTTCAATATCGTTCACATTCAACTTTTTAGTCCGAACATAAATTCCTTGTTAACAATTATTTTTAACCGAAATGCTCTACCAGAGTCTATGACTTTGATGTGTAACATCCCAAAAAATATGGACACTTTATATTCAAATATAGAGATTATTTAAATATTTGAATTGTGAATTTAATATTGATTAAATGGATTTAATAGCATTATTAAAATCATTTTAATTAGTAAATAATAATGATAAACTCATTTTGTAAAAAAATTTACATAAATAAATAGTTTGGAGAATAGTTGAAAATGCGACCGAAATTCGTTTTTTGGATTTTTGGATTTTTACCAAACAGGAGTTATTGCAACGTAGGAATTCTTTTTACACTAAATAATGAGTTTCTAGAAATAGATAGTAAGGTAATTAAAGAGAAGACTTTTGCTAATTTTTGCTCCTTTTTATGTGATGTGATGGAAGTAGTCAAGGCCACATGGGTGGCAGATGAATGCATGATGGGGTAGTTGAAATGATAAGAGTTTGGAGGGTAATTTTTGCTCAGGGTATGTGAAGTAATTTTCCAAAATTCCATTTCTATAAATACAGCCCCTTAGCTCAGTTTTTGGTTTACTAATTCCTCAAAGAAGAATAGCTTCTTTCTTCACCCTTTCCCTCTAAATCATTACATGAACTTAAAATAATATAGTTATTATTAAGACCTTCTCAATGTTGAAGAGTTTGAAGCCAAAAACACACCATCTTGCCTAGGATGTGAGCTATGGGGGATAATACTGGGCTTTAAGTCAAGCTAAGGCGAGAAAAAAAGGTTGCTTTGGTGATTTCTTGGTCGAGGAAGGAAGCTTGTGTCTTTGCTTGAAGACTAGCTTTGAGAAAGTGAGTTAATCTCACCTTAAATGATTTTAAAAGCTAAAAAAATGTTATAAAATATAAATTATTGTTTACGTTGTTTGTACTTTTGTATATTTCTTATTTGGATTTGATTTCCGCTTAGAAGCGGATTGCATAAATATGTAACGACCCGGAAAGTTTTAAAATTTTTAATTGATTTTATAACGTATTTAATTGAAAATTTGTAAAATTTTATAATAATTGAATCTTTAGAATATAATGTTCATGTATTTAGAATACATATATTTAAATATAGCAGGTTGTAAATTTTCAATTAATTTTATCAAAGTTTATTTCATTGTGGAATTTTATTAAATTCAAGCTAGCTAATAATTGCTGATAATAAATTTATTTTCAAGCCTGAATATTTTTCTACAGAAAATTTCTAACCAAATTCGGACGTCCACTGCTCCGTTTACATTATTTCTCCCTTCTGTTTCAAAAATTTGAAACGTGCGGTCCAATTCAAGCTATTAATTGCTTTAATCGATTTCTGAATCAGTGCGTAGCGGTTACTTTCCTACCGTTAAAAATTGTGACTATTGATTTATTTTCTCACCGTTCAAAATTTTATCGGTTACAAAACAATAAATAGCTTACATTTATTTCTTACTGGATTCACGTGCTGACCGATACAAATATTTATCGCTTTTTAATAATTTGACCGTTGAACTGTCCATCTACGTTATACAATATTTTATTTAAGACAAATTGGATACACGTTTCATTTCAATTTCTTTGTTGCTTCTTCCACTTTTTCTTCTGTCATTTACAGTAAAAACTTTTGTACTTCTCCCCTTCACCAAATCTCAGTTTCATGTATTGAATCCGAGCATCACCCTTCCCTTCCATTCCGGATCCTCTTCCCCAAGCTTCTTCAATGGCAGCCGCCATTTAACCGTTCTCCACGTGAAGCCTCACTGCGCCAGCACTTCCCCTCCGACCAAGCTGCTGCAAACTCCACCGAGCCAACCCGCCACCATTTCCCCTCCATCTCAGATCCAGACCCATCACCGACCTCCGCCTTTCCCTTTCATTTGCTCCACCCTCGGCCTATGGCCGATCCACCCTGCTCAGGTCTTGTTTTGCCCACCGCCCAGTCCCATGTGCTAGCCACCGCTCCAATTCCCTTCCAGCCTCTGCCACCGTATCAGCCACTCTCCGCCATCTCCCTACTCGGTAGCAAGTCGGGCTCGGACTTCTTTTTTATGAATAATATAAGGTATTATACTTGCATTGGTTTAAAAATTTTAAGCGTTTTGTTTATACTTAAAAGATATAGTATATATATCTGGAACTAGTCCATTTGTTTAATCTGAAGCAAGTTTTCCATCTGATAGTGTGTTTAAATACCTTCAAATCTATAGTATATAATAATATATTTGGTTTAATATTAGGTGTGTGTGTTTTATGTATATGAAGATTTTAAGTATAACATATTGGTTTGAAACATTTGTGCATATGTTCTGTTTCATTTAGATCTTGTCTGCATAATTTGACATATATAAGTATATATGTGTGCTTATTCATCCATATATGAGCCTGAGGTGCTGTCAGATTTTAAAAGCAACATACTCTGAGGTGCATACACTTGTAAAATGTAGTGGCATGTCAGTTGTAGACATATAGATTTTGAAGATTCAAATGGCTGCCGTGATATATACACATATCAATTAAATGTCCAGAATCAATAAAAAAAAGAAGAAGATACGTGCATGTTACTTTAAAGAAGCTCCTTCTGACACTTATTCCAAACTTTTGATCATTTTTTCCAACCAATGAAAAAAAAAATAAGAAAAAAATCTGGCAAGATATATGAAGTGTACAGATTGTTGTAGTTATATAGTTGGTAAGTTTAAGATATATACTTTAAGAATATATACCTGTACGTTAAGCACTTTATGTTAATATATATGTTATGTTTATATAGATTTTTCAAGTTATAATACTGTTCTATTAGTTTTGACTTAAATTATAATAGTTAAGGTCTGCATATAATAGTCATTTTACAGGTTGTTGCATATACACTAGGCTAGAATACGAAAGTTATCTGGATAATATTAAATATAAGTTATGCATGTGATTATATAAAGTAAATTAGGTTGAAAGGTATTTGCATGGTCACTGAACACTTCATTTGTGCAAGTTTCAACCAAACAGAAGGTTTGCTTAACCATTAAGACGATCCATTACTAACGTGAAACAAAACATATGCTTGAAAGGGTACATCATGTGGCATAGTAAATTTTATTTGGACTGGGTATTTCAATCTATAGTAAGTCAACATTTATTACTCTAGCAGCTTTGTAAATGGAACTAAATTTTCGATTATCTAGTCATAAATAGTATTACAAAAGTAAGCTAATATTCAATCAGCTCCTCCTAAACAGACAACAAGTATTAAAATATAGTATGGAATGTTAGTCATATGTCATATTAATGAGTATGTTTTAAGGTGTATCTATATTTAATTTAATGCGTGTTTAAAATTTTAAATTTATATACAAACTATTTTAATATATAAGCTATTTTAAAGTATTTTGATATATGTACTATTTTCAACATCTAAACTGTTTAGCGCTTTAAATGTAAACAATGATTTTAATTTTTAACATTCGTCCTGAAAATTTAATATTGATTTCATGGGAAGACAATAATATCTTCTATCCCTACCTAATTGATTCTGATTCGTGTCCCATCGATTATTATCTATCAGCTTTGTCCGTCAAAGTCCGCTTTCAGCTTACTTCACTTTGAGACTGTTGTTTGGATTGTTCGATTTTCTAGATCGTGATCCAATTCGTAGCTGGGTTTCAAACTGCTCTAGCTTCGAAAGGTGAGCAATCACTCACGATTAACGTTCTTTTATCTAATAAATTTGATTTCAATTGAAACGACAATTGAAATATGAGGCTGCAGTTATTTAAATTGTTATATATGCTATTATCTGTAACTGTTCACTTATGAGATATGACACCATATCCTATTGTTTATATTTATTTTGATGATATATGCCTGTTGTTATTATTATTTTCATATCTGTTATCACTATGCAAGTTCCCTGTTAGTATAGAAATCACTATGGGTTGAAATGATACATACCCGAACGGACTTTAGAATAGGTGAAAATCGTTATGGGTTGAAGTGATAAACCCAAGCGATTTTCATTTAATTGAATTTGGGATTTTGGGTTGAAATGATATCCACCCGTATATATTTAGTGTACGGATTGAAATGATAAATATCCATAGCACTTGACTATATGATAGGAAATATTTACAGACAGCGTTGGTCCATATAAATATTTTGAAAATAAATTTCTGCAGTTTAAAAATAAATATATAGGATTTAATAAATATTGGTTCTTAAAAGATTATATAAATGGAAATTTTATATATAGATTTAATAATAATATTATTGAGTTTGATTTAATCCATATAATATGTTTAAGTATCATTTAAGATTTATATTTCAAAATTTACCGTGTAAAAATTTGAATAATTAAGATTGGGAGATATATTTGGATTTATTAAAAATGGAATTTAAATAAGGATTTATTTAATTAAATCAATTTGAAATTATTGAATGGGAAATTTAAAAGGTATGATTTTATAACTGGATTTTTGATTTAAGTGATTTAATGAATATTTCACGTTTAAATAAATTAAAGAAAATATTGAGAAAAATGTAATTTCAGATTACTTAAATGATATTGAATCTAAGGTGGAAATATTTCAAGGCTAAATAATAATTTGGTTAAATCAAGATCTTTATGAAACTATTAAATTTAACTTTGAAATGTAGAATATTAAAGCTTTGAACGATACTAGAATTTAATTAGTTTATTTGTGTTTTAGATCTGTATTCGAATCAATATAAGTTGAATCTATTATTTAGAAAACTGAATTGAAATAAAATTTAGTTTGAAACGTTTAAATAATTAAAGTTTGAAATATTGAAATGTAAAAGGGGTGTTTTGTGATTTCAAATCCGAATTTAAGATCGATAAAATTGAAGCGTTTATTTTAAGATTTGAGTTGAATTTAAATTGATAAATTGAGATTGCATTTAATTTAAATAGAAAGGTCAGGTTGATGTTGAAACGATTTGTTAAGTTGAGGGAATTGAAATTACTTTATTGTATAAATTATTTAATATATATAAATACTATTTTGGGAAATATAGAGATATTTGAAGAGAAAATGATATTTGGTTTTGATGTATAAATTAAGCTGAAATGACCACGGTGTTATAGTGTATATTTCTACCTTGTAGATAGTTCCATGGACCCTTAGAGGATGGTTATCCCAAACATCCTTTAAGTTATTTGTATTTCAGTTGCTATTTCACTTGAGTTGGATTTATTGATATAAGAATGTTAATCCTGACTCGAGTGTTTTGTATTTTGCTTTACGCTCGGGTCAGACTGAGTGACACAGCATTAGAGACTCACCTTTGGAGTTCGAAGCTTCATTTGGAGGTCTAACTATCGATTCAAATTTCAGCCTTTCCAGTTGATTGGTTCAGAGAAGTCATCAGTTGCATTGGAGACTTCACTATTCGGTTGTATTTTATTTCTAACTCTGATGTATATAGTAGCTTCATGAACTACTATTCTTTATCTATTCCGCTGCATTTTTATTACTCTGTGTCTGTGATCCGTGATTGATTTATCTACTGTATATTTTAAGTTTTTGCCAAATTTTAATTAACAATTCGGTATTTTGAATTATTCAAGTCGGATATGTATGGTTTTATTGTCGATTTGAATGGTCCAAAATAGCGGGTCGTTACAGTTGGTATCAGAGCTTTGGCTCTAGGCAAAACTTAGCATATATGGTAAATTTATTTACAGAATCACTTTCGCTCGAGTTGAATCTCTGCCTTTTGACTTGATTTTCTTTGAATTTTGGAATGTCCCTCGGTTCCGAAATTCATTCTGTCTCTCCCTATTTATATTCGTTTGATTCTGGAGTATCCCATAACTCCATTGAATGATTTGTAAAGGGGTGAAAACTCCTTTTCAATTGGCATTGACTTTCCGAAGATTTCTGTATCCTCGGTTTACGATGTTGATATATCTTGTTATGCCAAATTCTATATCTCTGGCGATCGAATGTCAATTTGCCTTAGAATTCTGCATCCATCATATTGCTAAATGCACGATTGACCCGATTAAGGTTGCCGTGATTTATAGAAGTATATCCATCTCCTATTTTGTAATGTAATCATCTTCGATCGAGTCTATCTTCGAATCAGGATTCTATTGGTTAGAGTCTTCTAATTTAAATCTCTACCTTTGTTTTGAAATCCATTCTTAAATCACCCTTTGAAAAATCGAGTATGTTGTATTTTTGAAATTGTTTTGTACCGAAATTATTATTTTGATAACTATGATTTTATTCTATATATATAAAGAAAATGTTTTATATAAGGATTATATACCTATATATATATAAAGCAAATAAGAAATGTTATTCTATATAAAAAGGTTTTGAAAGGATTTGAAATTTTGAAAACTTGTAAGAAATTGATTTATATAAAAATGATTTACACCTGAAGGGTTAAATTTGAAATTCGAGAATTGAATTCCGGTATTTTGAAATTGGATTTAAGATTTTGGAAAATATATATAAAAATAATACGATTTAAAGGTATTTTTCCAAATATGAAATGTTTGAAATGAGTTCAAATGAGTTCCAATAATTTTGAAGAAATTTAAAGAAGTTTTCAAGAAAATAGAAGTCCAGAACTCACTTATGTCGCTGGAAAATAATTTCGATGATGAGTGCACGCATCATCGACATTGATTTTCGAGTTTCAGAGTGGGGGAGAGGCCACTTTAATAGCTTCGCTATGCAAGTGATTTTGTAAAACCGTTTTTGAATTCAAATTCCGAAGTATAATTTGATATTTTAGAAAGATATAAGTATATATTTGAAACAATTTAAAATGAGACCGGTGTTCAGTCCTCGAGTTTCGGATTTAATAATTAATTTATTGATTTATTATTGATTTTCAACTCTTGAATTGAAAATTTGATTTCCCTAACTATTTCGAATGTTCAAACACTTCCAAATCGAGATTAAATTTTCAAAGCTAAGAAATTTCGAAGAGTATAAAATGTTTGATAAAGAATATAAATTTAGTTTTGAAATGTTTTGAAAAAAAATAGTTTTGAATAATAGTTTTCAGAAAGGTAAAATGAATATTTCAACTAAAAATAGATAGTTTAAAAGTTTTAAAGGGATAATTATAAATTGGAAACCATTTTAAGTATAATTGATTTTGAGAAAATATTTGGTTTTGAAAATTAATTTGAAATTAAAAACCAGTACTGATATGGTGATTTTGGAAATGAATTTGTTTGACTTGAATTATTTTAATTTGGAAACTGGGATAATTTTCTAAACCTATTATTTTTGGAACTTTGAAATTTAGATATTTAATTTGGAAGAAAATTTGGTGAAATCATATATGATTTTGAAACTGAATTGATATTGAAATGATTTGAAATTTGAGAACCTTATATTATTAAGCACTTGAAATGGGAGTGGTCGAACTTATATAAAATGGATTGTATAAGTATGAAATTGATTTGAAATCCATTGATTTGAAGGTACTCAATTTGGAAAGCTATTTTATATAATCGAAGTCTATATAAGTATGATTTGATCTACTATTGATTTGGAAAGTATTCGATTTGGGAAAAAGGGAATCCTATATATAATGGACTTTATATAAGTATGATATTTGAAAGTGATTTGAAAAGGTACTATATGATATATATTTTCGAAGTAAAGATATGGAAAGTGCCTTCTGCTTGATATCCGCTTTGTGGACACATCGTGGATTCATTCTATCGATATTATTCTTTCTGATTTTTGGTTTTCCGGATGTAATACTCGAGTGTTCCCACCGTGGCGTAACCCATGGTTTTTTTTTTCTCTCGTGAATGCATAGCGAAATTGCCTGGCTGAGTCTTGCCTAGGGGTACGGATTGTTTCCTGGTGGATCCAGGCGTAACCATTGTGTATCCTGCACTCTACTAGTCATCATGGCGTAACTCGCAGGGCTGAGAAAGCTTACGGATATGGATTGTTTCCTGGGGGATCCAGGCGTAACCATTGTGTATCTGCGAACCATGGTCAGACAAAGGTTTTGGTTTGGTTGTTTTGTTTGGATTGTACTTTCCATATCTGTTTTAAAGGTTTTTCAAGTATTTTCACTGGGTTTTGAAACAAGTCTACTAGGTACTTGAAGAATTCTAGCTTTGCGCCTGATCAACGCATGGCCAGAGTCTGCAAGAATGAGGATAAACTTGTTGAAACATCGAGTTATAAAAGTATTTTCGAAAGGAAAATTTATTTCGATATAATAGTATTTTATTATAAAAGTATTATTATAAAGGTATTTATTATAAAAATATTTTTCCCAACAAAGAAATTTTGAATTAATATTTGAAATTTAAATTCTTATGGTTCTAGATTAATTATTCGTGCTCGATTCTATTCTTTGAGTCTACCTTATCTTCTCAGCTTTAGTTGTTCACCTATATTCCGTTCCAGAATCTACCTTCCTTTCCTTTTTGAATATAATCTTTTAAAGATTGCTTATCTGTATACTACATTGGTTAATAGAAAATTTTAGTGGTATATATATTTTTGAAGTTATCAATTAAATAAAAAATATTTAAAGAAAATGATTATTAATTTAATTGATAATATTTGAAAAGTATTTTGAGATAAATTAATAAAATTTATGAATTATGGATTTAATGTGTTCAATAGCTTATGGGAAATAAAACTAATTAGGTAAATAGTTGTTTCTAAATAGTTTTCATATATTTATAAAGGTGTTATTTAAACACATAAATGTTATTTATAAAAGAAGCAGGAAATTTTACAAACGGATTTTGAAAAGTTTTAAAGTATTAAAGATAATTGAACTAAAAATGAAGTTTTCAAATGAACATTTCAAGTAAAATTATATAGTTTTAAATTAATTATTTACCCTTGACTTTCTATCTACTTTTATTTCTGGTTGTTTCTATTCTCCTACCTCCTCCCTTTTCGGGGACGAAAAGTTTTGAGTGGGGGAGAGTGTAACGACCCGGAAAGTTTTAAAATTTTTAATTGATTTTATAACGTATTTAATTGAAAATTTGTAAATTTTTATAATAATTGAATCTTTAGAATATAATGTTCATGTATTTAGAATACATATATTTAAATATAGCAGGTTGTAAATTTTCAATTAATTTTATCAAAGTTTATTTCATTGTGGAATTTTATTAAATTCAAGCTAGCTAATAATTGCTGATAATAAATTTATTTTCAAGCCTGAATATTTTTCTACAGAAAATTTCTAACCAAATTCGGACGTCCACTGCTCCGTTTACATTATTTCTCCCTTCAGTTTCAAAAATTTGAAACGTGCGGTCCAATTCAAGCTATTAATTGCTTTAATTGATTTCTGAATCAGTGCGTAGCGGTTACTTTCCTACCGTTAAAAATTGTGACTATTGATTTATTTTCTTACCGTTCAAAATTTTATCGGTTACAAAACAATAAATAACTTACATTTATTTCTTACTGGATTCACGTGCTGACCATACAAATATTTATCGCTTTTTAATAATTTGACCGTTGAACTGTTCATCTACGTTATACAATATTTTATTTAAGACAAATTGGATACACATTTCATTTCAATTTCTTTGTTGCTTCTTCCACTTTTTCTTCTGTCATTTACAGTAAAAACTTTTGTACTTCTCCCCTTCACCAAATCTCAGTTTCACGTATTGAATCCGAGCATCACCCTTCCCTTCCATTCCGGATCCTCTTCCCCAAGCTTCTTCAATGGCAACCGCCATTTAACCGTTCTCCACGTGAAGCCTCACCGCGCCAGCACTTCCCCTCCGACCAAGCTGCTGCAAACTCCACCGAGCCAACCCGCCACCATTTCCCCTCCATCTCAGATCCAGACCCATCACCGACCTCCGCCTTTCCCTTTCATTTGCTCCACCCTCGGCCTATGGCCGATCCACCCTGCTCAGGTCTTGTTTTGCCCGCCGCCCAGTCCCATGTGCCAGCCACCTCTCCAATTCCCTTCCAGCCTCTGCCACCGTATCATCCACTCTCCGCCATCTCCCTACTCGGTAGCAAGTCGGGCTCGGACTTTTTTTTATGAATAATATAAGGTATTATACTTGCATTGGTTTAAAAATTTTCAGCGTTTTGTTTATACTTAAAAGATATAGTATATATATCTGGAACTAGTCCATTTGTTTAATCTGAAGCAAGTTTTCCATCTGATAGTGTGTTTAAATACCTTCAAATCTATAGTATATAATAATATATTTGGTTTAATATTAGGTGTGTGTGTTTTATGTATATGAAGATTTTAAGTATAACATATTGGTTTGAAACATTTGTGCATATGTTCTGTTTCATTTAGATCTTGTCTGCATAATTTGACATATATAAGTATATATGTGTGCTTATTCATCCATATATGAGCCTGAGGTGCTGTCAGATTTTAAAAGCAACATACTCTGAGGTGCATACACTTGTAAAATGTAGTGGCATGTCAGTTGTAGACATATAGATTTTGAAGATTTAAATGGCTGCCGTGATATATACACATATCAATTAAATGTCCAGAATCAATAAAAAAAAGAAGAAGATACGTGCATGTTACTTTAAATAAGCTCCTTCTGACACTTATTCCAAATTTTTGATCATTTTTTTCCAACCAATGAAAAAAAAAATAAGAAAAAAATCTGGCAAGATATATGAAGTGTATAGATTGTTGTAGTTATATAGTTGGTAAGTTTAAGATATATACTTTAAGAATATATACCTGTACGTTAAGCACTTTATGTTAATATATATGTTATGTTTATATAGATTTTTCAAGTTATAATACCGTTCTATTAGTTTTGACTTAAATTATAATAGTTAAGGTATGCATATAATAGTCATTTTACAGGTTGTTGCATATACACTAGGCTAGAATACGAAAGTTATCTGGATAATATTAAATATAAGTTATGCATGTGATTATATAAAGTAAATTAGGTTGAAAGGTATTTGCATGGTCACTGAACACTTCATTTGTGCAAGTTTCAACCAAACAGAAGGTTTGCTTAACCATTAATGTAACCTCCCGCCTTTTTGCACACTTTAAACCGACACACGTGCCAATTCAAAGCATACGCAAGGGCGGATTGTTATGGGGTAAATAAGAAAAACAGAGCAGGAATAAAACAAATAGAATCTCACAGCGGCAGGATAAAATATAATAATAAATATACATTTCAAAACAGTTTACAAAACAGTTATTTCGCTTATACAATGAACATCAGAGTTACACATCCCAATACAACAATGCAGCGGAATATAGAGAGTGTGTGGTGCAATGCTATATATATAAAATAATGCTGAATCTTCGTCTTCGTCCTCCAAAGCTAAACCTGCTATCCTGAAATGCTCGGACTGACCCGAGCGAATTTGAAAAGACAAAAACACTCGAGTCAGACTAGAATATCTTATGTGAGTTAAATAAACAGAAATAAATATGAGTACAGTAACTCAAGAGATGCTCGGGATTTACATCTCCTAAGGATCCGTTAAACTATTTACTATGTAGTATATTGCGCTATTATAATAGTGTCTATTTATAAAATAAACTTACTTTTTAATAGCGTTAAGGGGTTACCCATATAGCCCTTAACACGTAATAGTCCCAGTAGTCCATCCAATATCATAGCTCCTCCTACTCGGGAAGCAACTAGAGGATACCACACGGGCTACGGGAGAAAACCAAACTCGTACAAGGCGCGATAGGGTAGGTGACACGGCACAACTAGGCAATGCCAGGGTAGATATACCAATTACGCTTCCGGGCCGATGGTAACGCGAAGCCGCAGCAACCGCCCACCTCGAAACAACTCCCCAAATCAAAAAAATAGAAGTGGCCACTGAATCAATCCAAAGTCATAGTATAATATCGAAGAGGAGTGTCCGATCAGAGGAATGACCTCATTAACCCGTCGATCGCTCCTGTTTTAGCCACCTTATGCCAACTCACGGGAGTCGGGTCCACGTATTTACCTTACAGGAATCGTCGCCACCAACCTACTTCATTCTGGAATCTCCACCGCGTACACGGTTAGTCAAAGTGGTTTTCGGTATCGACAGAGAGTATGTCCATATCCGATCCCGGTCTCTTTGCCAACCCATCGTTATTATAACACCGCGGTTATTTAAAACAGTTTATACTTTAAAACCAGAATATAATCCATTTCAAAACCATAATATTACGATATCATTCCAAAACCCAAAACCATATTTTTCCACTTATTCCAAATATAATTCCTTTCAAAAAATTAAAAGGCTTTAGCTTCATAATATCTGAAAATCGAATATTTTCAAAGCTTAATATTTTTGGAAATCCATAATTTCAAACCATAACTTTTAAACTCAAATGGTTTGGATATTCAACGGTATGCGAATTAAAAAGGTTTAACTTTACTGTTGCTTTATAAAGAAATAAATTACACGGCTTTCCAAATATTTCTTCTTTTAAAGTTAAACCAAAATCCAAAATATTACCTCAAGTCCCAAAACCATTTCAATTTTATATATATTTATATCCATTTTTGAGCATTAATATTTCAACTAAAGTTGGATTTTTATCCTTTCAAAAATTAATGTTCTATTAATTAATCTTGACCATTCACATAAAATCCATAATTAATAAAACTTCAATTTCTAGTAAAATATATATATAAATTTTCCAATTCAAATTTTTACTAGAATATCCATTTCTATTTATTTTGGGAAAATCCAATTTCAAATATCATATCTTAAAATTTCCAACTTTACATTTAAACATAGGATATAAATTTACCAACTCCATTTTCTAAATTTCTTCCATTTCAATAAAGAAATTTATCCACCTTTTAAATTCCTAAATTTTAACTTCATAGGTATATAAATATGGAATAAAATATTTATACAATATAAAATTTAAGATTTATAAACCGTATTCAATCCAAACCATAGAAATCACATTAAAATAGTTATATATAGACCGCGGTGCCTGTATAAAATTTTCTATCCTATGGTCAAGTGATACGGATATTTATCATTTCAATCCGCAATTTAAAAATAAAACTTTGCGGTTTTATCATTTCAAACCACAATCCCGAAAATGTAAAATGCATGCTAACTGGCAGTTAATGATATCCACATAAATCATCCATTCAACAACACATCCATCACCCAATTTCAACCATCAATCAATATCAATCCATATCAATCAATAACAATATTAGTTCGATAATATGCAACGGGTAATAACTGTCAGTTTATTCAAATTAAATTTCAACTATTAATCTAACCATTTATATTTAGAGATAATTTATATAACTGTTAACTAGCATTTCATATGCAAACAAAATTCCTAACAGCAAATTAATACGCAATTAATCAACTTAATTAACAGCTAAATTCAATAAATGCAATTCAACAGATATGGATGAAATAACATGCCAAAAGCTCATAAATAAATTTCTATTCATTTCTAAAATTTATTGAACAAACATAAAAGCTTCTAGTAATTGTGAGTGGGTTAAAACACTCACCTTTTGAATTTAAATCGAATTTAAATTCGATTTAAACCCAAAAATTCGCCCGTCTCAGAATTTGTCCAAACCAGCGTCATCAAGTCCGGAATTAAATTACGATCCTAACGCAAAAAAAATCGTGTGAATCCGAATTCGTATGAGAAAGTTATTGGATAAAACGTGATCGAAATTCAAATTTAAATTAAAACAAAACAAACCACTCATAAACTGCCACGTCATCCCTGCATCATCCTCTCTACCTCACAGAACGCGGCTACAGGAACACGAGACCCCAACACCACCTACAGCCGCACCTTTGACCGCCTCCCCTGGCCACCACCGGCCGCCATTCGCCTCGGCACCATGGCCGTTGACTCCGCCTTGACCCCTGCTATCGGCCGCCCCCATCCCGGTTGCCTGAAATGGCCGCCGCCGCCGCCTAGAAATAGGGTTTCGAAACCCTAAAACGCCAAATTTGACCACCACCGGTCACTAAACTCCACCAGACCAACGTCGTTGAACTCCCCACAAGAATCTCCACCAAACCCATATCTTGATTTTGCCGATTTGATGAAAAATCAAAAACCCCTAAATCAAACCTTAGGGTTTTCGAATTTCTGACCTTTGACTGAGTTTCCAGGACGATTCGAGCATCGATTGCAAAAACAGATGTCACATATAGATTCGTATTGAAGAAATCTACAACATATAAATTTTTGGGAATTTTCTGAAGACTTTAAATTTTCACTTTGTTTTGCAATTTGAAATTGGATCTGAGGAGCATCCATTGAGGAAGAAAGAATGGTTGAAGAATGAACGTACAGCATAAGCAAATAAAATGGGGCTAGGGTTTATAGCCATGCTTATATAGGTAGGCTAGAGATAGAGAAGATGGACTGGATAAGCGAACGTACGGAATAAAACACGGCCCAAAAAGCCCGCTATGCCTCCGGAATCGAATTTGTTAAAACTATATATCCAAATAGGTGTTTTAAAATATTCTGAACGCGATGGAAAAAGTTTCACGTCCAAATTTGGTCGTATGAAGAAGTTATGCTGAAAACAAGATTTCCAAATTGATTTCAAATTGATTTTTAATAAAATTGATTTCAAGGCGTTTCGCGTCCGTACGATCAAACGACAAGTCCGATCGATACGAAACTTGAAACCCTATAACAATTCACCGATACGGATCCGATGAAACTGGTTTCGTCGAAATCCGAGTCCGTGACAAAAATGACCATTTTAATATTTATTAAATAAATCAAATAAATTAAAAATCCAATTTTTATATTTCAACTTCTAATATAGGCCCCATTTCATTATTTATATACTTCAATCAATTCTAAATTATTTACCAAGCTTGGATGTGAATTAAAATCTATCAGTATATAAATTTGCAGCTAAATATCTGCACTTCCTTATTATTTAGAGATTATAAATTTTATTCTAAACCCAATTATTAAATCTTATACCTTTATTCTCACCTCTTAAATCAAATTAAATAAATACTTGATTTCCATTTCAACTCATCTTTGGATTGAAATTAACCTTTTTACTATAATTAAATTCCAAATTATCAATAACCCTTATTTTTCTTAACTATTTATTAATTCCAATCCAATTGAATTCAACACTATAAATTTGATTAATTTATTATATTCACTTCCTTTCTATTATTCAAAGTTATTGTTGTAAATACGACGAATACTAACATTAGTTTAAGATTTCACTCAATGTTTACAAATTCCATTTCAAGTTAATAACGTAATATTTTACGTTCAATTCTATTTTATTTGTCGTACATACCACTTGTTGAATTAAATACTCAAATCATAAATAAATCTTGCTTCTAAAGTTATACCAACAATGGTCCAGTTAAAATTTGAATTAGCTTTAGCTTTATTTTATGGAATTAACTTATTGCAATAAATCCAAATTAATAAATACGCCTTGATTCCTATATTAACTTCTTTGGTTTCAATTAACCTTTTATGGTGAGTATGAATTCCAATGTATAATTGAAACCTTTATATCCATTTTATTTCACTATTCCATTTTTTTATTATTAAATCCATTATAGCCAAATGCATGTAATTAACATACATAAATATATTTTATAAGTCTGCACTTAATTATTACCTTACAATATGTTTTTACGTTACTATAAATTTATACACTCTTCCGTTTCTACATTAATAATTATTACGGTAACGTTTCTCTTAATTAAAACTTTCTTCATAATTGAATGAAATTTATATTTAATACATACTACAGAATTACAATCACCTATGTTCTATCCAACATACATTAAAAGTTCACTACCATAAATTTACCATACATTTATCCAATGGTTACATCCTCAAATTAACAATTTAATCCCATTATACAATTGCAATTCACACTATTTATTGTTACATTAATACTATTTCGAATTTTAATCTTTTAGTATTAATTTAACAATCGTATTAAATTAAGAGGTTATGATGATTTCCACTATATATATACACTACATTTAAAACCCAACAGTCGTTTCAACTCCTTTGTATTGTATTATATTGGTTATCCATCACTGCCTTTTATTTTACTACCTAGATTCACATATAGTTACAATATTACCATTATATATATATATATAAACACATAGGAAATCTAAATTCTTGTCATAAATTCTTAAATTTATATTATATTAATGAAACCCCCTTTTGTTAATATTTTTATTAACATCTTCAATTACAACATTTATTGGTTTCTTAAAATAAATCCTTTAACCAAATGCGACAAATTTCACTACCCAAATCTATTGTCATAAAATCTTGTTATTAAATTCCAATTACTATAACAAATCACTACGTTTTCTAAAATAAATATCTAAACTTTTATTTTATTCTCAATTAGATTAGAAATTATATTAAGTTAATCCATTTAATATTATCCAAATTTACGGGTCGTTACAATTAAGATGATCCATTACCAACGTGATCAAACAAAACATATGCTTGAAAGGGTACATCATGTGGCATAGTAAATTTTATTTGGACTGGGTATTTTAATCTATAGTAAGTCAACATTTATTACTCTAGCAGCTTTGTAAATGGAACTAAATTTTCGACTATCTAGTCATAAATAGTATTACAAAAGTAAGCTAATATTCAATCAGCTCCTCTTAAACAGACAACAAGTATTAAAATATAGTATGGAATGTTAGTCATATGTCATATTAATGAGTATGTTTTAAGGTGTATCTATATTTAATTTAATGCGTGTTTAAAATTTTAAATTTATATACAAACTATTTTAATATATAAGCTATTTTAACGTATTTTGATATATGTACTATTTTCAACATCTAAACTGTTTAGGCGCTTTAAATGTAAACAATGATTTTAATTTTTAACATTCGTCTTGAAAATTTAATATTGATTTCATGGGAAGACAATAATATCTTCTATCCCTACCTAATTGATTCTGATTCGTTTCCCTTCGATTATTATCTATCAGCTTTGTCCGTCAAAATCCGCTTTCAGCTTACTTCACTTCGAGACTGTTGTTTAGATTGTTCGATTTTCTAGATCGTGATCCAATTCGTAGCTGGGTTTCAAACTGCTCTAGCTTCGAAAGGTGATAAATCACTCACGATTAACGTTCTTTTATCTAATAAATTTGATTTCAATTGAAACGACAATTGAAATATGAGGCAGCAGTTATTTAAATTGTTATATATGCTATTATCTGTAACTGTTCACTTATGGGATATGACACCATATCCTATTGTTTATATTTATTTTGATGATATATGCCTGTTGTTATTATTATTTTCATATCTGTTATCACTATGCAAGTTCCCTGTTAGTATAGAAATCACTATGGGTTGAAATGATACATACCCGAACGGACTTTAGAATAGGTGAAAATCGTTATGGGTTGAAGTGATAAACCCAAGCGATTTTCATTTAATTGAATATGGGATTTTGGGTTGAAATGATATCCACCAGTATATATTTAGTGTACGGATTGAAATGATAAATATCTGTAGCACTTGACTATATGATAGGAAATATTTACAGACACCGTTGGTCCATATAAATATTTTGAAAATAATTTTCTGCAGTTTGAAAAGAAATATATAGGATTTAATAAATATTAGTTCTTAAAAGATTATATAAATGGAAATTTTATATATAGATTTAATAATAATATTATTGAGTATGATTTAATCCATATAATATGTTTAAGTATCATTTAAGATTTATATTTCAAAATTTACCGTGTAAAAATTTGAATAATTAAGATTGGGAGATATATTTGGATTTATTAAAAATGGAATTTAAATAAGGATTTATTTAATTAAATCAATTTGAAATCATTGAATGGGAAATTTAAAAGGTATGATTTTATAACTGGATTTTTGATTTAAGTGATTTAATGAATATTTCACGTTTAAATAAATTAAAGAAAATATTGAGAAAAATGTAATTTCAGATTACTTAAATGATATTGAATCTAAGGAGGAAATATTTCAAGGCTAAATAATAGTTTCGTTAAATCAAGATCTTTATGAAACTATTAAATTTAACTTTGAAATGTAGAATATTAAAGCTTTGAACGATACTAGAATTTAATTAGTTTATTTGTGTTTCAGATCTGTATTCGAATCAATATAAGTTGAATCTATTATTTAGAAAACTGAATTGAAATAAAATTTAGTTTGAAACGTTTAAATAATTAAAGTTTGAAATATTGAAATGTAAAAGGGGTGTTTTGTGATTTCAAATCCGAATTTAAGATCGATAAAATTGAAGCGTTTATTTTAAGATTTGAGTTGAATTTAAATTGATAAATTGAGATTGCATTTAATTTAAATAGAAAGGTCAGGTTGATGTTGAAACGATTTGTTAAGTTGAGGGAATTGAAATTACTTTATTGTATAAATTATTTAATATATATAAATACTATTTTGGGAAATATAGAGATATTTGAAGAGAAAATGATATTTGGTTTTGATGTATAAATTAAGCTGAAATGACCACGGTGTTATAGTGTATATTTCTACCTTGTAGATAGTTCCATGGACCCTTAGAGGATGGTTATCCCAAACATCCTTTAAGTTATTTGTATTTCAGTTGCTATTTCACTTGAGTTGGATTTATTGATATAAGAATGTTAATCCTGACTCGAGTGTTTTGTATTTTGCTTTACGCTCGGGTCAGACTGAGTGACACAGCATTAGAGACTCACCTTTGGAGTTCGGAGCTTCATTTGGAGGTCTAACTATCGATTCAAATTTCAGCCTTTCCAGTTGATTGGTTCAGAGAAGTCATATGTTACATTGGAGACTTCACTATTCGGTTGTATTTTATTTCTAACTCTGATGTATATAGTAGCTTCATGAACTACTATTCTTTATCTATTCCGCTGCATTTTTATTACTCTGTGTCTGTGATCCGTGATTGATTTATCTACTGTATATTTTAAGTTTTTGCCAAATTTTAATTAACAATTCGGTATTTTGAATTATTCAAGTCGGATATGTATGGTTTTATTGTCTATTTGAATGGTCCAAAATAGCGGGTCGTTACAAAATAACTATTGTTTTGTAGTGAACAAAAAGAGGAAGTCGAAGTGTCTTTGTAGCGAATAGATCGCTCCTGAACACTTCAAAAAACATACATATATGAGATTTATAAGGGACTTTTGTAGAAAGACCCTAAGGGGTTTCTCACCAATGTTGATTTATTTTTTACCTATGTTGCTTATATGGAAGTTTGATTGAAATATATGAGTTGATTAATTGGTTATTTGTGAAAGTGTCGTTATAGCGACTATCGCTATACCAACACTTATGATATCTCATTGTTCATTCTTTGTCTTGTGCTTGCTTCATAAATATTTGGTCATGATTTTACGCTTGTAAATGTTGTTTGAATCAAATTTTGATGGCTTGTAAATGGTTATAACACCTAACTTCAAAGTGTTTAAAAGTTAGAAAAATTTTGATCGTAGTTTTGCAGTTCGAAAGCCAAGTTTAAAACAATTTTCAAATGTGTTTTATTAACTTTAGTGTTCTTTAAATTTTTGTGAATGCATACTAGGATCATAGTAAGTTGTTCTAAAAATAAAGTATAGTATTCGTACTTTGTAAAAACATGGAAAAATTCCATTTCAAATAGAACTGATTCAAAGGAATTTTCCATACTCCCTTTAAAGGCACTTTTGCGGCACTATTTTCAACTTTTATAAAATGGTTTTAAATTTGATTTTTCTTTTTCAATCCTTTTAGTGAACTTTTCTAACATATATTTTAGTGTTTTGAAAGTAGTTTGAATTTTTTATATATGTTTTAAATTATTTAATATAAATTATCAAAGAAGAAGTTTAATTTCGAAAAAAGGAAAGGAAAGGGTTTTGAGTTTTTAATATGTTATAAAATTGAGATTTTCCAGGTGATATTTGAAATTGATGTTTCTAAAACTACATTTCAAGTATTTTTGAGTTTATTAAAAAGTAAAAAGAAGCATGGATTACAACGTCATTGTTGTAATAAACGTTTTTCAAGAATTGAAAAGATTCCATGGATTATAACACTTATTACTTGACTTAATGAGTGTTGATATTCATAAATATTTAGAGGAGTTTTGTTTTAAAGACGATAATAAGTTTATTTATAAATGATATTTTGTAAATGAAAAGATCTTTAAAAAGAATGTTTTATAAATAAAGCTAAGTGTAATTTGTTTTGGGTTTATAGTAAACAATGTTTTATTAACATTTTTTGTTATCCTTCTTTTTAATACATTTAGAAATATAATTAGCACTTTAAAAGAATATTTTAAAGAGTGTTTTTGAAGTGTTTTAAAAATATTTGTGATGTGAAAATCAAGCACAAGTGTGAGTCGAATGTTTTAAAAGTTTGATTTGTTTAAGAAAATATTTAGTCTTACACTTAGCGCTAAACATTGAGGGAAACTCAATTATCTTTTAAGTTAAGAATATACGTTGAGGCAACACTGCCCTAACTTGTTCGGCTCATTGTTGACCCCTGGATAGTGGCTTGGTTTAGAATCGACAAGTGGTGATAAGTGTAAGAGATTTAATTTCTATAAGTGATATCACTTATATAGAATGGATTTAGGCATATGCTTAGCGCTAACGTTGAGGGAACTCTTCCTATTCTTAAAGTTAAGAATGTATGTCAAGTCAAGGTAGGAAGCAACACTGTCCTAACTTGGTTAGCTTCATTCTTTCCTCGGTGTAGTACTTGCTTGAGATCGATGAGTTGTGATAAGTATATGAGATTTTAATTTCCATATACATCATTTTTTGTTATTTGATTCATTGATTATCAATTTTGATATCTTTTGTTGTTCTTGGTTGATTCAAGACGATTTGTTGCCCATTTGGAGCATTGATATCCTTCTTTATGTTTCGTCAATCTAAGACGATTTGTAGCTCGTTCTGAGCATTGGCATCCAACACCGGTGATAACTAAAACCAAAGAGCGATGGGGAGCTAAGCTATATATGTCGCGTCTATTAGGTATGTTCATATCTATCTAGAGAGGTTTCAATTGCATGCATGCGGTGATGTGGATTTATTCGGATTCTCGAATGTTGTTCGTGGGGGTCTAGCTTGGAAATTCTCAAGAGTGATGCATGTGTGGCGTGGGATTTCAAGTATATTTTATCCTGAGGTATACTTTTGGTGTTGGGTGTGCACCCTTTTAGTCGTGTTGGATGAATTAATTCTCCTTGTTTTGATTCGAACCTTGAAGTTAATCCTTTCTTAATCGCATCTAGAAGTGCCTTGTGCTCTTCTCTATGTTTAGTTATTTGTGTCCATTCTTTAAATTTGAATTTTGTTCCGACTTGTTTCCATTCTTCCACAAATGGAAGTTGTTCTCGTGAGGTAAAACTCATTGAATGTTTAGCAGCGTGGTCTCATAAATTATTTCATATTCATTATATTTCTTGAGTTTTCTCACGTTAGTTTTCCAGACTGATTCGTCTGTTATTTTATTATAATGCTTCGGTCAGACGTGTATTTTTTTAGATTGTCGTTAGTGGGATATGGAGCTCATGGAGGGGAGTTGAATGTTCATCTGCCATAGTATTTTTATTTTTTTCCATATTATTATGTATACCCATCAGCAATTGTAAGATCAGGGAGTTATAATTTTCCAGGTTGATGAGATTTTTTTTAACTCTAATACCATATATCTAAGAGTGACGACTTTTACTTTTTTGTTATATTATATGTTGTCTTTCCACTGTGAGATTATGTTTCCTCTGTTCCTTTTTTTTACTATAACAATCTACCCTTCTAGCATTTTGATTCTCGACAGTGAATACCGTAGATGTATTAGGGCCGACTTTTGAGTGTCAAAAAGGTGGGTCGTTACAAGTTGACTTCAGTTGACCATGATACTAACCCATATAACTAAGGAGACGAATCCTCTCTTGAATAGTGCTTCACTTCTAATACTTCCACTCGACCTAACTATAGTCACTTGATGGACGCCGAACCATGATTTGACTGAAATCAAAGCAGAGCTTTCATATTGAAGATCGACAGCGTTCTCAAATCGAGAGAACTACATAGATCGATCACATCGATATTTTCTAGTTTTACCTTAGTTATATTAACCAATAGAAAACTACCGAATAAGTCATTCCATAGGAACAAAAAGTGTTTTTTTTTTGAGACATGCCTCCTTTTAGGGAAAATAATCTCTCCCAAGTAATTAGTGGTAGTAAGATAGACTTGGATGAGATTCAATAAACTACCATAGAAACTGAATATTTAGATAGTAGTTTAACACTCATTGAAACACACAACCTATCGGATCTTGTGTGGAATATAATGGCCAGAGAGGTACTATGGGTTACTCACTAATGGTGAGAATGAGGATTGCGTCATTATTATGATGAGGATCCCCTTGCATACCGACAAACATTATAGACTAAAGACTTTGTGGCTTGATGCAATGAAATTCGAAATGGATACCATGTACGAAAGTAATGTTTAAAATTTGAAAAATGTACCTGAAGGTTGAAACTAATCAGTAAAAATGGATCTTTTGAAAAAATATCGGTGAAGATGAAAAGGTATAAACCTATAAAGCAGGTAGTGAAAGGTTTCCGTCAAATTCACCGTGTTGATTATGATAAAATGTTTTCTCTAATCACCATGCTTAAATTAGTTTGGATTCTACCTATAGTGCTACTGATTATTATTACAAAATATGGAAAATGCATATGAAAAACAGAGTTTCTGAATGGTGACTTAAAAGAGATTGTTTATATGCCATGATTAAAGGGTTTCGATGCCTGTGGAAGAAGCGACAAGGCATGTAGACTCTTAATATCAATCTATATATGGACTTAAGCAAGCATATAGAAGTTAGAATAGATGTTTTGACAAGGTAATCAAACAACTTGGTTTCAATTAAAACACAGATGAAGCATGTTCGTATATGGGAAAGAACAAAATGATGTTATAACAATCTTTGTTTTATATGTTAATGATTTACTACTGATTAATAACGACAAACCAATTTTACAATCAATGAAAACTAAGTTGCCCAATAATTTTTCAATAAACGGTTTATGGTAGGAATCCTTTATACTAGGTACAAAGATCTATGGAGATTGATATAAATGGATATTGGATTGTTCCAAGTAATAAACATAGATACGATACCAAGAATAGTATGCAAAATTCCAAGCATGGAAAGGTTCTAGTGTGACATTGAATTATTCTTTCTAAGAAAGAATGCCCACCTACAGATGAAGAAAGATAACATATGATTAGGGTTCCTCGTACATATACAATATGATCCTTTACATATGCTATGTCATGTAATAGGCCAGATATATCTTTTATGGTGGGTGTACTTAGCCATTATCAATCGATTCTGGGCAAAAATCATTGTGCAGAAGTCAAGGTCATCGGTGAGTATTTAAGAATACCAAGGATTTATTTCTTACATATGGAAACGGTGAACTCCTCATGAAAGGGTACTCAAACTCAATTTTTCATAGTAATGTTGGTGACTGCAAATCAGTTTATGGATTCGTATTTACCCTCAATGAGGGAGCCATTAATTGGAAGAATTCAAAACAAGAAGTTATAGCAGATTCAACCATAGAGGCCGAGTACGTCGCCTTAATGATGCCAAAAAGAAGCAGTGTGGATGTGCAAATTCATTAAAGAGCTAAGAGTGGTCCAAAGCATTAAAGGTCCCATGTAGAAGTGATGTGAGAATAATGCAACAATACAGACTGCTAAAGAAATGCAAGATCATAGGAAGTCAGAACACATCCTCCAAAAACTCCACATAATAAGTTAGTTTATCGAGGTAGTTATCGAGAGTAGCTACTAAAGATAACATCATAAATCCATTCACCAACACCCTTTTTCAATCCAATTTAGGAAAAATGATCTAACATATGGGCATACGACACCATAATAGGTGCCAAGTGTAGGTAGGATACTAACAGAGTTATTGTTATATCGTAGGGGAAATTTTTTAAATAGTTACGTAATAAAACTTTTGTAAAGGAATCTTGTTCGAAATAAAGTTTGATTTTACTATTATTTTCTATTATATGTGTTGTTATATAGTGATATAAGTAATGTCAATAATCCATTAAACATATATAAGTAGAAAATTTTTAAGAAAGATATTTTATGGATTGCAATTACGAATATATTCATAATCAGAGTTTTGAATTGATATTTAAAACACTTATGCTTCAATGTTCCTAGTCAAGATGTATCGAGAAAATGATATTTATATATCCGTTGAGACTATAGTGCATAGTGATCTTCACGCGATGGACGATGAATTACTCATGATCGTTAGGGATACCAAGGGATTATGTTCTTATGGTTGTTTGGAACAATCATAGACACCAATGGATTATGTATTTATGGTTGTTTGGAACAATCATAGAATGACCCAACGAGAGTCCTTTTATATCAGTATTATTGGAATTGATCCGACTGGCAATGGATAAATTTCATAACAATTTTCCTAATTGGATCTTCATAGGCATATAAAAGTTATTAATTAACATTAAATCGAAACTATATATGTTAAATTAAAATCGCATTTTATTTTCAGGTATTTTATATTTACAGAATTAATCATATTGTTTGCACCAAAAATTGGCACATACACCCAATATAAATTTTGTAGCATAATAAATGAAGAATATTAAATGTAAACAAAGTGATCATAACAAAATGCAATAAGTAAAAAACAGAGATACATCAGTTTATAGTAGTTCAGCGTTGTTTTCCTACGTCCACTTCGAAGAGATAGCTTTATTAATCACGTTTTAAACTGAAAACAAGAGGAATTAGATGAAAATCCTTAGTTACAAAAGAATACAAAGCAACAAGCAGCATAAAGGCCCCGAAAATGAACAATCAAGTCTATACTTGTAGAGGAAGACGACGAAATATCTCCCTAAAAATTCAATAAAAGGCACTCCAGATCCATAGGGGCGAACTTGAGGGATTGCATGGCCCAAATCTCATGGAGTAGGGATCGAGGATGATCCATATTTGTGTGGATTTTGGGCTACGAACACTATGAGGGGTTCTTCATAATAAAATACACGTATCCTCCAAGTTCCATGCCAACTAGATCTGTAGATATTGAGTTATTGATCGATCTTTGTTGCAACGTGTTATGTTGTCTGATTTAGGCTGATCACTCTAGAGGAAAGACGGCCGATCCCTCTTACTTCATCATCTTGGGGTATGATCCTTAAGGTGGACTCCCTAGGGTCCCATCTTCTTGTTCCCAAAGTTTCAAGTGTATTGGACTTTTGGATTTTAAGCTATCAATCATTTTCCGTTGAATTGCATTGTTGGACTGGATACGATACGATCCCTTTGATACGATCCCTTTTATAGGTGAATTAATTTGCCGATAACTTGAGCATAAAAACTCCAAATGACTTGTGATTTTAAATGTAGCCTTGTGGGGCCTTTCTTGTCACTTTAGATCAATCTCACCCAAACTAGGATAAAAATTGAGGATATGTATCGATCCACTAGGGGAAGGGATAGACACCGATCCCCTACCTAGGGAGGTACTAATCCATACTTAGAATATTATGGAGAGTCTATCTCTTGGTCTCAGTTGATTATTGTTTCATATCATTGCCTATGATTGATATCTGAGCCTAATAATCATATCTTTGGGCTGCCTTCCTCGATGATCGTTCAGTCTAATTTGTTTAGTCGGTCTAAATATAGTCAGGCCAAAAGGCAGGATAACATTTGCCCTTCAATGTACGTCTTGTTTCGAACACGAGTTCTTTGAATTGAAGCAAGTTAGAGTTGTCGGGAAGAATTCCATTCAATTTTCTTGATAGTCGCTATCCTTACATTGAATTCTCTTTTTCGAAGAGTCATATCTCTCTCTATTTGCTATGACGCTTGGTCGATATTTTTCAGCATAAAACTGGAGTGCACTCTCTCAATTATTATTTGTGCCTGGTTCTATTGAGCTAGTAATTCTTGGTTACCTAATCCAGTCTCTTCTCTAAAAACTCTAGGTGAGAATTCGATTTTTTCGGTTTCAAGAAATTGAATTATGGGGATGCACATGTGCACATTCATGTACACTTTACCATCGTTGGCTCCCAGGCATGATCATATGCTCATGGGTCGTCATCAATTCCTTGTAGTTTAATTGCAATTGGATTGCAATTCCTTGTTTGTTTTATATATATAATGAAATAGGGGTTATAATAAGTCAGTCAATAAGAAGGGACTTAAATTCTACAAGGATGAAGGCCTCGAAGCCGTAAGCAAGGGCGAATAGAGTACGGCCAGTCGTGGACTTGTGGGTGATTTTGTATGCCCATAATGCTGATGGGAGTTCATCGACGCACTTGCATCTAGCCTTTTCCAAATGCTTCTGCAGAATGGACTTTATGATTTTGTTAGAAGCTTCAGCCTGCCTGTTTTCTTGAGGATGAGCAGCTATCACAAATCCCTTTTCAATATAATGCCGATGGCGGAGGTCTTTGAATTCAGCACCGTCAAATAGGGTTCCATTATCAGTTACAATGGTTCGTGGAAGGCAAAAACGACGGACGATGTTTGGACAACGAAGTTGATTACTTTTTTCATCGTAATCACAGTTAAAGGTTAAGTTTCATCCCATTTGGTGAAGTAATTAATTGCTACGATGGCATATTTCGCACCATCATTAGAAATTGACAAGGAGTCGATGATGTCAATGCCCTATCTGGAAAATGGCTATGACTAACCATTTGAGTAATTTCCATCGACGGGGTTCTAGAAATTTTTGCAAACATCTTGCACTTGTCGCATCATCTAGCGTAACTAACTACATCATGATTGATAGTTAGCCAGTAACCCTTGGACCCGGCCAAGATAAGGAGCAAGCTGTTGCCCCTTAGCCTGATAATCTCCCCTAATTTGGCATGCTACTAACCAGGAATCACATAAGATTTATAAAATTTTCACTCCCAGTTCTCTGGTAAGTTTGAGCCCAACGATCAAGGCTTCATAATTAGCTTTGTTATTTGTTATAGGGAAGGCGAGTTTCGGGGCGTAGCAGATCGATCGTTCCTCAAGAGTCATTAACATGACTCCGACGAAAGAACACTGATCGGTAAATGCTCTATCTGTGTACATTTTCCATTGATTGGTCAATTCTCCACTACTCTCTCGAGATTCGTCTGGTGTAATGAATTAAGCTATGAAGTCTGCCAAAGTCTATCCCTGAATAGCTCTCCAAAGGAGATAAGTGATATCGAATTGGCTTATCTCAATATTCCATTTGAGCAACCTTTCGGATGTCTCAGGTCACGATAGAACCTATTGTAACGGCTGGTCGGTGTAGACATTGATGGGGTGAGCCTGGAAGTAAGGGCAAAGCTTTCATGATGCAATCAATAGGCTGTCGTAAGCTTTTCCAACTTCGGGCAATATCTCTCAGCACCCGTCAGTCGCTTGCTAACATAATACACTGGTCTTTGGATTCGATTCTCTTTGCATAATAGTGCAACACTTATGGCATTTACCAACACCGCTAAATAGATGTATAAGTCTTCATGATCCAGTGGCTTGGATAGGATGGGAGGTCTCTCTAAGTGATCTACCGAGCTTGAAATGCATCTATGCAATCCCGCGTCCATTCAAAATTCCTCTTTCCTCTTCTAATCAAATCAAAGAAGGGAATATACTTGTTGTTGGCCCTGGAGATGAATCTGCTTAAGACGGCAACCTTCCCATTTAGGATCTACACCTGCTTGATTGTTTTTGGTGCTCGGATGTTCTGAATTGCTTGAATCTTCTCAGGATTGGCTTCGATTCCATAAAAGTTGACAATGAAACCCCAAAATTTCCCTAATGTAACACCAAAAGAGCAGTTTAAGGGATTGAGTTTCATTCTACATTTCCATAGAACACTGAACACTCCACTATGTCATCGATGTAGTTGCTTGATCATCGTGACTTCATGGGCATATCATTCACATATACTTCCATCGATCGTCCAATCTGTTCTTTGAACATCCGGTTGACCAGACTCTGATAAGTAGTTCCAATGTTCTTTAGTCCAAATGACATCACAAGATAGCAATATAATCCTAGATCGGTAATGAAGCTGGCAAGCTCCTGGTTGGGAACGTGCATCGAGATCTGGTTGTATTTGAAGTACACATCCATAAATTAAAGAAGTTCATATCAAGCGCTCGAGTCTACTAGCTGGTTGAACTTTGGAAGTGGAATGTTGTCTTTTGGTTATACCTTTTCAGGTTTGAGTAGTCGATGCAAGTCCGCCACATTCCATTATCTTTTCTCACAAGAACTGGATTGGATAACCATTTTAGGTAGGAGATGTCGTGGATAAGCCGTTGCTTTTGAGTTTATCCACCTTCTCTTTCAGTGCAGTAGATCTCTCGGGATCTGTGTTGTGTCATTTATGTTTCTTTGGGACATGCCGTATATAGCTTGCATACTTGAACTAACATATGGCCTCGAATTGGATGTCTAACACTTCAGTATTGAGTAGATTAACATATCTGTACTTATTCAGTTTCTAACATGTGCCTTGAATGAACTTGAATATGAACATCAGATTCCTATATGCCGATCGATGATCATTGAGTTCAAATGTAACTGTTTCACGTAACAATCAACGTGAAATTCGGTTGGGACGGTTAATGATGACGGTCACTCTAGACGAATCCCAGAGTCTTGTTATGAGCTGTTAAGTTTGACGATGATGGGTTCTAGACGCTCTTAGTGATTGCTTGCGATGGTACAAGATCGGACTTAAAGGAGCATTGAATTAAACACTAAGTAGAGTTTAGTCTTATGTTGCATGCGGACGCATGGAACTTTTGTTGTGAGTTTGAATCTATTTGTATATTCGAGTAACGGGCTTTCCATTCAATGTATTCACGATTAGTTACTCATCGCTCGGTTGGAGTAATGGTCAGTTGCCCATGAGCTTGAGCATCGATTCGATGATTCTACCTCTAGGCATCCTTTCGGTCATAACATCGAGTCATTGTAAACACCAGGCATAAGTCACAATATTAAGTAGTTGCAGTCATATTTTGGATTATCATACTTCTACCCCCAGTCTTAGGTTACTAGATGTATTGCATGGATGGTCGAGTCTCATCCTAGTTATGTTTATACTTCTGCCTATGCTTCAAAGGCTTAGAGTTGATTGATGAACAGTTGGTTCACATTCATCTTGTTTCTTGCTCCTGGCCCCTAGTCTGGGGCATACGTCGATAAGTAGGAAGGCAGGTCATGTCCACTTCAGCTTTATACTCTTTCCCATTGAATCGCGAGATCGGGTTAGTTGATGGGAGGGTGAGCCACGCATATCCTGGATTGTATTCTAGTTATTCCTTCCAAAGGAAATACTTTGATGCTCCGTCAGATTTCGAGCATGAGTTGGGTACTAGACAGTTAATCATGTCCACTTTTGGCGCAAATTTTTCCAAAATCTGGACGAGGACCTGAAGAATAAATAGTCAAGTCACATCCAGTCTATGATTAATTCTCTCCCTATCAGACCAAGGGCAAGGATCACTGTGCAGACGGTCGAGTCACATCCATTTCGTATGGCTCTTCTAGTCGGATCATAGTAAGAGTCAATGAATGAACGGTCGCGTCGTATTCATTCAGAGCTGGATGGTCAGTCACATGACTTGTGTCCATTTTGATTCATACTCTCCAGACAGATATAGGGATAGAGATAGCTCAGGTTTGCAGTCAAGTCATCGTCATCCGATCTCATACTCCTCCTGATGGATCGGAGGAGGGTGCTCGAGAGTTAATGATCAAGTCACACTCATTCATGGTTTATTTTTCTATCCTCGCTCTAGTGACTGGAGTTATTCGACGGGTGTTTAGGTCATATCCGTTTTATATTGCTCTTCTAGTTCGGGGATGACCGAATTCCATCATTGATGAGTTTATACTCCTACAGTAGAGTTCGGGTCAGGGTTTATGAAGTAGTGTGTGGTCAAACCACACTCATCTATTTGTTTATACCCATATCCGCACACTGGGGATAAGAGTTTGTTGGCGGGTAGTCGAATCGCACCCAATTTGTATTTATACTCCAGTCCACACCCTGGGGACTTAGAGTTATTCCAGAAAATGGTCGAACCACATTTTTCTTAGTCATTTATTCTCCCCAAGTCAGGGGCGGAAGTCGAAGAGTGGTCGGTCATATCACGTTCACTCTTACTTGGAGTTCTTCACGTCGAACTGTGGGAAAGAATGGTTAGTGGATGGTCAAGTCACATCTGTTCTATTTTTTATACTCAGCTTGTCGGTTTATAGAGGAGAGTTAATGGATGAACAGTCGAACCATGTCCATTTTCTAACTTTTACTCTTATCCATGCTCCGGGGACCAAATTTTGTTGATGGGTGGTCAGTCGTACCCATTTGGTATTTATACTCCAAACCGCACTGAGGGACCAAAGTTATTTGCTGCACAGTCGAACCGCGTCCATATCTTTATTTGGATTTTAGGCTTGCTGATGTCTGAGCAAGGCTTGAATAGTTCACCGAACTTTAGGCGTGAGCAAGGTCGTGGATGGAGTATCACACCTCCTTGGATTGGATGGTCGAACCACATCAAGTTTTGGCTTGGGCTCTCGAACCGCCTTCTGCATCTGGGGCAGGAGTCAATGTGTGGATGGTCTTACCATATCCATTTCCATTTGGATCCTATTTCTATAGTCTTGGGAGTAAGATGAGTGTTTTAGAGAACTTCAAGCTCATGTAGGGAAGCAGGTGGTCGGACTGCAATCACTTTGAGTCATGTCTTTGCCCCAAAATCAGGGGTAAGAATTGGAAAGTGGATGATCGAACTACATCCACATGTTTATACTCCGATCCATGTTGGGGGATCGAAGTTATTCGGTGAATGGTCAGTCACACCCGTTTGATGTTTATACTCTGAATGTTGCTCTGGGGACCAGAGTAGGTCGATGGACAGTCGAACCACGTCTATATTTTTATGTTTATACTTCGGTCCATGCTCCGGGGACCAAAGTTTTATGATGGCCGGTATGCCACACCCGTTTTTGGTTAGACTCTACCTATCATTTCAAGTTAAGAGTTGTCAAATAAACAGTCGAGTTATGTTCATTCGTGGGTAGAAATTCTACGTCCAATGTCGAGGACAAAAGTTAGCAAGTGGAGGTTAATTCATGTCCACTCGGTGATTAATTGATGGATGGTCGAGCCACATCCATTGTCCATGCTTGCGTTGGATGGTCAAGTCTCATCCAATTTTCTTCGTACTCCTCTTAGCAAATTAAGGGAGAGAGTTGTTGGATGGATAGTCAAGTCACATTCACCTTACACTGCAGTCGTGTCCTCGTGCCGAGGGCGGCGGTTGATGAGTAAACGGTTAATCATGCCAACTTTAAGTCGAGCTCCCAGACTGCCTCCGTTGTCCAAGGCACAAGTTAATGTAGGGACAATCAAATCACGTCCAGTTTAGTCACCTCAGTCTTGATGAGCTTCGGGAGAAGCATAAGTATTTTGGTGAACTTCAAGTATAAGTTGAGGAGTGGAAGGTCGGATTGCATCCACTTTAACTGTTTCTCCGGTCTTTAAGCCAAGCATAGAGGTTTATGAGTGGATGGTCAGTTGTGTCCATATTATATTTGATTTTGAGCTTGTCGGGCTCTGAGTAAGGCATAGATGTTCTGTCAGAATGGGAACTGGGTAGCCGAGTCACACCCACTTTCTGTTTTGGGTTCTTCCTCCAAGTCAGGGGCATATGGTAGCTGATGAGCAGTTGAATCACGCTCGTCTTGATGATCCTCCAAAGGTTCGATCATGGTTCGTGGAGGTTGGTTGGCTCCTATGTCTAAGTACTTGGTGACCTACATCATTTGGAAGTAGTTTAGTTCAAGTTGGTCGTAGTTTACAACATAATTGAAATTGAAATAAATCTTATTGATAAATGAAGCGGTGTCATATGCTCGCTATTCCACTTCGCCCTAGCCCTTCTCAACTGAAAGTTGACCGTAGGCAGTCCAATTGATAACTAAAGTTCTTTATTGATAGAGGTCAGATGTTCCTTGCCTACCGTTCTATGGGGCTTGCACATATTGTTGACACTTTCATTTCCGCAATAGCTTTTCGATCACATCTTGGAGGTGTCTACAATCGCCAGTGTTATGACTGTGTGTATCTTGAAATACACAACATTTCTCGGATTTCCTTTTGGTTTCATGGACTCTCTTGAAGCTGGTTTCCAGTACTGCTTCGAGTCATGAATCTCCATGTAAATGTTTTTGATTGAATCGTACAAAGTACTATAAGAGTCAAATTTTTGGATTCTGTTTCATCTCCTAGAATTTGAGTCCTCGTCTAAGGCCTCAATGCTGCCCTTACCTTGAATTCCTTCAGCCAACCGGCCTGCATCTTTCTTTCTTCTAGTCTGCTCTACCTCCTTCTTGCTTAGGTTCTGGTTCACTTTGTAACATGAACCATCCAATGCCGTAGGAGGCTTGTGATGGCCCGGAATTTTAGGCAACATCAATTTAATAATCTGAATTAAAAATTAAATTGATTTGATAATCTTTGTTAATAAGATTTGAATTAATTTAATAATCCAATTAAAATAAATATTTAATTGATAGATTTTATCTTTTAAAAGCTAATAAATTGTTTTCTATTTATAATGTATATAGAAATTGTATATATTGTAAATAGATAAGCCTTGTTTTAAATTTAATAAATAAATAAATCTAGTTTTCTAAATATATATCTTGGGTAAATTAGGAATTATGATTTTATTCAAAGTTAAACTTTTAAAAGCTATTTAATAAATAATATATGGTTTTAAATTTGTTAAGATAGAAATTTAATTTGTTTAAATTAATTTTGAGCTTAAATTTAAATAAACTAATAATATGGTTTATTTTGATTTACCTTTTTAAAAAAATAGTGTGATTAATTTATTAATAAAGAAACAATTTCTTTTATAAATTATTTAGAGTTATCAAATTTGTTTTTTTCAAAATGTAATAATGTAATTGTTTTTTCAAATGGATTTTTATAAAAAAATAGCTTGTTATTTCAAATTGAATTTTAGAATTTAATTTGAATTTTAGTTTAAAGCCTTGAAAACTTAAAGTATAATTTTTTTTAATTGTTTTGGGTTTTAAACTATTTGTATAAACTTTTATTTATAAATATAATTGGATTTATTTATTTCAAAATTATCTACATATAAATAAGTACATATTAACTAATTAATTGAACATAAATTTACATTTATCTTATATTAACATATTAACTAAATACAAATTAACATTTAATTATAACTAATTAACCTTAAAGACAAGTGTAAACATCTTAGGCCTTAAAATAACATGTGTTAGGTGATTAACAACTAATATGACAAATGTTAAAATTTGAGACAAGTGTCATTTTAAAAATTTTAATTTTCTTTATTTTTAATAAACCACATTTTTCATTTATATAAACCCCTTTATTTTCTTAACTCCATTTATTTTCTATTTTCTTATTCAAAGCCAAGAAGAAATTAAAACAAATCCCCTCAAAACTAAAATCTGAAAACACTTCCTTTGAAACCAAAGTCATAAAATCAAAACATGCAAATCAAAAATCAACCTGCACATCTTCAAGCATGCAAACCATCTACATTTTTAAACCAATTCCATGTAAATCTATACCCTGTACAATTTCAAAGAAAATCTGTAACTTGTGCAAACATGCAAGCAAATCTGTGAAGCCTGCATTATTTCAAAATCTAGGAATAAAAAGCATTTGCATTCTTCAACCTGGAATTAAAAGAAATCCAATAACAGCTGTAGTTTTAAATCAAAGATTAAGAAGCAACTCAAGTTTTCTAAGGAAAAGTAATATTCCTGTTTCAAGTTTTTTATGATCAAAAGCTTTTTCAAAATTTGGAAGCTCTGCCTTCATTTTTATCTGGTGAGTAGCATTTCCTTAAAAAGCTTAAACAATTGAATGATTTGGTTGCATGCTTGTTGTTTGAAATAAATATGTTTGAGTGTTTATATTGTTGAATTTCTTATGTATGGTGTATGCATGTTTCTGGATATCTGTGAGATCCCTCTGTTCCGGTTTAAGTTTCTTGTTTGATTTAAATTCAAAATCTATAGATTGTGACTCTGTTAAAACTTAGGATTTAAATCATACTTGTTTGTTTCTCCTCAAACTTTATATTAGAATTTTGCTCAAGTCAAATAATAATGAATTGTCTCTGAAACTTAAGATAATTGAGCAAATTTGAATATAAGTGAAATTCAAAACATGTTGATTCAATGTTTCAGGGTTAGAATTGGAAACATTATTCAAAATTCTGATTTTTAAAACTAAATTCACAATTTTTAGAATTAGATTTAGGATGCAATTCCAGTTGGTCAGGAAATAGAAAAGAAGGGGATTTCTGGTGATCTCTGTGATTTTGGATGTTGTAATCTTCAGTGTTGATGGGGAAGTGAGCATAGATTAAAGGAAAAATGCCAGGAAAATCAATTAATTCATTTTGGAGGAGCGCGTAGTCGATTTGAATATGTAGCCCTACTTTTTGGATGGCTTAGTTAATTGATCGACACGGTCTTTATGTTTGATCGAGTGCAGTGAGTTTTGGAGGGATGGAAGTATGGCCATTGACGAGTTTGTGGCCGAAGTCACTGCTGTTCCGGTGGTTGGAAGGTCGGGAATGAAGTGTTGATAGGTATTGGAGGTGGTTGTTCTTTCTGTTCCAGGTTTGAAGTTGAGTACTCGAATTCAATTTCGAGTTTGAAGTGATGATCTGTTGAGCGAGATCAGGTTTGAGGGCGATTAGCGACTTGAGGAGATCATTGTTGATGATCAGAGTTGAGCGGCGACACCGTGCATGTGCACGGTGCGCTGCTTGTTTTCTGGTGATGTTGGTTGAGCAGAGAAGTTGTCTCGGGTTTTTCCTCGGGTAGTCCGATGATTTGCTCAAAGGTTTTTAGCCTGTTGACTCGAAGCAAAACTGCACTTGCTCGGGTTTAGTAATGGTAACAGGTTTTAAGCTGAAACCTGTAATGTTTTGTTATTTAATTTTTAAAATTGAAGTTTAAAGATGATAAGCAAGAAGTTTGGGCTTGGGTAAAGTGTTAGTGTTACAGGTTTTAAAGTATAACCTGTTCTGTTTAAAAAAAAATTAAATGAAATTAAAAATTTGAGTTTAAAATGAAAGCAAAGTTTTAAATCTAATTTTAAATAATGGATTCAAGTTTAATTTGAATCTTAGCTGGAAACGAATAAAGTTTTTAAAAACGAATAAAGTTTTTAAGTGTTTAAAGGTGTTTTTAAAGGAATTTGAATTTAAATTGGAGTTTGAAATGTAAATGAATGATTTAAACAAAGTTTAAATCTGATTCAAATCTAAATTTGAATCTTTGTTTTAAAATAAATTTAAGTTTTATAAATTTAAGCGTTTTAAACAATTTTGAATGATAAAGTAAAATTTAAATGTTTTGAATTTAAATGGAATTTGGTTTAAACTCTTGAAAAATTCCTTTTATAAGAGAAAGTATTCTTTATCATGTAAGTTTAAAGGTTTTAAATTGATTTTAAATTTTCTTGAAGATAAATTGGTTTCCATTTAAAACTTGAATTTAAATGAAATTTGAAATTAAATTTTGAAATGAATGTTTTCAAATTTGTTTGTGAATGATAATTTAACCATAGATAAGAAAAAGGTTTTATCTTAAAGTTAAATTAGAATTTAATGATTGTAATTCATTTAATTATTAGGGTAATTAAATGGATAATTAATTTATTTAATAAATTAATGAAAGGGATAATTACTTAAAGTAATTAAGGATTTTAAACATAAAAGTTTAAGATTAATTATTCTTAGAGTAATTAACTTGTAACTTAAGAATCATTAAATAAATAAGATTAGATTTTAATTAATGATTAGTAATTAATTAATCAGGTAATTAAGGATTAATTAAGTTGCAGTTAACACTTAATTAACTAAATAATTAATGGTTAATTAATTGGTTAATAAAGATTAATTAATTTGAAATTTAATAATGATTAATGTAAGTTAATTACTTTAGGAAAGTAGTTAAAGAATTTTTAATTGTTAATGAAGGTCATTAACTAAGGATTATTTAATAATTAATTAATTAGATTAATTTTTAATAATTAATTAGATTAATTAATTTATGATAATCAATTGTGAAATTTATTTAAGTTTAATTACTTAATGGAACTAATTAATGGAGTTTAATGTGACCGATTTAAATTGATTAATTAATTACGTTTAATTAATTTTAATCACTTTATGGTTTGATAATAATTACTTAATGTAATTAATAAAGTGTAGTTACTTAGTGAAGTAATTAATAATAATTACTGGATGTCATTAGTGGAAGATGGTTTAATTGTGAAAGTAATTTGGATTAAATTACTTTATAATTAATCAAGGGACTAATTAAATATAATTAATTAAGGAGTAATTAATTTGATAAGTAATTAAGGATAGTTAATTACTGAATGTGATTAATCAAGGTGATTAATAATTATGGTTTAATCGAGATTAATTATTTAATGTAATTATTTTAAAATAAGTAATTAATTTAAATTTAACCGAGATCATTGATTAATATAATTAATGATGTAATTAAGAGTGATTAATTAAGACTAATTAATCAATGATAAGTGATTAAGGGTAATTAATTAATGTAATTAATTAAGGATCAATGTAATTAATTATAGTTAATTAATTAAGTAATTAAGGGTTAATTACTGTTTTGGTTAAGAGTAATTAATTTATGAAATCAATTAAAGGATAATTACTTGAATGTAATTAAAGGATAATTAATCAAGGGTGATTAATTAAGGTGATTAATTGGAGGATAATTAATTAATTAAATTGTAACTAATTAATGGTTATGTAAGCAAGATTTATATTGATATAGTAATTAATTTAATTCACTTTAAATTAATTAGAGATGATGTAATTAATTTAATTCATTTTAAATTAATTACATTTGGTGTGATTATTAACCATTGCTTATGAATGGATGATATTGGTTGCCTTGAATGGTTTGAAATCTCAGAAATGAGATAAGTAATGTTGTGTGATATGGATGCATTGGTTGCATTGTGATGATAATATGGATTATCTTATGATAATGGTAATATGGATTATCTGTTGTGATGATAATGATGTTTATCTATTGTGACATGTATCTGTGTGTATATAGATAATGAAATTGAATTGTTTTAAACTCTAAAACAACTTGGCCTTAAAAGATACGTTTTGGATTTCGATGAGACCGGGATCGGGTTTCCAGATTTGGATATCCGAAAACCACATCGATCCAAATTAACGATAGGTCGTGAATCTCAAGTACAGAGTGAAGACTCGAGGTGTAAGGACTATTCGTCGTTAAAACTATAAGGGTGATTCCAATATGAGTTTAACGAGGTAGTACTTTTAGATTCGAGATGGAGATTCAGAGTGCAAGGGTTATCGTCGTTAACTATGAGGGTGATTCCAAAATGAGTGTAACGAGATAATGCCTTCGGTTTCGTTCGAACCCGGAACGATCTAGTATGGATTGAATGCTTTCAGAACATCGTCAGGTGGACGATGAGCATTCTAAGATAGATGTGTTCTATAAAGGTAATCGTAGCCTCAAGGCTCATCAACCGTGAATGGCTAAAACAGGGGAGGTGCAGCAAGGCTAAGTGGGTCATACCCAAGTAGGACGAGATTTTCCCCTATCTAGAGGTCCCTTTTATTTCGGCTGTGTGGGCAGCTGGATATGCGCACCAACTGCAGGGTTGTCTTGTTTGGAACTGTCCAGTAAGGAATGGTTCCGGCTTTGTGTTGCGGGGGATTGGGAGTAATCCTCGGTACGGTGATCTAGGCCACGTACTGTGACGGACGGTACCCCAGTAGCCCTACCATTGTATGGAATCCAAAATCCAATAAGTGCCAATGGTTTTGATTATATTACCCACTTTTGTGGCTAGTAGCTGAAATTTAATGAATGTAATAATTTCGGCTATTTCATATTTACTTGAAAGCCCTAGACCTATTATAATATCACTGGATTTCCTATCAAATGTTTTGGTTAGCGTAAGGTAAAAACTTTTCCATGTTTATGTGTGGGAAGTCTTACGTGATACCTTTCTTTCCAAAGGTTTTTCAAAGTTAAGCAACCTTAACCTATTACTCACACCAGACCCATGTCTCACCCGTAGTTTATCTTCTATTTTTCTCAAACTCTTGGATACTCAAATTTTTACGAGTAGCCAAGGGATTCAGGTTAGGTTTGATGAATTGTGGAGGAGCAATGGAGCAGGAGGCTTCAACGTGTAGATATGTATAGTGTTCCGCTGAATTTGGTATCTCTGTGTTTTCTCTGAGTTGTATAACTAGACAAGTGTTTATAACTGTCTAGTATGTGATGTAAAATCTGTGTAACTCTGATAGTTGTTGTATACTATGTAATACTTATATTATTAATATAATTTATTTGTTCCGCTGTTTAGATTCTGATGTGTTGTTTCTTCTTTCTTCTCTTTCTTTCTCCTTTCTATCCCTTTCTTTCTTATCAATGATGCGTCATTCTGTGGAGATGAATGGCGGGTCGTTACAAGCCTTTCCAGCTTACCAGCCGCCAAAGTGTGTCTTGGGGTCGATTCCCCTTATCAGTGCCATTAGTATGATGTTCTTATTGGGATTGCTCACTTTAACGACGATGACATTGAATCTCTAATGGAAATATTTGAGTGGCTCGCTTGGTGCTTGGAATAAATTGGATAATGATATTACATCCTTGGTGTGAGTCGCATGCATTTTGAATTGCTCGACAAACTTTTGATCCAGTTGATCGGATGTGGAGATGGACTGGGTGATAACTGCGTAAACTGCATGATCGTTACTCCTTCGAGGAATATGGGAAAACATCTACATCCGATGACATCCTTTGCTCTGGCGGGATTGAGGTGCCACTTGTAATTCACGAGATGTTGTTGGGGGGTCTGTATTCATAGTGTACGCTGGTATGGTCGGCACATTGATTCTACGCAGATATTCTGCATGTTTAATAGCTTCGACGAATAGGTTTAGACTAGGGGAGATGCTCCAATCATCTCCAGCCCGATCCATTTTCAAGTTACGGCTGCTTGTAATACTTATGAATTTTGCACGCATGATTGTCCAACGTTTGATGGTTAAGATCACCGGTCGAACGGTGAATCAGTTAGGATGGAGTCATGGATTGGTGATGATCCCCATGCTTTCACTCAACTAGGGTATGATCCATATGAGGCAGTAACAAATGCCTCTTGAGATTGCACACCAAGTTTCAAGTCATTTGAAGTCTGTATGCCCGAGTTATGACCAAAATAAGATGGACCGGTATTGGCGGATTGGTGATAATTTACTTGGAGTCAGACCCAAGAAAATTTACTATTTGCTTGTAGTTAGCCCTTGGTTTGCTTAGAGTCACTGAATTTGAAGTGATGGATTAGTGACAAACGGTGCTTGGAATCATATTGATGTTTGCTTAGAGAAAATCTTGGTTCTACCCGAGTTTGACCTTGGGCCCGAATTTCCTGGGTTTGCTTCGGGTCGAATGAGTGACTATCTGAGTTTGACTTTGGGTTGGAACATATAGAGTCTGCTACAAGTCATATAAGTGATTACTTTGGGTCTGACTTTAGGTCAACCTTGAAGGGAGTTTTTCGACAAATGTTTCGACGATTATTGCTGGTTTTTGATGACCACCACTCATGATTGGATGATGGAGGTTCCATAATGGTAAGTGATGACTTTGATAAAGGATAGCTATACTTCAAGATGGCATAGTAGGCGGCGTAGGGTGTTTGTCACACAAGCCATCATATCGTAGCTGCAAAATCAGGCATTTGGAAGTTGGTCAGCTGAGAGAAGTTGTAATCTACCCTGGAAGCCTAATCCCATAATGGATCCCAGTTCGCAGCGTATCATCTTGGTTCTTTAGCCTTTGGGAATACCGTTTAAGTAATAGTTTCTTGGTTGCAATTCAGCAGCTGCTGCTTGATTCTCTATGCCCCGTTCAGTCACAGGATGTGAGGGAAGTGGATAGAATGCACAATCTTAAAGTTGAGTTCTAAATTCAGAATGCTGGGCACTTCGCTACGGCACAGGTTCGGATGCTTGGAACCCAAAAAATTTTAGAGCTCTTTTTATTTATGTGCAGTAAGAATGAGGGATTGGATACGATCCCTTTTGTCCCCAAGAAGTAGGGATCAGATACGATCCCTTTTTTAATGCTGATATGATCGACCAGTTAGATAGCGATCGATTTTGATATCTTTAGGTTGAGGAATCGGTTACCGGTACATGGAGTGGACCGATCGGTTGGAGTGTGAAGCGATCACTAGTGAATGTAGGGATCGGTGGAAGGGATCGGTTCTAGATCCCAAGAATAAAGGATCAGATACGATCCCTTTTAGAGTGCGAAAGGGATCTGCTTGAGCATATGGGAGTGAGGGACCAGAAAGCAAGGGTTCGGTTGTGGAACAAGGCAAAGGGATCGGTCAAGTGATGTTGGTGGAGGGATCGGTCATTTTGGAATATGGAGGGACCGGTTCTAGATCCTAATAATAAGGGATCGAATATGATCCCATTTTGAACGTGAAAGGGATCAGCAAGAGGGATCAGTCATTTCATTTGGAGTTTGAAACTTGACAAGGCTTGACTATACAGGGGAGATATAACGACCCGTAAATGAATCACTTTAAAATATGGTTACTTAATATATTTTTAAATAATTAATAAATAGATTTTATAACTCAAATAAAACTCTTTTAAATAATAACTAATGATAGTGGAATGGTTTTCAAAATTTATTTGCAAAATATTTAGTTCAAGAAAAATCGAAAATGTGATCGGAAATAATTTTCCATGTTTTCGACTTTTCGTCGTCTAAAAGTTATTCAAAATATTGTAAACACTTTAGTTTACATATAAACAAACATTTGTAAACAAATTAGGATTTCAAAATGATAATACATATTTAAATATAATTTAAGAATATTAAAAAGTGTGATGTGGCAATTTCTTAAGTTTAAAATGTAAATATAAAAAGCATATGTCACATCATGAAAAATTTAATACAATATGTCATTAATACATGTTGGCTCATCACGAGAGAGAGGGGGACAAGGGAATTTCGAATTTCAAAGGGGAGGAGACAAGGGTGATGCCATGGCAAGCATGGAGTAAAGGTTATGAACTTTAAGGGTAGTTTGGTAATTTAATTTATCCCTTAGTATATAACTAAATTTCCTAACTCTTTTTCTCATTTTATCATTTCTATTTTCATTTTCAAAACTCCATTCAAGTTCTCATGATAACTTTAATGGCATCTAAGAGTTCTCAAGTTCAAAAATTCGTTATCCTTTTCGGTTTTCCTTAAGCAAAAGTCCATAAAACATCCTCATTTCTAAAACACTTAATCACTCAAAACAAGTCCATGCTAACTCATATTCATCTAGACCAAGCACTAACCCTCCTAGGCCGAACTAATTTGGAATTTTAACGTATTCAGAAATCCATTTTTCTAAGTTAGAAGCAAAAACTCGATCGTATTCAAGTTCGTTTGGAAGTTAGAGTTGAATTTGCAACTTTGTGTGAGTAAAAATCTCACATTTCAAACTAAAACTTTTAACTTTAATATTGCTTATTTTTTTAGCTTATGAATGCTTTTTTGTATGTAGTATCATGTGAGGAATGTTGGTTTGGTCTATGCTTTGAAAAGTTGTCACCTTGGAAGTTAGTAAGCGAGTTAGTAAGCATCTTGAAAAATTAGTAGTGAAAGTTAAATATATTTTTAGTGATTGCTTTCTACATGTTGTATAATAGTTAAATACCCGGCATTAATGTTTTCTTATGGTTATATGATGTGTAGATGTAAAGGAGGTGACATAAAAATGGTTGTTGAAGTGTCCGTACAAATATTATCGCTATATCGACACTTTTGGCAAACACGCTCTTATCGAAATCTTTTGGATAATTTCTCGAGCTTTGGTTTGTTTTATAAGTTCAGCAATTTTTTAAATAATAATGATCTCTAATTTCATTAATTATTTTAATAACGGTTTTTTTAAAAGTTAATTAATTATTTAATTAATAAGGATTAAGGTTAATTAATTAACCTGTTAATGATGTGTTTAAATTTAATCAATTACATGGTCAATGAAGTTTAAAAATTAATAAATCATTTTACTTAATAATGTTTAGAGATAAGTAATCACTCAATAATGATGGATTAAATTTAATTAATCAATTAACTAATAATGTTTTTAAATTAATTAATCTTTTTAATTAATGAATTTTACAGTTAATTAATTAGTTTAAATTTAATTATTTTTTTCTTTAATAATGTTTTAAATTAATTAATCATTTTTAATTAACCGTGTTTAAAATTTATTAATTCATTTAATTAAGAATGTTTTTTAAAGTGATTAACCCTTTTAATTTAGGACTTTCAAAGTGAATTAATCAAATTAATTAACGAAATATAAAGATAATTAATCATTCTTATTAATGATAGTTAAAGATAATTAACCAATTTAATAAGGATGGTTTAAGTGATTACATCTTTTTTTATAATGGTCTTTTAAAGTTAGTAAACCATTTTTACAAAGATTTTTACAGTTAGAACTTGTAATGGGATGCCCCAACACGAATTCGGTTTTAAAAGTAAAAGTTCGATTCAATTATGGAAAAGAAGTTTCCATAAACAATATCGCTTATATGGAAAGGATTTAGTCATACTCTTGGCATTACACGTAGAGGTACTTGACACTATCTCGAAAGTTAAAAGTGTCGTCAAGGCAATGCCTAGTGGCAACACTACCTTCACTTGCCCGACTTTATTTTTTAACCAAGAAATAGTACAAGTTTAAAATCGATGAGTAGTGGTAGGAATATGAGGTTTACTGTCCATATAGATCATTTTGTTATCTTCGATAGTATGTTTGTTGACTATCAATTACCTCGGCCTTCCTTGTATTTCGTCACTTTGAGACAGTGTATTGCTCGCTTGAGCTTTGTTAACCTTTTTCGAAAATGACTAAACCCAAAGAGCGAGTGGAAGCCAAGCTATGTGGGGTTTCTCTCATTAAGGTATTATCACATCTATTCTAGATTTGGTTCGGACATTTGTGCACTAAGATGTGAATTACTCGGATACTCGGTAACCGTTGGTTGGGTCCGGCTTGGACATGTCCGAGAGCCATCGGAGTTCTCAAGTATATATCCTAGAGGTATACTTTCAGTAAGGAGGGTACACCCTCCTAGTCGTTGTTGGTAAATTTCCTTTTTCTTATTGATTCAAACCTTCGAATTTGTTTTACTTAATTGCATCGGGAATAGTATAACAGTCTTCACGATGTTAATTATTTGTATCCATTCTTTACATTTGGATGTTGTTCTTGTGAGAGGAAACCCGTTTCGCATTTGGCAGCGTGGTCTCACATGTTGTTCTTTAATTATACTTATTGTTTAGAGTTTTGCTCATACCAGACATACTGTCTGACCTGAGTTGTTTGTTTTCTCTAATCTCTCGGGTACCCAATTATATTTGAGTAGTCCAAGAGTAGTATGTCTTTTATGGGTTCTTTGAAGACGGCATCCAAGCAAGAGGTTTTAATGTACTTAGCTATCTATTCCAGTGTTTGTTTAGTTTCTGTATGTGTATTTTGTTTCAGCGAGTGTAAAGGAAGATTGTTATAACTGCCTAAGCTGATTGTAGTACTTTTATGTAACTCTGATAACTCCGTGTTAGGGAGTAACCTTATGTACTATTTTACTGTTATGATATATTTAATAGTTTTTTGTGATATTTTCTATTCTATTCTTTTTAAGTTACCCCGATAATTCATCTTTCAAACGCTTAGGCAACGACACACGAATACTGTGTTTGTATTACGTGTCGTTATCAGGAGTCAGAAAGGTGGGTCGTCACAAGAGGGATCGAGTACGACCCCTTCCCTTATAAGGGACTTAACTATTTTTTAGCTTCGCTAACTTGAGTGCGAACTTCAGCATCTAATCCTATGAACTTGTATACATAAGTGAAACTGATCCCTTCCAAATGGGCATGAACACATGAACAACTCAAAACAAGAACACTAGCATCATCGTTTCCTTCAACTTCGTGGGAAGTTGATTTAATTTCTCTAACCATGGAAATTAGCTTCCTTTAGATTCCTTCAAATCTAAGTAGAATAGAAAGTTTTTTGGAGATGAATCTTGATCTCTTCCTTGAACTTATGCAATCCAACAATAGAATAGGAATCCAAATAAGATGAGAATCAAGTTTTTCAATGAAAGCACCAAAATGTTTGCATCAAAAATTACCACAAACACCCAATAAAGATTTTTTTTAGAGCTATAAATGAAGAATATTAAGCAAAAACAAAGAGAATATATCAATAACACAATAAGAAACAAGCAAAAAATAGAGAAACAACAGTTTATAGTTGTTCGGCGTAGTATGCACATGTCCACTTTGAAGAGATAACATTATTAATCACTTTGTAAATGGAGTATAAGAGGGATCAGACGAAAATCCTTAGTTACGAAAGGATACAAAGAAAAAAAGAAACGTAAATGAATAATCAAGTCTATATTTATAAAGGAAGACGGTGAAATATCTCTCTAAAAGTTCGGCAGAAGGCTCTCCAAATCCATAGGGGCATAGGAGGAATCACATGGCGCAAATCCCAAGGAATAAGGATCGGGGTAAATCCCTACTTTGGTGGATTTAGGGGCGCGATCCCCATGAGGGGTTCTACATGTTGAAATGCACTTGGCCTCCAAATTTCATGCAGTTGGATTTGTTGATGTTGAGTTGTTGATCAATCTTTGTTGTAATGTGTTGTGTCGTCTGATTTAGGCCGATCCCTCTAGAGGGATAAGGGCCGATCCTTCTTACTTCTTCATCTTGAGGTGCAATCCTTAGCATGGACTCTCTAAGGTCCCCTCTTCTTATTTCCAAAGTTTCAAGTGTATTGGAATTCTAGATTTTGAGATATCTAACATTTTTCGTTGAGTTGCATTATTGGACTGGATATGATACGATCCCTATGATACAATCCCTTTTATAAGTAAAGTAATTTGCCCATAACTTGAGCATACAAACTCCAAATAATTTGAGAATTGAAATTTAGATTCATGGGGCCTTCCTTGTCACTCTATATCAATCTAACCCTGATTGGGACCAAAAATGAGGATATGCACCCATCCCCTAGGGGTAGGGATAGGCACCGATCCCTTGCCCGGGGGAGGTACTAATCCGTACTTAGAATATTCTGGAGAGTCTATTTCTTTATCTCGGTTGATCGTCTCTTTATATTATTGCCTACACTTTATCATTAAGTCTAATAATCATCTCTCTGGGCTGCCTTCCTCGATGATCGTCCAGTCTAACTTGGCTAGTCAGTCTGAATATAGCCATACCCAAAGACTGGATAACATATATTAATTAATTTTATTTGATATTTGTTTTGAATATATTATATATTTTCATAACATAACATTACAACATAAGGTATACTTCACACTCAAATAATATTATAAGTGATATATATATATATATATGTATGTATGTATGTATGTATGTATGTATGTATGTATGTATGTATGTATGTATGTTTATGTGTCTAATTTAGTTAAATTGATTTATGTTCTATCATTTAGGTATGTGAAAGGTGATATTATTATTTATGAGGCATAAATTAATAGATCATAAATGTGACATGTGTGTGATTAATTAGGAGTTTTGTTCTATCCCCTGTGGGTATATAGAAGGTCTAGGATGTATATTACAAAGGAAGACTTATGTATTGCATGATATTGTAATAATTTATGAACATGTACATAACGACACATATAAATATTGGGATTTATAGAAAAATGTCAGCTGTTAATAGGATTTGAAACCCTAGCAAGGAACCTAATATCAAGGAAGAAGATGAGGACGAAAAAGGAGACAATATTGGCTGGTAAGAGGTACGAAACAAAAGAAATTATAAAACTAGGGCTACAGTTGACAATAGAAATAACTCAAGGAAAGTGGACTTGGAACAAGCCCATAAATTTAGGCTTAGTATGTGCACAAAGTAGATGCAATAACGGGAAACACACGAATAGACCGTGTGTAGAACGATTTGATGGATTGATTGATGATGATGGAAGTTTGTAGATATGAACGACGAGGTGTTCGCTGATGTAAGCAACATATGGAGGAATTCTATTTATGTGTATCTAATAAGGAGAAAGCTATATTACATTTATCTAAATGCTTATATTAAAAGAGAATGGAAGCCTACAAGTAATTGGATGTTTTTGCAAGAGAAAATGGTTTTCTTCTTATGAAATTTGCTAATGAAAATGATTGTAAGAAAGACTTAGATAGTTTTCCTTGGTTTATGGGTAGTAAACTTATTTTTACTAAATTTTGGGTGCCTAACTTGAGATTAGAAAGAGACTTGTTGGAATCTTGTCCCATTTGGGTTAGAATGTTAAACCTAGACTTAGCATTATGGAAATCTAGGGGTATTAGCAGATTAGCTAGTCTAATTGGTACTCTTCTGCTATGGATGAATATACTAGAAATATTAAGAGGCTGAAATATGCTACAATCCTAATTAATGTTATAGCTAGTGCTGAGTTGTAAAAAGAATTAAGAGCCAAAGGCAGCAAGGGAAACATTTATATTCAAGAGAGAGTATTAATATGTCCCACCTATATATAAGCAATGTAAGTGCTTTGATCACACTGATTCTCAATGTGCCATAGTTGTGCCCCCAATTAAGCAAGTTTAGAGGAAAAAACGAGGGCAATAACGTAGAAAATAACATATGCATGGTGCAGACAAGTTATAAGGAAAATATAAACTCAAGTGAGACGGGTAAGATCATGTAGTCAGTATTGGATACACCCAAAAACCAAACTTCTTAAATACACATCAAGTTAATATTAATACATACACTAAATCCCACGAGGTTTAGCAAGTCCCGTTGGAGGAACTGGGGGGAAATGGTAAGCAGCAGGTCTAGGATGAGCTAACTGAGGAAGTCCAGGAGGAGATAATAGACCTAACCCTTGTAGAAGAGCCAAGTGAGTAGGGCCCTAAAACAATTGAAGAAATAATCAAGTTAAATATAGAGCTGCATAAGTCAGAAGATAAGAAGTGGATTTATAGTAAATGTTTTAAAGTCAAAGAGACCAATGGTAAGGAAAATAGCTCTCATAGGGAAATTCCTAGAAAACTAAGAAGTGGACATCTCCAATCTAAATATTTAGAATTAACTGAAATTTAAGAGGTCTAAACAACGATACCTGTAGGTTAGACCTCTATAATCTTAGAAGGCTTTTGTATAATTGAGAGCAAGTTCAGTGATAATAATCTTAATTTATTCATAGTAACAATGGGTGTGGAATGGGATTACACAATAATGATCTGGGTGAAAAAGAAAGAATTCTCCTTATATTGAATAAGTTCATAAGGTAGGTTCATGTGATAGAAAAAGATGATTGACAAATTTTTGTTAAAGCTAGGATCTTACTATTCATCTATCTTGTGTCTACGCAAGCAACTTAGCAACATATCGAAACAACTTATGGTGAAAACTTAAAAGTCTAGCAAAGAACATAACAGGTCCTTGGGTTGTGATGGGAGACTTCAATGCCGTATTGAAAGCTAAGGAAAAAAGGGGGACTTACACTAAGAGTCTCACAATTGGCTGACACAACATCAAATAGCTTATTTTGTAACACATTTCCGTTTTCAATTTGTAACGGTAATAACCGTTATAAATTTCTAACGGTTATTTCCGTTACGACCATTTATCACGGTTATAACTGTGACTAAATTTGGTAGTTTGGTAAATAATTCAAAGCAACATGGATAGGAATGTCATTTTGTTTATTATTGGTACTCATCCCCTTTTTCACGCTTCTAAAATCATTTCTCACACTTCCAATATCGTTTTCCAACATCGTTCTGTAAATCAAAAATTCAAATCTAGGGTTTTCACCCCCTCCGTTATCGCCACCTCCGCCTCTAGCTTCCGCCTCTGCCTCGTTACCATTCTAAGATTACCCACCTCTGCCTCGATATTCGTTCTAGGGTTATCGCCCCCTTTGCCTCCACCTCGTTCCAGCACCGCCGTTACCGGGTATCTTTTCATTTATTAGATCTCCTGTCAAAATTTCTTTTTTCTTTTATTTTTTGTTAATATGATGAAATTTTCTGCACTTGTTAAAATGAAATCAGGAGTTTTAGCTTTTAACTGGTGCTACCAATCAATAGATCTCCTTCATCAAGTAAATATTTACACACCTCTTCTATGTTGTTTGGTTGCAAGTAATTTCGGAGAAAGTGATACAGTGAAGCCTTGCTAGGATACCTGTACAAAATGTGGTAATAAGCATAGTTATTGAACTAATAGAAGCAATTTGCAGTGTTCAACCGGTTTGATAAATAACTGAAAATTTTAAATGTAGAGGAAGAACATACAAGCTATAATTGCAATCAAAACCTGCATATTCATTGAAATGTTTGCAATGTCATAACCCCTGTAGTTGTATGATCCATAATCAAAGTCGATGAAGTAGAGCTTCTCTACACATGTATATTTATGGTTATAATATGGGTATGGTCATACTAAGAACATATATATATTTACTGATAATTTACCTTGAGTATCAAATCTCATATATTTCCAAAGAGTAAATCATTATGAGCAAACACGATATGGGAGTTCAGGCAGTTGACTAGATCCTGTATAAATTTTCAATACAAAAGTTAAAATTTGAAGTATTTTTCTTCTCTGTGCAACTCTACTGGCTCTATTTACAAGAAGATAAATACTCAATTGCTCATTCATATATCTTAATCCATATATCAAAAGATCTAACGGTTAACACCTACGTTTTAGCTATTTAGTAGTTCAATAAATGCCAGTGAAGTCATGATGGAATCAATTAAAATTATACCTTAACTGCATTTACTTGTTTGTGAACTTCTTCAAAGGATATTTTTTGATATATAGCTTGTTTCTTTTTGTCCTCGAAGTTTAACACAGAAGCTGCAGTCAAATTCTATTAGAATATACAAGGTTACTAACACAAGCACATGTACTTTTGCATAGAAATATTAAGAATGTAGTGTAGAATTGATAAATCATTGACCTTTTTCAAGAAACTTAGTTATGCCATTCCATAACTGTGGTTCTTTAGAACCAGGTACATCCACCTGGTGAAATCTATTAAGCTGTTTTGCAATTTCAGCAGCTATAACTGGTTTGCTTATATCTATAAATAAATAAATAAACAAAGAAATTATACTTGGTCTAATATATAAGGCTTTTAAATCATGAATAACAATGTTTTGAATTTTAGATTCATATCAGATAGATCTTCAAGCCTGTGGTGGAGATAGATTCATACCGATAGATCTTCAATGGACATGGATTTTTCTAAGTACCATTTAACAGAACCAAAGAAAGAGAAAGAAAACACAGTTATTGCATCTCCTTCCGAAGAGGCTTACAGAAAACTGCTGGCGGAGGCTTGCCTTAACAATAGAACTCTAGTTCTGTCTCTTCAGCACAAGTCTTTTCCTGTTTCAGCCAATGATGGTTTCCTTTTTGAGTCATCTTTTGTGTCTTCTCATCATGTAAAATCTACTAAGCCAGGGCGATACATTTCTCAAACTGCAGAAAGGACACTAGATGCACCAGACATAATGGATGACTACTATCTGAATCTTCTTGATTGGGGAAACAATAATGTATTGTCAATTGCTCTTGGAAACACAGTTTATCTGCGGAATACTTCAGAAGGTTCTACATCCGAACTTGCTACCATTGACGAAGATCTAGGTCCAATTACTAGTGTTAGTTAGGTTCCTGATGGCAAACATATTGTTGTCGGTTTGAATAATTCGCATGTTTAGTTGTGGGACTCAACCAACAAGAGCTTGCTAAGAACTCTAAGAGGAGTATATCGATCTCTAGTATGAGCTTTGGCATGGAACAACAACATTCTAACAACATGACGAATGGATTGCAAAATCGTAAATAACGATGTTTGAATCCGGTCCCATGCTGTACAAATATACAAAGGTCACGAACAAGAAGTGTGCGGCCTAAAATGGTCAAAGTCAGGACAAAAAAAGGAAAGTGAAGGCAACGATAACCTTCTGCACATATGGGACATTTCCATGTCATCATCAAATGCATCCCCAAGCCAGAACCAATACTTGCACAGGTTCGAAGATCATAATGCAGTAGTGAAGGCCATAGCTTGGTGTCCTTTTCAAAGCAACTTGTTAGCCTATGGTGGTGGTGGAAATTATAGATGTATCAAATTCTGGAACACACACTGGTGCTTGTTTGAATTCCACTGATACTGGTTTCGAAGTCTGTTCTTTGTTGTAGAATACCAAGGAGCGTGAATTACTCAGTTCTCATGGATTTACTGAGAATCAGTTGACTCTTTGCAAATATCCCTCTATGACTACGGTTGCTGAACTCACTGGTCATGCCTCTAGAGTTCTCTTCATGGCTCAGAGTCCGGATGGTGCACAGTGGCTTCAGCTGCAGGACATGAGACATTGAGATTTTGGAATGATTTTGGAACACCTCAAGTTGCAAAACTTGTTCTTAAAAAAACAATGTTTTGAATTTTGTAGTTCATTTACCTAAAGGAGCAAGTGTTCGAGCATCAACGAATGATTGAACCATGCCATTTTCAAATATGGCAGTAGCTCGGCACCAAACCCTACAGCTGAAATATATGGTATGGCCTATACATTCAACATTTGAATTTAGATGTGTGTCTAAGTACATTCAAACTTATGAGTTACTAAAACAAACCACTAAATACGTAGAACACATTGAAAAAATAGTTATTTGAGAAACATACCTATAACTCTCTCTGGTGATCAATCACAAAGTCTATATTGGGGCCATACAATCTAACAATCATGTGAACTTTAGTTTCAGAGTCTTCTTTCACAGATACCTTCAGTACTGCATAAATTTTAAGATTGATCTAAGCAAACAAATATAAGAAATTGCAATTCTTTTTTGGGATATTTTTTTTTATCAGTTTAGGCCAATTTTTAAAAGTAAAAGAGAAGGTGGAAAATTTTGGAAAACTTGTAATAACTTGACATATAAAGTAGACGAGATCAATAAAAAATTCGATCTACTTTTAGGTAAAACAAATATGTTTCAAATGATATAAAGCAATTAAAACTGAAGAATGCTGCAATAATATTCCTAAAATTAGCAACAAGCTTACAGGATTTAGACTTATAAAGATTTGTGATACCACCAGAAACAGTCTCTTTGGCGAATTTTGAACTGTCAAGGTGTGTTCATTTATGAAATAAATCCTTGCAGAGATCTCTGAAAAGTAGCGATATAAGAAAATGATGACCAAATAGGTACATTTCTAACAATTTGTATATGAACATGAATGAGCGGAAATTTTTACAGCCTCTACCTCCAGACCTCATAATATGTGATATTTTGCAAATTATGTAGAAATTAATGAACTTAGAATTGATTACGAAAAGAAAATTTAATAACCAATGTTCATGAGTTAGATTCTTCTAAATTGGCTAAAATAATGGAATATATAATATCCAAGTTATAAAATAAATCAAAACGAAGTGTATGCCAGTAAAATGTATATGGCAAGAGAAATTATTTCTACTAAAAAAACAAATTCACCATTTTAATCTATATTGTAAAAATATTGAGTAAATGTCCCCTACTGCTATTCTCCCACGTACTCTCCTGCTATTATTATTGAAAACTTTTGTTCATGTTTAAAGAAATTCTCTTGTATTAAAACTTTTACATTTCAGTTTCCATAAAAATGTTACAGACAACAAATGTAAGTATATCGTGCATATCAGTATGCCAATATATGTATAACAGACTAATTTCCAGATTTAAATATCAAAACCGCATCATTGTAACAGAGTTTTTACTATTTCAGCTCAAGCATCAAAAAAATATCCCCTGTAGGATATAGCAAACTTAAACCATGATTTAAATAATACCATATTATGAAATGAAGAGTGAATGATAAACTCAATGAATTGATGTACAAACTTTGTTTGAATATGAATAATATGCACATGTGTATATGATCTGGTATCAAAGCATTAGTGTGTGGTACAACTGTGCAAGGCAGTGTTGTGTGCAGCAGTGTATATGTGCAATTAAGTGAGAGGGCATTTGTGTTGTAGTATGTGTTCATGCATCTATATAGGTTAATGTTTTGTATTGCATGAGTGTGTGTGTGTGTTTCAATGGAAATAAACAAACACTGCAGAAGCAAAGGCAAATAATTTATGTCTGTTTCATATGATTTTATCCCCTATGTTCTTTCTTTCCTCATGAATATATGTGTCATACAACTGCTTTTTACTGAATTATTGTACTCTTTCCAGAGTAATTAAAGATTTATTTTTTTATTCAATAAAAAATGCAAAGACCTCGTGTGACGACCCGACTTCCTACTCCCAGAAAAAGTCGTATCATCTTTAAGAAAGAAAGGGATAGAAAAGAGAAAGAAAGAAGAGAAAGAAGAAACAACAACAGAATCTCAACAGCGGAACGAACAAATTATATTAATAACATAAATATTACATAGTATACAACAATTATCAAAGTTACACAGATAATACATCACATACTAGACAGTTATAAACACCTGTCTAGTTATTACAACTCAATACACAATACAGAAAACACTCAGAGATAGCAACACAGCGGAAAACTATATATCTATACGCGGAAGCCTCCTGCTCCATTGCTCCTCCATAATTCGTCAAAGCTAACCTGAATCCCTTGGCTACTCATAAAAATTTGAGTACCCAAGAGTTTAAGAAAAACAGAAATAAACTCCGGGTCAGACATGGGTCTGGTGTGAGTAACAGGTTAAAGTTGCTTAACTTTTGAAAAACCTTTGAAAGAAAAGGTATCACGTAAGACTTTCCACACATAAACATGGAAAAATTTTTACCTTACGCTAACCAAAACATTTGATAGGAAATCCGATGATATTATAATAGGTCTAGGGTTTCCAAGTAAATAAGAAATAGCCGAAATTGTTACATTTATTAAATTACAGCTACTAGCCACAAAAGTGGGTAATACAATCAAAACCGAGGGCACTTATTGGATTTTGGATTCCATACAATGGCAGGGCTACTGGGGTACCGCCCGTCACAGTACATGGCCTAGATCACCGTACCGAGGAGTACGCCCGCTCCCCTGCAACACAAGACCGGAACCATTCCTTACTGAACAGTTCCGAACAAGACCATCCCGCAGTTGTGATCAGCAACCGCACCACAAAGCCAAAGATAAAGGGACATCTAGACGGGTAAATCTCGTCCTACTTGGGCATGACCCACTTAGCTTTGCTGCACCTCCCCTGTTTTATCCATTCCCGGTTGATGAGGCTTGAGGCTACGATTACCTTTGTAGGACATATCACTTAGAATGCTCATCGTCCACCTGGCGATGTTATGAAAGCATTCAATCCATACAAGTTCGTTCCGGGTTCGAACGAAACCGAAGGCATTATCTCGTTACACTCATTTTGGAATCACCCTCAGAGTTAACAACGATAACCCTTGCACTCTGAATCTTCGTCTTCACTTCAGATTCACGACCTAACGTTAATTTGGATCGATGTGGTTTTCGAATATCCAAATATGGAAACCCGATCCCGGTCTCATCGAAATCCAAAACATGTCTTTTAAGGCCAAGTTGTTTTAGAGTTTAAAACAATTCAATTCATTATCTATATACACACAGATAGATATTTCACATCACAATAGATAATCAACATTATCATCACCAACAAATAATCCATATCATCATTATAACAGATAATCCTTATCATCATCACAATGCAACCAATGCATCCATATCATATAACATTCCTTATCTCATGTCTGAGATTACAAACCATTCAAGGTAACCAATATCAATCATTCATACATAAGCAATGATCTAATGATCACACCATCTATAATTAATTTAAAATGAATTAAATTAATTACATCATCTCTAATTAATTTAAAATGAATTAAATTAATTACTTCATCATTATAATCCTGCTTAACTTAATCATTAATTGATTACAAATCAATTAAATAATCACCATCTCATTATTCATTTAAGTTAATCATTACTGATTAACAATCCCTTAATTACAATAAGTAATTAGCCTTTAAATTAATTACACAAGTTAATTATACTTAACCCTTACAATCATTAACTTCTAATCACTTAATGAATTAATTAACTAAAGTTAATTACATTAATCATTTATTAATTAATTACTTCATTTATTAATTATTCCTTAATTAATCGATTCATCATTAATTTTATTAATTAATGACTTCTAGTTACATTTAATCAATCTCTCTATATAAATTAATTACATAAGTAATTAATCTGCAATTAAACCACACATATATTAATCACCCTTGATTAATAACAATCCAATAATTAATTACCCTTAATTACTTCATTAATAAATTAATCCTTAATTTATTATCTCAATTAATACCTTGATTAATTCTAAAGTAATTTAATCTAAATTACTTCCATCATTAAACATCTTTAATTACATTCAGTAATTATCAATTAATTACTTCCTTAAGTAATTACAATCCCATTAATTACATAAAGTAATTATTCATCAATCAACAAATATTTAAATTAATTAAACTTAATAAATTAATCTAAACTAATCACATTAACGCAATTAATGACATTAAGTAATTAATTTCTTAGTTACTTCCATTAAGTAATTAAACATAAACAATTTCAAAAATGATTATTAATAATTAATTAATCTAATTAATTATCAAAATTAATCACATTAATTAATTGTTAAATAATCTTAAGTTAATGACCTTCATTAACATTTCTTAATTACCTTTCTTAAGAAATTAACTCAGATTAACCATTATTAATTACAAATTAATTAATATTTAACTACAATTTAATTAATCTCTAATTATTAATTAATTAAGTGTTAATTACAATCTTAATTAATCCTTAATTACTTGATTATTTAATCTTCAATCATTAATTAAAATTTAATTAATAATCCCTAATTACATATTAATTAACCCTAATTAATTAATCTTAAATCTTAATTAATCAATTTAAAAATTCTTAATTATTTAATGAATCCAATTCATCAAATTTCATTTATCTTTTAGATAAACATTTCTTACTTAATTAAGCATAAAAAACAAATTGTTTTTAAATTTACTCTAAATTCCATTTAAACTTCATTTTAAAATTTAAGTTTTAAAATGAATACAAATTTTGACTTAAACAAGGTTTTAAAAACAATTCAAAACCTTTATCTCATATGTTAAAAGAAACATCCACTTTATAAAATAAGTTTTAAAGAATTTAAATCCCTATTCAATTTAAATTCAAATCAATTTAAAAACACACTTAACATTCCAGGTTATTTAAATCAAATTTAAAAATTTACTTTTAATTTCAAATCTGAAATACAGCTTGAATCTTCATTCCAGATTCAAACTTAAATTTTAAAAAAACTTTACTTACATTCTACATCTTCATTTTAAAATTCAAAGTCATTTAACCATTTCTAAAATTGTTAAAACAAATTAAATTCTAAAACTTATTTTATTTTAAAAACTGAAATTCAATACCAAATCCCAGATTTTAAAATCTCAGGTTCGAACATATTTTAAAATTTAAAATTTTCAATTTATACTTCCAGTTTAAATCCAAACTAAATACCTTTTTATACTTAAAAGTTTTTTAAAAAAACTAACTTAAATTTCAAACTTAAATAATTTAAAAACTCGAATTCAAACTAATTTTAAATCAGGTTCAACTCAGGTTTAACTTAGTTTAAATTTTTAGTTTACATTTTAAAACCTACTTTTAAAACTTAAAAACAAAAACAGGTTTTCTGTTTTATTTAAACCAAACTTAAATTTTGAAAATTCAAATTATTACAAAAACCAGAATTCAAACTATTTGAATTCATATTTAAATTTAGGTTTTAAATCCTAAGTTAAAATTTTAGTTTATATTTAAACTTGCTTTTTAAAACTTAAAACAGAACAGGTTTTCTGTTTTATTATTAAAACCTAAAACACAGTTATACTCGGGGCTCCCCTACAATACTTCGAGTCATAACTATTACAGCTTCGAGTTAAATTTAGATTTACCCTAGACAATCTCGAGGCCATCAAACCTGCAACACTCCAACTAAAAACACCAAGCACATCAAAAAAATATAAGGCACCGTGCACATGTACATCGCCTCCGGCCATCGCTGGCCAACCGCACTACCATCCCAAAGTCGATATTCAACTCCACAGACCATCCATACACCCGTTACATCAATTAATACTCGAAATCAAGATCGAGACACAGGTTTCGAACCTGGAACAGCAGTACCCCTTCAATCCCCAACCTGTCAACGCCTCGTTGGTGCATCTCCGACCACCATTACCCTTAAAACTCTGGCGAATGCCTCGACATCCCAACATCTTTCAATGCCCAAAGGATAGTTGAACTCGATCAACATTACTTGCCGATAAGATCAATTCTTTCCTAGCCCAGAAAACTAGGGTTCTACACTACAAATCACAACCACAACTTCAAAATTGAATTGCAACCTAATCTAAGAATTTTCTCAACATTCCTCATCACTTCACCATCTCCAAGAGCAGATTCAACTCAATCGATCATATAAATCAATAGTGCTAACCCAGTATGTAATACACAGTGAAGTTTGAACTGCTCTTTGGTTTAAGCATTAAAAATTGTAGTTTTACTTTTAAAAATCATAATTTTGCATGATGTTTTGATATACAAACCTGAAACATAAATTCATATAGTTTGAATTTTCACTTTATATAAATTTTTATTCTGTTATACATGGTTTCCAGTGAGCTTCTAAATTTATTTTACTTAAAACAAAATTTAAAATTTACTTTATGATGAAATGACCAACTTTGATTTATAACTTAAATTCTAGCAAAGCCTAGATCAAAATGGAATCAATTTTGGTTAGATTTTTAGTTTTGAAAATATAAACAATCCATTTACAGGTTATACTATCTGACACATTTTCATGCAATCACAAATATACAGAAATGCACTTAAAACATTACACATAACCATACATATTTACAGATATGAACATGCAACAAGATTATTTACTTAAGCTTTTAAATTAAAAAGTTACTCACTTTTAAAATCCTGATGAGCAGAGCAAAGCTGAAAGCTTCTGATTTTTTTTAAAAAAAAAATCCTATTTGAACTTCTTTTGCAATTGTTTGAATGCTTTAAACATTGCTTGGTTGCCACTTTCCAGATTGTAGATGACAAAAATGCAGACTTTTGTTTGAATTCCAGATTTACAAAGTGACATGCTTGCTGGTATGCTTTACTTTCAGTTTTTGAATGAATTGTATGCAGGCTTTCATGATTTCCAGATTTTAGAAGAGTTGAATGCATTTGAACAGGGGTTATTAAAGATGATTTTCTAGATTTTTGAAGAAGGGAAATGTAGGCTTTTGGAACAGATTGTTGCATGAATATGATTACAGAATATTTTTTTGATTGAAGATGAACTATGTTTTGTTTTTTTTTAGATTTGATTTTTTTGAAGATTTTTTTTTTAGAAAGAAGGGATTTCAGCTGAAAGAATTCTTTATTAAGAATGAAAATGAGAAAAAGAAAAAAATGGGAAAATGCAAGTTTATATAACCATATTTATGATTTATTTTAAAATCAAAGAAAATAAAAATTAAACATGACACATGGCTAAAATATGAACACTTGTTAATTTACTTATTTAATCACTCAACACATGTTAAACTATGTTTCTAAGATACTTACATTTGTCCTTTAAGTGATTAGTATTTTTAGTTAAGGTTAATGAAAGTTTAAACTTAGTTAACTAGTTCTTTAATACTTAGTTATATAGATAAATAATTTTAAAGAAAACAAAACCAAGTATTATTATAAATAAAAAAATATACCAATCAATTATTTGAAAATGACATTTTAGATAATTTAAATGAATTTATAAAAGAGGTTGTAAATTACTTGCTATTACATAAATACATGTTTCATTAATTAATTGTATTTTAAACTCTTTAATTTACAAATCATATTTATTAATCAATATTTTAAAAAGAAATAAAGCAAACATTTTTATAACTTTATTTTAATCTAAATTTATATTCAAATTTCAAGTTAAAATATATTTAAACAAATAAAACATTTATCTTTTATATTTAAAATCATATAGTTATTTTATTAAATAGCTTTGAAAAGCTTAAATCAAAAATAAGCATAATTTCTCAATTTCAAAATATTATAATTAGAAAATATGCTATACTAATTTAAATTTAAAACCAAACTTATCTATTTACAATATATATAAATATATATACATTATAAATAGAAAACAAATTTATTAACTTATTAAAAGATAAAATCTATCAATTAAATATTTATCCAATTAGATTATTAAATTAAATTCAAATTTATTAACAAAAATTATCAAACTAATTTAATTTTAAACATAGATTATTAAATTTATATTGTTCAAAATTCCGAGATATCACACCTCGATGTTTGGTTATACAAATGATTGCAATTTTACTGCATCCGACTTACAAATGATTATTTTCACTAACTTCTTTTTCAAATAAAGAAAAGAAAAGGCAGAAGTTTATTTTACATTCATATTAAATTTCCAGGGATCATTTTATATTTTGAAATTTACATAGTGTCGAGTTATATAATGATGAAGATCAAGGATTTTTTTAATATATTTTAAATGTAAACATAATTTTCACTGTCAAAACATCCATTGACAAAATAAACTTGCAAATTTTACACGAAGATAGGTTAGGAAATAGTATAGAACCAATACATATGGCATTTTGAAGAGGATATGATGTAATGCGCACATGCTGATAATTTAAACAATAGCATAGAACCAATATATTATACATTGCTAATTAACGTCCACTGCAATTGAGAACTAGCAATCGATTTGGTTATATGGTTACGTTGTTACTTTAGAATTAAGTTGATGTGCACCATAGCAAATGAGATCTCCACAACTCGAAGACATAGTAGTGTCGACGTGATTTTTATATGAACTGAAGAGGTGGTTGTTTTGCAAGTTCTGTCTCATAATAAGATTGTTAACTGGGTTAATATTTTATTCTACTAATCATAAAATGGTTTTAAAAAATGGTAAACGTCTATGATTTTAAAATTAAAACAATGACCTTTTTTTCCTGATAAAAACTGTTGTAATCTCAACTATCTCATTTTATGCATGTCTTTGTTGGTTCAAAATGGTTAGCAGCTATAATTTTTGATGATTTTTCCAATCATTTCCCTTATTTTATTATGTGTAAAATTTTCTATTATAAAAACCGTCAATATTATTGTTATATTTCAATGGTAATTAACAATCTTAGAATTCTTGACTTCTTTGTGTCAGTGTGTATCTATTTGAATTGCTATATGCCGGAGAATATTTTGCGATGAAGTCTGCGTCGTTCGCAGGAACTTGAGTCCGCCTAAGTTTATTGCTGCTGTAGATCTGAAAATTTGCTGAGGTCGATCCGTCTTCTAAGTTTCATGTTTTCTGTTTATTTTTCAATTATTATTTTCATTGATCCTGAACATGATTGTAAATTGTTACTGAAATCTACTATTGCATTTTGCAGCTTTGAGTGGTTATGGGAATACATGGGATAGTGATGATGAGTATGAGAACTTTATTCATAGAATAAATCCACTAAGGTACTTCATACATTCATTTCATTAAATTCTTATAGCTAACTGATAAGGGTGTTACATAAATGCATGTATGAATGTTACTTATTAGACCAGGTTTCAGTTTATCTTCATTTGAGTGACATTAATACTATCATATTTGTTGATTTATGCTTATACCGATTTATATTTATATAGGTTGACAATAAAAGCAAATGCTAAATCCTTTAGATGTAGTACCAATATTGCTGCTTATTTAATGGATTTTGCATACAACAAAAGAGTTTTAACTACATTTTCCACAGTTAACTATTGTGTTTTTATCCTAAATTTTACTTATTATCTCCTTAAAATCATTTCAAAGTAGCAACTTTTCGATATGCATTAACGATTAGATGAAACAATTACAAATTAGTACAAGAAAAAATATTGGAGTCTTTTTGGCTACATAGATATGGATTACGGTGTGTTTATGAGGTTAGCTTTCTCGTAACTTTGTGCAACATACACCACATTTATATCAGAGTTGGGTGTGTTTATGTGTCGGTAATGTTCAATGAACGCTTTGATTCTTTTCTCATTAGTGCCTACTAATTTTTTACTTGCTATCTAAGGAACAGATAAAAGAGAAGGAAACAACCTACGAGAGAATGACGGATGAAAACGAGTCTTCTAAGTTGGTAAGAAATACTTGATCACTTGCCCAACACATATTGATTTAATCTTGACTATATCTTTCTGCACCCATGTATTGACATTCACTTGCCCAACACAGATAAATTCTCAAACTACTCATTTGAATGAGAGATATGTAGGAGTAGGAGAATCTGAGCATTCGTCTTCAAAAGAATTGAAGTCAAGTTGGAGTTTTGTGAATGAACCTGTAGGCATATCAAAAAGCTCAGCTTTCACTCAGGCTGGATTACTGGAGCAAATAAGCACTACTGCTGATGCTAGTGACTATCTGTGGTATTCGACTAGGTTTGTCTTATTAACTTATCTTTTTTTACAATCATGTGAAGGATTATTCTTATTTTTAATGTGTACTGATATTTTTTAATCAAATTTGACAGCATTGATATTAATGGTGATGAGCCAATTCTAATGAATGGGACACAGACTAATCTTCATGTAGAATCTCTTGGTCACATGTTACATAATTTGTTACCCATAACTTGCATTATCTTAGAATGGATATAACTATTGTTTGGTGTTGTTCTAATTATTGATCGTATGTTTTCTTAATGTTAATACTATATATTTTTTGTATAGATTGTTTGTAGCTGTAATAAAATATTAGTGATATATAGTTTGTTTGATATTGTTTTAATTATCACGGTTATAAGTGTTAGAAAATAACCTTTCGTAATGGTTATAACTATGATATAATTTGCATTTGTCACGGTTATAAGTGTCAGAGTTTCCTTTTTGGTAATGGTTATAAATGTTAGAAACTGTTGTTCTGTCATGGTTATAAGTGTGATACTATCTAAATTTCCTACGGTTATAAGCGTTAGTAATAACCATTTTATCGCGATTATAACCGTGAGTAAATACTGTTCTGTCACAGTTATAAGTGTGATAATATCAAATTTGTCACGGTTATAAGCGTGAGAAATTACTATTTTTATCATGGTTATAACCGTGAGCAAAAGTGTGACTGAATTTTCCCACGGTACCTATTTTCACGGTCATAACCGTAACAAATTAGTTTTGTCACACTTATAACCGTGAGGAAATTGCCTTTCTGGTGTTGTGTGAGTTTAACAATTGCGTAGCTACTGCCGAACTAGTAGATCTGAAATACACATGGAAAAGTGGTGAATGTAAAATAATATCGTGTAAACTTGATGAAGTGTTTATAAATTTAGACTACATCAATACATTTTCAGATATGAAAGTCAATATCTTGCCAGTTCTACTAATGATCATAGTCCATTACACATTTTATTGACTGAGAAAATGAATCATATAAAGAGGAAGCCTTTCGGGTATGCTAATGACTAGCCTTTTTATAAAGGATAAAATAGTGTAGTAAACTTTGATATGTGTGAGAAAGTTAAAGGATGTCATTTCTACAAGTTAGTGCACATGCTCAAAATAATTAAATAAATATTGAAAGAGTGGAATAGATACAGAACCAAGGACAATGATAATATTAAACAATTGCAAAAACAATGCAATGAATATTTAATCATGATAAACTCTGCTTACCAAATGAAGACACCTAGAAACAATATCATGCAGCATAGAGTAAGCTTAGAGATGCAATGAAAAGTAAGGATATTGAGCTAAAGCAAATGGAAAAAGAAAAGTGGATGGCTTAAGGGGAGGAATTGCCAAAATTCTTTTATAATAAAATGTCTGTTAAGAAAAATGCTAAGTAGAATTTATAATGTTTTGACCAAGATGGAATAGCTACTACCGAATTTATAAAAATAGAGGAGGAGGCTACCAACTATTATAATGAATTTTACAATGGAAATATGAAAACAAACCCATCCCATATTCAAGTAGAAGGTTGTAAACTCAAAAGGTAGGAGACTGTGGAACACGAGAGTGGCTGAAACGGAAGCATGGGCAGCTTTAGACTCCATTAATACTGATTCTAGTCCTCGACTGCACGGCTTTGGATCCAACTTGTTCGAAACCCAGTGGACTAATTTAAAAAGCAAGATATTATCAGCTATGCATGAATCATTTTAGATAAGTAAATTCTAAAAGTGGTCAATCATACTTTCATCTATTTATCCTAAAGAATGATAAGTCAAATAGAATTGAAGATTACGTACCTATTGGTTGTTGTAATGTGGTATATAATTTTTTATGTTATTTGCAATATAATGAAGAAGATCTTACTAGATATTATTATTGAATGTCAAAATGCATTTGTTAAAGGAAGAAACATATCTTAATATTCGTTTACGACATATGATTAATAAGAAATTTCAAAAAAAAGGAGCTAACAAATTTTTCTTAAAGGTTGACCTCCACAATGCATATGACAAGACAAATAGGCACTTTATCCTACATATGCTAAGGTGTATGGGGTTCCTATATGATTTGATCGCTCCTACATTTTCTATTATGGCGAATGGTATCCCCAAAGGATTCATTTATAGCAATAAAGGGAGAACTCAAGGAGATCCCTTATCTCCATAACTATTTGTAGTTGCCATGGAATTTTTTACCCTCCAAATGGAGTTTGTTTGCCAGAGCAAACTATTCCAGACAATTTGCAGTTTTCAGTCTAGAGTGAGCCATCTCTTATATGCTGATGACCTGGTCATTTGCATAAAATCAAGTTGTGAAGCAGCTAATGCAATAAAAGATCAATTTCAAGGTTTGGAAGAGAAAGTTGGACTCAAATTGAACGAACAATAGATAGAATGTTTTTTCAACAAATTATGGTTAAATAAGACTAAAGTGTTAAATATACTGAATGTCAGAGAAAGAGTTTTCCTTGTGAAACACTTTTGGATCCAAATCTCCTTTAATAAGATAACAAACAGAGAATGTGCTGAGTTTGTAACAAAGATTAGTGATAAATATCAGGGTTGGAGCTCTAGACCTTTACCTTTTGTTGGCAAAATAGAGTTGGTTCACATAGTTATTCAAACTAAAGTCAATTTTTGATTACAAACTTTCCAACTACCAGATGCCTCTATGGCAAAATTGAGTAAGTTTATATCAATTTCATATGGAAGTATGGTCTACATAAGATTAAATATCAAGATCTTTACAGGCTTAACGAATAGGACAATGTGTTTCTTAGAAGACTCGAAGATATGAGAGATGTATTTACACTAAAGCAAGATTATAAAATTATTAATTTTAAAGGATCGTGGGCTAGGTGATGAGACAGAGGTATATAAAGAAGAATTTTTGACAAATGGCTATAGAAAATGATGCTTTATTTAATTCAGAAGCCATAATAAAATAAGGAGCAAGCTGGCGACAAGCTACTCCAAAGAAATTACACAAGGAAAAGAAACCGATTTTTGGAGGGATACTTAGATAAAGGAGATTTTTGATAGACAAATTAGGGTGGGATAAATTTTCTACACATAGTTGCCAAAACAAAAAAGTTTAAGTACTTACACAAGACAATAAATGGAATTCTAATTCCATACCGTGCAATAAAGAACAAAAACAACAAATCGAGTATACGCCTCTATATATGGGCAGAGAAAATGATATTTGGAGATGGAAGTAAACTGAAAATGAATTCACAACAAAATCAGCATGGGAAGCAGTAAGGAGAAGATATCAACATGTAAGTTGGAGCAAAGTTGTTTGGGACAGAGTCAACAGCCCAAAGATGGCCTTGATTTCTTATAAGGTCTTTCTAGGAAGACTTCTTACTAGAGATAGATTGACAAAATGAGGGATAACTAAAGAATTTTTTTATGTTTTATGAAACAAAGCTGAAGACCATCATTCCCAACTATTTTGTGACCGACAAATTTCTAATCTCATTATAACTTAAATCGTAAATTACTTGGCTGAGAGAAGGAAAACCTAAAAACTAAATGAGTCATATCGCTCTGACAGTTGCTGTTTGGAGTGTGTGGAAGGAGAGGAACATGCGAGTATTCCAAAAGGTGGAGAGAAATACAAGAGAAAGTAAGATTAGAAAATTATCGATTTTAAAGGGCAGCAGGCTAGGTGATGAAATATAGGCATATAAAGGAGAATTTATGATAAATGGCTATAGACAACAATGCTTTATTTACTTCAGAATCCATAATGAAAATAAGGAACAAGCTGGCGGCAAGCTACACTAAAGAAATTGCATAAGGAAAAGAAACTAATTTATGGACAGATACTTGGATAAATGAAGAATCTTTGATAGACAAATTTAAATGGGATCATTTTCTGCATATAGTTGCCAAAAAAAAGTTGAAGTACTTTGTACAAGACAATAAATGGAACCGTGATGCCTCTGTATATGGGCAGAGAAATTGATATTTCAATGTGGACACTAATAATTGTTGTTTAGAGTGTGTGGAAGGAGAGGAACATGCGAATATTCCAGATGGTGGATAGAAAAACACGAGAAGCGAGTAAGTTAGCTGTTATTGGCATGCAACTGAAAGGATTAGTAAGAGAATACTTACTAGGAGCATGACACAAGAAGAAGTCTTGTTTGAGGTAATGGAACTATGGATGGAAACTATAGAAAACCCAGGTATGAGCTATTCGAGTTATCAACCACCATGATTAGAGCAAGCTGTAGAAGAAAGTAACGTTTGAGAATGCAAAGTTATATTTGGAAAGGCGAGAGATAGAGAATAAGTGTAATAGTTCATAAAAAAGTAAACTTTTGTTATGTAATGAATGTATGCGGCTATTGTTGGCCCGAACTTCTTCGAACTATATATGCCCTAATAAAATTTAACCAATTTTCCAAAAAAAAAAAAGATATTAGGATTTGTATCTATTGTATATGATTATGTATTGTACTTGCAAATACATATGATAAATTAGTATGCATATCATAAATATAAACGCTTAAGTATATACATATGTTTAAATATATTATAATATATATACATGGTTTATAATCACATATTAATAGTACCATATACATATATATAAGGTAACAAGAGCATTAGTCGACAATGCTATGTCGTAGAGCTCAGAGAGGCGAAGCGACGTGAGCAGGGAAAGAATACAGAGAAGCCTCTCCGTATCAAATCTTTTGATGCATAGCAACTGTCGCCTAAGCCCTGACTCAGGTCCAAAATCAAGTTTTATAAATCTATTGATCCATGAAAAGAGTCAGATTATGTGAGTGCAACTCCAATAGAATTCATGATCGACATTTCGATCGATAATCACAATCTCATAGGGATTCTCAAGATCAAGTCTCAGCTCAGCTTAAAGATGAGAAAGGAGTTTGTAGGGTTTCCCTGAGCAACATATGCTTGGATGCATTCTGATATGTATGGAATTTCATCGCAGATAGCATGCCATGCATTGAATGTGAATCCCAGATACCCTTCTATGATGCAAAAGAGGCGCAACATATAATTGGAGTGATATGCTGTGTTAAAGGATGAAGTTGATAAGTTAAAGAAAATCGTTCATCCGCGATGCACTATACCCAGAGTGGATATTGATTGCATGTTAGTTAAGAAGAAGAAAGGGAAATGGCAGATATTCATTAAATACTCCAACTTGAATTAAGCATGCCTGAATGACTGTTGCCCTTGCTAAGGATTGACCACCTTGTAGATGGAACATCAGACTTAAACTACTATCCTTTATGGATGCATCTCCAGTTATGTAACATACCTTATTTTGAGGCCCGAAGCAAACCACTATAGATGTTGCAGTTATCTATAGTATTAACTTTCGGTGACAAAATACGATAATGTTAATGGTATCCATAATATCAAAAGCACATGAATATGAAATAAAATCAACACATGTTTCAAAACAGCTTTTCCGATTGCATTTCAAATCAATATTTCATATTCAGTTATATAATCCCAAAATAGATAAATATAATTATTACAAAATATGCCAAGAGCGACATATGAGATGCCCCCTTGGACGACCAGAGTACTAAATAGACATATCAGCCAATAAATATATCACAGCAGAACAATAATGGGTAGACTCCTCAATAGCTAATCCTTGCATCCTGCACGTCTTCGGAAGCTTTTTTCGTCACCTACTAAAACCTGAAATACCTTAAATCTCAATCTACTCAGTTTACTAACATAAAGCCAGGTGTGAATAATTCTATTACATCTCGGTTTATTGATATCAAGTGAGATTACACAGCTGAACGGAACGGGTTTCCTCTCATTAATGTCCTTTTAAAATCATATCTTTTGCAAATCAAAATTCTACAATCAAATTGATTATAACAACAATAGCAATAACATACACGCATATAAATATGGTAATCAATGGCCGAACATTATATTTTAATCAAGCTGACTATTAACCACCGGTTGACTTGGGCCTATCAGACATAATAAATATACTAACTTATGTTAGACACAATACCAGACGGTCTGTTCTTAACTTACTTCTCCTAGGGTCAACCGATCCTAATGGTATACGGGCTCACCAATAACCTGTCTCTACTCTATGTATTCTTTTTTGTGTATAACATTATTTTGGTCTTACATGTGAAAAAGCCATACACACTGAAGTTTTGGATTTATATTAGCTAGGGGCTGCTAGCCAAAGTATAGGGAGCGACCCCATACCAGTCCCATCTGATCTTCTATTATCTAAATCATATACTTAGGGCTAACCACCATGTTCAATTTTTCTTGAAAACATTTCTTTCAAATTGATTTAACCCTTTTAAATCATACTTAAACAAGGAAAATATACTCTTTGCTTTACTCAAAATATCTATGCCATGATATATGCTTTACACAAAACAATGTTTGTGAAAACCTAAAATTGATAGGGTTATCTACTCCTTTAAAGTAAGTTAAAGCCATTTTTAACTTAAAAAACATAAGGTTATAAAGCCAAAATAATACCTTCGAAACCATTGTTTAAAACCTTAAATAATCCCTTTCGAAATCATTGAAAGCATCCCTTTCGAAATCATTGAGTTCAACATTTATTAAAAATATAGGGTCAAAGGGAACAAGGGCGAAAGCTTCACTTTCGAAAGTATTGGTTTCAAGTAAAAGGATAGTGAAAGAGATGGCTTCGAAACCATTATTGTATAAATTAGAAGAAAATGGCAGGCATTCCCTTCAAAGGCACTAGGGAAAGCGGCACTAAAATGATGAAGGGAATGGGCGACACCATCCCTTCGTAAGTCTTTGGTTAACAAAAGCGGCAACAATAATGTCTGAAGGGAACCATGGTAAAAGCCTTCCTTCTGCATATATTGGTTAAAAAGGTAGTCTTTGACAAAGGCGAAAGGTATCAATGCGGCAGCTATGGTATTGAAGGGGTTCAAAGCGGAAACCCTTTTGAAACACTCTTTTAAATAAAGGCAGATCATTAAGTTTGAAGGCTTTGAAAGACAACTTCACCCCTTTCTAATGCATGTCTTCAACACCATCCTACCTTCCGCCTATCTCCAACACACTGCATGCCAATGAATTGATACCATGTATATTGGTTTCGAATAGGTACGGAAGGCAATTTGTGTAGGTGTATGATGTCAAAAGCTAGCAAGGTTGTGGTGAAGATGTAATTTTAATAAAAACTACATTTTAACCTTTTAAAGAAATTCCTTTTTACCTGTCGCTAATATTTTTCAAAATCTCATTGGTTTAGAAAACTTTATCAATTCCCTTTTTCAGAATTTGCTTCCAAAACCAAATTTGGATTCTTTGAAATAATTTAACACTTAAGCCCTTCTCCTTAATAAAACATTTAAGTCCTCTAACTTAAATAATTTAAACCGTAGTAAAACTCTCAAGAAAAATCCTTAAAAATCCCAATAATTCACATTAAATATGTTTTCTAACATATATAAATTTCAAACCCGAAAACATTATTTAATTGCCTTAAATAATTTGAACCTAAAATTAACTATTTTCTCTCATAGAAAATTCACAATAAATCCATAATTACTAAGAAAATTATGAAACTTGAAACTCACTTCTAAAATAATGATTCTCACATCATATCAAAATCTCAAGTCAATCGGTTGTCATATGAATGGTTTTCTAACTCAAACATAACACAATAAATCATATTTAAACCATAAATCATTAACATAGCATATAATCACTTATACACACTAAACATGACATATACTTGCAAAAGAAAACAGATTTACCTTTAAACCGAAATCATTCATAAAAAATGGAGACGTAAACTAATTATTCACCTTGGCTTTGTGTTAAGAAGGTTGAGATCTGCCCTTAGATTGATTTCTTCAAGCTTTCTACTTAAATCCTAACTTATCTTCCCTTTAAATCTTCTTGATGGTGGTCATCCTAAGCTTATTATTGTTTTTGATTAATTTAGAATGTAGAATGAATGAGGAAGTGGAGAGAATGGAAGGGTTTAGGGTATAGGAATAAAGGCAATTCACATTTTGCTCTCATCATATTCCTCCTTCTTAATTTTGTTTAGTTTCCCATTTATTAACGCATTCATTAAGGCATGGCTTTTCCTTAATTTACAAATCTCAATCCCTTAACTTTTTACATTATTTTATTTTATTTACCTAACTAAATGTTCTAAACAATGTGAACAAAAATTAGGGTCAATGTAGGTTACAATCTGATAGCGATGCATGTCCCAAATCAGGAGCATACAATCATAAATCACATAGGTGATCTCATAGATATGTTCGATGTACTTTGGAAATATGAAATAAAACTCAATCTACTAAAGTATTCCTTTAGAGTCGCATCAGATAAGTTTTTGGGTTCCATTGTAAACTGAAGGGCATTGAAGCTAATATAGAAAAGATTAAAGCATTAAGAGAGGTTATTGCACCCAAAATCGAAGAAGAAGATGCAAACCTTGAATGGAAAAGTCGCCACGCTAAGTCAATTTATTTCGAACGTGACGGACAAATGCATAACATTCTTTACTGCCTTCAAGAAAGAAAATAGTAAGTTCATCTAGAAGAATGAACATCAAGATGCTTTCTAGACTGTCTGGAGAGACCACCCATGTTGTCAAAGCCTTTAGAAGGCAAAGATCTATTTTTTTCTTAGTAGTGTCGGCTCATGCACTAAGTGCAGCCTTAGTGCGTAAGGAGAGCAGAATCCAATGGTCAATATACAATATTAGAAAACAGTTTACTGGAGCGAAAACTAAATATCTAAAGCTAGAGAAACTGGCATATTGTTTGTTGATTGCAAAGAGGAAGTCAAGGCCATAATTCAAGACTCGTCCGATGAAGGTGTTGACTGATCTACTACCGAGGCAAGTGTTACATCTTCTAAGACTTTGGGAAGACTGACAATGTAAAATATCGAGTTGAGCCGATATGATATATTGTATCATCCAAGAAAGGTTGTTCAAGGACAATCATTGGCATATTTCTTTTTAATTTTACCTTCCAGAATGATAAATAAGACGTAGAATGGGTTCAACCTTCTCAATGGAAGTTGTACATGGATGGAGCCTCCAATGAGCATCTTAGGGCAATAGTAGTTCTCGACCCTGGAAATATAAAGGATTATGATTTGAGATTAGAGTTCCTAATGATAAACAACGAAGTTGAATATAAAGCGTTAATTTTGGGACTTATGATATCAAAGGAACTGAGAGTCAAGACGATACATATATTCAATGACTCATAATTGGTTGTCTGCTAATTGAAGAAGGAATTTCAGGCCAAGGGAGAAAGTCTTGCCCTTTACCTGACGAAGGTATTGGAAATACTATACGGTAGTGAACATTACATGATAATACACATCCCTAGAGAAGAAAATGTAAAAGATGATTCACTAGTCAAACTAGCTTGCTCTGGGGATGCACAACTTTTGAGACCATTAAAATGGAAGTTTTGTTGGCTCCAAGTGTCAATGAGATGGATGTAGATTGGAACTTGGAGGCCTAGGAAGAAAAGGAGTAATGGATAACTTCAATAAAGGAATATTTCTAAAGAGGACTGTCTCGAGTAGAAGGAACAAATGATGGATGTGTAAATTACATTGATTCATTATGCAAGAAGGTGTGTTATATAGAAGAGGGTTCTCAATGCCCTTGCTAAGGTGTGTCACCAAAGAAAAATATCAATATATCCTTATGGATGTGCATGAAGGAAGCTATGGTGATCGCAGTGGGTGGCATACGATAACAAAGAAGGTTCTTCACTATGGATACTTTTGGTCGATGGTAAACCGGGGTGCGACTAACTATTCTAGAAATGTGACAAGTGCCAATGGTTTACAAAGATGTTGAGAGCCCAATCTGTAAAGATTGAATAGATGGTTGGCCCATGGCCATTTGTGATATGGGGAATTGATATTATCTGCATGCTACCAATGCCGAGAGGTAGAGGAAGTACATGATAGTTGTTGTGGATTACTTTACAAAATAGGCTGAAATTAACAATGATTACTTTGAAGAAAGTGATCAACTTTGTACTGAAGAGTATTTTGTGTAGATACCGAGTTCCATTGAAGATAATCACTGATAGTGGAACTCTGTTTGAGGGTAAAAAGTTCAAAGAGTTCTATAGTCGGTACCAAATTGAGAAGATTTTCTCGACAATAGCACACCTACAAGCGAATGGACAGGTGAAGGTGGCAAACATGATCAACAAATACATTATTAAGAAGAGATCAATAAGAGCTCAGGACCTGGAGCCGTTTGAGTTGCTCTAGTAGGAATTTGATTGGTTTGGACACTCCTTTCATCATAGAGGAGATTATATTGATGCATGAGCGTTGGTAAGGACGTAGGAGGTTTTCCTCAGGTTTAGGTTGATTCTCTTTAAGAAAAAGACTATCTAAGGCGGGAGTTGGAACTCGTTCTGGGATATCTATCAAAGATGTAGAAAGAGTGTTTATAGCTTGCGGTAAAGAGGACTCGAGTGTGATGAAAATATTTGATGAAGAAGCTTACGACTAGAATCCAAAAGCAGTTAAAGTACTTAAGGCATCGAGCGAAGAAATATTCACTCTTAAAGTAGCTCCTCTTGTTGTGGAGCCCATGAAAAACCTTGTAGTGGTCAAAGGATACGGTTATTAACAAAGTGTTTCTTATATCATTCTGATGTTAAGCAAGTAATAAAGCTCTTCAAAGAAAGGAAATGACCTAAATATACCCTAAAGATGATGTAGAGGGAGCTTAAGAGGCTATAACCGTTTGGATGTATTTGGGTCGGAGCTTACCTTAATGATTGGTGAAATAATATGAGGAACTTATTGAATGGAGGCATGGCTCTATACAAACATATATACCGGTTGCATGTGGTATAGCCGTAGGATGATAGTGATCTCGTTAGTGGGGTTCAGGAAGATGGACCTCATCCTTGAGAATCCTATGCTTTATACAAATGGAATTTAGTTCTTTAGCGGTTAATCTAGAGGCTATTGCTTCTAGAGGGTTGTCTAAGATCATCAGGATGGGTGGATCATCACTTGAAGTGCCGGGACCATGAGGTTGGATTGCCGAAGCAACTTAGAGCTGAAACTCTTATGTAATCGATTGCCTTACTCTTGATGGTGTAGATGTAGATACCAAAGCAAAAGATAAACCTACTTCCAAAGGTGTAGAAGATCTGTTGCTAGTTTGAAGGCTAGGAGATCATCTAAGGTCTGACATTCTATATATTGAAAAACTTGATAACGTCAGTGGCTAGGTATGATTTATCTAGGCACTTTATTTCATTAAATTAAAACCCATGTAGCTAATGTATAGAGACCAATGGATGCCAACGTGTGTTGACCTAATTGGATTCCGTACATTGACCTAGATAATGCAATATGTCGGTCAATGCATGGTGTGTACTATAACTATGACATCTTATACGAGAAAATTCTATGTAGATTTCCCGCTCATGCTGGCAAACGAGCTCCATTATGCAATCGAACTGTGTGTTGGTTGTGTTAGAACCTCTAGTTTATGTTTCAATGATAACAACTATACAATTATACACACACACACTCTTTATCAAGATTAGGTATATGCAACATGAAGACACCATGCTCGAAGATATTGAGACTTAAAGAAAAACGAAGATTTATAGGCTATACTATAGTTAGTAAGGTTATTTTATTGTAAAAGAGTCTTAGATAAAATATTGTTAAGATCTCCTTGAGTACATATGCATACACATTCACAAACTATTTCATATGCACTAAAACTAGGTTGAAAAACTATTTTTACTACTCACAAACGTTTGAGGTAAAACCAAAGATATCCGAGGGAATACTCGGGAAAATATATTTCTAAATCCATAGACGTCTGAGGTAAAACATAGACGTCGGTGACAATCCTGGGGTAATTATTTTTTGAAGTCATATACGTTGAGGTTTTTACAACAGACGTCTGTCGTATGAAAAACTACAAATTTTGAAAAGACACTTTGGTTGAGACAAAAAGAAGTTACCCTGCATCGAAAGGTTGCAGCCTTTAAAGTGAATAGAACTTCTCTAATAGTAACAACTCTTAATCCGCATCCTTTTAAATTTATAAATACTACTTTGATTGAGATATAGAAATCAACTTACTTGAATTAATTAAATCTTTTCTCTCTTGATTTCTTAGCACTTTCTTGCGCATACATTGCTTACGTACTCTTAATCTATTATAACCAAAATATAATTTTGGTTAAACCACTTCCTACAACTTAGAGATTCACATTCACATACTCAAAGGAGACCATAGGAAGATTTGTATTATCGGTCAAAAACCATGTTATTTGGAACACAAATTTGTCAGAGATATACTTTTGTATTAGCCTATTCCTCCAGGTGAAGCGAGGGTTAGTTGGTTAAAGGAAATTCCGAAGGGGAGCTTCAGGACTGGACGTAGGATGGGAGATCCGAACCAATATAAAATATCCGGTGTGATCATTTTTATTATTTATCTTTTATTCAAATATTGTTCTATGCTTAACATAATTAGTAATATACACTCACACGCATTTATATTATAATATTAATATTGAGTTAGATTTTAAGAGCACACAGGCCTTCTTCATATTTTGGGAAATGAACAGTCACGTTTTTAATTTATTTCTATTTCAAACTTTGAAATGTGATAATTTTTTCTACATTAATTGGATTTAAGAATTGATTTCACTATTAAATCTCAAATTTAATATGCTTTCCAATGATATCCATTGTTGATAGCTAAAAATAAAAAAATTTAAATCATAGTTTTTTGGATTATTTATATTATTAAAGTTATTAAATCTGTTTGACTTTATTTCTTTTAACTAATCTATGTCGTTGATTGTTTTGAAAATTTTCAGCCTCTGATTCTACTTTCACAAATTACAGTCAAGTATGGTGAAATCCAGCATTAGCAAAATTCAACAACAATGTTAGATGGAGTTAGAAATGGAACCAGAAAGCTCAAAATCATTAAATACAATGATACGCTTCTTATTATTTTGAATTTGCTCTGACTATAAAAGAAATACATTCATATTCTTCACATTAACATAAATATTGTTGAATAATGGTTGTTAGTTCCAACACTTCAGACATAAAATATGTATGCTTTAGATTTAACATATTTTTCACAAGAATCGTTCAAAACAGAAATAAATCTCTTTATCCTCTAATCTTATCATTCTACAATAATATGATACTGCATAATGTCTTCCTAGACATAGTCAGTTATGAATCATCATCAACATTTGCGTTCTCATGAATCATATCAACGTTGCTTTTGGCACTTTTGGATCAATGGTTAAATGTAAACCAAATGTTGTTACCTGTACCGCTCTTATAGATAGTTATTATCGAAGCAGCAAATGGAATCAACGACATCAAGTATTAAAGGAAATAATTGATAAAGGTATCTCACCAAATGAAGTTACATATAATACAGCTGATACATGGAGCAACAGCTGATGCGTACAATAAATTTATATGTGTGTAATTTATATGTGTATTGTGTCGAAATTTTATCTTTGAAATCATTTTTGCTCGATATTTTGTAATTGTTTATCAAGCACCACTACTATCTGCATTACTGTTTTCAAAGATTTATACACAAGTTTTAGACAAAATGCAAACTTATTTGATAATTGATAAAAAAAGATCACTATTTCTTAATCAATGAACCATGTAAATCATTTAAACATGTTATGATGATAAGAGGTTGAGTACGGTCCGCATGCGAAGCACGTGCTCGCACTAGTATAAATATATAAGTTGCATTATCTATAAAGATCTTATAGATTTTCGGGATGTTACTGATTATCATAGAGTGCATGATAATAGAACCGTTGTAAAAGCGACATTAAGCCTTTTTGTGGAATCACAGTATCGTGTTGTTCAATTCAAAGTATCAAACTTGGACTTATCGAACCCTATGGTGTGTTCGGTATAGTGAACTTGAAAACATCTCATTTGAACCGAGACCTTCAACCATGCTCAAGAACAAATTCATCCTCTAGAACTGCCTCCACACATTTCTTCAACTTGCTCGAAATAAAAATGTGATTTTCCTTTATGAGGCGCAAAGTGGACAAAAGCCCAAAGCTGAATATGTTTTTTTTCCTTTATGAGGACCGAAGTGAACAATAGATTCTTCAAAAGGGGAAATACTAATTGCTATGGGAGAGAGAGAGAGAGATTTTCAAACATAAAAGCGTAGGTTGATGGATGTTATATAGTGTAACAACCTACTTTTCCATACAGATTAAGCTAACAATAAATGAACACATGTCCAACTCAAATAGAATAGAAAGATGGATTATTAGGGAAAAAGAAAAAGGAAGAAGGCAAGAAGAAACTAAACAACATAGAATCTCACATTGGAATGATTAAGATATAATATGAAACAAATCTTTACACAAGAATAAAATAATTGTGATATACATACATCTAATCAGAGTTCACTAACAACAGTCAGTCTGGATAGTTATAATAATCTATCCTCGTAAGTGCTGATAAATAAACAACTAAATAAAGCGAAAATAACCATGTATGTGAATATGTCTCTGGGAATCTAGCTCATCTCCAAAAGCTCTAAAGCATCCAAACTAAATCTGTAATTTTCTTGGTTTGACCCAAGCATTGTAATGGAATAACATCCAAGTCAGTCTGGGAAACCAGCGTGAGAAAACATACTCAACTGAATTTTGAAGTTAAAGAAAACCTTTGAAAATCAAAAGTATCTCGTAGGACTATGCCGCACATAAACGTGGATGGGTTTTTATCCTACAATAACCAAAATATTTCATATGAAATTCTATGATATTATAATAGTATCTAAGATACAAATACTTATTAATATTAGCCGAAATTATTACATTAATTAAATTCTAGCATAATAGGTGTAAACTAAAACCGTAAAGGCATGTATTGGAGAATGGATTCCATAAAATGACTGGGCTACTTGGGTATCGCCCATCGCGGTTCATCTCTAGATAAAATAACACCGAGGACCACGTCGGGATCCCCTGCCAACATAGAACCGGCCTACCACTTGATTAGTAGTACCGAATATGATCACCCCTCTATTAATGGGCCTCGAAGTATACAAATAGGAGATAATATCGGCTCTAGATAGGAACGATCATACCCTACTTAGGAGCGACCCACTTAGTTGTGCTACATCCCCCTATTTTAGTCGTTTCTGATTGATGAGGCTTGAGACTATGTTTACCTTTAATATAGCACTTCCCACTTAGAATACTAACACTTCCCTCCAGGAAAAAACACAATGCCAGCATTCATCCATACAATTTTGTTCCGGATTTAACGAAACACTTGAGAGCTCCGTCTTCAATTCCATCATCTTCAAGATGTCTTCACTTCGAAACGCTTGAGTTGGACTGAAGTGGTTTTCAGATAACATATCTGATCCTGGTCTTTTCGAAACAACATTCAATAGTACCTAGTAAACTCAACCCCAGTTCTTTATGCAAAAAACAGTCAAAGATAAGAGTGGAGATCACCTCTTAACCATTAGTGGATGAATTTCCTTTTGATTTGTCTTAGGAGAACGAAACGAGAATTAGACCCACAGTGCACATCATCGGAGATAACTGTACCATGTAACTCACGTGTTTCTTCTAGATATTTCCAAAGTTACGTTTTGGGTCCAAATTTAATAGTCAATTATTTAACTATCAACAAACACACATTCAAATCAGGAGTTTGTTTAAAAAGGAAATACCAACATTGGTTAAGAACATAAGCAACCACTATCCTCCTTAATTAATATTTTATTAATTAAATTCACTTTGTAAATATTTGTATATAAATACATTTTACAAAGATATATCCACCAATCCCTATATTTCAATACTTGGAAAAATATCCATATACTTATCTCAACTGTATAAGTATATTCACCAAACACTAAGGAAATTTTCCTTTTTATTTGATTTTAAAATCATTTACAAACTCCACTATAATTTCTAAAACCATTTATAAATTATCTTATAAATCTCTGGAACCATTTATAAAACTCTTTACCCTCAACTAATCTTCCTTTAAGTTTTCCAAACCATGTTAGAAAAATCCTCTTATAAAACAAGTCCGTTTATAAAACTCCATTTATAAAGCTCGAAAACATTCGTAAATAAATTATAATTATTTACTTTAAACACTATTATATAAAAATAATTTTTTATAATAAACATTATAAACAAATAAATAAATATTAACCTTAAACAATTTAAAATAATACTTAATAATTTCAAAAACATTATTCATTAGAACATTAGTAATTAATTTTCAACTTTATTATAAAAATAATAATTAATTTCTAAATAGTATTAATAAATCATTATTATTAATTTTACACCAGATTAATTATTTATTTAAATATCTAATCTTTAAAATATTAACATATTGATAAATACCTTAAAAACAAAATTAATTATAAATGAACAATTTTAAAGCAACATTAAATATAAGTAGGACATTTAAGTCATTTCTAATTAACTTAGAAAGGACAGATAAAAAGTTTGGAGTAAAATAGAAATTAATTTATTTTCAATCAAAATATTTTCGAAACACAAATTCGGATTTAAAAATCATTTCTTGTCTCAAAAAAATTCCAACTCAAAGGACAATTTATGGCATTCTTAAAATACTAATTTGAGGCCAATAGCTAACGACGCTTAACTAATATCAATATTGATTTTCAATCACTACATGTTTTTTTTTCTGTTTTCTCATATAACAATGTCAAAACCTTTAGGTTAACAATCAGGTTTGATATTCCATAATCATTCAATAAAAATATTATTGAAGAACATTTAAATAAATGACGAGGAACCTCCATCCTGTTTCCACCTACATCACAACTTACATATAGTCATATAATAAGGATTAGCGCTACTAGGCCGGTATATATAAAGGGTCATCTGCTCCAAAGGTGGGATAAATCCAAACTAATTAATAAACAGTAAATCCTCCAAACATCCAATTAACAATTTTTATCAACTATATAATATTACCGGTTTGCCAAAAAGGTTAGTTTTTCTCATCGGAATTTCTGTTCCCACCGAAACGTTTTGGTTAGGAACTAAAATCGAACGATGTCCGATTTTAACCAAATTTCAACTATCTGTAAATTTGTCCAAACTAGTTCCATCACGAAGTTTACGTCATCATGAGCACAATGCAAAAATCCACGCCTCGATTAGACCTCGCATAAAGAAGTTATTCAATATATTAGTCTGAAACATTAGTTTATGTATTAAATTCGCTAGTTATTAAATTAATCTCTAATTATATTTAAATCCTTTCATCCTCCATCGTTCAAATACATCCCACTATTCCAATATTCTAACTAATCCATGTCCGAGTCTCTCTCTCTCCCCTCACCATCTCCTCCATGGCTAACGAGCAACCAAACCAATGCCACCATGGATCTCCTCGACTTCACCTCCTTCTGTCCCCCAACATCACCACTGGTCCGCACTCCACCTCGGAATCGTGATAAGATCTAGCTCCCTCGACTTGGCCAAAAATAAGACCCCAACGACGAGGCTGTTCCACTCCAAACTTTGCTAGTCAGTGCTGCACCATGCCCTAAACCCAAAACCAAGACCTAATTAGCCTTTTGTCGCCTCCATACCATAAAAACCCAAACCCTAGCTCTGAGCTTCTCATTGTGCAATGTCGCACATCCAAGGGTACTCGGTCGCACCCATTCATCAAACATCAGAAGACAAATCTCGACTAAATAAAACCAAAAACCCAAGTTTTCCCATTTTTAGATTTAATTGGATTTGTTCTTTATTTTTAAAGTTTGATTGGAGAAACAAAGCCCTTTTTTTAGTTTAGCACGATTTAAAAATGTAAGGAAGTATGCGTAGAAATGTATGAGGTATGGGCTGAAGTGATGGAGTGGGTATGGGTGAATATATATATATATATATATATATAATTATAAAATTATCCGTTCAAAGCACCTTAAAATTTCAAACTCCAAATGAGTCGTGCCGCCTGGCGTTCTATATATAATACTGTGATGACCCGAAATTTGGGCAATATCAATTTAATAATCTATATTAAAAAAATTGATTTGATAATATTGATTAATAAAATTTGGATTGATTTAATAATCTAATTAAATAAATATTCAATTAGTGATTTTATCTTTTAAAAGCTAATAAAATGTTTCTATTTATAATATATATATATATATATATATATATATTTGTATATATTGTAAATAGAAAAGTTTGTTTTGAATTTAATAAGTAAAGTTTTGTTTTCAAATTATAATAATATATTTAATAATTTGGAAATTATGATTTAAATTTATATTAAGCTTTTCAAAGATATTTAATTAATAACTATATGGTTTGTAAATACTTAAGATAAATGTTAATTGCTTAAGATTATATCTTAGTTTAATTTTTTTAAATTTAAATAAATAAATAAAAGTTTGATTCATTTCTTTTAAATATTACTTGATATATATGATTTGAAATAGAAGTTTAAAATACAATATAGCATATGGTCTTAATTCATTTAATAATAGAAGTGATTTATAATCTCTTTTATAAATCATTTAAAATTGTTAAAATTGTTATTTTCAAATGATAATTATAATACTTAGCTTTTATAAACATAAATAGATTTTATAGGAATAGGATTGTTTATTTTTAAAATTTAATAAGTAGTTATATATGTATACATATAACTTGATTCTTAGATTTGATTTTATAATTTAACTTGAAATTAAAGCTTTGAAATTCAAAAGAATAAATACTTAAAAATAAATATTTAAAATGTTTGGATCTTAAAAATATTTTGATAAGCTTTTATTTATAATTTGTTTTATTACATTGTCTTTACATAAGAAATTCACATATATATTTACATAAGTAAATAAATTAAGTAAAACCTTTATTAACATTTAAAATAAAAAGAAAATAAAACAAAGACATGTGTTAATTCCTTAAGTAATCTAAACAACATGTGTTAAGTGATAGATTAAACAATATGACAAGTGTCATTCAATCTTCATCTTTTTCTTTCATTTTGTTAAATTAATTTCAGCCTAAATACATATACTTTTCTCTATCTATTCTTTTTCAAAATCAAAAACTAAGAAAAACTTAAACAACTCTTTTTTTCAAATCCGAAATCATCTCTAAACCAAAAACATATCTGAAAATCATTTTCCTCAAACCCATTCCTCAAAGTGAAACCAGAAATCAAATACATTTTCAAATATAAAATCTTTAGCCTGTAATTCATTTCTCCACTTCAAAAGCAAGCAAAAAAAATCTGTTAATCAATAAACCCTGTAATCATTTCCAAGTTCAAACTACAACCTGTAGTTCAGTTTTAAAATCAAATAAGAGATCATTCAAACAACCCTCTCTGTTTGAAAGCAACCTGGAATCAAATTTTGCAAAAATCAAATGTCTGCATTTTTCATAAACTAAAGAAATCAAAAATTGAGCAAATTTTTCTTCAATCTGGAAGCCTGCATACAACTGCAAGCATTTTCTTCCAATCTGGAAATTATCTAAAGCAAGCATGCATGTAGTTTTCAAGTTTTCAAAGGCAAGAAGCATTTAAGTTTTAATCAAAGAAGCTTGGCCATTCCTGTTTCAAGATTTGGAAAATATGCTCTGTGCTTCTGCTTCAGGTGAGTAACACTTTTTAAAAACTCAAATATAAATATGGTTGCTTGATTAATGCCTAAAATAAGTTTGTGTTTGTATATATATGTTGGAAAATTCCTATGTATTTGTGGATGTGTGATGCACGTATGACTGCAAATGCCTGTAGAACATCTCTGTTCTAAATTTCAAGCCCCAGTTTCAATTTAAAATCATTTCCTCTTGATCCATTGATTATTAGGACTTAGGATCTAAACAATATCTGTTTGTTTGATTATAAAATAAGTTTTAAAATTGTATTTAAGTTAAAGCAAATTCAAATCTGCTCTGGAAAATAAAAGAAAAATATAAGCTTGAGTTTTGTAAAAACTCAAACTTTATAATTTCTTAACTCAGGCATATAAGGTGAAACCTTAAACTAAATCATGTTTTTTAAAACTAAAATTACAAATTTTAGATTAGAAATGTAATGGCATTTCTAGGTTGCACTGTTTTTGAGTTTTTGGAAATTTCTAGTGATCCCAGTGGAGAGGCCAGGATTGTTGCTGGAGGTCGAGGGATGGTTGGTGACTTGGGCAAAAATGGTTAGAGGATGGTCAGAGACCGGTGTGGCGAGGGTTCTTAGTTTTTGTTTCTAGACCTAGTTTTGGAAGTGGCTGAATGTTAGATCGTCTCGACGCCTAGGGTTGATCGAGTTCGATAGAACTCTGGGAATCGGTTGCTGGATCGTGGACGAAGTCGTGGTCGGTGGTGTTCTGATGGACGGAGGAACTTGGTTGAGGTGTTGCCAGGTTTTTCTTTTGGGTTCCAGGTTTGAGTCTGAGTCTCGATTTTGGATTTCGAGATGATGGTGATGACCTGATGATCGTGGGATGATGCGTGGATGGTTTCCGACGTGATGAAGCCTTGGTGAATGGCCGAAGTCGATCAGAGTCACGGTGCATGTGCACCGTGTACTTTTGTTTTCTGGTGAAGTGGGTTTGGATTTGGTGAAGATGCACTCGAGTTTCACTCTAGTAGTTCGAGTATTTTACTCGGAGGGGTTTAGGGTTTGACTCGAAGTCATTTTAGACTGGCTCGAGTAAGTTTTAGTTACAGGTTTTGTTTCAGAAACCTGTCAGTGTTTAAGTTTAAAAAAAAATAAAACTTAAATTTTGAAGCAAGATTTTAAACTAGTTTTAAATCAGTTTTAGTATAGATTCAAATCCAAATGTGTATTCTAGTTTGAAATAAAGATAAGTTTTACATATTTAAATGTTTAATACAAGTTTAAAATGTTTAAAGTAGTTTTTAAATGGTTTAAGTTTTAAGATGAATTTTAAAACTAGAAGTAAGATTTAAACCATATTTTTAAATATGGATTCAAAGCTTGATTTGAATTCTAGTTTGAAATAAAATAAAGTTTTTGAATTTAAAATGGTTTAAAACAACTTTGAATATTAAAAGTGTGTTTTAAATTGATTTAAATTGAATATGGTTTTAAAACTATTTTAAATTCCCTTTAGAAGATAAGTATTTCTTTAACATGTAATTAAAAGGTTTTTGAATTGTTAAACTTTGTCAAAGTTAAAATTGTTTTCATTTTAAATCTTAAATTTAAAATGAAATTTAAAAGTAAATTAAAAGCAAACTGTTTTTAAAATACTTTTCTAATGATAATTAAATCATTAATAAGATTAAGGTTTATCTTAAAGTTAATTAGGACTTAATGATATGTAATTCATTAAATTATTAAGGAAATTAAGATGGGTCATTAATTAATTTAATTAATTAATGATTTGGGTTAATTAATTAAGTAATTAAAGGGTTAGTTTAATTAATTAAAGGATTAAGTAAGTTAATTAAGATTAATTAATTTGTAATTAAGAAATCATTAATTAGATGAGATTTGATTTTAAATTAATGATTTGAAATTTATTAATCAAGTAATTAAAAATTAATTAAGCTGTAGATTAACACTTAATTAATTAAATAATTAGAGATTAATTAATGGGTTATTGTAGATAAATTAATTTGTAATTAATAATGATTAATCTCGGTTAATTACTTTAGAGAAGTAATTAAAGATTTATTAATAGTTGATGAAGGTCAATTACTTAGGATTATTTAATAATTAATTAATGTGATTAATTTTAGTAATTAATTAGATTAATTAATTTAAAGATAATCATTTGTGAATTGTTTAAGTGTAATTACTTAATGGAAGTAATTAAGAAATTAATTACTAATTGTAATTAATTGAGTTTATTTTGATTAGTTTAAGTTAATTAATTAAGTTTAATTAATTTAAGATAATCACTGGATAATTTAAGAAGTAATTACTCAATGTAATTAATGAAGAATGATTACTTAGTGAAGTAACTAAGAAGATAAATTACTAGATGAAATTAAATTGAAGGATAATTAGGTAATGGAAGAGATTTGGAAATTAATTACTTTGTGTAGTAAATATGAAGAATAATTACTTAATGGAAGTAATTAATAATTAATTACTTAGTGTAATTAATTAAGAATTGATTAACAAAGTTATTTGAAGATAATTGAGAGATGTAATTAATTAAGGGCAATAATTACTTAATGAGTTTAATCTAGGGTGATTAATAAATATAATTAATTAAAGATTAATTATTAAAGATAATTAATTAAGGAGTAATTAATTTACCTAATGAAGTAATTAAGGGTAGCTAATTACTGAATGTGATTAATCAAGAGTGATTAATCAATATGGTTTAATTGATGATTAATTACTTAATGTAATTAATTTAAATAGGGTAATTATAAATAAAAATAATTAGGGATCATTAATTAATATAACGATGTAATTAAGGATTGATTAATTAAGAACTATTAATCAATGAAGGAATTAATTAACGTAATTAAAGATTTCTAATTAATTATAGTTAATTAATGAAGTAATTAAAGGTTAATTACTGAATTTGGTTTAGAATAATTAATTTCTGAAATTAATTAAAATTACTTGAGTGTAATTAAAGGGTAATTAATCAAGGGTGATTAATTAAGGTGATTAATTAGAGGGTAATTAATTAATTGATTTGTAAATAATTAACGGTTATGTAAGCAAGATTTATATGGATGAAGTAATTAATTTAATTTACTTTAAATTAATTAGAGATGAAGTAATTAATTTAATTCATTTTAAATTAATTATAGAATGGTGATTAATAAATCATTGCTTATGAATGCTGATTGATAATGATTTCCTTGAATGGTTTGAGATCTCAAATATGAGATAAGTGATGTTGTGTGATATGGATGCTTTGGTTGCATTGTGATGATAATATGAATTATCTGTTTGTGATGATAATATGGATTATCTATTTATGATGATAATGTGGATTATCTATTGTGATATGTGAATTATCTATCTGTGTGTATATAGATAACAGAATTGTATTGTTCTAAACTTTGAAACAACTTGGACCTAAAAGATGGCATTTTGGATTTCGATGAGACCGGGATCGGGTTTCCATATTTGGATATCCAAAAACTACATCGATCCAAATTAATGATAGGTCGTGAATCTCAAGTGAAGATGAAGATTCAGAGTGCAAGGGTTATCATCGTTAACTCTAAGGGTGATTCCAAAATGAGTGTAACGAGATAATGCCTTCGGTTTCGTTCGAACCCGGAACGAACTTTTATGGATTGAATGCTTTCAGAACATCGTCAGGTGGACGATGAGCATTCTAAGATAGATGTGTTCTATAAAGGTAATCGTAGCCTCAAGCCTCATCAACCGGAAATGGCTAAAACAGGGGAGGTGCAGCAAGGTTAAGTGGGTCATGCCCAAGTAGGACGTGATTTACCCCTGTCTAGAAGTCCCTTTATATTCGGCTGTGTGGGCAGTTGGTTGCAAACAACTGCGGGGTTGTCTTGTTCGGAACTGTTCAGTAAGGAATGGTTCCAGCCTTGTGATGCAGGGGATTTAGGGTGGATCCTCGATACGGTGATCTAGGCCACATACTGTGACGGACGGTACCCCAGTAGCCCTGCCATTGATGGGAACCCATTCTTCCTACGTGCCTTTACGGTTTTGATTGTATCACCCACTTTTGTGGCTAGTAGTTGGAATTTAATGAATGTAACAATTTCGACTATTTTATATTTACTTGAAAACCCTAGACACTATTATAATATCACCGGATTTCCTATCAATGTTTTGGTTAGAGTAAGGTAAAAACTTTCCCATGTTTATTTGTGGGGAGTCTTACGTGATACCTTTTGTTTTCAAAGGTTTTCAAAGTTAAGCAACTTTTACCTGTTATTCACACCAGACCCATGTCTAACCCGGAGTTTATTCTGTTTTTCTTAAACTCTTGGGTACTCAAATTTTTACGAGTAGCCAAGGGATTCAGGTTAGCTTTGACAAATTGTGGAGGAGGCAATAGAGCAGGAGGCTTCAGCGTTATAGATATTTATAGTGTTCCGCTGTGATTGGTATCTCTGTTTTGTATTGAGTTGTAATAACTAGACAGATGTTTATAACTGTCTAGTATATGATGTATAATCTGTATAACTCTGATAATGGTTGTATACTATGTAATACTTATGTTATTATATAATTTATTCGTTCCGCTGTTGAGATTCTGATGTTGTTTCTTCTTTCTCTTCTTTTTTTCTCTTTTCTATCCCTTTCTTTCTTAAAGACGATGCAACTTTTTGTGGAGAAAAGGTCGGGTCGTCACAAATACCCTTATTCTGAACACATTCGAACTAGTCTTGAGACCTAATTTGATCATATACAGAAGATATCTTTTTAAACCCAGTTATATTATATTAATTTCTGAAATAAACTTCTATGCGTTTCGATCTTGCACGACCAAACGATACGTCCAATCGCCATAAAAATCATCGGTATACAATAACTCACTATTATAGATCCAATGACACTAGTTTTGTTAAAATCCGAGACAGTACCCCAGAAGGCTATTGTTATACATCGATTAAAAAATTATTATAAAAACCAAACTAGTCACTTTTAAATCTAAATTAAAAGTTTATTAACTTTATTCTTATTCAAATAGAATTTAAATCAACTTTCAAAATCATTTTTATTCGCATCAAATTTAAGATTTAATAATTTTAACCAATTCCAAGTATTCAATTAAACAATCCAATTATCAAATAATCACTTAATTTGAAATATCAGCTGTTTAACTTATAAAATTAACTTTTCAATATATAAAAATCAATTTAAATGTTCCAAATTCAAATGGCTAAAATTATGGATCTTTAAATACAGCGGTATTGATAAGGCAAAGGCAACGATAATTGCCATCAAGATCAATACCACAACCCATCTTGAATCGAGATCTAAGATGTTGGAGTTGGTCAAGATTTAGCGGAGTTGGTATTGAATTAGTTGGTGAGTACTTGGAGCAATGGTTCAAACAATGTCGGGGATGATGCAAGGTCAAATGCGGCGATGTTGAGGGAGATATGGTAGGGTCGAAGAAGCCTACCTGATGAGAGATGGAGTAGCTTCCAAGGAGTCTAAGAAATGAATGAAAGTTTCAGATGGAAGACTTCTACTTTTAAATATATATGCTGAACTTATGTGATTCTACAGCTATTTGAAGCATTGTGCTGATCTTCTCGAGAAAGATGCGATGTTTCAAGAGAACAGTTCAGAAGATAGAAGCATTTAGCATATTTGGATTTTGGTTTAGCCTCTTGTTTCGATCAAAAGCATGTTTTGTGGTTCACAAAATCATACTTTAAGGAGCGAGTGGTATCCAGCATTTGAACCGAGCGATGTCAAGAATGATGAGGAAATGATTTGAGAAGCTTAAGCGATGTCAAGAACGAAGAAAATAAGAAACATAAGAAGTTTGAGCAAGAATTGCATAATTTGAATCATGTTCATACCCACATGATTGATCATGCCGACACCGACATGATTGAACATGTTGGCACCGGGCTATTTTGAAGATGGGACCCACTTTGAATCAATGGGTGATCTTACATTGCACTTTAAAAAAAATATAAAGACTCAAATAGGAAAAATCATGTCGGTACCGACATGATTTAGATAAGAAAATTTTCTAGCGAAGATTAGATGTTTGAAGAGCCAAATAAGTATAAAGAAAAGTTGAAGAAGTAGGTTAGTAAAATATTTCAGTGTCGACATGATCATGTCGGTACCATCTGCTTTTTTCGTGCGTAAAAGTGTGGATCTGATTTTTTAATTGTTTTTTTGCAAGCTAGTGACTCTGAAGATAAATTCAATATAAATAGCTACCCTTTGGCAATGAAATAAGGAATTTTTAATCTCTCTTATCCTTACATCGAATTAGTGCTAATTTTTTGCTGTCAAAGTCAAAGAGCTATTTCATTGTTTAAAAATGGTTGTAATTGATAGATCAATTGGAATAAAATTAATAGTTGATATGGGAAATCGATTTGAGACTAGACCGCTCTAAAAATCTAGTGTTTTCTTACTTTAATTTCATTTTCTACTTGAATTATCTCATTGCTACTAAATCAGTGATGTTGTGTTAATTTTGGATGCAACAAGAATTTTCGGAGAAAAAAAAAATATCCCCTTAAGTGGTACCAACAGTGATAATAATTTACACACATTCTCTTCAACACTATATCACTTTAGGATATATGGAGTCATGTATTGATCATAACTGCAATATTTTCCATATTTAACTTGATCAGTCTAGAAACAAAATCCTTGATTCAGTAATAACATTTATTAAAAACTTTTTTAATTTGGCTAGAGCTCTTGACCTTGAGTTGACTACAGTTGACCGTAATGCTAACCTCACACAACGGAGGAAATGAATTCTATTGAATAATGCTACCCTTCCAGCACTTTAACTCAGACCTTACTATAGTTGCTCGATGGTCATCGTGAATGGTTTAACTGCAATTAAAGTGGAGTATTCATATTGAAGTTCCACAATATTCTCAAGTTGAGGGAACTACATAACATCGTCACACTGAGATTTCTTATTTGAATAGGTTGTTATTAGCCAGTAGAAATCTCTCAGACGGTTTGTTTTATAGTTATCCAGTAACTATGAGCATGTAAGCCCTTGGTGCCCCAACAACCATGAGTAATGCACTACCTGATATTTATAGAGCGCTACATGCTCTGGTCTCAATGGATGAATCCATATCGAAAATCTTCACCATAGATATTTAAAACAAAATATTATTTTATAGTATGATTAAATACTCTTGATTTATACTAAACTACAATCATTTAACTTTCTACTCAAGGATTTTCTTATTAATGCACTTTAAATTAATTACTTAATATTTATATCATGATATAATAAAGTATATAAAAGGAAATAAACATCTTTATTACAAACAAGATTAATTGCAGAGTAGACATATGTAAAAAGTTGTATAATTTCCCCTAAGATATACCTTTAATTCTCTCAAATACAGTTGAGCCAAAATAGAAGATCTCATGTAATGGCGAGAAGTAGTCTTTAAACTTGAGATTACTGTGGATCAGGGTTTTAAATCTCCTTCATCTCACCCGAGATAGAAATCTGAGATTTTCTCTGAAATCTAAGATTTGATAGCTTGGTTAGTTCTCAAAGTTTTAAATCTCCTTCATTTCAACCGAGATACTAGCTCGAAATTTTCTTCAAAATCCAAGATTTTAAACCTTATTGCGGATCTTAAGTAACCAGATTATACTTTAATTATGGTTAATCATATGACATCGAGATCAAGTTATGACCATAGTTGAGTATAAACTGAATTACTTGAAGTGAAATACTACACAAAAGAGGATTTATCTCCTTCATTACATAAGGTTATTATCTCCGTAATTGGTAGAAAACTTAAAGTCAAAACCTCTAGCTAGCCAGAGTAAAATAGTTAATTGATAAATGTTATCACATTGAAGAAAGAACTTCAAAGTTGCCTATTCGATTTACTAAGAATGTTATTAGAGCTTTTGGACATTGATCAAACTCTAGACATCTCAATGATATGATGATGATGAAAAGAAAACATGCACAAAACTTCATTATAAGGGGTAGCTTATTAAAGATTGGATTTCACCTAAATGATGTACTGAATGGCAATTTCATTATTTATTTGAGGCATTAGAATTAATTAAAACAATTTATAATTGTTACACATTGATGTAACTATATACATAGATTAATTAATAATTAATATAGATGGCAATGAACTTGAATTTTATGAACCTAATAAGGGTATGATCGACTACGTAAAAGACTAAAGGGAGGTGTATAAAATGGACATAAAACATCCTAGCCTCCATTGAAGAATTGATGAAGTCTAGAAGACAAGATTTTTACAACGTACTCGATGATAATGAATAAGGGATCCAGAGAGTAACAAGCTAACCGTTAAGTGTCTATAACTGATGGGATCACAAAAAGGGAAACATTATATTTTAATTGTATTACAATTATATATATATATATATATATTCTTATTGTCTCGTCTTATTTTTGGACAAAAAAGAACTTACTTAATAAAATTATATGTAAACTTTTTTTGATAATATCAAATATAAATTAGTTTTATATTTTATAAAACAAAAAATGTAATTTTTGCTTATGGCCAAAAAATGGTAATGCGCACAAATGCATATGTAAATGAATTTTTGTCTTTGTTTTAAAGTAATATTACCTACTGCTCTCAGTTTTTTTAAAAAACTATTATGGATTTAAATAAAAAAATTATTCAAATATATATTAGTTATAGTTTAAAAAAATTTAGCATATTGATTAGAAAAATTAACTTTGGAAAATAATTGATTCAGTCAAAATAGATTGGAAATTCGAGTTTTAAATATATACATCTAAATATATATTTTAAATAATATATAAAAGTATTCGAATATATTTTTATTCGGGCTTTATATATATATATATATCAATTTTAAACCCAAAACGAAGTTAATTTCTATTGCTGTGAAAAATAATTATAATGTGAATATGCAAATAAAATGATTTATTCATATTAATATATTCATTTATTGCCAAACACACACATACATAGAGATACACACAAAGATATATATATATATATATACATACAAAGATATATATATATATATTCATCATTATCATCATGTTATGCCCTTCATAATATTCCTTTAACCACAGACGATGATCCCAATGGTTATTTACTCTCGTATGACCAGAACATTTATATGCCCTAGGATAGTTAGAATATTTTGTTCATTATATTTGCAATGTTTGCATCATGAATGTGAATATATAATAAATTAAACATGAAAAAATAGAATTAAATTAACTAAAATAATGTATGTAATATATATACACACACACATATATTAAATCATAATATACAATTTTATGCATATAAATTTCACAATAAAAATTAATTAAATTAAATAGATAAAATCCTTTATTAATAATCATTAGTTGTGATTTAGCACAAAAATATTATTCATATAAACATAAAATAAAATCTAATGCAAATTAATAAAAGAAAATTTGTTTGAATTTTCCTTTTATTTACCTCGCTGCCAATGCACATGATCTAATAGAGTAAACTTTCCATTTTCTTTGGGGATTCCATACTCTCTAAACATATACGTTAAAGTAGAGATAGTATTGCCACTTACCTTCCATATGCATATAAATAGATTACTCCATATTTTATTAGCTTCAATGTAGTCTACATCTTCTCTATCGACGAAATTTCCTTCAGAATTGTCGACAAGGTTGAAATATCTAATGTTATTAGTGATTTATACTCCTTTATAAAGTGCGTCTAACCATGTTTTATGAATTCTATTTTCACCAAATCCATTTTGTTGCGTTAGTTTCTTTAATTCATTCAACCAAAAAACCTAAGTTTATCCTTTAGGATTTTTGAATATTTTTGCTTCACCTTCCACCTCACTTCTTGCCAACTTCTACCCTCATTGTTATCATTGTTTTCATCTCCTATTTAGGCATTATGGTTTTCTCTAGATTTCATAGAGTCAGGGGCCATTTTATGAGGCCGTGGGTCTTTATATAAAAAATTACTGTTTATTTTATAAGGCTAAAAATAAATTATATGTATATATATATCCCTATTATTATGCGTATACATATATTAAGAAAGTATTATAATAAACAAGTATAAATCGCATGTACGTCCTTCTAATAGCTAGAGAGATATAATTTTTATTTACTAAATAATTATTGGATGGATGTCTTGCAAAAGCATTGGTGCTCAGCACCTTTATTTTAAGCAGTTTTGTTGCTGGTGTTGGATGCAAATTGATGGTGAAATTTCGTTAAAGGATGGCCAAAAATAGGAAGATGGTGGAGGTTGCAAGCTGTTGGCGAGATTATGCTGATGGGTGGTTGGGTATTTTTGAAATTTAAAAAAATAGTAGATCATATTCATTTAGTTCTCTCTATTAATAGTAGAGATATCCTTATTTTATAGTCACTTTATAATGCGATCATTGTTGGAACTGGGCTGGTCTACAGTGGGTGAAATGAGTAGATTTCAAAAAAGAATTCTCTTTTTATATCATAGTCGGCCTATGAAGTATAGTGAGCTATTCATGATCCAATCTAGTTAATTTAAATAAAATTCAATTTTATTTAATCCAATTTAGTTAATAATGAGTTATTTGAAATTGAATTGAATAAGTTTATGAATATATCATTTTATACTCATATAACTTTAACATGTGCAATATAATAATGTGTACATAGTTAATGTATACATACATAAATATTAAAATTTAAATCTACGACCATACATTCACCATTCATATATGCATTCGTTGCGTTAAAAATATTATTTAAAAATGCATACATGCATACATACATATATATATATATACACACACATATAATTTTTGAAATTTATTTGTATATCAAATAAAATAAAATAAAAATATTTAATTAAATTTTGACTAAGTCAATAAAATTTAAATTTAATATTTAAAATATCTAATTTTCCTTTAGTAAAATATTTTTAGTTTCTAATCAAGTCTATAAAATATCATTTAAAATATCTTTTAATTAAATTTAATAATTATTTTATAGTTTAAATAATGTTTGTCACTACTGAAAATAAAATAAAAAATCTCTACTACGCAAACCTATGTAGTTAAAGCCTTACAAATCTTCAAATGGCATATTGCCCAAATAACTCTAGCCTTACATCTGGACCAACCTTTTGGACTTACTTCACCCATTGGGCTGGGCTAGTTTCCAAGGAGGGGAGAATACTTGATTATTAAACCATAAGCCTAGAAACTACTTTTTTAGAAACCCATCAGATTAGTTGGTTTAGTAAGTTGGTCATAAATGTTGACTAACAAGACCACATAGGCCTCTTGAGCTCTAGTACCATTGATGGAATCGGGCAGGTCTGCTGTGGAAGAAATAGATAGATTAAAAAAAATCTTTCTTTGGATCATAGCGGGCCTATGGAGTCTAATGGGTTGTACTGGATCCAACCAAGTTAATCCAAAATTAAATCCAATTTTATTTAGTTTATGATTTAATCAATTAATAAGTTAATTGAATTTGATTTATACATAATTTAGGAGTATATCGTTATATGTTCATATGCGTAGAATAGTTATGTGCAACATAAAAATGTATACATGGTTAATATATACGTATATAGGTATAGAAATTTACATCTACAATGTATACATTCGCCATTAATATAAGCATGTATTTCAAAAATATTATTTTAAAATACAAAATATATATAATTTTTGAATTATTTTATGTATCAAATAAAATGAATTAAAAATATTTATTTTGGATTTTTACTAAGTCAACAAAGTTCAAATTCAAATATAATATCAAAAATATCTAATTTTGACTTAAGGAAATATTTTAAAATTAAAATAAAGATATAAAAAATCATTTAAAATATATTTTAATTAAATATAATAAATGTTTTATATTATGAATAATATTGTCATTTCCAAAAATAATAAAATATATTTTTAATACACAGACCATTTAAACATAAAATATATAATTTTCAATAAAATTAAATACTAAAATAATTTATACATATTTATTTCTTTTCAACCATAATCTTTTTGATAAATAAGCAAACTATTTATTATGTTTTAATCAATTAAATATTTATATTTACACACATACATATATAAATATAATTATTATAAACATTGTTAAAATTGAGAAATATAAATTTAATAATATTATATAAAATATATATGTAACAATATTAAAAAATTAATACCAAAACATATTTTGCATATATATATATATATATGTGTGTGTGTGTGTGTGTGTGTGTGTGTGTGTGTGTGTTTTATAAACATTTTAGGTATATAATACATTTTCTTTTAATTGTAAATAATAATTAACATAGATTAAATTATAAATTTAATTTGAAATTTAAAAATAATATAAAATAAGTATCATGGACAAACTGAAATGTTATTGCTGTTTTTTTAATCTATGCAAAGATTTAAATAATAATTGGATTAATATAATTAGATCAATACAATTTAATGATAGATAAAAAGGAGATAACTATTGCGCATACAAAATCATTATATGATCTTTATATTACATGATGAATATGATAAAATATAAATAAGATCTAATATGTTAGGGATGTAGCCTTTGAATACACGTTGATTGATGGTATCTTCAAGATCCACCATGAAATGATCTTCGTACAATGCAATGGCCTGGAGTACCACTAGATTTACACCATTTGAGTGGTATGAGACAATTGGATTTTCTACAATGGGAAGGGGGTTGTGGTCCTCATGTCCATGGGAAGGGAGGGGGGGGGGGGGTCAAAGGAATCAAAAAAAGAACACGTGGAGGCTAAGTTGGTTTAAATAGGGAGAGAAGGTAAGACAAATTTTCCTCCTTTTACTATTTATCCTTTTGTCAAGTATTCATACCTGGATATGAAAATCCACCTTCTCCATCCCATGGCCAATCATATACTAAGTAACACGTGCCGTTAAAAAACCACAAACCCATTTAGTAAATAATGTCATTTAAATCATATTTAAATGCCTATTGATTTCATATATTAATATAGAAGTATACAACTTTTATGAACACATCCAATTCAGTACTAATGGCTCCTAGAAAATTACTAACAACTCTCAATACATTAAATATGTAAAAAATCAATATTTCTCCATGAATTTATTTTGATTAATATATAACAATTTATAAATTAATTAAATCGTATTCTATTTCGAAGAAATCACCAATACGGTTGTATAATCTGTTGATGAAAATTCGATCAGCAATCACCTATCACTTTAGCCAATGCTAATTTGGCCAAATCTATCGCTTATACATCTTTATTTAAAAAATTCAAATTTATAATTTAAGTGGTAATTTTTTATAACGATTATTTACATTAATTCTCTTCGTCAACACTATATCACTTTACGATTTATGGAATTTGGTTTTGGTTAAAATTCCAATATTGCCAACATTCAACGCGGTTAGTCCATAGATAAAGTCCTTGATTTAATAATAATAATTATTATTAACCGTAGTACTTTGGCCATAGATTTGCTTTGAGTTGACATGGTATTGACCTTATATAACTAAAGAGGCGAATTATCCATTGAATTGTGTTTCACTTCCAATGCTTCAACATAGGCCCAACTATAGTTGCCCAATGATCACATTCCACGATTTAACTATACTAAAAATGAAGTATCCACATTGAAGTTAAACATCATTCTCAAGTCAAGAGAACTATATAACATTGTCACTCTGAGATTTTATGTCTAGTTGTTATTAACAAATAGGAAACTCTTAGATGATTCATTCCATGGTTATCTAATAATTATGAGTACGTAACACCTTAGTTCCCCATGCATCCATGATTAATACACCGTCCAACAATTATAGAGCTTTACACACTCTAACCTCAATGGATGTATCGATATTATTTCTCGAAACACACTGATCAAGAATATTTAAAGCAATATGTTATGTTATATTACGATAATTTTTTTATGGTTACAACTATTTGTAATTATTATCACATGACATATTGTTTAAGGAATTTCTAACTAGTATACTTTAAATCAATCAATCAATTAATCATATCATAATATAACAAAGTATATAATAGAAAATAAAACATTAATTATGAACATAATTGATTATAGAGCTAAATGTATGTAATAATTGATTATAGAGCTAAATGTATGTAATAAATTATGTAATTTCCCTTTGGCATGCCCTTAACTTCCCAATCATAAGTTTCGAAGATCACAAAACCCTATTCTAGTTATATCAAGTAACTCTAATTATTTTATTAAAATCATAAGTTGGTGTTCATATTATAAATATGAATCACCAATAAATAAAATGAACTAATCAAAATCAAATTTAAAATAAATTATGTTATAATATACCTCTAATAAAAAAATATTAAAACTAATTAACATAGTATTAGTTTCAAATATTACTCTCCAATTATGGCATATACAGTAAATATGGTTTTGTGTGCATTCGTGAAAATACAATATAAAAATCTAGTGCAAAACTAATAAAATGTTATTCTTTTTTTGAGATTTTTTTCGTTTTACAACACTTCCACTGCACTTAATCCTACATGCTTGAGTTCAGTTGAGAATGAGTAAGGGTTGATTCGGCCATGCAGAAAAACTAGGGGAAGGTAAAACTATGGAGCTTGGTATTTCTTATAGAATTAGAATCACTAAACCATATGAGTTTTCTACGTATTTGATTTCAGTTTTGGTAATAAGTTAAATTATTGATTGTTTGATGCTATGGTATGATATTCATTTTTTTAGTCACTATTTGTGAGAAAACTCATCCATCTATTTCTATCCATACAACCATTTTTTTCTTGTAGGTGCTTAAGTAGCTAGTTCTCGAATTATGGATTTAACTTTGTATTTACTAATGATATACTAGGGATATGTCTAACCCCTTTCCATATGTAATTGGGGTATGGACATTTAAAAGAAAAGGTGTGGCACACATTCTTATTAGCGCAACATGCACAATCTGAATCAACGTGGTTGGAGGATGGACACTCAAAGAAATGCTATTGTTTGGCAATGAATCATCAGTAGTCTAAACTAAAAATCCAACATGATCTATTCCATCAGAAATCATTGGGGATCAGAATTATTCCCATTAACTCTTAAGAGTCCAATGCATTGCCAATCTAAAGATTCAACAATTTACAAGTGTTATTATTAATCTGGTAAGATCAAGAAGCATTGCAACAATTGTAAATCCATAAATCACTAATATAGTATATTTAAAGTAGATGCAGGCAGATATTGTTAAACCATGATATGTTGTGTCATTTTCCTTTTTGCATTTTTATTGTATTGTTTGACATACTTACTGTATCTAGTATTTTGTCTATAATTTGTGATTTAAATTAAGTTATAACTCAATATTTCTTATTCATTATTTGTTTTCTAGAAACAAAAAGTGTTAGAACATACTTTCCTATAAATTAAAGATCCAAGTTAGCATTAGGATCACATTTAGGGCCCACGGCTTTATTGAATCTCTAGTCTGGGTGTTTGATCACTTTTGATGCAAACATTTTTGATGCTATCATCGAGAAACTAATTCTGTTCAGGTAATCGCCTACTAGAAAACAATAATCTAAGAAGACATTATTGGAAGGACTTGAAACCAACCAGGATGGAACGTCTGGTAAAATTAACTCTCTCACTAAAGATGAAGTCAAAACAATAATGGAAATAATGGAAGCTTCCTCTTAGCTAAGAAATGAGATATGATGGATGCATTACTAAGACACAACGAGTAAAAGATACATATGCAAGCTTTAGTAAATCCGAATGGAGCAAGAAATTCTACTAAGCATCCAAGAGATAAATGACACATTAGGGATTTATGAAAATTCGCAATTTTGACAATCTAGATTTTATTAACCCATAATTAGGAAAATCCGACAGGTTAGGATTTGAATATGTTCTTTTTCTTAGAAGAAAATGGTTAGGACATGAGTTGACTCAATGGTAAGAGGATTCTAACTTGTTTGTTTCTAAATAAGTGATTTTATTAAATTTAGTAAAGTGAAGCAAATTTCAAAACATACCTTTTAGCGTTGATTGCTTATTACAACAAATCTTCCGATTATACCCCTACGTTACACAAACTTTACACTTTTCTTAATTATTATTCAATATTTTTTAACAATTTTTTCTTACCGTATTAAAAAAATTAGAAACTTCTAATCGAACTTCAAATTTTTTTCATTGCAATCTCCTTTAAAAATTGAAGTGAATTTTTTTCGTTCTTTTTTATTTTAGTTTATACTTTTTTATTTTGGAACCTAGTATACTAAAAGTAGATAAAATTGAAAAAAAAAACAATAGTGACATTTTGTTATGATATAATATTTGGGTTGTAAATAAATAAAATAAATTATGTAATGTAAATGTGAAACTTTTGTCAATAAACAATTTTGACAAGCTAAACAACCGATGCATTTAAAGTTAAAATTTAAACTAAAACAAAATATGCTATACAAATAAACAAAATCAATCTATTAAATAATTATGAAAAGCTAGACTAAACAATGATATTTTATATTAACTTATTTAGGCATATTAGATATATTATAACATTGTTGAAAAGAATTAATTGATAATTCAAGCACATCACATACTTTAACTACCATAATGAAATATTATCTTTTTGACGAAGCTTTTAGAACATAACCGTTAGTGGCTTGTTTAGTCGAAAATAAGCCGCAATACACCTTGACATGACTTGTTCTATTCGGAAAATAAGGTACAAACATTTGTTTTTATTTTTCTAATAATGTATTTTAAACATATATGCCAACTGTCAGAATTTGATATAGAGGGGAGGGTGAGAGATATTAAACATTAAAAAAGAAAAAGATTAAATTGTATTAAAATAATTGATACAAAAGAAAAAACATTTTCTTAAATAGACCAAAGGCCAGCAACTTATTCTTGCCCTACAAACTAAGCAATAGTGCCTTGTTTCATGCAACTATCTAGATTAGGAATTTAACACATTTATTAACTTTAACACCCTCCCTTAAACTGAATATGTGTCAAATATTCAGTTTACAACACACAATTGCTAAGTTATAAAGAACTACGGTTCTTGATTACTTCATCTTCTCACTTTGATAATCTCCATAGCGGCTTTGATCTTCTATTAGACTGGACATGCTCAACTGTTTCATATTCATTGATTTTTTCATTAAGCATCAATAAATACTCTTGGTTTTCTTTAAGGGACTCATGGACCTCTTCTCATGGGTTATCCTTTGTACTACTGTATCTGTCATCTCCCCAACAAGCTAAATCTGTGACTCTTCCTCATTTGCTTGTTGGATGAAATGAAACCACACCTGCTTCACTCATATGTTTTAGCTACTACACTTGTAGGCTTCCACTTCGAACAGTTCTTTTGAGCACTTTATAAATGTCCAATCCTATCAACTGCATTCTACACATCACAATCTTTAACTTCATCCTACAACTTCTATGCTTTCTCTCTGCTAATTCTATAGCTCTTTGGTTCTTCTCTATAGCTGCTACTAATCCCTTTTTTGGGACAGCACACCATCTCGACAATACTCAACAACCACATCAAACTTTCACACCGAAGACCGCCAATCACCAAATCATCTAACAATTAAAATTTCATAAAGCAAACTCACGTTCCCCTTAACAACATCAGCAATTCTCCCACATTAAACGGACTTCTCCAACCTGTTCCATCACTGCAATCTGTTCACAAATTGCTAACCCCTTCCAAAACAAAACTATTACCATACTTCAGACTCTCCCACAACTTACATAGCAAGCACCAATTCACAACTTCCACCAACTTCATTCACATCTCACACACTCATCACATTACCTATACATCACTGCCAACCATCTATTCCTTCGTTTAACCCAGCTCTCACAAGACCCGATTCATACTCTAGTCAAACTTTTGAGAACCTGAATCCACACATGTTTCACCAACTCATCCACCATACATCACCGTACGGTTGCCACCATTCATAACACAACTGACCAACATCTCATAAATCTGGCCAATCAACCACTCGTTGCCTCCTCCTCTTCTTGCAACCACCGTCCAACTAAGTATTTATCCATCTAACATACTCCATCTCACTGCATAAAAATTTTCCATTCAACAACACTCATTTTTTTAACAGAAACAACTCTTCCACTTCTGCATAGAATCTGCAACCAAAAACTCCTCCTCAAATCCTTTGACAACCTCACTACAGATTTTTAGGCATAGGAGTTGTATATTTGGACAAAACAGCCATGCAACTCAATCAACCACGGTCACTTTACCTCTACGGCAAGAGCTCTTATCACAAGAATAACTTCATCTCGAATCCTCAACAACAAACAAAACAAAGGAACATACCTTGATTCAAACTTCGACATCCTTAGATCAAACATAAGAGGTGTTCATGCAGCAAGCAAGGGAGAGCTTCTAGATTCAATGACAATTCCTAGTGGGTTTGAGTTTCAGAGCGATAAACTTTAGAAGTCGATATCAAAGAACAGCGTGAATCGATCTTCTGACAAGCAAAAATAGCATGTTCAAATTTCAAGCAGCCAGTCGCAATTACAAACTTTCAACGGCAGTCACTATCTCGAATTCAGACGTACTCCATAGCATTGCAAGCAGCTTCAAATTGAAGATTTCTAGATCTTGACAAGCGGCCTTCGGATCTAGACTAAACGCAATAAATGTATAGTAAGTCATTGTCGCCATGTCAGAATCAAGCAACACTAACTTCTTCTGAAGTGGATAGTGTTTTTTAGATGATCGAAATTTCATTTTTGGTGGAGGTAGTCTTGTTTCTTTTTGAGGAGTTGTAGAAGAAACGCATTTTGGCGTAGACAAAGTATTTTCAGAAACATTATTTTCAAATACAGTAAAATTTTAGATGCAAACGCTTAAGCAAAGAAAAAGATCTGTTCATATCATTGACTTAAGTTCTACCAAGTGAGCACACTTCCACATCTTTATATCCAAAACAAAAGAAAATTAAGAAGATGATATGCATCTACAAACAATCTATTAAATGGCCTCAGTGAAACACAACAAGTTTCCCACACCCTTTACCAAAAATGGCAGCATACATGACAACTAATGGATCAACAACACCATTGCCTTCAAAGAAAGCCTTCATCATGCTTCGAAATGAAACAACTCTATTCTTCGTAGTACGGTATATCTTCCATTGATACTCCACTTGGAAGGAAGGAATGATTTATCATTGGGTTGAGTGATCATATGGGAAGCGATTGGTTGGTTATATTAATGAGAGTTATGAGAAGATGATCAAAAAGGTTTTTCGATGTGACATCATGTACCCAGTGTTGACGGATTGTCCCGAACAGGTTTAGCGGGGATAAATTGAGGAAGCTTATGTGTTGAATTCCATTTCAATTTCGTCGAGTGCTTTACCGACGAAAGTGAAGGTAAATGTCATTACTATATTGAGGTATGCTTTCCATTTATGTTATTGTCATACATGTTTTATTCGACGTCGGTGTTCCATATTCCTTCATATCTAGTGATTTGTGGATATATTAGGATTGAAACCCAAAATCATCGACTAACCTTTAAATTATGACGAACCTTAGGAGATCAGCCAGGCTATACATTTGTAACATCCCACATCTTGTCATCGTAAATAAATACTATAGATGACTGCAGCATCTGCAACACTTCATTTTAGGCTTTAATATGTGAAATGTTACCATATAGTTTATTAATACTTAGCTTATACATGGTCTGTCGAAACTCCGTCTTATCAAGTCATGGATGTTTGTTTGTTTTTTATTGATTGGTTTTGGAGTTTAGTTGGATTTATATTAGAGTCTAAGAATTGACTGGTTGAAAATATATGGAACAATGGTGGATTGTAAGAGGCCATTGGTAACGATAGGGCCCGACGATGAACAGAAGGTAATGTCCATTGCCCATCTGATAATGAGGTGATGGTTAGCTTTCCATATTCGCTCAATATCCCACACGATGAGTTGTCATCCATGCCTATAGTTAGAGAGTGTCTGGACACATTCGATGAGGTGACTGGATTACCATCATGTAGGGTTGAGTTCCGCATTGATCTAGTTAGACGTACTTAACCAGTAGTTCTTCTTTAAAGCATATGATTCTCAAAGAGCAGAGGAGGCTAAAGATATGAGCGAATGACCGTTTGAGGTGGGGGTTCATCCATAGGAGTATACTAGAGTGGGATGCACCTACAGTATTTGCCACTAAGGCGAATGGCTCTTTGAGGTTGTACATTATTACCCTGAGTTGAGTGAGATGACGAACAAGTAGCCATCCATTGTTTGATGGCTTGTTTGATCAGCTCTATTGTGTGAAAATGTTCTCTCAATTGGATATTGTGATGGGGTTTTACCCATTAAGAGTCACTACTTTTATTTTTGATTGATGGGTCATGTTGTTCAGGCTAACTAACGTGTTGACATACTTTGTTGATTTCTTGGTCATGTTTCGAGAGATCACTTGAGTAGGTTTGTGCTTGTTCCTGTTGATGATACTTTCATCTACTCGTGGACGAAAGGGAGCACAAGACACGATTGATGATTATGTTGGAGGTGTTAAGAAAAAACCGACCGATGATGAGAAGTTCCTCGGACTGGCAAGGTGCTACATTCAGTTTACTAAGGACTTATCAAAGGTAGCAGCACCGTCAACTAATTTAATGAGTTATTATCATATTTTTATTTGAGACACGAGGTGTAGACATGCATTGGTGAGTCTGATAGAGAGGTTGATGAGTGCATCGATATTACTCATTCCGGGTAGGAATGAGGAGTCAATAGTATACACATGTCTATGGTACTTAACTGGGTGCGTTATTAATGCTGAAGCGTATGTTTGTCTAGTATATTAGTCAAGAACTAAAACTGCACGACAAGAAGTATCCAACTCATGATTTGGAGTTCAAGGCAATAGTGTTTACTTTGAAAATTTGGAGGCATTATCTATTAAGAGAGGGGTTCGAGTTATTCATTGATTTCACATCATTGAAGTATCTCTTCTCTGAGAAGGATCTCAATCTTCGCCATTTGCGACGGTTGGAATTCTTAGCCTCCTATGACTTTGACTGTTTTTATATGCCAGTAAGAGAAATGCTGTTATTGATGCTTTGAGTGGAAGACATACTAGTTTGGAGCAATATTCCTAAAGTGGACATTGCTAGAGCTTATCATTGGTTATGACTTCAGAATTCAATAAGCTACGGCCAAGGGTGATGGTTGGTTTGACCATCATACCTACTTGAGTTTAGCGGATTTTTACTAGTCAGAGGCATGATGCTAGCCTAGTGGAGACCATGGCTAAAATAAAAGAATGAGTAGTGTCTATAGAGGTGATGCAGGAAGACCATACCAAGACTGTTGGTTCCGTGGGAATGAGCGAATGCTATACCCGAATAGAGAGAGTAGGTATCCATAAGCTACATCGATGGATTGCCAAGGACTGAGGATCGTGTGATAACATCTGATTCATGGTTGATTAGCTGAAGAATAATGCTAGATTTATATTCCTTAAGTATACTAGAATGGCATTTAAATTAGTCGAGTTACGTCGAAGGGATGGTGTGATTCCATTATGTACTAAGAGCATTGTAAGTGGCCAAAACCCGCTGTTCACTAGTGGGTTTTGGGAGAACTTAGAAAAGGCATTTGAAAATTTGGTACCGAATCAACTAGATGATATCAAGACTGAACCATGAACTTCGAGACCTCGTAGGCCTATTCGTACCAACATACTTGATACGAAACATGTTAGGAGAAAGGTAGCGGAGTAGTAAAGGTTCAGTAGAGTGAAAGCGAAGGCGATTCATATGGTAGACCAAGAGGAGCATGATGATCACTTATCCGGAGCTCTTCACTTGATGAGATTCCATTTTATCATTGGATTTCATATTAGATATCATATTTGATGTTTTATACTAGATGGTTAAGTATCTTACGTGCTAGAATAGACATGGATGTTACTTTTTGATGTTTGATCTTATATGTGCATATTTGATGTTTGATTGTTGGCACTTGATACAATTACTTATGCTTATATGGTTGTTCGGCATGCGAGATAGCTTTGATTTGACATAGCACATTTATTTAAGACGATTGCCACATATATGATTTAGTACGCTTATTTACACGATGATGTTATTATTAGCTTAATCCTCTTTGTGGAGTACACATTCAGGTACATGGAAGTAAATGTTGACTATTTGAATGCTTACCCACCTATATTTGCATCTAAATGCTATGCTCTTTCTATAAAAATGGTATGTAACATATATAGTGTAGATTTGGCAACATATGTTTAGTTTTCTCAAAAACATGATGCCTTAAATAGAAGATGTATACATATCTATGTTGTATTGGTATTTTTCCCAGACCTAGCCATGCAAAGAAGGTGCTGCCAAAATTTTCCATGACATAAGTCAAAATTGAGAAAAAAAAGTCGATGTATAAGATATTAGATGTTGTCGATAGCTGAGAGAGTCCATAATAGATGATATTAGTTGACTTGCCTTTCAATTAGTGAGTTGGCACTTTTTTTCCGTTGTCCGTTTCTTTGGAAATAAGTGCATAACTTAGATGTTTGGTTTGGCCACATTGATTTTGGATTTGACAGTGATTGTATTTTGGGATAAGGATGATGGCTCCAGCTTATTCCTAGTCCATTCCCTTCATTGCGATCACTTCCAGTGATTGTTATCGTGAGTTGATAAGTGATGATTCTTCTTGTAACGTTGCTTACGTGAGGGTGTTGGGTTGTGTTGCTTTGTCCTTGGGATTTCAATGATGAAATCCTTTTAAGGCGAGGAGAATGTAATGAACCGTATTTTTAATTGGATATTCAAATAATTGATTTACACATTAAATCATTATTTAATTGATGGTCCTAAAAATATAATTATGATCGAATTAGGATTTGAGATGACTTCCATTGAGTTCATATCAACTTTGTGAATTAAAATGAAGGATCTCTATATTTGCAGATCGGATAATCCACTGGTTGAAATGGCCTTGAAAGGAACGAAATTATCATCTCGGGCACTTTCTCAAATAGCGATGAAATTTATACCATCGAGACCGGAAAAAAGAAGTGATGTACGTCGACAAGTGTCGTCACCATCGGATGCACCGTTTGATTGTATGAGCTCGAAACGCACGACCATTTATTTGACAATTCAAATAAAATAAGTAAAATATTATTTGAATATAAGCCAAACAAACCCTTTCTCTCATAGTTCAATCACTCTTACATGCTTGCTCTAGGAAACATGATCACCACTTCATTTTTATTTCCAAAAATTAAAATCGTCCAAAATACTCCATGATAAATACCCTATCGTAATTACATACTTTCATCGGTAGTGCATATCTCGATTTCAGATGAACTTCATAGCATTGCAGGCAAATTTAGATTGACGATTTCTAGATCTTGATGAGCGACCTTCGAATCTAGACTAAATGCAGCGAACATATAGCAAGTCATCATCGTCGTGTCAGAATCAAGCAACGATAATTTCTTTTGAAGTCGATAGTGTTTTTTAGAAGATCGAAATTACGTTTTTGGCGGAGGCAGTCTTGTTTCTTTTGAGGAGTTGCGTAAGAAATGCTTTTTGGCATAGTCAAAATATACATAAGAAAGAACCTTTTCATCAAGGCACCAAGATTTCTGGAAAGAGCGTTATTGGAGAGAGGGTGCTTTGTTTTTGTGGAAGAAGAAACGAAATTGGGATACCTTTTCTTTTTTTAAACTCTATATCCTCTCTCTACCCTAGCTTTGAAACCATGTTAGAATTTGTTATAGAGAAGAGGGTGAGAGAGATTAAATGGTAAAACACAGATTACATTGTTTTAGATTGATTGAAACAATAGGAAAATGCGAATTCTTAAATAGACCCAAGATCGGTAACTTATTCTTACCCTACAAACCAGGCAATAGTGCCTTGTTTCATGCAACTATCTAGACTAGGCATTTAACACATTTATTAACTTTAACTTTAACACTAACATTATTTTTAGATATAGTAAAATTTTAGATGCAAACTGTTAAGCAAAACAAACGATCTATTCATATCATTGACTTAAGTTATACCAGGTGAGCACACATCAACATCTTTATATCCAAAAAATATTAAGAAGATGATATGCATCTACTAACAATATGTTAAACGGTCTTGGAAAAACACAAGTTTCTTATACTCTTTACTAGAAACAGTAGCACATATGATGACTACTGGAATAACAACACCATTCCCTTTCAAGAAAACCTTCATCACATTCTTTGAAACAAAACAAATCCTTTCTAATCATCAAGCATAGATGTATTGGGTTTTGGCACTCCAGCACGTCCCCGTGTAAATGTGTTTTATTGTCTGCGATGGCGTCACCTAATGAAGCTTCCAATGTGCCGGTATTCCGATTGAACATCCCTTCATCACCTTTAAGCGAGCACATATATGGTCTTAGAAACACTTGCTTGTAACAAAAGGAATTCCCAATTTTATGTGCCACCAATCCAATATATACACCACGTTACACGCCATATTCCCACATACCCACAATGCGAGCCACACCTAACAATCTTCACCTTGACGAGCATTTTCTCAAAACCTTTTTTTGGAGCATACTGAAGAAGCTCTGCAGTTGGGCCAAGCTGCTTCCAAGAGTCTTCTATCTACAGTTGTATGCTTTTACAAACCTCCACCTTAAGGCGAGTACTTCCATTCAAGTCATCTTGGAGATCCCAAGTCAGCAATACAGTGGAACAGCTGTGTATCCATGAGTCCTACAAATTCCAAAAAAAATCTTCGGCACAAGAATTCCATACCCATTCTCCCTAAACTTCCTACACATAGTAATGTAATCGGTCTCCCAATTGCTACCCGTTGCCTTTTCAAACCCTATATTAGCAAAGACGTACACCCTTTTGCCATGCTTTCTTTACTCAGCTTCTCCTTCTTCGCCACTTATAGTATCCTATTAAGCATTCTCACAATACTAAATTTCCTAGATCAGTCCATTGTCACCACATAATGTGCCATCTTTATGATTGTAGCACCTTTTATCAGATGAAATTTTGGAATATATTCAAGAGTGAACGGCCTTCCTTTCCATAGCGCTTCGCTGAGCTTGGATATCAGTAGTCCCAGTGCAATGGATGCTATTTTAGAGATTGGACTCATACTAACAGAAGCATCACATATTGAAATGCAAATTTTGAACCTTCCTTTCTTAGAAAAATCCTTGACCATTCTATTCCATTGAAGCTCGGTTACATCTTGAGTTCATCATTGTAGGACAAGCATAGTATTTCATAAGGAGACTTTACTTTCCCTTCCTACTTCTGCAGCAATCTTTTCTTGCCCTTTCTTTACCAGTTTCAAGTAAGCTTGGAAGCCATCTCCATCATGCTTCTGAAATGTCTTTGCATAATTCATCATAGCGATGGAGGAGACTTTACTACACGGGATGGAATCCTATTTACCAAAACTCATGTATGCTTCAGGAAATTCAAGAACCCTACAAATTGGGATGAGAACTTATTTTCTCAATCTATTCCTAACTTTACATACATAATGCTCTTCTAGTGCATATTTGTACTCATCTAAGCTATCTTTTGGCCACATTTTGTAACATCTCCCATTTGGAGACCCAAAACTAACTGCTACGGATGCTGCAGTCATCCATAGTTATTAATTCTCGGTGACCAAATGTGGTAATGTTAGATATATTGATATAACAGAACACATGGATATGGAAAAAAAATTAAAATCATAAAACAAATTTCTCATTCCACTTCAAATCCCTTTTCGTATTCATTACATAATCCCAGTTTGTAAACCGCGTTCAGAGAAATATAATTAATATAAAATACGCCAAGAATGACATATGAATATGCCCTTGGTTTATAAGAGTCTAAATATAGGCAATTAAGAAACTTTTCCATTACATCCAAAACACAGTAGAACCAAACAGAAAGAATTCCTAATAGCTAGCTTTCATCCTGCATGTCTCTAGAAGCTTACTCGTCTAAAGGAGATCCTAAAAACCTTAGCTCTCAAACTACTCAAAATCAATTGAGCACTCGAGTGTTTGAGAAGAAAACATAAAGTTCAAGTTAGATAAAAAATTTGGTATGAATAATAACCTACTATTTCGAAAGATATACATATTTAGTGAGACCGTGCCACTTAACAGAACAGATTATCCCTCACTATTATCTTAACCCAATTTATAATAACCATATATTTTGCAGCTGCATCCATAATGGTTAAGACACAACATTATAAAAGGTTTTATGATGATATGCAAACATGCAATATGTTCTGAATTTTCCATCCGCATTCACTCGACTATCCTTCTCAAGTTATAGTTTCTAGGATCACTATTAATCTATTAGTTTTCATGGACTGACCAATAACCTGTTAATTCTTTATGAAATTCCTATCCACTTTAATAGTTTTCATGGGGTCACTGTGAACCTATTAGTTCCTACCAATACTATCATCCAATCATAGTTTTCTTGGGATCTCTACGAACCTATTGGTATCTGCCAATGACTTTCTCCAATCATAGTTTTCATGGGCTTATTATGAACCAATTGGATTCTCCAATGACTTCTCTCAGGTCATAGTTTTCATGGGATCACTATGACCTATTGATCTATTTCAATAACTTAGTCCGGGCATAGTTTTCATGGGATCACTAAGAATCTATTGACCCATGTCAATAATTATTTCCATACATAGTTTTCATGGGTTTACTAAGAACCTATCTAAACCAATAATCCCCTGATCAGTCTATGGACATCCTATATTCTGGTCTAGCTGACCTCCTGGATGCAATTCTACTCATACAGGAGTTAACTCAATGTATATTCACTACAGGATCAACCTAGCTAGTTATTCCGCCATTAATATCCCTAGATAAAGTTATGGGTTAATTATAGTGCGAACATGTTTATAGAAGAAGCATACATGATAACTGATTATAACAAATTGATAGAAACATTTATGGTTTAATTTCCTTGTAATCATTTTTCGAATGAAACATGGTTAATACCCTTAACCTACTATCTATAGCAAGGAAAGCTTCTTCGAAAACTCCAAAGTTAAATGTCATTTCAAAACTCTTTAATATTGCCATCAGTTTACCTTAAAAACTTGAGGCTAGGTTTCTTATTTGAAAACTAAGGCTTTCAAAATCTTAGGCCTTCTCTTTTGAAACCATCAAAACATGCCTTTCGAAAGTATTCAAACCTTTCTTTCAAAACACTTAAATATATACCTTTCAAAACAGTCAAACCATTTCTTTCAAAAGCATTGAAACTTTCCTTTCGAAACACATAAAGATATACCTTTCAAAATATCAAAAACATTCCTTCTGAAAGCATTGAAAACTTCCTTTCAAAACACTTAAAGATATACCTTTCGAAAGCAAAAAACTTATCTTTCAAATCCACTTAGTTTGGGTAGAATTTATGGAAGCATAGCTTTGAAACCATTCGAAAGTATCTCTTTCGAATTCATTCGGTTCAACATTTAATATAACTTCTGGGTCAAAAAAACAAAAGCAAAAGTAACCCTTCCGAAAACATCGATCTTCAATTAAAAGGATTAGAGAAAAGGATAGCTTCGAAACTACCCTTTCAAAACTATTACCTTCGAAACTGTTAGTAACAGCAACTACAAGAACCCTATTGTAAGCATTAGAGAAGGCGACTTCAATATTAATAAAACAAAAGTCTTCTTTTCGAACTCATTGTTATAAGGCTATAAAGAAAAGTGGCCTTTAACCAATTTGAAAGGTATGAAGACGACAATTAAGTATTCGAAATCTTCTTTTAAAACAAAAGTAAGCGGCAACTCTTTCGAAAGCTCCTTTCTAAAATCAATGGTAAGCGGGTAAGTTGATTAAATCGAAAGCTTCAACCCCTTCAAAAGAATCTTTTAAGAACAAAGGCAAGTAATATTTGAAAGCTTATAAGAACTACTTCAACCCCTTCGAAAGCAAGCCTTTGACACAATCCCTTCCGCCTTTCTTCAATCAACTATGTATCAATGGCTCGATACCATGTGTATTGGTTTTGAGTGGGTTCATTAGCAGAAGTATGGTGATGAAAGCTAGCAGATGGAAGTGGTGAAGTGGTAAATCAAAACAAAACAGATTTTTATGCCTTTCAAAGTAACTTCTTTTCACCTAACTTGCCAATTTGTCAAAAGGTAGTTGGTTGCCATTTCTTTTCAAAGTCCTTTTCCTAAAAGGCTGATGAATTCATTGATTATTAATCGAAATCATTTAACATATAAGCCATTCCCTTCAACAAAATATTTAAACATTCAAGTCCTTCAACATAAATAATTTGATACCCATATTAAAATACTTAGAAAAATTCACCAAAAATTCTCATAATTCACTTTTAATATGTTTTCTAACATATGTAAATTTCAGATCCGAAATTATTATATAATTTCCTTAAATAATTCAAACCCAAAATTGTCTATGTATTCCATTCAAAATTCATAATAAATTTTTCATAGCTTGGAATATTATGAAAATATAAATCCATCTCCAAAATAATATTTTATATAACATATTCAAACATCATGGCATTCGAAATCAATTTACATGATTTTAATTTTAAAATCGAACTATACCATTACACCAATAATCCTTGTTTAAATCAAAACATGACATATAATCAAAGCATATCATCGCTCATCCATCCAATCGGTTTTAAACCTTAAACCAGAAATTGAAATTTTCAATAAGACATATACGAGATGGTTTAGATCATTATTCACCTTGTTTGGATAAGGAACTTGAGATTTGCACTAGCTTTAATCTTCCTAGCTTGAATCTTAGTTTCTAATTGATTTTAAGCTCTTCTTCCCATAGGGTAATGGCCGACCATGCTTCTTCTTTGTTTTTGGTTTTTGTTTTATGAAAGTATGAACTGAGAATGAGATAAGGGTTTAAGAGTTATGGTATATGGCTATTCCCATATTACCCTTGCCTTATTCTCTTAGGTATTTACTTCTAAACCAATTTATAGACCCATTTAGTTAACGCACGACCCTATTTAGTTTTCAAATCTCAATCCCGTTATCACTCAAGACTTTACAGTATTCTATTTTATTTATCCAATTAAATCTCCTAAATAATGCTATTTAAACTTGGGAGTGTTACAAGCTCCCCTCCTTAAAGAATTTCGTCCTCAAAATTCAGCAAGGACTAAACACTAATCATTGCAATCATCTATAACATCTCCTAACTAGCATACTAGCCTACTTAACTAGCAAACAATTTATATAAAGCTAATATAGAATATATCTTAAAGCAACTCAGGATAAGTATCTCTAATCCTGTCTTCTATCTTCCAAGTACAGTCCTTCTCGTTATCGCTCCACTGAAATTTCACCAACTTGACTGTCTTGTTTCTTAACTTCTTCTTATCTCTCGCTACAAATCGAACTGTTTGCCTAACAAAAGTCAGATCCGGCTCTACTATTAAGTCTTCCAATGTACTCAAAGTAATAGTAGTCTCTAGATCGTGTACATACTTACGAAGATAAGACACATGAAATACATTATGGACACCTATCAAACTGCTCGGCAACTTTGTTATGTATGTGAGTTTTACGATCCTCTTTAAACCTGGGAACGATCGAACATATCTCGGTGCCAGTTTCTCTGACTTTTCGAATTATACCACTCTCTTCATCGGCAATACTATAATGAAAACTCTATCTCCAACCGAGAACTCTATATTTTTATGCCTCTTATTTGCGTAACTCTTTTGTCTAGACTCAGCTTCCTACATCTTACCTCGGATTATGATCATCTTTTCTATTGCCACATTAACTAGATCTGGACCTAAGACCAGTCTGTCTTCGATTTCCAACTAACTTGCTGGTGACTTGCATGGCCTCCCATACAAAGCTTTGAAAGGCGCCATTCTTATACCAGTCTGATGACCTTTATTATAAGAGAACCCAACTAAGTGTAGCTGATCCTTCCAAGATCAACCAAAATCTAGCACACAAGCTCTTAACAGATCCTCGTGTACCTTGATGACTCTCTCTGTCTGCCCATCTGTTTGAGGGTGATAAGCAATACTTATCTTGATTTCGGTACCTAACACATCATGTAGACTCTTCCAGAATTCGCTAGTAAACAAATTATCTCTATCACTTACGATACTAATGGGAATTCCATGTAGTCTAACTATGTTCTTTATAAATAATCTAGCTAAAACATGTGCTGTCCTGGATGACTTAACTGGAATGAAATGGGCACTCCTGGTAAACCTTTCCATTATGACCCATATACTTTCATTTCCTCGATTTGACCTTGACAACTCGTCTATAAAATCCATGAATATCGAATCCCGTTTCCAAACTGGTATCTCCAAAAGTTGAAGTAATACACTCGGCTTTTGATGTTCAGCCTTTACTTGTTGACAGGTCACACACTGCTTCACCCACAACCCAACATCCTTCTTCATGCCTTCCCAGTAGAAATTCCTCTTCGTGTATTGATACATCTAGGTTCCCCTAGGATGAATCGTAAATATGCATCAATGACATTTCTGAAGAAATTCTGTCCTTAAGTCGTCAACATTCGAAACACACAACCGTCCCTTCTTTCTCAACTATCCCCTCTGGTCAAGATTAAAATCTTCCAAATCATCAATCTCTGATCCAAGCTCAAGCCCTTTAATCTTCTCAGCTAACTGTGGATCCACTTTCTGCTTAGAAGCAATCCTTTTAGTCAGAATTAGTTGGACTTCCAAGCAGGATAACATAGCAGTGCTTCAAATAGAACTAGCAGTCGATCTTAACTGCACACTACAAGTAGTCAAAGCTTCCAGATCCTTCCATTTCGTTAACATAGCTAAAACCACATTCTGATGTTTTATGCTAAGAGCATCTGCCACTTTATTTCATTTTCCAAGTGTATACTCAATATCGAGATCATAAGATCTTGAAAACTCCATCCACCTCTACTGCCTCATATTCAACTCCTTTTGAGAGAATAAATATCCTAAGGACTTATGATATTTGTATAACTCAAATCTCCCCCTAAGAGATAATGTCCCTATACTTCCAGTGCAAAGATCACCGCTACCAACTCTAGATCACGAGTAGGATATCTCCCTTCATGTGGTCTAAGATGTCATAAAGCATAGGCAATAACTTTACCTTTCTACATCAACACAGCCTCTAATCCAGTTCCACATGCATTGGTATAAACTACTAATCCTTGGTTCCTGTCTGGAATTACTAACATAGGCGCATTGGTCAATAAATGGTTTAACTTAAGGAATTCTTTCTCACATTTATCAGACCAAATAAACTTCATATCCTTCCTGGTTAGCTTAGCCAAAGGCGGTACTATCCACGAGAAATCCTAAATGAATCTCCGGTAGTAGCCAATGAGTCCAAGAAGACTTCTGGTCTCAGTCGTCGTCTCCGGTCTCTTCCATTTGTTAATAGCCTCAATCTTAACCGAATCAACTGACAAACCCATCTATGAAACCACATGACCAAGAAACTTAACCTATTTCTCCCAAAAATGACACTTTGAAAACTTCGCTTTCAACTGACGCTGCCTTAGTTTCTCAAGCACTACTCTAAGATGAACTTCATGCTCCCTTTCATCATTAGAGTATATTAAAATTTCATCTATGAATACTAATATGAACCTAACCAAGCGCTCTTGGAAAACTCAGTTCATCAAATCCACAAGGAAAGCTGGCGCATTAGTTAACCCAAATGGTATTACTAACCACTCATATGAACCATACCTAGTATGAAACGCCGTCAATGGAATATTATCATCTGCCACTCTTAGCTGATGAAAAACCGTCACCAAATCCAATTGGTAAAATACTTTGGCTCCACTCAACTGATCAAATAAATCATTAATTCTCGGCAAAGAATACCTATTCTTGATCGTCTTCTCGTTCAACTTACGATTGTCAGTACACATCCTTAACGACCTATCCAATTTCTTCATGAACACCACCGCTTCCTAAGGCGAACTTCTTGGTCTAATAAGATTCATTCCTTCTAAATCCACTAGTTGCATCTCTGATTCCTTCATCTCAGTAGGTGTCACCCTACTAGGTAGTTTACTTACAGGTTCTGCTCCTGGCACAAGATCTATCTGAAACTCAATGGCTCACTTCGGTGGCAGTCCTGTGACTGGCTCAAAAACATCTACATATTCTCTTGTTATCAAAACCTGATTCAACTCTCCTTCTACTTCCATAGCACCCAACAAAGCATAAGCACTCAAATCTGAATTCTCTACTGAATATACAATTTGGTTATGACTATTTAAGTGTCCTGGCGATATTTCCCTATCTTGGCAAAATATCTCAGCATCATATCAATTTAACCAATCCATACCCAAAATGATCCTAAAGCCTAAGAAATCAAAAACAAACAAACGGCATAAAAACTTATGATATAACAATTCAAGTTCTAACTAGTCACATCTCATCCTCAGAGTTGCATACCCTCTTATCGGATTCGCAACCCTTAAGGAAGTAATAAGGTTTAGGGTTCTAAACATAACTTATCTACCAAACACTGAGATATAAACGAATGCGATGCACCGGTATTAAATAGTACCCTAACTGGTATACTATGAATCAAAAGCATACCCTCCATCATAATGTTTCCTTTCTCGGCAGCAGTTGGTCTAGAAGAAGATGGTTCTAAAGCAAAAACTTTCCCATTGTCTGCTCTGACTGGTTTTGAACACTGATTCTTGATGTGTCCAATCTAGTCACAGTTGAAGCACTTCACTCCCATCTTATCTGCGAACTTTTTATCTTTTCCGGTTCGACATTCATGAGCATAATGTCCCTTCTTATCACACCTAAAACAAATTAGGTAAGTTTTTGCCTTCTTGGCAGCTCTTCATTTATGATTTCCTTTCTTCTTAAAGAATTTCCTCTTCTTGCTCTGAGAATCATAGGTTCCGACTTGTTTCTCCTTCCCATAAGTAGAAAGCGTCTCTTCATTGCTGATTGTCATCTCCACTACAACTGTACTTGGATCCTGGAGATGTGGCTTGGTTGCCCTAGCAATCTCATGTCTTAACCCTCGAATAAACTCTCGTTTCTTTTAATGGCGGTGTTAATGATAGCATATCTGTATCTGGACAACTCATCAAACTTGGTAGCATACTTAATCGCCTATATTTCCCTTGCACTAAGTCCATGAACTTTCTCAGCATTACTAACTTGGCAACTTCAGACAAAAATCTCTCTTCGAATCTCCTTTGAAATACTGCCTAAGTCAACTCTTCCTCAAGAACTTCCACGGTAATACTGTTCCTCCAATAAAGTGCTGCTCCCTACATCTATCTTGATGCAAGTCTCCTCTTCTGCTCATCATCTAATCCAAAGTCGAAAAAAATCCTTTCATAGTGCAATAACCAGTATTCTACTTCAATAGCATCATCTGTTCCCAAAATGACTGTCCACCATGACCGGTGTAATCCTTGCTTAGCTTAGCATAGTTATTGCCAACTTGGGCCACGAGATTAGCTCCTCCAACAGCATTACCCGCAGCTACTCCCACAGCCGCTCCAGCTTCCGTCAGATTAACAAAGTACTGATACATTATCCCCATATCTATTGGCGGGATTTCAGCACCTACGTTGGCATTTCCATTTGGATTAGCATTTGCTCATCGACCCAGATTTCTCCTGGTGTTGGGTCAAGCATTTCCATTAATTGTGGTGCTTCCTCCACCAAGATTTCCTCTTCCGTTTCCTACCTCCATAACTTCCTTTCTCATAAATCTGCATACGAGTCTTAGTAAGATACAAAAGAATGGTCTAAGAGAGAAGAGAATACGTACTTATAGATATACATCAAATGCAAGTACATTACTATAGTGTTAACCCAAATCCTGATCTCATTTTATGATTCATTATTCTTTGAAAATCATTTAGGTTCAAATTTCTTTTAAATTTTCAAAAACCTATGCTGTGATACCAACTTGTAACATCCCCCATTTAGAGGCCCAAAACTAACTGCTACGGATGTTGTAGTCATCCACAATTATTAATTCTCGATGACCAAATGCGGTAATGTTAGATATATTGATATATAACAAAAACAAATAGATATAAGAAAAATTAAAATAATAAAACAAATTTCTCATTCCACTTCAAATCACATTACAAATTCATTACATAATCCGAATTCGTAAACTACATTCAGAGAAATATAGTTATTAAAAAATACACCAAGTGCGACATATGAAGATGCCCGCTTGGTTAATCAAAGTCTAAATATAGGTAATTAAGCAACTTTGCCAATACATCCAAAATATAGTGGAACCAAAACAGAAAGAACTCCTAATAGCTAGCTTGCCTTCTGCACATCTTCAAAAGCTTATTCGTCTAAAGAAGCTCCTGAAAACCTTAAATCTCAAAGTACTCAAAATCAATTGAGCACCTGAGAGTTTAAGGGGAAAACAAAAACTTCGAGTCGGACAAAAAGTCTGGTATGAATAATGACCTACCAATTCGAACCATATAGATATCTACTGAGAACACCCCGCTTAGCAGAACGGGGTTTCCCCTCACTAGTATCTTAACCCAATTTATAATAACCATATACCGTGCATCTACATCCACAATGGTTAAGACATAACATAATAAAAGGATTATGATGATATGCAAACATGAAATATGTTTTGGATTTCCTATCGCCATTCACCTGACTATCTGTCTCAAGTTATAATTTCTAGGGTCATAATCTCTTAGTTTTCATAGGCTGGCTAATAACATGTTAACTCTTTATGGAATTCCTATCCACTTTCATAGTTTTTATGGGGTCACTATAAACCTATTGCTTTCTACCAATACTATCTTCCAATCACAGTTTTCATGGGATCTCTATGAACCTATTGGTATCTACTAATAACTTTCTCTGATCATAGTTTTCATGGGCTTACTATGAACTTATTAGATTCTTCAATAAATTCTCTCATGTCATATTTTTCATGGGATCACTACGAACGTATTAATCTCTTTCAATAACTTATTCTGGACATAGTTTTCATGAGATGACTAAGAATCTATTGGCCCCTGCCAATAACTATTTCCATACATAGTTTTCATGGGTTTGCTAAGAACCTGTCTAAACCAATAATCCTTTGATCAGTCTTTAGGCATTATATATTCTGATCTTCCTGACCTCCTAGATGCAATTCTACTCGCATAGGAGTTAACTCAATGTATATTCACTATTGGATCAACCTAGCTGGTTATTCTGCCCTTAACATCCCAAAATGCAGTTATGGGTTAATTATAGAGTGAATATGTGTAAAGAAGAAGCATATATGATAACTGATCATAACCATTTGAAAGAATTTCTTTCAAATTAATTTGGTTAAACATTTACTATAACTTCTAGGTCAAAGAAAACGAAAGCAAAAGTAACCCTTTAGAAAGCATTGATCTTCAATTAAAAGGATTGGAGAAAAGAATAGCTTCAAAATTACCCTTTCGAAATCATTGCCTTTGAAACTATTAGTAAAAGCGACTACGAGAACCCTTTCAAAACATTTGGAAAGGCGGCTTCAATATTATTAAAATGAAAGACTTCCTTTCGAACTCATTGTTATAAGGCTATAAAGAATAGTGGCCTTTAACAAATTCAAAAGGTATGAAGACAACAGTTAACTATTTAAAAGCTTCTTTTAAAACAAAAGTAAGCGGTAACTCTTTTGAAATCTCCTTTCTTAAATCAAAGGTAAGCGGATCTTTTGAATAAAGGTAAGTTGATTGATTCGAAAGCTTCAACCCCTTCGAAAGCATCTTCTAAAAACAAAGGCAATTAATATTCGAAAGCTTATTAGAATGACTTCGACCCCTTCGAAAGAAAGCCTTTGACACAATCTCTTCCCCTAATCTCCAATCCACTCTGTATCAATGGCTTAATACTATGTGTAATGGTTTCGAATGGGTTCAATAGCAGAAGTATGGTGAAGAAACCTAAAACTGCTTCGTTTGTTTCCATTTCTCCAAAAAATTAACCAATCCCTCCTTTCATTTTCTTACTGACCGAATCCATAAGTTAATCAATTTCAACTCCATGATCATTGCTTCTTCTATTCCCGTACCTATAGAGAAGCTTTGAGATCGAGATGATGAATTATCAATGAAACTTGTGAGAATTGTTACAAGAACTTGAGACGGGAAGAAATTACTCTACTATTCAAGTGGTAATTCAGTCGATAATTAATCAATAAACAAATTTTTTTATTTACAATCTCAAAAGTTCCTTATAGACTATTTGAAATTTTGGGATCCACGCTCGTACCCATGCTAGTAAAAAAAGAAGGAAAAGGGAAACAACGCATGCTATATTTTTTTGGACTAAGTACAACAACACATGACATTGGCTATTTCTTTGATTTCTTCTCCTTATTCGGTTTTTGGAGAGTTGAATCGATCGAGTGCCTCTTTCGAGACCGTTTGCCACCTTGAGTGGAAGTACTTGAGGAAGGAGGAGGAACCGCAATAGGAGTTGTCCAGCGGGTGGGCTGAATTGCAAAGGCCTATGAAGAGGATCTTCAACCACCGCCACACATCGGGTTCACCATTGACCTTGGGTTTTTATTTTCCTCTTCTTTAATTTGTTCTTTCAAGTTGAATTTAGCGGGATGCTCTAAAGCACCCATGACCACAACGTCATCATGCTCCTAAGTAAAAGATGGATCTTCGGGATTGTCCTCATCAAGTGCCCTAATTACTTGAGCGTCGAGCCATGGAGTATCTGCGACAGACGGAGCCTCAGCCACTTTTCCTTCCTGCTCCATGGCAACATTGCTCCTAGGAGTTAATTCAGGACTAGGATGACCTATAAAGTTTCATAAAAAGCAAGCATTAGACTATAGCAGTTCTCTATCGAGAACATCAACTTTTTATATTCAAAAGAGCTAAATTTGGTATGAGCATCCGTTTGGCTCTTGGTAGTCATCGGGATGCTACCTTTAATGATAGGAGATAACTTGTGTGTGTCAAGTCCAGGCCTATTCAGATCATAACCGACGTGTTGCTTAATGGGTTGAGAAGATGAAGTCCCAGCCGGCTGAATTATTCCAGAACACCCTACGATATCTTCCTTTTCCTTGAGTGGTACAGGAGTTTTGCCTAATTGAAGTTTTGCGGCAGCCAACTCAGATGGCTCATTTCCTCGAAGCACTTCCTGCACAAGTACCCCTTCATCAAGCTCTACCATCCTAAATTCCTCTTTCCTGATCTCTGCAATGACCCTCCAAACTTTGGCGTGCGATTTCAGATAGCCGTCGCCTAGGAAAGTTAAGTCACGGTGAAGGAGAACTTTTGCATTATATTCGGCGATGAGTGGATCGAATAAGCATTTAATCTCTTCCCTGCTGAAACTCAGTCGCTACCTCAACTCGAGAGTTGGCTTCTGCGAGCACCTCTTTCCTGCCTTCTTCACGGGTGGCTTCTTTCAGGGCTTCGATTCGGGAGAGTTGCTAATCAAGTTTCATTAATAAATTTATGGTTTTAACAATCTCCTCACAATATTTTTATGACTCTTCTTGTGCCCGAACTTTCTCCTTACTCTCCTTAAACGGTAATTTTCTAGCTCCTCAACACGGCAGGCTAGGATAACTTTCTCCCTGTACAAGGAGTCTTTCTCTAAAGCCATGGTGCCACTGCGTTGGAGTGTGGCGTCCAGTTCCCTCTTATGCGAATTCTCTAAGCGACTCACTGCCTCAGCTTTTTCCTCCGCATTTTTCTTTGCTTCGGAAAGTTGAGCCTTAACATCAGGAACCTCAGCATATTGATAATTTATAATATCTTGTCGTGAATGGCCTCTAGCATAAGGCGTTCAATCTCATGCTGGCGCTACATAGAAACTTCTGAGATTTTTTGGCTAATTTGATGAACGCTTCATGTTAAACATACACATCATTCATACATGCTAATGAACTCTCCTTGGAAGTTCCAGGGATGATGTGAATGGAGGGGAGAATTTGAGCCCATCGAAGCAAATTTTCAGGAAGGTAGCTTTAAGTTCAGCTAGTTTCTCTGCCGTGGTCGAATTAGGGGCAGGAACTAGAGGAATTTGTTCAGACGTAACCAGCAGTTGTTTATGATGCTCACGAGATTGCCTAGTACTTGATGATCCAAAATGTTGGTCACAGGGAGCGGCAGATTGAGAACCTCATTGTGCGGACTTGTCTCCACTTTGAGCAGGAGGGTTAGATGGGTCGCTTTGGCATGGAGCGTATGATTGTTACTTCCTTCTAGATGAAGAAGAAGATTCTCGAGAATGATAGTCTCTATCCTATCCTTCATCCTTGTTTTGGTGCCTTCTGGATTTGGAATCCCGACATGATTGGTAGTAGGTGGGGGAGTCGTAGAGGCGATCGAATGCATGTGAATGAGACATTATTCCTATAAAAGAACCAAATGGGGACATGTTAGGAGTTGTTGTGCGAAGAGTTAATCACAAGTGGATAGTGAAGTGCAAGTGCTTGTGTGTGTCCTAGTGATTCCCCTTGACAGACCAGTAACGTCTGCATTACTCATTGGAGTTCTTTCCCCTTTGTTGGAAGGTTGCACGCCTTCACCGCTTCTCGTGGGTGAGTTAAGCCCTTTGGCATCAAGGTTTGTGAAGTTGTAGTTTAATAGATCATATAGGATTGAAATATCGAAAAGTCTCGACAACACACTCTCCATCTGTTGAGAAGACTATCCTTTTTCGACCGGAATTATGATAAATTTAAGGGTTGCCTCAGCCTTCCTTTTTCGAATCTTGTACGCCAAACTCTTTCCTCTTCTCAGGGGAGGTAGCGATGGGCTCGTGTATGGCGCTTCAACCGTCGATGTTTTTTCGAGGCTCGCGTCTTCGTTTCTTGGCCCTACATCTTCTGTTTCCTTTATTTCTCCCTCTTCGGTGCCTTCTTGGATTCCCTAACAGAAGGCACTACGGGATCGTTTGTTTCTTCCCTTCTCTCGGTGACAACCTTCGGAATAGCTCTGCTTCCAGGGAGGCCAATACCACGATTGTCCTCTAACAGCCCAAATAAAGAGAGCAACTCATCGGTGACAAGGAGTTTGATGTCTCGGTCCTCTATAGGAGTAGCACGGATGGCCACGACGACCATGGAATATCTAATGCCTTCAGGACGAGGGCAAACCCCTAAAAGAATTGAAGGAATTATTGCGGTTGAGAAAGAAACAGTAATTTGAATCTCTGGGTTAAAGGCAAAGATTGAAGTAGTACTTATGTCGTTCCAGCTGCAAAGTTGGGAGGACACCGTATGTAGAACCATTCGTGTTTGAATAAGGAGAGCTTATTCCACATGCCCGTTAAGACCTGGCATTTCGGCATAGGTTCGAGGAAGACGTACGAAGGATTATCGGCCCGTCTTTTGAAATTGTAAATGTATTAGATGTCCTCTGGAGTTTGTGGATGAAATAGTACGTTCACGAAGAGGAGAAAGGTGCTATGAACAGAGACATGACTGTTAGGGTGTAGCTGAGTAGGAGTGATTCCTATAATTCCCAGAACTTCTCGAATGAAAGAGTTAAACGGTGGCACGTATCCAGCCCAGCACATGAATTTGTTGCATGAAATATATTCGGCTGGGGGCAAGTGAGGTCTATCTTGCATCAACGAGATGAGAACGTCTTCGAAAGGAATTCCATGGATAGAACATAGTCGACGGAGAGCGGCCTCACTAATTTTGGATGCCTACGAGTCGACCGGATTTTCTAGAATAATGGCACCCTTCACGACATCAAAAGCTAGATCAATAACTTCTATAGGAAGAACTGGGTATTGGAAAGAAGATTTGCTTGTGAATCAGATATCACTATGTCTTCTCTTTACTGAATTGGTGCAAGCTTGTCAGACAAAGTAGTGGAGCTTGATTTCACAACTGATTCAGAAGACACTGTGGTTGGACGCTTCATCTAACTCGGGATCTGTATCAGCAATACTCAGTAGACAATCAATATTAGAAATAATAACCTATCCCCCCGTGATAAGTGTGAACTAATGTAGTGCAATATGAAATGAATGTAAACAATTTGAAATCAGAAAAGGAAAAGTAAAATGTCGAAGCTTATAGATTTCATCCAGAGAGACTGTCATCGCTGACCATCTCAAATGGCGTAAATGGTGATCGACGACAAAAGCTTTAGGATCGGATGTTGACGTTCTAGATTTTGAAATCCGTTGTTCGAGTATGTTGGGCCAATTTTATACTTAGTTCATGTTGAGTAGATTGGGAATTTGTTCATTCAAATTTAAGTTCATTTATCCGTATATGCTAATCGTGTAGTTGTCAGTCACTTTATGTTTGGGTGAGGCAGTGTACAATCATAGGTTTGAATAACTCGAGCTAAGATGATTTTAATTGATCAACACCGACCGCAGCTATGTATGCCTATCCCTACATCCTAATCCCATAGGGACCCCTATACTTAGATTCATATAGAAATACCAACCCCAATCTATAACTAGTTACCAATCCCTTCCTATTAGCCTTCATACTGATCCCTCTAAATATCCTTACGCACACTGACTCTTACGTATTTAACACTAAATCCATGCCCAACAACAACATACCGAAGCCTCGGTTAACATGTTCCGTACCGACTCTTCCTATCCCTAATACCGATTCCCCCATTGACTACCTTACACCGGCTCCTCGTTTGATGTCGAACCCTTCTCATTCGTCCTTTTTTTCCTTCCATTCTTCTTTTCCTTTTTATTCCTTCTTCTCCAACTCCTTCGTCTTCTCCAGATCCTTTGTCTTCTCCAACCCGATTGCATAATATAATCGACCCCACTAAATAATACAACTAACAGACACCTAAATGCATCCGAGCTCGAAGATTCATGGCCTAAGCACATAAATGAAAAGGAAATTATACCTAGTCGACTTGGATTGCAAGGCCGAAAACTTGAGTTAGGAATGATTAGATAGTAATGGAGATTGAGGATGAGGTCTGCACTCAAGTTTGGGTTTGAAAGGGAGGTTTGTTCTTTTTCAAGGCGTTCATCTACAATGAACGAAAAAGTGAAAAAAATGTTGAAAATATGAAGTGAAAGAAGAAGGGAAGGGGATGAAAGTTTTATATAAGAGAAAGAGAGGGGAAAAGAACCGGTCACGCCCTAGTGACCTGGTCATAAAAATAAAAGGGATCGACCTTAGGATATGCCGATCCCTATCCATTCAGATCCACCAAGGGATCGGCATACCAAATGTCGACCCCTCCTATATTAAAAAAAGAAAGAGAAAATGAAAGAAGGAAAAATAATGGATGAATGGGAAATAAGGACCATGAAGGTTCGACAGTAAACATGAACATACAAAATTGACAATGACCTGTGAACGTTAGAACACGTCCGGAAGCTAATGACAGAAACATGTGTGTAAATATACACGTGAATGATTTAAAAGTTCAATCTTCTTAAAATCAAAGGGATTTGCAATCAAACCTGAGACCTTTAAGTTCGAGGCCGGATCATACAATGAAAAGTTTATAAGTTCCACATGTCCGTATTTATGTATACTGGTAGAATACAACATTGTAATTACGTTATTTAGAGTTGACAAAGCGTCCTAGCAATCAATGGAAGATTCAATGTTTTGGAAAACGATTCGACATAGGAATAACAATCAATCAGGAAGCTAGATGGAATTCTTTCAGACAATATAAATTTGTTCGATTCAAAGTACGTCATGTAATTCACAAGATGTACTTTAAGGGTCAAGTGTTATTGGTGCCCTGGCCTGGCTATATTGGACTGGTTACGCAAGATAGATTCAACTATTGTCAAGAAGGATGGCAACGAAGTAACGGCTGTGGGACCCAAAAGTAGAGTTTGGACGCTCATACGAAGCCAGAATTGAAAGAAGTTGGCATATAGACGATGCATGATGCTAGAGATATGAAGATTGGTTTGGATAGGCAAGGGATCGATGTGGCTAGGTAGTATTATAGGGGTCGGCATGATCAGTTGGATGGAGAGTGGACATGGATAAAATAATGGAAGGATCAGCATAGTATGCGGTATGGTAGGATCGGCATAGGATATCGAAACAATGGGGTCAGTATACCAAGAAGGGTCGGCATGGTTGTATGGATCGACATGATAATATGGATCGACATAATGATTTAGGCTCGGTACAATATGGAAGGAGCATGGAAGGGTCGGCATTGTGTCCTTATAGGTTACGGATCGGCCTAACATTTCCTTAGGAGATGGGGTAGGTATTTCCCTGATTAGTTTATAACTCGAACCAAAGCACTATCAGAACTATAGCTTCACATGTCCAAATACTGTAATGCTTGAAGTACCAACATGTTGTGCTATAAGATGACCATCATAGGAGTTGCTTGCCCTGAACTCAACCTACGGAGGGGTCGGCCCCAACCTCAATCCATAGAAGAGTTGGGTTTAGCCCTCCCTATGATAGGCCCAAATGGTCAAGGGGGTCCAGGTCTTAGATGTCAGTCAGGTTCGAAGCCGTCTTCGTCTATAAATATAGGGGCAGGGAGGCCATTTTTGGGGACTTCTCTTTTTGGCAAATAAGTGAAACTCTGCAATTTTTGTAATCAGTTTCCTTTTGTTCTAACTTGTTCTCAAGCTACTTCTGGTTGATTGTAACCGTAATCAATTGAGTTTTGAAGCAATATAAAAAATATTCAGAGTGGACGTAGGCAATCAGTGTCGAACGACTGTAAACCTTATTGTTTTTGCTTTTTGTAATAATTTCCTTAATTACTGGCGTTATTCCTCGGTATTCATTTAATTTCTTTATTTATTTCATTACTTAAATCCATTCTCGGGTGTTTGTGACCAATTTGGTTGCAAACAATGTACTTACTGCTGTTATGTGCATTTGGTTATCAGTTTGGGTTGTATATTGTTATGCGGAAAATTAAAGTGCTTAGTAACTGTTTTGATCGTTTCTGCAATACACTCGAATATTAAATCCCTACCTTTGTTAATTATTACAACTAAAGTTAAGGTTTTCTCGCAGATGTGTTGCTGTTTCATTTACCAGCTGAAGTCACATTTTTTAGTTTTTTTCTCATGGTATGTGATTCAGTCGCCTAGCACAAGACTCTAAAATATACATAAAACATAGCCTGCTGTTCTACTTTCCATATCTTTGTTCTTTTTTCCATATAGCGCATACAAATAGTTGTACATCTCTAACTCATACAGAAAAGCTGCATGACTAAATTTGATAATTCAAACATAGTTAGGAACCATTACCAGTCTTCTACTTCTCACGTAAAATAGATTCAATTGCTTTTAAAATTTAGATATGTCTATATACGTAAAAGATTTATTAGATAGAAGATGTTCGTTCCATGGAAATAGTTATACTAGAGTTGAATAGTACTATAATTCCAACCTCCAATATCATATTAACCTTATTAATCTTACAACATCACTCTTTTATTCTATAAATTGGTCATGTGCGAAGCACGGGTCTCATTCTAGTTTTTAAAAGAAAAAAAGGAACAAGTGAGGATGACGTCAAGTCATTTTTTTTCAAAGTTTTAGTTACTTCGATTCGATATTTTTTAGTAATAAAACAAGTACTTAAAATTAAAAATTGTTTAAGAGATTTTGATATACTAGTCTTTTATATAATCTTTTATTCTAGCAGTAAAAATAGGGTGCCAAGGGGCTATAATTGGAGATACCATTATTTCTGGTACAGAAGTCCTCTTTTTTGGAAACAAAGGAAAAAAATAATGCCTAAACTCTAAACTAAAGTAAAAAAATAGAAGGGATAATCAGTTATTTCTTCCATTGCCCAAGGATTCCAATAATAGCAGCCCTTCCTATCTGATGGAAAAAGATCCTATGGTCCTGAACTGATCTTACATGGGATCGCAAATCCCAAGTTTGTCTATGAAGAGAGGATCTAATTGTATTAGTTTCTATAGTTGCCAATAATCCAAACACTGAATTAATTAATATTTATAATAATTTGGAAATGAAAGAAAAGAATTGCTTTTAACAGACAAAAAGAGAAGTGACTTGGACAAAAAGAAACGAAGTGTGATTGAATAATTCCTCCTCTATCTGTTGCGGAAACTATTGAAAATGAGTCTGCTAATGAAGGTTACAGATTCGGTCAAGAGGAAGAAACTTATAATATCGTTGCTGCTCATAGACGACGAATAAAACTATCACTATATTTTTTCCTTTTCCAACTTCTTCTTCCAAGCCCAGGATAGCCCCAAGGAGTTGTGGGTTTTTTCTACCAATTGGAACCATAAACTTTGCGTTTGTGGATGGAATCCCCAAGAGAATGAAGAAGGAACGATGGTTTTAAGAATAAAGAACTACGTAGGTGGCAAGTTACTAAACTATGGTGAGTAATAACGGAGGATACTTTATTCACCAACGGCATTATATTTTCCTTTATCGTGGTGATAGTTAAAATACAATAAGTTTAGGCCCATTTGGTTTGCTCCTTTTATTTTATTTTTATTTTTCGTCCAAATAAAAAATCGCACGACGCATGTATTTTTGAAAAAACAACCAACATGAAAAATGAAGTTAATATACAAAAAAAAAAAACAAATTTATTTTGTTTTCCATATTTTGAAAAATAACAAAAGCACAAAAAATGATCAATTCCTCAACCGTTCCTCCATCCCCTTCCTCGTCTCTCTGTTGCCTCCGTCGTCACTACATAATCGTCATAAAAACTTAAATTTTAAATGTTTTCCTTCGCTCTTCCCATAAATTGTAATGAATTTAAAAATGCAAAACACAAAACTCAAAATAAAATCAAAATGGGCACATAATGGTTTTTTTTTGAATTTTAGCATTTTCAACCTTCATTACAAAACAAAAAGAAAACTAAGGAAATTATTTAGAACTATAAGTTATTAGAATGATGGAGGTATGGTCGAAGGGATGGATTATTTTCCATGCTTTTGATATTTCGCAAAACGCAAAAGACGAAATAAATTTGTTTTTTAGTTTGTATGACACCTTCATTTATTATCGTCTTCCAAAACACATACGCTATGTGCATTTTCTTTTGGACGAAAGCCTAAAAGTAAAAATGAAAAATCAAGGACTATGATTTTTTATATTTATTTTGTTTTATCTTTATTTTTTTACTAAAAACTCTGTTAACTAGTACAACCATACAATGTGGAAAACCGACCGTTTAAAAATGCAATTTAAAAAAATTGAAAGGTTCCATTAATTTGAAATGATAATATGCTAGAACAAACAATTATCCACATTACAAAAAATAAAGATAATAAAGAACATATTATTGAGAACAACTACAGTTTGGTGAATAGTATTATTTATACGTGGTACGCATGTGTGTACGTGCATATAGACGTATATGTGCATATGTGTGGGTGTTGTGTGTATGTGTGCGTTGCGCTCGAATCAATAGCCTCATTTATTTAGAATCATTTTGTGGCCTCCACATATTAGACATAAGTTTTTATTTAAATATTTATTCTTTTTCTCTCCTGTCACATGGACCAAATATTTAAATATAAACTTGTAGTCGATAGGCTAAAAATGGTTCTAAATAAAGGGGGTTATTGATTCTTTGTGTGTGTATGTACATATGCATGTAAAAGAGAGATTAAATCAATGATTGTAAAAATAATGAAAAAAGAAGAAGGAACCATTAAAACATACAAGTACACACTATTAATCTCGCAAGCAGCTGTAATTCTAGAATATAGACTAATAAATCAATTGTCAAAACCCAGAATCATCAAAGAAAAACGCAGTAGTAAACAAAAATTTAGGTAAACATATTAAGTAATAATGAATTGTCAAACATATCTAATCTACTATTTTGATTTCAACACTGCTCCATTAAGCTAGAGAATGCCAAATTACTTGTAAAAAACTTGAATTAAGGTTTCTAAACGTTTATAGCAATGTGATTCAGAAAGAGGCAATATAGCACAACCAGCAATGACTTATTCAGTAAAAAGAAAAGAACTGACCAAGCCACCACGCAACCAAGTAAGGCTTGTTCACTTAACAATGGCAAGTTTTATTCTTTTTGGTGGTTAGAAAACTGATTAGGGGATTAGTGGTTAAACGAGAAAGTCTTTATCGTTTTAATTCCCTCAAACGTTCATCTCAACGGCTAGTTTCCAACAACCATATTCCTTCCCCTACACCGTATATATCATCCCTTCTTCCATCTCCTACACCAAACTTCTTCACATCATTCCTCTCTACTACACAATCATGCCTTCTTTCGACAAAAGAACAAACAAAAAAACAACAAGTAAAAATAACTAATATCACTCCTCAAAATCAATCATTGAATCTATCATAACCTTTTAATGATTATTGTGACATCCATCCTCACAACCAACAACAATTCTACCACAACATGAGCATGATTATACGCCGTATCAAAACATGCACTACACTCAACCTTGTCCTTCTTACATTCTATCCCTCGCTATCCATAACCTAATATCATTTTACTATACCTCAATCCTACAATGACTACCGATCCACCACTCATCAACTTGGCATATATGAAGATCATTCATCTTTCATGACGTTGATGATGCATGGTGATCAACAACATTATCTTAGTGCGCAATAGCTAGATACCTATGACCAAGATGCTATGCAGAATAGCAAGACAGTTTTCTTACGGATGTAATACCAATGCCAATATTGATGTTCAAGTTGGAGAAGTTCTAACGATTAGAAGCAGAAATAGAAAATGTTGAAGAAGACAATGTTGAAGGTATTGATGAAATGCGGGTTCCTCAAAGCTTGGAACAAAACAATAAGAAAATGAAGTGGAAATTTTTGAGTGGTCTATTAGGAGGGCTTCGTTAGGGTTCAACTTCAGTTGGAATTCAAGCTAGAATTGAAGACATTGATGTTGAAGCCGGTGAAGGTGGATCAGAAGAAAACGAGGCAATCAAAAAGTAAGTAAAATTTACTCAGCAATAGTATGTATCGCTTACTAGATCTTAGGGTAGAATTTCAAATGATAGTATCATGGGAAATAACATGAAAAGTGAGAAGTTTTGGCTAAACATTACCGACTTCTATAATACATTAGATCCAATAAAGAGGACTTGGACTTCATTGAGTGGAGGTTATCAGGCAATGAACCCTGCATGCCAAAACTATTTGGCAATAATAACCAGGCTTGAAAATAGACAATATAGTAGTGCTACCCCTTATGGAGTTATAAGTTTGGTTTCAATTTTCATATATAGTTTTGAGTTTGTATAGTTTGTTCGTACATTTTTGGTTTTGTAATAGATAGAATAAGCACGCTAAGCTTACCAAGATCAGTACAGCCACCCATTCAAATTTCAAGTGTGCTTTAAACTTCTTTCGTCTCTACTAAAACGGAAGAACCCAAACAACTTCATGTATGCGCAGTAGAACAAGGCAAGGAGAATGAACTACTCCAGTTCTTGTCCAGGTAGTGACCATGATTCTCAAGAAAGATCACCACTGTTTGGAAATGCAGATGGTCGTCCAATTAGAAGAACAAGTCAATTCAATTGGAGCAGCAAAATATAGAATTTGGAAGATTCTTCAAGGCTCAATAAAAAATTATTTCTGAAACAAGAGATAAAAGCAAACTCTTAAAGAACAACAGATGCAATCAAGTACTAAGTTTCGGCATATGCTTATGCAAGATCACGAGTTGAAGTAAGAAACCGTAGCACGAAAGTAAGCTAGGTACAGAAAGAAGAATAAGCTTAAACTTATCACGTTCGATTTTAGTAAGCTTTCTCCTCTACAATCAGAACTGGTCAATAAAGAAACATGAATCGATCGAAGAAAGAGAGGAAGTAGAATTACAAGTGGCACTTTTAGGGATGGATATTGTATAAATTATTGTTATCTAGTGTTTGGTTTTTCAGTTATGTATATGTATCGTTAATGTGTTTGGACCGAGAATGTATTTGTAACGTACAATTTTCAATTCAAGCTATGTATCTCTTTTTGCCTAAATTTTTTCTATTAGTAAGAAATAAATATACAGCTCCTTATACTATTACTTGTAAAGCATTATTATAACGATTCAGAATTTTGGACACTTCATATTAAAATATATGAACTATTTAAATATTTGAATGATTAAATGTGACTAAATTAATCTAATAACCTTATTAACCCTTATTAAATTATAACTAATGATAGATTATTTCTAAAAAAAATTACAAAAATATATTCTTTGAAGAAAAATCGATAATGTGATCGAAAATCGGTTTATCGATAAACAGCTTTTTATTCAGTATAAGTTATTTGAAATCTTATGCACTTGTCTAATGATCAAATGAACATATTAGGAACTAATCACTACACTTTGATTCATATATAAAATGGAATGTTCTAGAAGTTTCTAATGGATAAGAGATATTAACATGTTAAGAGTATTAAGTGAATTAACTAAAAGTAAGAGGTATAAAGGAGAAGTAATGGGCATGTGGGAAAGTGATGCTTCCATGACATGAGAGGGGGTGAGAAAAATCATAGGCAACACCATATGAAGCCTATATAATAAGGGATGTACCCTTGATAATAAATCATAAATTCATAAAGTTAAAACCAAGCTTCTTCGATGTCTTCTTCTTCTTAAAATTTCTAAAGAAAATAATTCCAAATCAAATCAAATTTGGAATGGCATTGGAACAACATTATAACAACTCCTAACCAGTTTGTTTTGGAAAAAGTGAAGCCAATCTCTCCCCTCCCTCAATGGTCGTGAGCAAGTAAGTCATTTTGGCCTCAGAAAAACAAGTTTAAAGCAAGAAGGAAGGAAGGTAAGGTGATTACAAGGTGATGTAGGAAGTGTTCTTAAGTTTGGTATGCTTAAGCATGTGTTTGGCTTGGATCTAAGTGAGTTATCTCACTATATTGTTTGTATATATATTGTGTATATATAAGTTGTGTTTGAAATATAAAATTAAAGTGACACTAACTAAGTAAAGTCATAAACTTTGGACTCTTTTTACTTTTGAAAGTAAATGATAACTTTATATTGTATAACATCACTTCTATTACTCTCTTAAACATATGGCATGACCTCGACTTGATGTTTAAATAGTTATTTGATTTGTGTGTTGAACTAAAGTATGTTTGAAAGTGTTAGAAGCGAGAATAGACACTATAAGTGCACTTCGATATCTCTTAACTTTAGCTTGTGTAAAGCTTTATGAACTTAACTTAGGATAATATGATTTGGTTCTTCTTTACACATATTTTGGTATACTTGACAGTAAAGAAATGGTTTGGAAAGTTACAGAAATTGTGAACCAAAGTTGTGAAAGTTGAAGCAGAAAGATGGTTATAAATACACTTTGTAAATATAGCATGTTTTTGGGAATTTTTCTACATAAACTGGAAGATATGATTAGGGGTTTCTTTCATGGTTTTAGGTACCCTAAGTTTAGTACTTACCCTAAAAATTTCAAGTCATACATCATTTTTTTAAATGGTTAAAACTAGTTGCAAAGTTCCTGTTTTTCAATGTTGTTTTTCAACAAAGACTTTTAACATCATTTATAAATGCTGTAATAATTCGCTTATGGTTTTAAGTATTTGAAAATGACATTAAAATTGGGGATTTTTTTATAATCTTTTTAGAGATGTTTTCAAACACGTTTTTCAGTATTTTAAAGTTGGTTTGAAGTTTAAATATATTTTTAATAATTACATATTTAAATATATCAAAGCTATGCCTAGACACTTCATTATTAAATCTCACAAATAGATAAATCTACCTTTTCGGTTTTTAGTGTTAAGTATAGTATTAATGAACTTCACGAACGAGTAACAAACAACATGATTAACACATTTTCGGTATTCCGACTTATCTATTCCTCAGTCATGAGGAAAGCTGGTAGGTTAGAGCTCTTTGCTCATATCGCTACTCGAACATCAATTTTACCTTCCATAAATAGAGAAGTCTACCTCGTCGGATTTTAGCGTTAAGCCTAGTTAATTACCTTTTTCAAAAATTATATGCATAAATAAATACTTTTGAAAGACTTGTAAATAAAAATATGGAATGGTTTTGGGTTTGTTGTGATAATGTGTTAATAATAACATTCGTCTTTAACCTTTTTTATTTATACTTATGAATATAAATGGATCATTAAAAGTATATTTTAAAGATAAGCATAAGTGAAATGGTTTTGGTATTGTAGTAACAATGTTTAAGTAATATTTGTCTTAAATTTTTTTGAAAGGATTTGTGAAAGTACTTGGATCCTAAAAATGGATATTTGAAAGGAAATTATAAGTATGGAACCTTCTACGAAAAGATAGAAAAAGCAAAAGGATTTAAATAACAAATCTTGTAAATGATTTGTGAATATACTTCTACCATTTGAGATGAGTATATGAATACTTTTTGAAATATTGAAAAGAGTACAAATGAATAGTAGAAATTGATAAATAAAGTTAAAAGAAGTTTTACTAATAAAAGAGATTTTAATTAATGAAAGTACTAACTAAATAAAAGGGGATTAGGAGTCACTTATGTGACTTAATCATGCTTTGTATGACTTGATCGTGTTTTGTATGTTTATTCATTTATGGAAAATATTTAGTCATATACTTAGCATTAAAGCCGATGAAGTAGAATTGTCTATCTAAGGGAGTTAAGACTGATGTTAGAGTAGGGATATGAGCAATTGTTCTCTAACCTACCAACTTCCCCAATAGTTAAGGGATGGTGTGAGATAAAAATATCAAAAATGTGATAAGTATATGAGGCTTGGTTTTCATATGCGATCGTTCTCATTATTATGGAATGACCAAATTCGTCGATTCAGTCTTGAAGATACTGTGATCGATAAGTGTTTTACTTATTGAAAACCACTTCAAGACTGATTTACGTGTTCTATCTCTTGGAAATGGATCTATTTGAAATGTTGGAATCCATGTGCGATTTCGAGATGTGGAAATCTAATTGGGGATTCATGTTCTGTTCAAGTGATGAAGACTCGTGCGAAAGATGTCGAATGGGACCTCGACATCAGAAATGGCTAAAGAAAAAGTAGGCTGCACGACCTGGGTTTAGTTGACCCATATGAAGGTGTTATCAACTCCATATCTACAAATGCTTATCGATTGTTGGTCGGTGGGAATTGATGATTTCAGGTTCACGTTGTTCGTGTTTATGATCGGACGATGGGCCACTAGTGATTTCCTTATGGTATATTTTATCTAGAGATATATAATGCTCAGAAGGTAACTTCTGGTCCTTGTTAATTATTTAAATATTAAAGGTTAATTTAATTAATTAAGGTGATTTATTAATGGATAATTATTGAATGTAATTAAAGTGATTAATTAATCAAAGGTTAATTAATTTTGGAAAATTAATTAAAAGATAATTAATTAAGAGTTAATTAATTAATTAATGAGATTAATTAAAATTAATTTATTAATTAATAATACTTAATTAAATGATAATTGATTAAGGGTTAATTAACTAATGTAATCAAGGATAATCAATTTAAAGAATATTTAAATAATACGGGCAGCCAAGAAGCAGGTTATCCGTGTTTCGAAGCTAGCTTGGATTTTGAAGTCTTTTGGTTTGTAAGTTATTGGATTTTGAAAGCTTTTGACTTGGAGATCTTTTGGAAGCTTTTTGGATCTAAAGGTACTTAGTTTGGAATCTTGCTATTTCTCTCTTTCTTTTGAAGACTCTCTTGAAGTTGTGATAACTCTGTTGTTCTGTTGTGGAGTTACTATGTTATTGTTGTATTTTGTATGTAACACTCTGATGTTAGTGACAAGTGGTATATAGAGATTGGATTTTAGGTTGACCAAAGGGATCTCTACGGAAAATCCATTATGTGAACGTTCGTTAACGGTTTTGATTGTACCCTATAATATGCTATTGAATGTAACCAATGTAACCATTCCAGCTATGTTATATGTTTATATTCTATACCCTAGACATTATCTGTTATATTACCTTATGCACTTACTAGATAGTAGTTCTTTTGACAGGATAACCATTATGGCATTCCATGCCGTCTCAAATGTATCGTTATATGTTGTACACATATTTCTTGGGTTTCTCGTACCATATTTATGTCTAACTCTTGATTTTCGTTTTTCCTATATTTCTCATGTATTCTTTCGAGTAGTTTGAGAAAGGCATATTTTCGTTGATGTCCTTTGAGCTCGAGAAGATGAGTTGGATGTTTCACATAACTTAGTATTTTTATTTCCGCTGCAGTACTATAATATATAGAATTTGTAAAGATGGACAGTTATAACTTCCCAAGTTGATGATAGTACTTAAGTTATGTAACTTCGAAATTTATGTATCGGAGTAACCTTTTGTACTACTCTTTTGATATTATATATTATCATTCCACTGTGAAATTATGATATTATGTTCTCTTCTTTCTTGTTCTATTTCTTTTTATTTAACCCTAACAATTCATTTTTCCAGCACTAGGTTGCTCGACACATGAATACCGCGGATGTATTAGTGTTGATATTCAAGGGTCGAAAAGGCGTGTCATTACAATTATACAATTAAAATATACACTATTCAATAAAGCATTACTTAATAAACAACTTAGCAAACAATTTCACAAAGAAGTCAACGAACACTTACATAAACAATATAGCAAACAAACTCACAAACAACTTCACAAAGAAATAAACACACACTTCTAAACAACTTAGTAATCAAACTAGACACGATTTGCTTAGACATCAATGACTTCACGCTAAACTCAATAAACACTTAGAAAATAAAATATTTGGGCATATACTGCTAAGTACTCCTAACATTCCTTCTCTTTTGGGCCCGTAGGTGGTCAACTAGTTGGTTACGTGATTCAAAATGTCCTGCTTGATCCTCGATATGCTTTACTTTTGAAATATATTCTTCCATCGAGTTAATGTCCCTTTGGGGTCCAGTATTTGAAACCTTAAACACATTTGGATAATTGTTTCTTTGATTATTATAATCACCACTTTCCACAATCTTGTTATGAATTATTACACAGGTATACACAATCACAGAAAGAACTTATGCATCATGAAATCGGGCAGGATTTCATAAAATCTGAAACCTTGCTTGCAAAACACCGAATGTATGTTCTATGTTCTTTCCGTAGCTTTCCACTTTCTCTATGAAATACTTTTCCTTATTGTTTCTAGGGACCCAGCTTGGGGTCCTGTATCCTTGAATTAATGTTCCCCATTTTGGGCATTTCCATCTATAAGGTATTATCTCATTCGATGCATGACATTAATCTTTGTACTCAATGTCCAATGAAAATATATTAGCCAATTCCAAGAACAAGTAAGATTATTTTTAACACATTATTATCATTTGGAAAACCCGATACACCAAATAATGCATGCCAAATTCATAAGTCGTTAGATGCTACAGCTTCTAGAATTATGGCTGGCACCTTTTTATGTCCGGTGAACATTCCTTTACAGTTAATTGGACAATTTTTCCATTCCTAATGCATGCAATCCAAACTACCTAACATATTATGAAACCTTCTTGCTTCTCCTTTAGCTAGAAAACTAACAACATCATTTGAACCTGGCGTACATAAGTATCCATTATCAAACTCCGCAATTACAATTTTACAAAATTCATTCATGCACTATCGTTGTTGATGATGCAAGCCTGTAATATTCATCTAATTGATCACCGACCATTCCATAGCTTAACATCCACAAAGCATACAAGATTTTGATATGTGGTAAAATTCCAAATTCTAATGCCTTGTTTAACCTATATGTAAAATATGGGTTATTTTCATTGAGTTTTAAATAAGTTCCACTGAAGATATCAGGACTCATGCAAAATCGACAATGGAACAATGTAATATCGTAAGTTGGATTTGATAAAGTAGTCATTCATCAGCCTATTATGTCCATCTTTATTTTTTCTCTTGTATCGCCAGTCAATTCTTCTAGGAATGCTACTATCTTGGTTGTTTGAAGAGCCTTCACTAGAAAATAAGAATATCCTTGCGTAAACTGCTGTGTAGCAAACTCAACGGTTTGGCTTTGTAGCTCTTCCTCCTCATTGATCATTTGGTCCATGTTTTTCTTTTGCTTGTAGTAGTAAAGATAAGGATCCATTTTCATTTAGATTGCTGCGTAATTTGGTTTTTTCTTTACTTTTTTTTTTAGTTTTGCTCTATGTATTAACCCAATAGAGTATATATAGGTTTTTGAGATAACAAGTCATTGAATTGAATCAGAGCGCATAGCACGGCTACAGTGTGAGATGGGACAAATCATTGTTGGAATCAGAGTACACAACATGACTATAGTTTGAGATGGGATGAGCCATTAAATGGAATTAGTGTGAGCCGTTGAATGGAATCAAAGTGCATAACATTGCTATAGTGTGAGATAGGATGAGCCACTGAATGGCAAAGCGCACAACATGGTTACAGTGTGAGATGGAACAAGCCACTAAATTGAATCAGAGTGCACAACACGGCTACAACACAAGATGGGACGAGCGATTAAATGGAATCGGAACTCATGGCATGGCCATAGTATCATATGGGATGAGCATTAAATGGAATCAGATTTCACAACATAGCTACAGCGTAAGATGAGACTACTCATTGATAAAACCTGCACAGCATTGCTGCATTGTGAGGTGCACAACAAGTAATGTAGATCATAGTCTATTAACAAACACAACTATGTTTGTTTTAGAAATGCAAATGACTGACACATGTACGTTTCGAATTAGGTGTTGCAAATCATGCAAATCGTAGATTTGTAACAAACACAACTATGTTTCTTTCAGAAATGAGGATGGCTGACATGTGTACATTTCGAATTTTCTATTGCAAGTCATGCAATCATGAAATCACTATTTATAATTCAAGGTTAGTATAGGAAGTTCATAGGATTCCAAATGGAAAATCAAACATGGACTCCTCACGATTATTTGGTGTTAATTAAAGTTTATATAGAAGTGAATAGTAGACACTGGAAGAGAAGGTTGATGAAGATTTCTAGATACCCGATAATGAAGCTTATAGTAGCCATTCAAATTGTAGGTTAAGAAGACGAAACTTGTATACTAGGAGTATTTATGTTACATTTACTAGAGCATGTCAAAGATACCAAAAAAATTATTGCCGGAGTGGAACAAGAAGATGTGTTTGAGATGTCTTGATCAACATTTGAATCTTCGTATTTTATGGATTAGCTGACTAACTTTTTTGGTCATATTGCATGTGATCTTGGATTAATTATATTAGATAGTTGGAGTGATTTCATTATTTTATGCATTTCCATGCATTATGTTTGTTATATGTATTTTATGGATTATGTTTGTTCTATGTATTTCAATGCATTTCCCGTTATGTTATCAAGTTCTGTACAATTTCTTAGTTTTTATGATATGTTCTCTAATTTAAACAAATTTTAAATAACAAACATACATAAACCCAGCATGACTACATCATGATCAATGTCATATATAAATGTAAATAAACATATATTAGCACATACATAAACATACAAACCACAACCACACGTAAACAAATACAAACATACATAAAGAAGGCTAAATTTCATAGATTGGTTCTATCTACGGCTACCTTGAAACTCTAGTGAACTTAGGTGTTTAAGTTTAGTGGCATACTCTACATCTCGTCGAAGGAATGGATCATCATCCATTCCCACAACCCACAACTGTCTGGAAAGTTGGAGCATTTATAGTGGCGCCGTCCAATGTCATTTCCGCTTCTTACGATGGAATACATAACCGAAACTTCATAGACAAAAAAGATTAAAGGAAAATAAACCTCATGTTCTCTTTCATTCCATTGATTATGGAGTTCCTGTCCTCTTTTCCTACTTCTACACCGACTTTTATGTTGTTCTCCAAGTCTTCTTCCCGCTTCCCTTAATCGATGCTCTTGTTCCTCTTTCTCATGCTCCTTTAAATTTTCAAGCGTCTTTCCTACATTTTGTCATACCACTCCACCGATAGACGAGGAGGTGAAATATTTAGATGGAGGTCATGAATGAAAGGATCTTCTTATGAGTATGATGAAGACAAAGAAGTGTTGCCGCGGTCCTCCATTTTGATATACTACATCGAAGTTGGAAGAAAAGTTTACGCATAACTCAATGTTAGGAAGATGAAATTTATAATTCCAAAACTCATCAACCCTCCCTAACGCCGAAATTAATATACTGGTGTACTGGACCTCTAATTAAGATACTGGGTCGCACAAGGTGTGGACCTTTAGAAGAGGTCACCTCTCCTCTTTCTTTGACTACCTCTCTCGTGGATCAGGACTATCTTAACGTGGACTCGCTCTATCTCTTTCAAAAGATTGAAATAACCTACCATGAATGACTTTCTTCTGAGTCAAACTTCAATTAGATATATAGCTTGAGTGAACTGGATCGGAATCAAGTCATTCAACCTACTATGGTGCATATAAAAATATACATAAGATAAACATGAAAACAACACAGCTACGATATACGATAAGATAAGTCACTGACAAAAGCTGAACGACATGGCTACAGTGGGGGATGTGACAAGTCACTGAATGATATATGGCAAAATTGCTATAGTGTGAGATAAGACAATCAATGAACGGTATTTGTACAATATGGCTAAAGTGGGAGAAGAGACAAATTGTTGAATACAAGTCATTGACAATGTACTCATAGCATAAATAATATGTAAATGGGAACACAACATGGCAGTAGTGAGATAAGACAAGTCATTGTATGTGTTAAATATTTTAGAATTATAAAAAATGTAGCAGAGTGCATTAACTATAAATAACTTTGAATATATCATCAAGTAACACTAGGTATAAACAATGAAGTAAAGTGCATAAACCATGAATAAAATGAATCAGAGAAATAAATAGCATCTAATATAACATGAATCAGAGTGAAAAGCATGAATAACACTGAATATAACATCTATCGAAGTGCATAAATAATGAATAGCACTGCATATAAATCAATCACAGTGCATAAGCTATGAATAACACTAAATATGACGACCCACATTTCGGAAAGTTTAAATCGACAATAATCCACACATGTCCAACTTAAACAATCCGAAACGTAGATAATCAATAGGAAAAATTAAGAAAAACAAGGAAAGAAGAAGAAAACAAACACAGAATCTCACAGTGGAATGATAAATATAATAATCAAATAACCAATTCATGAAGCTATTTATATTATACATTTGATTATAATCTGTACAACATTTATCAGAGTTATACATATACATCAAGAATAAACATACAACTCGGTAGAATAGCATGACATAGAGAATAATGATAGTAATAATATACCTACTTCATCTTCGTCCTCCAGAAAATAATCTACGGTACGCTGAAAACACTCAGGACTGATCCGAGCGTAATGCAAAACAAAACACTCGAGTCAGGACTAAAATACTCTTATGTAAGTCAAATCAATATCACGAAATATAAGTGCAACAACTTAAGAGATGTTATGGGTTTTTCCATCTCCTATGGATCCTTCAAACTATCTATATATAATAGTGTACGCTATAATAGATAATTTCTATCAATAAAATAAATATCACAATAGCGTTAAGGCTTTTACATTATCCCCCTTAACACATTTTTATAGCATATAGTCTATGCAGGTCTGGTAACACAACCAGCAACGTCGGTGCCAGTGAGTTCCCTATAGATACAGTACTAAACCAAAGTCGTAATGGGCCCGTATAAGGATAAAAATGACAAGGCACATGAGGCAATGCCCAAGGTAGGATTCTACCAGTTTAGCCTTTCTGGCTAGTCATAACCCATCCGTGGCTGACCGCGACAATCAAACCAAACGAAAAAGGTGCACCCATCGAATATGAAATCACAATTGTAAAAAGAGGGGTCAACGTCGTTATAGGTAGCTAACCTCATTGGCCAGACATAGGCTTCTGTTTTAGTCATTTCAGTTATGACACGAGTGTCAAAGCTATCCATCATCGTTCTCTTACTTCATTCTAGTAAATATTCGCCAATTCAACCACTACATTCTGGATATCATCCACCGCATACACAGTTGTTAAAGTGGTTCCAATACTGACAGAGAGTATGCCAATAAGAGGCCTCGGTCTTTTTAACAACCAAATGCCATTTCACACTTCGGCTTTTACATTTTGAAAACAATTCGTACTTGATATCAAGCTATCATACTCATTTCAAAATCAAAACCATTTCGAAATCATCATATTCGCTTCAAAATCAAATCCATTTCGAGATCATCATATTCGTTTAAAATCATATCCATTTTGAAATCATCATATTCGTTTCAAAAATTATATTTTACTTTAAAATGTCAATTCAGTTAGATATATCGATTTCACTTCAAAATTTGATTCGAACTACAATTTAGATTATAACTTTGCTTTAACCCAATTTGCATTTAAACCCAAGATTTAAATATAAACATTCCACCCTTTTGACCAGTTTGATTTTTTAGAAAATAGTTTTAAAATAGTTAAAATAGTTCAATAGAAAATAATTTTTAAAATAAAATAATTTGGAAAATCAATATAATTTGAATATTTAAGAAGATAGATTTCAAACCACTATATTAAAATAATCTATTTGAAAATAGTTGCAAAGTCAAACTGATTCAATTTCCACATTTTCCAATTCAAATCAATTTCCATTTCTATTTAATCGATTCAATTCTGATTTCAAGTCAAATTTTTCATTGATTCCAAACTGATTTCAACTTAAATTCCAAAATAAATTTCAATTCCAAATCCAAATTGATTTCAATCCCAATTCCTAATTAATTTTAATTCCAATTCCAGATTAATTTCAATTCCACGCTCAATTTTTTTGAAATATCGTTTTATATCACTTTTACATAGCAATATTTAAAATTCGAATAATGGTCCAGTCTTTTAAAATTAATTAATTTCTGTAATTCACGTCATATTTCAATTATAACGTTAAAAAAATCTCAACTTCGATTATTTAGGCAAATTTCGTTTTCCATATTCAAATTTCAACATTTTGAGCTCCAGTTCGAAAATAATTCGATTTCGATAGATTCGATTTTCTTTCTTAAAAATCAAAATCAATTTAAATAACTTTAAATCAAAATCTTCAAATCATTACTTTAACCAATCCGGTGTCCGCATATAATTCTCTATCCTATGACCAAGTGAATCGATTATTTTAATTTAATTTCAGGGATGGATATATATCATTTCAATCTAAAATAAATACCATAGGTATATATCATTTCAACATATTTCTTAATTTATTCAAAATAATTCAATTTACAATTTTATGTACTATAAAAATATACAGGTTGCTAACTTGATATATCAAAATAAATAAACATCCAAATCATCCAAAATATCAATCAATAAAATCCATTTCAATCAATCATCCAAACAGTCATAATCACAACAATCAATCAATTATCAAATAACGGGGATTTACTAGCGGTTTAGTTCTAATTAAATTTAACTATCAATTCAAATTCTACCAATTAATTTAGATGTCGATTTAAGCGTCAATTTAAATTTATCAAACAACAAACAATAAATTTAATCACATCATAATTTCAAATTTTACCAACATAAAAAAAATTCTAGTTAATCGTGAGGGTATAAACACCCACCTTTAATTTATCGACGATTCAAAATCCAAATAAAGGGCCAAAATTGAACAATCTCAGAATGCAGCCAAACTTATTCCATAATGTGAAGAAAACCGCGCGTCAATCCGAGCTCGTATGCAAAAGTTATTTGAGTTAGAACATTTGAATTTTAATATAAAATAATTAATAAATAAAATAAAACAAAATACATTTACCACACCTGCTTCTTCTTCATGCAACATACATATCCTATAACCCACCCACGTGCTCGAGAATTTATGAATGCGCATACACAAGAAATGACCGAAACCTGATCAGACCTTCCCCAAACATGCACACCTTCATTCTCCACCTGCAAGGGCGTCCTTTCCACCATCATCGTGTTTGAGAAAATGATCAAAATATGTGCCAACTTCCTAGCTTGATTTTGGAGAATTCATGACGAAATAGAATAGATCAACCATATGGATTTGAAGAGCTCGCTGAGATCTACAACTTTCATGTTGCAAGTTTTTGAATTCGATGAACGGATTGAGAGAAATTAAGGAAGGAAAATCGATTGATTTCAGCCGTTGAAACTATGTAAATGGTGGCCATAGAACCAAACTAGAGTTTCAGAATAAAATAATAATTTATCTTGATATGTATTTATATAGTTAGGTCCAAAAACATCCGAACTCCAATCGAGGCATACCGCCTGACGTTTATAATGTTTTACCCCCATTCCGAACGCGATGGAACTAGTTTCGAGGCCTAGTGTGATTGTATGTGGAAACAGCTTTTCAAAGTCAATTTATTTTATCGAATTTCTTAAATTGATTTCTACGCGTTTCAAGCTCGCGCGGCCAAACGACAAGTCCGATCGCTACGAAACATGAAATCCTACAATAACTCACTATTACGGATCCAATGAAACTGTTTTCATCAAAATCCAAGATAGTTGGCAAAATGGCTATTTTTTACTCGTTAATTAAAATATAAAATTTTTAATTTTTTAATTATTCGCATATAAATCCAATTTAAATGTTAAACATCTTCATTCATATTTGAATAAAATTTGAATCAATTTGATATACCATTTTTAATCATATTAAATCCATAATTCAATTATTCAAATAATCTCCAATAATAAATTTAAATAAATTAAATTATCCAATAAATCAATATTAACAAATCATTAAATTTTAAATAAATTATATCTTTCAACATTATTTTATTTCTATCTAAATAATTCACATTTATTATTCAACTCCAGTTATTTATCATAAATACCATCGATACACATAATTTATTTCAATATAAATAATTCCCAAATTTTCAAAATCGTTTATTTCAATATTTTATCCAAATTCATATTCAATAACTACACTAATAATTCATTAATTTTATTTCTAACAATTTTGTTCAAAAATTATATCAAATGCTATAATTTAAAACAGTTAAAAATATGGGTCGTTACATATTTCCCCACTCAAAACTTTTCATCCTCGAAAAGGTGTTAAGTAAAGAATTTAACCTACAATATATTTTATTCAAAATAATTAGCTTATAAAAACATAAACATCTTATTTGCAAAACTATTATTATGCAATCGCTACGTCACCTTCATTCTCCACCTCCGCCTGTAAGGACGTCCTCTCTGTCGTCATCGTTTTTGAAAAAACAATCAAAACACGCACCGACTTCCTAGCCTGATTTTGGCGAATTCGTGACGAAATAGCATAGACCAACCTATGGATTTGAAGAGCTCGCCGAGATCTACAACTTTCATGTTGGAAGTTTTTGAAATCAATGAACAGATTGAGAGAAATTAAGGAAGGAAAATCGATTCATTTCAGCCGTTGAAAATATGAAATGGCGGCCATAGAACTGAACTAGAGTTTCATAATAAAATAATAATTTATCTCTTCATGCATGTCGTTTTATATAGTTAGGTCCAAAACTATCTGATCTCCGATCGACAAGTTTCTCTTGGCGTTTATAATGTTTTATCCCCCTTCCGAATGCAGTGAAACTAATTTTGAGGTCTAATTCGATCGTATGTAGAAAATTGCTTTTCAAAATTAATTTATTTTATCGAATTCCTTAAATTTATTTCTACGTGTTTCAAGCTTGCACGACTAAACAACAAGTACGATCGCTATGAAATTTGAAATCCTACAAGAACTCACTATTACGTATCCGATGAAATTAGTTTCGTCGAAATCTGTGACAGTTGCCAAAATGGTTATTTTTTACTCGTTAACTAAAATATAAAATTTCCAATTTTTTTAATTATTCACATATAAATCCGATTTCAAATGTTAAACATCTTCATTCATATTTAAATAAAATTTAAATCAATTTCCAATACCATTTTTAACCATATTAAATCCATAATTCAATTATTCAAATAATCTCCAATATTAAATTTAAAAAAATTAAATTATCAAATAAATCAATATTAATAAATCATTAAATTTAAAATAAATTTTAGTTATCAACATTATTTTATTTCTAAATAATTCACATTTATTATTCAACTCTAGTTATTTCTCATAAATATCATCGATACATGTAATTTATTTCGATATAAGTGATTCCCAAATTATTTATTTCAAGATTTTTATCCAAATTCACATTTAATAAATACACTAATAATTCATTAAATTTATTTTTAACCATTTCTATTCAATAATTATATCAAATCCTATAATTTAAAACAGTTAAAAATATGGGTCGTTACTCTAAATATAACATGAATCAAAATCTATACATAAACTAGAGCATAAACATCAAAATAATAATCATGGGTACATAAATCAAAATACATAAAACATGGCTCTAGTTATCCCTTCAAGGATGGGACGTACAGTGATGACCTGACTCATTGTCATCGTCTCTCCCGAATAAGTGCTTAAAGTACAAACCATAATTAGAGGATCTCTTTCGCTCCACCTCTAGATTAGCTTGTAATTAGGAATATGCATGTGCAGATATACTCTACTGGAAACCAATAAAACTGCTCTGACGCTTGGATATGTGTCATCTTCTCAACCAATCTGCTCAATGCATCCTTGTAATAATCAATACTGCACATGTGCTTTATATATCCAGTATAGCAAAGTCCTATCTGTAAATTGAATAAGTCACTATATGATATCTGGGTGGGATCCAGATACCAGTCGTGTGCAGGAGGGTGAAACACATCAATATGACGGTCAACTCTAGATGATGTAGGAACTTCCATAGTCCAACCAAAATAAGTAGCAGCTGACATTTGATCTGGTCGCGATACCCCTGAATAGGTTGGGTAAGATCCTTGACAATTGGAGGCGCTATCCCATGATGTATAGCAGATGGTCGGACCAAATCTATCAAACCTGCATAAGTAATAGTATCACCAGATGCAGCGTAAGACGTACAACAAAAATCTATGCATGGCGGACCAATAATAACAAATCTGTTGCTAGCCACCAACCAACATCTCTGGCAGCAGCAAGCTGATCAAAATCGTAAATCATATAATGATAGTATGAGGGAGTGAATCATCAAGAATGACATTATGGTCATGCAACTGCCTCCAACATCTCTTGCTCAAGATACCACTAAGAACCGAACACCGTAAGATGTGATACTAGAGGAAATCTCTACATGCTGAGCATCCTATCTAACTGAACAAACTCAAGCTCGATCGAATCACTACTATCAAATGGATGTCATATCAACTGCCCTCTATGCATCTTCAAGTCAATCTTATTATGTGCAAATGCATATATAAGAAGAGATTTCTTATCTCTGGTTCTCTCATTATTCCCACACCAAAATATTAAATAAGGAAAGAAATTAGAAGCATCTAAAGTCACTTTAACAAAATGAAAGTTTTTAGAATACTCAATTTCCAATACCATATCAAATCCCTTAAACCAAACAATGAAATCTATGAATAAAAAACAATGCACTTTGCATCTAAATATCTATATAGTTAGGCGAGTTTGGGAGTAGCCCAATCGTACATGATAGTGCATTCAATGTACAAACTTACCATGGTCTCAATATAGATGACCTACATCCTACTGCTGCTGGGATTGGAAAAAAAGTTGCCAATATGATATAGTACAAACAACCGAGAAATTTCCAAATCATGCTCCACTATATACTCCATTTGTATGCTATCCATGGAAGTTGTAATCGTACTGACTCCGAAAGTAGCGATGGTTTGATAAGATGATGGTGAAGTGTTTAAATGTGGCAAAAGGTCATGAACAAGCGTGAGATCACACCACCTATCATCATATGGAAGAGATGGAAAATCGACCTCTCATATGTTCTTAGCAGTGAGTCTAGCAAAATCTAACAGTGTAATTCCTAGCACATCGCAAGGAAAATGAAATGTATGGATAGGTATACACCATTAAAGAGCAATAGCAGCGTATAATTAAGCATCACCTTTGATAATATCATGGATGCCTAAAATGTTAAATTACATAACAAGTTAATCTAAACTAAACTACAATAAATTAGGGAAGGGGATATTTTTTAAATTAAATGAATGATTAACTCATCTAAGAAACGATGGAATCTAAGCACGTGCAAAAATGCTACAACTTAAGGAATATTTGTCAAATGCTTGAGAAAATATGCTAAGGTATTGGCTAACGAAACCCGAGAATGAATATTCTATGGTCGTTTTAGTTAAAAAATTTCTTAAATATATGTAATAAAATGACAATTTACTTTAAATGTAACAATTAGAAAAAGATACTTACAGCCAAGCTGGTTTACAAGGTGCATCCACTTTCCCTTCTGGAAGTGCTCAAAATCTATAATAACCTTCTCTGTACTCAAATTCGGATTCTCCAAACCAATCAACTCGGCAACTCTAGCAGAAGCCTACCCTACTCCCTTATGACTCCAACTTGCCAAACCCCCTCAGTAGCCTCTCCAACCCCTTTGATCTTTGCTACCACCTTCGCCTCCTCGTCTGCATCTTCGGTGGCTTCAAGTAACTCATATATGCCATGCTCGTAACCAAACAGAATAATCAAATTATCTTCTCCCTGGCCACTACCGTTGCCACCACTACCTTCTCCATGTATATACTTTTTTGAAAATTATATTTAGCAATCTAGACGTGTCAAGAGATGTAGATCACAAAAACAAAGTCTAATTTGTGTGTTTTTGCTTCAATTTAGGAGTTTGGGTTGAAATTGATGAAAAATGGGGTAGGGTTTTGCAATTTTCAAGTTCGAAGCTGAAATGAGGAAGGAGGAGGAAAAGTGGCTGGGGCGTTTAGTATATGGGGACATAAAAAATGGTGAAGCTTTTGCCATGTTAAATTTAAAATGGTGAAGCCTTCGTCGTTTTAGTTATTAAACGGAGGAGCTTGTCATTTTAATTAAAATGGTAAAGTCTTCATCATTTTATTACCTTCTCCCCACTTTTTACAAAAATGTTCCAATGGCTTGTTTCTATCATATGTTAGTATGGAACTAGTTTGTTTAGTATAAAAGTTGGAGAGAGGTATAAACTGAAAAGGTTCAGTCTTATGTATGAGGTGTTTGATACAAAATCATACAATCTTATTGCAAAACCAAACAAATTACAGCCATCGGTAAAATATAATACTAGAACCTTACTTTTTTAAGATTTGATATACAATTTTCATTCAAATTTTGATTCATTAATTGTTCATCAAAAGTTGGCCATAATATAAATTCCCCTAAAAGAATCAAATAAGAAAAGATGAAAATAAGGGGCCCCTATTCTCAATGCCTAAAATTAGTGTCAAATGTCATCTATGCTTACGCACTAACCTTAAATGTTAAAAATAGTGAGCCATTTAGGCGAATAAGTTAAAACAACTATTTTATACATTTAAATATATCTCATAGTGGAATTGAACAACAATATATTACTTCAATATATATATGTGTGTGTGTGTGTGTGTGTGTGTGTGTGTGTGTGTGTGTGTTAAATACATGGACAAATATTACAAACAATACATTATTTTATTCACCTATATTACAATCATAGTTTCTTTAATATAAAAAAGAGAAATAAATACTTAGTAAAAATGTTATAAAACATATAGCCTGAAAGCATAAGTCATAGACCTAACTTATTTCATTCCCTTTGTCTTTACCTGTAAACTTGATAAATCGATACATACAATGATACAATCGAAAAAGAAAAAGGGGAAAAGATGATAAACTATTATGCCTAGTGCTATGTATCTTAATCCAACCTAAGGGATCCGGTAGCTATTGCATAGAGAAAGACTACCAACGTACCTTTCGGCATCAAGCCACATAGCTCTATTTCCTGGATGTTACGAAGATAAGGTCGTACGAAAGAAAATTAAATATAAATAATTTAAACATCAACAAATTTCCCTCACAAAAGTATTACCGAAACGATTTTTTATTTTGATCGATACACACACATATATGTATGCATACATACATATATACATATACACATATATATACAGATGGAAGTAAGCCATATTGTCAATTATGTAATTTATCACATATATCCAATTTTGTAATCAATCTTATTCGTAATAAAGGTGTTTATTTCTTTTATATACTATGTTATATTATGATATAATTAATTGAGTAAGTAATTTGAAGCATATAAATAAGAAAATCCTTAAATAAAATGTTATGTGTTGTAGTTGCAAATACAATCATGAGTAATTAATCACAATATAAAATAACATTTTGTTTTAAATATTCCTGGCTAAGGTGTTTTGAGAAAAGGGTATCAACACATCCATTGAGACCAAAATACGTAAAGCTCTTCAAATATTGGACAATGTATTAATCATGGTTGTTGGAGATACTAAGGATTTACATACTAATAAATATAGAATGACTCGTCTAAGAGTTTCATGTTGGTTGATAACAACTGGGTCAAACAGAAAATCTTAGTATGACGATGTTATAAGGTTCTCTCAACAGGAGAATACTGTTATAACCCTCCCCCCCCCCCTTAATTTTTATTGTAAATCAACTTGGATATTTAATTATGGAATGATTAAACTAATAATGTTGGTAGATTAATAAATATGGGATTTCCTATGCAAAATAATTTGGCCCTTGATTATGTAATAAAGAGAATGTTTTGAAAGAAAGAAAGGGGGTCGATTAAATTTAATCTAAGGAGGGTAAATTAGGAATGAATGATAATATATATCATTCTCCTCCTTCCCATTCACTTGTTCACTTCTCTACCAAAGCAAATTTAAGAAAAGACCAACCACTGTTATGCTATCATTCACCATCATTTCAACTTCAAAGTGGAGGGAAAAGCTAATTAAAAGAAGAAAGAAATCAACATGCAAATCTCCTCATTTCAACAAACCTAAGGAGAATAATATCTCCATTTCTAAGTTTTTAATGTTATTAATTTGAGTTTAAGAGTTGAATTAAATTTGGTTGATGTTTATCACGCATATGGCTTAGATAATAATTTTTGTGAATTATGTTAATAAAATATGATTTTTGTGGAATTTTCCTTAACGTTTTTGGTTTAAAAACAATTTTTTTAATCTTTAAATGCTTTGAATTTTTTATATGATGTTCGAAGTATTGTTTTAGAGATGTATTTAAATGTCATAATTTTTGGATGAAGTATGAATTTTCTAAGTTGAGAAAATGGATAATTTGGAATTTAATTATTTAAAATTCGAAAAATAATTATTTTGCTTTATAATTTTTTTATGTTCTGAAAGAGGTAAATTCTAGTTTTTTGGAGATTTTTCCCATGCATTTTTGAATTACTATGAACTATTTAGAAAAAATGATTTAATTAATAAGATAAATAATTATAAATTATGACGTATGACTAAGGATTTGTAAATATAAGAGATATATATGTTTTGAAAGAAGTAAATTCTAGTTTTCTGGAGATTTTCCCATGCATTTTTGAATTAATATGAATTCTTTAATAAAAATGATTTAATTAATAAGATAAATAATTATAAATTATGATGTATAACTAAGGATTTGTAAATAAAAGAGAACTTTTATCTCTTATTTTCTGCTATATTTCTTAAAGGGAATTTATTAACCAATAATAATTTGATAAAGATATTGGTTTGGTAAAAAATTAGTAATTATAAAGGAAATAAATCAGTTTTCCTGATATTTAACAAAATTCCATTTTTGACTTGCAATGGCTATCTTGACACTCAATAGCTACAAAAAAATTTGATAAGTGATAGCATTGTATTTTAAAGCCTCGCTAGCTTTAAATTTATGACATTTAACGACTTTTTGATGATTTAATATCATTAACATCGTGTTTAATGATACTCGATAGCTATGTATTGCTTGGCATTTGATAGTTATATTTTTATTCGGCACTCGACAGATTTTTTCTTGATACTCGATAGCTATGAGTTAACATTCTATAACAAGTAGACACTCGATAGCTCAATAAAGTTTAAACATGTGATAGCTATGTTTTACTTACCACTCGATAGCTTCATGTAATATGTGCATGCGATAGCTTTTTATTGACATATGATAGCGTGGTTGGCATGCGATAGTTTCATGTAGTTATACATGTGATAACCTATATTTTGGCATACGATGGCATGAGTTCTTAAAGTGTGATAGCACAAAGATTTGAGAAAGAAGATAGCTTATTTTTATAGCATTCGACATTATTTTAACTCTATTTTGGGCATTGTTTTCCTTAGAAAAAGTTATAGTTCTTGTTAAGTATTTTGCATGGTTTTAAAAGGAAAAAAATATTCTAGCCCATTTTAAAGAGTTCTGTAAAGAAATCGTTACTTAAGTACTAGTACTAGTAGTTTTTTGTGTAAAATGGCTATCACATGAGCATGTATTTGTATTGGATGATGATGTGTTATATCTTCAATTTTGTACCTTGATTAGTCATTATTACATATGTAATTTATTATTGTGCTCGCTTATCTGTTATATGTTATCACCCAACATTTATGACCTTGAGGATTGGGATCGGATGACTTGTTAAGGTTGTTCCAGTAATGTGTTCCCGAGTGAGTAGAATTGCAAATAGGAGATCAAGAAGATCAAATTGTGGACGCCTCGAACTGCTCAAAAGACATGACTCATGGTTTTTAAAACTAGATTTTTGGATGGAGACTGGGGTAGGGTCGCACCCTATCCTCCAACCATTAAGTCCTCTACTGGTTAGGTCTACAATTCAATTACGTACGGATTTGCCAATAGACATGCTAAAATTGTGGAATTATGCATTGAAAGGAACTCATAGCAGTGATGCTCACCATTGTTTTTCTTATATCACGAAGGTATCTTGGTACTCTTATTGGAATAGAAGTCATTAGTATTTCCACTTATTAGAAAAAATATTTTGGATTATATAATAATATTTTTGTTCGGATCAATCTGATAGGGTTTTAGTTGGCTTAAGAAAACTAATTAATTTAGGTTCATTGTAGCCCTCAAAAAACTATGCCATGCACCATTTTTATGAAATTAGTTAATCATGAGGATGCATGACCCTTGACCCTAGTGAATGACAGACTATTTATTTTGACCCATTATGCATGATATTGATGTTATGATTATGTTTTAATCATTGTGGTTGTAGGAATATGTTCTGATTTACATATTGATTATAGGGATACTAGTGAGGGGAAAACCCATCGGCTTAGTGGCTTGGTCTCTTAAGTATCTATCTACTTTTGGTTTGAGATAGACTATTATTATTCACACCAGACTTTTTATCGGACACAAAGTTTTTAATTTCCCCTTAAACTCTCGGTTACTCAATTTGAGTTGGGTACGATGAGAATAGGTTTTTTAGGTTAGATGAATAATCTTTCGAAGATGTGTAGGAGGTAAGCTACTATTTAGAGTTTTTTTCCACTATATAGTTTAACTTCATTTGTTTTATTGTTGAATGTATGTAATAACAGATACTATAACCGTTTGGTAGTTAAAACTCCGATCATCGAAGGGCCATCTTCATATGTTGCTCATTGAACCATATTTGTATTTATTGTATTTTGTTAGAACGATGAAATCATGGGGTTATATAAATGAACATAACAATGAATGAATGAAAATATTTTGTTCACAAATTTGTAAATTATAAGAATGTTAATGTTGATGATACAATAACTGATATCATTTTATCATTGGAAATAATGTTAAGGATGGCTACAGCACCAACGGTATCTATTTTCAAGTCTCAAAATCTGGGATGTTATAATTTGGTATCAAAGCATAGGTCTAAATAAGACTAAATAAGATTTTTGAAAGAACATAACCCAAGAAAATAGAAAGTGTAAAACTAGGAAATAGGATAACTTGACGTAATGTACTTGTTATTTTCTATATACACAAGTATGCATATCTATCTATACTACCCACTCTGTGTTAGAGCATTCTTTTATATCTCATGAAGACTTATATGCAGATTATGAGAAATGGAAACCATAAGTAGAAGACTATACTTGGGAGTCAGAAGCACCAGAACTAATGGGAACGTTCAGGCCAATGCTAGGAATCCTAATCGAACTAACAATGTTAATACCAATGCTAATGTGAGTGCTGGAACAATACCAGTTGATACGAGGATGATGTACCTGTTATTTATTAATATGAAGCAAGTTGGGGCAGCAGCTGGATTGGTCGGAGGTAACACTGGTAATGCAGGAGCTGCTACACTAGAATTGGCTACCCATAACAACCATGCCACATTAAGTCGAGATTATTTTTGTTTGGAAGGAAAATGATTCTTAGGGATGGAGAATGCAATCGAGTTAGAGGATTGGCTTATTTAATGTGAGAGTATTTTTGATGATTTGGTGCTGAATGATGATAAGAAAAAGAGGTTAGCATCGATGTAGTTGTAGGAAGCTACTTTTTATTGGTGGAACAATGTTACCATATGAGTTCCGGAGGAGGAGCTTACTTAGGCTGAATTATAAAGAGGGTTTAAAAAAGAAATTTATGCCTGAAGTGGCTATGTCGACCTTATTTAGAAGGATTTTGGAGTTGGAAAGAGGTGAGATGATTGTTGTGGAGTATGTTACATGGTTTGATGAGCTTTCAAGGCATAGGCATGACATCGTTAAAACTTTTCTTAATAAAAATGTGAAGTTCATTCGTGAACTAAAGGCAGAGATTGCTAGGGCAATTATGCCACATCCCAAAGATCTTTTTAATGTTGTGGTGTATATGGATTTAAGGAACGAAGTTTTTTTCATCTTTGGAGAAGAATAAGTCTATGGAGACTATGGCTTTTCAAGGCAAGAAGAGAAAATTCCTTGGAAAGAAGGGAGCTCTGGGAAGGGAAGGTCGAATATAATCTACTATAAATGTGATAAGGATAGGCACTTTGCTAATTAGTGTCGCTTTGAATATAGAAAGGTTGTTGATAAGAAGAGAGTAAAATGATATAATCGCAATAAAATGGGGCATTTCAAGAGAGAATGTACTAAACCGATAAAAGCTAGAAGAGAAAAGGTTTTGCACTGGAACCTACAACTTTTGGACCAACTGCAGAGGAGAAGGGAAAGGTTGGTTATAAGGTACACTTCTTATTCATATCATTCTTGTTAAGTGTTTTTGACACAGGTGGATCACATTCTTTTATCTCTAAATGTTTAGCAGATGAGTTATTTCTTGAACTAACATATCTTATTAATTGTCTAAAGGTTGCAAATCCGATAGACGGCTATGCAACTCTTAGGATGAGATGTGACTATTTAGAATTGGAATTATTAGGTCATATGTTTACCTTCAATTTTCCAGTGTTTGGTTTTGTGGATTGTGGGTAATTTTGGATACGAACTGGTTAAGCCTATACGATCCTAGGATATTTTTCTGAAATAGACAAATATCCTTAATAGGCCTTGATTACCGATATCGAATTACATACCCACTAGAGGAATTGATTTTCGATGTATGTGCAATATTAGGTGCAATGGAAGGCATGGAAGATGAAATAAATTGGGTTTTCATAGTAAGAGAATATGCAGATGTCTTTGAGCCTATTATCGGACTACCATCGAAACATGTCATAGATTTTCGAATAGATCTTATACCTAGAAATAAACCCGTAAGTAAACCATCTAGTAGAATGAAACCTACTGAGATGAAGAAGTTAAAGGTGTAGCTAGTGGAGTTAGAAGGGGAAACTTTTATTAGACAAAGCAGTTCACCTTAGGGTGCTGTAGCAATGTTCGTGAAGGAATCAGATGTGTCATTGAGGTTGTGTATTGATTATAGAAAGTAAAATGAAAAGATGATGAAAAATCGGTATCCTTTGCTTAGAATAAATGATTTGTTCGATCAAGTTGGTGGAGCCATGGTGTTCTCACAATTGGACTTAGCATTGGGTTTCCTTCAATTGAGAGTGGCGGTGGAAAGTATACCATTAATGGCGTTTCGAACAAGATATGGTTCCTATGAATGATTAGTCATGCCTTTTGGGATGACTAATGCACCTGCTTTCTTTATAGACTTGATGAACCGAATCTTCTAAGAGCACTTGGACATATTCAAGTGTTTATTGATGATATTTTGGTAAGTATGAACATGATCATGAAGTTCATCTCATAACAATGCTAGAACCATGAGGTAGCATCCGCTAAATGTGAGGTTTTCAAAATGTCATTTCTACGAGAAAGAACAGAAGTTTCTTAGACATGTAGTTTCGAAGAATGGATTGTTTGTAGATACGTTGAAGACCGAAGCTATAAATAGTTGGAAAATACCCGAGATCATAACCGAGTTTAGAAGTTTCTTGGAGTTGGCTGACTACTACCGAAGATTTATTAAAGATTTCTCTCATATAGCGGCATTGATGACTAAACTAATAAGAAGGACGTAAAGTACGTTTGGACCAATAATTGTGAAGAAGCATTTTAGAAACTAAAGGATTTATTGACCAATGTGCCAGTGTTAGTTATTCTAGATGGGAGTCAAGATTTGGTGGTGTATACTAATTCTTGTGGAATTGAGTCAAGAGCTATATTAATGTGGAGAGGTATAGTTAGTGCCTTTTCTTCTCGACAGCTTCGACTACATGAAGTATAATGTCCTACTCTTGTTTTGAGTTGGCGACAGTGGTATTGCATCAAAGGTGTGAAGGCACTATCTTTTAGGAGAATGATTCGAATAGTTTACGAACCATAAGTCTTTAAAATATTTATTCTCTTAAAAGGAGTTGAATATGAGGCAACAAAGATGGCTGGAGTTTTTAGCACCACATGACTTTGGGATTGAGTATATGTTGGAAAAAAGAAATAAAGTTGTCGATGCACTTAGTAGAAAACATCATCATATGGTATATGGCGATGTTAGCTGAATGGAAAGATTTAAAGGTGTTAGCATCTTGTGGCTTCGGAATGAGGTTGATAGTTCTAGTCAGAATAATGCAATGATCTCTAGTTTAGAAGTTCGACCAGTATTGATTGAAAGGATTGCTACTAAGAAAAAAGATGATTTATTACTAGCCGAATGGATTTAGAGATAGAAGTGGGCATAGAGGTTGATTATTCAAAAGCTTTTGCACTTGACCAAAGAAGGTGGTTGAAAAATAAGAGACGATTGTGTGTTTCGAATGTGATAATCTAAGGAAATAAGTACTTAGGGAATGTCATTAATCGAAATTTACTATTCATCCCGAAGGTGTGAAGATGTATCAAGAGATGAAGAAGAGTTTCTTCTGGGAAGGAATAAAGAGAGATGTAGTCTTATGGTGAGGCAATGTATAGATTGGTAATAAGTAAAGTTCGAGCATAAAAAGCCAAGTGGATTACTTCAACCTTCAGAAGTTCCACTAGGGAAATGAGATTCTATTTGATGTATTTTATCGACGGTTTCATGGTCAAATAGGGGAATGAAAGTGTTTGGGTCAGGGTTGATAGACTAACCAAAAGTGCATAATTTATCCCTATTAAGTCGACAAGGAGGGTACCTAGTTTGGTGAAATTATTCATGAAGAATATTGTAAGACTTCATGGAATACTGAGTAGCATTTTAAGTGATAGAGATCCTTTGTTTATTAGTGAGTTTTGGAAGAGCTTAAAGAATGAATTAGGTATGAAGCTAAAGATAAGTACCACTTACCATATGGGAAAACATAAAGGGTTAATAAAGTACTTGAATATTTATTGAGAGTTGTATATTAGACTTTGGAGGGTCATGGGGATATCATTTGTACTTAGCTAGTTTTCCTATAATAATAGTTATCAGACTAGTATGGGAATGATATCTTTTGAGGCACTTTATAGAAGGTCGTGCAAATAACCGATAGTTGGAGGCTGATGATAGACCAGTGCTTGGTCCCAAATAGGTTAAAGAAGTAAGGGAAAAGATTGAGTTAATTTGTGAAAGGATGAAGGAAGCTCAATCATGGCAAAACGTTATGCGGATAAATGGCATAAAGACTTGGAATTATGAATTGGAGATTATGTTTTCATGAAAGTATCACTGATGATGGGTGTTATATGATTTAGGAAGTCAGGTAAGTTGGCACCAAGATATGTTGATCCATTTCCTATTATAGAGAGAATCAAGAAACTATATTTGGGGCTATTGATAGTCATACCAAGCTACTGAGCACTTTGGAAGGAGTCCGTAATGTTTTTCACAAATCTCATTTAAGGAAGTACTTGCATGATCCAAAGATTATTAAGTTAACTGCTTTGAAGGATTTGGTAATTGAGCTTGATATGACTACCATTAGGCGACTGGAACGACCCACTATTTTGTACCATTCAAATCGACAATAATCCACACATGTCAGACTTGAATGATGCAAAATAACAGATTGTAATATAACTTGAAGCAAATAAAATCAATAACACAGAATCACAGACACAGAAATATCAGAATAACTCGCAGCGGAAATTAAAATACCATAGTAGTTCATAAAGCTACTATAACTCTCAAAACAAATACATAATATCAGTCTAAAAACAACATAATAGAAATCCCAAATACATAGAAGTTTATAAATACAAGAGCTGAAATAGAACAATTGAAACTAAAATGGATAGATAACTAGATAAGCAAAATCTCCAGCGATTCCTAGCTCCAGAAAGAGAAACCCAAAGCTAAGCTGTGAATGCTCAGGCTGACCCGAGCGTAAAGTAAAACACATAACACTCGAGTCAGGACATACATACTTATATAATGTAAACCAACTCAAGTGAATTGTAGTAGTAATGCACAATAACTTAAAGGATGCTTGGGATCGCCCATTCTCTAAGGATCAGTTAAACCATCAATTTAACGGTAATGAACGCTATCATGGAAATGTCCATATTAAAGTAAACTATGCAAATAACAATGTTAATGTGGCTAGGGTAGCGCAGAGCTGCAGCAATCGCTCACCTCTAGTCACACTCTCAAATTGAAGGTGTACATCCAAAATCGCAAGGCATACAGAGAAGTGTACCCGTGGTTAAAATTTCAAAATGGTATTTTATACTTCGAAAATCAAATATCATTTCAAAATTCAATATCATTTCAAATTCATTTTAAAATATCAAAATATCATATCCTTCCAAAACCTCATTCATTTTTATTTAATTTAAATACCATTCCAAATCACATTTCAAAATGGTTTATATTTCAAATCAAATATTCCATTTAAAACAATTAAAATGAAGTTATTATACTTAAAAAAAATCAAATATTAAATTCCCAAAATTTCGTCTTTTCAGAATTCATTTATTCACTTAAATTTATTAAAACGGTGAAATTTCAACTTTCGCAGCATTTAGAAAAATGCTACGGTATGTTATATTTGGAAACAATTCAATTAAGCAAAGGCAGCATTTAAACTGTTGTAATAGTGTTCAAGTTTAGTTTCTACAACTATAGCACTTACAAAGTAATGTAATATCACTTAGTTAAATTTTAGTTATAGTTCATTTGTATCAACTACAGCACTTTAAAATGCTGTAATATCCTTTGCTTATTTAAGTTAACTTCAGAAATGGTATCATTTCTGAAATGCTGTTAATTAAATTCTAGATTTTCAATACAATTTCAGAAATATTTAAACTTTAATTTAAACCATTTTAACTTATAAAAATCATATTTTCTCATTTTAAAAATGATCATTTGAATATCCTTTAATTTATGATTTTTATAAAGTAAATTTTATACATAAATCAAATTTTAATAATTTACTTATTAAATTCAAGCATATCAATTTCTATTCCTTATATTTAAAAATTTAACTTAACACTTAAATTTAAATTACCATTTCAAAATATAACTTATTTTTCATTTTATTTACTTAATATAAATTTCACTTTTGAACAAAATTCCCAAATTTTCAATTTAAGTTATATTTCAAATTTCAACTTAACTATTCATTTATTTTACATTTTTAACTTGTGAAAAAATTCATTAACATTTTATAAAAATCATTTTATATTCAATTCAAATTAAAATATCATAAATTTACATTTTTAAAATACTTTAAAAAATTCCTGAAATATATATACCACGGGTCTGTATAATATTTTCTAACTTAGCTCAACTGATGCAGATAATATATCATTTCAATCCGTAATTTACAAAGAAAAATCCGGGTTCTATCATTTCAAACCCACAATCCCATGTTATATGAAATAAATAAAAATCTTTCAGGCATATCATTTCAGCCCATAAAGATTTTTCCGTATTCTAAAGTCCGTTCGGGTATGTATCATTTCAACCTATAGTGATTATATTCTACAAGGAACTTGCAGTGCAATAAACTGGTATAAATAAACAGTATATCATCATATAGCAGTAATAGATGATATGACAGGTTTATAAACAGGGTGATCATTATATAAATCGTATAACAAGCAAGTATAACATGATAATATAATTCTACAGATTCACAGGCTATCAATTCACTAATTATATAAGTACAGATGTCATGTGTGAAATACTCACCTCTTAACGCTGGAGTTAACAAATTCAGACATACAGATAAAGATCCAGAAAGCATGAAAGCACGACTACGGATTCAAGTGAGGAGAGAGCCAAAATGATTATCTTGTACACAACAAACAAAACAAGATATTGCAACATGAATTTACAACACAATATATCATTAAACAACTTGAAATATTAACACAACAAAGAACTAAACAACATGACCTTGCTTCCACCACATCTATGCTCGCCCATAGGGGCTCTAATGCTCGGCCATGGTTGTGTGTATGGGTATGGGTCCATATGGCTCATCCTAGTAGGAGATGAAAGGGGTAGTGGTTTATGACATGAAGCATACACTCAAGGCAACATAGTGAGTTTTTGGTGCAACAACAAGGCTCGGCCTGAGGTGATGTGGGCTCGTCCATGCAAGGTGATGGTGCAGCAGCGGCCAATGGTTAGTTAGATGTTGTGATGATGGTTCTAAGGGTGGCCGAGAGGGGTATGTGAAGTGTTACGGCATGTAGGGCTCAGCTAGCTTGCTTTTCAAGTGTGCTTGCAATTTTTTGTGGATTTTTCAACATAGGGCAGGCCACGGCATGTCATGGTCAATGGGTTTGATGACGGTTGCAGCCGAATATGGTGGAGTTGAAGGTGATGTGGTGATGGAGGAGCTATGGCCGAGCAATATTAGGAAGAAGCATGGCAAGGTTAATAAAACAAGAAGAAAAGGTAAGAAAAGAGAAAGAAACCATTAGCAAATAATTTTCAGAAATTGATGGCTGAACTTTTTGAGATGAAGAGATGTTTTTCTTACGTGAAAAAAATGAAAAATGAATGGCTGAAGAAATTAATATGGTCGGCAACATCAATGCAAATGCCAATTGAAAATGAAAAGGCATATGTAAAGTCATGGTAAATGAAAAGGTTTTGACCTTTTATATTTCTTTTTCTTTTATCCATTTTAAACAAATAAAAATGTAAGTAAATAAAATAGAAAATAAAAAAATAAAGTAGGAAAGAAAATAAATAAATAATTTTTAGAAAAATATAAAATAATTAAGAAATAGCATAATAATTGATACTAGGATTTAAAAATTGTAAATAAAATAAAACAAGCTTTAAAAAATAATAACCACACTTTAAAAATATTTTAAAATAATATATATATATATATAACATGTCATGTTACACATATATATACACAATTTAGAACAAGATATGGCAAACAACAATATTATTTATATAAATTAAAATAAACAATTTTGTTAAATAAAACAATTTACATACAATATTGTAAAAAGCATAACTTTCACAATATTAATCAGATTTCAATGAAACGAAATGCAGTATTCTTAAAATTTAATTTATTTTCATAATAAAATATATAATTCAAAAATTCAAAAATTTAAATTTTAAATTTAAAAGTCAAGGTTTGACCATATTGACCAAAATTCACATTTCTGGAAAATATTCTATTTATTCATGTTTGGAATTATAATTCACATAAAAATCAAAATTTATATTTAAAAAAACAAAAATTTATCCATTTTAATAAATAAAATAAAGTTTTTAAATCAGAAATTCAAATAAAATAATCAAAATAAACAATTAAAATAAATCAAAAATTCAGGGTTGGTACACTCTCCCCCACTCAAAACTTTTCGTCCCCGAAAAGGAATGAGCAAGGAAAATAAGAAAAGGCAAGATAGGAAAAAACAAATAGTACCTGAAAAAAAATTCCGGATTCGAAGCACGAATGCTCTTCTCCGTCTCCCAGGTACAATCTCGATCATCAGTACACCATTGTACTTTGACCAGACAAGCAGATTTCCTTCTTAGCTGCTTCGTACCTCTATCGACAATATGAAGTGGCTTCCTCTCGATGGTCAGATTAGGCTCAATATCTAATCTATCAAGAGTAGAAGGCTGAACAAAAAGAGACGGGTCATGAAGAAGCCAGCGAAGATGTGAGACATGGAATACATCATGCACTCCAGAAAGCTTCTCGGGCAAATCCAGACGATAAGCCAAAGAACCAACTCTTTCCACAATACGGAAAAGACCCTCGAAGAGGAAAAATGTAGGAATAGCTAGAAAGGAAAATAGGTTGGAAGACAAGGATGAAACACATTTTTGAAACTGTTACATATATTTATAACATTATATAATATGATGAATAGTCATTTGATTCAAATTTGTTAGTTCAAAGTAAACAATATTTAAAACATTTTAAATTATTTAGGAAGGTAAAATAAATTATCAAAATATCCTTTATATAATACTTTATCAAAATGCTTTTATAATTCGATGTCTTAACAAGTTTACTCTTGTTCCTGCAGACTCTGGTCGTGCGTTGATCAGGCGCAAAGCTAGAATTCTCCAGGTACTTAGTAGACTTGTTTCAACACCCAGTGAAAATACTGGAAAACTTTCAAAAACAAATATGGAAAGTACAATCCAAATAAAACAACCAAACATTGTCTAACCATGGATCGCAGATACACAATGGTTACGCCTGGATCCCCCAGTAAACATCTATATTCGTAAGTTATCTCAGCCCTGCGAATTACGCCATGATGACTAGTAGACCACAGATACACAATGGTTACGCCTGGATCCCCCAGGAAACATCCGTACCCTTAAGCTATTTCAGCCAGCGGATTTCGCTACTAAATACGACCTACATAGATCGCAGATACACAATGGTTACGCCTGGATCCCTCCGGAAACATCCATACCTTCAAGCCATCTCGACTAGGCAAATTACGCTATGCAGTCGCGCTCATAAGACCATGGAGATTGCCATGGAATTCGATGGACACTCGAGTATCATATCCAGAAAACCCAAATCAGAGAGAATAATATCGATAGAATGAATCCACAATGTCGCCACAAAGTGGATATCAAGAAGAAGGCACTATCCATATCTTTACTTCGAAAATATGTATCATATAGTACCTTTCAAATCACTTTCAATTGTCATACTTATACAAAGTCCATCATATATAAGATTCCATTTTCAAATCAAATACTTTCCAAAATCAATAGTATATCAAATCATACTTATATAGACATCGATTATATAAGATTTCTCTTTCCAAATTGAGTATCCTTCCAAAACAATAGTTTTCAAATCAACTTCATACTTATACAAATCCATTTTATATAAATTCGTTAACTCCCAAATCAAGTATTTAATAAAACAAGGTTCTCAATTTCAATTCCTTCCAATCACGTTTTAGTTTCAAAATCATATATGATTTCGCCAAATCATTTCTTCCAAATTATATATATTCAGTTTCAAAGTTTCTTAAAGCAATAGATTTAGAAAATAATCCGAATTTCCAAATCGACAAAAATTAAGGTCAGACCAATTTTTTCAAAAGTCATCATGTAAATACTGGGTTTAAATTTCAATCTAGTTTTGAAACCAAATTTTTTTCTCAAAATCAATTATACCCAAAATGATTTCCAAGTTTATAACTACCCCTTTTAAAACCTTTAAACTATTTATTTCCATATATGAAAGATCCAATTTACCTTTTGAAAATTACTTAACTTTAAAAATTTAAACCTTGATTAGGAAGTGCTCGAACTTTCAAAATAGTTAGAGAAACCAAATTTTCCAATCCAAGAGTTGAAAATCAACAACAAATCAGTAAATCAATTCCAATAGACAAGGTTATACCAAAACAAATCTGAAACTCGAGGACGGAATACCGGCTTACTTTAAATCATTGGGGTATATATATATATATCGAATATCAAATCATACTTCGAAATCTGAAATAAAAATTGGTTTCACAAAATCACTCGCATAGCAAAGCTACTAGAGTGGCCTCTCTACACTCAGAAACTCGAAAATCAATGTCGATTATGCATGCATTCATCACCGAAATTTTTCCAATGGCATAAGTGGGTTTTGGACTTTTATTTTCTTGAAACTTCTTTGAAATCTCTTTGAAATCATTGGAATTCATTCGAAAACATTTGAAACATTTATTATTCGAAAATATATCTTTAAAACATATTATTATTATATATTTTCCGAAATCTTAAAACCAATTTCAAAACACGGGAGTTCGATTCCTCGAAATTCAAATTTAAAACCCTTCAGTTATAAATCATTTTTATATAAATTAAATTCTTATAAAATTTTCAAATTTTCATTTAAAAAATATATAATCCTTATTGAAAACATTTCACTTTTATATAAAAAATATGGTCATCCTTATCAAAATAATAATTTCGATGTATGCACAATTTCAAAATACAACCAAACACAAATTTCCAAAGGATGATTCAAGGATAGATTTCAAACAAATAGAGATTCAAATTTAGAGGAACTCTAATCAAATAGAATTCAGATTCGAAGATAAGCTCGAATGAAGATGAGATAATTTAATTACCAAATAGGGGATAATAAGCCCATATGAATCGCGGGCGACCTTAACCGGGTCAACCATGACTTTAGGAATATAATCAATGTGGAAATATACGGCAAGTTGACATTCGATTGCCAGAGATAGAATCCAAGTAGAGCAAGAGATAGATAGCATCAAAATCCGAGGATATAGAAATCTCTGGTTAACCGGTGCCAATTGTAAGGGAGTTTCACCCCTTTACAAATTAGAACAAGTGGGAGTGTTCCAAAGTCAAAGAAAACCAAATCGATAAGAATCCAAACCAAGGTTAGAGATATATAACCTATATCAATACGAAAGAGTTCACATTCATTATTAGGAAAACTCAAATTCATATCATACAAAAACAGGAGCAAAAAAATATCTCGAGTCTGACAACTTCAGCTAAACAAAAGATATAATAGAGTTCAATAAATGCTACCTAACATACTACAGATAACGACCAGATCCATAGAATACCACTCCTACATAAACAATGCATCGGTATTAATTCTACCGGATGGTACTTCAACAGGTCCAGAACACTCTCCCTCAATATGCCCCCAACTTCTACATTTCTAGCATAAATGCACTACACTCCCATCTTCCTTTGTGAACATCGGGTCACAGCTTTCTTTCCGTGCTGTCTCTCGGGACAATCTCTGGCTATATGCCCAGCCCACCTATAGTGATAGCAAATTGTTGATAGGCTGATTGATGTAGGAAGTGTAGGTTTCACTTTCTTCACCTTCAGGCAGCGACTTGGAAAGTGTCCCCTCTCCCGGCATTTAAAACAGAAAATCTCGGATCGAAAGCGCTTTCCCTCACTCTTCTTTTCTTTATCTCTCTTCCCACACATGACTGCATAGTGTCCCTTTTCCTGACACAGCCTTTCCCACTTCTCGATTGCTTCCTCTCGTTCCTTACGAGCTAGTGCTCTTCGTGCTCGATAAGCTGCTTTCTACTCTTCTGGTCTTGCCATAACCACAATAGCTTCCTATCAAGAAAAGAGTCTGGATCAACAAGATAGATTTTCCAAATCCTAGTGAATCCTAACCAAGGAGATTACTTACAAGGTGGATACAGAAGGGATGAAGTTTAGAAGATCTTGATTTCAAAATAAGAAGAAAAAATTATACTAATATAATCTTTGAAAATCCTTTAAAATCATTTGGAAATAATTTTATACTTTGAAAATACGTTCTCTCACAAAGAAATGATTTTGAGATTGATTTCACTCATTCTAGGGTATTTCTACCCTATCTCTAATGAGTTTTTGCTCCGCAGGCTATGTTTTGCCCAAAACTAAAACTCCTATACCAAATGTAACGACCCACTATTTTGTATCATTCAAATCGATAATAATCCACACATGTCAGACTTGAATGATGTAAAATAACAAATTATAATATAATTACGAGCAAATAAAATCAATTACACAGAATCACAGACACAGAAATATCAGAATAACTCGCAGCGGAAATTAAAATACCATAGTAGTTCATGAAGCTACTATAACAAAGTCTCAAAACAAATACATAATATCGGTATAAAAATAACATAATAGAAATCCCAAATACATAGAAGTTTATAAATACAAGAGCTGAAATAGAACAACTGAAACTGAAATGGATAGATAACTAGATAAGCAAAATCTCTAGCAATTCCTAGCTCCAGAAAGAGAAATCCAAAGCTATGCCATGAATACTTAGGCTGACGCGAGCATAAAGTAAAACAAAAAACGCTCGAGTTGGGACATACGTACTTATATAATGTAAACCAACTCAAGTGAACTGTAGTAGTAATGCACAATAACTTAAAGGATGTTTGGGATCGCACATCCTCTAAGGATCAGTTAAACCATCAATTTAACGGTAATGAACGCTATCATGGAAATGTCTATATTAAAGTAAACCATGCAAATAACAGTGTTAATGTGGCTAGGGTAGCACATAACTGCAGCAATCGCTCACCTCTAGTTACACTCTCAAATTGAAGGTGTACATCCAAAATCACAAGGCATACAGAGAAGTGTACCCGTGGTTAAAATTCCAAAATGGTATTTTATACTTCGAAAATCAAATATCATTTCAAAATTCAATATCATTTCAAATTCATTTTAAAATATCAAAATATCATATCCTTTCAAAACCTCATTCATTTTTATTTAATTTAAATACCATTCCAAATCACATTTCAGAATGGTTTATATTTCAAATCAAATATTCCATTTAAACCAATTAAAATGAAGTTATTATACTAAAAAAAATCAAATATTCAATTTCCAAAAATTAAATCTTTTCCGAATTCATTTATTCATTTAAATTTATTAAAATGGTGAAATTTCAGCTTTCGCAGCATTTAGAAAAATGCTACGGCAAGTTACATTTGAAAATAATTCAATTAAGCAAAGGCAGCATTTAAACTGCTGTAATAGTGTTCAAGTTTAGTTTCTACAACTACACCACTTACAAAGTGCTGTAATATATCTTAGTCAAATTTTAGTTATAGTTCATTTGTATCAACTACAACACTTTAAAATGCTGTAATATCCTTTACTTATTCAAGTTAACTTCAGAAATGATAGCATTTCTGAAATGCTGTTAATTAAATTCTAGATTTTCAATACAATTTCAGAAATAATTAAACTTTAATTTAAACCATTTTAAGTTATAAAAATCATATTTTCTCACTTTAAAAATGATCATTTAAATATCCTTTAATTTATGATTTTTATAAAGTAAATTTTATACATAAATCAAATTTTAATAATTTGCTTATTAAATTCAAGCATATCAATTTCTGTTCCTTATATTTAAAAATTTAACTTAACACTTAAATTTAAATTATCATTTCAAAATATAAATTATTTTTCATTTTATTTACTTAATTTAAATTTCACTTTAAACAAAATTCCCAAATTTCCAATTTAAGTTATATTTCAAATTTCAACTTAATTATTCATTTATTTCACATTTTTAACTTATACAAAAATCATTAACACTTTATAAAAATTATTTTAAATTCAATTTAAATTAAAATACCGTAAATTTACATTTTTAAAATACTGTGAAATTCTAGAAAATATATATAAAACCACAGGTCTGTATAATATTTTCTAACCTAGGTCAAGTGATACGGATAATATATCATTTCAATCCGTAATTTACAAAGAAAAATCCGGGTTCTATCATTTCAAACCCACAATCCCAAGTTATGTAAAATAAATAAAAATCATTCAGGCCTATCATTTCAGCCCATTACGATTTTTCCCTATTCTAAAGTCCGTTCGGGTATGTATCATTTCAACCCATAGTAATTCTATTCTACAGGGAACATGCAGTATGATAAACTGATATAAATAAACAGTATAGCATTATATAGCAGTAACAGATGATATGATAGGTTTATAAATAGGGTGATCATCATATAAATCACAAGCAGGTATAACATGATAATATAATTCTATAGATTCACAGGCTATCAATTCACTAATTATATAAGTACAGATGTCATGTGTGAAATACTCAACTCTTAACGCTGGAGTTAACAAATTCAGACACACAAACAAAGATCCAGAAAGCACAAAGCATGACTACAGATTCAGAAATAAAATAGTCAAGTTAGTTAAAGTCTAGCAGAGTAACTATAAACGAGGCTGTATTTACGAAACCGAGGATAGGATTAGATGGACTTATACTGAGTTATATTAATTGTATAACCTATATTGTTGTATAGACTTTTCACTAGTAGTCATACTATTATCATTGATTTGATGTGCTTGTGACATATGTTTTAACGGATATGCTTGTTGTTTTTCCTTATTGGAATTTCAAGGATGAAATTCTTTAAGAAGAAGAGCATGTGACACCCTAAATTTTTGTTGCACATCATTTTGGATACTTAATTATGGAATGATTAGATTAATAATGGGGGCATGTTTGGTAATATCGGATTTGTCGTGCTAATTAATTCGTCCATTAATTATGTAATGAAGAGAATGTTTTTAAAGAAAGAAAGTGATTTAATTAAACTTAATCTAAGGTGGGTAAATAAGGAATGAAAGATAATATATATTTCATTTTGTACCACCCATTTCACTTATTAACTTTCATTCTGTACCCAAAAAAACTAAAGAAGGGGCCAACCACCATTGTACTATCATTCACCATCATTTTAACTTAATAGAAGAAAGAAAAGCTAAGGAAAAGAAGAAGAAAGAATTAAAAGTGTAAATCTCTTCATTTCAAAAAATCTATGGTGGATAATATTTTCAACTCCGTGTTTTTGATGTGTTTAATTTGGGTTTAAGGGTTCACCTGAATTTTTGTTAATTTTATCATGCATATGGCTTAGATAATATTTGTGTAAATTATGGTTAACATATATGATTTTTATGGAATTTTCCTAAGGAGTTTTTGGTTTAAAAACTATGTTTTTGATGTTCAAATGCTTCTAATTTTTGATATGATGCTTGGAATATTATTTTGGAGATGGGTTTCAAATTTCACAATTTTTGAATGAAGTATGAACTAACTATGAATTTTCTAAATTGAAAAAATGGATAATTTCAAACTTTAATTACTCAAAATAAGAAAAATGATTATTTTTCTTCTCAATTTTTTATATGTTGTGAAAGAGATAAATTCTAATTTTTGGTAATTTTTGAGATTTTTCACATGCTGTAAACTACTATGAATTATTTAGTCAAAAATGATTTAATTATTAAGAGTAATAGTTAATTAATTATGATATATAATTAATAATTTGTAAATAAAAGAGAAGTTTTCTCTTCGAATCGCTCAATATTTTTTAAAAGAAATTAATTCACTAATAAGAATTTGATAAAGATATTGGCTTGGTAAAATGTTATTACTCTGAAAGGAAATAAATCGGTTTTCTTGATATTTACAAATGTCATTTTTGACCTACGATGGTTATCTTGACACTCGACCGCTCTGGATTTTCTAGCATGCGATAACATTATGTTTTAAGCCTCAAAAAGCTTGAATTTATGTCATTCGACAACTTTTTAAAAATTTAAGATGCGATGGAATAATGTTTTATGATACTCAATGGTTATCTATTGCTTGGTATTTGATAGCACTTGATAGCATTGTATTACATGATACTCGATAGCTTTGCTAATTGACATTCGATGGCATGTTGGGGCTCGATAGCTTCATAAAGTTTAGTCAGTGATAGTTATGCTTTACTTGCCACTCAATAGCTTCACGTAACATGTGCATGCGAAAAATTTTCGTTGACATGCGATAGCTTCATGTAGTTAAACATGCAATGGCCTATATTTTGATAAGCGATGGCATGGGTTTTAAGTGCGATGACATAAAGATTTGAGAAAGAATATAGCCTATTTTTATGACACTAGATTGCTTTTAACTCTAAGTTGGGCAATGTTTTCATTAACCGAAGGTATAGTTTTTGTTAAGTATTTTTATAGGGTTCAAAAGTAAAGAAAAGATATTCTAGCAAATTTTTAAAGAGGTTTGTGTAAGTAATTACTACCTAAGTACAAGTAATTTTTGTGTATAAAATGGCTATTATATGACAATATATTTGTAATGGATGATGATGTATTATATGTTCAATTTTGTACCTTGATCGGTTATTATTGCATATACAAATTATTGACATGCTCACTTATATGTTACATGTTTTTATCCAATATTTATGACCTTAGGAATCGGAAATAAATGACTAGTTAGCGTTGTTCCAATAGTGCGTATGGTCAGAGTTAAATACCTGAGTGAGTATAACTACATCTAGGAGATCGAGAAAATCAAATTGTGTTAGGATGTCTTGAACTGGTCAAAAGACATGAATCTTGGATATTTTTAAACCATATTTTTGGGTGAAGATTAAGGTAGGGTCGCGCCTTATTCTTCGATCATTAAGATCTTGGTTGGTCAGGTCTGCGATTCCAGTGCGTAGGGCTTTGCAAGGGGAGAAGCTAAAATTATAGAGTTACGCAATGAAAGGAATTTGTCGCGGTGAGGCTCAACCTTTTTTTTCTTCTATTATGGGAGTATCTTGATACTCTTATATATAGGAATAAAAGCTGTTGGTACTTCCCTTTATTGGACAAGAGATTTTGGATTATCTGGTTAAATTTTTTGGTCTAAATCGGCCCAATAGGTTTTTAGTTGGCCTGAGAAAACTAATATAGGTTCATAGTGACTTTAGGAAAACTATACCATAGACAATTTTAATGGGATTGGGTAATTATGAAATGTGTGACCATTGACGCTAGTGAATGATGGACTATTCATGTTGAACCCTTATGCATGATATTAATGTTATGACTATGTTTTAATCATCATGGTTGGAGGTATATGTTATGATTGACATATTGATTATAAGGATACCAATGTGGGGACTGCTCACCGGTGTGGTCTTATTAGGTATCCATTTTTTGGTTTGAGATGAATTAACATTATTCACAGTAGACTTTATTCTGATCTAAAGTTTTTAATTTCCTCCTCAACTTGAATTGAGTAAGTTGAGAGTGGGGTTTTTCGGTTTGAAGAATAAGCTTCTAGAGGCATGCGGGAGGTAAGCTACTATATAGAGTTTACTTTTGCAGTGCAGTTTAACAACTATTGTTTTATTGTTGAATGTATGTGATGACGGGTACAATAACCCTTTGGTAGTTAAAACACTGATCATCCAAGGGGACATTTTGTAACGCCTCGCAAAAATTGATCGAAAATTTAATAAAAAGAAAATCAAATTAAATGTAACAAGGATAAAAATGAAATTTTCATTAACATCCAAATTTGGCTATGAAACTTGCACCATTACGTTCGCAGCGATTTTCAAGACATTTCCTAATATAATGTTTTATAATCGGAGCTCGTATGAAAAAGTTATTGACATTTAAAAATTCAAAATTCAAAATAATTTAATAATTAAATTAGGTAAGAAATATTTTAAATAAGGAAAGTTTGACACTGCTGATTAGACCGATCAACACCTATCGTTCGAGAGTGCATCTAACCATCATAGGTCATTTTCTTGCACACCAAAAACCATTTCTAATATTTCTCTTATGGTGAAAAAAGAACCCAAAAAAACATTGGGATTGCTAAATCACAGTAGATAAATATAGGAAGCAATAGAAACATTATGGTATTTTTTTAACTTTAGAATGTGAATGAAAGGAAGAGTGGTAAATTGATCATTCAACAATCTAGATCAGATCGATTCTTTTTTCTTCTTCGATAAAATAGATTGGGGATATAGAAATTTCATTGCATAGCCGACATCAAGTACGCTTGGTAGGGGAGGATGAAGTATCAACGCTCAAGTTTTAATGAGTCTAATGCTATTAAGATAGCATCTCATTCTTTTGTTTAAAGGTATATTCATATATAATAATGAATATGAAGTGGGTATAATCTAGTGGTAATGGCGTGATTCATTCAATTAATAACATAAAAAGTTTGGGAGTCTTTTGGGGTTTTCATATTCCGATGAAAAAAATTTATTTCCTAAAAAGAGTTTAATCTTTTTCCCCTCAATAGCATATTTGAGGAAAAATAGAAATTCTTACGATTTGTATCCAAAGGTCAACTGGAATTGATAAAAGGGTTATAGAGTCACGAAGCATAATAATAAAAAATTAGCTCAAATCTTCAAATTAATAAATAGAAGTAAAATATCTATGGGTGAAGATAAAAAAACATAAGTGTATTTCCAATCGTAACTAGATCTTCAATTTTTGTCATGTATAAGCTAAGATTAAAGCCAAATAGCTAGAAAAAGGTAGTTTAGGCTTACTAGAACCATCGACATATTTTTTAGCTCGATGAAAACTAAATTAAATGCTTTTCGTTAGGATACCTCGAGTGGAAATAGGGAACGAAGTAACTAGATTAGACGGATTTGAGACTCTAAACCAAACGATCGATTGGTGGAAGCTTTCAAGCCAGGGTTTGGGTTGACCGAACAGCCAAGATTTTATAATATTTAGTCGAACAATTGTTGTTAGTTCATACCCCTATAAATAGAATCCTAAGTTAATAGTCGAAACCCTAATTAAATCCGAACGTAACAAAAATCTATCTCTCTCAAACCTCAACCCTCTTCCTTTTCAAATCAAATTTCTTCAAAAAACAAAACTAAAACCAAATTCAAAAGATTGAGGAAGGAGGAACCAAATCAAATCGAGGGAAGATAGACGAACCAAGCGGAGGCGAATCCAAGCAAACTAAAAAGGGAATAACTTTCTAGAGGTGAGCGGGTTCATAATTAATGCGAGGATTTATGTGTAGTTAAGTTTGTTTATATGCTATTTGATACAGAATTATTTTAATTTAATTAGAAATTTTGTTTTTCTAGTAATTGTAATAGATTTAGGTTAAACATAGTTTTGCTGTTAAATTGAATATAGATTGATATATCAATACCTTGTTAATTTTAAAACCTAATTTAATTTGTTTCGATAACGAACAAGCATATGAAATTGTTATGAAATTGAAAACATGGGAAACTATAGATTCACAAATTTAAGTACCGTAATTAAATAAAATAATTAACATGGAAATGGGGAACGATAATTAAAATTTATAATAATCAGACTCTAACTAATCGACGGCTAACAGGAGCCGGTCACAGCAAGCGGTCAACCGTTCCAGTAGTTGGCGGTCGATCGATTAATGAATTATGGCTGTAGATAAACCTTGGCTAAGGCCTAGGTTTATAGTTTATATATATAAGGATGTTAGTGCACTATCATTGAAGTTAGTTCCCTAAGTTAACTACGCTCTCATGATACAGGACTAGTAAAGTAGTGTACGCAGGCAAATAGGCCTAGACATTATTTATTCGACGTAGTCAATATTCGACAAGGGTGATTCAATCTCAATTTGCATATAAAACCCCATAAAATCAGTAAGAATTAAATAAGAAAATTAAATTAAGTAGGATAAAAATGAAAATTTTGTAAAAGTTGGAATTTGGCCATAGAAGTTTTACCATTACGTTCGTTGCAAAATTCTGACCTGTTTCTATTTATAATTTGCTAAAAACGGAGCCCAAACGAAGAAGTTATGGATATTTGAAGTTTTTAGGTTTAAAATAATTTAATTCGAATTCGAATTTAAATAAACAATAAAATTTGACATTTGAAAATTAACTAAGATTAGACTTGGGGGTTAAGGAATCATTAACGTAAATAATTAACGTTAAAAGAATAAGGGAATTAAATTAAAAGAATAATAAGAGAATTAAATAAAACAAACAGTACAAAAATTAGTATATTCCCAATATAGGCAAAGGGGTCGATCGACGACCCCAATCGATCAACCGTTATCGATAGATCGGTGCATATAGGGGGTCGACCACCCCTGTTGATGGCAGTTATAGTTTTTCTATCAACAAACATTCCGGATTTATCCATTTTAACCTATTTTCATCATATGGTTCTGCTACATTTCAACTTCTATAAATAGGACCCAACCCTCTGCACTTTTATTCACAAAAGGATTTGGAAATTCAACGAAACTCTGTCATTTTCTCTCTTCAGTTAGATTCAGAAATTCAGTTAGGAGTTCATGTAAGGATTCTATTTCGTTTCTAAATATATTCTCTTCTCTTCCAACCTCTCTCAATCTAACAAAATTATATATACGAACCCCTTGCAATGTTTATATCAAAAGAAGGGATCTGGAAAAGAGTGCTTTGGCGTTGCAAATCCATACAAGAAAGGCTATGGATAATCATGAGTGGAAACCTTAGTATCTTTATTCCAGTAATTGTTTAGTATATTATGGATTTGAATATGTCTTAGGGGTTTTGGGTTTACGAAAATAAAACAAAATGAAACCCCAAAACTCCTGTAATTCGAAATTTCAATTCTTGTTGGAATTCTTAGTTGTTCACATTAAATTGTTGGCATATGCAGTTTTTGGTGATTTCAATTTCTATTCACTCCTCTTTCAATTCCAATTTGATTATGAATTTTTAATTAAGGATAGGGTGTAAAGTGTGAATTTATTCATAGTCTACACCATTTATATAATGACCCGTAAAATTTTTAATAATTTAATTTGTTAAGTTAATAAGTATTGGTAATTTAATGCCAAACAAAAGAGAAAAAAACCTTATTAATTAAAAATTGAATGATGGTAATTAGAACTAATTAGTAATAATTGAAATGAAATTACAATTTAGTGAAGTAATGAAAATTGGTATACTTGGCTATAAATTAATGTAAGAAAACCAATGCAAACATTTAAATTTATAAAGGAATAATATGAAATAAATGAATTTTGAATAAAGATTGGGTATATAAGAATGGTAACATTTGTTGTGAACAATGAAATCACAAGTGTGAATGTTGAATCATTAATGAGATAATATATGATTAATATAAATTGAAGTAAATTAGCGTTAATTAAGTAATTGTTATATTTGATTTGTAAACAATAATGAATTCATTAATGTGACTTGAAGTAATAGTAATGGTTGTAAGTTACTATTTAATTGGCCTATTAATTTAGTTGTAACTGTTATATTTGAGTATAAATTTGAATATAAGTAAATAAGGGTAAGTGGTGTATAAATAAATGAATTAGTATAATTAATGAGAATTGAATCAATATTAGGTAGGTAATTATAATAATTAGTTGAATATGATAAACTTAAGTGTAAACTAAAGGGTAATGGTAACAACTATTATAAGTTGCCTATTTAGTCCATAAAATAAATAGGAAATCTTTAATGTCATTAATGAGAATTAATGCACTAACGGGAGGTGTGAATGTATGAACTAAATAGAAACGTAAATTTATTTTTGAAGTAATAAATTGGTAAAAGGAATGGAACTTAGTTAAATTAATTAATTGGTTTTAAAACCTTAATTAATGTGTACAATTGATAAGACTTCACCTTTAGAAATGTAACATTTAATACAAATTTAAGATGAAAATCGAAGTAGACTAGTGTAATGGAATATAAAACTAATGTAACTAGGTATATAGGGTAATAATGGACCTAGTATAAAGAAGGCAATTAAACCAAATTAAATTATTGGAAGCAATTTTTATTTAATCGGAATGTAATCTATAGTAAAATGGATTATTGTAGGTAAATGAACTTAATTACTACGTAAAATTGAAATTTGGATGAATTGGGATAATGTATTAATATATAAACCAATGTTAATATTACCCATAAGAGGATAAGTTAATAGTGATTCAATAACAAAATTGAGAAATCAAATATATGGATTTATTGCGGATTTAAAATTATACTTTTTAAATTAGATAAAATACAGTGTTTACATGCAATGACTTTCTATATTATTTTTTCTCCCTATGTTTGTTTCTCTAATTTTTATTTTCTATTTCATTTGTATAAACTTTAAATTTATTTATTTGATTTTTTTGATTGATTTTATTTTTAATAATAGCTTAGGAATTTCAAGAGATATAGGTTACTTGTTTTGTTTATTTGTTGCCTTTTTCTTTTCCCTTGCCTTTCCATTTGCATAGCCAATTACTTTCCACATTCATAGCCGTGAATTCTTCTCATAATTCATGTACATATTGTTCCTCAAACTCCTTTTTTTGTTGCATGCAAACAGAGGAAATTTTTTTAATAAATACATCAAGTTATTTGTTGCCTTTTTATTTCCCAAACCATTCAAACTCCTGCCTTTTATTGCCTAGCCTCTTTATTTCTTACCTTAGCTGCTCATTCCTTTAACCTAGCCGCCACTCTCTCTTTTTCATTTCACGTACAAAGTTTCTCATCTTATTCATTTGCATGAAGAAAAAAATACAAGATCTAAAGTCATGGTTGCCTTCTTCCTTCTTCTCTTTTTTCATTTTGTTTTCTTTGTCTTCCTTCAAGCTAGGCTCGGCCTCAATCTTCTCCTAGCACACCTATGACCATCATGACCAAGCAACACAAGATGATGGTCGAATCCATATGTGGTGTAGCCAAGCCATTGATTGATTAAGGAAAGTTATGCCACTTTGATTCGTTATTTTTCCATTGCTTTAACCTATATTCTTTTGTATTGAATCATATTCTTATGTATGTAATATTTGTTTGCATACGAGATTTGGATCTGACTCTTCATCCACTCAAGTTTGCATTGTGCTTTGTCATGCTTTTTTGTGCTTTACGGAGTTTGAATGTTTATTCTAAATTTTCAATTCTAGCTTTTAAAAGGTGAGTTTTATCACTCTAGACATATGTACTTATATTATTGTGGAATAATGACAAGTGGATTTGTATAAATTGAGATGTTATTCATACATGCCTGTGATATGTTATATGATGTTAAATGTTGTTTATATATTTGTTACATCATCTAATATGTTGTTTATGATATATTGTTCATTCTATTTACTATATCATTACTGCAAGTTCCCTATCACTATGGGTTGAAATGATACATACCCGAACGAACTGTAGAATAAGAAAAATTCATTACGGGCATTAATGATAGGCTCAAGTGATTTTATTGATTTTTATTATATTTATTTTACTTGGGATTGCGGATTTGAAATGACAGAACCCGGATTTTTCTTTTCAATTACGGATTGAAATGATATATATCTGTATCACTTGACCTAGGTTAGAAAATATTATACAGGCCCATGGTTAATTTCTTTTAAGGTAATATTTTCCTAAAAAATTGTTAAGTATTTTGAATATTTAGAAAATATGAAATTTTACCTTGAAATTTGATTTGATGATTTAAAATATAAAGAGATATTGGCTTTCAGCAAGTTAAAAGTTTATAAGTTGATGATTGGTTTAGATTGTAATTTAAAAATCTTTATTTGGTTTTAAAGGTAATTTAAAGAGCTTTAATTGTGATACATAACTTAATAATTAAAGTTAATTAATATGGAATTTTAAAGCCTAGCCTGGTAATTGCAATCAATTTTATTTTATGAAATGAATATGTTTGTATAATAAATGATGTCCTTTGAATTGATAAAAAATGAAATACAGTTTTAATTATGCATTTTGTAATAAATGTATTTAGCCTGAAATCATAGTTTAATTGATGCCTAAATGAATAAATTTGCAAAGAAATTAATCGTTATATTTACTATGATAAATTACTTTATTTATGAAATGGAAATGTTTGGAAATTGAATAATTATGATTTAAGTGGAAAAGTGTATTTTAAAAATATGACTTAACTTGATAATTGGAAATTTGGTTTTAATTGAAATTGTTAAGTTAAGTAAATAAATGGGAATTTAGTCTTATGTATGAAGCGGATATTTTAAAATAAAGCGGTAAGTTATTTATTGAAATTAAAGAAGTAAAAGAATGTGTTTTTGACTTAATAAATGAATTATAGTTTAATTTGGATATTTATTGATAAATTTTTATTTTATTAAATCATAAGTTAAATGATATCAAAATGAATATTTTGAAGTGGGAAATGTGATTTTTATAAGTTAAATTGGCTAAAAATTGAAATTTAATGTAGCTAAAATATACAATGTTTTTCGAAATTTTATAATTGAATGAATAAACTTATAAATGCTACAACTTTGAAATGAATATTATTTGACATTGAACTTAAATGGTTAAATGAATCTTGTTTGGAAGATATTGACATTGAATTTAGATGGTCTAAATAAATATGTTTCAAAATGTTTGGTTTCAGAGTTGTTATAACTTGAAAGTAATATGGCTTTGGAAATGAAATTATTGGAGATAGCATTTAATTAAGAATTTGTATTTAAATATATAAATTTGGAACCTATTGGAAATGGAAGATTTAAGAATATGACCTTATAAAGTGGTTTGGGTTAAGGTGATTTGAAGGAATATTTCAAGTTTAATAAATTGAAGGAAATATTCGGTGATTTGGAATTTGGGTTTATTTAAATGAGATATTGATTTGGTTTTTTGAATATAAAGGATATATTATTACCTTGGTTTTTGAAATGGGAAATGGTACATTTATTTGATTTTGAATGGAAATAATATAGTATTTAGTTTTGAAATGGATATGATATTATGATTTTAAGTGTAAATGATTTTCAAAATAAATATCCATGGGTTATAATAACGTTGGGTTGTTAAAGAGACCGGGATCGGAAGTTGTCATACTCTCTGCCAACCTCGAAAACCACTTTAACAACCGTGTACGTGGTGGACATTCCAGAATGAAGTAGGATGGTGGAGACGTCCTATTGAGGTATATACGTGGACCCCACTCCCATGAGTTGGCATAAGGTGGTTAAAACAGGAGCGATTCTCGGACCAATGAGGTCATTCCTCTGATCGGACACACTCCTTCGATTTTATACTCTGTCTTTTAGATTGATTCGTTGGCCACTTTTAATTTTTGATTTGGAGGTGTGGCTCAGGTGGGCGGTAGCTGCGGCTATGCGTTACCACCAGCCCGGTTGCGTAATTAGTATATCTACCCTGGAATTGCCTCATTGTGCCGTGTCACCTACCCTAGCGCGCTTTATACAATTTTGGTTTTGTACCATACCTATGGAGTGCCCGCTAACGGCGCCCGATACGGGGGAGATTACAGTACTGTATAGACATGGGAATATATAAATGTGTTAAGGTGGAAAATGTAAAGCCTTAACGCTATTTTAAAGTAAGTTTATTTTACTATAGACATTATTATAATTGCGAAATATTACTACATAGTAAATAGTTTACCGAATCTTAGAGGATGGGCGGTCCCAAGCATCCTTTAAGTTACTTGTACCTTATATTACAGTCTACTTGAGTTGGTTTACATTGTATAAGTATGTATGTCCTAACTCGAGTGTTTTGTGCTTTGCTTTACGCTCGGGTCAGACGGAGTGATACAGCATTAGAGACTCACCTTCGGAGTTGGAGCTTTGCTTGAAGATCCAGCTATCTATTTCAATTTCAGTATTCAGTTGATTCCAGTTATCCAATTGATTCCAGTGATATATTCAGCTTTATACTTGACTATTGTATTGAACTAACATTGTATCTTGTTAACTCTGATGTATTTATTAGCTTCATGAGCTACTATCTCTTTACTTCCGCTGCATTATATTACACTTGTATCTGTAATCTGTGATTATTTATTTACTGTATAGTCTGAGATTTGCCAAATTTATTTTACAATTCGGTAATTTGAGTAATTCAAGTCCGACATGTGCGGATGCGAATGGTTGAAAATATCGGGTTGTTAAAGTTGGTATCGGAGCTTTGGCTCTAGGCAAAACTTAGCATATATGGTAAATTTATCTACAGAATCGCTTCATTCGAGTGTGAATCTCTTCCTCTTTGACTCGATTACTTTTGAATTTTGGAACGTTCCCTACGGTTCTGAAATACATTCTTGTCCCTCACTATTCGCATTCTTCTAAATTCTGAGGCATCCCATAGCTCCACTGAATGACTTGTAAAGGGGTGAAGCTCCTTTACAATAAGCATTGATTCATCGGAGATTTCTATATCCTTGGTTTAGATGCTAATATCTTTTGTTATCCCAAATTCTATCTCTTGAGATTGAATGTAGATTTGTCTTACAATTGTGCGTCGATCTTATTCTTGAAGTCGCGGTTGCCCACAATTTAAATAAGCTTATCCATTTCCTTATTCGGCTAATTAATCATCTTATTTTTGTTTCAACTTATCCTCAAATCAAAATTTTCTTTGATTTGAATTAATCAAATTTGAATCTCTATCCTTGCTTTGAAAATCTATTCCTGTATAGTGTATTTGTAAATCTATGTTTAAAATGTTTTATATATTATGTTGCTTGAGTTATTGATGTTAATTTGGATTTTCGATCGATTCGTCTTATCAACGATATCGATAGGATCTCCAAAACACTTGAACAGAGCAAACAGACACAGTATTGTTTTCAAATTTAGTAAATGAATAGATTTTGTATAACTATATTATATATGCATAAGTAAATTTTCTGAATTTTGATAGTTAATTGACTTGGATGTTAAGAAATAATATTTGATTCTGTCTTGTAACTATTGGCTTTGGTTTCATATATAAATAATTGAACTAAAACATGGTTATAAATTAATTTGGAAATTTAAATGAATTTAAAACAAGAAACTAAGAATTTAATTTCCGATGCTTTCAGACTTTGTGTTTAAAGTTTTAAGGGTGTATTATTAAAGTATTTCAAGTAGAAATTGTTTCAAGGAATTTTAATTTGTAATCCAGAGCTATTTTCTTTGTTGCTGGAAAATAATTTCGGTGATGACTGCAGCATCATCAACTTTCATTTTCGATTTTCGAAGTGAAGAGACCATTCTGTAGTTTTGCTATAGTCTTGCTTTGGAGAATTAAATGGATTTGGATTTCTAAAATTTGATTTGATATATATTGTGTAAATTTATTTATCTATAAAATCATGTGAAGTTAACCGTAAATTTAATTCTTAAACTTTGTCTTAAAGGATAATGTCAAATATACAATGAAACCAAAATTTTGAATAAATATTTAAGCTTAAGATAATTGAATTAGAAAATTTTATATGTATAATATTCTATTACATTCCAATATAACTTACCTTGATTATTAGAAGTTAACAATGTAATTGGATAATATACAATATAAAAGGGATTTTTATAAATAAAATTTGAGTGTTTATAATAAATATTATACACTTAAATTTTAGTTCTAAAAAGGATTAATTGAGGTAAATAGAATAAAAGGTTAATCGAATAATTTACAATATAAAATGGTGTTAAAGGAATATATAAATAAATCGGTATATTTATTCAAATTAATTAACTTTGTAAATTTATTTGTTTATAAAGTTAGTATTTTGAATAAGATATATTTAATACTTAATTCTTTCTTTTCCCTTCTTTTCCTTTTCGGGGACGAAAAGTTTTGAGTGGGGGAGAGTGTAACGACCCGTAAAATTTTCAATAATTTAATTTGTTAAGTTAATAAGTTTTGGTAATTTAATGTGAAAAAAAGATAAAAAAACCTTATTAATTAAGAATTTAACGATGGTAATTAGAAATAATTAGTAATAATTGAAATGAAATTACAATTTAGTGAAGCAATGAAAATTGGTATACTTGGCTATAAATTAATGTAAGAAAACTAAAGCAAACATTTAAATTTATAAAAGGAATAATATGAAATAAACGACTCTTGAATAAAGATTGGGTATATAAGAATGATAACATTTGTTGTGAACAATGAAATCACAAGTGTGAATATTGAATTATTAATGAGGTAATATATGATTAATATAAATTGAAGTAAATCAGTGTTAATTAAGCAATTGTAACATTTGATTTGCAAACAATAATGAATTCATTAATGCGACCTAAGTAATAACGGTTGTAAGTTACCATTTAGTTGGCCTATTAATTTAGTTGTAACTGTTATATTTGAGTATACATTTAAATATAAGTAAATAAGGGTAAGTGGTGTATAAATAAATAAATTAGTATAATTAATAGTAATTGAATGAATTCAATATTAGGTAGGTAATTATAATAATTAGTTGAATATAATAAACTTAAGTGTAAATTAAAGGGTAATGGTAACAGCTATTATAAGTTGCCTATTTAGTCTATAAAATAAATAGGAAATCTTTAATGTCATTAATGAGAATTAATGTAGTAACGGGAGGTGTGAATGTATGAATTAAATAGAAAAGTAAATTTATTTTTAAAGTAATAAATTGGTAAAAGGAAGGGAACTAAGTAAAATTAATTAATTGGTTTTAAAACCTTAATTAATGTGTGCAATTGACAAGATTTCACATTTAGAAATTTAATGTTTAATACAAATTTAAGATGAAAATAGGAGTAGACTAGTGTAATGGAATATAAAACTAATGTAACTAGGTATATAGGGCAATAATGGACTTAGTATAAAGATGGCAATTAAACCAAATAAGATTATTGGAAGCATTTTTTTATTTAATTGGAATGTAATCTACAATAAAATGGACTATTGTTGGTAAATGAATTAATTACTACGTAAATTGAAATTTGGATGAATTGGAAAGTTATTAATGTATTAGTATATAAACCAATGTTAATATTACCAATAAGAAGATAAGTTAATAGTTGGTTCAATAACAAAATTGAGAAATCAAATATGTGGATTTATTGGGGATTTAAAATTGTACTTTTTAAATTAGATAAAATACAGTGTTTACACGCAATGACTTTCTATATTTTTTCCTCCCTCTGTTTGTTTCTCCAATTTTTATTTTCTATTTTATTTGTATAAACTTTGAATATATTTATTTGATTTTTGATTGATTTTATTTTTAATAATAGCTTAGGAATTTCAAGAGATATAGGTTACTTGTTTTGTTTATTTGTTGCCTTTTTCTTTTCCCTTGCCTTTCCATTTGCATAGCCAATTACTTCCCACATTCATAGCCGTGAATTCTTATCATAATTCATGTACATATTATTCCTCAAAATCCTTTTTTCATTGTGTGCAAACAAAGGAAAAAATAATAATAAATACATCAAATTATTTGTTGCCTTTTTATTTCCCAAACCATTCAAACTCCTGCCTTTCATTGCCTAGCCTCTTTATTTCTTACCTTAGCTGTTCACTCCTTTAACCTAGCTGCCACTCTTTTTTTATTTCACGTACAAAGTTTCTCATATCCTCATCTTATTCATTTGCGTGAAGAAAAAAATACAAGATCTAAAGTTATGGCTTCCTTATCCTCTTTTTTTCATTTTGTTTTCTTTGTCTTCCTTCAAGCTAGGCTTGGCCTCCATCTTCTCCTAGCACACCTCTAACTATCATGACCAAGCAACACAAGATGATGGTTGAACCCATATGTGGTGTAGCCAAGCCATTGATTGATTAAGGCAAGTTATGACACTTTGATTCATTATTTTTCCATTGTTTTAACCTCTATTCTTTTATATTTAATCATATTCTTATGTATGTAATATTTGTTTGCATACAAGATTTGGATCTAACTCTTCATCCACTCAAGTTTGCATTGTGCTTTGTCATGTTTTTAGGTGCTTTGCAGAGTTTGGATTTTCATTCTGAATTTATTAATTCTAGCTTTTAAAAGGTGAGTTTTATCACTCTAGACATATGTACTTATATTATTATGGAATAATGACAAGTGGATCTATATAAATTGAGATGTTATTCATACATGCCCGTGATATGTTATATGATGTTAAATGTTGTTTATATATTTGTTACATCATCTAATATATTATTATATGATATATTGTTCATTCTATTTACTGTATCATTATTGCAAGTTCCCTATCACTATGGGTTGGAATGATACAAACCCGAACGAACTATAGAATAAGAAAAAATTATTATGGGCTGAAATGATAGGCTCGAGTGATTTTATTGATTTTTATTGTATTTATTTTACTTGGGATTGTGGGTTTGAAATGATGGAACCCGGATTTTTCTTTTAAATTATGGATTGGAGTGATATATATCTATATCACTTGACCTAGGTTAGAAAATATTATACAGGCCCATGGTTAATATTTTTAAGGTAATATTTTCCTAAAAATTTATTAAGTATTTTGAATATATAGAAAATATGAAATTTTACCTTGAATTTGATTTGATGATTTAAAATATAAAGAGATATTGGCTTTCAGCAAGTTAAAATTTTATAAGTTGATAATTGGTTTAGATTGTAATTTAAAAATCTTTATTTGGTTTTAATGGTAATTTGAAGAGCTTTAATTGTGATAGATAACTTAATAATTAAAGTTAATTAATATGGAATTTTAAAGCCTAGCCTGGTAATTGCAATCAATTCTTATTTTATGAAATGAATATGTTTGTATAATAAATGATGTCCTTTGAATTGATAAAAAATGAAATACAATTTTAATTGTACATTTTGTAATAAATGTATTTTGCCTGAAATCATAGTTTAATTGATGCCTAAATGAATAATTTTTCAAAGAAATTAATCGTTATATTTACTATGATAAATTACTTTATTTATGAAATGGAAATGTTTGGAAATTGAATAATTATGATTTAAGTGGAAAAGTGTATTTTAAAAATATGACTTAACTTGATAATTGGAAATTTGGTTTTAATTGAAATTGTTAAGTTAAGTAAATAAATGGGAATGTAGTCTTATTTATGAAGTGGGTATTTTAAAATAAAGTGGTAAGGTATTTGTTGAAATTAAAGAAGTAAAAGAATGTTTTTTAACTTAATAAATGAATTATAGTTTAATTTGGATATTTATTGATAAAATTTTATTTTATTAAATCATAAGTTAAATGATATCCAAATGAATATTTTGAAGTGGGAAATGTGACTTTTATAAGTTAAATTGGCTAAAAATTGAAACTTTAATGTGGCTGAAATATACAATGTTTTTGGAAAGTTTATAATTGAATGAATAAACTTATAAATGCTACAACTTTGAACTGAATATTATTTGACATTGAATTTAAATGGTTAAATGAATCTTATTTGGAAGATATTGACATTGAATTTATATGGTCTAAATAAATATGTTTCAAAATGTTTGGTTTCAGAGTTGTTATAACTTGAAAGTAATATGGCTTTGGAAATGAAATTATTGGAAATAGTATTTAATTAAGAATTGTCTTTAAATGTATAAATTTGGAACTTATTGGAAATGGAAGATTTAAGAATATGACCTTATAAAGTGGTTTGGGTTAAGGTGATTTAAAGGAGTATTTCAAGTTCAATAAATTGAAGGAAAAATTCAGTGGTTGGAAACTTGGGTGTTTTTTAAATGAGATATTGATTTGGTTTTTTGAATATAAAGGATATATTATTACCTTGGTTTTTGTAATGGGAAATGATACATTGATTTGATTTTGAAAGGAAATAATATAGTATTTAATTTTGAAATGGATATGATATTTTGGTTTTAAGTGTAAATGATTTTGAAATAAATATCCAAGGGTTATAATAATGTTGGGTTGTTAAAGAGACCGGGATCGGAAGTTGTTATACTCTCTGCCACCCCCGAAAACCACTTTAACAACAGTGTACGCGGTGGAGATTCCAGAATGAAGTTGGATGGTGGCGACGTCCTATTGAGGTATATACATGGACCCGACTCCCGTGAGTTGGCATAAGGTGGCTAAAACAAGAGCGATTCTCGTGCCAATGAGGTCATTCCTCTGATTGGACACACTCCTTCGATTTTATACTGTGTCTTTTGGATTGATTCGGCGGCCACTTTTATTTTTGATTTGGGGTGTGGCTCGAGGTGGGCGGTAGTTGCGGCTATGCGATACCACTAACGCGGATGCGTGATTGGAATATCTACTTGGCAATTCCTCGTTGTGCCGTGTCACCTACCCTAGCGCGCTTTATACGATTTTGGTTTTGTACCATACTTATGGAGTGCCCGCTAACGACGCCCGATACGGGGGAGATTATGGTACTGTATAGACATGGGAATATATAAATGTGTTAAGGTGGAAAATGTAAAGCCTTAACGCTTTTTTAAAGTAAGTTTATTTTACTATAGACATTATTATAGTAGCGAAATATTACTACATAGAAAATAGTTTACCGGATCCTTAGAGGATGGGCGGTCCCAAGCATTCTTTAAGTTACTTGTACCTTATATTACAGCCCCCTTGAGTTGGTTTGCATTGTATAAGTATGTATGTCCTGACTCGAGTGTTTTGTGTTTTTGCTTTACGCTCGGGTCAGACGGAGTGATACAGCATTAGAGGCTCACCTTCGGAGTTGGGGCTTTGCTTGAAGATCCAGCTATCTATTTCAATTTTGGTATTCAGTTGATTCCAGTTATCCATTTGATTCCAATGATATATTCAACTTTGTACTTGATTATTGTATTGATCTGTTGTATCTTGTTAACTCTGATGTATTTATATAGTAGCTTCATGAACTACTATCTCTTTACTTCCGCTGCATTATATTACTCTGTATTTGTGATCTGTGATTATTTATTTGTTGTATATTCTGAGATTTGCCAAATTTATTTTACAATTCGGTATTTTGAGCAATTCAAGTCCGAAATGTGCGGATGCGAATGGTTGAAAATATTAGGTTGTTACAATTTATTCCATATGAAAGTAAAAGAGAATCCTATTGTTTAAATCCTATTGTTTAAGTCCGACAAGTCTGTTTATTACAGTTTTTTGATATGAATGTTGAATCCTTTATTAAGGATATTGAAATCCTTTGTTATGAATATTGGAAATTTGGCACCATTGATAATTTGGAAAAAAGGGCTTGTATTATTGTTATTAAAAAGGAATTGAAATTTAAGCATTAGTTAGGGTGAAATCTCCATACATTTAGAAAATAATAAGTGCGTATTTAGTATATATTAATTACCTTAAATAGCGTACAATCATAACGTATGATTGCATGGTCAATTGGGTAATAATTATCATTAAATCTCCCTTAGGAAGGTAATTGATTTGTTAAGGAAAAATAAGAGGGAATTCTTATATAGCCTAATTAATGGACACGGTGAGGTATGGGATAATATAATAAGAGTGTTGTAAAATATGACTAAGTCATAAGTGGAACGAGGTCAGTCAAAAGACACATGGGAGTCTGCCCAGCTAATCTAGCTACCAGCAGTGAGACTTTGGGGCTGATGTGAGACATCACATATGATAAGTAGTAGCGATGATGGGAGGTTAGTCTTCTATAGGGTAAATCTATCCATTTAATCTGGCTACTAGTACCTACGAATAGTCAAGCTAATGTGAGATGTCACTGTGGGCACAAGTCATAAGACGAAGGACTTGCTTTGGGATTTTCAATGGTATTAAGTGGTTGTTTGAGAGCCTGCCTTTCTCCCCAAATGAAGTATTAAATGGTCCGGATTAGGTTTAGGCGCCGTTATGGATATCTTGGAAAGATCCACTTCAATAGGAAGTATTAAGTGTTCAAAGAGATTTCCATATAATGTTAGCTAGATTGATGCCTATATGTAGTCCGCCATGGGAATAGTTATTTAATTAAGGAGACCTACCTCAATTGAGGTCTTAAATGGTCAGAATCTACATATTTTCCATTAAAAGCTATTATGTGGCTTGGGTTCTATTTCTTGCATTGTTAGACATTTATTACGTTGGTTATATGTTATGGGATTGGGAAACTTACCTCCGTAATGGAAGGTATTTAGTGGTTGCTCGAGGGCCCGCCTCTAAGTATTAAATGGTTTTAAAACACGTAGACATATTCATATTTTGACATATACTGCCCAAATACTAAAATAATAAGGCTTGAGGTTTTTAATCAGCAGACACTTGTTATTCTGACTGCCTCCTCATTACAACCAGGTTAAGGAAGGAGTGGTGACGAAGATGATGCTTGAAGATGGCGTGAGCAAAGCTTTGGGCAGTTATTGCTATTTATTTATTGTTAACCGAAAAAATGGATCAACATCCTGGATTGAGTGTGAAAACACCAGCCCTGTTTATCAAGGCAAATAAAATAGGAAAAGCAATAGCAAAATTGCAGAAAAAGTAAAGAGACTGGAGATTTTTATAGTGATTCAGCTATTAATGAAGCATACATCCACTTTATAGCTTTTACTGATCAACTACTGTTATAAAGGTTTTGGATCATAATATGTTTCTTCTTTCCTAAGTTAGATTAAGCCACCATTGTTAGAGACCACCGGAAGGATCTCAGTTTCCCTTTAATGGCTATTGTGAGGGAGAAGAAGAATGAAGAAACAATGGTAGAGTTTCAGCAGAGATCAGAGAAGATGCCTTTTTGTTGCAGACGAGATGGTATTTATAGGGGTTGGAAAGTTCTTGGGTCGAGAATTGCTTTGTAAGAAGCCTATTGTCGTCATGCAGAGAGAGCTTAGGAAGTTTGGAGCCAAAAATTGCCAACCTTTTGGATCGGTACCAATCCGATCCAATTAAATCGGTATCGATACAAATCCTTAGCCAATTTTTTTCTTCGATTTGTTTGGGCATTCTTCTTACTTCATAATAATGCTCTTCGTGTAATTTTGTAGCTTGTTGATTTTTTTGATGATGAATCACCAGTGGATTAGATTGAACCGTATTCTAAATCAGATGAACCCCACTTCTTGAACTCGGATGCTTAGAATGTAATCAAACTTTGGTAGATGAGCTTAATGGAGACATAGGAGCATAAAACAAGTGAATCAGAGATCCAATAAAGCAACAATTTGGATCGGTGTAGATTCAATTGGATCGGATCGGCATAGATCAAAAATGTTTGCATAAAAATGCTCCAAACTTTTTGGGTGAGCTTGGTTGAGGCATAGAGTCACAATGCAAAAGCATTGGGGCCTTCACGAACTACCAATTCAAATCGATACTGATCCAATTGGATCAGATTGGTGCCGAACCAAAACGATACAATATTTTTTGATCAAACTTCCTGAAGTCCTTTGTCTTGTATTTTTAGGCAATCCGATTAAGTTTTGAGTCGTTCCGTTTTAGTCTGAATGTTCTAACATTGAATTCTGTTGGGTTAAAAACCCAGTTAAAATTTTCCCCATGGAGTATGCATCCGTTAAAAACAAGGTGTGCTATGGAATTATTTATCATTGGGTTTCTATTTTAAGGAGTTTCATTAGTCGTATCTAGCCATCTTGAAAGGCTATTTATGACGTAACGACTAATTGCCACTCCTTAGAGTGAATCTCCATTATTCGTAATTATGGAGTGATCTCAACTTGATAACTTCCAGAATGAATAAGAATATCAAGTAGGTCGAGTAAGGATATTTGAGTCCGTTCGGAGGAGTAAATTTGGGTCAGTACAGATCCAACTGGATCAGATCGGTACTGATCCAAGTACTAATTCATTTTTTTTATATACGGGCCGAGCCCCCTACTTCACTTCATTCTACTCGATCCAATTCCTTGCCTTCTAGCCAATTTGACCCTGTCCATACCCCAGCCTATCGATCCGACCGCTTCGTTTGCCCGAAAGCCGCCGCCGTCGATCTTTGCTTCTAGTGCCAACAGCCGCCATCCCCAAAAGTCGACGCCACCACTCTATTATCGTGATTTCTTATGATTCAAGGTGTCACCAATCCGACCCACCAATACCTTAGTTTAGGTTGCCTTGCATCAAAGATCGGTTTGCTCTTATCCATTTTGAAGGTTGGTGATTGGGATTTTGGTGCATTATCAACAATTGGTAATGGATACCGCGGAAGATTCGAATGATTGTGACTTTGTGGAAGAAGATAGAAAATCAGGTCTTGAATTTTTCATGGAACGAAGCTATGATTTTGCCCCGGTGCTCGCAATTTTTTGCTATCTTCATCCATAGAGTCAAAATTAACTTGCACTGTATTACACAGTCGATCCAGGCATAGATTCTTGCGGATTGAATTTGGTTTTTCTGGGATTTAATAATGGCATGGGGTAGCATTTGGTATGTAGCTCATGTTGTTATCACTTTCCAAAAGAACTAAAATCGACTTATACAGAGAATTTTCTACTCGATTTGGACCCATCGATCTATTGTTTCTTGCCTTGAATTGGTCCCGTCATTGCACAGTTGTTGTACCTAGAATAGGAAGGGTTTTCCAGGTCGCTTTGGACAACGGATCTGTTATCAATCATTGATCGATAACGGGTAAATGTAGAAGAAAAGAAATTAACAGATGATATGAATCGCACTTTCCGGTGTGAGTGAGCCATCTAGACAACATAGTTTGTTCACAATGTTTAGGACACCGAACCCATTCTCACATAGATTACACATCACACACTCCTGGTTAATACTTGAAATCTAGTCGGTGGTTAGTACGTGTCAATTATATTCTGGATTCCAAGCATCAACTATGTTAGGGTCTATAGTTTAGAGAGCAGGTGTACCTGATCATTTTGAACATATGCTTTCTTATATAGAATGACACGCAAATCTTCTCGGTGCAAATCGATTGAGGGGAACTCACCTCTTTCTGAAGTCGAGTCATCATCAATTCCAGCTGGATCTGTCGCTTCCATAACCGCTTGATTCCGGTTGGTCCCTTCGTCGATCACACCCTTCCTAACTTCAGAGTCTTACTGGATCCTCCAAAGAAAGCTTCTTCAATCCTTACACACTAGATGTTGCATAGCATTTGCTCACAATATGGTATCCTAAAGGACGATATGCTTCTGCCATCGAGAGGATAATTTTCTCATAGGCCACCTTTTGGATACGTGGCATACCACCGATACATATGCATGTATGGTACAGTGCCCCTGTTTAATCCAGGTTCTTCCAATTGGATACGCCCTGCTAACGTTCTTATATGTTTTGTTCATGCAGATGCTTAATTGTGCCCCAATTTTTGCTGATTTGCAGTATCTTTTATTATTCAAAAAGAGAGAGGCTAACCCATCATTTGTTTAGATCGAGATACAGCATAGCCAAAAACTTATACTAGATCTTCCCAGCAAATTTCCTTCATTTAAGAATCAGTTCTTTTTCGCTAAATGTCCAAAGGGATTCGCTGGTTTATGGACCACAGGGGGTAAGTCTCTTTCATCATGCCTGGAATTTCCTTTAATTTCTACAAATATTCTGAACAATCGTGTATTCCTTGCAGTTCTTCCAAAGATTGATAAGGATCTGGTGCTCAGCGCCGTTCTTAGCGCCTTGACAGCGATCGATGTTCAGGAGTGCATAATTAGGTTCTTGCTCACAGATGAAAATCTTCGTCGATGTGGGCTTCTCCACCCTAGGAGATCTGTCGGATTCCTCGGCGCTCCTCACCGCTCCAGGGCCTAGACTCGTTCTATTTCCACTTCAAGAAGAAAGTGACACATTCGATGGGTCAAAGAAGACCCCTGAGGAGATACAAATTCATGTCGGAATCGATAATCCGCTCAAAATGCCACCGATCCCAAAAGAGAAAGAAGAAGAGTTTGTTCAACGGATGGGCAAGGCTCTATTGATTTAAGGGCAGGATGAAGGAGAGATCAGTGAGGGGCACCCTCTAAATGAAGAAGAAATAGATTAGGATGTTAACACCGATGAGGGTGATGTCCACTTAGGCGTCAAGGCCCCATAGTTGAGCCCCAAATGTACTCCCTCACCTCCTTTGAAAGAATATACTGAAGAAGCTTCTCCCAAGAATAAACCTGCTGCCAACTCCTTGCCGAAAGATGCCGATATTGACTTGGGAGACACGAGCGACACTTCTGTGAATAAGGTTGAGTTTATGGACAACTTCGCTTCAAAAAGGTTGCCTTCCCAGCTTACTCAAATCATCCTTATAGGCATCAATGTCTTGATATTAGTCGGTGGTCGATCTGGTCTGTGTACTCTGCTGGAATCATCAAACAGCAGCACAAACTTCAATAGGATCACACACACACACTTTATATTATCATTATTTTCTAGGTTGTTTCAGTTTATCGAATGCCTTTTCCTAATGATGTTTTGTCATTTGCTGTAGGAAGCATGTCCCGTGGATTTTATAATGATCTTGATCGACCACTAGAGTCTCAACGTTCGCAGACACTTTTCCAGGTATCATGGTCCTCGGGAGATTGACGAGGAGAGGAAGAGGAGGAAAGATATGGAGGCCGAAGAGCGTAGCCATGCTGAAAAAGATCAAGGCCGTGATAGAGGAAGCGGCTATGAGAAAGAGGAAGTGCCCGATTGAACGAGAAGATCCGTTGAAGAGATTGAAAAGAGAACAAGTGCAGAAACCCACATAACAACTTCCTGCTTCAACTGGGATAACTTGTGATCTCTTCCATCCATGCTGCTACGACCGCCTCTCTCCCAATTTCTAGGCGTGTGCCTTACATTCTTCCCGCCGGTCCCCCATACCTACAAGCTGCATTCCCCAGCTTGTTCTTAAAATGGGTTCGTTAAGCCTAACTTGAATTCGATTCATGCCTAATCTTATTCACCCCATCTCCATGCGATTCATAGTGGTTTTGAGCAAGCTGAAGGGTGGGAAAGATTGTGTATGCAACTATCCACCGTTAATCGAAATAATTACTAAGAAATTCTCTCATTCAAGTTTGAAAAGGATGAGTATGAGAGGCAACTCGCAGATCATGACGTGGAGATCGAGAAGCTAAAGAAAGAGAGGGATGATGCCCTCAAGAAGGAGAGAAAGAGTGCTTCTTTATTTAAGGAGTTAAAATAATCCACCGACCATGTCACTCTCATATGTAGGGATGAAATGAAGAAGTGTCACACCGATGAGGTGGCTTTGAAATAAGAGCCGAGGTTAAGCGAGACGATGGTTGAGATGGATAAGAAAACCATCACCCAAGAAGTTTCTTCTCTTCATGAACAAGTTTCAACTTTGGATGTTGAGAAAAAGTAGCTAGTGATAGAGAAAGATAGCACGGAATCCGGCTTTTCGGAGCTTCAAGATACTTTTACAAATAAAATGGAAGGCTTGGATGCTACTATCTTGGGCTTCTATGTCAATTCTGTGTTGCATCAGGGAAGCCTCAGTTACTTAGGTCCGTTATTCCCTCGTAAGCTTGGTATCGTCTGGGAATAGATTCTGGCCCGATTCCAAGATATGGGAGGTGGCAACACTAAAGAGGAGGTTGTTCAGACGTACTTGAATGAAGACTCCCACCAACCTTTAGTAGAGGGCCGGGAAATCTTGAAGCTAGAGAGGGAAATGGAATCTATCGATGTCGTGGCCGCCGTTGAGGCTGTATCCGTGCATTTTCCTTCAGGCCCTAGTGAGTCGTCCTCGCATCTCCGTCCTAAGGAGACCGTCTAAGAAGATCGTTTCTACTTCTCCGTAGTTGGTGCTGCCATCAAAAGTAGGCAATGGTGAAGGCTTCAAAGTCATGGCGCACGAGTAGACCTCCACAGCAGGTAATTTCCTTATCTCTCCCATGCTTGAAGACTTCCAATTTACGCCTGATGAAATTGCTGAGATAACTGATCTTTATTCTAATATTATTGATAAAACCTCTCTTCCTACCGAGTTACCTCCCCGTTACGATGATGGGTATGCAGCTATTCTAACTGCATCAACCGTCATCTTCGGATTGGCTCGCAGTCGGTTCGCACTCCAAGAAAATTGCAGTGCAACATGGTTTGGACAACCCCTCTGTATCTCAAGAGGAAGGCTTGGCGGCTACTGATACATGAGAGCAGGCGGATCAATCTAGCCAACCAGACAAGGCAGAGGCCGAGCAATCGATGACCGAACCATAGATGATGGCAGTAAAGAAGGCGAAGATTAAAAAAAAGAAGTCATCAAAGAATTTTCACAGATTTCGCAAGCATAAAGTCAAAAGAGGGTCCGCCAATGGCCATGTTTCGGAAAGCGAGATTGCCTTGGGACTGGACAAGATCGAGAAGTTGCCGATCAGACCGTGAAAGTTGACCGATGAAGCGGTGAGAAGAAGTCTTGATTTTTTTTTTGCTCCTTTTGTTTTTTTGGTTTCTTTTTGTACAAGTGTAGAGTCTGCACTTATCTTTACTTCTTGCTATTGCAATAGTGGTGTTGTTTGTATTTTCTTATTCTTGGTCGATATTGTGCGGGCGTGGCCCTCGCTATTTGTTGTTTTATATAAAAAACTTTATAAGTAATAATACTATTGAAATTTAGGTGTAGCTTTATTTTTTCTACTTATCTATGTTTCATGCACTTATGCTACTTTTATTCGTCACTATTTTGTTACTCCTATAATTACTGCCAAAATTCTTTATTTGGAGTAACAGAACTATGAAGTGTTTGCCGCTTTTGAGCGTTGGAGTGTATATGCCCGCTAGTTCATGGGACCGCTCACTTTAAATACTTAGTGCAAGACTCGGTGCCCCTGGTGGTCTTCCGAATGCCCCCAGTCAGGTCTACACTGCAACTCCTATCTTTGAGAATTTCTAGCTTGAGATATTTGTACTTAAGTGATCGGTGACGCCGGAGCAACACCGATTACACGGTTACTTGTTAAGTCATTTTGTCGCGATGTTGACATTCAGGCGATCACACACATGTGTCGCCCGTTAGAGTGCTATTTTCTTGACTCCAAGGACAGTATGTGATTTTTTGCAATATAAGTGTTCCTTGTTTTTGGATGCACCTTTGCTGACCCAAGTAGTAGTGTGCGGTTGATGAAATGCACATGGTGGGGTCGAGACTTACATGGTCGTAGTTTTGTGAGCCAAGAAGCTATATGTGGCTTACAAGATGCATGACTTAAGTAATTACATTTGCTTGGGCAGGATTCCACAACTCGAGGAGTGGTGTGCGGCTTTGACTTAGGCATTCCCAGTGTTGCCGGAGTAACACCGGTTCTTAGAAAGCAGGAATCGAGGTCTTTCGATTTAACGATTTGAATTGATTTGCTTCTGTCGACTCTATGGGTAGATGGGGAATACTTGAGCATGATTCCACCATCTAAAGCAGCGATTAGATTGTTTTGAGTCGATTTGACCCCGTCGACTCAGTAGGTCACTTTTGTGCACACAATTTTATTGGTTCAGAAAGTAAAGCAATTTTATTAATAAAAGACGGGAAAATTCTACCTATTTACAATGCCTCTAGGATTCTGGGATAGCTTATTTGTGGGAAATAGGAAAAACATAAGATAATCTTAGATAAAGTAACGACGCAGCGATTCGCTGTTCCAAGCTTAGGGAATTTGGGTTCCATCAATGATTGTTAGCTTGAATGTGCCATCCTCTAGCTTCTGGTCGATCACATAAGGACCTTCCCAATTTGGTCTTAATGTTCCCGGTAATGGGTAGACCCGTTTGAGGGCAAGGTCTTCCACTTCGAAAGTATAGTTATGGACTTGGAATTGAAACATCGTGCGACCCTCTTTTGTTGAGCAGCAGTCCTTAACTCGGCTTCTTCACTCTTCTCATCGACCATATTGAACGACTCGAGTAGGAGCTGCTCATTTTTCCTTTGATTGAAGTTTTTCCTTCGATGATAGGGGATTTCTAGCTCGACTGGGATCATTACTTCTGAACCATATGCTAGGGCCAATGGGGAGTGCTCGGTTGCAGATTTGTGCGTTGTCTTGTAAGCCTATGGTGAGAGTGAAAGTTCAACTACCCAATTTGCTCTAGTTTTAGTTAGACTTGATGACCTTCTTTACTTCTTTCACTTTCCCGTTTGCCTGCGGATGTGCAACGGAGGAAAAAAAAAATTTCGATTCAGAAGCGTTTGCGAAAGTCTTCGAACTCATCGCTCTCGAATTGAGTCATGTTATCGATGATGATTTTTTGTAGTACTCCAAACCTGCAAATAATTTTTTTAGTGAAAAAATTAATAACTTTCTTTGTGCTAATAGTGGCTAGCAGTTCCGCTTTGTCCCATTTGGTGAAATAATCAACAACAACAATTGCATATTTGACTCCTCCGGTGGCCGTTGGTAATACACTAACCAGATCGATTCCCCAGACCATGAATGGCCATGGGCTGGCCATCTATGTCCGCTCTATCGAAGGAGTTCTTTGGATCTTTGGCATTGGTCGCACTGTAATCTACTGCATTGTGGTTTATTGTTGGCCAAAAATACCCATATCGGAGAACTTTCTTTGCAAGGGTTTTCCCCCCAGTGTGATCTCCGCAGTTGCCTTCATGAACTTCCTTAAGGATTCTTCGGACTTCGTTGTTGGTCACACATCTAAGCAAGGGGTAGAGAATTCCTTTGGTAGAGCATATCATCATATACTACAAACCATAGTGCCTTTCGAAGGAGCTTTTTCCATTGATTCTTGTCTGCAGGGAGTTTTCCTTTGAGCAGGTAGTCTTTGATCAGTGTCATCCATGTTTCAGGATCTTTAGTTGTTTTGAAAATACAATTGATATCTATCTCGCTTATGCTTGGAGCGGTCAAATTTTCAACTGGGACTAGCCCCAATGACCGAGCTTCTCCGCAACTAGCCAGATTGGCAAGATAATCCATCTTCGTATTTTGTTCCCTCGGGATATGAGTTATGGTGTAATGTTCGATGTCATTCGGTAGTTCTTGCACTTTAGATACATACGGGGCAAGATTCTCTCCCTGAGCTTGGTATTCACCTTTCACCTGGCAGATAACTAGCTGAGAGTCGCTATAAATGTGTGCGGATTTTGTCCCGAGTTCCTTCACATCTTTCAGCCCGGCTATCAATGCTTTGTATTTCGCTTCATTATTTTTTGCAAGGAATTCCAAGCGTAATGCATAGCAAATGGATCAGGAATTTCGAGCACGACCCCTACCCCCGAGAAGAAGTTGTTACATGCACCATCAACGAACAACTTCCAACGTTTCTCCACTTATGGAGTAGTTTCTTCTTTGTTATATCGTATTGTAAACTTAGCAACAAAGTCTGCCAGTACCTACCCTTTGATCGCTCTTCGAGGATGGTAGGTGATTTCATATTGATTTAATTTGATGTTCCATTTGATAATCCATCCAGAGGTCTCGAGGCGGTACAACACTTGCTTTAAAGGTTGATCTCTTAGTACTTTGATCGGATGTGCCTGGTTTCTAGATGCGATTAAGAGGCAATTGCTAGCTTTTCTAGTTTTGGATAGTTCTTCTTGGCTCTAGTGAATCTTTTACTGATGTAATATACGAGTCGTTGGACCTTAGCTTCTTCTCGTATGATTGCAACACTTAATGCATGTGGAGAGACTGTTAAGTAGATGAACAAATCTTCTCCATCTACTGGCTTGGAAGGATTGGTGGAGTCTCCATATATCACAGCAGTTCTTTGAAGGCAGTCTGGCAAGCCTCATCCCATTCGAAGTTCTTCTTTCCCTTCTTTAGTGCATTGAAGAATGGAATATATTTTTCGGTCGCCTTTGAGATGATCCGACTTAGCGCTTCAACTTTTTCATTCAAGCTTTGTAACTCTTTCTTGTTCCTTTGGGCCTCTATTTCTCATAAAGTGGTAATTTGTTTGGGATTAGCTTCGATGCCTCTGGCACTTAAAATGAATCCTAAGAACTTCCCCGAGGCTGCCCCGAAGTGGCACATAAGAGGATTGAGTTTCATCCCATACATGCAGAGTATTTCGAATGCCTTGGCGAGGTTGTCCAAGTGATACGTAGCTACGTTCAATTTAACTAGCATATCATCTATATAGACTTCCATGGTCTTCCCGATTTGATGTTTAAAAATGGCATTCACCGGTCGTTGGTAAGTTGCTCCAACATTCTTTAGGCCAAATGGCATCACCTCATAGTAGTATAATTCTAGATCTATGATGAAGCTGGTATTTTCTTGATCAGGTCCGTGCATCACGATCTAGTTGTATCCGAGTATGTGTCTATAAATGAGAGCAATTCATGTCCATCCGTCCCATCTATAAGCTGGTCCATCCTTGGTAGTGGAAAACTCTCCTTTGGGCAAGATTTGTTTAAATCAGAGTAGTCGATACAAGTTCGTCGTTTTCCATTAGATATCTTGACCAAGACTGGGTTGGATACCCATTTGGGATAGGTTGCATCACGGACAAAACCATTTTCCATCAACATATCCACCTCCTCTCTTAGTTCTTTAGACCGTTCGGGTCCTAGGCTGCGCCTTTTCTGCCTTACTGGTGTATGCTTGGGATCGATATTGAGTGTGTGGCATGCTATCTTTGGCGATACTCTACACATGTCGAAATGCGTCCAAGCGAATATGCCCAGGTTGTCATGAAGAAATTTGATTAGTTCTTGTTGCTTCTTGTTTCCAAGCTATGACCCAATTTTCAGGACCTGAGTTGGGTCATCCATATCGATTGGGATAGGCACTGTCTATTCTGCCCGATCCTTCCCGGAACTCTTCTTTCCAAGGTCCAAAGCCTTATCGAATCTGCTATGGTCCCCGAGCTAGGGCGATTCTGTAATTGCTATGCAGAAGGTTCACGAATGTAGAGAGTTTTCCCTATATTCTTCCCTTTTTCTTTTCTTTTAGACTCGCGTATCTCTGCGATGTAGCATTCTCTAGCAACGGTTTAGTCTCCTTTGATCACTCTAACTCCATTCTCTATTGGAAATTTCATGGCCAGGAACCACTGAGCTAAAGCCATCTTGAAATCTGCTTAGGAAGGCTGACCTAAGAAAGCATTGTACGCGAACATTTCATCTACAATCGTAATGGTTTGGATGAGAACGACTCTCCGGTCGACTTCCCCTAGTTCTATAGGCAAACCAATTGTTCCGATAGGTTGCTTAGGTTCACCGGTGAATCCTTGTATCTTTTTTGTCAGGCGGATGCATCTTTCATACTGACCTTCATCTGATCAAACATGCGTCTGAACAAGTTATTCACAGAGCTACCACTATCCACCGATACTCATCGGACTATGGCTGGTCTGATTCCTACTGACACGGCCATGGGTCGAGGGTTAGAGCTTCCATTCATTCAGTATCTCGGTTTCGAAATACAGTATCATTATTTAAGGTTCTTTACTGCTTGGCAGGAGTTCCGTCTTCAATCGCAAAGAATGAATATCTCAGGGCATGTTTCAACGAGCTCGCATATTGTTCCATTTATCCCTAACTCTTTTGCGTGGGATAAGGTCCTCCAGATATTGTTTCGATAATAAATCTTTGGCCGGTTAGTCTGGATCCTTCTTCACTGCTTCCGGCTTGGTTTTCCCGACCTTTGGGGGCTAGTGGTGCTACAGGCTAGTCTGGATTCTGTAGTTTCCTCACATACTGCTGAAGCTTGTTTTCCCAAATCAACTCTTCAATCAGGTTCTTCAAATGTCAGCACTCATTCATGTTGTAATCGTATGTTCCCTGAAAGCGGCATTACTTTCCAAACTGCTTTTATTCTTCAGTCACTTCCTTTTTAGGCGGTTCTTGTACTCCTCCATCCATTGCGTTGTATGGTAGATTTTTTCTGGAGTATCATTGAGCAGGGTGTAGTCTTCGGGCCTCAAGCTTTTAAACCACTTGTTATTTCTTTTTGGTTTGTTGGAATGCTGGTTTTTCCTTTTCTGTTTTCCATCCTTTCGTACGCTTTTAGCAGTGGTCCCGGAGATGTTTATACCTTGATTAGCTGCCATACCATTTTGGCTAGCATTGGTGTGTTGTGGGTTAGTAGGCTTTCCTTCTAGCTCTTCTGCCTCTTCCAATCTCAAATATTGGCCTATATTGGCTCGCCTTTTGGCTAAAGTCCTTCCTAGTGGTAGGTTGTTTCATTTTAATCCATTTTCCAAATTTAGTGTCAGGGTGAATAGCGCAGATCAAGGCCATGAAGACACTATCTTTGTTTGGGTTACTTACTTCGATAACTGCGATGTTGAACCAACTTATGAAAGATTTCAAAGATTCATTTTGTCCCTGAAATGGGCTTGATAAGGATATCATGTCTTTTGGTTGTTCCATGTGAAGTCTAATTGATCAAACAATTTTTTTGCTAATTCCTTGAAAGTAGAGATGGATTTTGGTGGAAGCCTGGTGAACCACATAGAAGCAGTTCCCCCTAGGAAGATTGGAAAACATCTACATCAAATAGAATTTGAAGCATTCGCTCCGTTCATATACCAAACGTACTTGTACAAGTAAGGTTTCACATCTCCAGTTCCATCGTAAGACGGAATGATCGGTTTAGTAAACTTTTCAGGGTACCATTCATTCAGAGTGGCATCAGTGAAAGGAGTCTGGCTTGGAGCGGATACCCATTAGTCATCTCTCATATCCTTATTTTTGTTCATCAAGTGCTTAATCATATCCATGACATATGCTTCCAATGTTCAGTGGTCCATGGGTTGGCTGCCGATGACTATGCCAGGTGTTTGATTTTATAAACGATCTTGGTAAGTGGGTTGAAGCCTAGGCTCTCCTGTCTTTGGGAGGGCCGTTCCCTTGGAGTTCTATTAGCTTGCGGTTGGCCGGATATGGGCATTTTGGGACTCTCTACCGATATTGAGTGCATTAGTATATTCTTCCAACTTGTCATCGTTAGGCTGCTCACCATCTTCAAAGTGGAGAGGTCCACTGTTATATCTTCTCATGGGGTTTTTGCCCCTAGATTTAAGTTTGAAGCAGGTTTCTCTGCAGTTGGTAGAGTGCTTGCGTTTCCTTCTTTGGCGATTTCTGTAACTCCACTCACTACTCCTTTCTTATTTTGCTATCTGCTTCTCCTGTTTAGGCCAGAAATTGAGGAATTCTCTTACTCCGCTGAAACTTCATCTTTAGGTGTCGTTCTGGGAATAGTTAGTGATTGGAGCACTAAGAGAGCATCTATCTTGTCCATAAGTGCCTACTGACTGTTTATCATTTTCTGGTTAATTTCACCAATCATCTGATTCAAGTCTCCCTTAGTCACAACTTCATGCTGAGTGGAGGATCCTAGCACTTGATCTCCGATGTTAGCTCCAAGTTGCAGGTTATTTAGGTTTGTTGACTTCCACTTGCTAGGGGATTGTTCCTTCTTTGGAAATAATTGCTCCTATGGATATTTCGGAGGTAGTTCTCTTTCTTTCCGATGCCATTGATTTCAATTGTTTTAACCCAAAAAATGGATCAACGCCCTAGATTGAGTTTGAAAGAACCAGCCCTATTTATCAAGGAAAATAAAATAGGAAAAGCAATAGAACATCGTAGGAAAAGTAAAAAAGACACAAGATTTTTATAGTAGTTCGGCTATTAACGAAGCCTACGTCCACTTTACAGCTTTTATTGATCAACTACTGTTATAAAGGAGTTTGGGTTACAGTATGATTCTTCTTTCCTAAGTTAGATTAAGAAATCATTGCTAAAGACAACCAAAAGGATCTCGGTTGTCCTTTAATAACCGTTGTGAGGGAGGAGAAGAGTAAAGAAATAGTGGCAGAGTTTTAGCACGGAGCGGATCTCTTTTCTGTTGCAGATGAGATGGTATTTATATGGGTTGGAAAGCTCTTTGGGTCAAGAATTGCTTTGTAAGAAGCCTATTGTCGTCATGCAGAGAGAGCTCGGGAAGTTTGGAGCCAAAATTGGCCAGCCTTTTGGATCGATATCGATCCGATCCAATTGGATGAGTACCGATCCAAATCCTTAGCCAATTTTTGGCTCCGATTTGTTTGGGCAAGATTCTTACATCATGGTGATTCTCTTCATGTAATTTCATAGCTTGTTGACTTGTTTTGATGATGATTCACCAGTGGATTAGATTGGACCATATTATGAATCAGATAAATCTCCACTTCTTGAACTTGGATGCTTGGAATGTAATCAAACTTTCGTAGATGAGTTTGGTGGAGACATAGGAGCATAAAACAAGTGAATCGAAGATCTAACAAAGCAACAATTTCGATCGGTATCGACAGTACCGATACGAAATGTATGCATAAAAATGGTCTAAACTTCTTGTGTGAGCTTGGTTGGGGTATAGATTCACCATGCAAAAAGATTAGGGCCTTCACGAACTACCAATTCGGATCGGTACCAATCCAATTGGATTAGATCGATGGCAAACCAAAAAGACAGCATATTCTTTGGTCAAACTTCCTAGAGTCCTTTGTCTTGTATTTTTAGGCTGTTCGATCAAGTTTCGAGTCGCTCTAGTTTAATCTGAATGTTATAACTCCCATTGAATTCTGTTGGGTTAAAAATCCAGTTAACATTTATTATGTTTTTATTGTACCCATGAAAGATTACTTTGAACAAATGATGTTACTGTTATTTTGAAGACTATGTTTTATTTTGTCTTATGACATTTGAATGTGTTTTAAAATGAATGAGTACAATTTGTTATTATATTTTGTTCCTTCCATTATGAGTTCTAAAAGAATAGTTATAGTTCTGTATTCTTATTGCTTTTACCAACCAACAGCCATCTTTGAAGTGGGTCTAAGTTTCAATGGGCCTTTTCTGGGTTGGAATTTAGGCCTATTTCGAGGCAGGCTGTTACATTCGATATCAGAGCTTAGGTTACCCAATCAATGGGAAAATTATATGTGTGAGAGACATACTTGTTATTTTGAAAAGTTTTTCAAAAGGTTTTTCAAAAAGCCTTATTATTATATATATATATATGTATGTATGTATGTATGTATGTATATGTATGTATGTATGTATGTATGTATGTATGTATGTATGTATGTATGTGTATGCGTGTGTGTGTGTGTGTGTGTGTTTATGCCCCTATTTATTTTAACATATGCACGCACACTGGGCAACTCCTTTTCTTTCAACATATAATACTATCTTAGGAAATCATCACTAAAGATTCAACCTACAGATAGTTGATATGGCTGATAATAAATTTCTTTCAAAATCAAGATCCCTGACCGAGGAAGACCCCTCATTTGTGTGATGACCGAATGGTTTAAACAATACCTTAGGCAAGCTGAATAAGTCCCAGTCCCTCCAACTGCACCAGAGGCACTTGCTGCCCTATCTGCCGATGCAGCACCCTATCCTATTGACTTCCCTAAGACATACAAGGACTTTGCTAATATGGAAGGAAAAACATGATCTAAAAATGAAGGATACGTGGAAGCCAAAGCATGGATTAATGACTGCGAGGAAATATTCCAAGAACTAGGATGGGAGGATCAACTAAAGAGAAGGACAACAGCTTGGCACCTTAAAGGGGAAGCTTTAGATTGGTGGAACTTAGTAACTAAAGAAAATGCTGATAGAGTTTTCACTTGCGATGAACTTAAAGACAGATTTAAGTTAAGGTTTATGTTGAGAGCAAAAGTGAGTTTACAACTGGAGAAATTCATACAGCTTAGGCAAGTAGACTCCAACTTAAGAGGTACATTAGTAAGTTTATAGAGTTTGCTAAGTTCGGGATGAGCTTGATAATTACGCTAATGAAAAAGGCCATGAAGTTCATGAAGGGTCTAAACTTCCCGCTGAAAGAAATGTTGTTGACACAAGTTCCCGGGGCATTACATATAAAACGTTGGTTGAGATGACTTTGTTGAGTCAGCAAGTGTAGAATAAAAAGAGGCGGAGGCTGGGCTTACCCAAAAGTAAGAAAGGTCCAAAAGGGAGACTTTTGGGAAAATAAGAAGTCAAAAGGGAAATTCAAGAAGGATGGTAAAGTATGTAAGAGAAGCCAGGAAAAGGGTCATAAGGCTGAAGATTGTAGGGCGAGTCTGATAATAGAAGCTTTTAAAGGGAAGTGCTATAATTGCCACGAAGAAGGGCAACTCAAGAACCAATGGCCAAAATTAGCAAAGTAAGGGTCAAATGGATATGTCTATGCTATCGAGGATGTCCTTACTTTGAGTAGACCACCTAGAGATCAAGGGAAGGCAGCATTAGAAGGTAAAACTCTTATTGTTGTGGTTACCATTCGTACTCTATTTGATTCTAGAACATCACATTCCTTTATAGCTAAGCATGTAGTTAATTGCTTAAACCTTCAAACCCAAACTATCACCAGCCCAATAATGGTCTGTAACCTTATTGGTGCGGTCGACATATCTCTCTTAAATTTGCAAAGACCTGGTTGTGGACATATGCAATGTTGATTTCATATGTAATGCGTACATTCTAAATTTTGAAGGGTATGGACTTATCTTGGGTATGGATTGGATAGCATACTATGGAGCAATTCTTGACTGTGATAGAAGGGTCATACGATTAAAAAGTTGTAGAGGCCGTGACCTAGAAGTTCTTTGTACACCCTAAGGCTCAGTTGAGTCAAGTTATTTATACTCGCTAAGCCTACCTTTTAATGAGCTATCATTTATACCTGTAGTCATGAATTTCTTGATGTCTTTATGGAAGTCTCGGGTCTCCCACATAATAGGGAGATCGAGTTTATAATTGATTTGGAGAAGGATGCAAGGCCAGTCGCTCTGCCTTTAAGACACATGGCCCCCAAAGAAAGAAGAGAGTTAGACAAACAGATCTATAGCAATAGAAGAAAGGATTCATCCATCGGGTACCTTGGAATGGTGATCCCATGTTGTCTTCGCATCGAGGCGAACAGCTCGTTGAGATTTTGCATCGATTACAGGGAGCCGAAAAAGTTAACAAGAAAGAATAAGTATCCTCTACTGAGGATAGATGACTTTTTTGACCAATTTATAGGAGCCAAAGTCTTTTCCTAATTAGACATGGAAACCAGATACCATCAGTTAAGAATTGCAGAAGAAGGCAAGTTAAAGATCGCATTATGCATGGGAGATAGGCTCTATGAAAGAAAAGTAATGCTTTTTGGATTGACGAAATCCTTTGCATACTTTGTATATTTGATGAGTAGGGTGTTTAGGGGAAAATCAATAAATTCATCGTTGTATTCATGGATGATGTCTTGGTATTCTCCAAAAGCGAAAAGGAGCATGAGAACCACCTAAGAGAGATACTAAGAACTTTAAGAAGGCATTAGCTTAAGGCAAAATTTGCTAAGTGTCACTTTTGGACGAAGAAAGTTAGATTCCTTGGACATATTGTTTTCGAGCAAGGACTGGCGGTGGACCCTGCCAAAGTGGAGGTTGTTCAAAGATGGAGAGTTTCTAAAAATGCATCAGAAGTTAGAAGTTTTCTAGGGTTGGCAGGATACTATAGGAAGTTCATAAAGAACTTTGCAAGAATAGCAGCCCCCTTAAATCACTTGACTAAGAAGAACCTAGTGTTTTCTTGGGATAATGGATGCACTAAGGCATTCGATAAGCTTAAAGAGTTATTGACAAGCGCGCCTGTGCTCACTTGTTCCAACGAGACCAACCATTCATGGTTTTCACAAATGCTTGTGGCACAGGATTATGAGAAGTCCTAATGCAAAAAGGGAAGGTAGTTGCTTATGTTAGTAGGAAATTAAAGGACCATGAGAAAATATATCCAATTCACGACTTGGAGTTGGCAGCTATTATCTTTGCCTTGAAGATGTGGAGGCATTATCATTTGGGAGAAATGTTTGAGTTGTTCACTGACCATAAATCACTCAAATGCTTATTTTTCTAGAAATATTCAAACTTGGCGACAACAGAGATGGATGTAGTGTATAGCATCATTTGCTTTTGATATACAATATACCCTTAAAAAAGGAAACGTAGTCTTCGACGCCTTTAGTTGGAGGCACGCTACTCTAAGCGCTGTATATGAATGGAGGAAATTATAGTATCTCTTAAATTTTAACTTCCTACTACCAACAGAACCCATCCAAGGCTTTTTAGATGTAAAGGAGGTTAGACCCACTTTAATGGACCGTATTGGGCTTGAGTAGATAAAGGATGAGAAATTAGTGGAGATTTTGGAGAAGTTGAGAAGAGGAGGATATTTTCCACATGCCAGTAGATACTCTGCCGATGAGAAGGGATGGTTGCGAAGGGATGGACACTGTTGTGTCCTAATGATTAATGGCATATTAGAAGAAGTACTTACGAAATGTCACCACTCTTAGATGACAATTCACCCTGGAGGAGATTAAATGTATTAGGATATGAAGAGGATTTTTTTGGTCTGGAATGAAGAAAAGAGTAGCTTAGTTTTTTATTAAGTGCTTGACATGTTAGAAGATAAAGGCCATGCAAGGAAAGCTCGGAGGGTAACTATTACCTTTAGAGATTTTGACTTGGAAATGGGAACACATTTCAATGGATTTCGTGGAAGGATTACCTAGGAATCAGAGGGGTAATGAGGCCATTTGGGTTGTTATAGATAGACTCACTAAGAGTGCCCATTTTATTCCAATTAGGAACAATAGGACTATCGCGTCTCTTGCACATATTCACATTAAGGAGATAGTCTAATTACATGGCATTCTGACGAGCATTGTTAGTGATACGGACCCCTTATTCACTAGAGAGTTTTGGAGGAGTTAATAAGAATCTTTAGGAATTTTGTTGAATCTCAGCATAGCTTACCACTTAGAGACAGATGGTTAAATAAAAATGGTAAATAGAATTTTGAAGGACACGTTGAGAGCTTGCATCTTGAACTTCGGACGGCATTGGGAGCAGCATCTACCATTGGTCGAGTTCACATTAATAATGGCTATCAAGCAACGATTAATATGGCCCCTATCGAAGCACATTGTGGATGGCCATGGAAATAGCCAAGTTATTGGTGGGAAACCACCAACAAAATTTTGCTCGTACCTAATTTGAATTGTTATACCATGGAAAAAGTAGAATTGATCAGGTAACGAATGAAGGCAGCGCAAAAATGCCAAAAATCCTATGCAGATAAGAGAAGGAAAGAGCTAGAATTCGAGGTAGGAGATATGGTATTTGTTAAAGTCTCCCCTCTTAGAAAAGTTGTTAGGTTTGGCAAGGCAAGAAAATTGGCTCCTAGATTTATTAGGCCATTTCGAGTTTTGGAAAGGTTAGGAACACTTGCTTACCACGTGGAGCTTCCAAACAAATTAGCAGGAGCCCATGATGTTTTTCATGTTTCTCACCTTAGAAAATGCCTGTATGACACCACCATTGTAGTAGAGCTTGATCAGATAAGGGATATAAAGACGGAACAAATGGCATTTCGTGTAACTGCACATATTATGGAGCATGGAACTAAGAGACTCCACTACAAAGAAATTAGATTGGTTCGAGTGCAATAGTGTAACAACCCTAGTTTTTAGCCATTTATTTTATTTTAATTATTTAAATTTTAAAGGTATTTTATATAATTTGTGTTTAAAAATATAGTTTAATTATTCCATTTGAAGATATATTTTTATAAAATTTTATATGTCAATAAAATCTAATAATAACTGTGAAATTTAAGCTAAGTTTGAACGGTTAGATTTCGCGTTCAACAGACGCGTTAATTATAGGGTATAAACAACGTAATAAAACGTGTGTTTTTAAAATGCTATTTTTATCGAAATTTTTAATGTTTTAGACTGCGTCTGTTTAACGTAGTGTAAAAATCAAGTTTTCGAATAAATTTGAAGGAAAATATCAGTCAGAGATTTTATGGCAACCGTTACGTTGTTTTAATTGACGGTCTGTTTTCAAATAAAATTGCATACGTTTTTTTTTCTAAAGCCTACATAAATATTTACCATTTCATTTATTGATATCAAAAAAAAAAAATCAAAAAAATAAAACTGAATGAAAACCAACTTGGCAACGTTCAGGACTTATAAATCAATGCATGCATTTTGAAACTGATACGTGCACTCCACTCTTTTCCTTTGCTCTGTTCTCTTCAGTTTTACACGATGCAAATAATTGAATCAAACCATAACTCACGCATGCATTAAATCCAGTTGTGTAACTGACTAAATCTTATATCACGTAAACATATTTATAACTTTTGTAACTGAAAGTTTTAAATCTCTACAGCTTCCTCTTTTTCCCCTGTGTTTTTGCCTATGATCTAGTATGGTATCTGCGAACGTCCAAATACATTTGTAAACATATTTAATACAAATCAAAATTTATGTAAATATAAATGAATCATCACACACGTATTCATATTTATATATATAAAACTGATACTTTAAACCATTTAAGCTGCTTGCCCTTTTCTCCCCATTTGTCCATTTGATTCCGCCTCAAACAAATCCTTTTATTTGCAAATCATCAATCTAAAATCACGCCTACATTAAATAGTATAAGATTTTGAAATCAAAGCTTCTCATAAAAATTGCAGTTATCGCATGCATTAAATCTAGATTTCAATTGGCAGTTTTAAATCACGCATTCATACTTAACCTTGCCTATCTTTTCAACTTCTCAATTCCCATGTATATCTCTCTATTTCACCTTTATTGTGCAATAAATAAACAAATAAATAAATAAAATTTTCCGTTCCTAATCACACATATAATTCAAGCAAAGTATCCTGGAAGGAAATTACACAGTCCATATTCATCAAATCTGGAAATTTATAAGGCACGCATGCTTTTGAAAAAAAAAAAAAAAAAAAAAAAAAAAAAAAAAAAATTCTTATAACGTGCAAACATTTATATTTGGAAGATATATCACGCATGCATTAAAACTGGAAATGAATCACGCAACCTACAGTTAAAACAAATCTATATGTATTTGCTTGAATCACTAGTTGTATCAGCACCTCTGCCGTTTCTTAAGACCAAGGGAATATTGCATTGTATCACTATTTGCCGTTTGTTTGCCTATAAATCAATGTATAAACTAAATCACGTATAAGCATTTATCATATAGAAACTGATGTTTTCATTCCCATTTATCTCTCCTTTAATTCATACGAAGATTTAAAGCAAATATTTACCAAATCAATGCTTGAAATTTGAACGTATTCCCTGACATCTTGTATAATTGATAACTATTGATTTATCTCCTCTGATTTAGCTCGTCAGTTATATTCAAAGCCCTATATATTTATCCCATTGCTTTAATCACGTGAGTAAACAATTAACATAAGAAACTGATGCATTCAATCAATTGTGTATAACTGGCAGCAGATTTGATTTCTCTTCCTCTTAATATTGAAACCTTTATTTCTTTGAAACTGAAAGGAGAAATCATGCATATATGCAAAACGTTCAGACTTCAAAGCATGTTTGCTTTAACCATGCAACTGTTTAATTGGAACATATTGTGAAATCAAAATATATTCATAATGAGCAGTTTAAAATCACACATATCATCTGGAAAGAAAAAAATATAAATCAAGCACCCTTCAAATGCGCATCAGTTCAAATTTATGTGCCTTGCCGTTTTATCATTTAATCACACATCACATAAATTTGAAGTTATAACAATGTATACCTGCCAAGATACCAGTTCTCTGGTATGAGCTCAAATCACGCAGGAAATTAATCTGGCATTAAATTATCATCAAGCTTTATACGTTGTGAAACTCTTGGCTTCCCCTGTATATTTCGAAGATTTATCCTTTTGCAAACTGATCAGTAAATCACGCTCATAACGTTCTAACAGAGGAGTGGTAGGAGAGATCAACGCTTACATTAATACTCGTACGTTTCATATCTGACTATTTCGCAAAATCCATCTATATATACTTTGCTTTATCTTCTTTAGTTTCATTCTCTCTTGTCTGTTCTTCTCGGGCTCGAACTCTTATCAGGTAAATGGTCTATGTCATTTTCTTTTCTTTGTTCAGATATTTCCTCTTCCTCGAAAATTTTGTTTTATCTCTGCCTTGCTCGGCCACACTACCATTTATCCACTTTGTTTTCTCTAAGAATCTTATCATATGCCTTGAACAACATATGGATCTGGGTTTATAGAGTTTTCTTTTTTTTTCTTTTTTTTTTTAGTATACATAATTAAGTCAGAGGTACTAACTTTATAGAACTGAGAGGTTACTTTGAAAAAATTTTTACATATGTAAAACCAAGTTCTATCAAACATCTCATTAACCTGAGTTTTCTTTTGATTTCAAAATCATGGGTTCGACTAGGGGTATAATAAGGAATTTGCTCATTTTTCTCCTTTCAGACAAACTGTATTTGTAAACTTAGACCAGGTTTGGGTTCTAGTTTGGGTAAGTCATTGCAAAAGAGGATAGAAGAAGAAAAGAGCATAGAGGCATATATGAGTGAATTAAGAAAACGTAGTTGAGTGGTAGTCTGCATTTATAAAATTCATAGGCTGTGCATATCTGTGTATCACACGGTGCACGAATGGATCAGTAAAAACTTGCTTTGGATATGATGACCAAGCCTTGTGAGTGAATTCATCTAACCTGAGTGTTTAGTAAAAGGCTGGAGTTTGGGGATGCTAGTAATAGTTGAAGATAGGATGAGGTGTGTCTGTACAGTTTTTAAGCCTGGAAAGTTTAGATTGAAGATGGATGAAGTCATAAAGCAATGATGCAAATTAAGTTTAAAATGTAAGATAGTAGCTGGATTTGAAAAAGTGACTCTAAGTTTGAGAAAAATTTAAGCAACAACATTTTCATAATACATAGGAATGCAAGTGTGCACGTGTAAAATGTATATATCACGGCCATAAAGCAAAAGAAGTGTGCACGTGTATGCGTATTCAACATTTTGTCGTTTTTTGTTTTAGGAAATTTTGTCGTAATTTTTGTGTTAGCACGGTTCACGTTTGGGGTATATTTTGGTCTATTTACACGGTGGAGTGGTCGAGCAAATCAAACCAATTCTCTTCCTATTTTAATTTTTCCTTGACCGTAAATTCTAAAGTCGCGTATTCAATATTTTGAATCCTGTTATAGATTTGAATCTAGGCGACATCCGAAGAATTTTGATCGTTACTCTCTGTCGTTCTTTTTCCGGTGAAATTGTCGTTTTGAAATTCAAATTTTCTGCAGCTTTCAGGTGAGTATTTCTCACCAGACATACGTATTTATATTTTAGTAAATTATTGCAAGTGTATGTGTAAAATTGTATTTCACTATTATCTGTCTGTAGTGTAATATAGAATGACGGACCCCAATTAAATTGACACCTCATCAGTTATTATCTGTTGTATTATATTCTGCAGTTATATTATATTATTGTTTATTTACTGCTTAAATCCCCACTGCAAGTTCCCTGTTATATATATATATTGTTATAGGCTGAAATGATAGGCCTAAATAATTATTACTGTTCACATGTTTGTTAACTGCTGTAAATTTACTTGGGATTGCGGGTTTGAAATGATAGAACCCGGGGTTTTATAAATTACGGGTTGAAATGATATAAATCCGTATCACTTGACCTAGGCTAGAAAACTATATACAGGCCCGTGGTTCTTATAATATTTTCTGAAATATTAAAAAAAATTATTTTGGAAGTTAAATATTTGGGTTAATATCTTTAAAAAGCTTTTATTTGATTTTTGAACAAATATTAAATGTAATAAATAAATAAATATTTGAGTAAAACTTTGGAATATAACTTATGTTGGAAATCCTGAATTTTGAAAGAATAAGATTTCAATTAATAAATAAATAGATAAATAAGTTATATTTGGAAATATTTATTAAGTTAAACAATCTATTACAGCATTTAAATGCTGTCTTTATGAAATTGGACTAGTTTTACCCATAACTTTAGGTAGCATTTCCTAAGTGCTATGGAATCTAGAATTTGATTGCTCTAAAATTTATGGAATTTGATAAATTTTATTTTACCTTAAGTTTTGGAAAAACTTAAGACATAATATTTATAACTGTATTTTCCTAAATAAATTAAAGATAAATATTCTGGTATTATGTAAATTTTGGGAAAAATTTAATGGTTAAAATTTGGAGTTTTATTTATGGAAATTATGGGAATATTCAAGACTAAAAATATAAAACATTGATTTGTGAAAGAATAAAACCCAAACTAAGTTTTGAATAGTAAATACTCCAATTGGATATATATAAAAATTGAAATGGTTTTGGGAACATAAAGGGATATTTAAATTTTGGTTAAACTTTAAATAAAGAAATATATTTGTGAAGCTATGTAAATTATCTTCTTTACAAAGTAACCATAAAGTTAACCCATTTATATATATACCGTTGAATGTCCAAACCATTGTGTTTGGGAGTTATGGATTTAAGTAAAGTTTCCAAAACATTATCCTTTGAAGATATAATTCAAATATTTGGTCTCCAGATATTATAAACAGTATGGTTTTGGAAAGAATTATATTTGAATATAACGATATCCTATTGTTTTGGGTTTTAAAATGATATCGTATCTATAGTTTTGAAATGGAAATGTTTATTCTGATTTAAAGTATAAACTGTTTTTAAATAACCACGGGTTATAATAACGAAGGGTTGGCAAAGAGACCGGGATCGGATATGGACATACTCTCTGTCGATACCGAAAACCACTTTGACTAACCGTGTACGCGGTGGAGATTCCAGAATGAAGTAGGTTGGTGGTGACGGTTTCTTGAAAGGTATATACGTGGACCCGACTCCCGTGAGTTGGCATAAGGTGGCTAAAACAGGAGCGATTCTCGGATTAATGAGGTAGCTCCTCTGATCGAACGCACTTCTTCGTATACCATTCTATTGCTTATGTGATTGTTTGGGTGCACCCTTTGATTTGGGAGTGTTGTTCGAGGTGGGCGGTTGCTGCGGCTTCGCGTTACCACCGGTCCGGATAGCAATTGGTATATCTACCCTGGCATTGCCTAGTTGTGCCGTGTCACCTACCATATCGAGCCTTGTACGAGTTTGGTTTTCTCCCGTAGCCCGTGTGGTATCCTCTAGTTGCTTCCCGAGTAGGAGGAGCTATGATATTGGATGGACTACTGGGACTATTACGTGTTAAGGGCTATATGGGTAACCCCTTAATGCTAAGAAAAAAGTATGTTTATTTTATAAATAGACACTATTATAATAGCGCAATATATTACATAGTAAATAGTTTGACGGATCCTTAGAGGATGGGCGGTCCCAAGCATCCTTTAAGTTACTTGCTCTATATTACAGTACACTTGATTTAGCTTACATTATATAAGTATGTATGTCCTGACTCGAGTGTTTTGTTTTATTGTATGCTCGGGTCAGCCTGAGTTGCAGCTTCAGTTTCTTCTCCGTAGCTAGGACACTCAATAGATCATTCGTGCTATTGGAAGTTGTTTCAGCCTTTATCCTTTCTGGAATTCAAGACTTTGAAGACTCTCTATCTGTGTATGTTAAAATTTGTATTGAGGATTATAGACAATGTAAGTTCTGTTTTGTAAAGATGTATCAGTGGCTTCATGAACCACTAAATTTTTAATTTCCGCTGCGAGATTCTGATATCTGTGTATGTGATTCTGCGATTTATTTACTGTATATTCCGAGTTTTGCCAAATTTATTCTACAATCTATTATTTTGAACTATTCCAGCTCGACATGTTCTATTATTGTCGAATTCGAATGGTACAAAATAGTGGGTCGTTACAGCTGGTATCAGAGCTTTGGCTCTCGGCAAAACTTAGAATGTATGATAAATTTGATTTATAGAATCACATTCATCCGAGCTTGAATCTCTTCCTTTTCGAATTTGGAACATTCCCTGTGGTTCCAAGGTTCATTCGTGTCCCTCACTTTTCATCTACTTTAGATTCTGGAGTGCCCCATAACTCTACTTCGGATGATCTTTATAGTAAATTGGCGGTCTCGCCGTTATTCTAATAAAGGGGTGAAACTCCTTTACCATTAGCATTGATTCACCAGAGATTTATATTTATCCTCGGTTTATATGCCAGTATCTTTGGTTATTCCGAACTCTATCTCTTCGGATCAAATATAGATTTACCCAATCATATCGATCCGACTCTTTAAGTCACGGTTGATCAGATCAAGGTTGTCCGCGATTTATATAACTTACCCAGTTCCTTATTTCTGTTATTTAATCATCAGATCTTCTGATTTCCACTTATCTTGGATTTAATTTGATTTGAGTTCATCAAAATTTGAATCTTTATCTTTGTTTTGGAAAATTTATTTCTATATTTGAAAATAAAATCTAATATTATATATATGAGTATAATTTTCAGAATTTTATAATTAAAGTAACCATTTGTCAAGAGATAATAGTTTTGTTTTATTTTGATTTTGTAAACCATGTGTTTTGGCTAAAATAAATAATTTAATATAAACAAATGGTTATAAGTTAATTTAGAACAGAAATGAATTTAAACAAGAACTTGAGAATTTAATTTCTGATGATCTCAAACCTTGTGTTTAAATTTTAAAAGGATGTAATAAGTATTTTCGAATAGAAATTTGTTTCCAAATTTTTTTAAAAATATAGTACTTTTCTCTTTGTCGCTGGAAAATAATTTCGGTGATGACTGCAGCATCATCGACTTTCATTTTCGAGTTTCGAAGTGAAAAGACCATTCTGTAGTCTGGCTACAGTGTTACCTTGAGATTTTAATTGATTTGAATTTCTAAAATATGACTTAATGTATATAGATATATAATTTAAATTGATTTGACATATTATGTATATATATTTATCTATCTCTAAATGGTTGAAGGAAATCAGAAATTTAATTCTTAAGTTTTATCTTTGGGAATAATTTCAATAATTAAAAATATAAATTTGGAAAAAAATATATTTCCAATTGGAGATAATTAAATTTGGAAGTTTTAGTTGTATAATACTCAATTTCATTTCAATATGACTTACCTTGATTTTCAAAAGTTAAAAATGAATTTGGATAATATACAATATAAAAGGATTTTATAAATAAAAATTTGAGTGGTTATAATTAATATTATACACTTAAATTTTAGTTATAAAAGATTAAGTGAGATAAATAAGAAAAAGGGAATTTAAGGAATTTATTTAAATAGCCTCATAATCAAAATTTGATAATTGAGATTTTGGTTTTCAAATAAAAATTTCAAGTATAACTTATAAAAGGAATATCTCATAAAATAGGTATTTCAAATAAGTGTTAGGTTATTTGTTAAATATAGAGATAAGTAAAATAATGGACTTTTGAAATAAAATAAAGTTTATTTAGATATTACCTTCATAAAAGTTTGTTTTAAAAAATAAGTAAAATATTATCCAAATGAATATTGCAGAATTGAACTAATTTGAAATACTATTATATCTACGGTAACATATTTTAAGTGTTGCTGTTTCTAAAAATAAATGTTTTGAAAATTATAATTGAATAAATGAAGTTTATTTAAAAAAAAAAAATGTTATGATTTTGTAGTATGATTTCTAAAAGATAATATCTATAAATTTTAATGACTTTCAAAGTATTATAATTTTCAAAGTATTATGATTTCAAGTTATTATCTTATTTTATTTTCAAACTATCTTGAGTATCCTTGGTTTCCTATCTACTACAGAATGAGGAGACTATTGCTTATACCAGTCTATTTAGAAATCTTTCTCTAATCTTTGAAATCTTTGTTACTCATCGGGACCTGAGCACCGCTGAGCACCCATAGGCTGACAGTCAAACTGAAAAAGTAAAACCGATTCTTAAAGATCTTCTTCGTGCTTCAAAATCCAGAACTATTCGTTTAAGATTTGTGTTATCTTCGTTGTTTCTCTTCTTCGTTCCTTTTCGAGGACGAAAAGTTCTTAAGTGGGGGAGAGTGTAACAACCCTAGTTTTTAGCCATTTATTTTATTTTAATTATTTAAATTTTAAAGGTATTTTATATAATTTGTGTTTAAAAATATAGTTTAATTATTCCATTTGAAGATATATTTTTATAAAATTTTATATGTCAATAAAATCTAATAATAACTGTGAAATTTAAGCTAAGTTTGAACGGTTAGATTTCGCGTTCAACAGACGCGTTAATTATAGGGTATAAACAACGTAATAAAACGTGTGTTTTTAAAATGCTATTTTTATCGAAATTTTTAATGTTTTAGACTGCGTCTGTTTAACGTAGTGTAAAAATCAAGTTTTCGAATAAATTTGAAGGAAAATATCAGTCAGAGATTTTATGGCAACCGTTACGTTGTTTTAATTGACGGTCTGTTTTCAAATAAAATTGCATACGTTTTTTTTTCTAAAGCCTACATAAATATTTACCATTTCATTTATTGATATCAAAAAAAAAAAATCAAAAAAATAAAACTGAATGAAAACCAACTTGGCAACGTTCAGGACTTATAAATCAATGCATGCATTTTGAAACTGATACGTGCACTCCACTCTTTTCCTTTGCTCTGTTCTCTTCAGTTTTACACGATGCAAATAATTGAATCAAACCATAACTCACGCATGCATTAAATCCAGTTGTGTAACTGACTAAATCTTATATCACGTAAACATATTTATAACTTTTGTAACTGAAAGTTTTAAATCTCTACAGCTTCCTCTTTTTCCCCTGTGTTTTTGCCTATGATCTAGTATGGTATCTGCGAACGTCCAAATACATTTGTAAACATATTTAATACAAATCAAAATTTATGTAAATATAAATGAATCATCACACACGTATTCATATTTATATATATAAAACTGATACTTTAAACCATTTAAGCTGCTTGCCCTTTTCTCCCCATTTGTCCATTTGATTCCGCCTCAAACAAATCCTTTTATTTGCAAATCATCAATCTAAAATCACGCCTACATTAAATAGTATAAGATTTTGAAATCAAAGCTTCTCATAAAAATTGCAGTTATCGCATGCATTAAATCTAGATTTCAATTGGCAGTTTTAAATCACGCATTCATACTTAACCTTGCCTATCTTTTCAACTTCTCAATTCCCATGTATATCTCTCTATTTCACCTTTATTGTGCAATAAATAAACAAATAAATAAATAAAATTTTCCGTTCCTAATCACACATATAATTCAAGCAAAGTATCCTGGAAGGAAATTACACAGTCCATATTCATCAAATCTGGAAATTTATAAGGCACGCATGCTTTTGAAAAAAAAAAAAAAAAAAAAAAAAAAAAAAAAATTCTTATAACGTGCAAACATTTATATTTGGAAGATATATCACGCATGCATTAAAACTGGAAATGAATCACGCAACCTACAGTTAAAACAAATCTATATGTATTTGCTTGAATCACTAGTTGTATCAGCACCTCTGCCGTTTCTTAAGACCAAGGGAATATTGCATTGTATCACTATTTGCCGTTTGTTTGCCTATAAATCAATGTATAAACTAAATCACGTATAAGCATTTATCATATAGAAACTGATGTTTTCATTCCCATTTATCTCTCCTTTAATTCATACGAAGATTTAAAGCAAATATTTACCAAATCAATGCTTGAAATTTGAACGTATTCCCTGACATCTTGTATAATTGATAACTATTGATTTATCTCCTCTGATTTAGCTCGTCAGTTATATTCAAAGCCCTATATATTTATCCCATTGCTTTAATCACGTGAGTAAACAATTAACATAAGAAACTGATGCATTCAATCAATTGTGTATAACTGGCAGCAGATTTGATTTCTCTTCCTCTTAATATTGAAACCTTTATTTCTTTGAAACTGAAAGGAGAAATCATGCATATATGCAAAACGTTCAGACTTCAAAGCATGTTTGCTTTAACCATGCAACTGTTTAATTGGAACATATTGTGAAATCAAAATATATTCATAATGAGCAGTTTAAAATCACACATATCATCTGGAAAGAAAAAAATATAAATCAAGCACCCTTCAAATGCGCATCAGTTCAAATTTATGTGCCTTGCCGTTTTATCATTTAATCACACATCACATAAATTTGAAGTTATAACAATGTATACCTGCCAAGATACCAGTTCTCTGGTATGAGCTCAAATCACGCAGGAAATTAATCTGGCATTAAATTATCATCAAGCTTTATACGTTGTGAAACTCTTGGCTTCCCCTGTATATTTCGAAGATTTATCCTTTTGCAAACTGATCAGTAAATCACGCTCATAACGTTCTAACAGAGGAGTGGTAGGAGAGATCAACGCTTACATTAATACTCGTACGTTTCATATCTGACTATTTCGCAAAATCCATCTATATATACTTTGCTTTATCTTCTTTAGTTTCATTCTCTCTTGTCTGTTCTTCTCGGGCTCGAACTCTTATCAGGTAAATGGTCTATGTCATTTTCTTTTCTTTGTTCAGATATTTCCTCTTCCTCGAAAATTTTGTTTTATCTCTGCCTTGCTCGGCCACACTACCATTTATCCACTTTGTTTTCTCTAAGAATCTTATCATATGCCTTGAACAACATATGGATCTGGGTTTATAGAGTTTTCTTTTTTTTTCTTTTTTTTTTTTAGTATACATAATTAAGTCAGAGGTACTAACTTTATAGAACTGAGAGGTTACTTTGAAAAAATTTTTACATATGTAAAACCAAGTTCTATCAAACATCTCATTAACCTGAGTTTTCTTTTGATTTCAAAATCATGGGTTCGACTAGGGGTATAATAAGGAATTTGCTCATTTTTCTCCTTTCAGACAAACTGTATTTGTAAACTTAGACCAGGTTTGGGTTCTAGTTTGGGTAAGTCATTGCAAAAGAGGATAGAAGAAGAAAAGAGCATAGAGGCATATATGAGTGAATTAAGAAAACGTAGTTGAGTGGTAGTCTGCATTTATAAAATTCATAGGCTGTGCATATCTGTGTATCACACGGTGCACGAATGGATCAGTAAAAACTTGCTTTGGATATGATGACCAAGCCTTGTGAGTGAATTCATCTAACCTGAGTGTTTAGTAAAAGGCTGGAGTTTGGGGATGCTAGTAATAGTTGAAGATAGGATGAGGTGTGTCTGTACAGTTTTTAAGCCTGGAAAGTTTAGATTGAAGATGGATGAAGTCATAAAGCAATGATGCAAATTAAGTTTAAAATGTAAGATAGTAGCTGGATTTGAAAAAGTGACTCTAAGTTTGAGAAAAATTTAAGCAACAACATTTTCATAATACATAGGAATGCAAGTGTGCACGTGTAAAATGTATATATCACGGCCATAAAGCAAAAGAAGTGTGCACGTGTATGCGTATTCAACATTTTGTCGTTTTTTGTTTTAGGAAATTTTGTCGTAATTTTTGTGTTAGCACGGTTCACGTTTGGGGTATATTTTGGTCTATTTACACGGTGGAGTGGTCGAGCAAATCAAACCAATTCTCTTCCTATTTTAATTTTTCCTTGACCGTAAATTCTAAAGTCGCGTATTCAATATTTTGAATCCTGTTATAGATTTGAATCTAGGCGACATCCGAAGAATTTTGATCGTTACTCTCTGTCGTTCTTTTTCCGGTGAAATTGTCGTTTTGAAATTCAAATTTTCTGCAGCTTTCAGGTGAGTATTTCTCACCAGACATACGTATTTATATTTTAGTAAATTATTGCAAGTGTATGTGTAAAATTGTATTTCACTATTATCTGTCTGTAGTGTAATATAGAATGACGGACCCCAATTAAATTGACACCTCATCAGTTATTATCTGTTGTATTATATTCTGCAGTTATATTATATTATTGTTTATTTACTGCTTAAATCCCCACTGCAAGTTCCCTGTTATATATATATATTGTTATAGGCTGAAATGATAGGCCTAAATAATTATTACTGTTCACATGTTTGTTAACTGCTGTAAATTTACTTGGGATTGCGGGTTTGAAATGATAGAACCCGGGGTTTTATAAATTACGGGTTGAAATGATATAAATCCGTATCACTTGACCTAGGCTAGAAAACTATATACAGGCCCGTGGTTCTTATAATATTTTCTGAAATATTAAAAAAAATTATTTTGGAAGTTAAATATTTGGGTTAATATCTTTAAAAAGCTTTTATTTGATTTTTGAACAAATATTAAATGTAATAAATAAATAAATATTTGAGTAAAACTTTGGAATATAACTTATGTTGGAAATCCTGAATTTTGAAAGAATAAGATTTCAATTAATAAATAAATAGATAAATAAGTTATATTTGGAAATATTTATTAAGTTAAACAATCTATTACAGCATTTAAATGCTGTCTTTATGAAATTGGACTAGTTTTACCCATAACTTTAGGTAGCATTTCCTAAGTGCTATGGAATCTAGAATTTGATTGCTCTAAAATTTATGGAATTTGATAAATTTTATTTTACCTTAAGTTTTGGAAAAACTTAAGACATAATATTTATAACTGTATTTTCCTAAATAAATTAAAGATAAATATTCTGGTATTATGTAAATTTTGGGAAAAATTTAATGGTTAAAATTTGGAGTTTTATTTATGGAAATTATGGGAATATTCAAGACTAAAAATATAAAACATTGATTTGTGAAAGAATAAAACCCAAACTAAGTTTTGAATAGTAAATACTCCAATTGGATATATATAAAAATTGAAATGGTTTTGGGAACATAAAGGGATATTTAAATTTTGGTTAAACTTTAAATAAAGAAATATATTTGTGAAGCTATGTAAATTATCTTCTTTACAAAGTAACCATAAAGTTAACCCATTTATATATATACCGTTGAATGTCCAAACCATTGTGTTTGGGAGTTATGGATTTAAGTAAAGTTTCCAAAACATTATCCTTTGAAGATATAATTCAAATATTTGGTCTCCAGATATTATAAACAGTATGGTTTTGGAAAGAATTATATTTGAATATAACGATATCCTATTGTTTTGGGTTTTAAAATGATATCGTATCTATAGTTTTGAAATGGAAATGTTTATTCTGATTTAAAGTATAAACTGTTTTTAAATAACCACGGGTTATAATAACGAAGGGTTGGCAAAGAGACCGGGATCGGATATGGACATACTCTCTGTCGATACCGAAAACCACTTTGACTAACCGTGTACGCGGTGGAGATTCCAGAATGAAGTAGGTTGGTGGTGACGGTTTCTTGAAAGGTATATACGTGGACCCGACTCCCGTGAGTTGGCATAAGGTGGCTAAAACAGGAGCGATTCTCGGATTAATGAGGTAGCTCCTCTGATCGAACGCACTTCTTCGTATACCATTCTATTGCTTATGTGATTGTTTGGGTGCACCCTTTGATTTGGGAGTGTTGTTCGAGGTGGGCGGTTGCTGCGGCTTCGCGTTACCACCGGTCCGGATAGCAATTGGTATATCTACCCTGGCATTGCCTAGTTGTGCCGTGTCACCTACCATATCGAGCCTTGTACGAGTTTGGTTTTCTCCCGTAGCCCGTGTGGTATCCTCTAGTTGCTTCCCGAGTAGGAGGAGCTATGATATTGGATGGACTACTGGGACTATTACGTGTTAAGGGCTATATGGGTAACCCCTTAATGCTAAGAAAAAAGTATGTTTATTTTATAAATAGACACTATTATAATAGCGCAATATATTACATAGTAAATAGTTTGACGGATCCTTAGAGGATGGGCGGTCCCAAGCATCCTTTAAGTTACTTGCTCTATATTACAGTACACTTGATTTAGCTTACATTATATAAGTATGTATGTCCTGACTCGAGTGTTTTGTTTTATTGTATGCTCGGGTCAGCCTGAGTTGCAGCTTCAGTTTCTTCTCCGTAGCTAGGACACTCAATAGATCATTCGTGCTATTGGAAGTTGTTTCAGCCTTTATCCTTTCTGGAATTCAAGACTTTGAAGACTCTCTATCTGTGTATGTTAAAATTTGTATTGAGGATTATAGACAATGTAAGTTCTGTTTTGTAAAGATGTATCAGTGGCTTCATGAACCACTAAATTTTTAATTTCCGCTGCGAGATTCTGATATCTGTGTATGTGATTCTGCGATTTATTTACTGTATATTCCGAGTTTTGCCAAATTTATTCTACAATCTATTATTTTGAACTATTCCAGCTCGACATGTTCTATTATTGTCGAATTCGAATGGTACAAAATAGTGGGTCGTTACAAATAGGGAGATAACCCGATAGAAAACACGTGAGAAATTGAAGAGAAGATGAAGATCTCTCATCCAGAGGTTTTTCACTGGCAAATCTTCTCTTCAAAATTAGGGTTTGGTTGCACCGTGGTTGCTAGATTAGATGGTAGATGATGGTTGCTACACTTTTTCACCATCACTTTACACTCATATAGAAATTTTTATGCATGTTTAGGGTAGTTGCATACATACTTTCATTGCACGATTACACACTCACGCTAGGTTTGAGCTCACTTTAGTATGTTTGTAGTACATAATCACATTGCACTTTGGTTGCCTAGATGGATATGTAGATAACTTGATGTATACACGGACGTTATTACACGTTACGTTGTTTTCACCTTAGAGAGATTTCGAGGATGAAATCCCTTTTAAGGGGGTAGAATGTAACATCCGTAAAATCGGTAAGATTTAAATAAGTAAATCAAATCAAGTAGGAGTAAAATTGAAATTTTATTACAGTTGGAATTTGACCCTAAAAGTTGTACCATTGTGTTTGTGATGAAATTCTGATCTATTTCCCATATAATATGTTGGAAACAGAGCTTAAACGAAGAAGTTATAGGCATTTGAAATTTTCAAGTTTAAAATAATTTAATTCGAATTTAAATAATAAAATTTGAAATTTGATAATTAACGGAGATTAGACATATGGGTTAAGGAATCGTTAACATTAACAATTAACATTAAAAGAATAATAAGGGAATTAAATAAAACAAATGGTACAAAAATAATAAGCGGAGGGGCGACCGCCGACCCCAACCGGTCGATCGTTAGTCGACCGATGCACGTAGGGCAGTTGATCGCCCCTGTTGATGGCGGCTAGCATTTTCTTATCAAAAAACATTCTAAATTTATCCCTTTTTAACATATTTTCATCCTACGGTTCTGGTACATTTCAACCTCTACAAATATGACCCTACCCTCTCCACTTTTATTCACAAAAATATTTGGGAACCCCTTGCTGTGCATATATCAGAAGAAGAGATCTGGAAAAGAGTGCTTTTGTGTTGCAAATCCATACAAAAAAGAACTAAGGATAATCTGTGAGTGTAAACCTTAGTATTTTTATTCCAGTAATTATTCGATGTATTATGGATTTGAATATACCTCAGTTATTTTGGGTTTATGAAAATAAAACAAAATGAAAACCCCAAAACTACTATAATTCGAAATGCCAATTCTTATTGGAATTCTCAATTGTTCACATTAAAGTGTTTGGATACGTAGTTTTTTCAGTTTTTGGTGATTTCAACTTCTATTCACTTCCTCTTTGAATTCCAACTTGATTATGAAATTTCAATTAAGGGATAGGGTGTAAAAGTATGAATTATTCGTAGTTTACACCAATTATTTCATATGAAAATAAAAGAGAACCATGTTGTTTAAGTTCTTTGTAAAGAGGGGTTGAATAGAGATTGGAACTACAACTTCAATTTCTATTTTTGAGATTATTCCCTGATTTGATGTGATAGACTGAGTTGAGATTTTTACTATATACAAGTCTATTTATTACAATTTTTGAATATGAATATTAAATCCTTTATTAAAAATATTAAAATCCTTTCTTATGGATACTATAAATTTGGCACCTTTGATAATTTGAAGGAATGACTTGTATTATTGTTATTAAAAAAATAAACATTAAAGCGTTAGTTAGGACGAAATCTATGTACGCATAGAAAATAGTACGCGCGTATTTATTTATATATTAATTACGTAAATAGCGTACAATTATAACATATAATTGCTTAGTTAATTATGTAATATTTGTCATTAAATCCCCCTTAGGAAGGTAATTGATTTGTTAAGGAAAAATAAGAAGGAATTTTCGTATAGACTAATTAATGGACACGGTAAGGTTGCGATAATATATTAAAAGTGTTGTAAAATGACTAAGTCATAAGTGGTGCGAGAATAGTCAAAAGACATACGGAAGTCTGTCCAGTTAATCTGGCTACCAGCAATGTGACTTTGGAACTGATGTGAGCCATCACCTATGATAAGTAGCTGTGATGACACGTGGTTAGTCACAATTACGTAAGATAAATCTACTCAGTTAATCTGGCTGCTAGTACTTACAAATAGTCGAGCTAATGTGAGACATAACCGTGGGTATGGGTCATATCATAAGACGAAGGACCTGCTTCGGGGTTTTGAAAGGTATTAAGTGGTTGTTTGTGGGCCAGTCTTTCTCCTCAAATGAAGTATTAAATGGACGGGATTGGGTTTGGGCACGGTTAAGGATATCTCGAGAAGGTTCGTTTCAATAGGAAGTATTAAGTTTTCGAAGAGATTTCCATACAATGTTAGCTAGATAGATGCCATTGTGTAGGCCGCCTTGGGAATAACTATTAAATTATGGAGGCCTACCTCAATTGTGGTCTTAAATCAGAGTCTACATATTTTCATTAAAAGGTATTTAATGGTTGTTTGAGGGCCCTCCTCCTTTCCTTATATGAAGTATTAAATGGTTTTAGAACACGTAGACATATTCTTATTTTGACATATATTGCTCAAGTACTGAAATAATATGGCTTGAGGATTTTATACACCGGACACTTTTTGATATGATTCCCTCCTCATTACAACACAGGTTAAGGAAGGAGTGATGACGACGATGGTCCTTGAAGACGGCGTGAGCAAAGCTTGTGGCAGTTTTTGTCATTTATTTATGATGCTTTTTATTTTACCCATGAAAGAATACTTTTGAACAAATGATGTAACGGTTATTGTGACGATTATGTTTTATTCTTATTATGACATTTGAATTTATTTTGAAATGAATAGGTACAATTTGCTATTATATTTTGTTCCTTCCATTGTGAGTTCTAAAAGAATAGTTATAGCTCTATATTGTTATAACTTTTACCAACTGACAGCCAGCTTTGGAATGGGTCTAAGTTTCGATGGACTTTTTGTGTGTTGGAATTTAAGCCAATTTCGGGGAGGGTTATTACATTGCACGCATAGAAGGTTCTACGGTGTATGTGCAACACTGACGAGGATGCCTGAATAAGTGTGTGGTTCGACACTAATGGGAGATTCCTATGTACCAGGCATGGTATTATTGTTGGAGACCCGACGCTGTGTAATAAGTGGCGTTATGTTACCATTGAGACTGGACACGAATGGAACAGACCCTAAGATGTCTTTGGTACAAGTTGACATTATGGGCTCTTTCTTAATGCATAAACATGATACATGTAGTCGTGGTTTGGAAATACAATGATCAGGTTAATCGATAATTGTTATTAGATTGAACTAATGACTTTAAAGTGACCTACGTAATCAATATAGATATTTATAGAGTTTATGGACTTAGGCCAAACTTTAGATATCTAAGTGATATAGTGATGATAAAAAGAATATGTGTACAAACTGTTATTACTTAGTGAGCTTATATTAGATAGAAATACGAAAAGAACACGTGCACAAACTTGACCCTATATTGCACTTGAGCAAAGTTTGTACAGACTTCAATAAATAAATTGTTTAATATTGACTGTGGATCGAGTTCAGACTCAATAGTCGATACAAAATCTCATTGCCAGTTATTTCCAAATTTGACCAAGGATAAAATTATTTATAAATTAAAAGAAATGTTATATTGATATTATGTGTTTATTTCAACCGTTCATTTCAAGCTTAAATCGGATAAAATAACTTATAAAAGTTATACGATAGTTCGATTGATTATAGAACTAAAAATTAATGGATTAAAAGACGATTCAAATAGGAGTCAAAGGGAGTTATAGAATTTCTAAGTCAAATAGTGGTCGCCCACATATGGGGAGTTTTGAGGGCTATCACTAAGTCATCTAGGTAACTGATCGATGGACAAAAGGGTGTAAACCCTTGGCTGTAAATAGGATAGCCTCCACTATGATTCAAGAGAATATTTGTTGTTTGGTCTCTCATTATGGCTAGCACCCCCTTGCACTTAGTGAAGCCATTTCTACATCTTTGCAACACGAAAAGAAGATACAGTGGTGCTCTAAAAGGACAGATTGAACAAACAACCCATTGAGCCTTGGCAAGCTCATTTCGGAAAAAGATAACATTTCCTAATCCAGATTTAAATCATATGAATATATCATATATCATGTTGTTTGTATTTATATGTTCGGTCATTTTTATTTTAAAAAAAATCTAGTTTTTAATTTGTATGTATGTATGTAAATGTATGTATGCATTTATTTATTTATGTATGTATGTGTGTGTGTATATGTATGTATATATGTGTATGTATGTATGTACTTATTAATAATAATTTATATATTATTTTAAAACTTTTAAAAGTACATAGACAATAGACAAACACATGTAACATATATATATATATATATATATATATATATATTTATCATACATATTTTCAGCTGTAAAAATAAAAAGAATTAATTCAAAGTGCCGAAAAAATTATTATATGTATATTATAAAACAAAATCCAATTGTGCAATATTTGTTTTTGGTTTCGAAAATATTATATTATTTTTCTTTACTATTTTGAACATAATAATAATCTTTTTATTACGTATATACATGCATCTCTACAACAAAAATACCCTTTCACAACTACCAAAAATAGTTGTAATAGGTCTGTTACAATGGAAGCCCACTAATCATTATATCTGAAGTTGTAATAGAGGCGGATTTTTTACAATCGTCGCTGATTGTTGCAGGAGCAATTGTTAAAGACTTTTTAACAAGTGCTTTTGACAGTTGTAAAAGTCTTTTTTACAAATGGTATTAGTAGTTGTGGTAAAAAGAATGGAAAATCAAATAAAAAAATTTAAACACATTTTGCAACTAAAGCAAGCAATAGATAAGCATAAATAATAGAATAAAAATAACAGTACACTATAAGAAATTCAAACATTACAATATTATTATCTATAAAACTAATATATTAAACAAACCAAATAACCGAATCAAAGCAGACCAAAACAATACATTAATTTTTTCAATCTCTCATACATACCGATCTTTTTAACTGATTTCATGTAGTATAAGTAACACTAATTATTAGGTTACATTTACTTGTGTTGGTCAGCATATTATGATATAACAAAGTAGGCATCCAACAGTCAGGTGAAATTAGAGGAGAGACGGGAATGATTGAGCAGTGAGATGTTCGGTGGTAAGATCAAGGGAGGCATGGCCACTAATGAAGGAGCTGAAGATGAAATGCGATACTCCTATACACGTGTTGCGATAAGTGGTAGATGGTATAGAGGCGGATATGAGAGCTGGACTCAAATATGACGGCCGTAGTGATCTTTAGATAATTCCGGTAAATTTGATAAAAGAAGATAAGAGTAGGAAGGAATATGATACGTGGATTTTGGAGCTAATTTTTCACTATTTCCTGCCTAAATTCTATGCCCTCACTGCCAACATTTCATGAGTTGCCACCAATTTTTCGCGAGTCATGGTCAAATTTTCATAAAAATTTGTAAAAATAAATATTATAAGTTACAATTAATAAGTGAAAAATTATATTCAATATGATATGAATTTCTTGAAAATTATTTTTTATTAAAATATTAAATATTACGTCTTAATTATTATTAATTATTACTTATTAATTCTTAGTTATAATTGAATATTAATTATCGAAATTAAATTATTATGTATATATTACCAATTATTAAATATTTTATAGTAATTACTAAAAGCTAATTACTACTTACTAATTGTTGATTATTAAGTATTAATTATTCAATAGTAATTATTAGTTATAATTTATTATTAATTATAAGGTTATCATTAAATATTAATATTATTAATAATTGATTATTTATTATAAAATATTAATTATTATTAATATTTAATAGGCCTTTATTATAACAGGTACAGAGAGCTGTTGAAAATAAGTTTATAAATTTTTTTGAAAAAAACGCTGTAATGATTAATTATCAAAAATTAATTACTAAATATTAAATGTTACTTCTTAATTATTACTTCTTAATTATTATCATTAAAAATTAATTCCTATTCATTAATTATTTAATAATAATTATTATTATATTAATTATTAATAGTAATTATTTAGCATTTCAAATTAATTATTAATTATTATTGTTTAATAGGAATTATTATTTATTATTAATCATTTGGTTATTAAATATTATTATTTAATTATTATTATTAATTAATTATTACAATGGGTAAACGAAAAAGGTTGTAATAGATATCAATTACAATTGGCAAAATATAGTGTTGTTAAAAAAAGACATATATTACAAATGGAAAAAAGAAAAGGTTGTAATAGACATTTATTACAACTGACAAATTAAAAGAGTTGTTAAAAATAAGTTTATTACAACATTTAAAAAAAACATTGTAAAGAACCTTTGTTACAATTGGAATTTTTTTACCATTGTAAAAATTCAGTTGTACTAAAATCTTTTTGTTGTAGTGCATACACACACACATTAAAAAATTAATTTTAACTTTCAGTTTACTATGTGTAAAAAAACTAAATTTTATTTTTATTTTCCAAGCTAAAAGATGAAAATTTAAATTTATTTAAGGTATTCAAACCTAAATAATTTTAAGACAAAATTATTTAATTAAAAAATAATTATTTTATGTATTATGGCGGTTGCATTACACACACACACACACACATATATATTTGAATAAGTCAGAGTTTTAAATTTGAATTTTAAACCTTTTATATATACAGCCAAAATTAGAAATGGATTATGTATATATAAATATATTTGTATGTAAATTTATTAATATGTTTCTCATTACAAATGTTATCTTAAGATTATTTGATATATTTATACGTACGTACATACATGTATATATTTATATATAAATTATATGTCTATATATAACTTTCTTATAAATATAAATTATTTTTATAAAATTCTTTTGATGGTCAAAAGAAATAAATAAATTATTGCATGCTTCATGTACGTCTAGAATAATTTGTACTTAAAATTATATGTTATATGTATATATGCATGCATATGCATGTATGTATACAGGTCTCACACTTGGACATCTGATTGGCTATATGACAAAGCAATCAATTTTCCTCATGAACCCCAAGTTTAAGTCATGTTTATATATTGTTTTGATGTTCATATTGAGAATATAAATATCATGACATATGAAATATAAATTAAAATAAAATAATTTTAAATTAAATTATAAATAAATTTATTTTAAACATTAACAAAATATTATAATCAAATTAATTAAACAAAAATATTTCGATTTCTTTAATTAATCAAAATACTAAGTTAATTTTAGTACAAACAAAGTACTAATTACACAAACACAGAATAAAGATTTATGTACTTTAATAAAATATAATATGCTTCGAAAATTCACCCTTTTAACCCCACTACTAGTGCATCTGTTCCAACACTAACTTCGTACGCCTCGAAATTGTTGTTCAATCTTTGAGCTTTTCTTCTCAACTCAAGCTTAAGTTTGCAATTCTAAAGCTTGAGGAAATTTCAATGGAGGAGATGGTAATATTTTTTTTGAATTGAATGAATTAATGGGTCCCCCTTAGGTCTTATTTATATTGGTGAGATCGCATGGGAAATATAATATATTTTAATATATCTCAATCAAATATCATTCATATTATTTAGTTAATAGTGGTCGCATATTTTTAAACAAAGTCATATATATATATTTAAATTTTTTTGGCCTAAATAATACACACACACACTATCACTAATTATTATTTTTCCCTTATAAATTAAATAATTGCACATAACACTTATATATAACTAAATAAATTATTTTTTCAATTAAGAATAAAATAAAATTAATTTATTTATCAAATATATAAAATTTTGTGAACAACTATATAAATAGAAATTATATAAGTTCACCTCCTTTTTAACTTATAACAATTATAAATTATCATTAAGTCATTTTGGTCTAATGCAACATTTGTTTGTAATATGACTCATAGGTGGGACTTGGTCTAAGTTAATATTTAAGCTATTTAAATATCAAAGCACATGAAAACTTGACCAAAGCACATTATAGGCGTTGAAGTCATCACTTATCGATCATTGAGATGAAGTCTTACTTCTTAATTATTTTAAAGCCGCACCTAAAGCAACGATATATTGTGCATGTTTTATTTCATCATCAACACTATGCCACTTGGACATTTAGGATTAGATCTTAGGTGAAAATCCTAATAATGTCCATAGTTAATTTCCAAGTTAAACTACGAAGTCACACGATTCATTCGATAACAATCATTGATTAATTGAATTTACTATAGCCAAAGATTTATGACTGAGTCAAAATTCATTCATGATGACGATAACCTTCTATATCGAAGGAGACAAATTTTCCAATGAGAAGTGATTTACTTTTACACTTTAACACATAACCAAAATGGTCATAACTTAAACCAATAACATGTAAAACTTCCATAGTCGCACTCACATAAATAATCCACGGTACTCTCAAGTCAAAAGACTATACTTCACAACATTATGCGAAATCTTCTATTTTGACTTAGATATAGTTAACATATAGAAGACTTCTTGATAAATCATTTTGTAGTTGATCTGCAACAACTAAAAGTACGTAACCTCTTGTTGCCGAACGGTTATTGAGTAAATAATTGTCCAACATTTGAAGAGCATTATGTACACACATCCCTTTCTCAAAATATGCTGACAAGAAACATTTTAGGATAAATATTTTTATCTATTTATTTGATCGATTTAATATTCATGATTACGAACGCTTTCATAATTGTAGTCGATTCAAATAGTCAGTCCTAGGAATTTCATATTATATGTATTTGATGTGATCATCAACATTAAACTTTATATTTATCAATATATGTACATACAATAGAAATATAAACCTGAAAACCTACTTTTATTTTGAATGGGATTCTTTTACAAGGGTTAAGTGTACAATTATATAACTAAAATTAAATAATTGCTCATAGGGAAAACTCTCAACTTAGGTCAATCATTTTGTTCATTTTCTTCTTCTTTCACTCCTCTCTTTCTCTATATATTTTGTTTTATTTAATAATTCTAGCATCATTGTCATTTATGATTTGGATATTTTGCCTATGGGGCAAAGGTGTGGTGGCTTTATAGGAGTAGGTCAAGGGTTGTATTTTGGATCCCATGGTGTAATTTTATGATTAAATGGAAACCTTGATATATCACAAAAAATTTACCCATGACTTTGAAGAATTGTAAGCCACCTTTTTGTCTACATCATTTCATTTATAACAGATTCCCAAAATCCTGTACAGAATGAATTAGCTATTCATGCAGCTCTTAAACAATTTGTCATTGCATCTAACTTTTGAGATGGTAAGGAATGATACTTTATTTTAGCAGAGCATTCATTTTGATATCTTAAATCTTCAATCCTAGGACCTTGATTTTTTGATGAAGCAGTGTATGCTAGTGGCAGTAAGGCTTTGACTATAGACCAGATACTTTGTGATTATCGATGAAGAATCCTAGAAAACGAAAAATTTCCAAGCATTAACTACTACCTCAGTTAGTTATATGATATATTATTCGATTTCTTTAACTATTTAGTTCTGCATTGAAATACACGACATTGTCTCTTTGTGTTTAATTTTAATAAAAATTTAACATGAGAAGTATTATGTTTATATATTTAATTTCTATAAGATAGTGTACCGTGTAAATTATTGTGATTATTTTTGATTGGTTTTTTTCCCGTAATCTATTTGGACTTCATTTAAAATGGTTCAAAATTATGTTTAGTTTGTGAACTACGGATTATGAGTACAAGCGACGAACAAAATTTTACACGAATAACTACTGAAAACATATAAACCATTGAAATACACGACATTGTCTCTTTGTGTTTAATTTTAATAAAAATTTAACATGAGAAGTATTATGTTTATATATTTAATTTCTATAAGATAGTGTACCGTGTAAATTATTGTGATTATTTTTGATTGGTTTTTTTCCCGTAATCTATTTGGACTTCATTTAAAATGGTTCAAAATTATGTTTAGTTTGTGAACTACGGATTATGAGTACAAGCGACGAACAAAATTTTACACGAATAACTACTGAAAACATATAAACCATTAAGATCGTGTCTATTCAATTTTGATGATATTAATTTTGCTAATTTACCAAAGAAAATTTCGGCTAAAACGACAAAATTAAATCGAAAATGTGAGAAAGTCCCTCCGAACTTAGTAGATATACCTGTATATTTTTTCTCCATCGTAATTTTTTTTCACAAATTGTGTTTTCTGTCACTGTAGCATCTTTCTTAATTTAGAAGCATGCGTGGAATTTGTAGGATGACCCATTTTATATACTAAATAAACAATATATGTGGAATTTCTTAGCACCTTCAGTATGATTACTAAACATGATCCACAGTACTTACACCAAAAGATCAAATGCGATCCGTGTGTGAAATTCTTGGTACGCAATCAAGTCTTCGTCTTTTTACAATTGTCTGGTTTCTGACGTTGAAAGACCTCCTTTTTAAAAAAGCGTCATTAAATAACGTGCGTGATAAAACTGATAATGCACCAAATTCCTCAGCCACTCGCATTTTCCTAGGAACCTTCCAAAATTGTATTCAAGTTCCACCGGCGTCTCCCGGTCACAGTTCCTCTCCCCACTAAAACAAGCTCACACGACTCTTCCTCTCCCTCCCAGTCCACATTTCCCCTTCTCCCCAAATTTGCCATCCATGGCTGCTTTCGAATTCCAAATTCCTAACTCGCCGACGACCCCAACCTCTCCCTCATCCCCAACCCCCGCCCTGATCCTCTCCAACTCCAACAAAAGCATCGTTTCCCAGTCCAATTCCTTTCCCAAAAAGAAGTACGTCAAGCAGGTCACCGGCCGCCACAACGACACCGAGCTGCACCTCGCCGCCCAGCGCGGCGATCTCGCTTCGATTAAGAAGATCTTAGACGAGATCAACTCGCAGATGGTCGGATCCGCAGAAGGAGAGGAGTTTGACAGCGAGGTCAAGGAGATCAGGAAGGCGGTGGTGAACGAGGTAAACGAGATGGATGTGACGGCGTTGATGATTGCGGCGGAGAATGGGTTTGTTGATTTGGTGAAGGAGTTGTTGATTTATACGGATGAGGAGGGTTTGGTTAGGCGGAATCGGTCTGGGTTTGACGCTATTCATTTGGCTGCTAGGTTTGGACATAAAGGTGAATGTGGTTTTGCTGCTTTTCTTTTTCTTTCTTTCTTTCGTTTGTATTGATGTTGTTAGTTAGAGACGGATCAAAAATCAACGTGAAATGTCTTCGATTAATTTGAATTTATGTTTTTTTTTTATCATATAAACAAAGTGAACTTGCGCAAGCCAAAGAGCATATTTGACTTAGATTATAGCAAGGACAATTAATCTACCAGAAAACATATTCGAAGAACCGTTCATATTTGCATTGGTGACAGATAACAGGATATTAACTGCCTTGCGTGAGAGTATTTCAGGCTTAAGCCCAATAATTTGTGAACTGAATGATATGGAATATGAATGGCGGCCAAGCTTAACAAACACATACTAAACCTAGCTATTATGTTACATCAGAAAATCATATATCTATGATCAAACCAATTGATGGATATCGTTGGGTAATCAAGAAACAATAGTAGGTATGAAGCATTGGGTCTTCATATATTCTGCTCTATGCTAAATGTGTGATTATTTTCAACGTTACCCAATACATACTAAACCTAGCTATTATTCTACATCAGAAAATCATGTATCTATGATATAACCGTCGGATATCGTTGGTAATAAAGAAACAATCGTATATTTGTGAGATATCTCAACATACAATGTAAAACCTGAAAGTGTTATTTGTTAATCTTATATTTATATGCCAGATATCTCAACATACAACTAAATTTTCAGATGAAATAGGATACTAAGTTTTGTACTATATTTGTGAGAATGTTACCGTATGAGAGTTGAGTATGGAGGTTGAATAATTTCAGTGTATAGTGTAAATTGAGAAACTAGATAACATGATATGTTGTATTGGGTTTGATAACAGTTTGTTCGTGATGGTTTATAAAGACAAAATTATCATAGTCAATATTTCTTTGAGAAAATTGGCAAAAAAAAATTATTTGTTTTTCATCAAACTAGAAGTTAGATGGACTAAATTTTTAGCCAAAGTAAGCATCATATTAGAACCTTCTGTGTAGGTTGTTGCTTAATTTTAATGACCTAAGACAAAGATGGTTTCTTCTGTTATTGGCAAAACATGAATGTCTGATGACATTTCTACAATGAGTTAGTGCTTGTTATATGATATAGTTTAACTTCTTAGTTTTACAAGTTACATTTCTAACTTTTATTAACGATTTGTGTACAGAAATTGTTCAGATACTACTAGATCATGATCCAACCATACTTAGCAAGTCTCTCGGCCAAGCAAACACAACTCCACTCATATCAGCAGCCCAAAGAGGCCACACAGAAGTAGTTAAACTCTTGCTAGAACAAGACAGCAACTTAATTGAACTGTCCAAATCTAATGGTAAAAATGCACTGCATTTCGCTGCCCGATCAGGGCATACAGAAATCGTAAAAGCTTTGCTTGAAAAGGATCCACAGCTTGCTCGAAGGACTGATAAGAAAGGACAAACCGCCCTTCAAATGGCAGTGAAAGGAACAAACAGTGAAGTTGTTAAAGCCCTCGTGGAAGCTGATCCCGCCATTGTTATGCTACCGGATCGAGCCGGAAACACAGCTTTACATGTTGCCACCAGGAAAAAAAGAGCAGAGGTATTGAACATTCAATACTTTATCTATTCTTTATACTACATCCGGTTAATCTGGTGATATGTTACTCCTCTTCAAAACTAGGTTTATAAGAATTCCAATTATATTTTCCATGTTTGTTGGCTACCAGTGTTGTCCCTTTTTTACTTGCAAAAAATGTGTTTGTATTACGAAAATGCAACTTACATATAAAAAAAATGGTATTAAATATTCCCTCTGAATTTGTATTAGTACAGGCTTATATATCTCATATTTGAACAGTTACAGGAATTTTCAACAATATAAGCAACTATTCAAAACAAATTACACATTTAAACTAATGGAGGTTTGGATCCACCACTTATTCTCAAATTTGATACAAAAAAACCCTCCTTGAAAACATGTTTTAAATACCTCTAAATTATTTTTATTTTTGGTATTTAAAAAAAAAAAATCAATTCTGCACTTAATCCCTGGTTTGTATGAACAAAACTATTTCATTTTAATAAATATTTGTAGTTTTTACTGCAAATAGAAATTGTAAATATTTGTGGTCGGGCTGAAACTAAAAATATAAATGATTTTTACAACGGGTTTTAGGGTTTGGTTGTGTATTTTAAAATTTAAAATGGTGTTTCACAAATGTTCCCTTTAAATTAATTACAAAATTACCAACAAAAGCAAGTTATTTTTTTAATTTCTTCTTTCGGAACATAAAGCGTGATTTTGAATTTGATCTGTTTCAAACAAAGGTGGTTTATCACTTATCTTTTTTTTTTTTGGCTGGCGCCATATGAAAATGGACACAGGTTAAACTATTTGCAGTTCAAAATGACGTTCTTTCCTATGTAGGTCGAAAATAGTTTATTTTTGTAAATGGTTTTAGAATTGGTTAAGGCCACACGCTCGATCAATAAGATGGGGACTTTTGCATCTCTTTTTGTGAAATAGAAATTGATGCTAGCATTTTCCATTTGTGAACTGTAGATTACGGAACTCTATTTTCTGAACAGATAGTGGACGTGCTACTGTCTCTCCGGGACATCCACGTGAACGCCCTAACCCGGGACCACAAAACGGCCTTTGACATCGCGGAGAGCCTCCCTCTTTCCGAGGAATCCACCGAGATCAAGGAATCCCTCTCCCGCTATGGCGCAGTGCGTGCGAACGAGCTGAACCAACCGCGGGACGAGCTCCGGCGCACTGTCAGTGACATCAAGAAAGACGTGCACACCCAGCTCGAGCAGACCCGCAAGACCAACAAGAACGTGAATGGGATCGCGAAGGAGCTGCGGAAGCTCCACCGGGAGGGCATCAACAATGCCACCAACTCCGTCACCGTCGTCGCCGTCCTCTTCGCCACCGTCGCCTTTGCCGCCATTTTCACTGTCCCCGGCGGCAATAAAGACAGCGGAGTCGCTGTCTCCCTCGACACCGTTTCCTTCAAAGTGTTCTTCGTTTTCAACGCGGTCTCGCTCTTCACGTCGTTGGCGGTGGTGGTGGTGCAGATCACGTTGGTCAGAGGGGAGACGAAGTCCGAACGGAGGGTGGTGGGGGTGATTAATAAGCTCATGTGGTTGGCTTCGGTTTGCACGACCGTGGCGTTTATAGCGTCTGCTTACATTGTGGTCGGGAGGCAGTTTAGGTGGGCTGCTGTTTTGGTGACTTTGATTGGAGGGGTTATAATGGCGGGGGTTCTTGGGACGATGACTTACTATGTGGTGAAGTCGAAGAGGAGTAGGAAGATTAGGAAGAAGGATAAGTTGTCCAGGAGGAGTGGATCCAGTACTTGGCAACATAATTCGGAAGAGGATTCCGAGATTGATAGGTTCTATGCTATATGATCTTCTTCTTTTTACCATTGGTTAAGTTTCTCCACATTTTTGTTGTTTTTTTTAGCTAAGAATGTAATGTATTATGTATGTATATAGATGGTTAAACGCTCATATTCCTACCTGACGAGTAGCAAAATTCACTATTTGCGGGCAATCAGCGTACGTGTAGTGACCATTTAGTTGTACCATTTGATTATAGCTGCCTAAGTTGCTAATGCACTCAATTTATCGTTGATGATGTGGTTGTAGAAATTGGATGATTGTTAGCCTCTCTAGCCTAGATGATTGCGTATGAGCCTCTGGACGTAAACGGGCAGCACTGCTTCGACCACAAAGTTTGGTAAAAAAAACCGTTATGACTCCAGTATAGAAGGCTAAATCTATTAGTTCTTGGTTATTTTCCTAAGGCATGCCATTCGTCTGTCACATCAGCTGCAACTAAAAAACATGACAAAATGTTTGTTTCTCTCTCCATCATTCAAGGTGTCATTGAAAATGTAGTATAATATTCGTCTTTATATTTAATTTCATTCATCTAATTTCATATAATGAATGCGGTATGAACGAAAATTTTGATTCAGTTCTGCAAACACTAAAATTTAATCACTTTGAAAAAACAAATATATTATAAACTCCAACTAAAAGGTACATGAGCAGATATTTTCTTCCAATGATTCAATTTCCAATTTTTTCGGATTAAAAAAAGGTAGGGTAACTCTTCATACAACTTTCATGAATTGAAGAAAGTATAAATGGAAGATGGTGAGTGGATAAAAAAAAGAAATTAAATGCATGAAAAATAGAAAAAGAAAACAACAGGAGGAAAAAAATAAAAATAAAGTTGGTATAAGAAAAGGGGGTGAGAAAAGAAAATTATGAGGGTGTAATTTCTTTTCACTAGATTTTGAGGTGTGAAAGTATGATTAAGGAGTGATGTAGCCTATATATAATAATGATATTTAAGAAGCAGCAGCAGAATTCGTAGTACGAAGGAGAACTGTAAGGAAGATAAGAAATAAGATATGAGTTTTTTCTACCCACCTAATTCGTAATGGGCATTATACATTTATACGCTATCATCCTTCCATGGAGCTAAGACTTCCATGGAGCTAAGAGATGAAGGCAAAAGTATGAGATAGGCGTGAAAGTACAACAAGCATTACAGAGACAAGAGACTGTGGGAGTCATTGACGATATCGCAAGTTGGAACAAGATCGGGATCTAGAGAAAGGAAATGGTCGTAGAATCAACAACATATGAGGAAGTCGGAGGAGCTAGAGGGAGATGGGTCGTCGAAGTTGGGGAAGAAGAAGATGTTTGGACGGCGGTGATGTTATCACTGTTATATTATAATTCTTACTCATCTTAAATGCCGAAAGCGGCGACCTGCAGTTCAAACTCGAGAACTCTATTATGCATATGGATCCTCATAAGAATTAGAATTAAATGTCAACCCAATGTCTAAGGGGCAATAGCTTGTAAACCGAAAGCATGGGCCTCAAGAAGGTTCTATGATCAAAAGACCGAAAGCATTCAAGTATGATCACTACCGAGACTATAGACCATCCTATGGTCATAACCTCAAGATGACTTCAACAAGACGCAACCTAAAATGCATGCCAAGAATGTTTACTCTAACATATGATACTAAAGTCTCTTCCATTCAAAACCAAAGCGCCTCAATACAGAACCAAGATCGACAGCTAAGATAGCCTCCTTTCATATCAACGGCTTAGGCAGCCTAAAGCTTATGCAATGTATACGAGCTACAAAACTCAAAGTCATATATAGAAATGTCGCATCAACAAATCATGTCAATCTGTAGATAACTAGATGACGACACATGTCTAAATCTTAGCCCTACAATTGGGCCAAGTCAGCAATCCAAGAGAAGTGCTTTACACCAAAGACAGAGAAGCAAATCATCTATAAATACAAGGTGCGTACCTACGTTAGATGGATTTGATTCGAACTCTAAGACGCTAATTGCTTATTTTTTAGATTATTTCTAATTGTATTAAATCTTTCCAACGAACCCATTAATGGCAGACCGAGCCGATAAGTTCTTGTACAGCCATTTATAGGTCATTTGAGTACAAAATAAAGACTTAGCTACAATGGACGTATGGAGTTCTTCCCGAACCATTATAATTTCTCTGTGTTCTTTATTGTTCGACCCTTTTCTCTTTGTTCCTTTCAACAAAGGCACTTCACCTTTGGTTGTATTTTGTTTTATATCACTGCTTGTGGAAATAACTTCCGGATTATGGGTGTTAGTTTGTGAAAAAAAAATCATACTAACATTTTTGGAACAAGGAGGGTAAGGATCTACGTTCCAGTATATTGCATCTACACCTAATTCCAATCAATTTTCCATCCGATGATGAAACCTAAGTCCTCTATGAGAAAGAACCCTCAATCTTTGGTGATTAAGGAAGATGTTCAAGAAATACCTATTGAAATGGTTGATCTGATTCTCTACCTCCACTTTCTCCCAATGATCAGTTTTGGCAAATGATGCTTACTTTCATGGAAAATACCACAAAACGCTTGGATTATTACCGAGTCGAAATGAAGAAAATATTTGAATATATAGAGAAAAGAGTTGTTGCTGCTATTGACGAAAAAAACCGGCCCCCAACAGTTTGTCGAAACTTTGGGAAATGACAAATGATTAGGGTAGAACCTGAGGCCTAGTTTATTAGAAGCACTGCTAACAAAATTAGGGTAGATATGTCCTAGACAGCTAAAGAGGTTCAAATTGAAAGACCTCTAACACTGAGCTCCAAATGGGCAAACCATGGTGGGATAGCAAGGGTTAGAACCGAAAACATAAATTTAAGCAGTGAGCCTAATGAACGACTAAATATCGGTGGTGACTGAAACATGAAAAAGTTATTGTTTAAATTGTCTGAGCAAGTTCAAAAGCTCCAAGAGAAAAGGTTCTGGCTCTTATATGGAACTGAAGGTCAAAAAGATTCGGCCATTTTTTATTGATATAATGAAGGCTCTATTGCCTGTAGGATTTCGAATCCAAAACTCTCATGACGGATCGATTAACCCGGAAGATCATATTGCCTTATACGAAATACAAATATAAGAAATCCGAGCTTTGGATAAAGTTAAATGTAGGTTTTTATTGGCAACTTTTATTAAGTCGGCATTAAAACGGTTTCAAAATTACCTCCCCCTCGAATTCGATACTCTTAGGATCGGTTAAAAATGAAGTTTATTGCTCATTTTTTTGCTTCGCGAGACTCGAGTAGGTATAATCTTACTCATTGTTTTTCGGTAAGGGAGAAGCCAGTTCCTAAAGGATGATTACAAAAGACTTAATGATGTTGCTACAAAAGTTAAAGGCATGTCAGACACTTCAGGATTATGGAGAAACACTCCATTTTGTAATGATTTGGTGAGACAATAATTCAGATCATAGAGCTTAAGGGGAAATTAGGATTGAGGACTCTAAGAGAGCTTTAGGCAAAAATCAAAAATGACCAGTTGAAAGCCAAAAGTTTGCTCAAGCAAAAAAACAATAGTGAGAGTTTCAAGTCACAGGAACCCTCCCGCTAACCCATTCTTACACCTAAATATACACTTAAACCCGTGATAGATTTTTGTACCCCTTCACCAAGATGGCAAATGAACCAGTGCCTAACCGGGGGCAAATATTGTTCTTTCTATAAGCAGAATGGCCATATCACAAAAAATGTAAATTTTTGAAGAATTTCACCGATGGACTTATAAAAACTAGAAAATTTAACGAGTTTTGTGAACCGACAGTGTATCGCGGGAATGCCTTAGTTGATTTTGAGACTGCGCAACAAACATCCCAATTGTCGAGACCATTGTCGACACCTAGAAACTTCATAAATATGATTATAAGGTGGCCCACATGTAGTTAGATCCTGCAACAATAGTTGGAAAAGGTACATAAATGAAGCTCAAGACATCAAAGATGCAGTGTTTGAGAAAGGAAGGCCAAAGAAAATTAGAAGATTGGAATCGAAAGTTATTTTTGAGAGCTTTGGTAAGTAGGGTGTCTGCCACCCTCACAATAGTTCCCTAGTAATATAGCCCATATTGGCCTCTCGGAGGTTTCAAAAATTATAGTATCTGCTGGAGCTGCTGTAAGCATTATTTTTAAGCACATTTCTGACAAAATGTGACTTCTTGAAACTGTTCTCAAGCCAAGTCAAACCCCAATATACGACTTTAATGACAAAGGAGCTATCCTTTTCAGGGAATGCGACCCTATGGTGAAAGTGGGCACTGAGGCATGTTATAAAATTTTCAAGCCATGTTTGTAATCATGGATGTACCATCCGTCTCCATTGCCTTCCTCGGGAAGCAACCTCTTGATGCCATTGATGGATATGTGCCAACTAAACACTCGGTGCTTAAATTCCTCATCAAGTGTGGTGAAGGAAGTGTGCAAGGAGACTAGTGGGTCTCTAGGCAGTTGTATTGTGCAAGCTTGAAAATGATAAATAAGGAAAAAGTTCGGTTTATGTGAATGGTGTTAAACCAAAAGAAGTTCCTATTTCCTATAAAAACAAGGAGGATGTTGAAAGAACGGTTAACAACGCCAACTTCAAAATCATAAGATATACTCGGAAGTTTCAAAGAATGCCCACAAGATCAGAAAATACAACTATAGGAAAAAATTGTTCTAGTATTCTGCCGCCGAAAGCAATTTGCTAAATACAATTGGGACAATGTAGCAAAAATTATAGCCGAAAGAGGAGATATGTTTGCATCGTACAAGAAGTTTCGAAAGACGGAGAATACAATACATGAATTTGACATGGATCCGAGAACCAACACCGAGAAAGCAACGATACCGAATCCCTCGACGATGTTTGTGTTGATTCGAGAGACCACTCTAAGACTATTAAGATTAGAACTTACCTTCACCCCATAGTTCGAGAAGAACTAGTATCTTTTCTTTAACAAAACCTGGACATATTCACTTGGTCCTACGATGATATTATGAGAATAGACCCTCTGTTATGTATCATTTTCTAAATATCAATCCCAAATATCCTCTTATAAGATAAAAGAGACGACCACTCAATAAATTTCGATATGCTTCATGATAGGAAGTGGTAGAGAAGTTGCTCAAGGATAATTTCATAAGAGATGTCCATTATCTGAAATGGATTGCCAATTCGGTACAAGTGAAGAAGCCGAATGGTAAGTGGAGAACCTCCGTAGACTTCACTGACCTAAACAAAGCTTGTCCAGAGGAATGTCTCCTTTGCCAAGAATTGATCAATTAGTTGATGCCACAAGTGGACATTCGCTGCTTTCGTTCATGGACGCTCAATGTTTAAACCAGATGAAGAACATACGAGCTTTGTGGTAAACATGGGACTATTTTGCTATCAAGTAATGCCCTTCGGTCTGAAAAACATTTAGGAAACCTAACAACGATCGGTAAACCAAATCTTCACAAAATAAATAGCCCAAAATATAGAGGTTTAATTAACGATATGTTAGTGAAAGCTAAATAAGCAGAAAGTCGTGTTTCAGATTTAGCTAAAATGTTTGAGGTCCTTCGGGATTACCATACGAAGTTAACCCTTAGAAATTCTCTTTTAGAATTCAGTATAGAAAGTTTTTAGACTTCATGGTAAGTGCAGAGGAATTGAAATTAATCAGGATCAAATCAAACCAATAACTAACATGAAGGCACCAATCGAATAGGTTCATGAGCCAATTGATCGATAAGTGCATTCCTTTCTTCAACCCACTTAAGAAGTGTGTCACCTTTGGATGGACCGTCGAATGTCAAAAAGCGTTCGAAGACCTACAAAAGCATCTCAGTAAAACTCCAATATTATCAAAACTGATAGAAGGAGAAGATCTGTTTCTTTACTTAGCTGCTTCGGAACAAGCCATGAGCTTAGCATTAGTCAAAGACAACAGTGGAGTTCAACATCCAGTGTATTATGTTAGTAAAATACTAAGCCTAACCAAAAAGCATTATCCGATCATTGAAAAGCTTGCATATTTCTTGATCTTCACAGCTCGAAAAATTCGGCCTTATTTCCAAGCCTATTATATCAATGTACTAATGGATCAGCCTTTTCAGATGGTATTTAACAAAGCCTTTAGGGAGGTTAATCAAATAGGCTATAGAACTTAGCAAAGATAATATCTCTTATATACCAAGAACTGCTATTAATGGACAAATACTGCCTGATTTTATTTCTGAATTTATAAGTTTCGATACCAAAGCCATGAATGATGACAATGCCAAATAACTTACTTAGCAAATTAATGTTGATGGAGCCGCAAATAAGCATGGGTTGGGTCAGGTTATGTTTAGTCATCCCAGACAACTATCAAATTTATTATGCCATCAGACTAGCCTTCCCAACAACAAAAAATACGGTCGAATATGAATATTTAATAGTTGGACTAAAGATGACATTCTCTATTAATGTCTCATAAATCAAAGTATATATCGATTCTCAACTTATCATCACCCAAGTTCTTGGCAACTATCAAGCCCGAGATCCAGACTTTCATTATATACAAAACAAGTTTAGAAACTTCTCAGAGCCTTCAAAAGTTATGATACTGAAAGCATCCCCTCAGGCCAAAATGTAACGACTGATGCTTTAGCTAAATTTTCCAGCTCCAAAGGTGTGTAGAAATATAAGTTCATTCCGGTAGAAGTCCTCAAAAAGCCAAGCATACAAACACCTAAGGAAGTCTTGGTTGTAACCAAGCTCAACCAGCTTGAAATTAAGCTGCACTGCCAACTGTTGCTAAAGAAAATTGGATGGATCATATGTTCAATATCTATCTAAAAATACATTGCTTGCAGACATGGTTGAAGCAAGATGAATTAAGTACAATGTTCCTAACTTCACTACAATCGATGGAATACTATAACGAAGAAGCTATGCAAATCCTTATTTACGGTGTGCAACCACCACAGAAGATAAGAAATTATTACAAGAAACCCACGGTGGCATATGTGGAGATCATTTTAGAGGCTAAAAGTTAGCCAAAAAAATACCGGGGAAAGGCTTCTATTAGCCAACGTCAAACCAAGATGTATTGACTTACGCTAAAAAATGTGATAAATGCTAGTTCTATGCTAAAATTCTAAGAGCTCCACCTAGTGAACTTACTCCTATGATGAGCCCATGGCCATTCGATGTTTAGGGAATTGATCTCATCGGCCCTCTTCAGACTACTAAAGGAGAGGCAAGATTTGTGATAGTTGCAGTTGACTACTTCACAAAATGGGTTAAAGCAGAATCTTTATCAACAATAACACACATTTTGTCATAAAGTCTGTCATGATGAGATATGATCTCCCATACAAAATCGTTATAGATAACATCACATAATTCGAAAGTTGAGAATTTACTAACTATTGCCATGACCGTGGCATCATCAAGAGTTTTTCCTTAGCGGCTCATCCACAGGCCAACGATGCTATGGAAGCGACCAATAAAACAATCAAAGCTTGCCTAAAGAAATGCCCGAACCAAACTAAAGGCAATTAGATACATAAACTACCCTTCTTCTTGTAGGCATATAGAACAAGTTCAAAAACATTGACCGGGCATACCCCATTTTTATAGTTTACATCTATGAAGCCATGATCCCTATAGAACTTGAAATAGCTTCTCATCAAAGCTCTATTACAAAATTCAACAAAATGCAGAACTTCGAAACGAGTCAGTAGACATCTTACCCAAACTCCGAGATCAAGCCATATTAAGAATAGCAGATTGCATCCGTCAAATGATAAGGTACTATAATCAATGGTTCTAAACCTAAAAGTTCAAAATAGGAGATCTAGTCCTCCAAAAGCTTATGCCAAATACCAAATATCCAGTAGACGGACTTCTTGGTCCAAACTGGGAAGGGCCTCTAATTGTTCATGACATAATTCCTTTAGGGCTTATCGATTAAAAAGGCCAGACATCAATATCATACCTCTAACATGAAATATCGAGCATCTAAAACATTACCACAACACAACGTTGCCACTATGGTAAAGTTTTCAAATCTATTGTTTCAAGTATTTTCAAATATTTTAGCCATGATCGAGTAGTATCATGTAAATTTCAAAGTTATATCAAGTATTTTAGTCACGATCGAGTAGTATCGTGCAAAAAAAGAGTTTACTATGGCCAAGTAGTGTTATGCAAAGAAAGAGTTAGCCATGGCCAAGTAGTGTCATGCAATATAGGCACAAAAGCTGCCATAAGTAGTTTTCCAATTAACATACATACAAGGCTCAGTCTCGACGACTAGAGTATGATGTCAAAATTTGCCAAAACAAATTCTCGCCACAAGACTAGCTATTTTCTATATAACTTTCCAATCTATTTTACAATTTAAGAAACTAAGAACTGAAACCCAAAATGATGTTGCTATTGATCATTGCAACCTTAATAAAGCTGTGATCTCTTTAAGTGATGACCTTGAGTCTTTTGGCATTAACGGTTGACCGAAAATTCTAATCTTAAAACCATTTTGGCTCCAACTACAAATAAGAAAACTTCCAAAAAGTTGTATTTCGACGCTACAGTCCATATAGTAAGCCGATAAGTTCCACTAAGATAGACCATTGTAGTGAACTCAAAAGACCAGTCTATACATGATATATAAAAGTGATATTCGTGGTTAATTCTATAACTTAAGTAAAGTTTTTATCCTAATTAAAGGCACAAAAGTTTCCATAAGTAGTTTTCCAATTGACATACATGTAAGACTCGGTCTCGATGACCGGAATATGATGTCAAAATTTGCCAAAAAAAATTCTCCCATAAGGCTAGATATTTTCTACATAGCTTTCCAACCTATTTTATGGTTTACAATACTAAGAATTGAAACCCAAAATGACGTTGCTTTTGATCACTGCAACCTTAGTAAAGTTGTGATCTCTTTAAGTAACGACCTTGAGTCTTTCGACATTAATGGTTGATAGAAAATTCTAATCATAAAACCATTTTGGCTCCAGCCACAAATAAGAAAACTTCCAAAAGGTCTTATTTCGACTCTACAGTCCATATAGTAAGCCGATGAGTTCCACTAAGAAAGACCATTATAGTGAACTCAAAAGACTTGTCTATACATGATATATATATAGTAATATTCATGGTTAATTCTACACCACAAGCAAAGGTTTTATCCTAATTCAAATTAAGAACTTACAAAAGTCGAGATGACTAATCGATCAAAAGGATCGGGACCATAGTTCCTCATGAGAATCTGTGCTTGCATAGAATATCCGCTAGAACATAAGGGGCCATCCACGTAAAATCCTCATGAATTATGGCAAGCAATTCCAGGAGTAACACCCCAGAGTAGCTTAGATCTGTCATCCCTAATTCTAGTCCAGCTAGCACAGATTGTATTATGGCATGCCGTAGTTATCCTTCATATGGTTATCGTTGATATGTCCTTCATGCTTTTAAACCCTCGAGAACGAGGTAAAAACCCTCATAACGAGGTATAAAGATTTTTAAATACATTTTTCGTAAACCCTCGTAAATGAGGTAAACATTTCAAAAGTTATCTTCCAGGCCCTCATAACGAGGCAAAAAACCCTCAATACGAGGTTAAAATTTTCAAAACCTATTTTTAAACCCTCATCACGCAGTAAGAATTTCAAATTCACTTTCAAATCCTCATTAGTCAATTAGTCATAATGGATAAATTACTTTCTCCTATTACGACATCTACTATGCATAGCCTTCGGCTTGCAATTACTTTCGCTCGACACTCTCCTAAACATAATCTTCGATTTACAATTACTTTTGCCTATTATAACACTCTACTATATGTAGCCTTTGGCTTAATATTATTTCTACCGAGTACGCCACTCCATTATACATAGCCTTCATCATTTAATTAATTTCGCCTATTACGGCACTCTACTATACATAGCCTTCGATATTCAAATTAAGAGGCTCGGACATTCAAGTCCTCGTTAAACGATGATGCAAATTTAGAGGCTCATACTGTCAAATCTTCGCTATACGATGATGTTAAATTTTCAAAACCCACATAACGAGGTAACGGTTTCAATTCCTCACTGTGTGATGTGATTAGATTTTCAAAGTGCTGGTAACAAGTAAGAGTTTCAAACAAGGTTAGATTTTTCCAAATCCTCGCTAAAGGACGATGTTAGATTTTCCAAACCCTCACTAAATGATAAGGTTAGGTTTTCAAAACCCTAAAGTTGGATTTTCAAAACCCTCATCATGAGGTTAGATTTTCCAACCCTTGCTAAAGGATGAAGTTAGATTTTCCAAGCGCTCGCGGGCAAGGTTAGATTTTCAAAACCCTCATACTGAAGTTAGATTTTCAAAATCCTTATAACAAGGTTAGATTTTCCGATCCCTCGCTAAATGACGAGGTTAGATTTTCCAAACCCTCATGATGAGGTTATATATGCAAACCCTCACTAAAAGATTAGGATAGATTCCCAAAATTATTTGCGCCTTTTGGCACTTTCTATACATAGCCTTCGACATAAAAAACCTCACTATAGGAGGTTAATTTTTCAAATCCTTGATTTCAACAATAAGACCTGATTTTAGGATCCTAACATGGATTAGTTTAAGAATTATGAGAACCTAATGCATAATATAAAAAGAGTAAAATAGCCGAGAACAAACTATGATCCAACTTTCCTCAATCCAAAGTTCACTTTGTAATCATTATATTGTAATGCCCCATATATTGGAATCCAAAATATAGAAAATTAAATTATAGTAATAATAAAAGGGAGTTATTAAAAGAATAAATAAATTGATTTAATTACAAGAATCTCTCAATGGAGATTTAGTTAATTAAGTGTGAGACACTTTACAAGTTAATTGAGTGGTCCAAGGGTAATTAGAGAAAATAAAATTGGCCTTGATAATGAAAATAAATAAATTAAGTTTTAGATTGAGAATGACTTATGTTAAGGGAGATGTATTGGTGAGTCTAGGCTAGAAGGTATACTAGCCCAACTGTATTCTCTCGTTCCACTTTATTTTCATTTTGAAAACAAAAACCCCTTAAAATATCCCAAGATCGACCACCACATTCAAGCTAAGGAAGAAAATAAAGCTAGGAGAATTCAAGCTTTCAACTTTAAGAAGGAAGGAGATTAAATCAAGGTTTTTATAATCAAGGTGAGTAACATTTTCCCTAAAACCATTTCTAACCATTTTTGGGTTCGAATTTTCTTTTAATTGGATGATTTTGATAATGATAAATGTGTTTGAATAAACCATGTTGGTATGTAATTTGAAATTAAAATGGAAGGAACTAGTTCATGTTTTAGGAGAAAACCCGGTATAATCACATTTATATGTTTTATAAACTTGATACGATGTTTATAACGATAAAACAATAATGGGTTTTAATTTCATGATTTATGGAATTTATTTGGAATTTTTATGAATTTTCTAAGTTGAGAAAATGCTTAATTTTGAAAAAAATAATAATTAAAACTAGTTATTTTGACCCAAAATTTTGATATTTGGTGGAATTGGATTTTTGGTGAATTTATGAGATTTTCCCCTTAAATTTCCAATTTTAGACAAATTATTTGGTAAATGGCAGTATTAATTTATTAAAGATAATTAATTGATTAATTGATGTTGTAATTAACAAGTTTAAGAAAAGAAAACGGTAAAGAGATCTATTAACCAATGAGAATTCGACATCAAATGAGATTTGCTATAAACTAACTACTTAATAAGTTAATAAACCAGTTTTCAAGTTAATTACAAAAATGAGATATCAAGCTGCGATGGCCCATAAAAATTTCCAATTTGTGATGGCACTAGGTTATCAACCTGCGATAGTCAATCATTGTCAAGTAGCGATAACCAATGAAAGCCAATGTGTGATAGCTCCTAAAGCTCAACTCATGACAGCTATCAAGTTGCGATAGCTATACGGATTAACTAATGATGACTTAAGGAAGTCAACTTGCGACGGTTACTTAAAGCTCAACGTGCGATAGCTATTGGAGCTATCAACCTGCGGTAATTAGGAGAAGTGTCAATGTGCGATAGCCATTTGGGGGCTCAATATGCGATATCTTGGGAAGTTATCAATTCGAGATAACCAATTGAGGCTTAATTGTGATATCTAAAATAAACTATCAATATGTGATGGCTAGTCGAGGGTCAACTAGCGATCGACCTAGAAAAATCAACATGCGAAAGCTATTGGATAGCCAATATGTGATAGCGAGGCTTGACTTGCGATGACTATGAGATAGCCAATATGCGATAGCTAAGTTCATATTGCAAAAGCTTGGAAAGCTAAATTTTTCCAATTAAAAAAAAATACTCAGTACACTTTGGAAGACAGCTTCCAAGTGTTAATTGACTATTTCATAAGGATGAAATAAAGGAAGAATTTTATTAGATAAATTTTGTGTTAACTTATTTTTGAAATGGAAGTAAGCTTAGAGAAGCTAATAAAGGATAAGTTATCATTTTATCAAAGATAAAAGATGTTTTATCCAAAGAACATGTAGCATACACAACTTATTAATGAAAGATGAGGTTTGAATCATGATTGTAAAGATATACTAAATCATAGAGAGATAGTATGACAAGCTTCCTTGACTATTAGTCTAAAGTCCAATGGTATATGGCTAAGTGCCACGATAGGGTTCAATCTTTAAAGACATATAAACTCTGTGGGAGCTATGGCGAGGTGCTATGGCAAGTTGTCAAAACATCAAGATGGTGTTATATATAAAATAAAAAAATCGACAATGTGAATATTAGAGGTTCAGGGACTAAATGCTAGATAAGGACGCTTACTGGATTCAATTCAGCATGTTTATGTTCAACCTCTTAGGAGAGTCAGGGTGGCTCCCATAGTGGAATGAGTGGCCATTTCATCTAGTGACCATGTTCGAGAAAAGATAAATTAGTGATGGCAGGCCTAAGTAGGTAATCACTAAACTAAGTTAATGACAGCTTAAATTTGAACACGTAAATAAGAGATTAGGTGATGATTGGGTGGATGATTGTTAGTTATATGACATGGTTCATGATTGGATATTAATCATAGGGTATACTTAATTTGAATTGAAAATATAAATATGACATGGTTCATAATTGGATGATAAAAGTAGGGTACACGTACTAGTTGAATATAACGCAAATGGTTGCTTTTGTTGTTATGTTTGTTTACATAATATGACGTAACTGCTATGATGATAAAGTGAGGGGAAAATCTGTTACGTGTTAAAATGGCGTGGTCTCACTATGGATGCTTAGGATAAAGATTTTAGCCATACCAGGCTTTATGTCTAACCTATTTTTTTATTATTTCCTATAAACTCAGGGTACTCATTCGAGTAAGGCTAAGTTTATGGATTAGAAAGGTATCTTTTGGAAGGGCAAATAAAGATTCCGAAGTCAAGGCTGAGGCTTGTCTAGCTAATAAAATTTATTTTGAAAATTTCGCTGTGTAAAATCAAGAATTATAACTAGTTATGTGTCATATCGGCTCTTCGCATGTCGGACATGCCACTACTCTTATTTTCTTGTTGTATTTATCTCTACATGCAAACCAAAGGGTTAATGATGATGCAATAAATCATGTAAAACAAATTTGTTTAATGAAAATTTATATAGTTACTCTTTTTACTTAACGTTGTGCAAAATAATACTAAACTCGATTGTCGCTTGAAAATGATTCTGATGATGACTGTAGCATCACTGACTTATATTTTTGGGTAGTGAGGGATGTTAAATATACAAAGTGAACTTTAGGGGCACGTGTTATATTATAATTTTTACTTATCATAAATACCAAAAGCTGTGACCTTTGGTTCAAACTAGAGAACTCTATTATGCATATGGATCCTTATAAGAATTAAATGTCAACCAATTATCTAAGGGACAATAGCTTGTAGGTTGAAAGCATACGCCTCAAGGCAAGCTTATGACCGAAAGATTGAGAGCACTAGTATGATACGGTACCAAAATTATAGTCTAACCTCATTTTGTCTACATAGACCTTACTATGGTCCTCACCTCAAGAAATGACCTCAACAAGTCACCACAAAAAATGCAGGCCAAGATTGTTTGCTCCAACATAAGAGACTAAAGCTGCTTCTAATCAAAACCAAAGCACCTCAATATAGAATTAAGATCTACAAATAAGATAGCCTCCTTTTACATTAGCGGCTTAGGCAATCCAAAGCTTCTATAAAGTATATGAGCTATAACACTCAAAGCTATATATAGAAATGTCGCATCATCAATCCACATCAATCTACAGATAACCAGACGATGACATATGTCTAAATCTTTTGGCCCTACATGTGGGCCCAGTCAACAGTCCAAGAGAAGTGCTCTATACCAATGACAGAAGAAAATTGTTTGTAAATACAATGTGCGTACCTACAGTAACGGGATTCGATTCAAACTCCAAAATACTAATTACATATTGTTCTAATCATTTGTAATCATATTAAAGTTTTTAAAATAACTCATTAATGGCGGAAAGAGCCAATAATATCTTGTACAATAATTTATAATTCATTTGGCTATGAAACAAAGACTTAGCTACAATGGACATAGGGGTTCTTCATGAACCATTATAATTTCTCTATGTTCTTTACTATTGGTCACTTGTCCTCTTGTTACTTTCATCTTAAGCACTTAACCTTCGGCTTTATTTTTCTTTTATGCTATTGCTTGCATAAATAACTTCTGGACTCTAGAGTATTAGTTTGTGATGAAAAATCCTGCTAACAATAACGAAGACGAAGGTGCCGTTGTTTTTGGGGAGGGTGGTATTATTTTTGTTGGGGAGGGTGGTATTAGATGAGATTGAGGTATCAGGGATGTCATTGACAACTTTGTGGTGAGAGTCGGATAACTTGATTTTGGAGGAGGTTAGTTTAAGGATTTTACGATCGATGTAGGAGGAGGGTAATTTAGGGATTTTGTGATCAATGCTAAAGAATTTTAAGGTGTAAGAAGGAAATTTTTTCGATGGGTGGAAAGTTGCATAAGTTTTGTTAGTGTTGTTACAACTTGGGGAGAAGAAGTTCAAGTTTTATTTTGGAATTGTCGAGGGGGAGAAAAAGAATATGGCGGGGAGGTATGCGGGTGGTTTTGAGGAAGAAGTTGATGCCATAATTGGGTGTTGAAGTTGAGATGAGAAGAGGAAGGTTGTTGACAACTTTGTCGTAGTTTTTCATGGATGTAGGAGTGTTAATTGTAGGATCTAGATTAACCCTAGAGGGGGGGGGGGGGTGAATAGAGTTATAGCAAATTTTCTTAATTTAAACAAAAATAAACTGCAGAAATAAATATGCTGAAAAGTAAATCACACACAAAATTTACCCAGCTTCGGCAACCCCTGCCTACTGCTACATTCACAGATTTCTATTAGAATTAAACAGTATCACGCTTACAAACACTCTACTAGACTCGCAGACATTTGCTCCACGCTCCCAAACACTCTACTAGACTCGCACACCCTGCTCGCAAACATTTGCTCCACGCTCACAAACCCTCTACTAGACTTGCACACCCTGCTCCGCCTATAGAGTTTCGCTTACTCGCAAACTTTGCCTCCCGCCTATAGAGCTTCGCTTACTCGCAAACTCTGCTCCCGCCTATACAGCTTTGCAAACTCGCACACCCTGCTCACTGAACTAATTCAAAATAGACAATCTGACACTACCTAAACCTAGGTGGTGATTTACCAAGATTCTTTGGTTCGTAAAATAAAAAAAACAATAATTAAGAAACAATAACCCTAAAAAAACAAATTAACAATATTAATAAAGCCTTATAATTAAATAGAAACAAAAACCCCTTTTTATTTTAAAAGACCGGCCCACTTCCTTTTTTCACCCGATCCTCTTTTGTCTCGTTCGTGAGAAATAATGGCGGCTTCGTTCTGATTAGGGCTTCGTTCCCTTTTGTTCCAGTTAGGGCTTCGGCTCTTTGTTCCAATTAGGGCTTCGGTTTCTTCAATTGATCTGTGATTTGTTGCCCTAGCTCGCTGCTTCTCTGATGGTTAACTATTGCTCGTTTTGCAGTTGCTCGATCGAGTTCGTTGCTTGTGAATTCGGTATGTACTGTCTCCTTTTGCTTTTCTAAATTGATACTTGAACTCGATAATTTTTTGCCGATGATGATTAGGGCATTTATATAGGTTGAATTCCTATATTTGCGTTCGTATAAATTTGATTGAATTTGTCAAATTCTTTATCTCGGCCACTTGATGATGTCTGAATGATTGAGATCGATTCTGACTTTTTCAATTTCGTATTTTGATGCTTGGTTGACACGGCTTCGATTTTGATTTCGTGATCAATTTTGCTTGGCTACCACGGTGAACACTTGTTTGACTTTGACAATACTGATTTCGTGAGTTTTCACTTTGTTGACTTGTTCATCATTGAATTTGCGATTCACTGTCACTTCGGCCTTGATACTGAGTGTTTACTTCGGCCATTTGATTTTCTAAACTTTTGGATATTGTGGGATGCCATCTCCATTTGGTTGTTGCAGTATTTATTGTTGTTGTGTTCCTCACTGATGCATTGTTGTAACTCCATCTTGACTTAGGCTTTTCACTGTAACAGATGCTACACTTGTTCATGTATATATTGCTTTGTTTCACTGGTGGCCTATGTGCATGCTTCACTGTTCTTTGCATTTGTTCATATGAGTCTGCTCACTGTTGTTTGTACCTGTACATATGTGTATACTGAGTTTGCATTTGATTTTGTAGTTTGGTGTCATGTTTGCTTTGAGTCTGCAACTTGGAGTCTGCAACTAGTAACTGGACTTGATTTGTGCCTTGTCCATTCTCATGTGTTCATCCCTGTTGTTGTTCATCTGAGTTTGAGCATTTGCGTATTTGAAGCCTTGTATCATGATGCAGTCTTCATTATGTTCTGGTGACATGTGCATTGCTTCATGTTGCCTACGTATCACTGCAGTTGCACATTGCTTGTACTTGTGTTCTTTATTCATATGTTCTTCAAATCAGTGGTGCACTGTGCCATTTGATCTTGTTTTGTTGTGATGCACTTTATTGCTTCTGATTCATTTTTGAGGCAGTTTGCATGTATGGGCATTATTTCTTGTGTGCTGGTTGAAGTTCTGATGCCTTTGGTTTGAACCATGCTTTGATTCATTGTCAACCTGTATCATTTACTGATTTAGTTGATTTCATGGTTCACCTTGCTTTGTTCACTGTGTACTTGATGGTTGCTGTGCACTTTTGTGCTTTGAGACAGTTTCATTGTTTTAGTATTCCATGTTGCATGCAGTAGTCTTGGCCTGTACCGTGACTCGAGTTTTCACTGTGTTCTGACTTGATGCTGCATACATGCTTGAGTTTCACCTCTGACCTGTTGGTTCATTGTGATGTTCATTTGCATTGTTGCCTTGTTGACTGTGTTGTTGCATTGTATTCTGGTCAGTGTAGTTGTTTATTTGAGTCAGTGCTTCACCATACTTGTTGTTGCAGCTGTCTTGACTTATGCTGTATCAATGCTGCTTCACCATATTGCATTGTCATATTTTATTCCTGTTTTCACTTGTGTACATTTTCGAGTTGCACACTGCTGCTTGTACTTGTAGTCTTGGCCAGTTGACTGTTGCTTTGAGTTATTCATTGCTTGGTCTCTGTTGCCTTGAATTTCTGGTTGGAGCTGTGCACACGAGTTGGCGAGGCAATGCACACGTGTATGAATGTACACGTGTGTATTGCAGCCACTTATGATTACCTGTCCCTGTAATATCTATGTGCACGACTTTGTGATGAATTCAAGTGTGAATGATGACGAACAACCCAAATAACTGAGGCAAACGATATTTTCAAAAATCGTATTTCATTTTATATTGCAAAAATATTTCTTTTTCAATTTTACTGCGTTAGTGAATATTTTTGCAGATTTCTCAGATGCTGGATTCAAACTGGCATGCAGTTGAAGACAAAATACGAGTGTGAGTGATATGTAGTGAGGTTATCAATGTAAAAATATTTGTGATGTAATCGTGATGTAATAAAAAATGTATATGTATAGTGAGAGCATGAATTTGTACTATTCAAGATTGTAATAAATATTTGTTTGAATAAAATTTCTGTTTGAATTCAAAATCTGTTTAACTTGTTCTGTTTGAATTCAAATTCGAATTCTGTGTAATTTATTTTATTCAACAAATATTTATTTAATCTATGAAAAACAAAATAGTACATTACCAAATACATTTATATGAATGTATATATGTTTATTATCATCAAACAAAAATCATATAGCGCAAAGCGCATATTCAACAATCTCCCCCTTTTGATGATAACAAACATATATTTAAGATTTTGAATATATTAAATGTATTTGATAATTTCATTTGCTCCCCCTATTTGAATGCTTCCTTTTTATGTGATACTCCCCCTACATATATGGCTCCCCCTACATGTATGCATATAAATAAAAATATGTAAATGAGCCTATATGAAAATTGAAAGTTATTTGACCTTTGCTTGATTCTATTTGACAAAATCTTAACTTTTCTCTCCCCCTTTTGTTATCAGCAAAAGAATAACAGTGTTATAAAAATAGGGATGAAGTGATAGACATGAATCAAACATTTAACTCAATTAAATATAAATATCAAATTTCAATAAAACTCAAACAAAAATCATAATTACCCTTGTCAAGCGCATATTCCACTTTCAGAAGTGATGGAGATAGAATCATCAAAAATTCATATAGATATGTCTATTTGTGGTATATTTATTTCTGGAAATTTGAATATCTACTAACCATGCATAACCGTTAGGACTTTTAAATGAGATTAGTAGTATTCCAATTTAATTTAAAAAATGAAATCAAGTATCTTCTAACCACGCATGACCGTGAGGACTTTTAAATGGGATTAGAATCAACTTGTCTATTAAATCAATTATTTTTGATATGCGTTCCATACATGCATAACCGTGAGGACTTTTAAATGAGCATGGAAGCACATAATCAAAAATCCAAGTAATTCACCCATGCATAACCGTGAGGACTTTTAAATGAGAGTGAATACTTTGGATATTTATTTTTATTGCTAAATATAATAAGTTGAAGCACAAATAATTTCCTTCACCGATTTAAGATATTGAAGAACAAATGTTTTCCTTTGTAAACTACCACAAATTTACATACTAAATATGATCTTGATGAGTGATGTTCGATATAAAGATGATAGAAATAGAAATGGTCATGGAATTATTACCCAACAAAAAGTTTTTATAACTCTTGTTATGAAATTCTAAAGAAATTTTCTAATTATACTTTCTCGAGTTATAATATATGATAAATATCAACACTCATCTCTTTTTCAATCACTATTTATCTTTTCGATAATCAAAGCGAGTCAGATTAGTCAAATTTGTCATTTAAAATCAAATTAAAAATTATAAAATCAATTTTTCAAAAATGATTAAGCTGTAAATATGGTCAAACATGATTTTCTTGAGGGGAGTTTTATAAGAAAATTTTCTGCTATTTGAAAATTATTTCAAGTGAAAAATATGCAGATATTTTCTTTGAAAAAAAAAAACGATGCAGCAAATGAATGTTTGAAAAATTAATCACGTTACACTAATAATTTTTCTATCAACTATATTACCAGTGTAATCCGCATCTGAATTTAAATTTCACTCGATATTCACTTGTTGAATCAAACCATGAGATGTGCACTAAAAATTTCAAAAACATCATTCTTTTGAATTTAAATTTAAGCCGTGTTAACACTCAAACAAATATCATGATGTTAATTTCAGAAACCAGAGGATAAACAATTATTTTCATGAGTAATCAACAGTCAATCAACATCATAATTATTTCAAAAACAATTTCTTAAAATCCTTTTTCTCATGAATTTGAAATCGTGCAAATTTACAAGCAGTGATCAAAATGTCAGAACCAATATATCTATGTGTAGCATGAGTAATCAGCATTTGACTGAACAAAGTTATATAAATTAGTTCAAAAATTGAAAATTTGATTGGTCATCAATTAAGCACAAATTAATGTCATAAATAAGAACAAGTCAAAAAATCATATCAATTAAGTCCGAATCAGTCAACCATCATAATTACTCCAAGTAATTCTATTTAAAGATGGTTAGTCAATATTTAAAAAAAATCATAGCATCAAAATCATCATCTTTTGTTCATCTCAATATTGGCTGATTTTAATTTAGAGTATGGTGCAGATAATCACATTTAAAAACAATTACCTGTTTTACCTTTACGATAATTTTTCGTGATTGCCCATTGTGATTCTGTCACCTTTATACTAGGCTAAGGAACTTTGCTTTGTCGCCCGTTGTGTTTCTGAAACAGCCGAAATCCAGAGAACACTGTTGTTGTTCCTTAGCCTGCCACCACACCTACACGATAAAAGATTTGTGTGACCTATTTGTTTTTATAGGTCCATTGTTGTTAGTGGCAGAATATGAAAAATATGTTTTAGGAGACTCAAAACTGTTTATATATGTTCCTTTTGGCACCCAAATTTGTTTGACTTTCAAAGATTTTATATTTGTGCCTTTTGGAACCCAAATTGGTATAGTTTTCACGTGTTTGGGTCTATACCAACAATTATTTCGATTATGTCCAAATTCTCTACAAAACGAGCTCATTAAATTGACTTGATTAAATTTTGTGTTCCTATGACTATGATTTTCAACATGATTTCCAATTATTTCAGATCGAGCAACACTTTTACCTTTTCCAAAACCTAGTCCTTTTCTATTGTTAGAAAAAATTTGATTTCCCAATAGCATGTTGAAAGATTTTTCGCCTCTTGAAAAGTTATTCAAAGATTTCTCAAGATTTTGGACTTTGGTTTTTAGTGTTGTATTTTCAGCGACAAGTGAGGTGCATCGATTAATAAAATTCTTTCTCCTAGTGTCGATGGTTTCCTTAAGATTCAAGTTTTCATTTTCAAGACTTTCAAAGTTATTCCTCAGTTTTGATAATTCTGAATCTAAAATCTTACATTTTTTACATTCTAGGTTTTGAATATTTTCAAGTTCAGTTTTTAACCTAAAATTTTCACGAGCAAATTCTCTCCTATCAGATTTCAGTTTTTCAATTTTAGATTCAAGAGTATCCACTACCTTAGTAAGATCAGAACACATAAAAACAAGTTCTTTATAAGAAAACTCACCTGCCTCACTAGATTCGTCGGAGGTTGCTTCTGATTCTGATTTTGCCATGCAACACAAGTTAGCCTCCTCTGGGCTGCTATCCGAAGCTTCCACTCCTTCTTCATCATCCCAAGTCGCTGCAAATACCTTCTTCGCCTTTTTCTTTTCTTTGTTGTTTTTGAGAAGTGGGCATTTTGGTTTGATGTGGCCAGGCTTGTTGCAGTTATAACATGTCAGTTCATTATCGGAGTTTTCGGAATCTTTTGACCTATTGCCCTTTGTTTTCTTCTTGCGTGGCTTGAATCTAGACCATCTTCTAAGATTATTGACAGCCATTGCAAGCTCTTCAATTGGATCTTCTTCATCGCTTTCTTCTTTACTTTTTAAGGCAATCGTCTTCTTCTTTGGTTCGGAGTTGTTGCGTTCTTCCTTTGCTTTTAACTCAAGCTCATATGTCATCAAATTTCCAATCAACTCCTCCATGCTTAGTTTGCTCAGATCTTTCGATTCTTGGATTGCTGTGACTTTTGCCTCAAAGTTCATTGGTAAAACTCGTAGTATCTTCCTCACAAGCTCTACCTCAGTGAATACCTTCCCAAGCGCTCTAGCATTGTATACCAAGGTTGAAAAACGTCCAAACATATCCTTTATGCTCTCGCCTTTGTCCATCACAAAGTTTTCGTATTCATTGCTGAATAGGGCTAGCCGAGACTCCTTGACTTGAGAAGTTCCTTCGTGTGTCACCTCCAAAGTATGCCATATTTCCTGTGCTTTTGTACAATGAGAAATTCTATTAAATTCATTTTTATCAAGAGCACATATCAAAGCATTCATGGCTTTAGCATTTGTCGTTTTCAATTTCTTAACGTTAGCATCCCACCTATCCTTAGGTTTAGGAATCTCAGTACCACCAACGATTATAGTGGGAGGTTTATAGCCAGTTTCAATAATATCCCAAACATCATAATCAACGGAACTAAGATAAATACTTATCCTAACTTTCCAATAAGCATAATCGTTCCCGTTAAACATGGGTGGCCTAGCAATAGATTGCCCCTCAGAAAAAGCATTATTTTGTAGACTCATGACTCTAGAGTTAAATAAAAAATATACCGGGCTCTGATACCACTTGTAGGATCTAGATTAACCCTAGAGGGGGGGGGGGTGTGAATAGGGTTATAGCAAATTTTCTTAATTTAAACAAAAATAAACTACAGAAATAAATATGCTGAAAAGTAAATCACACACAAAATTTACCCAGCTTCGGCAACCCCTGCCTACTGCTGCATTCACAGATTTCTATTAGAATTAAACAGTATCACGCTTACAAACACTCTACTAGACTCGCAGACATTTGCTCCACGCTCCCAAACACTCTACTAGACTCGCACACCCTGCTCGCAAACATTTGCTCCACGCTCACAAACCCTCTACTAGACTTGCACACCCTGCTCCGCCTATAGAGTTTCGCTTACTCGCAAACTTTGCCTCCCGCCTATAGAGCTTCGCTTACTCGCAAACTCTGCTCCCGCCTATACAGCTTTGCAAACTCGCACACCCTGCTCACTGAACTAATTCAAAAATAGACAATCTGACACTACCTAAACCTAGGTGGTGATTTACCAAGATTCTTTGGTTCGTAAAATAAAAAAAACAATAATTAAGAAACAATAACCCTAAAAAAACAAATTAACAATATTAATAAAGCCTTATAATTAAATAGAAACAAAACCCCCTTTTTATTTTAAAAGACCGGCCCACTTCCTTTTTTCACCCGATCCTCTTTTGTCTCGTTCGTGAGAAATAATGGCGGCTTCGTTCTGATTAGGGCTTCGTTCCCTTTTGTTCCAGTTAGGGCTTCGGCTCTTTGTTCCAATTAGGGCTTCGGTTTCTTCAATTGATCTGTGATTTGTTTCCCTAGCTCGCTGCTTCTCTGATGGTTAACTATTGCTCGTTTTGCAGTTGCTCGATCGAGTTCGTTGCTTGTGAATTCGGTATGTACTGTCTCCTTTTGCTTTTCTAAATTGATATTTGAACTCGATAATTTTTTGCCGATGATGATTAGGGCATTTATATAGGTTGAATTCCTATATTTGCGTTCGTATAAATTTGATTGAATTTGTCAAATTCTTTATCTCGGCCACTTGATGATGTCTGAATGATTGAGATCGATTCTGACTTTTTCAATTTCGTATTTTGATGCTTGGTTGACACGGCTTCGATTTTGATTTCGTGATCAATTTTGCTTGGCTACCATGGTGAACACTTGTTTGACTTTGACAATACTGATTTCGTGAGTTTTCACTTTGTTGACTTGTTCATCATTGAATCTGCGATTCACTGTCACTTCGGCCTTGATACTGAGTGTTTACTTCGGCCATTTGATTTTCTAAACTTTTGGATATTGTGGGATGCCATCTCCATTTGGTTGTTGCAGTATTTATTGTTGTTGTGTTCCTCACTGATGCATTGTTGTAACTCCATCTTGACTTAGGCTTTTCACTGTAACAGATGCTACACTTGTTCATGTATATATTGCTTTGTTTCACTGGTGGCCTATGTGCATGCTTCACTGTTCTTTGCATTTGTTCATATGAGTCTGCTCACTGTTGTTTGTATCTGTACATATGTGTATACTGAGTTTGCATTTGATTTTGTAGTTTGGTGTCATGTTTGCTTTGAGTCTGCAACTTGGAGTCTGCAACTAGTAACTGGACTTGATTTGTGCCTTGTCCATTCTCATGTGTTCATCCCTGTTGTTGTTCATCTGAGTTTGAGCATTTGCGTATTTGAAGCCTTGTATCATGATGCAGTCTTCATTATGTTCTGGTGACATGTGCATTGCTTCATGTTGCCTATGTATCACTGCAGTTGCACATTGCTTGTACTTGTGTTCTTTATTCATATGTTCTTCAAATCAGTGGTGCACTGTGCCATTTGATCTTGTTTTGTTGTGATGCACTTGATTGCTTCTGATTCATTTTTGAGGCAGTTTGCATGTATGGGCATTATTTCTTGTGTGCTGGTTGAAGTTCTGATGCCTTTGGTTTGAACCATGCTTTGATTCATTGTCAACCTGTATCATTTACTGATTTAGTTGATTTCATGGTTCACCTTGCTTTGTTCACTGTGTACTTGATGGTTGCTGTGCACTTTTGTGCTTTGAGACAGTTTCATTGTTTTAGTATTCCATGTTGCATGCAATAGTCTTGGCCTGTACTGTGACTCGAGTTTTCACTGTGTTCTGACTTGATGCTGCATACATGCTTGAGTTTCACCTCTGACCTGTTGGTTCATTGTGATGTTCATTTGCATTGTTGCCATGTTGACTGTGTTGTTGCATTGTATTCTGGTCAGTGTAGTTGTTTATTTGAGTTAGTGCTTCACCATACTTGTTGTTGCAGCTGTCTTGACTTATGCTGTATCAATGCTGCTTCACCATATTGCATTGTCATATTTTATTCCTGTTTTCACTTGTGTACATTTTCGAGTTGCACACTGCTGCTTGTACTTGTAGTCTTGGCCAGTTGACTGTTGCTTTGAGTTATTCATTGCTTGGTCTCTGTTGCCTTGAATTTCTGGTTGGAGCTGTGCACACGAGTTGGCGAGGCAATGCACACGTGTATGAATGTACACGTGTGTATTGCAGCCACTTATGATTACCTGTCCCTGTAATATCTATGTGCACGACTTTGTGATGAATTCAAGTGTGAATGATGACGAACAACCCAAATAACTGAGGCAAACGATATTTTCAAAAATCGTATTTCATTTTATATTGCAAAAATATTTCTTTTTCAATTTTACTGCGTTAGTGAATATTTTTGCAGATTTCTCAGATGCTGGATTCAAACTGGCATGCAGTTGAAGACAAAATACGAGTGTGAGTGATATGTAGTGAGGTTATCAATGTAAAAATATTTGTGATGTAATCGTGATGTAATCAAAAATGTATATGTATAGTGAGAGCATGAATTTGTACTATTCAAGATTGTAATAAATATTTGTTTGAATAAAATTTCTGTTTGAATTCAAAATCTATTTAACTTGTTCTGTTTGAATTCAAATTCGAATTCTGTGTAATTTATTTTATTCAACAAATATTTATTTAATCTATGAAAAACAAAATAGTACATTACCAAATACATTTATATGAATGTATATATGTTTATTATCATCAAACAAAAATCATATAGCGCAAAGCGCATATTCAACATTAATGGAGGCATTTGATGAGGATGTAGTGAGGTGGAAGTGGTAGAATTATTTGTGCAAATGGTGGTGGTGATTAGGGGTAGGTAGAAGAATTTTTGTGTTAGTGTAAGGTTCTAACATTGGTGGTGAAATGAAAGAGAAATTAATGGAGGACTTCAGTAATGAAAGGTTGATGAGATTAACGGAGGTGTGGATTTTGAGCATGTTAACATGATGAGCGAGAATGTCAACTTGTTGTGAGGCCACATTGTATCACTATTATTCTAGAATGCTTCTCAGGAATCCTATGCAACTAACTAACCAATTCCATGCTAATCCTCAACCTTGTTCGTGATTTTGTGGTTTAGGTGTATCAAAAACCAAATGCAAAAAATAGCATTTGTCCCCTTTGTCACACAACTTATCATATTTGGGAGGAAAGAAATCAGTTATTGTTCGAAAAAATGCAATTTTCAAGAGTCATAAAGAACACTGATACAAAATGATGTTAAATATCGTACATATAGATTGAAAACCAGTACTGCAAGGACTGCTGAAAATATCGAGATTTGTTTTAGATGGGGTGTGAAGCTTAAGGATGAAGGATGAACATATATTTTCATCTTCTTAAGGGCTTGTAACGACCCGGAATTTTGGGTCGCCAAAATTTAACATTTAATTCATTTTAAATGTTGGATATGGATTCTAATTTGAATCTTGATAATAGAAGACTATGGTTGAGTTAATAAGATGAGTTATAGTTTCAAAATATGGTGATTCCATTTGAATTGGAGTAATAATAATAATTATTAGAACTGAGAATAAATTGGAAATTGAATGGGAATTGTTATAAAATTGATGTTTAAATGCATTTTTAAGTTCCATAGGTTATAAATGATATTGCTAGATTTTTGGAAGAATTTAAAAGTTAATAGATTATTATTTGGAATTTTATATGAATTTAAAATGAATTTAATATTATTAAATATTGCAATTAATCCGATTTAAGTCCAGAATGAACCAGAACGATTTTTAATGTGTTTATAAATTTTATATGAATTATTGTTAAGTTAATAAAATTTTAAAAGTGGAGATTTGGAGTGATTTCGATAATTTCGAAAATCGCTTAATTAAATAGACGAGTTAAAATAGCCTTCCGGGGCACAGTCTCGGAATTCGACGAAACCAGTTTCATTGGATCCGTAATAGTTAATTATTATCGGATTTCAATTTTCGTAGCAATCGGGGTTGTCGTTTGACCCCGGCAGCTCGAAACGTATCGAAATCGTTTTAATCGATTTAATTTCAAATTGAACGTTTAATTCCGTAACTCGTGCATACGACTGAATTAGCTTACGAAACCTGTTCCATTGTGTCCGGAACGCGGAAAAACCTTAGAATAGCCTGTCGGAACGTGTGTTTTGGAGATCGTTTGCATACGTCGTTAAAATTGAGAATTTCATTAATTAAAAATATTATTAAATTATATATATATATTAACTTTCGTTCTTAAACCCTAGCAGTGCATCAGGAGCCGCCGCCCAACATATTCCATGGCCGAAATTCGATTTCAATTCTCCTAAATAATCTCTCAATCCTTGCATTTATTTCAGCAATCACCAACTAGAGAATTGTAGATCGCAGAGAGATCTACGTATTCAACGGTCGGGATCGTATATAGTGGAGTCGATTCGCCAGAATCTGGCCGTGTAGGCGCGCGTTCGTGCACGATTTTTTACGTGTTTTGGTCAACCGAGTTTGACCGCGATTGGACCCCGGGTAGAGCAAGCCGTGGGCTTCATGGTGGAGATGTTCGATCGTCGCGTAGTCGAGTGTGTGGAGAGCGGCTTGGAGCCCTAATTTTCGGTGATGGGTTCGGTTGTATCTGCTGTCGCGTGAAGAGGAGGGAGAGAGGAGTAGCCGGCCGTGTTTGGTATTTGTTTTTGTATAAAAAGAAATTTATTTGAAATTAAAATTGAAAACTTATAAATTTCGTAACTCATTCGTATTGTATCAGAAATTAATGAACTTGGTAGCGCCGGAATCACAGAGGAACGTACTACGCGATGGTGCAGATCCGGAACCAATCCGGGCAAGTAGAAATTTGGGTTAAATCGGACGTTGTCCGGTTTAATTTGAATTTCGAACGCTCGCCGAAACTCAAGGTGAGTTATTCTCACTCACATCTGGATGCTAGTAAAGTAGACAGCTAGTATTGATTGTTTGTTTGGATGTTTAGCTGAATATGTTAGTTATTATCAAATTGAATTGATATATATACTGTTGTGCTAATATTTGTGGATGCAGGGAAAACAGGTTGGAGGGATCCAACGGGATTCCTCACAATATAGTACTTATTTGATTATGATACCTGTTTATATATTGAGATTGATAAATTTGGAATTGAATTGCATTGTGATGTTGTGGTTTAAACTATAAACCCAGAATATTAATTATAAAGGAAATTTGCAGTTTAAATTATAAAGAAATTAAATTGGGTTTCAAAGAAATTGAGAAATTGTTAAATGAGAAATTAAGAGAATATAAATGTTTGAAAACCCGATTTGGATGGAAAACTGAAATGAATTTGTATAGAAATATTGTTGGATAAATTTATAAATCCAAAGTTAATTATAAATGGATGAATTGAATTTAGAGAAATAAAAGATAGAGTTAAATAATGGATTTAAAGGATGAAAATTTGAAATCTATTTAGAATGGAAATGGGAAGTTGTAAAATCTGGAATGATAATTAAGATAAATGTTATTAGTTGAAGTTTTGGGAAATAAATTTATGTTATAAAACCCTAAAACTTAATTTAATAAATGGACAGAAATCGTGAGAAGGATTTCTGTGATGATTTAGTAGAAATGAGATTTCCTAGGGAAAATCCAAGTTCGAGTTTTAAATTGATTTTATAAAAAGAAAGTTTAAAATCTAAACTAATTTTAAAGAATGTTTTAAAAATTATTATTTTAAAGTGATTTTTTATAAATTAGCAATAGTAAAATTTTATAAATATTTTAATAATTATGTTTACAAATGGATTTGTTTTAAAAGCTAGTTTTGACCTAAGTATATTGAAATAAGAGTTAATCTTTTTACCACTTTATTTTAATATATAGTATAACTTAACCTTAATTTAAATTAAGCTATATCTTTTAAACAGTTTTGCTTTAAATATTTTGGAATTATATTTTGATTAAATAATTAGTAGTAAATTTATCTATTTAAAGTATACTTTAAACTAAAATGTTTTTAACTGTTTTAAATCTAAACTGTTTTGAACTTGGATATTTCCAATGGAAATATATGGTAAATGATTTACCTTGTAAAGGAGGAATTTTGAGAAATGTTTTCAAATGAGATTTGGAAATTTGGTAATATATCTTTTAAAGATATTTGAGGTAAATAAATAATATGGAATATTATTTATTGTGTGATGGATGCTATGGATGTTTATGAATATTAATTGATAGTTAAATCACCGACTATCAATATTGGACAAATGCGATGATCGTTTCGAAGAGACCGGGATCGAGATTTATTTCTCGAAAACCACTTCGATCCGGTTTGTACGTTTTCGTGCGATAAAACGTTTTCGGAGTCGAAGATGGAGCAGTGAAGTGCAAGGGCTAGTCGCTACTAATCCTGAGGATATTTCCAAAATGGATGTAGTAGGAATAGTACTTTCGGTTCCGTTCGAACCCGGGACGGACTTGTATGGACGAATGCTTTCGTGACATCGTCAGCGGACGATGGGCATTCTAAGGGATATGTGCTATAAAGGTATCGTTTAGCCTCAAGCCTCATCAACCGGGAATGACTGAAAATCAGGGGATATGCAGCAAGGCTTCGTGGGTAGCCCCCACTGGAGAGTAAGGTCATCCCTGTCTAGAGGTTCCTTTTTATTTCGGCTTAGTGGTGCGGTTGCTGATCCCAACCGCGGGGTGATCTTATTCGGAATTGCCCATAGGTGATTCCGGTCTTGTGTTGCAGGGGACGAAGGGAGTAGTCCTCGGTACTGTGATCTAGACCACGTACTGTGACAGGTGGTACCCCAGTGCCTAGTCATTGTTGGAAATCCATTTTCCCTACGAGCCTTGTACGAGTTTTGTTTGTATTACCCACTTCGGTGGCTAGTAGCTGGAATTTAATGAATGTAACAATTTCGGCTATTTTATAAGTATTTGTAAATAGACCCTATTATAATATAAGAGGATTTCTATAAAAAGTGTTTTAGCTATCGTAAGGTAAAAACCCGACATGTTTATTTGTGGCGTGGTCTTACGAGATGCTTTTGTTTTCAAAAGGATTTTTGAAACTTTAATAATCAATTTGGATGCATTATTATCAGCTGGTATGCCAGACTGACTCGGGTGTTATTTCATTATAATGCTCGGGTCAGACCGAGTATTATATGTTCAGATAGGTTGCTATGGAGCAGGAGAGGAGCTGGAGTTCGAGACGTATTATATGTACCTATATATATATCCGCTGCTATGTTGTATGGTATGTCTGTTATGTGATGATTGATGTATGAGTTACTCTGATGATATGTTGTATAAACAGTTATAGATTTCATTTTGTGTAAAGATATATAGTTGCTATTATATTTTATTCCGCTGCGACTGTGAGATTCTGATATTGTTTAGTTTCTTCTTCTTCTATCTCTTTTCTTTTAACCTCAGTGGTTCGTATTTCTGTTCCACTTGAGTCAATTAGGGTAGAATAATGTTGATTCAAGGGGTATGGATTTGCGGGATGTTACAGGGCTGAATGTAATAATCCACATATATGCATAGATTTACATAGGTAAAGTATGTTACATAACCAAATGACCTTAAAATGAGTTAAACTTTGGGAAAATAGTGTACAACATTTTTGAATTTAGGCTAAATAATATACGCATTGTGGACCGAAACCTCGCAGGAGCAAAAAAAAATTTATAAGAACTAAATCTTTCGCCGATTCATGTTTCAAATGGAAGATTTAGCGAATTCTGATTCTGTAAAGTGATCATAGTAGCGATTTGGTCCAACTATTTAATAGTTATGATAACTTTAAGTTTTCAGCCTAACTGGACAGATTTTGTGTTTTGGCCCGAAGCCCAATAACTTTTGCTTTTTTGTTAGTTTCGAGTTAAAGGGATAGCAAAGAATTAGAGTAGCCATTATTTCATTCATTTTCAGATCTAAAAATATATCTCTTAATCTCCATAAACATTTCTTCTTTAATAATCAACCTAAAAGCTAACTATTTTTGGAGTAATCAACATATTACGGAAGCAAATGTAAGAGATATCATTAAATACCAATTAATCAACAATTTAGGAAGAGAAAATCTTTGCTTTTGTTATCTATTTCGAGTTCAAATTGATTTGAAGCTATTTTAGTGACTTTTCATTATTTGGTGAGTGGTTTATAACGTCTTACTAATGTAAGTTGTGAGGTATGTTTAAAATTGTTTGGATCCACTTTTTAGCCAAGATTTTCCTACTTGATCCAAAAATAGGATTTGAAATGTGTTTTAATTGTTTTAAACATATGTTTAAATGATATAGGATTATGTGTGTAAGCTATGTGTATGTTGAAATGCTTGAATGGTTAGTAATGCTTGGTTTGATGTTGTTCATTGTGTGTTGTAATTAGGTGTATATTTGAATGGATGATCATATGGGAATTAAAAGTTTGGGATGATGTGAGTTAGTTCCATGGATAAAGGACTTTTGATAGTCCATGGAGTGAACCATTGGAAGATGTCCTTTACATAAGAGAATGGAGTTCGCATTATAGAGCAACTCGGTATGTTGGCTTAGAGATGAAGTTAATCGATGCTGTTTTGGTGTCTACGTGAAGATCGATACAAAGATACAAGAGACTAGTCAATGCAAGGAAGATGGAGTAGCAAAACTTAGCAGAAATTCCACTAAGTATAAGGATCGATACTGAACCATATGGATCGATACTGAACCATATGGATCGGTGGCACTAAGCAGGAAAACCTAAAGTTAGAGTAGAAGGTACTAGATAGAGTTAAGGGTGTGTCCTAGGGAAATTTTGTAATTTATTACATAATTTAACTCTTACATAAGAATATTTTTTTGAAATAAAGAATGCTTTCGGATTTGTTTTCTATTATATATATTGTAACATTGTGATTTAGGTAATGATTTGAATACATTAAACAAATACAGGTAAAATCCTTAGGAAAATATTTTATTGATTGTAGTAATGAATGTGTTTGTAAGCATGAGTTCTAGATCAAACATTTAAAATATTTATTCTTTAATTGTTCATAGTTAAGATGTATCGAGAAAAGGATATTGATACGAGATTAGTGTACTGTGATGGACGGTGAATCACTCATGAACATTAGGGAGACTCAGAGATTTCCAACTTGTGATTGTTTGGAACAATCATAGAATGACCCAATGAAAGTCTTTAATAGGCTTATATAACTAAGTCAAAATAGAATATCGCATGCAACACATGCCATAGTCTTTGAACTTGAGAGTATTGTTGATCTTAAGTAATCAAACTGTACTTTGATTATAGTCAATCACATGACATCATGATCATGTTACAATTCTAATTGGTACACATTGAACTACTTAAAGTTAAAAACTACTTAAGAGAGGATTCTTCTTCTTTGTTGTATAAGGTTGATCTCACGGTAATTTGTAGTCAAATTAAATTAAAAATCTCTAGCCTGATTAGAGCGATTAATCGATAAATATTATCAGGCTGAATCAAGGCCTTTATGGTGGTACTACACAATATTATTGGAGTTCCAAATTCTAGATATGTTAGTGGCATGGTGATGACGAAAAGAAAAATGTGTATAAAATATCGTTACAAAGTTGTAGCATAAGGTTATAAACTGTATTTAACTTACAAGATTTATAAGCAGCTGAACTACTACTTGATAATGTACTTCAGAAAATTCCATATAGGCTTAGTATTTAAGTTGTTTTAATAATACCGAGGATCAATTTCACATTAGGGAGTCGACACGATAATGTTATTAGCTATTTCGTAAATTCAACTAGTTTCAATTAATTTATAAATGGTGTAAGTTAAAATTGAAAAACAATACCAATGTTGGGTCAATTTTAAATGGTATTTAATTGTTTATTTAAGGCCTTAAAATTAAATAAAACAACATATAATTGTTATCTATTAATTTATGAAACACGTATGCTTAAATATTTAACTGATAATTAATGTATAATGCATTAGCAAGGCCAAAATTTTGAAGATATTTTATATTTTATGTACAAATTGCTCCCCTTATCTCATTCAGTACACAAAAACTAATACAACCATAGTCTCTATTAAAAACCACTTGGATCCTTGAAGTTGGGATTTACTCACCAACCTTGAAAGAGAAAGAAACAATAGTTCGAGATGGAAGAGTTAACATCATAACGAGTCGATAACAGGTAGTCCGAGATAATTTATATTTCTAATATATTATATATATCTTCACTTTTATTTTTATCCATAAATGTTAAAACAATAATTATATATTTTGAAAATAATTTTTTTATAAACATATGAGTTACATATATTAATAATTCTACACACACACACATATATGTATACACACGCACACACTCATATATATATATATATATTGATGATTAAAATTATATATATATATATTATTCTGATAAAATAATAATTTTTTAAGTTTTTTAAATAAAAAATCAATTTTCTTTTTTTATTTTATATATGTATTAATCTATTTGAGTTGATCAAATGTAAATTTCAAGTTTAAAATATACCTATATATGCATTATATATCATATATATTTCGAGCATAATATAAAGTATATAAATGTTTAATTTAAACGTGTGTATATGTATATTATTTAATAAGAACTCCATTTTAAAATTATTTTTGAAAGTTTTACAAAAATATATTTTTTGTAGCTGAAAAATATATATGTTTGTGCTTGTATTATATGGTCAAAAATAAATATTCACATACATAGATACATACATATACAGATATATGTATGTGTTTATATATATATATAGTATGTATACACAAATACATACATACATACATACACACACACACACACACACACACATATATATATATATATATCTGTTTGTACATATATTCATGTATCTTTATAAATACAAAAATATAAATATTAACATATATATGAATATTTGTGTGTATGTTTGTGTATATTCATGTGTCTTTATAAATACACACAAATATTTGAGGATATTCTTGATATTGCATGCCTATTTTATGACCATAAATCACAATGATTATGTACACACGCACACACACATGCACTTTTTAGGTTGTCATTCATATAATTGTTTTAGGTTAGTTTATATCACTTATGAAGTTCACATTATGAATTTTAATTTTCATTAAATAAAATGAAACAAAGTAAAAAATGAATTTGAATTAAAAATGATAATATACAAATAATTTTAAGTTATAATCATTAAAGGTAAAATTAAATAAAATTAAATTCAAATAATAAACTCCTTGTTTATTAATATGACTAAATATAATTTGGTACAAAGAACTTATTCATGTAAATACAAAATTATATCTAGTGCAAAACTAATAAAGGGATTTGTTTTAAAATTTCCCCTTTTAACTCGCTACTGATGCACCTAATCTGACAATGGTATCAGAACCCATAGTATGTTAACATTAACAATTAACCAACACGTAGCTGTCACATAAAAAATTGGGTGTTTAATACTTTAAGGTAAGGGTGTTTAACTAAGGAGAATGCTACTCTAATGAAGGAATGTTTTAATGAACGGATAACCACCCGCCTCTTGGCCCTTCCCTGGCTCATCAAAGTTGTTCATTTCAAAGGTATGCCCTTAGTGGAAGAACCTAAATTGTTTTGTGCCTTAGGTTGATTCAGATATACATATTTGAGTATTACTAGTTTAAATTTAACACTGTTTTGAATTTAGATAATATTATAAAATTTTATAAAGGGCTACAAAATGCAAGTTTAAAATTATTTAAAATTTTACATAAATATAAATGTTATATTTGAATTAACTAAATGATTTAATTAATAGAGAATTACATATGCGTATACATATTTATGACATAAGAATTATACACACACACAACATATGTGTAACGATCCTGGGTTTGAGTCAAATTTAAATTTGTAATTAAAATACAATTTTGGATTTAATTGTGAATTAATTTGAAATTTTTCCAAATTAAATAAGAGACGTGTCTGTTTATTTATATAAATAGATTGTAACTTGAAATTTGAATTTGAATTCTTCCAAAATAAATAATATATGTTATTTATTTATATATGGGAAAGTCTATAGGGACACAAAATATAGACACAATTGGTGACACAAAGTATCTGCACCATTGGATTGCCCACTGAATTCCACCTTCCATATAAGGACAAAAAGATCCAATGGTTTACATCTCTTGCGTCACCCAATTGTGTTTAATTTTGTGTCCAAATAGCTGCCCCTTTATATATATGTATACAAATTGATTTTTAATTGGATTTTGAGTTCGAAACTCAAAAATAAATATTTTGAAAATAAATTTAATTTAAGTACTCTATATTTTAAAATATACATAAGTAATATATATTTTGAAACTTATACTTCGAATTTGATATAAATAATTTTCAAAAGTTGTTTAAAACTAAATTCTATATTTTGTAATATACATATGTGTGCTTATTTATTAAAGTATAATTAGAATTAAAATCATTTTCAAGAACGGATAAAGCTTTAATATATATATATATATATATATATGTATATTAAAATATATAAAAACATTTATACATTTAAAAGTATAATAAACTAAAGTTTAAAATAGGATTGGTTATAAAGATTAGAATATTTTCTTTTAAAAAATATAGTTTGTAAATATATATAATAGTTTAAACATATGTAAATATAGAATAGATAATCTACATAGATAAATAAAATTTAACAGAGGGTTTAAAACAAAATTTTATAAAATTAATTAAAGTAAGGGTTTAAACATAATTTAATCACATATGACATTTGTACATTTATAATATTATGAATTAACAAGTGTAATCATCTTAACAAAAGATTAAACAAGTGTAAGTCATGCAAAATGAAATATTACAAGTGTCGCGTTTATCTTTATTTTTAAAAATAATAAATAAATTAAAAACAAGGCTATACAAAACATCTCCACTTCTATTTTATTCATTCATTCCTTTCTTCACCTTTCATTTACAAAAGTAGAAAATTAGAGATAAAATCTGAAAATGCAAAAGCATGATAAAATCAAAACCAGTAAAACAAATTCCAAGATCAGTTTCAAAGCAAACAATCAAAACCTGAGATTAAAACAAAGCATAGATCAATTTCAAATATGAAGCATGCAAATACAATCGAGTTACATAATTAAAGTAAAGCAAGCAAACTCAGATAAAAGCAAAAAAAAAACCAAACTCAAGAATCAAATGCCATCAATCTTCGACCTGATTCAACCTGAAGCTTAATTAAGAAAAGCAAAGTTTCAAAGCAAACAACACCTGGGCTAAATCATCCATCAGATCAGGGTTGCAATTCAAACAGATCAGATCATCTCAAACTTTTTCCAGTTTCAAGTTCAAGCCTGTGTTCTCTGTTTCTTTCAATTGACAGGTGAGCAAACTCACTTATATCTGCCTATATACTTTGATACAGTGGTTGATACTTGAAGTATGATGTGGAATATGCTTGTATGGTTGTGTGAATATGACTGCTTATATGTGTGCATGATTATATATATAGAAAAAATTACCTCTGCCCTTACTTTACAGGTTTTGAAACCTGTTCAAAAATGCAAATCATCCCACCCAAACCTTTTTAGGATTTAATCTCTGAATGAAAAGTGTTCACGTATGTGTAATATCATTTTTAAAAATAAATTCAGGTGGAAATATTGATTAAATACTTTTTAATTTGGATATTACAGTGATGTTCAATTTCAAGTCAGAAAAACAATTATCTAAATTTCATGTTTTAAGTATATATCCTAATTCGTATTTGGAAATTATGAATTTTGATTTAAAAATCAGGATTTTTAAGTTTATATATATGGTGAAATTTCAAGATGAACTGAAAATTTTTCTTTTTGAAAATTCCGGCGATCAACGTTGAAATGGTTATCGTGTTCGAGTTTGGAGGTAGCCTGGGTGGTGGAGGTTAGTGGAAAAATGGTTGGATAATTTTCTAACCATTATGGTGGTCAAACAACAAGGATCTTGGGTTTAAAGCCAAGTTTTGGTGGTGATCGGAATTCAAGTTGCTGTGTCATCGTGGATGAACCAGAGTTGATCGCTCTGGTGGGAATCGAAGCATAGGAGTTCCGCGAAGCTCTGGCAGGAGTCTCGACATTTCTAGTGGCCTGAGGCGGTGAAGCGATGCATTTTTAGGTGATCTAGTTAGTTCCAGTAATTGATCAAAATGCTTGATTTCGTGTTTCGGTCGAATTCGAGGAATTGGGTGGTCGTAGCATTTATAAGGCTTGTCGATGACATGTCGAAGGTCACGGCAGTAACCAGATATGGTCAAAACGTTCATGCACGTGCACATGTGCATCTGGGTGTCAGGTTGGGTTTGATCGGAGAATATGAAGTTTGTCTCGAAGATGGTCTCGGGAATTTGGTGTTGGGGCTCGGGTAGGTTATCGAGTAGCTTGCTGTTGATTATAACAAGATTTAAAATTTAAAAACAAAATAAAATTTAAAAGAAAAGGATGGGTTTTGACTCGGTGCAAGGCTCGGGTAAATAGGCAAATGACTCGGGTTAAAACCCGAAGTTGTCTCAGTTATGTGGTGTTACATATTTTTAAATTTAAAACAAATTCAATTTTAAAAATATTTAACTCACTCATTTTAAATAATTAATATTTTGTTTAAAATTGGGATTAGTGAAGGATTTTGAAAATAAACCATTTTAAAATTATTAAGTTTAGAATGTTTTAAAATATATATAACCTTTATTTTAAGTTTTATTTTAAATAAACTTAATAATGAAATTAAGAGGTTAATCAAATGTTTTTAAATTGTTAACTTAAAAAGTTAAGTTAATTGATTTGTTAATAAAGATTTATTACCAAGGTTTATTAATTTAAGGCTTTTAATGATAATTAAGTAATTAATTAAAATAAATGATTTATCTTTTAATAATTAAAGTTTAAGTAATTAAAGATTAATTAATTAATGTCAGTAATTAAAAAGATAATTACATAAAGAATAATTACCTAATGATAGTAGTTAAAGAATAATTAATTAATTAATTTCTTAATTGATGATAAAAGGGTAATTAATTACTTAATGAAAGTAATTAATGATAATTAATTAATGATTAATGGTTGATTAATCAAGTGATTAAAGGATAATTAGTTAAAGGATAATTAATTTAAGTGATTAATTAATGAAGGTGATTAATTTGAGGAAAATAAATTAATTAAAGATTAATTAATTGATGAAAGTGATCAAGGGATGATTTATTAATTAAGGGTTAATTAATTAATGTAATAATTAATTAAAGGATAATTAAATGATTAAAAGTTAATTATTTAATAATTAAAGGTTGATTGATTTATTAATTGAGGTTAATTAATTTATTATTAAAGGATAATTGATTAAAATGGTTGTAATTGATTAATGTTAATTAACCAGGATTAGTAATTTATTCATAAGTAATTAATTTGGTTTAAAATTAATCAGGCGATTAGTTGATCTTACTTATGGATGTTTGGATTGTATTAAATGCTTTGAATTGTTTGATATTCCTGATGTATGATGTTCTATGATATGATTGAGCTGCGAACTATGAATTATTTATCTGTTTTGAATTTACATATTTATCTATGAATTTGTGAATAAAGATAAGCGTTATAGGATTGTACCGCTTATCAATATTGTTGTGCTTGAATTGATAATGGTTATGATATGTTGTTGTTGTGTGTAAAACCCCCAGACTACACCACACACACACAAATATGGATTCCACCAGGAAATCGGTTAAGTCACAGATGTTTTGAATTTAAATATTATTTTATTTAAAAGTTGAATTTTGAACCCAAATGTTTTTGGAAATGGAATTGGGTTGAATATGAAAAGTTTTTTTAAAAAAGGAAATTTGAATTTGAATTTAGTTAAATAGAATATATCTTATTTAAGCCTTGAATTATTTTAGAAACAATGGTTTGAAAGGGTATATAAGTTATATAATATATATATATATATATATATATATGGATTTTTTAAACCATCTTTAAAGTATTTTAAAAAGTATTATTTTGGGAATTTAAATTTAACCCAAGTTTATACTGTAAGGCTATAACTTGTGCATATTTGATCGGATTTTTCCAAAACAGAAGACTTATGTTTTCAAATGATAATGGCTTTCATATGACGAAGAACTTCCAGTTTTTGTTGAAAAGATTTCAAGTTTGAGATGGGAATTGTTTTGAAAGCTATCTTTGTTAAATATTTGGTAAACCTTGTTTAAGTGGATTTTAAAGGTGAATCTTTTGTTTAAAACATTAAAAGGTGAATCTTTTGGTTAAAAGATAAAAGTAGAAATTTATTTAAACCATTGAAAAGAAAGGTTTTGGGAAACAAGTGTTGAAAAGTTGTGACTTAACTAAGATCCCACTATATCCATATGGTTTTAAAATTAAGCGCTTATTATTCGGTTTAGCCGGGAGAGGACTTTATGTCATATAACCCATTCTGAATAATGATATGATGTAAATAGGAGTGCATATGAAGACCAATGGTGAAGACCGGGTATTTTTGAGAACGAAAGGATTACCCGTCAAATTTCTCTGCACTGTGTCGCGCCGGTATAGAGATCTCCATATGTGATAGGGAGTCCGATCAGGATTGTGAATACCTAGATTGCAAGGGCTTCTTTGAAGTGCCTTCGGTTTCGTTCAAACCCGAAACGGACTTGTATGGATGTATGTCTGACATTACACTTTGAGATGTAAAGCTAGTTTCTATCAAGTACATTTCTGTTTGGTGTCAGAGAATTTATTCTCTTAGCTTAACACCCTTCTCTGAGACGTACGAGCTCAGTGATTATGTAGTTGATATTTACTAGTGATACATTCCCAATTTGGTAATGGCATGCTAAGTGATGCTGATCATTTGTTGATCAAAGCATGGCTTTTGTGAAAAGCGCAGCTTTATGGACAAGACCTCGTCGAACCTCACAACCCGGAAATGGTCGAAACAGGAATGATGCGGCAAGTTATGAGGGTTGTGCCGTTTGGGGTATATCCATTTCCTTCTGGATAAAAGTGGTATCATGGTATGGAGCGCAGATTCTTAACTTATGTAGTTGTTGAAAATCTATTGCTTTGTGGTTGTTGGTGTTGAGGGCCCTCGGATAAAGGTCGATGACGACTGGGGTATGTCATACTCATGTCAGTAGTTACCTAGTTACAGAGCTAACTCGGCAGTGTGTTGGCAAAGATCCCGCTAGGTTCTCAGGGCATCCCTCCAGAGGCATACCCATGTGGCATAGGAAGTTCCTTAGCCTGACCATTTGTTGAAAATCCAAAGAAATAATACGCGTCATATACAGTTTTAGTTGTATAACTTATCGTTTACTTATGGTGGCGACCTGTCGTTTAAGTGGTAGCTATAGTAGGCATACCACGAAATGTGTATGCTGGCTAATATTAATATTATACTTTCGAAATTTTTTCTGCACAATGCACTAATAATAATATCAAAAGGATTTCGCGTATCAAGCATGTTTGACTATCATAAGGAGAAATCTCCTCCAATTGTGCGCTTGCATTGTGTATGTGCGGGGAGGCCTTATGGTAGTTTCATTTTCCAAAAAACATAGCGAATTTCTTTTCGTTTGTTTTGTTTCAAATAAAACTATTTTCGTTTGCTCACACCAGTCCCAGACTGGCCTGGATTTGTTGTTCCCTTTCTAAACTCTGGGTGCCCATAATTTTCCACACGAACAGCCAGGAGTCAGATTTTCAGATAATCAGCTAGTAGATAATGATTCAGTAGCCTTCAGCTTTCTGTTTTGAATTCTTTGGAGTCTTTAGATTTTGGCAATCGCATTCATGACCGACCTTGCTACAATACAACATGATGGTGGTTCGAGCTAGTGGTTTGGAGCTTTGGCTATGGAGTTGCAGTATTTTCGGATTTCCTTTCTCTCTTGCTTGGCATTGAAGATGTTATCTTTCCGCTGCTATATCTATCTCTGATATGTTGATATTCATTTGTATCAGATGTTGTATCTATTGTGTATCAATAAAGTTATTCATTTGTTTTCCGCTGTGTTGTTTTACTTAATGTGTTATAAGCTCCGGCGGACCAGATTCGACGTTTGAATCTACGGCATTCGAATACGAGTGATGTATTTGGATGTCAATATTTGAAGGTCGAGTCAGGGTCATTAAAATATGTATAAGAAAAACAAGACTAAATGAATTAAAACCTATATAGGCTTAAGGGAGTAAACATAAGCTGTAGGGACATGATGTCATGAGATAATATACTAATCTGTCTTAAAGTACTCAAATATTATTACTTAAATTATGAATTAAAAAATGTTCCTCTCCATCATTTACAATATAAATGAAGTACTACATACTTAGGCTTATTGAGCACTATAGCTAATGATGTTTATATTGTTCTTACATCGGTAATAATATTTTATAACTTTTATGAATGCTCTCAAGGATTACAAAATTAACCTTAGACTATTACGAAATGAAGGGTCTAGAGTATCTAATGTACTTTATGATTTGTTGAAATCATAAAGATGATTATGAGAAATGAATATATAGGTAGGAATTTTATACAAGATATAATTTTGTAAAATGTAACATATTATTTATTAGGACTAAGATTTGTTGAGCATCATCAATGTTGTAGTAATATGACAAATGGATCCTAATACCTATCGGGGGAATTTAAGAAATTCCTATATCTTTTTTAGGGTATTTATGAGATGTAGATCTAGTGAGAGCATTATTAGATAAATAAAATAAATCGATCTAATAAGTACAAGAACATATATGATGTTATCTAATTTACTCCAATAATTTTGCATAGACTACATATTAATAATAAAGCTATTTTAGAGGAAAACACAATAACCCGCACGAACTATAAGGACTGGTTAAGGAATGTAAAATTGCACTCACCTATGAAAATTTTTGGTATGTAGTCATCAATCAGCCAATAGCTAAACCTAATAAAGATGCTACACCTAAACAAATACCCCCGATGAGTAATGGTCAATAGACTTTGAACTTGCTCAATATTATGTACTGTTAACCATAAGCATTGAGCTTTAATGATAACATGGGAATATGGATGTTCGATCCATACTCCAGCATTTAAAAAAGTTGAACAGTCTCATATCCCAAGGAATAAGATCTTATGGAAATTGTTTCACACAAAAATGAACAAAGGAACTCCCGTCCATGACTATTTACTTAATATGATTAGGTACATGGGGAGATTGGATAAGTTGGAAATGATTCTTTACATAGAGTGACATGACTTAATTCTTAGATAACCGACTCCACACTTTGATTCATTCATATTGAGTTTCAATATGAGGTCGCTATGGTGTACTGTCAAGTATCTCCTTAATAAGTTAAGGATGTAAGAGAGTACTTTCATGAAAGGAATGAGTGCAATACTCATAGTCAAGGGCACATCCTCTTCAAATAATTTGAAGAGGAGAAGGCATAGGTTTAAGGGTGATAAGGTAAAGCTAAGGCCAAAAGATAGAAGGTGAATGTCATAATTACTTTAAGATGGGATACACAACGAAGATATGTCTAGATCATCTGAAGATGATCAAGGTAAAGGAATTTGATTTCACTTCTAAAATTATTTTCCTTATAGAAAATTGTTTATCTATAAGTGCTTCATCTTGGGTTTTCGATACTGGATCTGGAACACATATCTATAAATTAAAACAGTGACCTAGGAGCAAGAGGGACTATGTGATTCAAAGTTACAAATGGAGCTACTTCCGTAGTAGTAGGAGACTACCATGTGAAGCTTGCTGGTGGATATAATTTAGTTTTATATAATTATTATTTTGTACCTAAATATTTATTAGTGCAATAACATTCATTTCTCGATTGTAGAAAACATCCATAGTTTTATTTTAACAACAATATTATGAATATTTTTCATGTTAATAAAACTATTTGTTTTGATCCCCTGAAAGATGGTATTTATATACTGAATTATAATCGTGTGTTTGCTGTTAAAAGTAATTGTAACGACCCGTAATTTTGCTACTTCGAAAATGAGAGACTTCGTTTTTTTAAATTTAAAAGAATTTAAACTTAAATAAATAGGTTATATATAATAAATAATAGTATAGAAATTATTTATTCTTAAAGTTAATAATTTTTAAAAAGTATAAATTTGGATTTTAGAACAAATCAACAGAAGTTACGTTTTGTTCAAAATGAATAAAGGCTTAAATAAATGGATTAAATATTAATTGAAAAGTTAAATCTTATTAAAAAACACTTAATAAAGATAATAAAAGTATATTAATATATTTAAAAGTATGTTAATAATTGCTTTACAAAAATAGCCAAAATTTGTCGCATTTTGTCAGTTTTACATGCACTGTAAAAACAGAGATTTTGGTATTATTTAAATATAAATTTAAAATATGAATAGACATGTTTTAATTTATTTAAAGAAGTAAAAAAGTTCGTTTTAAAGTTTGGTTTACATCAATATATAGCGTAACAAAAACGTCAAATTTTGACTGTAAAATTTGTTAACAAAAACACTGTTTTAAACAAAACAAGTTGTCGTCAAGTTGTTGCAACTTGATACATTTTCTAACATACAAACAAAAGTTTAGAATTTTTTTTAAATACTTTACATTTAACACTAAAAGACAAAAGGAGTTTACTTTTGAAAAATTTAAATAAATAAAAACAAGTTGAAAGACATGATTTGACTAATTAAATTTTATTTTAAATCTTTATAAACAACATCATTACACTCATTTCTCACCATTAATGCTTAAGTCATATCACTTATGGAATAGGAGCAAAATAATTATTTAACATTTAAAGTTTAAGAAAAAGAGGCAAACATCATTTCTTTAAGTACAAACTTACATCCTGCCATCATTTCACCATTAATACACTTCTTATCATATTAAGCAAAAGTCAAAATGTAAGGCAAGGGTATTTAGGACATTAGCCACTCAAACTCCACTTATAAATACAAGCCTAAACCCTTCTTTCTTCACTATATTTTCATTATACAAAATTTCTAAACTCCATTCTCTTTCTCTACCATTACTTCCTCCTTCTTCCTCCATTTCCATGGCTTCCCACCTCTCCATTCTCTTGAAATCAAAATTAAATAAAATAAAACTAATTCCACCTTCCAAAACACCTCCACCCGAGCTCTACCTCCACCCTACAAGGCCGTTGTTTGCGTCAAAATTGGTTATAAACCTCGAATATCGTGAAAGCACCAACGTATGAATACAGATCTACATTATTCTAACACAAATCTCAAATCCAGACAAAGTAGAGAACAATAATTGAGAAACAACAAATAGAAACACAAAATTTATAGTGGTTCGGCTCTCTTCGGCCTACGTCCACTTCAAATGATAATTTTTTTATTGATATGCTTGCTGGTAACAGTCAATTACACCAGTAATTTTTGAATACAACAATGGAGTTTGAGTGCAATCATGATTTTGGCAGAGTCTAGACGTAGCAAGATCCAAAGTCCTGTTTCTATTGGCTTTAGGGTACTATTTATAGGTGCTCCATGCAAATATCTCACTCAAACTTCGAGAGACTCCTTCTGGCACGTGAGTGGGCCCACGTAATCGGTCCCATGCAATTTTGACTCGATCCATGATCGATACGAATGTAATTCGTATCGATCAAGATATTTTCCAATGGATTCGAAATTTGGCATGAAAATTCTTTAGCTTGCACGTAAGCTCTTGTGAAAATTTCATAGTTTTTAGACTTGTAGATTATGAGATATGATCGATGCGATTTAGAGTTTTCAGTTGGCTATTTTGTTCGAATTGATACATTTGTATCTATCTGTTCGAATCGATCTAGAGCACGTGTATGCAAGGTGACGTGGCGCGACATTCTTGGATCGATCACTCCTCGCGCCGAGTTGACCGAGTCTTATTCATACCCATTATCGGAGCCTGGTTCGTATCAATCACTTCGTCTTGTTCATGTCGATGCTAGTGGCTGTTCGTATCAATCATGTTTTGCATCATTCGTATCGATCAACTGCATGTCCGCTCCGTATCGATGAGGGATGTTGGTTTCGTATCGAAGAAAGGTCGATCGATCGGAAATGTGCCTAATTGGTCGACACGAAATGAACACTGACATTACAATCCAATGGAAACTATTTGACGGACACAAACTAAGGTCATCTTGATCCATACAAACTACCGAAAATTCGATGGGTACAAATAAGGTTTCTCTGGGTCGATACGAACAAGATGGATATGAGGCGAAGTCACTCTAATCAATACGAGCACGGTGGATTCGAAAAGCGCAGTCATGGATGGATTCGAACAGATCGACTCGATCATGGCCCTTCAATGGATGCTAAATGGTGCGCTCTGATCGATTTGAACATGATTGTTACAAAGTTAGACATTCCCTGATGGATATGAAGTTGTGCGTCCTGACCGATTCAAACAGTTTTCCTTCTTGACTCGTATCGATCATATCTTAAGCATACGGACCCCGATTGACTTGAGATTTGAAATGTTAGCTTTTACGGCTTTGCTTGTCTTGCCTTGTCAATTGATGCTCGATTCAGTCTCGGAAAAAATTCATCGATATCCATAGTGAACCCGTGATTTATAATCGATATTTGGAATGAGTGATCATTGATTTTCAGTTAATTTCTTGATATCTTAGCCTTACTAAAAGGTGGGATAACAGCCGTACCCCCTCCTTACCACCTAGGCCGAGCCCTCAAACCTACACACGCCTCTTGCTCCACCCAAAAATCCCACAACCAAGGCCGTGCCCTCTTCTCTTGGCCACACACCCTCCTCTAAATCCCACAACCATATATAATAAAAAAAGAGAAAAAGAAGAAAAGAAAAGGAGAAGAAAAGAAAAGGAGAAGGAAAAGAAAGAGGCGAATTCGAAGACGTTGGAAATAGCATGCTAGCTCGAGAGACGCATATCATACATTAAAGTTTGATGGAGTGGATATGAAGGTGAGAAATGCTCATCGCTTTTGAAATTATATTTTAATCACATATATGACATATGAATGTTTATACCAAATTGATTGCTATTATGGACAATTTGATTGTTGGTTAGATAATTGAATTATGACAATATATCCCGTTATGGTAGTAAAAGTGAATTTTGAATTTGAAATCATATGTCATGTGAATGGTTGAATGGATGTTATGTTAGTGATAAATATCGATATTGGTTATGTTCATTTTGATTAATAATCCCTTTGTTAATAAGATCAAATTTTAGTGATATGAGATATTTTGGAAAAAATAAATATCTTTTCAATTAGAATTGAAATTAAAGTAAAAATAAAACAGAATTTGAAATTTGAAGTGAAAATGGATTAAAAAGAATAGTTAAATTGAAATTGAGATGAATAGTGAAATTGAAATCAATTTTGAAAAATTAAAGTTGAAATTAAGGTTGATTGGAATTTAAATTGAAATTAGATTTGAAATCTAAATTTTAAGTGTGTTTAATTTGAAGTTAGAATTGAAATTGGAATTTAAAATTTAATATTAAAATAATGGGAATATAATAATATTATAATAAGGTAATAGTGAAAATACCTTTTGAATGCTTTAATAATTGAAAATATTGATTTAAAATGATTTATAATGATTTTATAAGTAAATGAATTCAATTTGAATAAATTATTTCAAATATTGAAAAATAAGTTAAAACTAGGTGCGTCGTGTAACGGTACTTCGCGATTTCGTGCCGAAAAGTTCAAATGAATGTGTATAGTGGAATACAGCTTGGAATTCTTCGAGATAAGAAAATTCCGGACTATTATATCCATATCTTCTAAAGAAGAAAGAAAACCAAAATTTTGTTGAGTAGATTTTGAATTAAGTCCAAATCAAATTTTTATAAAAATCATGCAGTGCAATTAAGTGACCATAGTAGGCAATCTGTTTAAACGAACGTTTTTAATTATGAAAAAATATGGAATAAATTTAATAAATCCATTTAAATAGTTTAAAAGATATTTGGATTAAAAAATATGAATTGCCGAATGTTTAAAATTTGATTTAGTCAAAATAAGCTTATATAGCACTTTCCGCAGCACTTTTATGCTGCGAATTGTATAATCTTTTGAATGTGAGTTTAAATGTAACTATTTTCCCTAGAATCAATTGTGAATATTTTTAAAAGGAAACTTAACCGTTTTGAAAAATATTTGGAATCTTTAAAATCAATTCCAAAATAAAGTCGATAACTGAGTATGCGAAAACGACTAGTGCATTTGTCCCGCCTATGAGATCTGGAAAAATAAAACAAGCTGTTTAACTAAGGTTAGGGACGGAGCAACCAGTGCCCTGAACTTACTTGGCCCATGTTTTCTTTTCTTAGGCGAGGGGTGGAATAGATTGAAAGGAAAGCCTGGATGCTCTTAGATAAAAAGATTTTGTCAAGTTTTCCAAAATAGAAGAACATTAGCATTATGCAAAATTCAAGCAATCTCCAAAATGAATGATTTCTATGATCCTATGTACTCAAATTTTTTTGCTAAAATTGATTTAGGGTTTATCGTAACGGTGTCTTAAATAACATTGTTTTTGACCCGCCTAAATGTTAAGAAATTTAGATCATGAGTTAAGTAAGGAAATTTAAGAGATTATCCGAAGCGAAAGAGTGAATTACTTAGAATGATTATAAATCAAAAGAACAAGATTTTGAAATCATACAAAAAGAATTAAAGTGAAAAGAGACTTAATAAATCATGTATACTCATATTCACCTTTTGTTGATAATTGGATTTCGAAGGAATCAGGGTCGGATTTGGGTGATTCCTACTCGAAAATCACTTCGAACTAATATATATGTTCGAATGTGAAGACATGTTGAACATGATGATTATTGAAGACCGTGAATCTTCGTAGCGTGAGGACTGCTTGTTGACTTGCTCTGGGTTGCACCCATTTTTGAGTTATATATAGCAGTGGTCTCCTCGTTGTGGAGATTTTTCGGATTGCAAGGATTACTCGTTACTAATGGTAGTAGGAGAGTGCCTTCGGTTGTCCTGTTCCTGGACAACTTGTATAGATGTTTGTCTGACATTGCATTTCTAAAGATTACATACATTGGTTCTTACAAACATACATCAGTGGTGGTGGAGAAGGCAACTTCTCTTAGCTTAACACACTACATGAGACGTACGAGCTCAAGAGTTGTATTTTTTTGAAAGGCAATTAGTAGTTAACGAAAATGGCAACGTGGCATTCAAAGATGTGATATGTGCTATATGAAAAAATAATCGCCGCCTCAAGCCTTATCAAACCGAAAATGGTCGAAACAGGATTAGATGCCGCAAGGCTAAGTGGGTCATTCCTAATTAGGGTATGGTCATCCACTTCCAGTTATATTTCTTCCCACTATGACGTTCGGGATGTAAATTAATATGATGTATGAAAACGAGCGCTCGGTTAAAGGTCAGTAACGATCGAGGGACGACATATTCGGTACTATCTAGTTATGGAGGTAAGTCAATCTTGTGTTGGTTGAGGATCCTTTGTGATGGTTCTCGGGACATCCATCTAGAGGTGTACCATTTAAAAGGTTGATCTTTCACCTAGTCATTTGTATGGAAATCCATTCTCCAATATGAACCTACGGTTTTGTTTGTATTAGCGTAATGAATAGCCTCGAAATGCTATATGGGTAACCATTTCGGATAAGATTAATAAGTTTATTTGCAAATGTTTCAAAGAATGTCATTAGAAATAATATCAAAGGTATTGATATAAAAGTGCTTTAGTTATTTTAAGGTAAAAACCTGTCCATGTTTATGTGTGGGCATGGTCTTATGAGATACTCTTTCTTTTCAAAGGATTTTTTCAAACGCTGATATATGACACTGTCATTAATTATTGAGTTTTTCTTACGCTGGTTTATCAAGCCTTATCCGGGTATTTTCAATACTCGGGTCAGATCCGAGTAGTTTCAGGCTTAGTCGAAGACGTTTGGAGTTTTCAGAGGAGAGCTGGAGATACTCGTCTACATATGAATATATTCTATTATCCATTGTACTTTGTTTGTTTTAGTTGATGTTTGTCAGCAATTGTAAGGATGGATGTTTATAACCATCAAAGCTGAATTTAGGTTAAACTTTGATGTATGTATTTAAAAGTTTTCCGTTGTAAAGATATTATTCAATACTATATATTATTCCATTCATGTGATATTCTGTTTTGTCTATTTTTCTTTATTACCCCTTATAATCCACAATTCCGTTCAATTTGGGTATGACGTGTGTGGTTTATTATTGGCACAAAGGGCAGAGAATTTTGGGTCGTCCCATTTGGTATCAGAGCTTTTGGTTGAGCGAACACCGAAGCCTGATAATGGTAAGTCTCATCAGAGATAGGATTAGTAATATCCTAGGATGTGTAGCCCATTAGAGATAGGGTTAGTAACACCTTAGAATGAGTTATGAGAGTATTATATATGAGCGCACATTTGTTAATTTTATAAATATGGTTTTGTTTTAAAAGATGGTAAATGAAATAATTTTACATTGGGTTTATATTTTTAAAATATAAAAAATGTAAAGTTTTGAATAATATGGTTTGTCGGTTGATTATTGGATGAAAAAGGTTAATGACAAATACCACGTGAATTAAGTTTCACGATTTGACTATAAGGTATTTGATGGATTAAGGTTAAGAAATTTGATTTAGAAAATGGATAGGTAAATAAGTTAAGTTGATAGTTATAAGATTAGTAAGAAAAAGATGCACACTTAGTAAAGTTGTCTTATTAATATATGGATAAGATAAATAACACTAGCTAAATTAAGACCTTAGATAAACTAAGGATTGAGTTTTATAACTTATTAATTTGAGATAATAGTTCCACATTTTTCGAACACCCTAATTGAAGTAATAATGGTTTGAAGTTTGGGGATATGTATATATACTCTTAAGAAGTAAAGTTATATTATATAAGTTTAAGTCATATTTGTATGCTTAAGTAATAATGTATTTAGTAGAAAGTGAATGGTTGTGAAATAAACTTGGATTAACAGAAATTTTGAAGAAATATATTAGGTAAGGATGAATGCGAATAAATACGTACGTTATATGTAGATCATTTCGACACATAAATTTTTGATCTAAGATTTGAGTAAAGTACTTTGAGGTATTTACACTAATCCGAAAAAGGATTTATCACTCGATTCTTTACGGTGAAAATTGATGAGAGTTTTTCATTATGTGCTCGAGTTTTCAACCATAGTTGAGAGCTATGTAAGAAAAGCAAGGGTTCGTAATTAGGAAGTCTGACCAAAGTCCATACTAGAAAATCGGAGGATAGATACAAGTTCAAAAGTTAAGTTGTGGATTCAAATAATAGATCGAATCAAATATCACATATTGTATGATGTTTTGAGTCTATCTACATAGTATTCGGATAGTTATCTTAAATAGTAGGCACTAAGATATAGGGTTGGGCTTATGTTTTGATATGTGTATATATAGACCTCAGCTATAGTACATGCTCAGGTTAGGGAACGAGTTATGTTGGATGTATTCGTTTATATTGATACAGTATCAGTTTGGTTGTTGGATGTATTATCTTATGTGTGCAGATCGCAATAGAAAGGGTAGGATAGAAGTCTGACTTGATGTATGTATATATAACCTTAAGTACATGATAAGTACTCGGGTTAGTGTGGGGAATCTCTGTATGTATGTTTGGTATTATTTGTTTTGGTGTTGTTATGATATCAACCTTCTTTTTATATATCGGTTTCTTCTATCATCAACATAAATCGGACAAATTTTTTGAGGATATGAGTATGAGATAGATTCTTACATCTAACTTTCATTTCGAGGATGAAATGCTTTTAAGTAGGGGTGAATGTAAAGACTTGTAATTTCGCTACTTCGAAAATGAGAGATTTCGTTTGTTTTAAATTTAAAAGAATTTAAAACTTAAATAAATAGGTTATATATAATAAATAATAATAGAGAAATTTTTTATTCTCGTAGTTAATAATTTTAAAAGTATAAATTTGGATTTTAAAACAAATCTGCAAAATTTAAGTTTTGTTGAAAATAAGTAAAGGCTTAAATAAATGGATTTAAATATTTATTTGAAAATTTAAATCTTACTAAAAATACTTAATAAAGATAATAAAAGTATATTAATATATTTAAAAGTATGTTAATAACCGTTTTATAAAAATAACCAAAATTTATCGAATTTTGTCAGTTTTACATATACAGTAAAAACAAAGATTTTGATATTATTTAAATATGATTTTGAATATAAACTTTTTAATTTATTTAAAGAAGTAAAAGTTCATTCTAAAGTTTGGTTTACATCAATATATAGCTTAACAAAAACATCAAATTTTGACTGTAAAATTTGTCAATAAAAACTCTGTTTCAACCAATACAAGTTGTCGTCAAGTTATTGCAACTTGATACATTTTCTAACATATAAAAACAAGTTTATAATTTTTTAAACACTTTACATTTAGCACTAAAAGACAAAAGGAGTTTACTTTTGAAAAGTTTAAATAAATAAAAAAAGTGAAAAGACATGATTTGACTAATTAAATTTTATTTTAAATCTTTATAAACAACATCATTATACTCATTTCCATCACCATTAATGCTTAAGTCATATCACTTATGGAAAAGGAGCAAAATGGTTATTTAACATTTTAAAGTTTAAGAAAAAGAGGCAAACATCATTTCATTATTATCCTATACCATCATTTCACCGTTAATACACTTCTTATCATGTTAAGAAAAAGTCAAAAAGTAAGGCAAGGGTAGTTAAGACATTAGCCGCTCAAAATTCACTTAAAAGTACAAGTTTAAACTCTTCTTTCTTCACTATATTTTCATTCTACAAAATTTATAAACCCCATTCTCTTCCTCTTCCATTACTTCCTCCTTCTTCCTCCATTTCTATAGCTTCCCACCTCTCCATTCTCTTGAAATGAAAAATAAATAAAATAAAACTAATTCGCCTTCCAAAACACCTCCACCCGAGCTTCACCTCCACCCTACAAGGATGTTACCCCTCCTTACCACCTAGGCGGGGCCCTCAAACCCACGTACGCCTCCTACTCCACCCAAAAATCCCACACCAAAGGTCGTACCCTCCTCCCTAGGCCACACACCCTCATATTATGCCCACGACCATGTATAATAAAAAAAAGGAAAAAAGAAGAAAAGAAAAAGAAAAGAAAAGGAGAAAGGAAAAGAAAGCGGCGCATTCGAATACGTTGGAAATAACACGTTTGCTCGAGAGACGCGTATCTTACATTAAAGTTTGACTGAGTGGATATGAAGGTGAGAAATCCTCATCGCTTTTGAAATTATATTTTTAATCACATTTATAACATATGAATGTTTATACCAAATTGATTATCAATGCGGTTGATTTGATAGTTGGTTAGATAATTGAATTGTGATAATATATCCTATTATGGTAGTAATAGTGAATGTTGAATTTGAAATCATATGTTATGTGAATGGTTGAATGGATGTTATGTTAGTGATAAATGTGGATATTAGTTATGCTCATTTTGATTTAATAATCCCTTTGTTAATAAGACCAAATTTTAGTGATATAAGATATTTTAGAAAACTAATTCTCTTTTCAATAAAAATTAAAGTAAAAATAAAGCAGAATTTGAAATTTAAAGTGAAACGGGATTAAAAAGGATAGTTTAATTGGAATTGAAATTGAGATGAATAGTGAAATTAAAGTTGAAATCGAAATCGATTTTAAAAAATTGAAGTTGAGATTAAGAGTGAATTGAAGTTTAAATTGAAATTAGATTTGAAACCTAAGTTTTAAGTGTCTTTAATTTGAAGATAGAATTGAAATTGAAATTTAAAATTTAATATTAAAATAATGGAAATATAATAATATTATAATATGGCAATAGTGTAAATACCTTTTGAATGCTTTAAAAATTGAACATATTGATTTAAAATGATTTGTAATGATTTTAAAAGTAATAGAATTCAATTTAAATAAATTATTTCAAATATTAAAAAATAATTTAAAACTAGGTGCGTCGCGCAAAGGTAGTTCGCGATTTCGCATCGAAAATTTCAAATGAATGTGTTGAGTGGAATATAGCTCGGAATTCTTCGAGATAAGAAAATTCTGGACTATTATATCCATATCTTCTAAACGAAGAAGGAAAATCAAAATTTTGTTGAGTAGATTTTGAATTAAGTCCAAATCAGTTTTCTAGAAAAATCGCGCTAGTGCAGTAATCGACCATAGCAGGAAATCTTTTTAAATGAACATTTTTAATTATGGAAAAATATGGAATAAATTTGATAAATCCATTTAAATTTTTTTAAAGAGATTTGGATTGGAAAATATGAATTACCGAATGTATAAAAGTTCATTTAATCAAACAAGCTCATATAGCACTTTCCACGGTACTTTTATGCTACGAATTGTATAACTTTGAATGTGAGTTTAAACATTACAATTTTTCTTGAAATCAATTATGAATATTTTAAAAGGAAAATTTAGCGTTTTGAAAGATGATTTGGAATCTTTAAAATCAATTCCAAAATAAAGTCGATAACTGAGTATGCGGAAAGGACTAGTACATTTGTCCTGCCTATGAGATCTGGGAAATTAAAACAAGGTGTTCAACTAAGGTTAGGGATGAAGCAACTAGTGCCCTGAACTTACGTAGCCTATTGTAACAGCCTGATATTTTCAACCATTCACATCCCAACATGCCGGAATTGAATTGCTCAAAATATCAAGTTATTAATTTATATTTGGCAAAACTCAACATATACAGTAAATAAAATAATCACAGACACAAAGTAATATAATAATAATGCAGCGGAAACAAGAGAATAGTAGTTCATGAAGCGACTATATATATATCAGAGTTAAATAAGATATAACAGAAGTCTCAAATACATTAGTCAAATACAAGATTAGAATACATCACTAGAATCAATTGAATATCTGAAAGCCGGATAGATAGTTGGATCTCCAAGCGAAGCTCCAACTCCAAATGTGAGTCTCAAAAGCTGAACCACTCAGTCTAACCCGAGCGTAAAGCAAAACACAAAACACTCGAGTCAGGATTAACATTCTTATATCTATAAATTCCACTCAAGTGAAATAACAACTGAAATACAAGTAACTCAAAGGATGTTTGGGATAGCCATCCTCGAAGGATCCGTTAAACTATCTACTATGTAGTAATATACGTAATTATAATAATGTCTAAAGTAAAATATAATATATTTAAAATAGCGTTAACGTGATACCCATATCCCCCTTAACACATTTTATAGTGCCAATAGTCTATACAATACCGTAGTCCCTCCTGATCGGGAGGCTACCAGAGGATACTTCATAGGTACGACACAAATCAACTCATAGTGAAGCACACTACGGTAGGTGACACGGTATGACTAGGCAATGCCAGGGTAGATATACTAATTACGCATCCCGACTGGTGGTAACGCATAGCCGCAGCTACTGCCCACCTCGAGCCACACTTCCAAAATCAAGAATCTAAACTGACCACCAAATCAATCTCAAAGTCGGAATATAGCATCAAAGGAGTGTGTCCAATAATAGGAGCTACCTCATTGGCTCCGAATCGCTCCTGTTTTAGCCACCTTATGCCATTCACGGGAGTCGGGTCCACGTATATACTTCAATAGGACATCGCCACCATCCTACTTCATTCTGAAATCTCCACCGCGTACATAGTTGTTAAAGTGGTTTTCGGAGTTGGCAGAGAGCATGACAACTTCCGATCACGGTCTCTTTAACAACCAAATGTTATTATAACACCGCGGTCATTTTCAAAATAGTACATACTTCAGAACTAAAATATCATTTCCTTTTCAAAACCATATCCATACGATATCATTTCCATTTCAAAACCAAGCACGATATAATTTCCATTTCATATATATCATTTCCAAAATCATAGCACTTCGAAGTTATAACACTTCGAAACCAAAACACTTAAAGTTACAACACTTTGGAAAATCATAATACTTAACCGGTTTAGATATTAAAATAATATATATAATAAAAAGTTTATAAAGTAAAATAGTTTGTATAAAATAGTTATAAGTTAAAACAGTTTATATTAAAATAGTTTATATTAAATAGTTTACATTAAAAATTTACAAAGTAAAATATATATATAAATAGTTCTAAATGTAAAATACTTTACATAATAAAATAACTTCCTCAAATTCCACAAATCAATTCCAAATCAACTCAAATTCCAAAATTCAAATTTAATCAAATCTCAAATCATCACTTCAATTCAATTCAGTTCTCAATAAATCATTCAACTTCAATATTTTCAAAACATTAAGTATACAACAATTTCAAAACTAAATTTGATAATTTCATATATACATCAAATCCAATTTAATATTATTTAGTTTCGAAATATTTACTCAATAAATCCAATATCATTTAAATAAAATCCCAAATTTAAATCACTAAACATTTACTTCAAATTATTTAAATTTGAAATATTCATTAACCACTTTAATCCAAAATCAAGTTATAAAATCATATCCTTCAGATCTCAAATTCAGTGAGTTTCAAATTGATTAAATTAAATAATTTTTTAATTAACTACCATTTCAAACCAAATTTAAAATCTATCCTCTTAACCTTAATTTATAAAAATCATTATAAACTCTACATAAAAATAAAATTTTAGATAAATACTTAACCATATTATATTTTAATAAAATCAAACTTTATTATTAAACTTACTTTATATTAAACAAATTTATACATAGCTTAAAATCAAGAAGTTTACTATATATATAAATAACGTTTACATGTTATCAGAAATCAATATTTATATAAAACCATATATTTCTTTCCAAAACCATAGAAATCATTTAAAAACATATATATATATATATATATATATACATACATAGACCACGGTGCTTGTATTTGATTTTCTGTCCTATGGTCAAGTGATACGGATATTTATCATTTCAGTCCGTAATTTAAATATACATGGGTATATATATCATTTCAACCCGTAATCCCAAATTCAGTTCAACTGAAAGTCACTTGGGTCTATCATTTCAACCCATAACGATTTTCTCCTATTCTACAGATCATTCGGGTATGTATCAGAACCTATAGTGAATTCTATACTAATAGGGAACTTGCAAAGTGATATCAGATATGATAATAACATAACAGGCATATATCATCAATATAAATAACAGATAATGGTGTCAGATATCACAGGTGAACAGATAGCATATATATAGCAATGTAAATAACTAACAGCAGCATATTTCAATAGTCGTTTCAATTGAAATCAAATTTAATAAATATAAGAACATTAATCGTGAGTGATGGCTCACCTTTCGAGGCTTGAGGTAGACAATGAAGTTGAGTTACGAAATGCAAGCACGACTTCCGAAGCAAAGCTAGATGGACACGATTTCGACGAACAGAGCTGATAAATAGGGATTGACGAAATCAAATCAGAACTAGATCGATGATGATAAATGGTATAAGTGAACTTGTATATAACTATATATAACTATATTTATAAAACCATATTCTAAATTTAAACACATGCTACATTAAAACATACATACTTATTTTCAAATCAATAATTAAATTTTAATATAAAATAACACACACACACACACACACATATATATGAAAACAAAATTCCTATAATTTATGTTATATACATTTCATAACATACCGCACATACAAAGTGTATATTTTCTTTTCTTTCCCATGTACATAAATTTAAATCAACCTAGATGTTACACACATAATGATTGTATAATATACGTAGGTAGTATGTATAAGATAAATCATTATAAAGTATAGATTATAATACATACAAGCAAAAACAAGCATCTATACTTCTAAACATACTGTATAAACATACATTATAAATAAACAGAACACTATACAAATCTAGTTTTGAATAGCTTTTATCAATTTACAATTTATAAACTTATATAATCTCAAATAAGTATATAATCATATACCGAACGTGCATAATATAAATATATGTAACAAATCAATATTATTATAACTTATATATACTATACCCAAGCAAATATAAACTTAACAGATGCACTAATATGAAAAACTGTGACTAATAAAAGTATAGACTGTGCATAAGAAAATATAAAGCTAAAGAACAAAAATATAAATAGCTATGGACATAACCTATATATATAAACTGACCCGTCATAAATTATATAAATCTATACATATACCTAAATATATACACACAGAACATTCAACATATAAGATACATACATACATACATACATACATACATACATACATACATACATACATACATACATACATACATATATATATATCTTTATATGCTCATAAATAAAAAATTTATATAAATTGTATATAAACCAAAATGGATGCAATCACGATGGTGGATGATGTGCACATAAATGTGCTTATTTTTACCACCATATTTATTCTAATTAATTTAAATAAATGATCATATTGGGTATTTTAACTTGTGTAAATCAAATTCAAAATATTTTCAAATTGTCACATATTCATCTTTATCCAAGGGTAAAATGGTCATTTTTGTGCATATATTAATTTTCTAAAATTTTACTGAAAATTTCTATGATGTTATGTAGGAATTTAAATTCAAATACAAATGGCTTCATGAAAATATGCATGCACAAAAGAAAACAAAGCAAATAGAGATGAAAATAATTCAAACTTAAGAACATGGACGACCCCACCTACCCACTTACCTTTATTTTCAATTAGGAGCCAAGCACATGATAAAAGGACATAAAAGCTTCATGTACATTTAAGTGGGGGATTAGTGGATGTTAATGATTATTGACCACCACAACAAAAAATGAATTAGGGTTTAACACATGTATATATGGCCCTTATGTTTCATGTAACTCTTCTCTTAGTTAATTTCTCTTAGTATTACTTTAGGCTCAAAATAAAAGAAAGCTTCTCTTTTCTTTTCATGGCTACTTAGCCATTTTTATTTCATGGAATTTCTTTTTATGCAACTTTAAATATATGCTCTTTTCTTCTTTTTTTGTTTATTTCCTTTCATGTTTTAGTGTAGATCTCTTTTATTTTATGCAAGTAGAATCGTAGTTCTCTTTAGCATTAGCTTTCCTTTTCCTTTCCTTTTCCTTTTGCTTTGATGTTGCTAGCTACATTTGTTAATCAAATGACAAATATGAGAGGCTAAACCCCTTCAATTTAGGGGTAATGAAGCTCTCTAATTATGTAGCTTCAACTATTTATTAATTCATGCTCTCTTTTTGTGGTTAATGATGATCAATGAAGTGTTTTATTTGTTGTTCTTGCTTTGAATTTGATAGCCTATATTGTTGATACCAAATAGGCTATGCTTAAACAATCACTAACACAAATGCTCTTCATCAAAATATGATTATGGCATAACAAAGTGATTTGAAATTCAAATTTGATGGTCTATATTTATAATCAATAGTTAACAGGCCATACTTAAAATAGATTTCATTTTCATTTTCTTTGTCGAATTTTATGAAAGTTAGTAAGTGCTTTAAGGGATGTGTTATAGTTTGATGGCTTATGTTGGCTAATCAATAGCACAAATATGTCATACTTATGATAAGCACATCAATTAAAGCACTAATAACCATAAAACAGAGATCATGATTATATATATGTTGAACTATGTGATCTAGAGAGTGGATTTATTCTCTAAATTGTCATTAACTCTTATATTTGCATTTCTTTTCTTTTAGTTAGTTAGCTAATTTTTAATTCTCTGGCTTAACTTTCACTTGACTTCGATATAATTTGATTGAATAGATTTTTAAAATCATCAATTCCCCGTGGATCGACCCGTATTTGCCACGTGCTACATTCGTACACCATGCACTTGCGGTTATTTTTAATTTGAAAATTCGTTCGGCTACTTTCCAACTCGATAGACATTTAGCCATCCGAACAAGTTTTTGGCGTCGTTGCCGGGCAATTGATTCGATTTTGATTTTCTATTCTTCGGATTATTTTTCTTTGTTTGATTTTTATGTGTTTTATTTTGTGTGTTTTTTTGCAATAAAAAAAGTTTGCATATTTGTTTTTTACATTTGTTTGTGTGCATGTTACTGTAACCTATCTATTTTCATTTGCGTTTCCATACTAAAAAAAAGAGCATATACAATTTCAAAACGAAAAAAAATTCCATTGCATTGTCAAATACATTTTCAACTTTTAATTTACAATTACATTCTTCATTTTCTTCTTTTGGTTTACACTGTACATACATTTCTTTTCACTGTATGATTGTTGTGATTGCTGCTTCTGTGCACTTCAAACTATGCACTGCCTTCAAAACCATTCTCTTCCCCTTGTCATCTCTTCAACCCATCACTTCATTTCTACAATACAACTTCCAGTGACTTCATCAATTAACCCACACCATTCAACATACATCAGCACAACTAGCAACCCAACACCTTCACTACCCACTACACCATCAGTCAACATATTTACAAACAACGGCTATCATCTCTAACATTCTTACAACCTTCAACCCGCGACACATCTCTGACAACAGCAATGCCCCCTTCCAACCCAAACAATACAACAATCCTGTACAAACTGACTTGACGACTCCACCATACAACAATCCTTGCCAAACAAACACCACCATCACTTGCCTTTTCATCACTTCACTTGAAAGCCAGCTGCCTACACACATCAGTCATCATTTACAAACTCCTAACTCTGCCAAACTCCCTCATATACAAAACAACCGTGACTTATAATCACATACAACCACCCCATAGCACAAACTCCAACTCACCCACCACTGCAATCATCATTCAATCCTCACCTTCGTTCACATAGTGTCTCCAGCAATACTGCCTCGCCAACATTCAAACATTTACTACTACTCTGCTCTTCCAGTCATCGACACACAAATGCACCTCTCAACAAAAAAAAGGGGCTACTGACCATCATCGAAACCACACAGCATCACCATCAAGCAACAACCACTCCTGCAACTCAACTGCAGTGCACAAAAACAACACCATCCATCACTCAACTACAACCACTCTCTGCAGACCTTCACCAATCGCCTCCAAAAACTCGAGCAAACCAATCCATTACTGTAGTGACCATATCATCCTCAATCTTCATACCATTCCAGAAATTCTCCTAACATTACTCAACCACAAAAATACGCCTCTGCCAATTCAACCCCCACAGCCTCGACCTCGACTTCCAAACGCAACTTCACATTTTCTGGTACGAACCCAATCGCCTCGACAACCACTACAACATGACCTCGCATCCAATCGAACAACCGCAAATTGCATGAAACCACTACGCAAGCTCTCTAGCACTTGCCTCCATTCCTTCGAACCACTCGCTTGAAACTCCAATCGAACTCCTCCTCGCCTTCCCCATCAAGCACGAGCTCCAATTCGCAACCACTCATTGCAATTTTGAAAGTTAATTTCGATTCGGAAATTTTCATTTTGGGAAATTTTGATTTGATTTAATTTTAGAGCGCTATGTTCATTCGATTTTGTCTCTAAGTTTTGACTTGGTATCAATTGGTTGGATAATAATTTGGGCCGGGCCCTAGTTCGATTGTTTAAAAAAAGTTTAGTTAGTTTAGTCTTCCTTTATTTTGTTTCAATATTATCTTACTTTCTCCTTTATTCAAAAAAACTGTATATATATCTTGTTTCTAATTTCAGGTTGCAGAAGCCGGAATTCAAAGGAAAGGAACTGCTGCCAAAATAATTGCTTAGCTTTGCATGCCAAGAAAAATTAACTGCTTGCTTGCTTATCTATTGTTTTATTAGTTTTGCATTGTTGGTTGTTTGCATTTGCATAACTGAATTTTAAAAAAACAAAAAAATCCATTCGTAGTTTCATTGGTAATCCACTTTTAATTTCAGTTTGCATTTCATCTTAGAATTTGGGTTAATAATAACGATTAGACATCGATAACTCTTAATTGTATATTGACAATTTATCTTCTTTGAACAATTCAAATTCTTGGTGTCTAGGCTACGGCAGAGTAATAATCATTTATAAATATTACGTGATTCATAAATATTATAGCGATTGTTCCTCTGAAGGTGCTTAAACCTTCGGCTGCATTGTTACAGTGATTCGTGGTGCACCGATAAATCTTATCCGTTACCTGGCTGAGAACTATCATTTTGATTTAAGACAAAGTGTGATTATACAATTTTGGGTTAACTTAGGGTAAATCATTTGTAATTAACCCTTGCATTCATTTAGTTGCATTAGTTCATGCATATTTAAAAAAAATTCAAAATCCAAAATTAAAAAAATTGTAAATATTTCTTAACTTAGTTTTTTTCCTTTGAAAATTTTCAAATCAAAATTCCAAAAATCCAAAAAATATTTTCTTAGTTTTTTTAGAAAATCAAAAATCAAAAAAAGTTATAACATCTTTTCAAAAAAAAAAAAAAATTTTTGAAAAATCAAAAACAAACAAAATCAATTTTCCATTTTGAAAAATAAATTCTATCTGTAAATATTTTTCCTTTATAAAAAAAACCCAAACCAAAAATATTCATGAAAATGTCTGGGTATCCCCACTCACTTGAATTTTACAATAGTTTTGAAATTCAATATAATCCATATGATTTCACTCCGAATTCGTATGGATATTTTAACAACAACTATTCTATAAACAATTCGAATTTTGAACAACAAAGTTTACAAAACGATGACCAACCCTCGACTCTTGAAAATAACATTTTGTTTTTACTTGAAATCTTCTAAATAACTAAATCAAATGATAAATGATTTGTGTAATTCGTATTTGTGCGATAACTCGAGTCAAAGTTTTCTAGGATTTCAAAATTTGAATTTGATTCAAAATTCAAACGAGTTCTATTATAACCCAGGCCAATTCAATTTCGAACTCCAAAATTAATTTCGAACTCAAAATGAAAACGAAAACAAATTTTCAAACGAATTTGGCAATGGGAATAATCTTAACCACGTTACAATTGAAAATCTTTGTTCTCAACAATTTCAAAGTGAAAATCCTCATGTTAATAACTATAAATTGGATTTTGTTGAGCAAATGAACGAAATTTACGATGATCACACTAATTTGTTGTTTGAAACATATATGAAACAACGTGAAAATCAAAATCAAAATTGTGATGAGTCAAATAATAATCCATCTTTTACCAAAATCGATGATTTTCAAATACCAACTTTTGAAATTGAAAATAACAATTTTAATGAAGTTGTTGAAAACACGGTAATTGAGTTGGATTTCAATTCTTTTGAGGGCGTGGAACCAAATTTAAAATTCGATCTTCCTTTTCTCGATTTTGAAAATTTGAATACAACAATTTTGAATTTTGAACTTGACATATGCAATAAAGTTGTTGATAATCCAACAAAGATAGACGAATTTAATGAACACGAATTTTTTGGACTTTTGGGAGACGAATTGTTATTCCAGCGGGGAAGATTTAAGTCACCACTTTGATTTTGAAATCAATAATTTTGAAGAATTTTTAATGACAAACTTAGATTTCAACTTCGTGAAAACAAACTTGAATTTCTATCAATCGTTATATCTACGCTAAAAATCATCAAAAACAAATCAATTCGTACAATCTTCAATAAAACGACATTCGTTTTTCCAAATCCACATTCGATTCCAAAATCTTTTACGATTTGGTTTTCTGCACTTAAGCTATGTCTGGCATACTTGGCGAGACAAATGAATCGGTTTTTGGAAGACCGTTTCATTTACTTTTTGACGAATATACTTTCCGATCTCATGTAAATACCGTTCATTTTCGTGTAAATAATAATAAACCCTCCTTTCACTTGGGTTGACTGTGGAGACACAGTCAAAATCAGTGTAGGGGGAGACTCATCATCATTTTCAACTATTCATGGTTTATTTTTAATTTTTCTTTCCAAAGTTAAAAAAGAAATCTAAAAAAAATGATTTCTTTATTTAAGTGTTTTTTATTTATTTTTAAAGAAACACTATAAGATAAATATATGGTTTTGGCTTATTAAATTGAAATTTTTGAAAGTTTATTTATCTTAACAAAAATAAAAATGAAGTTTGATTACAAATAACAATGGTTTAACTAGTATATAGGAAGATTCATACGTGTTAATTATGAAATACATCCTAATTGAAAATCTTTATTTTAAAAAGTGGTTGATTTAAAATAAAGATATAACTTTTTTGTCTTCTAAGTTAAATAGTGCTAAGATGATTTAGCAAAACTCTCTCTCTTTCTCTTAAAAAAATACAAAAAAAAATAACATTCAAAGTATTCACTCTCGTTTAAAAGTTCTCACGGTTATGCGTGGGTGAATTACTTGGAATTTTTGATTATGTGCTTTCATACTCATTTAAAGTCCTCACGGTTATGCATATATGGAACACATGTAAAAAACAGATTTAATAAAAACCACCTACAGTCGATAGGTGTATGCACGAAAGTGTGTGCACTCACCATGCTATGTACTCCCCTCACATAAGCCCGAAAGGCAGTGCATGGGTGGTATATCTGGCCTCAGTTTACCTGAGCTAGGTGTGTAATTTTTCTTGCAAATAATGAGAGAGCAAGCAATTGAAATCTAAGAGGTATTTTTACTTATTTGATTTGATTGATCATTGAGAAGAAATGAAAATACCACTTTGATAAACTTTGATAATCAACTAAGGGTCCATTTCATAGTTACACTGTATTATTAACCAAAACAATGAGTTAAACTATAGTCTATTTGTTATGATAACTTCGTTTTTATTGGAAATATTGACAAGCAAATAACTTAAATTTCAAGATAATAACCAAAACCTATATTTAACTTATTCGTGTCAATATAAAAATAAATCCTTCATTTGTACATATTTTCAAAAACTCACATTCATCTCTTTGTAAATAATGTAGGATCTAGATTAACCCTAAAGGGAGGGTGAATAGGGTTATAGCAAATTTTCTCGATTTAAACACAGAAAACAAACTGCAGAAATAAATATGCTGTAAAGTAAATCACACACAAAATTTACCCAGCTTCGGCAACCCCTGCCTACTGCTGCATTCCCAGATTTCTATTAGAATTAAACAGTATCCCGCTTACAAACACTCTACTAGACTCGCAAACCTTTGCTCCCGCTCACAAACACTCTACTAGACTCGCACACCCTGCTCCGCCTATAGAGTTTCGCTTACTCGCAAACTCTGCTCCCGCCTATAGAGTTTTGCAAACTCGCACACCCTGTTCACTGAACTAATTCTAACTAGACAATCTGACACTACCTACTCCCTAGGTGGTGATTTACCAAGTTTTGATTTGAAAAATAAAAACAACAATTAAAAGACAAATAACACTTAAACACTAATTAAAAAATTAAACTTAAGCCTTTAATAATAAAACAAGGCCGACCCTATTTTCTTATCCTCTTTATTTTAGCCAGGTTCTTCTTGCTCGTTCCTCTTTGAGATGGCAGCTTGTTCTTCTCTGCAACTAAATTAGGGCTTCAGCTCTTTTGCTCCTTGCTTCTAAAATTAGGGTTGTGAAATAAGCAGCCGATAGTTGCTCGATCGTATGATTGATTTGGCTCCTCTCTATATTGATCGATTATTTCTCTGAGTTGCTCACTGCTGCTTGATCGAGTTCGACGTTTGCGATTTCGGTATGTAATTTATCCTTTTGCTTTACTGGGTTGATGCTTGAACTCGATGCCTAAATTTGCCGATGATGAATGGTTTATATATAGGTCGAATTCCTTTATTTGCGTTCGTATATAATTGTTTGAATTCGTCAATTTTGTGCTTTGGCCATTCGATTATCGTGTGGATGATGGTGATTTTCTCTGACTTGTTCATAATCGTATATTTCTGATGCTTGATACCCACGGTTTTGAATTGCGGCTTTGAATTGCCGTGCTCATCACGGTGTTGATTTTTTGACTTTGTCAATACTGCATACGTACTTGAATTTTTATCACTTGACTTCTGTATATTTTCACGACTTCGATGTTTAACCTAGTCAAATCCTTGATTACCCGTGACTTTGCTTGCGATTAACTCCTTGGCTGCCACAGTTGATTTTCATTCGACTTTGGTTGTAATTGCATACGCACTTGATTTTACTTTCAGTATACATTCATGAATTCTCTTGTTGACTTCCTGTAGTTGCATTCATTGGTCATTCTGGCCTTGAACCTGTTGCATACGTGACTGCTGTAAGGTTGCATATTTGTAAGTTGTTCAGTGCACTTTTGTTTGCTGTCATATTCTTATGCTCGAGCCTTTTTTTTTGCACACTGATGCACTGACTTGTTTGTGTGTCTGGTCATTGCTTGCAGTACTTGAATTGAATGCTACCTGTACTTGTAGTTGTTCAATCTGGTTTTCCTAGATTGTTATTGAGTTGATGTACTTGGATAATTGCAGTTGGTATTTGAATTTCAGTTTTGTTCATTGGTCTTGATGCTTGCAGTTGTATCGCTTGATATTCATTCCTGTAGTTTGCATTCATGTACTTGCTGTCGTAGATGTTGCACTGCATCACCACTGTTCTTTGCATTTGTACATATAAATGTGCTTACCGTTGTTTGTACCTGTGCATATATGTTTACTGTTCGAGTTCATTCTTCAGTTGATTCACTGATGCATTGCCTTTGTGGTCTTCACTGTGTTCATGCACTTTGGCTTCTCTTTGGTCATGGCTGATCTGTTGTTTAGTTTGCATCATGCTTTTGTGCATTTGGATTTTTGGTCAACCCTATGAATTATGTATCTTGACCATTTCATTTGATTTATCACCTGAGTTGAATCCAGTTTTAAAACTCGGGTTTGACCTTGTGCTGAGAGTTGTGATATTTATGTTATTGCACGTGAGTTGAACCCGGCTTTTCATTTGGGTTTGACCTGTGCTCACCTGTCCCTGTAAATCAATCAAGTGTATATCGGTGTGCACGGCCTTGTGGCATGTACAGTGATACACCGTGCATGTCACATTGTTCGTGTGTGATGAATTCAAATGTGAATGATGACGAACAGCCCAAATAACTGAGGCAAATTACATTTTCAAAAGTCATGTTTCATTTTGTATTGCAAAAATATTTATTTTTCAATTTTACCGCGTTAGTGAATATTTTTGCAGATTTCTCAGATGCTGGATTCAAACTGGAATGCGGTTGAGGATAGAAATATGAGTGTAAGTGATATGTAGTGAGGTTCTGAATGTAAATTGAATTTGTATAGTTATAGTGAGAGCTTGAAATTGTACTGTTCAAAATTGTAATAAATATTTGTTTGAATAAAATATTCGTATGAATTCAAAATCTGTGTTATTTATTTTATTCAGCAAATATTTATTTAAACTGTGAAAAATAAAATAGTATATTAACAAATACATTTATATGAATGTATATATGTTTATTATCATCAAACAAAAATCATATAAGCGCATATTCAACAATCTCCCCCTTTTGATGATAACAAACATATATTTAAGATTTTGAATATGTTAAATGTATTTGATCGTTCAATTTGCTCCCCCTATTTGAATGCTCCCTCTCTACACAATACTCCCCCTACATATATGCATACAAATAAAAATATGTAAATGAGCTTATATGAAAATGGAAAATTATTTGACCTTTGCTTGATTCTATTTGACAAAATCTTAACTTTTCTCTCCCCCTTTTGTTATCAGCAAAAGAATAACAGTGTTATAAAAATAGGGATGAAGTGACAGACATGAATCAAATATTTAACTCAATTGAATATAAATATCAAATTTCAATAAAACTCAAACAAAAATCATAATTACTCTTGTTAGGCGCATATTCCACTTTCAGAAGTGATGGGGATAAAATCATCAAAAATCATACAGTTCTTTCTATTTGTGGTATATTTATTTCAGGAAATTTGAATATCTACTAACCATGCATAACCGTTAGGACTTTTAAATGAGATTAGTAGTATTCACAATTTTTATTTAAAAATAATTCAAGTATCTTCTAACCACGCATGACCGTGAGGACTTTTAAATGGGATTAGAATCAACTTGTCTATTTAATCAATTAATTTTGATATGCGATCTATACATGCATAACCGTAAGGACTTTTAAATGAGCATGGAAGCACATAATCAAAAATCCAATTAATTCACCCATGCATAACCGTGAGGACTTTTAAATGAGAGTGAATACTTTGGATATTTATTTTTATTGAAGAATATAATAAATTGAAGAACAGATAATTTCCTTTATAATAATAAATTGAAGAACGAATAATTTCCTTTGTAAACTACCACAGATTTACATACTATATATGATTTTGATGAGTGATGGTCGATAGAAAGATGATAGAAATAGAAATGATCATGGAATTTTTACCCAACAAAAAGTTTTTATAACTCTTGTTATGAAATTCTAAAGAAATTTTTCTAAATATATTGTCTTGAGTAATGTATGACAAATATCGGCACTCATCACTTTTTCAATCACTATTGATCTTTTCGATAATCATTAGGGAGTTAGATTAGTCAAAATTTGTCATTTAAAATCAAATAAGAATGACTAATCTGAAAATATGGTCAACAATGATTTTCTCGAAGGGGTTATATGAGAAAAATTCTGCCATTTGAAAAATTATTTCAAGTGAAAAATATGCAGATATTTTCTTTGAAAAATGATGCAGCAAATGAATGTTTCAAAGATTAATCACGTTCCACCAGTAATTTTTCTATCAACTATATTACCAATGTAATCGGCATCTGAATTTAAATTTCACTCAATATTCACTCGTCGGATGTCAAAGACCAGATTGTGAAATTTCAGCAAACAATCTCAGAATGAAATTCTCTTGAATTTGAAATGAGCTATGTTAACACTCAAACAAACATCATAGTGTTAAACTTAGAAACCATAGGATGAACAACTATCAACAGTCATTAAAACTTCATTATTATTTCAAAACAATTTCTTGAAGTTTCAACAATTTCATAAAGTTTCAACAATTTCAAAAATTTCTTAAAATCCTTTTTATAGCATGAGTAAACAATAATCAATCAACATCATAGTTTGACCAAACAGATTAACTTCAATGATGAAAAGATGGTTGGTCAACTTTTAAGCACAAATCAAAGTAAGAACAAGTCAAAAAATTATCAATTAAGAATAAGTCAGAATTAAAGACATCATTCATTTCATCATCACATTACTGGCTGATTTAATTCAGATTACGGTGTAGATTATCACATTTAATATATCGTTCATAACAAATTTACCTGTTTTACCTTTACGATAATTTTTCGTTGTTGTCCATTGTGATTTTGTCACCTTTATACTAGGCTAAGGAACTTTGCTTTGTCGCCCGTTGTGTTTCTGAAACAGCCAAAATCCAGAGAACACTGTTGTTGTTCCTTAGCCTGCCACCACACCTACACGGCAAAAGATTTATATGACCTATTTGTTTTTATAGGTCCATGGTTGTTAGTGGCAGAAAATTTTGAAAAATAATTTTGTCGAGACCCAAAACTATTTATAATTGTTCCCTTTGGCACCCAAATTTGTTTAACTTTGAGAGATTTTATATTTGTGCCTTTTGGAACCCAAATCGGTATAGTTTTCACATGTTTGGGTCTATACCAACAATTATTGTGATTGTGTCCATATTTTCTACAAATCGTGCACATTGAATTTTCTTGATTAATCTTGTTTTCAACAATTTTAGATTGATTATATCCAAGTCCTTGTCTTACCGTATTAACAGTTTGCTTTCCTAATAGCATATTCAACGATTTTTCGCTTTTTGAAAATTTATCTAAAGTCGTTGACAATTGTTGGACTTTGGTTTTAAGTGATGTGTTTTCAGTTACAAGTGAGGTGCATCTATTTATAAAATCCTTTTCCCTAGTGTCAATGTTTTCCTTAAGACTCAAGTTTTCTTTTTCAAGACTCTCAAAGCTATTCTTAAGTCTTGATAATTCTGAATCTAAAGTTTTACATTTTTTACAGTCTAGGTTTTTAATATTTTCAAGTTCAGTTTTTAACCTAAAATTTTCACGAGCAAATTCTCTCCTATCAGATTTTAGTTTTTCAATTTTAGATTCAAGAGTATCCACTACCTTAGTAAGATCAAGACACATAAAAACAAGTTCTCTATAGGAATACTCACCTGCCTCACTAGATTCCTCAGAGCTTGCTTCTGAATCTGTTTTTTCCACAAGACACAAGTTAGCCTCTTCTGAGCTGCTATTTGAAACGTCCTCTCCTTCTTCATCATCCCAAGTCGCTGCAAAAGCCTTCTTCTTCTTTTTCTTTCCTTTGTTGTATTTGAAAAGTGGGCATTTTGGTTTGAAGTGGCCAGGCTTGTTGCAGTTATAACACGTCAGTTCATTATCGGAATTTTCAGAATCTTTTGACCTATTGCCCTTTGTTTTCTTCTTGCGTGGCTTGAATCTTGACCATTTTCTAGGATTATTGACAGCCATTGCAAGTTCTTCAATTGGATCTTCTCCTTCTTCATCGCTCTCTTCTTTGCTTTTCAAGGCAATCGTCTTCTTCTTTGATTCGGAGTTGTTGCGTACCTCCTTTGCTTTTAGCTCAAGCTCATATGTCATCAAATTGCCAATCAACTCCTCCATGCTTAGTTTACTCAAATCTTTCGATTCTTTTATTGCCGTGACTTTTGCCTCAAAGTTCATCGGTAAGACTCGTAGTATCTTCCGCACAAGCTCTACCTCAGTGAAGACCTTCCCAAGCGCCCTAGCATTGCACACCAAAGTTGAAAAACGTCCAAACATATCCTTTATGCTCTCGCCTTTGTCCATCACAAAGTTTTCGTATTCATTGCTGAATAGGGCTAGACGAGACTCCTTGACTTGAGAAGTTCCTTCGTGTGTCACTTTCAAAGTGTGCCAAATTTCCTGTGCTGTTGTACAATGAGAAATTCTATTAAATTCATTTTTATCAAGAGCATAGATCAAAGCATTCATTGCTTTAGCATTTGTGGTTTTTAATTTCTTATCGTTAGCATCCCACCTATCCTTAGGTTTAGGAATCTCAGTACCACCAACAGTTATAGTGGGAGGTTTATAGCCAGTTTCAATAATATCCCAAACATCATAATCAACAGAACTAAGATATATACCCATCCTAACTTTCCAATAAGCATAATCATTTCCGTTAAACATGGGTGTCCTAGCAATAGATTGCCCCTCAGAAAAAGCATTATTTGGTGGATTCATGACTCTAGAGTTAAATAAAAAATTCCGGGCTCTGATATCACTTGTAGGATCTAGATTAATCCTAGAGGGGGGGTGAATATGGTTATAGCAAATTTTCTCGATTTAAACACAGAAAACAAACTGCAGAAATAAATATGCTGTAAAGTAAATCACACACAAAATTTACCCAGCTTCGGCAACCCCTGCCTACTGCTGCATTCCCAGATTTCTATTAGAATTAAACAGTATCCCGCTTACAAACACTCTACTAGACTCGCAAACCTTTGCTCCCGCTCACAAACACTCTACTAGACTCGCACACCCTGCTCCGCCTATAGAGTTTCGCTTACTCGCAAACTCTGCTCCCGCCTATAGAGTTTTGCAAACTCGCACACCCTGCTTACTGAACTAATTCTAACTAGACAATCTGACACTACCTACTCCCTAGGTGGTGATTTACCAAGTTTTGATTTGAAAAATAAAAACAACAATTAAAAGACAAATAACACTTAAACCCTAATTAAAAAATTAAACTTAAGCCTTTAATAATAAAACAAGGCTGGTCCTATTTTCTTATCCTCTTTATTTTAGCCAGGTTCTTCTTGCTCGTTCCTCTTTGAGATGGCGGCTTGTTCTTCTCTGCAACTAAATTAGGGCTTCGGCTCTTTTGCTCCTTGCTTCCAAAATTAGGGTTGTGAAATAAGCAGCCGATAGTTTCTCGATCGTATGATTGATTTGGCTCCTCTCTATATCTATCGATTATTTCTCTGAGTTGCTCACTGCTGCTTGATCGAGTTCGACGTTTGCGATTTCGGTATGTAATTTATCCTTTTGCTTTACTGGGTTGATGCTTGAACTTGATGCCTAAATTTTTCGATGATGAATGGTTTATATATAGGTCGAATTCCTATATTTGCTTTCGTATATAATTGTTTGAATTCGTCAATTCTGTGCTTTGGCCATTCGATTATCGTGTGGATGATGGTGATTTTCTCTGACTTGTTCATAATCGTATATTTCTGATGCTTGATACCCACGGTTTTGAATTGCGGCTTTGAATTGCCGTGCTCATCATGGTGTTGATTTTTTGACTTTGTCAATACTGCATACGCACTTGAATTTTTATCACTTGACTTCTATATATTTTCACGACTTCGATGTTTAACCTTGTCAAATCCTTGATTACCCGTGACTTTGCCTGCGATTAACTCCTTGGCTGCCACAGTTGATTTTCATTCGACTTTGGTTGTAATTGCATACGCACTTGATTTTACTTTCAGTATACATTCATGGATTCTCTTGTTGACTTCCTGTAGTTGCATTCATTGGCCATTCTGGCCTTGAACCTGTTGCATACACGACTGCTATAAGGTTGCATATTTGTAAGTTGTTCAGTGCACTTTTGTTTGCTTTCATATTCTTGTGCTCGAGCCTTTTTTTTTGCACACTGATGCACTGACTTGTTTGTGTGTCTGGTCATTGCTTGCAGTACTTGAATTGAATGCTACCTGTACTTGTAGTTGTTCAACCTGGTTTGCCTAGATTGTTATTGAGTTGATGTACTTGGATATTTGTAGTTGGTATTTGAATTTCAGTTTTGTTCACTGGTCTTGATACTTGCAGTTGTATCGCTTGATATTCATTCCTGTAGTTTGCATTCATGTACTTGCTGTCGTAGATGTTGCACTGCATCACCACTGTTCTTTGCATTTGTACATATGAATGTGCTCACTGTTGTTTGTACCTGTGCATATATGTTTACTGTTCGAGTTCATTCTTCAGTTGATTCACTGATGCATTGCCTTTGTGGTCTTCACTGTGTTCATGCACTTTGGCTTCTCTTTGGTCATGGCTGATCTGTTGTTCAGTTTGCATCATGCTTTTGTGCATTTGGATTTTTGGTCAACCCTATGAATTATGTATCTTGACCATTTCATTTAATGTATCACCTGAGTTGAATCCAGTTTTACAACTCGGGTTTGACCTTGTGCTGAGAGTTGTGATATTTATGTTATTGCACGTGAGTTGAACCCGGCTTTTCATTTGGGTTTGACATGTGCTCACCTGTCCCTGTAAATCAATCAAAATATGATTATGGCATAAGAAAGTGATTTGACATGTGCACACCTGTCCCTGTAAATCAATCAAGTGTATATCGTGTGCACATGTAAATCAACCAAAATATGATTATGGCATAAGAAAGTGATTTGAAATTCAAATTTGATGGTCTATATTTCTAATCAATAGTTAATAGGCCATACTTAAAATATATTTCATTTTATTTTCTTCGTCAAATTTTATGAAAGTTGGTAAGCGCTTTACGAGATATGTTATAGTTTGGTGGCTTATGTTGGCTAATCAATAGCACAAATATGCCATACTTATGATAAACACATCAATTAAAGCACTAATGACCATAAAAAAGAGATCATGATTTTATATATGTTGAACTATGTGATCTAGAGAGTGGATTTATTCTCTAAATTGTCATTTAACTCTTATATTTGAATTTCTTTTTTTTTAGTTGGTTAGCTAATTTTTAATTCTCTAGCTTAACTTTCACTTGACTTTGATATAATTTGATTGAATAGATTTTTAAAATCATCAATTCCCTGTGGATTGCCCTGTATTCGCCACGTGCTACGTTCGTACACCGTGCGCTTGCGGTTATTTTTAATTTGAAAATTCATTTGGCTACTTTCTAACTCGATAGACATTTAGCCGTCCGAACAGTGGACGAGATGTACCGATCTAGAACGTGCGGATGAGGCCAATGCCTCGGCCACAGGCTGAAGCTGTTGAAGATGCTCAGACGAAAGGAGGCCATAAATAAACAAGTTACAAAGGTGGTGCTCGGCTTTAGGAAAGGAAGATTGCTTGGCAGGGAGGCTGTGACGGTGGACAGGTGAGCATTGGTCGGCATTGATGGGGGTGAGCTTTTAGATGTGTTCGGTTGAATTAGTGGCGGAGGCACGGATCTCGGCTTGGGAAGGAGTGGTTCAAGCGGTAATGAGAGGGGCCGAGTGGGGTTGGAGTTGCGGGTTGGGTTGGATCTCAATCGAGGTAAAGTGAAAGAGCAGGGTGGAACGAAATGGAAGATGAGCTACAACAAAATTTTTTTAAGAAAAAGGATGAACAAAATAAATATGCAACCTATATTTTCATATTCAAGAGGAACATAAGAATTTGAAAAGAGGAGAACAGTAAATGAGCCAGAACGAATGGACAGAAATATTGAATGTTGGAAATGGAATTGTCAAAAGGTTGTACTCGGTGAATAATATTAATAACCTGAGCATTGGAATTATATGGTGAATTTTAATGGTCAATGGAACCCAAAATTTAAAATTAAGTACCGATACGGTTATCGTTGTACTGATTTCGCGACGAACCAAGTCCCAAAATACAGAAGTGAATATACCGTAGAGATCGGTACGACGAGACATTCAAAACGGCACACAGATCTCAGTGGTACGATCATCCTATCAAAAGTCGGTATCGGTACCGAAATGTTGCTAAAATGCCAAAAATAAGATGAACGGAGCAATAAGAGTCAAAATTTGGCGAAATGAAACATAAGTCTCACTCAGAAGATGATTTACAAATTTTCTATAGAAAATATTCAGGTTTGGAAATTATTTTACTATCATCAAATATTAACCGATTTAAATTGAAATAGAATTACACAAAAAAAATAACTTTCATATTATCAGATGAAAAATTACCATTTGCTATGTTGAAGTAGACGTATTCCAAATATCAAATTTTTATTTCCAAATTTAAATATTTAAAATTTCACAAAATTTCAGTTAATTATGTTATTTAAAAACTGTTAAAATATACGGGTCCTTACACTCTCCCCTACTCAAAACTTTTCGTCCTCGAAAAGGAAAGAGGTAGGAGAATAAAATAACTAGAAAGAGAAATAGATTGAAAAGAAAAATAAAACAATAAATTTAGAACCATATAAATTTAAATTAATTAATATCCAAAATTTGATTTTTAAATTCAAGGTATGATATTAAGTTTATTTAATTTCAATTTATTAATTCCTTCAAAACAAAATGTATTTTATCTATCTTATTTATTTAACCCGTTTATTTTACTTAAGTTAATTTCATTAAATTTCAATCTTAATTATTTCTAAATTCATATTTATCTATTCATTATCTTATTATTCATCTCTATTAACATTTTTATAATCATAAAGTCGGTATAAAACATTTATTTTAACCACTCAAATTTTGTTTATAAATTCTTTTAACATCATTTTACATTGTAAATTATTCAGTTACATACTCGACCTCTGGATGATTTAGGTAAGTTGTAATAGAATGAAATTGGGTATTATACAAGGAAAATTTTGTCAATCCAATTATTCAAGTTTAAATATTTATTCAAAAATTTTAGCTTTATTTTGTTGAAATCATCCCTTAACATAAATTTAAGAATTAAATTTCCGATTCACCTCAAACAATTTAGAATAAATATATATTCTATATATCCAAATCAAATCTATAATCATATACCAATATATATTATAAATCAAGTCATACTTTAGGAATTCAAATCAATTTAGTTTCCAAAAGAAAACTGTAGCAAAGCTATAGAATGGTCTCTCCACTCTAAAACTCAAAAATGAATGTCCATGATGCGACCGCCACCACCAAAATAATTTTCCAGCGAAAACGAAGAGAGCACTGATTTTAAATAGTTAAAAATTCTTTGGAAACAATTTCTTTTCAAAAATACTTTAAATAATACATTTTAAAACTTTTAAAACCAACGTTTGAAATTTTCGGAAATTAAATTCTCAAATTCTAATTATAATTCATTAAATTCCAAATTAAATTATAAACCATTTGTGATAAATTCATTTATTTATACCTTGGAAAAATTCAGTGGTTTTCAAAACAATAAATAAAAATCAAATATCATCATTTTCAACAACCAGTTCATTTAACTTTTAATTCCAAAAGATTTTTACTTATATATAATATAATTAGACAAAATTATTTCATTTGCCTAATTTGAAAACAATATTGTGTCAGTTTGTTCTATTCAAGTGTTTTGGAAATCCTATCGATAGCGTTGATCAGACGAATCGATCGAAAACCCAAATCAACATCAACAACTCAAACAACACAATATATATATATATACATATATAACATTTAAATATTAATTTACAAATACACTTCCTTGCTCGACGTTGCGAGAATGGATTTCAAAGCAAGGATAGACATTCAAATTTGATGGACTCAAATCAAAGAGAATTTTGAATCGAAAATAAGTTCGAAACAAAGATAAGATAATTAAATTACAAAATAGGAAGATGGATAAGTTTATATAAATCACAGGCAACCTTAACCGGGTCGACCGCGACTTCAAGAATAAGATCGATGCAGAATTCCGAGGCAAATCTACATTCTATCGCAAGAGACAGAATTTAGGCATAGTAGGAGATAAATAGCATCGTAAACTAAGGATATAGAAATCTCCGGTAAATCAATGCCTATTGTAAAGGAGTTTCACCCCTTTGCAAATCATTCGAAGATTGGCGAGACCGCCGATTTATTATAGAAATTGTTTGAAGTGAAGTTATAGGATACTCCAAAATACGAATAGGGAGAGATAAGGATGGATTTTGGAACCGAGGGGAAAGTTCCAAAATTCTAAGGAAACTGAGTCAAAGAAGAAGGAATTCAGCTCGAATGAAAGTGATTCCATAATTAAATTTACCTTCCATGTTGACTTTTGCTTAAAACCAAAGCTCTGATAACAAATGTAACAGGCTGATATTTTCAACCATTCGCATCCAAACAAGCCGAAATTGAATTGCTCAAAATATCAAGTTGTTAATTTATATTTGGCAAAACTCAACAAATGCAGGAAATCAAATAATCATAGAATCACAGGCACATAGTATTATAATAATAATGCAGTAGAAACAAGAGAATAGTAGTTCATGAAGCTACTATATATATATCAGAGTTAAATAAGATACAACAGAAGTCTCAAATACAATAGTTAAATACAAGATCAGAATACATCACTAGAATCAACTGAATATCTGAAAGCTGAATAGATAGCTGGATCTCCAAGCGAAGATCCAATTCCATAGGTGAGTCTCAAAAGCTGAACCACTTAGTCTGACCCGAGCATAAAGCAAAACACAAAACACTCGAGTCAGGATTAACATTCTTATATCAATAAATCCAACTCAAGTGAAATAACAACAGAAATACAAGTAACTCAAAGGATGTTTGTGATAGCTATCCTCTAAGGATCTGTTAAACGATCTACTATGTAGTAATATACGCTATTATAATAATGTCTAAAGTAAAGTATAATATACTTAAAAATAGCGTTAAGGTATTACCCATATCCCTCTTAGCACATTTTATAGTACAAATAGTCTATACAGTACCGTAGTCCCTCCTAATCGGAAGGCTACCAAAGGATACTCCATAGGTATGACACAAATCAAACTCGTAGTAAAGCACGCTAGGGTAGGTGACACAGCACAGCTAGGCAACGCCAGGGTAGATATACCAATTACGCATCCGGACTGGTAGTAACGCATAGCCACAGCTACCGCCCACCTCAAACCACACTCCCAAAATCAAAAATCAAAAGTAGCTACCAAATCAACCTCAAAATCAGAATATAGTATCGAAGGAGCGTGTCCGATAAGAGGAGCTACCTCATTGGCCTGGAATCACTCCTGTTTTAGCCACCTTATGCCAACTCACGGGAGTCGGGTCCACGTATATACCTCAATAGGACGTCGCCGCCATCCTACTTGATTCTGGAATCTCCACCGTGTACACAGTTGTTAAAGCGGTTTTCGGAGTTGGCAGAGAGTATGACAACTTCCGATCCCATCCTCTTTAACAACCAAATGTTATCATAACACCGCGGTCAATTTCAAAATAGTATATACTTCAAAACCAGAACATCATTTCCTTTTCGAAACCATATCCATACGATATCATTTCCATTTCAAAACCAAGTACGATATAATTTCCATTTCAAATATATCTTTTTCAAAATCATAGCACTTCAAAGTTATAACACTTCGAAACCAAAACACTTGAAGTTACAACACTTTGGAAAATCATAATACTCCATGCTTAACCGGTTTAGATATTAAAATAGTATATATAATAAAATAGCTTATAAAGTAAAATAGTTTGTATAAAATAGTTTATATTAAAATAGTTGGCAGGGGTACTTGGACTCAAGTTTTCAAAGTGATGTCGACGATAGCAAATTAATTTCGAGATTCGTATTTACTCTCAATGGAGGCTGTTGGTTGGAAAAGTTCCAAAACTATAAATTGTGGTAAATTTGACCATGGATGTTGAGTACATCACCGTAAATAATGTTGCAAAAGAAGTAGTTAAAAGCATAAAATCATTAAAGAGCTAGGAGTGATTCCAAACACTGAAGGTCTGATGTTGATGTATTACAACAATAAATTCGCAATATAGATTTTTGAGGAACCTTGAGCTCATAAGAAGAAGTCAAGATACGTCCTCTATAAATTCCATACGATATGACAGTTTATCGATGATAGAGAGATAATAGTTGAGAGAGTAGACAGTAAAGATAACATCATAGATTCATTCAATATGGACCTTTCTTAGTCTAATTCATGCAAACTAATTAAAGGTATGGGCATGAGGCTCCATCATTGGCTCTAAGTGCAAGTGGGAGTTTGATAGAGTTGAGAGTGTTACTTAGGGAAAATTATGTAATTTATTATAAAGCTTGACTCTTGTGTAAGAATCATGTTCAAAATAAAAATATTTTTGGTTTGTTTTATATTATATTTGTTGTTATATTATGATTTAAGTAATGATTTGAATACGTTGAACATTAGGATAATTACTTGTTACATTGTAGTTGGGAATGTATTCATAACCATGAGTTTTGAAATGAATATTCAAAATACCTATCCTTAAATTGCTCCTAGTCATGATGTATTGGGAAAATGGATATCAATACATCTGTTGGGACTAGCGTAAGAAATACTCTTTGTACGATGGATGATGTATTACTCATGATTGTTGGGGACATTAAGGGGTTACTTACTTGTGGCTCTTTGAAATAATTATAGAACAACTCGACAAGGGTCTTCTGTAGGTTAATACAACTAAGTAAAAATAGAAGATCTCATGTAAAGACTTATAGTAGTCTTCGAGCTAGAAACTACTGTTAATCTTAATTGGCTGGGCTATACTTTGATTATGGTCAATCACATGCCATTACAATCATGTTATAACCATAGTTGGATACACGTTGAACTATTTGAAGTGAAACACTAATCAAAAGAGGATTCGTCTTTTTTCATTGTAGAAGGTTGGTATTGCCATAATTGAAAGTCAACTTAAAGTCAAAATCTTGGCCAAAGTAGAAAGTTCACCGATAAATAGTGTCGGGATTGAACCAAGGACTTTAAAATGGTGCTATGCAATTAATTACAGATATTATTATAGGTTTTGACCATTATTCAAACTTTAGATATCTTAATGATATAGTGATGACCAAAAAGTACGTACAAAATATCATTATAAAGATGTTATTTAATAAAAATTAGAAATTAGATTTTGCCTAAATAATCTGTAAGAAACTTAACTCATGTCCGATGGTGTACTTCGACAAATTCGGTACAAGCATTAGTATTTAAATTATTTGAATATTACTACAGAGCCAGTTCACATTACGAAGTCAATACAACAACCGTAGCTGCTTTTTGAGTGCAATCAATTTAAATTAATTTACATATGTTATAATAAATACTAAACTTAATTCGAACGTTTTAGCAAAAAAAATTATTACATTTAATCATATATTTGAGGCCTTAGAATTAATTAAAACAATATATAATTGTTATATATTAGTATAATTAAATATATGAGCTTGATTAATTAATTAATACATGGTATATTGATTGGGCCCAACATCATGGAAGTCCATGATAAAGGGTTAGCCATACAAGGTGAAAGATGGGACTTTTGACTAAATCTCATTCTCTAAGTTAGATCCAGATTTAAAAGAGAGAAAAATGTTGATATATTATATTTTCTAGTGTCTATAACCAGCCTAACCTTCAATCATTCAAAACACAATAAAAATATATAAACATAGCCTCCATTATAATTAGTTGAAGCTTGAAGCTTGGATTTACGCCTGAAGCTTAAAAGGAGAAAAGAATATTGACTCGAAAAGGTAAACCTAATACACAACGTGTCGACAACCAGTGGATCTAAGGTATAGTTTCACTATTATACACACACACACACACACACACACACACAAATGTAAGTGTGTATGTGTGTATTGTGAATTTTATTTTTGGAAAAAATAGTTTTAGTTTTCAAAGCTAAAATAATATTTTTAATATTTAGGTCAATTTACACACACACACACAGAGACATGTTTATTTATTTGATTTTACAGATAATAATATTTGTATATAAAAAATTCTTTCAATTGCTCTCAGCCTGTATACTAATTGTACACACGTGAAAACAAAAAAAATTAGAAAAAGGTTATATTGCTTTTGATTTTTTTAAAAGTTTTTTTTCTTTTTTTATTTTAAATAAACAAGATTTTCAATTTAAATTTTTTATTTTTTTTGACATATTTAAATTAGCACGAATTTAAGATTTAAATACACACACTGAAAACAAATTCACATAAATACATACATACATATACAAATACACACACATACACAAAAATATTTAATGTAACAGCCCGCAAATCCATACCACTTGAGTCAATACTATTCTTCCTAAATCAACTCAAGTTGTACAGAAATACGAACCATTTGGGTTAAAGAAGAAGAGGTAGAAGAAGAGAAAAGAAAATTAACATCAGAATCTAACCATCGCAGCTGAATAAAATATAATAGATAATAAATACTCTTTACTCAAAATCAAATATATTTGTTTACATATATTACATCATCAGAGTACATCTATCACAGCTCACATCAATAACATACAATGGATACACAACAACTCAAACAGCGGAATATATATATAAACAAGTACGAGAGTACGTATCGACATCCAGCTCGTCTCTTGAGCTCCACAGCATTTCCTGTATCATATAATACTCGGTCTGACCCGAGCATCATATAAAACAACACCCGAGTCAGTCTGAATACCAGCGTGAGAAAATCACACCCAATTGATTATTAAAGTTTCAAAAATTCTTTGAAAACAAAAGCATCTCGTAAGACCACGCCACAAATAAACATGTCGGGTTTTTACCTTACGATAGCTAAAACAATTTTTATAGAAATCCTCTGATATTATAATAGTGTCTATAGAAAGTAAATAGAATCTAGCTGAAATGCTTGCATCTCACGTTTCAGCAATAGTTGGGCACAATCAAAACCGTACGGACGCGTAGGGAAAATGGATTCCAACTAATGGCTAGGCACTGGGGTACCACCTGTCACAGTACCTGGTCTAGATCAGCGTACCGAGGAGCCACCCTAACTCCCCTGCAACACAAGACCGGAACCATCCCTTACTGGACAGTCCCGAGCAAGATCACCCCGCGGTTGGGATCAGCAACCGCCCACTAAGCCGAAATAAAGGGACATCTAGACAGGGATGACCTCACCCTCCAGTGGGGGCTACCCACGAAGCCTTGCTGCATATCCCCTGATTTTCAGCCATTCCCATTTGATGAGGCTTGAGGCTAAGCGTTACCTTTAGAACGTTTTCACTTAGAATGCCCATCGTCCACCTGACGATGTTTCGCAAGCATTCATCCATACAAGTCCGTCCCGGGTTCGAACGGAACCGAAGGCACTATTCCTACTACATCCATTTTGGAAATATCCTCAGGATTAGTAGCGACTAGCCCTTGCACTTCACTGCTCCATCTTCGAATCCAAACACGTTTTTCGCACGAAACGTACAAACCGGATCGAAGTGGTTTTCGAGAAATAAATCTCGATCCCGGTCTCTTCGAAACGATCAACGCATTTGTCCAATATTGATAGTCGGTTATTTAACTATCAATTTCTATTCACAAAACATCCATCAAACAATAAATAATTTTCTAAATTATTTATTTATTTACCTCAAAATATCTTTCCAAGATATATTTCTATTTTCGATCCTTTGAAAACAGTTTCAAAACCATCTTTCCTTTCAGAATAAATTTTCCCAATTATTTTCTATCTCCTCTGAAAGTCACCCAGCACAAAACTAGATTTTAAAATAACTTAAAACACTTTACTTTAAAATATATATACTTATAAGGCATTTAAATTAAAGCTATTTTAATAATTTGTTAAAAATACATACTGTATGAGTATTTGAAAATAAAGTTACTTAGTAAATATAAAGCTAGATTTCTTCGTTTAAAAACAAAATACTAAATTACTTCTTAATAATTACTACTAAAATAGATTAAAAGAAAATACTTACTTGAGATTTTAAATATTAGAAATAATAAATTTTACAAAACTTACTTTCCTTAAAAACAATTTTAAAACATTTAATTAATATTTAAAAATTTACTCTTTAAAAACAAGTACTTGGCTATCCAGAGAAAATTCCAACTTCAATCACTTAAATCAATTTTCCCAAATTGATTTCAAGTTTATTTATTTGAAATAAATTTCTTTACTTTCTTAAATCATTTAAAATTCATTAATTAGTGACTTATTATTAAGGTTATAATTTCCCGTTTGTTTTTAACCCCTTTTAAGTGAAATATACGAATTTCAGTTTTTCCCAACTTCTTCTTTATTCCCTTTTAATAATTTAAATCTTAAATTTTAAATAAATGTTTTATTCTTTTAATTAATATTACTGAAGATTAACATTCATTAACTCTTCGTTTATTCAAATTTCCATTCTATACTCAAGATTTATTTAGTAGAATTTTAAAGTCACTTTACTTCTTTCCAATTCATTTAAAAATTTATTCAAATTTCTATAATCATTCTACTTACAATTTCACTTCTATTATTACAAAAATCCAATTTATATATTTTTGGTAATTCATCATACCCAAATGTATTCAATCGAACCATAGCATTCAATATTCCAATAAAGATCATTATAAGATATCAAATAAATCACAACAGAGGGAATTAAATAATTTAAATAAATATTGAGGGGTCCAGTTGGATCCCTCCAACCTGTTTCCCTGCATCCACAGATGTTAGCACAACATAATATACCAATTCCAGAATATATCATACTATAGCACATCAATCAATCAATTTCAACCATTTAAACAATTATTCAAATTTAATCATTTAAATTTAAACTGAGTGAGATTAACTCACCTTTGATTTTATTTTGCAATCTATTGCCATTCATTTCCCATTCCAGCTTGTTTCTCGATTTTAGACCTTTATAACATTACATGATATCATTAATATTCGAAACAATCGAACAAATAAATTCTTATTTATGATTTCAATTACCAATGAATTTAATTTCAAACCAATAATTAAATATCTTTAAACTCATGCACTTATAGAAATTTATTTATATAGATTTAAAATTTAATTTTTTATAAATTCATTCCAATAATTTAAAATTCTTATTTAAAATAATCTAGTAGATTACAATCTATATATGTATACTTATATACTTATAAATAATCAAATTTAAAAATCTGATTTTATATAAACCCAAACATTTTAAAGTTCCTATATTTTTTTCAAAACCTTATATACATATATTAAATTCTAAAAATACAATTCTTTTCAAACCTCTATATTAACTAAAAACAGAGTTGTTTTATATACAGCTTACTGTAAAATATTTAGTTATTATATTTCTTTTTTTTCTGAAATTAACAAAAATAGTAATCTGATAAAACACCTTCTTCTTTACTATACATATTTGTAAAAATAAAAATCCAGTTGTATAATCCCTTCTTTCCTGTATTTGTATATGTTTAGAGTTTAAACTGGAATTAATTAACAAAACAGCACACATACCATTCCCCTCGTCACTGACATCACCACCAGCTGTTGCCTACCATCCAAAGTCGAACCCCAACATCTTAAGCACGCGGCTACCTCCAAGCTCGTCGAACTTCCCACACTCTCTTCTCTGCAATCCCACTGCATCATACTCGAACCCCTTTAGTCCATCGATGCGCCTCCCAACATTGCGTCGCCGTCAGGAACCTCGTCCGAAGACCACGTGCTCGAAAACCCTAGGCGAGCCCTACACCTAATCGCGACACTCCCCTTCCCTCGGTCGCGATTACGCCTTCACTCTCCTCCACACATCGCGCTTGCTTCCATATGCGATTGAATTCGAGGCGAAGCTAGGGTTGCTTGAATTTGCACCCCTGATCGAACGAGTGTCGTTCGTATCTTTTTTTTTTTTTAAGATTGCTGTTACGATTTTGAAAAAAAAAAAAAGAGAGAGAGAATAAGAAGACGTGAGAGAGGGGAAGAGTGAGGGCTTCGGCCATAATCGAATTTGATTTCGATTGGTACTGAGGAAGAGATCTGGAATTTATTCATGGCTTTTGTTTTCGAATGGAAGAAGAAAGAGGGGAGTCTCGGTTCCGGTTTAAAGGAAAGAATTGGCTTCTGAGGGAAGATAGAATAGCGTGCTTGAAAACGCCTTGTTACAGTGTTTCTTTCTTTTTCTTTTTCTTTTTTCAACTTCGAATCGATTTCTATGCATTAAACTTTCAACGCGTTTATAAACCATACACTCATATACTAACTCCGATTAACACGAAATTTGAAATCCGACAATAATTCAATATTACGGACCCAATGGAACTGGTTTCGTCTAATTCCGAGACTGAGCCTCGGAAGACTATTTTTTTTTTAAATTCAATTTAAACGATATAAATTTTAAAACTGAACAAACGATTGTTAAATTCAATTTTGCAACTTCTATTATCCTCGGTATTATCAATATAAAATTTATAAGCCTTCAAATTATTTTTAATAGGCTTAAAACTCCAGATTCAACAATTTACCCAATTTCGCTTATTTAATTCAATAATTTAATTATCAAATAATTGGTGATATTTGAATTCGAGTTAAAATTTATCATTTAAATATTCAAATTCAATTGAATATTCCAATTTCAATTGCTTAAAAATTTCGGGTCATCACATTCCTCCCCCCTTAAAAGAATTTCGTCCCCGAAATTACTAGTTAGGAAGAATGATCCAATACCCGTTTACTTATTTCCAAAACCAAACAATTCAACATCTAACTAACTATTTTTCATAAAAGACCCATTGTCCTTCTTATTAATTTCGCAACTTTCCCATAGTTTCAAACTATACTATTTGTTTAACCATTCAAGTTTCAACTATTCAAATTTAATTTAAATCCAAATTTTGAATTATCAAAAAAGAATTCTAACTCTCTAAATTTCCGAAAAATTTTGCCAGCGTCTCCTTTGCGCGGCTAGCTCGGTACAACTACAAAATGGCTCTACGGCCTCCCAAATCTCAAAAGAAAACAAAAGGCCAAGTGGCTCAATCCAAAATCCCAATCAAAATTTCACACCAAATTAAATACATACCTTTTTGTCGGGCAATTCAAATTTATCTCTAGAAATCTAATCCAATTTCTTCACTTTTCCTTTTATATTACCTGCATATCCTGCTTAGCACTAATATCCAATCACAATATCCCAAATCATCTTATCGATTTTTTTAACAAAATGCCAATATCTATTCATCCAAGTATTAACTTGGAATATACTTATATTACCAATTTCCAATTAAGAATTCACTATTCCTTTCTTAAGTTTGGTATAAGTATTTAATATGCTTTTTATATTCATTATCACCTTACCATTTCAGTTTATATCATTTCTATTCAAATTGATTCTTTCATTTCCATATGAATTCAATTTATCTTCAACTCTAAACTTTAAATTTTATTTTTCATTTATAACTAATTCATGTCATTATTTTAATTAGGTTCATTTACTAACTTATTTCAATTTCCAGTTTAAAATTGTTTTGTCGTTACCAAATTTTCTCAAAATTTCCAAAAAATTTCCAACTCCCAAAATTTTCGAAAATTTTTGGCAGAGTCCCCTTTGTACGGAGGAGCTTTTGCAATTTGACAAAAGAGATAAATATATATACATCGACCCACCCGGTCGGAAAAACCAAAAACAGTTCATATTTCCTATTTTTATTGCGTAGGCGTACCTTATTTAGCATTTTAAGCAAGCGGCTTATTATTTTTTTAGCAAATAGCACAACCAAATCCAACCACACGGCTTCCAGATACCTGTACTTACTCAATTTAAACATGTAAGTGTCAAATATATGCAGTTTAACAATATTACACTTAGTTTTAATAATTAAAACATATGAATCCTAACAGAAACTTATTCCAAAAATTTTTCCGTAAGCAATTTATATAATTTCCATGTTAATTCAACTGTTCCAATTATTTTACAAACCATTTTCATTCAATTTGAAGGGTTTTCAATCCATTCATTTACAATCTTATCAATTTGATTGGTTTAAAACTCAATCACTTACTTAATTTATTCTTAAGCAAATTGAACTCATATTTAATTCAATTGCTTCCAAAATCAATTTATTTTACTATTATCAACTCATAGAATTTTTAATTACTTCTATTTACACCAAATGACAATTTATTCTTTGCAATTTGACGAGATTTATGTGAATAAATAAGCACTTGAGTTTAATAATCAAATTAAATTGACTCCAACTCAACTTACGCTTAATTCTATTCCATTTTTAAATTTATCCACAATCCATATATTCTCAATTTCATTGCATTTCAATTTTATTAACCAAACTAGTTCATTCAAAACCATTAACAACTTAGATCCATCTTCATTACCAATGAAATTTCCTTTTTATTTTAATTCATTCACATCCATTCATTTAGCTCGACACATTCCATTAGAGTTCATTTACAATTCATTTATTTACATTTCATTCCATGTTAGTTTATTCCAAACTATTTATTTAGCTCGAAGACAATCCAAGCTATTTCATTCAATAACCAGTTCTCAACTTATTTAAACCATACTTCCTTTGGTTCTTATTTATCCAATCCATTCACTTATTCAGTATAATTAACTTATCCACTCGATCCATTACGAATTTTCCATTTTCTTAAACATTATTACCACCCCCCAAGTTTTATTTCAATCCATATTTATTTTTTACTTGATTCAAATTTAATCCAATATCATTAAACTTGGTTTAAGTTGAATTAAATTCAATTCTCTTCGATTTATTCAGCTTAAGTCAATTTACTTCAATTTATTCAAATTTTACACTTAAGCTCATTTTCATTTTGCAAACAAAGTTCTCTTTCCAATTTAACTTGATTCTTATTTTAATCCAATCTCATTTCAAACCACAAATTTATTTAATTAGTTATTATACACTTTAACTTCCTAGATTCAACTCATCCAATTTATTACATGGCCATTTCCAAGTTATCTTCACTCATGGAATTTATTTGCACATTCAAATCATTGCTATTTTAATCAAATCACATTTTTATTCGATATATTCCCAATTATATTTAATTTGTTAACACTCCAAGTTAAATTTTAATCTATAACTCAAATTCTGGATCCATTATTCATTTTCAAATTACCATTCACTTTATTATCTTACATTGCAATTTCATTCACAAATCAATTACTTAATTTCAAGGCCACTTTTAATTATTATTTTCTTCATCGACAATGTAATTCGAATTTAATTATAACTTGAGTTTTATTTTCAAACCTCATCATAAACTCACAATTTAATTTCATTAACTAATTAGTTCTTCCCTTATTTGTAATCCAACACTTGAATTCCAATTCCAAATATCACTCCATTTAATTTTTCTTAGGTACAAATTTATTATATAATTCAAGTTTGATCTTCATTTTATTTTTCAATTCATCAAAATATTAGTTTTGGACTTTGTATTCCACTATTTTTTCAAATTTTATAAGTCACAACTTATTATTTACACAATTCCATCATCATAGGCTTGAATATATTATACTTTTATTTCTAACTCAAGCCCTATGCTTATTCATAACCCAAGCATATTTTATTCCATGCATTTTTAATTCTTTTATATGCTATTCTGATTTATTTAACTCAATTTAATTCTTATCCAATTTATTTCTTATCCAACTTATTTCCCAGTTATCCAGGTAAGAATTTAATTTCATTCAATAATTCAGCTGAATTTTTATTCCAATTCAATTTTAGTTTAACTCAGATTTATTTAACTCAATTTGACTTCAACTTAATTCGAATACAACTGGATATTATTTTCAGCTTATTCAATTAATTTCAATCCAGTTAAATTTTTATTTCCCAATCCAAGTTAATTTCATTTTTAACTTTTCTCTTTAAATTTAAATTCCAACCTTCAAAGCTTATATTCCATTTCTGATTTAAAAATCATCTCAATTTATAAGTTTACAACTTATCCCATCAGAATTTTATACACCCGGCTTTTGATTTCAAATTATTTTGAAATTTCCAACATTTCAAAATCACACTTCTCAAAAATTAAACCAACCCTGGTTTAATTCCCAAAAAATTTCCCTTGGAATTTCAAAAACAACTGGCTTTTCTAAACAAAATCAATTTGGTAGCATTTCTTCACTTAGAAATTCGAAAATGAATACTGATGATGCGGCCGTCATCATCAGAATTATTTTCCAATAATCCAAGTGATTTCAATGCTATATCACCTTCACAATCCCTTTAAAACAATTTTCTTTCAGAAATATCTCAAAAACAACAATGCTACAATTTATCTTCAAAATACTTCCAAAATCTTCGGGGTTTTTAAATTTTCAATCCTGCTTGAATAAATCTTCACTAAAATTCTTTTGCACAGTTGATGCTCATACCAATTCTTATTCGGTTATATTTTAATTTCATAATGCACATTTACAATTCATATTTATAAATTTCATTTCATAATTGGATTTATTTTCTCAATCTTTGATTATATTTACAATTTCTAATTCAATTTTCACTTAACAATGATAATGCCTTAATATCATCATTTCTAACATCCAAGCAACCATATAATAGCTATATAGTTTACCAAAAACTTTCTTTATATCAAAAATATATTTTTGGGTAAAATTATTTCATTTACCCATATTTAAAACAATACCGTGTCGATTGTTCTATTCAAGCGTTTAGAAACCCTTTCGATACAGTTGTCCAGACTGTGCCGACGAAGGTTCATATGCCACTCAATAAACCAATCAACACAATATTAAAACAATTTATATTCACTAACAAATACGCGCTCATATCTATTAATACGCTCAAACTCATTTTAGAGTACTATAGACTCTATTTTATGAGTAATTCCCACCAGAGCCAAGGTCATCACCAACCTAAGCTCTGATACCAAGTGTAACAGCCCGCAAATCCGTACCACTTGAGTCAATACTATTCTTCCTAAATCAACTCAAGTTGTACAGAAATACGAACCATTTGGGTTAAAGAAGAAGAGGTAGAAGAAGAGAAAAGAAAATTAACATCAGAATCTAACCATCGCAGCTGAATAAAATATAATAGATAATAAATACTCTTTACTCAAAATCAAATATATTTGTTTACATATATTACATCATCAGAGTACATCTATCACAGCTCACATCAATAACATACAATGGATACACAACAACTCAAACAGCGGAATATATATATAAACAAGTACGAGAGTACGTATCGACATCCAGCTCGTCTCTTGAGCTCCACAGCATTTCCTGTATCATATAATACTCGGTCTGACCCGAGCATCATATAAAACAACACCCGAGTCAGTCTGAATACCAGCGTGAGAAAATCACACCCAATTGATTATTAAAGTTTCAAAAATTCTTTGAAAACAAAAGCATCTCGTAAGACCACGCCACAAATAAACATGTCGGGTTTTTACCTTACGATAGCTAAAACAATTTTTATAGAAATCCTCTGATATTATAATAGTGTCTATAGAAAGTAAATAGAATCTAGCTGAAATGCTTGCATCTCACGTTTCAGCAATAGTTGGGCACAATCAAAACCGTACGGACGCGTAGGGAAAATGGATTCCAACTAATGGCTAGGCACTGGGGTACCACCTGTCACAGTACCTGGTCTAGATCAGCGTACCGAGGAGCCACCCTAACTCCCCTGCAACACAAGACCGGAACCATCCCTTACTGGACAGTCCCGAGCAAGATCACCCCGCGGTTGGGATCAGCAACCGCCCACTAAGCCGAAATAAAGGGACATCTAGACAGGGATGACCTCACCCTCCAGTGGGGGCTACCCACGAAGCCTTGCTGCATATCCCCTGATTTTCAGCCATTCCCATTTGATGAGGCTTGAGGCTAAGCGTTACCTTTAGAACGTTTTCACTTAGAATGCCCATCGTCCACCTGACGATGTTTCGCAAGCATTCATCCATACAAGTCCGTCCCGGGTTCGAACGGAACCGAAGGCACTATTCCTACTACATCCATTTTGGAAATATCCTCAGGATTAGTAGCGACTAGCCCTTGCACTTCACTGCTCCATCTTCGACTCCAAACACGTTTTTCGCACGAAACGTACAAACCGGATCGAAGTGGTTTTCGAGAAATAAATCTCGATCCCGGTCTCTTCGAAATGATCAACGCATTTGTCCAATATTGATAGTCGGTTATTTAACTATCAATTTCTATTCACAAAACATCCATCAAACAATAAATAATTTTCTAAATTATTTATTTATTTACCTCAAAATATCTTTCCAAGATATATTTCTATTTTCGATCCTTTGAAAACAGTTTCAAAACCATCTTTCCTTTCAGAATAAATTTTCCCAATTATTTTCTATCTCCTCTGAAAGTCACCAAGCACAAAACTAGATTTTAAAATAACTTAAAACACTTTACTTTAAAATATATATACTTATAAGGCATTTAAATTAAAGCTATTTTAATAATTTGTTAAAAATACATACTGTATGAGTATTTGAAAATAAAGTTACTTAGTAAATATAAAGCTAGATTTCTTCGTTTAAAAACAAAATACTAAATTACTTCTTAATAATTACTACTAAAATAGATTAAAAGAAAATACTTACTTGAGACTTTAAATATTAGAAATAATAAATTTTACAAAACTTACTTTCCTTAAAAACAATTTTAAAACATTTAATTAATATTTAAAAATTTACTCTTTAAAAACAAGTACTTGGCTATCTAGAGAAAATTCCAACTTCAATCACTTAAATCAATTTTCCCAAATTGATTTCAAGTTTATTTATTTGAAATAAATTTCTTTACTTTCTTAAATCATTTAAAATTCATTAATTAGTGACTTATTATTAAGGTTATAATTTCCCGTTTGTTTTTAACCCCTTTTAAGTGAAATATACGAATTTCAGTTTTTCCCAACTTCTTCTTTATTCCCTTTTAATAATTTAAATCTTAAATTTTAAATAAATGTTTTATTCTTTTAATTAATATTACTGAAGATTAACATTCATTAACTCTTCGTTTATTCAAATTTCCATTCTATACTCAAGATTTATTTAGTAGAATTTTAAAGTCACTTTACTTCTTTCCAATTCATTAAAAAATTTATTCAAATTTCTATAATCATTCTACTTACAATTTCACTTCTTTTATTACAAAAATCCAATTTATATATTTTTGGTAATTCATCATACCCAAATGTATTCAATCGAACCATAGCATTCAATATTCCAATAAAGATCATTATAAGATATCAAATAAATCACAACAGAGGGAATTAAATAATTTAAATAAATATTGAGGGGTCCAGTTGGATCCCTCCAACCTGTTTCCCTGCATCCACAGATGTTAGCACAACATAATATACCAATTCCAGAATATATCATACTATAGCACATCAATCAATCAATTTCAACCATTCAAACAATTATTCAAATTTAATCATTTAAATTTAAATTTAAACTGAGTGAGATTAACTCACCTTTGATTTTATTTTGCAATCTATTGCCATTCATTTCCCATTCCAGCTTGTTTCTCGATTTTAGACCTTTATAACATTACATGATATCATTAATATTCGAAATAATCGAACAAATAAATTCTTATTTATGATTTCAATTACCAATGAATTTAATTTCAAACCAATAATTAAATATCTTTAAACTCATGCACTTATAGAAATTTATTTATATAGATTTAAAATTTAATTTTTTATAAATTCATTCCAATAATTTAAAATTCTTATTTAAAATAATCTAGTAGATTACAATCTATATATGTATACTTATATACTTATAAATAATCAAATTTAAAAATCTGATTTTATATAAACCCAAACATTTTAAAGTTCCTATATTTTTTTTTCAAAACCTTATATACATATATTAAATTCTAAAAATACAATTCTTTTCAAACCTCTATATTAACTAAAAACAGAGTTGTTTTATATACAGCTTACTGTAAAATATTTAGTTATTATATTTCTTTTTTTTCTGAAATTAACAAAAATAGTAATCTGATAAAACACCTTCTTCTTTACTATACATATTTGTAAAAATAAAAATCCAGTTGTATAATCCCTTTTTTCCTGTATTTGTATATGTTTAGAGTTTAAACTGGAATTAATTAACAAAACAGCACACATACCATTCCCCTCGTCACTGACATCACCACCAGCTGTTGCCTACCATCCAAAGTCGAACCCCAACATCTTAAGCACGCGGCTACCTCCAAGCTCGTCGAACTTCCCACACTCTCTTCTCTGCAATCCCACTGCATCATACTCGAACCCCTTTAGTCCATCGATGCGCCTCCCAACATTGCGTCGCCGTCAGGAACCTCGTCCGAAGACCACGTGCTCGAAAACCCTAGGCGAGCCCTACACCTAATCGCGACACTCCCCTTCCCTCGGTCGCGATTACGCCTTCACTCTCCTCCACACATCGCGCTTGCTTCCATATGCGATTGAATTCGAGGCGAAGCTAGGGTTGCTTGAATTTGCACCCCTGATCGAACGAGTGTCGTTCGTATCTTTTTTTTTTTTTAAGATTGCTGTTACGATTTTGAAAAAAAAAAAAAAGAGAATAAGAAGACGCGAGAGAGGGGAAGGGTGAGGGCTTCGGCCATAATCGAATTTGATTTCGATTGGTACTGAGGAAGAGATATGGAATTTATTCATGGCTTTTGTTTTCGAATGGAAGAAGAATGAGGGGAGTCTCGGTTCCGGTTTAAAGGAAAGAATTGGCTTCTGAGGGAAGATAGAATAGCGTGCTTGAAAACGCCTTGTTACAGTGTTTCTTTCTTTTTCTTTTTTTTTTCAACTTCGAATCGATTTCTATGCATTAAACTTTCAACGCGTTTATAAACCATACACTCATATACTAACTCCGATTAACACGAAATTTGAAATCCGACAATAATTCAATATTATGAACCCAATGGAACTGGTTTCGTCTAATTCCGAGACTGAGCCTCGGAAGACTATTTTTTTTTAAATTCAACTTAAACGATATAAATTTTAAAACTGAACAAACGATTGTTAAATTCAATTTTACAACTTCTATTATCCTCGGTATTATCAATATAAAATTTATAAGCCTTCAAATTATTTTTAATAGGCTTAAAACTCCAGATTCAACAATTTACCCAATTTCGCTTATTTAATTCAATAATTTAATTATCAAATAATTGGTGATATTTGAATTCGAGTTAAAATTTATCATTTAAATATTCAAATTCAATTGCTTAAAAATTTCGGGTCGTCACATTTAAGCTATTATATATAATAAGTGTGTGTATTTTGAAAGTGGATAAATCCTTTATTAGGGCTTGTTCAGCCAAAAGTAGCTCGACCCATAATAGCTGCATGCGATATTTACAACAGTACAAAACTATACTTTATAATAAAGAACAATTATTCTTTACCTCAACTTCCAGATCTACTCTTCATTCCAGAAGCTTACTCTTCTGTTTTCCATCTCTCTATCATGGCGGTCGCAACGATGTCTTTAAGTTTTCTTCTACTCTCCGTGTAACACCCCTAATTTTATATAGCATATAATTTAAATATTTAATTATGAGATAATTAAATGGGAAGTTAAAGAAATGTGGGATTTTCCATACAAAACAGTTAACTAATTAATATGGATTGGCCCTGATATATATACTGAAGGGAACGTGTTAATGAGAAATATAAGTAAACATGAATAAGATACGGCAAAAAAGGAAAAGAGAGTAACATACCCCTCTCCCTCATCCATTTCTAATTCATTCTCAAAGTTAAACAAAGAAAGAGAAGGGTTGGCCACCATTAAGGAGAAAGAGATTTCAAGAGGAGAAGTGGAAGGAAAGAAAGCTTAAGGTAAATCTCAATGTTTCAACAAGAATCAAGGTGAATAACATGCATCCGTCTCTTCGTTTTTGTGTGTTTCGAATATGGTTTTCTAAAATTATAAATTTTTGGATGTTTATATCTCGCGTTTGGATTGAATAATCGTGGATATGAGGTTTTAGATGATTATATATTAGTTATTTAATTTTCAGGAATTTTCCAAAAGGGTTTTAATGTAAAAAACTAAGTTAATGTTTGGTTTGCCCTTTTCATTTTTGAGTTTTACGTCTATACAAAAATACACATGACGTATGTATATTGTGGGAAACGATCAATTTAGAAAACAAAGTTAACATACAAAATAGAAAACAATTTTTTTTTTATTTTCTTGTTTTGAAAAATAAGAGAAGCACGAGAAACAATCCATTGTTCATCGTTTCTCTATGCCTTCCATGGTCCCCTCCATCTTTCTTCCATCTTATTCATTGTCTCTCTATTCCTTTCATTTTTTGTAATTAATGTTGAAAATTCAAAACGCAAAAACCATTTTAAACCAAACTCTAATTAAGTTGTTGATCTCCAAATGATCTAAAATTTTGATATAATGTTTGAATTATTATTTTGAAGATGAATTTCAAATTTTGTAATTTTTGGGACTTGTACGAAATTTTTATGTATTTTAGAAACAGGAAATTATTGTCAAGGACAAAATTTTACAGCTTTTTAGCCTCAAGGACAGACCTTCAATATTTTATCCTGAAGGACAACTTTCTGTAGGTATCGGTTTTTAGTTATTGATAGCAGTTTTTAGGTATAAGTTTGTAGTTATCGGTAGCAGTTTTTATGTATCAGTTTTTAGCTCGGTAGCAGTTTTGTTGTCCTTATGAATAATTTTGGAAAATGTTTGTCCTTATGAATAATTTTTAGAAGAATGTTTGTCCTTGTGACAAAAATATTGAGGTCGTGTTCTTGAGGCAAAAAATATTCAAATCTTTGTCTTTTAAATTAATTCCCCCTTTTAGAAAATGGTTAAATTTCAAAAATTAATTATTAAAAATATGAAAATTAATTAGTTTAATCCGAAATTTTTATAAAAGGTATAAAATGATAAAAATAATTTTTTTAGTGATTTTTTGAAATATTCTCATGAATTTCTATTTCACACGAATTATTTAGTGAAGTAAAACATTAAATAATTAAGCGTAAGTAATTAATTAATTAATTTGGAAGATTAACCTTTCTGAAATAAAACTGTAAACGTAAGAAAATTTAACGATAACAAATTGACAACAAAAGTAGATTATGTTAAAAGTTGTTGCTTAATGGGATAATAAACCAGTTTTTATTTTTAATTACAAAAACAGTTATTGAGTAATTTTTGACTAAGTAAAGTTAACAGAAAATTATTTTCAAGGACAAAATTTCACAGCTTTTTAGCCTCAAGGACAGATCTTCAATATTTTACCCTAAATGACAACTTTCTGTAGGTATCAGTTTTTAGTTATTAGCAGTTTTTAGGTATCAGTTTGTAATTATCGGAAGCAGTTTTTAGGTATCATTTTTAGCTCGGTAGCATTTTTGTTGTTCTTATGAATAATTTTGAAAAATGTTTGTCCTTGTGAATAATTTTGGAAGAATGTTTGTCCTTTTGGTAAAAATATCGAGGTCGTGTCCTTGAGGCAAAAAATATACAAATATTTGTCATTTAAATTAATTCTCCCTAAAGTTAATCACATGGGACCACCATTTTAATATATAAATCAAATCTAGGGACGTCACCTAAAATTCCTAAATATAGCTCCTGAATTCATAGCCAAGGCTTTTATACAAATTCCGAGCGATGGCTCATATAATGTAAGCAACAGCTCATACACACGCATCATCTAAATCGAAGGCAACTGAATAAACGTTGGCGACAGCTTGTAAATGATTATAAGCGACGGCTGTATGTATATTATTGCTAGCTAGTTTTATTTTCAATAAAAATGCATGCACAAACTAAGGCCAAACTAAGAAAAATAAGCTCACGTGCCTAGTTTTATTATTCTCTAAGGCATGGATAAAATTTTCATGCAACTACATGGGCACTGAAACCAAACTAACCGCGACGACGCTGTAGCTTGCAATGACTACAGGACCACATATATTACACACGTTAAATCATGACAACTCGCCATCGCTTGGGCAAATATACTCACGCATGCAACTTTAGACATCACGACGTATACGATCAGTTTTCCATTCGTGTACCTTTTGTTTCAAAATTTCTAGGCGACTTTCAATTTTGAACATGTGTAAACGTTGTACCATGTGAAATGTAGAATAAGAAGTGAGGCACATTTGCGTACAATATTATTGGTAGCTATAGCTTAAACAAGTAAACGCATAATGTATGTATTGTACCTCTACATAGGCCCGGCCCACTCATAAGGCAACCTAGACAAAGGTCTAGGGCAACCCCCCTCAACACAGCAACCTCCGGACAACAGAAGAAGAAAAAACGGCGATAGAAAAAAAGAAAGGACGGAATAAATAAAAAACGCATGACCGCCAATGCAGCGAAATCTGACAAAAAGCAACGACTAGAGGTAGCGGATTAGGTATGGCAGCTCTGGATAACAACACGTGATTTTTTGATTTGAGTTCAATTTGGACCAAATTATTAAATTATAACCGAAGTAGAACTGGAGCAAGTTTTGGAGGAATTGTTTTTTTTTCACATAACAATAAAATTAATAACTTATGCTATGTTTATTTATGATTTTGAATTTGAACAATTATTAGATGAGCAAGATGAATAATTAGGGTATAAAAGTTATGCATCTTTAAATATGTTTATTATGCAATTTTTTTATCATTTCGCTCTTATTACAAATAGAGGATAACGATGAAGAACGAAGATGACAAAAATCGTATAAGGTTTCGAAAACAAAATTCTGAAGCTTACAACAAGAAGGTTAAACAACGAAAAGACAAACTAGCTAAATCATTAGCCGGTTCAATTTTCAATTTATTTCAAGCAAAAGCTCAAAACTCTCAACCTTCAACTTCAAGTAAGACTGGAGAAAGTAATAGCGGAGATGATTACATTAATAAAAAAGTTGAGGTAGATGAAGGTCTAGAATCCATTGATGTAGCACATAAAGTTGAAAATATTAATAACATTGCTATAAATGAAGAGGAGAATAACAAAGATATTTTCATGGATGATTATAACAATGATGTTATTCATGAATATGTTAATGATGAACTTGTTCTTAATCTTGACCAAGATGTTTATGTCAATTATGATCCGGGACTGTGGGTAAAGATTACCGACACGAAGAGAATTAGGCTTGTTCAACGAGGACCTATCAAAATCGTAAAAGAAAACGACATGTTTTCAAAAAATAAAGCTAATCGTAGACACTTTACTTCCAAACACTATGTTGGTGGTTATCCATGTGGAGAAGAGCATGAACGAAAACTGTTAGTGTATTCAAATGAATGTGACAAAGTTTTTTATTTTTGTTATAAGTTATTTAAACACACTCAAAAAACATCAAAGCTAGCCGAAGAAGGATAGACGATTGGCATAATATTTCTACACAACTTAGGCATCATGAAAGCAATCCAATACACATCACCAATCTTATCAAATGGGTTTATTTGCATAGAGGGCTCAAACAAAAAGAAACTATAAAGAATGAAATCTCAAATTGATAAAGAGAGACAACGTTGGAAGCATGTGCTTGATCATTGGTGTTTTAAAGACTTTACCTCAAAATAATTTACCATTTCATGAATCTAATGAGAGAATTTGTGAAAAAAAATAATGAACTATTTTGTCAACTTATCCAATTTGTTGTCGAATTTGATCCAATAATGGAAGATCACTTAAGGCGTGTGATAAATAATGAAACCCATAATGATTATCTTAACCACAAAATTCAAAATGAATCGATAGGTTTATTGGCTAAGAAGATTAAAGAAATAATACTTGTAAAAAATTTAAAAGCGAAGTTCTTTTCAATTATCTGTAACGACCCGTAAATTTCGTGGATTTAATTTGGTTAAATTAATTGAGTTTTGAAATTAAATTTAGTAGAAATAATAAAAAGGGGTAAATTAATATCAAAATGAAGGCTAAAATAAATTATATAAATGGTGACTTAAAACCTATTTATAGTAATTTGAATAAAATTCAAATGAATTAAGTAGTAAAAAGATTCTTACCGGGATATAAAATTGAATATGAGAAATTAATGAAAGTATTAAATTGATTTAATGCAATAAAAGATTGTAAACGGTAATTCGAATAAATTAAGGAATCATGTTAATGCAAGTTAATAATTTATAAATTTGAATGAACATTTCAATTTAATAGATAAATTCAAATGTATTGACTTAGTAAATGGAATATAATAATAAGAACAATTGCAATTATTGTATTTATGGGCGATGTAATATGATAGGTAGTAGTTGTTTGTGAAGAAAATATACAAGTATATGAAAGTGCGGTGTGTATACAATTATATGTGCTAATATAGTACACACGGATCGTGTAATATGGACTACAATATAAATGCGAAAATAGATGATAATAGCATAGTAAATAAAAAATAGAAAAATCACACCAGAGATTTTTATACTGGTTCGGAGCACCGTCCTACGTCCAGTCCCAGACTTCTATCTGGATTTTCACTATTAACAACCTCGCTTCACCCGGAGGAACAGGTTTACAACACCCGAACAACCGAACGGGATTTCACGCCCCTAATACACTGAGGACTTCAACACTTGCCTCTTACAACACAGAGGACTTCAACAAAAGAACAAATACAATTGTTGTTGACAACTTGTGTTCTTGAAAACACGGATTTGTCACTAGCAGTACACCCTTCCTATAATCTTATCCTCAAAATATGCGAATGATGTTTTGAAAAGATTAAGGAAAGTATATTACTTATTGAATCAAAAGATATGAAATAGTTTCGATGATTCAATAAATAATCGAGAGCTTTTAGAATGCAGGAGTATGTAGAAAGTAAGATCAGAGATTAGATTAAAAAGCATATAAAATCATGTTATTTTAATCAACGAATTAGATGAGTTTATATAGATAAGAATGGTTGTAACTCTTTGTGAGTAGTTGCCATTAAGAGATATGATCTTTGGTGAAAGGTAAGAGATGCAACCTTTGGAGAAGAAAAGTGTCTTTTGGAAAAATTGCTTTCTGTTTAAAAACGGTCGACAGGTTAAAAAGTGACCAGTAGACAGGAATTCAAATATATATACGTTATGTGCATGTGTGCACGTTCATTGTGCATATTATGCAGAAACGGTCGACCGCCTTTTTTACTACCGATCGACTGGTCTCTGATAATTTGCATAGTGAATGTGCAATGCAATTTCAAATGTATATATATTGATTATATTGAAATGCATGATTATTTGAGGATAGATTTTAATAAGTTTATCACTAATACAATATCAAATAATCAACCTATAATCTAGAGTACCATATGTAGCCATGATGTATTTGTTTTGTCGATCGCCTTTATTATTTGTCAGAAATCAAAACCTTCATAAAACTTGTGACTCAACATTCTCCCCCTTTTTGATTGATGACAATATATATCTGCAAATCTGAATCTCTCCCTGAATATGTGATCTCTCTCTTTGAATTCTTAAATATATACGTTCCTGCAAACAATTGTTAGCCCTTTCTCCTCCTTTGTCATCGACAAAAAGGAGTAACAGACACTAGAATAGTAGAATGAATATGATATGCATAGCAAAATAAATCATTAAAACATCCAAAACATAACAGAGTATTCTACAGATCATAATGTCAAACGAAAAATAAGAATAACGACACTATTTAGTACAAGTGTCGATGAATGTTTTTAAAGTGCTAAACCATAATAGAATCTAAGATGAAGCAGATCGTATCTCCTCTTCATCATCATCATCGTCGTCATTATCATCATCATCTTCTTCTTCTTCCTCATCATTGTTTCCTCTAGATGATTCTCCATGCCCATGACCACTCATACCAGTAGACTCGTCAGATGATGTCCAGGTGAAAACAGGAGCAGCAGGACGTTTTCCTGGGTCTTGTGCTTGAACAGAGGTGGATGTGGAACATGATATAGCATCCCATAGCATACCAAAGAATGACTTGACCTTATTGAAGCGCTTATCAATTTTAGAGTCCATGCGCTTGAGACGTGATTCAAGCAAAAATTGGTTACGCGCAATTGTTTCAAGTGATTCTTTTGTTGATGATTTTGATTTTAATAGTTTCACTTCATCGGAACGAGGACGAGAGGAAGTTGCTATTTGTTTTCTTGGTCCTCTTTGTTGCCATTCTTCAAAAGACATAATCTCAAGATAAGGTGGAGGAAGCTTCATTCGTTTGATGGTTATTGAATCAATGCATTTTGGTTTTGAGGTTGCAGAATCAGGAGGATTTACCCCGCAAGCTAACAAAAGTCGCATGATATATTCATTGTAGAAGAAATGAGGCCGTGTAGAGTTATTTACCTTGAGAATTTCATCAAAAAGCATGTGTACCCAATTGATTTGGATTTCACCATAAATAGCATAGAGTGCTTTGAAGTTTTCTTTATATACTGCATCATAATTTCCAAGTCTAGGAAAAAGAGAATGCATCAAAACACGATGAAGTAGTCTGGCTGTCGATCGAAGTCCAATAGACTTTGTGCCATCACTATTGTCTTCTATAAACTGATGACTAGTACTATTTCGAGTGAAGACTTCGCAGAAGGTAGATGAAAACTCATCGCCTCGATTTGGTATACCAAGTATAGAGGCAATTCTAGCATGAGTAAGAAAAATTTGCTCACCACAGACCACAGACCAGATGACTCCGTTTGGATTATCAGGTTGATATTCATCGAGATTCATGTTGGCGTAAAACAATTTGATCATCAAATGATTTATCTCCACATTATTTTCTGAAAAATCTATCAATGGAGTAATGTTGGCATTATTGGCTAACCTCCGAACTCCATAAGCCATGAAATCATCAAATTTGATGAAAGAGCCTGGATGAAACTTGTAATTTGTCATCTGATTCCATCTTGTTACAGCAATTGGACTTTGAAGCCACTTTTTGGCGGAGATGCTCAGAGATGAAGTTTCAGAGGTTGTTCCTTTCTTAGATTTCTTTTGAGGAGGAGCCATTGTTGGAAGATTTGAGATTTGGGAATTGAAAATAGGAAACTAGGGTTTATGATTTTGGGAAAAAGAACAGCTTGAGTCAAAAGAGAAAGAGGGTAGAAGGAAAAATGACGCATAGGTATATATAAAAACTGAAAATACATCAACCGGTCGACCTATGAAATATGGCCGGTCGACCGTTTTCAACCAGGGAGCAAACGGTCGACCGGCTATATATGGGGCGGTCGACCGGTTCTGGTCTGCTGAGTAATAATATGTTATTTTGCAAGTTTTTATCATATATCAACCTATATATATTATATTTCATTCTTAATACAAAATATAACCGTTATTACACAAGTGATAGATAAAGATATAATAACCATATATAAATCTAATGAGAAGGTTCGTCATTAGAATTATCGTTGTTTCCTTCAATACGTTTTGACCATGGACTCCATTGTTTCTAAGCTCCTTCATTCTTCTCATAGTTCCGATCCCACGAGTTAGGACTTTTAGATGTTGATGGCCTAGACGGCATTGGTTCATGCACGTCATGCTTGTTGGAACCGCAGAAAAATGTTGCCAACTTTTCTAAAACGGATAATCGTGCCGATGTCCGTTGTTGCTCGTGATAAAGTTGACTTTGCCCATAATGGAGCTGTCTCTGAAGGTCTATCTGATGTTTCTGGTAGTGGTGTATCTCATCGATTTGTGCTTTGGTACGAGGAGAATAGAACAGTGTCCTCTTCACTCGTTTTAAATTTGGAGTTTTATCAGACATACAAGAGCATTGATGATGACAACTTGGTTTTTGTTTTGGTGTAGTAGGAGAATAATATTCCTCCGACTCAGAACTCGTAATAGAAATGTATGATTCTTGAGCACATTTATCACAAATGTGAGCCATAGGGAATGTTGTATAGAATATTATGGTTAGATAAAAAAGATGAACAAAATATGAAATTTTTGCAAGCTTATATACAAGTTTCTTATGTATAAACCTATGGATGTGAGTTAATGGAATATTTTAACCAAGAAAATATAAACAGAAATTTTATTTTAACTCTAAAAATAGCTTTCCTTTTAAAACTGAAATTATAAAATAAGAAAGGAAAGGACGATCACTAAATGAAAAAAATGAGTAAAGAGAATTAACCATTAAATCAAGCAGTGGCTTATATTTAATGTAAAAAATAGTTTATGCAAAAGTTATGGTTAAAGAATAACTAAACAGAAGACGTTCTTAAGAAATTACTTAGTCAAGATTTTTTCTTGAAATTAAACCAAGCTCTCTTCGTAATCTAATAAAATTAGATTCGAGCAGAGGTTTAGTAAAAATGTCCGCTAATTGATTGTCAGTATGGACATATTCAAGACATATATTTCCTTTGTCAATATTATCTCGAAGGAAATGATGACGGATATCAATGTGTTTGGTTCTAGAGTGATTTACTGGATTTTTAGAGAGATTTATAGCACTGGTGTTATCACAGTATATAATAGAATTTGATAAATGAATATCAAAATCTTGAAGTGTTTGTTGCATATATAGTACTTGAGTACAAGCGAGAGCTGCTGATATATATTCAGCTTCACATGTTGGTAGTGAAACACAATTTTGTTTCTTACTGAACCAGGAGACAAGTGATTTTCCAATAAAATGGCACGTACCACTTGTACTTTTTCTATCCGTTCGTGAGCCACCGAAATCAGCATCACTATATGATACTAATTCAAATGGACATTCTTTTGGGTAAAAAAGACGAAATCTTTGGTATTATTAAGATAATGAATTATACGTTTCACTGCTCGTAGATGTGATTCTTTTGGATCGGCTTGAAAACGAGCACATAAACAAACACTCATTATTATATCCGAACGACTAGCTGTAAGATAAAGAAGAGAACCAATCATGCTTCGATATAATTTCTGGTCAACATTCTTACCACTTTCATCTTTTTCAAGATGTGTAGTTGTACTCATAGGAGTTGGTTTACAAGATGTATTTTCTAATCCGAAGCGTTTGATAAGGTTTTTACAGTATTTTTCTTGATTGATAAAAATACCGTTTGAAAGTTGCTTTATTTGAAGTCCAAGAAAATAAGATAGTTCTCCCATATGAGACATTTCGAATTCTTTGGTCATAATACTTGCAAATTCTTTGCAAAGTTTATCGTTTGTTGAACCAAAGATGATATCGTCTACATATATCTGGATAACTAGAATATCTTTTCGAGAATGTTTAATAAACAAAGTTTGATCGACTTTGCCTATTTGAAATCCTGAGTTAATAAGATAGCTACGTAGTCGTTCATACCAAGCACGAGGTGCTTGTTTTAAACCATACAAAGCTTTCTTAAGTTTGAACACATGGTCAGGATATTTTTCATGTACGAACAAAGGAGGTTGTTCGACATAGACATTCTCTTTGATAAATCCATTGAGAAAAGCACTTTTGACATCCATCTGATAAAGTTTGAAATTAAGGTGACAAGCAAAAGATAATAGGATTCTAATAGCTTCTAGTCGAGCAACTGGTGCAAAAGTTTCTTCATAATCGATACCTTCTTCCTGATTATATCCTTGTGCTACTAATCTTGCTTTATTTTTGGTGATATTTCCTTGTTCGTCGGCCTTATTTTTATAGACCCATTTAGTACCAATTACTGACTGATCAGTTGGTCTTGGAACAAGTTCCCAAACGTCATTGCGCTCAAACTGATTTAGTTCTTCCTGCATGGCAATGATCCAGTAATCATCTGTAGCAGCTTCTTTTGGATTCTTAGGTTCGATATTTGAGAGAAAAGCGACATGACCCATTTGATTGAGTTGACTCCTTGTTCTGACATGTGATGTTATTTCACCGATTATATTTTGAGCCGGATGGTCTCTTAATATTCTTGGTGGTGATTGTAACTCACATATTTGAGGAATATTCTCAATAATTATTTCCGAGTCAGAATCAATATTTGTGATGATTTGATTGTCAGTGACTATTGATTCGTCATCATCTGATATAGTGTGAGGGTGCTGATAGATTTCATCAAAAGAGACATGAAGTGATTCTTCAATAGTTTTGGTTCGTTTATTAAATATCTGATAGGTCTTACTTCGTTCCGAATAACCGACAAATATTCCTTCATCGGCTTTTGGATCGAATTTGCCAAGCTGGTCTTTCGTATTTAAAATAAAGCACTTGGAACCAAAAACTTTGAAGTATGAGATTTTAGGCTTCCTTTTGTTAAATAATTCATAAGGAGTATTCTTGGTAAGAGGTCTTATGGATACACGATTTAAAACATAACAGGCAGTTGCCACAGCTTCTGCCCAAAAATGTTTTGGTAAGGTGGTTCCATTCAATAATGTTCTTGCACATTCTTGTAAAGTTCGGTTCTTCCGTTCTACAACTCCGTTCTGTTGTGGAGTTCTGGGAAACGAAAAATTATGATATATACCTTTCTTTGTACAAAAATGTTCAAATTCATTATTTTCAAACTCTCCGCCATGATCACTTCTTATCTTTTAACTTTAATCCCTTTTGATTTTTTAATTCTTTTGACGAAAGATTTGAAATGATCGAAAGTGTCACTTTTATTTTTTAAGAAAATTGTCCATGTATAACGAGAGAAATCATCAACAATTACAAGCACATATTGACTGTGATTTATTGATTGAACCCTAGTAGGTCCAAATAAATCCATGTGTAGTAACTCAAGTGGTTGTAATGTTGATATGACTTTCTTGGATTTAAAAGATGATTTGGTCAATTTTCCTAATTGACATGCATCACAAATGTTGTTAACTTTAAAACTCATTTTGGGTAGTCCTCTAACTAGATTGTTTTTGGCTAGCTTGTTAATAGTTCTGAAGTTCATATGACATAAGTGTTTGTGCCATAGCCATGGATCATTGTCATTAGCCACAAGACACATATCTGAATTATGATTAATATTCATATTCAGAATATATATATTTCTGTCTCTATAACCTTCGAAAACCAAATTATGGTCTTTATCTAAAATACTACACTTATTATTTGAAAATGAAATTATAAATCCTTTCACATAACTGACTAATACTAAGCAAATTGTGTTTTAAATTTCTAACTAGCATGACATTAGTAATAAGAGGTAAGTTAGATGTACCGCAATTGCTCACATCGCCTTTGCCGATGATATAGCCTTTTGAATTGTCTCCAAAAGTGACGGAGCCACCATCTGAATATGTAATATTTGTTAATAGACTCTTGTCTCCTGTCATGTGCTTTGAGCAACCACTGTCCAATATCCACTTTCCTCTTTTCTTAAGTGGGACCTGCAAAAAATAGAATTAAGTCCATGGTACCCACTTTTTATAGGGTCCTAAGAGTTAGGTCTTAGGAGTCCAAACCCATATGGGTCCGGTATCCCCTTTATATATATAATTTTTATTAAAATGCACAGTATTCATAAATTGCTGAATGTATTTGTTCCTAATCAAATTGTTATTTGTTTTAGGAACCCATATTTTGATAGTCTTGACATTTTTCTTTTGAAATTTCACAACTGGTTTTGGTTTGGAATATAATAAACTAAGATTTTTCTTAGCTTCATTTTTTTGTACTTTCTTCTTCCTTTTATTTCCAAGATGTTTCTTGGTTTCTTGTTTGTTATATCCCAATCCTTGTTTGTCTGAAATAGATTGTGAACTTTCAATGATTTTTGTCAAATTTTCTCGACCTTTGTTAAAGTTAGAAACATTTTGAGTAATGTCATCAAACTTTGTTTGTAAGCTAGCTTTTTCTAGGTCTAGAATTTTGACTTTTGCTTTAAGCTCATGATTTTCAGTAGTGAGAGCATTATTTTTCTCTTTTTGAGCTTCTATTTCTTGACTCAAAAGAGATATTTGAGAGTCAACATTAGATGATGATTCTTGAATATTTTCAAGTTCCTCTTCTAATATTTTCTTCTCATCTTTTAACATATCTCGTTCAAACTCTGCTCTACTTAAATCTGCTTTGACTACTTTTAATTGACGTTTTATGTCTTTATATTTGACTATCAATTCAGCATTAATATCAAGTAATTCATCAAATGTAGGAATTTGTACCTCATCTTCTGTTGCCATAAAACAAACATTAGCTTGTTCATTCTCTCAATCACTTTCACTTTCTGATGAAGATGACTCTGAATCATCTCATGTTACTGAGAAAGCTCGTTTCTTAGATCTGTCCTTCTTATATTTGAATTTGTCATTTTCTGACTTCTTCTTTTGTTCTGGACAATCTTTCTGCATGTGTCCCTTTTTGTGGCAGTTGAAACATTCTATAGCAGATGAAGATGGTTTGTTTGATCCAGGTTTCCTTTTATTGTAACGACTGGTTTTTCGATATTTTAGGAATTTTTTGAATCCTTTCGCAATGAATGCCAAATCTTCGTCTTCAGAATCTGATTCATTTTCATCTTTCTCGACATGAAATGCTACATTTTTCTTTTCTTCTTTCTGTTCTTTTCTAGCCTGCAAATTTGCTTCATAGGACATTAAATTTCCTATCAATTCATCTGGCTTCATGACGGAAAGGTCATTAGCTTCTTCAATTGCTAATACTTTTCCTTCCCATTCACTAGTCAGAGAATGTAGGACTGTTGAAACAACATCGAAATCAGAATACTTTTGTCCTAAGCCAATAAGTGCATGGTGAATAGTTTGAAACCGTGAATACATGTCATTTATTGTCTCATTTGGCTTCATTTTGAAATTTTGAAATTGACTTTTCAGCATGGCTATTTTGGCTTGTTTAACCTTGTTAGTACCTTCATGAGTGATTTTTAGTGTTTGCCAAATTTGATATGCAGTAGTGCAGATACTAACACGGTTATATTCATTTTGGTCTAATGCACAGAACAACATATTTATTGCTCTTGCATTTACGGCTGCTGCCGTTTTCTCAGCTGCAGTCCATTCTGAATAATCAGTTGTTGGATTCACTATTTCTCTTTGAGTGGCATTCCAAGCATCATAGCTATTTGATTGCATAAAGAATGACATACGTGTTGCTCAATAACTATAGTTAAGACCATTGAAAAATGGAGGTCTTTGTGTCGATTGACCCTCCGTGTAAGTGGTGTTTTGAGTGCTAGTACTTACGTTATTTGCCATATTACTATAATATATCAAATAACTGTGTTACGGTTATATGATGACCGTGCTCTGATACCAAATGAAAGTGCGGTGTGTATACAATTATATGTGCTAATATAGTACACACGGATCGTGTAATATGGACTACAATATAAATGCGGAAATAGATGATAATAGCATAGTAAATAAAAAATAGAAAAATCACACCAGAGATTTTTATACTGGTTCGGAGCACCGTCCTACGTCCAGTCCCAGACTTCTATCTGGATTTTCACTATTAACAACCTCGCTTCACCCGGAGGAACAGGTTTACAACACCCGAACAACCGAACGGGATTTCACGCCTCTAATACACTGAGGACTTCAACACTTGCCTCTTACAACACAGAGGACTTCAACAAAAGAACAAATACAATTGTTGTTGACAACTTGTGTTCTTGAAAACACGGATTTGTCACTAGCAGTACACCCTTCCTATAATCTTATCCTCAAAGTATGCGAATGATGTTTTGAAAAGATTAAAGAAAGTATATTACTTATTGAATCAAAAGATATGAAATAGTTTCGATGATTCAATAAATAATCGAGAGCTTTTAGAATGCAGGAGTATGTAGAAAGTAAGATCAGAGATTAGATTAAAAAGCATATAAAATCATGTTATTTTAATCAATGAATTAGATGAGTTTATATAGATAAGAATGGTTGTAACTCTTTGTGAGTAGTTGCCATTAAGAGATATGATCTTTGGTGAAAGGTAAGAGATGCAACCTTTGGAGAAGAGAAGTGTCTTTTGGAAAAATTGCTTTCTGTTTAAAAACGGTCGACAGGTTAAAAAGTGACCAGTAGACAGGAATTCAAATATATATACGTTATGTGCATGTGTGCACGTTCATTGTGCATATTATGCAGAAACGGTCGACCGCCTTTTTTACTACCGCTCGACCGGTCTCTGATAATTTGCATAGTGAATGTGCAATGCAATTTCAAATGTATATATATATATTGATTATATTGAAATGCATGATTATTTGAGGATAGATTTTAACAAGTTTATCACTAATACAATATCAAATAATCAACCTATAATCTAGAGTACCATATGTAGCCATGATGTATTTGTTTTGTCGATCGCCTTTATTATTTGTCAGAATCAAAACCTTCATAAAACTTGTGACTCAACAGTATATTTAGGATATGATAGTTGGGTTACTAGTAAATTCACTCATTTACCAATAAAGATAATTAGATGTGCCTTAATTGTAATTAATAAAATAACGAAAGGAGTAAATGTATTTATTTAGAGTATTAATTACAATTGGATAGAGATTTTAAGTAACAATGTTAATGCAATGTAAGTAATGCTAATTTAAGTCAATAATAAGGAATTGGGATGAATTCAAAATTTGTAACATATGGCTCGTAACATATATTATAAATTACCTGCTTATTTGTTAATGGAATTAGAAATTGTAATAAGTGATAATAAAATTAATGAATGTTACACTAATGGAAAATGAAACAACGCTCGTTTAAATGTTGAGTAATTATAGGGTCGTATTTATTATAAGCGTTACTTTAATAATTATGATTTATTGTGAAATTAATACGGGAAGATGTAAAGTAATAACTAGGGAAGTAATACGTTATAAATTAAATATAACCTAAACTTAACTGTAAGTAAAAGGTTGAAATTGAATCTAATCCATTGAAACTTATTAAAAATAAACTGGATTCAATTTACAATAAAGAGGTTAGTTTAAGAAACTGAAATACATACTATAAAAGGGTAAATTAAGTTACTTTAAATTGGAACGGGAATTGATTTAAATAATTATAAATAAATAAGTAAATCAAGAAGATGAAGTTTATGAATTATTGAATTTGAATCTTTAATAGTGAGTTAATTTGTTAATTTACAATAGTTGGACTTATTGAAATAAATGAAATCAAATTTTAATTACTACGTTAAATTAAAAATTAAGTTGAAAATTGGGAAATATTTATGTAATAATTTTAAATCCAATGGTAAACCCTCCTATTTGAAAATATATGAATGGAATAATCATTGATTCATTAATTTAATAGAATTATTAGAAAGTTAATTTATAATTTTGAATTTTATGAAATTGAGAATTTATATTGAAATTTATAAATGAATCATCTAAATTTACATTTTTTAAATTTGTTTAAAATCAGTGTAAATGTTTGAGGATTTTTAAGTGAGAAAATTTTCCAACACTAAAACTGAAATATAAAAATTTGGATTTATTCACTAATTCTTAATTTATTAATTAATATAAAAATAGCCATTTCGGTCACGGACTCGAATTTCGACGAAACCAGTTTCATCAGATCCGTAACAGTGAATTATTGTAGGGTTTCAAGTTTCGTAGCGATCGGACTTGTCGTTTGATCGTACGAACGCGAAACGCCTTGAAATCAATTTAATTGAAATCAATTTGAAAATATTGATTTCAGCATAACTTCTTCATACGATGGAATTTGGACGTGAAACTTTTTCCATCGCGTTCGGAATATTTTTAAACACATATTTTGATATATGGGTTTAACAAATTTCGTTCCGGGGTCAGAACGGGCTTTTTGGGCCAATTATCGTTCAACATGTTTGTTTATCGGATCCATCTACTCTATTTCTAACATACCTATATAAACCCAGTTATAAACCCTAGCATCCATCTATTCTCATTTGTTTGTGCGTTCATTTCCTCAGCTCCTCCTCTTCCAATGGCTGCAAACCTAGATCTAAATTTCAAATTTCAAAAAAAATCAAATCAAAAGCTAAAAATTTAAAGTCCTCAGAAAAATTCCAAAAAAATATACGTTGATGTTCTCGACAAGCGAAATTCAATGGTGTAATTCGTTTTTCGATTCGGGTTGTGATTTGACCAGAAATTAGGCGTTTAGTTTCGGTCGTTCGTATGATGGTTTTGGTTTTTGCGGTGGATCTTCCACTAGGGGACAATCAGGTGGTGGCAACGCGTAGAGGACATCGAGGAGGACCTGGGGATGTAATCGTTCACCGAATGGAGGTCGAACTCGCCTCGTTTTCACGATAAAAGTCGCGATGGCAGCTTGCTGGGGGGTGGGGGTCCGAGTGCCTCGTGGTCGGCATGGTTGTGGTCGGGCTAGAGCGTGGAGGTGAGTGGCTGGGTCTGATCGGCATGAAGATGGCCATGGGAGGTGGAGGCTAAAACCCTAGTCACGAGTTGAGGAAGGAGATTCACGTGGTTTACTGTAGCAGCGTGTTTAGATTAGGGGAGAGATTAGCGCTGACGTGGCAAATTATTTATGTAAGTTTTTGTTTTAATTAAATTTTATTTCAAACAATTTGAATCGATGTAGCTTTCACATACTTTATCTGTTTCACGCGAGATTTTTTTATTAGGATCGTATTGAAATTCCGGATCTGTTGACACTGGTTTGGATGGATTTGGAGACTGTCAAATTTTTGGGTTTAAATCGGATTTAAATTCGATTTAAATCCAAAAGGTGAGTGTTTTAACCCAGTCACAGCTTCTAAGATTTCTTATGTTTATTAAATTGATTTTAGAAATGAGTCGAAATTTATTTATGACTGTTTGGCATGTTTTATTCATCATCTCAGTTAAATCGCATTTATTTAAATTAACTGTGAATTAATTTTATTATTGCATAAAAATTCGATAGTTAAAATTTATTTATTTGCCTATAAACTGCTAGTTAAACAGTTATTAAATTTATTATTGAATATAAACTTTTAGTTAATACCTCTATTTATTACTGTTATATTTTATATGCTCTATATTGATGTTTGTTTAAATTGGATGATGATTTGTAATAAATGGTTGACGATTGATATTTGGATGAATGAACGTTTATTTATTTAACTGCAAGTTGTTATGCATTTCATTTCATTCGGGATTGCGGCTTGAAATGATATACAACCGCATTTTTATTATTAAATTGCGGATTGAAATGATAAATATCCGTATCACTTGACCATAGGGTAGAAAATTTTATATAGGCACCGCGGTATATATATAAAATTATTTTTTCAAAGGATTTTATGGTTTTGGATAGGATACGGTTTAATAAATATTAAATTTGGATATTATATAAATATATATTATATATATATATATACATACATAGTTAAATTATTGAATTTAAGCTATGAAATTGTAACATAAAATAAATAAGTTGAATAATGGAGTTTAATGATTTAAATCAATTAAGATTGGAAGGTAAAATTTGAAATTTATTTGAATGGAACTTATTTAAAAAAATTCACTCCATAAGTTGATGTAAACTTATCAAAGCTTGGAAATAAAAAAAAAAGGTATGATATTTATAACTGGATTTTTATTCAAGATAAATTAAATGAATATTTCTAGTACAATTAAATTGAAGGAAATATTAAAGTGTTAGAAATTTGGGTTTTATTTTACGGATTTATTTTGTGACTGTTCAAAACTAAATAATAGGATGATAAATTGTTGAATATAAATTCCAACATTAGTTTTGAAATTATTAAATACTCGAAGTTTGAATATATTGAAATCGAAGTGTTTTATTGAAACTAAAAGTGAATCTTAATTTATGGGGTTTAGACCTTAAATTGTAAATGGATACATTGCGAAGTTGCTGAAATTATTTTATAAAGTAATATAAAATCAACTATTTTATTCCATATACTGTTGAATATCCAAACCATTCAAGTTTTAGAAGTTATGGTTTCAAAGCTACGAATTTCGCAGTATTATGTTTTGAAAGTTATAATTCAAATGTCCGGTTTCCAGATATTAAATTTTTTAAAACAAGCAGTATGATTTTGGAAAGGAAATATATTTGAAATAAAATGATATTATTGATTTGGGTTTTATAAAAATAATATCAAAATGAATTGTTTTGGAATGGAAATGATATCGTATTTATGGGATTTGAAATGGATATTATTTTCTGGTTTTGAAAATATAATTATTTTTAAATGACCGCGGTGTTATAATAACGTTTGGTTGTTAAAGAGACCGGGATCGGAAGTTGTCATACTCTCTGCCAACTCCGAAAACCACTTTAACAAGCGTGTACGCGGTGGAGATTCCAGAATGAAGTAGGACGGTGGTGGCGTTTCTTTAAGGTAAATACGTGGACCCGACTCCCGTGAGTTGGCATAAGGTGGCTAAAACAGGAGCGATCGACGGGTTAATAAGGTAGCACCTTTGATCGGACACATCCCTTCGATATTATACTTTGACTTTTAGATTGATTCGGTGGCCACTTTTGATTTTGTTTGGGGGTGTGGCTCGAGGTGGGCGGTAGCTGCGCGCTACGCGTTACCACCGACCCGGAAGCGTAATTGGTATATCTACCCTGGCATTGCCTAGTTGTGCCGTATCACCTGCCCTATCACGCCTTGTACGAGTTTGGATTTATCCCGTAGCTGTGTGGTATCCTCTGGTGGCTTCCCGATCAGGAGGGACTATGATATTGGATGGACTACTGATACTATTACGTGTTAAGGGCTATATGGGTAACCCCTTAATGCTAAAAAAAGTAAGTTTATTTTACAATTAGACACTATTATAATAGCGCAATATACTACATAGTAAATAGTTTAACGGATCCTTAGGAGATGTAAATCTCGAGCATTTCTTGAGTTACTACACTCATATTTATTTCTGTTAATTTGACTTACATAAGATCTTTTAGTTCTGACTTGAGTGTTTTGTCTTTTCAATTCGCTCGGGTCAGTCCGAGCGTTTCAGGATTTGAAGACTTTATTCTGGAGGACGAAGACGAAGATTTGTTGTATTACTATTATCTACTATATTATTCCACTTCACTATTTAATTCCGCTGCATTGATTATGATTGGTAGGTGATGTAATATTCCGGAATTTTTAACAATATCAATTTAATAATCTGAAGTTAAAATTAAATTGATATTGATATTCTGTTAATAATTATTCAGATAGATTTAATAATCATCTTCAACAAATATTTAAATTGGTTATTTTATCTTTTAAATGATATAAATTGATTTCTATTTATAAATAAATATATGTTTAAATAGATTGATATTGTTTAAATTTTTATAAGTAAAGCATATTTTCTAGTTTTAATATTTGTAATAATTTGGAAATTTTGTTTTATTTAATATTTAAGCTTTTCAAAGTTAAATAAATGATTTTGGTTTAAATTTAATAAATGAATCATGTTTCAAAATTCTAATATATACATTATAAATTGGAAATTTTGATTTTAAATTAGTATTGAGTTTTCAAAGACTATTTCATAAATGAATATATGATTTTAAAATTGATAAGAAAAATATTTAAAATGTTTAAATTTAATTAGATCGAGTTTTAAATTTAGAATAAATTCAACAAAATGGTTTCATGGCTTAATAAAATGGATATTTTATTAATAGAAATATAATTTCTTGTAAAATGATTTTAATCTAATAATAAGAGAATTATAAAAACAATATTGATATTGTATTGTCTTTATAAATAAGTTTTAAATAGGATTTGTAATTTTTATTTCAAATTGAATTTACATTCATAACTTGATTTGGAATTATTTGATTTTGAATTTAGTTTGAATTTAAGTTCAAAAGTATAAATCTTAATTTGTTTTAATATTTAATATTTATAAGTTTATTTATAAACATGATTTTTTTTATTTCTTTTGTAAATTTATACACATATTTTAAAATAAACTAACAACTTAAACTAAGCTAACACATACATTAACTTATAAATTAGTACTAATTATTATAAGAAACAAGTATTGCATTCTTTTAACAAGTGTTTCATCCTTTTAACATGTGTTTTAAAAATTAGCATAACAGTTTGACAAGTGTTAAATTGTGTTTTAATTTTTTTTCTTTTATTTCGTTAAATCTGAAAATACATTAGTTAAGATTGCATCTTCATTCATATTGCATTTTTATTTTCCTTAATCAATGAAATCTTCAAAATTCTAAAATCAAAAGCATCTTCATATTAACAATCAATCTGCATATTCTAAACCATGTTAAAATCCGAATATCCTCAAAAATCCAAAAATCTGCATTTCCTCAAATTTCAGAAACCTGCATATTCAAAATCACAAACTCCTCGTATCTAAGCCCTTCAAATATCTGTACAAATCCACAAATTTGCATGTTCAAACCTTAATCAGAAGACCCCAAAACCATGATCAAATCTGCATATTCCACTTCTTCAAAAGGAAACCCACCTTCATCTCAAATTCAAAACATTTGTCTGCAAAAATCAAAGTGAAGCCTGCACTGTTTTTTCTGCATTCTGTTTAAACCTGGGAGTGATTAGCATATGCATGTATTTGAGGGATTAACTACTGCATTTTCTACCTACATGCAAGCATTTTAGTTAGTGAAAACAAATAGGCAAAACTGCATATCAATTCAACTTGAAGCAAGGGTCAAGCCTGCAATTTTTTATGTTTTCTGCAAATTACAAAAGACAACAGAGGGTCTGCATTGAATTAAGATGAGTAACATTTAAAATCTTTAGTTTTAAAAATAAGTTGCATGTTTACTGAATGCAAATAATATTGTTGTGCTATCTGTAGTTGTTGATGTGGAAATGATTTATGTTCATACTGTTTTTATCATCTGTTCTGTTTTTGATTTTTCCAGGCAAAATTTTATTAATTATACTTATCTTGTAATTAGTTTAAAATGAAAGTTGCAAAGTAAGTTATTTTATTCGCTTAAGTTCAAGTTTAAATTTACAAGTAAGTTATAAATATGAGTTTGACTCTGGAAACAGAAGAAAACATCATGCATGTTTACATTTTTCAAACCCAATCAAATTAATATGGTAATTCAGTAATACAAATCAAATATTTAAAGTGGAACTTGATTTTTAAATCAAGTATCAGGATTTGTAGGTGTATGATTCAGTAGCATTTTATTCATGAACTAAAAATTGATTTTAAGCAAGTGCTTGCAATCTGTAGTTTAAGAAAACTTAGAATTCTTCTGGGTTATAGAGTAAGGATCATAGATCCTTAGAAAAATCAAAAATGAGGATTATATTGACTAGGGTAGATGCAGTTTTGATTTTTAGAATTTAACCCTAGTTTTGAATGGGTTTGTGCATTGTGACAGTTTAAGGTATAGGGTCGATCGAGTGTTCTGGTTTTTGGTGAATGGGTAGTTGGTGTGTAGAGGGACTGGAGGCCGAAGGGGTTGAACGCCAGGTGGTCGGAGTGGCGAACTGTCGCCGTTGACAGGTTTTGACATGAAAACCCGTTTTCTGTTTACAGGTTTTAAATTGGGGTTGAATCTGACTTTGTGATGGTAGTTTGATTTGGATGATCGTGATGGGTTGTAGAATGGAATTCTGGTGAGTAGAGATCGTCCTTGGCGATCAACGTTGGCTGGAGTCGCCGTGCATATGCACGGCGATGAGATTCTGGTGATGTTGGGGTTTTGGATGTTGCAGGGGAGGTCTTTTTGTTGGCTCGAAGTAAGTAGATATAAAACTCGAAGTAGGCAAGCATAAGACTCGAAGTAGAATTTGGAGTTTCTCGGGTTGAACCTGTAGTTTCCAGGTTTTGGAACCTGTTTTTTAAAATATGGGTTTAAGGGTTTTTAAATATGTAGTTTTGTGTTTAAAATAAAGTTTAAGTTCAAATTCAATTTAAGTTTGCATTTCTGATTTGAATTTAAATTCCAGTTTTTAAATAAAATAAAATTTTCAGAAATTTAACTTAATTAACTATTTGTTTTGGTAAAATAGTTTAAACACTTTTAGTAATGAGATTTTAAAAATATGAGTAGATTTGAAGTTTATTTAAAATCTGGAAATTCAAAAGTTAAATTTGAATTTCAGTTTTAAATTTTAAAGAGGGTTTAAATTTCAGGTTTTAAATTAAATGTAAATTTAAGTTATAAAAATTTGAAATTAACTTTAAAAAATTTCATAGCACTTGTTTGATTTGCAATTTAAAAAGTTTTAAATTATTTAAATCTTGATAAGTTTTAAAATTATTCTATTTTAAAACTTGTGTTTTGAAAATTGAAAAGTAGTTCAAAAAGTACTTTGTTTCAGTTAAATTGTTTTAAACATAATTAAGTTATGTTTATCTTGAAAATTAAATTAAGTTTAACATTTCAGAATTTATTTAATTAATAAGGTGATTAAGATTAATTAATTAATTTAGTTAATTAATTGAATTTAGAATTAATAATTGATTAATGATTAATCAATTTATAGTTAAGGTCATTAATTAAATTATTAATTAATGATGAATGAATATTATTAATTATGGAATTAAGTTTTAAATTAAGGTTAATTAACTTAATAATTAACTTTAATTAATGAATGATTAAAGATAATTTAATTTGTAATTAATTTAAGTTAATTACTTTATAAAATAATTAGAGGATGGTTAATGAAGGTCATTAACCAGGATTATTTAACAATTAATTAATATGGTTAATTTTTATAATTAATTAGATTAATTAATTTAATAATAATCAATTGTAAATGGTTTGAGTGTAGTTACTTGATAAAGTAATTAAGAAATTAATTACTTAATGTAATTAATTTAGTTTAATATGATTGTTTATTTTAATTTATTTAGTTTAATTAATTTTAAAACACTTGGGTTTTAGAAATAATTACTTTATGTAATTAATGATTTGGAAATTACTCAGTTAAGTAATTGTTTAATAATTATAGGTTGTAATTAAGTGAAAATGTTAAGAATGAAGTAATTTGGATTTAAATTACTTAATAATTAATAAAGGGATTAATTAAATAATAAATTAAAGAATAATAAATTTGTTTAATAAAGTAATTAAGTTAGTTAATTACTAAATATAATTAATCTATGATGATGATTAATAATTATAAGTTAATTACTTAAGGAAATTAATAAAAGGAGATCATTAATTATTTTAACTAATGATGTAACTAAAGTTGAATAATTATGATTAATTAATCAATAATAGGTAATTAAAGGTAATTAATTAATGTAATTAATTAAGGATAAATGTAATTAATTATGATTAATTGATTACTTGAAGTAATTAAAGGTTAATTACTGTTTGGTTGAGGGAAATTAATTTATGAAATTAATTAAGAATAATTACATGAATGTAATTAAGGGCAATTAATCATGGGTGATTAATTATGGTAATTAATAATGGATTATTAAATTGATTGTAATCAATTAAATGATTAAGTAAGCAAGATTTATATTGGTGAAGTAATTAATTTAATTTATTTTAAATTAATTAAAGATGGATAATTAATTTAATTCATTTTAAATTAATTAGAGATAGAGATAGTTAATTTAATTCATTTTAAATTAATTATATGGTGGTGAGTAAATCATTGCTTATGGATGAATAGATGACACTGATTGTCTTGGATGCTTTGTGATCTCAGTAATGAGATAAGTATGGTTGTGTGATATGAATGTTTGATTGTATTGAGATGATAACATAGGTTATCTATTGTGATGGTATTATATGGAATATCTATTTGATATTGATAATGTGGATTACCTGTTATTTGATAGTGTGGATTATCAATTGTGATTTATGAATTATCTATCTGTGTGCATATAGATACTGTATTGAATTGTTTTAAAAACCTTTAAAACAACGTGGACTTAAAAGACACGCTTTGGATTTCGATGAGACCGGGATCGGGTTTCCATATTTGGATATCCGAAAACCACATCGATTCCAAATTAACGTTAGGTCGTGTATCAAAGTGGAGCTTCGTGAAGACTCGAGGTGTAAGGACTATGAGTCAGTATAACTCTGTGGGTGATTCCATAATGAGTTGACGGAATAGTACTTATAGATTCGAGATGGTGGTTTAGAGTGCAAGGGTTATTGTCGTTGACTCTGAGGGTGATTCCAATATGAGTGCAACGAGGTAATGCCTTCGGTTTCGTTCGAACCCGGAACGAACTTGTATGGATTGAATGCTTTCAAAACATCGTCAGGTGGACGATGAGCATTCTAAGTGATATGTCCTATAAAGGTAATCGTAGTCTCAAGCCTCATCAACCGGGAATGACTAAAATAGGGGAGGTGCAGCAAGGCTTCGTGGGTCGCATCCACTAGAGAGCAAGATTTACCTCTGTCTAGAAGTCCCTTTATATTCGGCTGTGTGGGTGGTTGCTAGCTACAACCACGGGGTTATCTTGTTTGGAACTGTTCAGTAAGGAATGGGTCCTACTTTGTGTTACAGGGGAGCGGACGTACTCCTCGGTACGTTGATCTAGGCCACGTACTGTGACGGGCGGTACCCCAGTAGCCCTGCCATTGTATGGAATCCAAAATCTAAAAAGTGCCAACGGTTTTGATTGTATTACCCACTTTTGTGGCTAGTAGCTGGAATTTAATCATGTAACAATTTCGGCTATTTCTTATTTATTTGAAAACCCTAGACACTATTATAATATCATCGGATTTCCTATCAAATGTTTTGGTTAGCGTAAGGTAAAAACTTTTCCATGTTTATGTGTGGGAAGTCCTACGTGATACCTTTCTTTCCAAAGGTTTTTTAAAAGTTAAGCAACTTTAACCTGTTACTCACACCAGACCCATGTCTGACCCGGAGTTTATTCTGTTTTTCTTAAACTCTTGGATACTCAAAATTTTTATGAGTAGTCAAGGGAATTCAGGTTAGCTTTGACGAATTGTGGAGGAGCAATGGAGCAGGAGGCTTCTGCATGTAGATATAAATAGTTTTCCGATGTGTGTTCTCTGAGTAGTTGTTCTTGTATTGTATCGAGTTGTATAACTAGACAGGTGTTTATAACTGTCTAGTGTGTGTTGTTTAGCTGTGTATCTCTGATGTATATGGTACTATGTAATATTTATGTTATTAATATAATTTATTCGTTCCCCTATTAGATTCTGATGTTGTTTCTTTCTTCGCTTTTTTCTATTCTCTTTTCTATCCCTTTCTTTCTTAAAGATGATGCGATTTTCTGTGGTAAGAAAGTCGGGTCGTCTCAGTTGGTATCAGAGCATTAGGTTGAGTGAATACCTAGGCTCTGTAGTGGTGTCTTTCTTGAGAGAGCGTATTTGTAATTTTTAATATATATATATATATATATATATATATATATATATATATTTCTACCTATCTGTTGAGTTGCCAGTTCAAGTTTTCCAATATAAGTTATAAAGGTAGATGGGGTAGTAGTGTAACACGATTACTACCATTGGTTGGAGTCTGATATTTGAGGTTGGAAGTGCATCTGTCGAGACTGTAGACCTAATACCGTCTCGAGTGAGTTCTGTAGTAATAAAGACTTCATTGATCTCTGAAGGAAACCTGTTAAGGTTCGGAGTTCATTTCTGAAGTTGGGTGAGTAGAATTTGGATCTGTCGGCTTGGTAGAAGCAAGTGATGGTATTTTGCATACCTCAGGAAGTTGTAGCTGCGTGATGAGATGCAGTGACTATGGATGTTCCCGAAGATGTTTTCTTTGGAACAAGTTAAGGAGGTGAGTCTGCTTCGGTGTTGTGACTGTGTTCAGCCGGAGTTTCTATTTGCTTTGAGGTTCGAGTTTCTCGGAGAGCTTTTTTTTGGAATTCTTTGGCATCTGTAGCAGCGGTGCAGCTTGGAGTGTTCTCGGTGTTGGCAAGAGATCTTTTGGCTTAGCATTTTTTCTAAAGTGGAGTTCAGAAACATTTGAGTGGACCCGTTCCTTCGATGGTTTGGCTAGTCAAGTGTAAGTTGTTCTATTTGGTTAAGGGAGAACAGTTTTTCTTGGATTTGGTTTGGGTGGTTCGCAAAAGTGACTTGCGATTGTTTGAGTGTTCTCTTGGATTATCTGAATTTTTCTGAATGTCTTCGGGAAGTCAGAGTTTAGTCTGCATCTGGAGAATGAGCTTTCTTGTCGTCTAGAATTCTAGGAGTGGTACCGGTGATTCTGCTTTATAGAAGAATGGTTCCAAGAGTTGAGTTAGTGTAGCAGCTCGGAGTTTTGGAGGAATTTCTGAAATTTTCTTATGGATTTGTTGAACCATATCTCTGGGGTGTGTTGTCCAGTTTGTGCTTGTGTTCTTCTTCAAGCATTTTCTTCTACTTCGGATCAGAGTTGAGCAGCGGAAGCAGTTTGGAAGTGTATCTGCTTTTCTTTTCCCGGACAGGAGAAGTGAGTTGTTGTCTTCTGATGTTGAGGAGTAGAGTTTGAGTTCTTGGTTTTGGTTGATCTTGAGGAGATCATTTTGTTGAGTTGATTGGTCTAGTTTGTTTCTAGAAGCATCAGCGAAGGTTGAGCTGATCAATAAGTTTGTAGACAACCCAGGATTGTCTGAAGAGTTTTGTGGATAAGGGTCGGAGGGATTTGGATTCTGAAGTCGGAGATTTAATTTTGGATAAGTCTTCTCCGATCAAATGTGAGCTATAAGTTTAGAAGGACTGAGAAGCTATCTCTGAAGTGTTTTGGATCTTTTCTGTATCTAGGAGATTAAGTGATTGGTCTACAGGATTGGATTGCCAGTTTGGATAACTGGGATTCGATGAGCTTCACGTATCTCTGAGGGAGTACGTGTATGATCTATCTCTGGTTGTGGAACCAGTAGTTCTAGAGTTTTGGTTGTTGAGTCAGACTCGTTTATAGTTTGATAGCTTGTCTAGTGTTATAAATATAGTTGTATAGGAGCTTTATAGCTTCTTAGTATTGATTGTTTGGATTCTCTGGAGCGAGTGTCCCGATATATATATATATATATATATATATATATATATATATATATATGGGGAAACTCGATAAAATTCTATCCAAAATTTGTCTGGATAATTAGATTTTGTTTGATTGATTGTTTTGGTTGTTAGCATATGTTTGATATATGCTTGTGTTTTAAAATTAAATCTTTAATAAGATTATTAAATTACCTTTGTTTTCAATTTCGAGGACGAAATTCTTTTAAGGGGGAAGGATTGTAATATCCCGAAATTTTTAATGATATCAATTTAATAATCTGAAGTTAAAATTAAATTGATATTGATATTCTGTTAATAATTATTCAGATAGATTTAATAATCATCTTCAATAAATATTTAAATTGGTTATTTTATCTTTTAAATGATATAAATTTATTTCTATTTATAAATATATATATGGCTTATATTTTAAATAGATTGGTATATTTTAATTTTTATAAGTAAAGCATATTTTCTAGTTTTAATATTTGTCATAATTTGGAAAATTTGTTTTATTTAATATTTAAACTTTTCAAAGTTAAATAAATGATTTTGGTTTAAATTTAATAAACGAATCATGTTTCAAAATTCTAATATATACATTATAAATTGGAAATTTTCATTTTAAATTAGTATTGAGTTTTCAAAGACTATTTCATAAATGAATATATGATTTTAAAATTGATAAGAAAAATATTTAAAATGTTTAGATTTAATTAGATTGAGTTTTAAATTTAGAATAAATTCAACAAAATGGTTTCATTGCTTAATAAAAAGGATATTTTATTAATAAAATTATAATTTCTTTTAAAATGATTTTAATTTAATAATAAGAGAATTATAAAAACAATATTGATATTGTATTGTCTTTATAAATAAGTTTCAAATAGGATTTGTAATTTTTATTTCAAATTGAATTTATATTCATAACTTGATTTGGAATTATTTGATTTTGAATTTAGTTTGCATTTAAGTTCAAAAGTATAAATCTTAATTTGTTTTAATCTTTAATATGTATAAGTTTATTTATAAACATGATTTGTTTTTATTTCTTTTGTAAATTTATACACATATTTTAAAATAAACTAAAACTTAAACTAAGCTAACACATACATTAACTTGTAAATTAGTACTAATTATTATAAGAAACAAGTATTGCATTCTTTTAACAAGTGTTTCATCCATTTAACATGTGTTTTAAAAATTAGCATAACAATTTGACAAGTGTTAAATTGTGTATTAATTTTTTTTCTTTTATTTCATTAAATCTGAAAATACATTAGTTAAGATTGCATCTTCATTCATATTGCATTTTTATTTTCCTTAATCAAAGAAATCTTCAAAATTCTAAAATCAAAAGCATCTTCATATTAACAATCAATCTGCATATTCTAAACCATGGTAAAATCTGAATATCCTCAAAAATCCAAAAATCTGCATTTCCTCAAATTTCAGAAACTTGGATATTCAAAATCACAAACTCCTCATATCTAAGCCCTTCAAATATCTGTACAAATCCACAAATTTGCATGTTCAAACCTTAATCAGAAGACCCCAAAACCATGATCAAATCTGCATATTCCACTTCTTCAAAAGGAAACCCACCTTCATCTCAAATTCAAAACATTTGTCTGCAAAAATCAAAGTGAAGCCTGTACGGTTTTTTTATGCATTCTGTTTAAACCTGGGAGTGATTAGCATCTGCATGTATTTGAGGGATTAGCTACTGCATTTTCTACCTGCATGCAAGCATTTTAGTCGGTGAAAACAAATAGGCAAAACTGCATATAATTTCAACTTGAAGCAAGGGTCAAGCCTGCAATTTTTTATGTTTTCTGCAAATTACAAAAGATCAACAGAGGGTCTGCATTGAATTAAGGTGAGTAACATTTAAAGTCTTTAGTTTTAAAAATAAGTTGCATGTTTTACTGAATGCAAATAATATTGTTGTGCTATCTGTAGTTGTTGATGTGGAAATGATTTATGTTCATACTGTTTTTATCATCTGTTCTGTTTTTGATTTTTCCAGGCAAAATTTTATTAATTATACTTATCTTGTAATTAGTTTAAAATGAAAGTTGCAAAGTAAGTTATTTTATTCGCTTAAGTTCAAGTTTAAATTTACAAGTAAGTTATAAATATGAGTTTGACTCTGGAAACTGAAGAAAACATCATGCATGTTTACATTTTTCAAACCCAATCAAATTAATATGGTAATTCAGTAATACAAATCAAATATTTAAACTGGAACTTGATTTTTAAATCAAGTATCAGGATATGTAGGTGTATGATTCAGTAGCATTTTGTTCATGAACTAAAAATTGATTTTAAGCAAGTGCTTGCAATCTGTAGTTTAAGAAAACTTAGAATTCTTCTGGGTTATAGAGTAAGGATCATAGATCCTTAGAAAAATCAGACATGAGGATTATATTGACTAGGGTAGATGCAGTTTTGATTTTTAGAATTTAACCCTAGTTTTGAATGGGTTTGTGCATTGTGACAGTTTAAGGTATAGGGTCGATCGAGTGTTCTGGTTTTTGGTGAATGGGTAGTTGGTGTGTAGAGGGACTGGAGGCCGAAGGGGTTGAACGCCAGGTGGTCGGAGTGGCGAACTGTCGCCGTTGATAGGTTTTGACTTGAAAACCCGTTTTCTGTTTACAGGTTTTCAATTGGGGTTGAATCTGACTTTGTGATGGTAGTTTGATTTGGATGATCGTGATGGGTTGTAGAATGGAATTCTGGTGAGTAGCGATCGTCCTTGGCGATCAACGTTGGCTGGAGTCGCCGTGCATATGCACGGCGATGAGATTCTGGTGATGTTGGGGTTTTGGATGTTGGAGGGGAGGTCTTTGTGTTGGCTCGAAGTAAGTAGATATAAAACTCGAAGTAGGCAAGCATAAGACTCGAAGTAGAATTTGGAGTTTCTCGGGTTGAACCTGTAGTTTCCAGGTTTTGGAACCTGTTTTTAAAATCTAGGTCTAAGGTTTTTTAAATCTGTAGTTTTGTGTTTAAAATAAAGTTTAAGTTCAAAATCAATTCAAGTTTGCATTTCTGATTTGAATTTAAATTCCAGTTTTTAAATAAAATAAAAATTTCAGAAATTTAACTTAATTAACTATTTGTTTTGGTAAAATAGTTTAAACACTTTTAGTAATGAGATTTTAAAAATATGAGTAGATTTGAAGTTTATTTAAAATCTGGAAATTCAAAAGTTAAATTTGAATTTCAGTTTTAAATTTTAAAGAAGGTTTAAATTTGAAGTTTTAAATTAAATGTAAATTTAAGTTATAAAAATTTGAAATTAACTTTAAAAAATTTCATAGCACTTGTTTGATTTGCAATTTAAAAAGTTTTAAATTATTTAAATCTTGATAAGTTTTAAAATTATTCTATTTTAAAACTTGTGTTTTAAAATGAAAATTGAAAAGTAGTTCAAAAAGTACTTTGTTTCAGTTAAATTATTTTAAACATAATTAAGTTATGTTTATCTTGAAAATTAAATTAAGTTTAATATTTCAGAATTTATTTAATTAATAAGGTGATTAAGATTAATAATTAATTTAGTTAATTAATTGAATTTAGAATTAATAATTGATTAATGATTAATCAATTTATAGTTAAGGTCATTAATTAAATTATTAATTAATGATGAATGAATATTATTAATTATGGAATTAAGTTTTAAATTAAGGTTAATTAACTTAATAATTAACTTTAATTAATGAATGATTAAAGATAATTTAATTTGCAATTAATTTAAGTTAACTACTTTATAAAATAATTAGAGGATGGTTAATGAAGGTCATTAACCAGGATTATTTAACAATTAATTAATATGGTTAATTTTTATAATTAATTAGATTAATTAATTTAATAATAATCAATTGTAAATGGTTTGAGTGTAATTACTTGATAAAGTAATTAAGAAATTAATTACTTAATGTAATTAATTTAGTTTAACATGATTGTTTATTTTAATTAATTTAGTTTAATTAATTTTAAAACACTTGGGTTTTATAACTAATTACTTTATGTAATTAATGATTTGGAAATTACTCAGTTAAGTAATTGTTTAATAATTACAGGTTGTAATTAAGTGAAAATGTTAAGAATGAAGTAATTTGGACTTAAATTACTTAATAATTAATCAAGGGATTAATTAAATAATAAATTAAAGAATAATAATTTTTTTTAATAAAGTAATTAAGCTAGTTAATTACTAAATATAATTAATCTGTGATGATGATTAATAATTATAAGTTAATTACTTAAGGAAATTAATAAAAGGAGATCATTAATTATTTTAACTAATGATGTAATTAAAGTTGATTAATTATGATTAATTAATCAATAATAGGTAATTAGAGGTAATTAATTAATGTAATTAATTAAGGATAAATGTAATTAATTATGATTAATTGATTACTTGAAGTAATTAAAGGTTAATTACCGTTTGGTTGAGGGAAATTAATTTGTGAAATTAATTAAGAATAATTACATGAATGTAATTAAGGGCAATTAATCATGGGTGATTAATTAAGGTGATTAATAATGGATTAATAAATTGATTGTAATCAATTAAATGATTAAGTAAGCAAGATTTATATTGGTGAAGTAATTAATTTAATTTATTTTAAATTAATTAAAGATGGGTAATTAATTTAATTCATTTTAAATTAATTAGAGATAGAGATAGTTAATTTAATTCATTTTAAATTAATTATATGGTGATGAGTAAATCATTGCTTATGGATGAATGGATGACATTGATTGTCTTGGATGCTTTGTGATCTCAGTAATGAGATAAGTATGGTTGTGTGATATGAATGTTTGATTGTATTGAGATGATAACATAGGTTATCTATTGTGATGGTATTATATGGAATATCTATTTGATATTGATAATGTGGATTACCTGTTATTTGATAGTGTGGATTATCAATTGTGATTTATGAATTATCTATCTATGTGCATATGGATACTGTATTGAATTGTTTTAAAAACCTTTAAAACAACTTGGACTTAAAAGACATGCTTTGGATTTCGATTAGACCGGGATCGGGTTTTTCTATATTTGGATATCCGAAAACCACATCGATTCCAAATTAACGTTAGGTCGTGTATCAAAGTGGAGCTTTGTGAAGACTCAAGGTGTAAGGACTAAGAGTCAGTATAACTCTGTGGGTGATTCCGTAATGAGTTGACGGAATAGTACTTATAGATTCGAGATGGTGGTTTAGAGTGCAAGGGTTATTGTCGTTGACTCTGAGGGTGATTCCAATATAAGTGCAACGAGGTAATGCCTTCGGTTTCGTTCGAACCCGGAACGAACTTGTATGGATTGAATGCTTTCAGAACATTGTCAGGTGGACGATGAGCATTCTAAGTGATATGTCCTATAAAGGTAATCGTAGCCTTAAGCCTCATCAACCGGGAATGGCTAAAACAGGGGAGGTGCAGCAAGGCTTCATGGGTCGCACCCATTGGAGAGCAAGATTTACCTCTGTCTAGAAGTCCCTTTATATTCGGCTGTGTGGGTGGTTGCTAGCTACAACCACGGGGTTATCTTGTTTGGAACTGTTCAGTAAGGAATGGGTCCGGCTTTGTGTTGCAGGGGAGCGGGCGTACTCCTCGGTACGTTGATCTAGGCCACGTACTGTTACGGGCAGTACCCCAGTAGCCCTGCCATTGTATGGAATCCAAAATCCAATAAGTGCCAACGGTTTTGATTGTATTACCCACTTTTGTGGCTAGTAGTTGGAATTTAATTATGTAACAATTTCGGCTATTTCTTATTTATTTGAAAACCCTAGACAATATTATAATATCATCGGATTTCCTATCAAATGTTTTGGTTAGCGTAAGGTAAAAACTTTTCCATGTTTATGTGTGGGAAGTCTTACGTGATACCTTTCTTTCCAAAGGGTTTTTAAAAGTTAAGCAACTTTAACCTGTTAGTCACACCAGACCCATGTCTGACCCGGAGTTTATTCTGTTTTTCTTAAACTCTTGGGTACTCAAATTTTTATGAGTAGTCAAAGGAATTCAGGTTAGGATTCAGATTAGCTTTGACGAATTATGGAGGAGCAATGGAACAGGAGGCTTCTGCGTGTAGATATAAATAGTTTTCCGCTGTGTGTTCTCTGAGTAGTTGTTCTTGTATTACATCGAGTTGTATAACTAGGCAGGTGTTTATAACTGTCTAGTATGTGTTGTTTAGCTGTGTATCTATGATGTATATGATACTATGTAATATTTATGTTATTAATATAATTTATTCGTTCCGCTGTTGATTCTGATGTTGTTTCTTTCTTCTCTTCTTTCTATTCTCTTTTCTATCCCTTTCTTTCTTAAAGATGATGCGATTTTCTGTGGTAAGAAAGTCGGGTCGTCTCAGGTGAACTCTGATATTTATTGTATATACAGAAGAATCAAATGTTTGTAAACAGTTTATGAACTGTACACTTATTATTATATTTTACCCTTCCGCTGTGAGATGCTATTTTGTTTTTTCTTTCCCTGTTTTTCTTATTTACCACATAACAATCCACCCTTCCGTATGGTTTGAATTGGCACGTGTGTCGATTTAAAGCGTGTGAAAGGGCGGGACGTTACATTATCCTTGATTGCACTCCGGATTTGAGCCATAAAGAACAACTGTCGATTATCATAAGATGTGTGGATGTTGATGATGTAAGAAATACAAAAGTGGAGGAATGCTTTCTTGGTTATATTAAAGTGGATGACATATCGGGATTTTGTCTTTTTAACGAGCTTGAAAATGTGCTGATGGATCTTAAACTCAACATTAATGATGTAAGAGGTCAAGGTTATGATAATGTTTCAAATATGAAAGGTATGATTTGCTTCGTTATGACTAACATTATTGTTTAGTTTTGATGTATGTCATATTATTATTAAATTTCGTAGGGAAACATCAAGGCGTTCAAAAAAGACTACTTGATGTTAATCCTATGGCTTTTCACATTTCACGTAGATGTCATAGCTTCAATCTTGCACTATGTGATATGGCCAAATCATGCATTAAAGCTAGAATTTATTTTTGCTTGTGTGCAAAAAATTTATACCTTATTTTCCAGTTCAACTCACATTATTGATCAAGCTCTTTCTTCACTTAAAGAGCGATTTAAACAATTTGAGCTTTAAGAAGAGACATTTGAGTTCCTATTGAATGTAAAGTTCAAAAATATTGAGTGTGAAGAATAAAAAAAGCAATGTTTCAATTTAGCATTTTTTTTGAAACATGATGAAAAGCGTGATATTTGCGGAGAAGAATTATTTCATGAACTTCGACAATTGAAAAGAATTCTACAATTGAAAATTATAAAATCATTTGACATTCTTGATTTTTTAAAGTCTTATCGTGGTGTAAGTGGATTTTTGAACGTATGGGTGGCTGAAAGAATTTTATTGACTATACCGGTCACTGTTGCTTCGGCGGAAAGAATTTTTCAAAATTGAAGTTAATCTAAACTTATCTTTGGACTACCATGTTACAAGAGAGATTAAATGGATTAGCTATGATTTCTATCGAAAATGAGTATTTTGATGTGCTAAATTATGAAGACATAATTAAAGAATTTGCTACAAAGAATGCAAGAAGAATTTTTTTGGTTAAAATGATATGTTATGAAGTTATGATGCAACATTATGTCTTACTTATATATTGTATGTGAACCAAGTGATATGGTGAATATAACTCTAATTTTTTGTTTATGTTTTTTTTTAACTTTATACTTGACAAAATAGTGAGCAACAAAATAAATCTCATCTTGGGAAACCTAACCCATAGGACCGACCCTGCCTGTACACGTGGCTACCAAGTCTCAAATTTTAGCTCACAAAATATACATGCCGGCACATAAATTTGAAGACCATGAAATTTTAGACTGTGAAGGGAATACGAACAAAAATACGTATAATTCATGCATATAATTCACGTAAGCCAAGACTAAATGTATGTATGAGTAAGCTAGAAAAGGAAAGGCACAGCTGAAATAACTGCTCATGAAAGCAGGAATATTTATATGCAAAGGCACGCGTGTTGAAATGCATAATACGGAAGCAAGTGTGCGTGCACATTCACACACGCATACACATATACATATATTGTACGCGAAGGCTTTGGTCTATTTTGGACACGCTGGCCCCTATTCTATATGTGATAACTATAAACCGCATGACTTACATTTTAACGCATGAAAATTAGTGAATTTTTAAGGCGCAGTAGCCTCTGACTTTGAAAAGGTTGGAGATGGTTATTTTATACCATTTGGGAAAAAATTCACTCTATTTTAGGGCTATTTTACTTAAACAAAAAGGTGATTTTGTTAGTTATTTTGATGAGATTTCAAAAGAAAGGAAAAACTATTAACCTTTTTTAAAAGTGTTTTTAACGAATGAAGTTATTACATTGGAAGTAATTTGTTTATAAATTGGTTATCATATTGAACACATATTTACTTGATTGCTGATGCGTTATATGTTCATTTTCGTATATTGATAAGTTATTATTGCATATATTGAATTGTCGACGTGTTCACTTATATATATATTAAATGGTATCAACCAACATTGTAAGCTTGGGGATTTAGCGGAATAGATCATCTGCTAGGATTGTTCCATTAATGGATATGGTCGACTTAAACTCCAGAGTGAGTAGAATTGCATCCAGTAAATCGTGAGGATCAAAATTATGTTACGATGCTCGAACTAATCAAAAGACACAACCCATTGGCATTTTGAAAATCAAATTCAAGTTTTAAGATTTAAGGGTGGAGACCGGTGTAGGATTGCTCCCTATGCTCCAACCATTAAGCCCTTGGTTGGTCAGATCCGCAATGCGTAGGGATTTGCCGATTTAAGCTAAATTTGGGAGATTACGCATTTGAAGGATCTCGTAGCTTGTAGCTCATCATTCCTACACAATATATAGGAAACAACTATTATTTTCTCATACCGTACTTAGAAGATAATTGATATTTCTTTTGACTACATTAGAAGACCGTTGAGTTATCCGGTAAACCTTTTCCTGACTCAATAGGCCACTTATATTTTCTCCTAGGCGTGTTATTCTTCTCCTACCGTTTTACGAGACCATTGTTATATTCTCTTACCGATCTTAGAAGACCATTTATTTTTTCTGACTGTATTAGAAGGCTGTTGAATTATTTCATAAATCCTAGCCTAAGTCAGTCGATTGCTTTTAGTTGGCCTGAAAAAACTAATATAGGTTCATAGTGACTCTGAGAAAACTATGCCATGGACTATATTAGGATTGAGTAATCTTGGAAATGTGTAAGCCTTTGACTTTAGTGAATGGCAGACTATTTATTTTACCCATTATTGACCGATTATATTATGATTATGTGGTAATCATTTTGGATGCAAGATATGTTATGGATTGCATATTGTTTAATGAGGTATTAGTGAAGAGAAAACTGTTTTGCTCAGTGGCGTGGTCTCACTAAGTAATTATATTTTCGTTCGAGATGGTATAATATTATTCACACCAAACTTTTTGTTTGACTCGAAGTTTTTTATTTCCCCCTAAAATCGCAAGTGCTCAATTTGGAATTGAGCAGGCTAAGAGTAGGGAATTTCATGTTTATATGAATAATCTTCTGGAGCCTGCATGAGCCAAGCTATTACATAGACGACTATATTTCCTCTATGTCGTCGTTTAACTGCCTTTTATTGTGGTTGAATATATGTAATAACGGATACTATAACCATCTAAGTTGTTTGAATTCTGATCATCCAAGGGAGCTTCTTCATATGCCGCTCTTAAGATTATATATATAATTATTATATTTTATCTGAACGATGTATTTGTGCGGTTGTGGAAATGAAATGTAATGAATTTGCAGATTAATGAATGAAATATTTTGCTAAAATTTTGTAAAATTCTTGTGCTTTCAACGTTAATGATTCAATAACAGATCTCATTTTATCACTGAAAAATAATTCTAAGGATGACTACAATATCAATAGTATCTATTTTCTAGCCTTAGAATGGGGGATGCTGTACCTCATCTTAAATCCACTACTTCAGACCAAACTCCTCATTCCAAGTGCTTGGTAATAATTTTCCCATCGATTCTCTTTGAGAGTAGTTATTTTGTTTATATTTTTCTCCACTTTCTGGAAAATCCTCTGGTCCCTTTCTTTCCATATACTCCAAATAACTGTTGTGAAGGCAATTCCGCTCTTTTTGGTTTTCAAGTCTTTACCTTGTCTACTCTAGGTTGGGTAATCGGCTACTTTTTGAAGTTTATATTATGGATATATAAATTTTGTGGATTGTTAACTATTTTCTCGCACTCTTTAGAGAATTCACATTCAAAATAAGGACGGGAATGGTTTTTATTTCTTTATTGAATAGAATGCATAATTTTCTTCTATAATACCACAGTTTAAAAGTTTATCTCTTGTAAACGGTCTACCTATAATTACCTTGTATGCATTCAAGGCCTTTTTTGGGTTATTTACTCTATCCATATAATTTTTCTCCACCTTTTGCATTGATTCCTCCTTATTGTCTCCCAATTTAATTTTGTTGTGAAATCCTTTCTAATAGGCTTCCATATCCAGATGCCATTCTCTTTACCCAAAAAGAGGGGAATGCATTCAATTTGTTATTTCAGGTAAGTGCTGATAGAAATAGAGTCACAGCTACAATTGTTAATCAATAGTTCAAATTTCTTATTTGGACATACATATGCTGAAAAAGTATCCGAACCCACTCTTTCAATCAATGATTCTCCATCAATCCAAGGCATAAATCTATTTCTTTTCCATGTGCATTTCTTCTAGTGCAACATGCAGACAGTTTACTCCTGCTCCTTATGATAGCTTTCCATATGGCTGAAGCTATATTATCAATTTTCATGCGCCAAAATTTTCCTTGTCTCGTCCATTTAGTGCAAAGTTCTTTAGTGTCAGTAATTTTCTAGGCTTGCTTTAGAGTGAAAACTGTTGAATATGCGCCTTGCGCTATATGATTTTTGTTTGATGATAATAAACATATATACATTCATTTAAATGTATTTGGTAATGTACTATTTTATTTTTTAGAATCAATAAATATTTGTTGAATAAAATTAAATTACACAGAATTCGAATTTGAATTCAAACAGAACAAGTTAAACAGATTTTGAATTCAAACAGAAATTTTTTATTCAAACAAATATTTATTACAACTTTGATAGTACAATTTCAAGCTCTCACTATACATATACAATTTTGACTACAATACATGACATTTCACATTTACATCAAAACCTTACTACATATCACTCACACTCATATTTTTGTCTTCAACTATAATCCAGTTTGAATCCAGCATCTGAATAATCTGCAAAAATATTTTCAAACGCAGTAAAATTGAAAGAGAAATATTTTTGAAATTTGAAAGAAACGATGATTTTGAAAACATTGTTTGCCTCAGTTATTTGGGTTGTTCGTCATCATTTTTGACTGTGCAATATCTGTGCATATCAGTATTTTTTATCAGGGACAGGTAACTATGAGTGGCTGCAGTACACACGTGTACATTCGTATACGTGTGCACTGCCTCGCCAACTCGTGTGCACAGCTTCAACCAGAAATTCAAGGCAACAGAGACCAAGCAATGAACAACTCAAAGCAACAGTCAACTGGCCAAGACTACAAATACAAACAGCAGCATACAAGATTGCCACCAACAACCACATGATACTGCAACAACAATTTAGCACTGACTCAAAGCACCACTGACCAGAATACTGCAACAACAAGTATGGTGAAGCACTGACTCAAAGCACCACTGACCAGAATACAATGCAACAACACAGTCAACAAGGCAACAATGAAAATGAACATCACAATGAACCAACAGGTCAGAGGTGAAATGGAATGCTGGAGTGTGCAAGTGCAAATGACCAGAGCTCAGCATACATGAAGTAATGCAATGCCCAAAGACCAAGTCGAAGTCGAATTGTTGTCAACAGTTCTAAGTATCCAACAACAATATGAATGCTATGTTCAATCATGATACAGACCAGAAACAAAAGTACAGGGAACAACTAGGTGAAGATGCAAGAACAAAGAGTGTACACAGCTCATGTATGCATCAGTAACCAACACATGAAGATCAACAACAAACCCAAATGCACATGTCAACATCAAGTCTCAAGTGATACAAATATCAAGAATCAGTGCAACATAAAGTGGTGTAAATACAACTCGAAGTAATGCTCAGGTTCAATCTCTAAATACACAGCAGTTCATACAAAGAAGCCATGGTCAATGCAAAGCAAAAGTGAAGATACAGTGAAATTCTACAAGTCAAGGCCAAGCATGATGCAGTGGTGATGCAATACATACAACAAAAGAAGCAGTGCCAAGAATACATGTACTCAAGGCAAAATGCACAAGTGAAAACCAAAATGACACAGCAGTTTTTTTTTTAAACAAGAAAAACAGTGACATACTGCAATAACCAAAGCCTTGACTACAAGAACATCACAAGTAAATCGATACAGCACTGACTCAAATGCTCAACTACAAGACATGGCAACTGCACAGCCCAATGAACAAGACACAACAAATTTCAACAGTGCAGTGAAATGCAGTGGTATGCAGCAGAGAAAATGTAAAAAGCAATGGTGATGATCGAAGCTAATACAGAGTAGTGGATTCACATACCCAAAATCAACAGTCGAAAATATACGAAATTGACAAAGTCAAATATCTCAAATCACGAAATCAATTCAAAGCCGTGTGAATCAAGTTACTACAAATACGAAATTGACAAAGTCAGATTAATCCTCAGCATCAAAGCGTAATCGAACGGCAAAACAAGAATTTTTGCAGCAATCAGTCGAACGCAAAAATAGGAAATTAAATCCTATTAAAACCCTAATCATCATCGGCATTTAAATTCGATCGAGTTCAAGTATCAATTTAGAAAAGCAAAAGGAGACAGTACATACCGAATTCACAAGCATCAAACTCGATCGAGCAACTGCAAGCAAGCTAGGGCAGCCAATCACAGATTAATTGAAGAAATCGAAGCCCTAATTGCAACAAAGAGCCGAAGCCCTAACTGGATCAAAAGGGAACGAAGCCCTAATCAAAACGAAGCCGCCATTATTTCTCACGAACGAAAACAAAAAGAGGATCGGGTGAAATAAGGAAGTGGGCCGGTGTTAAAAAAACAAAAGGGGGTTTTGTTTAATTATAAACTTATATTAATATTGTTAATTAGTTTAGGGCTATTTTATATTGTTCTTAATTATTGTTTTTATTCTACGAATCAAAGAGTTTAGGTAAATCACCACCTAGGTTTTAGGTTGTGTCTGATTGTCTATTTAGAGTTAGTTCAGTAAGCAGGGGTTGCGAGTGTGCAAAACTCTATAGGCGGTAGCAGGGTTTGCAAGTCTGTTAGAGTGTTTGTAAGCGTGATACTGTTTAATTCTAATAGAAATCTGGGAATGCAGCAGTAGGCAGGGGTTGCCGAAGCTGGGTAAATCTTGTGTGTGATTTACTTTTCAGTATATTTATTTCTGCAGTTAATTTTTGTGTTTAAATCAAGAAGATTTGCAATAACCCTATTCACCCTCCCCCCTCTAGGGTTAATTTAGATCCTACAAAAACAACTCTCATGTCATGTGGATTCATAAGCCCTGCTCCTTCTTCTTCTTTGGGTCTGCATAAGTCCTCATATTTTATCTTGTGTTCCACCCCTTTCCAAATGAAATCCTACGCAAACTCTCTCAATCTTATCTATAGAAGCATCTAGTAATTGAAAAGTTTGTAGCCAAAAGTAGACATAGCTTGTACTACTATGTGAACCAATTCGATTTGACTAGCGAATGACAAAAGTCTTAATTCTAGGCTTGAAGTTTGTTTCTAATCTTTATTATCAACTCAGCACACTCTATATACGTCATTTTCTTAAGGGACAGTGGAACTCCTAAATATTTCATAAGCACCTCACCCTCTCTAACGTTTAATATATGCAAAACTTCACTCTTATTTCTATAGAATTTGTTCAAATAACATTTAGTTTTGAGCTCATTCAATTTAAGCCCTACTTTCTCTTCTAATCTTCAAGATACATATTTGATGGTAACAACTACTTCACAACTTGATTTTATGCAAATAATCAAGTCATGGGCATATAAGAGATTGCTCACTCTAAGTGGGAAACTATGAATTGTTTAGAATTGCTTGCTATGGCCAGCCAACCCTATTTGGAGAGCAAAAAATTCCATAGCTACTGCAAACAACTATGCAGATAGTGGATCTCCTTGCCTTACCCCTCTAGTGCTACTAATGAATCATTTAGGGATACCATTCAAAAAAATAGAGAAGCAATACAATCACTAATCAACTCAACAAACTTGATTGGCAACCTCACACGTCTAAGCATGTATAGGATAAAGCGTCTGTTAGCCTTATCATACGCTTTGTAGAGGTCAAAATTAAGACATAGCTAGTCAGCATCGTTTTTATTAAAGTTTTTAATCAGTTCATGTGCTAGAAGTGAATTTTATATGTTTCTTCCTTTAATAAATGCAGCTTTGACATTGAGAAATAACATCTAGTATTATCTTCTTCATTCTACTGCATATTATTTTACTCAAGATTTTATATATGACATTACAACATTTAATAGGCCTGAAATCTTCAATTCTTGTTGGCTTGTCATTCTTTGGAATCAGACATATGGGAGCATGATTGACTTCTTTTAGTATTTTTCCTATGTGAAATGATTCTTGTATAGCTGATAGTATCTTACTTTTCAGATTAGCCAAATGAATTCTGAAGAACATGAATCCTAGGCATCTGGCTCTAGGCTAGCATCCACATGAATGGATTCTAGAGCTTCCAACACTTTGCATTCCCTCACTTGTCTACTCAGCATCCTTCGTGTAACGACCTGAAATTTTTGACCCCAAAAATTCGACATTAATACGTTCACTGTAGAAATGCCGAGCAATCGAACGCCGAAAATTCCAGATTGTTAGGGTAAAGAAGAAAAGAGGTAGAAGAAGAAACAGAAAACATAGCATAGAATCTCACATTCGTAGTGGATCAAAATATAATATCAAATAATAGCATTTATACAAAGAAAAGATGTATCTGTCAATTTACATATAATATATCATAGTACAATCATTCACAAATAAACTGGACAGTTGTAATAACTTGTTCCAGACTACTATCAATCCAATCTCAAATACACAACAGGATATACACCATACGTTCCTGCTAACCAGCTCGCCTTTTGAGCTCCAGAACGTCCTAACCTAAAAATCTGTAATACTCGGTCTGACCCGAGCATTACATTAAAGTAACACCCGAGTCAGGCTAGAAACCAGCGTGAGTAAACCCATATATCATGAAACACTTAAGTTTTAAAGTTTCTTCGAAAACCAGGGTAACTCGTAGCTCACTACGAGCTCTTATCTTGTTATAATCAAACACTTATTTCAAAAAATAATGTTTAAGTACCGTTACTTAGCTTAAATGGCCAAATTTACTTAATTTATTCCATTACAGCCTATTGATTTAAAATCAAATCTATAAAGAATTATAGATTACTAATCGAAGTGATTCCGGATATTGCTGATATCCGACCCTGATAGCTTCGAATCCAACATCATCCTTTAAGCCCAGATGTTTGACTAACGATTTAATTTAAATTTCAAAAAGCCATATTTTCATAAAACTTCCATCACAAATATCTATTTAAATAAACATCTCACAACTATACCGACAGTTAAATCCAGGGTGTTTCATATCGCAAAATACAGGAATTATACTAGAGATATTTAACAATCAAAGTATTCAATTCAAATTAATCACTTGTAGGCTAGATAAGTTAAACCACAAATCATCCAATCAATTGATAATAAAATAAATTAGATGTAATCTTGCTTAATTAACATTAACTAATTACAAGCCATTTATTTTATTTTAATTAAATATTTGAAATTAATTAATTATTATCCTGTATAAGACCTTAAGGGTTTTAAATTAATTAATCCTTCAAACAACATATTTTACTTAACTCATTCACAAATTTCATTTATTTTATTTTACTTAATAACTTCTAAATAATTATCATATATAGATAGTTATCTCAAACATAATTAATTTTAAATTAAATCATTATCTTGCATCATTTATTATTCTAAGTTGGAAATAAATTTTATAACTTAAATTACTCAAATGTCGTAGGTTTTAAGCTAAAACCATTTGGCTTAAAAATAATTTGTTAAAACCCTTTTTTTATTTTTTTTCTTTCACTTTATTTTTCTATTCCTTTTATCACTACTTTATTCTTTATTTCTATACCGGCCCAACCTAGGCCCAAAATCTTCACCTTTCCTTTCTCTCTTCCAGCACTACTCTACAACAAACATCGCGAGCCAACCCCAATCCAATCCCTTATGCAAACCCGATACCAACCCAGTCTTTCCCCTTATTCTCCCTGATACCCATTCCAGATACACGAACAGGACGTGGACACCCGTGTACACGTGTACGCCAACCCCGTCCATCGACTCTGATCACCGACTACCCTTGCAAATCGCGTTCGACCTCCTTCCTATGTTCCACCACCTGGAACGCCGCCAAAAACCCTAAATCGAACTTAGAATTTCCATTGCCCTGGAACGAAAACTTCGTTCACCCAATTCCCTCGTTCGCCACCATAGCCACCACTGATCATTACCCAAACTTCACCGGGAAGTGCGCCATCCTACCCTCTTCCATCTCCACTAAGACCACACACCCTTCTCTCTCTTCCTTTGCTGCAGTACGGCCATGAACCGAAGCCAACGGAAGCAGTCCTCAAACCCTAAAACAACCTCGCTGCACTCCATCCCACCGTATAAAATTTTCTTACCATTTTTCTCGGATGTGCCATCTTCCCACACTTCTTCATGCCTAACGGCGAACCATCAAATCAAGAGATTTGCCGAGATTTGACCCATGACCAATTTCCGATTATCCCTCATTTTCTCTCCATATACAAACTTAAAAATTTCAAAACATCATCAAAAATCAACAATTTCAAAAACGAAAAGATTTACATAAGTGAAACAAGAAATTAAAATGATTGATTTTTAGTGAAGTTTCACTTCCACTGCAATTTCCTTCCTCTCAGTGTTGTACTCACTAATCTTCACATAAAAACATTTTTAAAAACGAGATTTCTTATTTACAAATTAATTTCCTTTAATGATCATAACCCAAAGGTGTTTGAGTGAAGAGGTATTAAATTTTTGAAAATAATTTAAGATCTGTTTAACCAAAAACAGAGGCCAGAACAGACATGCCTATATATATACACACACAACAATTCGAACATATATAGCAGACAAACCCATTTTATATCCATGCAAGACATATTCATTCATTTCTACCATGTATCTTTACATGCATAAGATGATTTAACTAAGAAGGTTGAAGTTTACATTCTATACAAACTTGAACATAGAAAAGATGAAAACAACTTGTACAAGCATCTATAGTACATATCCAGGAATAAAAGTACACTTATTTCTAGGCAATACTACATAATCTTTTGTTATTTTTACAATATTTTACTTACCCACAGATTTGATAAAAGATTTTTGATTTAAAAGATGAAGTTTACTCACCTTGTAATGTTTAAATAGAGGAATCAGAGAACCAGGGGTTTGAAGTTTGAAAACTGGAAGCTGCTAGCTTACTTCAGGTTGATCTGATCTGCTACTTGTTGCTTGATTTAGTTGAGTTGATCCGAGTCTAGCCTTGCTTTAGTTTAAAATCTTGGTGAGGTTGTTGTTTGGGTTTCTTTATTTTGATTTTGGTTTTTGTTTGATAAATGAATGATGAAAGGAGAAAAGATTGAGAATGAAAATACCCAGCCTGGTTTCTCTAAACACCTGATTACTTATATTTCAATTTTAAAAGAAACTAATGCCACTTGTTAATGCATGTTACTCTAAGCTTACACATGTCAAAATCAATTTATTTTATTTTTCTTATGTTATATATATATATATATATATATATATATATATATGTTTTATGCTATATATTTTTATATATACAAGCTAAATTTATTTCATGTATATTTTAAAGAAAACATATTAACCTTTATTAAATCCTATTTTAAACTTAAACTATTATATATTTTAAATTAATAAATATTATCTTTAGTGTTTTAAAAATATAAAATTTAACTTCAACTCGCTTTTGAAAATCATTACATTGAATTCAAATTAATGCTTCCAAATCACAATATATATACATAAATATATATATATATATACACATACCTATATACTTGTATAGTATACACTTATAATTTTCAACATTATAGAGTTTGAATATATTTATTTATACATTTGTTAATTTACTATAAGATTTATCATTTCTAGATATTTATAATTCAATATTTATTATAGTTTCAAATCCATTTATATACATCCAGATAATTTAATTATTAAAATACCATTTGTTCAACTAAATAAAATTAGTATCTCAATAGTAAAAACCAGTTAATTATCCAATTAACAAATGTCAAAAATACAGTTTATCACATTCCTCCCCCTTTAAATTTTTTTGTCCTCGAAAAGGAACGAAGCCAGAATTTATTAAAATGCTTATTATCAGTAAAATTACTCTTTGAACATTTTTAACTATAAACTCTATTTATTTAAAAAATTGAAACACTTTAAAATCTATATAATATTACCAAAATAGTTTTATAAAAATACTTTTTATAACTCAATGCCTCAAGAAGTCCGTCCTTATTCTTACAGAAATTCGGTAATACGTTGATCGAGTGAGAATGCTCTGGAAATCATCACCCCCTCCATGGTCGCAGTTAGCCCGATGGTTACGTTACCATCCCGGCAAAATCCATAGAAAACTGTTGGCCTCCGCCCCCCTCGATTACACCATGGAACCGCTACAGATCGCAGCTACACCAGGGGTTACGTCGCCATCATGGCAAAAACCCATGTAACTGTAGGCATCAACGCCCTCGAATTTCGCTGCCAAATGAAACTTCACCACTCCTACATAGATCACAGACTATATCAGTCGAGTCTCAATGTAGGCTGTAGGCACTCACTGCTACACGAATTTCGCTATGTCTTCATAGATCGCAGTCTACCTATGTTACGTCGCCCTCATGACGAAATCAAACGTAGACTATAGGCACTCACTACCCTCGAATTCTGCTATGGTCCGTAGTCGATCGTAGTGACATCGAGTTACACTGTTGTCACAACATAACCCAAATGTCTCTTTAAGCATCAACGCCCTCGACTTTCGCTACCCACACACAATCCTTAGGAACTTCAGTTTGTTCGGACTTCCTTCCAGGATCAAATTTAGAACCCTCCTTTAGGGCTCAAGGCAGAACAACCCCGTGGATCTCCTACTAGAAGTTCATTTCAATGGGAGCGTCTTTTTTCCCACAGTCATTCTCAAAAAAATTTATACTATACACATAAAGTATCTTTCAAATCATACTCTTTATATGAATCACATATAAATCTCCTTTACATAAAATCGATATCTCAAAATCGATAATTTTCAAACTTGGCTTTTTAAATTGCAAAACTGATTTTTTCCAAAAATCAAAAGCCTTTCAAAATCTATGGGTTCCAAAAACCTTTTTACCAAAATTATTCTCATAAAATCATATATATATATATATATATAAGTTCATTCTTTTAACTAGAACAAAATATTTTTGGATCACTTCCTACTATATAAATTCCTTTTTATACTTCAAATATTTTCAAAGATCACATCTTCTGGTTATAAATTTAACAAGGGGAGTTGTCATATATAACAAACATATATATAACTTTACTTATGCCAATTCAATATTCAAATTCGATTTCTTTTATAAAATTATTTGCCACACTACTTACTTTTTTATAAAATGAGTTTAATTATAGAGATATCCAACTTCTACTTTTATTTATCATATATTTTTTCAAAATATACTTCCCTTTTTCAAAAAATCATTTTACAATTCTTTTCAAAATATCTATTTCAATCAAGCACATATGATGTACATATACCATCTGTATGCAATATAAAATCTGATCGCTCACTCGATCACACAATTTCACTTTCGAACAAATATTGCCCATCCGACTTCCTAGTGCGGACTTAGACTTGATTTCTTGATCAGAAATCGTCATTCTCCTTGCATAGCCATAACTATGATAGGGAATTTCTAGAATCAATCAAAAATCCATATCCAGGGTTCGCCGTCGAAAATCGAGTGAAAAATCCCAACTCGGATCGATATTCTACCTCGAAATTCTATGCTCAAATCTGGATCAAATCATTATGCGAATAGAATAATATACGTACATCCTACGTATTTACCTTCATTGATTATCAGCTAAATCAATACTCTTTTTGTTTACCTTCATTTTGATTCCATTCACCTATTCACAATTGCTTCAATTTCCATTTGGGTTATCACTTCAACTCTTATGTCAATTGGTATTTAATCATGAACAGTTTGCACTTTAACCAACTTGAATTTTAGAAAATAGCTTGAAAGGTTTTAAATGGATAAGTGGTTGTAAAATAGTTATTAGTTATAAAACAGCTGTAAATAGTTAAGTAGTTATAAAATAGTTGTAAAATAGTCAAATAGTTGTAGAATGGATAGATAATTGCAAAATAGTTGTAAAATAGCAATTAGTTATAAATTAGTTGTAAAATAGTAATTAGTTTATAAAAGAGTTGTAAAATTGTTGTAAAATTTTTGTAAGTTATGTATAAGATAGTTAGGGTTTTTAAAAAGAAAGGTTTTATAGTATATATCTTGGAAAAATAGATTTAAGTAAGTTTATGTTAAAATAATTTGTTTGAAAATAGTTTCAGAGCCAACCTGTTCAATTTTCCAATCTCCCATTCCAATCAATTCAATTTAAATTTCTACTTCCATTTAAATTGATTCAATTTCAGTTCAATTTAAAATAACTTCAATTTCCATTCCAAATTCAAAACAAATTTTAATTTGAACAAATTTTCAATCCCAAATTCCAATTAATTCATTTCAATTTCACCTTTGAATTAATTCCAATTCCATTCCAAATTTTAAATCATCTCAATTTATACAAATTTGAGTCAAATTTTCAAATGTTGATTTAATCAAATTAACTTTTACCTTAAAATTAACAACCTAAATCTTTAAACAATTTAATTTTGAGTCCAAATTTCAAAATTCCATTTTAAATTACCTTTACTTTTACATTAACTTATTTCTAGGTTCAAATAATAGGTCAAATCCTTTTAAACAATTTAATCTTCGAAATCCAATTTATTAACCAATTTTAACTTCCTACTTTGAAACCAATTCTTAACAATTTTCAGTTTGCAAGTTCATTTTTAACATTTAAATCTTAAGTTTAAGGTGATTTCATTTTCATAAGTTCAATCTTTATCTCTAAAAATCAAAATCTATTAAACAGTTTCAAATTAAAGTTTTATTTCCATTCAATTTCATCAATGAATATATATTATATCAATCCACTTTTTAATTCATTTAAACAATCAAATTCATAGTTTTACAAGTTAGTAATAGCAACAGGATGATAGCAGGATATGTCAAAGTAAATAAACATCCAAATTATCTAAACATCCATCAATAACATCCATTACCAATTTCCTAAACCCAAACTTGTTTTAAGATTACACATAACTCCATTTTCAATTCAACCCATTTAACTTCCCAAAGTTAAATCTCAATTTCATCTTGAAATTTCTAATTTAGGTTGTTCGTTTTAAACGTATTTAACTTCCCTTAAGTTAAATTCAATTCATTTAATCCAGTCAACCTTACTAAATTTGAATCCTTCACTTTCAAATTTTAAAACTTCTTATCAATATCCCTTCTCACTTATAAGCTCAAAAACTCATTTCACTTTGGGTTTACATCACGTTTCAGGGGAAAAAAATTCAAAACTCAACACTTAGAGTTTATTTCATATCATCTTTGATATTATGTATATCCCACATATATACATATTTATTTCCTTTACACTTCAAGTCATAATATAAATTTTAAACCATCCTTGGTTTTTAGTTCAAACAATTTCTTCAAACAACTCTTGTTTTAAGATAATATTCCTACATTTAAAAATATTATTTATCATACCTTTTAATACTTTGAAACAATTTAAATTTTCTGAATTTAGATTTAAAACTTCAAAATTTAAATTCTTTTCAGTTTATAAGTCATACTTATCTAAATTGTTGCTTCCTTAAAATATTCCATTTTGCTTTATCATTAATTATTAATAGAAAACAAACGTCCCATAATAAGACACAGCAATCATTTTATGATAATGACCAAGATTATCATATCTGGAAACCAATTCACTGTATAATGTCTCAAAATTGTTGGAAAAATCAAATCAATGTAACTTTTTCAACATTCTGAAAATATTTCTACAAATTTCAAGATTTTATTTTCTGTTTTGAATACATTTCAAGCTTATCTTATTTGTATAGTTAATATTATCCGATTCCTATTTGGATATATATACATATATATATCACTACAACAAAAAGTGTCTTTAATAGCGGCATATAGCCGCTATTAATCACAACCATAGCGGTTTGATAAGCGTCGTATATCGACATGTTATAAAAAACTGTTGAATATTTATAACACAAAATATGCCGCTATGGTTGAGCTTAGTTTTATAACGCAAATTCGCCGCTATGGTACGTTAATTCAATAGCTCATTATAGCCGCTATAATACAGCTAAATCTCAACGGAACTGGAAATCTTTATAACACCATTTTACCGCTATAAAATATTTATTCAATAGCCTATTGTAGCCGCTATAATACAGCTAAATCTCAACGGAATTGGAAATCTTTATAACACCATTTTGCCGCAATCAAACTAAATCTTCATAAACGAATAAAGATTATAATCAACAAATATAACACAAGAGCATGCTCAGAAAGAAATGTGATATATTTTTCATTGCAGTGTACAAACATTAAAGCAAGGTACATTTTACAAACTGTTACATTTTACAAGATCAAAACCGTGCATTTTCAAGTTCATCACCCCTGTGCAACAGTTTTTGTGCACACTACAACCACCTTCAACTGCCACTTTCAAACCACGGCCTTGCTTCGACAACAATCCAACCAATACATCATCCACTGTCTCATACCACATCCATTTCTGCATCACCCTACCATAAACCATCCCCTACCTCAAACACATACCGTACCAGCATCTTCACCACACTACCTCCATCACTCAGTCCCCACCATTCTATCTTTCAACATCAACTCAGTCACAAATTACCCTACACATACCCTCCCAATCAAAACTACAGTCACATGTCCATAGTTCAACTGCTTCTTGACTTCACTCCCTACCATCTACCAATGCATACATCATCAACCATTGCTCCTTCCTTCATACAACACGGCTGTGCACCTAACATCACACTATCACCAAACCAATTCGCATCAACCCTACATACAACTGCTCTAGAATATATATCCTCAACAACATTCTCCATCAGCTATCATATCACAACCATCCACATACAAATTTCCTTCCAACATACAAAACTTCCTTACCTACCTACATACTCCTTCCAACATACAAAACTGTTCCACATCACTTGCAACATACTTCATCATCTGCCTGAACAACTTACATGTCTTCAAATTACACATATCTCCTCTGCCGCCACCACTGTTTCACTGTTTCTCTACCACAATACAACATACCACTGTACCAACTATCTCTTCCACCACTCCATTATTCTACAACCTTGTGCATTTGCTTCCATCAACCCAGTGCCATCACACAACTGCCTTTGCTGCCACTGCAGTTCATTATCACTGCACCACAACATACAAATAATTCCATATCAACTTGCCTACTCCCACCAGACTACCACCTAATTCACTTCACATCAACAACACTCCTTCACCAAACCACAAACCGCAGCCAACATAACAAACCATATCAGAACTAAAACTGTGCCTGCACATCCCTTCACAACCACAGCAACATCATCATTGTCTTCTACTTAACCACCCTACTTCCAGCCTGAAGCTTCATTCATCTCACTTCTTCTGGCCAGTCAAACACTACAAATTCACTGTCACAATTGCTACAACATCAACAACTTGCTACTTCATCTACCGTCTGAGAACATCCTCCCCTTAACATTCACATACCAAAAAACTTCAACACTTCAAACCTGCCACAACATCCCCACAACCCACCTCCTCAACAGTGCACAAACCTCTGTAACATTCACCCGCATCCCCTATTTCCTCCCCATTGCCACAAATAAATCACTCACATCCCTTACTGCCATGCCTAAACAACACCACTGTGCAGTTCTACAAACATACCACCACCTCAACACATTTCAGAATCACATCACTGCATATTTCCCCTTCCCTCTGACCATTTTCCACTATCACATATACCAGTGCATCAAATACATACGCAACTACATCATACCTGACCATCCCATTGCCGTGCTTCGGCCATCAACAATCAACATACTCCTCATTCCACAACAGCACTCATCACTATCAACCCATAAAGTTCTTTGCACTGATTTAGTTGCATTAGTTCATTCATATTTAAAAAAAATTCAAAATCTAAAAACAAAAAATTGTAAATTTAACTTAATTTTTTTAAATCCAAAACAAAAAATCCTTTTAAATATTCTCCATTGAAAATTTTCAAACAAAAAACAAAAACCCATAAAAAACATAAATAATCTTTTCAAAAACATATAAAAAATAAAAAAAAAATTGAAAATTCAAAAAAAAAATCAAAAATTAACTACAAGAAACCTGAAGTTGCAAGCTTGCTTGTTGCATGCAACTTGAAAGCAATTTGTAGTTACAAGCTTATAACAACATTACTCTTGTAGAAACTATGTTACTCTCTTACTCAAGATGTACTACTTCACAGTAGTAAAGTAGAATCAAAAATTAATTTTTTAGCTCAACGATATCATCTCACATTATTATTACATTGAAAAATCCAACATTAATTGCAAATATTTTGAGCATCATTATATGACAATAAAAACAATAAAAAAAGCAAAAGAGGAAAATTCTAAGGTAGCGTCTAGTTTGCTTTTTTAGTTTTCATGTTTGCTTTCAATTTTCCATTTTGAGTCTTTTTGGAATATTGCAAATCATCATAAGGCTTGCTAGGATCGAAACAACAGGGAGAGCTCGAGCAACAAATTAAATGGATTCATCTATCATTTGTGATTCAGATTGAGAACTATGTTTATGATACTTACTTTGTCCCTTTGTTAGAAGAAAATCCTCCACACTTCGCTCATATACGCTCATCGATGTCCTTGCTTTATGAATTTTATATGTACTGCTCTCGCACTCCCGTAGCTTTACAATTTGTTTAATCGATCGATCTAGGTGCTCCACGCTCCTCTTTGAACTAGATCTGACAATAAGGGTTTATGAATGAGTGATTTAGGGATTGTAAGACAGAGAGAATAGTTTCTTCTGGTTTGAGAGAGAGGGGGGAGGAAAGGGAACGAAAAAAAGAGGGAAATAATTGAAAGAATTGGCGGCCATCAAAATAATTGAAGGGTTTGGTTTTCTGAAAGCGTTACATGTTAACTCCATGCTTTGAATAAAACAAATCAACATAAATAATAACACTATAGAATAAAGCGTTATCAATTGGCATTATCAAAAATAACTTTTCTTGTAGTGTATATTGCCACTTAAATTCTTATTATTATACTTAATTCCAATAATTCAACAACCAACTATATTACAATAATTTAGAAAAACTATTGCTTTATATATCAAACTATAAGCTTGTATAAAAAGTAACTTTAAAACCGTTTTAAAATCTTTATATAAGAAAGTAACAAATATACCCTTATATATAATACACTCAACTCATTTTAGGGTACTACTGACCCTATCCTTAATAAGTAACCTCACCAGAGCCAAGGTTCTCGCTTAACCTTCAGCTCTGATACTAAATGTAATGAACCAAAATTTTCGACCTCGAAAATTCGACATTAATACGTTCACTATAGAAAAGCCGAGCAATCGAACGCCGAAAATTCCAGATTATTAAGGTAAAGAAGAAAAGAGGTAGAAGAAGAAACAGAAAACACAGCAAAGAATCTCACATTCACAGCGGATCAAAATATAATATCAAATAATGGCATTTATACAAAGAAAAGCTGTATCTGTCAATTTACATATATCATAGTACAATCATTCATAAATAAACTAGACAGTTGTAACAACTTGTTCCAGACTACTATCAATCCAATCTCAAATACACAACGGGATATACTCCATACGTTCCTGCCATCCAACTCGCCTCCTGAGCTCCAGAACGTCCTAACCTAAAAATCTATAAACTCGGTCTGACCTGTGCATTACATTAAAGTAACCCCCGAGTCAGGCTGGAAACCAGCGTGAGTAAACCCATATATCATGAAACACTTAAGTTATAAAGTTTCTTCGAAAACCAAGGTAACTTGTACCTCACTACGAGTTCTTATCTTGTTATAGTCAAACACTTATTTCACAAAATAATGTTTAAGTACCGTTACTTATATTAAATGGCCAAATTTAATTGATTTATTCCATTCCAGCCTATTGATTTAAAATCAAATCTATAAAGAATTATAGATTACTAATCAAAGTGATTTCGAATATTGCTGATATCCGACGCCGATCGCTTCGAATCCAACGCCATCCTTTAAGACAAGATGCTTAAGTTAAACCAATGATTCAATTTAATTTCAGAAAGCCATATTTTTACAAAAATTCCATCACAAGTATCTATTTAAATAAACATTTCTTAACTATACCGACAGTTAAATCCAGGGTGTTTCATATCACAAAATACAGGAATTATACTAGAGATATTTAAACAATCAAAGTATTCAATTCAAATTAATCACTTATAGGCTAGATAAATTAGGCCACAAATCATCCAATTAATTGATAAAATAAATTAGATGTAATATTGCTTAATTAACATTAACTAATTACAAGCCGTTTATTTTATTTTAATTAAATATTCGAAACTAATTAATTATTATCCCGTAGAAGAACTTAAGGGTTTTTAATTAATTAATCCTTCAAACAACTTATTTTACTTAACCCATTCGCTAATTTCATTTATTTTATTTTACTTAATAACTTCTAAATAATTATCATATATAGATAGTTGTCTCAAATTTAATTAAAATTAAATTAAATCATCATCTTGCATCATTCATTAGTCTAAGTTGGAAATAAATTTTATAACTTAAATTACTTATTATTTCGTAGGTTTTAAGCTAAAACCGTTTGGCTTAAAACTAATTGGTTAAAGCCCATTTTTTGAAAAAAAAAAACTTGTTTGTTTTTTTCTTTCTCTTTACTTTTCTATTCGTTTTATCCTTACTTTATTCTTTATTTCTATTCCGGCCCAATCTCGGCCCAAAATCTTTACCTTTCCTTCCTCTCTTCCAACTCTACTCTACAGCAAACATAGCGATCCAACCCTGATCCAATCCCCTATGCAAACCTGATACCAACTCAGTATTTCCCCTTATTCTCCATGATACCTATTCCAGATACTCGAACTGGACGTGCACACCCGTGTGCACGTGTATGCCAACTCCGTCCATTGACTTTGATCACCGACTACCCATGCAAATTGCGTTCGATCTCCTCTCTATGTTCCACCACCTGGAACGCCGCCAAAAACCCTAAATCAAACTTCGAACTTCCATTGCCCTAGAATGAAAACTTCGTTCACCCAATTCCCTCGTTCGCCGCCATACCCAACGCTGATCATCATCGAAACTTCACCCAGAAGTACGCCATCCTATCCTATTCCATCTCCACCAGGACCGCACACCCTTCTCTCTCTTCCTTTGCTGCAGTACGGCCATGAACCGAAGCCAACGGAAACACTCCTCAAACCGTAAAACAATATTGTCGCACTCCATCCCACCGTATAAAATTTTCTTACCATTTTTCCCAGATGTGCCATCTTCCCACCCTTCTTCATGCCTAGCGGCAAACCATCAAATCAAGAGGTTTGTCAAGATTTGACCCATGATCGATTTTCGATCATCCCTCAATTTCTCTCCATATACAAACTTAAAATTTTCAAAACTTCTATTCGAAATCAACAATTTCAAAAACGAAAAGATTTATATAAGTGAAACAGGAAATTAAAATGATTGATTTTAGTGATGTTTCACTTCCACTGCAATTTCCTTCCTCTCAGTGCAGTACTTACTAATCTTCACATAAAAACTTTTAAAAAATGAGATTTCTTATTTACAAACTAATTTCCTTAATGATCATAACCTAAAGGTGTTTGAGTAAGGAGGTTGTGACAACCGGAAATTTTAACGAGTTTAAATTGGAATAATTAATCGATTTTTAATATTTAAGAATTAATTTTAACTTGAATTCCTGATATCAATATTTACTCGATAATTAAATCATTGAATTGTATGGTTCAAATATTGAATTTAATAATTGAAATTGGGTAAATTGTTGAATTTGAAAGTTCTAAGCATGTTTAAAATAATTTGAAGGCTTATAAAATTTATAATGATGATACTGATGATAATAGAAAGGTTGAAATTTAATTTAAAGATGATTTGTTCAGTTTTGAAATTATATCGTTTAAATTGGGATTTAAAAATAGCCTTCCAAGGCACAGTCTCGGAATTTTACGTAACTGGTTCCATTGGATCCGTAATAATTAGTTATTATCGGATTTCAATTTTCGTAGCAATCGGAGTTGTCGTTTGACCCTGGCAGCTCGAAACGCGTAGAACTATTTTAATCGATTTAATTTAAAATTTATCGTTTATTTCCGTAGCTCGCGCATACGATCAGGTTAGCCTTCGAAACGCATTCCATTGTGTTCGGGACGCGGGTAAAACCCTGAGATCGCCGAGCGGCATTCCTTAAGTGGAGTTTGGAATTTCAAGTGGAAATTAACGAGACGGTTTGCGAGTTTTATATATAAAAAAAATTAAGTACATAGTCAGAGATATTTTCACTTCAACGCGTGTTCGAGAAGCCTCACTCCATCAATATCTCACTCTCGTTACCTTCTCTATTCTGGAAGCAGGAAATCGAACTCAATCAAAATAATAATGGCCGATGCTCAAGAAAGAAAAAAAAATCGAGTTCGATTTAAAAAAATAAAATAAAATCATGGCCGAACTCTCTTCGCCATTCCTCTTCTCGTTTGCAACTCAAAACAGAATGGCCGAAGCCGTTCATTCAATAAGCGGATTTCGAAAATCCTCTACTTCCACAATACTTCATCTTGAAACCCAAAACCACATCCTAAATTCGAGTCTCTCGACGAGCTTCGCCATGGTAGGTCGAATCGAGGGGTGCGACGTCGAGTGAAGCCGTTCAATTTTGGAAGGTCGAACCATAGCTCGGAATTAGGGCTTGTGATTTCAAGTAATTGGAAGGGGGAACGATGCTTGGTGCTCGATGCAAGTGGAGCGCACGAGGCCATGACCTGATTCAGGTGGTGTCATGGTTTTGGAATCGAGTGTTGGGCGTGCTGAAGTGTAAGAGGGGAGTCTCTGGAGGTGGTTGTGATTTTGGCATGCGTTTTGGAGGCCGCTCAGGTTGGTCGTAGTCATCTAGGCAGTGAGAAAGGTTTGGGTTCTGCACGGTCTTTGATTTCGATCGTGATGAAATCAAGGTATAATTTTTTTTCAATATAAATATATTTATCAAAGACTTATTTTTACGATACTGTATATGTACAGTAAGGAACTAGATTTTTATTTTGAACTTTGTCTATGTATTGAATATAAATAGGTCAGAAAAAAAAAAATTGGTAATTAAGCTGATGTAATTAACTCGTTTAATTTTTGAGTTGCTAAAAATAGTTTGTTAAAAGAAACTATTAGTTTAATTTTTTTTAAATCAAATAATGGGTCAAATTAAATAAGTGAATGATGATAAACTATTGATTTAAAAAATTCAAGTGTTATTTAATTTATATGATATTTATTCAAGGTCTTAACTGAGAAGACAAAATCGAATTGGATTGGATTGCAAACAGCAAAGTCAAAGGTGAGTAATCTCATGCTCTGGATTTTATTTAACTTTAAATGGTTAAACTTAAATAGTTGGATGAATGATTGAAATTTTTGGATGTGTACTGATGATCTAGTGATTTTAGATTTGGTTGTTTCTCGAGTTAATTGTGGTTTGACTCGAGGTGCTTGAATTTTAAATGGTTTTGAACTTGAATCATAAATAAGTACATGGTTCTGTTTAAAATCAAGTAGGTTTTAATGATCGGTGATTCATTAAATAGGCATGATAATTTAAATGGAAAGAAAATTAATTAAATTAATTAATGATTTGGGTTAATTAATTAAGTTTATATTAATTTGGAATGATCGTTTGATGGGTTAATAGGAAATTACTTAATGTAATTAATAAAATAAAATCACTGGTGTGATAAAACGAGAGATAAATTAAGATAATTAATTATGGAGTGATCAAATTATAAATGAAGTAAATAAAAGAATAGTTAACTACAGATTGAGATTAATCGAGAATGATTAATATTGGGATTGAATTAAAGTAATTAATTTAGATTATAACAAATCAAAACATAATTGGAAATCATTAATTTATATAATCAACGATGGAATTTAAGATTGATTAATTAAGATGAATTAATCATAAGTGACTCATGAGAAATTAATTAATGTAAGTAATTAAGAATTAGTGTAATTGATTATGGTTAATTAATTTGTGAAGTAAATAAAAAAAATACTCATTGATTTGATTGAGAATATTAATATCATAAAATTAATTACTTGAATGTAATTGAAATAATTAATCCAGGGTAATTAATTAAGATGAATTATGAAAGAATGGTTGATTAATTGATTTGAAACTAATTAATGTTAAATGAAGGATCCTAAGTGATTGAGAATTGAAATTGAGTTAAAATTAACTGAATTAAATTGTATGTGATTAAGTTTTGCTTATGGATGTTTGAAAGGTATTGGGTGCTTTGAATGAGTTGTTATCTCAGATATGAAATGTTATGTATTTCATTTGAATAATTTGGGTTTTGGATGACATGGGGCTTGAAGAGACTGGGGTCGGGTGTCGGGAAATACCCGAAACCACTTCGACTTTTTATAATTTGACATATGAAATCTATAGGCTGGAATGGAATGGTTTTAAGGGGATTTGACTATTTTAAATCTTAATCTTGGTATTTAGGAAAACTTATATGTGAGATAAGTGATGACTAGAATAAATTGTGGCCTTGTGAATTTACCTGAGTTGCCCGGGTTCTATAAAATTGGTATGCTTGTATTCCATGTTGGATGAGTTTACTCACGCTGGTTTTCAGCCTGACCCGGGTGTTACTTTGGTGTAATGCTCGGGTCAGACCGAGTATTACAGATTTTCAGGTAGGTACATTCTGGAGCTCAGGAGGCGAGCAGGATGGCAATATCGCTTAGAATATTTCCGCTGTAATTATATTATTGTAATTCTGTGACATATTGATTGTATATGACCAGCATTTGAATATATGTGAAACTCTGATGTATTGAAATGTAATCAACAGATATAGTATTCTTTTGTAAGCTATTATTATTATTTATTATTATATTTTATCCGCTGCGAATGTGAGATGTTGTTGATTTTGTTCTTCTTCTTCTATCTCTTTCTTCTTTTTCATAACAACCTGGAATTTTCGGGATTGAAAATTTCGGGTCGTTACAGAGGTATTAAATTTTTGAATATTATTTAGGATCTGTTAAACCAAAAACAGAGCCCGAAACAGACATGCCTATATATACACACACAACAATTTGAACATATATATCAGACAAACCCATTTTTATATCCATGCAAGACATATTCATTCATTTCTACCATGTATCTTTACATGCATAAGATGATTTAACTAAGAAGGCTGAAGTTTACATCCTATATAAACTTGAACATAGAAAAGATGGCAACAACTTGTACAGGCATCTATACTACATATTGAGGCATAAACGTACATTTATTTCTTGGCAACACTACATAATCTTTTGTTATTTTTATAATCTTTTACTTCCCCAAAGATTTGATAAAATATTTTTGATTTAAAAGATGAAGTTTACTCACCTTGTAATGTTTGAACAGAGAAATCAGAGAACAAGGGGTTTGAAGTTTGAAAACAGGAAGCTGCTAGCTTGCTTTAGATTAATCTGATCTGCTACTTGTTGCTTGATTTAGTTGAGTTGATCCGAGTCTAGCCTTGCTTTTTTTTAAAATCTTGGTGAGGTTGTTGTTTAGATTTCTTTTATTTTGATTCTGGTTTTTGTTTGATAAATGAACGATGAAAGGAGAAAAGATTAAGAATGATAATACCCAGCCTGGTTTCTCTAAACACCTTATTACTTATATTTCAATTTTAAGAGAAACTAATGCCACTTGTTAATGCATGTTACTCTTAGCTTACACATGTCAAAATCAATTTATTTTATTTTTCTTATGTTTATATATATATATATACACATATGTTTTATGCTATATATTTTTATATATACAAACTAAATTTATTTCATGTATATTTTAAAGAAAATATATTAACCTTTATTAAATCCTATTTTAAACTTAAATATTATATATTTTAAATTAATAAATATTATCTTTAGTGTTTTAAAAATATAAAATTTAACTTCAACTAGATTTTGAAAATTATTATATTGAATTCAAATTAATGCTTCCAAATCATAATATATATACATATATATATATATACATACCTATATACTTGTATATGTATACACTTATAATTTTCAACATTATAGAGTTTGCATATATTTATTTATATATTTGTTAATTTACTATAAGACTTATCATTTCCAGATATTTATAATTCAACATTTATTATAGTTTCAAATCCATTTATATGCATCCAGATATTTCAATTATTAAAATACTATTTGTTCAACTAAATAAAATTAGTATCTCAATAGTAAAAACCAGTTAATTATCCAATTAAAAGATGTCAAAAATCCAGGTTATCACACTTCGCCCCTTGAATTCAACATTCTTCTACACCGAATCCAAGGTAAGTCTACCTCATATTGGCCATTGTATATTTTAGTGTAGTGTTTAATTTACTCCTTAAATTTTGCATGGTTAATAGTAACATTTCCTTCTTGGTCAAAGCATTGAAAATTATTATTAGCATTCTTCCTGATAGACATCTTAGTATAATTTTTTTTAGAGCATTCATCTCCGTATGTGATCCACTTCTCTTTTACTTTCTATTTTAGCTCAATAGCCTTTGCCTTTAGTGCACCTTTAAGATTACTTTAAGCTTGATAGTACTGTTTCCAGATGTCTTCACTTTATGGGCTACGGCCTATATATGATTTCATACATACACACACACACACACATATTCATACATGAAATTTAAGAATTTTATTTTTGCTACTGGAAGAAAATACATAAATATAATAATGGATGAAAATAAATTCTTTTATACCTACACACCCTCACGTGCACATATGCACATATTTATTTCATATATCTTTATAAAACTATTTAAATGTCTTAATGTGATATTCTTGATATATATTTCCCCTTTGTATAATATATATGATGTTCACATTGTGAATGTGAATTCTTATCAAATAAGATATAATAAGACAACATTAAATTGAACTAAAATTGCAAAATATAATAAATGTATTTAAATCATAATATACATATATATTGAAATTATAAATAAAACACAATTAAATTAAATTAACAAACTCCCTTTTGCTAATATTCAGTAGGTACAGTTTAGTATAATTATTTTTTGCAAACGTAAAATAAGATCTAGTGTAAAATTAATAAAGGCTTGTAAAAAATTCCCTTTTTCCATGCTGCTAATGATAGAGTTAGGGGAATGTCCTAGAGGAAATTATGTAATTTGTTACATATATCTAATTCAATAACCAATCTTGTTCGAAATAAAAGGTATTTTCTTTTTGTTATATACTTGATATAATGTGTTATATTAACTAATTAATTAATCAAAAGTGTATTTAATAGAAAATCCACAGATGATATGTTTTGTGGTAGTTCGTACAAAATGTTGTAATCATAAGTAATTTACCACAATGAAAATAATCATGTCGTTTATATATTCCTAGTCAAGATGTATCGAAACTAGATATCGATGCATCCGTTAAGACTAGAGTACGTAATGCTTTCCAAATATTGGGCAGTGTATTACTCATGACTATTGAGGGCACCAAGTGGTTACATACTAATAGTTATAAGGTAACCATGGAATGGTTCACTCAATAGTTTTTAGTTGGTTAATATAACTAAGGTCAAACAGAATTTATAGAAGTGACTAATTTACACAGTTCTCCTGACTTGAGAATACTGTTGATCTTCAATATGAAAACTTTGCTTTGATTATACTTAAATCATGGTATGGCCTCCATTGAATGACTATACTTAGGTTGAGTGGAAGTATTGGAAGTAAAATACCGTTCAGGAGAGGATTCGTCTCCTTAGTTGTATGAGATTGTATCTTGATCAACTGAGGTCAACTCAAAGTTAAAATCTTTGGGCATAGTGATTAAGTTTATAATAATTTTTATTTTTGAACTAAGGACTTTGTATTTCAACTATATAGTTGAATACAAACGATGTTGGAATTTTGACCATAGTCAAATTCCATAAGTCCAAAGTGATACAGTTTGATGAAGAGAATCGGTGTAAATAATTATCACTACTAGGTAATGCTTAAAATTGTAAAAATTTACATTTTTACTAGATAAGGTGAAGTGTGAATGTTGATATTCGAATTGTTCGATGTTTATCGCTGACCAATTTACTCCTAGAGAGTCAATACAACTGCAATGGTGAATCTTCCATCTACCACTCTATTTAATTAAATTATAAATGTTATAATTAATTAAATACATCAATATTTATGAAATATTAATTATAATTTTTTTATTTGAAGTATGTTGGTCGGTATTAAAATAGTGTGTGTATGAAAGTTATATACACACTTTGTCAATATAAGATATCGATGTACATTTAAATCTGATTCAAATGTAAAAAAATTGATCTAGCTTGAAGTGAATTGAGGCCCGATAGGAGGGCATGTATGGCTGGCCATGGAAGGGAAATAGCCTAGGAATTTGATTCCAAAAGGTGCGAAAATGGCTAAGAAATGAAAGATATGTAACCATCTTTAAGCTCATTCTTTCTATGCTATTTAAATACGTCGTGCCATTCTTTTCATTTTAATTCTATTCTAGGGTTTTAGCCACCACTCCTTTCTGCCATGACTGATAATTCCTCCTCCCTCTCCCTCTCCCAAAATTCAAGCAAAACACAACATAAATTTAACAAAAAGGAAAAAAGAAAATGGTGTGTAGCTTTCTCAAAGGGGTTGCACCTTTGGGAAGTGTTGATCGAGCATTCAAGCGGAGTATTAAAGATTCCACATTCAAGATATTCTCTTGGGCAACAACAATGTATTATCTTGACTTACAAATTCCTATAATTGTTTATTACTAATTATTTCATGCTTTATTTAATTAATTTATCTATTATTATGATTACATAAACGTATATGTTGTCGACATGAGATGAAAATATAAATATATGTATGTGTATATTTTTGATTAACATTTTGTTATGTTTATTTGTTTGGAGATGTAATTTTGTTGATGAAATTATAATTGTATTTTGAATTTTAATTTTGAAAATAGTTGAAAATAAGTTTTATTAGGTTAACTTTAATCTATACAAATATTTCATATGTAATTGTATAATCATATGGTTTTAATTATCAACTATATTTGTTTATATGTTTTATTTTATAGTAAAGAAATTGCAATTTTAATATGTAGTTGTTAAATTTAATCGTATATGTCTAATTGTTTGTATGTATATATTTCTAATTAAATTCATATATATATTCTATTAAATACTAATTATATACATAATATATATACATACATAAAAAGTAAAATAAAAAATATTTTATTTTAAAAAAGGAAAGAAGAGGAAAGTTTTTCTAATTTGTTTTGTAGAAGTAAAGTTTTGTTAAGATGTTTTATAACAATCTAATAAAATGTCCCAGCAATAATAGGCCTACATAATGCATAAAAATAAAATACAACTTTTTACATCACATTCCAATCTACTTAAGACGTTGCCTCTATCATTCCTCATTGAATTTCCACATCCATCTAAGTTACTTAATATCATTTCATGCCCTACACTCAATTATAGATGATGCTTTTAAGCCTAATATTGTGGCCCTACACATCAATTCCTTTATGCCTGTAGAAGATATACTTTAGAAACACATAGCAACCTTTCTTCTCACATAACAACTATCCTTCTCACATAAGTTGCGAGAATCACATTTTGGATAAAATAACCGCTTCAACTCACGTGCATGTCTTCTCAAAAAGTTCCAATCAACATTTTCCCGATGATGGTGCTTTGGCAAGCCCAATTTTCTATATATTCTCATATACCTTTATCGATCTGCATCTCTGGTTATCTATGTAAAACCAGGGTTTGATTCCTTTTTGAGTTGTTCCACAACCCTAGTCCTGTTCATCAACGGCTTGCCTTTGAGAATAACCAAGGTTGCTTGTGTCATTCGTAGATAGTAGTTCACCAATGCCTTCTAATAACCTAATTATCCAGATCTGGAAGATGCAAGGTTGGCGATTGGGAAAAGCAAGAGTGGTTGATGCAAGCTCGAATTCATTTATCATTTTTGCTACTTTTGTCGATTAGCGTCCATCGATTCTAGATCTGTAAGTATGGGTTAGACAAGAAAACCATAGTTCGTGATTTTCCTTCGACCATTGCATTACAGTCTTTGTCTTAATCTTCGGCGCTCGTTGAAAAACACCATAGCTTTTAAATCCATATCGAAAATCCATATCAAAATCATTTCATATTGATGCCCGGGTCTAGTATAATTATGTCTTGAAAAAGTAAAGGTTGCTTGCTTAACCATATAGATTGGGATTGATGATAAAAACCAATTATTAATAAACACTTTCTGCATTCCTTTCTCATTTCCTATAGGAATCTAAACCCAATCCTAGATCTAGAAAGGTATCAGAATGGCGAGAGAGCGGTGGTTGAATAAGAAAAACCAATTATGGCCAAATCCATATTAATCCAGATGAATGCAGCCTGTTGCACGTAATCATCAATTGAAATAGAAAATCAGATAGAAAAAAGACTGCCCCATTGCTTTTTCCCTTGCTTTGGAGATGAAGTTCTCTCTCTATAAGAGAGTTCCTGTCTACATATAAACATATATATATATATATATATATATATATATATATATATATATATATATATTTGTATTTATAATTATATGCTTATGTATAAACATCTATTTAGTTATAAAGTTATTTTATGTAATTTTAAAGTGCATTTAATGTGTATGTAAAGTGTATTTAAAGTGCATTCAAAGAGTATTTAATGTGTATTTAAAGTGTATTTTAAATTTAAAACTTTTGCTTATGGTCATAAGTATGTAAAACATAAACCATCATTTGTTGCCAATTATTACTTATTCAAGGATTTCTATATTTGGAGTTGGAATCTTAAATTAAAATTGCAATCTAATTTACAAGTATTGTATTGATGATTAGAAATTTTTATACTTCATACCATAATTGTATAAATATGTATTTATGTAAATAAATATGTAAACTTATATCTTTTACAAAACACCGCTACATTTCACATTCAAATACATACATATACATATGGACATATTGGACAACACCAATGTATATGGAGGGTTTAATTTGTCTATTACAGTGCAAAACGTAGCACTTATACACGGACAAAACAAGCTATGTACACTGTGACTATTACAATGCACGTACACACATGTGTATATGATGCACATGTTTACCTTAATTGATTCCCTTGTTACATCAAAATCAAAAATTACTTATAAATTAAATAAAATATTGACTTTATTTAAAAGAAAATTCGGATAAGATTTAAATAAATTTAGATTTCATAGGCCCATAAAGATCCAATAAAGAAAATTTTAGAAATTTACCCCTTACTCAACTGCGGGTTGGCTCAGTTTCTGCAGTAGTATCAGAGCCCAATAGCCTATGCGGTCTAAATTAGTAATGTTAAGGTTAACAAATTAAGCTTACCCATTTAATATGGTATCTAGAAAGGTAATGTCTAGAGTTGGAATTGGATAATCAAGTATCAAATCTACATGGTTACCGATCTAGCCCAAATGGCGAATTAAGCCTAAAAGTTGCCCCTGGTAGAAAATGCCAAATTTGAATTAGGCCTTGGGCTAAATTTGAAATTTGTTTTGAAAATTAAATATAAGATTTTAAAATTAAAAGTTAAATTTAAAGTAAAAACATATTTATTATAAAAATTATAATACTACATAAGTTTTCAAAATGTTTGAAAAGATAATGATATTTTCAAAACGTGTGAAAATATTTAAATATTAATTTCAAAATTTCAAAATTATTAATAAATTAATAAAATAAATAAAATTTAATTAATTAAATAAGTCGATTAATAAATAAATATATAGAAGTATTATATATGTTATTTTATTTTAAAATATTTAGGATAAAATAAGTATACATGTGTATATATATAATAAAATTTTGAAATTAATATAATTTAATGAAAATTGACTGACTAAATAAGTTATTAAAGGTAAATTAAATAAATAAATAAATAAATTAAAGGTCTATTAAATAAATAAATAAAATATTAAATATATAAATAAATAAAAGGTTAATTAGTTTAATAAAAATAGACACATATAAGATATATGTATTATACTATAAAGATTAAAGTGTGTGTGTGTGTGTTATTCAATATAAATGTTATACTGGAATAATATACATTTAATTAAAGAGTTAATTAATTAAAGTTAATTAAATAAGAGTGAATTAATGTAATGTGATACATAAGATTATTATATAAGTTAGTTAAAATATATAAGTTACATAATAATTGAACTTATATAATATGAATGTATAAATTAAAGGTGGAACATTAAAGAAACCCTAAATAGACTTAAGGAATAAATACATAAGTAAATATACGTATACCATGATTTCTGATGTGTTCCACACTTGAATCACGATGGTAATTCATAGGAAATATAGTATTCCATAAGTCGATATAACTCGATATAATATATTAAAGATTATGAATATTGAATATAGAATTGTCCTCTAACATTTATTTATTAATAGATTACTTGCATACTCTTTAGTTGTTGAGTTTTCCTCAAGCTAGAGATGTTATGTATAGCACTATTAACATAATGAATAGATGAGGTACGATAAATGCACATGTTTGTTGAGCTTTTCTCAAGACATGTGCATTAGACTTAGGCCGTTGCGAAATGGTAGGTACGAGTGAACAATCTCTCTTTATTCGTTGAGCTTCCCTCAAGGTAAGCGTGGGAGTAGAACATGGAACCATGGTTAGGGGTTCTATGTGATACAACCGATAAGTAGTTATCCATCTTATGTGGACCTATGATTTGTTGAGCTTTTCTCAATGTCAGAATCCGAAGGCATATGAGTCCTAACACTAACTATTAAAATCGAAAGACTTATATGTTTCGACTTAGGGTTTGGTGAAACATAAAAGACTAGTGGAGGCTTTATTAGAAAAATAAAATGATAACATTTAGCCTTCCTAATATTATAAGAGCATATGCTATATAATGTTATAATAATCTACATTGATAGATTTATGCATATAATATAATTGATAAAATGTTTATCCACTAAAATATATAATTGAAATGAAATGAAGATTGACAAAAATAAAATATAATATCTACTTGCTATCAAATACTTCTCGTATGTTAATGTTTTCTACACCCATGCGAGTACCTAATTTTTACAACTACTAAATACATTTATAATTTGGTCGCTTATGTGTTTATTTTTCCAAGACCGTGTATTTCTTTCATGAGTTTCAAACTCTAAAAGCAATATAATGCTATGGATATTTGATCCATATATATCACAGATAAGTGTTACATAGTGAACGGTCATGGTTCACTTCGATGAATTAGTTCATTCGAAATAAGTAAATAAGCCATACTATAAGATTAAGTAATCAGTGTGACTGATTATAATGAAGATCATATTGTGTTAAATGTAACACTTGACCACGACCACAACTACAAAAAAGATTTGAGAACCGGATCGCTGAAATGTCAGATTTGATCACTTTATGTGAAGTGGAACAGAATTGATGTACTTAAAAGTCAAGGATGATTAATGCACTTTTGTAAAGAGTCCATTATGATATTGTCGTAAGGTTTTTCATTTGAATGCTTCGACCATTTAAAAAGGAAAACAAATGTACAAGTGTAGACATAATTTAAAGTGCAATTGGGATGAAGAGAAAAAATTATCACTTCTACTTCATAAAGAAACATCAGAAATAAAAATTGAAAAACAACACTTAACATTGGATTGAATATAATCTCTATTCTGAATTGTATTTTCATATAGAAAATAGTATTCTATGAGATTTATTTCTTTGAGTTCAAGATAATTGATCAAAGAACTCCTTACTATAAACAGTTACAGTATATGAAACAAATAGTATATATTAAGTGGATGAAGGACCCCCATATTTAGGACGTCATTATAGTAATGATGGAAATAGAGAGAGCATGGCACATAAAAATTATTAATTGCATCAAGTTACAAAAAAATTCATAAAACGTACCACACATTATTTGTGAAATAGTATATGTTTTTGGTGATAGCTGAAGAATAAACATAATTTTATTTTAGCGAGAATATTATGAATATACGTTATGGAATAAAACTAAAATATGATATTTGTTCTTATAATAAAAATAATACATTGGAAAATACCGAAGTATCTAAATTTATTTATAGTTATTTTGGAATTATAGACTAAGCCGTAGTTTTGAGAAATAATTTTTATTATATGATTATAAATCATATGATACTGGTTAATTATATATCAAACAATTAAGGGGAAAACACCCATTTAGTGGGAGTTTCAAAAGAGTCGATGAACTCTTCATATTGATACATATAAATGTATGCGATCACAAGTATAATGATACCTAAACGGTACCATGCACTTTGTTGTATTCACTAATGATTTATCAAAAATACAATATGTGTATTCGATACATATGGAGCAAGTCTATGATACGTTCACAAGATATAAAACGGAAGTAAATAAAATAACATGTAATAAAATGACACAATTTGATCGAATGGGTAAGTATATTGGAAAGAGTTCCAAGCATACCTAAAATGAATATAGATTAGGTCTTAAGGGGCACTCATCCTATAATACATAATGATGTATTGATAAGGAGTAATCGAACTTTGTTGGACAAAGCATGATTAATATTGAGTGAATTTGAGTTAAATTCTTTCTATAAGGTGTGTACTTAAGAGTAATACATAAGGTTCGAATTAATATCATCTGAAGAATAGTTTACAAAATCATACAAGACAAGAGTTTATAATAAACCACATCATGTCCTAGGCCAAGGAGTTAGCAGGTTGTGTGAGTCAAAAGACTGCATGTAATAATTTTACGTAAGGAATCATGTGTGAATCACACCAAAAGAAGTTTAGGAACAATAGTCATTAGATGAGTAATTTATGTTGTGAACATAAATATTGTGAGCCAGTATCAAATCAATTTTATATAAAAAGTCATAATTTTTTTATGAATGACCATTCCATTGCACTGAGAAACAACTGCTTTTTCAAGAAATACCAACTTCACAGTGAAGGAATTTCTTTGAGAAATTATTGGTAGTAAAATAGATATAGATACGATCCAAGGTTAAAACTGATTGCAAGGGTTGAAATGAAATTAACCAACCCTAAATGAACAGAACACATATGAATGTCTAATCCGTATTCTTGCACGTCAAAGAGAAACTACAAGTTTCTTTTCAGTGTTAAGAATAAGCTATCCTCAGTTGTGTAATTAAACCATTAAGAGTATTGACTGTATGATACGGTACGATGCACAAATCTGAAAACAAATTTCAAATACATTATCAAAATATGATTTTGATAGTTGTACCGAAACAGGTATGATCCAAAGGTCATAATTGTGTCCTTAAAAGAAAGATAAATATAGTTGGAATATAGTGAGCCACATTGATAATAATAACATCATGAATTTCAATTATTGGAATTACCATAACTGATTCGCCATTCTACATGCTCAAGTTGATTCAGATTTACTCATAAATTTATCGCATAGTATGGCTTTGTATTTTGGTACATACGTACTAAAACAGAAATTCTTAATAAAAGTTTAAATTAGACAGTTTGCACATAACAACCAAAGTGTCTTAAAGTCAGTGGGAGCGATATTGATTTTGTAGGTTTTTGACCCAAGAACCCTTATGAAAGTACCGTTTAACAAGCATCAAAATTAAATAAGTGTTTTGATAGAAATATAAAATAGTTTGACTTCAGTTAAAATGTAGAGGAAGTGTGTGCCCATAAGAAAAAATTTGAAGGTGCATTATTATTTCTAAACATAAGAAAACAACATTATGTCGACGGTTAACAATGTGTTCGCGTTAAAATCAGCTCTTCGTTGTTTTATTACTTGACGTTGGATTTGCAAATGATGCTTTTTATAGTGATTATAAAGGACACTGGGAATATTCCAGACAATATGCAGAAATACCTTATTAAAAGGTCTAATAAGAAACATGTAAGATGGATTCCTTATGCACTGGCAATAGGAATTATCATACATGTTATGTGGTCTACAGTATCGTGATTGGTTTATGTATTTGATACAAGAAGAAAATATAAAATCCAAATTAAGGTCATTAACCGGTAGCTTAGGGTGTTCTCGGGTATTTAGGAAACACAGGAGAATTGTTTATAGAAACAACGAAATCCTTGTGAAATAATATTCAAACTGAGACTTCATATGTGATATTGAGTATGGGATGTCAATATAAAAATTCATATTTGAAGCTTGGTTAAGAAGTTTTAAGTTGGAAATGTTCCAAATGAGGGATTATGGTTGATTCAAAAAAAATCCAAGTACATCGCTTTGAATATGACATAATATAAGCCATGTATATACATAATAAATGCACAAATTTACCCATAATATTGTTATGTGATAAGAATATTGTAATATAGTTCGTAACATAACATATAACTCAATGGAAGTCAAGAGACAAAACTGAATTGCTCCATACAATAAAGATGGTTTATCAACATTGGAGAGAGTTGCTTGACATAGTAGATAATTGAAACATGATAGCATACTCGTGTACTGAGGGACTGAACTAATTGGATATGTCGAAATAAAATTTCATAATTGTCCCTGAGTACAAGTGGGAGATCGATAGAGTTAGGAGAATGCCCTAGTGGCAATTATGTAATTTATTATATATATCTGACTCAATAACCAATCTTATTCGAAATAAAATGTGTTTTTTCTATTATATACTTGATATAATGTGTTGTATTAACTAATTAATTAATTAAAAGTTATCCTGTAGAAAATCCACAAATGGTATGTTTTGTGAAATTAGTTACAAAATGATTTAACCATGAGTAATTTATCACAATGAAAATAAACATACCGTTTTGAACATTCCTAGTCAAAATGTATCAAGATTAGATATTAGTGCATCCGCTGAGACTACAGTATGTAGTACGCTTCAATTATCGGGCAATGTATTATTCATGACTACTGAAGGCACCAAGGGGTTACGTACTGATATTATTAGATAACTATGGAATGACTCACTTGATAGTTTTCTGTTGGTTAATATAATTAAGGCCAAACTTAAAATATCGAAATGAATAATTTACCCAGTTCTCTTGACTTAAGAATATTGTTGGTCTTTAATATGAAAGATCTGCTTGGATTATAGTTAAATTAAGGCATGACATCCATTGAACGACTATAGTTGGGTTGAGTAGAAGTATTGAAAGCGAAATACTATTTAAAGGAGGATTCATCTCCTCAGTTACATGCGGTTAGTATCATGGTCAACTGATGTCAATTTAAAGTTGAAATCTTTAGCTAGGGTCATTCGGTCAATAAAAATTGTTATTATTGAATCAATGACTGGACTATAGTGTGCAATGTGTACGATATTAGAATTTTGACAATAACCAAATTCCATAAGTCCAAAGTGATAAAGTTTCGAAGAAGAGAGTTTATGTAAATAATTGTCATTATATGTAACGCTTAAAAATGTAAAAATTGGATTTTTTTTTACCAAAGCCATGTAAGCGATAAATTTGATCAAAATGTCACACCACTAGTTAAGGTGAAGTGTGAAAGTTGATATTCGAATTGTTCGATATTAACCATTAACCAGTTTACACCTAGAGAGTCAATACAACCGCAATGTTGAATCCTCCATCTACCACTCAATTTTTTTAAATTATAAATTTTATAATTAGTTAAATTAATTAGTATTTATGAAATATTAATTATAATTTTTTTATTTGAATCATGTTGGTCAGTATAAAAGCAGTGCATATATCAAATTTATATACACACTTTGTCAATACACAATATCGATGTACATTTGGTTTGATTTAAATGTAAAATATCTCATCTACTTGAAGTGAATGAAGGCCCAATAGGAGGGCATGTATGGCTAGCCATGAAAGTGAAATAGGCTCGGAATTTGATTCTAAAAGATGTGAAAATGGCTAAAGAAATGAAAGATATGTTACCATCTTAAGCTCATTCTTTTATCTGCTATTTAAACACCTCTTGCCTTTCTTTTCATTTTAATTATATTCAATAGCTTTAGCCACCACTCCGCCTTTCTACCACGGTCGAATCCTCTCTTTGCAACGATCCGTAAATTTTGATAAACAAATTGGTTAATTTAATTAAGATTTTGTAATTAAATTTAGGAAGAAATAAAGATTTTATAATTTATATTGAAGTAAATACAAAAATAAAAAATGTGACCATGGAAATTAAAGCTAAGTATTACAATTGAAATGGAAGTACGATTAATTGAAGTAATGGGAATTGTTATACTAGGCTAAGAATTTAATATAAGAAAACAAATAGGAATATTTTATTAACAAATGAAATGATATAATTAGTGGTGATTGAATGAATTCAAGGTTATATTAACCGATGTAGTAATACGTAATAAATTGAAAATTTATGCAATCAATGTAGATAAGTGATTATGATGTTTGTTGTTGATAATAAACGTTACTTAAATGGTAATTTATATAATAACGAAAAGCGTGAAAGTATAAATTTGTGTAAATGAAACATAGGTAAACAAATGTTAGTATTGAATTAATTAATGAAATGATACAGTGTTAATGGTAAGCAATAAACTTTGTAAATGCAGTTAAAAGTAAACGATGGCAATAATTATGTGTTGCCCGTTTATTTAGTCTATTAATTGAAATGAGAAATCAAATTTTTATAAACATAAACAAAAGTTACATTAATGTGAAGTAATACAATGTTTAGAAGTTGTTAAATTAGAGTATATTTGGAAATAAAGAATTATTAATGTAAACTTAATAAATGGATAAATTGAAATGAAGGGTCAGATGAGATATTGAAATTGTTATAATTGGTTGTGAGATTGAATTGTAAGAAACGAGTGTAAATACTAAATTAGCTAATGGAATTATAACAATAATATAGTTAGTGTAATTAAATAAAAGCAGAAGTATTTAAGAACTGTAACAGTTGCTTGAAATAGGGAATGCATGAGTGTAAATTTAAGGCATGGTAACACTTGTTATACGTTACCTGTTTATTTGGTTTAATAATAAAATTGGGAATCCATTAGAGTTAAATGAACCTTAATGTTATATTAATGAGAATTAATGAAATAGTTAATTTAGTGCAAATAAATTTAGGGAACCAAGATGAAATAATTAATTTGATTTAAAATCTAAATTTGTACGTGTGCATTAATTTATAATGGAATATAAAAGGTAAATTAATAATGTAAAATGTTGACATCACCTTTAAGATGATAAGTTTATAATTGATTCATAATAAGGAAATCAAATGAATGGATTTATTGAATGGCAATTGACAATTAATGAATTTATTAAAATTGTAACGGTCATAATTGATTGCATTAAATAAATTAGGAAATAAATTTCATTAAAGGTAATTAAATATTATCTTAATGTAAATTAAGATAATATTTGGAATTAATGTTAACCCCATTCATAAGAGGACAATTTGGGGTAACATTTGGTTTGTAAACATATATTTTTAGTTGTTGAATATGCGCTTTGCGCTATATGATTTTTGTTTGATGATAATAAACATATATACATTCGCTTAAATGTATTTGTTAACGTACTATTTTAATCTTCACAGAATAAATAAATATTTGCTGAATAAAAATAAATAACACAGTTTTTGAATTCAAACGAATATTTTATTCAAACAAATATTTATTACAACTTTGATAGTACAATTTCAAGCTCTCACTATACATATACAATTTTGACTACAATACATGACATTTCACTATTTTACATCAGCACCTCACTACATATCACTCACACTCGTATTTATCTTCAACTGCATTCAAGTTTGAATCCAGCATCTGAGCGATCTGCAAAAATATAAACTAATGCAGTAAAATTGAAAATAAAATATTTTTGCGATATAAAATAAAACGTGAATTTTAAAAATGATATTTGCCTCAGTTATTTGGGTTGTTCGTCTTCATTTATATTTGAATTCATCATACACGAACAACTTGTGACATACACAGTATATTACTGTATATGCCACAAGGCCGTGCACGCCGATATATACACTTGATTGTTTTACAGGGACAGGTGCGCACAGGTCAAACCCAAATGAAAAACCGGGTTCAACTCACGTGCAATAACATTGAAAATCACGACATAAGCACAAGGTCAAATCCGAGTTTTGAAACTGGATTCAACACAAGGCGACATGACATGAATGCTATGTTCAAACATGACACAGCCTCAAACCAGCAGTATACAAGTACAAGACCACCAAGCAAAACCAGTTCAACATGCATGAAATGAAACAACAACATGCAATACAACAATCAGATGGTCAGAGCCATAGCAAACAGAGGCATCAATATGGTAACACAAATGCAACTCGACAAACAGCAAGTGCAACACAGTTGCAAACAACAGGAATGAATATCAAGTGAATACAACATGAAGCACTGCTACTCAAGGCAACTAGGAATGAACAGTTTCACAAATGTAAAGATCAGGAAAGTGAACAATGCTTGAAGACTGCAGCGGTCAATATATATGCACAGAAGCAACTACAAACTACTCACGACAATGCACCAATGTCACAAGTATGCACTTACACCAGAAGCTCAAGTCAATGCACAGTGCAAACATATGTACATCAACCCAATAGTGATATATGCAAACAAAACAATGCCACTGCAGATTAAACATGAATGGTGAGTTGAAACTGACCAGCATCATCTATGAACTGAACCGGTGGCTATATGGATTGAATGAAATGGGTAAAGGCACGTAGCTGCTCAAAATCTGGAGTGAAAATGGCGTGTAATTGAACTGAGAATATCAGAGAGCATATGGAAGGGTCAGACCAACAATGGAACAGCAGTTCATATGAACAAGTGTACAAATGCAAGGACCAGTGATATAACTCAGGTGCAACAACCATGGTCAAGTCAACATAAACAATGTCAAACTCAAATGAACACTACAAGTCAGAAAGTAGTTCAAGTGATGAAGCACTGCAACTCAAAGAGCATCAAAATGCAAATCATGGAAAGGAAACTACAAAAATGTTATACACAGCAACAAGGCAACAGTGGCTCAGATGTACAACAAGTCCAAATACAACAATATGCAGTAGCAAGGTTGGAAGCATATGAAATGCAGACAATACAGTGTCAATCTCATGTATGTAACAGATAACGATGCAAGTGTCGACCAAGTAACAATGCAAGCACAGTCTCAAACATGAAACAAAATGCATTATGAATACTATAGGCCGAGAACCAAACCAGAGAAATATACAGAGACCTGGTGCAAATAACAACAAGTCAAGGCAGCAACAAACATACATATGAAGTAGTTCAAATCCAAGTGCAAATTCAAGAATATATATACACATGTATAAAATACAGAGGTACAGGCCGAGCAAAATCAAGAAAGATTTTTCTTCAAAAATTACTGAAGCCAAAAGAAGCTACAGAGGAACCATGGTCAATATTAAGTGGCCGAAGTCAAATGAATTCAACATCGCTGGTGACCACAAAATTAATCAAGCCGTGGATATGATGTATGAGTCATAATTGACCAAGTTATAGCCGTGATCACCAAGCAATGAATATACAGGAATTGAAAAGGTCAGAAATCATCAGCATCGTTCAAGAATAATAAAGTGGCCGAGATGAATATTTGACAAATTCAAATAAATATATACGATCGAAGATTCAGGAAATCGAACGCATATATAACCCAATCATCATCGGCAATCAATGGATCGAATTCCAGAAAGCATAAATCAGTAAAGAAAAAAGCACATAATTACATACCGGAATTCGATCAACGAAGCAGCCGCGGTGAGCAAATCAAAGAGTCTCGAAGTAGCCAGAGAGAGCAACAACAAATCGATCGAGCAACGCAACTCTCGAACAAACATATATTTGATCGAACAAAAGTCGGCTCTTCGAAAGCCCTAATTTGCATCAAGGAGGAAACCCTAATTTCGCAAGGAGGAACGAACAATTGAGACAGAGGAACGGCCGCGTACGAACAAGAAATAAAAAGAGACGGTCAAGATAAATTAAAAGGGGGCCGGCCTTACTATTTTTATAAAAGGGGTTTATATTAAAATTAGTTTTATTTTAAATTTGCTTTTAATTTGTATTTTCTTTTTTAACTGTTTATATTTTCTAGTCGTGTGACTAGGGTACAAGCTGCGGTGTGTAGCTTGAGAATTCGCAACTCGGTAATTGAGTTGTGGCAGGGTTTTGAGCGTAGAGTTAGATTAGTCAATAGCGGTGTATAGCGAGTTTACGTGTGTAAGCGAGGGACTATCTAATTTCTAGTAGAAACCTTGGGGGCAGCACGTAGGCAGGTTTTTGCCGAAGCTGGGTAAATTCTGTGTTGTTCTGTTTTATTCTGTTATTTATATTCTGCGATATCTGTGCTGCTATTCTGTGATCTGAATTGAAATTAATTTATAAGCTTCCGCGATTAATTTTTATAATTTACACTATCACCCTATTCACCCCCCCTCTAGGGTGAAATCGATCCTACAAGTGGTATCAGAGCTAGGAACAAAAGCCATTTTCGTTTTAAAATTTTGATTTTACAAAAACCAATTTTTAATTTAAAAATTCGTGTTTCAAAAATCAATTTTTGTTTAAAAATTCGTGTTTCAAAAAATCAATTTTTGTTTTAAAAATTCGTGTTTCAAAAATCGGTTTTTGTTTTAAAAATTTGAATTTTTTAAAATGGCTTCTTTTAATAATGCTTTTGCAGAAGGACAATCCATAGTTAGACCACCAATGTTCAATGGTGAATATGCTTACTGGAAAAATAGAATGCAAATTTTTCTGAAAACCATTGACGCTTGGAATATTGTTGAGACAGGTTATAGTATACCAACTATAACTGTAGATAATCAGGAAATAGAGAAACCAAAGGAACAATGGACAGAACTAGAAAATAAATTACAGAATACTAATGCCAAAGCTATGAATTCTATTATCTGTTCATTGGATCAATTTGAATTTAATCGTGTCTCACATTGTCTAACTGCGCAGGAAATATGGCACATACTAGAAGTGACTCACGAAGGAACATCTCAAGTCAAAGAATCTCGCCTTGCAATGCTAAGCAGCGAATACGAGAACTTCAAAATGGCGAAGGAAGAAAATGTCAAAGAGATGTACGGACGACTCTCCAATATCGTATACAAATCAAAAGCTCTCGGAAAAACATACACCGAATTAGAAATAGTCCGGAAAATCCTCAGAGTCCTTCCACGAAGCTTTGAAGCAAAAGTAACTGCCATACAAGAATCGAAAGATTTAAAACAACTTAAAGTTGAGGAACTCATCGGAAATCTCACCACTTATGAGCTTGAAATGAAATTCAAAGAAGAGCGTGAAGGAGGTGACACTCAAAAGAAATCAATAGCTCTCAAAGGAACAACCGAAAGTGATGATGATAACGATGAAGATGATGGAGCAGCAGAATTGGAGCTGTTAATAAGGAAATTCAAAAAATGGAATCAAAAACATGGAAATTCAGCTCGAATTCAAAAAGCAAAAAGCAGAATAGCCAAAGCACTAGACTACTCAGAAGAACAAAAGTTTATTTGTTATAATTGCAACAAACCCGGCCATATCAAGCCCGATTGTCCACAAATTAAATCCAGCCACGGAAAGAAACAGAAAAAGAAAAGTTTTGCAGCCACTTGGGATGAAATAGACGAGAATGATCAAAGCACTGGCAGTGAAAGCGAAAAGGCAGAATTGTGTCGTCGAGGTGATACAACTGACAGTGACGATGACGAGCCAAGTGAGGTATCAAAACTTACCCATTCTGAGTTGCTTATATATTTTCATGAAGTAAACGGTTGTTTTGAACGACTTAGGGAAAAATACGCCAAACCTGAATCTCAAAAAGATACTTTGATAGAATGTAATAAACAACTTGATCAATTAGTTAAAACCTATCAAAGTAGGATCCCTAAGTGTGATAAGTGTCCAACATTTGATGAGGAAATTAAAAAATCAGAAATTAAAATAAAATCGCTTGAAAATGAAATTCTGATTTTAAAGGAGAATGAAAATACTATGAGAGAGAATTCTATTAAAAAGTGCACACAGTTGTTAAACGAAAATGAATCTCTCAAATCACAAGTCCAACAATTGTCTACGACTTTAGATAAATTTTCAAAAAGTGAAAAATCGTTGAATATGCTATTAGGAAAGCAAACTGTTAATACGGTTAGACAAGGACTTGGATTTAATAATTCGAAAATTGTTGAAAACAAGATTAATCAAGTTAATTCTATGTGCACAATTTGTAGAAAATTTGGACACGATCACAATAATTGTTGGTATAGACCCAAACATGTGAAAACTATACCGATTTGGGTTCCAAAAGGCACAAATATAAAATCTCTCAAAGTTAAACAAATTTGGGTGCCAAAGGGAACAATTATAAATAGTTTTGGGTCTACACAAAATTATTTTTCAAAATTTTCTGCCACTAACAACCATGGACCTATAAAAACAAATAGGTCACATAAATCCTTTTCCGTGTAGGTGTGGTGGCAGGCTAAGGAACAACAATAGTGTTCTCTGGATTTTGGCTGTTTCAGAAACACAACGGGTGACAAAGCTAAGTTCCTTAGCCTAGTATAAGGGTGACAGAATCACAATGAACAACGACGAGAAATATCGTAAAGGTAAAGACAGGTAAAAGTATATTTATTTGTACGATATATTAAATGTGATAATCTGTACCATTTTCTGAATAAAATCAGCCAATTATGATATGATGATGATTTAATGATAATTTTGATTCTGACTTTATTCAAAATTGATTAGCCATTTATATTCTTATGCCAAAAACACTATAAAATTCTCTAGAATTACTTGATATATAAGTTTGAGAGAAAAATAGTGTTTTGATTGGATAATAATATTGTTGTTATAATATTTTTGGCTAAATCTATATTCATGTTTTGACACGGCCTCGATTTAAAATCCTAATGAATTCTATTTTAAAAATTGTAAAAAGGATTTTAAATTTTTTTTGAAATTGTTGAAACTTTTAAGAAATTGCTTTGAAATAAAAATAATGTTTGATGGCTTCTAAAATTGACACTTTAATATGTGTTTGATTGTTGACACGGTTTTCATTTCAAATCCAAGAGAATTTCATTTAAAATTTGTTGATAATAATCATGAGAAATTTTTTTAATCTGGTCTTTGACATTCAACGAGTGAATTTTGAGTGAAATTTAAATTCAGATGCAGATTACACTGGTAATATGGTTGATAGAAAAATTACTAGTGGAACGTGATTAATTTTTGACACATTCATTTGCTGCATCGTTTTTCAAAGAAAATGTCTGCATATTTTTCATTTGAAATTACTTTTAATAGCAGAAAATTTTCTTATGAAACCCTTTCTAGAAAATTAGTTTTTGACCTTGTATCAGATTAGTTATTTAAGAAAACTTGATTTTGTAACTATTTTTGAAATTGATTTTAAATAACTATATTAACTAATCTGACCCCCTAATAATTATCGAAAAGATATATAGTGATTGAAAATAAGATGAGTGTTGATATTGATCAAATATTATAACTCGAGACGGTATAATTAGTAAATTTCTTTAGAAATTTAAACGAGAGTTATAAAAAATTTTGTTGGTAAAAATTCCATGACCATCTCTATATCTATCATATTTCTAACGACCATCACTCATCAAAATTCTATATAGTTTGTCAATATGTGGTACTTTAAACAGGAATCGTTCGTTTTTTTTTCGTTTTTCACATTTTTTTTTTTTAAAAAAAGGGGTAATAATAATAATAAAAAATACCAAAGTATTCACTCCCATTTAAAAGTCCTCACGGTTATGCATGGGTGAATTACTTGGAATTTGTTATGTGCTTCCATGCTCATTTAAAAGTCCTCACGGTTATGCATGTATGGAACGCATATCAAAAGTTGATTTTTAAAATAAACAAGTTGATTCTAATCCCATTTAAAAGTCCTCACGGTTATGCGTGGTTAGAAGATACTTGAATTCATTTTTCTAAAATAAAATTGGAATACTACTAATCTCATTTAAAAGTCCTAACGGTTATGCATGATTAGTAGATATTCAAATTCCTGATATAAAAATACCACAAATAGACACAATTGTATGGTTTTATATGATGACATCATCTCCATCATTCTAAAAGTGGAATATGCGCCTAACAATATTTTTATGATTTTTGTTTGATTTTCTATTAAAATTTAATATTTATATTCAATTGGGTTTTAATGTTGGATTAATATCGATCACTTTATCTCTATTTTCTCTAACTCTATTATTCTTTTGCTGATAACAAAAGGGGGAGAGAAAAGTTAAGATTTTGTCAAATAAAATCAATCAAAGGTCAAACAATTTTCCATTTGCATATAGGCTCATTCACACATTTTATTTGTATGCATATATGTAGGGGGAGTCATATATGTAGGGGGAGTATCATATAGGAAGGAAGCATTCAAATAGGGGGAGCAATTGAAATTATCAAATACATTTAATATATTCAAAATCTTAAATATATGTTTGTTATCATCAAAAGGGGGAGATTGTTGAATATGCGCTTTGCGCTATATGATTTTTGTTTGATGATAATAAACATATATACATTCGCTTAAATGTATTTGTTAACGTACTATTTTAATCTTCACAGAATAAATAAATATTTGCTGAATAAAAATAAATAACACAGTTTTTGAATTCAAACGAATATTTTATTCAAACAAATATTTATTACAACTTTGATAGTACAATTTCAAGCTCTCACTATACATATACAATTTTGACTACAATACATGACATTTCACTATTTTACATCAGCACCTCACTACATATCACTCACACTCGTATTTATCTTCAACTGCATTCAAGTTTGAATCCAGCATCTGAGCGATCTGCAAAAATATAAACTAACGCAGTAAAATTGAAAATAAAATATTTTTGCGATATAAAATAAAACGTGAATTTTAAAAATGATATTTGCCTCAGTTATTTGGGTTGTTCGTCTTCATTTATATTTGAATTCATCATACACGAACAACTTGTGACATACACAGTATATTACTGTATATGCCACAAGGCCGTGCACGCCGATATATACACTTGATTGTTTTACAGGGACAGGTGCGCACAGGTCAAACCCAAATGAAAAACCGGGTTCAACTCACGTGCAATAACATTGAAAATCACGACATAAGCACAAGGTCAAATCCGAGTTTTGAAACTGGATTCAACACAAGGCGACACGACATGAATGCTATGTTCAAACATGACACAGCCTCAAACCAGCAGTATACAAGTACAAGACCACCAAGCAAAACCAGTTCAACATGCATGAAATGAAACAACAACATGCAATACAACAATCAGATGGTCAGAGCCATAGCAAACAGAGGCATCAATATGGTAACACAAATGCAACTCGACAAACAGCAAGTGCAACACAGTTGCAAACAACAGGAATGAATATCAAGTGAATACAACATGAAGCACTGCTACTCAAGGCAACTAGGAATGAACAGTTTCACAAATGTAAAGATCAGGAAAGTGAACAATGCTTGAAGACTGCAGCGGTCAATATATATGCACAGAAGCAACTACAAACTACTCACGACAATGCACCAATGTCACAAGTATGCACTTACACCAGAAGCTCAAGTCAATGCACAGTGCAAACATATGTACATCAACCCAATAGTGATATATGCAAACAAAACAATGCCACTGCAGATTAAACATGAATGGTGAGTTGAAACTGACCAGCATCATCTATGAACTGAACCGGTGGCTATATGGATTGAATGAAATGGGTAAAGGCACGTAGCTGCTCAAAATCTGGAGTGAAAATGGCGTGTAATTGAACTGAGAATATCAGAGAGCATATGGAAGGGTCAGACCAACAATGGAACAGCAGTTCATATGAACAAGTGTACAAATGCAAGGACCAGTGATATAACTCAGGTGCAACAACCATGGTCAAGTCAACATAAACAATGTCAAACTCAAATGAACACTACAAGTCAGAAAGTAGTTCAAGTGATGAAGCACTGCAACTCAAAGAGCATCAAAATGCAAATCATGGAAAGGAAACTACAAAAATGTTATACACAGCAACAAGGCAACAGTGGCTCAGATGTACAACAAGTCCAAATACAACAATATGCAGTAGCAAGGTTGGAAGCATATGAAATGCAGACAATACAGTGTCAATCTCATGTATGTAACAGATAACGATGCAAGTGTCGACCAAGTAACAATGCAAGCACAGTCTCAAACATGAAACAAAATGCATTATGAATACTATAGGCCGAGAACCAAACCAGAGAAATATACAGAGACCTGGTGCAAATAACAACAAGTCAAGGCAGCAACAAACATACATATGAAGTAGTTCAAATCCAAGTGCAAATTCAAGAATATATATACACATGTATAAAATACAGAGGTACAGGCCGAGCAAAATCAAGAAAGATTTTTCTTCAAAAATTACTGAAGCCAAAAGAAGCTACAGAGGAACCATGGTCAATATTAAGTGGCCGAAGTCAAATGAATTCAACATCGCTGGTGACCACAAAATTAATCAAGCCGTGGATATGATGTATGAGTCATAATTGACCAAGTTATAGCCGTGATCACCAAGCAATGAATATACAGGAATTGAAAAGGTCAGAAATCATCAGCATCGTTCAAGAATAATAAAGTGGCCGAGATGAATATTTGACAAATTCAAATAAATATATACGATCGAAGATTCAGGAAATCGAACGCATATATAACCCAATCATCATCGGCAATCAATGGATCGAATTCCAGAAAGCATAAATCAGTAAAGAAAAAAGCACATAATTACATACCGGAATTCGATCAACGAAGCAGCCGCGGTGAGCAAATCAAAGAGTCTCGAAGTAGCCAGAGAGAGCAACAACAAATCGATCGAGCAACGCAACTCTCGAACAAACATATATTTGATCGAACAAAAGTCGGCTCTTCGAAAGCCCTAATTTGCATCAAGGAGGAAACCCTAATTTCGCAAGGAGGAATGAACAATTGAGACAGAGGAACGGCCGCGTACGAACAAGAAATAAAAAGAGACGGTCAAGATAAATTAAAAGGGGGCCGGCCTTACTATTTTTATAAAAGGGGTTTATATTAAAATTAGTTTTATTTTAAATTTGCTTTTAATTTGTATTTTCTTTTTTAACTGTTTATATTTTCTAGTCGTGTGACTAGGGTACAAGCTGCGGTGTGTAGCTTGAGAATTCGCAACTCGGTAATTGAGTTGTGGCAGGGTTTTGAGCGTAGAGTTAGATTAGTCAATAGCGGTGTATAGCGAGTTTACGTGTGTAAGCGAGGGACTATCTAATTTCTAGTAGAAACCTTGGGGGCAGCACGTAGGCAGGTTTTTGCCGAAGCTGGGTAAATTCTGTGTTGTTCTGTTTTATTCTGTTATTTATATTCTGCGATATCTGTGCTGCTATTCTGTGATCTGAATTGAAATTAATTTATAAGCTTCCGCGATTAATTTTTATAATTTACACTATCACCCTATTCACCCCCCCTCTAGGGTGAAATCGATCCTACATTAGTTACCTATTCAATTATTTGGTGGAATTTGAATTTGAAATAAAGGTTAATAAAATAAATAAATGTTACATTAATGGAAAATAAATGAATTTCTATGGTTTTGTAAAGAAATATACGGTTTATGAGATATTTATTTGGATATTTATAAATGTTATTTTATATATATAATTTATTTCTTGGTTTTAAGCTATGTATAAAGTTGGCTTAAAGTATAAAAAAGTTTAATAATAAAAGTTGATTTTATTAAGATATTATACGGTTGAGTATTTATTTAAATTTTGTTTATAGAGTTTATAATGACTTAAATAAAATTAAGGTTGGAAAATAAATGAATTTGATTTTGAATTAAAGTATTTAAGAATTATCCTTGAATTTTTTTTTGAAATGTAAATAAAATGGAGATTTAAAGGTATGATTTTATAACTCGATTTTTGTTTAAAGGATATAAATGAATATCAAATTGATTTAAATGAATATTATCAAGTTAATTTAATTGAACGAATATCCAGTTATTTGGAGTCTAAAGGTTTTGCTAAAATGATATTTGATCTATTAAGTAAACATTTCAAATCTAAAGAATAGTAGTTGATATTGATATATATGAAATTATCAAAGAATAAGTTTTGAAATGGTGGAATAATTAAAAGTTTGAAATATATTGAAACTTGAAATGGTTTATTTGGTATTCAAATCTGTATTTGGAATTGATTTGCGAAGGTGAAGAAGCTATTTTATTTCATAATAAAGTAATTTAACATTTAAACCATTTAAGTGGTATAGCATGTTTCGAAGTTATGAAATTCAAAGTTTTATGTTTTGAAAGGCTATATTTCAAGTTTTGATTTCAAAATATTATAACTTTGAAAATGTTATGGTTTTAGAAAGGGATATATTTGGAAATGATATCTTATTGTTTTGGTATTTAAAAGAGGAAGTGATATCGTAATTATATGGCTTTGAAATGGATATTTTATTCTGCTTTTAAAGTATAAACTATTTTGAAATGACCGCGGTGTTATAATAACGTTTGGTTGTTGAAGAGACCGGGATCGGAAGTTTTCATACTCTCTGCCAACTCCGAAAACCACTTTAACAACCGTGTACACGGTGGAGATTCTAGAATGAAGTAGGATGGTGGCGGCGTTTCCTTTGAGGTAAATACGTGGACGCAACTCCCGTGAGTTGGCATAAGGTGGCTAAAACAGGAGCGATCGACGGGTTAATAAGGTATCACCTTTAATCAAACACATCCCTTCGATATTATACTTTGACTTTTGGATTGATTCGGTGGCCACTTTTGATCTTTTTTATTCGGGGGTGTGGCTCGAGGTGGGCGGTAGCTGCGTGCTACGCGTTACCACCGACCTGGAAGCGTATTTGGTATATCTACCCGGGCATTGCCTAGTTATGCCGTGTCACCTACCCTAGCGCGCCTTCTACGGGTTTGTTTTTCTTCCTTAGCCCATGGAGTATTTAGGGTAGTCTCCCGATCTGGAGATACGCCGATACTAGATGGAATACTGGGAGTATTACGTGTTAAGAGATATATGGGTAACCCCTTAATGCTATGAAAAAAGTAAGTTTATTTTACTATTAGACACTATTATAATAGCGAAATATTACTGCATAGTAAATAGATTAACGGATCCTTAGGAGATGTGAATCCCGAGTATCTCTTAAGTTACTGCACTCACGTTAGATACTGGATAGGAGATGTCATACCCCGTAAACATCTCCGACGCCGTTACACTCGTATTTATTTCAGTCGATTTAACTTACATAAGATCTTTTAGTTCTGACTCGAGTGTTTTTTCTTTTCAATTCGCTCGGGTCAGCCTGAGCATTTCAGGATTTGAAGACCTTACTTCTGGAGGACGAAGGCGAAGATTTTATTACTATTATATATTGGTCCACTTCACACTGTATTTCGCTGCATCGATTATTATTTGTTGGTATGTGCAACTCTGATATGTATTGTATAAGTATAATCAAATGTTTATAAAATGGCTTCATGAACTGTATATTTGATTATTATATTTTATCGTTCCGCTGTAAGATTCTATTTTGTTTTTCTTTTCCTGTTTTTCTTATTTACCCCATAACAATCCGCCCTTCTGTATGGTTTAAGTCCGACGCATGTGGTTTATCATCGATTTAAATCGTGCAAAAAGGCGGAACGTTACATCTGGTATCAGAGATTTGGTTTAGCAATAAATCTTAGCTTTGTGGGGTCTGGCGCTTTATTAATAGGGTAGTAATACCCTATGCGAGTCGCTGAGCGTATATATGAGAGAGCATATTTGTAAGTGTTACAAAAAGGTTTTAATATTGTGTTAATCTGTTTCGTTTTGTATTTATAAATTCTGATTGATGCATGAGACGTTATGACATCAATAGGGGTTTCTAAGCACTTAATAGGACAGGCCGACATAATATTTGTTTTTATATAGGTGAATGAAATAATTTTTCCTATTATATTTTCTATATATATATATATATATATATAAAATAAAATTTTATCAATGATATATGTATTTGGTTGTAAAATATTGGTTGTTAGGTAGTGTAATATATAAGTATTAGTAAAGTAGGAATTGAAATTAAAATATTGAAAATTGGAAATTTAGAACTTAAGTTCCGAGGTTTACAGAACTTATAAATAAAATGAAATATTAATTTTATTTAAAAGAAAATTTTGATAAAATCTAAATGAATTTAGATTTCGTAGATCCACTAAAAATCTAATAAAGGAAAATTTTGTAATTTACCCTTTAGCTCTGTCGGGGATGGCCAGTTCCTTCTGCTAATCCAACATATACATCGTTACCCAATCGATAATAAATCGTCAACATACAAAAGTAAAAAATTTACAACACCATTTTTTTTCTTTCCATTATATATGCACTTTATCTGTGTTTTACTGAAAACAAACTATTTGATTACTTTTTCAAAACATTTATTCCAACTCCTTAATGCTTGTTTAAGACCATAAGTTGATCTTACGAGCTTACAAGCATTGTCGCCTTTTCGAAACCTTATAAACATGACACATATAAAATCTCTTCTAGGTCACCATTTAGAAAAATTATCGTAATGCCCATTTGCCCTATTTCGTAGTCATAATAAGCAGCGACTGTAAGTCGAATCCGAATAGATTTAAGTATGGCGACCGAAGAAAACATTTCATCATAACTAACATCTTGAATTTGATGAAAACTTTCCTCCACCAACCATTCCTTATAGATATTGAAATGACCTACTGCTCTTGATGTCTAAAATTAGTATCAAACGTCATCTACGCTTGTGCACTAACCTCGGATGTTAAAAACAATGGATTGTTTGGATGAAATAAGTTAAAACAATTATCTAATTACATTTAAATATATATCACAGCAGAATAAAAAATATATCTGTTACTTCATCATATATACCAGAATTAATACAATGAAAAAATCTCAACAATTGTCTATGAATTAAATTACTTCAATCTTCGCAAAATTTGTCGACGATACAAATATGATATGATAGGATTGTATAAAATAATTAACATGTAGACGCGATTTACAATTAGGATTCCTTTACTTTTTCGCTACATTTACCTACAAGATTTACAGACGCATGGACATATAAAATAAAACAGGAAAAGTGATCGACTAGTTTTGGCCTACGCCTAACTCTATATAGCCCAGCCAATGGTTATTGTATATAAAAAGACTGCTTATGTACCCTTTTGAGATCGAGCCAAAGTAGTTTTGTTTCATGATCTTCTCCTGCATTAAATACTTGTTAGCCCATAAAACTTCGTAACACTAGCAAACAAGGAACTTACATAACCCAAAAACATCACATTATATTATACCACCATAATCAATCATCATTAATATGGGGTAACTATAGTAATATCAGCATAGAACTATCAGATATCACATAAATTTAATAACCCTCAATGTCAACGGACATAAAATAAATCAACAGCAACAAATTCCATCATATATGTAAGAATAACCCAGCATTGGTAACATAACATCAATAGCATAATTGGAAGTATAAATCCAGCTAATGTGTATTAACTACTCCATATTAGTAACACAAACTTAAACTCATCAAGTGTTTACTAATTACTCTATATTAGTAACACGGACATCAACATCATCAATAGAACAAACCCATAAAAACAACACAACATCCACGTAGTAATAATGGTAAAACATCACATAACTCGTCCTATTGCAATTTCATCTCAACACAATAGACATGTATGATAATTCCAATCAACACATGCATCACAACAATCCAAAATGTTGTATTCATCCCTATTATTTATACTTAATTATAAAATCATCTTACTATTACTTATTTTAAAAATATTTTTATCCCTTTGATCCCAAAGCAATAATATTTTCCCAAAATGATAATATACTTCAAAAATCAAATGGTTATTGAGAAAGAAAAATTTAACGAGGATTTGCGATTTTCCTTTTGGTTAGCGATCTTCTCTTCATTTTCCTTCGTTCCTCCTTATTACTTCCTTTCCTGCATCTCATCTTCTACACGCTCTCGCCTTCCATGTCCCGCCTTCCTGCCTTCTCTTCAGATGTCAATTCTACTACCATATCTGGTAGACTGTACAATTCGAATGCAATTATCGGCTTCGGTCTGACTCATCTAGTCTCAGCTATCAATTTCCCTCCCCTTGGTTCACATTAGTCCAGGAGATCTTCTCTCTTTGGCTCCAGGTTTCTGCTCCATCGTTGGCCGATAATCTATTTGCATTTTTGTCCAACTCTCTATCTATAGCTCATTCAAAGCCATTATCCGGTTTTGAGGTTGTCTCCTTGAGAAGTCTTCGAACCCTATTTCTAACCTCCTTGAGGTGGCAGTCTGTCTTGGTTTTGGCCAGTGGGTGGATACTAATCTGCCAAGTTTTAGGGTCGAGGAAATTACTTTTGAATGTGAAAATGCTTGTTTGGCTATTGGTAACAATATGGTAGATGGCAATGTAAATGTTGAATGTGGAGTTGATGTTTTTGGCGCTGATGTTAATACTAATATGGAAGAGAGGAATGAAGACACAGCTGATGCTTATGTCATTTCCAAATCCAAAACGTTTCCTGATAGAAGTATTTCTAGTATTAATGGACATGTCTCTCATTCAGCAATGAATGAGTTGCCTCCCCAGTCTAATAATGCTGCCCCTACTGCTAATGTTGGCTAGCCTGTTGTAGTGTCTGATCCAGTATGTCTCAAGATATGGTCTTTTCTATTCCATTCCCTACCCAGAAATGTAGGTGTTTGCACACCTATTGACTTTGAAATTGAGGAGGAGAATTGAAATATGATTCCTCCGCCTATTATTATGCAAACAGGTGCTGAATACTAGTCAGATTTCTCGGTAAGTTTCTTCTTAGATACCAATCACTTGATTTAAGACGGTAGAAATCTGTGTCGTCAATTATGGAAACTTCGAGATGATCTGTGGGTAATATATGTTGACTCAATGTACTTTTTTAAGTTCTCTAGAAATGAGAAATGCCAGCATGTTTTTGAAGCCAATCCATCTTTCATTGATGGAAAACCATTTGTTATCACTCTTTGTTCTTCTTCTATGGCTATTGCTCGAGAACATGTTATGTCTACTCCTATTTGGACTTACTTTTTGCACATTCAATCTATTTTATAGCCGTCGATTAGATTGAATTGGTTAGCAGGCACCATAGGTAAATTGAAATGTTTTGACTCGAATATTGTACCTCATGAGAAATAGGTTTATGTTAAGTGTGACGACCCGCCCTTCTACTACCAGAAAGACGTATCATCATTAAGAAAGAAAGGGATAGAAAATAGAAAAGAAAGAGAAAGAAAGAACAGCAACATCAGAATCTCACAGCGAATCGGAACAAAATATAATATATCACATAAATATTACATAGTTTTACATATATCAGAGTTATACAATATCAATACATGTGACAGTCATACATACATCTATCATTATATACATCAGAGGTACGGTACATATCAACTAATACAGCGGAACTAGATAGATAGCTATATACGTCTGGAATCTCCTGCTCCAAGCTCCTCCAAAAATCAACTCCGAAACCTATCACTTGGTTACTCATAAAAATTTGAGTACCCAAGAGTTTATGAAAATACAAAATATAAACTCCGGGTCAGACATGGGTCTGGTATGAGTAAACGGTTTAAAATTGTTTAACTTTGAAAAACATTTTGAAAATAAAGGTATCACGTAAGACTCCCCACACATAAATACGGGTAAGTTTTCACCTTACGCTAACCAAAACATTTTATAGGAAATCCAGTGATATTATAATAGTGTCTTGGGTTTTCAAGTAAACATAAAATAGCCGAAATTGTTACATGATTAAATTCCAGCTACTAGCCACAAAAGTGGGTAATACAAATCAAAACCGTAGGGTCTCGTAGGGAAAATGGATTTCCAACAATGGCAGGGCTACTGGGGTACCGCCCGTCATAGTACAGGGCCTAGATCACTGTACCGAGGATCACTCCCGACCCCCTACAACACAAGGCCGGAATCATTCCTTACTGAACAGTCCCGAACAAGATAAACCCCGCAGTTGGCGCGACCAACCGCTCACTAAGCCGAAATATAAAAGGGACATCTAGACAGGGGAAATATCTTGTCCTGCTTGGGCATGACCCATCTAACCTTGCTGCATCTCCCCTGTTTTAGCCATTCCCGGTTGATGAGGCTTGAGGCTGTGATTACCTTTATAGAACATATCACTTAGAATGCTCATCGTCCGCCTGACGATGTGCTGAAAGCATTCAATCCATACAAGTTCGTTTCGGGTTCGAACGAAACCGAAGGTATTATCTCGTCACACTCATTTTGGAATCACCCTCAGAGTCAACGACGATAACCCTTGCCTTCTGAAACCATCATCTCGATTTTCATTTCAGGATTCACGATCTAACGTTTAAATTGGATCGATGTGGTTTTCGAAGAATCAAAATTGATTCTTCCGATCCCGGTCTCATCGAATCCAAACGCCATCTTAAGGGCCAAGTTGTCTACTTAACTTAACAGTTTAAATAATTTAAATTCAACAATTGAATTAACATAGCATTTATCACAGATAAAACATATACAAGCATCATAGATATAACATAACATACCTCAGAACATCACAGAATATCATTAATTTAAACATCACAAACCAGACATTCTACATACTCAACAATCCATAAGCAATTACCTGTAAATCTTATTTACAATTAATCCAATTTAGAATTAATTACCTGAGAGTTAACCACTTAACTCTATTTAATTAATCATTAACTAACAATTAATTACCTATTTCATTTCAAATCATGTAATTGATGACTTCTTAATTTATTATTAAGTCTTAATTTTATTTCACACTATTACTTAATTACTTCCTTAATCAAGTTATTTAACTTTAATTAACCATTCCTCTATCATTAATCAATAACCTTAATTGTTATTTAATAAACTTAATTGCCCATTTATTTATTTACTAATTTCTAAATTAATCATTATTAATTCTTAATTAAATCACTTGATTTATTAACCGTCACCCATTCATAAATTAACTTAAATAGTTGATTACAAATTCAATTATTAATTATAATCCATAACCAATTATAATCAAAATTCATTATTCTTAATTACTTCCTGAAAATAATCAATTTACATTAATTACTCAACTTAATTGACATTTTTAAAAGAAATCTTCTTAAATAAATCTGTCTCTAATTGCAAACTTGTATTAATAAGATTTATACTTATCTTATATTACCTACCTAATTTGAATAATAATTATGAGCTTAAAACACATTAAAGTATTAGCTTAAGTAATTAACTTGTATCTGAGTTTTAGTTAAAAAATAATAATTAACATTTGTTATTCAACTTAATTAACCTTTAAAGGAAATTTTCTTTAATTAAGAGAATCAAGATACTACTACCGCGAACTTAAATGTAAATCGGTTTCAAATTTGACTTAACTTTATACTTAACTATGTAAATTACTTGATTAAAATAAAAATCAAGGCTTAAACATCGTTAAGTAATAATGAAAGATAATTAAAAGACATGTAACTAGTCTCTAACTTAAAACAACTTAACAGTTACTTAGATTTCAATAATAATCTTGATGAAAAAGATTTTCACCCAACCTTACTTTGAAAGTTCATAACGGCAGTTTACGAATCCCGGGTCTCCTCCTATTCAATCTCGAGTGCAGCTTCAGTTTGCATGCAAATCCTTCCCGAGTCGCCTCCTGGAAACCATTCTTCTTCTCCTTATTTTTTTCTCTGTAACTTTTTTTCTCTCATTATCTTTAAGTTTAAACAACTGCTGATGACAACTCGCGTGAACACGGGTCCTAACACGATCCAACCCACCCCCTTACTCGAGTACCCACTCGAGTATCACCCGATACAAAGCCACGCACGATCCTACTGACACGCTCACGCCACCGTGCACATGCACGGTGGTTCGCCTCTCCTCCGGTGGCTCGCGCCAGCATCCACAAACCCCAAATTGTCTTGATGATCGATATCAAACCACCAAAAAACCCTTCTCCCCTCCAACACTGACCACCGGAGGCGAAATCCCCTCATCCATGTCACGCCCATACCTTCCTCGGCCTTCACTCACAACCACGAGCCATTCGATCAATTCATGGAGATGAAAACCTTGATTTACAGAACATATAAATTTAAGAACCCAAAACCCTACTTACACCTCGACCTAAAAATCCTTGCACTGGAAAAATTATTCGACATTTTTCCCATGTTAAATCATTCACAAGCTTGCTTCATGTTAATTTACAACAATTAAAATGTACCGGATCGTACAAAATTGACAAAAACCTATTTCAGCTTCCTTTAAAAATTGCTCTTGTGATTTCTACTTAAAAATCATAATTTTTATATTAAAAATCCTAACTATGTATATGAAATCAAAATATGTTATTAAATCCCCAAATTTAAACATTCGAACTTTTGATTTTGAAACCCTTTTACCTGTAACTTGAATATACAGTGTTAATAAAATACTGTTAAACTTTCACAAGGTTGCAGGCCTTTAATTCAAGATAAACAACTTGAATTAGCAATCATACCAAGGTTCAAATCATTTATATGAGGAAGTATTTGCCAATTTTCCTATTTTGCTTTGTTCAGATACTCAACATTTCTGAAGAACACTATATATGTTACCATAGCAACAAAAGTACCCAGGAATACTTATTTAAACAGATATCAAAACACATACCAATTTTAAGCTAAGATACAAGTTTAAATAGAAAATAGGTAAGCTTACTCACCCAAAAGGATTACAGATGAAAACTTGAAACAGATGAATTCGATGATGACAGAAGACAGCAGTTTGAAGTTGTTGAATTCTTGAAATTTGTTTCTTTTTCTTCTTCTCAGGTTTGTTTACATAAGTTTAATGACTGAACTAAATGACATATATATATATATATATATATATATATATATATATAAATAGAATGATGTGCTATTTACAGCTAAGAACAGTTTTTCCCTTTTTTATTATATGATATTAGCTTCTCAAATAAGCCTTCCCTAGATATAATAACATTTTGCTATATCTTGTTGTACTAAGAGCTGAGATCAATCAAACATTTCGGCTGGGAGATTGTTATAAAACCTGAAAGGACAGTATGCAGTGCTAATTAAATGCATGTCTTCAAATTTGTTAACAAAAGTTTCTAATATTAGTTGATATTTTTTTTCTGGGCAAAGATATCTTGTATAGATATGTACTTCAGGTATGCATAGCTTGTATAAGAAGTTTGAAATAAAAACATTTTTTCCTTCTTTCAGGTAGGTATTTGGTTGTGCATAGGAAGATATTTTATTTTATATTTTGCTGAGATATTACTTTGTGAAAGAAAGTTATCCTTTTTTCTTATTTTGTAACTTGAATAATTATATCCATACTTGTCTTATATTATTTATACTTTGGCCTAGTTTTTCATTTTATTCTATATTTTGTTCTTAAATTAAATTCTGCATTTTATATTTCATTTAATTTCTTGTTTGTAGTTATATGTTTATCTCTATTTCCTATTACATTTGATTATCAACACTTAAGTCATTTTGCATACATTTACTTACCCATATTAATTTGTATTTGTACCTTAGCTAACAATAATTAAATATGTACAATATAATTTACTTACAATCATATTTATATGTCATATCTATTTTCATTTTAACTATAAATTATTAAGTTATCCATGTGCTTGACTTACATTTATACCTATTTCCATACTTATATTTTATATTAATAAGCTTTGATTTTATTTTGAACATTATTTTCTATATGTTGCATTTATATACTTATAATAAGAAAAGTATTTTCCCTTGATTATACAAGATAAAATTTATTTTAAATATTCTTAGGAGATTTTATTTTAAATTTCCAAATTAATCTCCTTTTCAAAATACAGTTTATATAAATAAATAGCAAAAATTCCAAAATCATATTTATTTAAATATGATCAATTCACATTTTATATTTAATTAGATTAAACATTTATTAAAATAACCGGGGCCAAAATCCAGGGTCGTTACATTCCTTCCCCCTTAAACGAATTTCGTCTCCGAAATTTAAAACAAAGATAATTTAAAAGCTGTTATGCCAACCATTCAAACATACATATCATTCACATATTAGCAAACAATCAAACAGTCTATCCTAACAAACATCACTAACTATCTGAACACAAATTCAAATAAACTTTCCTAAAATTATCGAGAGTTTGTCTCTAGATGATCAACAATCCAAACTGGATTCCTGACCACAGTTAAATTCGACTCAACTTCCAAATTCCTGAACTACTGGTTCAACAACTAATGATGAATCATGAACAAATTTCTAAGATAGGATATACGGAATACACAATGAATTCCAGACACCTGTTCTAGCAATTCAATACTAAATCTACAGTTTAACTCTTCCAAATTTTATTGACTTGTTTACAGAATTTTCAAAATCTATTCAATCAAGCCTGTACGATGTACATATATCATTCGTACGCAATATCAAATCTGATCGCTCGCTTGATCACACAATTTCATTTCCGAACTAGTATCGTCCACCCGACTTCCTAGTACGGACTCAGAACTGGTTTTCTTGATCAGAACTGTCATTCTCCTTGCATAGTCACAACTATGATAGAGAATTTCCAAAATCAATCAAAATCCATATCCATGGTTCGTCGTCGAAAATCGAGTGAAAAATCCTAACTCGGATCGATATATAATTATCTCGAAATTCTGTGCTCGAATCTGGATCAAATCGTCATGCGAATAAAATAATAGATACCTACATCCTACGTATTTATATCTATTGGTTATCAACTATATTAATTTCTTTTATTCACATTATTTTGATTTCTATCCACTTGGAATAATTTTCTCAATATCAAATTTTATTTAAGAATTTCACCACTTGTTTCTTAAGTTTAATATAAGCATTATATATATACTCTTATATTACTCTACCACTTTAGCCTTCATACCTTCTTATTTTCTGAATTTCTAATTTCTTGTGAATTCAATTTTCTTCAACTATGAATATTTAATTTTATTGACTATCTTTCATTTATAACTGATTTCTATCATTATTTGAAATTAATTTCATCCACTAATTTATTTTCAATTTCCAATTTGAAATTGTTTTATTGCTAATTTTTTTTTATAGTTTTCAAATTCTGAAAAGTTTTGACATATTCTCCATTTATTTAGCATTACATATTTCCATAAGCACATATGTAAGGTTCCAATCCTCATCACAATTAATTCCAATCAATTCTCAAACCATTCTCTTTAGTTTAAAGGGATTTACAACTTACTTGCTTATATAATCCATTTAAGCAAAACAAACTCATATTCAAAATCATCTTATTTTGCTTCCAATAATTCATAGAATTTTATCTAATTCTCATTTACTTCAAACAACCCATTTAATGTAACAACCCATTTCCTTATGCAATTTAACATATCATTGTGAATAAATAATCACTTAAGCTTTATGACCATTTTAAACTGATTCCATCTCAATTTACACTTAGCTCCACCACAATTAAATTATTCACAATCCTTTCATTGCATTTTCTTTCATTACAAAAGTTTGATTTCCAAATCATTTATTTAAACTCGACAACCAATATTTTAAATTAATCATTTCACAATTTACTTAAGTCATTTATTTTCTTCAAACTGTTTCACCCAACCACTTAGGTTTATTCTATTTCACCAATTTCCATTCAAATCTTTGATTCAATTTACCTTTAATCAAATCCCCAATTATTTACTGATTAGTATATTTCTTTTTTTTCTTTATTTTATCCATTCTTAAATTTTAACTTACTTTAACAATTCATTATTGAGTTTATAATAAAGTCATTTAATTTATGCTTGGGTTAGAATTGTTTACACTCACACCAATTTTTTTTTATCCAAATTCAAGGCTTACTTGGTTTATATTTACTTATTTACGTAAGAATTTTATTTCATTCAATTTTATCTATAACTCGACTGAATTCATTCAAATTCAGTTTTATTCTAACTCAACTTCAGTTAAATTTTAGTTACTTACCATTCTTTAAATTATTTCTCAATATGTGAGCTCAAAACTTATTTATGTACTTACCAGCTTATATTACTCATTTAGGTCATTTCATCTTATAATCACAATTTCAGATTATATATATATAACACTTACTATATTAAAGTACAAATTTTCGTTTTACAATTACAATCATTTTACCTTCAAATTTTATATCCAATTAAGTTCATATGGAACTTCAATTCCATTTAACTTACCTCAGGTTAAGCTCCAATATGTTTTCTTATTTTCATTAACTTAAGTTAAAATTTAATTCCGGGATTACAATTCCCGATTTCTTTTTATTAATATCAACTTTACTTTGTAAGCTCGACAGTTGATTCCTTTAAACGTTCGCATTATCTAAATAGAATTTCTTAGAATTCAATTGCCCGGTTTTCATTTCCAAAACCATTTTTGAAATGATAACTACACATACCTACCTGGTGTCAAATCAAAATTTCAAATTCCAAACACTTGTTTTCACCAAAACAAGTTTTCTCTTTTTGAAAATTTCTAAAACACATGCATACTGAACAAGCCCAAACAATTATCATGACCAACTATCCTGGTAGCAATCCATCACTTTAGAAACTCGAAAATGAATACTGATGATGTGGCCATCACCATCAGGATTATTTTCCAGCGACTGAAGTGAGTTCAGTGCTTCCTTACTTCCACAATTTCCTCCCAAAACAATTTCCATTCAACAATATTTTCCAAAACAATATTCCATTATTGCCTTTCAAACTTTGAAAAAACACATTTCAAACATTCCCAAGATTTTTAATTTAAATTCATTTAAACACTTTTCAAATTCCCGGGACTTAAATTCTGTTTAATCAAATTTTAGTTATATTCCTTTTTATTTAAACCATACTTAGATAATTTAATTGGGTTATAAACCACTCAAATTTTAATATTTTTATTCAATTATAGTATTAACAACCAAACATCCAAATATATATATAATAATTTCAGAAAAATATTTCTTTTATGCCAAAATATAATTTTGGGTAAAATTATTTCATTTACCCTACTTTAAAAACAATACTATGTCGGTCTACCTTGTGTAAGAGTTTAGAAATTCCTATCGATGAAATGGCGTCCCACACATCGACCAGAATCCATAAACACTCAACAGATAAGTCAACACAATATAAAAACAATTTTATAATCACTAACAAATACGCGCTCATATCTATTAATACACTCAAACACATTTTAGAGTTCTACAAACTCTATTTTATGAGTAATTCCTTCCAGAGCCAAGGTTATTACCAACCTATGCTCTAATACCAACTGTGACGACCCGCCCTTCTACTACCAGAAAGACGTATCATGATTAAGAAAGAAAGGGATAGAAAATAGAAAAGAAAGAGAAAGAAAGAACAGCAACATCAGAATCTCACAGCGAATTGGAACAAAATATAATATATCACATAAATATTACATAGTTTTACATATATCAGAGTTATACAATATCTATACATGTGACAATCATACATACATCTATCATTATATACATCAGAGGTACGGTATATATCAACTAATACAGCGGAACTAGATAGATAGCTATATACGTCTGGAATCTCCTGCTCCAAGCTCCTCTAGAAATCAAGTCCGAAACCTATCACTTGGCTACTCATAAAAATTTGAGTACCCAAGAGTTTATGAAAACACAAAATATAAACTCCGGGTCAGACATGGGTCTGGTATGAGTAAACGGTTTAAAGTTGTTTAACTTTGAAAAACATTTTGAAAATAAAGGTATCACGTAAGACTCCCCACACATAAATACGGGTAAGTTTTTACCTTACGCTAACCAAAACATTTCATAGGAAATCCAATGATATTATAATAGTGTCTAGGATTTTCATGTAAATAGAAAATAGCCGAAATTGTTACATGATTAAATTCCAGCTACTAGCCACAAAAGTGGGTAATACAAATCAAAACCGTAGGGTCTCGTAGGGAAAATGGATTTCCAACAATGGCAGGGCTATTGGGGTACCGCCCGTCACAGTGCGGGGACTAGATCACCATACCGAGGATCACGCCCGACTCCCTACAACACAAGGCCGGAACCATTCCTTACTGATCAGTCCCGAACAAGATAAACCCCGCAGTTGGCGCGACCAACCGCTCACTAAGCCAAAATATAAAAGGGACATCTAGACAGGGGAAATATCTTTTCCTGCTTGGGCATGACCCACCTAACCTTGCTGCATCTCCCCTGTTTTAGCCATTCCCGGTTGATGAGGCTTGAGGCTGCGATTACCTTTATAGAACATATCACTTAGAATGCTCATCGTCTGCCTGACGATGTGCTGAAAGCATTCAATTCATACAAGTTCGTTCCGGGTTCGAACGAAACCGAAGGTATTATCTCATCACACTCATTTTGGAATCACCCTCAGAGTCAACAACGATAACCCTTGCCTTCTAAAAACACCATCTCGATTTTCATTTCAGGATTCACGATCTAACGTTTAAATTGGATCGATGTGGTTTTCAAAGAATCAAAATTGATTCTTCCGATCCCGGTCTCATCGAATCCAAACGCCATCTTAAGGGCCAAGTTGTCTACTTAACTTAACAGTTTAAATAATTTAAATTCAACAATTGAATTAACATAGCATTTATCACAGATAAAACATATACAAGCATCATAGATATAACATAACATACCTCAGAACATCACAGAATATCATTAATTTAAACATCACAAACCAGACATTCTACATACTCAACAATCCATAAGCAATTACCTGTAAATCTTATTTATAATTAATCCAATTTAGAATTAATTACCTGAGAGTTAACCACTTAACTCTATTTAATTAATCATTAACTAACAATTAATTACCTATTTCATTTCAAATCATGTAATTGATGACTTCTTAATTTATTATTAAGTCTTAATTTTATTTCACACTATTACTTAATTACTTCCTTAATCAAGTTATTTAACTTTAATTAACCATTCCTCTATCATTAATCAATAACCTTAATTGTTATTTAATAAACTTAATTGCCCATTTATTTATTTACTAATTTCTAAATTAATCATTATTAATTCTTAATTAAATCACTTGATTTATTAACCGTCACCCATTCATAAATTAACTTAAATAGTTGATTACAAATTCAATTATTAATTATAATCCATCACCAATTATAATCAAAATTCATTATTCTTAATTACTTCCTGAAAATAATCAATTTACATTAATTACTCAACTTAATTGACATTTTTAAAAGAAATCTTCTTAAATAAATCTGTCTCTAATTGCAAACTTGTATTAATAAGATTTATACTTATCTTATATTACCTACCTAATTTGAATAATAATTATGAGCTTAAAACACATTAAAGTATTAGCTTAAGTAATTAACTTGTATCTGAGTTTTAGCTAAAAAATAATAATTAACATTTGTTATTCAACTAAATTAACCTTTAAAGGAAATTTTCTTTAATTAAGAGAATCAAGATACTACTACTGCGAACTTAAATGTAAATCGGTTTCAAATTTAACTTAACTTTATACTTAACTATGTAAATTACTTGATTAAAATAAAAATCAAGGCTTAAACATCGTTAAGTAATAATGAAAGATAATTAAAAGACATGTAACTAGTCTCTAACTTAAAACAACTTAACAGTTACTTAGATTTCAATAATAATCTTGATGAAAAAGATTTTCACCCAACCTTACTTTGAAAGTTCATAACGGCAGTTTACAAATCCCGGGTCTCCTCCTATTCAATCTCGAGTGCAGCTTCGGTTTGCATGCAAATCCTTCCCGAGTCGCCTCCTGGAAACCATTCTTCTTCTCCTTATTTTTTTCTCTGTAACTTTTTTTCTCTCATTATCTTTAAGTTTAAACAACTTCTGATGACAACTCGCGTGAACACGGGTCCTAACACGATCCAACCCACCCCCTTACTCGAGTACCCACTCGAGTATCACTCGATACAAATCCACCCACGATCCTACTGACACGCTCACGCCACCGTGCACATGCACGGTGGTTCGCCTCTCCTCCGGTGGCTCGCGCCAGCATCCACAAACCCCAAATTGTCTCGATGATCGATATCAAAGCCCAGATTTTCGAATAATAACCGGAGTCAAAAAAAATGCCTGAAGCTCGAACCACTATTTCGAGCAACCACTAAAAAACCCTTTGCCCCTCTAACACTGACCACCGGAGGCGAAATCCTCTCATCCATGTCACGTCCATACCTTCCTCCGCCTTCACTCACAACCACGAGCCATTCGATCAATTCATGGAGATGAAAACCTTGATTTACAGAACATATAAATTTAAGAACCCAAAACCCTACTTACGCCTCGACCTAAAAATCCTTGCACTGGAAAAATTATTCGACATTTTTCCCATGTTAAATCATTCACAAGCTTGCTTCATGTTAATTTACAACAATTAAAATGTACCGGATCGTACAAAATTGACAAAAACCTATTTCAGCTTCCTTTAAAAATTGCTCTTGTGATCTCTACTTAAAAATCATAATTTTTATATTAAAAATCCTAACTATGTATATGAAATCAAAATATGTTATTAAATCCCCAAATTTAAACATTCGAACTTTTGATTTTGAAACCCTTTTACCTGTAACTTGAATATACAGTGTTAATAAAATACTGTTAAACTTTCACAAGGTTGCAGGCCTTTAATTCAAGATAAACAACTTGAATTAGCAATCATACCAAGGTTCAAATCATTTATATGAGGAAGTATTTGCCAATTTTCCTATTTTGCTTTGTTCAGATACTCAACATTTCTGAAGAACACTATATATGTTACCATAGCAACAAAAGTACTCAGGAATACTTATTTAAACAGATATCAAAACACATACCAATTTTAAGCTAAGATACAAGTTTAAATAAAAAATAGGTAAGTTTACTCACCCAAAAGGATTACAGATGAAAACTTGAAACAGATGAATTCGATGATGACAGAAGACGGCAGTTTGAAGTTGTTGAATTCTTGAAATTTTTTCTTTTTCTTCTTTTCAGGTTTGTTTACATAAGTTTAATGACTGAACTAAATGACATATATATATACAAATAGAATGATGTGCTATTTACAGCTAAGAACTGTTTTTCCCTTTTTTATTATATGATATTAGCTTCTCAAATAAGCCTTCCCTAGATATAATAACATTTTGCTATATCTTGTTGTACTAAGAGCTGAGATCAATCATACATTTCGGCTGGGAGATTGTTATAAAACCTGAAAGGACAGTATGCAGTGCTAATTAAATGCATGTCTTCAAATTTGTTAACAAAAGTTTCTGATATAAGTTGATTTTTTTTTTTCTGGGCAAAGATATCTTGTATAGATATGTACTTCAGGTATGCATAGCTTGTATAAGAAGTTTGAAATAAAAACATTTTTTCCTTCTTTCAGGTAGGTATTTGGTTGTGCATAGGAAGATATTTTATTTTATATTTTGCTGAGATATTACTTTGTGAAAGAAAGTTATCCTTTTTTCTTATTTTGTAACTTGAATAATTATATCCATACTTGTCTTATATTATTTATATTTTGGCCTAGTTTTTCATTTTATTATATATTTTGTTCTTAAATTAAATTCTGTATTTTATATTTCATTTAATTTCTTGTTTGTAGTTATTTTATCTCTATTTCCTATTACATTTGATTATCAACACTTAAGTCATTTTGCATACATTTACTTACCCATATTAATTTGTATTTGTACCTTAGCTAACAATACAAATTCAAATTCGAATAAACTTTCCTAAAATTATCGAGAGTTTGTCTCTAGATGATCAACAATCCAAACTGGATTCCTGACCACAGTTAAATTCGACTCAACTTCCAAATTCCTGAACTACTGGTTCAACAACTAACGATGAATCATGAACAAATTTCTAAGATAGGATATACGGAATACACAATGAATTCCAGACACCTGTTCTAGCAATTCAATACTGAAATCTACAGTTTAACTCTTCCAAATTTTATTGACTTGTTTACAGAATTTTCAAAATCTATTCAATCAAGCCTGTACGATGTACATATATCATTCGTACGCAATATCAAATCTGATCGCTCGCTTGATCACACAATTTCATTTCCGAACTAGTATCGTCCACCCGACTTCCTAGTACGGACTCAGAACTGGTTTTCTTGATCAGAACTGTCATTCTCCTTGCATAGTCACAACTATGATAGAGAATTTCCAAAATCAATCAAAATCCATATCCATGGTTCGTCGTCGAAAATCGAGTGAAAAATCCTAACTCGGATCGATATATAATTATCTCGAAATTCTGTGCTCGAATCTGGATCAAATCGTCATGCGAATAAAATAATAGATACCTACATCCTACGTATTTATATCTATTGGTTATCAACTATATTAATTTCTTTTATTCACATTATTTTGATTTCTATCCACTTGGAATAATTTTCTCAATATCAAATTTTATTTAAGAATTTCACCACTTGTTTCTTAAGTTTAATATAAGCATTATATATATACTCTTATATTACTCTACCACTTTAGCCTTCATACCTTCTTATTTTCTGAATTTCCAATTTCTTGTGAATTCAATTTTCTTCAACTCTGAATATTTAATTTTATTGACTATCTTTCATTTATAACCGATTTCTATCATTATTTGAAATTAATTTCATCCACTAATTTATTTTCAATTTCCAGTTTGAAATTGTTTTATTGCTATTTTTTTTTATAGTTTTCAAATTCTGAAAAGTTTTGACATATTCTCCATTTATTTAGCATTACATATTTCCATAAGCACATATGTAAGGTTCCAATCCTCATCACAATTAATTCCAATCAATTCTCAAACCATTCTCTTTAGTTTAAAGGGATTTACAACTTACTTGCTTATATAATCCATTTAAGCAAAACAAACTCATATTCAAAATCATCTTATTTTGCTTCCAATAATTCATAGAATTTTATCTAATTCTCATCTACTTCAAACAACCAATTTAGTGTAACAACCCATTTCCTTATGCAATTTAACAATATCATTGTGAATAAATAATCACTTAAGCTTTATGACTATTTTAAACTGATTCCATCTCAATTTACACTTAGCTCCACCACAATTAAATTATTCACAATCCTTTCATTGCATTTTCTTTCATTACAAAAGTTTGATTTCCAAATCATTTATTTAAACTCGACAACCAATATTTTAAATTAATCATTTCACAATTTACTTAAGTCATTTATTTTCTTCAAACTGTTTCACCCAACCACTTAGGTTTATTCTATTTCACCAATTTCCATTCAAATCTTTGATTCGATTTACCTTTAATCAAATCCCCAATTATTTACTGATTAGTATATTTCTTTTTTTTCTTTTTTTATCCATTCTTAAATTTTAACTTACTTTAACAATTCATTATTGAGTTTATAATAAAGTCATTTAATTTATGCTTGGGTTAGAATTGTTTACACTCACACCAATTTTTTTTAATCCAAATTCAAGGATTACTTGGTTTATATTTACTTATTTACGTAAGAATTTTATTTCATTCAATTTTATCTATAACTCGACTGAATTCATTCAAATTCAGTTTTATTCTAACTCAACTTCAGTTAAATTTTAGTTCCTTACCATTCTTTAAATTATTTCTCAATATGTGAGCTCAAAACTTATTTATGTACTTACCATCTTATATTACTCATTTAGGTCATTTCATCTTATAACCATAATTTCAGATTATATATATATATATATATATATATAACACTTACTATATTAAAGTATAAATTTTCGTTTTACAATTACAATCATTTTACCTTCAAATTTTATACCAATTAAGTTCATTCTGAACTTCAATTTCATTTAACTTACCTCAGGTTAAGCTCCAATATGCTTTCTTATTTTCATTAACTTAAGTTAAAATTTAATTCCGGGATTACAATTCCCGATTTCTTCTTATTAATATCAACTTTACTTTGTAAGCTCGATAGTTGATTCCTTTAAACGTTCACATTATCTAAATAGAATTTCTTAGAATTCAATTGCCCGGTTTTCATTTCCAAAACCATTTTTGAAATGATAACTACACATACCTACCTGGTGTCAAATCAAAATTTCAAATTCCAAAATCTTGTTTTCACCAAAACAAATTTTCTCTTTTTGAAAATTTCTAAAACACATGCATACTGAACAAGCCCAAACAATTATCATGACCAACTATCCTGGTAGCAATCCATCACTTTAGAAACTCGAAAATGAATACTGATGATGTGGCCATCACCATCAGGATTATTTTCCAGCGACTGAAGTGAGTTCAGTGCTTCCTTACTTCCACAATTTCCTCCCAAATCAATTTCCATTCAACAATATTTTCCAAAACAATATTCCATTATTGCCTTTCAAACTTTGAAAAAACACATTTCAAACATTCCCAAGATTTTTAATTTAAATTCATTTAAACACTTTTCAAATTCCCGGGACTTAAATTCTGTTTAATAAAATTTTAGTTATATTCCTTTTTATTTAAACCATACTTAGATAATTTAATTGGGTTATAAACCACTCAAATTTTAATATTTTTATTCAATTATAGTATTAACAACCAAACATCCAAATATATATATAATAATTTCAGAAAAATATTTCTTTTATGCCAAAATATAATTTTGGGTAAAATTATTTCATTTACCCTACTTTAAAAACAATACTGTGTCGGTCCATCTTGTGTAAGAGTTTAGAAATTCCTATCGATGAAATGGCGTCCCACGCATCGACCAGAATTCATAAACACTCAACAGATAAGTCAACACAATATAAAAACAATTTTATAATCACTAACAAATACGCGCTCATATCTATTAATACACTCAAACACATTTTAGAGTTCTACAAACTCTATTTTATGAGTAATTCCTTCCAGAGCCATGGTTATTACCAACCTATGCTCTGATACCAACTGTGACGACCTGCCCTTCTACTACCAGAAAGACGTATCATCATTAAGAAAGAAAGGGATAGAAAATAGAAAAGAAAGAGAAAGAAAGAACAGCAACATCAGAATCTCACAGCGAATTGGAACAAAATATAATATATCACATAAATATTACATAGTTTTACATATATCAGAGTTATACAATATCTATACATGTGACAATCATACATACATCTATCATTATATACATCAGAGGTACGGTACATATCAACTAATACAGCGGAACTAGATAGATAGCTATATACGTCTGGAACCTCCTGCTCCAAGCTCCTCTAGAAATCAAATCCGAAACCTATCACTTGGCTACTCATAAAAATTTGAGTACCCAAGAGTTTATGAAAACACAAAATATAAACTCCGGGTCAGACATGGGTCTGGTATGAGTAAACGGTTTAAAGTTGTTTAACTTTGAAAAACATTTTAAAAATAAAGGTATCACGTAAGACTCCCCACACATAAATACGGGTAAGTTTTTACCTTACGCTAACCAAAACATTTCATAGGAAATCCAGTGATATTATAATAGTGTCTAGGGTTTTCAAGTAAATAGAAAATAGCCGAAATTGTTACATGATTAAATTCCAGCTACTAGCCACAAAAGTGGGTAATACAGTGTTAATAAAATACTGTTAAACTTTCACAAGGTTGCAGGCCTTTAATTCAAGATAAACAACTTGAATTAGCAATCATACCAAGGTTCAAATCATTTATATGAGGAAGTATTTGCCAATTTTGCTTTGTTCAGATACTCAACATTTCTGAAGAACACTATATATGTTACCATAGCAACAAAAGTACTCAGGAATACTTATTTAAACAGATATCAAAACACATACCAATTTTAAACTAAGATACAAGTTTAAATAGAAAATAGGTAAGTTTACTCACCCAAAAGGATTACAGTTGAAAACTTGAAACAGATGAATTCGATGATGACAGAAGACAGTAGTTTGAAGTTGTTGAATTCTTGAAATTTGTTTCTTTTTCTTCTTCTCAGGTTTGTTTAGATAAGTTTAATGACTGAACTAAATGACATATATATATATATATATATACAAACAGAATGATGTGCTATTTACAGCTAAGAACAGTTTTTCCCTTTTTTTATATATGATATTAGCTTCTCAAATAAGCCTTCCCTAGATATAATAACATTTTGCTATATCTTGTTGTACTAAGAGCTGAGGTCAATCTAACATTTCGGCTGGGAGATTGTTATAAAACCTGAAAGGACAATATACAGTGCTAATTAAATGCATGTCTTCAAATTTGTTAACAAAAGTTTCTGATATTATTTGATATTTTTTTTTCTGGGCAAAGATATCTTGTATAGATACATACTTCAGGTATGCATAGCTTGTATAAGAAGCTTGAAATAAAAACATTTTTTCCTTCTTTCAGGTAGGTATTTGGTTGTGCATAGGAAGATATTTTATTTTATATTTTGCTGAGATATTACTTTGTGAAAGAAAGTTATCCTTTTTCTTATTTTGTAACTTGAATAATTATATCCATACTTGTCTTATATTATTTATACTTTGGCCTAGTTTTTCATTTTATTCTATATTTTGTTCTTAAATTAAATTCTGTATTTTATATTTCATTTAATTTCTTGTTTGTAGTTATATGTTTATCTCTATTTCCTATTACATTTGATTATCAACACTTAAGTCATTTTGCATACATTTACTTACCCATATTAATTTGTATTTGTACCTTAGCTAACAATAATTAAATATGTACAATATAATTTACTTACAATCATATTTATATGTCATATCTATTTTCATTTTAACTATAAATTATTAAGTTATCCATGTGCTTGACTTACATTTATACCTATTTCCATATTTATATTTTATATTAATAAGCTTTGATTTTATTTTGAACATTATTTTCTATATGTTGCATTTATATACTTATAATAAGAAAAGTATTTTCCCTTGATTATACAAGATAAATTTTATTTTAAATATTCTTAGGAGATTTTATTTTAAATTTCCAAATTAATCTCCTTTTCAAAATACAATTTATATAAATAAATAGCAAAAATTCCAAAATCATATTTATTTAAGTATGATCAATTCACATTTTATATTTAATTAGATTAAACATTTATTAAAATAACCGGGGCCAAAATCCAGGGTCGTTACATTAAGGCTCTAATTGAAATATCTCCTGAAAAGCCTCTTCCATCCTTGATTAATGTTCAACTTGCTATTGGGCATGTTGCGGAAGTCCGTGTTTGATAACGATGGGCGCCTGACATTTGTTTCACTTGTCATTTAAATGGCCACCTTGCCGCCTCATGCAAGCATCTTCTCTCATCCATTGAGGCTCATTTTCCGCCCAAAATTCCTCTTCCCTGCCCTTGTTCGGATATGGGTTCCTTAGGTTAGGAACATCTCTTTCCAGACTTTTAGCCCGCCTGATGTTCGTTTTGCGCCTATTTCTGTAACGCCACTGTTTCTCCCATGATTGTGTCTCAGCCTACCTCCCCTCCAACCGAAGGTAATGTTTCCTTATGATTATTCCTTCTGATGTTATTGTTGATCATGTAACTTCAGGTGCCTCCCTAGCTATTATAATTGAGTGGAATTTTGATAAAAATGCGTGGATACACGAGCCATCTGAGATGCGATATGACCCAGCTCGAAATGAATTCCAAATATTTGTTAGTGAAGTTGAAGGTGAATTCAGGCGTCTTTTGTACTCTATAGTTGGGAAAATCTTTTTTTTTCTATTGATGGTGATCTTGGTGCTATGAGTAGGGTTGTTCTTGATGATGAAAGTTGGGATAGGAAATTTATCTGTTGTAAGGATTTCTCAGGTTATGTTTCGAACATTGTCACTCTTTTCGAGGGCTATCTTTATGTCATTGGCCTGGTCTCTACGGCTCAACTACGGACGACTAGCTTTTTGGTTATTTACAGTAGTTTAGGCACTATTTCCTAACTCCTGTTTTGTATTTTCCTTCCTAGTGATTAGAAAGTAACATTTGGTTTCACAATGCATTAGTCTAATTACAAGGTTGGCTATTTCTTTGGCTAACATTTTGGAGCTAGAAGGAGGGCACTCCCCCTAAAGCTCTCACCTTTCATAACTTTTTTATGTTTTGAACAAGGTTTATTAATGCCATCAAGTATCGATCTCAAAGATCAAACTCGTGACCTTTCATTACTTTTCTTCTCTACAAAAATTTAGTCTAACTCATTAGCATGGACCAAGTTCCTAAAATTGAAGACAACAACTCTAATGAGCATGGAACTAATGGAAATACCGTCGCTAGTGTTGCTTGCCCCATTCTTGGGCTCAGCAATGATATATGGTGTACCATATTACAACAATTAACAAACTAGGCACTTTGGTCTATGAAGTGCAAAGTCTAAGGATGCAACTGGACACCCAAGCTAATGCAGACTATTTCCCAATGGCTCTTTCTACAGTCGACCTAGTCTATCCACCTGTTCATTAACCTATCCTTCCTAATGCCTATAATTTCATGAACACTGTCGAGGTCCAGGATACAGTAGTGCCTGAAACCCACTCATGTATGTTCATGCTTATCCAAGGAGTTATACTATGCATGTTCCAAGTTACATTGTTAATACTACACTAGATGCGACTGCTCCCAAAGAACTAAGACATCGATGTTCCCACTCAACAGAATGGCCATATAATGACCTATGTTTTACGTATCAGAGAATCGCAAAATAGTTTTATTTTATTCACCTAAAGTTATATGACTCTAAGATTTTCAAAAGAGACTTTTAGGGACATCTTCCACATCTATGATTTTTGTCAAATTTCTATGTGACCATTATAACCCTGAAAGTCTTATCTAGACTATAACTTTTGATAGAAGCCGAATTAGGGTCGCAGTCTACTTCCCTTACTTCAGGATGATTGTTTCACATTCGTAGAGTGGTCATAACAGAAAAATGGACTTGTTGTTTGAAAGTTATTACAGCAAATTTTGATCGATGTTGGCTAGTTTTAATGGGTAATTAACTAAACTCATGCTTAGGTCCACTAATCCATTTTGAAATTTTTGCTAATAGATGGCTGTAAGAACATACCTAAGTCATTTCCTTCTTTTCTAAAATAGATCCAACCTCCATTAGCCCTAATTTCATCAAAAATCACATCATTTCCGTACTAATCTGAGCCAAATCATCGATTAGAGAGGGGATGAGCATAGAAGCCAGAGATTATCATTTTTATTGATTTGGGTGCTTCTTCCATGCTGTCTACTTCAGATCTAAGGAAAAAATTGCGTATTTTAGGTAATTAGTGAGTGGTTCTTAACCTCTCACTTATCTGTATTTTTTTATATAGTTAAAACGCTTATTTTTAAAGGATTTTCCAACTTTAATCCCTAATCCATATATGCTTATGACCAGATATTAGAGATTTTTAAATGATTTTTAAAATTGGTTTTGTAATTTATTAACTCGTGTCCATATGCTAGTATAATTTCCATCATTCGTATGCATATGTAAATGTAAAACTCAGATTTAGAGTAAAAATAGTTTAATTATCACATTCTCATGAATTGGTTGTACGAATGGACGTATATGCATGCTTTTCCATAATTGTATGTTGTGGTTTGATATTGTTTGCTAGTGCTTTTGATGTTAGGTAGATAGGTTGAGGGATTTAGGCAATTCTGAGGCAAAACAAGTCGAAATTAGACGAAACCTGGAAGCAAACTCTAGAGCATAGGAAGAGCTCGTTGTCGGAATCGCAACTCCAAATTCGTCGTGTATAGCGGTCGGTACCGCTCTCTATATTGGTCCATACCGGTAGTGACTTAGGGGATAGGGAGATGTTAGCTAGTGGAGGTTGCCTAATGTGATGAATTGGAGATTGCATAAGTGCTTATGGCGACTTGTTATTAGGATTCGAATTAGGATGCTTTGAAAATATGATGGCTTGATTTGGAGCAAAGAGATTAGGGTCAAAGCATATGTGCAAGAAACATTGGGAGCAAGTGATGGGATGGGAAGAGACTAATTGGCCAGTACAGAGGTCCGTACTGAGTTTGAAGACCGGTACTGAGTTCTGAGATCGTTACCGAGTTCAGAGATCGGTACTGAGCTCTCTTACTTGGTTGTATGGGAATGTAACTTTTGGGGGTTGGTGCGGGGGTTCGAGATGTCATGTTAGACATTTTGACTCATTCACATGATGATTGATGTTGATGTAACAACATAATGAAACTTAGAGTCTTTGGATGGTAACTCGATGTTGAATGGAGTTAGGTTCTGAAGAAGATGGATCGATGTAGAAAGGAGTCATAAAAAAGGGAAGTAGAATGGTTCCTCGAAGGTGATGGCTCGATGTTGAAAGAAGTCTCCTTTGACATGGTTTTCTCGAGCTACCCTCCTCTAGGATAATGAAAGCTAGTTAAAGCAAAGGAAAGGGCTCAGATATGCCTACTAAGGGATCGTTGATATTCAGAATGTTTTTTTATTATACTCAAAGTAGGGATATCATGAAAATGCTCATGGGTATGTTGAAAGTTACCCCAGATCGGTTGAATGGATCCGTGTACCTTGGATAGGTTAAATGGATCTAGTATCATCTTTAGGCTAAAGAGAGTACAATGAAAACTGGGATTTCTATTTGTCCCTGGCAGTAGAATGGTCATAAGAGTTATCGTATATCCAGAGTATATAGAGTGATAGTGAGGATTGTTCGATGCATGTTATGGTTGCTTTGATTTCTCTCCTGACAATCTATCACTCTAGCGTAGTCATTGAAGATAGGTATTGGAGATAGGAATATCTGGACACCCATTATCATACTTAGTCATATTTCACCTTTATGAAACTTAGAGTAGCATATTATGTTATTATGTTCTAACTCTTTGATTGTAGGAACGTGTCAGTATGATTCATATATCTTTATTCCTTACTATATCAACTTGTATAGTATTTTGAAATTCATTTACCGCTTACACCAGACTACTGTCTAACTCGAAATTTTATTATTTTTGGAGCTGTTGAACGAGTAGACTACGTAATAGGTCTAGGTGCGACATAGTAGCTATGCAGAGGACAAGTTGGAAGGATCTATCTAGTATTATATATGGATTTATATGCTTATTCCATTGCGCAACACCGTGGAGCCTTGGCAGTGTTGCTTATTAGTATTATTATTTGACTATCTTATGGGTTGCTTCTGCTGTATAAACTCAATCTCATGATGTATAACTTTGTGTATCTGTACTCTGATATTTAGATCATTTGTTTATTACTGTCTCTTCTATTTTTATATCTATGATATTATATTTTATTCCTTACGCTATGAAATATACTATAGCTTTTATGATGTTTTGTTTCATTTTAAACGTTGATGATCATCCTACATCAATCGGCATGACAATAGCGCGCTATCTTATGTATATTGGCTGCCGGTGTTGTTGGGTGGTCGTCATATTTGGTATCAGAGCTTAGGTTGCATTGTTTAATCTAAAAGATACTATGATTCAGTAGATATAGGGAAGGAGTTCTCACCCTAGATTGAGTCGAGAGAGAATATACACACACGAGAGCGCGCACTTGTTATATATTTTGATTTTCAAAACTATATAGTAGTATATATATTATATAAGTCGCATGCAAACACGAGTACCATTACCACAGTTTTCTTTTTAAGAGATCGATCATTCTTCTTATATATTGAGAATGAGCCAGCAAACAAGAAACAATGTTAGGAACTCCATCTCTGGAGTGAGCAAGGAGCGGATTTGAGGGCTGCAAATCCTGACTTTCAAGCTATGTGCAATGCGATGATGGCATACATGCTACAAAATGCCCAAGCAGCCACTCCGAATGCTGCTGTTGGTGGCGGGTGCTCAAGTGCAAGCATCGGGGGCTAACTTCGCCAAGCTATGCAAAGATTACTCAACTTTGGGAGACAAGTTATTCTTGGAATGGAGTCTTCCATCAAAGCATAAGATTGGTTGGACACCTAAGAATGTATCTTTGGTGATACGGAGATTGATGATGCCATGTAGAGGAATCTGATCTCTAGACAACTTCAAGGGCGGCATATGAAATGGTGGAATTCCATCACTATTGCTACACCCAAGGATCAGTTCACTTGACACTAGTTCAAGGCCACATATGAGGAGAAGTTCATTCCGGCTGCTCAGAAGTCGGTGCCATTCAGGAGATTCGCTAATTTAAAATAGGGAGTATGTTTGTTACTGAATACGTAGAAGAATTTGACGCTTTTTCAAAGTATGGGATGTCTTTTATTGACATTCCATTGAGGAAGAATGAGAAGTTTATTATGGGTTTGGATGACTATTTGGGAGAGAAGCTAGTAAGTCATATTGATGAGATTTTTGAGAGACTAGTCGAAAAAGCTCTTTGCCAAGAGAGTTTATATCTTAAGTCTAAATCAACTATTGTCCTTAAGGAAAAGCCGAAATGACAACAAAGAGGTGAATGTAAGAAGAAGTGGTTTGGGAAGAGGATGCAATCTCAGGGGAAGGATACTCAGAAGAAGGTTAAATGGGATCCTATTTAATATGCTTATGGAGATAAGGGTCACTTAATCATAGATTGCAAAATCGATGGGACGAAGAAGTGTTACAACTACGAAAAGCCTAGGCATATACTAAAGAATTGTCTAGAACTACTGGAGCAGAAATATGTTTTGAAGGCATATGCATTAGACGCTGTTCTGACTTCGTCAAGTGCTCCCTCGGTGAAAGAAAAGGGGAAAGGCATTGCCATTCAATGTATGTTTTCCCTTTATGACGTTCTCATACATGTTTTATTCGATATCGGGTCTTTACATTCCTTATATCTAGTTACCTAGACTAGGATAGAAACCCAAAATAGTTGACTGACCGTTGATCATGACAAACCCTATTGGTGGCTCCACTAACCTGTGTATGGTTTGTTGTGGTTTGGTTGGATGCTTCTTTGTTTGTAATTGTTTTGTTCGAGATTTCGTTGGTTTCAGGATTACCTTGGGAATGAATTGGCTAAGGGAGTATATGGCAGTAGTTGATTGCGAGAAGTTATTGGTGACAATTGGGGCTATGGAAGGGTGGACGGTGGTGATTGGATGCCTACCAAAGGATGGGATTATGGTTAGCTTTCTATATTCGCTTGAGATTCCACAGGATGAGTTGTCATCTGTGCCTATTATTAGGGAGCATCAAAATGTATTTGAGGAGGTGACCATATTACCACCGCATAGGGAGATCGAGTTTCATACAGACTTGATGGTGGATGTTAGACCTATAGTTATGCCTTTAAGGCGTATGGCAGCTAGAGAGCAGAAAGAGTTAGAGGGGAAAATGAATGACCTATTGAAACGTAGGTTAATCTGTAGGAGCATATCTGAGTGGGGTGCACCCAGAGTATTCGCCACTAAGGCGGATGGCTCTCTAAGGTTGTGTGTGGATTATTATGAGCTGAATAAGGTGGCAAGAAGAATAAGTATCCACTCTCACGTATTGATGACTTGTTCGATCAGCTCAAGGGTGTGAAGGCATTCTCCCAATTAGATTTGGCTACGGGATTTCACCAATTGAGGGTAGCGAAGGAATGTGTGCCAATCATCGCATTTTGTATGCCATCTGTTTTCTATGAGTGGTTGGTTATGCCATTCGGGCTAACCAATGCTCCAACACATTTGTTGATATGATGAACTGTGTCTTTAGGGATCAGCTGAACAAGTTTGAGCTTGTATTCGTGGATGATATTCTAATCTATTCTAGGACAAAGGAGGAACACAAGGCGCACTTGAGGATTGTGCTCGAAGTATTACGGAAGCACAAATTGAAAGAAATGTATTTGAAATGTCACTTCTGGAGAAAGGAAGTGAGATTAGTAGGGCATATCATCTCTAGGCAGGCATAGCTGTAGATCCTGCTAAGGTGTCAGCAGTTAAGGATTAGAGCCAACCCAAGAATGCTACCGATGTGAGGAGTTTCTAAAGACTGATGGGATATTCTAGATGCTTTATCAAGGACTTCTCGAGGATATCCACACCGTTAACTAATTTGACAAAGAAAATTCAAACTTTTACTTAATATGCGAGATGTGAGTAGGCATTTGTGAGTCCGAAAGGGAAGTGGACGAGCACACATATACTAACCATTCCGAGTAGGAATGATGAGCTGACAGTATAAACAGACGCTTGTGAAACTGGATTAAGGTGCGATATTGATGCAGAAGGGAAAAGTTGTTGCCTATGCTGGTCGACAGCTGAAGCCGCACGAGTGGAAGTATCCAACCCTTAATTTGGAGTCGGTGGCCACAGTGTTTGCTTTAAAGATTTGGAGGCACTATTTATTAGGGAAAAGGTTCGAGCTATTCACGAACCACAAATTCTTAAAGTACTTTTTCTCACAGAAGTATCCCAACCTTCGACAACAGCGATGGTTGGAATTCTTAGCCTCGTACGAGTCCAGCATTTCTTATATGCTCGATAAGAGAAATGCGGTCGCCGATGCATTCAGCAGAAGGCACGCCGGTTTGGAGGCGATGTTCCTAGAGTGGAAACAGTTAGAGTATGTTGCTGGTTATGCCTTCAGACCTCATTGCGAGTTAGAGTCAAATATGATGGCAAGCTTGACAATCAAACTTACTTTGATTGAGTGGATTGGTACTAGTCAGAAGCAAGACCCTAGATTGTCAGAGATCATGGCGAAAATAGAAGGAGGAGTAGGGTCAAAAGATATAAAGCAATATGGACTTGACTGAGAAAGTTGGCTCCATAAGGATGAGAGATTAGTGATTCTCGATGTGGAAGGACTGCATGGTGAGGTGCTACAAGAGTGCCACTATTCTAGATTGACCATGCATCCCGACGGTAACAAGATGCACCGTCATATGAGGCAGACCTACTATTTGGAGGGGATGAAGAAGAACGTTGGGATATTTATCTCAAAGTATATGAACAGCCAGTTGGTGAAGGCAGAGCAAAAGAAACCGAGTGGCCTATTGCAACCACTTAAAGTTCCCGAGTGGAAGTGGGAGCAGATATAGATGGATTTCATTGATGGACCGTCAAGGACTCGAGCACGGTATGACCGCATTTTGTCATAGTTGATTGATTGACCAAGAGCACCAGATTTATACCCATCAATTCAAGCAGAATGACGGCTAAACTAGTCGAGTTGTATGTTTAATTGATCGAATGATTTCATGGCACGCCTAAGAGCTTGTGAGCGATCAAGACCCGTTGTTCACCAGTGGTTTTTAGAAGAGATTACATGAGGCATTTGGTACCAAGCTGCACCTTAGTATGGTTTATCATTCACAAATGGATGGGCAGGCCAAGTGAGTGAATCGTATACCATAGGATCTCTTACAAGCTTGCATTCTCGTTTTCAGAGGCTCATGGGATGATCACTTGCATTTGGTAGAGTTCACATACAATAATATCTATCAGTCTATTATTGGTATGGCACCACATAAAGCATATAAAGAATTTTATATCGAAGATATGGTATTCATGAAAATTTCTTCTTTGAAAAATGTTATTCGATAGCAAGGGGAAGTTGGCACCAAGATTCGTATGTCCTTTTCCAATAGCAGAGAGGATTGAAAACCTAGCATATAAGGTCAACTTACCTCCTAAAATGGCAGGCGTGCACAACGTCTTTCATGTTTCTTGTATATGGAAGTTTATGCATGACTCAGGCGCGATGATTGCATCATATCAACTTGATTATATCGAGATTAAACCAGAAGCTTCGAGGCCTCGTAGGTCAGTTCATATTGTCAGACACGATACAAAACAACTTACGAGGAAGAGGTGGAATTGGAGAAGGTCCAATGGAGCGGAAGTGAAGGCGATTGCACATCGAAAATCGAGGAAAGTATGGGGGCCACACATCCAGAGCTCTTTACATGGTAAGGCCTATTGTTTATCGTATTTACTTTCACTTTAGATATCATGTAGGGTTGTTAGTATCCCACAAGCTAGGATAGGGTTACCTATATTATTGATTGCATGGTTGCATGTTTGACATGTTTGATGATATACATGATTGTTAGGCATGTAGGGTAATTATGATTTATGTCTTTATGTGAGGATTTCAATAGAGAAATTCCTAAAGGGAGGAGAGTGTAACGACCTATGTTTTACGTATCGAAGGATGGTAAATATTTTTATTTTATTCATTTGAGGTCGTATGAATTTAAGATTTTGAAAAGTAACTTTTAGGGACATATTCTACATCTAAGATTTTTGTCAAATTTATATGTTACCATTTTGACCCTAAAATTCTTGTTTAGACTATAAATTTTGATAGGAACCGAATTAAGATCTAAAACTACTTCCATTGCTTGGATGATGGTTTCTCATTCCATAGAGTGGTCATAATAGAAAATCGGACTAGTCGTTTGAAAGTAATTATTACAGTTTTAAGTTTTGGTTGTTACTGGCCAATTTTAGGGTAACTAAATAAGCCCATGCTCAGACCCACTAACCCACTTCGAAATTTCAGCTAATAGGACACTGTAGAAATCGACTAAATCATTTTCTTCTTCTCCAAAACAAATTGAAACCTCCATTAGCCCTAACTTCATCAAAAATAACTACTTTTTACTAATCTTAGCTAAATCATTGATTAAAGAGGAGATTGGCATATACAAGCTAGAGATTATCATTTTTATTGGTTTGGTTCCTTCTTTCTTGCTGTCCACTTCAGATCTAAGGACAAAATTGGGTATTTCAGGTAATTGGTGAGTGGTTCTTGACCTCTCACTCATCTATTATTGTTTATATAGTTAAAGGCTTATTTTTAACATGATTTTGATCTAAAAAGGGTTTTCTAACTTTAACCACCAAGAAATTGAAGATTTTTAAATGGTTTTTAAAATGGGTTTTGTAATCTATTAACTCATGCCCATATGCTAGTATAATTTCCATCATTCGTATGCATATTGATGTGCACGTAAAAGTGCATATTTTTACTTCTATATTTAATCTTTTTTAATTAAATAAATGAGAATATTAGGGTATTTTACATGTTTAAACCCAAATTTAAATTATTTTCAAATCATCATTTATTCATCTTCATTTGGGGGTAAAATGGTAAATTTGTGTATGATTTAATTTTACAAAAATTATTTGCACTTTTTTATTTTTAATTGTAGGAATTAGGGAGCAAATATGAAGAAGCTTTCATGGATAAATGCATGAACATATCTTGAAGACAAATGAAGATTAGAAATAAATGAATTCATGCAACATGGAGGAGCCCACTAACCCACTACCATATGGTCCACGATTAAAAGCACATGCACATGTTAATGGAGGTTTAAAAGCATGTTAGTGGGAACTAATTAATTCTCCAATGAATACTTGGAGATTACACTTCCTAAAGGGCATTTTGTGTAGTCCTCTAAAATATGAATTAGGGTTTTAAGCATGTATAAATACCCCTTATGTCTCATGTAATTATCTTCTTACCATTCATGTAAGTTGTAGCCACAAAATCAAAGATAAAATAAAAGTTTCTTTCATGGCTTCTTAGCCTTTTCTTTATGCCATTTATTTATATGCAATTTTAATTCATGCACTTTTAATTCATTTTTCTTTCTTTTATGTTTCTTTTTATGTTAGTAGTTTAGATCTCTTTCTTTAATGCAAGTAGTTTAGATTTATTTTGTGCAAGTAGATTAGCTTTTTAGTTTATTTTATGTAGCTCTCTTCTTTCATGTTGAAATCACTTTATGTTATAATGAATTCAAATATGAGAAGCTAAGCCCCTTCAATTTAGGGTTGATGAAGCTTTCATGAATCACATAAAGTTAACATAGCGATTTCATTTGATCTCCTTTTGTGCTTAATGAAAATTTTTGATGTGGTAAAATTTTGTTGTTTAATATTGAATTTGATAGCTTATGTTGTTGACACCAAATAGGGTGTGCTTAAACAAACGTAAACACAAATTACCTCTTCATTTACATATGATTTTGGTAATGAAGTGGATTTAGAATCAAAAATTGATGGTCTATGATACTAATTTTAGTAAATAGATCATGCTTAAAATAGATTTTATTTTTAATTTCATTACCAATTTCATGAGAGTTGACAAGTGGTTTGGATGGTGTATTTAAGTTTGATGGTTAATGTTGGGCTAACTAATAGCACAATTAGACCATACTTGGGATAAACACATTAGCTAAATTCACAAATGACTAAAAAAAGAGATCACAATTTCATTTTCTTGATTTGTTTGATCATGAGAAGAGATTTACCTCTAAATTGCCTTCTACTCTCGTATTTTTATTCACTTTTATCAGTAGTTAGTTTTTAGAAATTTTACTTAACACATCTTTAAACTTTGGTCTAATTTGATTGAGTAGAATTCAAAATTAATTCATTTACCTATGTATCGATCCGTACTCGTATACGTACTACGATTGTACATTGTGCGCTTACGGTTGTTAACGATAATATTTTTAACGATGGTTTTCTAACCGATAGAAAATCCTCGTTTTACTAAGTTTTTGATCTTATCCTCCAAACAATTTTCAGGTAATTGGTGAGTGGTTCTTGACCCTCACTCTTCTATGCTTGTTTATATAGTTAAAAGGCTTCTTTTTAACATGATTTTGATCTAAAAAGGGTATTCTAACTTAAACTACTTACCCATATATGATTATGACTAGAAATTGGAGATTTTTAAATGGTTTTTAAAATGGGTTTTGTAAGCTATTAACTAATGTCCATATGCTCGTATGATTTCCATCATTCATATGCGTATGCAAAGGTAAATCTTAGATTTAGGTAAAACTAGTTTAATTATCACATTCTCATGATTTGATTGCACGAATGGATGTATCTGCATGCTATTCCATGATTGTATGTTATGTTATGATGTTGTTTGCTAGAGTTTTGGACGTTAGGTAGATAGTTGAGATATTGGGCGAATATAAGGCAAAACTGGTCGAAATTGGACGAAACTTGGAAGATCGACTCTGGAGCATGGGAGGAGCTCGTGGTCCAAATTGCAATCGTTGAGTAAGGGAATGTAGAATGATTCCTCCACGATAATGGAAGCTAGTTGGAGCAAGGGAAAGGGCTTGGATACGCCTAATAAAGAATTATTGATACTCGAAGTGTTTTCTGTTGTACTCAAAGCAGAGGTTTCCTGAGGACGCTCATGGGTATGTTGAAAGTCACCCCGGATTGATTGAATAGATCTATGTAGCCTAGACCAGTTGAATTGGTCTAGTATCAGCTTTAGGCTAAAGAGAGTACATTGAAAACTGGAATTTCCATTAGTCCCTAACAGTAGAATGGTCATACGAGTTATTATATAACCAAAGTACATAAAGTGATAGTGAGGATTGTCTGATGGGCGTTATGGTTGCTTCGATTTCTCTCCCCACATTTTAACACTCTAGGATAGTCATTGAAGAAAGGTATTGGAGATAGGGATACCCGGATACACATTATCTTACTTAACTGTATTGCACCTTTACGACACTTAGAGTTGCATATTATATTGTTACGTGCTAATACGGACAGGTCAGGTGTGGTTTGTATATCTTTGTTCTTTATTATATCGTCTTGTATAGTATTTTGAGATTCATTTACCGCTCACACTAGATGTCGTATGACTCGAGGTTTTATGCTTTGCTTTTTATTATCTTGGGTGCTCTTAAATGAGTATACAAGATAGAAGGTCTAAGTGAAACGTAGTAGTTGTGCAGAGGATGAGCTAGAGGGAGCTATCTCATATTATTTATGGATTTCTATGCTTATTCCACTATATAAAACTGTGGAGCCTTGGATGCGATTCTTATTAATATTAGTATGAGATAGTATTATAAGTTGATTCTGTCGCATAAACTCTATTTCATAATGTATAACTTTATGTATTTGTACTTTGATATTTGGATCACTTAGTTATTACAGCCTCTTCTATTTTTATATCTGTGATATTATATTTTATTCCATGCGTTGTGAGATATACTGTAGATTATGTGATGTTTTGTTTCATTTTAAACCTTGATGATCGTTCTACATCGATTGGCATAAGGGCAACGCACTAACTTATGTATATTGGGTGGCAGTGGTATAGGACGGTCATAACAGTTCATCTACCTTTGAACGTTTCCAACAGTTTATTTTGAACATCTTAATGATAAATCTCCTACCATAGGTTGGGGGCATGAGGCTCCCTTGGCACAATCCAGATCTCATGGGGATGTGGTTGGAAATATGTCAAAGGAAGGAAATGTTAATCATTCACTGTCACCCTCTATGCGCGGGGAGAGGATATCTCCTATGCTACCTCGTCATCGTCATTATCACTCCCCTTCCCACCATAGATCCATCATTCCACCATGACGTCGGTTGGGCCCATAGTTCATTGTTGGCCAGACTATCCCATAATAAATGGATGTTGGCCTTAAGATGGAAACATCCTTCTTCGGTAGCTCAACAGAATGCAAACCAGAATTATAAGGCGAAGCATTTTTGGATGATGAGAATGGAAAGCCATTTTATGAGGAAATCATGAATACCCATTCATAGGCGATATGCTTGCCACCAACTGATAGGTATGACGAGAGTTCTGACCCACTTGATCACATCACTGTATTTAACTCCATGACCCAAGCCGGCTAACTTTCTGGCCCAGTGAAATGCCTATTCATCCCATCCACCCTCATAGGACGACCTCGTGCTGGTTCTTGCATCTGCAACCGGGCAGCATCAATTCTTAGGCCTAGCTATATGCAGATTTCAAGACCAGGTTCTTTACTTGCAGGACCCATGTTATGATGACTAGTGAGCTGGGTAATATCAGACAGGGTCAATAAAAAACTTGTGGTCATATGTCAACCGCTTCAACAAAGAGTCCACACAGGCTAGGGGTCCCAACATGAACAGTCTGGTTGTAGCGCTCAACTCGAGGATCATGTATAAGTCCAAAATGTGGAAAGAAATTCAAAAGTAGCCAGCTGCATCCTGGATTGACTTACATCAGCGGGTGAATGATATAATGAGAATGAAAGGTGCTGATCTAACTAATAGTGAAACCGAAACCCGGTGTACCACTCAACCCGCTCCTCATAATAAAACCGACCATCGACCCAATGGTCGACAAAACAACACTAAAAAATGAGCTGAAGCTGGCACTTGGTTCAGGTCTAGGTATGCTAATTATGCTGATTTGCATAGGGATATAGAGACAATATATCTCATGATCCAAGATCGGGTGCAATTTCAAAGGCCAAACACTACCAAAAACGGAAGAAGGGAGGAGCCTCACGACAATAATAAATACTACCAGTTCCATCAAATCAACGACCACTCCAATTATAAGTGTTGGGTACTCTATAATGAAATTGAAAGACTTATCTGGGAATGGATCCTTTTTGAGTTTGTCCATGATTAAGTGGAATAAATGAACAACTACGACAACTAGCTAACTCCACCCTAGCAACCTAATAACAACGTTCCAATAACCACCGACATCTCGACTATACGCGGAGGCTCACATATGGCTGATTGCATCCATAGAACAAAATCATAGTATCATAAGGGAGTGGGTTCAGCTAGCCAAGTATATCCCTTAGAGTGCCAAATGTCCAAAGCACTCAGGTTAGAACAAGATCAACCCATCACTTTCACTGTCAAGGACCAAGAAGCGGTCTTATACCACCATTATGATCTTTGCATCAAGCCTTCAATTAAGGTATCTTAATTAACGTCATGTTTAGACATGTTTTCAAAGCTCTCCTACCTCCAGCCTCGCTTGTGAAAACATTTTGCTAAGAACCCTTTACAGCAATGGTTCAAGAGACATTGTCATGGTTAATTACCCTTCTGCTTACAATCTTTTGGTGGGACGATTGACATTTATTGAAGATGTCGCCATCATCTACTGCAGCCGGCTCGTTATGAAATTTCGTATATATGGCAGGATTGATGAGATATGAGGCAATCAGTAAAAGAGAATGGAGTGTTATAAAACCTCCTCAAAAAAGTTAAGAAGGTTGTTCTCATGCTCTAATAGGAACTTGCAACACTCAACGGAGGGTCACTCATGAGAACCATCTAGCCAGTCAGTGCTTTGGTTCGTGCTAAGACTGCCCATAATTTTGAAGCATCAATATAAATTACTCTTGCTAATAACACTCCATTTGAGCAAGTCATGGAATCAGCGACATGTCACCCAGGAGAGTGTCAAATACTTGTATTGGGACTGTCCTTTCCATTAAAGAAACAATTACCAATGGTGTATCACCTGAGAGTACCCTTGAGCCTAGCAATGCTCAGGTTCTTGTCGAGACCATCCTCAACCTCAAAGCTACATAAACTGGCTGCGTGTCACCCATGAGTACCTTTGATCCCAGCAGCGCTTAGGGTTATGTTAGGACCGTTAGGCCTAATGAAGACTAGGTGGCAAGAATCACATAAACATAGCCACTCCTAAGGAACTAGAGAGCTCATTATTACATGGAATGAGCAAGTCCTTCCTCATTGGCAGGCGGGGACGTCCAGCATAGTAACTCCTACCCTCTTAATGTTAGGCCACTCACTTATAAGAGCCGGGTGAACATCATTACCTCTACTTGAGCATGAACCTCTGTCCTGACCGAGGATGTCATAAACTGCATGATCTATGTTCTGGATCAATGCAACTTAGAAGCAAGCTAGGATCCAAATGACGGCCCGCTAGACCCTCGCATGGGTTCAAGCATTGAGGGTGGGCCGACCATTCCCTTAGTATCATTCTCTATAGAATGTGTTGATCCTAGCGAAGTAGTTTACATAGATATAGAGCTCGGCCCAAAATTAAAGGAGGATCTAATCGGGTTCATGTGGTAGAGCAAAGACATCTTCTCATAGAGGCACCCTGACATGACTTACATTGATCATAGGTTCATTTTCCATGCACTCAACGTCGATCCTAAGGCTACACCCGTTCGTCAAAAGCATCGACCGCTTAATCCAAAAGGTACCAAGCTATGAAAGAAGAAGTGGATAATCTGTTATATTTGGGGGTAGAGTATCAAATCAGGGTAGCTAACCCCGTATTAGTCAAAAAACCAATTCGAACCTGGAGGACTTGCATCGAATTCTCCGATCTCAACCCTAAAGATAGCTTTTCTTTACCATGAATTGATCAGCTTGCAGATGCGGCCAGTGGACATGAGCTCTTTACCTTCATGGATGCCTATTATGGATACAATTAGTTTTCGATGCACAGCCTGGGCCAAGAGCACATTTCCTTCATCATAAATATCACCCTTGCTACTATTGCACCATCCTTTTGGTTTGCAAAATGTGGGTGCCACCTATCATCATCTTGTCAACCATGTGTTCTTTGAAAAATTCAGCTAGTCCATGGAAGTTTATGTGGATGGCATTCTGGTAAACTTGGAAAAAGTGAGGTTATGCACAAAACCTGCAAAACTTTGAGCATATTATGCCAGTAGAATATAAAGATGAATCCAATGAAGTGCTCCTTTATTGGCCGATCCGCTAAATTCTTGGGGTATGTTGTGAGTGCCAATGGAATTAAAGCTAATCCTGAAAAAATTCAAACCATCCAAGACATGCAAGTCCCTATAACTTTTAAGCAGGTACAAAGCTTGAATAGGGTGGTTGAGTATTAAGCTGGTTTACATCAAAAACTACCCACCGGTGTCTCCCTTTCTTAGACCTAATCAATAAGGGAAAATCATTCATTTGTAAGGACAAATGCACCAAGGCATACGAGGAGCTGAAATAACATTTGGCTAGTCCTTCTGTATTATCTAAGCCTGTCGAAGGAGAGGATTCATACCTTTATATAGCGGTAAGTCATCATGCAATCAATAGTACGATTATCAAAGAAGATGAGAAGACCCAGCGATCATTTTACTATGTCAGAAACAGGTTGACTAGCCTCAAAATGGGATATATGAAGTTAGAGAAGCTTACTTTCTACTTGCTCATGCAGCCTAAAAACTTCAGCGGTACTTTCAAGCTCATACCATCCAAGTCATGACAAACCAACCTCAGAAGGAGAGGCTTAGGTAACATTGCGTCTCATTCTTGCCTTGTACTTCTATCAATGGCCAGGTCGGGTATATTTTATTATAGAGTGCCCAAGCCTAGACAACGGCAATATAGAGACTATAACTAACCAATAAATTTGGTGTCTGCATATGGATGGAGCATCAAATGAGAAGGGTGCAAGGGCCAACATGGACCTAATCATGCCCAATGAAATATAATTATGTTTTTTAGTCTGCATTACTTTCAAGGTACCAATAATGAAGAAAAATATGAAATTGTCACGGCCGACCTCAAGGTGACAAGAGAATTGCACGTAGAGTCCATCCATGTATTTAGTAACTCACCACTAGTTGTTGATTATATTAGCGAGCATATTCAAGTGAAGGGTAAAACACTATCCTTATATGCTGTCAAGGCTAAGAAGATAATGAGCACATTTTCCCAGTTCAAGTTGGAGCTAATGCCCAGGGAAAGGAATGCCAAGGCCTGTCAACTGGCCAAGGCAGCAAGCAACTCGAAAGAAGTTACTCCTTGGTCCCCTTAGAGATTCGAGGCATCCCTTGTAACAAGGAGAGGTCAATACAATGGAAATAGGCGGGCCATCCATGGAAAATTGGATGGAGCCCCTTGTCAAATACTTAACAAGCGAGGAACTCCCTACCACCCGAAAAGCAGCAGTGAAGATCCTCTATCTGGCTCCCTATTACTCGATAGTGAATGGGAAGCTATACAAATGAGGGTACTCCAAAAGGCGTTTTAAGATGAAGCCGGCCAGATTATGGAAGAGCTGCAAGAAGGGTTTTATGGGGATCATGTCAGGGGTAAAGCGTAGCAAAATAGTAGTCTGGCAAGTCTATAATTGGTCTACTATGATCAAAGATTTCATGGAATATGCGAAGAAATGTGACCGTGTCAGCTGTCCACCAAGATACCTAGAGCTTCTCCTACCCTCCTAACTCCTATGACCTCTCCACAGTCGTTCAACACGTATGGGATCGAGTTAATCAGGAAGTTGCCTAATGCTGGGTTGGGAGGGGTATAGTCACACCATAGTCACTATCGACTACTTCACCAAATGAGTCGAGGCCGAACCGCTCAAGGGGGTCACCACCTCCAAGGTCTTGAACTTCATAATCATGAACATTGTCTAATGTTTTGGTCTGCCAAAGAAGATCATAATCGACAACGACACTCATCTGAGAGCAGCCTCTTTCAAGTTTTCTTATCAAGGAATGAAATTCAGAAGTGCTTCTCTTCCATTACTCATCCTCAAGGCAATGGATAAGTGAGACTATCAACAAAACCATCAAGTCTACACTCGATAAAATCCTTGCAAAAGTAAGGGAAAATGGGTGGAAAATCTGCTGCTTATTCTTTGTTCCTATCTAACTTCTAGCCGCACTTCAAATGATTATACTCCTTTTTCAATATCCTATTGGTAAAATATATGATGCATATAGAACTAGACATCTTATCACTTTAGTCTCTGACCTTTGAGCCCAAGCAAAACAACAAGCTACTCAAGCTCAGACTTAACGTCGTAGAAGAACGAAGAGGCAAATCAGAAATGTGCATTGAAGCCTAGAAGAGAAAGGTCGCCAACCAGTATAACTCAAGAGTAAAGCTCCGATGATTCATTATCAGTGACCCAGTCCTACATCGGGTGTTTGCAAATACAAAGAACTTGACCGAAGGAATGGTTTGCCCAAACTGGAAGGGGTCGTATATTATAAGCATCATCCTAACAAATAGTGCATATCGCCCCTCTCAACTAATTGTAACCAGCATTTCCCGAACCAAGAACCCTATACATCTCAGGGCTTATCACATATAAGGTCCAACCATAATTATAAGGCTGTGTGGTACATCCTTTGAAGAATACATCAAAGATTCTAAAGCCAACATTGTTTGACACATTCACCAAGGTTATCCAACAAAGGATGAGTTATCATGTGCTCATTACCTAATTGAGGACTGCAACCTCTACTACCAAGGACTGCATGAGCCAATCTCTCTTCCTTGTCGATGGTTATCCATCATGGTGAATTTCTATTCATTCGCTTTCCTATTTGAGAATTCCACCTAGTGTTCATGTTCTGGTCGGGACCGTTTGCCACTTTCAACTAGCAACGTGTTACCCCACAGAACCTTCGAACATCCCAGACTATCCAACAAAGGATGAGTTATCGGTGCTTCTTATCTTGTTGGGGACTCCTGGCATCTATCATTAAGGACTATGCAAGCCAATCTCCTTTCCTTGCCAATCGGATATGAACTGTCATATATTCACTTCCTTGTCGAGGACTTCCACCAAGAGTTCAGTTTCGAGCTGGGCCTGTATCCTACTCTCAACTGGCAGCGTGCCACCTGGGGGAACCTTCGAACAGCCTAGGTTATTCAACGAAGGACGAGTTATCATGTGCCTATTACCTTGTTGGAGACGGTCGGCCTCTTCCGCCAAAGACTATGCGAGCCAGTCTCCCTTTCTTTCTAATCGGCTATCCATGAGGGTGAATTACCATGCATTCAGTTCCTTGTCGGGCCTAGCATTTAGTTCAAGTCAAGATAATTTGTCGCTCTCAATTGGTAGCGTGTCGCCTTGGAGAACATTCCAACAGCCCAGGTTCTCCAATGTAGGATGAATTGTCATATGGTCATTACCTTTTTGGGGATTGTCGACCTCTGCCACCAAGGACTGCAAGAGCCAATCTCCCTTCATTATCGAACAGCTATCCACGAGGGTGAATTATTGTGCATTCACTTCCCTATCAAGAAATGCCACTCAGTGTTCAGTTAAACACATGGTTGTTTGCCACTCTCAACTGCCAATGTGTCACCCTGGAGAACCTTTAAACGACCCAGATTGTCCAATAAAGGATAGGTTATCATATCCTAATAACCAGTAACAACCTTTTCTGAAATGGGCCTAATTTTCAACCAAGTCCATCGAATATTAGGTCCAATCCAGAGCTGGCTATTAGGTGGTGTAACTGATTTCACAGAACAATATGCAGAGTTATCTATCTATGCCCTCAGAGTCTCGCAGCAGAAGGAACAAAATAGAATAATAAAAGTAAATATACCCATCTCATAAAACCAAATCACAAGAATACAATGTCACAATAGTGCATAAAACATGTCTAATACATAATCTGGGTACATAATAATAATATAAATAGATAACTATAATAGATAATTGCCCATTAAGTCTCCACCATCTTCTCCACAATCGTCGATGTCCCTAACCTATATGTTGTAATGAGAAAGTAGTCAGAACAACAATTTCAGGTGAATGTAAACTCAAGTTTTGCAATAATAGTATATGAGAATTCATCTAAGTAGTATGTCTTACATATTTATTATACTTCTCTATGTATACCTCCAACTATGGGATAATAGCTTACTAGTCCTACTCCGTGACTATAAAAATGGATGCAACAGAACTATGGAGTATATTGGTTTCAACAATCCATCTCCTATCCAATCATATCCTAACAATCCAAGAGGAAGCACCCAGGCCATTTAACATGCTTAAAATGGGAAATAGGCAGACCCTCCCGTCATTTAGTACCTAACCCTAGGTGAACCCTTCCTGCTACTCCCTAACTGACATCATACAAAACCTCTTATAGGTCACTTAACGCTTCTTAGATAGGGAAGAGGAAAACACAAACGGTCATTATTTAAACCTCAACCTCGAAGAGGACCTCCCCTATGGGATTTTCACCAACACATATCGAAGATGATCCCTTCCATTTAATACACACCTAAAAGATAATCTCAATCTTATGGCCCGTAACATAACTACGACGTCCCATATTAGTCCAATTATTTGTAGATGTTGGTAGCCAAATCGATTAGGCAGACTTACCGTACAAAAATTGAGACTAACCTCATGCCCATCATGGGTACTTATTATAGACGATGTCCAACATCAATTACAACAGTCACACTGCTGGCAGCCAAATTAGCTAGGCAAACTTCTGTGAGCTATCAACCTTGCATCTTTATAACTTAGTCATATTTCTACTCTCCAACCTTTAATACGAAAAAATGCCCACATATATGTATAATATATATATGCACATATATATACACATAAATTAAATATACACCTTACCTATCTTTATGCATTATAGGCCTTATAAGGGAACCCCTTATTTCGCCTTTATTTATGGATTAAATTCCATAATTATCCTTAGCTCATTTTGTTAGATTGATCATTAATTGTTAATCGTTATGTACGTTGCAGGTTTTCAATTTCAAAGTTTGAAGGAATATGTTATTATTATATTTATGCCTAATATTAAATTATACTTAAGTAGATTTTATGGGTATTCATGTAATTACTCTGTTTATTATTTGGGGTCTATACAATTTTAATGTTCACAATTACAATTATCAAACAAGTGCCAATTTAATACAATGATCACATAAGGGAAATACCATAATTAAGTTAGTTAAACAAAAATGGACTTGTATACATATTTAAATGGAATCCAAAACATAAAATTGGTTTTATGTTTGTGTAGTAGTGTCATGGTCCTTCTTTCCAAAGAAGTAGATTTACAATACAAATCTTTTATATTCCATTCAGGCTTTAAATGAATAGCATTTGAATAACAAAGAAATCATACTACTTTAATTGTAGAAATAGGTATGACGGATAAGAGGAAAAATCTCCTTTTCCCTAATTTGCACACCTCTTTCTATTCCCTTATTTTGGAATTCATTGTCATTTCAACTCCAAATTGAAAAGTAAAACCAAATAGAACACAAAATATTTTTATCGTAAATATTAATTAATCAAATCCTGGTATATTAAAATAAAACAACTAGGATTCTTACAACTAAAGATTTACATATTATGGGGAGATTTTGGGGTTTTAACTCGATAGATTTTCGCATACAAAATCTCCCAAGGCACCGTATAAATCTAAATATCAAATTACGTATATACTATTGGGAATAAATCAAGATTTCTACTCATAGATAATTCCCAATGGATTTCCTTGGATTTGCTTTATGTTATAGCCTTATCTCTTCCTCTAATTTATCCTCTACTTATTTTATAACATAAAATCGATTTATTTATACATATTAGATTCAGAATTTGTAGATTAGGGTATTCCCTTTTCTGTGGCTTGCTTCTTTTAAATCTTCCCTAATCCTCGGAGATATATATTTACTTTTTATTTTGAATTAAAGAGATTTTTGTAGAGAAAGAGAATTGGCAGAGCGTCATTCCTGACTTTAGCTTTGTATGAAAAAAAAGAGGGATAGCCTTTTATCTATAGTTGCTTGGATGTACCAAAACCGTCGAATCGAGAATCTAATAATTTTAAATCTGGGTCATTCAGGCCGCTTAAAACCCCAACCGTTAGAAGATGACTGGTCGACCTGTCCTACTCGCGGTCGACCAATCCTATTTGTGGTCGACCAGTGGTCCTCCCAAGTGTTATTTTTAACGATTATCTAACGATTACGTTTATATTTAACATTTACTTCACCATTCCATTTAATAATATTCATCTCTTTAATTCCTTTTTTATTATTTTTGATCCGAAATCTTCAAACATTAAAAACATTTTCGTTTGAACTTTGATCGCGACATTTTATATATGAAAGTTGCTCAGAAAATCGCTATGAAAACAATGTTGCAGGTTTCGTGGCCAAATTATGAAGTTCACTATTCCATTTTAGCTTTATTATTAATTAATTAATTTTTATTAATTAATTTTCTATTAATTTTATGGGTGGTTGCATTACCTTGTAAGGGACTGCCAATCTCTACTGTCAAGGACTGTGCAAGCTAGTCTCCCTCCTTATCGTCTGGTTATCCACAAGGGTGACTTACTATGCATTCACTTCATTTTCGGGGACTGCCGTCTTGCATTCAGGCTAAAGTTAGGCACGTTTTCCACTCTCCTTTGGTAGCATGTCATCTTGGAGAACCTTCAAACAACCCAATCGTTTTCTTGCATCATGTCATCGAAGAATAACCTTCAAGCCACCCAGCGCTTAGGTTCGTGTTTGAACTACCATCCATCTCTTTCTTGTAGCATGTCACCTTAGGGTAACCTTCAAGCCACTCAATACTTAAGTTCATGCCAGAACCTCTTTTCACTCCTCATGCCGTGTGTCATTAAGGAGAACCTTCAAACCTCTTCACGCTTAGGTTTGTACCAGGACTACCCGACAACAAAAAAATACTATAAAGCAAGTCTATTATATGCCGGCCTTGATGCTTAAATAATAAATCGGGTTGCATTGTATCAATCCACCTCTTTATCCATACTATCCAAGAGTATTACTAGGTAATACTGTTGGATAATACGAAGAATGAGACTGTGCAGGGTACACATGTGAATATTCCCTTGGGCTAACACCGGTACGTACCCAAAAATCATAAACAACTCACATATACATACATAGTATCGGCACAAAGAAATAAACATATACGCCTTCAGGATAGAACAATACACAATATAAAATAAATCATGGAGAGCACATAGTCAATGACGTAGCGATAACATATGTAATACAAATATATACAAATTTGAGTGGGTATAAAATAGGTCGGTCTCCCACTATCTCAAAACTATGCAATGTATATCCAATATAATACACTATCACACAATAATCAGGTAATATAATACACATCGATATACGATAATATCATAACCTCCATCTATGTTCAACGTCCACATACTAGTCATCTGTCCCTGAACTTGAAATGTCTTAGACTGGCCTAAGTATTATATAAATAACACACGTGCCAAACTATTCTAGAATGTAAATGTCAATATAAAATAAAACCCGCCATGGTTTAAATAAGTGCAACACAAGTGGCACGTATATATCCTAAAGTCAAGATACCATAAACCATGCGCATTAAAGATAACCGACTTCTGAGAAAATTCGATCAACACAGCAAACAGGAAAATAATCAAGTGGGTGATACAAATGTAACCTAACTATAATCAAGTATAAAACACAACAACAATATAGGACATGCTCTCAGTAATACTTTAGATTATCTCTCAAATAATTATAAAGTAGACATACCCGAGGTCCATCTTATTCAGTAAATATATATAACACATAACAATCACCCAAATAAAAAATACATGAAATACAAATATGGAATATCCTCGATAGCCAAGGTCATCTCTCATATAACCATGTAAATTTAGGTACAATGTCCAACTCCATGCTCTCAGCATCTCTAGATATCTCCAATAGTTATGTAATCGATATGTACGGGGTTGCATAACTATAAAGACATCCAGTCCCATAAATAATCCAAAAGATTGATAATCGCATAATTATCATCTAGACTTTCAACCTCATAGTAATCGACTAGGTTCTTAGCTAAAGAAATAACCATACGGTCTCTTAGACCTCTTCTAATCCACTATACTCTCAGTATCTTAGATATTCACCTTGGACTCTCATTCTAAATAGGCTCTCAGCATCATATATAACTATATTAGCATCAGTCTTGATAAATGATCACATCAACTCTCAACCATAACCACAATGGTCTTACTTAGGTGAACAAGTAAACATCTATAGCATCTTATGATATCTTATCAATAATAACAGAATGGAAGACTAACAGCTCTCAGCCTGCTCTAAGAGTCTTTCTCACACACTTTCAACGCTACTCCTACAGTCTTAATTACCTCGACGTCTATCGTGACCTAGTATCCATAAAATGCAAGACTAAGCTATACATTGGTAAAGACCTTACAAGTGCCTTTAATCGAATGTTGGTCCATATGACATAGGGGCAGTGGCTCTCAGCCTTACACATTAACAGGTGTGCCACAGATTCTAGGAGCAATCCAGCAATCAAGCGGCTAGGATGGATACTGGACAACTTGGTTTACTCAACGATGTATAATATGAGTACACACAATAAATAGACACTCTTATGGCTCTCAGCCTGAACACTCTCGGTGCACATCACAAAAAATATAATACCTTGTATACTCGACCCTGTTAGAGTAAATTCTACTTATAGAAAGTAATCAAACAAATATCAGCTTAAGCATCCCATAACACCAGGTGTTACTTTCCCATGTACTCAGTGCTCGTAAATTGCACTCAACATCGCATAATTATTCTATATAATAAATCCAAAGAATAGCCGAAGAAATATTACCGAAAGTCCTATACCATGCAGTACTATAACTCTGTTTATTCCAACTCTTGTTATACAGAAACATACATCAATAGTAATGCACAATCTTATTATTTATTTATTTAGAATTAGTTTTATTGTAAGTTTTTCCCAAAACACTCAAAATGTTTTCAAATATAAATAAATTCTCAATGGAGGAAAGAGAATCAATTTATAAAATTTTCCATTCTTTCCTCAAAATCCATTTTCTGTTTCAAAACTAAATACTTACAAACCTCGCATTTTAATTATAAGGAAGTTTATAAATTAAAATTCAACATCAAATGTCATAAAAATCCTTCTAAAATTAATTCATACAATTTAAAGTTTTCTCTAATAATTGAAAATAATAATATTATTAAATAACTTTTATAATTCAAGATTTTCTCTAAACAACGAATTTATAATAATTAAGCTTTATGTAATACATCACTAAAATAATTCAATAATCTAACTCGATAATTTATTACTTCCAAAAATTCACTTAACGTTATATATAAAAAATCCCATAAATGAAAATTTTCATTCAATGAATAAATTGCATTCAAAATATTATTACTTTAAAATATTATTTACAAACTTCCAAATTTATTACATTCAAATAAAATTAATAAATCACTTTAAAATACAAAATTTAAATGAATTTTATAAAAATAATTTAGATATCTTTATAATCAATGATAAATGTGTAATAATACAAATATTCAAAAATTTAACTTATCTATTCAAATACCAATGTTTAGGATTTTTCAAATAATTTATATTTATAGAATACTCAAAACAATTCACTTAAGTAGTTTTCTATCAAAAATAACATTTCCAATTTTAAATAGAAATAATTCCAAAATTTACTGTTTATTTTCAAAAAAAATTCATTTCTTTCAAAATCCTTAATTTCAATTTATTCATCCATTTTCGATCAATTACTAGTGTGATCTCATCACAACAACAACCAATCAAAAAATGTGATCTCATCACAACAATAGTCAATCAAAAATTTACAATCCAGTTTCATTAAATCCAATCCATTACGATAAATACATGTCACTAAACAATCAACAAAATATAGAAAATATGATCTAGATTATATTGGTGAGTTATCAAAATATAACTCACCCAAACAATGCTCATATGTAACGACCCAAAATCTGATCACTTTAACTGGGGATATTTAAATTATTTTGAAACATTCAAATACGAATTATTTTCAACAAATAATCAAGTTTTGTGAAATGGATGATAATAAGGAACCTATTTTGAAGGAATATTCATGAAAATATTTACTTTGGAAAAATATAAATGCAAGGAACCGAAAACCATTTTATCGATAAACAGCTCTATAATCATCAAACGTCGCGCACGGAGCTGGATACATACACTTATTTTTTTTCTACTTAAACAAGATTATCAGATAAAATTTTATTGTAGTATTTTTGGGAAAATAAAATGTGCTTATGATATCATCAATGATGCCCTTATATTTAATAAATTATTTATTAAATTATATTGAGATTTAAAGATTTAATAATTATTATAATTATTCGAATAATTATTTTAAGTAATGACAATTCATTTTAAATATTTATAAAGTGATAATAAATCATTTGTAATAATTTTATAAAGATATATACTTGATTTGAAAATATAAAAAAATAGTATCGTTTTATCGATGTAATAGCGATTTTTTTAAATATCCGTTAGTATTAATTTATATGGTTTTATAAATAAAATGTGATCATTTTAATTAGAAAAAATGATAAGAAATTAATTTTCAATTTTTTTTGAATTTATATGTAATTTAAAATATATGTGTAAATTTGACCGGAAATCAGTTTCCTGATTTTAAGCACTTTAAGGAATGAAGTCGTTCATAGGTTGTTGTGACCTTATTTACATGTCATGTACACATATACATGCAAAAACTTGTCATGTGCACCCATGAACATATAAACACACTCAACATACATATACAGACTTTTATATATACATATTCAAGATATTTCTCAATTCTTACCACTTAAGAAAGCACACAAGTCAATAGTTACACATCAAAGTACACACTTGAGTGTGCACATGAGGGAATAATGCATGATTGAAACTAGAGGGGGTAGGGGAGGACATGTAGCATGTGGAGATAATGATGATGAGCATATGGAAATTTAGATATTTATCCACTCTCTTTTGCCTATAAATATCACACTCTCTTCTCTTCCATTTTCACACAAATTCCTCCTTCTAAATCTTAAGTTCTTCACTCTTATTCTCCACTTTAACGATCTTTTGTCTTAGAAAAAATTATGGCAAATTTTAGTGCAAAAGAAATCTAAAATTTATATAGCACATAAAAATATTGTTCAACACCTCAAAACACCTTCAAAACTCCTCCTTTCCACCATAGAAACACATTGCCACCACCTTCCTCTACCCTTGGCCGAGCCCTCCACTATAGGCCATGACTTCCCTAGCTAGATCGAGCCATCCAAGGCCCTCAAGCTTGATTTCGTGGAGTTTGTGTCGATTTAAAAATAAATCCTTCATTTGTAAATATTTTCAAAAACTCGCTTTCATCTCTTTGTAAATAAATCTTGCATTTTGTAAATATTTTCATATCACATTCGGTTGTGGGTAGTATCCGCTGAAAACCCTCACGAGACAACACTCGTCCTACTGGGGACACCCAGAGGTTTAACGGCTTGTTGCATATGCTCAATGCAATCGTGCTCCCTACGAAAACGGATTTATCTTAGTATTTCTTTATTCGAGGATGAATAAAAAAATAAGTGTGGGGATATCTGATATGCACGTAAATGTGCATATTTTTACCACCATATTTAATCTATTTAAATTGAATAAATGATCATATCGGGTATTTTAACTTGTGTAAAACAAATTTAAATTATTTTCAAATTGTCACATATTCATCTTCATCCAAGGGAAAAATGATCATTTTTGTGCATATATAAATTTTCTAAAATTTAATTGAAAATTTCTATGTTGTTTTGTAGGAATTTAAATTCAAATACAAATGGCTTTATATGCATGCACAAAAGTAAACAAAGCAAATGAAGATGAAAATAATTCAATCTCATCAACATGGAGGACCCCACCTACCCACTTACCTTGATTTTCAATTAGGAGCTAATACACATGGTAAAGGCCATTAAAGCTTCATGCACATTTAAATGGAGGATTATGAATGCTAATGATTAGTTGGTGGCCACATTACCTCAAGGGCACTTTGGGCATTCTCCAAAAATATGAATTAGGGTTTCATACACGTATAAATACCCTTATTTTTCATGTAATCCACTTCCTTAGTCTCTCTTAGTTTCAGTTTTTAGCTTAGAGAATAAAACAAAGCTCTTCTCTCTTCTTTTTCCATTACTACTTAGACATTTTATTTCATGTAATTTTTCTTTCTTTTATGCAATGTTAATTATTATTCTCTTTTATTTACATGCTTCTTCTCTTCATATGTTAGTAGTATAGTTTACTTTTCATGCAAGGAGATTAGTGTTCTTTCTTTTTACTTAGCTTTTCTTTTCATTTTCTCTCTTTTTTCTCTTCTTTTTCATTCATGTTGCAAGCTACGTTTGTTCATATGATAACAAATATGAGAAGCTAAACCTCTTCAATTTAGGGGTAATGAAGCTCTCTAATCATATAGCTTCAACTTAATTTGATGTTTACGCTCTCCTTTTGTGCTTAATGAGAATGATTGAAGTGGTTTAATGATGTTATTTAGCTTTGAATTTGATAGTCTATGTTGTTCATAACAAATAGGCTACGCTTAAAAAACAAAACACAAATTGCCTCTTCATCTACATGTGATTATGGCAAAGAAGTGAATGTTGAAATTAAAATTTGATGGCTTATATTTCTAATTAATAGATAATAGGCCATGCTTAAAATAGATTTTGCTTTCAACTTTGTTGTCATATTTTATGAGATTTAAAAGTGTATTGGCGGTTGTGTTATAGTATGATGGTTTATATTGGGCGTAATAGCATAAATATGTCATACTTATGACAAACACAACAATTAATTTCACTAATGACCAAAAAGAGATCATAATTTAATGTTTGGTTGAACTATATGATCTAGAAAGTGTAATTATCTCAAAATTATCTCTACGCTCTCATATATTTATCTATTTTCTTTTGCTGGTTTTCTACATTTTTAGGTAATCACACTTTCAACTTTGGTTAATTTGGTTGAATAGAATTTAAAGATCTAAACAATTCCCTGCGGATCGACCCGTATTAGCCACGTACTACAATAGTACACCGTGCGCTTGTGATTATTTTTATTTTAAGAAATTTCGACGGTTTTCTAACTCGATAGAAATTCCGTCGATTAATAAGACGCCGTTGTTGGGGAATAGTTTTGATTTTTAATTTATATTTTTCGAATTATTTGTTGTTTGATTTTTGTGTATTTTTATTTTGTGTGTGTCTGCATTTTTCTTAAAAAAACATTTATTGCATATTTTCATTTTGTCTTTGCATGTTGCAGTTGGTTTGCATTTTGTTTAGTTAGTTTGATTTTGTTGTTCACTGTTTATGTGCACTTTGTTCTCTGTTCTGATTCTTAAAAAAAGAAAAAAAGAAACAGACATTTCTTTGAATTTCTTTAGTGCATATTATGTTTTATTAACTGTGCATGTCAGTTTTCTTTCTTTGATTAGTCTGCTTTGCATTTGTAAGTTTTCATTTTGCATTCTCTTCTCTTCATTTAAGATTCATTTTACATTTTGTTTGCATTGAAGCTACATCTCATTTCAATTAACGTTGCATTTGAAAACAAATTGTTGCACTGTTTACACAAATTTGTATTACATTTGCAAATTGTTCCTTTGATTACATAAATTCTTTATCACCTGCCACATCACTGACCTATAATACTTCAACATACAAACCATCAACTCTCCCTGACCAGAGACATTACTGCCATAAAACTGCCACATCTCCAAGTCCATAAATCCATTTCAGCAGCTAACCATCGCACCGCGAACCAGAGGACCACCACAATCCTTCACAATTGAACTCGCCTCTCCACTTCAATTAGCCTGCCATTAACCCTCAACCTCACCGCGACTCCAAATCGCCAGTCTCCTCACAGCCAATTCTACTGCCTTCAATGACCAGACTACAACAAAGTCTCCAACAAAATCAAACTCCTCAAATCGACCTCTGCAACCCAACTTTTCCATCCAACCTCACCCAAAATCGTGATCATCACCACAGTCAAACTCGACTGCAAATCGAACGCCACCGGAACCATCACTCTCACGAAACCCGAAATCATCAACCACCTCTTCAAATTGCAAGTTGAATCGCCTGGTTCCATTCAATTCGAACCCCAGTTGAACTCCTCGAATCGCCATCACAAAGTCACAAGGTCGCGACCTGGTTTACTGAGAGTATTGATTTTCCCTATTAAAAAATATACTGCGAGTTTGATTATTTCGGTATCACTTCTAAACGAGAACTAGTAGCGTAGTAATTTTGTTTATTTTGGTTTGGGGTTTGTAGGTTTTGTTAGGCCGAGATTAATAAATCCCATTGAGTTGATTTGTTTACTTTGTTTTGTTTTTGTGTTGTTTTGTTTTAGTTAAATTGCTTTATCCCTAAAATAAAATAAAAAAGAGTTGTTTCGTTTTAATTTGTTTTAGTTCTTCTTTTTATAAAAAAAGTTGTGTTTGTTTCAGTTTTGTTTTCAATTGTTTAGTTTCATTTGTTTTGATCTTCATCTGTTTTACTTTTTTTTCTCCTTGTTAAAAAAATAAATAAATAAATAATTTTTTTCTTTATATATATTTTGTTTCTAATTTCAGATTTCCAAAGTAGATTGGAAGAGTCAATTGCTTTGCTTGGCTTGCCGAAAATAATTGCTTCGCCTAGCTTGCAAAAAAAACAACCGCTTGCTTGCTATATCTATTGTTTTTATTTGCCTTGCATTGTTGTTTACTTGCATATATTTAAAAAAAATCAAAAAACAAAAACAAAAATTCATTTGTTGTTGCATTGTTAATACACGTTTAATTTCTACTTTACATTTCATCTTAGAATTTTGATTAATAATAACGGTTAGACATCGATAACACATAATTGTATATTGACAATTTGTCCTCTTTCGACAATTTAATTTCTTGGTGTCTAGGCTACGGTAGAGCAATAATCAGTTATAAATATTACGGTGATTCGTAAATATTATACTGAATTGTTCCTCTGAAGGTACATAAACCCTCGGCTGCATTACTACGGTGATTCGTGGTGCACTGATAAATCATTTCCATTGCTTGGCTAAGAACTATCTTGTTGATTTAAGACAAATACTACACCATAAAACATAATTAGAAACGGCTAAAAGCCGTACCTAATTAACTTAGACATGGCTATAAGCCATATCAAAATATGGCGTCGTTAATTGTTAGATACGGCTTTAAGTCGTATCTAATGGTTAAGTTAGATACGGCTCATAGCCGTATCTAAGTGTTCAATAAGATACGGCGTAAAGCCGTAGCTAATTGACATCATAGATACGGCTTAAAGCCGTATCTACCTGACACCATAGATACGGCTTAAAGGCATATCTTATTGAGCCATTGCCTTGTTCATTAGATACGGCTTTTAGCCGTGCCTAAGTTGACAATTAATCTGCACCCATTTTTCAACTAGATACTGCACATATACAATCAATTTATATAATCACACACATACAGTAATAGTTCATATCTATTACCCAATGCAATGATGCGTATTATACAATATATTACAGAAATACATTCAATTACAATGCAGTGATGCATATTATACAATAAATTACTGAAATACATTCAGTTACATTCTAAAACAGAAATACATTCAGTTACAATACATATTATCACTACCAATCCAACCTTACATATTTGGTTACTTACGTTCCCACACAGTCACACATTTCATAGTTACTTCATTTATAAATAGTTCATAGTTATTATATTACATTAATACAACATGTCAAGTGTCAACAACTACACAGTCAGCTTCACTGCTTCAATCTTCAGTCTCCACTTTCTATTCTCCAAGTCTATCCATACAAAAATAATTGTTTGTATTAGCAAGCATGTACTACAACTGAATATGAATACAACATATTAATGAACATGAATACTGATATGAAGTTGAAACTGAGTCTCGACGATGTTTTTAACCGAGTTTTAGAGTCAGTAAACTGAATCTTAGACTCAGTTTAAACTGAGTCATAGCGACTCAGTTTTAACTGAGTCATGGTGGCTCAGTTATAGACTGAGTCTAGACTATGTGATTTTGGATCTGCACGGTTGGGATTCTCTGACATGGTTTCTCGTTCGGTTAACCATAATAACGTGATGATGGGATCTCTAGGTTATACAGAGCCGAGTTACTTTTGATCGGGTTTGGCTTCAAAAAAAGTGATGTGTATAGTTTTGGGGTGCTAGTTTTAGAGCTTATTACTGGACTTGAGCCATTTTTGCCAAAGAACTCACAGTTGTTGACGACCATGATGAGACCTCAGTTGAAGCTGAACTCACATGGAGTAGAAGAAATAGTAAAAATGATTGATGTTAAGCTGGGAAAAAAATATGATGAAAAAGAAGCCGGAGTTATGATGAAGATTGCAGAGAAATGAGTCTTAGACTCAGTAAACTAAGTCTTAGACTCAGTTATAACTGAGCCATGGTGGCTCAGTTATAGACTGAGTCTAGACTATGTGATTTTGGATCTGCACGGTTGGGATTCACTGACATGGTTTCTCGTTCGGTTAACCATAATAACGTGATGATGGGATCTCTAGGTTATACAGAGCCGAGTTACTTTCGATCGGGTTTGGCTTCAAAGAAAAGTGATGTGTATAGTTTTGAGGTGCTAGTTTTAGAGCTTATTACTGGACTTGAGCCATTTTCGCCAAAGAACTCACAGTTGTTGACGACCATGACGAGACCTCAGTTGAAGCCGAAGTCACATAGAGTAAAAGAAATAGGAAAAATGATTGATGTTAAGCTGGGAAAAAAATATGATGAAAAAGAAGCTGGAGCTATGATGAAGATTGCAGAGAAATGCATTGAAGAAAACTCGACTTTAAGACCGACAGTTGATGAAGTGATGAACCATAAGGTATATTGAGATGAAAAATGAAATTATATATGTGTGCATTTGTGTGAAGCAAATATGTGTGAAGCATACATGCAACTGCAATGTGGAAGATCGAATAGCTACAAGAAGTGCACCAAGCATGAATATGCAATAACAAGCCAGGACCAGTATAACAAGTGTAACAAATGAAGTAATACCATTGATGACAGCGCACGTTAACATGTATCTCACATTACAGTTGTTCATGACAGTGCACGTTAACATGCCATAAAAAAAATATGATCAAGTATGTGAGAATCAAATGGGAAAAGACACAGAGGTATGTGCATGTATATACACGCATACATATACACTCACATCAAAACACGCACTTACGGCTGCATAGAGACAAACATGCAGTAAAAAGGACAGTTGAAACTTAGAGGTCCAGTCTCTTGGAAATTTAACTGCTAATAATAACTCAAATGAACTTAGCAAACAAAAAAGGGCAAGAGTTCAAGAAAATTACTAAAAGTGTATTTGAGCATTTTGTGTTTGTATGTCCAATAAACACAATTAATAGAAAATGCATATAACATCATGAATATTCATAAGGCGGTCCTTTGTCAACTTCAACACTTACTATAAAAAGTGTAATGAGATACAAAACCTTTGTTTTTTTAGACTAGACCCTGCATATAATATTTCCAAAATAACGAAACTTTTGTTGAAAGATAATCTTTCCAAAACAATCTCCGTTGAAACAGTTTTAGAAATTACAGCAGTTACATCACTTTCGACTGCATGAATTGTGAAAAACCAAGAATATCAGATGATGATAGTGCATGCCATGAATGACTCTCATATTGCTGGCGTTGAATATATAAGGATTTGGTAATCATAAAATCTCTAAAATATGCGCAGAGATAAATAACAAAAAGCTCATAAAAAAGAGCAATCCGTGTCCAAACTACATCATTTCATTTTTGCCAATCTAAGGAGATACAAAGCCAACATTGTTTAGACTTCGCATCAAGCCTCATGGCACTAAGATAAAAATAATCAAATTGCAATGCAAATATTTGGATTCACAATCTCAGTCTATTTGAAAATTAGCAGATAATCATTGATTTTCAGAAACCTATGGCAAATGCGTCACTGATAGCATACTATAAACCAATGGAATTTTAAAAAAGAGATCAAATGGTGGCGCACGAAGTGAGTGGTTAACATGTTTATTGCAGTAGAAAATATAAGGATTTGGTATCATCACACCTAGAATTTGGATTTTATTTTTAAAAACACACACACACACATACACACAGATATATATATATATATGTGTGTGTGTGTGTGTGTGTGTGTGTGTGTGTGTGTCTATATGTATATGTATATGTATGTATGTGTGTGTGTGTGTATAACCAATCACCAATTCTGACGAAAAGAACATAAGACCCAGGTGGCAATAATCAGTTATCTTCTTAAAAATTATATTAGCATAACATTTTGGACTAAAACTGAATAGAAACTAGAAGTAAACTAAGATGGGAAAAAATGGAAAAGAAAATCTACATGATTTTATATATATTTTTAGAGATTTTAGGAGTAATATTTAGAACATTAGTTGACACAAAGAAGATAAATTTATATAACAACTTCAAAACAGAAAGGAATGAAGCATTACAAATTTTTTTCCTTATCACATTTATGGAAATTAAATGTGACATGTCATGTATATAGTGGAAGAGGTTTCAAAAAACAATACATAGTAAAATATTAACATAAACAGAATATATACCTGCTCCAACGTCTAAAGATATTGAATAAGACCCTTCGGATGGCACACATACCCACCCACTCCAACTTCAGCAAAGGTCTCTGCAAATTGATGATTTATTTTGCTGATTCTCTCATCAGGTAGCAGTATGTTGTCCAACACCACTTTTTCATGTGTGGGTGGTATAGATTTCCCATGGATTTTGGACGAGGTAGAATCTTGGCATACAATACCTGTTGCAATAAAGATGTCTAGATCTATCCAACAAAAAATCTGCTCGAAAGCAACTAAAAATATAAAGCTTGTAATAAATAACTGTTGCTATTATGTCTAAATCGGAGTTGAGGATTTCACATCTTTGATTTTTCGCTACATCGGTCGAATTCGGGAACTGAGAAGCAACGAATTCAGGAGCATTTAATTATGTGGCGTGTCCTCCATCAGAAGAATTGCCCAATGCGCAAATTCCATGTTCGATGTTTCCCACCATGTTGATCAGAACCTCCAATTGCCCAGACATACTTCCCACTGTACCCTCCAAACTTCCCATCCTCATTTTCAACTCATCATGGTCTCCACGAACATGTCTGAGTCATTTTTGTGCAATGGCACAAGCCTTAACTTTAGTCTTTGGTACAACGGTCCCAACACCGCGGCTTCTACCCCTTGCATCCTTACCAAGAACTTGTGATAAGATGTCTTCATCCACTGTCAATTTTTCTTCATCACTATCAGTGATCTTTTCTTTTGCTTTCACAATTTGATCCTGAAATATTTATACAATAACAGCAATTAGTATTTGTTTAATCCATATATCATATTACTGAAAGTTAATTGATATATGCATATTAGTATTTTTCCAACTCCTTGTTATCTGAATGCATACTAAATTCTAAAGAAGTGCAGAAAACTGATAAAATGATAAATTATATTTATCTTTAGTAAAGTAATGTCAGGCATAGTGGAGATAGTTCAAACTTACAATCTTGGTTCCTAAATTCATAATAACTTCATAATCAATCCTAAGTACATAGTGGAGATTGTAGTTTGCAGATTAGTGTACAATAAAAAATGTTTAATGAAAAGAATATGCAAGTTAGTATTTGTTTGACTTACGAAGTACGAAGAAGTGGCATCTGATATGCTACCATCTTTTTTCGTGTGTGTCTTCTCCCATACTTGACGACGATTGATATTTCTTAATGAACTAGCAGCGATCTGCAATATATAAAATATGTTAGTTGTGATTTTTACCATTTTTGAAAGAAAATGAATATAAATTACCATTTCTTGTTCTACTTTAGTGTGACTTTTACGTCCTGCATGGTGAGCATAACTGAGCAATGATCTGTTCTTTTTGCCTGACTCTCTTCTTCCGCTCGCTTCAAGCGTTGCTTCATTTTTTAAGAACTCTTTCCAATCTTCTTGAGCAATTGTAGGTGGACAATTTTTCATCCATTCTTCGTCATTGTTGAAAGTGTCATAATAAGTTGTTCTTAAGTGTTGCTTGTGTCTCCTAAAAGCCTCCGACATTCTCTTTAAAAATAATACTTTTGAAAGCGGACCGAGCTCATAAATTTTCTGCAAAAAGACAAAACACGAAAAACCAATTCGAGAAATCAAATCCTGAAGCAACTCGATGCATAGCAAGCTATAACAAGGCAGCTTCATACAAATATACATATGTGTACACATATGTATATGTGTATATAGTGCAGCAGTAACAATGCATGCTCATATAAATTTTTATATATTCTTCGATGCAGGAAAGGTGAGCCAACCAAACTGCTAAAAACTTTCAAGCATAGTGTTGTAGTTGAATGTAAGTCTTGAATAATGTATTTTGCTTTTGCATTGTGCAATCAAGAATTAATTCTACTAGTATTATAATGTGTAAATAAAAAAATAATTGTTGATATATTGTTGATATACAGTTCATATGCATGCTAAAATGGGACCATACATCTATGAAATGAGGATAATTGATTTATAGGCATCTTCACATACACAACTATACATGCAGACCTGAATTGTAATAATTGAATAAATGCTACAACTGTGCTTTCATGTGCATATTCACAGAATCTTACATATGCTCAAAACTGTGCTTTCATGTGCATAAATAATTGAATAAATTGTACAACCTGATAATTAAATCTATGAAGTCAAAACGAGAAAATTAGTATTATGAAATCCATTTTAACAATTTATGAATGTCGAAAAACCAGGAAAAGGATGTAGCAGACTTGTAATTTGAATTTTTCGGTGTAAATATCATGAGATTGCTAATTAAACCTATTCCATGCAACAGATATCGAAACACAGTGCGATAGATGTCCAATATACTTACCACCAATTCATTCCAAACGGTGTCCTTGTATATTCCGGGTACTTTGTCCCAACTTATATATGATATAGGCACATGAGCTCTTACTAATTTATCAAGCATAGCAGTGATTTTTCCAGCATTATCTGAGATCGGAATACCAAGTAAGTTTTGATCCACTTTCTTGATTTTTGAACATGATGAATGTGAAGATGTTGGATTTTCTGACATGGTTTCCTGCAAAATATAATATTACTTTGTATATTCATTCTAGTTGCAAAGTTTATGTCTAGAAGTTAATTTTTGAAGTTGGCAATTTAAAATTCATTGTTTTGCCAAGTCTAATTACCATTTTCCAAACTAAAAAAAATAGTTTTTTTCAATAGCGGGAAGAATTCCAGGCTAAATAGCGAATAATATAATAAAATACCTTTGAAACCCATACCTGAGCAAGAAAAAATCTTCAACAGCCCACTATTCTCCAAAAATCTAGATAATGAGAAAAATAATCAACATTAGGAAAATATTCATCTTATATGCCTTATGTTGAAAGTACAAAGACTGAAAAAAGAACAGATTTCTAAAGAAGTCCATGTATATAATGTCGATCAGTAAAAATACGTCAATTCACACGATCATAAAAACACAATGAACAATACGTCAATTCACCTATTTTCCCACGTATATTAGGAACAATGAGAAGACAAAAGTGATTAAAAATATAGAAGTCGTGCAATTAAAAACATACACACACAATCGTGCAATTAAAAATATACAGACACACAATCATGTGATGTACGAATACTAATAAGTTAACATATGGATTTGGTAAGGTCTTCTAATTTTTCATTGTCTTCAAAAGCTGATTAATAGACGGTAGGGAACTCAATGTCATCCACATTTGTAGTCAACCGTTTTGGTGTATGCGAAACCACAGACCATCCGTTATTTTTTAAATCTTTTGAGTAGAACACTTGACTCGCTTCTGATGCAAGAATAAATGGCTCATCATTCACATTATTTTTTTCTTCAATTTCCCCAAATTTACCGTGATCAGGTTTGAAATGGGATCTACTTTCCAACTATTGACCTTATCCTCGACCTTTACCCAATCACAATAAAAAATTGTTTGTTTGAAGTCAGTGTAATCCAACTCAAATATCTGTTGAATGACTCCGTAATAAGTTATTTTTGCTTCCTTATAATTTTTATCCTTACCACTCGCTCTAAATTTTGTAATTGCTCTCATGCATACACTGCTATTTTGTGTTACCATACGGTCTTCGTACTTTTTAGTGGAAAATGAAAATCTATTCACTTGGTACTTCATATAACTACGCGCCATGAACTTCAGCCTGTGCACTAGCCGCCATAGAGTTGGATCAACATCGATGATCTTTAACAACTACATAAAACAAAATAAGTAAAAAAGCATGGTCACGAAGGTGTATTTCCCACTTATAAACACGTGAAATACTTAAGACGATGTAATACCTCATTACGTAATCATAGATTAAAACTTTGAACAGCTTCCACATTCGTAACCCTGCCTCAAGGTTGAAATCTAGTACTTTTCACATAGTAGTTATACCTCCTATGGAAAACACATATCAAAACGTATATATAAATTGAATTAAAAAAAATGGAAATTCGGGACAAGTTCGTGAACTTACTTCTTCCATTCATCCAATCCATCGTACTTATTACGGACCCATCTACGCACTTATTCAAACTGCACTTGGGTTAACATAATGTCTTTACCATTATCTAGAGGTATCTCACCAGCAAACTCATTGTCCTCGTCTAAAATCGCTTTGCGGGTACGTTTATGATTGCCATCACCTCCGTTTGGCATATATTCCATGCAGTAAAGACTAGCTTCTTGTACGATATATCCTTCTGTAATACAGCCTTCAATGTATCTTTTGTTGTGCACATATCCTTTATATGTTTTCATCAACCTATGAATGTGATCAATTATATATTGCAGACGGTAGCTATTTACATCGAATAATGATGTACATAACTGAAATTAGAAATTTACCGCTCAAAGGGATACATCCATCTATATCTGACAGGGCCACATATCAATGCTTAATTGGCTAAATGAAGCATAAGGTGGATACTGATATCAAAAAATGCAGGTGGAAAATGTTTTTCAAAAACACACATTGCTTCTACCAAGCTAGCCTTTGCTTTTAAAAGATGTTCCCTATTGATCACCTTTGAGCATAACATGTTAAAGAATAGACTAATATGATGAACAGCATTTCGTAGATCCTTATGTTGTGGATAAGAATGTTGAAGCAATACCGAAAGCAAATGTTGCATTATGACATGGTAATCATGTGACTTCATATTTCTTAGTTCAGGAGGATTGATGCTCACATTGTTGTGGAAGTTAGAAGAAATTTGTTAGGCACTTTCAGATTTTTCAAAACAGTGCAAAACCGTATCTTTTCTTCTTTGCTCAAATTGAAAGTTGCCTTTGGCTTGATTATTTTATTTGTTTCAGGATCTTCCATCACCCACAACTTTTGTTTTATACCCATGGTTTTCAAATCCTTACGTGCATTGATGCCATATTTTGATTTATCTTTGTGGTCCATAATGGTGCTGATGAGATGCTCCGAGACATTCTTCTCCGTATGCATAACATCAATATTATGTCGGATCAATTTTGCTTTCCAATATGGTAAATCAAAAAACATAGGCCTCCTATACCATCCAGAAACATTGTCAACTTCTTCATTGGTTGACTTTTTCCGTTTTCGACTAATTTCTTCTTTTTGTTTAACAACTTTCACTTTGATATTCGCTGCTTTCTTTTCAACTTGAAAACCAGTCAATGGCCATTTAGGACGACGAAGTTCTTGTTCGTTGTTGAAATTTGTCTTATCGTATCAAACTTGTGTTCGTTAGGAAGAAACACTCGATGTCCCATGTAACACATCTTCTTACTTTCAGGAAGATGATAAGAATAAGTGTTTTCCCCAAAACAGGACATGCAAAATAACCGTGAGTTGTACATCCCGATAAAGTCCCAAAAGCAGGGTGATCATGGATTGCCCACAGCACCCTAGCTCTCATTGTGAACTCAGATTTATTTAATGAGTCAAATGTAATGACTCCTTCCCATAACTGCTTTAACTCGTCTATCAACGGCTGTAAATAAACATCAATATCCTTCCCTGATTGTTTAGGCCCATAAATCAACAATGTTAACATTGAGAACTCCCTTTTCATGCACATAGACGGAGGAAGATTATATGGTACTACAATTGCTGGCCAACAACTGTAAGGGTTAGAGAGAGAAGCATGTGGAAAGAAACCATCTGTCATTATTCCAATTGTGACATTTCGTGGCTCGGCAGCAAAAAGCTTTGTCAAAAGAATCTGCGGATTTCCATTGAGAAGTGTCGCATGGATGATGCATTACGGTTAGATCAGACTTGGCACGACCATCCCAGGTCATCGCATCTGCTATCCATGGTACAGTATACAGTCTCTTCAATCTAGAAATTAAAGGGAAATGTCTTAATGCCTTTCGAGGTACTTTGGTGCCTTTTTCCTCTTCGTTGAATGATGTCATATATCTTGGTTCATTGCAATTTGTACAAGAAACTTTGTTCACATAATATTTCCAGTACAATATGCAATCATTGATGCATGCATCATAATTTTTGTGATTCATCCCAACTTGCTTAATGATCTTCTTCATGTCATAGTACGTTGTCGGTAGCGTGTTACCTTCGGGGAGTAACTCCTTTATTTGTTCGAGGAGTGCGGTCACACCATTATCTAAAAAGCCGTATTGGGTCTTCAAGCTATTCAGTTTCACAATGGCATACAGCTTCATAATCCCTTTTGAACATGAAGGATAAAGTGGCTCTTTTACGCTACCAAAAAGTGATTTATACTTCTTAATTTCATTGGCCTGCCAATCTGGATAATCATTAGACTGCTCTCCAACATTAGCATGATCAAGCAAAGGATTATTAGGTTGAAAATGATGAAATCTATCTGCATCATTGACCAGATCTTCCATCCTAATATGTTCAGACTCATCAGTAGTTGCGGCATGACTAACTGGTTGTTGTTTTTCTATCTCCGTCCTTTTTTCCCCATTAAAATACCACACTATATATGATTGGATAATATCCCATCTAAGCAAATGAAAATGAATGTCATCTAATTTGATCGCCTTCATATTTTTGCACCGGGTGCGAGGGCATAAATACACTCCTTTCTTACCAACGTTTTCTTCAACAAAACTAATGAACTTCTGCACCCCATCTACATAGTATGTAGATCTTGGATCTGATTCATTTATCCATTGTTTGTCTATGCTAAAAGACATACTGCCCTCCTATATCATATATAACAGAACATGAAACTTGCCCTTCAATGGGTCCTCGTTCCAATTGCTCAAAAATAATATTTTTGAAAAATTCAAGTGGGAAATTATTGGAATTTTTTTGAATTGAAATGAATTATTAAAAATACGAGAAGAGCATATAAGCTCTTATTTGAGAATAGTCCCACATTGTAAGGTAAGGGTCATGTTTTCAGATGTGTGAAGTATATTGATATAGAATATTTTCTATGATACTCTTAATTACAAAAATAGCATTTCTATAAAAGTTAACATTAGCACCAAACTATTTCCAAAAAATTTACCATTACAACGATGCTATTTTGTAGCACCTGAGTAACGTCTATGCATTACCCTCTCCTTACTTGGCTTGCACCATTAACAACAATTTTATCCACTTATACAACAATGTCAAAACCATATACAACAACGCCTTTTGAATATACAACAATGTCAGAACCATATACAACAACGCCTTTTAAATAGTTTTATCCCAACTATTTAATATTCCCAGCACCACTAATCCCAAAAGCAAATGAATCATTACTCATTACAAAGCATCATTACAGTAACAATCAAAGTCAACTACCAATCGAATAATATCACTAGTTGATATTATCCTACAACAAACAACTCAATCAACTACCAATAATTTATTAAACATATCAAAATCACCACTACTTTAGTTATTGTGGAATATAACAATTGCTAAATTATCAATCACATTTTGACTAATTGACTACAAATAATTTATTAAACAGATCAAAATAAATTGCTGGGCTTTAACCCTGCTTGTAGAATACCTTGGAAATCTTCCCTAATTCTGACAAAGGATCAACTACAGTAGAAGAAGTGGTTCCAAGCTGAAAAACAAAGAAGGTGATTTTGTCAAACATATATTTCAAAACTTAACTGAAGGTGCATGTAATCTAACAACCAAATTTTGCTGCAAAGAAGGTGATTTTAATCGAAAATTAGATGTCCCATGGAACAAACAAACTGATCAACAGCACAATAATACAGTAACTGCAAAATTAGAACAGAGATTTTATTGATAGAAAATAGTTTCTTCAACGATAATACTACTTGTCCATTCTAATGCTATTTAAGTTGTAACTTTATACACAATCAAATTTGCTACTTCACAACTTGTTACTAAGCTGCCACCACACTCCAATACATCAAACTTCAACAAGTCAGAACCTGAAACTAAACTTCTACATCACCCAAATCTTCCCCATCAACCTCACCTGGTGTTTCAAATCCTCCACCATACTACAAGCACTCAACCCTCATTACACCTCCTACAACTTCTTTTGCTTGGACCTGCACTCCACCACCACGACACAACAACAAACAAACATCTCCCCCAAACAACAAACTTCATCACACAAGTCTCCCCATTTCCTACAACCTTGCTCCATCATCACAAACCCACGTCAACACTCTCGGTTCCTACAACCGTGTGTCAAGTCTACCAGCATCACACTAATATCCACTTCAACAAACCCTGCAAGTATCAATCTCCATACCCTGATGCACTGCAACCGAGAACAACCACCTTCAAGCCTCATCTCGAAACCCATTCACCATTCAAACATAGCACCTCCAAACTGTCTCCATCCAACCAAACGGCAACCATCAACTACTGCATCCCATCATCCCCCTGCAACCACTTTTAGACCTAAACACGTCAACAACCCCAATTTGTATCTCCTACAACCCAAAACCCCCAAATTCCCAAACACAAACCACTCGCGACAACGCAATAACCACACAGTCACATCGGATAACCAAAACCTGAACCCATAAACAAATTTACAAACCAGATCGCAACCGAATATCCAAAAAAATTAAGAGAGTGATATGAAAGTTTATTTTTACTTTGATTGGGGTAGCAATATAATAGTAGCTGTAAATTGAGGAAGAAATGGCGTACCAGCGCAGAGCAAAAAATAAAGCGTTCAAAATGAAGACAGTGGAAACGGAAGAAGAGTACGAGAAATTTGGGGGAAATGAACGAAATGAACGAAAGAAGGCGTGTACCTGGTTTGATTGTCAAAAGTAGCACACAAAATAGATACGGCTAAAGCACGTATCATATTCGATACGACTAAAAACCGTATCTAAATAAGAGGGAAAGCCAATTTTCTGGAGGGAAGCAGTGCGTATTGGGGTGGAAAATTTGCGCCAAAAATAGGCACGAAATAAGATACCGCTATTAGCCGAATCAAATTTGATACAGCTATTAACCGTGTCTAAATTTTTAGATACGGCTAATAGCCGTATCAAATTTGAAACGGCTAATAGCCGTATCTAATGAGGCGTTAAGAGAAGTGGCTAAATCAACGAACTAGTGTAGTGAAAGTGTAATTATACAATTTTGGGTTAACTTAGGATAAATCATTTGTACTTATAACCTTGCATTCATTTAGTTGCATTAGTACATGCGTATTTAATAAAAAATTAAAATCTAAAACTAAAAAAAATGTACAAATTCCTTCTCCTTTTCCTTTGAAATTTTTAAATCCTTTTTCTTTGAAATTTTAAAAATCCAAAAAAAAATTTTAGAAAAACCAAAATCCGAAAAAATATATAAAACCTTTACAAAAACAAAGAAAAAAATTGAAAAATCAAAAAACAGAACAAAAATTAATTTCCCTTTTGAAAAACAAATTCTATCTGTAAATATTTTCCTTTATAAAAAAACAAAACAAAATCATTCTTGAAAACGTCCGAGTTTCCCTACTTACGTGAATTTTACAATAGTTGTGAAAATCAATATAATCCATATGATTTCACTCCAAATTCATACTGTTTTTTTAACAACGGCTTTTGTATAAACGACTTGAATTTTGAACAACAAAGTTTTCTAAATGACTATCAACCTTCAAATCTCGGAAATAGCATTTCATCTTTACTTGAATTCTCCATACAACAAAATCAAAGTATAAATGATTTGTGTAATTCATATTTTTGTAATAACTCGAGTCAAAGTTTTCTAAATAATCAAAATTTGAATTCACTTCAAAATTAAAATGATTTCGAGTATAACCCATGCTAGTTCAATTTTGAACACCAAAATGAATTTCAAAATCAAAAAGAAAATGTGATCCACTTTTCAAATAATTTTGGCAATGGGAATAATCTCGATATTGATGCAATTGAAAAAAAAATTCTCAACAAATCCAAATCGAAAATTCTCAAGTTAATAACTACAAATTGGATTTTGTTGAACAAATGAACGAAATTTACAATGATCACGTGGATTCGTTGTTTGAAACATATATGAAACAACATGAAAAACAAAATCAAATTTCAATGTGTGACGAGTCAAATAATAATCCATCTTTTACCTAAATTTACGATTTTCAAATAACAACTTTTGAAATTGAAAATAACAATCTTAGTGAAGTTGTTGAAAACACGGTAATTGAGTTGAATTTTTATTCTTTTGAGGGTGAGAAACCAAATTTAAATTTCGATCTTCCTTTTCTCGATTTCAAAAATTTGAATACAACAACTTTGGACTTTGAAATTGATATATACAAGGAAGTTGTCGATAATCCAATACAGGAAGACGAATTTAACGAACACGAATTTTTTGGACTTTTTGAAAATGATTTGTCAAATTATGATGGGGAAGAGTTACATCACCAGTTTGATTTTGAAATCAATAATTTTGAATAAGTTTTCAATGATAAATTTGAATTTGAATTTGGTGAAAATAACTTGAATTTCAATCAATTTTTTTATTTGCCCCCAAAATCATCAAAAATAAAACAACTCGTTCAATTTTGAAAACGACATTCGTTTTTCCAAATCAATATTCAACATTGAAATCTTCTATGGTTTTTTTTTTCGAGCTTAAGCAGTGTCTCGTAAACTTAACGAGGCAAATGAATCGGTCTTTGAAAGACTGTTTCATTTACATTTTAACGATATACTTTCTGATGTCGTGTAAATACATTTCATTTTCATGTAAATAATAATAAATGTTCCTTTCACTAGGGTTGACTGTGGGGACACAGTCAAAATCAAGTGTGGGGGGGAGACTCGCCTTCTTTTTCAATTTTTTATAGTTTATTTTACATTTTTTTCAATCCCCAAAATAAAAACTTAAAAAAAATTAAACATTTTGATTTAGTTTTGAAGAAACATTATAGGATAAATATATGGTTTTAGTTTGTTAAATTGAAATATTGAAAATTTATTTGTCTTAACAAAAATAAAAATGAAGTTTGATTACAAATAATGATAGTTTAACTAATACATAGGAAGGTTCATACGTGATAATTATGAAATATATCCTAACTGCAAATCTTTGTTTTAAAAAGTGGTTGATCTAATGTAAAGGATATAACATTTTTTTGTCTTCTAAGTTAAGTGATGCTAAGATTATTAGCAAAACTCTCTCTTTCAAAGAAATTTGAAAAAAAAACTAGAAAAAACATTTGTATATATGTAAATATTTTCTATTAACACCTACGGTCGACAGGTGTACACATTTGTGTGTACACTCGCCATGCTCTGTACTTTTCTCGTGTAAGCCCAAAAGGCAGTGCACGATCGGTATATCTGGTCTCAATTTATCGGAGCTAGGTGTATATATAAAACTTCTTTTTAATAATGCCTACAGTCAATAGGTGTTCACACTCGTGTGTTCACTCGCCACGCTTTATATTCCCTTCACATAAGTCCGCAAGGCAGTGCATGGGTAATACATCTGGCCCCGGTTTATCTGGGTTAGGCATATGTAAATATTGTAAATATCAATAAAATTTTCAAAAAAATTAAGAGAGAGAAAGCAAATGAAATCCAAGCACTATTTTAACTTATTTGATTTGAATTGTTATTGAAAAGAAATGAATATACCACCTTGATAAACTTTGATAATCAACTAAGGATCCATTTCATATTTACACTTTGTTATCAACCGAAACAACGAGTTAAACTATAGTCTATTTGTTATGATAACTTGATTTTTGTTTTAAATTTTGATGAGTAAATGACATAAAATTTCAAGATAATAACCGAAACCTATATTTAACTTATTTGTGTCGATTTAAAATAAATCCTTCGATTGTAAATATTTTCAAAAACTCGCATTCATCTCTTTGTAAATAAATCTTGCATTTTGTAAATATTTTCACTTTACATTTTTCATATCGCATTCGGTTGTGGGTAGTATCCGCTGAAAACCCTCACGAGACAACACTCATCCTACTGGGGACACCCAGAGGTTTAACGGCCTGTTGCATACGCTCAATGCAATCGTGCTCCTTACGAAAACAGATTTATCTTAGTTTTTCTTCATTCGAGGACGAATAAAAAGATAAGTGTGGGGATATTTGATGTGCACGTAAATGTGCATATTTTTACCACCATATTTAATCTATTTAAATTGAATAAATGATTATATCGGGTATTTTAACTTGTATAAACCAAATTCAAATTATTTTCAAATTATCACATATTCATCTTCATCCAAGGGAAAAATGGTCATTTTTGTGCATATATAAATTTTTTAAAATTTAATTGAAAATTTCTATGTTGTTTTGTAGGAATTTAAATTTAAATACAAATAGCTTCATGAAGATATGCATGCACAAAAGGAAACAAAGCAAATGGAGATGAAAATAATTCAAACTCATCAACATGGAGGACCCCACCTACCCACTTACCTTGATTTTCAATTAGGAGCTAATGCACATGGTAAAGGCCATTAAAGCTTCATGCACATTTAAGTGGGGGATTATGAAATGCTAATGATTAGTTGGTGGCCACACTACCTCAAGGGCATTTTGGGTATTTCCCTAAAATATGAATTAGGGTTTCATATATGTATAATACCTTTATGTTTCATGTAATCCTCTTCCTTATTCTCTCTTAGTTTTAGTTTTTAGCTTAGAGAATAAAACAAAGCTCTTCTCTTTTTTTCCATGGCTACTTAGACATTTTATTGCATGTAATTTTTCTTTCTTTTATGCAATGTTAATTAGTATCCTCTTTTATTTACATGCTTCTTATCTTCTTGTGTTAGTAGTGTAGTTTACGTTTCATGCAAGTAGATTAGCGTTCTTTCTTTTTACTTAGCTTTTCTTTTCATTTGCTCTCTTTTTCCTCTTCTTTTTCATTCATGTTGCAAGCTACATTTGTTCATATGATAACGAATATGAGAAGCTAAACCCCTTCAATTTAGGGGTAATGAAGCTCTTTAATCATGTAGCTTCAACTTAATTTGATGTTTATGCTCTCTTTTTGTGCTTAATGAGAATTATTGAAGTGGTTTAATGACGTGGTTTAGCTTTGAATTTGATAGTCTATGTTGTTCATAACAAATAGGCTATGCTTAAACAAACAAAACACAAATTGCCTCTTTATCTACATATGATTATGACAAAGAAGTGAATGTTGAAATTAAAATTTGATGGCTTATATTTCTAATTAATAGTTAATAGGCCACGCTTCAAATAGATTTTGCTTTCAACTTTGTTGTAATATCTTACAGGATTTAAAAGTGTATTGTTGGTTATGTTATAGTTTAATGGTTTATATTGGGCTAAGTAATAGCACAAATATGCCATACTTATGATAAACACAATAACTAATTTCACTAATGACCAAAAGAGAGATCATAATTTCATGTTTGTTTGAACTATATGATCAAGAAAGTGTAATTATCTCTAAATTGCCTCTACACTCTCATGTTTTTATCTATTTTCTTTTGCTAGTTTTCTATGTTTTTAGCTAATCACACTTTCAATTTTGGTTAATTTGATTGAATAGAATTTAAGAATCCAAACAATTCCCTATGGATCGACCCGTATTCGCCACGTACTACGATAGTACGCCGAGCTCTTGCAGTTATTTTAATTTTAAAATTTTTCCACGGTTTTCTAACTCGATAGAAATTCCACCGATTAACAATCATCATGTTTGGTTGTTTTATATTGTTGTTTGATTGTATTAACAAGTCACGTCCAATACACATCGAAAATCACAGAGGAAATCACTTTCCTTTTATTAATAAAATGGTGTAGATGAAATGTTTAAACCTCTTAAAATGATTAAATATGGTTTATAAATGTTTTATAAACATTTAAAAGATATTTAACAAAGCTTGAACAAATATTGAAAATTTGGTCAAAAATAGTAGCGTCGCATAACGGCAGTTTGCGGTTTCGCGTCTTAAAGGTTAAACTCATTTATAAGATGGATTCGGAGTCGGATTTCTTTGAAATAAGAATTTTCCTAACCCTTATAATCATAAATTTCAAGAAAAGAAATAAAATTGATATTTCATTTAGTAGGTTTTAAAATATGACTATATCAAATTTTAAATAAAATCATACTTTGGCAGTTTGAAGGCCAAAGTAGTGAATGTTCCAAAATGGATAATTTTAATTATTTATAAATATAAAATAAATTCTATAAATCTTTTAAAATGTTTTAAAAGAGGCACGAGTAAAAAAAATGAACTTTTAAAATGATCGAAAAGTTTTTTTAGTCAAATAAGCTTTTAAAACACTATTTGCAGCACTTTTTCGCAGCACTTTTTCGTAACTATTACAATCAATGGTTTTAACTCAATTATTCTTTTCCAAATCTTTTGTGAACCTTTTCAATTAAATAATTGAGTAATTTTAAAAATAAGTATGTGGAAACATTTAGTACGTCTGTTCCATTTGTGAGTGTCATAGAAAATCCAACCAAGGAATGGAACAGATCGAATGAAAAGCCCGGATGCTCTAAAATTAAAGTTAATTATCTCAAAAATTTAGAATCGATCAAATAAATTGAATTCCGCATGGTGACAGAGAGGTAGTCTCTACGCTTGGGTTTGAAAAACCTGTTGCCAACACTCCCTAGCTACCCGGATTGGCCCGATGGGGTGGGTAATAAATTTGATTTACTCAGATCAAAATTTTCCAAAGTATAAATGATATAATTTTCCAAATTCAAACAACTTGGATTGCATAGAAATGATCTTCTTATACTTGGTATTAATCATAAACTTGTCAAGTGTACACATGAACATGTAAATACGCATAACATACACACACACACACACACTTATATATATACATAATCAAGATATTTCTCAAACCTCACCACTTAAGCACGCACATAAGCCAACACTTACACATCAAAGTACACACTTGAGTGTGTTCATATGGTGGGAATAGTGCATGGCCAAAACTAGAGAGGGTAGGGGAGGAAATGTAGGATGTGAAGATAATGATGAAAAGCACATGGAAATTTAGTTAGTATCCACTCTCTTTTTCCTATAAATACCGCACTCTCTTCTCTTTAATTTTCACACAAACTCCTCTTTCTAAATCTTAGGTTCTTCACTCTTATTCTTTACTTTAATAGCCTCTTGTCTTAGGAAAAATTATGGCAAATTTTAGTGCAAAAGAAATCTAAAATTTATATAGTACATAAAAATAGTTAAACACCTCAAAACAACTTCAAACTCTTCCTTTCCACCATAGAAATCCATGGCCGCCACATTCCTCCACCATTGGCCGAGCCCTCGACCATAGGCCATGACTTCCCCAGCTAGGTCGAGCCATCCAAAGCTCTTAAGCTCGATTTCATGGAGTTTTATTTTGTGATAGTGAAGCTATGGCCAATTTTAAATTAGCTCAAGGGAAAGTGAAGGTGAGAAACTCTTACTTCTATTATATTAGATGATAATATGATGTTTGCAACGGATGTTTAATATGCTTTGATCAGCATTTTTGGTTGTTTAATATTGTTGTTTGATTGTATTAACAAGACACGTTTAATACACATCGAAAATCACAAAGGAATTCACTTTCCTTTTACTAATGAAATGGTGCATATGGAATATTTATACCTCTTAAAATAATTAAATATGGTTTATAAATGTTTTATAAACATTTAAAAGTGCTTTAGCAAAGCTTGAAAAAATATTGAAAATTTGGTCAAAAATAGATGTGTCGCGTAACGGCAATTCACGGTTTCGCATCTTAAAATTTAAATCAATTTATAGGATGGATTCAAAGTCGGATTGCTTTGAAATAAGAAGTTTCTACACCCTTATAATCATAGTTTTCAAGCAAAGAAATAAAATCGATATTTCGTCTAGTAGATATTAGAATACGAGCAAATCAAGTTTTAAATAAAATCGCGCTTTGGCAGTTCGGAGACCAAAGTAGTAAATGTTCTAAAATGGATATTTTTAATTCTTTAAAAATATGAAATAAATTTTATAAATCTTTTAAAATGTTTCAAAACAGATTCAAGTCATAAAAATGGAATTTTAAAATGATTGAAAAGTTGTTTTAATCAATTAAGCTTTTAAAACACTATTTGTAGTACTTTTCGCAGCACATTTTAATAACTATTGCAAACAATGGTTTTAACTCAGTTATTCTTTCTCGAATATTTTGTGAACCTTTTCAAATAAATAATTGAGTAATTTTAAAAATAATCATGTGAAAACGACTATCGTGTTTGTTCCGTTTATGAGTATCACAAAAAATCCAACCGATGAATGAAACAGATCGAAGGGAAAGCCTGGATGCTCTAGAATTAAAAGCTAATTATGTATGTCAAAAGAATTCGAGTCGATCAAATAACTTAATCACCTTATGGGTGGCAAAAAGGTAGTCTCTAGGCTTGGGTTTGGGAAACCAGTTGCCTGCCCGCCCTAGCTACCCGAATTGGCCCGACGGAGGGGATAGTAAATTTGATTTACTCGGATCAAAATTTCCCAAAGTACAAAAGATAAAATTTTACAAATTCAAACAACTTGGATCATATAGAAATGATCTTCTTATACATGGTATTAAATTCCGAGGAGGGAACCTATACTATTCATGTGAATTTAAAAGGTGATTTCACCGTTATTCGATGATAGTGAAGGTTGAATACGGAAATTGATGTTGATTGGAGTTAGTATAATTTCTATCGACCCTTTTTAACTTAATAATGTTTTCCAATATTACTTATGCAAATGATTTGGAAATATTTTAATAAATGAAAAATGAAATGATTTAGAATTTTTCCAAGTTGTATAAAGGTTTTAAGAAATCAAAGGATTTGATAAATAAAGTTTAATGGTTCCGTATATGTTGAAAAGAAATGGTTCAAAATTTTATATCTTTGGAAGATATTTTTGATAAAAAGGAATGAACTAATCAAATAATTACCCATATCCTTAAAACCTCTTTTATCGATAATTCTTTCAAAGGAATTGGGGTCGGATTTGAGTAATTCTTATTTGAAAACCACTTCGAACCAATTTATGTAATCGAAATACAGGCATGGAAATCATTTGGAAGATGGACGTAGGGCTACTTGTCACTGACCCTCAAAGAGAAATTTCTCATATCATATTTATGTGGCAGTAGTTCTTCATTTGAGATCGTCAATGCAAGGACTTCTCGTTACTAATCTTAAGGGTAATCCTCGACGGGATATGGTAGGAGAGTGCCTTCGGATTATCCTATTCCTGGACAATTTGTATGGACAAATGTCTGACTTAGCATTTCTAATTACATTAATTGATCTCTATGAACATACCATTTGTTTGGTGGTGAGAAGGCAACTTTTCTTAGCTTAACACCATTTCCTAAGACGTACGAGCTCAGGAGTTATATGTTTGTAGAAATCAGTTGTGTGATCATGGAATGGCAGTGTGGCATTCAAAGAAGGAATATGCTATGTGAAAGGTAATCGTTACCTCAGGCACCATCATCCGGCAATGACGTAAACAGGGTACGCCGTAAGGTTATGTGGCTCGCAACCTTAGGGTATGATCATTACCTTTCTAGATAACTCTCTATAGGTCGAGTATGTTGTGTATGCTATGGGGCCCCGAATTGGTGGGTAGCGATCGGGGTGATGACATATTCAATTTCTATCCAGGCCATGTCTGAGTGCCAAATAGGGATAAACCGGTCTTGCCTGATGCGGAGGATAATTTGTATATCCTCGGTACATCAATTTAGAGATGTACTATACGGAAGGTAGTCTCTTACTTGCCATTGTATGGAAATTCATTCTTCAATAAGTGCTTTCAGTAAACCTATTATGCCATCAAATTAACTAATGTAACCATTTCAGCTATTTTAATGTGTTTATTTGAAACCTTTTTTAAAGAATGTAATTAAAAATAATATTCTTAGATTATGCATGTCAAATGATTTGGTTATCATAGGTAAAAACTGGTTTCGCGTTTATGTGCATCGCAGACTTATGAGATACCCTTTTGTTTCCAAAATACGTATTTTGAGTTTCTCACACCAGTCCTATGACTGATCCAAAGTTTATTTTTCTTATACCTTAAACTCTGTGCACCCTAATTTCTCTGGGTGGTCTAGTAGTCAGGTTTGTAAGAAGAAATCTGGATGGAGCTCAAAGCATGGAGTTAGAAGATTTTTTAGTAGGCTATTACCTTATTTCCACCACACTTCTGTACTATTGTATTCCGCATTTGTAAAGATATATATTTATGACTATCCATGTTTAACTTTGATAAATGTATTTAAAATTTCCTCTGTAAAGATATATATTGAAATAATATATGTTATTCCATTCGTATGAGATTCTATTTTGTCTTTATTTTCATTCTTACCCATGATAATCCGAATCTCTGACACTTGGAATTGCGACATGTGAATACCCATGATGTATTAGTGTTGATTTTCGAGTGTCGAAGAAATAGATCGTCACATTATATGCCCAACTATTTAACATCAACCATAATTCATCGCAATGTATAATTAAAGTAAAACAAGCAATGGTAATAATCGTTCTAGACATAATTATGCGAGTTAAATTGGATATCTCTCCTTAAATTCCAAGTAACTTCACCATAACATTGCTGCCAATGATCAAAGCGCCCTATCGTCAAGGTCATCCCGCTCCTCTAACTCCACCTCATGCACAAATATTCAACGTTACCAGGAATCATACACTTCGAGTCATGGCCTCCCAAATCATCCTGCTCAACCATCGTTCACGCATCTCCTAAGTCACGCCTGCTTGGCTCGTTACCATGCCCATCAGCAGCCGCCTACAAAATATCGCGATCGCACCTCCCCCTAGCATTACCCTTCTCTCTTTTTATAGCCACGTTATGAATTCGTTCTTTGAAGGGAACTAAGGTTCCAAAAAATGAAATAAGGGAAATCTGTTTTGGTGTATGCGGGTTTGGGCCTTAGTTGGAAGAGGGGGAGTATTATAGAAGATGAGTGAAGAGAATGAGGTTAAATAGGCTTGGGCCTTAATTCAAACTTTAGTTTAAACTAATTTGTTTATTTCTCTATTCACTTTTCTCTTAAACAACTCTCCATTTATATATAAACAAATTTTGATTTTATGTAGATTAATTTACACTTTAAAAATATTCAATATTCGATTTAAAACATTTTATTCAATTTCAAATAAATTATCCAAAAATAATTTATTAATTTAATTCAATTTATTAAATCAAAATCTTTTGATAAATAGAATTTAAGTAGCTAAAATTTTATTTTCAAAAGATTAATTATCAAATTTAACAAATTTCATTTTAATTAAATTCATTTATTTATGCGGCATAGAAAGTAGGGTTGTTATAGACATCCACCTTAAGAAAGTTGCGTCCTCGTAATTTTTTGTAGGAAAACATCATATATAACTCACATCCTGACTTTCTTCGCATTTACAAATTTCTATAATTCTTAAGCTACCCAATCCTTTACGTGTCTTTCACGCTCTGACTTATCTTATCATATGCTATTATTTTAAATAGATTTAATTAACGACTTTCTATTTTTGCAAATCGTAAATTTTTGTGAAAATTTTCTAATTTTGATTTTCGAAAATTTTTGCCAGAGTCTCTATTATTCGGAGAGCATTTGAAAAATCAAAACACAATGTAATCACAAAATCAATATGTCTCCCAACATAGGGCATTCTAAAACATAGGGAAACAAGATGTATCATAACATTTATCCATATAGCGTAAAAACCTACATTTTAATTTGCTCTTAAGTGGACTATTTCGCTTTTGCACGAGGAAAAGCGAGCTATTGCTTGCAAAATAATCTACAGAACTTCCAAAGGTACATGTTCTTAACTCACGTTAAAATATTAGTCGCATGTGAAAAAGTATAAGAAGTATGCACTCATTTAATGTTAAAGACATCTTATTTTTATTTAAACCAATTTCCAACAAACTTTCAAGGATCGAACACACTTAATTAAGTTATGGTTTCAAAAGGTTATTTTTTCATAATGTGATAGAATTATAAAGAAACTTTCGTTTTGCAAAATATGGATCACAACCCAAGTTATGAAGGAATTTTCAAAGGTATAAAGCTCAGATTTTTTGACAAATACACAGGCCTGCTTAAGAAACACACGTTTCTAGCACTGAAAACATCAAATTTTCCAAACGATTAAAACAAAAGTTGTTGATTAGGTTGTAAGCTTTCTAGAATGGGTAAGATCGTTTAAATCAGACAAATGGTTTGAAATTGTGACCAAAACAATTCAATGTTATTTTATGGAGTTTGCATTTTCGGGACATTAAGCATTTCTTTTATTAATCATGTCTAAACCATGGCTATCTTCAAAAAATTCATTGCACACAAACACAAATGTTTCTCTAATGACATAATTTTCCAACAAAACCAAAATCATTGTGAACGGATCAATAATTTGTGATTTATGGTTAAAACTAATTATAGTATTTCAAAAATACCATAAATGTAATGACCCACAAATTCATCACTTTAGTAAATTAAGATTATTTTTGAAATATTCAAAAATAAAGATTTATAACCCCAAATGTTTTGAATCATAAATAAAAATGGTAAACCTGTTTAAAAATTTATTAACAAAGTTTTAATTGATTTATGACATCATTATTGATGCCAGTATATATATAATAATTAATTAATGATTTTAAATTAAGATTTAATCATTTTATGACTATTATAAATATTCAAATAATAGCAATAAAATGGTGATAATTCATTTATAATAGTAATAAAGTGATAGTAAATTAAATATGATAGTATTATAAATTTGTAAATAAGATTTGAAATTATAAGGAAAACTGATATCGGTTTATCGATATAATAGCACTTTTTATAAACAAACATCTAACATTGATTTATATGGTTTTATAAATCAAATACGATCATTTTAATTCACGAATGATAATAATAAATAGTTTTCAAACTTGGTTTAAATATATATATATTACGTTAATTAATAAATGAAAATATGACCGAAGATCGGAATCCGAATTCATAACGGTTTAACATATAAAAGTTATACGACGTTGTTCAAATGACTTATGCACCTTTCATGGCATGAACATACACATATTAACATATATTTACTAATGGTATATCTAAAGTAAGAGAATGGTAAAAAAAAGTTCGTTACAATTTTACACATTTATTTACTAACGGCATAGAATAAAATATGTAACGTAACAATTACTTTAAAAAGCAAACATCAAATCAACTTTACACCACATCACATCACTACCACCAACCACCATCGCTACCACCATTTGGCTAGGAGGAAGGAGGCGGCTGCCGTGCATTCTAGGGGGGTTTTAGTGATGGCAAGAGGTAGTCTGGTAATTCTACGTTAAGACATTTTGATTCTAAAATTTTCATATAAATACCCTATCCATTCTTCATAATTTCCCACAACTTTTTCTTCATCTTCTTCCTCATTTCTAGGCTACTTCCATTGCTTCTCCACTCAATAAAATAATGAAGAAAATATTTGTGAAAAGAAATTAAATTTATATAATAATATATACGCCTCAAAATCATTTCTTTTAACCATCAAAACCCACGGCCACCATCATCCACCACCTTAGCCGTGAACGGCCACTACCTCCTTTCTTGGCTATGAGCACAAGGACCAAGGCCGAGCATTCTAAGAGCTTCTAGGCTCGAGTTCGCAGAGTTTTAGTTTGTGTTAGCGAAGCTATAGCAAAATCTAGTTAATACGATATTCAACAAAGGTGAGAACTCCTAAATTAAATCATTATAAATAGTTAAAAATGTTTAACTTGACAATTTAAATGCTTAAGATGTTTGGTTGAATGAACTACATTAATTAGTGGATATCAGAAAAGAAATTAGTAACAAAAAGTTGGATATGTTATATAAAAAGTTAGAAACTCCATGTATATCATATATACATATATTAGATGCTATGGTTGTTTATAATGATTATTTATCATGTTTTGATGTTGTGAAAATTTTGTTTTTTGGATATATAAATATGCCACGTTAAATACACGCCAATATTATACAAGGAACTCACTTTCCGAATCAAATTATAAAAATAGTATGGAATTGTTTAAACTCTTTAAAATGGTTTTAAATTGATTTAAATCTATTTTATAAACACTAAAAACAAATTTGATGAAGTTTGAATAAGAAATTAAAAAAAAGTCAAAACAAGGCGCGTCGCGTAATGGAAGTTCGCGATTTCACGCTGCAAAAGTTAAATGAGTTTATAAAGTGAAATATAGCTCGAAATTATTTGTAATAAGAAGTTTTTGGACTATTACATCCACAGTTTTTAAGCAAAGGAAGAAAATCAAGATTTCATCTTATAGATTTTAAAATATAAGTAAAACAAGTTTTCAAAATAATCGCGGTTTTGCAGTTCGAAATCCAAAGGAGGATTTCTTGATTTAATACTTATAAATGTTTTAAAAATATGAAAAACTCTTTATAAATCTTTTAAAATGTTTTAAGAGAGACTTGGTTATATAAATAAATTTTTAGAAGATTGAAAAGAAATAACTTTAAAAACACTATTCGCAACACTATTAACAGCGGTTTTTAATAACTTTTGAAATATAATTTTAAAAGTAACAGTTCTTTTCCATATATTTTTAAAATGCTTTTAAATGAATAATTCAGTGTTCTAAAGATGATTTTAAGTTCTAATGATTTATTTAGAAGGATTCGAATAAAAGAATTAAAATAAAGCTATTATAAGCAATTATTTTAATTATGGCTCTAATAACCCGATGAGTACACCTGATTTTTCTACTCGTGAGATCTAGTTGAGGTACTTAAATTAAGAAGATGTCAAGGAGCAACCAGTGTTCCGACTCACCTGGCCTCAACTAGGCGAGCGATAGATAAGGTTGAAATGTCGGAAACGAGTTAAGTACAAAAAATTAAATTTCCCAACTTTAAATAACTTGGGTTTTATAGAGATAATGTTCTTATAATTGATATTAAATTTCGAAGAGGGAACTCGTACACTCATATGAGTTTAAAAGGTGATTTCATCATTATTCAATGGATAGTACTTTTTGAATACGAAAATTAATATCAAGTATAATTTGAAAGATTTCTATGGATCCATTTCATTCAAATATTAACTAGATTGGATTTTCCATCATGGATTACATGGTTTCAACTTATTAAAAAGTTGCTTTTTTGGAATTGAGAAATCTTTGTTAAAATTTAAGTAAAACGATTTAGAATTATAACTAGTTTTAAAAAGAGTTTATTAAACCAAAGAATTCAACAAAGATAGTTTAAATAAATTCCATATATACTAAAAAGAAATGGTTTTCAAAAGATAAATATCTAGAGGATATTTTGAAGAGAAAGATATTAACTGATGGAATATTAATCACCTATTTGTAAACCATCATTTTATCGATGATTGGTTTGAAGGAACCGGTGTCGCATTTGTTATGTCTTCTTTTCTTTTTTATTCTTAAAGAACAGCCTCTCTGACAATCAGATTTGTGGCACGTGAATACCGAGGATTCTTATGATTATAATTTTACAGCTCGACTACAAGATGTATATTAAATAAGAGTAATAAAGGATGTATATAAAACCTACGAATTTGGATAGTGAGAACTTTTATCTCAAAAGGGTTTTTGAAGAAACTCCAAAGGATTTGTGTATTGGTTTAGTACTAACAAAACCAAGTGCTTACTAAATTATTTAATGGTCCACTAAAATTAGGATACTGAAAGGTTATAAAGCGAATAATAGAAACTTTCTTCTAAAAGGTTTTTGAGAAAGAAGTTTTAAAGGATTTTGAAAGTTGATGATAATAATATTTGAAAAACATTTTGGCAAGGATTTAACCAAATATGTATTGGCTTTCTAAGTTTTGATGAAGTACGATTTTGAGGAAAATACTAAAGTACTTAGAGAACTATTACCCATAACTGTCGAATGAATTTGGGATAGGATACATTTAAATATAAGACTTGACATTACAATAAGTTAATATCCATATCTAAGGAAACTTTGTTTGCATTTGTAGAAACCATTCATGGGAAAGTATTTAAAGGGGGGATGGTCAAGAAGAAAGGGGAAGAAGAAAGACAATTTGATCATCTTATCGAGTGACGAAGAACCTATGCAGCGACCACCTAGAAATGGTCGGCCCATCATAGAAGAAGAATTAGATCAGTATAGTTGGTTTGACGAAGACAGCTATCCTATGGCCACAATGCTTATACCTTTATCCATTCTTGAACTTATCATTATTTCAAGCGATGAAGAAGTTTGCTCCAGCCTCCGAGGAACCAATGGAGGAGGAGGAATCTAAGCATATGGAAGATCCAGATTCCATGATACACTATGATTTAAACAACAATAGCATAAACAACAATATTGTATGGAATTTAGATGGAGACTATATCGTTTGTCGAGAAGAATCTTCAAGATTGTATATTAATTGCGACTAAGAGGAAGAAACTGAGGAAATAGAAGTTGAAATGTTTGAAGAGTAGGAAGTGTAATGGATAAGGGAGGCCGAGGAAGGAAATTCGTAGGAAATCCATATGCGGGGTCTCGATAAACAGGACGCTAGGGAGGTAATCCAAGGAGTTCCAGTAGGAATGAGGCATGTTCCATGGAACAACCATGGTTGTCATATGAGAAAGATAGGACGCAGCAGCATGAGGATGGAAATGAGGCAGAAGATGAGCAGGGGAATAATGATGATGATGAAGATGGTGATGATAAAGGAAATGATGTGGAGATATTTGATGTTGGTTATTGGAATAAATCAACTTCAGAATAATGGTAGTGTTTGGAAGTTGGTTGTCTACCTAGTTTTATTTAGTATTAAGTATTAGCTCATATATTAGCCAGAGATTTGAGGAGATGATGTTCAGCGATGTACTAGTGTCAGTAATATGAACCCTTGTAGGGGTAGAACGACCCAAGAATGAATGTTAAGATGGTTTGTATGGTGATGAAAGAAAGAAACTATCTATAAAAACTTTTTAACCTTCATTCATAACTTTGTTCGATAGCGAATACATGAATCACTTAAGAAAAATTTCATAAAACTTTAGGTAAAATATACAAGTAAGAATTTCCTATGAACAAGAATATATTTTTATGAAAAGTTTAAAACTTAAACCAAGATTTCTAAAATATTTTGAAAAAAATAAAATATAAAAGTGTTATACACCAAGCACAATTTGACCTAAGATTTGGATGTAAGATTTCGATCCGAAAAGGATTTATCGTTCGATGGTCTAAGGCAAACATTGTAAGGGTTTGTAGTCAGATTGCTTATATTTTCTATCATAGTTGAGGGCTATGTAAGGAGAATAACAGCCTTTGAGCCTAATCAAGATCCGCACTAGAAAATCGAAGGATCAATACTAGTTCGAAAGCAAAATGATATATTCAAATTTAAGATCGAATAAGACAAGTGCATATGAATAATATGTAAGTACCAGCCAATGATATATTTGAAATTTCAACTTTGGAATAAGTATTACGACTTTGCACTCAATTTCAAGGATGAAATTCTTTTAAGGAGGGGAGTCTGAACAACCTACAGATTCATTACTTTAATAAATTAAGATTATTTTTAAATATTCAAAAATACGGATTTATAACCCCAATAATAATGTTTCGAACCATAAATAAAAATGGTAAACCTGCTAAAAAATATATTAACAAAGATTTAATTGATTTATGACATCATGAGTGATGCCCGTATATATAATAATTAATTAATGATTTTAAATTAAGGTTTAATGATTATTGTAAGTATTCAAATAATAGTTTTAAAATGGTAATAATTCATTTATAATAGTAATAAAGTGATAATATATCAAATGTGATAGTTTTATAAATTTATAAATAAGATTTGAAATTATAAGGAAAATCGATATCGGTTTATCGATATAATAACACATTTTGTAAACAATCGTTTAATATGGATTTATATGGTTTTATAAATCAAATATGACCATTTTAATTCATGAAAAATAATAATAAAGTAGTTTTCAAACTCGGTCTACAAATATATGTACGTTAATTAATAAATGAAAATATGACCCAAGGTCGGAATCCAAATTCGTTACAGTTTAACGTATAAAAGTTGTACAACATTGTTCAAATGACTTGTGCACCTTTCATGTCATGAATAATACAAATTAACATATATAAATACATAAGAGAATAGTGAAAAAAGATTCTTACCATTTTACATATTTATTTACTTATGGTAAAAGAATAAAATATCTGAAGTAATAATTACATTAAAAAGAAAATAACAAATCAACCTTACACAGCATCACATCACCACCACTAACCATCATCGCCACTACCACATGGCTAGGAGGAATGGGGCGGCAGCCGTGCATCCTATGAGGGTTGGAGTGATGGCAAGGGGTAGTTTGGTTATTTCGTGCTAAGATATTTTGACTCTAAAATTTTCCTATAAATACCCCACCCATTCTTCATAATTTCCTACAACCTTTTTGCGTCTTCTTCCTCATTTCTAAGCTATTTCCATGGCTTCTTCACTTTATAAAATAATGAAGAAAATATTTGTGGAAAGAAATTAAATTTATATAATATATATATATAATAGTATATACACCTTAAAATCACTTCTTTTCACCTTCAAAACCCATGCCGCCATCATCCACCACCTTCGCCGTGAGCAACCACAACCTCCTTGCTTGGCCATGAGCATAAGGACCAAGGTCGAGCACTCCAAGAGCTTCCCGACTCGAGTACGTGGAGTTTTAATTCGAATTAGCAAAGCTATAGAGAAATCTAGTCAATACGATATCCAATGAAGGTGAGAACTCCTCAATTAAACATTTATAAATAGTTATAAATGTTTAACATGACCGTCGAAATGTTTTAGATGTCTGGTGGGATGAATTACAGTAATTAGTGGATATTTGGAAAGTAATTAGTAACAAAAAGTTGGATATGTTATATAAACAGTTAGAAATTCCATTTATATTATATATACATATATCGGATGCTATAGTTGTTTATAATGATTATTTTTCAGTTCGGATGTTGAGAAAACATTGTTGTTTTGATATATAAACAAGTCACATCAAATACAACATCAATATTACATAAGGAAATCACTTTCCGAATCAAATTATAAAAATAGTTTGGAATCGTTAAAACTCTTTAAAATGATTTTATAATGATTTGACTATGTTTTATAAACACTAAAAACATATTTTGCGAAGTTTGAATTAGAAATAAAAAATAAATCAAAATTATGCGCATCGGTAACGGTAGTTCGCGATTTCGCGCCGCAAAAGTTAAACGAGTATATAAAGTGGAATATAGCTCGAAATTCCTTGCAATAAGAATTTTTTGAACTATTATATCCATAGTTCTCAAAAAAGGGAAGAAAATCAAGATTTCATCTTGTAGATTTTAAAATACAAGTAAAACAAGTTTTCAAAATAACCGCAGTTTTGCAGTACGGAATCCATGGGATTTCTCAAAATTTAATATTTTTAAATGTTTTAAAAATATGGAAAAATCTTTGTAAATCTTTTGAAATATTTCCAAAAAGGTATTTTAATTATATAAATAAATTTTCAGAAGATATAAAAGTCGGTTTGGTCAATATAATTTTAAAAACACTATTTGCAGTGGTTTCAATAACTTTTGAAATATAACTTTAAAAGTAACAGTTCTTTGCCAAATCTTTTTAAAATGTTTTTAAATGAATAATTAAATGTTTTAAAGATGATTGGAAGATTTAATGCTTTATTTGAAAGGATTTAAATAAAAGAATTATAGAAAAGCTATTATAAGCAATTGTTTTAATCTTGTCTATGATAAGCCGACGACTACACCAGATTTTTCTATTCATGAGATCTAGTTGAGGTGCTTAAACTAAGGAGATGTTCAGAAGCAACTAGTGCTCTTACTCAATTGGCCTCACCTAGGCAAGGGATAAATGAGGTCGAAATATCGGAAACGAGCTAAGTACGAAAGATTAAAATTTTCAACTTTAAACAACTTGGGTTATATAGAAATAATCTTCTTATAATTGATATTGAATTCTAAGGATGGAACCCCTACAGCTCATATGAATTTGAATGGTGATTTCATCGTTGTTCGACGGATAGTACTTGTTGAATACAAAATTTAACATCAAGTATAATTTGAATGATTTCTATGGATCTATTTTATTCATATATTAGCTAATTTGGATTTTCCATCTTGCACAACTTGGTTTTAACTTATTAAAAAGTTACATTTTTGGAATTGATAAATCTTTGTTAAAATTTAAGTAGACTTGGAATTATTCCTTGTTTTAAAAAGAGTTTAACCAAAGAATTTAACAAAGAGAGTTTTACTGAATTCCATATATACTAAAAAGAAATGGCTTTCAAAAGATAAATATCTCGAGAGGATATTTTGAAGAAAAAGATATTGATTAATGGAATATTAATCGCCAATTTATAAACCAACTTTTTTATTAATAATCGGTTTGAAGGAAGTAGGGTCGGATTTGGGTAATCCCTTACCGATAAACACTTCAAACCAATTTATGTGTTCGAAAACAAAGATATATATCGAAGATCATGATTTTGAAGATAGAGTATCTTCATTTCGAAAGGACTACTTGTTAATAATCTCTAGGTAGCTCCCTAGATATATAAATAGCAGCGGTCTCTTTGTTTTGAAATTTTTTAAAACACGAGGACTATTCGCTACTAATCCTAGGGGCAATTCCCGACAGGATGTAGTAGGAAAGTGCCTTCGGCTTGTCCTGTTACTGGACACTTGTATGGACGAATGTCTAACGTTGCATTACTTGATCATATTAACTGATATCTATGAACGTATCATCTGTTTGGTTGTGGAGAAGGCAACTTCTCTTAGCTTAACACCCTTTCCTGAGACGTACGAGCTTAGAAGTTATACGTTTGTAGAAATCAGTTGTGTAATTGTGAAATGGAAAAGTGGCATCCAAAGTGGAGATGTTCTAAAAAAAGGCAATCGTTACCTCAATGCCTTACACCCTAAGAATAGTGGAATAAGGGATGCTTTAGGGCTAAAATGGGTCGCAACCAATCATTTTATAAAATCACATTCTAGCTTGGAAATCATTTTCAAATACACTAGGATTTAAGTTCTCTAAATATCAATTTAAATCCTCTTTGTTTACAAAACATATCTTATAAGCCATAAATAGAAAATTTATATTAACTTCTTTTATTAGAATAAACTTCTAACCCAATTATCATCGAACGACTTATAGTCAAACCGTGAAATTCAATTCACAAGGTGTTCATTTCAATGCACCCACAATTTTTATCTATCCAACCCATGTAGTAAAAAAGTAATTGCTTATAAATTGGTCAAGCACAAATCAACAATCAATAAACGTAATAAATGCTCATTAACTGGACGAGCATGACAAATCAATTTACAAAGGATAGTAATGCTTATAAACTGGTCAAGCATGGCTAAACTAATTAATAAAGGATAATGAATGACCATTATCATTCCTAACATTAATTAAACAACATTACAAACCAGACTTTTTAAAATTACCTTTAAGGCATATGTTTGTAACAAATACGAATACACTCTCATATATATAATACACTTAACTCATTCTAGGGCGTCGCTTACACTGTCTCAAATGAGTTATATCCAACTAAAGCCAAGGTTCTCGCTTAACCTCCTACTCTTATACCACACTGTAACAATCGACCATTCGACCATTCGACCCTCAAGTGACAAAAAGATAGATTGTTTGGGTAAAAAAGAAATAAAGAAAAAGAACAAGGAAGGGAGAATAAAACATCTAAATCTCACAACGGGACGATAATTTATAATATCAAAATAGCACAAAGGGTTACACCAAGATATAATGTAATTTCAAAGTTGCAAACCTAAGTTCTATCATCGAGCTAGATAATTATAATAGTATGTCCTCATAATTTCTGATATATACATACTAGTAGTGCAGCTAAAATAAAATACGTAGGTAGATCAATGGAAGCATCCAGCTCGTCTCTTGAAGCTCCAAAGAATATCCAACGTAAACCTTCCTTTCTCAGACTACTTGAAAGGGAACCTGAGAAATTAAGTGAAAGATAAAACCACGAGAAGAACATAAGTCTAATATGAGAAACTCGAGAAATACATGGCCATATACAACAACATTTTTTTAGACCATTCAAATCACTGTAAGGGTTTTCCCTTCTAAAAAACCAAAACTATCTGGTAAGTAAATAAGGCGATAAAATAGATAATGTCTAGGGTATAGAATATAAATTAGAAAATAGCTATGCTACTTACATCTCACACTACAACAATATTGGATATACAGTCAAAACTGCTAAGATGTATTCGCATAAGGGTTTCTATTGATAAGATCATAAGATACCTATCGAAACCACGTGAATCTATAGATAAAATATATCATAAAGGTAAACATAGCTGGTCCACGCTTGAACATGTGATGCTGAATACCATCAACTCCTGTGTGCCTCAATCTAAAGCATCTCTAAATATTTGGAGTTGATGTACCCTTGGGTAAGCTAAACCCACTAGCCATGCATCCTGCTATATTTTCTGTCATCTGATGGTGAAGTCACATTCAAAATCTTAATATATGGGTTTTAATCACTCGAATAGATCTAAAATATCTCCATGGATTCCAGCATCTCAACACATGAGCCACCATCACTCGAAAAGTTCATGAATCTCTCTATAGATTCCGGCATAAGTCGTCTAACGAATGCTAACTCAACCCTCTCTCTTGGAATCATTCTCAAGATACACATCCCCTCGCTAGCATTATTTGAAATGTAAACGTTGACCACTCTCTTGGACTTAACCTTAAGATAGACAGTTCAACTCTATAGCATCTCACTTCATAATTGCTTCCACAACGTAGAACTCATTTATCGGTTTGAAAATGGTTACGGTTTCGAGTCATCTTATATAAGTACACTCCTTTGCTTGCCAGACTCTTCAAAACCAAATCGATGAATTCTCAGTTAACTTAACTCCTATTCTTTTAGATATGAAAAGACAATGTTAAGCATAAAGATCAGCTCTTAACCAGATGGATTTCCTTACTTCTTGTCCTAAAGGAGCAAGATGAGTTTATACGTAGGGTATAGCTTCACCAAGAGGATAACTGTACCATATAAATATTATGTTTCTTAGATGTTTCCTAAGTCAGTTTTGGTCAAATTCAATAGGAATAAAAATGATCGCACATGGAAATAATGTCTCATATGCTTGTTACCCTTTTCAACCATCTCAACTTGTGTTATCCCTCGATTAAAAGTGAAGCCGGGTAGGTTAGAGCACTGGTTGCATCAAAACCTGACCTTAACACCTCATTCTTAACACTCGCAGACAGAACAAGTTTACTTTGTCAGCTTTAATGCTAGGTATAGGAGTAAATGTTGTCCATAAACAAGTAAATATACAATCACGATTAAGTCATATAAGAGATTTCTAATCCCCGTATTTTCAAATAATACTTCTTTGTAAATATTGGTATATATATTTGAAATACCTTCATAAAAGATATGTATATGCAAACTACTACTTCACTAAACATCTCTACTCTTTACATTCTTCAAAATATATTCATATTCTTATCTCAAAGGCATAAGAATATTCACAAATCATTTAACAAGATTTTCCATTTTAAAATATAATCAAAGAGGTTAAAAACAAATTTACCATAAACCGCTTCTCTCTTATAATTTAAACATTTACTTTTCCTATCCATTTTCCAAAACATTCCATACTTAACATTACCTTTAAAATATTATTTCCAAAGGTTTAATTACATTTGAAGTATATTCAAATCGGTTAAAACCAAATGTTACTTAATTTTTTTTACCATAAACCCAAAACACTTTAATGCATTTCATTACCTTTAAAACATTTTTTAAAGACCAAAGTATACTTATTTAATAAGATGGTATGCTTTTAAATAACTTCTCAGAACTATTAATTGTAACTTAATGTTACAACCAGGCCTTACTTATCCTTTTATAAAATACTTAAGTTAATTTTCCAAACTTATATATACAAATACTTTTAAAATACCGATAAATGCATTTTATATATCCATACAGAATATTACTTAAAAATAACTAATTAGAATTTAACAAAATCATTAAAAAAGAACGTTATATATAACCTTTACCTTAAAATTCATAAATAATTATTTTAAATATACTTAAACTTCAAGCCACTTTTTAAAACATTCTAATATATGTTATTAAACATCCCTTGAAAGAATTCAGATTTGTTTATTTGAATGTCATTTTAAAACCTTTTAAAGCCTCAAACAACATATAACAGCACATGACAGAAATGTTATATAAAGTCCAGAAAGGGCCAAAAGGTATTGCTGTTGGAGAAGTGTTGTTGTTTCAGTTTTTGCCAAAAAACCAATTTTAAAAGCCTCAAAGTTTGGCCAATTTTCAACAAGATACAATCGTTTTAAAGCCTAATTTTGTTATGGTGCATTTACAACGACCTTTTCACTAACTGACTTTTGCAAACATTTTTCAATGATTTCTATAATTTTCCAAATCAATTCTTTGCTGTTACATGCACTACTATGAGTATAGAGCATAACCAAAATATATTATATCATAATAAATTTACAAATCACCGTTTTAAACAAGTTAAAGACAAGGGATTATAGAGTGCTCTTATAGTGGCCTTTCTCATTTCAAACACTTTCAAACACACTTAAATGTCACATATAACCAAACCAAACATGCCCAAAGTTAAGTCCATGATACATGTTGTAGAAGGTAATGGAAGTGATTGTACGTAATATGTAGTTGTTATTTTCTTTCAAAAGCAAGAGGGGTTCGACGTTATAATTTACTTAGTTAATTAACTTTATATTTACACACAACATATACACACACATTATTAACTTTCCAATAGTGAGTTAACTCACACCAAAACCTTGCTAAGCAAAAGCCACTAGGACACAAGGACACTTTCTACCATCCTAAAAGCAAGTAATGACCTTCCTTTACCTCCAAAAGCAAACATACTCCTTCCCTCCCTCACTTTTGCTTATGGTCCTAACATGGATAAGAGGTTTGCGCTTTTTTTCTTCATCATTTGAGTTGTTATTATTATCTCCTATATTGTGCTAGGGTCTTGGCCTATGTTTGGTGGAGTTTGGACTTCATTTGATATAGTTTAGGAATTTAAAGTGAATAAAAGAGGCATAAAGAATAGATTTTTTATTACCTTCAAATTGATTTTCTAGGCCATCAGAGTGTTTAAATAGAAGCTAACAAGTGGTCATCCTCGCCTCCTAAATCTTCTTAGCTAGCCACGAACACATCCACCCTTCCATATGCTTTGCTTTACACATTACTCCTCTCTTGCTCAGCCCTTAAATCATCCTAAAATACCCCCATTAAAATATCTTTTATGACATCACCCATGACATTATTGAAGCATTTAGTTAGCCATAGCCACTAAAACATTTTTAGTTGTTAACTAATAACACATTTATATATTAGCAAACCCAAAAAGTTCGAACAACTTTTATTAAGAAAAAAGCCGTTTATCTATAAAACGATTTTCGATCACATTATCGATTTTTATTCCAACTATTTATTTTTGTAAACATATTTAAGAACAAGTTTACCTTCAAGTTTTATTAATCAAAAGGGGTTTAATAAGGTTAACAGTATATTTTATCACATTTAATCAAGATTCAAATATTTAAATAATTTTGATATATAAATACAAAGTGTTTGAAATTTCGAATCGCTATATTAAGCTTAGCGATCACCTAAGCCTTGACTAAGTTAAAATCATTGTAGGATTCTAATTTACGCACTCAGGTAGGGTTGAACTAGGATGTGAGAGCGTACTTGTTGTATGCTTTGCATGTGTATGTATACATGTATGAATGTATGTGAAACCACCATTACCCCACCCTAAAATGATGTATGTAACAACCCGTACTTCCAAACACTGTTTCAATGCCCAAAAGCAAAGTTCAAACTTGTGTTAGGCTAAAACATATAGTTCATTAAGGTTTGATGGTTTATATGGTGCAAAGATAAATATAAATTTTAAAGTTTCTACACTTTCAGATCTCATAGTGGAAGGAAAAAAATTTAAGTGACTAAAATAACCAAATATTTGATAGAGTTGGAGGTATTTCCTAAGGGCAATCATGTAATCTGTTACATATATCTAACTAAATAACCAATCTTATTTGAAATAAAAAGTGTCTTCATTCTGTTATATACTATTATAATGTGTTGAAAATAACTAATTATTTAGTTTAAGTCTATATAATAGAAAATCCATAAATGATGTGTTTCGTGATAGTAATTACAGGGTGTTGTGATCATAAGTAATCTATCACAATATAATAAACACACCATTTTAAACATTCATGACCAAGATGTCTTGAGACTGGATATCAATGCATCCATTGAGACTAGAGTGTTAATGCTCTCCAAATGTTGGGTAGTGTATAACTCATGATTGTTGGGGGAACCAAGGTGTTACGTACTAATAATTATTAGATAACTATGGAATGACTCACTCGATAGTCTTCCATTTGTTAGTACAACTAAGGTGAAATAGGCAATATCGGTGCGATAATATTCACAATTCTTTTGACTTGAGAATACTGTCCAGCTTCAATGTGGAAACTCCACTTTGATTATAGTTAAATACTGGCATGACGTCCATCGAATGGCTATTGTTAGGTCAAGTGCAAGCATTGGAAGTGAAATGATATTCAAGAAAGAATTCATCTCCTTAGTTATATGAGGTTAGTATCACGGTTAACTTAAGTCAACTCACAGTCAAAATCTCTTAGCAGAGCAGTACGGTTAATAATAATTGTTATTATTGAACCAAGTACTTTGCGTTTAGACCGTAAAGTTGAATGTGAACAATCTTTGAATTTTGACCATTACCAAATTCTATTAGTCCTAATGTGATATAATTTTGACAAAGATAATTTGCATTAATAATTTTCACTATTGGGCAATGCTTAAAATAGGTAAAATTAGATTTTACCGGAGCTATGTAAACGATAAATTTGGCCATAATATCACATCACCAGCTAACGTGATGTATGAACATTAATACTCAAATTGTTCGATATTGATCGCTGACTGAATTAACACCTAAGAGTCACGTGACTGAATTAACACCTAAGAGTCACACAACCGAAACATTGAATACTCTTATTACAGCCTGATTTGAGTACCTATAATTATAATAAATTAATTAAATTAATTAGCATTTATGAAATATTAAATATAAATTTTATTTAATTTGTGTTGATCATTATCAAAATAGTGCTTATATAAAAATTATACACACACGTATCATTGTATGATATCCATGAATATTTGAATTAAATTTAAATGCATTTTTTATTGATCAGGCTTGAAGCAATTTTGAGGCCCAAATACCGGCATATGGTGACATACCATAAGGGGTGGACTGTAACAACCCGCATATTTATCGATTTTATATTTCGATATTTTATTTAAATATTTTATCGTCTGTCGGATTTTGGTCCGAAAAGCTACTTTTTGCAAACAGTCGAATTGGGACTCGAGACCACCCCCATTGAGTTTAAAATGACGTTTGCGACCTTTTTGAGTATAAACTTCGATATGTTTGGAGTTAGTCGAATTTGGCTACTTTTTCACTTAGGGCTTTGGTTTGTTGTCTCAGCCCATTAACCCCAGCTGAGCCCTAGCTCCACCCCAACTTATCTTCATTTCATTTCTAATTCCTTACTCTTCAAGCTTTAGCAACAATGGTGGAAGAGAGTGGAAATTAAAACTCCAAGCCCTAGTTCCATAGCAAAATCCAACTTCTAGCTCCAAACTCAAGTGAACCCATTGGTAAGCCTTCTCTTCTTCTTCTCCAACTCATTCTCTCTTTGATTTCAGAAAATTCCTAAACCTAATTTAGGAAATGTTTCTCTTTTAAGCTTAGACTGAAGCTTCTTGGGTTGTTATTGAAGAGGAATTGATCTTAGATTGTTTTTAAAGCTTCTCCTTCATTGATTTGGGTTCAAAGGTGAGATTTTTATCTCACATCTATGTCTATATCTATCTTTGTTGTTAGGTATGAATTCCTAACACTTGTTTATGTTCATTTGCTTTTGGTTTGGATTGATTTGGTGAATATTTCAATTTTTGGTGTTTTGTAGTCAAATCTTTAAAAATCCAATCTTTGATGTTTGAACATGTTTTTGGTGGTGCATCGAAGAGCCTGTAGTGTTGGGTTGCCGATTGGCATAAATCCTTAGCATCCATCGCTCGTTCGATCGCATTTTGGTTTGGATTTGCCATTTTTGGTCTAGGCTGTTTTTTTGCCTAGCAGAAGATTTCAGACGTCTGAAATTAATTTCAGACGTCTGAAACCAAATCCAGACGTCTGGTTGAAAAATCCAGACGTCTGGAAAAGGGTCTGGAAAAGGCAGAGCCTAAATCCAGACGTCTGAAACAAATTCCAGACGTCTGAAATCAAATTCAGACGTCTGGTTGAAAATTTCAGATGTCTGAAATGGCCCAGGAATTAAAAATAGAAGGGAGAAAACACATATACTTCCAGATACTAGGGCCACACGTCTGGGAACACCTACCAGACGTCTGGAACTGTTTAATTTGCATATTTTGGCTATGTTTGAGTATATTTCCAACTTTAATCGATTCATGTTGATTCCCTTTTTGTTGTTATCATTTATTATGGACTTTGATGACATTTTCATCGTGATTTTTAGGAATATCCATTTTGATGGATTCGGTATCGATTTCTTTGGATTTTATTCACGTCTTCGAATGTGAATTTTTATGATTGATTGTTTCTACAATCAATTCTATGATTTGTCACTTTAAAATATAAAGGTTTTCTATAGTAGTAGTAAATATCAAAACTCTTTCCTCAAAACGATTTCAACTCTATTTTCAATACCAAACTCGTTTATAAAACTGTTTTCAAATCTACTAGTATATACAAACTTTTACCTCACTCGTATGAGAAATCTAATTAAACGACTTAGTAAACCGAGTGGTATGAAACGCTTGCGTTTACTTCGTTGGTTAATTCTTGGACTTGTTCGATTGAATCTCTTGTGACAATTTTCTAGTAGAGATCTACAATTTGTTCGCAAATATTTAAGTTAAGCTAGTGGTTATGGGACATGATGCTAAACTCATATATTTACTAGCTTATTGTAATTGACACTTCTTGATGATCAATGATGATCATTTTATGGTTTAGACTAGCAATGTGCGATGTCTCTTTGTCTATGTGGAGGACTGTTCCTCATTTTATTGAGCTTCGTCTCATTTCTTGCATGGGTCGTACCTATTTAGGTGCGTCGATGTTTGTTTACACATGGGTCGTACCTTTTTAGGTGCGTCGATGTTTATTATGCATGGGGTGTACCTTTTTAGGTGCATCGATGTTTGTTTACTTCGTGGAGCAATCGGCTCAATAAGTTGGGACATGGGGCGTATCTTTCTAGTTGCATCGATGTTCGTCTATGCATGGAGCGTATCTTTCTAGATGCGTCGATGTTCGACTTTGCATGGGATGTATCTTTCTAGGTGCATCGGTGTTAGACATTACATGGGGCGTATCTTTCTAGGTGCATCGATGTTTATTTATGCATGGGATGTATCTCTCTAGGTGCATCGATGTTTATTTATGCATGGGGCGTATCTTTCTAGGTGCGTCGATGCTAGAGCATGGGTCGTATCTTTCTAGGTGCGTTGATGTTCGACTTTGCATGGGATGTATCTTTCTAGGTGCATCGGTGTTAGACATTACATGGGGTGTATCTTTCTAGGTGCATCGATGTTTATTTATGCATGGGATGTATCTTTCTAGGTGCATCGATGTTTATTTATGCATGGGGCGTATCTTTCTAGGTGCGTCGATGCTAGAGCATGGATCGTACCTATTTAGGTGCGTCGATGTTCGACTGTGCATGGGGCGTGTCTTTCTAGGTGCGTCGATGTCCAGTTTATGGGATTGGCCATCCTTTTATTGTGATTTCTGGATTTCTATTTGATGATTTTTGGAATTTATGTTTCACCAACTTTTACAATTGGCATTGATATGTATGTCATTTTATTGTGGCTTGGTGAATGAAATAAAGAATATGACATTCTTTTTGATGCTATGAGATTCTTTGAGATATTGTATGACTTTTGTGGATTTTCTAATGTATACTTGTCATAGTATGACATTTTTGGTTCTCATACGTTTTATTATTATATCTCTTCTTATATCTCATTTTAACTGATAATTATAGCTAGACTGATCCGTTTATTATTTTCTTCTTAAATAATACTCGGGTCAGACTGAGATTTCACAGGTGCTTCTGCTTGACTCCTTATCGGACCATCATCTGATCTTTTGGCTAACTACTCTAGTTTGGTAGTTTTTTTGTTGTATACATTTAAGATATAGACTCATTGATGTATACATATTCTTTTGTCTTGTGCTTGTATCTATTCTTTTGTGTTATAGTGGATCTTGTTTGTCCACTACTCTGATGTACACTTTTATATGTAATATTCATATCTATTTCCGCCTTTGTGATATGAATTATCTGCGACTGATTTGTGTTATGTTTATTTCTATATTTGTTTCCGAAGACCTTTATAGCCACTGTGTAGTAGCTTTGAGTTTGTGTCAGTATGTCGGATTTCCTCTTGAGATGAAAAGTTATATTTTTATCTGGCATACCGGTACTCGCACAAAGCAATTATACAGATGGTCGCTCCTCAACAGCCTTATTCTCCGTGCTAGTCGACAGCATTACTCCGTAGTGCTCTTAGCTAGCGTGGGTATAGAGGTGGGGCGTCACAGCTTGGTATCAGAGCCAAACTTCGGAACAATGTAGAATAATTTAGCAAGGTTCATGTCCTAAGTCTTTCTTAGGAGTTGTGCCTTAGGATTTATTCGAGTCTTCGTACCGTTCTATCCTACTTTCTTTTATGATTCCTTGTTTTATCTATCAAGATTGCTTGATATTTATTTTGAGAATAACTTTTTCCTCTTCTTTCTTTCTTTCTTAAAGAAGAGAAATGGTTAGACCAGGCCATCCCAGCGCCGGTCAATCTAGTGCTACTCCATCGGATGGAGTATTTATGTCTGCCCAGCAGCTTCTTGATCTAGTAAAGAATGCTCAAGCTGCCGGTCCCATTCCAGAGCCTACTCATCCTAGATCCGGTTTTGCACGCTTGTGCAGAGACTATACCGATTTGGGTGGAAGGCCATTCAGGGGATCCGAGAGGATTATAGAAATTCAAGCTTGGCTCAAATCACGCGATCGCATCTTTTCTCGCATGAACCTTATTGATCTACATCGAGTTCAAGTGGCTTCTAGCATGCTCCAAGAAAGAGCATTAGATTGGTATGAGCTTTTAATTTCTGAAATCATTGAAGCGGATCTCACTTGGGAGCAATTCCGGAGAAGGTTCGAATTGAAATTTGTGCCGGAGGCCGAAAAAGTAACTTTGGCCCGGCGTTTTATTGACCTTGTTCAAGGTGAATCTTCTGTGACAGACTATGTCGCATCTTTCGAATCTCTTTCCAAATACGGGGTCGAGTATATAAATACCCCATTGAAGAAAAATCAGAGATTTGTCTATGGCTTGAATAAGAATCTTAAGAAGCCATTACTTCTGAAACTTGAGGTTTCATTTGATCAGCTTATTGATATCGCTCTTCGTCTTGAAGAGGCCGATAATGAAGGTGATGTTGAAGTTGTGCGTGCACAACAGAACTTCGACAATAACTTGAAGAGGCCTATCAAATTCAAAGGCCCCAATTCTAATAAGAAAGGGAAGCAACCAATTCCGGTAGCAAAGACTCCTACCTCTAGTCGTGGACAATGCTACAATTGTGGTTCCACGAACCACTATGCAAGGGAGTGTCCGAAACCCCTCTTTTGTTGCTATTGCAAAAATTCGGGTCACCATGTTACTGCATGTCCCGTACTTCAAAGTAAGAAGGAGGGAGAGCTCAATGCAGTGCAAGCCCCTAGTGGCACTTCTCTTGGTCAAGGTATTTTTCACTCAATCCTTGATGGCATTGTTTTATTTCGTGATCTTCTTATTTGAGTTCTTGTTGATACGGGTTTCATCTCATTATTTTTATATCAAAAGAACTCGTGATTCTTTTTCTTTGAATATTTAGGGCTTGATGACTTCTTTGAGGATTGTGAATCCGGATGGTAGATCCGCAACACTCAATTTGTCTTTATTGATGTCGAAATTATTTTATGTGATTTTTCTGTCCGAGCCGATTTTTATTTAGGCTTCGGAATTTACTTTTGTAAGGATTGGCTTAATTATTATGAGGCCATATCCTTTGTCCCGTGTGGACTATTCATCTTTGACATTTTCAATCTGTTAAGCAGATTTCTATTTTTCCTTTATGATTTTGATTCCAACTTGATGACATCATTTTATTCCTTAAGCCCACTTATAAGGAAAGTGTTATTTCTCTCGTTCATGTAGTTTGAGAAATTTTCCGGTATTTTTGAGCTTGTCTTAGGATTATCACCTAAGTAATCTTTTGTGTGGTGCTAAGGTCTTTTCAGTTTGACCTTACCACCGGTTTTCATTTGCTACGAGTTGCGGAAGTTAGCATTCCACTTACCGCATTCCGCACTTGTTATGATTCCTATGAATGAATTATTACGTCATTCAGTTTGTCCAGCTTATTTCATCCATTTTAGGTATCGAGCATTCTATCGAATATCTCGATGATTCCATTTTTCGCATTTATTGATTTTGGATGAAAATAGCAATTTAAAATTTTGCAAAATCTTTTTCATATGATTTATTTAGAAGTATAACTGGATTTTTGTTCTTAAAACGAACAAAGAATATTCTTAGAAGTTTTTAAGAAACTTACTTATCCTATAGAATATGATTTTGTGATTGTATTGCCCGTTTAGTGTTTTAAGAATTCTGGTCGATACGCTTGATCAACGTTATCGATAAGAATCTCCTAAACGCTTTGATGAGACAGTCAGACACGATATATTGACTTGTAAAAATGTAAATTTTTGTAGAAAGATTATTACATAAAAATAAAAATGTAATTTTGAAAGTTTTAACTTTTCGAGAAAGAGGATTATTTAAAAGAACTCTTCCTTTCGATATTCTTATTCTTGTGATTCCTGAAGGGGAACCAAGACTTTGCTATTTGTACCGATACTAGTCGTATTGGTTTGGATGCCATTCTCTTGCAAAGGAGAACGTGCTATCACTTGTGCTTCTAAATCGTTATAGCTTATCGAGACTAGATATGCCACTCATGATCTAGTGCTCGCGGCTATTGTTTTTACTTTTGGAATTTGGCATCATCATATTTGGATGAGAAATTTGTTCTCTACCTCGATCATAAATCTTTGGAATATTTATTTTCTCATAAGGAACTTTATGTCGACTCGAGTTCCTGGCATCTTATGATCTTGATATCTGGAAATCGTGTTGCCAACGCGCTTTGTCGTAGGCAACAAGTTGTTGATTCTTTGATGTTGTCTGAATGAAATTATCATTTCATCAAGTTCATCGAACGTTTTGATATACTTCGTTTTATTGAGCTTTATCTCTTTTTTTTATGGACTAGCGTCCGATGTTCTTTTATGGTGTTCGGTTCATCGGATGTACTGTTATTATACTACATCGATGTTCCGTCTTATCTGGATCAATGGATGTACCATTATTATACTACATCGTTGTTCTGGTTTACCGGTTCATTGGACGTACCGTTTTTGTACTACGTCGGTGTTTCGAAATTATTCGCGCTTTGGTTCATTAGGCGTACCGTTTTTGTACTACGCTGATGTCCCAAATTATTTGAGTTTCTAGTTTCTCGGGCATACTGTTATTATACTACGTCGTTGCACCAGCTCAATTTTCTGCTATTCTTGACGTTCTCCACGTCTTTTATCTACGGAAATGCCTTAGGGATTCCGGTTTTTATTCTTGTGCCCGGTGATATTGTGGAAATTGAAGTTTCACCAGATTTGATTTATGAGCAACATTCCATTCGCATCATTGCTTCGGAGGTTGAGCGCCTTCGGAATAAAGATATTCTTCTTGTGAGAGTTCAATGGTTCTCAAATCTTAGGGATTACTCTTGGGAATCTAGAGAATTCATCGAGCGATCCCGTTCGTGCTAACTCTTTCGTGCTCTTTATGGTGAACTTCTTATTTCAATTTTCTTTTGTGTTGATATGCTTTTATGGTTGTTACTCTTTATTTTCTTCTTAAGTATTGCGAGGACGCAATTTCTTTAAGGAGGGGAGTCTGTAACAACCCGCATATTTATCGATTTTATATTTCGATATTTTATTTAAATATTTCCGTCGGATTTTGGTCCGAAAAGCTACTTTTTGCAAACAGTCGAATTGGGACTCGAGACCACCCCCATTAAGTTCAAAATGACGTTTGCGACCTTTTTGAGTATAAACTTCGATATGTTTGGAGTCAGTCGAATTTGGCTACTTTTTCACTTAGGGCTTTGGTTGGTTGTCTCAGCCCATTAACCCCAGCTGAGCCCTAGCTCCACCCCCACTTATCTTCATTTCATTTCTAATTCCTTACTCTTCAAGCTTTAGCAACAATGGTGGAAGAGAGTGGAAATTAAAACTCCAAGCCCTAGTTCCATAGCAAAATCCAACTTCTAGCTCCAAACTCAAGTGAACCCATTGGTAAGCCTTCTCTTCTTCTTCTCCAACTCATTCTCTCTTTGATTTCAGAAAATTTCTAAACCTAATTTAGGAAATGTTTCTCTTTTAAGCTTAGACTGAAGCTTCTTGGGTTGTTATTGAAGAGGAATTGATCTTAGATTGTTTTTAAAGCTTCTCCTTCATTGATTTGGGTTCAAAGGTGAAATTTTTATCTCACATCTATGTCTATATCTATCTTTGTTGTTAGGTATGAATTCCTAACACTTGTTTATGTTCATTTGCTTTTGGTTTGGATTGATTTGGTGAATATTTCAATTTTTAGTGTTTTGTAGTCAAATCTTTAAAAATCCAATCTTTGATGTTTGAACATGTTTTTGGTGGTGCATCGAAGAGCCTGTAGTGTTGGGTTGCCGATTGGCATAAATCCTTAGCATCCATCGCTCGTTCGATCGCATTTTGGTTTGGATTTGCCATTTTTGGTCTAGGCTGTTTTTTTTGCCTAGCAGAAGATTTCAGACGTCTGAAATTAATTTCAGACGTCTGAAACCAAATCCAGACGTCTGGTTGAAAAATCCAGACGTCTGGAAAAGGGTCTGGAAAAGGCAGAGCCTAAATCCAGACGTCTGAAACAAATTCCAGACGTCTGAAATCAAATTCAGACGTCTGGTTGAAAATTTCAGATGTCTGAAATGGCCCAGGAATTAAAAATAGAAGGGAGAAGACACATATACTTCCAGATACTAGGGCCAAACGTCTGGGAACACCTACCAGACGTCTGGAACTGTTTAATTTGCATATTTTGGCTATGTTTGAGTATATTTCCAACTTTAATCGATTCATGTTGATTCCCTTTTTGTTGTTATCATTTATTATGGACTTTGATGACATTTTCATCGTGATTTTTAGGAATATCCATTTTGATGGATTCGGTATCGATTTCTTTGGATTTTATTCACGTCTTCGAATGTGAATTTTTATGATTGATTGTTTCTACAATCAATTCTATGATTTGTCACTTTAAAATATAAAGGTTTTCTATAGTAGTAGTAAATATCAAAACTCTTTCCTCAAAACGATTTCAACTCTATTTTCAATACCAAACTCGTTTATAAAACTGTTTTCAAATCTACTAGTATATACAAACTTTTACCTCACTCGTATGAGAAATCTAATTAAACGACTTAGTAAACCGAGTGGTATGAAACGCTTGCGTTTACTTCGTTGGTTAATTCTTGGACTTGTTCGATTGAATCTCTTGTGACAATTTTCTAGTAGAGATCTACAATTTGTTCGCAAATATTTAAGTTAAGCTAGTGGTTATGGGACATGATGCTAAACTCATATATTTACTAGCTTATTGTAATTGACACTTCTTGATGATCAATGATGATCATTTTATGGTTTAGACTAGCAATGTGCGATGTCTCTTTGTCTATGTGGAGGACTGTTCCTCATTTTATTGAGCTTCGTCTCATTTCTTGCATGGGTCGTACCTATTTAGGTGCGTCGATGTTTGTTTACACATGGGTCGTACCTTTTTAGGTGCGTCGATGTTTATTATGCATGGGGTGTGCCTTTTTAGGTGCATCGATGTTTGTTTACTTCGTGGAGCAATCGGCTCAATAAGTTGGGACATGGGGCGTATCTTTCTAGTTGCATCGATGTTCGTCTATGCATGGAGCGTATCTTTCTAGATGCGTCGATGTTCGACTTTGCATGGGATGTATCTTTCTAGGTGCATCGGTGTTAGACATTACATGGGGTGTATCTTTCTAGGTGCATCGATGTTTATTTATGCATGGGATGTATCTCTCTAGGTGCATCGATGTTTATTTATGCATGGGGCGTATCTTTCTAGGTGCGTCGATGCTAGAGCATGGGTCGTATCTTTCTAGGTGCGTTGATGTTCGACTTTGCATGGGATGTATCTTTCTAGGTGCATCGGTGTTAGACATTACATGGGGTGTATCTTTCTAGGTGCATCGATGTTTATTTATGCATGGGATGTATCTTTCTAGGTGCATCGATATTTATTTATGCATGGGGCGTATCTTTCTAGGTGCGTCGATGCTAGAGCATGGATCGTACCTATTTAGGTGCGTCGATGTTCGACTGTGCATGGGGCGTGTCTTTCTAGGTGCGTCGATGTCCAGTTTATGGGATTGGCCATCCTTTTATTGTGATTTCTGGATTTCTATTTGATGATTTTTGGAATTTATGTTTCACCAACTTTTACAATTGGCATTGATATGTATGTCATTTTATTGTGGCTTGGTGAATGAAATAAAGAATATGACATTCTTTTTGATGCTATGAGATTCTTTGAGATATTGTATGACTTTTGTGGATTTTCTAATGTATACTTGTCATAGTATGACATTTTTGGTTCTCATACGTTTTATTATTATATCTCTTCTTATATCTCATTTTAACTGATAATTATAGCTAGACTGATCCGTTTATTATTTTCTTCTTAAATAATACTCGGGTCAGACTGAGATTTCACAGGTGCTTCTGCCTGACTCCTTATCGGACCATCATCTGATCTTTTGGCTAACTACTCTAGTTTGGTAGTTTTTTTGTTGTATACATTTAAGATATAGACTCCTTGATGTATACATATTCTTTTGTCTTGTTCTTGTATCTATTCTTTTGTGTTATAGTGGATCTTGTTTGTCCACTACTCTGATGTACACTTTTATATGTAATACTCATATCTATTTCCGCCTTTGTGATATGAATTATCTGTGACTGATATGTGTTATGTTTATTTCTATATTTGTTTCCGAAGACCTTTATAGCCACTGTGTAGTAGCTTTGAGTTTGTGTCGGTATGTCGGATTTCCTTTTGAGATGAAAAGTTATATTTTTATCTGGCATACCGATACTCGCACAAAGCAATTATACGGATGGTCGCTCCTCAACAGCCTTATTCTCCGTGCTAGTCGACAGCATTACTCCGTAGTGTTCTTGGCTAGCGTGGGTATAGAGGTGGGGCGTCACACGGACCGTGGCTGAATAATGATTCGAAAGTTAGGAAACAGTAAGAGGAGAATGTGGATCTAGATCCTAATTTTACTCCTTTGAATCTCTACCATTTAACTACATCAAACTCCACTTTATGAGACTTAATTTTTAGCCTCCATCATCCCTATTTCTAGCCGAGCTTTTCCATTACCTTCCTTATCATTTTACAAGCTTTTAAAGCCATTAAGAAGCAAGGTGGAGCTTTGGAAAAGGAAGAGATGAGTTTTGAAATGAATAAGTGAAATAAATAATGAGAATGGAAAAAGGGAAATCGCTTTTATACATGATATTACCCTTTTACCCTTATCCCATTACCCTTCATCATCTTTATGCCACCTCATTACTCTTCCCTACTTCCTTGTTGCTCATGCAACTACCACCCTCTCTCTCTCTTATCCATCGCTTTGCTTCCCTTTGATTCGAAATCACCTTTTCCGCATCTTTTCTTTATATTTTTATTTTATTTTAAATAAAGAAAAAGAAAAGTCAACTTGCTTTTCCTACTTAAGTAAATATTTAACTTATTTTTACTTTTAACATTTTATATGTTATATACATAAGTAGGAGTTTGTGTATCTATGTATGTATGTATGTATGTGTGTGTGTGTGTGTGTGTGTGTGTGTGTATTCTAGTGCATACAATGTTTTTTGGTAACTTTTAGATAATGAAAAATTGAAAATCCAAAAAACGATTTCCGGTCATATTTTCGATTTTCTTCGAACTAACATATTTGTAAGCCAAATTTTGAAAACAATTTCACCATCACTAGTTATTATTCAAAAGAGGATTATTTGAGTTATAAAATCCATTAATTAATTATGTAAAAACATGTTAAAGTTTATATTCAAAGTGGTTTAATTACGGGTCATTACAACAATCAAAACAAAAGAGCGTAGACCATCAACTTCATGGTTCCTTCTTCCTTCGATTGTCATGTTACGGTTGAAGCAAAATATACTTAATTGGTTCGATCATCGTGTGATGACTAATGCAAAAGGTGAACTTTTTGCTTCGGTTGTTTAGCCAACCGAAGCAAAAGCCTGTTTTTGCTTTGGTCAACCAATTGAACAAGTAACTTTTAGTATGTTGCTTCATCTTTATATGCAGCTGTTGAGGAACCGAAGCAACATGCCAATTCTGGACTAGTCTGGTCAATTCCACCAAACACAAACCCATATTTCTCACCCTATCAGAGTCAAGCAATTAAATTATATTATGAAACCCAATTAGATCATGACCAAAATCAGAAACTTCCCTCTAATGAGTCTTCTAATAATATATCATTAGCAACCCCTCTTTAACCAAATATCACCAAACACATATCTCATATTCCCTTTATATCATTCACACCTAACCCATTAGTATATTAAACACCCGAATTAACATTACTGCCATCTACAATCCCCTTCATATTGTCTCTAATACTTTGATAAAACCTTCATAGCCGTTTTCATAAGCAACCAAAGGAGAAAATTGACTGGAAATTTTTGGCTTTAAATGCATATCGTCATCCACTTTCCATGCCAAAAACCACCATAATGTTCTCAATGTCAACGGTATTCTCTCTCAAATACTCAACATTTTTCACGCTAACGTGTTCCATAACACTACACACAATAACTGTAACAGCCCGCAAATCCGTACCCCTTGAGTCAACACTATTCTACAACAATCAACTCAAGTTGCACAGAAATACGAACCATTTGGTTTTAAGAAGAAGAGGTAGAAGAAGAGAAAACAAAATCAACATCAGAATCTAACCATCGCAGCGGAATAAAATATAATAGATAGTAAATAATCTTTACTCAAATTCAAATATATCTGTTTATATATATATTACATCATCAGAGTACATCAGTCACATCTCACATCAATAACATACAATGGATACACAACTACTCAACACAGCGGAATATACATATAAACAAGTACGAGAGTACGTGTCGTCATCCAGCTCGTCTCCTGAGCTCCACAGCATCATATCCTGTATCCTATAATACTCGGTCTGACCCGAGCATTACAGTTAAATAACACCTGAGTTAGTCTGGATTACCAGCGTGAGAAAATCACGCCCAATTGATTTTTTTTTCTAGTTTAAAAATCCTTTGAAAACAAAAGCATCTCGTAAGACCACGCCACAACTAAACATGTCGGGTTTTTAACTTACGATAGCTAAAATAATTTTTATAGAAATCCTCTGATATTATAATAGGGTCTATATACAAATACTTATAAAATAGCCGAAATTGTTACATTCATTAAATTCCAGCTGCTAGCCACAGAGCGGGTAATACAAACAAAACTCGTACAAGGCTCGTAGGGAGAATGGATTTCCAACCAATGACTAGGCACTGGGGTACCACCTGTCACAGTACGGGGCCTAGATCACCGTACCGAGGAGTACGCCCGCTCCCCTGCAACACAAGGCCGGGACTACCACTTACTGGATAATCCTGAGTGAGATCACCCCGCGGTTGGGATCAGCAACCGCCCACTAAGACGAAATAAAAAGGGACATCTAGACTGGAATGACCTCACCCTGCTTGGGTGCTACCCACCTAGCCTTGCTGCATAACCCCTGATTTTCAGTCATTCCCATTTGATGAGGCTTGAGGCTAAGCGTTACCTTTATAGAACATATCACTTAGAATGCCCATCGTCCACCTGACGATGTTTCGCAAGCATTCATCCATACAAGACCGTCCCGGGTTCGAACGGAACCGAAGGCACTATTCCTACTACATCCATTTCGGAAATATCCTCAGGATTAGTAGCGACTAACCCTTGCACTCCACTGCTCCATCTTCGAATCCAAAATCGTTTTTCACAAAACGTACAAACCGGATCGAAGTGGTTTTCGAGAAATAAATCTCGATCCCGAACTCTTCGAAACGATCAACGCATTTGTCCAATATTGATAGTCGGTTATTTAACTATCAAATTATACTCACAAACATACATCCAACAAATAAATAATTTCTCAAATTATTTATTAACCTCAAAATATCTTCACAATATATATTTCTATTTTCAACCCTTTGAAAACAGTTTCAAAACCATCTTTCTTTTCAGAATCGACTTTCCCAAGTATTTTCTATCTCCTCTGAAATCACCAAGCACGAAAATGGATTTTTAAAATAATTTAAAACACTTTACTTTGAAATATATACTTTAAAACATTTATTTTAAAAAGTACTTCAATAATTTAATAAAAATACATACAATATGAATATTTGGAAATAAGGTTACTTAATAAAATATACAACCAGATTTACACTTTTAAATCAAATACTAAATCACTCTTTAAATAATTATTGCTATAATAGATTAAAAGGAAATACTTACTTTAGAAAATTAAATATTAGAAATAATAAATTTTACAAAATTTGCTTTCTATGAAAACAACTTTAAACCATCAAATTAACTTTTTAAAGATATACTTTTTAGAACATGTACTTGGCTATCCAGAGAAAATTTCAACTTCAATCTCTTAAATCAATTTTCCCAAATTGATATCCAATTTATTTTATTTAAAATGAGTTCCTTTAATTCCTCAATTCATTTCAAAATTCATTGGTTATGGACTTATTATTTATGTTATTATTTTCCGTTTGATTTTAAACCTTTTAACCGAATATAAAATTTTCAGATTTTCCAATTCCTTCTTTATTCCTTCCAATAATTTAAATCTTAAATTTTTAATAAATGTTTGTTCTTTTAATTAATATCACTAAATATTTAAAATTCATTAACTTCCTGTTTATTCAAAACTTCCTTTCTGTTCCCAAGACTTATTTATTAGAATTTTAAAGTCGCTTATTCCTTTTCGAATTCATTCTTTGAATTTATTTATAAATATCTTACTTACAATCCACTTCTTTTATTTTCTTTCCAATAATTCAATTTATATATATTTCATGGTAATTCATTATACCAAATTATATCCAACCTAACCATAACATTCAATATTCCAACATAAATCATCACAGAACATCAAATCATCATAACAGGGGGATTTAATTAATTTAATTAAATGTTGAGGGATCCAGTTGGATCCCTCCAACCTGTTTCCCTGCATCCACAGACGTTAGCATCACATAATATGCCAATTTCAAATTATACTATACTATATCACATCAATCAAGTCAACCACACAATCAATTATTTAGATTTAATTATTTAAATTTAAATTTAAACTGAGCGAGATTAACTCACCTTTGAGTATGTTTTTGCTGTTCGCAATCTACTTCCCTCTTGACTATTCTCTTTATGATATTTGGACCTTGAATAGCAATTTATAATTTTATAAATATTTGAAATTAATTGAACTATTAATTTCCCTTACATATTTTAATTCAATTTAATAATTTGTAACCCATGATTTATTTCAACTTACAGTTTGAAAAAATAATTTCAGCACAAAATAACTTTAATATATTCATTAAACAAATCCATACCAAAAATAAAGTTTCCATCTAATAAATTACTTAGCGACAGGGGTAATTAATTTTAACCAATAAATTTAACTTGAATAAATAATTAAGCTTTAAATTGATTTCCTTTTAATAGAATATTTTAGCATCCAAATAATTAATAAGTTAATTAAATAAATTTTCAAATATACACTATATATATATATATATATTTAGATTCAATCATCTACCCCTTTATAAAATTCTTTGGCATTTCAAATCCTTATATACTTCCTTAACTATATACACATATGTATATAATATACTTATACCCTCTTTTATAAATAACAAAACATAATTTTTCTTTGCTGTAATTTTTTTTTTCTGAAACAGCATATACTAACAACTGTATGAATCCAAATTATAAAAATTTCTACAAATCAATTTAAATCCAAACAGAGGGTTGAGATTTATATGTTCTTAATCTATTTAGCTATAAATATAGAATTAAGAACAAAATATAAAAACAAAATACCCTACTGCCTCTCACCTTCGGCAGCTCCTTTGCGACAAGCCTAAACCGCAAAACCTCCAACCCTAATCCCCTGCAAAACCCTTCCCTACCAAGCTGCGCGCGAACGTTGCAAATCATACTGCGAAGAAAACACGAACTCGATTCGCGCCTTCCACCTTCAATCGAGACCCCCTCGAGTTCGAACGGCAAGGCTCGGTTTTTGATATGAAGGAGCGGCAGCGGCCCAAGTCGCTTTGATTTGGAGCGAATCGATTTCAAATCGATTGAGAACGAAGTCGCCTTCTTCATGCTTGCGCGTTCGCGATAGAATACAGAGCTCGACCATGATTTTCTTTTTCTTTTTCTGTTTTGCTCACCTGAACGAAATGATTTGAGGGAATTAAACGATTTGGGGAGGGTAATTGCTCGGTCATTTATCAAAAAAAATTGTTTCGATTTTGATTTTGAGAAAAATGGAAGGAATTGAACTGAAGGGAGGGTCTCGTGTTCGAAAAGAAACAGCATAAGGGAAAGTGTGTTCGAGAAGGCAAAGGAAGCGTGCTGAGGAATGGATAAGGATGGCGTATAGAGGAAGCTTAATTAATTAAATTAAATTTTATTAGGTTATTATCAATTAAATCCCTAGCACGTTAATATTCCGTGCACTCACACACTAATTCCGATCAAAACGAAATTTGAAATCCGCTAATAATACAATATTACGGATACAATGGAACTGGTTTCATCGAATTCCGAGACGGTGCCTCGGAAGGCTATTTTTGAATTCAATTTAAACTATAAAGTTTTAAAACTTAACAAATCACTGTTAATTTCAATTTTACAACTTCTATTACCTTCAATGTTCTCAATTTGAATTTTATAAGCCTTTAAATTGCTTTTAACAAGCTTAGAATTCCAGATTCAATATTTTCTCCAACTTCAAATTATTTAATTCAATAATTAAATTATCGAATAAATTGTGATATTCGTAATTCAAGTTAAAATTACTCTATTGAATATTTAAAAGCAATTAAATATTTTGATTTAAATGCTTGAAAATTCCGGGTCGTCACATTCATCCCCCCTTAAAAGAATTTCGTCCTCGAATTTACTAATTAGTAAGAATGATCCAATACCCGTTTACTTTTCCTAAAATCAAACAGCTTCGAACAATTCAATATCTTACCAACTATCTTTTTATAAAAGACCCATTATTATTCTTATTAACTTTCCAAACTTTTCCCTAGTTTTGCAAACAATCCTATTTGCCCAACCATTCAAGTTTTTTTTTCTTTCTTAAAACCAATTTTGAATTATCAAAATTTTCTCAAAATTTTTCTAACTCCCTAAATTCCCGAAAAAATTCGCCAGCGTCTCCTTTGCGCGGCTAGCTCGGTACTTCTACAAAAATGGCTCTGCGGCGTCCCAAATCCAAAAAGAAAACAAAAGGCCAAGTGGCTCAATTCAAAATCCCAATCCAATTTCATACCAAAATTTAAATACATACCTTTTGTCGGTCAATTCATATTTATCTTTCTGAAATCAAAACCAAATCTCTTTTCCCTTTATATTACCTGCATATCCTGTTTAGCACCAATATCCCATCACAATATTCCAAAACATTTTATCGACTTGCTCACAAAATGCCAATGTTCATTCATTCAAATATCAACTTAGAATATATTTGTAATATTCAATTTCCAATTAAGAATTTATCACTTCTTACTTAAGTTAACATAAGCATGATATATATTTCTTTATATCTTTCCGTCTTACCACTTCAGTTTATACCTATTTCTATCCACATTGATTTCCACATTACATATGAATTTCATTTATTTTCAACTTTAAACTTTTAATTTTATCTTTCATTTATAACTAATTTATGTCATAACTTTAATTAGTTTCATTTACTAACCTATTTTAGTTTCCAATTCTAAATAGTTTTGTCGTTAACAAAATTTTCCAAAAATTTTCAAAAACTTTCTAACTCCCAAAATTTCTGAAAATTTTTGGCAGAGTCTCCTTTGTACGGAGGAGCTTTTGCAATTTGACAAAAGAGATAAATATATATACATCGACTCACACGGTCGGAAAAACCAAAAACAGTTCATATTTCCTATTTTTATTGCGTAGGCGTACTTTATTTAGCATTTTAAGCAAACGGCTTATTATTTTAGCAGTTAATGCAACCCAAATCCAGCCATACGGCTTCCAAATACCTGTACTTACTCAATTTAAACATGTAAGTGCTAAATATATGCAGTTTAACTATACTTCACTTAGTTGCAATGGTTGAAACATATGAATTCTAAAAGAAATGCACATCAAACATTTTCCGTAAGCAACTGATAAAATCCCCATACTAATTCCACTGTTCCAATTAATTTATAAACCATTTTCATCCAATTTGAATGGTTTTCAATCCATTCGTATACCACTTCATTAATTTGAATGGTTTAAAACTCAATCGCTTACATTCAATTTATTTTTAAGCAAAACGAACTCATATTTATTCCAATTGCTTTCAAAATCAATTTATTTCACTCCCATTAATTCATAGAATTTTAATTACTTCTATTTACATCCAATGACAATTCATCCTATGCAATTTGACGAGATCCATGTGAACAAACAAATATTTATGTTTTATAACCAATTTAAATGGATTTCAACTCGATTTATACTTAATTCTATTTCATTTTCAAATTTATTCACAATCTATATATTCTCATTTCATTGCATATCAATTTGAACACATTCACCTGCATTTCATTTTATTAACCAAACCAGTTCATACAAAACCACTAACAATTTAGGTTCATCGTCATTACCAATTAAATTTCCCTTTTTTTATTTTAATTCATTCACAATCATTTATTTAGCTTAACACAATCCAGGCTATTTCCTTCAATAACCATTTCAATTTCATTCATGATCTATTCATTTGCATTTCATTTAAAACAATTCTATTTTTCTTATTGACTCCAAGTTAAATGGTTTACAATTACTTATTTAAGAATTTCATTCCATCAAATATTATCGGCAACTCACCGAATTTTATTTCAATTAAAATTTTATTTTTACTTGATTTAAATCCAATCCACTATTATTAAACTTAATTTTTAGTTGAATTCAATTCAACTCTTTTGCATCTTTTAGCTTAAGTTTATTCACTCCAATTTTATACTTAAGCTCACTTCGTTTCAAGTAAATCTTTCTCTTCCATTCAATTTAGTTCTATTTCAGTTAAATCTCATTTTAAAATTTACGGCTTCATTTGATTTGTTATTATCAAATTTAACCTTTCAGATTCAGTTCATTCAATTGATTGCATGGTCATCTCCAATTTACTTCCACTTATTTGGATTTTATTTTCACATCCAAACCATTATAATTCCAATCCGTTTACACTTTTTTTTTATTCGATACATTTCAATTATATCTAATTTGTTAACACCTCAAGTTAAATTTTCAATTTATAACTCAAGTTCTGAATCCACTATCCATTTTCAATTTACCAACCAATTTTTATGAACTCACGGTTCAATTTCATTTACTTCACCATCAATTTAAGTCGAATTTAATTTATAACTTGAGTTTATTTTTCAACTTCATCAAAAACTCTCAATTCAGCTTTTATTTAACCACATTAGGTTTCCATTACATATTTTACTAATTAGTTTATTATCTCATTAGTTTTTCCCCAACTTATAATCTAGAACTTGATTTTAATCTCAAAATCTCTACATTTAATTTTCTTAAGTTCAAATTTATTTTATTATTCAATTTTGGATTTTTGTTTTATTTCCCAAACATCAAACTATATTTATTTTGGAATTTTGTATCCCACTTTTCAAATTTAATAAGCCACAACTTATTATTTACACAATCCCCTTTCATCATAAGCTTGAATGTATCCTTCCTTTATTTTAACTCAAGCCTTATGCTTCTTCATAACCCAAGCATATTTTATTCATGCATTTTAATTCTTTAATAAGTTATTCTGGTTTATTTATTTCAATCTAAGTCTTATCTAATTTATTTTTATCCAACTTATTTTCTAGTTATCTAGGTAAGAATCAATTTCAATTCAATTTATTCAATTGAATTCTTATTCCAATTCAATTTTATTTTACTCAGATTTATTGAATCTCAATTCGACTTCAACTTACTTTAAATACAACTGGATATTATTTTTTTCCGCTTATTTAATTAATTTCAATCCAGTTAAATTTTATTCTCCAGTCCAAGTTGATTTCATTTTCAACTTTCTCTTTAAATTTACATTCCAATATTCAAAGCTTATATAATCTCAATTTATAAGCTTACAACCTCTCTTATCGGAATTTCTAAACACCCGTTTTTTTTTTCAAATCATTTTGAAACATCCAACATCTCAAATCTCACTTCTCAAATATTTAAACCAATCCTAGTTTTTATTTCCCAATAAATTTCTTTTGAAATTTCAAAAACAAACAGGTTTTCCTGAACAAATCAATTTTGCAGCAATCTATCACTTAGAAACTCGAAAATAAACATCGATGATGCTGCAGTCATCACCGAAGTTATTTTCCAGTGACTGAAGTGAATTCAATGTTATCTCACTTCCAAAATCCATTTTAAACAAATTTCCTTTCAGAAATAACCCAAAAACATCAATAATACTATTTACCTCCAAATACTTCCAAAATCTCCGGGTTTTAAAGTTTCAAATTCTATTTTAATTCAAATTTTAACTACAATGGATTTGTATAGTTTATGCTTATACAAATCCCAAATTACTTATATTTCAAATTTATAATTTACATTTTTAATTCATATTTATAAATTCCATTTTATAATGAATTTATTCCCTTAAACTTGGGTTATATTTACAATTTCTAGTTAAATTTTCACTTAATAATGATAATAATTTAATATTATCATTTCTAACATCCAAGCAACCATATAATAGCTATATAGTTTACCAAAAACTTTCTTTATATCAAAAATATATTTTTGGGTAAAATTATTTCATTCACCCATATATAAAACAATACCGTGTCGATTGTTCTATTCAAGTGTTTAGAAACCCTTTCGATATAGTTGTCCAGACTGTGCCGACGAAGGTTCATATCCCACCCAATAAAGCGATCAACACAATATTAAAACAATTTATATCCACTAACAAATACGCGCTCATATTTATTAATATGCTCAAGAGTACTACGGACTCTAATTTCAATGAGTAATTCCCACCAGAGCCAAGGTTATCACCAACCTAAGCTCTGATACCAACTGTGACGTCCTAGGCTTTTCAACCATCAGCAACGGCTCACGACCGGTAGGCTTTTCAACCATCCCAGCCCCGCTGTGGCTCACAGTGATACCTCGGGTTTGCTTTTACGGCCAGCCTCTCGACTCGCAACCAACCCCGCAAGACCTTATACTATCCCAAGGGGCATGTAGGGGTAAGAGTCTCCCGTTCGCCACCTAACGCAAAGCGAGAACCCCCTATCACGCTGTAATGTAGCAAATCCGATCCCTTGAGTCAACACTATTCTACAACAATCAACTCAAGTTGCACAGAAATACGAACCATTTGGGTTTAAGAAGAAGAGGTAGAAGAAGAGAAAACAAAATCAACATCAGAATCTAACCATCACAGCGGAATAAAATATAATAGATAGTAAATAATCTTTACTCAAATTCAAATATATCTGTTTATATATATATTACATCATCAGAGTACATCAGTCACATCTCACATCAATAACATACAATGGATACACAACTACTCGACACAGCGGAATATATACATAAACAAGTACAAGAGTACGTGTCGTCATCCAGCTCGTCTTCTGAGCTCCACATCATCATATCCTGTATCCTATAATACTCGGTCTGACCCGAGCATTACAGTTAAATAACACCCGAGTCAGTCTGGATTACCAGCGTGAGAAAATCACACCCAATTGATTTTTTTTTTAGTTTAAAAATCCTTGAAAACAAAAGCATCTCGTAAGACCACGCCCCAAATAAACATGTCGGGTTTTTACCTTACGATAGCTAAAACAATTTTTATAGAAATCCTCTGATATTATAATAGGGTCTATATACAAATACTTATAAAATAGCCGAAATTGTTACATTCATTAAATTCCATCTACTAGCCACAGAGTGGGTAATACAAACAAAACTCGTACAAGGCTCGTAGGGAGAATGGATTTCCAACCAATGACTAGGCACTGGGGTACCACTTGTCACAGTACAGGGCCTAGATCACCGTACCGAGGAGTACGCCCGCTCCCCTGCAACACAAGGCCGGGACTACCCCTTACTGGATAATCCCGAGTGAGATCACCCCGCGGTTGGGATCGGCAACCGCCTACTAAGCCGAAATAGAAAGGGACATCTAGACTGGAATGACCTCACCCTGCTTGGGTGCTACCCACCTAGCCTTGCTGCATAACCCCTGATTTTCAGTTATTCCCGTTTGATGAGGCTTGAGGCTAAGCGTTACCTTTATAGAACATATCACTTAGAATGCCCATCGTCCACCTGACGATGTTTCGCAAGCATTCATCCATACAAGTCCGTCCCGGGTTCGAACGGAACCGAAGGCACTATTCCTACTACATCCATTTCGGAAATATCCTCAGGATTAGTAGCGACTAGCCCTTGCACTCCACTGCTCCATCTTCGAATCCAAAATCGTTTTTCATGAAACATACAAACCGGATCGAAGTGGTTTTCGAGAAATAAATCTCGATCCCGGACTCTTCGAAACGATCAACGCATTTATCCAATATTGATAGTCGGTTATTTAACTATCAATTTATATTCACAAACATCCATCCAACAAATAAATAATTTCCCAAATTATTTATTAACCTCAAAATATCTTCACAATATATATTTCTATTTTCAACCCTTTGAAAACAGTTTCAAAACAATCTTTCTTTTCATAATCGACTTTCCCAATTATTTTCTATCTCCTCTGAAATCACCAAGCATGAAAATAGATTTTTAAAATAATTTAAAACACTTTACTTTGAAATATATACTTTAAAACATTTATTTTAAAAAGTACTTCAATAATTTACTAAAAATACATGCCATATGAATATTTGGAAGTAAGGTTACTTAACAAAATATACAACTAGATTTACACTTTTAAATCAAATACTAAATCACTCTTTAAATAATTATTGCTATAATAGATTAAAAGGAAATACTTACTTTAGAAAATTAAATATTAGATATAATAAATTTTACAAAATTTGCTTTCTATAAAAACAACTTTAAACCATCAAATTAATTTTTTAAAGATTTACTTTTTAAAACACGTACTTGGCTATCCAGAGAAAATTTCAACTTCAATCTCTTAAATCAATTTTCCCAAATTGATATCCAATTTATTTTATTTAAAATGAGTTCCTTTAATTCCTCAATTCGTTTCAAAATTCATTAGTTATGGACTTATTATTTATGTTATTATTTTCCGTTTGATTTTAAACCTTTTAACCGAATATAAAATTTTCAGATTTTCCAATTCCTTCTTTATTCCTTCCAATAATTTAAATCTTAAATTTTTAATAAATGTTTGTTCTTTTAATTAATATCACTAAAGATTTAAAATTCATTAACTTCCTGTTTATTCAAAACTTCCTTTCTGTTCCCAAGACTTATTTATTAGAATTTTAAAGTCGCTTATTCCTTTTCGAATTCATTCTTTGAATTTATTTATAAATATCTTACTTACAATCCACTTCTTTTATTTTCTTTCCAAAAATTCAATTTATATATATTTCATGGTAATTCATTATACCAAGTTATATCCAACCTAACCATAACATTCAATATTCCAACATAAATCATCACAGAACATCAAATCATCATAACAGGGGGATTTAAATAATTTAATTAAATGTTGAAGGATCCAGTTGGATCCCTCCAACCTGTTTCCCTGCATCCACAGACGTTAGCATCACATAATACGCCAATTTCAAATTATACTATACTATATCACATCAATCAAGTCAACCACACAATCAATTATTTAAATTTAATTATTTAAATTTAAACTGAGTGAGATTAACTCGTCTTTGAGTATTTTTTTGCTGTTCGCAATCTACTTCCCTCTTGACTATACTCTTCATGATATTTGGACCTTGAATAACAATTTATAATTTTATAAAAATTTGAAATAAATTGAACTATTAATTTCCCTTACATATTTTAATTCAATTTAATAATTTGTAACCCATGATTTATTTCAACTTACAGTTTGAAAAAATAATTTCAGCACAAAATAACTTTAATATATTCATTAAACAAATCCATACCAAAAATAAAGTTTCCATCTAATAAATTACTTAGTGACAGGGGTAATTAATTTTAACCAATAAATTTAACTTGAATAAATAATTAAGCTTTAAATTGATTTCCTTTTAATAGAATATTTTAGCATCCAAATAATTAAATAAGTTAATTAAATAAATTTTCAAATATACACTATATATATATATATATATATATTTTAGATTCAATCATCTTCCCCTTTATAAAATTCTTTGGCATTTCAAATCCTTATATACTTCCTTAACTATATACACATATGTATATAATATACTTATACCCTCTTTTATAAATAACAAAACATAATTTTTCTTTACTGTAATTTTTTTTCTCCTGAAACAGCATATACTAACAACTGTATGAATCCAACTTATAAAAATTTCTACAAATCAATTTAAATCCAAACAGAGGGTTGAGATATTATATGTTCTTAATCTATTTAGCTATAAATATAGAATTAAGAACAAAATATAAAAAAAAAATACCCTACTGCCCCTCACCTTCGGCAGCTCCTTTGCGACAAGCCTAAACCGCAAAACCCCCAACCATAAGCCCCTGCAAAACCCTTCCCTACCGAGCTGCGAGCGAATGTCGCGAATCCTACTGCGAAGAAAACATGAACTCGACTCGCGCCTTCCACCTTCAATCGAGACCCCCTCGAGTTCGAACGGCAAGGCTCGGTTTTTGATATGAAGGAGCGGCAACGGCCCAAGTCGCTATGATTTGGAGCGAATCGATTGAGAACGAAGTCGCCATCTTCATGCTTGCGCGTTCGCGATAGAATACAGAGCTCGGCCATGATTTTGTTTTTTTGTTTTTTTGTTTTGCTCGCCTGAACGAAATGATTTGAGGGAATTAAACGATTTGGGGAGGGTAATTGCTTGTTCATTTATCAAAAAGATTTGTTTCGATTTTGATTTTGAGAAAAATGGAAGGAATTGAACTGAAGGGAGGGTCTCGTGTTCGGAAAGAAACAGCATAAGGGAAAGTGTGTTTGAGAAGGCAAAGGAAGCGTGCTGAGGAATGGATAAGGATGACGTATAGAGGATGCTCAATTAATTAAATTAAATTTTATTAGGTTATTATCAATTAAATCCCTAGCACGTTAATATTCCGTACACTCACACACTAATTCCGATCAAAACGAAATTTGAAATCCGCTAATAATACAATATTACGGATCCAATGGAACTGGTTTCATCGATTTCCGAGACTGTGCCTCGAAAGGCTATTTTTGAATTCAATTTAAACTATAAAGTTTTAAAACTGAACAAATCACTGTTAATTTCAATTTTACAACTTCTATTACCTTCAATGTTCTCAATTTGAATTTATAAGCCTTCAAATTGCTTTTAACAAGCTTAGAATTCCAGATTCAATATTTTCTCCAACTTCAAATTATTTAATTCAATAATTAAATTATCGAATAAATTGTGATATTCGTAATTCAAGTTAAAATTACTCTATTGAATATTTAAAAGCAATTAAATATTTTGATTTAAATGCTTGAAAATTCCGGGTCGTCACAATAACACAATTTTCAATTTCATGTGCATGATTTATTTCAATGGTGTTGATACCCCACTTCTCTTTCACATTATATTCATAATCCTACCACAAACCACATCGCTATAAATATTTGTGACTTCCAAATTATTGTCATCAAGATAGTTATTTAACCCAATGCCCTATAAAAACATCATCATCCACAACAACCAAAACAATATCCTCCTTAACCATAACAACACCCCTTAATTTCCTCATTAGCATCAATGAATGCCATTGAATAATTACTAACCTTGACATTATCTCCATTAAGAATGGCATTGTTTGTTAGGATTTCAATATACCAGAGCATAAATAATTACGAAACCCCAGATCCAGATAAATAACCCATATTGATTTGAATGAGAAGAAACAATAAAAGTAAATAAATTAGCAGAAGTCATACCTGAACGAATAATTGTCGACTGGAAGAGAAGATGTATTGGTTTGGACTTTCAAATTTACACAAACCTTAGATCTAATATTTTCCCTCCATAGAAGAGGGTTAGAGAGTTATTAAGGCTTATGTAATTTGACATGGCTTGCATTATACTCTCAACTGCAAGTTCATGAGGAATATGTATGACTTAGCTTGCATTAGACTCACAGTCGCAAATTCATGAGCAATCTTTTGCATTTCTTTAGATTCAAGGATGTTCTCATGCTAGTATATAAGACAAAGTTTGTATCTTTTGATAACAGGGAATCAAATAATTCGTAGTTTGCATACCAGTTCTCTTTTTAAGAACTTATCTGCATAGCTCCTCTGTGATAATCCAAATATCATCTTATAAATGATAATATAATATTTGAACCCCTACCACAAAAGAGTTATCAGCAATATATTTCTTATTTCTAAAAAATCAAAAGAAATATCTTGGTTTTATGCTATAGCTGAATAATACTAACAAATGTTATATCATTGAAAATCAAAAATAAAAATTACTTTTTTTAGAACTTAAGATACTCATGTTATCCCTTTTTTCTTCCTTAAAACCGAATGAGGTGATAACATGTAACGATCCGCTATTTCAAACCATTCAAATCGACAATCATCCACACATCTCAAACTTGAATTGCTCAAAACAATAAATTGTTAATTTATACTTGGCAAAACTTAAAATATGCAGTAAATAAATCAATCACAAACGTAAAGTCTACAATAACAAGCCACAGAAATAAATATATAGCACTTCATGAAGTGACTATATAAACATCAGAGTTTGAAATAAAATACAATAAAAAATCCTAAGTACACAGAAGTCGCTAATACAAAAGCAACTGACAAGTCTGAACAACCAAACGCTTATTTCACACCATGGTTTTCGGTATTAGCAGAAAGTATGACAATAACCGATCCCAGTGTCTTTAACAACCAAACGTTTATTTCACACCGTGGTCATTTTCATTTCAAACAGTTTATACTTCATATCAAAATATTATTCATTTCAAATCATATCACTTTCGAAATCATATTCACTTTCGAATTCACTTTCGAAATCATATCCACTTCCAAAATCATAACCATAAAATAGTATAAACCATCATATCAAAATATTCGCATTTAAATCCATTAAATCTAAATCATAACAGTTCCAACTTAAACAGTTTAAATATTAAAAATAGTTTATATATATTGAAATAGTTAAAAATTAAAAATAGTTTATATTTGAAATAGGCTATAGATTAAAATAGTTTATATATTAAAAATAGTTTATAATTTGAAATGTTTCTTCCAATTTCACAAATCAAATTCATCAACTTTAGTTCCAAAATTCAATTTAAATCAACCTCAGTTCAACAATTTCAATTAAAAATACTAAAGGTTCAATTTAAGTTCTCATTAAAACCATTTTTAGTTTATATTGATTTTAAATCCAATTTTGAACTACAAATTTAAACCACTTCATAGGTATCAAGGTTAAATATTCAAACAATTTACAGTAACTTAACTCGATAAATTCATTTATATTTCAAAGTCCAACTTTAATTCTATTTAAATTTGAAAATATTCATTTTCATTTTAAATAAAATCTCATATTACAAATTTAAATCAATATAAAAATTCAAAATCGGTTTTATTTAAATTTGAAAAATATTCATTTAATCACCTTTATTTTAAATCCAGTTATCAAGTTATAAAAACCATTTCATTAGAATCTCAAAATTAATAAGCTTCAAATCAATTTTTTTATTTAAATACAGTTCTTAACAAATTAAATTAAAAATCAATTTTTGTATCTTTCCAATCTTTATTTATTAAAGTTACTACAAAAATCCATCTTCAAAATGTTAATATTAATATTAATTTTTAAATAAATATTTAAACATATTATTGATAATACTAATTAAATTAAATTTCATTAAATTTTATTATATTAAGTTTTACTAATTAAATCTTATTATTAAGCCTAAATTTAAATCTTATTTTATATATTTTAAAAATAATAAAATTATAAGTAAAATCTCAAAATTTACATTTTCACAACTTAACTTATAACTTTAAAATTTACAAACATATAATTTAAAAATCCAAATTTTACACATATTTAAAAATAAAATCTCTATATTATATTTTAAAAATCCATATATATATATATATATATATATATATATATTAAAACCCATATATTTTCCTTTCAAAATTTTGGAAATTATTTTAAAATAGACCAACGGTGTCGGTATAAAATTTTCTATCCTATGGTCAAGTGATATGGATATTTAATATTTTTATCCATTGTAAATTTAATATTGACGGGTATATATCATTTCAACTCGCAATCTCATAATTTCAAAAATCAATAAAATCGCTTGGTATTATCATTTCAACCCATAACGATTTTCCCTAACCTATAATATCGTTCGGGTATGCAACCCATAGGGATTTTCTAAAGTAACGGGCACTTGTAGTGCGAGAACAATGGAATAAAAATATAAATAACACATACATTAATGAAAAGCATATATAATCATTAAAAATTAAAATTTAACATATATACTAACAGGTTCTGGTGTCATATGTTGGTTTACATAAGATAACAATTTTAAATGATAACATATCGTATTCAATAACTAAATAACTAGCAATTCAAATTCAACGACATATTTCACTCGTCATTTCATGTGAATTAAATTTACTAAATATAAGAATGTTAATTATGAGTGATCGCTTACCTCTCGAGGCTAGACAAAACAACATGATTGAGAAGCACTGATACGTATATGCATGGACAAGCTAAAGTTGCGGAAATAATCTCCGGACATCAATGAAAACGAGCAAAGCAAGGTGGACAAGAGATCGATGAAAACAATATATATATATATATTATATTTTTTTCTTAAAAGTAATATTCAATTTAAAATGCATACTTAAAATAAAAATCTTCATATTATATTTTTGTTAAAAAATCAATATTTGTTAAATCCATAGTTTACAAAATTCTACAAATAAATATTTAAATGTAATATCTATATATGTTTATAAATCATAAAGAATCTATTTCAAAATATTAACAAAAACATATTATATATATTTAAACATTTCAAAAAATTAACATATTATATTTTAAAAATCACTATTTAAAATCCATACTCTTTCCTTTTTTATATAACAAAGAGGAGACGGGCTGGACAGGTTTGTCTCGGTAGGTTGGGGGCTGTCAGAAGGCAGTGGAAGGCTACGGATCTGTTGTCGAGATGGGTTTGGCTTTGTCAGGTCGAGTGGAGAGGGGTATTGACTTGGGTCTGCTACTTCATGGAGGAAGCGACATAGGTGTGAGGCCGGTTCGGCAATGATGTGGTGGGTTATGCAATGTGGAGGAGAGAGGAACTGATCGTAGGTGAAGGCTAGTGGTGCTGCACTGGTGGTCAGAGGAGGAGGGATGGTTGGCATCGGGCTGCCGTGGGTGGCGTTCGGTTGGAGCTTGGCTGTTGCATTGCTCGAGGTAGAGCAATGGGCTGCTGGTGGAGGGTGGTCTCGTGTAAGGTGCTATTATGTGTGGAGATCCAAGGTGGCGAGCTTTCGGGTCTGGGTGGTGATGGAGTGGAGAGGAGTGGTGGATGGGTTTGTAGGATGATGGGTTAACCGTCTGGAGTGGTGATCGACTGTGGCTGATGATGGGTGTAGGGATGGTGTTGCTGCTAGGTTATGTTGCGTGGTGATAGAAGGAATGGGGAGGAGACGAGGTGGACTGGGTTTTGGTTGTGGTAGGCGTTGGCTAATCCGTTGTTGTGGTGAAGTGAAGACGGCGGGACAGAGGTGGTGATCGACAAATGGTGGTTGATAGGGAGGGAAAAGGTTGAAGGACGACAAGAAGATGAGCGTTTCACTTGATTGAAAAAATGAAAGCATATATATTTTATATGAATACTTTCTAATTTTTTTTTCTTTTTTGTGTGAAGCACGATAACGAAAGATGAGAGGAAGGAAACAAAAATTGAAGAACCAGCATATAATGGAATGACAAGAGTCAATATTAAATTCAGAAATAATAAAAGCTAGTAGCCCTTTATTTTCAATCGATGGGTAAATGAATGGCCACCGGCAATCAAAAAGGCTCAAAACGAGTACCAATATGGCCAACCATTTCACAGATTTCACCGAGTACCGCACTCCGAAATACAAGAATGAATATACTTCGAAGATCAGTACGACAATACGAACAGAATGGTATACATATATGAGTGATATGGCCATCCTATCAAAACTCGATTTTTCGCTACCAAAATCCTGCTAAAATGCCAAAAATAAGATAAATGGAGCTATAGCAGTTCAAATTTGGCGAAACGAAATATGACGTCTTACTTAGAAAATGATTTACGTTTTTATTATATAAAATATTCGAATTTCAAAAATATTTTATTCTCATCAAATTAACTAATTTTAAATTGAAAATTGAAAATTTCATAACTGAATAAACTTACATATTTTCCAATGAAAAATCTGCCATTTTCTATGTTTAAATAGACGCATACCAAATATCAACTTTTCATTGCAAAATTTAGTTGTTTAGTTTTCAAGAAAAATTCAGTTAATTACCTTATTTAAATCATTAAAATTTTGCATGTCGTTACGTAACATGATGAAAATTATGAAACCATTGAAGAGAGGTTTAGTTGAGCCCATAACTATATTTTCTTAAGTTGTTTCATCAATGTCTACATTGAGAAACATGACTTTAATATCCATCTAATATTGCTCAATTTTTTTTTACAACAAGACCCAAAATTATTCTAAAGATACTTTCAGTAAACCGAAGAGAACAACTCGTTAAAATCACTGGCTTCCTTTAGAGAATAGTCTTTTATACAAGACAAGTCTTATATCTTTTCACATTACATATCGAATCCCTCTTGGTTTTGAATAATCATTCATAACTGATATGCTTCTTGCATTGATGCATGGAGAAAGATCTTAAACTTTACTATCTTGTGTAGAATTATACTATGTATTTATATCTTAAATCCATTTTAAAATTGATATCCTATATGGATTGATGTTGGTTGACTGAATCATCCCTATCAATCCATTAGTTATTTTTGTAGAGAAATACTTGATAGTTATCTAGAATAATATTTCTTCCTTTTCAAGTGGATCTCACTAGTGAAATTGCACATTTAGATTGTTGAGTTTGTTTTAACCTTAATTTTAAGAGAATTTTGTTAATTATCCTATTATGGTCCATGATTAACTTCTTGTTCAACAAATGGAAAGAAAACCTATACATTGTCCGAAGAAGTAACTATAGTTGAATCAGAGTTAACGATTCCTCTTTAAAGACAATGATCCATACTTTATTTCTTACCTAAAATCAACTTCCTAAAAAAATTGTTGTAGTTCTCATCTTAAAGAAAAAGATTTTTTATTGTGCGGGTTCAAAAAATTTATAACCTTTAAATTGCTTAGAATATCAATAAAGTATTTGTTATATTTAGTGCCATATTATAGAGTTATTTAGTAAAATGGAATAATTATTAATCAAATTCCTCACAATATCCAAATAAAAGGCTTCATCATAAGATGTATTAACATCAAACAAATGTAGGTTGTTAAAGACATTAAGGGATTAGAACCAAACATTGTTTGCATCTATTAGTAAATCAATCTTATTATTTCTAAAGGAACAACAATAACCTAATTTGTTCATATTAGAAATAGAAACCAAAATATGTCTAAATGACCATATTAAAAAAATATCAAACAAACCTAAACAAAATAATTTAGATCTCAATAATAAATTAAAAATGTTTAATATATTATAATTTTACCAATTTTCTATCTTATCTTGCTTCAATTTCTCTTCTTCTTACACACAATACATAGTGAGCTCAATAAGAGGTTATTTTATTTTTAAAAACTTATTGATAATAATCTTATCGTTATACGGTGAATAAAGCGAATGTTCCAAAAAATATAATAAAATAAACATGAGTGCCCTTAACTTTGAAAGCAATATTTGACATTTACATGTTGTACTCATTTATGTTTCCTTTACGTTGACTTTATAGAATCAAGCAAGCAAAGTATCTTTGTTTTTCCTTGTCATTTTTTTGGAAAAATTTCTTCCAATCTTTGTAAAGAACTTCTTAAATTGGTTATCTCTAAGAATCCCACACCCTCGAATGCCTTCAAAATATTATACCTTATGATCTTTTGACTTTGCCATTTAAATTATCATGTCCCAATGTTCTTCATAACATTATAAAAACATTAAATCATAGTAGTGGTGAGTCTGATCCTCCTAAATGCACGATTTAGATCCATGTAGTCAAGAACAAGGAACATGTTCTCTAACTTATCCTTAAAGCTGGCCCCAAATTAGAAAGGAATATCTTTTAAAATTGGCAGATACTAAAGGTGAATTAGTTGAAATGGAATACAAATAATGATTGTCAGTATATGCTTATATCAAAAAAACAACCATAGTAAATTCAAATAATTAGTAAGTCTCTACTCAAGATTCCTAGCACAACATTAATATTGAGTAATTGGGCAATAGTATTAATTTTAAATGGTACTTTGTGAGGATGAAACATTGACAATAAGTTCAAGTAGAATAACAAACTTCCTTTGGGCAAATTAATTATCCGGTTGTAACACCTTATAATTATCACACATCTACAAGTAGTTCGATGAAATATTACCTTCCTTTATGTCAGCTAACATCCAAATGAATACATGAAAATATCAAATACCCTTCATGAACAATCAAAATAAGAGAATACACTTTGGTGATATGTTGCTTCAGTTAGCTTGTTTAGAATGTAATGTTGTCATAATTAATTTACAAAGAGACGCTAATAAATTTTTGAATTTGTTTTTATGTTACATTATTTCAATCATTTATATATTTACCATAAATATTAATGCCAAATTTAAACACATATACGCAAAGGAAAAAATATACTAAAATATGATTTCATAGCCTTAAAAAACCGACATTAACTAAAATGAATTTATATATAATTACAATATAAATTGATTGCAAAATGGTTTGCATCTCAGTTTTACCGAGCTATTAAATTTAAGGCAAATTTCCATTTAATAGAACTACTTGTGAATCCATCTTAGATATGAAAATGAGAACCAAATATAACTAGAACCGACGTAATAACATTACGAAAGCACTTGCCAATTCAACAGCTGTGATTTAGATTAAAACCCTTCTCAACAACACTGTAAACATATTGACTAGTTCAAAAAATTTCTAAGTACTTCTGAAGAAAACTCTTAAGATCAGAATTGTGGATGTAACTTCTGACTAAAGCATAACTTATAGCATTAGTGATGACAACTAACCACTTAAACATAATGGTAATATCAAACCTCAATTGTCACACAAAAGCATTGTAGCATCCGTTGTATTGAAATGGACAACACGACAGTGTATTTTCTTGATATGCATATATCTTAGTGGTGACAGTATCATTGATAATGTACCAGTAGATCACCCAAGCAATGAAATAAAAAATAAAATAGCTTATAATACAACAATTTTATAACAACCTTGCGATTAATATACCCATAACCTTAGGTTCTACTACATTTAAATACAATGTAGTGGTTTGGTTCATACAAATTAATAAAGTATTATTATTGCTTATACAAATTATAGAGATCCACTTACATTAGATTATTTGACTCAAACCACACTTATTTCAACATAAGATCATCTAAAGTTAGTGTGGATGTTATTTTATTAGTACAAACTTTATTAATAAGCACATTTCTCTAAGATACCTTCAGTAAATTTAAGAAATTATGAAGAACCTTTTAGTCTTATTATAAGGAAAATGTTATTATGTGCCATAGGGGTACATGCTAATGTTGATTAAATTGTCATGATGAACCCGCTGAATTCCATCTATTTTTTATGTTTCAAGGATAAAATAAATATCTCAAACAAAAAGATTTGTCTTTTAACACATAATATCATTCTTAACATGTGCGCTTAGGACACATATTAACAACACCTTTATTATAGTAGCTAATATATATGTGCAAAGAACATAAGAAGTATACGTCATTTAAAACTTATTAAATTCATGAATAAAGTTTGAAAACAAAAAAAATGATTGTACATTATTATTACCCAACAGATAACAAAACGTGTTATCGTGACTCGGTCTAAAAAACATAAAGCATCCACGCATATCAACATGCTTCGTATGTTGATAATACCAAGAATACGATACGGGTTATAAATCTAAATAAAAGGAGTTAAATAAATTATATTGTTAATTTTCCAGCTAATTCCTTGACTGAATTTATATAATTTTATTTTAAGATTTAAGAAAAGACTTAATTTTGTATTTTCTCAAAGATAAAAGCTAAAGTTTCTCAATCAAATCAATGATAGATTGCTCCGATACCACTAGTTAGGATTTCAATATATTTTAGTATCAATAGCTATGAAACTCTAGATCCGAATAGATAACCCATATTGATTTGATTGAGAGGAAACTAGAGAAAGGTAAATAAATTAGCAGAAGTCTTATCTGAATCTATAGCTGCCAATTGAAAGAGAAGAACTTGCTTGGTCTTCCAAATTGACACAGACTTTAGATATGATATTAATTCCCTATTGAAGAGGGTTTAGAGAGTAATTAAAGCTTGTGTAATTTGGAGATCATAACCCCTTATTTATAACATTGGCATTTTTTAATTTGGCCCTTCAACAAATTAGAATGCATCTGTTATCTATGCATTCCATGATGATTAGATCATTAAGCCTTTATTCTAATCCATAATTTAACCACTTCAATTAGAATTTATACCAAAATAGCATAACACATTTTATTTTACATTCAGGGTCCACATGTTGAAATATTCCAACATTATTAACTGAGCCTGCTTATTAACCACATTGCACTCGTCAACCTTTTCTAACACCTCAAATATTTTTGAAAACGAATTTTATATTCTTTGTATTTAATAGTCTTACATAAAAGTTTCTTATCTTTCATAACCACACTGACCAAGTTTCTATTCTCAACAACATTATCACACTATTTTAAAAGAGCATTAAACAATATATCTCTATCATGCAAAGAATCCTGGATGAAACAATTTAATTCATGATTAATAACTATAGGATCAAAAGCATAGAATTTGAAGAAAGCACGCAAAACCTGTCTTTTTTTTAACGTGGTTCACTAAAATCAACAAATGTTTGGTCTTAGGGATCGAACTCATGACCATTAATCTCGTAGTTTGAACTATCAACCAACTAAACAAACCCCGGTGGCTCGAAACCCATATCTTCCTTGTATCAAAAACATTTTGTCAAACATTTGATCCACTATCAGCACCTTGATACTAATATTATCTATATCAAGAACCCCTGCCTTGTTTCTATTTTTAGAAGCATTTTCCACATCATCGACCACCTCACTTTTATCCTCATGTTTATTGAATTTGTAGCATCAAATTCGAAACATTTCGTTCATACATTCATTTCTTGATCATTTTTTACCCATAGATTATCAAATAGAATCCTTTTTAATTTCATACACTTCAAGACAAAGAAGAAACAATGATCGGATGTCTTCATCTTTGTAGGAAATATTGTAGGGCTTTTGTATTTGCACATTAAGGGATTTGCAGATGAACTATAAAACTTCTTCTGATCAAACATACCACATATGAAGCATTTGGTAGGTTCAAGGAATTTTTTAGCCAAGTGCAATTTTCATCACATCTAAAGCAAAAGAAACCACTTTTTTTGCTCAATCTATGTTTGAGAATATTACTTTAGCAGCTGAGCAAATGAATGTGGATAAAGGCATGATACTTATACAACTTGAGCATAGAATAGTGTTGAATAGAAGCAGGAGTATTTATGGAGGAAGAAGAAAGAAAAGGAGAAAGTGATTTGTAAAGACCGTTCCCAATGGTGTGAATGAATTGTTTGTGGACAGACAAAGATTGAGCATGGAAGAATGTAGGGTTCCATAGCAAGAGCGCTCTGCTATAAGGAGCTTGAGCAAGATTACAAATGTATGACCAGATTGGTGCGATTAAGTTAGCGGTTTTCAAAGTAAGAAAATGAGTTGATTTGGTTTTAGATATTACAATTAAATAAAGCTTATGATCTTTGATGAATTGCTTTATTTTAGTTTGCTTTGCAGCTTTGTGAGCTCCTCTAATACTGCTACGGTTAAATTTTCCACAATCTTATAATAAACTTAAATAGATGAAATGGATTGCAAATTGATGAAGAAACGAGTCAAGAAGCTTGGAAGATGTCAATATTGAAGAAATCAAAGATTTGGAAATGCAAGTCAGGTTGGTACCAACATGATTTTCACCAACATGATTCACACCAACATGATTAGAATTATCTACATGATGATATGAAGAAACTCAGAAAGTTTGATAAACTTTCAAATAATAAAATCATGTCGGTACAAACATGATTTGGTTGATACCGACATCATTTTCAAATTTGGAATGACAAGAGATGGATGAAAGGAGCTTAAATATGAAGAGAAAATCGGTTTTGGATGCATAAATTCAGGTCGATACTAGTTTTGGATGCATAAATTCAGGTCGGTACAAACCTGATTTTCTTTATGATATTTGTGTGACATGACCTATTCTACCTACTATATTGTTGAATCTTGAAGATTTGGACCATTTCAGACCTGGATAGTGAGATTGATGCATGGAATCACCTACAAATAGCAATCTACCAACAACTTGAAGAAGATTTTTTATCTTTTTGGACTTTTGGCACTTAGAAACTTTTCTATTTTCTTCTTTCCCAAACCTTCTTAAAACTGAGATTTAATAGATTATGGTCATATCGAAGATGTAATCTTTATATATCGAAGATGTAATCTTTATATAATAAAATTAATGTGGATGTAGGTCGAAGAATTTCCCTAACCACTGTAAAAACATGTTCTTTTCTTTGTTTACCTTGATAAATCTATACTGGTGATGCTTTCATTTGACATCGAGGTGTTGACTTTTGAAGCAACTTTACCATCAAAACAGAAATTGACATAGTTTCATACCATTGACAAAGATTACAGAACGATCAGTATGTCAAATAATATTTCATAAATATAATACCCCGTAAAATTAATGATAATTAATAAATAACTAACAAGGCTATAAAATTCCTATCGGCTGGGTGGCCAACTGTCGATGGAGGCAGCATTGCAAAGTATTAATAAGGCTTGGACGACACTTTTGAATTTGCGCAAACATCAGAATTTGACCACAAAACTTAAACCACTGCGTTCGTGATGATTTTTTGAGCAACTTTCAAATTTGGAGTTTTGCGATCAAAGTTCAAACGAAGAAGTTATTTGCATTCAAAATTTCCAAAACGAAATAAATTAGTAAATGAAAACATAAAATAAATATTATTAAATGTGGGACCCCATGGTCGACCCCTTTTCTTGGGCGGTCGACCGCTTATAGGGTTGCTCGACCGATCAATCGAGGGTGGCGACTAGAGTTTGAATCTTAGCCAAACGGATTGAGTTTAATTATTTTAATCCAACGGTTATGATTGATTCTAGAGTTTATAAATACATATCCAACTCCTCACTTTTCTTCCCATATTTTTGGATCCAAGCAACAAAGCTCTACCATTTTTCCTTCCCCGCTATTTCTATTAATTATAAAATATTATATGTATATATATACAATTGGAGAACGACATAAAGTAAAAGAGTAGAAGAGAAGGAACGAATCAATAATGCAGAAAAAGGTAAGTTTCATTATTATAAATCTATAATCCCCTTAATCCCAAATTGTTTCTCGGACCTGCAATTCTAATCATCTGTACATACCTTGTTATACATATTCTTTTAAATTGGAATGGAAAAGGAGTCAAGTAAAGGAATGGATTTAAATTTAGGAGATTTGGAAAGCTTGAAATGTGAGTGAAAAATTATATAATTTATTTATAACATTGAAATTTATATCGTTGAGTTTTGTTTAATCATCATGTCTATGTTAGATCTACTGAATAATTGGCTTAAATGACCGCATTTAGTTGAAACTTTGAATACATACTCCGTAAGTTAGGAAATTGGAATAATATGTACGACATAATCTAGAAATTTGAAATCAGTCCCAAATGTTTATTATTGTAGAATGTTTGTAAAGTTGGAAAGTTTATTGCGGATTTATAATGGAGTTGTAAATTAGGTTGCCCTAGTTGACTTGAAATGTGAATTTCTATATTTTAATTTATTAGGAGCACCGTATAATTTAATGGTATCTATTTTCGCGTAATTTACATAAATCATCTAATTATATAAATGTATAAAATATATGTCGTACGCCAGAAAGGAAAGAGAAAGCATGGATATTCTTCTCCGTAGTTGCGCTGTTTATTTCAATAAAAAAAAGATAATTCTGTATAATTTCAAACGAAGCAAAGGTCTCATTTTGGGTAATTTATGGAAAATTTTAACGGTGATTCTTTTTGAAAAGGATAACTCTAATAAATTAAATGTGAAAATTAATGTTTTTAAAATTTCTAAGTATATGAACTAATGTGTTGGGAATACGTGCGTGCGTGCGTGTGTGTATATATTTGTGTGTGTACATGTATAACTTCGCTTACCGGTGAAAAATAAAAATATATTTATAGCGTAATATACATCAGTATTCGCATTAGTTATAATTAGAATGTTTAATTATTAATAGCGTAGTAATTATAAGGTTAGGATGGTAATTCCAAAATTTATGAACAATAACTACAAATTTAATGGACAATAATTTATAGTTAATAGGGAGTTAAAAGAATTAAATGAGGACTGATTAGAGAATTTAATATGGCATTTATGGAGAAAATAAATAGGCATAATAGGCGGATTTTGAGATGGGTAAATAAATGTCCTTAGAGATTGTTCAATTTTGACATTAATGATCAATTATTATGGACAATTGACATTTATTAGACATAAGAAGGAAACGAGGAAAACATGGAATAAGTTTATAAAATAGGAATAATTAGTAGCGAACAAGTAAGTGTTAATACTAGTAAATACACGTGGAAGGCGATATAATTTTCATAGTAGGAAATTATATAGCTTCAACTAAACATTTAGAATTGGCTAGAGTTAGTGGGCTTAGCTCAACACTTAGGCATTGGGTATTGGTTTGGTTAGTAGTTTGAAATGCGAGGTCAGTATAGTTACACAAAAGAAGCCTGCCCTTCGCCTAGAGGCTACCGGTAGTTGTGTATATTTATTATCGATGTGGGACATCTCCAACTATAGGGCCTGTGAGGAAGAGATATGCGTAGTACCTACTTTTGGATCGGACTGATTAAGTAGCTGCTGTATGGTCCGCATCTGTGATAACCCAGATTTTGGATATCTATTAATTGGAAATTAACAGGATTAAATTTTTTAAAATACTAATTTGTAAATTTAACAAATAAAATGCTGATAATATAAAGATATCTAAATGAATTTGAGCTATAATAATATTGCATTATGAATATTTGGAAATGATATATCTTATAGTAAATTAACAAATTTGTAAATAAACATATGCAAACTTCATAATATTGAGAATTTTAAGTATGTACATATACATACATACAAGTGTATATATATTTATATTATGATTAGGAAGCTATTGTTTTGAGTTCAACATGATGATTTTCAAAAACTATTTATGTAAACTCTACATTTTAATGCTAGTATATATATATATATATGGTTACTTAATATATAATTAAATCTTATATATCATCTTCTTTAAGTAATATAAACATAAGAGAAAAGTATTTATGGAAATATAAGATGAAAACATATAAAAATATCATTTACAAGCATTTCACAAGTGTAAGGAGATTAATACATACAAATAACAAGTGTAAATAAACTTTATCATACAATTAACAAGTGTCAAGATCTTTATTCTCTTTTCATTTTTTTAAAATAAAAAAGAAAACAAAACCTGAAAACAGAAATAAAAAAAGGAAATTCAAACAATCTCCTTCTAAATTCAAACCCGAAGGTAAGCAAGGATCAGATCAATAAGCAAATAGAAATCAAGAAGCAAAACAAATTTTCAGTTTCAAAAAGCAATTCCAGTTTTCCAAAGATCAAGTTTCCTGATTGCAAAACTTCACAGTCTTCTCTGATAATTTGTGAGTAAACATCTCTATTTAGAACTCAAATCAGTTTTTATCTTGATGCGTATGAATATTATTTGTGATAATGTTGTGATAAATGAAATTTGATACTTGCATGTGTATGAATATGTAGTGGTTTGATGTGTATGTCTGTATATAATATATATATATATGTGTGTGTGTGTGTGTGTGTGTGTGTATGTATGTATGCAGAGCTCTGTTTCAAGTATTACAAGGTTCAACCTGATCAAAATTCAGTATATCTCTCCCCGATTTTTGTTAGAACTAGATGTATAAATCAAACTTGATTGTAATGACAAGGGATTTGATTTAAAAATATTTCCAAGCAAGATTTAAAGATAAGTTTTTAACAAAATGAAGAATTACAGTAAAAACATGAATATGTCAAAATCTCGATTTGAATAAATCATGTATTCAAGTATATAATCTGATTTGTTATCTGAAATGATGATTTTTTAAAAATATAATCATGAATTTTAGGTTTATAAATCGCAAGATATTGCATGTTGAACATGATTGGGTTTTTCGTCATTTTTTGGTGAACGGGTTGATCTGGGTGGTCGGGATCACAGCCGGGGGTAGCAAGGAGGTTGGCGAGCTTGGCAAAAATGGTGACTGGTCCTATAGACCACCGTAGCTGCGGCTTAACGTCGATGTAGGGTTTAGCGAACCTGTTGGGTTGTCAATGAAGTCGAAGGGATTTCTAGGCCGTGGGCGATCGGGAGATGATCGGTGTAGGGGGATTAGTTGAGGGAGAGGAGGACGAAGCCTGGGCTGGAGTTTCGTGGCCACCGATGGTCTGTGGTGATGATGCGGGTGGTTTTTGGGTGATCTATTTTCTTTCGCTGGGTTTCATTCTCCTCGTTTTTGATTTGGAGATGGAATCCAAATCTTAGGTGGTCGGGAAGTACGAGCGAGGCGATGGCGACTTGGTGGTGCCATCAGGGATGACCAGAGAGGCTCCGTAGCCTTATACACGTGCATGGTGCACGAGCCTCTGAGCTTTGATATCTGGGGTAGGATCAGGTTGAAGGGTCAGAAGGATGGGTTTTTGTCTCAGGTTACAGTAAGAATTGGTCACGAGTTTGGACGTGAGTAAATTGGAAGTGTTCAAGATAAGAAGCAAGAAGAGAAGCTTGGTGTTTGGTTCGGGTAAATTATGGGTATGACTCGGGGAAATCTGGTGTGGCCTCAGGTTTCTTGTTGTTAGTCAATCAAGTTATAAAAGTTTATCAAAATGTGAAGTTGCAAAGGAAAATATAAACCAAGATTCTAAAACAAGCATTAGCAGTTTAAAACAAGTTTTCAAAGTTTCAAATGTTTTGAAGTTGTTAGTTTAAGTGGTTATATAGTAGGTTAATTCCTATATGTTTTTAAAGATGATTTAAATGTTGTAATTGAATAGGTATAAATTATTTAATAAGTGGTAAATTGATTAATATAATCTGTTAAGAGAATAACTAATTAATTTAATTATTAAGATAATTAGAAATTAGTTTGTGTAATCAATTTAAGGGATTGATTTATTAATGTGATCAATTACGACAATTAATTAAAAGATGATAAATTTATTAAAGGTTAAATTACTTAATGTAATAAATTTATGATAATTGCTAGATGTCATTAATTAAGGTGGGTAATTAATGGGCAATTACTAAATGTGGTTTAATAAATGATAATTACTTAATGTAAGTAATTTAAAGAATTATTTTGTTAAGGATTAATTAATTTAATTTGTAATTAAAGGTTAAATTAATTAATAATTAAAGGTTAATTAATTGAGGATAATTAACCAATGAGATAATTACTTGATGAAAGTAATTAAGGAGAAATTACTTAGTGTAATTAATTAAAGGATTGATTAATTAAGGATAAATGTAATTAATGTGAATGGGTGAAGGATTAATTAATTTGTGTAATTAATTAAAGGCTAATTACTTAATGTAATTAGAGAAGATAATTAAGGGATGATTAATTAATGGTTTGTAATTAATTGTTGTTAAATAAGCAAGATTAAAAGTGATTAAAGTAATTAATTTAATTTATTTAAACTAATTAGAAATGTTGTGACTAATTAATCTTGCTTATGGATGATTGGTTGATATTTCTGATATGGAATGTTTGTGATATGATATGTTGGGTTAAACAGTTAAAATGTGGTTATCCATCGAAGATAAATTACTGTGTAAAAGTGACATCTTGTATTTAAAATTGAATTGTATTCACTTGAATAACTTGGGTTAAGATGACTTGAGTACTTTTTCTCACATTGTTAGGACGTGACTGACGTTCCTCTCACATGTGTTAGTAATATGAAAATTATATTATAAAGCCGTATTTATGTGTCATCGATCTTTGTAGCTAGGATTGATTGACTAGCGGTTATGTTGCGGAGGGCCCGCTTTGGGGACCGAGGTATTAAATGGCCGTTGGATCTGCCTCCACCCTATTCAAGAAGCATTAGGTGGCCAGTTTTTGGATAGTATAATTTTAAATGTATATATGTATATATATATGTGTGTGTGTATACATAGTTATAGTTATACCTCAGAGGAAGTTAGACATATCGTACGCACATGTACGATTGAGCGGAATAGCCGTGAATAATAGACATAACACTTAAATAGGAATTAATCGGGTATAAATTTATGTTACGGATAAAGTATGTAATTTTCCAGTCACATGATGAATTTAGAGGGATAGACTGCTGGTGCAAGTCAGGAAAGACGGTGAAGTCTTCTCATTCATACTCGGCGCTAGCAAGACAACTAGATATTTAAGGAATAATATTAATTTTAAGGCAGTAGCCTTAGTCAATATACGTGTTCTATTATATTTTTCGATTCGGTTGTGAGTTTATATTAAGTTGTTATGATAATGGCCACCGTTACCATTTTGCAAATACCGTTACCCTACCTTTTTTACTGATAAGTAAAAATTTCTTACCGTTACCGTTACTGATTTGCTGGTATGTTGAAAACTGGTATACCGATAAATTGGTAACCGTTACACTGGTAATAGTAAACAACCATTTTTCTAAAAAAGTCAGTAACCTGACATGTTTTTGCATTATAATTATGCTTCATTATACAATTAATAGTGTTACTTAATAAAAGATATCAATAAGAAATAAAATAAGTGTAGTTAGCATTATTTGATCCAAATTATTCAACTAAATCTAATCATTTTATTGGTACCAAATGCCTATAATAAAGCATATTATATGAATGTCCATGTGCTATAAATTGACCGGTAAATATACAGTTGCCGCTGTTTTTGAAAAAATATTGTCGATGATTTACTGTAGAAACGATAAATTTACCATTACCATACCGATTAAACTAGTATACCAATTTCATTCAAAAGTAGTAATCGATTGACTGGTAATTGTATTGTACCGGTAAATTTACCATTAACATAACAATCCTAGTTTATATTGACCGCTCTCTGATATATTTGTGTTTGTTACATATTACCAAAACCAATGACACGTATCCTAATAGACTTAGGTTTCGATTTTGTCGAAGTTCGGACCCATTAAGGTGCGGGTTGTTACAACAAACAAACTTCGTAAACACAAATGACAACAAACATGGTATCATACAATCAACACAACAACAGAAGTAGCAAATTTGTTAATACCACATACAAATAACATAGTAGCAATTTGTCAATACAACATATAGCATCATTGCCGTGTGATTGTTATTTATACTACGCGGCGGTTCTGTATGACGAAAATCACGTCGTCGTAGTTGAACCTCGACGATGTGATATTTACCCCACAACCTCACTACGGGGTAAAATACATATCGTCACAGTTTGTGATGGTTGGGGTTTTCAATTTCTCACATGTGTGCGGAAATCAAGTTTGCATGATTAGGGTTAGGTTTAAGGTTACCTTGCGTGTCATGCAACGCTGTTTCAATCCGATCCAAGCTTCTTTCCACCAATGTTAGATTGCACCGTCATAGATGAGTACTAGAGCTAGGGTTTTGTTGAATGAAAAATTGAGTGTATTATTTTATAAGCCAAGGGTATAAAAGAAAGAACTAGAAAAAAAATTGAATACACGCAGTTGATACACGAATTTAAGGCATTTTTCTAACTTTTGGTGGTCTACTCACCAGATAAGGGTTGAAATAGCATTAGCCTGGTTTGTTAGTTTATTTTCAAAGGGTGGCAGCGGTAAAAAAGTAAAGTAAAAAGTGGGGCTTCGAATTCCGTGATCGACGCAAATTCCATTTAGTAGATCTCTTTCTTCAATTCAACACCAGATCCAAACCCTAGCTCTTCAAAATCAGGAATAATAAACATGGTCTTATGTTGAAAAGGTTCAAACGAAATATTTCGGTTTGTGGGTTTATTTGGATCGTTTCGGCTTTACTGCTGCCGGACAACTCAAAATTAAAAGGGGTTTCGTGTTCTTAAAGGTAACGTTGGGAATACAGAGAAGGAGGTTAAAGCTATTTGCTTGATAATGCTAAGTGTTCTGGTAGCTGGTAAGACCTTAGTTATATTTTACAGTAAAGATTGTTGCGTACTGGCATCTAGACCCAACAGTAATTTTATATTTTGTTGGTGTGTTAATCAAGGTGAAATATTTTGAATGCAGCTCAATATATGCCTGTATAGCAAATATAAGATAGATAATATTGTTTATAAATTCTAGGCTCACGCAAGTAAATCACAATACAATACACTATCTAATTTACCATTCTTATGAAGTTGTCTGAATGCCATGTATATTTATCAAGTTCATATTAAATGAGTATGTGAGATGGATAATAATATAAGATTTGCATTGATCTGTCATCTAAAGGTCATTTACTATCTACACTAACAACACGAGGTTAGAGCATGCCAATATGTACACAGGGTACGGATTACTTGGAGTTTAAAATATTAGAACATGCAAGATTACATTGCCTTTTCTGGCTTGTTATGATGTGAAATACGATGGACATAAGCTTGTATTCTTACGGAGTATATGCAAATGCAGAAGTTTGTCGTTGTTGGAAAATGGTGTGTCTAGTTGATATGATAACAATTGCGCCTATTTTTACCTGTAAGGTTAATACCAACCAATACCAGTACAATTTGTTCAGGTTATCTTCATGAATTTTATATACAGTTTAAGTCTTAACTTTTGAAGAACATATCAGTTGTAATTTGAATACCAACACTAAAAGTTCATAATAACTATAGAGCAAGAAATTGCTGACACATTTTAATTATTTCACCTGATTTTATATTTTCTTTTGTTCTGCTAACTTGAGTTATTTTATATTGAACATTCTGGTTCCTTGGTTTAATGTTGTATTGGTCTAGATTTTGTTGTGGTTCACACCCTGTTCATTGTGTTCTTTTGTCCATACGTTTCCTTTCTCAACATTGCATCAAATATGTAGAATCAATTGTTATGTACACAAAGGGGGATGTGGCTCATTTGGTAGCGCACTCGCTTAGCATGCGAGAGGTACGGGGATCGAAGCCCCGCATCTCCAATATCTTTTTCATAGATGGGTCAAAATGGTCCCCTTTTCTTTTTTTTTTAGCAAAATAAATATGCTGCTTTGCCAATAGCTGCATTTTATTTTTCCACCCAAATGAACTAATAATACGAAGGGAACTTTTGTAAAACAATCTTTAAATTTCAAAATACACTGCCGTCCCTCTTCAAATTTTTTTTTTTAGAAAACACCTCCATTTTTAGTTTTAACCAAAATGCAAATATTTGCACTTTCAAAAATGACAAATATTTACAGTTTAAAGTGTGAATATTTGTCCTTTCTACTGCAAATATTTACAGAAGAAACTGCATTGCAATTTTTCCAAAAAAAAAAGTTTTGGTCATAAAAACATGCAATTAAGTGTAGATTCAATTTTCGAAAAAAATAACTTTTTTTACCAATAATAAAAACAGGGATGTAATTTAAATTATGTTTTTGAAGATGGTTTTTCGTTCAAAATAAGGGGCGGATCCAATTTCCACTAATATATGAATTAGTACTTAATCTATAACCTGTTTTAAGAGGTAGATTATATTTTTTGAACTTCTCTTCATTTCATTCAAATCCAGTGCTTGTGATAAAGTATAACATGATCCCTTTTTCATATTTTATGTTACCTAGCATTTCAGCTATAGTCATATTTTGGTTACTTGACTGAACTGATTTGTGAATAAATCATGTACACAGAGTAGCAGTTTCGATCCAATGTGAAAAATATATGGCTCGTATATCCACGAATATACAAGTACCACCCCACGATAGCTAAAGTTCCCAGCCCAGAGATTAATCCCATAACCACGCTGAAATAATACTAGTGGATTCAAGAAATTTAACCCATGCAGCAATCACATATGTCTTAGAAGCTGAGGTGTATGTATATATATATATATATATATATATATATATATCATTTTGTTTTATCAAAGTTTAACTAACATTTAGCAGAATATAATTGCCAAACACTGTATTCTTCCCCCCTTGCAATTGATGTTTGTACTGTTTAGTGCTCTCTTAGCAATTACTATAACAGTTTTGTACAATTAAATTACCGATGTGCTGCATTAACTATTGCATGGATTAAGTCTTCTTTGAATATGGTCATAGTTTTCAGTTTTGAGCTTTTACAACCAAGATTCTTCTTTCCATGGTACGTGCATTCGCCGTTAACATGGCAAGAATAAACCAATAGCATTTTTGCAAGATTCATATAGAATTTGCTTTTCAAGGAACATAATGGTATATTCTTCTCAAGAAGTTTAGCCGGGCGAAATCTCAGGCATGATATATCCTATAGTTGCCCTAGTTTGGCTCAAAGCCAACACAGCACTGTTCCGGAGCATTAAAATGGTGAAAAATCATTGTATATGCATTGTATCATCATTATCTTTTGATGTCGAATGAAACCAGGCAACAAGGACTTGTAAACCACCAAAATGTGCATGCCTAATCTATGCAGTGAGTCTTCATGAGTATACAGATCAACACTAGGTTTGAATTGTGGTGTACATGCCGCAAAATGCGCATGGGCTTGTGAATTGATACTCTGACCTTCTACCATCGGGTAGTAATAACTCATGCACAACCAACCCAACCTAAAGACGGGTTACATAGCATTATCAGTATATATGTATGTATGTTATAATTCAGTTTTGTTCATCCTTTGTGCATGTGGCCGTGCCTCTACCAAGTTCAAAACTTCGGTTTCCCGTTTTGTTTCAATTTTATTTTTGGGCATTTTGGTTTCACATTGGATACTTTGGAAAGTCCATTTCAATTCCGTGTTTGAATTTTGGTACGTATAGGGTTTTTTCTTTTACAGAAATATGGTAATAAATATTACAAAAAAAAACATACATTGTTTTTGTATAGAAATATCACAAAATATAACTAGATGATAAATTGAGTGTTTTTATTTTGAAGTATGTTTATGAGGTTTATGCATATGTTACGTTAATATAATTTGAGGTATAATTTGAGTAATAAAATGGGTATTTGTTCTAAAAGATATAACATGCGGTAATTTTTTTTTCCTTTGCATTTATTTTTCTTTGAATCTTGCTTTTTTAGGCCTTGCAGATTTGATTCAATCATTTCACTTGATTATTTGAGCATGCATTTGTGAATGAATATTCAGTTACTGTGTTGGATTCAAAGTCATTTAACCTTTTTTTTTAAAAAATTTTCTATGAACGCATGGATTTGTCTTATTTTTCAACTTTTAGTAACGAAATCACAGTATCATCTGAAATCATTTTGGTCCTCTGCAAAAGTTGGATGGAATCACCAGAGTTCCGATGTGCTGGATTGAATTTGGAACCATTACTTTCAACTCCTACAATGTTCTTTATTTTGTATTCTGTTTAAAACCCGTAAGATACCATATTTAGGAGTCTGCATTAAGCACCAAAATAGCTAGATTTTATTTCCCCATTGATTGAACGACCTATAAAAAATTCAAATTTAATTTCTTTATAAAATGTTGAATTTTCCATATCTATGTTTTTGTTTTTAAGGTTGAATGACCTCTTCTACTTGTAGTTGTTGTCTATCTGTAATCTCTGAACGAGAAAAGGGACATCTTCCTTGGTGCAAATTGAAAATAAAGGATAAACAAATCCATTATATAGTTTTGGTTGTTATCTTCAAACCTCCCTAATTTGGGATGGATGTGTATTTGCATGATCAACCAATGTTTACATCACTTGGTGATTTCATCAACTAGTATTAATATTCTTCAATCATCTAGGGAAGCAAAACAAGGTTGAATTATTCAGCAATGCTGGATAGATGAGCTAAAACTTTTGCAGTTGTACAAAAGAGGAAAAATGGTTGCTATCTCAGCTTCGGGTATGACCTGTTTATTATACAAGGTTTCCTTCCTTTTTTCCTTTTTTCTTTGGTGACTATCTCATCAAACAAATCCAATATGTGTGGACATACATTTTTTTAGAATATTTTTTTTGGTTTTCTCCCTTAACGTTTTAATCACTTGGTTAAAAGTAAATAAAAAAATCTCATTAATTCAATTTCCTTGCAATATGGGCATCTAGAAAACCATAGTAACTAAGGGACTGTTTGGCATGGAATTTGAATCCATGTTTTCAATATGTATTTCAAAATGAATGGGAGATGAGAAGGAGATGGAAATTTCTAACCATTACCCCAAAAAAAAAAGAACGAGGAAGAAGATAGTTTTTGATATTTTCTGAAAGGTGGAAAAAAAAAGAACAAATTGTTTTCAGTTTTACATTATAAAACCATTTTCTACATACACAAATTTTCACCCTCGCTTCTTCTCCCATGTTTTTTGAAATACATGTTAAAGACGCAGAACTCAAATTTCAAACCAACCAAACCCTAAATATCCACAATTATATGTGATACCGATAGGCATGTTGTTCTTGGCTTAGTCAGGCCCGAAGTCAAAATTAGAGTTTATTAAATTTCCACAACTCCGCTGTGTATGTGTCATATTGATACGGTGGAAATTAGCTGATATGCTGGAGCATGCAACAATTTGCATTGATGAGAAGAACGAACAGATATGGGGTTTGGAGATGGAAGTTGTTTTTGGTTAAATTATACAAATTTTAAACTTATCAGAAGTCAAAGTTATACCACAATGTGTTGTGGAAGTGCAAAGTGGTTTCAAATGTTAAAATTCATATATGTATACAAATGCAAGGAAAGCATAATAAATACCATAGAAATGTTTAGGATGAAGAAAATGAACCGAACACAATTTTTTCTCTCTTCTCGTAGGATGCAGTTTGAAACAAGTGAATGTTTGTGAAGTGCAGCAGTAATGGTAATATATGGAAGAAATGTTTATTAAGTTTCCAATTGCAGCAAGGTTATATATCTAACAAGCTTTTTGGGGCTTTTAAGCCTGAGCCTTTACAACTCTTTACTGCAATTAAGGTATTAATCTGAGTTATGGTAACAGTTTTATCACTGCTTTTTTTGGATGGTTGTTGGAAAAGGGATGTGAATTTGGGAATTTTCTTTTAAGCTACCCCAGATTGTGACCAGTCTCTTCCAACTAAAGGCATAAACTGACCTAAGACATCCGACCTGAAGTGCACATATAAAGTTAAGGTTATAAAAAAAGATAATAATAATGGTTTGACTTCCAATGTTAGGTAATGAAACACGTTAAGAAAAGAAAATTGCAAGTTCTGCTTCTATGAATCAGCTCGAGGCTGAAACGGTGTTTTTACGAGTGAAACTTAGTTCTCTGGTTATTAACAAAAGTGTGATAGATAATTTTGGAAGAAATGTTTATTGAGACAGATGAATAGTACATTCTTTCTGGGGCTTTTAAGCCTGAGCAAATCCGTCTTCTACTTCACCGGTCTCTGATACCAAACGACTCTGGACTTTCATTTGCTTTTTATTTGCATTAAATTTTGGAGATGATAATAACCAAATACTTGAAGATATAACAATAGTAGAGAGGAGTTTATAACAACAAACTGATTTTTTTACAACAAACTATTTTACAAAGGGTGGTTTTTCGCCATTGCAAACATATCTAACAAGCTTTTATTTTTACTTAAAGCTTATATCTTATACAACATAGAGCACTCATATATATAGTAGGAATTATCCGGTTAATAAGTAAACATAAACCGATAGTTGTAAGCTGTACTGCTTAATAGTGCATCTTTTTTTTTGCCTGTTTATTTCTTCTTACTGGCATGATTAGACGTCTTCTTTTGTGCTGGCATGATTAGACATCTTTATCTTTATATTTGGTGAAATATAATTCGTTTATGAGGAATCTATCTCTTTTTTAAAGCAAAGTCCGTTGAGCCTATCTTTTCAATTATTGTTTTTATTTTTTGGAGTGTCTTTACTATATAAGCATATAAGATATCATAGATAATACTAACTCTATTTTATAGATTTTGTTTCCTTAAATTTTGACTTGTTGGAGGAGGAACTCCTGATGGTGGTGTTAGAGGAGGGAATCCCGAAGGTGTTGATAACGTTGTTTCGTTTATAATATAAGTTTTGATATTGAGCTTATTAAAAGATCTGATAATCCTTTACCAGACTTCTTAACTTGATAATTTTTACAAGGAAAAAATGAATAAAGAAAAAGAAAAAAGCAGCAAAAATGCACTACCTCGTCCTATAACGACCTATAAGTCAGTATTTCAAAAAGATGAAGAAGAAGAAGTCTTAAAGACTACTCCAAATGAATAACGGCTCAGAGCTGATTCTTATGAATTAGCAGTAAAATACATATCAACAAAAGAACATGTATACCCATACGTTTCGATGTCTACTATATGGGTGTATCCTGTGGAGAAGAAATACATACATTTATCTGTTGAAGAGGTTATGACCTTCTATTTGAAATTTGTTCAGACCCATACCTTTATTCAAAAGATTTTTCTACAAACTCAAAGAATCCTTATATATAGGAAAAAAAAATTAAATTTCAATTGTTATGCTTGTTTGTAGTCTTTACTGAATTTCGAGGACGAAATCCTTTAAGTGGAGAACCTGTAACACCCCTAATTTTTGTTTAAAATTATTCAGTACATTTAATTTGATGAATTAAATAGAATAATGTGATTGATTAAGAAGAATGAGATTTGACCACTTAGCATGGTTGTGCCTAATGAATAAATAAGCATGGATTATGCATTAGACACTTAGGAAAATAAGAAGAATAAGGCAAGGGCGAAAATGGGAATACCATCCCCATAACCCTTAAAGGCCTCCCTTATTCTCACTTATCACTTCATATGAAATCAAAACAACTAAACTAGGGTCGGCCGTTAAAACGCTTTAAGAAGATCAGCAAACTAGGAAGATTGAGGAGAAAAAGCTAAAAGATCAAAGCTAGGGCAAATCTCAAACTTCAACAACTTAATCAAGGTGAATAATAGTGTAAATCATCTCATTTTTCCTTGTTTTGGTTCGGTTATGGATAGTAACCGAATGTATTTTGCTGCATTGATCATGTTTGGATCTAATAATCATTGTTTGGATAGAATAATGATTTATGATGATTTCTTGGAATTTTTGTGAATTAAAATGATGGGTTTTAAAGTAAAAACATTAGTAAACGACCTTCAAACGACTTGATTTTTGGATATGTTGTGTAAAACATAATTTTAGAGATGAGTTTTCAATTTCACAAGGAATATTTTATGAATTTCCTAAGGTGAAAAAGGCAGTTATTTCGGGTTTTCATTATTAAAAATAATAAAATAATGAATTTTCCCTTAGATTTTTTATATGATGTAGAAAATGTTATTTTAGATTTCTGGTTATTTTTGGGATTTTTTTTCCAAATGATTCCGATTTATTATGAATTTTCTAAGCTAAAAAATACTTAATAATTATATTAAAATAGTAATATAATTAAATATTTTGATAATAATTTTGAAAATAATAAAATCTGATCTATAGCAGTTTTTCTACGAAGAAAGTGATAAAGTATGTCATTAACCAATAGAAATTCGACAAAAAATAAAAGTTGGTGAAAAGAGTATACTTTAGTAAGCAAAATAGCAGTTTTCAAGTTATTTACGATTCTCCCGCTGGGCCTAGTCGAAAGCACCCTTCGACAGCACCCTTCCGCAACATTTCTGGACCTTTCTGCTGCATTTCGGAAGCCCCTTTCGATCTAGGCGAAGTTACCTTTCGACAACACCATTTCGCAGCATTTCTGGACCCTTTTGCAGCACTTTGGAACATCCTTTCGACTTAGTCGAAGGTACCCTTCATCAGCAGTCGAAGGCCCCTTTTGCGGCATTTCGGAGTCCCCTTCGACTCGGTCGAAAACCCCCTTTCAACAGCAGCTGTAAATGTCGTGAAAGCCCTTTCGTAGCAGTTTTCATCAGCTTTGTTTACAAAACTTCAAATAGGCATAACTCTTTAACCATGGGTCCGTTTTTCTATTATGACCACTTTATGGAAAGGAAAGCCATCATTTGAACACAATGAAATATGTTACCTTGATTCTACATCTATAAAAAGTTATAGTTAAAAACAAAGTTTTATCGAAGGAGTTGATAGGATTTTGGAGGGGACGCCTTCGAAGCCATTTACCTTGTTTTCCTTCAAACCAAGTTTTGATGCTTTCGAAGGGGACAACTTCGAAGGCTAGGCATGCATTCGAAAGGCTCTTTTAGCCACTTTTCTTTAAGTTAAATAGGCAGGCCTTTGAAGGCAATGACTTCAAAGGGTACCACTTCGAAAAGGATATTTTCGATAGGGTATGTTTATGTAACACTTGATTTTTGGATATGTAGGGTGGATAACCTTATCTAATAAATGTTGTTAACCTTGGGGATACCGAGGTGAATTTAACGAGTTCAACACAATAGTTGGGGATATCAACACTTATATGTTTTGGCACGAATCATTGGGGGATACCAATGTAAATTATAAATGAATATAACCTAAATTAGGGATACCAATGGAAATAGGTTAATCATGTGGATAACATGTGATAATTAGAATCATGTTGGTAACATGAGTTAAGTGGCCAAGTGATGGGTTCATAGTCATCGTAGGAAAACTATGCGATGTTTGATGGTTAGTCAATATCATGTCGGGGATGGATGGTCTTCATATGATTAAAGAAGAGTTCATAGTCATCCTAGGAAAACTATGTGATGTGAGATTGACAATTTGCATACTTAAGTAAAATGAACGTGGAATGGATAGTCCCTGTTTGATGCAAATAAAGTCTAAAATGGGATGGGTAGTCCTTGAAAAATATAAGACGGGTAGTCAATTGAAACTTAGATGGTTAGACTAATTAATGTGGGATGGGTAATCCAATGTATATGATTAATTTCTATATTATCATATTATACTGTTTTGAATAGTTTTAACCATTGTGGATGCATGAAGCACAGTATATGGTTTTTGTAAAGGTTTTGAGATACTAGTGAAGGGAAACCCGTTCCACTAAGCTGCCTGTTCTACTAGATATCTAAATAATTTGATATGATAGATTATTATTCATATCAGGTTTTATGTCTGACTCGAATTTTATGTTTTACCCTTAAACTCTCGGTACTCAATTCATTTTGAGTAGTTTGACATTTAAGGTTTTTAGGTTCTCTTTTTAGACGAATAAAGCTTCCGAAGACGTGCAGGAAGCAGTTAGTTACTTAAAGTTATATTTTTCCGTTGTGTATTTTGTTTGTAAAGGCAGATTTATTAGCTTTACTATAACTCTTATCAACCAAGAGGGCATCTTCATGTATCGCTCTTGGCGTATGTGGAATAATTATATTTTGCTGAACGTGGTTTACGTTTTGGGATTTTGTAATTAACATCAAATGTTTTGAAAATGTGTTTTTGAATTGTTGAAATTTTTCCTATTCTTGTGATCTGTGTATCAATGAATCTAGAACCGCCGTATTTAGTCGCTGAAGATTAATAACTATGGATGACTGCAGCATCCCTAACCGTTAGTCTTGGACCTCCAAGTAGGGGGATGTTATAGTTAAAGACCTACAAAATCATATTGAAAAAATTATATGCACAGATACTCCTAATGCCTTTTGACAAAGGAAAAAAGAAGAAATAAATTTACCTTGCGAACCTAATTTTAAAGAAAGTCAAATTCGGACTAAAGCTAGCCTAATAGCTATGTCTCAAAGACATTTAAATTTGTAAAAAAGAAATAAAAGAAATATTACAGATAGGTCTTGTTAGATCATCTAAAAGTTCATGGAATTGTTCGGCGTTTTATGTTGGGAATGCAGCAGAACTGGAACGTGGGGTTCAAAGATTAGTTATAAACTATAAACCAAGGTTTGAACTTCTAGTCGGTACTTTGGAATTCCACCCATTCCGTCCCGGATCTGTTGCTATTCGGATCGAAATTCGAGGAAATTTTCATTTCGGAGTTTGCCCTAAAAATCATTGTAAAATTGAGAAAACGAAAAATCTTTTGTAATTACCTTCAATTTTCTTTGTTGTGCTCCTTAATCAATAACATCTATTTCAGATTTGTAGTGATTTTTTACGAATGGGATTCAAAATTGAGGTTTATTTAAAGTGAGAGGGGGAAGAGAGGGGGAAGGAGCAGAAGGATGATAGAATTCTTTGCGAGTTAAATCTGGTTATTTTGAGTTGAGTAAAAGAAAGTGAAATGACCTAAAGTAGAAAATGAGTGTTGGACTTGATGAAGTATGTCAAATACACTACGTGCAACAGCCTTGGTATTCAAAAAAATGAGAGCTTGTGCTCAGCAAAGTATGGTCCATAAGTATGATAAAAGAAAGTTAATAATGAGATATTTATTAAAACTATACAATGATTAGTGAAAATTGTATCGATATAGAAATATCTTGGTTACAATTGAATATTTTAACACATTTATATTGAAAAAAATTCGAAATTAATAAATCGGAATTTAAACGGAATTTCTGAAAATTTTGAAGCAGAACCAAAATATTGAAAATTATAGATGACCGAAACGGAACCGGACAACGGAATTTCGAATCTTGCTATAAACCTTTAAACAAGACTTTAAGATGGATTATATATCCAATTCCTAATAAAAAAAGAATTACTAGCAAGACTTTATTCAGCCAAAATAATGTCCAAGTTTAATATGAAATCTGGATTTTAGCAAATTCAGATCAAAGAGGAAAATAGATACAAAACCGTATTTACTGTTTCATTTGGCCATTATGAATGGAATGTAATGCCGTTTGCGCTATAAAAATATCCTTTAAGAATTTTAAAAAATTACGAATGATATTTACCGTGCTTATAACATTTACCATAGTATACATTGATAATGTTCATATATTCTCAGAATCAATTGATCGACATTTTAAATATTTGAATATTTTCATGAATATTAATAAAAAGGTTGGATTAGCTGTATCAGTTAAAAAGATAAAACTCTTTTCAAACAGAAATTAGATTTCTTGGACGTATTATAAAAAACATAACAATATTTCCTATCGACAGAGCAATTATATTTGTAGAAATTTTTTCAAATGAAATTAAAAATAAAAATCAATTTACAAAGATTCTTGGGAAGCCTGAACTATGTTTCTGAATTATATGAAGATTTAGCTTATAATGCTAAACCATTATTCGAATAATTAAGAAAAAATCCACTTGCTTGGACAGAAGGACATACTAAGACAGTAACAAAAATAAAAGCAAAAGTAAAAGAAATTCCATGTCAATTTCCAACCCTATACACTTAAAATGATCGAAATAGACGCATCAGACAAAAGTTATGGTGATATTCTTAAACAAAGAATTGATAATACGGAGTCTTTAGTCAGATTTACATTTGAAATCTGGCAAGGACCTAGAGTTAATTACTGTACTATTAAAAAAGAAGTATTAGCAATTGTATTATGTATATAAAAATTTGAAAGTAATTTATTAAATGATTTTTTTTGTTAATGGTAGATTGTAAGTCTGCTAAAGAAATTTTGCAAAAGGATGTTAAAGATATTGCATCATAACAAATATTTGCCAGATAGAAAACAATCTTATCAGTATTTGATTTTGATATTGAGTCTCTTAAAGGGTTTGATAATTCTTTACCAGACTTCGTAACTCGATAATTTTTACAAGAAAAAAAATGAATAAAGGAAAAGAATTCGAAGAAACTAGCAAAACTACATCTCGTCCTATAATGTGACTTATAAGTCAGTATTCTAAAAAGATGAAAAAACCCTCAAGAGATGATGTCTTAAAGACTATTCCAATTGAAAAATGGCTCAGAACCGATGTTTAAGAATTAGCGGTAAAATCTGTATTAGCAAAAGAATATGTATGCCCATACGTTCCGATATCTACTACATGGGTATCTCACGTGATTTACCTTCTCCTAAAAAGTATATATTTGAATTACTAAAAGAATTAATGGTAGGCTCTTCAAAAAGAAATTTGAAAATATAGCTTAAAGCCATATCAGATTCAGACGGTGATAACGAGCTTAGGGCTGTTATGGTAATAGTAAATTTATCATTAGCATAACATTACCAGCCAATCGGTTACCATTTTCGAGTGAAATTGGTATATCAGTTTAATCGATATGGTAACGGTAAATTTACTATTTTCTAAGGTAAATCATCGGTAACATTTATTCAATACCAGTGGTAACGGTAATTTTACCACTCAATTTATAATACATGTATATTCATGCAATGCTTTATTATAGGCATTTAGAACCAAACAAATGATAAAGTTAGTTTATTAATCAGGTGAAATAATGTTAAATACTTCACTTTTTTCTCATTTATGTCTTTTATGAAGTAACACTATAAATTGTATAATGAAGCTCTATTATGGTGCGAATACGTGTTATGTTACCAATCTTTTTTAGACAAACAGTAATTTACCATTATCAGTGTAACGGTTACCAGATTATTGGTATACCAGTCTTGGGTATACCAGCCTATCAGTAACGGTAAACAATTTTCGTTTACCAGTAAAAATTGTACGATAACGGTATTTGTGAAATGATAACGGTAACCATTAGCATAACAACCCTAAATGAGCTCATGAAAAGGCCGAAAAGAATTGGAAGACTATATGCTAAAAGCAATAGACATAACGTTATATGTCGCAAGAAAAAGGTTAATGGTGCCTAGATTCTGTATGTATACTGTTATCAACACCTCCGGGGTTCCCTCCTCTAACTCCACCACCAGGAATTCCTCCTCCAACAATATAAAATCTAAAGCAATAAAGTCTATGAAATACAGTTAGTAATATCTATGATATCCTATATGCTTATTCAGTAAAGACACTCCAAAAGATAAAAATAATAACGGAAAAGATAGACCCAACATAATTTGTTAGGCATAAAAAAGAAATAGATTCCTCATAATCGAATTATATTTTTTCAAATATAAAATTAAAGAAATCTAATCATGTCAGCATAAAAGAAGATGTCTAATCATGCCAACAAGAAGAAATAAAAGAGGCACAAAGAAGATGCATTATTAAGCAGTACAGCTTACAGCTACCGGTTTATGTTTACTTATTAACCGGATAATTTCATATATATATATATATATATATATATATATATATATATATATGAGTGCTCTATGTTGTATAAGATATGAGTGTTATTATGAATAAAAACTTGTTAGATATATTTATAATGAAGAAAAGCCACCCTCTGTAAAACCCTCTGTAAAATAGTTTGTTGTTATTAACTCATCTCCACTATTATTATATCTTTGATTATTATCATTTTCTAAATTTACTACAAATAAAGAGCAAACGAAAGTTCATGGTCGTTTGGTACTCGAGCTCGGTGAAGTAGGAGATAGGTTTGCTCAGGCTTAAAACCTTAAAATCAAACTTTTGTATTACAGCAAATTGTGTAGTTGCATCTAGTCTCAGGAGTAATTTTATATTTCGATGTTGTGTTAACCAAGGTGAAATATTTTGAATGCAGCTCAATACACATCACACATGCAGGGCCGGCCCAGGGGCAAGCCCACCAAGCCCCTGGGATGGGGCAGCCCACTGAGCCGGGCAACAGGAAAAATCTGTTTTACCTCAAAGTTACAGCTCAATAACAATCTCCATGTTGGCGATGCTTGAACCCAAAAAAACTAGGGTTTCAAAAATCAACGCCTTCTAAATAATCATCGCTGCATCAGCCATCGTCGGCTCATCCTTGCTTCCTACGCGATATTTTCTACTGCTGATTTGAAGTCCTGCTACAGTCTCTTTATACTGCCACTGCTAATTAAGTATGCGAATTTCTTGTTTTGAGTTATCTAATTTTCTAAAATTGAGTCGCCCTTTTACTGCTTTAGATTTCATTAACATTGAAAACGCCCGAAGCTAATAACTTATTAGTATTTAGTTATAAACAACTAGTTTTCTGTAAATAATCGTTTAGGAATTGAAATTTGAAAGCCAAGCTAAAAAACTAATAACTATTTAGGAACTGATACTTACATTGATGTACTATTTTTCCTGCAGTGTGTGTATGTCTACCCGTAAACATTTAGGCAGAACCCAATATGATTTGCCTGTACACTTAACTAGATACACTAGTTTGTAAACTTGATACATTTAGTTAAAAATTAAATGCACTGTTTTGTAAACTATTTGAGACTATAAGTATTGCAGCCCACTTAATGTGGCAACTTTTGTATAAAAGGTTGGTGCTTTGTTATGTTATAGTTTTATATGTGATTTTTATGCTTATATATAAAAAAGAAAATTTAAAAAAATTGACATGTTATATAGTAAGGGGCAAAAAAATTCACATTGGGCTTGGGCAACAGATTCTTTGGGCCGCCGCTGCACACATGTATAACACATATAAGATGGATAATATAGTTTATGTCAAGATTCATTTTTTATATATAAATCAAGACTCGCGCAAGTGAACCACAAAACTATACACCATCTAATGTTTCATTCTGATGAAGGTGTCTGAATGTCGCGTGTATTTGTCAAGTTTTTGTTAAATGAGAATGTGAGATTGATGATAATATAAGATTTGCATTGATCTGTTATCTAAATATCATTTATTGTCTACGCTAACTACACGAGCTTAGAGCGTACCAATATGTACACAAAGGTATAGAGTACTTGGGGTTTAAAATATTAGAACATGCAAGATTGCATTGCTTTTTCTGGCTTGTGATGATGTGAAATATGAAGAACATAAAGCTCGTATTCTTACGGAAGATATGCAAATGCAGAAGTTTGACATTGTTGGAAAAGTAAAACTGTTTGTCTAGTTGATATGATAACAACTGTGCTTATTCTTACATGTAAGGTAAGTACTAACCAATAGCAGTAACAATTTGTTCAGGCTATCTTCATGAAATTTATATACAGTTCTTAACTTCTCAAGAACTTAATCGTTTGCAGTTTGAATACCAACACTATGAATATAATGTCTTCGGGCGCGCACGTGTTCTGCTAATCTGAGTTGTTTTATATTAAATGGTTTAATGGGTCCTTGGTTTGTTTTAATGTTGTATTGCAGATTTTGTTCTGCACCTGGTTCACATTCTGTCCATTGTTTTTTTTGTCCATATGTTTCCGTTCTCAACTTTGTGTCAAATATATGGATTCAACTGCTGTATACACTGAAGGGGATGTCGCTCGTTTGGTAGTGCACTCGCTTAGCATGCGAGAGGTGCAGGGATTGAAGCGCCGCTTCTCCAACATCTTCTTCATAAAAGGGACAAAATGGGTCCCCTTTATCTCTTTTTGTAGAAAAATATATATGCTGCATTGTTAATAGCTGCATTTTACGTTTCAACCCCAACTAATAATACCAATTACTACTTGAGTTATAGCCTGTTTTTAGAAGTAGCTAGGGTATATATATCTTTTTTGACTTTTGTTTTTTTTGTTTTTTCCACTGCTTGTGATAAGTTTAACATGCTTCCTTCTTCATATTTTATGTTACCTAGCATTTCAAGCAAAATCATATCTTGGTTACTTAGCTGAACTGGTTTGTGAATAAATCAGGTAAATAGAGTAACAGTTTCGATCCTCCAGGGTATTTTTCTCCAATATGAAAATTATAAGGTTTATCTATCCATTTATGTCCAAGTACCACTCTACAATAGCTAAAGTTCCCAATCCAGAGATTAACCTTGTAACCACACTGAAATAATACTCTAGTGGATTCAAGAAATTTAATCTAAGCAGCATTCACATATGTCTTAGAAGCTGAGGTACCTATATCATTTTATTTTATTGAAGTTTAAATAACAATAATAGAGTATGTTTGCCATACACTGTATTGTTCGCCATTGACATTGATGTTCATACGGCCGAGTGCTCTCTTAGCTATTACTATAACAGTTGTTTAATGAAATTACCGATGTGCTGCATTAACAATTGAATGGATTACATCATCTTCTTATATGATCATAGTTTTCAGTTTGAGCTTTTACAACTAAGATTTCTTCTTTACATGGTATATGCACGCACTATCCACTAACATGACAACGATAAACCATTAGCATGTTTGCAAGATTCGTATAGAATTAGCTTTCAGGAACATCAAGGGCATCAAGTTCAAGTATATTTTCTTACGAAGTTTTGGTGGGAGAAATCTCAGGCACGATGCCCGTAGCAGCCCTAGTTTGGCTCAAAGCCAACAAAGCACTGTTACTTGGCATTGAAATGGTAAGTGTCATTTTATATACATAGTATTATTATTATCTTTTTGACGTTGAACGAAACCAAGCAATAGCGGCTTGTAAACCGCCAAAATGTGCATATACCTCGTTTTGGCAGTGGGTCTTTACGCGTCTACATATCAACGCTAAGTTAGAATTGATCCTATGACCTCCCATCATCCAATGGTAGTATCTCATGCGCAACCGACCCCAACTTAAAGATGGGTTACCTAGTTCTATTATCATACATATATTTGTAAGCATATTAAGATTCAATACAGTGTGTTTTGTGAATGCGGTCGTGCCTCTACCAAGTTTAAAACTTCGATTTCCCATTTGTATAAGGATTTTTTTTTTTGAACATTTAGGTTTTGCTTCGGATACTTTGGAAATTCTATTTCAATTCCATGTTTGAATTTTGGTACCTATTGGTATTTTTTTAAAATTATTTTGCGCACAAATACGTTAACATATATTTGCAAACAAAATTTATAAAGAATAATTAGATAATAAATTGACTGTTTTTATTTAAAGTATGTTTATGAAGTTTTTATGTATGTTTCACAAATATAAGTTGAGGTATATTTTAAATAATAAAATGAGTTTGTTCTAAATGATATAATATTTAGTATTTGTTTTCTCTTTTATATTTTTGTATCTCGCTTCTTTTTTTATAGGTAATCCAAATTTTGATTCAATCATTTGACATAGTTATTTGAACATGTATTTTTGAATAAATTTGAATTTGAGTTGATTGGACCGAAAAAGATTTCAGTTTGCAATTAATTTTTATTTCTAAGCGATAAAATATTTAGTTATTGTTGTTTTTTTATAAGAACGTGACTTTTATCTTCTTTTTCCAAGTGTTGGTACAGGAATTTGAATTTTGTCTGGATTCCTGTGTGCCGGATGGAATTTCAAAACATTACTTTCAATCCTTACAGTGTTCTTTTATTTCGTCGGCTGCTTAAAACCCGCAGGACACCATATTTAGGAGTCTGTGTTAAGCACCAAATTTAATGACCTATGTAGTTCAAATTTAATTTCTTTATAAAATGTTGAAATATCCATATCTATATTTTTTGCTTTTAAGGTTGAATTACCTCTTCTAATTGTTGTTGTCTATTTGTAATCTCTCCGAATGAGAAAAGGGACATCGTCCTTGATGCAAACCGGAAATAAAGGATAACAAATCCATTTAATAGTCTGGGTTATTTTTTTCCTATTTGGGATGAATGTGTATTTGCATGATCAACAAATGTTTAGACCACTTACAGATTTCGTCAACTAGCATTATGTGTGGACAGATGATCCGTCTAAGAGAATAAAAAACTCAACATAGTGGAAAAATAACGAACTGGATTATGATTGTAGTGAGACGATACAAACAGAGATAAACACCAGAACAGTCGCAGATTTATGCAATGCGGAAAAATAAATAATACCAGTATTTATAGTGGTTCCACAACCGCGAGACAGTGTACGTCCACTTGGGGAGATGATGTTATATTAATTATTGAAGAATTAGAGCAACAAGATTGATTCACTTTTGGAGGCTATACATAAGAAAATTAACTGTACAAACAAATTTCTGTAGAGTTCAACTCTCTAAGATGACTATCATTGTTGTCCAGAAGCTCCACTATTTATAGAGTGAAGAAATGAGGAGTAGCTGCTATATAGCAGCCCTGGGTTTGGTTCGGCTTCATCTGGTTCGGCACATCTAGTTTGACATCAGTTTGGTTCGGCAAAACTTAATCTGGACCGACATCTTCCTATTGGAGTAGCATGCTCAAATACCGGACGACGCATATGGATCGGCATCTTCTAAATACCGAACTGCGCATCTGGATCGACATCAACACCAAACAAGTAATTTGGTTTGGCATTCCTTACCGAACCAAAATTCTCGTCCAGCAAAAATTCCCCCGAATGACAAAACTGAGGCGGTGCTCCTTGCTTCTCACCGAACCAAAGATGTGGTTTGGCATGCTCTTCGCTTCACTGCTCCAAAGCCCTAGCTTCATCATGTCTCCACCGACCGAGCTCGCCACCACCGGACAAGAAATCTCGTCCGGTCCTCCACTCCACCGCTCCAAATTTGGAGCGACGGCTGCTCCAGCACCGTCGATGTTTGGTTTGGCAAGCCCTTCATCGAACGAAGTATAGGGCTTCCTCCTTCCTCATCGATGCTTCAGGTATCATTTTTAACAATCTCCACCTTGATACCGAATTCCAAACAAGCCTTGCAACTCCATCTACACCTTTATGCTTCAGGCATGAATACTTATCCAATGAGCTTCGGCAATGCTTTCACCAATTACACTCTGACAACGAACTCCAGCAAGACTACCACTCTTTAACAAAGTGTTCAAAGTACCCAGTCCGTGTAGAACCTATCGATCTCCACCATGAAAACAACCGTCTCCATGAACCATCTCAACTCTCCCTCCCGTGCCACCCTGTGGCACCTAATACTTCATTAAGCGAATCAAGTCCGACCAGTGCTCGAACTTAGCAACAAACGACTTGGTAAACATGTCTGCAGCATTCTCTTTTGTGTGAACTTTTTGAAGACGAACTAGCTTTTCTTCACTCATCGAGACAAGAAACGACTCTCTTACCTCAATATGCTTCGTCCTCGAGCTAAATGCCAGATTTTCAGCTAAGTGAATTGCACTCTAACTATCACAATACACATCCACTCCTTTGTATGCAAAGCTCAAATCACACAACAGTCGCCTTAAATAAAGCGTCTCCTTAACTGCTTCAACCGAAGCTATGAGCTCTGCCTCTGTAGTAGACAAAGCCACAATCGTCTGCGAACTCGCTCTCTAAATGATTGAAGTCCCACCAATGGTGAATACATAACAGGAGGTTGACTTCCTTCGATCTCTATCACCGGTATAGTTGAATCGCAAAATCTAACCAAGTTGAAATCTCTATCTCTGTCGCCAAAAAAAAGTCCATGGTTTGGAGTTTCTCTAAGGTATATGAAGATACACTTTACTACTTTCCAACGTCTTTCTTGGATTTGCCATGAACCTATCCAACCGTCTGTACAATGTCAGGCCTAGTGCAGAACATGACATACATCCAGCTGCCAACTGCACTTGCATATGATACTGTCATCATATAAGCCTTGTTCTTTTTCGAGATGGAGAGCCTTTACTAGAAAGCTGTATGTGCAAAGGCATGGGTGTGCTGATTGCCTTTGCCCCTTCCATGCTAAACCAAACAAGCATCTTTTGAATGTACTCCTTCTGAGTGAGGCTCAAAAATCTTAACTTTCTATCCCTTTGGATTTCCATACTCAAAATTTTCTTTGCTTCTTTAAGGTCTTTCATTTCGAATTCCGCTCTTAATTTTCGCTTTAAACTATCGATTTCAGCCTTATCATTAGAAGCAATCAACATATCATCCACGTACAATAGTATGCACATCCATCTATCATTCTTTAAATGCTTGAAGTACATACAAGCGTCTTTGATGCTACGATCAAAACCAAGTGAAAGCATAAAAGAGTCAAACCTCTTGCACTATTGTCTAGGCAACTGCTTAAGTCTGTACAATGACTTCTTCAATGTGCAAACCCAATTTTCTTTCTCATCTACAACAAATCCTTTTGGCTGCTTCATGTAGATGGTCTCATCCAAGTCTTCGTGCAAGAAAGCGATTTTCGCGTCCAGTTGCTCCAGCTCTAAGTGATGAGATGCGACAATAGCGAGCAAAATGCGGATAAACAATGCCTCAATACTGGAGAGAATATCTCATCATACTCCAATTCCTTTCTTTGTGAAAACTCTTTAGCAACTAGTCCAACCTTGTATCTTCAATCATCCTTCACCTTGAACACGCACTTGTAACCTATGTCTCGGCTTCCTTGAAGAGGTGGTACCAAATCCTAAGTCTTGTTCTTCTTCAACGGCTCTAACTCCTCTTGCATTGCGCACATTCACTTCGAACTGTCACATGACTTCAAAACTTCATTAAGGTCAAGCGACTCCTCATGAACTACATGTAGGGCATAGTCAAACTGATCACCAAGGCTAAGGTTCACAAACTTCCAATCACCATACCTTTCGGGCAGCCTAATAGTCCTACGAATGACCTGGGTATGTACTGCTTCGTCTAAACTCCTTTCAGTTCCACATTGAACTGAACTTACTCTAGATTCATGAACATCACCAGCAGTACTAGAAAGTACCTGTGGACTATTCTGTGATATTTTATCAACTGCATTTTCCTCAACAGCATCAACAACAGCTCTACTATTTGGCTGAAACACGGGAACTTCTTTCATCTCTTTAGGCCTATCAGAATCTTCTGATGTGGTAGGTAGCTTCTCCTTTGGATTGAACATAGCAGACTCATCAAAGGTAACATGTCTGGAACGAACAATCTTCCGATCTACAAAGTTTCAAATTCGATACCTTTTGATACCATCGGTGTATCCCATTAGTATGCCCTTGTAGGCGCTACCCTCCAACTTGTCATCACCTGTATGGTGAACGTACACAGAAAAACCAAAAATTCGGAAGTAACCAAGATACACTGCTCTACCTCTCCACTTTTCCTCTGCAATCTTCCCATCTATGGCTGAGCATGAAATTCGATTTATGATGTGCGCCGCAGTTGATAATGCCTTAGCCCAAAAGCCTCTAGACAAAACCCCATCAATCTCAAGCAACGAGCCTTCTCCAGTAGAGTCTTGTTCATCTTTTCTACAACCCCATTGGGTTGTGAATCGTCGGGTGTAGTGAAATGTCTCTGAATGCCACAGTGTCTACAGAAATCGAGGAACTCTCTAGAGACAAATTCACCGCCATTATCAGATCTCAGCACCTTCAACCTAGAAAAAGATTGATTCTCAACGAGCGCTTTCCAGTCTTTGAACTTTTCAAAACCTCTGATTTGATCTTCATCACATGCACCCATACTTTCCGAGAAAGTTCATCAATAAAAGAGATAAATACTTTGCTTCTTCAAGAGGAGTAGTAACCAGTCTCCAAACATCTGTGTGCACGTACTCAAGTACTCGCCTTGATATATGGAGTCCAACTCCAAAAGATACTTTAGTTTGTTCGTCCAACACACTCCTGACCAATGTTTTCAAAACGTAATTTAAATCGTAAATTTCAAATTTTAAATTTAAACGAGATTCAAATCGTATATCGTAGATTCATAATGTTCGTATTTGAAGGTTTGCACAAAATTTGAAATTGATTTTGATGTTTGAACTTCTACAATTAAACATAAAACCGTCTTTTCTCTCTTATTCCATTTTTATTTTGTTTTGAAATGTTGTAATTAGAATTGTGAATCCAAATAAATATATAAAATATGTTAATACAAGTAGAATGTTTTTTATCTGTGTTTTTGATTGAGTTTGAATCGGAATGTAAATTGAACCGTTAAGGGAGAGGTTTAATCTGAATCGGGATTTAAATTGTAGGATTTTAAGATTTTTGACAACAATGCTTTTGGTAAAAGTCCATCTAGTCCAAGCTTTCTTCTTTGATCATCTTCGGTCTCCGAAGCAACTCTAAGCTCTTCTTTGAAACATGACCCAAGCTGAGATGCCAAAGCTTTGTGGCATCCAAAGCACGAGAACTGTTTACTCCAACACATGACTCTCCAAGAACTGTGGTTCTTTTCAGCAAATACAGATTTTGGAATACATCTCCTTTCATAAAAAATAGTGCACCTCTCGAAACTTTCAGACTATCCTTCTCGATAGTTACATTACATCCCAACGATGCCAATTATTCTAAAGAAATAAAGGACTTCCGAAGACCTGGAATATACTAGACACCTGTCAAAGTGCATATCACATCGCCAAACATCTTGATCCTCACTGTATCTTCACTCATTGCTCTACTGCTAGCATCATTATCCATAATAATAGAGCTTCTCTGTTGTCCAATGAAAGAACTGAAGTAATCCTTATTATGCGTCATATGGAAAGACGCCATTGAGTCCAGCACCCAATGGTCTGAGACATCCGATACTACTGCAGACAACACATCGTCAAATACAGATTTCTCCACCGCGAATGATGTCTTCTTCTTTCTTTTTTAAATCTGGACAATCCTTTTTTCAATGACCAGATTTCTTGCAGATAAAGCACTCCCATCCTTAGATTTTCCTCTCCTGCCATTACCAGGCTTTCTGGATTTGGAATGCCCTCGAGAGTGCCAATTCTTCTTATCTTATCTACCTCTTTCAACAAACAGGCCGTGTCTACTAATTTCACATCTACTTCCTTCATTTATCTCCTTCATCTGATCTCTCAAGCCCTTATATAGAACACCTGACTTCACATCTTCCACCGTCAATGTGTCTCTAGCGAAGATAAGTCTGCTAGCGAAAACTTGAGTATCGCTCTGGAAGAGAACACAAAAGAATCATTGTCATTTGCTCCTCATCAATCTTGAAGTCAACAGTCTTCATCTTCATCACGAGATCATCAAAGAAATTAAGACGTTCATTCACTGAAGTACCTTCTTTCGTTCGGATGGTGAAAAATGTCTTCAGCAATATCAGACGGTTAGTCAGAGATTTCTTCAAGTAGAGATTTTCTAGCTTGGTCCAAATGCCCCTAGCAGTGGTCTCACCGCTAATCTTTGAGATAACATTCTCTTCCATGGCTAGATGTAAAGTAATAAATGCCCATTTCTCCATCACCTTCCTTTCCGCGACTGAGATGTCAGTCGTCAACTCCTCAGGGGCAAACAGTACCGGATGGACTTCATTCCTTATTAGAATAGCCTTCATCCTCCATTGCCACCTTTTGAAGTCTTTATCCTTATTCCATTTCTCAATTGCCAACTGTGATCCTGACGTGATATACATTCCTATAGTATATGATCTTATAACTACTGGAGTCGCTTCATCTCCTGCCATAGCGTCTAACACTCCTCAATCGACCTTGCAGCTCTGATACCAGATTGTTAGGAAATATCCCTTCAGATGATCGGTCTAAGGGAACAAAAAATCCAACGCGGTGGAAAAACAATGAACTAAATCGTGATTGTAGCGAGACGATACAAACAGAGATAGACACCAGAACAGACAGTCACATATCTATGCAATGCAGAAAAATAAATAATACCAGTATTTATAGTGGTTCCACTACTGCGAGGCAGTGTACGTCCACTTGGAGAGAAGATATTTTGTTAATTACCGAACGATTAGAGTTACAAGATCGATTCACTTTTGGAGGCTATACATAAGAAGAATTAACAATACGGTCAAAATTCTGTAGAGTTTCAGCTCTCTAGGATGGCTATCATTGTTGTTTAGAAACTCCACTATTTATAGAGTGAAGAAATGAGGAGGGATAACTGTTATATAGCAGTCCTTGGTTTGGTTCAGCATCATCTAGTTCAGCGCATCTAGCTCGATATCACTTTGTTTCGGCAAAACTCAATCTGGATCGGCATGCTCAAATACCGAACGACGCATCTGGACCGACATCTACTAAATATCGAACGGTGCATCTGGACCGGCATCAACACCAAGCAAGTAATTTGGTTCGGCATTGCTTACCGAACCAAAATTCTCATCCGGCAAACAGTTCACTGAACGACAAAACTGGGGCGGTACTCCTTGCTTCTCATCAAACCAAGGATATGGTTCGGCATGCTCTTCAACTTCACTGCTCCAAAGCCCTAGCTTCATTATGTCTCCTCCGACCGAGCTAGCCACCATCGGACAAGAAATCTTGTCTGGTCCTCTACTCCACCTCTCCAGATTTGGAGCGACAACTACTCCTGCACCACCGAGCCAAAAGTTTGATTCGGCAAGCCCTTCACTGAACAAAGTATAGGGCTTCCTCCTTCCTCGTCGATGCTTCTCCAATGACCTCTTCTTGAATTCAGGTATTATCTCTAACATATTAACATTCTCCAATCATGTAGGGAATAGAGGTGGTAATTAGACTGGGTTGGACCCGATCCGACGAGTCTCGGTTCTAGGCACTTAGGGTTTTGTCGGGTCTAAACTATGCATTTTTAAACGTAGACCCGATCCGACTAGAGGGTTGCGTTGGTTCAGGTCCGATATAGCAATTACATTTAAAATACACATAATTTCATTTTTTTGGTCGAGTCTTTCAGATCGGTTTCAAATCGGTTTGGGTCAAGTTTTATCGTCTAAATGGTATTTTTCATCATCTAGAACCAAATCAGGACTCATCTGGTTCGGTTCTTCTTGAGTCAGTTTGGTTTCGGTTTGCGGGTCTTGGTTCTAATTGCTAGTCTTAGTAGGGAAGCATATGAGATTGAACTATCTAGCAATGCTGGATAGATGATCTAAACCTTTAGCCGATTTTCAAATGCAATGATCTAAACATACATATTGATTTTTATTCTGGATGAAAGAAATCTATTTAGAAATCTATTTGCTTGCCATTGTATTCCACTTTCAATTATATATATATGGTTTACAAGAGTTAAGATAGGCTACAAATTAGCCAACTGATTTGCTAAAAGAAAGGTAACTAAATAAATATTTCCCAAACAAAGAGTAAGTCAAATCAGAGAATAAATGCAGGGAATATCAGGAAATATTGTAACGCCTAGAATATATGTAAAATATATTCTATCACACTCCCTCAGCCAAAGCGGGAGGTTCTCGTATGCTTAGACTGTCCCTGAAATCATTAAATAATACGCGCGGAAACCCTTTTGTAAAAATATCAGCAATTTGGTAACGGGACGGTACATGAAGCACACGCACTTCACCACGAGTTACTTTCTCACGGACGAAATGAATATCCATCTCAATGTGTTTAGTGCGTTGATGCTGAACAGGATTGCCGGATAAATATATGGCACTCACATTATCACAATAAACTAGAGTAGCCTTTTGAATAGAACAATCAACTCTAGAAACAAATTTCTGATCCAGCACGAATCAGAAACAACATTAGCAACACCCCTGTACTCCGCTTCAGCACTACTACGGGAAAGAGTAGGTTGCCGTTTCGAAGACAAAGAAATCAAATTATCTCCAAGGAACACACAATAACCAGAGGTAGAACGACGGGTGTCAGGACAATCACCCCAATCTGCATCTGTGTATGAGATAATACGATTAATATTGGATTTGTACAAGTGGAGACCAAAAGAAAGGGTACCCTGGAGATAGCGTATGATACGCTTAAGAGCTTTCATATGCTCATTAGTCGGGGCATGCATATGAAGGAAGATCTGCCGCAGCCATAGGAAATGTCTGGCCGAGTGAATGTAAGATACTGAAGAGCACCTGCAAGACTACGATACTTAGTCGGATCATCATAAGGAGTGTCTGCGGTGGCACTTAGTTTGGACTTAGTGTCAACAGGAGTAGGACGTGAACTGCAGTTAGACATTCCGGCACATTCAATAATTTTTGCAGCATACTGTGTCTGAGATAAGAAAAGACCATGGGCATGACGAGTGACAGCAATACCCAAAAAGAAACTCAAAGGACCTAGATCCTTCGTAGCAAATTCAGAAGCTAAGAGAGTCATAATATACTTACGAAGACGATCAGAAGAAGCTGTAAGTATAATGTCATCCACATACAACAGAATATAAGCAATATCAGAACCATTCTTGTAGATGAATAAAGAGTGATCTGATGCATTATGAGAGAACCCAATGGTAGCAACAAAATCGGCAAATCTTTGGTATCAAGCTCGAGGAGCCTGTTTTAATCCGTACAAAGATTTCTTCAAAATACAAACATGATTCAGATAATTTTTGTTACGAAAGCCCATGTGTTGATGTATATAAACTGCTTCATTGAGATGACCATGCAAGAAAGCATTCTTGACATCCATTTGATGAATGAGCCAAGATTTAGAAAGAGCAATCTGAGAACCGTTCTAATGGTGACTGGTTTAACCATGGAGCTAAACGTTTCATCACAATCAATGCCTTGTTGCTGTGTATTTCCATTACCTACAAGACGAGCTTTATAACGCTCAAAAGAGCCATCAGACTTATATTTATGACGAAAAATCCACATAGACCGAATAACATTAACATTAGGCGGCCTAGGCACTAATTCCCAAGTCTTATTGTCAATTAAAGCATTAAATTCATCCAACATTGCACTTTTCCAATTATGTCCACTAAGCGCACTAACAGGATTTTTCGGAACAGGAGAAAGATCTGTAGTGGTGGTAGTATGGTAATTAGAAGAGTATTTGGGGTTGAGTTTAAAAATGCCATTTGATGCACGAGCGGTCATGCGGGTTGAAATGGGGTTGGGAGGCATTGGGGTGGTGTGAGGAATGGTCAAAGTGGGGGAGGTCATAGACGGGGTTGGACTGTGGGGAAGAGAGGATGGGTCAGAGGAGGAAATAGAGGACCGAGTGTGGGTAGTAGTAGGAGGTGTGGAATCTGGGCCTGTGTGAGACTGTGACCTAGATCGAGGAAGAGAGGACGAGTCGTTGGGCAGTGTTGTTGAGTCAAGTTGCATATTTTATGGTGTAGTATTTTGAGATAAATGATGTATTAATTGAGGATTAATATTATCATTCAAAAAATCATAATTCGAAGATTTTGTTTTGTGGAGTTTGGAGAATGGAAATTCTGTTTCAACAAAAGGAACATGACGATAAATTATGATTTTACCACTAGACATGTCATAGCATTTGGAGCCACGATGATTAGGAGTCGGACCTAAATAAGCATAAGGAGTCGACCTTTCTTGTAATTTATGAATAGTAGAAGAAGGGAATAATGGGAAACATAAGCAACCAAAAACATGCGAACCTGAATAATCCGGATCACTTTGATAGAGGATTTGAGCGGGAGATTGGTAATTCAATACCTTGGAAGGAAGGACATTGAGAAGATATTTAGCCATGGAGAGAGCATGATGCCAAAAGGAGAGTGGCATAGATGCATGAGCAAAAATAGTATGGATGATATTATTTATAGATTTTATGCGTCTTTCGGCCTTCCCGTTTTGAGGAGATGTATGAAGACACGAGAGACGGGAAATCATACCATGTTTTTCAAAAAAATCCTTAAAAGTGCCATTAATGTATTCCGTACCATTGTCACACTGAAAAGTCTTAATATTATGTTCAAATTGTGTCTTGACTAAAGCATGAAACGCTAAGAAAAGTTGTTTGACCTGAGTTTTTTTGCAAAAGGAAAGGTCCACAAAAATTTGCTATAGTCATCAAGAAAAAGAACATAATAACAATGGCCGGAAGTACTAACAATAGGAGAAGTCCAAAGATCACTATGAATAATATCAAATGAAAGAAAAGTATATGACACTGAACCATAAAAAAGTAGCTTAGAATGTTTCCCAAGAGGACAAGAAGAACAAAAAGTTTTACAAACCTTATTACAATCAATAAACTTTTTACCACAAAGAGACTTAAGAATAGCATCGCCAGGATGACCTAAACGATTGTGCCAAATATTCGAAGGCAAAGCAGTAAAAGCAGAATGATTGTTGGAAGAAATGGCTTGAGAGTCGGAGAAAAGTGGATATAAGCCCTCAGTGCTATCATATCTCATTAGTCTGTTCCCGGTCTGTAAGTCATTAACAGAGAAACCAAAAGGGTCAAAAGAGACAGAAACCATATTATCTGTGGTGAATTTACGAACAGAGACCAGATTTTTAATGAGCTTAGGAGCATGTAACACATTATTTAGGGTAAATGGTAGCTAAGGTGGAGGCAATATAGTACGACCATGATCAATAATTGAAATTAAATGACCACTACCAACAACAATGTTATGATGCTTATTGCTTGAATTGAAATAAGAAGAGAGAATACCTGCATCCGCCGTCATGTGAGATGTAGCACCAGTATCCATGTAGTAGTTTCCATCTGGTTGAGAGAACGAAAGAGCATGCATAGCGGCCTCAATGTCGGTGGGCATGTAGCTAGGAGCAGGAGGAGCAACTGCATTGAAAGCTTGAGGTCTGGACCCAAGTAAGCCTGATCCAGAAGAGGAGGGACGTTGGACCGCTGGATTGGGCCTTGGCTGGCAAGAGTATGCGGAAAATGGGCAAGGAGGAATAGTCCACCCTCCCCAACCAGGCTGCTGCCACTGTGGTGGTGGGGCATGCTGACGTGCTGCCACTGGTGCTGCTGATATGGCGGCTGACTAGTACTGGACCCATCAGTACTTTTTTGGACCTTTTTCTTCCCATTGTTTTTGAAACTGTTCCTCCCTTTATTATTGTTGTTGCGTTTGTTGCTTGTAGATGAATCAGTGGCAACCATGGCAACACCATTGGACCGACTCTCTGAACCGCCAGTTTCACAAGCTTGACGAGCCTTGATAGTACGCTCAGCCATTTTCAACCTTGAATGACAACTCTCAAAGAATGACAAAGGCTCTTGATTTTGTATATAGTCCACCGTACCACTATACGCTTCTGGTAAGGACCCGGTGAGACGTAAAACCAGACGATCATTTGTCACCGGAGCATCAACATTAGCCAACCTATCCGCCAAAGATTGTAGATAATTACAATAATTATCGATCGAGTTGAAAGCCTCAAAAGCAGCATTTGTAAAGTCCTCGAGATGGGTAGTCCGAGAGGCTTTGTTGTCCTGAAAAAGAGCTTCAAGACTGTTCCATGCCCCCTCTGCCGTGTCATTACGTCTGAGAATAGCGAGGAGAAGATCGGAAGAAATGATGTTATAAATCCATTGCAAGACAACGGCATCCAAACGCTTCCAAAGTGCTGGATCGGCGGACTTAGCCTGGACATAGACAGCCATAGCCTTCTCCTCCGTTGGTGGAACCAAGTGATCGTAAAGATCATGAACCCTAGCAAGATTGGTAAACAGTGTAGCCCAAGAATGATACATGGCTTGCTCATTGTCTAATGTTATGCGAATAAGAGATTTAACATTAGTGATGATGGGTGCGGAATGAAACTTGGATGGGTCTGCCATGGAAAAGAATTAAAGATAGAAGAAGAAAAACGGAGAAGCAGATAGGTGAGGTTAGGGTAAGGAGAATAGCTCTGATACCATGAAAGAAATCTATTTAACAATCAATTTGTCTGCCATTGTATTTCACTTTCAATCATATATATATGGTTTACAAGAGTAAAGATAGACTACAAATTAGCCAGCTGATTTGCTAAAAAAAAGACAACTAAATAAATATTTTTCAAATAAAGAGTAAGTCAAATCAGAGAATAAATGCAGTGAATATCAAAGAATAAATGTAGGTAATATCAGAAAATATTCTAACGTCCAGAATATATGTAAAATATATTCTTTCACTGGGTTTCGCCAGTCATTCCATGCCAGAATACAAATAGATTACTAAACACTCTCTTGTACTACGAAATAAGCCAAATCATGGAATCTTTTACTCCGTTATTACTTGTCTTCTTTGATAAGAACAAACCTTTTGTTGGGCCATTGTCACAGAAAGGTAAGTATTTTATATAGAGAAAGAGCACAATGTTACGTTTAAAACAGGCAGTAAACCTATGAATTGGGCTGAAATAAGGCCCATTATATCATTGGAAGATATTGTAAAAGTGTTGTTGAAACTTAAAAGTTAATTTGTTTCTTCTTTTGTTTATTTTATTTTTTAATCGGGTACTTTGATGATAGTACATATCCGTGTCATAAGTCTTAGCATACAACATACTACATATTGTTTGAATCATGCTGCGAAAGGTATACTCAAACAATGGTCTACTATTCAGTTTTGTTTTGCTATTTCTTTTAAACCCCATCTTCTTCTCTCATCCCCTTTCACTACATCAAATTATACAATGAAAAATCAGTTTGGATCCTTACCCATGCCTCAAACCCACTCGCCTAGAACCAATATGACTGTCCTATCATCTCATATACATGTATCCTCGAACAGAACAACTGTAATAAAATCTAAAAAAATGATTTGATCAAGATACGAATGAAATTTTATACATAATTATTCATTTACGTTTAGTATATAATATGGACCCAAATGTTGTTAGCAGGCATTTACAAAACAATAAGGTTAACCATGTATACAACATCCATCTAGTCTATATTTGGCAAAGGAATCTTCCAATAATTCCACGAGTTATAAGCCTCCTGCAGTTAGGCAAAGCAAGCAACTGTTGAGTAAATCTACTATTTTACATCCAACCTTGTAAAATAGCTTTTCCAACAGACATTCAACTTTCTAGAACATTCATGATTTTATATCTTTTTCATGTATGTAACGGCATACAATGTTTAGATCACAGTAAATTTCGATGTGTCCAATCCGTTGCTTATATGTAGTATCTAACCTAGATAACATAATAGTTAATTAAAAGAAAATCACGAAATACTAACCTGCTCATCATTTGAAGTCGGAGGAAACATATCATCGACCAAAGTATGCAATGACGTATACGATTTCTTGTTACTGCAGTTATTTAGCGCTACCTCACCCTGTACCACATACAACACAGCTAGAAATTAAAACTGTACCATAAAAAATAAAAAATAAAAAATAAAAAGTGATAAGAAAAGTAAACTAAGCTTTGCGTGGCTTAGCTAGAAAGAAAATTTACCTTTGGATTGATGATGAATATTTTCCCTTTTGGAATTCCAATCTTTGTGTAGCTAAGCTCGTCTGTGTCTCTGTTTCCAAATCCAGCATAGAATGGGTTGTGATCAGAGGGAAAAAGAGCTCTTATGTCCTGTCGATATTATAGCAGAAATATTCATATGTAAAATAAATAAATAAACGAGTTATTTTTTATTTTATTTTTAAAAATATCTTTTTTTATGTATGCAATACTAACATAACACCCTTCAAGTTCAGAAAAATAAGAGTTAAGTCAACAAGTAAACAACATACATTGACATAAAAACACATCAGGGAATATAAGTGCTACAAAAATGAATATTTTGAAATTAATCCTTGTGAAACATTGGAAAATCCATTTCTTTCCAACTAATTTTAAAGAAGATTACCTGCAAGCATGCAATCTTGAATTCATGAGGTGCTCTCCTTATAACTGTCACAATTCATAAAGCATCATCGGTTATGAAAAGCCTTCACAACGGCAGAACAGCAAAGTTATTTGTATTGAGTATTTCAACCGTTTCACCAATACTTAGAAGTAAAGGTGAGATTTGAAATAACAGACTTTACATATCCAACATAATATAATAACTTATGTAATTCAAATAAAAAAAATCTTAAAGTGGAGGATGATATCTTCCAGTTACTTGACTTATTGTTGCTACACCACCACTATTATAATGAAAAATATTAGTTTTAGTCTATTTAGCGCACAATAGCCACTTGACAATAATGTCTAGTTAACAATACAGGGATAACGCACAATGATATTAAGTTACCTTCTCTATAAAGAGCAGGGAATAAGCCGTCTGGTGAAATTACAACTGGACCAGTAGGCAGTGCATTTCCATCCTGCGCTTGAAACATTAGTGGGTTTTATTTATTTTTACTTTTTATTTTTAAGGTCGCCTCAACCATTGTTATTTAACCAGCACTTGAAATTCTTAATTCTATAAACAATAACATAACTTTGACTAAGTAGTATGCCGCTCTAGACATAGGTTTTATAGGTCATAAGTTTGAACCCTCCGAGATATCAAAATAAGTGCTCTGCTTGAATAAAATATCACTCTTACTATCAAACATAATAAACGACATAACTCTGACTAAATAAGCATCTTGTGCTACATAGCGAAACATATAATTAAGAGGACAACTATTCCTACACAAAATGTGACAATAGATTTTGATCATTGAATCTCATTGCGTTCACATTTTGGGTTGATCGCGTTTGAGGTTGAAATTAGAATACAATCAAATGGTTGACATAATGTTGTCACAAATTGTGCCATCAACTTGCGTTTCATTAGAATTTCCATAGAATTAATTAATTTTGGACACAAAATAGATAATATTAAAATGAAACAAATAATATCCCAACTTTACCTATAGATAGGTATCGGGATATGATTTATAAACTGTATTATCTGTTTACCTACATTTGATATCACTTTATTATTTCAAATTTATACATGACATATTGCTATTTTCATTGATGGATAAAAGATACGTGGCCTTTGAGTCAATTCTAAAGTTGGGATTCGTTTATTTCTACCAAAAAACGTGAACTTCTTGTAGATTGCATTTTAAAAGAATTGTTTTTTTTTTTGGGTAGCCTATACAAAATCATGTGGTACTAACGATCTCTTAAAATACTAACGACCACAAATTCCATTCATTTTGCTACCAATAGGAAAGAAAGGTGAGTAGCACATTTAAACTGTAATGGATACACAAAGTGAGAAGAATCATGATGATCCATGAATTCGTTATCTTTGTTCCAGTATTAACTATATCTCTATTTTTATTTTCAGAATAAGAAACAATGACATACATAATTATAAAACAATCGATAATGGAAACGGATGCGAAGTATATTTTACCTGTTTCAAATTGGAAAGAAAACTTTTGGTTAGGTATGCCTGAACAATAGCTCTGGCACTTAGGAAAAGTAGCTGATAACCATTTTCCTGAAGTATACATAACCATTTTAGATTAGTTTATCATGTCAGGTTTCATGTACATTGTTCAAAGCTAAACCGCTTTATACTTTTGCGTTTTGAGGTTAATTTGCATATCTCTAATACCTAAACTATAGTCCTTTGGTTGCACTTTCAAATGAAAATAATTACATACATTTGATCTTCAATCACTAGGTGTAAACTATGAAAATAGGGGTCATTTAAAAGAAAATTCCCAAATTCACATCCCTTTTCCAACAACCATCCAAAAAAAGCAGTGATAAAACTGTTACCATAACTCAGATTAATACCTTAATTGCAGTAAAGAGTCGAGCTACCCCAGATTGTGACCAGTCTCTTCCAACTAAAGGCATAAACTGGCCTAAAACATCCGACCTGAAGAGCACATATAAAGTTAAGGTTTTAAAAAAAGATAACAATAATGGTTTGACTTCCAATTTTAGGTAATGAAACACATTAAGAAAATAAAATTGCAAGTTCTGCTTCTATGCATCAGTTCGAGACTGAAATGGTAAGTTCTACCAACAGATATGTGATAAATCATCAATGCACACTCACTCAAAGTTTACGAGTGAAACTTAGTTCTCCGATTATTAACAAAAAGCGTGATATAGATATTTTATAAGCTTATACGGTCGGAAATAGCCTATGGTTTTTATGATGAAAAGTACATCACATATAATATTTTACATGTTTAAGTTATAACCATATTTCACAAGGTAAAATATGTTATTTACCACAAGGTAAAAGGTTTGCTGACTTGCTTACAAAACATTTAAATATGGATAAGTGAGCCATTTGCCAAACAAAATAAGTCTAACCAGCAACCATATACCATCTAAGTTAGCGTGCCCAGAGAGGAAATAAAAATATATTCAGACAAGGCTTCAATGAAAAATACATGTAGTGTAATTATTATATACTGTTACAATGATTGGCAAAGAAAACTTGCACTACAGCAGGAACAAAGTTTTGTCAAATACGCACATATAACAATATTCAATTAGTTAGTTTGCACTACAACCTATAATATTATGATTACAGTAACTGAATAATGCTTTAAGCTACAACCTGCAATGAATGCCGGTAAAACATTCAAGTCATCCTTTAAAATGGCAACAAAATAAAAATGCTAACCTGGTAATTGTTCCATCAACATCAGATATGACTATCTTTGCATTCCATTTCCATAGATATATATGTGCATCAACCTATATAAAAAGGAGACAGAATAAAACAATATGACTGTTTGAACCAAACACAACAGTTGCTTCTAAACATACCTGTTGTTTTCCTAAAACTCTTGTTGTGAAATTAAATGTGATTGTATTTTGGCCTTCTCTCAAATTCAAAGAAGCAATTTGATCGGTAGTAGGCATATTCGTTCTTTGAAAAATCTTCCTCGGTGAATTTTTACTACTACTAGGTTGTGTTTCTTCTTCGAAGAAGGACTCTGAATCAAAAAATTCATCATTTGAGAAGCTGCTATTGCTACGCTGAAAAGATTTTACCCTTCTAAAAGGAATGGGCCAAAGTCTCCATTTAGTGCTTGAAGTAGACGGCGTTGGCATGCCTATATGTTCAATAGGAATTGAATCACTTGGCTCAACCATAAAATTTGAACCAAATAAAGCTTTTCCAACAATAATACGAGCTACTTTTTCCCACAAGAAGTATTCATTTTTATATCTGACTATAAGATTTGCATTTTTAACAACCTCAGAACCAAATGCCTTGAATTCATCCTCAAATATTTGATGTGCTTCAAATATTTCTTTAGCAGTCGTACTCCCCATGCCCGGACTGAATAATTGACTGCATTTTGAAATCTCAAATCCTAGTATGATTATACTTAAGTAAGCGAAAAATCAAAAGAAACAAACTAATAGGTTTGTTGAATCGACATGGGAGGATGAAACTGGTCGGTTAAGATATATGTCAGATTTGCAACATGTTTTTATTTCCCTTCAACAACAAATACTTGAAAATTTGGAAATTGCAAACTGTAAATAAGTGAAGGACGGTAAGTTTCAAACACTTTTGGAGTTACTTTTTTTTTTTCATTCCTATTGAATGAGCGCATATAATGCATATATGAGGTAAATTCAAATGACTTGTGCTGGTAAAAACAGTAGGGTATGCATGAATAGCTCACGCAACTTACATATAAAAGCCATGGTTTCTGAAACTGTAATGCCAAAATAGGTCTAAATGTAAATACAGTTACTTACCAAACCCTGGGAATATCTGCACCGAAGGAACTGTAGGTGGTTCTTCAGTGCATTTTACTTTAACGTCATTAGATTCTGCTGGCATATCATTTAGGTTTGTATCTTCTGTTTCACCGCTAATTGAAACATCATGAACATCACCATTAATTGAAATATCATTAACACTGTTTTCATTAGCAGTATTTCCACAATCCTTTATATCTATATCTATGTCTACAGCTTGCCCAACAGTATCAAGAGGAATGTCAGACCTCGTAGCATGATCTATGTTCTCTGTTGCTAGGTTACTTGATGTAGCTTGTTCTCCTTCAACGAACCCATTACTAGATGCACATATTTCTGTCAATTCTAAGCAACTCTTGAACATATCACGATCTTTTAGCATACCTTTATTCATATCTCCATTACCGTTCTGATTCTCATTGTCTGGCTTTTGATCCTCAATTTTGATTCCATCCTTCTCTTCGGGATATAAAGAGTTACTCCACACATCTATATCAGTTTCAAAATCTTCATTAGCACCTTCAGTAGGCCCAAGGTGAAAGCGAGGAATATTCAATTGTGCATCATCTATCTTGTCATCATCTTTAGAAATTGGCGCCATGATAACATGTCCATCCACAGTTATCTGCAGCATATCTGAATTCAGTTCCTCGGATGACATAACAATATTTTCTAACTCATCAATATATTCGCTATATTTAGCCTCTTCATATTCTTGCACATTTTTGCTTTCATCGACTTCTCCTTTTCTTCCGTCGCCACTAACATTTTCAATGTCATCTCGACCAAATGAGCCAAAATCAATATCTTCATTACCCGGGAAAACTTCTCTCAAGAAATAGGCTTCTCCGGAGTTATCTAGAAACATATTGAAATTGGCTTCAAAGCCATTGACGGATATACGAACTATCTTCTCGGAACGTTTGAGTATCCCTTGGAACTTTCCAAAACGCACGTACCATGGTGTGGATCGATATGTCCCGTCTGGTTGCTCAACAACAATTATATCGACTGCTCCACCAAAAGGATGGAAAGGAGTCGCAACGGAGTAGACACCTTGTGTCAATAAACTTCCTACTCTTCCTACCATATTCATCTTCAATGCCAAATAGTATAAATACAGTTTCAAGAATGAACTACTTTAATCTTTAAAATTCTTGAACTTTGAGGGATTTTGGTATGGTTGCAAGAATATATTCTGCATAAGGAATATAAGGTATGATGCTTCTTGTATAATATGTATCATATGCGTATATATAAAAAAAAGTTGCATAAAAAGGTCATGTCAATAAGCTCAACTAAAAACATAATAAGTTAGTTATCAATAACCACTTACCTAACATTGATAATGTATTGAAATTGAAGTTACGCTGTTCTAAGTAGATCTACTTCAAATTATGTATGCAAGCTGGAATTAATTAAGCATGATTTCAACATTTAATCGTAACTAATTAGTACTTTCGATATATCAAGTAGATAGAGCGGCTCGAATCCTTGAAGATCGCAATTTTATGCAAAATTCTTGTTATGTGCAATAAACTTAAGACAAATTCCAACTACAGTTCGATTTAGAGAAGGAAAATAATAGCATTGCGCAAAAAATGAAGAATTTTGTGTACCTGAAAGAAGGTCTTGGAGAGAGTTCCGTAGCAGCAAACGATTGGAAAATAAAGGCGGTTGGAATCCAATTCAATACAAGTATGTTGGAGAAAGAATTTGGTAGGAAGAAAAGTCAACAGTCAAATTGTAGCGTATGCTTAGGGAACTCTGGGTTCTAAGAGTTTTGATTTGTGCTGATGGTATAAACAAACAAGAGACGACTATTAGCAAAGCCCGACCTAATGCACCACCGGAACCGGTGATTTACGTGGTTTTTGAAAGCCAAGTAAACACTATACTTAGTACAACTTCGAAAAATCTTGTTGTCGTAAGATTTGAGGTAGTTTGCTTTATTTTTTGTCATGTGCATACAAAAAAACTCCTACGCTTTCCATTTTTTGATATGTGTGTTATTTTGACATGTAATATAGCATGTTAAACGAGTGGTGGTATCTTTTGATAATTTAGACTTTTATCTAATTTGAGATGAAATTATCTTTATCATGCTAAATAAATAAAGAGTCGTGCTATATACACCACAGCGTCTTCTTCCTTTTACCTAAATTTCGATCGGTAGTACACCGAAGCAATACGAGTTCGAATTTTCCAGAGTAATTTCGTTATTTTTTGGATATTTTGGAGTTTCCACCATAAATTTCTGTAGAGATTTGAGTTCGAACAGAGCTCTATAAGTAGAGCTAGGGTTATTGTATGTAGTGACTTCAACAGAAAAATAAAAGAGGGTCTTTCTTTGTTTTTCTTTTAGGTTTAACCTATAAATTGAAATCAATCATGTAAATCCTTTCACTGGTGAAGTAATAAAGATCTCTTCTCTCCAAAGCAAACATACAACTATCTCGCAGTTGTAGAATCATTATAAATCTGGTGTATGGATTTTCTTTCTTTGTTGTATCTACGATATGCGCTGTGTCATTCGAGACGAAGCGAAGCATTGGACACTCTGATTGGCTTTAGAGTCCAAGCGTAGTTCAGGCAGAGCCTAGATGAAAATAGGCGTTTGTCGCATATTTTTACACAAACAATATTTGCATTAAATAAGTACAAAAAATAACTAATATTTATTAACTATATTGATGTTGATTATACGACCACTACTTATTAGTTTACTAATAGTGATATATATAATTATATTTATATATGTATATGTATATATATTTATATTTATATGTATGTATACACATGTAAATGTTTCATCAATGACTTCAATTACTTTTACAATTATTGAAGCAATAAAATTTATGTTAGTAAAGTTTGTGTCATGACAATAATTGAGTATTTGTATGTCAAATAATCTTTAAAAACTCAAGTACAATTTTGGTGAATAATATAAATTTTACTTTGAGTTAGTTATTTTGTGTTTGAACAGGAAACCATTTTAAATTAATCTTTTTAAGGTTAACACAATTAAGGTACCAAATAAGAAATCAGCAAGCCAAATTTAAAAGAAGTGAGAAACTAAACAGTAACTTTTGTTCTCAAATATTCTCAAATATATAGAAGAATTATAATTATTTATTAATTGATTGTATGTATATTTTAAAAAAGATATAGAAAATCGATTCAAGCATTAAAATTCTACAAATACAAAGACAAACAGTAAATAAACAGAGTAACTGGATGATTTCATTGTAAATATATTTAATTTAGTCAGGTAAAAAAATAAAGTTATACTAAAATGGCCTATTTTTTGACATCCCAAGAAAAACTTAGCGCTCAAATGGCGCCTTAGACAAAAGACGTAATTAAACGCTATAATAAAAAGGCGGGACGTAAAGGTTGCAAAATAGTGCTTAATCGGCGCTCAACAGTGCCCTCGACAACATATGACATGCGTTTGCTGTTTTGGGACGTTAGTTTTTAGTTTGTTCCATTTCACCATCAACACATTTCTATTATTATATCCGTTATATTTGGGTGAATCATTGAAAGTTTCCCCAACAATCTGGTACAAGGCTATTAGGTAGGTTGACAAAATGTGTTAGGTGGTATGTACAAGATAAAGGTACCCCAATTGAAGCAAGATCCTATGTTAGAGGATCTTACATTCCATCAGGATCTCAGTTGGCAATGGAGAAGTGAAATAAAGATAATGACTTCGAGAAGTGACAATGGAAGATGAAGCACATTCTAAGGAGGAATAGGGTTCATCGGGTAGTATTTGACATTGAGAAGTTGCCAGTAGATGTTTCAACCATGGAAAAGGAGAAGATGGAAGAATGACCTTTTACTACTCTACAGCTGGTCATGAGAGAAAATGTTACCTCGGAGATTAGTGGCTAAACCACGGCTAGAGGAAGTTGGACTGAGTTGGAGAATCCGAGTTGGAGAATCTCTACTTAAAGAAATTACTTACTAACCATCTGATTTTGCTGAAGATGTTTTTCGATATGAAGATGAGAGAGGATACTTCAGTGAAAGCACATCTTAGTTTCTTTGATGATCTTTTGATAACGATGAAAACTGTAGGTTTTAAGGTGGACGAAGAGCAGAAAATGATGGTTTTTTTGTATTTCCTTCTAGAGCATTACATAGGGCTCGCTAAGAATGTGATATGTAAGAGACACACTTTGAAAGTAAAAGATATAAAGTCAGGTCTTCTATCTGATGAGGGATCAGATGAAGGAGACGTTAGATCCTGAGTTGATGATTTTGATGACAACAACCTTATGACTTGTTATAAAATATAAATACTAATATTCTTGTCTAGATATATATGTATATGTAGGATATACATATATGAAGGTACTGAATGAATGTTGTACAGCTAAAAGATTCAAGATTGAGTATATACATTCAAGACTGACGAATTCAAGATTGAAAAAATCAAGATTGAAGACTTAAAACTATCAAGCGTTCAAGATACCAAGATAAGTAATAGAGTCTAGATTTGTGTTATTCATAATAGCACTAAAATCTTTATTCGGATTTTAATTGTGAATGAATCCACATTCTCGGTTTAATAGTGGTATGAACCCACAACCTCTTTAGTGAGATGGAACCCACGACATTCTCTAGTGGAATGGAATCCATGAAGTTTTCAAAATGATTTATTTTTTCAAAACTATCCTTTTAAAGTCATCTCTATGAATGTAAATATTTTAGCGTTAATTCAAAAAATGTTTTTAATCATATTAATTTCAAAATCATCTCTTGTTTTTTTAAACAATCTCTTGATTTTAATATTTTAGCTTTAATATATTCTAAAGAAATCTATACTTAGTTTTTAATATTACATTTATATTATAGATTATATATTTTAAGATTACTTTCTAAAACTCTTTTATAAGTTTAAACTATATTCAAAATGGTTTACAAAGTTTAGAAATTGTTTTGACAAGTTTTAGAATTGAAATCATTTTAAAGCAAAATCTATTTTCAAAAATAACATGGGCATGTCGACATCCCTCATCCCCCTATGTCGACATGGTAGCCGCAGAATTCAAATTTCGAATTTTCAAAAGAAGTGTCTATTCGTCATAACCTTTCGCGAATGGATATGACCATTTTTCTCCTATAAATACCAGTTGTTTTCGATGAATTTTAAGTTAGTTTTTCTTCATTTCTTCACTCCTTCTTCTCCACTCAAATATTATCTTATATTTCAAATGCTTTAACAAAACTCTGCTAAAATTCTAAGTGAATCAAACTCGATCATTTCTAGTTTGATTCTCTGCCCCTCTCTCTTAAAGATCTCAGTGTTATTCAGAGTTATAAGATCATTTGTAATCAAAGATCGAAGTGTATCGAGTCTCTCTATATCAAAGTGTTATTGGAGACAATGTAATTTTGACCCGTAAATCAGTTGGACGCGATTGTACCCCGTAAATCAATTAGGTGATCTTGTAGCTTGGTTAAATTAAGAGAGTTTGCCCGGGACTTGGAGACAGGAGGGTGTATCTCATGGCCTTGAAATCGAGGTTATAATATCGACATTATATTTGAAAAGAAATCTACACAAGAAATTGTGTGGAACTAAATGTAGGGTAACTCCGAACCAGTATAAATTCCGATATATTCTTTCCTTTACTGCTTTTATTTACTTTTGCATCTATGTCTGATTCTGTGATTGTTTTTGTGTTTATGAATTGCATCTGTTTCGATTTACTTTTAAAAGATTTCAAAAAAGATTCATAAAATTAATTAAACACTATTCACCCCGCCTCTAGTATTAACTCCGTCTTATGATCCGTAATGCGCATTTCCTATATTTGGTACCAGAGCATTGGTTTTCAAAGTTATCATAATCTGAATTTTGAAAAAGTTTAAATGGAAATTTTTGGATATTCTGTTAACACTATTTCAAACCTTTCCAAATCATCATTGTCTCATAAGTCTACATGTTGTTATGGAAATCAAGTTATCTACTGAATTGCTGCGTTGTGCAGGAATATATGTGTTATATGGCTTTTGAAGAATCATCACTCAATGGACAAATGGTGCAAATCAAGAAAACAAATGGATACTTGACAGTAGATGTTCAAGACACATGACTGATAATTCGGAGATACTGAATGACATAATTTATGCAAAATGGAGGAATGATCAACTTTGAAGATAATTCAAAAGGATATGTGATTGGCATCGACAATATCGGTAACTCTAAAACTTCTACTATTCCTGATGTTCTGTTAGTTAGGAATCTAAAACACAACTTACTTAGCATAAGTCAACTATGTGACAAGGGCTATAAAATTAAATTTTAAAATGATAAGTGTCACATCGAAGTTAATAAATAGAAGTTAATAAATGATAGGTTATCTTTGAAGGAATTAGAAAGAAAAATATTTATATTCTCAGTATGAAAATATCAAAAGATAACCTATGCCTTTTGGCATGTACAAGTGACACTTGGATTTAACATAAAAGATTTAGGCATTTGAATTTCAAACTCTTATCTAGACTTTCAAAATTTGATGTAGTAAGAGATCTTTCTAAAATGGATTTAAAGTAGATAGCATATGTGATGCTTGTCAATTAGGAAAACTTAGAAAGAGTTCATTTAAATTGAAAGATATGATTTCAACTTCAAAACCTATTGAGTTACTTCATTTAGATCTATTTGGTCCATTTCAAATTCAATCAATAAATCACAGTAAATATGTGTTTATAATTGTAAATGGTTATTCAAATTTACATGATCAATTTTTTTGAAACATAAAAGTGATGCTTTTGATTTATTTAAAAATTTTGCAAAAAGAATTCAAAATCAAATTTCTTAAAAAATCAAAACTATTCATAATGATCATGGTGGAGAATTTGAAAATGAAAATTTTGAGAATTTCTGTAATAAAAAAGAAATAACTCATAATTTTCCCTTTCCAAGAACTCTACAACAAAATGAAGTGGTAGAGCGTGAAAATAGGACGATTCAAGAGTGTGCAAGAACTATGCATTCAGATAGTAATTACCAAGAAATTTTTGGGCTGAAGCAGTCGATACAGCTTGTTACATTTTGAGTAGGATTTTAATTAGACCTCTAACCAATAAAACACCATATGAACTTCTTTTTAATAAGAAACCAAAGGTATCTTATTTTAAAGTTTTTGGAAGTAAACGCTTTATTCTAAATACAAAGGACAATTTGGATAAATTTGATCCTAAATCCGACAAAGGAATCTTTATCGGATATTCTAATAGAAGTAAAACATACAGAGTTTTCAATTTAAAAACTAACATCATTGGAAAAACAATGCAAGTATCTTTTGATGAAAATTTGAAATATTTAGTTCAAATAAATGATGAAGATGATTTTGTTACTTTAAATATTGAATCAAATGAAACAAATTGTGAAACTGTTCATCCTAATACGAGGATCGGGCTTTTAAAAGATCATCCTATAGAAAATATTGAATCTGTTGTTAGAACTAAAAATTAACTAAACAAGATGAGTAATGTAGCTTTTATATTAACTATTGAACCCAAAAATCCAAAGGAATCATTATCTGATGATTCATGGATTCTTGCTATGCAAGAAGAACTGAACCAATTCACCAGAAATGATGTATGGAAACTTGTTCCTAGACCTGAGGATAAAACTATAGGAACTAAATGGGTTTGTAAAAATAAAATGAATGAATAAGGTGAGGTCGTTAGAAATAAAGTTCGGTTAGTCGTGCAAAGTTATTGTCAAGAAGAAGGAATTGACTATGATGAAACCTTTACATCCGTAGCAAGATTAGAAGTCGTTAGACTTCTACTTGCTTTCGAAAATCACAACAATTTCAAATTATTTAAAATGGTTCTCAAAAGTAAATTTTTAAATGGTTTTGTTAAAGAGGATGTTTATGTTGAACAACCTCCACTTTTTGAAGAAGAAAAGTTTTCAAATCATGTTTACAAATTAAAGAAAGCTTTATATGGTCTGAAACAAGCTCCTAGAGCCTGGTATGACAGACTAAGATCTTACCTACCATAATCAAATTTTGAAATTGGTAAAGTAGATAATACTCTTTTTGTTAAAAGAAACAAAAATGATATCAAATTAGTACAGGTTTATATAGATGATATAATTTTTGGATCAACAAACAACGAAATGAACAAAAACTTTTCTAAAATAATGACAAAAGAGTTTGAGATTAGTCATATGAGTGAACTTATTTTCTTTTTAGGATTGCAAATAAAACAATTAGATAGTGGTATTTTCATTAGTCAAGAAAAGTATACTAGGGATCTAGTTAGTAAGTTTGATATGAGGATCTAGTTAGTAAGTTTGATATGACCACTGCGAGTGGAAAACCCACTCCTATGGTAATCAATGAAGCCTTAAATAAAGAATACATGTCAAAAGATGATGATCAAAAACTGTACAAGGGAATGATTGGATCGCTACTCTATATAACTATGAGTAGGCCTTATATCATGCATGGTGTCTGTCTCTGTGCAAGGTACCAATCTCAACCCAAAGAAACCCATTTTAAAGCTGTTAAACGTATCCTAAGATACGTTAAACACACTTTAGACTATGGCCTATTATACCCTAAAAATAATTCATTTGATTTAATCTCATATTGTGATGCTGGGTTGTAAATCAGACCGAAAAAAGTATAAGTGGAACTTGTCACTTTTTAGGACATTCTCTGATTTCCTGGTTTAGTAAAAAGCAAAAAATTGTCTCACTATCGACAACCGAAGCAGAATATATCTCTGCTGCTTTGGCTTGTTCTCAAGTTATCTATATGCAACAGACCGTAAAGGATTTTGGATTAAATATTTCAAAATCACCAATTTATTGTGACAATACAAGTGCAATAAGTTTATCCAAAAATCCTACTCATCGTGCCAGAACCAAACATGTAACGACCCGTCCTTTTGGACAGTTTAAACCGACGATCCAATACACAAGCCGATTCCAAACCATTCAAAAGGGCAGATGGTTATTGGGGTAAATAAGAAAAGAAAAGAAAGAGAAATAAAGGAAAAGAAACAATACAGAATCTCGCAGCGGAACGATAAAATATAATAGTCAAATAAACAGTTCATGAAGCTGTTTACTATACTTTGACAATTATTTATACAACATTTATCAGAGTTATACATATACAACAGAACAATTAAAATAATGCAGCAGATAGCATGATGCAAGGGTAATAATAGTAATAGTATACCAAATCTTCGTCTTCGTCCTCTAGAATAGATCTTCAAAAATTTGAAAAACTCGGGACTGACCCGAGCGTAATGAAAAGACAAAACACTCGAGTCAGGACTAAAATATCCTTATGAAAGTTAAATCAATTGTAAATAAATATGAGTGTAACGGCGTCAGAGATGTTTACGGGGTTTGACATCTCATATCCAGTGTCAACGTGCGTGCAATAACTTAAGAGATGTTACGGGATTTTCCATCTCTCAAGGATCCGTTAAACTACCTACTATGTAGTAATGTACGCTAAGTAGATAATGCCTATTAGTAATATAAAGTATCAAAATAGCGTTAAGGCGTTACCATAATTCCCCTTAACACATTTTTATAATGCCATAGTCTATACAGCACCGTAAGCCCCACCGTAAACTGGTGGTTATCAGAGGGTACCCCATAGGTATAACACAAAACAAAACGTAGTGGTCACGAATAAGATAATCAGTATGACAAGGTACATGAGGCGATACCAACTAGGATACTAGTAGTTGCGTGATCCGGACCGATGTTGAGCATAGCCAGCAGCTACCCCAACACCGCGAAACAACACTCCCAAATCAATGGGTGCACCCAAATCGCATCACAAATGTAATAGATATGGTATCGAAGAAGTGTGTCCGCTAGAGATGGCGAACCTCAATGGCCCGGCGCGGCTCCTGTTTTAGTCATGTCAGGGGTCATCCAATATCGTTCTCTTTCTTCAGTCAACGCGTTCACCAACCATCCACTTCATTCTGGATCAACACTCCGCGTATACAAGTTATTAAAGTGGTGTTCGGTATCGACAGAGAGCATGCCCATATCCGATCCCGGTCTCTTTAATAACTATGTATTATTACACCGTTGGCTCTTTTATATTTTAAATCGATTCATAATTGATATCAAAATATCATATTCGCTTCAAAAATCAAATCCATTTCAAATATCATCGTATCTATTCAAATGTAAGATTTCGTTTCAAAAATCATTTTCGTCTCAATATCTTATTTCGATTTGAAAATCAATTCGGATTTCAATTTAGGTTGCAACTTCATTTAACCCAATTCATATTTAAATTCAAGATTTAAATATAAACATTTCACCTTATTGACCAGCTTAGAATTTTAGAAAATAGTTTTAAGGAGTTTAAAAGTAGTTTTAAATAATTAAAATAGTTAAAAATACTTAAAATCTTAAAATGGATTTGAAATAGATAAATTAGTTTAAAATAATTTAAATCGGGTTAAGTAGATTTAAAATAGATCAAAATAGTTTAGGTATTCAAAATGGTTTATATAACTGAGTAATTTGGAAAACAAAATAAAACAGCTTCAAAACCAAACCATTTCAATTATAACTTCCCGATTCAAAACAATTTCAATTTCCGTTCTACCGATTCAATTTCGATTTCGATTCAATCAACGTCAACTTTGACTTCAAATTTATTAAATTTTATATTCACTTTCAATTAATTCAATTTCAATTTATATCAATTTAGAGCTGGATTTTCAAAATATCAATTTATAATACTTAACAAAATTATCCTTCAATATTCAAATTTAAATCCAAATTTCCAATATGATTCAATTCCAAGCTCATTTCAAGATATCATTTTTATATCACTTTTACTTAGTAATATTCAAAGCTCAAATTTAATGTTCAATCTTTAAAACAAATAAATTTCCGAAATTCAATCATATCCAAATTTTAAATCTCGAAGTCTCCACTTAAATTTATTCAACAATTTCTTTTAACCAAAATTTTATTTCAACATTCCAAACTCAATTTTTCGATAAATTTGATTTCTATAAATTGATTTCTATTTATCACTTTTAAATCAAAACATTTAAATAAATTTCAAATCGACGATTTCAAAAATTATTAATTTAGCCAATTCGTGTCCGTATATAATTTTCTATCCTATGGCCAAATAATTATTTGTTTCAATTAAATGTCAGGGATGAATATATATTACTTAAATCAAATCATAGTGTCATATGTATGCATAACAGTATATATAAGCAAATAAACATCCAAACATTTAAATATCAACCAATAACATCCATCAAAATACATCATCCAATAGACAATACAATTCATGGCAGTTTCATAGTTATCAATGTCAGGTAATTTAATCGCAATTCAATTTCAATTTCAATTTAAATTTAGCTGTCAATTTAATTTCAACGGTTAATTCAAATGACAATCTATATGACGATTAAATTTATCAAACAACGACAAAAAAAAATCATAACACTTCATAATATCCAATTTAACTAGCATAAAGATATTTAGTACGTTGTGAGCGTTATAAAACACTCACCTTGATTTCAATGTAGTTCCAGCGTTTTATTTCGAATAAAATTAAACGAGCACCCGAAATTTTCACTAGCTCCAAACGATTCTAATCCAGTTGCATTGGATAGTGCTCGTCGATACGATTCCAACGCAAAAAGTTTCGTCTCAATCGGACCTCGTATGTGAGAGTTATACATTTTATAAGTTATCGACATTTGAATTTATAAAACAATTTATATTATATTTAAATGAATTCATACCCAAAGAAAATAAAGCCCAGCCCACTAACTCCATCTTCCCCAAACGAAGCCTAAAGCCATTTCCTGTGCACAAACTCACCATTGCCGTGCACCATCCTTCACTAATACGAAGCTAGACAACTCCGTTCAACGAACCGATAACACCATCGATCGTCTCTCCTGAATCTCCACCTCCCCGTACCATCAACTTCGAGCTCGGCCCATCCTATCAAATCGCGATACCCCCCCCCCCCCCCCCCGCCTTCGCACGCGACCAAGTCGCATCCCCCTAAACACCGCCGAGCTCCATAAAAATCACGCCGATGATGCTATCTTCGTTGGTGAACTCGAATGAAGGCTCCGTTTCGCGAATCAAAGCCTACATCCTCAACAAATCCTAACCCTAGTTTACAACGCCCACGTTCGATATTCATAAACCAAGGCCGCACCCAGCAACGAGCATAGCAGGTCGAAGCAAACGATGAAATAGAATTTTTAAAACTAGTCGGAGATTTTTTTATCAAGTATTGAAGGAGAGATAAAAAATTTTCTTTTGAAGCTTGGATTTTCTTTACTGTGACTTGCATGTGCAGTTATTAAAAAGGAAGAAGAGGCTATTGCGTGTTTGAATGGGTCAAAGGTACAGTGAAAAGATGGGATAGCAGCTGAAAGGGAGATTGACTAATTAAAATATTTATTTAAAATTTCAAAATACCTCGATCTACGCAACTTAAAATCGCGAACCCCCATCAGGGCATGCCGCTAGGCGTTCATAATGTTATACCCCTATTCCGGACGCAATGGAAAAGGTTTCAAGTCCCAATTTGATCGTATGTGCGAGTTACGGAAATAAACGATCAATTTTAAATTAAGCCGATTAAACAAATTTCTATGCGTTTCGGCTTGCCCCGGACAAACGGTAAATCCGATTGACACGAAATTTGAAACTTACAATAATATCACGTTACGGATCCGATGAAACTAGTTTCGTCGAAATCCGAGACTGTTTGAAAAATGGCTATTTTAACTCGTCAATTAAATATTAAAATATTCAATTTTCACAAATTTACTTTTAATTCGATTTTAAAAGTTCTACAACATCATTCTAACTTTAATATGGTAAAATAAAATTTTACAAATCATTTTTAATCATATTAAACCCGTTATTCAATTATCCAATAAATTCCAATTTTAAAATCTTATTAACTCTATTAAAATCCCAATATAACTTACATTCACTTTGGAAACCAATTTGAATCATATTAAATCAAATTTCAATTATTCACTCTATTTTCATATATTAAATTTCAATATCAAATTAATCATATCAAATTCGGAATTTAATTATTCAAACATTCGTAATATTAAATTTAAACAAATTTTATTATTCTTGAATCACTATCTTTTGAGATATTCAAAAACGAACTTAAAAATTTAACTTTTGAAGTGAATCAAAATTATAGAACAACCATTTCCATTATACGGTTATTCAATTCCCATTATTAAATTATTCAATAAATTCCAAATATTAAATTTAAATAATTACGATTATCCAATAATTCATTATCTTTTGAAATATTGAAATTGAACTTATAAGATTCAACTTTTAAAACCAATTCACAATTTAGAACACTATTTCCATTTTACAGTTATTCAATTATTTAATAGGTTTTAAATATTTAATTTAAACAATTTTACCTGTTCAATATTCAATATTTGATTTAAATAGATTTTACTTATCAATCAATTACTCTATTATACCCAATGGATTCAACATTTATTATTATTCCAAACGACTTACAATTTTTTTTCTAACACTAAATCACGAAATCTTTTAAATTAGCTATTTTAATTATCGAAAATTTACGGGTCGTTACAAAACATACTGATATCAGACATCATTTTCTCAGAGATAATATAAATAAAGAGATTATTTCTCTTGAATTTATCGACATTGAGAATCAAGTAGCTGATATTCTGACCAAACCCTTGAATCAATCAACCTTTATTAAATTAAGAAGAAAACTAGGTATTTGTTCTGTAACTGAGATATAAAATATAAATATAGTACATATATATTTAAATAAATAAAGAAAAACAAAGTTGTCAAAATCTTTAAAGGGATGTCGACATTCCCCTACCCCCCATGTCGACATACAATGATAGAATTTGAAATTTTGATTTTCCCTCTAAAATCAGTTTGGTGGTTATATAATTACAATATTTCGAATTTTTCTGTCTTCTTACTTCATTTTGTCTGTAATAAACTTCTGAAAATATAAAATAATGGCTTCCTCTTCTAAATCAAACCAAAATGCTACCTTTTCCTTCCCTTCTCCTTATTCTAGCCCATTTCAGCGTATTACATTGACTCGAGTAATGAAGATCGAGGAAACTATGAAGGATTCTCTACTAATGCTGACTGAAATACAAGTCATGCAAATAATGATGGCAAGGAACAAGTAAACAAGGCAAAATTCTTAGAAATTTGCAAAAATTTCTAATGGATAATCATGAAGACCCTATTGTAATTGAAGATGATTCCTCTATAAGAAGAGGAGGAGGAAACGCAAATGGAAGAAGACGATAAAGTTATTTGCGTTGGAGAAGTATGTTTACAAAAAGGGTAACTAGTCGAACAAAATGTAAACTTTTGTCTCCATTACCCTAATTATTCGATTATAAGTTACCAATTGTCAAGGACTTTCGTTAGATTGTTATTATATTAATGTTTTTATATTTTGTGTACTTGTATATATCTGTGTATATGTTTTATATATATGTGTAATGTAACATCATATATAATAAAATTAGATTTATGTTTCGCTTATTATACTCGTTATTAGCCTTTAGTTCCATAGTTTAAGCGGGAGTTATGCAGTTTGGGATTAGTTTTTGTTGATGACAAAGGGGGAGAATTATAAAATAGGTTAGATAGGCTTAGATTAAGGGAGATTTAATAGATTAAGAGGGAGTTGTTGGAATAAGGGGGAGTCGGAGTAGAATCAAAGTTTATTGGAGTAAATTTTATAAATGTAGGTTGTCATCATCAAAAAGGAGGAGATTATTTGTCCTAAGATGATAGCTTTGATGACAACAACCTTAAGACTTGTTATAAAATATAAATACTAATATTCTTGTCTATATATATATATATATGTATATGCAGGATATATATATGTAGGTACTGAGAAAGAAACTATGCAATATAAAGATTCAATATTGAGTATAGAGATTCAAGACTGACGAATTCAAGATTGAACAAATCAAGAATAAAGACTCATGAATATCAAGAGTTCAAGGTATCAAGATAAGTAATAGAGTCTAGATTTACATTAAAACTTAATAATAGCACTAAATTTTTTATTTGGATTTTAGTTGTGAAATGGAATCCACCTTCTCACTTTAATAGTGGGATGGAACCCACGACCATTTTAATGGGATGGAATCCATGACCTTCTTTAGTGGAATGGAACCCATGAAATTTTCAAAATGATTTATTTTTTCAAAACTATCTTTTTGAAGTCATCTCTATCAATTTTAATATTTTGGCCTTAATTTAAAAACTATTTTTAATCATATTAATTTCAAAATCATCTCTTGTTTTTTAAACTATATCTTGATTTTAATATTTTAGCTTTAATATATTTTAAAGAAATCTATACTTAGTTTTTAATATTACTTTAATATTATAAATTATATATTTTAAGATTACTTTCTAAGACTCTTTTATTAGTTTAAACTATATTCAAAATGGTTTACAAAGTTTAGAAATTGTTTTGACAAGTTTTAGAATTAAAATCATTAAAAGAAAATTCTATTTTCAAAAATAACATAGGCATGTCGACATCCGTCATCCCCCCATGTCAACGCGGTAGCCGTAGAATTCAAATTTCAAATTTTCAAAAGAAGTGTTTATTCGTCATAGCCTTTCGGACGTGACCGTTGTTCTCCTATAAATATTAGTAATTTTCAACGAATTTTAAGTGAGTTTTTCTTCATTTCTTCACTCCTTATCCACTCAAATATTCTCTTATATTTCAAATTCTTTAAAAAAAATCTGCCGAAATTCTAAGTGAATCAAACTCGATCTTATCTAGTTCGATTCTCTGCCACTCTCTCTTAAAGATCTCAGTGCTATTCAGAGTTATAGGATCATTTGTAATTAAAGATCGAAAGATCGAAGTGTATCGAGTCTCTCTTTATCAAAGTGTGATTGGAAACGGTGTGATTGTGGCCCGTAAATCAAGTGGGTGTGATTGTGGCCCGTAAATCAATTAGGTGGTCTTGTAGCCTGGTTAAATCAACAGAATTTGTCCTGAACTCGAAGATAGGAGGGTGTATCTCGTGGCCTTGAAATCGAGGTTGTAATATCGACATTATATTTGAAAAGAAATCTGCATAAGAAATTGTATGGGACTGGATGTAGGGTAACTCAGAACTAGTATAAAATTCCGGTGTGTTCTTTCCTTTACTGCTTTTAATTACTATTTACATTTGTGTCTGATTCTGTGATTGTTTCCGTGTTTGTGAATTGCATCTGCTTGGATTTATTTTGAAACAATTTCAAAAAAGATTCATAAAATTAATTAAACACTATTTACCCTGCATATAGTATTAATTCTGGCTTAAGATCCATAATCTGCATTTCCTACATGAGATAAGTGAGGGTAGAGGGTAGAGTAGTACTCAGGGTCTATTCATTGAGATACGAAGAGAGGAGAAGAAGTGTTGGAATTCTATAGGAATTCCGAGCCTAGGATGCCCGTAAATGGTTGGAGAGGAAATTCAAGAGATGTGGAGTGTCACCATTATAAGAAATCAAACCACTGGAAGAAAGATTTTCCATACCTGAAGAGGAGAACTGAGGACGGATCTTCATCGATTGTGGTGGAGAAGATCGTATCTGACAATGTGTTGACTGCATGAGCATTGCAATGTATTTGACCATTAGATGTTGGATTCATGGGCGTCATTCCATATGACCCCAAGCATGAATTACTTCAGATTTTTTTGTTGGAAAAGAGGAAACTGCGATCCTTATGGAAAATAATTCTAGTTGTAGAGCTTTGGGAGAGGGTATAATATGTATTCAGATGTTTAGAGTCATACGCAACTTGAAAGGTGTCCGCTATGTGCTAGGTCTTGGAAGTCATTGATATCATTGGGCCAGTTGACATCCATGTGATGCAAGGTGGCTATGGAGAAGGATAGTTTGAAGGTTTCAAAGAGTGCACTAGTTCTGATGAAAGGAGAAGTTTTCTAGAATCTGTGTCTATTGAAGGGAATCACAATACTTGGGGAGTCTTGTGCTGGAGCTGATAGTTTTTGAGCTTTGGATGCCTCAGACTTAGCATCTCAAATTGGGTGATATTTTGGAGGACATGGAGCTGCTTCGTAGACGAAAGTTGATCAAAGGAGAAAGCTTTGACAAGTTAGATTTCAACCATGATTGTGTGTTGGGAAAGCAAATGAAGGTTTCTTTTGGAGCTGAACTTCATAGATTAGAGAGAGTGCTTGATTATGTGCATATAGATGTTTAAGAATTAGTAGCTACCGCTTCCATTAGAGGAGTGCAGTACTTTATTTCCTTCATTGATGACTTTTCTCAGAAAGTTTAGGTATATGTGATGCAAGGCAAATAAGAAACTTTAAGATGTTTAAAATTTTGAAGACGCTACTTGAAAACCGATTTGGTTGTAAATTGAAGGTTCGTATATCTATAACAATGGTGAATTTATCTCTAGTGAGTTCCTTGTTTCTAAGCAGCATGGTATTGAGAGACATGTCACCACACTTGGGGATTTACAATATAATGGTGTTGCTGAGAGGATGAATCAGATTCTACTTGAGAAGCCTGTTGCTTGGGATTAACAACGGGCTTACCTAGAGGCTTATGAGCTAATGCTTTGTCGACTATAGCACATATTATAAATCAAATTCCGCTCTCAGTCTTTCATGAGAAGATTCCAGAGGAGAAGTGGAGAGGTAAATCAGTGTACCTTGGCTATTTCTCATTTTTGGTTGTCTTGTGTATGTACACTGTATGGGTAATGATAAGTTGGAGGCTATACCATATACGGGCATATTTATAAGTTACATAAGTGAAGTTATTCGATAATCGGATTTGGAACCATGTTGATAGGAAAATTGTTTTTTCCAAACATGTTACATTTGATGAGTCTATAATGTTCCAGTCTTATGCCCCACGTCAGTTGAATCTGATAGGTCTAAAGAGATGGAATAAGTTCCTTCGAACCTAGTTTTTGAGATAGGGTTGGGGAGAGGCGAGTGCAGCCTACATCACCTACTCGAGCTAGTCGTAGAATTATTAGGCCGTCCGAGATGTATAATGATTAGGGGGAATTATTTTAAAGGACAAAGATTTGCATATTTTTTCCCTCAAGGACGCGACTCAATATTTTTACCACAAGGACAAACATTCTTCTAAAAATTATTCATAAGGACAAACATTTTCCAAAATTATTCATAAGGACAACAAAACTGCTACCGAGCTAAAACTGATACCTAAAAACTGCTACCGATAACTACAAACTGATACCTAAAAACTGCTATCAATAACTAAAAACTGATACCTACAGAAAGTTGTCCTTCAGGATAAAATATTGAAGGTCTGTCCTTGAGGATAAAAAGCTGTGAAATTTTGTCCTTGACAATAATTTCCTATAATGATTAATAGTATGTAAACCTTAGCCTTAATGATCAATTAGATTATGCCCTACTCGTGGTTCATGATGAACCATTTGACCATGAAGAAGCAATGAAGTTAAGTGATAGCTCGAAATGAACGTGTGCTATGGTAGGGGAGTTAGAATCGTTGAGGAAGAACAAGACTTAGGAGTTAGTGAAACACCCCACACCCCTTACTATACCCAAAAAGGATGCATTAAAAGGCGGGGTGTGTTGTAGGTATAACTAAAGCTAACGACAACTAAGATTCACAAGATAAAAATAAATAAAAACAACGAAAACTTAAAATAATATCTTAATTCTAACAAAACTTCATAATTAGTTCATAAATAAATCAAATACCAAATACCACATACATGTCTCATGAAACAAAAACTCATAGTCTCAAAAATCAGAATACGTAATATCCCTTGTAATAAGCCAGTAAATAGAAAGAACAAAAGTTGAAAGAAAAGAAATACATGGTAGCAAACTCCTTCAAGAAATCTCCAAGCAACCTCTCCCTTGATTGCCTAAGGGGAGAAAAAGGAAAAAATAGAGGAGCGGGTCAGACTAAAAGTATGGTGAATGATAGTAATTACTAGAGTCTTTAAGCAAAGTAAAAGTTATACTCTACAACAGTTTTAGTATATAAAGAGAAAACAAAGGAAATAGGAAAGAGATAAAAATGAGATAAATACGATTAACTATAAGATATGTTAACTTTGATTGTTTGCACTTATCCTTGATTTTTGCTTTGATTAGGCTGAATCCCTAATCTTGTAAGTAGGCAGTAACCCTAATTCTACCCTTTTGATCGGCCTGCTTCTCTATAGTACCTTTTTGTGGACTAGATGCTATATAAATTCCTACACATAATGCTAATGGTAACTATGAAAGGTACACAAAGCAATCATTGTGGACTAGACGGCATATATAGCTCTCTACATAGAAGGCATTAATTTGCTGTGGACTTGATGCTATATACCTCCTTACACAGAAGGTTACTGTGGACTAGACGACATATATAGCTCCATACACAGAAGCATTAATTTACTGTGGACTAGATGCTATATAACTCCCTACACAAAAGGTTACTGTGGACTAGACGATATATGTAGCTCCCTACACAGAAGGCATTAATTTACCATGGACTATTTGTTATATAACTCCCTACACATAAGGTTACTGTGAACTAGGCGACATATATAGTTCCCTACACAGTATTCTACCCTTAATCCAAACAATATTTAGTAGCGCCCTCGTCCAAATCCTCCGTGATTTGAACATCTACTTATTGACCAATCACTACCACTATTAGCATATGTTTGCCCCTCATCTCACTTCAGGGTTATGTGAAACACCATGTCCATAGAAAATATATGGAAATGCTATTTGGTACAGGTCCTAGTTACATTTTTGTTTATTAACTTAAATAAATTATTTAAATAAGATTTTATTATCATCTCTACTTTCTATGCTTATTAAGTTATCCTAAGTCCTAAAATAAGCCTTATTCTATTCTTTTCCTTATTATAACCTACGTTATAATCATGCTTTTTACTTAACCTAAGGTCTAAGTGTGAAAACAAGCTTCTTTCATATTTTACTCTATTTAATTATAATTCTAAGTTATAACTATGCCAATTATCTTTAATTAGTCCAATTCTAAATGTGATTAGGCGTAGTTTCATTCCAATTCCTTTATTTATTACAGTCCAATTCCATTATTTATTTAAATATTTATAATTTACATCTTATTTTCTTCATTCAATATTCTCACTTATCTAATCCATATTTGCGTTTCATTTATTCTAATCCATACGCGAAGAAAAGGAGGAAGATGAGAATAGATGCTTGCATAAAATCCAAGACGTATAAAAAGATGTAAATAAAGCAATAAATAATAGTAAATAAACTTAAATACCGTAATAAGCTGTAAATAAATAAAAAAAACTATGCTTAATAGTAATAAATTATAATTAACTGAAGAAGAATAACTAAAAAGGAATAGACTGGAAAATAGATATAAAACTGATAAAAAGGCTATTCCAAAATCGTAGTAAAACTACAACTATTGGAAACCCAATTATTTTAAATTACTTAAAGAAATCTTAAAATAATTACAATCACTCACCTTTGATCCTAAGCTCTTCCTTTGATCTTTCTGGATCCACTTGGGGTTGTAAAATAATTTAATTTATAATGATTTTCTCCTTGAAAAAATTATTCCGTTAGGGTCCTTCTTAGAAAGGTGAACCAAATCGGAGAAAACCTAGAATGAGAAAAGTGTTAGGTCTAGGGGTCTATTTATAGGGGTAGAAGTAGATCTTAGACCGTTGGATTTAGGGATTGAATATAATGCAACCACGTTATAAGCTGAATAGCAGCCATTGGATGCAAGGATGGAGGGACCAGATTGGTTTGAAGAACACAAAATACGTCATAGTCGTTTAAAAAAAATCATGCCATTATTCGATCAAATGAACAATTGTTCGTTCTCCCTGCGGGTCGACCGGTGGTCGACCGCTGGTGCCCAAGTCGATCGGCCACCCGACCTGCCTTATATATATATTCTTCTTTTATTTCTGCTCATTTTTTTGATTCCAATCTTGTTCATATTAGCTCAGTTTCTGACATTCTATATATGGAAATTGACCAGAAAATTACTACAGACATAATGGTGCAACTCTTATGGCTCAATTCTGATAATTTCACAAAGTTATTTTATTATTTAATTAATTAACGGATTAATTATTATGGGTTACATTTTGGGTTGTTACATTCTCCCCTCCTTAAAGGATTTCATCCCCGAGATCTCTAAGGATAAAAGAATGACTAAACGTTTACATCCAAATTCTATAACCAGCTACTCAATCATCAACCATTCATTCATTGTCTTTAAGTTTTTCTAATGAAATTTATGATACTTATGTAAGTAGTGTAGTGTAAATGTTCCTAGCTAATGCAAAAGATTAGGTTGTCCACTTATTCAGTTGACCTCCTTTTATGTAGTCATGCCCATGCCATGTATCCAAATGAATGCAAAAATTTCTTAATAATAACTGACAGTTCTATATGCGTGCTACAACCATCATCCAAATACAACTATCATGTGATAAACATCCAATTATGGCAACCATGGAAATAAAGTAAAAATGCACACAAATCCATATGCATATGCTCTAGTATCCTAATTAGGCGAATCCCTAAAAAATAATAGTGCATAGTGTACCTATATGCGTTTATTAGCATCCACTAGCAAACACTTGCATACATCATTCATAACATGTTCTATTAACATGTTTGCAACAAATCCTACCATCCATAGGTTGAATCCTAAGTTCTACCCTCTTAAAGGATGATAAAGGAAAGAACCTATTCAAAACTAAAGATGGAAAAAAGAAATTCTAAAACCTGTTATCATAGAGACATGGATATGAGATACAAATTTTCTCCTAATCAAATTAGTCTTCTACGAATTCTCTCTAACCATGTCGGAACCAAGAAGCAACCTTTCCGTAGACTCCAACCAACATGAAGACGTCTTACACGACCTTCTAAAAAGAGCTTCAAACGGTGACATTCCAATGCTAGCTTGAAAACTACTACCATATGAATTCCACTGAAGAAAGATGCTTTTCCCATGTTCTTCCAAAATCAAGAATACTTATTCTCAACCATGCTTTGTCTTACTATCCTACTAATTTCATTTTACTGTTCTTTATGAATCAACATTCTTAGGTTCTTACTAGTGTTCTATACACTTTACAGAAACTTCCATTATTACTTCTAAAAGTAATTACTACTATCTCCTTGCACCTTTTCCATTACTCCTAGGAAATGATTCTTCTCTACTCCACTTTTAAGAGTTTGGTTTGGTATTTATCACCTTATTTTAAAAACTAAGGTTTCTAAAAATTTTAAAACATCAAATCCCAAAATCTTTGTCTTTAAAAGTGTTATCTTTTCAGTTTCTATTAATTTCAAAAACACTTGTTCCCAAACCTATAAGGAAAAACTTCCAAATTTTTAAGTCTAAAACTTATATATCTCTTTCTTTTAAAGACTTTTACAGTTTTCTATAAAAATTTGAATTTTCAAATTTTACTTTTATTAAGTTTTTCATTTCATAAACTTATTTACTTTTTCACCAAACCATTTTCTTTTAAAATATCCTTTATGTGTTTTCAAAACAGCTTCTTATTACACCTAACAGTCTCATATCTTAATGTATTGGAACTACTTTCTCTTGTGAGAAGTTATTAATGTTAAAATCTTATGTGAACCTTTTGAAAGAGGACTTAATGTTTTTATGAAGTTACAAGGAATTTATTTTATATTTTCGAAATAAGCTATACAAAATATGGTGCTCCCATATCTTGTACATCTTTTTTCATGTATTCCTTGTGACTTACACAAAACATTTTTATTGGTTTGATAGAGAATTATACCATTATTCTTTTCATTCCAATAGATTAAAGCATGTTTAATTTATATTCCTATATGATAAATATTTTCTAATATCTAACTTACATATTTTCTTTTCAGAAAAACTCATCTTCAAAACTGTTTTAATATATCAATACTAAGAAAACTTTTTCTTATACTTATTTAAATACTAAGTATATTCATAAATCATTTAACTTCTATTCTTGGAAATTATCTTTAGAAATACATTTTTATTTGGGTTTAAAATAAATGTTGCGTAAGACACCGTTATTACAACCCAAAATTATTAATGTATGAATTTAATAAATACTAATTAATCTCATATACTATATAAAAACATTTCTCTTATAAGTTACTTACTATAACAATAGGGTTATAGTCTATGCTCTTTTATTTTTCATGAAAACATCTATTACAATAATAAATGTTGTAACATATGTTTTATTGGTACTTAATAAACTCTATGTTTTTATATTTAAGATCTATGTTTACTTACAAAGAAACTAGTGAGTTATATATGCTCTATAATTTTTTTTTTCAAAAAGAATTTGTTTTTAATGAAATTTTCATCGTATAAAAACAAATTTAAATTTCTTACCATATTTCCAAAAACCCAATATTTACTTTCAAAGTATTGACAACTTTTTTAGTTCTAATAATTTCATTTTATTAGTTTATATATAAAGTGGATTTTCCTACTTACTATCCTCGGAATATTTCTTCTAAACTAAAGGCTTTTACTCCTATTCCTCTTATATACTCATATTTGTTCTAAGGCATTACGGTCAAATCCACTTGTCTGAGACAATTATAATTTCTGCAATTATCTACACATGGATTTTCTTATCTATTTAATTTTATTGTAAATCTCAAACCTTACCCTGCATTTCTTTGGATTATTTGAATCCCAGGTGTACAAAATCATCCTACCATGTGTAGACCTCCTCTATGCCCCTAAAACACAATTCCTTATGCATAAAGTGTCACTTCAACAGTTCTGTCATCAACTGTACGAAGAACCTCCTTAAGATGATAACATGCTCCTCCATACTTCTTGGAAAACGCCAAAATGTTGTCCACGAATACCATCACGAACTTACTTAGCACATTTCTAAAAACATGGTTCATCAAATCTATAAAATAGGCTAGGGCATTTTTTAGTCCAAAAAGGCATAACCAACCACTCAAAGAGTTCGTTGGGTGTCCTAAATGCGGTCTTATTAATGCTGTCATTAGCGACCCTGAGCTGATAAAATCCAGTGGCTAAATCAAACTGGGAGAATATTGAAGAGCTAACTAACTTGTCAAAAAGATCATTTATCCTAGGGAGTGGATATTGGTGCTTCTTTGGGAGCTTACTTAACTCTCTATAGCCCTCGTAAAGTCGGAGGGAACCATTCACCTTAGTGGCGAAGTCGACTGGCACTCTCCACTCCGATATGATTTTTCTTATGAATCCCTTCTCCAAAAGCTTACGAATCTTCTTGCTCAATTCTTTCCTCTCCCTAAATGCCATGTGCCTCATAGGTAATGATACTGGCTTAGCATTCTCGGTCAAATAAATCATGAAGTCAATCTCTCTCTTAAGGAGAAGTCCCCTAACCACCTCAAAGACATCTGCAAAATCTTCGAAGAAAGGAACCGAATGCAACTCTGATGAAGATGAATTGAGGGGATAGAGAAAACTCAACATGACCGACCCTTGCGGATCGTAAGATACCTCGAGAGTCCTAACACTGCAAGTCTCTAGTCTAACGACTCTCCTCTGGTACTCTAATATAGCTCCATATGTGGATAGCCAATCCATTCCCAAAATCATCCCATACCCCGAAAATCCAATATATAGGCGTCGCAGTCAAATTCTACGCCTAAGATAAAATTTTTCAAACCCCTACAAATCGTAGTCAAGTGTGTTGATTCTCCTATGGGGTTTGAAACAACCATAGGGTCTATTAAAGAAATGTCTAAGTGCAAATAATCTACTAAAGAACTAGAGATGAAAAGGGTGTGATGCTCTAGAATCAAATAGAGTCCAAATGGAAAAAAAATCATAAATAGAAATCAAACTTTCCTTCCTTGATTTGGTCTACTGTTGGAATGTGTTGTATCCAAAATTTGAATCTGTGCTGCAGGTGCGCTTGCTGCCTGCCCTTCTTTTTGAGGACATACTTTACTAAAGCGACCGGGCTATCCACAATTGAAACACCTTCCCTTCATTCCTGCCTCCTTACAGTCTTTTGCATAATGACCATTCTTTCTACAGTGCTTACACTTCCCATTTTTCTCGATTCACTTCTAAGGCCCCCTTTCTTTCCTCTTATCCATCTTGTCCTTCCACCACTATTTCTTAGAGCTTATAGGAACCTCCTTAATTTCTCCCTTCGGCTTCCAATAAGTAGGTTGAATTCGCTATCGGTCCTCCAAGCCTAATCGCCTAAACTTTCGCTCCATATCTTCCAACCTAGCTTGCGTCTTGAAATCCTTCGTGCCAGAAACGTTCCGCCCCCATGCTAGTAAAGTCTTTGCATAGCTTAGAAAAATCGACTGGTGTAGGTGGATTAAAGGGATTTCCACATATAGGTGTTGTATTGGTCGCTTGCCTCGCACCTCCGGTACGGTAGCTCTACGGAACCAGTCAGCCATACTATGCAAAGAAAAAGAAACTTAGGCTCGAAAGAATCGAAAGAAGGTTGAAATGGACTTTGAGAAGATTTTTATAAAAACTCTTTTATACTTAAAAACTATTTCTAAGAGTTCTTTTCTGAAAAATACTTTTAAAACAAGTTATTTTGGAAAATAGTTTACTTCTAAAATAATTTTTTAGGAATCCTGTAACCTTAGGCTCTGATACCAAGTGAAACACCCCACACCCCTTAATATACTCAAAAAGGACATATTAAAAGGTGTGGTGCGTCGTAGGTATAACTAAAGCTAACAGGGACTAAGATTCACATGACAAAAATAGATAAAAACAACGGAAACTTATAATAATTACTTAATTAAAACAAAAATTCTTAATTGGTTGATAAATAAGTCAAATACCAAATATCACATACATGTCTAATGAAACAGAAACTCATAGTCTCAAAAATCAGAGTAGATAATATCCCTTATAATAAGCCAGTACAAAGAAAGAACAAAAGCTGAAGAAAAGAAATACGTGGTAGCAAAGTCCTCCAAGAAATCTCCAAGCAACTCCAATCTACTGTCCTCTACCTTGATTGCCAAAGGGGAGGGGGAATAGAAAAATAGAGGAGTGGGTCAGATTAAAAGTCTGGTGAATGATAGTAATTACTAGAGTCTTTAAGCGAAGTAAAAGTAATAGACTCTACAATAGGTCTAGTATATAAAGAGGAAACAAAGGAAATGAAAGAGATAGACTGAAGATAAATACGATTAACTATAAGATATGTTAACTTTGATTGTTTGTACTTGTCCTTGATTGCTGCTTTAATTAGGCTGAATCCCTGATCTTGTAATTAGGCCGTAACCCTAATTCTACCTGTTTGATCGGCCTGCTATAGTACTTTTCTACGGACTAGATGCTATATAACTCCTTACACAGAATGCTAATGGTAAGTACAAAAGATGCACAAAGAACTCACTACGGACTAGATGCTATATAACTCCCTACACAGAAGTTTACTGTGGACTAGAAAACATATATAGCTCCCTACATAGTATTCTGCCCTTCATCCGAACAATACTTAGTAGCGCCCCTCATCCAAATCCTCCATGATTTGAACATCTACTTATTGACCAATTACTACCACTATTAGCATAAGTGTGCCCCTCATCTCACTTCAGGGTTATGTGAAACACCATGTCCATAGAAAATATAGGGGAATGCTATTTGGTACATGTCTTACTTACATTTTTTCTTATTAAATTAGGTAAATTATTTAAATAAGCTTTTATTGTCATCTCTACTTTCTATTATTAATTTATCCTAAGCCTTAAAATAAGCCTCATTCTACTCTTTTTCTTATTATAACCTACGTTATAATCATGCTTATTACTTAACCCAAGGTCTAAGTGTGAAAATAAGCTTCTTTCATCTTTTACTCTATTTAGTTACAATTCTAAGTTATAATTACGCCATCTATCTCTAATTAGTCCAATTATAATTATAATTAGGCATAATTTCATCCAATTCTATTATCTAGTCCAATTCCATTATTTATTCCAGTCCAATTCCATTATTTATTTAAGTATGTATATTCATTCAATATTATCACTTATATAATCCATATTCGCGTTTAATTTATTCTAATCCATACATGAAGAAAAGGAGGAAAAAGAGTACAGGCGCTTGCATAAAATCCAAAACATATAAATAGATGTAAATAAAGCAATAAATAATAGTAAATATACTTAAATACTGTAAATAAATAAAAAAAGCTATATTTAACTGTAATAAACTATAATTAACTGAAAAAGAATAACTAAAAAGGAATAGACTGGAAAATAGATCTAAAGCTGATAAAAAGGCTATTCCAAAATCGTAGTAAAACTACAACTATTGGAAAACATATTATTTTAATTTACTTAAAGAAATCTTAAAATAACTACAATCACCCACCTCAGTCCTAAGCTCTTCCTTTGGTCTTTCCGGATCCACTTAGAGTTGTAAAATAATTTAATTTATAATGATTTTCTTCTTGGAAAAATTATTCCGTTTAGGGTCCTTCCTAGAAAAGTGAAGCCAATTGGAGAAAACCTAGAATGATAAAAAATGTTATGTTTAGGGGTCTATTTATAGGGGTAGAAGTGGATCTTAAACCGTTGGATTTGGAGATTGAATAGGATGCAACCATGTCATAGGCTGAATAGCAGCCACTGGATGCAAGGATGGAGGGACCAGATTGGTTTGAAGAACGCAAAACATGTCATTGTCGGTTAAAAAATCAAGCTATTATTCGAAGAACAAACGATTGTTCGTTCGCCCCCAAAACAGCAGGCAGGTCGACCGGGCACTCGACCGCCTAGTGCCCAGGTCAACCGACCGGACGACCTGCCTTATATATATATATTCTTGTTTTATTTCCGCTTATTTTGTTTAATTCCTATCTTGTTCATATTAGCTCGGTTTCTGACTTTTTATATATGGAAATTGACCAGAAAATTACCACGGACACAATGGTGCAACTCTCATGGCTCAATTCTGATAACTTTACAAAGTTATTTTATTATTTAATTAATTAACGTATTTATTATTATGGGTTACATTTTGGGTTGTTACAGTTAGCACCACCTCCTAATGGAAGGCGAGCCACAAGTGGCAAGTGAATGTTCAAGGTGAAGGATGATAAGAGATCCAATGCTAAATTAGTTGCTAAAGGGGTTTCACATAAGAAAGGGATGAAATATTGTTGGAACTAGGCCAGTCGGAATTAGGTGAAATAGGTAGATATAAAAAATTCCTATTTTGTATCTATTGGGCCTATGAAGTCCAAAGGTATATTAGATCCAATTTAGTAAAATTTAAATAAAATCATACTTTATTTAAATTGTTTAAAATGGTGTTTGAATTTAAATTTAATGTTTGAGTATCAAATACACCCATGTGTGTAACAATCACTTGCTGATATAAAGAAGGAAACCATTTGTTTCTCTCTCTAGAATTAATGAAATTAATCAAGGGAGGATTTTGCATTAGATGGAGAGAGAAACTTTTAATTTCTCTCTCCTTATTTGAATTGAATAATGTATTAAATATCAGTAATGAGCAATTAATTTATATATAACATAAATGTGAGTACATCCAGATGTACTCAAGTGAATATTGTGTAAGTGCAAACAAATAAATCCTTGGTTTAATACAACAATTATTATTAATTGTACTGTTACGGCCGGAGACTTTGACTTTAAGTTGACTTAATCTGATCCTATAATATTAACCCAATATAACCGAGGAGACGATTTCTCTTTTGAATAGTGTTTCACTTTCAGTGTTTCCACTCGACCTAATTGTAGTCGTTTAATGGATGCCGTGCCACGATTTAACTATAAACAAAGTGGAGTTTTCACATTAAAGCTCGATAGTATTATCTAGTCAAGGGAATTGTGTAAAATTATCACATTGATATTCTTTGTTTGACCTTAGTTATATTAACCAACAGAAAACTATAGAGTGAGTCATTTCATAATTATTCAATAACTATAAGTACGTAACCCTTTGTTGCTCCCATCAGCCATGAATAATATACTACCCAACGTTTGAAGAGCATGACATACTCTAGTCTCAATGGATGTATCAATATCCATTTTTGGTACATCTTGACTAGGAATATTTGAAATGGTTTATTTACTTTATTATGGTAAGTCATTCATGATTACAACACATTGCAACTACTACCACAAAGCATATCATTTATCAATTTTCTATATAATATTTTTTTAATTAAATAAATAATTTATAACATATCATATCAAGTATATAATAGAAAGAAAACACCTTTTATTTTGAACAAGATTGGCTATCGAATTAGATATCTGTAATAAATTACATAGTTGTCCCGAGAACATACACCTAACTCTCTCAATCTCTCATTTGTACTTAAGGTTCAATTATGGAATCTTATTCTAACTTCATCGATCTATTTTATCAAAAACAATCGGGTTGGTCCCTTAGTGAATGGGAATGCTATGTTATTTTAATTATCTACTATGTTAATCAACTCCCTTTGATGCTAATAAACTACCTCTATCAAGTGGAACTATTCAGAGTATGTCGCTTGACCTTCAATGAACTCTAGGTTCTTTTACAAATTGTATCATGACATTGTTATCATATATCTATGTCTTGGGATTCTCAACATGTGGAATTATCCTTGGCTCAGTTATAAATTTATACATTTATTTATACTTCTTATATTGTAGTGGCCTTTGGTTGGATAAGCCACTACTTATTGTTTGGAACAATTTCAACTTAAAGTTCTCAACTTAAGTTTGAATATGAATTTAGGATTGACATATTGTACTCGATATCACTAATGTAGTTCGAGTCCACACACTCCTTCATAAGGAGTTCTTTGTTTCTATAGAAAATTCTCCCCCATTTCATAAATATTTGAGAACGCACAAAATATATAGTAATCTTAATTCGGATTTGATGCTTATTATATGTATCAAATACATAAGCAAAGTGTGATATTATAGAGATATTTTGCATATATTAATATTTTTCTTACAGACATACCGCTTTCTTTGCACTTTAACTGAAATTCAAATTATTGATTTCTCGGTCAAAATACTTAATTTATATGCTTATCGAATAACACTTTTGTATCATTTCTTGGATTATATTTGATACTCACAAACTCAGTTATTGCTCTTACCGACTTTGAGATATTTTGGTTGTTATGTGTGACAATCCCTTCTAAATCATAATTTCGAACTTTTTGTTTCTACATATATGTACCAATGCTCAAAGTTTTATCAAACAATAAATTTTATGAGTAAAATTTGAATCAACCATAGAATATTAAACGACACATCTGTTATGTTAGTTTTAACAATTGAAATTTATGTTATTCTCATCAATGTAGTTTATATTCCAACTGCATTGATCTTCTTCCTGAGGACACTTTGCAGCCGATGGATCATATCTTTTCGGGTTCTAATATTAAAATCATATTTCGATAACGTATTTGAAATTTATTTTGGATTTGCGCATTATGCCATATAGTAGAGTCAATACTCTAAATGGCTTACTTAAGACTGGGAAAGCTATTTCTTCAACATTAATAAAATTTATAATTTCTTTTTAATGTGTAAGATTTATCATTAAATATTCTAATGTGTCATACTTACTTAGGTTTGGTTAATTTCATTTCAGGTCTCGTAATTAGTTTCATCATTGGATCGTGTCCAAATCCATTCTACTCCTAATAATTTCTAGAAGAAATTCCTTTGCTAGAAGTTGGTGTTTCTTAAAATAATAATTGCTTCTCGGTGTAATCGAATAGGTATTTATAAAAAGTAATGAATTGCATTAAATAAAACTGATTTGGATTTAGTTTACGATAATTATGTTCAAAACATAAACTGGTCATCCAATGACGATCCTTCCTAAGCTCTCATGGAGTGATTCATACAAGAACTTTCGCATACAATTATTACGTGAAGTCTTTTAACTCGCACAACTTGCCAACTTCTTGGTCTAGGATATGTTAAAGTTTCAAATAAATCCTTATATTTTATGATTTTTTAAACAATTATTTAAATGAAATTAATTTTAATCTTGTGTACAACTCTTAAGTACACGACCTTATAGAAAGAAGTTAGCTCAACTATACTTATCATTAATCATACTTTGTTCAACAAAGTTCGAATGCTCCTTATCGAAACATCATTATGTACTATAGGAGGGAGTGATTTTTGAGATTGAATCTTTATTCAATTTTTTAAGGTACATTTAGAACTCTTTTCAATATACTCACTTATTTTATCAAGTCAAATCATTTCTGTTGCATATAATATTTACTTCCGTTTTATATTATATAAACTTATCAAAGACATATCATAAGTGTATCATAACACTTGTTCATGTTTATAATAACTCATCAGTGAATGCAACGAAGTACGTGGAACCATTTTTGTATTAATAGACTTTCGATTGCATACCTCTATATGCATCAACCAGAAGAGTTTATTAACTATTATGGTGCTCCCGTTGAGTGGGTGCTTCGTCCTTAATCGTATAAGATTTAGTTCACTAGCACCATATGATTCATGATCATATAATTAAAGAATTATTTCTTAAAACTATGACTTAGTCTATAATTCCAAAATAAATGAAAATAATTTGAGATACTTATGTATTTTCCAACACATCACTTTTGTTATGAAAACAAATACCACTATTATAGTTTTACTTTATGTGAATATTTATATTATTCATATTAAAATAAAACTATCTTTTTAGCCAATTATGTCTTTTTTTAGTCAACAATGAAAAGCAGTTATTATTTCATAATTATTGTTTGGTATGATTTACAAAAATAATTTTCGTAACTAGGCTATTTATTCCATCTACTGTAACCATTTTATAGTCAAGATTTTTCAGATCAAATATCTTGAACTCAAAGGAAAAAACTTCGTAGATAATAATTTTCTATATAAAAAGTATATTTTGGAATATAATCTTATTTCTCATTCCAATGTTAAGTTTAATTATTAGCTTATAATTCTCGTTTCCGACGTTTCTTTATGAAGCAGAAGTGACAACTTACTCTTCTTTCCATTGTACATTAAGTTACATCTATTCTCGTATATTCGTTTTCCTTTCTAAATGGTCAAACCATTAATAAGGAACCCTTATTACAATATAATAACGAGTATTTTACAAAAGTGCATTTGATCATCCCTAACTTAAGAATCAATATTGTAAATTGATCAAAATGACATTTCAGTGGTTGAGTTCTTATACCTATCTTATATATTTCGGTTCAGTGTTACATTTAATACAAGATCATTATTGTAATCAATCGTATTAAATATACGATCTCATATTATAATTTACTTTCTTATTTTGAATGAAATAATTTCATCGAGGTTTCGTACATTATGCATTGCGACCCTTTGCCATATAACATTAATATGCGATCATACATGAATCAAATATCTATATTCAATTATTGCTTTTAGAATTTGAAACTCATAAAGGACAACACACAGCCTCAAATATTAAACACGTAAGTGACTAATTAGAAATGTATCTAGCAAGTATAAAATTAGGCACTTGCATGGATATTGAAACATTAACATGTAAAAAATATTCATTAGTAAGTATAATTTATATTTCTTTTATCAATCTTTAATTTAGTTCATTCGTATGTCTTAATTGATAAACATTTTATCAATTATATTAGTTGCAAAAATTTATCAATGTAGATTGTTAACTTTATATAGCAAATGTTCTTATAATATTAAAAATGTTAAATGTTGGCACTTAATTTTTCTATTAAGGCTCCCACCAGATTTTTATGTTTATCAAAATCCTAAGAAAGACATAAAAAATCATTTGATTTTTCTAATAGGCGTTGGAACTCGCTTACCTTGGGATTTTGACCTTGAAGAATATCAAATCATAAGTCCACAAGCAATAGGTAACACTTTGCCAGTTGTATCAAATACAACTCCTAACTCATGGTCTTTGTCCTAATCTCATCTCGACCTTGAGGAATATCAACAAATCGAAACAAAATTATTCACTCATGCCTACCGTTTCACGATGACCTATGTAGAATGCACGTATCTTGAGGAATATCAACAAATATGTGCATATATCTTACCTTGTCTAGTTAATATGCTAATAGTTCTACACATGACATCTCTATCTTGAGGAATATCAACAACTAAAGAGTATGAAGCAATCTATTAAGATATAAATGGTAGAGGACAACTTTATATTAAAGATTTATAATCTTTAATATACTATATTAAGTGATATCAACTTATGGAATAATATATTTGTTATAAAATACCCCCATGATCGAAGTGTTAGACACATCATAAATCACAGTATACGTAGCATACACATGTATTTATCTCTTAAGTCTATTTTGGATTTTTTCTTATTCCACTTGATTTTATACATTCATTACGTAAGTATAATTATTATATAACTTTCGTAATTTAATTGACTTATATAATAGTCTTATGTACATTACATTAATTAAATCTTTTTAATTAATTTAATTAATTAACATGTTAATTATTTTTATGTTATTCAATTAAATAAATTTGTCGGAATTGGGCCAGTCAAAAGCAGGTGAAATTGGTGATTTAAAAAATAACCTATTTTGGATCTATTGGGCTTATGAAGTCTAAAAGTATATTAGATCAAATCCAACAAAGTTTTAAATAAAATAATATTTTATTTAAATTGTTTAAAATGGTGTTTGAATTGAATTTAAATTTAATGTATGGGTGTATCAAATACTCCCATGTGTATAATAATTAATTGTTAATATAGATAAGAAAACCGTTCGTTTCTCTCTTTGGAATTAATGCAATTAACTGATGGAGGATTTTGCATTATTTGGATAGAGAAATCTTTCATTTATCTCTCTTTAATTGAACTTAACAATGTATTAAATACCATTAATGAGCAATTAAATTATACATTACATAAATGTGAGTATATCTATATGTACTTAAGTGAATATTATGTAAGTGCAAACTCAAAATCCTTGGTTCAACAATAATAATTATTATCAATCGTACTGCTCTTGTAAGTGATTTTGACTTTGAGTTGACTTAAATTGACCGCATGATACTAACCCTTTATAATCGTGGAGTGAATTCTCTCTTCAATAGTGTTACACTTCTAATGCTTCCACTTGACCTGATTATATTCATTCAATGGATGTCCTGCCATGATTTAACTATAATCAAAGCGGAGTTTTCACATTGAAGCTCGATGGTATTCTCAAGTCGAGGGAAATGGGTAAAATAATCACATCAATATTCTCTATTTGACTTTAGTTACATTAACCAAAAAAACTATCGAGTGAGTCATTCCATAGTTCTCAAATAACTATCAGTATGTAACACTTTAGTTCCCCAACAACCATGAGTAATCTACTGTCCATCGTTTGGAGAGCGATACTACTGTAGTCTCAATGGATGTGTAACATCCCCTATCTCAAGTCCCGAAGCTAAACGCTACGGATGCTGCAGTTATCCACAGTATTAACTTCAGTTGACCAAATACGGTAAGGTTAATGGTATCCATAACATAAGAGGGACATGAATATGAAAGAAAATCATAGATCCCACAAAATAACTTTTCTGATTACATTTAATAAAACATGCTTCATATTCCATTACATAATCCCAATTGTTTCCCAGGTTCAGATAAAATACAATTATTACAAATTACGCCAAAAGCAATATATAAAGATGCCCCCTTGGTTGACCAGAGTACTACTAGTCATATCCGACTTAATACAACATAGCGGAATCAAAAAAAATAAAATAGCAACTCTTAAATAGCTATCCGTCAGCCAACCTGCTCGTCTTGAGAAGCTTTATTCGCCAACCTACTAATAACCTGTAAACCTCAACCCTCAGCCTACTTAAATCAATTTTGAGCACCCGAGAGTTTAAGGGAAAAAAACATAAACTACGAATCAGACATAAAGCCTATTGTGAACACTACTATACATCTCGGTTATTTGATATTAAGTGAGACCACGCCTCTTAGCGGAATAGGTTTCCCCTCACTAATATCCTTTTAAAACATATCCTTTGCAAATCATAATCCTGTAACCAAAACTGGTTAAAACTATAAAGCATTATCATGTAAACATACATATCAAGTGACAAATGAACTATTAGTTCGAACACTATAGTTTTGTTTGGCTAACTACTAACCTTTGGCTGACTCGGGACTAGTGGACAATATAACAAATAATCTAACATCTGTTAGATACTCCTCTTCTAAACGGTATGTTCCTAACTTATCAGTTAGATACTCCTCTTTTGGACGTTCTATCCCTAACTTATCTCCTCCCAGGGCACCTGATCCTAATGGTTTTGTGGGCTCGTCAACAACCTACCTCTGTACAACCATATATATTCCCCTCTATGTGTAATCATAATTTTAGTCTTACCCATGACAAAATCCTACACACTGGAATTTTGGACCAAATTAGCTAGGGCTAATACCTAATGTATAGGGCGCGACCCTATACCAGTCTTATATGGCATTCAAATATCCGAGTCATTTTACTTTGGGTGATGTTCCTAAAATTTTCCTTGAAAACCTTTTTCATCTCAAATTGATTTAAAACCTTTAAATCAAACTTAAACAAGGAAAATATATACTCTATGCTTTACTTGAAATCACCTTTCCATGTTATGTATACTTTACTCAAATTTTTGTTGACGAAAACATTTAAACTTTTGAAAGTACCCCTTTCGAAAACTATTCATATAAACCTTTCAAAACCATTGAAAAACCTTTCCTTTGAAAGCTTTAAAAGCCTTAGACATCCCTCTTTAAAACCTTTAACCATTGCCTTTCGAAAACATTGGAAAACATTTCCTTTCAAACCTTTCGAAACCTTCCTCTTAAACTTTCCAAACCATTGGGGTACCACCCCTTCGAAACATTTCTTTAAAACCTTTCAAAAAGCAGAAAAACCTTTGTAAACAACAAACCTTTCAAAAGCATTTGGGTTCAAATAAAACATGTGGACAATCTTTCGAAATCTATTAAAACTAAACCATTCGAAACCTTTGGGTTTTACCTTCAACAGAACAAAAGGGTTATAGAACATTTAAGTCGAAAGCACTCTTTTGAAAGCTATTCCTAAGTAAAGAAGTGATGGCGTTGAAACCAGCCTTCCGAAAGCATTGGAGAAAGGGCTTGGGTTTTAGAACAAAGCATACCTTCCAAAACCATTAGTGTTCGTCAACCGAAATTCTATCAGTTTAGAAAACCGTCGAACGAATTTAGAAATAAAATTTACCGCAAGCGCACGGTGTACGAATGTAGCACGCGGCTAATACAGGTCGATCCACAGGGAATTGATGATTTTAATTTCCTACTCAATCAAATTATACCAAAGTCGAGAGTGTATTTAAGCTAGAAAATGAGAAAATGAACTAACTAACAAAAAGAAAAGAAATGCAAATATGAGAGTTAAATGTCAATTTAGAGAATAAATCCACTCTCTAGATCATGTAGTTCAACACATGAAATCATGATCTCTCTTTTATGGTCATTAGTATTTTAATTGATGTGTTTACCATAAGTATGACATATTTGAGCTATAAATTAGCCAACATAAGTCATCAAACTATAACACACCCCTTAAAACACTTACTAACTTTCATGAAACTTGACAAAGAAAATGAAAATGAAATCTATTTTATGTATGGCCTATTAACTATTGATTAGAAACATAGACCATCAAATTTTATTTCAAATCACTTTCTTATGCCATAATCATATATTGATGAAGAGGCATTTGTGTTAGTGATTGTTTAAGCATAGCCAATTTGGTGTCAACAATATAGACGATCAAATTCAAAGCAAAAACAACAAATAAAACCACTTCTATCATCATCATTAAGCACAAAAAGAGAGCATGAATTAAAAAAATGTTGAAGCTACATTAATTAGAGAGCTTCATTACCCCTAAATTGAAGGGGTTTAGCTTCTCATATTTGTCATTTTATTACCAAATGTAGCTAACAACATGAAAGCAAAATGAAGAAGAAAAAGAAAGCAAAATGAAAGCAAAAATTATTCTACTTGCATAAAAGAGAAGATATCCACACTACAACATGAAAGTAAATGAACATGAAAAGGAAAGAGCATGTATTAAATTGCATAAAATAAAAAAAATTACATAAAATAAAAATGGCTAAGTAGCCATGAAAAGAGAAAGAGGAGCTTTCCTTTTATTTTTGATCTAAACTAAACTAAAGAGAAGGAGGCCTAAGAGAGACTAAGAGAAGAGAGAGGCTAAGAGAAGAGAGTTACATGAAACGTAAGGGGTATTTATACAGTTAGAAACCCTAATGCATATTTTTGGGGAGTACCCAAAATGCCCTTGGAGGAAGTGTGGTGGCCAAGTTATCATTAGCTTTAATAATCCCCCACTTAAATGTACATGAAGCTTTAAATGTCTTTTAGCATGTGCATTAGCCTTTAATTTGTACACTAAAGTAGTGGGTAGGTGGGGTCCTCCATGTTCTTCACTTTGAATTATTTCCATCTTCATTCTTTTGTATCTTCTTTGTACTTGCATATTCCTTCATGAAACCACTTGTAATTGAGTGTAATTTCCTACAAAATAATATAAAATTTTCAATTAAATTTTCTCAAATTAATATATGCATAAAAATGACCATTTTGCCCCTTGATGAAGATGAATATGTGACAATATCAAATAATATGAATTTTGGCTTAAACAAGTTAAAATACCCAATATGATCATTTATTTAATTTAATAAGAGTAAATATGGTGGTAAAAATATGCACATTTACGTGCACATCAAATACCCCCACACTTATCTTTTTATTCGTCTTCGAATAAAGGGAAACTAAGTTAAATCCATTTTCGTAGGAAGCACAATTGCATTGAGCGTATTCAACAAGCCGTTAAACCTTTGGGTGTCCCCAGTAGGACCAGTGTTGTCTCGTGAGGGTTTTCAGCGGATACTACCCACAAAATCCAAATGCAGGATGAAAGTATTTACGAAATGCAAGATTTGTTTACAAAGAGATGAATGCGAATTTTTGAAAATATTTACAAATGAAGAATTTATTTTTAAATTGACATGGATAAGTTAAATATAGGTTTTGGTCATTATCTTGAAAATTTATGCCATTTACTCGTCAAAATTTCCAACAAAAAATCAAGTTATCATAACAAATAGACTATAGTTTAACTTGTTGTTTCGGTAGATAACAAAGTGTAATTATAAAATGGATCCTTAGTTGATATCAAAGTTTATCAAAGTGGTATTTTCATTTCTTTTCAATAACAAATCAAATCAAATAAATAAAAATAGTGCCGGGATCTCAATTGCTTGCTCCCTCATTATTTGCAAGAAAAATTACACACCTATCTCAGGTAAACTGAGGCCAGATATACCACCCATGCACTGCCTTTCGGGCTTATGTGAGGGGGGTACAAAGCATGGCGAGTGTACACACTTTCGTGCGTACACCTATCGACCGTAGGTGGTTTTCATTAAGTCTTTTTTTTAACATGTGTTCCATACATGCATAACCGTGAGGACTTTTAAATGAGTATGAAAGCACATAATCAAAGATTCCAAGTAATTCACCCATACATAACCGTGAGGACTTTTAAACGAGAGTCAATACTTGGATGTATTATTTTTTTATTTTTTTTAAGAGAGAGTTTTGCAAAATCATCTTAGCACCATTTAACTAAGAAGACAAAAAAATGTTATACCTTTACTTTAAATCAACCACTCTTTAAAACAAAGATTTTCAATTAGGATATACTTCATAATTAACACGTATGAATCTTCCTATATACTAGTTAAACCATTATTATTTGTAATCAAATTTCATTTTTATTTTTGTTTAGACAAATAAATTTCCAAAAATTTCAATTTAATAAACCAAAGCCATATATTTATCTTATAGTGTTTCTTTTAAAAATAAATCAAAAGGAAATTTGTTATTGGGATTTTTTTTTAATTTTTTTTTGTTTTTGTGATTTTAAAGCAAAAATAAACCATGAAAAAAAAATGAAGATGAGTCTCCCCCCCACACTTGATTTTGACTGTGTCCCCACAGTCAACCCAAGTGAAAGGGATGTTTATTATTATTTACATGAAAACGAACGGTATTTACACGAGATCAGAAAGTATATTGCCAAAAAGTAAATGAAACGGTCTTCCAAAAACCGATTTATTTGTCTCGTCGAGTATACGAGACATAGCTTAAGCTCGAAAAACCAAACCATAAAAGATTTTGAAGTTGAATGTTGATTTGGAAAAACGAATGTCGTTTTAATGAAAATTGAATGAGTTGTTTTTGTTTTCGATGATTTTTGGGGCAGATAAAACAAGTCATTGAAATTCAAGTTTATTTTCACCAAATTGAAATTCAAGTTTGTCACTGGAAAATTCTTCAAAATTATTGATTTCAAAATCAAAAGGTGATGTAAATCTTCCCCTTCATAATTTAACAACTCATTTTCGAAAAGTCCAAAGAATTCATGTTCATTAAATTCGTCCTTCTTTGTTGGATTATCAACAACTTTATTACATGTCTCAAGTTCAAAATTCAAAGTAGTTGTATTCAAATTTTCGAAATTAAGAAAAGGAAGATCGAATTTCAAATTTGGTTCCACATCCTTAAAAGAATTGAAATCAAATTCAATTACCATGTTTTCAACAACTTCATTAAGATTTTCGTTTTCAATTTCAAAAGTTGTTATTTGAAAATCATCGATTTGGGCAAAAGATGGATTCTCACTTGACTCATCACACATTGGAATTTGATTTTGCTTTTCACTTTGTTTCATATAAGATTCAAACAACAAATCCGTGTGATCATCGTAGATTTCGTTCGTTTGTTCAACAAAATCCAATTTGTAATTTATAACTTGATAATTTTTGATTTGGATTCGTTTAGAACAAAAAATTTCATTCGTTTCGTAGTCAAGATTATTCCCATTGCCAAAATTATTTGAAAAGTGGATCACATTTTCGTTTTGATTTTGAAATTCATTTTGGAGTTCAAAATTGTATTGGCATGGGTTATACTCGAAATCGTTTGAATTTTGAAGTGAATTCAAATTTTGATTATTTCGAAAACTTTGATTCGAGTTATTGCACAAATATGAATTACACAACTTATTTATCATTTGATTTTGTTGTGTAGCGATTTCAAGTAAAGATGAAATGCTATTTTCAAGATTTAAAGGTTGGTCATTATTTTGAAAATTTTGTGGTTCAAAATTCGAATCGTTTAAACAATAGTTGTTGTTAAAATATCCATACGAATTTGGAGTGAACTCATATGGATTATATTGATTTTCACAACTAAATTCAAGTGAGTAAGAGAGAGGAAACTCAGACATTTTCAAGATTTTTTGTTGTTGTTTTTTATAAAGAAAAATATTTACAAGTGGAATTTATTTTTCAAAATGGAAAATTGATTTTTGTTTTGTTTTTTGATTTTCAAATTTTTTTGTTTGTTTAGAAAAAGTTTTATATTTTTTTTGGATTTTTGAAATTTCAAAGGAAAAGGATTTAAAGATTTCAAAGAAAAATAAAAGGAATATTTACAATTTTCTTTTTAGTTTTGGATTTTTGAATTTTTTTTGTTTTTTTCTTAAATATGCATGAACTAATGCAACTAAATGAATGTAAGGTTTAATTACAAATGATTTATCCTAAGTTAACCCAAAATTGTATACTCACAAACCGTCTTAAATAAACAAGATAGTTCTCAGCCAGGTAACGGGCAGGATTTATCGGTGCACCATGAATCACCGTAGCAATGCAACTGAAGGTTTAAGTACCTTCAGAGGAGCAACTACTATAATATTTATGAATCACCGTAATATTTATAAATGGTTATTACTCTGCCGTAGCCTAGACACCAAGAAATTAAATTGTTCAAAGAAGACAACTTTCAATATATAAATAAGAGTTATCAATGTCTAACCTTTATTATTAATCAAATTATAAGATGAAATGCAAAACTGAAATTAAATGTGTATTAACAATGCAACTACGAATGGATTTTTTTTAAATGCAAGTAAACAACAATGCAAGACAAACAAACACAATAGATATATACAATGCAAATAAAAAGAAAATTATAAATAAGCAAGCAGTTTATTTTTTATTTATTTTTTGGCAGTAGTTGAGCGAAGCAAGTAATTTTTCCGATCTGCTTTGGCAACCTGAAAAATAAAAAACAAGATATGTGTACAAGTTTTTTTTTGAGGAGAAATAAATAAAGCAAACTAAACTCCAAACAAATGAAAATCGTAAACATAAAGGGAAAATTGAAAACAAAGCAAAGAAATTTAATACTTGTTGAATTTGTAAACAAAAGAAGATTAGAACAAAGAAAAAAAATTTATAAGAAAAACTCAAAATTAAAATATACACACACCCTGAAGCAATTCACTCAAACTCCCAAAACAAAGACCAACAATTTATATACAAAATTGCACTCAACCGTTAACTAACCTGGCCCAAAAGAAAACTAATTACACAATCACAACTTAAAACCAAGCCAAATAATGCAATCCAGACCAACAAAATGCAATTTACAAGTTCTCTTCACTGAAAATTTCTTAAAACAGAAATGAAAATCGAAGTCGAAATCGCTCGATCGCTTGAATGTTCAATTTCTCCAAACTAAGTGGCGATTCGTGGTGATTGGAATTGGTCGCAGCAGGTTATGGTAGTAGGCGATTTCAGGTTGAGGTTAGGAGTTCGATTCGGTCGCGATATAAGCAGAGGTTGTTCAAAGGCGATTTTTGTTACGGTTGTAGGAGGTCTTCAATTGCTTGCTGGTGGTGGTTCAGGCAGTATGCGATGAGGTCGGCAATGGTTGGTTCTCGATTTGTGTAGCAATTTCTGTAGCTGTTCTCGAGGGGGAGTTTGAGTTTGTATGAGGAGTAGGTGGTTGTTGAAATGTGTTTGTATGAGGAGTGTTATGGTCAGGGGTTTGAATGGTATAAGGGGTGGTCTGTTGTTGTGAAGTGTGATTTGGAAGAACAACAGTAATGTTGTATGGTGCACAGTTGTACAGTGTGCACAATTTTATGGTGTTTGGCAGGAAGTACTAGTGTAGGTTGTTGAATGCACAGTAGCTTGGCATGTTGATGGTTTGTTTGGATAGAAGTTAAAGGGAGAGCAGTAATTTACATACAGGGGAATGAAGTGATTGGTGATTGTAGTTGCTTGAAGTGGTGGAAAGAAGGCAGCTGACTGCTGTGTGTATGGTGAAGTATTGTGATGCTTGGAGTTCTATTTGATGGTGACAGGGGTTTAGTTTGGTGATGTCTGTAGTAGTTGCAAGAGGATGTGGTCAAAGCGAGCTTTGCAGCAGTTTTGTCGAAGGAAGTGTTGCTGTGAAGCTATGGTGGTGGGTTACAATGGTTGATGCTGTCAAAGTGATGTTTGAAGGAATTTTATGTACAGGCTGCTGTTGCAATGGAAATATTGAGAAGGTGATGGATTGTGGGAGGCAGGTCAAAGGTGAAGGCAGGTTGCAATATTGGGTTGTTTTGTATTCTTAGTTGCAAGGTTGTGTCAATGGCAAGTCCAGGGGGTGTGGCTGGTGGTTGAAGTATGGATGGGACAGTGTAAAGTAGTAATGGCTGTGAGTAAGTGGAGGGAGGAAGTGGTTCGTATGGGTTGGAAAGGTGTGGTGGGTGGAACAGAAGTGTGTTTGCAGTGGCTTTGGGTAAAGGAGATGTGTGAGTAGGTTGAATGAATGAAGAAGGAATTGTATGTTTGGCAGAAGGGGGTGTGCTGGTTGTTGTGGTGTTGACTGTAATGTGTAATGTAAAAGGGAGTTGAGCACTGTTGACTGGAGTGAAGTGTTGAAGCAAGATGGCAGTGAAATAGTAACAGAGAAGGGGAAATGCACAGAACAGTTTTTTTCTTTCTTCTGGCAATCAAGTTTGTAAAAGAAATTGAATTGTAAATTGTAATTGAAAATTCAAATGTAAATTGAAAAATGCAATGAATTTTTTTCTTTTGAATTGTGTATGTGTTTTTTTTTCAAATATGAAAATGCAAATGAAAATAGAAAGACGACAATAACATGCACATAAACAAATGTAAACAAAAATCACGCAAACACGCAATCTTTTTTTTTAAACACAACACACAAAAAACAAACACATACACTAAAATCAAATACAAATAATTCGAACAATAGAAATTAAAAATCAAAGCAATTCCCTGGCAACGGCGCCAAAAACTTGTTCGTCGACGGAAATTCTATCGGTTTAGAAAACCGTCGAACGAATTTTGAAATAAAATTTACCGCAAGCGCACGGTGTACGAATGTAGCACGCGGCGAATACGGGTCGATCCGCAGGGAATTGATGATTTAAATTTCCTACTCAATCAAATTATACCAAAGTCGAGAGTGTATTTAAGCTAGAAAATGAGAAAATGAACTAACTAACAAAAAGAAAAGAAATGCAAATATGAGAGCTAAATGTCAATTTAGAGAATAAATCCACTCTCTAGATCATGTAGTTCAACACATGAAATCATGATCTCTCTTTTATGGTCATTAGTGTTTTAATTGATGTGTTTATCATAAGTATGACATATTTGAGCTATTAATTAGCCAACATAAGTCATCAAACTATAACACACCCCTTAAAACACTTACTAACTTTCATGAAACTTGACAAAGAAAATGAAATCTATTTTAAGTATGGCCTATTAACTATTGATTAGAAACATAGACCATCAAATTTTAATTTCAAATCACTTTCTTACGCCATAATCATATATTGATGAAGAGGCATTTGTGTTAGTGACTGTTTAAGCATAGCCTATTTGTTGTCAACAATATAGACTATCAAATTCAAAGCAAAAACAACAAATAAAACCACTTCTTTCATCATCATTAAGCACAAAAATAGAGCATGAATTAACAAAATGTTGAAGCTACATTAATTAGAGAGCTTCATTACCCCTAAATTGAAGGGGTTTAGCTTCTCATATATGTCATTTTATTGAAAAATGTAGCTAACAACATGAAAGCAAAATGAAGAAGAGAAAGAAAGCAAAATGAAAGGAAAAATTATTCTACTTGCATAAAAGAGAAGACATCTACACTACAACATGAAAGTAAATGAACATGAAAAGGAAAGAGCATGTATTAAATTGCATAAAATAAAAAAGATTACATAAAATAAAAATGGCTAAGTAGCCATGAAAAGAGAAAGATGAGCTTTCCTTTTATTTTTGATCTAAACTAAACTAAAGAGAAGGAGGCCTAAGAGAGACTAAGAGAAGAGAGAGGCTAAGAGAAGAGAGTTACATGAAACATAAGGGGTATTTATACAAGTTAGAAACCCTAATGCATATTTTTGGGGAGTACCCAAAATGCCCTTGGAGGAAGTGTGGTGGCCAAGTTATCATTAGCTTTAATAATCCCCCACTTGAATGTACATGAATCTTTAAATGTCTTTTAGCATGTGCATGGTGAAGTATTGTGATGCTTGGAGTTCTGTTTGATGGTGACAGGGGTTTAGTTTGGTGATGTATGTAGTAGTTGCAAGAGGATGTGGTCGAAGCTAGCTTTGCAGCAGTTTTGTCGAAGGAAGTGTTGCTGTGAAGCTATGGTGGTGGGTTACAATGGTTGATGCTGTCAAAGTGATGTTTGAAGGAATTTTATGTACAGGCTGCTGTTGCAATGGAAATGTTGAGAAGGTGATGGATTGTGGGAGGCAGGTCAGAGGTGAAGGCTGGTTGCAGTATTGGGTTGTTTTGTATTCGTAGTTGCAAGGTTGTGTCAATGGCAAGTCCAAGGGGTGTGGCTGGTGGTTGAAGTATGGATGGGACAATGTGAAGTAGTAATGGCTGTGAGTAAGTGGAGGGAGGAAGTGGTTCGTATGGGGTTGGAAAGGTGTGGTGGGTGAAACAGAAGTGTGTTTGCAGTGGCTTTGGGTAAAGGAGATGTGTGAGTAGGTTGAATGAATGAAGAAGGAATTGTATGTTTGGCAGAAGGGGGTGTGCTGGTTGTTGTGGTGTTGACTGTACTGTGTAATGTAGAGGGGAGTTGAGCACTGTTGACTGGAGTGAAGTGTTGAAGCAAGATGGCAGTGAAATAGTAACAGAGAAGGGGAAACACACATAACAGTTTTTTTTTTCTTTTTTCTTCTAGCAATCAAGTTTGTAAAAGAAATTGAATTGTAAATTGTAATTGAAAATTGAAATGTAAATTGAAAAATGCAATGAATTTTTTTTTCTTTTGAATTGCGTATGTTTTTTTTTTCAAATATGAAAATGCAAATGAAAATAGAAAGACGACAATAACATGCACACAAACAAATGTAAACAAAAATCACGCAAACACACAATCTTTTTTTTTGTAAACACAACACACACAAAACAAACACATACACTAAAGTCAAATACAAATAATTCGAACAATAGAAATTAGAAATCAAAGCAATTCCCCAGCAACGGCGCCAAAAACTTGTTCGTCGACGGAAATTCTATCGGTTTAGAAAACCGTCGAACGAATTTTGAAATAAAATTTACCGCAAGCGAACGATGTACAAATGTAGCACGCGGCGAATACGGGTCGATCCGCAGGGAATTGATGATTTAAATTTCCTACTCAATCAAATTATACCAAAGTCGAGAGTGTATTTAAGCTAGAAAATGAGAAAATGAACTAACTAACAAAAAGAAAAGAAATGCAAATATGAGAGTTAAATGTCAATTTAGAGAATAAATCCACTCTCTAGATCATGTAGTTCAACACATGAAATCATGATCTCTCTTTTATGGTCATTAGTGTTTTAATTGATGTGCTTATCATAAGTATGACATATTTGAGCTATTAATTAGCCAACATAAGTCATCAAACTATAACACACCCCTTAAAACACTTACTAACTTTCATGAAACTTGACAAAGAAAATGAAATCTATTTTAAGTATGGCCTATTAACTATTGATTAGAAACATAGACCATCAAATTTTAATTTCAAATCACTTTCTTATGCCATAATCATATATTGATGAAGAGGCATTTGTGTTAGTGATTGTTTAAGCATAGCCTATTTGGTGTCAACAATATAGACTATCAAATTCAAAGCAAAAACAACAAATAAAACCACTTCTATCATCATCATTAAGCACAAAAAGAGAGCATGAATTAACAAAATATTGAAGAGAGAGCTTCATTACCCCTAAATTGAAGGGGTTTAGCTTCTCATATTTGTCATTTTATTGAAAAATGTAGCTAACAACATGAAAGCAAAATGAAGAAGAAAAAGAAAGCAAAATGAAAGGAAAAATTATTCTACTTGCATAAAAGAGAAGAGATTTACACTACAACATGAAAGTAAATGAACATGAAAAGGAAAGAGCATGTATTAAATTGCATAAAATAAAAAAGATTACATAAAATAAAAATGGCTAAGTAGCCATGAAAAGAGAAAGAGGAGCTTTCCTTTTATTTTCGATCTAAACTAAACTAAAGAGAAGGAGGCCTAAGAGAGACTAAGAGAAGAGAGAGGCTAAGAGAAGAGAGTTACATGAAATATAAGCGGTATTTATACAAGTTAGAAACCCTAATGCATATTTTTGGGGAGTACCCAAAATGCCCTTGGAGGAAGTGTGGTGGCCAAGTTATCATTAGCTTTAATAATCCCCCACTTAAATGTACTTGAAGCTTTAAATGTCTTTTAGCATGTGCATTAGCCTTTAATTTGTACATTAAAGTAGTGGGTAGGTGGAGTCCTCTATGTTCTTCACTTCGAATTATTTCCATCTTCATTCTTTTGTATCTTCTTTGTACATGCATATTCCTTCATGAAACCACTTGTAATTGAGTGTAATTTCCTACAAAATAGTATAAAATTTTCAATTAAATTTTCTCAAATTAATATATGCACAAAAATGACCATTTTGCCCCTGGATGAAGATGAATATGTGACAATTTCAAATAATATGAATTTTGGTTTAAACAAGTTAAAATACCCAATATGATCATTTATTTAATTTAAAAGAACAAATATGGTGGTAAAAATATGCACATTTACGTGCACATCAATTAGCTTTGGAAGGATGAAAAGCGCTAACTAGGGGTTTCGGCCTCTTCGAAAGCTATTACTTAAAACAAAAGGTGCAACCCTTTCGAAACCATTCCTTTAAAACAATTGACTCAACCGAAAGCCAACCAAGTCGGAAGCACTTCCTTCGAAAGCAAAGCAGACGCATTTTCAATTTAAAACAAAGTCATGCTTCGATCCCATCGGAACCTATGGTCTCGACCTAGTACCTTTCGCCTTAGTCCAATTCACTCTGTACCTTTTTCCTTAGTCCGATTCACTCTGTACCAAGTTATTGATACTATGTGCATTGGTTTCGATGGCAATGGAGGCGACAATATTTGGTCGGAACCCCTGTGCCGAAAGTGGCAAACCATGCTAAAAGCAAATAAAACTGATTTTAATTTTAAAAAGAAATTCTTTTCAACTAACCTGCCTTGTTTTTCAAAATATTATTAGTTGTTAATTTTCTTTTCCACAAGTGTTGCCAACATTTCAGAAATAAACAATTTAATTTATTTATAAAATACCCCTTCTCCTTTTATGAATATATAAAACATTTAAGTCGCATACCTTAAATAATTTTATATATTTATTAAAACACTTAGGAAAATCTATAAAAATTCCAGAAAATCATTTTAATGTTTTTTCTAACACATATTCATTTCCAACCCAAAACATATATTATTTAACAATAAATAATTTTAAACCTAAATAATCATTTCCCTCACTAGAAAATTAATATTAAATCCACATTAATTCAGAAAATTATGAAAATTGAAACACATCTCTAAAATATCATTTTTGATCAAAGTTTAAAATCACAAGGCATTTGGATGCCATTAAATAGGGTTTTCACATCAAAACATATCATAAAATCTACATGATTACACATAAATTATCAATAAGCATATATAAACAATCAATCATTCAGAAACAGCATAATCTTGCAAGATAAATCGGATTTAACCTTAAAACCGAAAACAATAAAAATTAGAGATGCAGTCATTATTCACCTTAGCTTTGAGATTATGGAGGTTGAGATTTGAATGGATTAAGTTGGATTAAGTTGATTAGTCTTATTTCCTTTGCTTTCTTTATCTTCTTCTTGCTTAATGGTGGCCGACCTCTATAATTTGATTTTTGATTTAGTAATGAACATGTATTCCTAAGGGTTTAGGGGTATAAGAATGCTCTTTTCTCAACTTTACCCTTGCCTATTACCCGTGTCAATTTTAGTTCGTGTTAGCTCATTTTAATTTATTCATGAACATGGCACGGCTACCTCTATTAATCACAAATCTAAATCCCCTAATCATGATATTATTTTACTTAGCTAATTAAATATCCTAAATAATATTACTAAAAATATAGGGTGTTATAGGATGTGTCAATATCCAGTCTTGATACATCTTACTAGGAATATTTAAAATGGTATATTCATTTTATTATGAGAAATTATTCATGATTGCAACACATTGTCAATACTATCATAAAACATACCATTTATGGATTTTCTATATTAAATATACTTTTAATTAATTAAATAACTAACATAACACATTATATCAAGTATATAATAGAAAAAAACACCTTTTATTTGAACAAGATTGATTATCAAGTTAGATATATGTAACAAAGTACATAATTACCCCCAAAGGCTTACCCCTAACTCTATTAATCTCCTATTTGCACTTATAGTCAATTATGGAATCTTATTCCAACTTGATCGATCAATTTTTTCAAAAACAATCGGGTCAATCCCTTAATGAATGAGTATGCTCTGTTGCTTTAATTATCTTCCCTGTCAATCAACTTTCTCCAATGCTAATCAACTTTCTCCAATGCCAATAAATCGCCTTTATCGTGTGGAAATATTCAGAGTACGACACTTGACCTTTAGTACGCTCTAGGTTCTTTCACGAACTATATCGCGACATTGTTATCATATAACCATGTATTGGGATTCTCAAAATTTGAAATCACCCTTAGCTCGGTTATAAATTTATGCATTTATTTATAATTCTTATACTGTAGTAGCCTTTGGTTTAATGAGCTACTACATACTGTTTGGAACAATTCCAACTTATAGTTCTTAACATAAGTTTGAACATGAATTTAGGATTGATATACTATACTCGATATCACTAATGAAGCTTGAGTCTGCGCACTCTTCATGAGGAGTTTGTCGTTTCTATAAAAAATTCTCTAGCATTTCATAAATATTTGTGAATACTTAAAATATATACATAACACTTGAGCAGGGGACACATAATGGTTATAACCATTACAAATTATATTTGCAGCAACTATAACCGTTGTTTGCAAGTACGTGGCAAATTTTGGTCATGGAAATTGTAACTGTTATTTCCATTACTAATAAAAAATTGTAACATTCAAAAATTACGTAATGGTGGAAACCCTAGTCTAATTTCCTCGTTGGTTTTTCCGCCGCCAGTCTCATTTAGCTTTTTTTTTACTCTGGTTCCCTTTTCCATTCTCATCAGTCTTTATCTTTTCCTCCCGTCTAGTCATCTCAGTTATGTCGTCTCCTGTTTTATCCTGTCCCCAATCCCCTTCTTTCCCTGATCTAGTCCCTACCCCTCTAGATCCACCTTCGGGCTTCCTTATATTACCTAAAACCGGTTCTTCTATTGATTCGGAATAAGGATTTGTAATTGTTAGATCGAAATGGTGGAAACATCAAGCCAAAATATCGCAGATGCCAAGCAATTCCAATGCCGCCCCATATAATCCTTAGCTCAAGAATGTACACCAATCTCTTGATCAAAATGTTCATCTTAATCACGCAGTTAAACAAAGTAATCTTAATCGAATTCCTCATAATGAGAATAGATCGGATAGCAAAAAATGGAAATTTTCTACCTCATCTAGTCGGTCGTGGAATGAAGTAGTCAAGGGCAATAATATTCCGATCTCTGTCCCGTTAAAGTTTTAACAACCCCGTAATTTTAATTCGATGTACTGCGCTAATGTCAGTTGAGGTCGTTCAAAATGCTAGAAAACAGTGGGATTATGCCATTGTGATTTACGTAGTTGGTCCTAAACCTTTTTATCCATACTTTGAGGATTATATAACTAGAGTTTGGAACCCTGAAGAAGATTTCTCTATTTATTCTAAGAAAAATGATTTTTATGTTATTAAATTTAATAATAAAAAAGACTGTGATAAAATTGTAGAGGGTGGTCCTTTTTACTATAATAGAAAGTTGATGATGATGAAGAGATGGTCTCTTGGGATGCGACTGAACAAGGAACTCCTCCACACTATCCTGATTTGGGTTCATTTTCCTAATCTACCACTTGATTACTGGACGAAAGAGGGGATTGGTCGGATCGCCTCGGTACTTGGTACCCCCACCAAATTAGACAAATTTATCGAATGTATAATTAAAATTGCCTATGCAAGAGTATTAATTAAGATAAACAACTCTTTTGTTTTTCCGAATAAGATCCCTATTTTATCGGAGAAAGATGAAATCATATGACAAGAAGTGTGTTATGAATGGAAATTCTCTATCTGCTCTAGCTTTGGTCATATTGAGTCTCATTGCCACTCGCTAAAGCATGGTGACCTAAAATCCCTTAGGACCAATCGACTGAAAACAACGAAATGAATATTGATGATCCCAACCAAAACAAAGATAATGTAGATTCTATGATAAATAATTCAGACTACCAAGACATTATAGTACAAGCCGATACATTTATCAATGCTCGTAATAATGGTACTAACATTAGTGAATCAATGCACTTTAAGAATAAGTCTCAAACAGTCCAGTCCGAGGTTGGTTTCCCGACTATTAATACAGACTCAATTCAAGATAATTGCTCCTTAGAATCAGATGTGATTATACAGAATATTGAGAAAAGCAATACTAAAGAAGCTATCATAACTGATGAGGTGCTTGGTGTAACTATTGAATCTCTTTCCCGTGATGAAAGAGCCAAGCAAAATCTAGATATGCAATAGACAAATAGATCTAGAGCTATGCGAAAAATCAAATCTGAAGAAGCTCCTTTTGAATTCAAAGTAATTACCTCAACTAATGTTCTAGATAATCCTGCATGGAACATATTAGTCAATCAGTTGAAAGGGAAAAACAAAAAGACAAAAAAGCACAAGACATCCGAGGTTGCTACTACACCTGCTGACAGCAGCAATTTAGGTAACAGTTTACAAATGCTGTTCCTCTTTTGGAACATCCAGGGTATGAATGCCCTACCTAAACAGTTAGAAATTAATCATTTGATTAATAGTAAAAGGTTCTCCTTTTTTGGTGTCCTTGAAAATAAACTATCTATAGATCACATTGATAGATTTATGGCTAAAGTTGATAATAAATGGAAACACTCGCATAATATCTCTACTAGCCTTAAAAGTAGAATTTTAATTATTTAGGATTCTTCTTAATGGTCAAATATCATTATTTATTCTAGCGATCAATTCATTACTTGTATCCTTCACAATGCCAATGGTACTAGTATTTTGTGTACTACAATTTATGCTTTTAACGAAGAGGCAAAGCGAAAGGATTTATGGAATTATCTTATTGAATAGTCAAAAAATTTAATCTCCCATGGGTTATGGTGGAAGACTTCAATTCTATTTTGTCACCTAACGAGAGAATTAATAATGGTTTTTATAATTCGATGGGCGACCAGGATTTTATTGACTGTATTACTTCCTCTAATCTTGTGGAGCCTAATTTCAATGGTAATTTATTTACTTGGAAGGGAGGAAAAAACTTTACATTCATCGCAAAATTGATCGAGTTTTCCTCAATTCATTATGGTTAAACATGTTCTATCAATTTGGTATTAATTTTGGAAACCATTCGTTAAGTGACCGTTCTCCTATTACTATAAAATTAGTGATTCAAAATGTTTAGAAGAAGACGATACCTTTTAAATATTGCAACTCCTGGCATCTTCAAGAGGGGTACCGGTCGGCCCTTCATTATGCTCTGTCCCAAGAATTTCATGGCAATCCACTGCATATTCTTCTATGCAGATTGAAGGCTGCTAAGTCTGCATTGGAAACATAGGCTAAAAGTAATATGCACTATCAATCTATTATTATTGTTATGAAAGAGGAGGCTGATGAAATATATAATCAGTTAGTTCAATAGCCATTGAATGATAATTTAAAAAATCTATACATGTTGAAAGATACTCAGATACATTCTTTTATGAGAAGAATTTCTATAGATACTAAGCAAAGAATGAAATCCAATTGGTTGGTTAAATGGGATAGGCCAACTAAGTATTTCTATACCAGAATTAATGTTATTAAACCAAATCGAGATAGCAATTATATTCTTAATTCATATGGTACATGGACTTCAACATCAGATAAACTAGCACATGAAGCAGTTTGTTATTTTTCTGACTTGTTCTCTTCAACACAGGCCACAAGGCAATTTCCAGGCATTACATGTAAAATAATCCTCTCTGAAAATGCAAGGAATAGTTTATGAAAGCCATTTCAACCAGAGGAAATAAAAACTGCTGCTTTTCAGATTAATGACAATAGTTCTCCTAGGCCTGATGGCATTAATTCGAAATTCTACAAAGTTCATTGGGAGAAGATTAAAGATGAAATCTATAATGCTATGAATGGCGTTCTTCAATATGGCAAAATAATAAGAGAAATCAATCATTCATTTATTTGCCTCATCCCAAAAAAACTTGATGCAATTGATATGCCCTATTTTGACCAATCTCTCTATGTAATATCTCTTATAAGATTTTAGCCAATCTTCTTTGTAATCGACTAAAACCTTATATGAATGACTTGATCTCATACAATTAGAATGCTTTCATCCCTAGGAGACTTATTACGGAGAATTTATTACATCCCTCTAGTTCCTACTCCAGCCTCTCCTTCGCGCAAGTCTCCTTTTGCGCGCATGTGCAGTGACTTTGCACATCTCCGAGGCAAGCCATTCAAAGGCTCTGAGTATGTTTTAGAGGTTCAGGCTTGAATTCGTTCTTGCGAGCGGATATTTTCTCGCATGTATCTTTCGAATTATCATAGGGTTCTTGTAGCATCCAACATGTTACAAGAGCACGCTCTTGATTGGTATGAACTATTCACCGTCGAGTTCAACGAGTCTACTCTTACATGGACTCAGTTTCGGGAACGTTTCGAGCTTAAGTTCGTTCCTGAGTCTGAGAAAGCATCTCTTGCCTGTTGCTTCCTCGAGAAAAACAAGGGAAATCTTTTGTTTTTGATTATGTGTCTTCTTTCGAGGCTCTTTCTAAGTATGTCCTTGAGTATATTATCACTCCATACGAACCTTAAGTTTGTCTCTAGTCTTAAGAAGTATTTGAAGAAGTCTTTGATGCTCCAGCTCAAGCTTTCTTTCGAGGAGCTAGTTGACTCGGCGCTTTATCTTGAAGCCGTCGAGAAGGAGATCGATAGTGGTGATGATGTTGAGGTTCGCAAGAACCCCAACAAGAAGTAGTTTCCATTTCAAAAGTCCAAGTATTTTCCTTCCAAGAAGAAGACTGGTGGTTCTAACACTCAGACTCAGTCTGGAACACCTTCCATTCGGAAGTGTTTCAATTGTGTTTCTCCTGATCATATGATTCGAGCTTGTCCTAAGCCTCTCTTCTGCGCTATTGCAAGAAGAAAGGTCATCATGTTTCCACCTGCCCTACTATTCCTGCTGGTGCCAAGTCTGGCAAGCTTTATGGTGCTAAGGATTCTGGAGGTTCTTCTTAGCCCATAGGTATATCTCTATCTATTTTGGAAGGTTCTATTTTATTTCATGACCACAGTATTTGAGTTCTTTTCGATACGGGTGCTTCACATTCATTCGTATCGAAGAAACTCGTCGATGATTTGTCTTTGGATGTTTCTTGTATGGTTACTTCATTGAGGATTGCGAATCCTATCAGGGGATCGGCGACCTTTAACATGCTTTGTGATGATGTTGAGATTGCTTTATGTGGATTTTCTTTTCGTGTGAATCTACACGTTATTTCATATTTGGGATTTGATATGATTTTTGGTATGGACTGGCTAGTGCGATACAATGCCAGGATTATTTGTTCTGAGAGAATTTTATATCTTCGACATCCAGATTCATCTACTCGGCTATCACTTGTTCTTCAGAATGTGGATAATTCCGAAGTGTCTTTATATTCTCTAGACTCACGAGATGATGATGGTATATCTCGTATTCCTATTATTTGTGGCTTCTCTGATGTATTTGAGCCTGTGGGTTTGCCACCCAAGCGGGCGATTGAGTTCCACATTGACCTCATTCCTAGCGCGCAGCCAGTTAGTCATCCTCCCACGAGGATGTCTACAAAAGAGAATGAAGAACTCAAGAAGCAGCTTTTAGATCTTGAGTCCAAGAAGCTGATTCAGTCTAGTTCATCACCGTGGGGTGCCGCGATTGTATTTGTGAGGAAATCCGATGGTACTCTTAGGATTTTCATTGACTATCGCAAGCTTAACGAGTTGACCATCAAGAATAGGTATCCATTACCTAGGATCGACGGTATGTTCGATCAGTTGAGTGGTGCTAAGGTCTTTTCTCAGCTCGACCTTGCCACTGGTTTTCATCAGTTACGAGTTGCGGAGGATAGCCTTCCTCTTACATCTTTTCGCACTCATTATGGTTCTTTTGAGTGGCTCGTAATCCCGTTCGGTTTGACAAACGCTCCTATTTTCTTTGTCGATCTCATGAATCAAGTATTTCCGGAATATCTCGATAAGTTCGTCCTTATGTTTATTGACTACATCCTTATTTATTCTAAGTCCGAGACAGAGCATACCCACCATTTGAGGATTGTCTTAGATACTCTTGTCAACATCAGCTCAGAGCCAAATTCTCCAAGTGCCACTTTTGGAAGAATAAGGTTAAGTTCTTAGGCCATGTTGTATCTTCCAAGGGCATTTTAGTCGATCATTCGAAGATCGAAGCTGTCCAGAATTGGAAGAGGCCTAAGAATGTTCATGAGATTCGTAGTTTTCTTGGATTGGCGGGTTATTACCGTCAGTTCATTAAGGATTTTTCACGTGTTATGCTTCCCATTACTAGCCTTACTCGGAAAGGCTTTCGTTATATTTGGTCCGACAAGTGTGAAGCTTCCATTCAGACATTGAAGGAACTTCTCACTAATGCTCCTATTCTTGTGGTTCCGGAGGGGAATCATGATCTTGTTGTCTACACCGATGCTTGTGGGAGAGGTCTCTGTGCTGTTCTTATGCAGAAGGATCGGGTAGTTGCTTATGCTTCTTGGCAAATGCGTCCGAATGAAGTTCGCTATGCCACTCATGGTCTTGAGTTAGCCGCCATTGTCTTCGCTTTGAAGATTTGGCGCCAGTACGCCTTAGGCAAGCACTTCATTCTCTATACTGATCATAAATCCTTGAAGTACTTGTTCACTCAGAAGGAGCTCAACATGAGGCAACAACGTTGGCTCGAGTTCCTTGCCTCCTATGACTTCGATATCCTGTATACCTTTGGTTAGGGTAAATCGTGTTGTTGATGCGCTTAGTCGCAAACATTCAGCTGTCGTTTCTATGATGCTTTCCGAATGAGATATTCTTGACACTCTATCCTTTTGTGATACTCGTGATCAAGCTCCATCTTCTGATTCTCCAATATTATTATTCAGTTTGGAAGATCGACCTTCTCTATTTGATTGTATTGCCGTGGCTCAACGACAAGATCCAAAGTTGTTGCATCTTATTCAGCTTTGTGAGTCTGAATCCCGTGATGAGGCATTATGGGATTTCAGCATTGATTTTCATAGGTGCCTTCGTAAGAAGAACCATATTATTATGCCATTTGATTCTTCACTTAGGCATGACATTCTCGATGACTGTAACCGTTCTAAGTATACCATTCATCCTGGCAGTAGAAAGATGTATGCCGACATGCATCGCCTTTATTATTGGGAAGGCATGAAGCGCGATGTGGCGAGTTATGTGAGTAATTGCATGACTTGTCAACGTATCAAAGTCGAACATCAGCCCCCTTTTGGTCTCCTTCAGCCTCTAGAGATTCCATTGTGGAAATGGGATCAGATTTCGATGGATTATCGACGGCCTACCTCGTTCGAGATCGGGCCATTCTAGCGTTTGGGTTATTGTTGACCACCTCATCAAATCAGCTCATTTCATTCCTATTAAGTCTAATAGCAGTGTTTCTCATTTGGTAAAGCTATATGTCAAGGAAATCGTGAGATTTCACGGTGTTACTGGTTCAATTGTTTGTGACCGTGACCCACTATTCACGAGTCATTTCCGGCAGAGTCTTCAGCAAGCTTTGGGAACAAAGCTTAATTTCAGCACAGCTTATCATTCACAGTTTGATGGACAGACTGAACGTGTGAATCATATCTTGGAGGATCTCCTCCGTATTTGTATTCTTGATTTCGATGGCGGTTGGGAGGATCACCTACCTCTTGTAGAATTCTCCTACAACAATAGTTTTCAGTCCAGTATCGGTATGGCTCCTTTCGAAGCCTTATACGAAAGGCCATATCAATCACCTTCTTGTTGGTTGGAATCTGGTGAGAAGCTTATTCTTGGCCCAGATTATGTTCGTGATTCTTCTGAGGAGATTGATCTTATTCATCAGAGAATGAAAGAGGCACAGAGCCTCCAGAAATCCTATGTGGACAACCGTAGGAAGCCTCTCGAATTCTCAGTTGGTGATCTCGTCTTTATTCGTGTTTCTCCTTTAAAAGGAGTTATGCGCTTCAGTACGACTGGAAAACTGGCTCCCCGCTTTATAGGACCATTTCCTATTACTGAACATATTGGCCCTATGGCTTATAGAATTTCACTTCCAGCTCATCTATCTGGCATTCATGACGTGTTTCACGTCTCTCAGCTTCGGAAGTGTCTTCGAGAGTCAGATTCAATTATCAATTCTCTTAATTTGCAAGATCTTGAGATCTCACCAGACCTATCTATTGTGCAACAGCCTATTCGTGTACTTGCTTCGGAGGTGAGACACCTTCGAAACAAGGATGTGCCGCTCGTTAAAATTCAATGGTCCGCGAACCCCAATGACCGCACTTGGGAAACCAAAGAGTTTATCGAGCGATCCTACCCTGGTTTTCTTTCTTCGCATAACAATGGTGAGAATGTCTTTTTTCTCTCAAGCTTATTCCTTTTCTTTTAATTGATGAAATTAATAAGTTGAATACAAATTCTTCTCTAGAAATTGCGAGGATGCAATTTTCTTAAGAAAGGGAGTCTGTAACAACCCTGGTTTAGACGATTATCTGTAATATTAAATTATAACGGTAATTATAATTTAATATTGGGAAATAAAAATTAATTGGAGATTTAAAATTGTTTATTTAAAAAAATGGATTTAAAATGTGAAAATAAAGTTTTGAAACTTTATTTTGATTATTTGTGTTAAAATGTGCAAAACATGATTTTAATTTAAAGAAATGCAATAATTTTGATAATTATTGCCAAATGTTTCTTGTATATATTTGTAAAAGAAGAATTTGATTTAAATTTGGTTTTCTATAAATAAAAATGAGAAATTTTGTTTCAAAATAAGTTTTGGTTGTAAAAATGTTTAAAATATGATTTGTTATATTTAATAACACAAGAAAAAGAAATTTGTGTAATTTTTGAAGTTAAAAAAAATGAAGTTTTATGTAATAATTGTGTAATTTGTGCATTTTAATTAAGATAAGATTTTTAATTTGTGATTTTTTTTTTTAAAGTTAAACAATCTTTTATTTTGATGTAAAACAAATTTTTTATATCTAAGAATATGTTATGTGATTTTATAAAGTGTAAACATTGTATGTATACTATAACTTTGTGCATATTAGTGTAAAGGTGAATTTGCGTGTTAATTTCAATTAAAGGCCAAGCTAATTAATTTTGGGTCTTGGACCATTTAGAAACTTAAACAAAAAAATAAAGAAACATCTCCTTATCTTTTTGTTGTAGTACTGTAAAAACCTTTTCTTCCAGAAACTTGAGAAAACTAGGAAACCCATTTCTCCTTCAACCCTAGCTTAAAAATTCTCTAAATTAATCCAATTATTTTTTTTCAATCAAATTGAAACTATGTTTCTCAGGTAATCACTACGAAAACCATTTCTATTTCATCAATCATAATTTTTGAGGAGATTGTTTGTTAACAATGAATTTCTTCTTTTCATGCATATGTTTCTTCTTTATATAGGTTCTACATGGCCAAATTAGCTCAAAGCTCAGTACTTTCAGCTCAAAATCAGATTTATGCACTTCATAAACAAGGTGAGTTGCTGCTCACATAATGCTAGCTGAAGCAAAGCTTCAAATGCCAAAAATATATGCAAAAATTGCTTGAAAATATTGATTTTGTTGATGTTTTTGTTTCTGTAAAAACTGTGTTTGGGTGTCACTTTGCATGCTTATATCTTTTGATTCCGGCAACGAAATGTTGCCGGATTTCTTGCATTTGGGAGCTTGAATGTTCAAAGATATTGTCGTTTGAATGTTCAAAACATTGCTGCAAAATCGACTCAGGCACAGATTTTTGCCTGTAGTTGTTTTGAGTTGCTGTAAACATGGACTGAGTCCATGTTTGAGACAACATAACTCATTCATTTCTTACTGGAATTTAATGATTCTTTTTTTAGTTTGAAAGATGAAGTTTTCTAGTATATGAATACCAATTTTGAGCTCAATCCGATGCAATTTGTTCCTCTATTTTATACTTGGAAGTTGAATCCAGGATGGTCTATACATTTGGTTTTTTTAACTGTTGCAAACATGGCCTGAGTCCATTTTTGAGATAGCATAACTCATTCATTTTAAATTGAATTTGAGTGATTTTTGTAGATTGAAGTAGGAGTGTTGAATTACTTTCCTGTAAAATTCAATGACAATCTGGGTTGGCTTGCTATTTCAAAACTACTGTCGAATTTGTACTCGCAGCTTGTTGTAATTCAGTGTTTAAAACCTTGTTTTGGTCCAACTTTGAAACGATGCAGATTCTTCGTTTCAAATCGCATTTGTTTTGTAGATCGAAGTACGAGTGTTGAATTACATTCTTGTAAAATTTCATGATAATCTGGATTGGTTTGCTATTTCAAAACTACTGTCGATCATGTACTCGCAACTTGCTGTAATTCAGTGTTTAAAATATTGTTTTGGTCCAACTTTGAAACAACGCAGATTTTTTGTTTCAAATCGGATTTGAATGATTCTTTTTGTAAATCGAAGTAGAAATGTTGAACCATGTTCATGCAAAATTTAAAGTCATTTTGAAACTGCTAACTTGTTCAAACATGCTGTCGAATATTGGGTCGTAGCTTGTTTTAAACGGATAATACTTGGTGCAATTTCCGTTATTTCGATGTTTTCTTGATATTTCTTTTTGGATTTCATACTTAGTTATTATAATGTGTTTTAAATTTTTTTTTCAAATAAATGGGCTTTTGAAATTATTATTATATATTATTTTTTAGTATAAAAATTATATACTATAATAAGAGAATTTCAAAGGCAATTCTAGCTCGTTTTCTTCAACTTAATTTCTATATAAAACACACAATTTTGCACTTCAAGCGAAGAGGAAGGAGAATTAAATGATTAGATAAAACGCGTGCTATGAAGACATGCATTTACCTTTTTAGTTAATTCCTAATCTATTCGTTTGATCGTTTTGACCTTCGGGTCTGGTTACTGATGAGATGAGGTAAACTTTGTACTGCTTTGAGTGTGGAATTGACTAGCAGTTAGTAAACAGTTTAGTGCAAATGTGTGGTATGGGACACACGTTAACACTTTACGGGTTCCTACCCGAGAATTTGTGACACATATTGCCAGTTAGTGGTGTCCAGTACCGGGCCTCCGGACCTTCGCCACTACGGTTTGTTGCATTCGGGTTTGTGCCTTCGGGTTTGTGCCTTTGGGTTTGTGCCTTCAGGTTTGTTGCCTTTGGGTTGTTGCCCTATAGTATTGCTTGTGGAGTTGGTCCTTCGTCACCGCTCGAGAGATACTTGGGTTTGTCGCCTTCGGGCTTGTGGATCCTTGTTCATACAGTACCGAGCACGTGCATCTTTTATTTCATTGATATTTTTATTTCCCTAGAGCATCGCCTTTCATAGTAGGTCTTTTGAACCACTCGATACATAGCGATTACCTTGTGTAAACTAGTGTTACCTTCATTGGTATTTGTTATTTTCCTTTTTGGCTTGATTTGGGATATTCATATCCTTTGTTTATTGAGTTTCCGATGATATGAGGTTTGTTATGATTCATCTTTTGTTAAATGGTCGAATTATTTCTTTTAGAGATATTTGTGGTACTTTATGACCTTGCATGTTCATTATCATTTAGCTAACCGATTTGTTTAGCTAGACTGACCCGTGTATTTTATACTCGGGTCAGACCGAGGTGTTTCAGGTTAGGTACATTTGGACTTAGCCTATTCTGCTTCCGCATGGACTATTCTGCTAGCTCCTTTTGTTATAGCTTTTTATGTAGTCCTTTTTGGTTGTAACTCTAATATGTATATTCTTTTGACTCGCCTGTATATTGTGGTTGCTACACCACTTGACATGTATCATTTTGTATACTCTGTGATGTATCTATATTTGTGTATATGTATGTGATGATCTACTGTTCTGTGATGTGTTTTACATTTGAGTTGTTATATTTTGTTCTATGATCTTATAGCCATTATAGTTTTGTATTAAATATCTATTGGATATGTCGATCCACTAAAAAAAATATGCTACATCTATCGACATACTCAGTAGATAGTTAAGACAAGGCTATAGATGGTCGCTCCTATCCAGTTCTATTCTCCGTATTAGCAGACGGTATTACCTTGTAATACCCTTTCCCAATGTGGATCTCAGAATGGGGCGTTATAGCTTGCTTATGAAATGTTTAAAGGATTTAATAGGAAAACCTCCAATAACATTTGCTTGAAAATTGACTTTCATAAAGCCTATGATAAAATAAATAGAGAGTTTATTCATCATATGTTGATTGCCATAGGTTTCCCATGTTGTTTGCAAATATGATATATGAGTGCATTTCTACTCTAACTTTTTCGGTGTTAATTGAAGGATCTCCATTTGGTTTTATTGAGAGTTCAAGGGGATTAAGGCATGGTGGCCCTCTCTCACCATACTTATTTTTTATAGCTATGGAGTTCCTTACAATCAACCTTGATATGGAGTATTTGAAAGGTAATTTATCCACTATTCATAATATTAATCCCATGATCACTCACTTATTATATGCAGACGATATATTAATTATGGCCAAAGCTAACATTATAAATGTTGAAAGCATTACGCACACTCTTTATAGTTTGAAATGTTTCTCTGGCCTAGATGTTAATGAAAATAAATCCATTGTATTTTTTAGTAAAGGAGTTAAAAACAAGCAGCAGTTAGCTGATATATTAAAGATAAATATTGGTAAACTACCGGTGACTTATCTAGGCATCTCTTTATCTAACAACAAGCTTAAAACTAGGGACTTTGGATGCCTAATAGAAAAAATCAACAAAAAATATAACCATTGGAATAGTAAACTACCCAATATCAGTGGGAGAATTGAATTAGTGAAAACTGTCATTCACCCAATGATCCAATTCTGGTTACAGTTTTCCCAATTTTCTATGAATGTTATTCAGAGAATCAATTTTATCTGTGCAAATTTCATCTGGAAATCTAAGACACACAAGATGAGTTGGGATGATGTCTGTAAAACAAAGAATGAGGGTGGATTGGGTATTAGAAAAATTGATGGTACGGCTAAAGCAGTGACAGTAAAAATGGTTTGGAAATATTTACAAGGAGATTCAACTTGGTCTGAGTTGATGTATAACAAATATTGCAAAAATTCTAATTTTTGGAATGTTGCCATAAATAATAGTGCATCACATACTTGGAAATTCTTACTTAAAGCTAGATAATGGTGCACATGCCTAATTGGTAGGAAAATAATGAAGGGTGAGTCCATAAATATTTGGTTAGTCCATGGATCTTCCTTGGTGGAAAAATTTGGTGAGAGTTCACTTTCTGTTTATGGTGGTAACAATAGAACAGTTTCTACTCTTATAGCAGATTATAAATGGAAAAAATCATCTTGATTATATTCCTACTCAATGCCATAATACAATGCACAATATTAAAATACATAACCAAATGCATCACGACTTCTGGTTCTGGCTCCCTAGTAGGGATGGTCAATTTTCTTTAAATTCAGCATAGAATAACATTAGAAACAAATACACAGAAGTTAAATGGTCCAGTGTTATCTGTGATAACAATTGTGCCCCTAAGATGTCGATTTGTTCTCTATTGGATATACATAACAGATTGAACACAAAGGAAAGAATCGATAGACGGAATAATGGTATTGGCGAATCCCGTGTCCTCTTCTCAAATCTAAATGAAGACAGAGATCATCTATTTTTGAATTGTTCTTATTCTCGACTTATTCTAGAAGAAATTATGCATAAACTTCGATTTAATCTTGGAAATTCATTTGATATCAACTCTATATTGGACATTATGTGCCAAAATCAGAACAACAATACCCTATCTAATCATATCATGAACGTTGCTTTCACTTCGATGATCTGGCATATATGGTGTGAACGAAACTCAAGGGTTTTTAAAGGAATAGAACTGCCAGTTCATGTTAGAAACACTCTAATTAACTAAGATTGCAAGAATCTAATTCTAAACAAATTGGTCTCAAAGAATATTAACAAAGATTTGGAACTTATCTTATCGAATTTTGAAACAAATATTGACACAAATCTTGAGTTTCTCCCTCCTTGAGCTCGTAGCTAATTTGGTTCTTCTGATCTGCCTCTTAGCTGGTGAATTTATTAGATCTCGTGAAATATTCCGACCGCCATTAATTTGGTTTGTTGGAGTTTTTTAGATCTGAGTTTTAGTAAAAGCAACTATAGTTTATTCTCTCTCCTGATGATCGCGTATTGAAGTCCTTTGCTTGATGTTGTCTCCTGTTTTGTGTTCGTTGGTTTATACACATGCCCTTCTTTTGTTGCATTTTGTATTTGTTTTATGACCCAAGATGTTCATATGGATGGTTTTGAGTCTGTTTTCCTAGTTATAACTCCTCCATCTATTTGATATCTTGATTTTCTAGCATACTTGCTGTTGTATTGTTAATATATGGACATGATATGTACTCGTTTTCCTTTCAAGACACCCATTTAGGGGGATTTCAAGGTTTTAATGAGGCATATTATGGAAATATATGCTCTTTTTGTTATATATAAAGTACCTTTTTTCAAAAATAAATAAATTGTAACGGCTATTACCATTGTAGAATGACATTTTATGGTGGTAATAACTTTTATAACTTTTTATTGGTAACTGAAATAACCATGACCTTTTCATCAAAATTACTAAAGCTTATAATCGTTAGGAATTATATTTCCTTGAAGCAATTTCCAACTCTCAAACTTCACATAATAGGTTTAGGTAAATTTCATATAAAAGTTTCAACTATAAAACAACATTATATAATTAATTTTCATTACAAACACACATACACATGTGTTATCATATTGGATTCCACAAATACCATGTAAAGTAACTTCATCACTCACCATATATAACAAACATCAAAATATCATAATTCAAATATACAACCATTCACCATATTTGACAAACATCAAAATACAAAATAACATCAAAGTATCACAACCACGAAACAAATCAAGAAGTAACCAAAAATTGATGCACCATAAATCGAGCCCATTCTAGCCCCATTCTTGTTGTTTTAATTGTTTTCGATGTTAGTTCCTTCTTAACATTGAAATGTTGCATGATTCCTTCCAGTATTTCTATAAAATGAAATGGTATACAAATACAAGAATATGTCAATTTATAAGGTAAATGCAATAAATTATGTAGAGAATAAACACACAAGGGAACTTTAGCTAGTTCCTATAATTCTTAAGTTATGTAGAGAGATAATGAACCAACAATATAATTTGCATCATGAAAATTGAAATCAAAACTGAAATTCTTTTAAATGAACCTCCACAATCCATGATCATAACTTTATCAATATAAGCAAAAGGAACACTATGAAAGTTCACACTATATAAATGTACTTTGTTAGAATTAGGAATCATATTTTGTATTGCATATATCTTCTAATTGATATGGCTTCTCCTTTAGTTCCACGTCGGTAAGAATAAGAACCAAAGCTTTCTAAGCCCCATCCTTAAAAAAAGAAACAAATTTCTAATTATAGAAACCAAGTATTCTTTCTCTCTACAAGAACACTTTAGTGTGAAAACAATACATAGTCGATAATACCAACCAAAACACAGAAATAAAGATGAAGATCATAAGACTAAGACATACTGCAAAAACCAACATTTTTAATGATTGGATATTCAAATAATTTAATTTAAAACTGAATTGTTATTAAATGTAGGTCCAAAGTCCGACTTTTTACATACATTAAATTAGGACTCGAGACTACTTCCATTTAGTCTGGATCGACATTTGAAAACAAGATGTGTAAAACTATCACTATATTTAGAGTCATAACATTTTTTCAATTTATGTATTGTACGTATTTTTTCAAAAAAAAGTGCATAGTCGAGTCTAATAGGATCTTGAGCAAAGATTTGTGATTCTGCGATGAGGATTTCATTATGAGGTGTACTATTGAAGGATTTTTGAAATTGGGCGATCCGATGGCCAAAATGACCTTGAAATGTGTGACTCCTAGAGCACCTTCTCGGATGGCGACAAAATTTATACCATTAGGACTGGAAAAATTAGATGACATGCACAGATGAGTTTTGTAGCAATCTAACATGTTGTGTGATTGTATGAGCTCAAAACGTATAGCAATTTATTTGAGAAATTTAAGTGTGTATGTATGTATGTATATATATATATATATATCTATATGTATATATGTATGTGTTTATGTTTATGTTTATGTGTATGTTCACAGCCTTTGGACTATTCTTCCTCCTCTTTTCCCACTTTTTGAAATATCCCAAATGAGAGAATGTTAATGAGTTTCAGGTCTACACTAATTCCAAGAGCTTAAAACCACTATAGATAAAGAGGTCAGAACCATTTAGACTCGTAGTGAAGAGGGATTTACATCTATGGTGGCATGGTAAGGTGCAACAATATTTAAAGGAGGCCAATTATTGTAGACATAGATTGAGTTAAGTTTATGCAGCGACTGAAGGTGAGTTAGGCCAAATAGTGCGCACCATTGAATTTCTCTTGGCGACACGCATCTCCCGATGCCAACAACCGAAGATTCGACCTGGTGCAGTTATTCATAACATCCTGATGCAGTGAAAGGGGGGCTATCAACCATTTTGAAGGGGTGACTGAAACAGATGTGGTTGAGTGCGTCACGGAGAGGATGAATAGAGGAGTGCGTTGCAACTGGTTGTTCGTCAATTCGAGGTGTGTATGTGGAGATAGATGAGAGAGGTATGTGCGTGTATGGGTTTGGGGGTGCATGACATCTACAGGCTTTTTTGAGGAATATGACACTAGTGAGGGATAAGGTAAGTAGTGGATTAATTGGTGATTTAATTATTTTAATTAATCCCATTTCAAATTATCATGTCTTTTGCATATGAGGTCCAATCGAGACGCGGCCTTCACCGTTGTACTTACAGTCAAATTTTATAGGACATAGTATGGGCTTGGAGCATATTCGAATACTTGAGAATTTATAGCTTAAGTGAGAAAAATTGTTACTTTTAATTTATATTTAAGTATAAATCCCCATAATTATATATATTGAAAAATATTTTCTAGAAGAGGCAACATAACATATATATAAGTGATTATTTCCTCCTGTTTGATTGTATTAGTAACAGAAATATTATTATATATATATATATATTATATTATAGATATTCGGGATAATTGACTAAGATCTCGTATATATAAATATTATGTTCTATTCGTATTGAATAAAGTTAGATAGAGTTGATATTAGTTTATGACATAGTTAAATTAATTAAACTCTATCATTGTTATTATATGTTTTATTACTAACTGGATGTGATGACTTTTAAAAACAAGCTAGAAGGTTTTAAATGATTAATAAGCTAGTTATGTATTTTATAAAATAGTTGCACCATTTTATAAAATGAATAGAAGAGGATATTTAGACTTTTATAGAAAATATTAAGTAAATAAAAGTAATATTTTATTATTAAATAATCGAACTATTTATTTAAATATATCTGTGAATTAGGGTGTATTGTGTGCATTAGCGTATAAAATACATTATAATAAAAGAAGGCGATGTGGTAGAGCATAATTGGGTTGTGGAGACGCACATCGCGTTTTGGTAGCAAAATGACCGGTAAAAGGATTCATGATGACACAAACATCTCTCCTGAACACTCAAGGAATTGATATGTTGACTCAACCAAAAGGACCAAATATCAACCTCGCGATGAAGATAAAATGGCAGGATGGGCAGGTGACTCGATGGAGAAGGCGACACGATGAAACGAGCAAAAACCGTGCCTTGGTTCATGCTCCAAGCTTGGAATTATTGCTCGGCTCAAATCACAGACCGGTGGACCAATAGCACTGGCCGGTCCACTGGTCAATGGCTGGGCTGAGCAATAATGCCCAAATTTGGAGCATTTTTCTTCTAAATTGACCTAATTTCCTTCGTATGACTTCTTGACGACTTTTGGGCTACTTAGAGAAGTGGTATGCAAGTCCGTACATGTTGGTATTGACCTTGGGTGGATGTTTGGACTAATGGTTTGATCTTATATCAGTGACCATACCCAGTAATGGTCCTATATCGGTGAATGTACATTGTATTGGTCTTATATTAGTGGTCATATATATTATTAGCCTTATAATATAGGCCATCCGTATTGCTAGACGATAATGAGATATCGGTCTACATTTGTGATATGCGTATTTGATTATGTGACGTTATATTTATATCCACACATGACATTGGCATTCTTTTATGGTCCGATAGCATATTATACGGGACATGACCATCGTTCTCTTTTGTAAAGATGTTATGTGAATTTGCTAAGAAATGTATGATGACTAAGGAGGAGACAATGAGATTATCTGCGTGTGGATCATTTATCACTTATGCTCAATATGGGGTATAGTGAGGTCCCACAGGGGTTTCAAATATCTAGAGTAGGTCGTATATCACTTGTGCTCGATATGAGGTACGATGAGATCTACATGAGTTCGATCAATTAAGATGTGGCTCAGGGACTACGGTACGACTAGGCACTAACTCTAATTATTTTAGACCCTCGAGGGAAATCATTGGATTACGATGAGATCTACATTGGTGTCAAATATCTAGAGTTGGTTATATATCACTTATGCTAAATATGGGTTACGTGATGTCTATACGAGTTCGATCAAACTAGATGCAGCTTGGGGTCTATGGTACAACTGGTACCAAATCTATTTATTTTGGACCCTACATATGGATCATTGAATCAAGATTAATTTCCACTTTGGACTTCACTCATTAACAATGATGAGTATCGATTTACACATACTATTCCTCGTATATCGTTAGGTTATAGACGACGCATAGTATAGTAATTGGCTGATATTGTTTTTGTGTATTTTAGGATATACATATATTGTGATATTTATATTACCCCTTATATTGGGTTATCTTTATCATAGTATATTGTTATATATCAGTCACATAATATTAGGTTTGCTCACTCTTTGATTACAGAAGAAGAGCAGGTTATGGTATGATTCCCCACTTCTGTGATGAGTTTACCTTACTTGTTTGTGGGTAGTCTGGATTATAACCGAGCCACTGTAACGACCCAGAATTTGACCACTCTTAAAAATGACATTTAACATGATTTTAAAATATAAAATATGTAAATTTATATGATTCAAACAATATTAGATAGGATATGGAAAGATAAGCATACACAAAATAATAACATTTTCCTATATCGACTAAAGTGACAAAATGCTGATTTCATAAAAGTAAGTTTCAATGGTTAAATAAATTATTATAATTAATTTATGAATGTTTATATTTTCAAACAGCAATATACAAATTTATTTTCAAATTTGGTTTATGTAACGACCGTGATTTTTGAATTACTGTCGTATTAAATATTTCAAATGGACATTTTTAAATTAAAATTTGAAAATAAAATTTACAATGAAATTCAATCACAAAAATCAGTTGAACAAAGAGTGGTAGTCATTGCAAAGTCAGTGGAAAATAACTTCAATTGCCTATCACGTGATAATAAAATGGTCCATTCAAAAAGGCTTGTTTGAACATTTTTTTGCAAGCAAGTATGAACAATTTTTGTCTAGCTGTCATCACCTATTATGTGAAGCAAAGGTTGTACATACTTTTGTCATCATCATTTTTCAAGTAGCAAGTCATTTCTCACCTCTGAGGCACGTTGCCTTAAATGCAGTTGTACCCAAAAAGTTTTTTTTGCCAGCACTTCATTTTTTACTAGTGCTCTTTTGGAGATATAGTTTAGTATAGCCTTCATCATTTCAGTTGTTTCAAATTTTTCCCAGTAGCTCTGCAAAAGTTTAATGGCATCTCACAAATTTCTTGCTTTCTCTTCGAATCTGGGTTGCTTAAAAATTTTAGAAGCAAAGTATGGTGAGTTTTATACTCACACTTCTAATTTACTCATCACTTTATTTTGCGTGCACGCCATTTTCTTTGTTTTTCTTTTCACTTCTTCATATGTAGTTATAGACCAGATCCTTGTTTTTTTCATGCACGTGTAAGTTGTTTTGCAAAGAAATTGTGCCCAGATTTTTGTTCATGCATGTGTGAATTAAGGTTACAGGCATTCATTTTTTTTTGCAAGAAGGATAGTGTTTTCAAACATTCCATTTTATACTTTAGTGACGTGTCTGCATATTATTATGTACGAGCAAGTTATAATTTGTGCACTGCTTATACGAATGGGTGAGTAGTAAGGAAGTATGGCCAAAGATTTTTACAACATACAAATATATATATGGTATAGAAATCAGGTTCAAGATAATTTGTTGTTGTTTTGTAATTTGCCATGCATACATACATACATACATATATATATATATATATGTATGTATATATATATATATATTGGTTGTCCGGGAAGCAATACGTGAAATCATTTTTGCCAAGTCTAGGCTATTTTTCACCTTCAAGTATGCACGTTTTTTTAGTGTGCACATGCTAAAGCTTTTTTTTAATGTAACAACATTTTAGTGTACGTGTGAAACTTTTTGTAGTTACCCAAGCCGTGCATTTTAGTGTACTTATGAAACTTTTTGTAGTTACCCAGGTTGTACGTGTGTTCGTAGCCATATACTTACTATCTTCATGTGTGACATCAGTGAAATATTCAAAAATAAAAATGGTCCTGGACACCACATTTTACAAGTTTACAAGTATTTATATATGCATGCACAAAAAAAAAACGCGAACATATTTACAAGCATTTTTGACCAAAGATGTACGTGTTTTGTGTGAAAATGTTGCATAGCCGAACTTCCTTGGCGTGTAAGTTTGTGCATGCATATTAAAGTATTAACTGCATTTTAGAAAAATAAAGTGCCAGGTCATTATTTATTTGTTAAACCATTTCAATCTATTTTGTACATCATTTTTCTTCCAAAGGTGTTCGCCTGCTTGCTACATTGCATTGCCTTTGAATCCATTTGTGCACGTAAGGGTGGTCTAGACTAATTGTTAATTCATATGGGTTAGCCTGCATGCATGGAAAAATTTAGTATAGGTTATGCTTGGTTTACATCGTAGCATGCGTTTATTTATATCAAGTCCATACTTCAACATTATTTTAATTACATTTTAGGTGAGTGCAGGTATATGTTACACGTAACATGTCAAGGCTGTGCAATAAAAATTATTTATAAGCAATGCAGTCTAGTTATTAATTTATTTTGAACCGGTGTTACGTTTTAAAATGTATTTTGTTGTCGTTATTTTTATAACGGAATTTTTATACCGGTTCTATATTTTTGAAGCGTGTTGTTTTGATGATATTTTTGACGAATAAAAATTTCTGTTGTTTTGACTTCAGTAACCGTCAATTTTAAAGTGGATTTTCAAGCGGTTATCGCGCAACGCTGAGTTGATATCCATTTTTACGGTGTTTTGTGAAGCGCAATTTCCTTGTCGAAATTGCTATGGTGGTTGCTGTTTTAATCACGTGTTTTAAAATTCGTTTTTAAAATAAAAATTGTTTCCAAAAATTTTACAGTTTGCGCTTTCAAAAGAATGAGGAAGCGATTTAAACGGTTCAGCAAAATTGAGGACTATGAACCCTCACTTTTACCGATTCGCTTAATTCCGGACTTGTCCGTTTGAGAAAGTAAAATGTTATTTATTTAAAATACATAATTTTGCACTTTCAAGGAAACGATGAAGAGATTTAAACGATTTAGCAAAAGTGTGGAGTATGGAACCATACTTTTACTATTTCGGTTAATTCTGGACTCATTGATTGAAATATTTGATGATTGATGATTTTGATGATTTTATTTGGCTTTCGATCCACTATGCTGGACCTTCGGGTCATATGATGGACCTTCGGGTCAAATACTAGCACTAGACCTTCGGGTCATATGTTGGACCTTCGGGTCATTTGTTGGGCGCCAAAATTATGATGACAGTACTTGGTAGGCTTCGACCATATGTTGATGCACGTGCGGCGTAGCTGATACTCGCCATCTGTTGGGATCGATCCATCTTTTATGTTGATTTTCTAGTCATCTTATTTTTATTTCTAGATTTTGCGACTGTTGATTTTCTAGTTATCTTATTTTGATTTCTAGATTTTGTGACTGCCGATTTGTCTAGTTATCTTAATTGATTTCTAGATTTTTGTGTACTGCTGCTTTGAATTCAATTGTGAATTTGAAAGTGGATTTTGATGATGTTTAATGGGATTTCTTCTTTTAAATTATGTTGATTACTATGTTGTATAGTCTCACCCGAGATTATAATTTTGTGTATAGTCTCATCCGAAATTATAAATTTGCGTAATGCTGTTTTGAATTCAATGGGGAACTTAAAAGCTGATTTTGATGGAGTTTAAATTGAGATTTCTTCATTTAGACTATGGTGATTATTTTTGTTGTACAGTCTCATTCGAGATTATGATTATTTGCTTAAGTGTTGTTTATCATACACTTATTTCTGAAGTTTAAATTAGACCGATCCGTTTATTATTTTCTTTTAAATAATACTCGGTCAGACCGAGTTATTTCAGGATAGTCGCTATCTCTGATTTTGTTGCCGCTTCAGCTTTTGGGATTTCACTCCATCTTTTGTCTAGTCGTCGAGGTGTACTTTCGGTGTATTGCCTATTGCCTCATGTGTTGATACGCTAAGATTTTGATCAATGACAATGTGCTTCAACAAAAAGGAAGAGATATGCGCAAAGATAAAGAAAGAACGATGAAGACCAAGAATAAACATAAGTATGATTTTTATATAGGTCTTAGTATTATTGTTAAAATCTATCCTCAAGAGGCTTGCAAAAACACTAGAACACATTTTATAAGTTTCATTTTTTAATACACATTCACTGTGCACAGTTTAGTAGTTCAGTCGACTGAACAGGGATGACCAGTCGACTGAACCTGTTTCAGTCGACTGAAACACCCTGCTCAGTCGACTGAATTTTGTTCTTGAAAATTTTACTTCATATTTTCAGTTGACTGAATTCTATGTTCAGTCGACTGAATTTGAACCTACGAATTTTCTCTGAATGGACACCTTCTTCCCTCCAAGAGTTGCAACAATTCACCAATGGAAATGGAAGCATCTCTTGTCTGCACCCTTAGCCAACAGATGCACCTCTTCTACATGTATAAATACATAATTCTAACATCTTCAATTCACCGAATTCTCTTGCTTTAATCTTACTATTTTCTTGAACATATTATCTAGAAATTCTCAAAGCACTCACAAATCTATTGCTTGAATCACTGCTTTGTTTTTAACATTCTTTTGATTCATAGCAATTCACATTTCCTAAATCTTCACAAACACATTGCATACTCTCGAGGATAAGATTATAGGAATATTGTACTACATTAGACTCATTAGTGTTGATAAGAACACAACAAGTCGAATATTGTTTTTTAGTAATTGAGTTGAAGTCCTCTTCGGTAGTTGCGGCAAGAAATCCCGTTCGTTGTTCGGGTAAGTTGTAAACCTATTCCTCCGGGTTAAGTGAGGGTTTTAGTTAGTAGGATTCCTAAGTGAAGCTTAGGGACTGGACGTAGGACTAGAGGTCTGAACTAGTGTAAAATCCTGGTGTCTACCTTGCTTTTACTTACCTTATCTACCTAGACTTCCGTTATTCCATATTACACGATCCTACCGCATAGCCTCTTTCAATTGGTATCACAGCAAAGTCGTCCTATAACCATAACACCGTTATTAGACATATTGATAATATGGAAAATAACGCAAGTACAAGCACAACATCTGCCTATAGTTCTACATTTGCGGAAGGACAATCTACCTAAAGACCTCCTCTATTCAATGGACTAAACTACAACTATTGGGCTACAAGGATGAGGATTTATATGCAAGCAACAAGTTTCGAAGCCTGGAATGCTACTCAAGCAGAGTTCGTTGTACCCACAACCGATTATCCTACATGGACACAAACTCAAAAGAATGAAGCTAGTGCAAATGCCAAAGCTATGAATATGCTATTTTGCGCCCTGGATATAAATGAATTCAACCGTGTTAGCATATGTACTACTGCATATCAAATATGGGAAACACTTAAAGTCATACATGAAGGCACAAACAAGGTTAAACAAACAAAGATATCCATGCTGAAGAATCAATTCCAAAACTTTAGAATGCGACAAAATGAATCCATCAATGACATGTACTTGAGATTTCAAGACATTCATCATGCTTTAATCGGACTAGAAGAAAATACACGGACTTTGACATTGTGTCTAAAGTTCTAAATTCACTCATTGATGAATGGGAAAGAAAAGTACTAGCAATCGTGGAAGCAAATGATCTATCTACAATGAAACCAGAAGAATTGATTGGAAATCTTATGTCGTATGAAGTAAATATGCAAGCTAAGAAAGATCAAGCTCAAGAAAGAAAGATGTTGTTTTTCATGCGGAAAAGGTAGAATCAGAGTCTGAAGATGAGGATTTAGCTTTCATAGCCAAAAATTTTAAGAAATTGTTAAGGTATAGAAAAGGAAATAAAAATGGATTCAATAAGAATTTCTTGAACAAACCTACATCCTTGAATATAGAATGTTTCAACTGTCACATCAAAGGTCACATGCACAAGGATTGCCTAGAGCAAAAGAAGGAGAATCAGAAAGCTCTCAACAACAAAAACAAGAGAGAGAAATTCAAAAAGAAGGCATTCTCTATAACATGGGATGATTCATATTCATCTTCATCTGAAAGTGAAAATGATAGTGACAATGAACAAGCGAATGTATGCTTTATGGCTCAAGAATCTGAGGTTAGTAATTTAACTTTCGATGATTTAATTGAAGTAAACACTGAACTTTTTAACACAATAAAAACTCTTAAAAAGAAAATCAAAGAAACTCGTGAAAATAAAAAAAAAACTGAATTTGAAAGGGATATGTTAAAAGATGAAAAGAAAATTTTAGAAGAAGAACTTGAAAAGGCTCAAGAATCTCATTCAAATTCGGAAACTCAATTATCACTTTTAAGTCAAGAAATCGAAACCCAAAAGACAAAGAATGATATAATTGTTTCTGATAATCATGAGTTAAAAACTAAGATTAGACAAATTGAGTTAGAAAATAATAGTCTTCAAGCTAGACTAGATAACATCATTAAAAATGTTTCTAACTTTAACAAAGGAAGAGAAAATTTATCTAAAATTTTAGAAAATTCTCAATCCTCTTCAAATAAACATGGATTAGGATATAAAAAGAATATCAATTAGACCGTTAACCAAAATACTTCATATAAACTATTCAACAAAAAAAAGCCAAATATATCTTATTTCAAAATATTTGGATCAAAATGTTTTATTTTAAATACAAAAGATCAACTAAGTAAATTTGAACAAAAGCCGCCGAAGGAATTTTTGTAGGATATTCAGAACGAAGTAAGGCATATCGAGTATTTAATAAACGAACAAACGTAATCGAAGAAACCTTACATGTATCTTTTGATGAGAATTTCAACAAAGAATTAAGTATAAAAGATGATGAAGAATTTATAAATATAGAAAATACAAATCTTGAAAATTGTAATAATGAACTAAGATCGTCATCAAGAATATTACGAGATCACCCTACTCAAAACATAATAGGTGAAATCAATTCTCAAGTTAAGACAAGAAATCAACCAAATCAAATGGGTCATGTAGCTTTCATTTCTACAATAGAACCTAAAAATCCTAAAGAAGCATCAACAGACGATTACTGGATTATTGCAATGCAAGAAGAATTAAATCAATTTGAACGTAACGATGTTTGGGAATTAGCTCCCCGTCCGAATAATCAATCTGTTATAGGAACAAAATGGGTTTACAAAAATAAAATAGATGAACAAGGTAATATAATTAGGAATAAAGCTAGACTAGTAGCACAAGGACATAATCAAGAAGAAGATATTGATTTTGAAGAAACTTTTGCTCCCGTTGCAAGACTTGAAGCAATATGTGTTCTATTAGCTTTTGCATGTTTTCACAGTTTAAAACTTTGTCAAATGGATGTTAAAAGTGCATTTTTAAATGGTTTTATAAAAGAAAATGTATACGTAGAACAACCTCCTTTATTTATACATGAAAAATATCCAGATCATTTATATAAATTAAAGAAAGCACTATATGGTCTTAAACAAGCACCTCGTGCTTGGTATGAAAGACTTAAAAGCTACTTACTAATTTCGGGATTTCAAATTGGAAAAGTTGATCAAATGCTTTTCATTAAAAATACTACTAAAGATATTTTAATAATTCAAGTATACGTAGATGATATTATATTTGGTTCGACAAATGAAAATTTATGTAAAGAATTTTCAAATATAATGACTAAGGAGTTCGAAATGTCTCATATGGGAGAATTATCATATTTTCTCGGACTTCAAATTAAACAATTAACAAATGGAATTTTCATAAACCAAGAAAAATATTGTGCTAATCTAATTAAATGTTTCGGAGTGGAGAACACTTCTGCTAAAACTACTCCTATGAGTACCACTACTCATCTAGATCGAGATGAAAATGTCAAAAGTATAGATCAAAAATTATTTAGAAGTATGATAGGTTCCTTACTTTACTTAACCGCTAGTAGACCAGACATAATGATGAGTGTATGTTTATGTACACGTTTTCAATCTAATCCGAAAGAATCACATTTAAGAGCGGTAAAATGAATTATGCGATACCTTAGTGATACTAAAGATTTTAGTCTTTTCTATCCAAAAGAGTGTCCATTTGAGTTAGTATCATTCGATGATGCTGATTTTGGTGGATCTCGAACAGATAGAAAAAGTACAAGTGGTACGTGCCATTTCATCGGAAAATCACTTGTATCTTGGTTTAGTAAGAAACAAAATTGTGTCACTTTCCACGTGTGAAGCGGAATATATATCAGCCGCCTTAGCATGTACTCAAGTTATCTACATGCAACAAACACTTAAGGATTTTAATACAAATTTAACAAACTCTACAATATATTGTGATAATACAAGTACAATAAATTTATCTAAAAATCCGATTAATCACTCTCGTACAAAACATATAGATATTCGTCACCATTTTCTACGAGACAATATCGAAAAAGGAATCATAAATTTAGAACATATTTCTATCGAAAATCAAATTGCCGATATATTTACTAAACCTTTATTAGAAAACTCCTTTATAAAGTTACAACGAGAATTAGGAATAATCTCTTTTAAAGATATTTTATAAATTTATCAAATTTTTTTTTACAATTCAGTCGACTAAATCTATATGCTCAGTCGACTGAATGAAAACTATGACTTTCAATTTATATTTTCAAATAATGATACATTATAAATAATAATATAAGGGTTATCTCTAATCCATACATTTCCAACTGATTTATTTTAACCATTAAATCTTTGATTGGTTAAAAAAATTTGATAAATTATCACCACAATATTTTTAGAATATTCATCCTATAAATACACGTCTAACATATTTTCATTTTCACAACTCATTTTCACTTACAAAAAATTGAAAAGTTGATATAAAAATGTCCTCAAAGAACTCATACTCCCCAATCAACATCACCTCTTCGGTCGATAACGCACCAACATCACCCAAACTTCCTACTCCAACACCAAAGCATGAGCCAGTCTATAAATGGGACAACTATCGAACTGGCTACACACCGGAATCGAAGAAGGCTAAACGTGGTCTTTTTATCTCACCAGATACGAAAAGAAAGATTGATGATATTCATCACTTTCAACAACAACAAATTGATCTTCCACCAGAATTATATTTCAAACAAAAAGTAACGGCTAGACGATTAAGCTTCCTAGAGCAAATCGGTTTACATTTTTGTGGCTCAAAGAAAAACGAAGTGACCGAGCCTCTACCTCGACCGGTTAGTTCGTATGATCCGTCTTCGTCTTATCGTACACCAGTCGATCCCATAAATCCTTGGATGTCGCCAAAATCTCCTCAATATAGTCCAAATTCATGGGACAAAACCTATATGGCGAATGAAGGAAATAAAAAATAGTCCATCTCCAAAAAAATGATTATTTCGGTGGCCAAATCATGTTATTATATTGTATTATGTCTATACAATTGTAATTGTTTATTGAATTTTTTTTAAAAATATAGAATTCCAAAAACTCAAGGTTCAGTCGACTGAACCTTACTGCTCAGTCGACTGAACACTAGGCAGAAAACAAATAAACAACAGTTCAGCCGACTAGAAAACTCTGTTCAATCGACTGAATTTAACATAGAAAATTTCGGCCAAAATTTCAGTCGACTGAATAGACTTTTTCAGTCGACTGAATGCCAATTTCCAGGCAACTTTTCCCTTTTATCCACCAGTTTTTTCCCTTTTATCTTCACTTTTTACCTTCCAAAAGTTCTCTTTTCCCCATTGTTTTCCAAAACCCTATCCCCCAATTCACAAATTACTCTCAAATCTCACGACAAATGGCCCCAAAAAGATCAAGAGCTTCTTCTTCTTCATCCTCCAAGCCAATTGATGCTCGAATTGCACAATGGCTCTATGATGGCGTAGCAGTAATGAGGTGGAATAAAATTAAGAATTCTCGCATTTTCGAGCACGCCTTCGTTGATTTTCAAAGCCTTCAGACATACAACATCCAAGCATTAACGAATCGGGAAGGTTTAACTTCTCTCTTTGATTTGAAAAGAAACGACCATGCAATAAATCATATCATGGTCAAACTATTTTATCCAAATCTTAATCTTGGACACCAAACTCCAAGAAATCCAAATGATAGTGTTTGGAGTATGGTTTGGGGGAAGAAAGTTTGGTTCTCCTTAGATCGAATGACACACATTTTAGGTTCACCTAATGTAGCGAGAAAGCTTGATGAGGTAGAATTCAATCCATTCGAGATAACATAAACCATCAATTTCTGGATGATAATGTTAATATTCCAGATTTTAAATCCACTTCCCTACAACCTAGAACTAGAATCCTTCGCAAATCTCTTATGAGAACAATTACTCCACGAACGGGTTCATATGAACTTGTCTACCCAACCAATTATCGAGCTCTATACGCTATTTGGGGCAATATTCAAGTCAATTGGGTTCAACTAATCCTTGATGATTTTCTCACATTTAGTAATGGAAAAATGCGAACTATATATTTTGGAGAATATATCATGAGACTTCTCCTCAATGTTGATACGCCATTAACCGAGTCCGAGAATACAATGGTCCATCAAATTAACCAACGGACAATAAGCCTTATGCAACTCCCGGATAGAGCTCCTCGCATTATATCTCTTGCCGAATGGGAAGCTAGGCATCAAGAATAACAACAACCTCCACAAGCTCCACATGAAGAACCTTTCGACCGAGAAGATGAAATTCGTATCATTGAGCCAAGTTTTACTACCAATCAATCGTTAGGAATTTTATCAAGAAATCAACAAATTCTTGATAATCGCCTCAAGAAGGTAGATCACAAACTTGATAAAATTAAAGGATTCTTCAATAAATTATGGGATGCCATCTCATGCTCAACTTCCACTACCGCTTCAACATCACGTGGTAAGCGTCCTGCACCTACATTCACATGGACATCATCTGAAGAACATACAAGCAGCAGCACGAGTGGCACTAGTGGTGGTCAAGGAGGAAGTTATAAACCTCCCACAGGTGGACCCGTTATCCGCGAACCAAGGGGAGGGAGAGAAGCCTCATATGATTGGGACAATTATGAATAAACTCTTTTATGGTTTTATTATTTTTTCAGAAACACTAATCACAAGGCTTGTATAAATAGTCTTTTATGTTTCATTCATGCTACATTTTATGTATTATTCATTCATGCAACATTCTACATTTTATGCTACATTTTTATGCTATATTCTATGCTACATTCTTAAACGATAGACATGCATATCAATGATTGTTTTGACAATATACTTCTGTGATTATTACTTCCTTTTTGTCGATGACAAAGGGGGAGAAATCTATGTTACTAACCTTGTTCTGTAGAAAAGATAGTGCATATATTCAGGGGGAGGAAATAATCTCTACACACATGAGTATTGTCATCAATCAAAAAGGGGGAGAATGTTGATACGCTAAGATTTTAATCAATGACAATGTGCTTCAACAAAAAGGAAGACATATGTGCAAAGCTAAAGAAAGAACGATGAAGACCAAGAATAAACATAAGCATGATTTTTATATAGGTCTTAGTATTATTGTTAAAATCTATCCTCAAAAGGCTTGCACAAACACTAGAACACATTTTAAAATTTTCATTTTTTAATACACATTCACTGTGCACAGTTTAATAGTTCAGTCGACTGAACATGGATGACCAGTCGACTGAACCTGTTACATATATATAAACATGTACAGTTTCAGTCGACTGAAACACCCTGCTCAGTCGACTGAATTTGTTCCTAAAAATTTTACTTTATATTTTCAGTTGACTGAATTCTCTGTTCAGTCGACTGAATTTGAACCTGCGAATTTTCTCTGAATGTACACCTTCTTCCTTCCAAGAGTTGCAACCATTCACCAATGGAAATGGAAGCATCTCTTGTCTGCACCCTTAGCCAACAGATGCACCTCTTCCACATGTATAAATACATAATTATAATATCTTCAATTCACCGAATTCTCTTGCTTTAATCTTACTATTTTCTTGAACATATTATCTAGAAATTCTCAAAGCACTCACAAATCTATTGCTTGAATCACTGCTTTGTTTTTAACATTCCTTTGATTCATAGCAATTCACATTTCCTAAATCTTCACAAACACATTGCATGCTCTCGAGGATAAGATTATAGGAATATTGTACTACATTAGACTCATTAGTGTTGATAAGAACACAACAAGTTGAATATTGTATTTTAGTAATTGAGTTGAAGTCCTCTTCGGTAGTCGAGACAAGAAATCCCGTTCGGTTGTTCGGGTAAGTTGTAAACCTATTCCTCCAGGTTAAGTGAGGGTTTTAGTTAGTAGAATTCCTAAGTGAAGCTTAGGGACTGGACGTAGGACTAGAGGTCCGAACCAGTATAAAATCCTGGTGTCTACCTTGCTTTTACTTACCTTATCTACCTAGGCTATTCCGTTATTCCATATTACACGATCCTACCGCATAGCCTCTTTCATCGTGTAGTTTGATGTCTATGTATATGTACATCGGGTTCATGTGAACTATCGATTGTTGTAGCATGTATCCAGACTTGTCTTCCGCTATATATATGATATTTCTGTTTTGATGTGGTTATATTTATCGATGTTGTTGTTATTATGAGTTGTTCTGGATTTTTCTTTAGCCACCGTAGTTTCGTTTTAGATTTGGATTGAATTTATATCTTTGGGAGTAATTTACACAACTCCTATCGATGTAATCAATACTTGTCTAAGGCATAACTTACGGATGATCGCTTCTAACAAGCCTTATTCTTCGCAATGGCAGATGTTATTCCTTATAATAACCTTTGGTATTATGAGCATAGAGGTAGGGCGTCACAGCTTGGTATTAGAGCTGAGATTCAGAACAAATTATAATAAACACGGAACATAAACAGAATGGAACATGTGTTACAACTATTCGAGGGTTTTATTCGTGCCTTTCTAATCTATTCCTTCGTTGTTCTTAAACTTTTATCCTCTTTCACACGTTAGAATATGTCTAGGAATATATTTCATATTCCCGTAGTATTCCATTTGTTAAATTCTTTATAAATCTTGAGTTGTTTTAACTACGCCTAAGGGTTTCAAATCTGGGAAGCTTAATGTTGCTTAAGCTTCTAGTGGTTCTTCTCAGCCCAAAGGTATTACTCCTTCTGTTTTGGAAGGTTTTATTTCATGTCAAAGGAGCTTGTTGATGTTATTCCTTTGGATGTTGTTAGTCTTTGCGACCCTTTGAGGATTGCGAATCCTATTGGTGGATCCGTTACTCTTGGTTTGTTATGTGTTGATGTTGAGATTATTCTATGTGGTTTTTCCTTTCATGCGAATCTGCATGTTATGGTTTTGATATGATTTTGGGTATGGATTGGCTCGTCCGTTATGAAGTTCAAATCCTATGTCCCGAAAGAACTTTATATCTCAAGCATCCCAATGCTATCGAGCAGTTATCTATTGTATTTCGAAGAATGGACCATGATTCTAATGCTCTTATTTCTTCCTTCGAATCGGAGGATGTCATAGATAATACCCCGGTTGTTTGTATTTTTTCTGATGTTTTTGAGCCTATTTCGTATTTGCCGCTGAAGAGGGCAACTGAGTTCCGTATTGATCTTATCTCTGGTGCTCATCCTGTCAGTCATCCTCCCACGAGGATGTCTGCTAAGGAAAATGAGGAACTCAAGCAACAGTATTCAGAATTGAAAGCCAAACGATTAATTCATTCTAACTCTTCTCCCAACTCGATCTTGCTATCGGTTTTCATTAGGTACGAGTGGGGAAGACACCATTCCACTTACCGCATTCCGCACTCGTCATAATTCTTATGAATGACTTATTATGTCATTCAGTTTGCCCAGCTTATTTCGTCCATTTTATGAATCGAGTATTCTACGAATATCTCGATGACTCCATTTGTGTATTTATTGATTTTGGATGAAAATAGCAATTTAAAAATTTTGCGAATCTTTTTCATAATATTTATTTACAAGTATAATTGGATTTGTGTTTATCATATAGAAGATGATTTTTTGATTGTATTGCACATTGAGTGCTTTAAGAATTCTGGTCGATGCGCTTGATCAACGTTATCGATAAACGCTTTGATGAGATAATTTGACACAATAAATTTACAAAAAGTAAATTTTTCTAGAAAATGATTTCGTAAATATAATTGAAAGTTTGGAAGTTTTAGCTATTCGGGAAAGAAGATTATTTGAAATAACTCTTTTCCGATACTCTTATCCTTGTGATTCCTGAAGGGAACCAATACTTCATTATTTGTACCGATACTAGCCGTATTGGTTTCGTTGCTGTTCTCATGAGAAAAGATAATAGTTGCCTATGCTTCTAGACAACTAAAGCCTAATGAGATTCGTTATGCTACCCATGACTTGGAGTTAGCTATTATAGTCCTTGCTCTAAACATTTAGCGACATTATTTATTGGGCGAGCGTTTTGTTCTCTTCACTGATCACAAATATCTGAAGTATCAATACACTCAGAAAGAACTTAATTTGAGACAACAGTGTTGGCTTGAATTTCTAGCTTCTTATGATTTCGATATTCAGTATACCCCTGGTAAGGGTAATCGGGTTGTTGATGCGCTTAGTCACAAGCAGCAAGTTGTTGTTTCCATGATGCTAGTAGGATGGAATATTTTGGAAGCTTTATCTCTTTGTGATATTAGAGACCATCCTTCATTTTCTGATTCTTCCATGCTTTTACTTAGCATGGAAGCTCGTCCTAGTTTGTTGGATCGTATCGTCGATACCCAGAAATAAGATCCATATATTGATTATCTTATTCAGAGTTGTAAATCTGGATCCCGAAGTGATGATATGAAGGATTTCGATATTGATATTCATGATTGTATTCGAAAGAAGGGTAGGTTGATCGTACCTAATATTTCTAATCTTAGAAATGACATTCTTGAGAACTGTCATCATTCTAAGTATACTATCCATCCGGATAATAGTAAGATGTATGCTGATTTGTAACGCTTATTCTTTTGGGAAGGTACGAAGCGTGATGGTGCAAGTTGTGTGAGTCCTTGCATGACTTGTCAACTTATTAAAGCTGAACACCATCAACCTAGTGTTCTTTTGCAGCCTCTTAAGATTCCATTATGGAAATAGGATCAGATTTTTATGGGCTTCATTGATGGTCTACCTCGTTCGAGGTCGGGGTATACTAGTATTTGGGTGATTGTTGACAGATTGACCAAATCAGCCCATTTTATTCCTAACAAGTCCAATCGGACCGCTTTTTGTCTTTAGTGGTAGTTGGGAAGACCACGTATCTCTTGTTGGATTTTCTTATAACAACAATTTCCAATCCAGTATCGGTATGGCTCCTTTCGAAGCCCATTACGGAAGACCGTATCGATCACCATCTTGTTGATTGGAATAAAAAAAATTAGTTCTCGGCTTCGATTATATTCGTGAATCTTCTGAGATAATTGATTTTATTAGACAGAGAATGAAAGAGGCTCAGGACAGGTAGAAATCTTATGCTGATCATCGTAGAAAGCCTTTGGAATTTTCTGTTGGTGATCTTGTGTTCATTCGTGTTTCCCGGATGAAGGGTGTGGTGCGTTTTAGTAGCTCCGAGAAATTGGCTCCTCGTTATATTGGATCGTTTTCTATTACGGAACGCATAGGCCTGTTTTTTTATCATGTATCGCTGCTAATTGAGTTTTCGGGAATTCATGACGTATTTCATGTATCCCAGCTTCGTCGATGCCTTCGAGATTCGAATTCTATTATTGATTCTCATATGTTGCAAGATCTGAAGATCTCACCCGACTTGTCTATTATGCAAAATCCTATTCGTGTGCTAGCTTCGAAGGTTAAACGCCTTCGAAATAAAGGAGTCCCGCTTGTGAAAATTCAATTGTCCGCAAACCCCAGTGATTGCACTTGGGAAACCAGAGAATTCATCGAGCGTTCTTATCCGGGTTTTCTCTCCTCTTCGGGTGGGGGTGAGCATTCTTATTCATCTTTTCTATTTTTAATCTTTGTTGAGACGAATTTTTTGTGTATTAACCGCTTCTAGTATGAAAATTGCGGGGACGCAATTTTTATAAGGGGGAGTCTGTAACGACCGTGATTTTTGAATTACTTTCGGAGTAAATATTTTAAATGGAAATTTTTAAATTAAAATTTGAAAATAAAATTTACAATGAAATTCATTCACAAAAATCAGTTGAACAAAGAGTGGTAGTCATTGCAAAGTCAGTGGAAAATAACTTCAATTGCCTATCATGTGATAATAAAATGGTCCATTCAAAAAGGCTTGTTTGAACAAATTTTTTTTTTGGCAAGAAAGTATGAACAATTTTTGTCTAGCTGTCATCACCTATTATGTAAAGCAAAGGTTGTACATACTTTTGTCATCATCATTTTTTGAGCAGCAAGTCATTTCTTACCTCTGAGGCACGTTGCCTTAAATGCAGTTGTACCCAAAAAGTTTTTTTTTGTCAGCACTTTATTTTTTACTAGTGCTCTTTTGGAGATATAGTCAGTATAGCCTTCATCATTTCAGTTGTTTCAAATTTTTCCCAATAGCTCTGCAAAATTTTAATGGCGTCTCACAAATATCTTGCTTTCTCTTCGAATTTGGGTTGCTTAAAATTTTTAGAAGCAAAGTATGGTGAGTATTATACTCACATTTCTAATTTACTCATCATTTTATTTTGCATGCACACCATTTTCTTCTTTTTTGTTTTCACATCTACGTATGTAGTTATAGACCAGATCCTTGTTTTTGTAAGTTGTTTTGCAAAGAAATTATACCCATATTTTTGTTCATGCATGTGTGAATTAAGGTTCCAGACATTCTTTTTTTTTTTTTGCAAGAAGGATAGTGTTTTGAAACATTCCATTTTATACTTTAATGGCGTGTCTGCATATTATTATGTACGTGCAAGCTATAATTTGTGCACTGCTTATACGAATGGGTGAGTAGTAAGGAAGTATGGCCAAAGATTTTTACAACTTACAAATATATATATATGGTATAGAAATCAGGTTCAAGATAATTTGTTGTTGTTTTGTAATTTGCCATGCATATATATATACACACACACACACTTGGTTGTCCGGGATGCAATACATGAAATCATTTTTGCCAAGTCTAGGCTATTTTTCACCTTCAAGTATGCATGTTTTTTTAGTGTGCACATGCTGAAGCTTTTTTTAATGTAACAGCATTTTAGTGTACGTGTGAAACTTTTTGTAGTTACCCAGGCCGTGCATTTAAGTGTACGTGTGAAACTTTTTGTAGTTGCCCAGGTTGTATGTGTGTTCTTAGCCATATACTCACTATCTTCATGCGTGACATCAGTGAAATATTCAAAAATAAAAAGTGGTTCTGGACACCACATTTTACAAGTTTACAAGTATTTATATATGCACGCACAAAAAAAACGCGAACATATTTACAAGCATTTTTGACCAAAGATGTACATGTTTTGTGTGAAAATGTTGCCTGGCCGAACTTCCTTGGCGTGTAAGTTTCTGCATGCATATTGAAGTATTAACTGCATTTTAGAAAAGTAAAGTGCCAGCTCATTAATTATTTGTTAAACCATTTCAATCTATTTTGTACATCATTTTTCTTCCAAAGGTGTTCGGCTGCTTGCTACATTGCATTGCCTTTGAATCCATTTGTGCACGTAAGAGTGGTCTAGACTAATTGTTAATTCATATGGGTTAGTCTGCATGCATGGAAAAATTTAGTTCAGGTTATGCTTGGTTTACATCGTAGCGTGCGTGTATTTATATCAAGTCCAGACTTCAACATTATGTTAATTACATTTTGGATGAGTGCAGGTATATGTTACACGTAACATGTCAGGGCTGTGCAATAAAAATTATTTATAAGCAGTGCAGTCAAGTTATTAATTTATTTTGAACCGATGTTACGTTCTAAAACGTATTTTGTTGCCGTTATTTTTATAACGGAATATTCCGGTTCTATATTTTTGAAGCCTGTTGTTTTGATGATATTTTTGACGAATAAAAATTTCTATTGTTTTGACTTCAGTAACCGTCAATTTTAAAGTGGATTTTCAAGTGGTTATCCCACAACACTGAGTTGATATCCGTTTTTACGGTATTTTGTGAAGCGCAATTTCTTTGTCGAAATTGCTATGGTGGTTGCTGTTTTAATCACATGTTTTAAAAATCGTTTCTAAAATAAAAAAAATTCCAAAAATTTTACAGTTTGCGCTTTCAAAAGAATGAGGAAGCGTTTAAACGGTTCAGCAAAATTGAGGACTATGAACCCTCACTTTTACTGATTCGCTTAATTCCGGACTTGTCCGTTTGAGAACGTAAAATGTTATTTATCTAAAATACACAATTTTACACTTTCAAGGAAACTATGAAGAGATTTAAACGATTTAGCAAAAGTGTGGAGTATGGAACCACACTTTTACAATTTCGGTTAATTCCGGACTCCTTAATTGAAATATTTGCTGTTTGATGATTTTGATGATTTTATTTGGCTTTCGAGCCACTATGCTGGACCTTCGGGTCATATGATTGACCTTCGGGTCAAATACCAGTACTAGACCTTCGGGTCATATGTTGGACCTTCGGGTCATTTGTTGGGTGCCAAAATTATGATGACAGTACTTGGTAGGCTTCGGCCATATGTTGATGCACGTGTGACGTAGCTAAAACTAGCCATCTGCTGGGATCGATCCATCTTTTATGTTGATTTTCTAGTCATCTTATTTTTATTTCTAGATTTTGCGATTGTTGATTTTCTAGTTATTTTATTTTGATTTCTAGATTTTGTGATTGCTGATTTGTCTAGTTATCTTAATTGATTTCTAGATTTTTGTGTACTGCTGCTTTGAATTCAATTGTGAATTTGAAAGTGGATTTTGATGATGTTTAATGGGATTTCTTCCTTTAAACTATGTTGATTACTATGTTGTATAGTCTCACCTATCATCCGAGATTAGAAATTTGCATAATGCTGTTTTGAATTCAATGAGGAACTTAAAAGATGATTTTGATGGAGTTTAAATTGAGATTTCTTCATTTAAACTATGGTAATTATTTTTGTTGTATAGTCTCATTCGAGATTATTTGCTTAAGTGTTGTTTATCATACATTACTTCTGAAGTTTAAATTAGATTGATCCGTTTATTATTTTCTTTTAAATAATACTCGGGTCAGACCGATTTATTTCAGGATAGTCGTTATCTCCGATTATGTTGCCACTTCAGCTTTTGGGATTTCGCTCCATCTTTTGTCTAGTCTTCGAGGTGTACTTTCGGTGTATTGCCTCATGTAGTTTGATGTCTACGTATATGTACATTGGGTTCATGTGAACCATCGATTGTTGTAGCATGTATCCAGACTTGTCTTCCGCTATATATCTGATATTTCTGTTCTGATGTGATTATATTTATCAGTATTGTTGTTATTATGAGTTGTTCTGGATTTTTCTTTAGCCACCGTAGTTTCATTTTAGATTTGGATTGAATTTATATCTTTGGGAGTAATTTACACAACTCCTATCGATGTAATCAATACCTGTCTAAGGCATAACTTACGGATGGTCGCTTCTAACAAGCTTATTCTTCGCAATAGCAGACGTTATTCCTTATAATAACCTTTTTTATTCTGAGCATAGAGGTGGGCGTCACAGCTTACATAAATAAATAGTTTAACTAAAACGTCGAAATGTGACCATAAAACATTTTGTCGAAAATCAACTTTTTTTCGACTAAAAGTTATCATAACATTTTCGCACCATTATTAGCATGTTTTAACGTTTATATTGCACAATTTAAATAATAAAACAAGATACTTTTAGTAAACATGATTAGAAAATTTTAGAATATAATTAAGAAAAGTAAGTAAGTAATTAACAAAAGTAAAAAGTAAACATCAAATCACATCAAAATCATGCCAAATCTTCTCTTTGGCCACGTTTCCATCCAAATACATTTTCTTAGCTCTTAAGTTACTATGAGATTAAGTAAGAAGTGATAAGTAATGGTAAGTGTTTAAAAAGTAAGTTTACTTTAAGTTTAAGTAAGGTTATTTTGGCAATTTGGTAAAGAGATATTTTGGTAACTTGAAACGTTTGCCCCTATGAATAGCCATGCACACCTTTTCCATTCTCACACAAACCATTCTCTACTCTTCTGCTTCTTCCTTAGAGCTTTAAAGCCTTCTTCTCTTCAGTCTCCTTGCTAACCTTTTCAAAAGCATATCGAACAAAGTCAAAACCCCATCAAACTTTGCCAAAGACCATAGAACATCACCAAAACATGGTTTAGAATCTAAAAAATTGAAGAATGATGGAGAATGGCGGAGAACTTGTTATGGCTGAGCCTTACAGATGTTTGGAGGTGGTGGCCGAGCACTTTGAAGCATGGCGGAAGAGTTTAGGTGATGGTTTGGTGAAGTAAAGATAATTTAGTAAAGTTTTGTTGCATATGAATGTTGGTAGGAAGAATTGGTCACGCTAAAGATGAGTATTCAAAATCTTAGTTTATTTAAATAAAATCTAAGTTGATAATATATATATTAAATTAGAAATTAATATGTTGAGTATTGGTTGATATTGGATGATAACTTGGTTGCAAATTGGTTGATTATGTGATTGTTTATATAGTTGATAACTTGGTTTGATAAAGATGAAGAAATGATTAGTAATTAACCATAGTAAATTAAATTAGAATTAAATCCATACAAATATGTGTATGGAAATTATTTAGCCTCTTAATGATTTTAAACAATCTAAAAAGGTTAAAAATGATATTATAACAATATAATATTATAAAATGAAATGAAATGAAATGGAATATGAGTTTGAAATATAAAAATATTGTTTAAAATGAGTGTAAAATGATTTAGAAATGTTTTATAAACATTTAAAAGTGTTTCGAAGAAGTTTGAAAAGAAATTGAAAAATAAGTCAAAACTTGGCGCGTTGCATAACGGTAGTTCGCGATTTCGCACTATAAAAGTTAAATGAATGTACAAAGTGAAATATAGCTTGGAATTCTTCGAGATAAGAATTTTGTGGTCTATTATATCCATAATTTTCCAACGAAGAAAGAAAATCAAGAATTCATTGAGTAGATTTTATAATATGTCCAAAATAATTTTCTAAAAACATTATGGTTTTGCAGTTTGAAATCCAAAATGGGATTTCTTTATAAATGATATTTTTAAATAATTAAAAATATGAAATAAATTCAAAAAGTATTTTAAAATATTTTTAAAGAGATTTAAATTGAAAAGTTGGATTTCTAAATGATATAAAAGTCTTTTTGAAGAATATAGCTTTTAAAACACTATTTGCAACACTTTTTCCAACGCTTTTCATGCCAGTTTTAAATAACCTTTGACTTAATAATAAAACTTAGAAAATCATATCTCGCCTCGTCACATTGGCGAGTGATAAAGAGACATCATACTCGTCTCATCTCATCGACAAGTATTAAATGGCATCGTAACTTGTCTTATCTCATCGACAAGTGAAAACATCGTGATGGTTCCTCATAAACCATAAACCTTAAAGTAGAAATCTCGAACCATAAAACTCGCCAAATATCGGCCTTCCCATATAATTCCTAAAGAATTCTTTCCCAAATTTTTGTGAATAATTTTAAAAGAATAATTACGTATTTTAACGACAATTTGGAAGTTGTAATAAGAGTTTGAATAAATGGTTAAGGGAAATTGTTTGTTACATTTAAGTAAAAAGTGAAGAATATTAAATATAATAACAAATTGAGTTTCCAGAAACAACTAGTACATTTTTCCCACCTGTGAGAGCTAAAGGTAAAAAAAGTTGTGTAACTAAGGTTAGGAATAGAGCAACCAGTGCCCTGAACTTACCCAGCCTTAGCCTTATCCTTTAGACGAGGGGTGGAACAGATCGAAAGGAAAGCCCAGATGCTCTAAAAAGATCATATTTAAGTTTTTCCAAGATAAAAAGAAAACAAATTCTTTGAATGCTAATCAGCCACTTTACATCATTTTATCGATGATTAGTACGAAGGAACTGGGATCAGATATGGGTGATTCCTATCCGAAGAACCGGGATCGGATTTGCGTGATTCCTATCCGAAAACCCCTTCAAACTAATTTTCGAAATAAAACATATTAAAGAAAAAGATCTTCATGATTTAGGAGTACTTGCTACCAATCCCTGGAGTTGAAATTTACCATATCTAAGGTGGTAGTAGTGCTATGTTATGAAAATCTTCGATTTGCGAGAATATGATTTGAAGTTAAGAAAGAAATCTTTGATTAAGATTTAATGAATGATTTGGGAATATTTCCCTAAGCTAAAAGTTATAACTTGAATATAAGAAATCTTTGATTAAGATTTAGTGAGTGATTTGGAAAGGTTTTCCTAAGTAAAAGAGAAAATGATTAGAATTATCTCAATATCTAAAGAGGTTTAATAAATCAAATGGTTTAATAAATGAGGCTTAATGATTCCATATACTCTTAAAAAGCAAATGGAATAAATTGAAAAGAATATATCTAATAATGATATTTGATTTAAGATTAAGTAATTGATCGATGATTGACATCCAGAATATATCTAATAAAGATATTTGATTTAAATAAAAGATTAAGTAATTGATTGATGATTGATATTTACATAAGAACTTAACATCTTTTAAGCGATGATTGGCTTCGAAGGAACTGGGTCAGATTTAGGTGATTCCTATCTGAAAACCACTTCGAACCAATCTACATTCGAAGTAAAATTCGTTTGAAGACAAATGATTTTGAAGATGGAGATCTTCATGATGCAGGGTTGTTTTCCATTAGTCCCTCGAGGTGAAAATTACCATATCATATGGGGCAGCAGTGCTCTGTTGTGAAAATCTCTAATGCAAGGACTTCTCGCTACTAATGGAGTATTGAGAGTACCTTGGTTTGTTCTGTTCCTGGACAACTTTCATGGACGAAAGGATGACATTGCATTCTAAATTGCATTGAGTGATCTCTATAAAACATATATCTACAAGGTGGTGGAGAAAGAAACTTCTCTTATCTTAGCACCTTTCTCTAAGACATACAAGCTCGGAGCTTATATGTTTGTAGAAATATATCATGTGATTATGGAATGGAAATATGGCATTCAAAGAAGAAAGAAGATGTGTTATGTGAAATATAATCGTTTACCTCGGGCTTCATCATCCGAAAATGACAAAAACTGGGTAGAAGCAGCGGGGCTAAGTGGGGCTCCCATTAGGAGATGTCATCATCCTTCTAGATTACTCTACACATGTCTAAGTATGCCCATTAAAGATCGGTGATGACCGATGCGATGACACATTTGGTACTATCCAAGAAGGGGTAGGCCGGTTCTGTGTTGGTTTAGGCGTCGAGTATCTCGAGCCTAGGTGCATCCCTCTGGAGGTGTACTGTCGGAAGGTACTCCCTCACCTTATCATTTATATGGAATCCATTTTCCAATAAGTGCCTTCGGACTTGATTGTAGAACCTAGTATGCCGGAATTTAATAATATAACAATTTTAGCTAAGATTAATAAGTTTATTTACAAATGTTTTTGTAACGACCCGTATTTTAGCTATTTTAAATTATTGAATTTAATGTAATGACTAGATAAAAATGGGTAGAAATAAATTTTTTATAATTTACTATTGTAGTTTATTGATAGTTAAGTTGTTTAAATTTAATTTTGGAAATTTTTGAATATTGAAATTTTTAATTAATGTGAATGAAATAATATCAGAAATTGATTTAAATAATATTAACGAAGATGAGTAACATTAAAAATTGGATTTAAATATGAATAGTTTTTTTATATTCTAATTGACGGGTAAAAATAGCCATTTTGGCAACTGTCTCGGATTCTGACGAAACGAGTTTCATCGGATCCGTAATAATGAATTATTATAGGATTTCAAGTTTTGTAGCGTTCGGACTTGTCGTTTGGTCATGCGAGCTTGAAACGTGTAGAATTTAAATTCAGAATTGAAATAAAATATTCAAATTCGAAAAGCTATGTTCTGCGTACGATCGAATTAGGCCTTGGGACTAGTTTCATTATGTTCGAAATGGGGTAAAATATTATGAACGCCGGGTGGCACGTTTCATTTGGAGTTCGAGGTTTCGGGCGGTTTTAAGCGAGGTAATTTATAATTTAAGTAATAATATATATAAATAAAATGATATTACACGTCCTTATTTCTAGCCGTATACCACTCTTTCTCCCCGTTTTAATTTCAAATCCACAGCCGATCTAAAAAGAAAAAATGCCGATCATTTCTTAGAAAAAAAAGCGATCGAATGAAAATGCCGCGATCGAAAAAAATAGCAAATCGACATCACCAGCTGAAAAAAACGAATCAAATAAAAAGAAAGGGGGAGACGACGCATCGACGTGGAAGGAGTGCGGAGGCTCGCTTGGGTTCGATGGCAACAAGGCAAAGTAGGGTTCGTGCATGCGTGATTTAGGGTTTTTGGCTCGATGTGCACGCGCAATCGATTGTGAGGAGGTTTTGGCTATGGCAAGGCTCGTCGACATGGGATTCGACGTGTGGATTGAGGAGGAAGGGTGAGGTCGCGGTCGATGGTAGGGTTGCAACGTAGCTTGGTTGAGTGGTGGGGTTTTGCACGCTGAAGGGCTGTATGTGAACTTTGAGAGGAAGGTGATGTTTTTTTTGCTTTGTTTTTTTTAATTCTGTTAGTTATTAATTAAACTTTAATTATACATCGATATTAATAAATTCGTATCTCGTTCGTGCAAGATCCAATTCAGTCGAAATAGATTTCCTTGGAATTTTATTGTTGTCATCTACGCATTTGAATAATTTGGAATTTATACGAAGCTGGAAACATTTTCAGTTTCAGAAAAGGTGAGTGTTTATGCTCACGGTTGATTATTTTATTTTTATGTTAGTAAATTTTTTATCGTAAAGTAATTTAAATTTATTGATGGTTGTTGGATAAATTTAAATTTAATTGACATCCAAATTTATTGATAGGATTTAAATTGATAGTTAGATTAAATTAGAATTTAACTGCTAGCAAAATCCCTGATTTTTGATAATTGGTTGATGGTTGTGATTATTGACTATATGGTTGATTGATTGTGATGGACGAAAATTGGTGGATGTTTGAATGATTAAATGATTAATTATTTTGATATACTCTGTTAGGACCCTGTATATTATTTATAATATATAAAACTGTAAAATAACTTATTTCGAATAAATTAAGAAATAGGTTGAAATGATATGTAACTATGACATTTATTTTGGATTAAAATAATATATATCCATCCCTTGAAATTAAATTTGACTAAGTGATTCACTTGGCCATAGGTTAGAGAATTATTTACGGACACTGATTTGGTTAAATTAAATGATTTTAAAAATTTATTTTGAAATTATTTAAATGATTTGATTTTAAGAAATGGAAAATTCAAATTTAGGAAATCAAATTATTTTCGAATTTGACCTCAAAATGTTGAAATTTAATTTTGATAAACAAAATTGTTTAAATAATTAAATTTGAGAATTTGAAGTTATAATCAAAATATGATTTGGATTTCAGAAGTTGATTGTTTTAAAGATTGGATTTTCATTCAAACTTTGAATATGGCTCAGTAAAAGTGATAAAACGATAGTTTGAGATTTAGCTCGAATTCGAATCATATTTAAAAATTTGGATTTTTAAATTGGATATTGAAGAAAATTTGATTTACGTGTTTTGAAATTGATAATTGGAAATGGACTCGGTATTGATATAAATCGAAATGGTTTAAAATTTGGGATTGAAGTTGAAATTAATTTGTAATTGGAATCTAAATTAATTTGAAATTGGAAGTGAAATTAATTCTTAATTGGAAATTAAATTCGACTTGAAATCAGAATTGAATCGAGTAAATCAAATTGAAGTTGTTTTTGATTGGATATTTTGGAATTGAATCAGTTTGGCTTGGAAACTATTTTAAATAATTTATTTTAGTATAAACTATTTTCCCAACTATTTTACTATATAAACCATTCTATTTCTCAAACTATTTTCTACTAAACTATTTAACTATTTTCTAAAATCCAAACTGGTTAAAAGGTGGAATGTTTATATTTAAATCTTGGATTTAAATGTTAATTGGTTAAAGTGAATTTTTACTAAAACTGTAACTTGAATCAAGTTTGAAGCGTAATCGATATATCAAGTTGAATTGACATTGTGAAGTAAAATATGATTTTTGAGTAAATATGATGAGTTCAAAAATGTTTGGACCTTTCAAATGAATATGATATTTTGATATCAAGCACGAATTGTTTTGAAATGTAAAAGAACCAAACCGGTGTGTAAAATGACGATTGGTTGTTAAAGAGACCGGGGCCTCTTATTGGCATACTCTCTGTCTATATTGAAACCACTTTGATAACCGTGTTCGCGGTGGATGATATCCAGAATGTAGTGGTTGAATTGGCAATGTTTACTGGAATGAAGTAAGAGAACGATGATGGATAGCCTTGACATTCGTGTCATAATTAAAATGACTAAAATAGGAGCCTATGTCTGGCCAATAAGGTTAGCTACCTCTAGCGACGTTGATCTCTCATATTATAATTGTGGTTTCAAATTCGATGGGTGCATCTTATTTGTCGTTTGGATTGATTGTCGCAGTCGACCACGGGTGGGTTACGACCAGGCAGAATGGGTAAACTGGTAGAATCCTACCTTGAGCATTGCCTCATGTGCCTTGTCATACTTATCCCCATACGAGCCCATTACGACTTTGGTTTAAATTGTAAAATGTGTTAAGGTGGATCAGTGTAAAGCTATAACGCTATTTTGATATTTACTTTACTGATAGACATTATATATGATAGCGTGTACTATTATATATATGTAAATAGTTTAACAGATCCTTAGGATATGAAAAATCTCGTAACATCTCTTAAGTTATTGCACTCGTATTTATGATATTAATTTGTAAGAGTATTTTAGTCCTGACTCGAGTATTTTGTCTTTTCATTACACTCGGGTCAGTCTTGAGTTTTCTTTGAAGCGTATTGAAGACTATTCTCTGGAGCACGAAGACAGAGTTTTGGTATATTACTATTATTATTATCCCCTGCATCGTGCTATTCTGCTGTATTGATTATTTATCCTTGATGTATAGATTTAATTCTGATAAATGTGTATAGATTATAATCGGATGTATAGTAAACAACTTTTGAATTATTTATTTGATCATTATATTTTATCGTTTCCGCTATAAGATTCTACGTTTTGTTTTCTTCTCCTCTTCTTATTTTACTTGCTTAACCCATTGATTATCTACATTCCGGATTGTTTAAGTCCAACATGTGTGGTTTATTGTCGATTCAAACCTTTCGAGATGTGGGTCATCACAGTTGGTATCAGAGCGAAGGTTTAGCAATAACCTTGGCTTCATGGCGTTTGACTCATTAGAGATAAGGTAGTAATACCCTAGAATGAGTCTGTTTGAGCGTACATATATATGAGAAAGCGTCCTTGTTAGTGTTATAAAATGTTTTATATTGTGTTTACTTATCCGTTGAGTTGTTTATGAATTCTGGTCGATGTGCGGGACGCTGTGTTATCGATATGGATTTCTAAACACTTAAACGAGGCAAGTGGACATAATATTGTTTTAAAATTGAGTAAATGAAATAATTTTACCTAAATTATTTGATATATACAAAATGGTTATTAATGAAATTATTGTTAGGAGATGATAATATTTAGTTATCATCGATTATTGGTTGAATTAAAATAAAATGAATACTTTGAAAAATTTCTTTTATAAAGAATTTGATAATTAAATTAAATTGAAATATAATTGCAACAAGAATTGGTTAAATTGACCAAGTTGTAAATTAATGGAATATTTTGATAATAAGTTAAGGAAATTTGTATAAGTATATTTATAATATAGCTTATATATAGAAATGATTTTAAAAATTTAGAATTTTGGAATAAAATCCTTTTGTTTCCAAAACTGTTTTTTCAAAGCCTTAAAAATTAATAAATAGTATAATTTGAAAGAGTTTTGACTAGAAAAATATTTTGAAAATATTTTTGAATAAAACGAAAACATTAAACTCGCTTGGTTGTAGGGAAATAATTCTGGGATGACTGCAGCATCGCTAGTATTCATTTTTCGAGTTTCTGAGTGAGAATTTCTATCAAAAGAAATTTATTTTCGATTAAAACAAGTTTTGATTGTGAAAATATTCTAGGTGATTTAATAAATATATGTAACAGTTTTGAACTTAATTGAAGTATATAAGGAATAAGTTTATGACATAAATTTAAAATAGTGTAGAAAAATTTAAGTTATAAGTTATAAATTTGACTTGGAGAATAAAAACCAAATTTAAAATGGTTAAAATTTTGGTTAAACAAAATAAATGATTTAAGAAATATTAAATTTATTGATCTACTAATATGAAATAAACAAAATATAGTTTAGCTTATGAAAGTTTAAATAAAATTGAATTACATTTGAAATGAAGTTAATGAATGAATAAATAGTATAATTTATAGATTTGAGAATATTAACTTAAGACAAATTTTAAATTTGTTAAATTTGAATGATTAGAGGAAAAAAAATTAACTTGAATAGGACTAAATAAAATGAGTAATGAATCAAAAGGAAATGAAGTTTAACTTAATATTTAATAAATTGAATTGGATATTAAATGAAATTAGATAAACTAGTAAAGTGGATTAATCTCATTTGAGCTATAAAATGAATTAAAAATGAATAAGGACTTGAATTTTAAAATGAGATGTAATTTAAGTGTGAAGGAGAATAAATAAAGTAAATGAATGTAAGAAAAATTTAGTATTAGTAATTGGATTTGATTTAAAATTGGATAAAGGAAATTGCAAATGCAAGTAGAGTAGTTTAAATAAAAATTTAAATGTTAACTAATATAGTATGGAATAAGTTATTGAATAAAAATTTATAAGTTAAAGTGGACTTAAGAGAAGCTGAATGAATTAATTGTGAAAAAAGGGGTTATTAATATCAATTGAGTTATAAAAAGTTATTGACTTTAGTGAATTAATAATATTAATTTGAATAAATGAAGAGAATCGATGAATTAAGAATAACTTGAGATATAAAGTAATAATAATAAAGGTGAGTTGTTGTATAAAATATTTATAATAAATTTAGATAATTTAAAAATGATGTTAGTATACAATAATAATAATAAGATATACTAAGTGGAAATAAAATAGATTTAACTTAAGCATGGTTAAGTGGAATATTTTTTTTACAAATGATTTATAAATGGATTTAAATGAAATAGGTTTATAAAAAAATGGGTGAATTGGAATTTCACAAATTGAATTGAATAAAATTGAATAATGAATTTGCAACGAATGTTAATAAATTTAAAGAAATCTGTAAATTAAATTTAAATGTTGATGAAACAAATGTAAATAATTGGAACAAATCAATTAAATGTAAGTATATTGAATTGAAATAAATCAAATATGAATGAATGAATAAAAATGGATTGAAACCTAATTTGTTGAATGTAAATTAATTAAAAGCAAATGAATTGAATTTAAATCCATTGTATGATTAATGAAATAAATATTAATTATTGATTGTGAATCAATGTAAAATATATGGAATGTGGTATGGAATTAAATTACTTCTTAAGTGTAATTAATTATATGAATGATTGAAATGAAATAATGAAAGTGAAGAAAGAAAAATGAATGCAACTATAAATGAATGTAAATAAATAAAATGTGAATTCATTAATGTTGACAATTGCATGCAAGTCAATTTGAAATAAATAAATTTAATTAAAATCAACGAATGAGAATCTAATTGAATTAATGGAAAATGAGCAAATAAATTGTTAATAAAAATTTAATGTTAATAAGAATAAGAGTGTATGAATTAAATATTGACATTGCAAATGTAAATTATGATAGTATGAACTGAATTGAATAAATATTGATTTGTCGGATGATTTGTTTTGTTGTAAACCCTTATCTACTTGTTTTGAATGCATATGATGGTTTTATGGTTGCATATTTGTGCTTGCACTTGAGATTTGGAATCAGAATGCATGTTTTATACTTATTTGAACTTATAAATGTTCTACATCTTCTTATAAGTGACAAACATTTCAAATTGATTTGAGATAGGCACATGCGAAGATCGTTAGATGTATACGTGGATTATTTTATGCTTTGCTTGCTTAATACGAGCGAACTCGCTCGTATTATTTATAATAAGGTACATATCTCGGATAACATACCGCGATTTTATATTTTTGCCCTTTGGGATGCCTCATCATTGAGATGAGATGTATATCTGATATATATTGGTTAAATTTGTGTTATATATTGAATTGTCAAATTTTTCCGATCGAGCCGCGAAAAGGACTCTACCGAAATTTTCCGTAAATCCAGGAGTTAGAAATTTTTTGAAGTTTTTAATTTTTATAACTTAGTTGTATATATATGTTATACTTTTTTGTAAAATCATTATCAAAGTAGTGTGGCGAGAACGTACTAATGGATTTGTAAATAACATTTGATGTTTTATAAATTGATAATTTTGAATAAATTATTGTATGTCAAATTCTTTACTTAACGCCTTTTCGAGACGAAAAGTTTTGAATAAGGGAGTATGTAACGACCCATATTTTTAGCTATTTTAAATTATTGAATTTAATGTGATGACTAGATAAAATGGGTAGAAATAAATTTTTGATGATTTATTATTGTAGTTTATTGATAGTTAAGTTGTTTAAATTTAATTTTGGAAATTTTTGAATAATTGAAAATTTTAATTAATGTGAATGAAATGATATCAGAAATTGATTTAAATAATATTAATGAAGATGAGTAACATTTAAAATTGGATTTAAATATGTATAGTTATATATATATATTTATTTATTCTAATTGATTGGTAAAAATAGCCATTTTGGCCACTGTCTCAGATTTCGACGAAACGAGTTTCGTCGAATCCGTAATAATGAATTGTTATAGGATTTCAAGTTTCGTAGCGTTTGGACTTGTTGTTTGGCCGTGCGAGCTTGAAACGTGTAGAATTTAAATGTAATATTTAAATAAAATATTCAAATTTGAAAAGTCATCTTCCACATACGATCGAATTAGGCTACAGGACTAGTTTCATTGTGTTCGAAATGGGGGTAAAACATTATGAATGTCGGGCGACACGTTTCATTTGGAGTTCGAGATTTCAGGCGGTTTTAAGCGAGATATTTTATAATTTAAGTAATAATATATATAAATAAAACGATATTACACGTCCCTATTTCTAGTCGTATACCACTCTTTCTCCCCTTTTTAATTTCAAATCCATAGCCGATCTAAAAAGAAAAAATGCTGATCGGTTCTTAAAAAAAAGCGATCGAATGAAATGGTCACGATCGAAAAAAATAGCAAATCGACATCACCAGCTAAAAAAATGAATCGAATAAAAAAAGGGGGAGACAGTGCATCGATGTGGAAGGAGTGCAAAGAATCGCTTGGGTTTGATGGCGACAGGGCGAAGTAGGGTTTGTGCGTGGGTGATTTAGGGTTTTGGGTTCGTTGTGCACGCGCGATCGATTGTGAGGAGGTGTTGGTTATGGCAAGGCTCGTCGACGTGGGATTCGAGGTGGGGATTGAGGAGGAAGGGTGAGGTCGCGGTCGATGGTAGGGTTGCAACGTAGCTTGGTTGAATGGTGGGGTTTTGCATGCCGAAGGGCTGTACGTGAACTTTGAGAGGAAGGTGATGTTTTGTTTTGCTTTGTTTTTTTTTAAATTCTGTTAGTTATTAACTAAACTTTAATTATACGTCGATATTAATAAATTCATATCTCGTTCGTGCAAGATCCGATTCGGTCAAAACAGATTTCCTTGGAGTTTTATTGTTGTCATCTACCCATTGGAATCAATTTGGAATTATATAAAGCTGGAAATATTTTCAGTTCTAGAAAAGGTGAGTGTTTATGCTCACGTTTGACTATTTTATTTTTGTGTTAGTAAATTTTCATCATAAAGTAATTTAAATTTATTGATGGTTGTCGGATAAATTAAAATTGAAATTTAATTGACATCTTAATTTATTGATAGGATTTAATTGATACTTAGATTAAATTAGAATCTAACTGCTCGTAAAATCCCTGATTGTCGATAATTGGTTGATTGTTGTGATTATTGACTGTTTGGTTGATTGATTGTGATGGACGAAAATTGGTGGATATTTGAATAATTAAATGACTAAATGATTAATTATTTTGATATACTCTGTTACGATCCCGTATATTATTTATAGTATATAAAACTATAAATTAAATTATTTCGAATAAATTAAGAAATAGGTTGAAGTGATATATACCTACGACATTTATTTTGGATTGAAATAATATATATCCATCCCTTGAAATTAAATTTGAATAACTGATTCACTTGGCCATAGGTTAGAGAATTATATATGGACACTGGATTAGTTAAATTAAATGATTTTAAAATTTTGTTTCGAAATTATTTAAATGATTTGATTTTAAGAAAAGGAAAAATCAATTTATGGAAATCAAATTATTTTCGAATTTGACCTCAAAATGTTGAAATTTAAATTTGATAAATGAAATTGTTTAAATAATCGAATTTGAGAATTTGAAGTTATAATCAAAATATGATTTGAATTTTAGAAGTCGATTATTTTAAAGATTGGATTTTTATTCAAACTTTGTATATGGCTAAGTAAAAGCGATAAAACGATAATTTGAGATTTAGCTTGGATTTGAATCATATTTAAAATTTTGGATTTTTAATTTGGATATTGAAAAAAATTGATTTAAGTGTTTTGAAATTGATAATTGGAAATGGACTCCGCATTGATATAAATCGAAATGGTTTAAAATTTGGAATTGGAGTTGAAATTAATTTGTAATTGGAATCTAAATTAACTTGAAATTTGAAGTGAAATTTATTTTTAGTTGGAATTTAAATTCGACTTGAAATCAGAATTGAATCGAGTAAATCAAAATGGAAATTGTTTGGATTGGAAATTTTGGAATTGAATCAGTTTGGCTTGGAAACTATTTTAAATAAACTATTTTAGTATAAACTATTTTAAATCTATTTTCCTTAAATATTCAAACTTTTTTTTATTTCCCAACTATTTTATATAAACCATTTTATTTCTCAAACTATTTTCTATTAAACTATTGAACTATTTTAAAACTATTTTCTAAAATCCAAACAGGTTAAAGGGTGGAATGTTTGTATTTAAATCTTGGATTTAAATATGAATTGGTTAAAGTGAAGTTTTACCAAAACTGTAATTCGAATCAAGTTTGAAGCGTAATCGATTATCGAGTTGAATTGACATTGTGAAGTAAAATATGATTTTTGAGTAAATATGATGATTTCAAAAATGGTTTTGACCTTTCAAATGAATACGATATTTTGATATCAAGTACAAATTGTTTTGAAATGTAAAAGAACCAACCGGTGTGTAAAATGATAATTGGTTGTTAAGAGACCGGGGCCTCCTATTGGCATACTCTCTGTCAATATTGGAACCACTTTGATAATCATGTTCGCAGTGGATGATATCTGGAATGTAGTGGTTGAATTGGCGATGTTTACTGGAATGAAGTAAGAGAACGATGATGGATAGCCTTGACATTCGTGTCATAATTAAAATGACTAAAACAGGAGCTATGTCTGGCCAATGAGGTTTGCTACCTCTACCAACGTTGATCCCTCGTATTACTATTGTGGTTTCGGATTCGATGGGTGCACCTTATTTGTCATTTGGATTGACTGTCGCGATCGGCGACGAATGGGTTACGACTAGCCAGAAAAGGGTAAACTGGTATAATCCTACCTTAGGCATTGCCTCACATGCCTTGTCATATTTATCCCTATATGCCCATTACGACTTTGGATAAATTGTAAATAAGGTGGATCAATGTAAAGCCTTAATGCTATTTTGATATTTATTTTACTGATTGCATTATCGATGATAGCGTATACTATTATATATATAAATAGTTTAACAGATCCTTAGGAGATGGAAAATCCCATAACATCTCTTAATTTATTGCACTCATATTTATGATATTGATTTGACTTACATAAGAGTATTTTAGTCCTGACTCGATTTTTTTGTCTTTTCATTACGCTCGGGTCAGTCCTATGTTTTTTCTTCCAGTGTGTTGAAGACTATTCTTTGGAGCACGAAGACGGAGTTTAGGTATATTACTATTATCATTATCCCCTCATCATACTATTCTGCTGTATTGATTATTTATCCTTGATGTATAGATTTAACTCTGATAAATGTGTATAGATTGTAATCAGATGCATAGTAAACAACTTTTGAATTATTTATTTGATTATTATATTTTTTCGTTTCCGCTGTAAGATTCTGTGTTTTTTTTTCTTCTCCTCTTCTTATTTTTCTTACTTAACCCATCGATTATCTACGTTCAGGATTGTTTAAGTCCAACATGTGTGGTTTATTGTCGATTTAAACCTTTCGAAATGTGGGTCGTTACAATTTTCAAAGAATATCATTCGAAATAATAATAAATATTTTGCTATAAAAGTGTTTTAGTTATCATAAGGGAATAATTTGTCCGTGTTTATGTTTGGGCGTGGTCTTATGAGATGATCTTTCTTTTCAAAGGATTTTATTTCCAACGCTGATATATGACACTGTCATTTAATATTTGAGTTTTCTCACGCTGGTTTATCAAGCCTGATCCAGGTATTTTCAATACTCTGGTCAGATCAGAGTAGTTTTAGGTTTAACTAAAGGTGCTTGAAGTTTCCAAAGGATACCTATAGATCTTCATCATCGTATGGACGTGTTCTATTATCCGCTTCATTTATTTTATTTGTTTTGTCGTTTTTAGCATTTGTAAGGACATAGGTTTATAACTCTTTAGGTTGATTATAGGTTAGACTCTGATATTGTATTTCAAAATTTTCCGCTATATAGATTATTATTAAAATAATATATGTTACTCCATTGATGTGAGATTTTGTCCTATCTTTATTTTATTTTTCACCTCCTAAAGATCCGTCTTTTCGTTCAATTTAGGCTGGACGTGTGGTTTACTATCGACTCAAAGGTTACGAAAAAACAGGCCTTTACATTTGGTATCAGAGCAGAAGGTTAAGCGAGAATCTTGGCTTTGGTGGGGTAAAGACTCATCAGAGATAGGGTTAGTAATACCCTAGGATGAGTAACTCACTAGAGGTAGGGTTAGTAGCACACTAGAACGAGTTTGAATGTATTATATGTATATATGAGTGCGTATTTGTTATTGGATATAAAAACAATGTTTTCTGTTGATTTATCGGTTTGTAAATTCTGATCGATATGGGAAGTACAACTATATCGATAGGTATTTCTAAACTCTTAATAAGGCACATTGACATACTGTTTTAAAAGGATTATATTTTGAATATATAGAATATATTTTGAAAAGTTATATAGTTAGAAATGAATGATTAAGGTTAGTAATATCTAAATATGAATATTTTTTGATTAGAATTTCCCAATTTGACTATAAGATGCTTCGTAAAGATAATCGATAAGTAAAAAATTTGATAAGGAAATTAAGATCTATAATACTTATTTCAAAATAATAACTTAACAAATGGTAATGTTAAGTTACTATAATAAATTGTTCAATTGTTTGATTTAAAAGTTTAAGTACATATACCTTGTGAATTAAGTTTCAGAATTTGACTATAAGTGTTTGATAATAAGATTTGTTTAAGGATCAGACATATAAGATAAAAATGTATTTAAATAATATAAAACGATTATGTAAAAGGAAAAAATATATGAAGATTTAAATTCGAGTAATTTAAATGAATAGAGATAATTTAAATAAAGTTAATTAATATAAGATAAAAACAATTTATAAAATAAATTTTATAAACAAAAGTAATCTCTAAAGGATTTTGAAAATGGTATTATTTCAAATAAAAAGAGGTATTTTATGATAACTAACTCGAATGGCTTGAAAATAAACTAAAAATGGGCAAGAGATGTGTTCAGATGGTAAACACTTCTCTTAAGTATTACTCTTCTTGTTAAGATGATATATGATACTATTGGTAGTACCCAGTTCCTTTGTATTGTTTTAGAGTTACTCGATCTATATAGTTTTCTTAAATTAAAGAAATAATGCAGATCATTAATTAATAAATTGATTAGTAATCTTTATAATAGTGTTTAAACCAAAGATAAATTTGGATCACTAACTGATAAGATAAAAAAAAATTCTCGACGATTTTGGACAGACAAAAATTTCTGAATCCTACCAAACTAAGAGCTAAGAAATTGATAAAGATAAACAATTGAGAATTTTTTTGAGAAATGAAATTGGATAATAATAATTTATAAATGTGATATATAAATAAAAGGATCTAAGAATAAAGAATTTAATACCGGTGATTTTGAATTTGTGTTTTTTCACAACTAGAAAAAAAATCTTGTTATAGTTCAAGAGAAGAAAAGAAATTATAAAAAATAAAGATAAATTATCTTTTAAGTGAAAAACGGTTCCTTTGGAATATTTCCTTTAATAAAAATATTTTGAAATAAATATGTAACAATCCGATATTTTGGACCATTCGCATCTGTACATGTCGAACTTGAATTGCTCAAAATATCAGATTGTTAGTTTACATTTGGCAAACTCAGGATATGCAGTAAAATAAATCTATCATAGAATCACAGATATAGAGTAGTACAATAATATGCAGCAGAATAAATAAATAGTAGTTCATGAAGCTACTATATAAGCATCAGAGTTAGAAATAAAATACAACAGAATATCTTAGATGCAGTGAAGTCTCCAGTACGAGCAGATGACTTCTTTGAACCAATCAACTGGAAAAGCTGAAAGTTGAATCGATAGTTGGATCTCCAAACGAAGGTCCAAACTCCAAAAGGCGAGTCTCAAATGTTGTATCACTCAGTTTGACCCGAGCGTAAAGCAAAACACAAACACTCGAGTCAGGATTAACAATCTTATATCAATAAATCCAACTCAAGTGAAATATCAACTGAAATACAAGTAACTCAAAGGATGTTTGAGATAACCATCCTCTAAGGATCCATGGGACTATATACTCAAATTCCAAATTCAAATTTAATCCCAGCTCAATTTATAAATTCAATTCAATTCCTAAATAACCATTTCAAATTTTATCGATCTCAAATCCGGGTTTGAATCACAAAATACCCATTTATATTTCAATATATTTCAAAACTTTAAATATTCAACATTTTAAACTAAATTTAACGATTTCATATAGATTTAGTTTGTCGTCGTTATTATTTAGTCTTGAAGTATTCCCTCATTAGATTCAGTATCATTTAAGTAACCTTAAATTACATTTTTCTAAATATTTTCTTCAACTTATTGAATCGTGAAACATTCATTAAATCACATGAATCAAAAAAAATCCAGTTATAAACTCATATCTTTAAATTTCACATTCAATAACTTCAAATCGATTTAATTAAACAAAATTCGTAATTAAATATGTAACGACCCTGGATTTTGGCCCTGTTTATTTTAATAAATATTTATTCTAATTAAATAAAATGTAGTCTAATCATTCTAAAATAGATATGACTTTTGGAATAATTGCCAATTATTTGTATATATTGGTATTTTTAAAAGGGAATTGGATTCTGGAAATCTAAATTAAAATCTCTTGATAATATTTATAATAAAATTTATCTTATATAATTAAATTAAATTAAAATGCTTTCTTTTGTTAACATTTGATAAACAAATACATATAAATGATAATGTTTAAAATTAAAATCTAATTCTAGCAATATAAAATATAAATGTGAAATGTAAGTCAAACATATGTATATAATTTAAATAAAATACAAATAGAAATAAATAAGTATAAAGTGTAAGTTAACCATAAGAATAATTTAAATATTGATGGTTAAAATATAAACATAAATAAGTAACCATGAACCTAATTTAAATTTTAATGGCTAAAATATAAAATAAAAATAAAAATAAAAGAAACAAGGATTAAATAATTTTGGTGAACTTGCAACATAAACTGAAAACTTGAAAACACAAATGTATAAAGCTAATATAAGCACAAAGTATAAAATAAGAACAAACTAGAAGAATGGAAATCAGTCAAAGTATAGAATAAACCTGACACAAACATATGTAATGTAAAACCAAACACAAAGTATAGTATGAAATAAAAAAAAAGTATAACATAATATCAGACAAATATGTATATTGAAGATTCAACTAGAAGATAACAAAACAAAGCTTCATACACAAGCCAAAATCTACCTGCAAAGTCGACATTTACATACAAAATATCCATACAGCAAACACAATTATAAGAGTGTAGACATAATTGGAAAAAAAGCATGTACTTGCTATCAACTCAGCCAATGATTTGTTCAAAAGAAATTATTTACAAATCTTTACTTTGCAGAAGAAAATCTGGTCAATATAAAACAAAAATAAGAAACAACCTAACTAGTTACTACCTTCCTTAAGGTTCCTATTCTTTCCTTATATATATATATATATATATATATATATATATATATATATGAATACATCTGGCTACTCCTAGTTTGTTCAGTAAACCTTAGAAAACTTGAGAAAACTAAAAAGAAGTAACTCAATTTAATTCAAACTAGAAACTGACAAGAATTCAAAGCAAGAACAGGGATTTAAGAGCAGATTCAAGACAGTTTCAAGCTATAGATTTTTCAAAAAAGAACTTGTTCTTTGTTCACAGGAATTTTGGCAGGTGAGTAAACATAATTTTAAAAGTTTTAAGTTTATTAAAAACAGTTCAAACTTCATTGATAATATGCTTCAGTTTGCATATGATTTGTGATATTCTGTGCTTTCCTGTAATTGATATATAGTACATATTTGTATTCAAACTCAAATTATTTCATCAAAACATTGTTAATCAGTAAGTTTTCAACTAAAGATATATGTTTAAACTAAATTTAGATTTGTAAAAGCTGATTAAACCATGTTGTAAGATATAATCTCTGTAATCTTGTTTTACAGGCTTCAAGGGATAACTTGATAAAAATTAATTGTTGTAAAATATTAATTCAAGATTATATATTGAATCCATACTGAAAATCATGATTTTTAAAACAAAAAGGAGGATTTTTAGTTCATAAATTCAAGAGTAGTTTGCATTTGAATAAAAATTGTATTTCTACCAATTTCTAATGATTGAACCAATAATAAACGTAGAAATTTAAGTTTTGAAGCAAGTTTGAATATCTGTGAGGTTGGGAAAATTGGAAAATATTTTTTCAAATGCGAGAGTTGGTCGAACGAATTCGATTTAGGGTTTGTTCAAGTTTTTGGACATGTCTGTAACTAAACGCGTAGGGCTCCTATAGGTGATCGAGTGTCACGAGATTTTTGGGAGTGGAAGAGGAGCGTGATGTCGTCATGTGGGCGAAGTTTCGGCGACTTCGGTGGCGTGAGTGATGGTGGAGAGGTGGAAGTTCGACTGTGGTGAGCAACAGGTTTCGAGAAGAATGTCTTATTTTCGATTCGATTTTTTTAAGGGGATGTGAGTTTGGTTTTCTTGTTTTCGTGTGATTTATGATTTTCCTGAATGGTCGGCGTTCGTCGGAGACGAGTCGTGCCGCCGTGCACGTGTATGGTAGGAGGAGATGGTGTCAGTGTTAAGGTGGTCGTCTGTCTCGAGTCGTGCTCGAGTTTTGAAGTTAGTTACTTCAGGTCTTATGTCGTGTTTGAGTAAGAGTTTCCTGGTGCTATTTATACATAGTTAAACTTAAACTATAGGAAATAAAAAAAAGAGAAGAAGAAGAGTGTACAGGTGAGCGTCGCGGGGGATACTGATGAAGAACCCGAAGCATTACTCGAGTGAAACCAGGAGATTCTTGGGTTTGAGACAAACTGCCATATGATGTTATAAAACAAAATAAAGTTAAGCACTTGTTTTCAATCAGTTTAAAACACTGTAAATTCAAATAAGTGTTTAACAATTAAGGTTAAAACTTTAGCACAAGCTTTAATTACTTTAGTTAATGCTTAACCGTGTTTTAAAAACTTGTTAATATTTTAATTAAGTAATAAATTTAATTAAGTATAAAGTTAATTAACAATTAAGTTTTGTAGTTAATAATGAATTGATTTTCAAATTTAAAAGAAGACTTTTAAATGTTGATCAAGTTGAATAATTATTATTAATTAATTATTTTTGGAAAGCAATTAAGAATAATTAAATTATAATTGTAATTAGGGATTTATTAGTGGTTAATGATAAATAGAAGGGTAATCAACTACTTAAGTTAATTAATGAATGATTAATAGTTAATAAATTAAGGAATTTAATTAAGAATTAATAAATGATTAATTTGGTAATTAGTGATTAATAAATGGACAACTAAGTTTTATTAAGGTTATTAACTAACGATTAAGGAATAGTGAATTAAGTAATTAAGTTAAATAACTTGATTAAGAAGTAATTAATTAAATGGTGTGAAATAAAATAATAAAATAATTAAGTAATTAAGATTTAATATGTGACGACCTGACTTTCCACTCTCGGAAAATCGCATCATCAATTAAGAAAGAAAGGGATAGAAGAAGAAAAGAAAGAAGAGAAAGAAGAAACAACACAAGAATCTCAACAGCGGAACGAATCAATTATATTAATAACATAAGTATTTACATAATATACAATACCAATCAGAGATACACAGCATACACATCACATATACTAGACAGTTATAAATACCTGTCTAGTATTTACACCATAATACAACACAACACAGAGAAGACACAGCGGAACTACATATCTACAACGCAGAAGCCTCCTGCTCCATTGCTTCTCCATTATACGTCAAAGCTAACCTGAATCCCTTGACTACTCATAAAAATTTGAGTACCCAAGAGTTTATGAAAAACAAAAATAAACTCCGGGTCAGACAAGGGTCTGGTGTGAGTAACAGGTTATAGTTGCTTAACTTTTAAAAACCTTTTTGAAAACAAAGGTATCACATAAGACTTCCCACACATAAACATGGAAAAGTTTTTACCTTACGCTAACCAAAACATTTGATAGGAAATCCGATGATATTATAATAGTGTCTAGGGTTTTCAAGTAAATATGAAATAGCCGAAATTGTTGCATGATTAAATTCCAGCTACTAGCCACAAAAGTGGGTAATACAATCAAAACCGTTGGCACTTATTGGATTTTGGATTCCATACAATGGCAGGGCTACTGGGGTACCGCCCGTCACAGTACGTGGCCTAGATCACCGTACAGAGGAGCCACCCTAACTCCCCTGCAACACAAGACCGAAACATTCCTTACTGAACAGTCCCGAACAAGACAACCCCGGCAGTTGTTGCAATCAACTGCCCCACACAGCCGAATATAAAGGGACTTCTAGACAGGGGTAAATCTTGCTCTCCAGTGGGAGCTACCCACGAAGCCTTGCTGCACCTCCCCTGTTTTAGCCATTCCCAGTTGATGAGGCTTGAGGTTACGATTACCTTTATAGGACATATCACTTAGAATGCTCATCGTCCACCTGACGATGTTCTGAAAGCATTCAATCCATACAAGTTCGTTCCGGGTTCGAACGAAACCAAAGGCATTATCTAGTTACACTCATTTTGGAATCACCCTCAGAGTTAACGACAATAACCCTTGCACTCTGAATCACTATCTCGAATCTATAAGCACTATTCCGTCAACTCATTACGGAATCACCCACAGAGTTATACTGACGTATAGCCCTTACACCTCGAGTCTTCACAAAGCTCCATTTGGATTCACGACCTAACGTTATTTGGAATCGATGTGGTTTTCGGATATCCAAATATGGAAACCCGATCCTGGTCTCATCGAAATCCAAAGCGTGTCTTTTAGGTCCAAGTTGTTTTAAAGTTTAAAACAATTCAATTTAATATTATCTATATACACATAGATAGATAATTCTCAACATCATAATAGATAATCAATATTATCATAACATCAGATAATCTATATTATCAACTCAAACAGATAAATCATATTATCAACTCAATGTAACCATAACATCCAAATCACACAACAACATTTATCTCATAACTGAGATTTCAACCATTCAGGGTAATAAATATCAATCATCATTCATAAGCAATGACTTATTAAATCACCATCCTATAATTAATTTAAAATGAATTAAATTAATTACATCTTCCTTAATTAATTTAAAATAAATTAAATTAATTACTTATCCATATAAATCTTGCTTACATATCAATTAATTATAAATAAATCAATTAATTACTCTTAACAAGTTACCCTAATTAATCATCTTGATTAATTACCCTTTAATTACATTCAAGTAATTAACCTCTAATTAATTTCCCAAAGAATTTATTCCAAACCAAACCAGTAATTAACTTGTAATTACTTTATTAATTAATTAATTATAATTAATTATGTTAATCCTTAATTAATTACATTAATTAATACATTCATTGATTAATTGTTCTTATTAATCAACCCTTAATTATATCATTAATTATTTTATTTAAAATAACTCCATTAAATTAATTATCAATTATCTCTATTGATTAATCATTCTTGATTAATCACATTAAGTAATTAACTTAAATTAATTACATCTCTTAACCATTTTCAAATAACCCAATTATCTAAACCTAAATTAATTACACTAAGTAATTAATTAATAATCACTTACTTAAGTAATTATTTAACATACAAATTACATATTAATTACACTAAGTAATTTTATTATGAATTACTTATCCTAAGTAATTAAACACACTAATAATAATTACACAAAGTAATTAATTCCAAAAACTCCTCCATCATTCAAGTATCCTTCAATTAAAATTACATCAAGTAATTTATCTTCTTAATTGGTTCACTAAGTAATCATTCCTTTTTAATTACATTGGTAATTATTTCTCAAATCATCCAGTGATTAAATTAAATTAATTAAACTTAATTAATTAACTTAATTAATCAACAACTTAATTAATTACAATCAGTAATTAATTTTTCTTAATTACTTTCATTAAGTAATTATGCTTAAATAATTCTCAAATGATTATCTTTAAATTCATTAATACAATTAATCATTAAAATTAATCACATTAATTAATTATAAAATAATATTAAGTTAATGACCTATAACAAATTCTTTAATTACTTCTCCAAAGTAATTAACTAAATTAATAAATATTAATTCTTAATTTATTTAAAAACTCATTAATTAATTTCTAATTTTAAAATTAATCAAGTGATAATTAAACTTAATTAATTATTAATTACTTGATTAATTAATTCAATCCAATAATTAAATAATCAAATCTTATTTAAATTAATTCCTAGGTCATACTTTAATCAAATTTAATTAACTTACTTAAACTTTTAATTAATTAAATAAACCTTTAATTATTTAATTAATATCCTAATTATTAATTAATTAAATTAATTAATTAAAATCTTAATTATCTTGATCAGATAGTTAAGTTTTTAAAACAATAAAAATCATAAATCTCATTAATGATTAAATTATCATTATTAAAGTTATTTAAAAACAAATTTATTTTAGATTTTCTAAATTAAATTAAAAAGAAATCAACTTAAACAAGATTTTAAATATTTAAAAACTCTTTTGTTTTCATTTTACAGATTCACTTAACTCTTAAGGTAATTTTAGGCTAATAGTTTACCTAAGCCTATATTCAATTTAAATAAAATTACCTTAAATATTTCAAATGATATTGAAACATATAAATTCAAACCTTATTTTTATTAAAACCCAAAATTTAAACCATGCTTTCAGATTTAAATTCCAAGATTTTAATTTAAACCCTGTTTTAAATTTTCATTTCATAAGTTATAAATTCTAAAATATTTAACTTGATTTTAACATTTGAATTTATAACTTATTTCCTTCTTGAAAACTTCAGATTCAAATGCCAATTTGAATTCAAGCATTTAATCTAGATTTTTACTCAAATTTAAATCTTTTTTTAAAATCTTATTTCTAGATTTTAAAACTTATTTTAAATTCTGTAAACAGTTTTCAACTGTAAACATTCCATTAATAAAATTTATTTATTTTGAAACAAGTATTTAAATTTCATCTTGAATTCATATTTAAACTTGATTCAATTCCAGTTTAAATCTTACTTTGCTTACCTTAATTTAAATTTTGTTTAAATTTTTATAAAAACCTGAAACTGTCAGTTTTCATAGACAAAACCTGAAAACTTATATTACTTGAGCAATAGAAAAATTAACTCGAGTCAAACTGCTCTTTACTTCGGGCAAATACTAGAATGACCCGAGCTCTACACAGGAACACTTCAATTCCAAAAATTCCTGAAACAATCAATCTTCACAAACCAAAGAAATGCACGGTGCACGTGCACCATGACGTTGATCACCTCCGGCCTCTCACCCTGGCCTCAACCCATCGACCACCATCCATGCTCCAACCTACGACCACCTAAACTTCATCACTCACCTGAAATTGAAAATCCAGTCTCAACCAAAACCTGGAACCAAGCATCAAAACAAAACCCCAACCTGGAAATTAATTCGCCAGCACGATCTCGACCACCAGAGTCCCTAAAATTCCGGCTAGGACATCGTCTACTTCCAAGCTTCAATCACCCAAAACCCCTTAACACTCGATCCACCGAGGAGATCAAATTCAAGCAAAATTTAGAACCCAGTATAAACTAGGGTTCAAAACTTTAAATTCAAATCTCCACATCAAAAATGAATGGCAACCCAAATCAATATTTTTCCCAACTTCTCTGATATCTCCTTCTACTCCAGAAACAATTTCGACCCATTCAAACATAAAAATCAACCGAACTAACCTAAAATACAAAATACAGAGAAGTTTGAACTGCTCTCAGATTTTTACTTTATAAATTGTGATTTTAGATTTAATATTCATGAATTTGCATGATGTTTTGATATCCAAACCTGAAACATTGATTTATAATGTTTATATTTTCCACTTATACAATTTTATTTCCCTGTTATTAATGTTTCCAGGCAATACAAGTAATATCCAACTTGTATAAATTTTTAAACTCTATTTTATCCTAACAACAGGTTTGTATTGAAATATAAATTTTAACAAAGATTGTTATAAGATGGGAAATGGATTTTAACAAAATCCATACTGCAAAAAAAACTAAATACTGAAAGAATCTTATACACAGCAACCCATCACATATTCATTCACAGAAATACACCACAATTTATTCACAAATCATACTGATTTACAGATATGAGGATGCAACAAGGTTATTATATTTAAGCTTTTAAATTAAAAAGTTACTCACCTAATTTCCTGAGCAGAGCATCCATGTTTTTAAAACTTTGAACCCTGTCTGAATTGATTGTTGCAGGTTCAATGATTTAAGTTTTGAAGAATGCTTGCATTTGAAACTTAACCCAAAATTAGATGCAGGCTTCACTTGATTTTCTCAAATTTGCAGAGATGAATTGCAATGATTTTCAGGAAAAATGCAAACTTGATTATGCAGTAATTTCCAGGTTGTGAAAATGTAGTCACTGATCTATATTTTAGTTTGATTGCTTGAGGATGTAATTGCTTGTCTCAGGTTGAAGAAGAACAAGCTTTAATTCAGGTTCTTGATTGAATTTGAAATTTGGGATTGAGGAGTGTATTACAGATCTGTATGTTGAGGGATTTCCAGATTTTCTTTGAAGCTTAGAATTTGATTTTGAAGGATAGAAAAAAAAAGAAGGAAGGGAAAAGAATATGCTTTAAGGCTGAAATTACTTTAATCAAAATAAAGAAAAATATAATGACACTTGTCTTAATGAATTAACATTTGTCAACTTGCTTTATTCATTACTTAACACATGTTATTTGATTTGTTAAATACTTAACACTTGTCATTGTTAAATTAAGTAAGTTATATTTTTAAATGTTTAAGAAGAGTTTTTCTTTAATTTATTTTATGTTTATGTAAATATAAATGAATTTCTTATTGAAGTAAATGTAAATAAAACAATTTATAAATTAAAACTTATACAAATGTTTTAAAGAACCAATTAATTTGAATTTCAAAATAAAATCCCAAATCAAATTAAACCCTTGAAATCAAAATAAAAATCAATTTATTCAAATTAAAAATGAAGATTCTATTTCCTTATTTTGATTCTTCTTTATATTCATGAAAAATAGAATATTTATTAATATGGTTTAAAATAACAAATTTACAAATTTTATATGATTTATAAAGAATTATAAATCACTTTTATTACTAAATGAATTTAAATCATATGCTATCTTATATTTTAAACTTATATAAAATATACTCAATTCATATTTAATCAAATAATATTTTAAAAAGAAATAAAATCAATTTTTACTTAAATTTAAAACAAAAATTAAACTAAGACAAATTTTAAACAATTACATTTATTATCAAACCATATAATTATTAATTTAAATAGATTTTTAAAAGCTAAATATTAATTTAAAACATAATTTACTAATTACCCAATATTTTATTAGAATTTAAAAACAAACTTCATTTATTTATTTTCATGTAAGTTAAATTCCAAACAAAGATAAACTATAATATATATATATACAAATATATATTTATACATTATAATTTAAACATTTATTTTAGCATTTAAAAGATAAAATCACAAATTAAATATTATTTAAATCTGATTATTAAACCAAAACATATTTTATTAATCAATATTGTCAATATCAATTTAATTTTATATAAAGATTATTAAATAGATATTGTCTAAAATTCCGGAATATCACATAATAGTTGATTAAGAAATGATTAATTAAATGATTTGAAATGGAATAAGAAATTAACTGATGATAATTTATTAATTAAGTGATTAATTCTCAAGTAATTGATTTTAAATTGAATTAATTACAAATGAGAATTTAAGATGACTGCTTATGGATTGTTGTGTAGAATATCTGATTTGTGATATTTATTTGGTGATATTCTATGATGCTCTGTGATATGCTGTGATATATCTATGATGATTGTGTATGATTTATCTGTGATAAATGCTATATGAATTCAAAGTATTGAATTAAACTGTTTAAGTTAATTAGACAACTTGGCCTTTAAAATGGCGTTTGGATTTCGATGAGACCGGGATCGGGTATCATTTATGATTATCCGAAAACCACATCGATCCAATTTAAACGTTAGGTCGTGAATTCTGAAGTGAAGATGGAGATGGTGTTTCAAAATGCAAGGGTTATCGTCGTTGACTCTGAGGGTGATTCCAAAATGAGTGTAACAAGATAATGCCTTCGGTTTCGTTCGAACCCGAAACGAACTTGTATGGATTGAATGCTTTCGGCACATTGTCAGGCGGACGATGAGCATCCTAAGAGATATGTTCGGTAAAGGTAATCGCAGCCTCAAGCCTCATCAACCGGGAATGGCTAAAATAGGGGATGTGCAATAAGGTTAGGTGGGTCATGCCAAAGCAGGATGAGATATACCCCTGTCTAGATGTCCCTTTTTATTTCGGCTGTGTGGGCGGTTGCTAGCTACAACCGCGAGGTTATCTTGTTCGGGACTGTTCAGTAAGGAATGGTTCCAGCCTTGTGTTGCAGGGGAGTTAGGGTGGCTCCTCAGTACGGTGATCTAGGCCCTGTACTGTGACGGGCGGTACCCCAGTAGCACTGCCATTGTATGAAATCCAATCTCCAATAAGAGCCGTACGTTTTGATTGTGCCCAACTATGTTGGAATGTGAGATGTAAGCATTTCAGCTATTTCTATATTTTACTTGAAAACCCTAGACACTATTATAATATCACTGGATTTCCTATAAAATGTTTTGGTTAGCGTAAGGTAAAAACTTACCCGTATTTATGTGTGGAGAGTCTTACGTGGTACCTTTATTTTCAAATGTTTTTCAAAGTTAAACAATTTTAAACCGTTTATTCATACCAGACCCATGTCTGAACCGAAGTTTATATTTTTGTTTTCATAAACTCTTGGGTACTCAAATTTTTATGAGTAGCCAAGTGATAGGTTTTGGACTTTGATTTCTAGAGGAGCTTGGAGGAGGAGTTCCAGACATATGTAGATATCTATCCAGTTTCCGCTGTGTTAGTTGATGTATGCTGTATCTCTGATGTATGTAGTGACAGATGTATACGTGACTGTCATGTGTATGATATTGTATAACTCTGATATATGTAAAACTATGTAATAGTTATGTGGTGTATTATATTTTTTCATTCCGCTGTGAGATTCTGATGTTGTTGTTCTTTCTTTCTATTCTTTTCTATTTCTATCCCTTTCTTTCTTATTGATGATACGTCTTTCTGGGAGTAGAAGGGCGGGTCGTCACAAAATACCATTTCAAATAAACCCAAATTTATCTTTCCAACCTTACTTATTCGATTTATCACAAAATCTATTTGAAAAATAGATTTACATAAATACTTAACCATATTATATGTATTAACTCAATCAAATTTAAATTAAATATTATTATTAAATATATATATATATATATATAATTACCATTTATATATAATATTTTAAGGACCAATATTAAATAAAAACCATATTCTTTTCCATAACCATGGAAATTATTTTCAAAATATTTATATATGGACCAATGGTGTCTGCATATAGGATTCTATCATATGGTCAAATGATACGGATATTTATCATTTCAATCTGTAATTTTAATATATACAGGTAGATATCACTTCGACCCGCAATCCCAAATTAAATTCAATTGAAAATCGCTTGGGTCTATCATTTCAACCCATAACGATTTTCTTCGATTCTAAAGTCCATTCGGGTATGTATCATTTCAACCCATAGTGAATTCTATACTAACAGGGAATTTGCAGAGTGATAACTGATAATATAAAATAGAACAACAAGCATATATCATCAATAATAATATAATATAAACAACAGGATATGGTGTCATATCCCACAAGTGAACAGTTACAGATACCAACTGTAACGACCCGCTACCATTCAAATCGACAATAAAACCATATATGTCCGACTTGAATAATTCAAAATACCAATTGTTAATTAAAATTTGGCAAAACATATATAGTAAATAAATCAATCACAGAATCACAGACACAGCAATATAAAATACGCAGCGGAATAACTGAATAGTAGTTCATGAAGCTACTATATAAAAAAGTTAGAAATAAAATACATTAGAATATCCCAGATGTAGTGAAGTCTCCAGTACGGGCAGATGACTTCTCTGAACCAATGGACTGGATGACTGAAAGGATAGATAGCTGGATCTTCAAGCAAAGCTCCAACTTCACAGGTGAGTCTCAAATGCTGTATCACTCAGTCTAACCCGAACGTAAAGCAAAACACAAAACAATCGAGTCAGGATTAACATTCTTATATCAATAAATCCAACTCAAGTGAAATATCAATTGAAATACAAGTAACTTAGAGGATGTATGGGATAACCATTTCTAAGGATCCATGGAACTATCTACAATGTAAAAATATACACTATAACACCGTGGTCATTTCAATTTAATTTATACTTCAAAACCAAAATATCATTTCATCTAATATATATATATATATATATATATATATATATATATATATACACACATTTTCAAATTTTATCACTTTCAAAGTTGCGATTCAAATCTATTCAAATTCCAAATTCAAATTTTAGTGCAATCTCAATTTATTAATTTAAAATTCAACTCAATTCCTAAATAACCATTTCACATTGTATCGATCTCAAATCCGGATTTGAAATCACAAAATACCGTTTTACATTTCAATATTATTTCAAAACTTTATATATTCAATGTTTCAAACTAAAATTTTATTCAATTAAATTTTCTAAATAATAAATTCGAATTATATTGATTTCAAATACAGATCTGAATCATAAATAAACCAATTAAATTCCAGTATAGTTCAAAGCTTTAATATTCTACAATTCAAAGTTCAATTGACAGTTTCATATAGATCTCGATTTAACCCCATTATTATTTAGTCTTGAAATATTCCCTCATTAGATTCAATATCATTTAAGTAACCTTAACTTACATTTTACTAATTTTTTTTTATTTAGATGTAAAATATTCATTAAATCACTTAAATCAAAATCCAGTTAAAAAATCATACCTTTAAATTTCCCATTCAATAATTTCAAATCGATTAATTGAAATCCTTATTTAAATACCATTTCTAATAAACCCAAATTTACCTTCCCAACCTTACTTATTCAATTTATTACAAGAAAATCTATTGAAATATAGATTTACATATATACTTAACCATATTCTACGTATTAAATCCATCTAATTTAAATCAAATATTACTACTAAATTTATATATAAAATTTATCATTTATCTAATGTCTTAAGAATCTATATTTATTAAACCATGTATTTCTTTCCAAAACCATAGAAATTATTTTCAGAATATTTATATATGGACCAACGGTGTCTGTATATATTTCTCATCATATGGTCAAGTGATATGGGTATTTATCATTTCAATCCATACACTAAATATATACGGGTGGATAGCATTTCAACCCGTAATCCCAAATTCAATTTAATGAAAATCGCTTGGGTCTATCATTTCAACCCATAACGAAATTCTCCTATTCTAAAGTCCGTTCGGGTATGTATCATTTCAACCCATAGTGAATTCTAGACTACAGGGAACTTGCAGAGTGATAACAGATAATAATAATATAACAGGATATGATAATAATATAACAACATGCATATATCAACAGTAATTAAATAAAGTATAAACAATAGGATATGGTGTCATATCCCATAGGTGAATAGTTTACAGATAATAGCATATATATAACAATTTAAATGACTACAGCATCATATTTCAATTGTCGTTTCAATTGAAATCAAATTTAATAAAATAAAAGAACGTTCATCGTGAGTGATTGCTCAACTTTCGAGGCTAGAGGCTAAAGAAGATAGACAACACAACAAGCTACGAATTTCAAAGCAACACTAGATTGGCACGAATTCAACAAAGCTGAGAGATAAGAATTTGATGAAAACGAATTAGAACCATCATGATATGACAGAAAATGATGTATATAATTTTATTATTTATTATTAAAATCAATTTAATCATATACCTCAAATTAAAATTTAATTCAACACTTCGAACAAAGTTTCCATATATTTATATCTTTTAAAACCAACTAATGTATACTCATATAGACATTTGCGAACAAAATTTTATATTATATACACACACATATATATAAAGTTATATAAACTTAAATAGAAAATATACAAACGCGATTGTATTACAAGTTTCCAACAATATATATTTTCCGTTTTAAAATATTAGGAATACTACAAACCGTAATATATTATAACTAACATATAACCTAAAATATAATTAACAAATATATATACACAAACGTACATAAGGTATAAATATATACGTATGTACACTCAGTGACCCTATCTAACCCAACAGGTAAAATCCAAACTAATATAACTTATTTTTTAAGAAAAACTTATAAACACTGTCTATATCATACTTAAACAAAACAAATATATATTACTGTAAATATATAAACAGTATAGCATATGTTCATTGTCGAACCAGATTTTCCAATTTCTATAATATATAAAAATATATCATATAAATGTTTATATAAAATCAGTATTTACGTAATTATAATATCAATAAACCCATGCTTTATCTGTACAAATCCACTTATATTCTTATATAACATATAACTTTATATATGTGTACCTTATACCCTATAACACTTATATATTTTAAAACAAAACAGAGAATATAGTGTGTAATATGTACATATTTTCTTTCATAAACATACAACAACGTGTATATATATATAAGCATATAAACTAACGTACACAGTATATATTATAATATACCATAAGTTTATAAAAAATATATATACTTACATAAAAGAAGGAGTACATGGTCTAAGTGGCTACGGAGGAGCACGATGGGTGGAAGATCAGGGAGGAGCTGCGGAGTGATGGTTTTGAGAAGCTAACAGAGGGGAAGAAAAAAAGAAGAAACAGAGAAGAGAAGTAAAGGCCAAAGAGAAATATAAGGGAGGAGCTCAATATTTAAAAGCTGGAATAAGAAACGTAAAATCGAATGAGCGAAATGAATGCAAAAAGTATATAAGTTTGATATTCGAATGATGGTCATAAAAATGGAAATTTGGGTATAGGTAACGGCTAACTATAATCAAATATTCACGTTTTGATCGATTGCTTTCCTTAAAGCAATAAAGACAAGGAGAGAAAGAATAGATAAAGGCAACAAATCTATCAATCAAAGAAAATGGAAAAGTTTGAATTTGTACGCAAATAAATAGATATAGAACGATGTAGGTGAGTTGGCTGCTCTGGGTAAAATGCTTAATAATTTTTATGAACCAAATAGGCATGAACAGACTATAACATTCAATTAACTAATTGATTGTCTGTAACCACGCAAGCAAGAAATGAGATAATAACTAAAGGTTTTTTTTGATTGCCGAAGGAAAGAAGGAAAGGCAGACCAATAGGCTGAGAATCATACCATAATTACCCTAGTGAACAGAGGAAAGAAATTTAAAACAAAAATATAGATAAAGGTTGAGTGAATGGACACGGTCACCTGCTTGAATCACGTGAAATAATTAAAGCAAATGAAGTGGCTACAGGAAACGAACGATTTCTTCCTATTTTTGAATTAATGTTTACGCGGCCAATTTTTAAGCAAAAAGGAAACATACAACAAATAATAAATTGAAATGACCATTGATTCAACAACATTATTAAAGCAATTTATTATATTGCTTGGGCTGCACTGTGAAGATTTGGAAGAGACGTGTTTCACAATGCAACCGTTTTCAAGAACTAAATATATTACTTTAAAACAGGAGAACTGACCAAAAATGAACGTAAACGTATACAATTTATATGTTTTGATATTCAAAATAATTATAGGATGGCAACAGTCACCCTAGATGTAGTTGAGAAATTAAAGAAATTAATTGCTGATTGGACAACACGTTCCATATTTGAAACGTAAAGGAAAAAGATAAGTATGGAATGGAAGGATACGTTATAAAGGCAAAATGAACCGTTTGGAAAAAAAATAAAAGAAATGATGGCAAATAAAACAACCGTGCCTTGAATTTCCCCAAATAAATCATTAGAGCAATTGATGGGTTGATTGGATAGTGTGTTTAAAAACTTCAAGGAAATGAGTAATATATTTGAAAATACTAACATAACCTATATATACATACCTACTAGTATTCACACAATAATTAATGGACTCTATACCCAAACTAAACTTTCCGTGTATATATGTATATTAAAACCAATTTTTTCTTTGAATCAAAAATCCATACTTGCTTTCAAAACTAAATTTCAAAACCACCATTTGATGTATAAACAGAACATAATATTTTTCTTTTTCTTCTTCTTTTTATTAACAATAAATCAAACATTATTCAATAATTTCACATAACTCAACATATCCATTAGTTACCAATTTTAGTTCATTTGTTAGAGGTTAACTTATTTGAATTATAACAATACAATTAAACTATTGTTTCCTCTTAAATTTTATTCAATAGATCAATATTTACAATTAACAATTATTATTAAATTCTTAACATTCGTTGTTTTAATTCAAATTGTAAATCTCATATAAACTATTATTATTTCCATCATTTTTGTTTCTACCAAATTTTATTCAATATTTTAATAAAATTTGAATTTTAAATTGGTCTAAAATTTCGGATCGTTACCCATTACACTTTTTTTTCCAGATCTGAACTGCGTTGCAAAAAAATGAAGATGGGAAGAGATTTTGAAACGGTCAAGAAATCAAAGATTTTTATTCCTATTAAATACGGAGACGCAAATGAAAGTGGAAAGTTTTACACGTGAATTGGAGGAAGGGTTTTAATTCTTTTTTTTTAAATGCACGTGATGATTTGATTTTTAACAGCTAAGATATGAAATCAAAGAGTGCGTAGAATAGATGCAATAATTAAAACGAACGTACACCCGAATTAATTAACAAGTGCTAAATTTATATGTTTTCTTATTTATTCACTACTTATATTTAATTATACGTAATCCAAACATTAAATTTTTATTTCAAAATATTATTATTTAAAAATTCTCAAAAATTCAATTAAATACTTTATTAAAAACCGTTTAAAAATTTATGGGTTGTTACAGATAATAGCATAAATAACAATTTAAATAACTACAGCAGCATATTTTAATTGTCGTTTCAATTGAAATAAATTTAATAAATTATAAGAACGTTAATCGTGCGTGATTGCTCACCTTTCTAGGCTAGAGAGATTCGACACAAAAATGAGCTAATAAATCCAAAGCAAAGCTAGATGAATATAATTTGATGTAGAAAACAGGCACGACGGATAAGGCTGATAATGGGAAATCGATGAGAACGATTGAATTAGTTTTGATATAACGGAACTATTTCATTTTATATATTATTATTTTTTATAAAATAATTTCAAACATATATTTTCAAATCGATATCATGTCCCAAAATTTTTAATATAAACAAAACTCAATATACAATGTTTATACAATTCATACATTTCCTTAAATCCATCTTAGACGCTAACACTAATATAAGTTTGAAAACTGACCCAACATATATGCAGACAGATACAAATCCATATGCAACGATATATATTGTCTTCCCATGAAATCAATATTAAATTTTTAAGACAAATGTTATAAATCAGCGTTTACATTTAAAACGCCTAAACAGTTTAGATGTTGAAAATAGTACATATATTAAAATACTTAAAATATTTTATAAATTAAAATAATTTGTATATAAATTTTAAAATTTTAAACACATATTAAATTAAATATATATATATATATATATATATATATCTAAAATCATCGTTTTTTATAAAAAAATAACTTATCTACATAATATACTTTATATAATATTTACAGATATGCTGCCTAACACAAACAGATACTTTAAACAAATATATTTTTAAATAAGCTAGAATATACACAATAGATTGAACCTATGTTAACAACTTTACTTAACACTTAACTTATATTATTATACAAATAATAGGTTATATGATTTACATACTTGATTCTATATGCATAACAAAATATACCGTAAGCTTTTCATATTATGCTGTAAGCCTATATATGCATGCACTATATAAGTATACTGTTCGTACTATAACTTATAGATATGAAACTTATAGATATAAAATAGCAAACCTATTTAAGCAAGATCAGATAACAAGTTTATATAATTTTATGTGTATATATACCTTTAAATAAAAGAGAGGAGAAAGGCCGAAAGGCTGGATGCAGTGGTGGTGGCCAATCTTGTGTGAAGGCAGGGAAGAAAGAAGGTCAGGATAGGTGGTTGGAGGGCGCAGGTTTGTTGTGGTGGTGAAGAGCCGAGCACTAAGGTGGAACAGAACAAATGGAAACAAAAGAAAAACAAGAAGAATAAAAAGAAAAGAAATAAGAAAAAAATAAGTGCAGCCATTTAGCTACAGGAGAAGCTTTACACGCAAGAGAGGAGATGAAGGCCAAATAATATGTGGTGGGTATTTGTGTGCGTGGGGTTTGAATATTTATCAGGGAAGCTTGCGTTGATTAAGTGGGAGAAAGGCAAGAAATTTTGTTTAAAGTGGCAAGAGAAAATTTAGGCATTCATTTATATTAAATATACAGAAGCAAATGGAAAGAAACAAAAGATTTTGAAACGGCTAGTGTAAATCAAAGATTATATTCCTATTTAATACGGAGACGCAAATGAAAGTGGAAAGTTTTACACGTGATTTGTAAGGCAGGAAATCATATTTGAATGGCTGTTGATTGATTTTTAACAGCTAAGATATGAAGTCAAAGAGTGCGTATAATAGATGCCATTATTAAAACGAAACGTACGCCCAAAATAATTAACAAAGTAATGTAATTTTAAATCTATTCGTTTCTTATTTACTTAATAAAATATGCGCTAAAGAATTAATTTCTGTTAAATTTTCTTTCTTTTTATTCAAAGATTCCAAGTTAAAATAACGGCAATAAATTTCAACATTAGAATTTAAAACGGAACATAATTAATGGATTGATAATTAAAACAATTGAAATCTTTTTTTTACGGTAATTTAAATACATTTATAGAATTGTTGTTTACACATAAGATAATTAACTTGCTTAAATAGTATCAGTGACATACAAACAACAAAATTTATATTTATATTTTTTTATTATTGATAATTTCACCAAACTTTAATAGTTTAAATTCGATTAAATTTAGTAGAGTTCTTAATTAAATACAATTTCAATTAATTCAACTTTATCTTCTCAATTCCTGAATCGCTTAACTAACTAAGTCTTATTAAATTAAAATTTATACTTCTTTCCTTTTATGTAAAATCCAGTTATACTAAATTTTATTAACAAATTAATTTCAATAGGTTGATATGTAAGATGAGCGAAAATCAAGACTAAAATTTAAATAAGTTTGAATACATAATTATACATTTATTGTTTACAAATAGATTAGAAGTTAATTTACAATTAAAACCCAATTCTAGTTAATTATAAATTGATTTCATGCTTTACATAATATTAAATCTATCCAATTAAACTTTTATTAAACCATACGTTTGAAATCACATAAATTCGTTGTCACTTTATTAAAACAAAATTAGATGTTATAATTCAAAGTAAATTTTATTTAAAATCATAAAATTTTAATTTCTTACCGTATTAAATTCTAAAATTTGAATTTTCTTCTTTGCGAAAAATACGGGTCGTTACACTCTTCCCCACTCAAAACTTTTCGTCGTTGAAAAGGAACGAGGTATGGAAAACATAGAAAAAATAAAATGAAATGGGACTAAGACAAGATGACAAGAAGATTAAAATTATACCTGATAACTGTTGTTATAGGTAAGTTTATCAAGGTGGAAAGTAGGAATGGCTAGAAAGGAAAAATAGGTTGAAAGACAAGGATGAATCATTATTTTAAAATTATATAAATTTCAATTATTTAGAAAGGTAAAATAAATGATCAAAATATCCTTTATATAATACTTTATCAAAATACTTTTATAACTCGATGTTTTAACAAGTTTATCCTTATTCCTGTAGACTCTAGCAGTGCGTTGATCAGGCGCAAAGCTAGAATTCTTCAGGTACTCAGTAGACTTGTTTCAACATCCAATGAAAATACTTGAAAAAATTTTAAAACCAGATATGGAAAGTACAATCCAAACAAATTAGCCAAACCATTTGTCCAACCATGGATCGCAGATACACAAAGGTAACGCCTGAATCCCCCAGGAAACATCCGTACCCGTAAGCTTTATCAGCCCTGCGAATTTCGCCATGATGACTAGTAGACCGCAGATACACAAAGGTTACGCCTAAATCCCCCAGGAAACATCCGTATCCGTAAGCTTTCTCAGCCATGCGGATTTCGCTACTAAAAACGGCCAACGTAGATCACGGGATACACAATGGTTACGCCTGAATCCCCCCGGAAACATCCGTACCCTTGGGCCATCTCAGCCAGGTGAATTACGCTACGCAGTCGCGCCAAGAAAAAAAAACATGGGTTACGCCACGGTGGGACACTTGAGTATCACATTCGAAAAACCAAAATCAGAGTGGATGATTCGATAAAATGAATCCAAGATGTGGCCACAAATCGAATATCAAGCAGAAGGCATTTTCCATATCTTTACTTCGAAAATATGTATCTTATAGTACCTTCTCAAATCACTTTCAAATATCATACTTATATAAAGTCCATCATATATAAGATTTCATTTCCAAATCGAATACTTTCCAAAATAATGGTATATCAAATCACACTTATATAGATTTCGATTATATAAGATTTCACTTTCAAATTGAGTACCTTTTAAATCATAGTTTCAAATCAACTTCATACTTATATAAATCAAATTTATATAAGTTCGACAACTTCCAAATCAAGTATTTAGTAAAACAAGGTTCTCAATTTCAATTCATTTCAATATCAGTTCAGTTTCAAAATCATACCCGATTTCACCAAATTATTTCTTCCAAATGAAATATCTTCAGTTTCAAAGTTTCCAAATCATAAGTTTAGCAAATAATTCAAATTTAAAATCAACATAATTTAGGTCAAATAAAATTCATTTTCAAAACATCATGTAAATACTGGGTTTAAATTTCAATCTATTTTCGAAACCAGTTATTTTTCAAAATCAATTTTTACCCCAAAATGGTTACTGAGTTTTAAAACCATCCCTTTTTTAAAACCTTTAAACTATTTATTTCTATATGGAAAAAAATCCAATTTACCATTGGAAAGATTATTATTCTATATATATATATATATACTTTATTCAAAACATTCAAATCTATATTTCATACTAGTATAATTCAAAATAGTCTTATTCATTTACTTAACAAAGAAGTTTCAAACTTATTTAAATCATATTAAAACATACAAAACTAATCTTATAAACTTATCAAATACTTTATACTTTCCAAAATTACTTAGCTTTGAAAAGTTAACCTTGGTTTGGAAGTGCTCGAACCTTCAAAATAGTCGAAGAAATCAAATTTCAAATCCAAGAGTTGGAAATCAACAACCAATCAGTAAATCAATTTCAATAAATAGGGTTATACCAAATCAAATCCGAAACTCGAGGACTGAACACCGGGCTCACTTTAACTTGCTTCAAATATATACATATATCTTTCGAAAATATCAAATTATACTCCGGAATTTGAAATCAAAATTGGTTTCACAAAATCATTCGCACAGCGAAGCTATTAAAGTGGCATCGCCCCCACTTTGAAACTCGAAAATCAATGTCGATGATGCGTGCACTCATCACCGAAATTATTTTCCAACGACTTAAGTGAGTTCTGGACTTCTATTTTCTTGAAAACTTCTTTGAATTTTTTTCAAAATCATTGGAACCTATTTAAAGTCATTTGAACATTTCTTATTCAGAAAACACTTTAAATCATATTATTATATATTTTCAAAGCCTTAAAACCAATTTCAAAAATACCAGAGTTCAATCTCTCAAATTTCAAATTCGAAACCCTTCAGTTATAAATCATTTTTATATAAATTGAATTTCTTATAAAATCCTCAAATTTTCAAATCCATTTGAAACTTCTATATATAGAATAAAATCATAGATATCAAAATAATAATTTTAGTATATAAGACAATTTCCAAAATGCAAACAAACCCGATTTTCAAAGGATGATTCCAGAATGGATTTCAAACAAAGATAGAGATTCAAATTAGAGGGACTCTAGTCAAATAGAATTCTGATTCGAAGCTAGGCTCAAACGAAGATGAGATAATTCAATTTCAAAATAGAAGATGGATATAAATCACGGGTGACCTTAACTGGGTCAACTGTGACTTCAGTAATATGATCGATGTGGAATTCCAAGGCAAATTGACATTCGATCGCCAGATATAGAATTCAGCAAAACCAGAGATAGCAGCATCTAAACCGAGGATATATAAATCTTCAGTGAATTGATGCTATTGTAAAGGAGTTTCATCCCTTTACAAATCATTCAGTGGAGCTATGGGATACTCCAGAATTTAGAAAACACGCATAGGGAAAGACAAGAATGGATTTGGAACGGAGGGGAATGTTCCAAAATTCAAAGGAAACCGAATCAAATAGGAAGAGATTCAAGCTCGAACGAAAGTGATTCTGTAAAAAATTTACCATATATGCAAAGTTTGCCTAGAGCCAAAGCTCTGATACCAACTGTAACGACCCGATATTTTGGACCATTCGCATCCGTACATGTCGGACTTGAATTGCTCAAAATATCAGATTGTTAATTTATATTTGGCAAACTCAGCGTATGTAGTAAAATAAATCGATCACAGAATCACAGATACAGAGTAGTACAATAATACATAGCGGAATAAATAAATAGTAGTTCATGAAGTTACTATATAAACATCAGAGTTAGAAATAAAATACAATAGAATATCTCAAATGCAGTGAAGTCCCCAGTACGAGTAGATGACTTCTCTAAACCAATCAACTGGAAAACCTGAAAGATGAATCGATAGTTGAACTTCCAAACGAAGCTCCAAACTCCAAAAGATGAGTTTCAAATGCTGTATCACTCAGTCTGACCCGAGCGTAAAGCAAAACACAAACACTCGAGTCAGGATTGACAATCTTATATCAATAAATCCAACTCAAGTGAAATATCAACCGAAATACAAGTAACTCAAAGGATGTTTGGGATAACCATCATCTAAGGATCCGTGGGACTATCTACAATGCAGAGATATACATTATAACACCGCGGTCATTTCAAATTAATTCATACCAAAATATCATTTCATTTCAAATATATGTGTGTGTGTGTATATATATACTTCCAAATTTTATCACTTTAAAAGTTGCGATTCAAATCTACTCAAATTCCAAATTCAAATTTAATCCCATCTTAATTTATAAATTCAACTCAATTCCTAAATAACCATTTCAAATTTTATCGATCTCAAATCAGGGTTTGAATCACGAAATACCCATTATATTTCAATATATTTCAAAACTTTAAATATTCAACATTTTAAACTAAATTTAACGATTTCATATAGATTTAGTTTATCTTCATTATTATTTAGTCTTGAAGTATTCCCTCATTAGATTCAATATCATTTAAGTAACCTTAAATTACACTTTTCTAAATATTTTCTTTAATTTGTTGAAACATGAAACATTCATTAAATCACATGAGTCAAAAAAAATCAAGTTATAAAATCATATCTTTAAATTTCACATTCAATAACTTCAAATCGATTTAATTAAATAAAATTCTTAATTAAATACCATTTCAAATAAACCCAAATTCATCTTTCCAACCCTACTTATTCAATTTATCACAAAATCTATTTGAAAAATAGATTTACGTAAATACTTAACCATAGTATATGTATTAAATCAATCAAATTTAAATTAAATATTATTATAGAATCTATATATAAAATTACCATTTATATATAATATTTTGAGGACCAATATTAAATAAAAACCATATTCTTTTCCAAAACCGTAGAAATTATTTTCAAAATATTTATATATGGACCAACGGTGTCTGCATATAGGATTCTATCATACCGTCAAATGATACGGACATTTATCATTTCAATCCGTAATTTTAATATATACGAATAGGTCTCACTTTGACCCTCAATCCCAAATTAAATTCAATTGAAAATCGCTTGGGTCTATCATTTCAACCCATAACGATTTTCTCCCATTCTAAAGTCCGTTCAGGTATGTATCATTTCAACCCATAGTGAATTCTATACTAACAAGGAACTTGCATAGTGATAACTGATAATATAAAATAGAACAACAGGAATATATCATCAATAATAATATAATATAAACAACAGGATATGGTGCCATATCCCACAGGTGAACAGTTGCAGATAATAACATAAATAACAATTTAAATAACTACAGCAACATATTTCAATTGTCGTTTTAATTGAAATCAATTTAATAAATTATAAGAACGTTAATCGTGAGTGATTGCTCACCTTTCGAGACTAGAGAGATTTGACACAGAAATGAGCTGCTAAATCCGAAGCAAAGCTAGATGGATATGATTTGATGTAGAAAACAAGCACCACAGACAAGGCTGATAATGGGAAATCGATGAGAATGATTGAATTAGTTTTGATATAACGGAACTATTTCATTTTATATATTATTATTTGTTTCTAAAATATTTTCAAACATATATTTTCAAATCCATATCATGTCCCAATTTTTTTAATTTAAATAAAACTCAATATACAATGTTTATACAATTCATACATTTCCTTAAAATTTCCTTAAATCCATCTTAGACGCTAACACTAATATAAGTTTGGAAACCGACCCAACATATATGCAGATAAATACAAATCCATATGCAACGATATATATTCTCTTCCCATGAAATCAATATTAAAATTTTAAGACGAATGTTAAAAATCATTGTTTACATTTAAAACGCCTAAACAGTTTAGATGTTGAAAATAGTACATATATTAAAATACTTTAAATAGTTTATATATTAAAATAATTCGTATACAAATTTTTAAATTTTTAAATGCATATTAAATTAAATATATATCTAAAATCATTGTTTTTAAAAAAAACATATCTACATAATATACTATATAATACTTACAGATATGCTGCCTAACACAAACAGATACTTTAAACAAATATATTTCTAAATAAGCTAGAATATACACAACAGATTGAACCCAAGTTAGCTACTTTACTTAACACTTAACTTATATTATTATACAAATAATAGGTTATATGATTTACATACTTGATTCTATATGCATAACAAAATATACTGTAAGCTTTTCATTTTATGCTGTAAGCCTATATATGCATGCACTATATAACTATAATATTCGTACTATAACTTATAGATATAAAACTTATAGATATGAAACATCAAACCTATTTAAGCAAGATCAGATAACAAATTTATATACACTTATGGATATATATACCTTTAAATAAAAGAGAGGAGCAAGGCCGAAAGGCTGGATGCAGTGGTGGTGGCCAATCTTGTGTGTGAAGGCAAGGAAGAAAGAATGTCGGGATGGGTGGTTGGAGGGCGCAGGCCTGTCGTTGTGGTGAAGAGCCGAGCACTAAGGTGGAACAGAACAAAAGGAAACAAAAGAAAAACAAGAAGAAGAAAAAGAAAAGAAATAAGAAAAAAAAAAGTGCAGCCATTTACCTACAGGAGAAGCTTCTCACACGCAAGAGAGGAGATGAAGGCCAAATAATATGCGGTGGGTATTTGTGTACGTGGGGTTTGAATATTTATCAGGGAAGCTTGCGTTGATTAAGTGGGAGAAAAGCAAGAAATTTTGTTTAAAGTGGCAAGAGAAAATTTAGGCATTCATTTCTATTAAATATATAGAAGCAAATGGAAAGAAACAAAAGATTTTGAAATGGCTAGTGTAAATCAAAGATTATATTCCAATTAAATACGGAGAACGCAAATGAAAGTGGAAAGTTTTACACGTGATTTGTAAGGCAGGAAATCATATTTGAACGGCTGTTGATTGATTTTTAACAGCTAAGATATGAAGTCAAAAGTGCGTATAATAGGTGCCATAATTAAAACGAAATGTACGCCCAAAATAATTAACAAAGTAACGTAATTTTAAATCTATTCGTTTTTTATTTAATTAATAAGATATACGCTAAAGAATTAATTTTAGTTAAATTCTCTTTCCCTTTTATTCCAAGATTGCAAGTTAAAACAACGGCAATAAATTTCAACATTAGAATTTAAAACAGAACATAATTAATGGATAGATAATTAAAACAATTGAAATCTTTTTTTACAGTAACTTAAATACATTTACAGAATTGTTGTTTACACATAAGATAATTAACTTGCTTAAATAGTATCAATGACATACAAACAACAAAATTTATATTTATATTTATATTTTATTATTATTGATAATTTCACCAAACTTCAATAGTTTAAATTCGATTAAATTTAGTAGAGTTCTTAATTAAATACAATTTCAATTAATTCAACTTTATCTTCTCAATTCCTGAATCGTTTAACTAATTAAGTCTTATTAAATTAAAATTTATACTTCTTTCCTTTTATGTAAAATCCACTTATACTAAATTTTATTAACAAATTAATTTCAATAGGTTGATATGTAAGATGAGCGAAAATCAAGACTAAAATTTAAATAAGTTTGAATACATAATTATACATTTGTTGTTTACAAATAGATTAGAAGTTAATTTACAATTAAAACCCAATTCTAGTTAATTATAAATTGATTTCATGCTTTACATAATATTAAATCTATCCAATTAAACTTTTTTTAAACGATACGTTTGAAATCACATAAAATAGTCGTCACTTTATTAAATCAAAATCAGATGTTATAATTCAAAGTAAATTTTATTTAAAATCATAAATTTTTATTTCTTACTGTATTAAATTCTTAAATTTGAATTTTCTTCTTTTCGAAAAATACGAGTTGTTAAAAATAATTAAGGGTATTATATAAAGAAGCGCCTTTATAAAATATTTGAACTTAAGATAATAGTTTTATGAAAAGTTTTTGAAAGTCAATAAATATATATGTTATATGTATATTATTTCGTTGCATAAATTTTGACCTAATATTCGAGTTCGGAACTTTAAGATGTTTACACCGGTCCGAAAAAGGATATATCACTCGATTCTTGACGGCGAACGTTGATTGGAGTTTATGGTTGGGTAATTGAGTTTTCTATCATAGTTGAGAGCTATGCAAGGAAAGCAAAGGTTTTTGAGTAAAGAGCCTGATTAAAGTCCGCATTAAATGATTGGGGGATCGATACTAGTTCGGAAATAAAGTTGTGTATTCAAATAGGAGATCGAATAAGATATTTTATACAAATAATATATGTATATAATATGGAATTAATTTTGTAAAATAATGTTTTGGGCAAACTCTTTTGAGGTTTAGGTCCCGGGTGATTTCGAGGACGAAATTCTTTTAAGTAGGAGAGAATGTAACGACCCAGAATTTGACCACTCTTAGAAATGACTTTTAAGGTGATTTTGAATATAAAACATGTAAAGTTATTTGATTCAGCCAATATTAGATAGGATTTGGAAAGAGAAGTATATGCACAAATAGTAACATTTGCCTGTATCGATGAAAGTGACAAAATGTTGATTTCATAAAAGTAAGTTTCAATAGTTAAATAACTTATTTTAATTAATTTATGAATGTTTATATTTTAAAATAGCAATATGCAAATTTATTTTCAAATTTGGTTTACATAAATAAATAGTTTAACTAAAACGTCAAAATGTGACCGTAAAACATTTTGACGAAAATCAACGTTTTATCGATTAAAAGCTGTCGCAACGTTGTCGCTCCTTTATTAACATGTTTTAACATACATATTACACATTTTAAATAATAAAACAAGATTACTTTCACTAAACATGATTAGAAATTCTAGAATATAATTAAAAAAAAGTAAGTAAGTAATTAGCAAAAGTAAAAAGTAAGCATCACATCGAATCACATCAAAATCAAACCACCACTTTTCCATCCAAATATATTTGCGTAGCTCTTAACTGACTATGATATAAAGTAAGAAGTGATAAGTGATGGTAAGTGTTTAAAAAGTAAGTTTACTTTAAGTAAAGTAAGGTTATTTTGGGAATTTGGTAAGGAGATTTTTTGGTAATTTGCCACTTCTTGTTTTCCTATAAATAGCTATGCATACCTCTTCCATTATCACTCAAACCATTCTCTTCTCTTCTTCTTTCTTAGAGTTTTAATGGCTTCTTCTCTTCCATTTCCTTACTAACTTTTTCAAAACCATAACAAACAAAGTCAAAACTCCATCATACTTTTCCAAAGATCTTAGAATATTACCAAAACATGGTTTAGAATCTAAAAAGTAGAAGAATGATGGAGGATGGTGGAGAACCTGTTGTGGTCGAGCCTTATGGATGTTTGGAGGAGCTGGCCGAGCACTTTGAAGCATGGTGGAAGAGTTTTGGTGATGGTTTGGTGAAGTTAAGATGATTTAGTGAAGCGTTGTTGCATATGAATGTTAGTAGGAAGAATTGTTTAAGCTAAAGGTGAGTACTCAAAATCTTAGTTTATTTAAATAAAATCTAAGTTGATAATATACATGTTAAATTGGAAATCAATATGTTAAATATTGGTTAATATTGGATGATAACTTGGTCGCAAATTGGTTGATTATGTGATTGTTTATGTAATGATCCCGATTTTTGAGTAAAACTAAAATTAGTAATTAATATAAATTTATGGATTAAATTGTAAATTAATTTGAAATTTTCCAAATAAAATAAGATATTTGTTTGTTCATATATATATAAATTGATTATAAATTAAAATTTGGATTTGAAATTCAAATGTAAATGTATTAAAATTAAATTGGATTTAAAACAATATATTTTTATTTAATAAAAGTTGTTTTCTAAATGTATATGTATTATATATATATGTATAGATTGTGATAACAATTTTCAAAAGACTATTTAAAGGTTAAATTCTAATATATTTATGTAATATATGCATTTATTAGTATATAATTTAGTTTTAAAATCATTTTCTTTAAAATTTATATATGATGGTTTGTATATAAATGGATATAATAAAATGTAAATAGAGAATTTTATATAAGATTATATATATATATAACTAAGATAAAGAAATATGAAAATATATATAAATACATTTGTAAGCTCTTAAGTAACATGTATTATACATGTATAGGTATTATAGAAAAATATTATTACAAGTGTAAACCATATAATGTGAGATTAAACAAGTGTAAACATCTTATGATATAATCTAACATTTGTAAGCCATGTAAATTGAAAATTTTAAAAGTGTCAACAAATAAAATTTCCTTTTAATTTGAATTATACGAAAGTATATTTGAAAAAGAAACTCAGGCCTCACTTCTAATCTTCTTTATCTCTAAAACAAAACCCAGAAAGGTTAAAGTATTCCAGTTCGAAAGCAAGATCACCTCAGGGATCAAACAAATACAAACCTGAGATCATTTCTAAACCTGAAAAGAATCGAAAACCAGAAAATAAAACCTGTAGCATCTTAAAACCTAAAGCAAAGATTTCAAGTTCAACAGATCCTTACAATCAAAATCAAAACCTAAAGCTAAAGCTTCAATCTAGAAAAAACAAAAACAAGCAAATACAAAATCATGAAGAAATCATCACAAGCTAAACCATGCAAAGCAAAGGGAAGAATTCAAACAAAAGCTTCAGTTCAAATCATAAATTTCCAGATCAAGGAAAGGTTCGAACCAAACATCAAGATTTTAGAAAAAAATTCCAGTTTTATAAGTTCAATCATACTCAGATTTTCCAGGCAGTCCTCTGTTCTTCAAATAGGTGAGCAAACTTCCCTTTTTAAATTTGAATCTGTTATGTATCTTGATGTTGTACTTGAAATTGTTGTGAAGATTGTTTGTGTAGATGCTAAATTTCCTGTATGTATATATACACACACATGTATATATAATAGTGTGCATATACATATCTCTGATATATATAACATGCTTAAATTCACTCAAGAATTCATCTCTCCTTATGTAAATAAATTCATGTAATGATCTTTAAATGAAATTTGGTTGTAATTACCTGATTTAATTTTTAAAAAAAATTGTAAGCATAAATATCAAGTGGATTACTAGTAGAAGATGATTATAGTAAAAATCATTTAAAATCGGAGAATTCAAATATCTCAATTTCAAGTTCCAATTAGATATTTTGATTCGTGCTAGGAAGCAATGAATTTTGATGATAAGATTATAATTTTTAAGTTTAGGCACGTCATGAATTTTTGAGTTGAATGGATAATGTTTTTTCGTCGAATTACGACGATCATCGACGAGTTGATCATCGAGCTTGGGCCTGCAGGTAGGGTGAATAATGGGAATCAATGGAAAAATGGTGATGGAATTTTTACATTGTCGTGGCGTTGTCACGACGTCGAACTAGGGTTCGACGAGCCCTTTTTGTCGACTGAGTTTGTGTGGTTGCTGCGATGTGGTCAAGGGATTTCGGTCGATCGCACATGGGGGAACAGGAGCCGGGGACTTAGCTGGAGGTCCTGGTGGAGTGGCATGGTCTCTGGCGCAGGGTGGCATCGTAGCAAGGCATTTCCAGATGATCAATTTTGGTTCCAGTTCGATTAAAATATTCGAACTTGATTTCGTGGTTATTGCGAGGATCTGGGTATTTAGGAAGTTCGATGTAGTTGTTGTCTGTGTGTCGATGATCACGGCGAGGGTCGGCGATCGACCAGGCGATCGTGCACGTGCACGTGATGACCTGTATCTGTTTGTGTTTGGGGAAGAAAAGTAAATCTCGGGGACGAACTCGAAGTCAATTACATCTTGGCTCGAAGACGAGGGATGTAAGGGGAAACTCGAAGTTAGGCACGGGTTTTTGATTATTTGGCTCGGGTTTTGGTTTGGGAAGACTTGGGTTGTTTTACCAAGTTTTAATTTTTGAGAAGGAAACATATTTCAGTTTCTTTTAAAGTTAAAAGAAGTATAACCACTAACCAAGTTTTGAAGTTACAAAAAGAAAACAAATATGTTTTTAAGTGATTGTAAATCAAGTTGCCGAAATAGAATTATTAAACAAAGATTTCAAACAAGTTTCAAAGGTTGAATGATTAAAGTAAATGTTTTGAAATTGTTTTGTTTAAAGTAACCATATAATAGGTCAATGATGAATTTATTTCAAAGAATATTAATAAGATTTAAATGTTAATTAACTAAAGTAATTAAAAGAATAATTACTTAACGAATTACTTAATGTAATTAAGGGGTAATTACTTTGTGTGATCACAATAAAGGATAATTAATTAATTAAGATTTATTAATGAAAGTAATTTAGGTTAACTAATTTATGATTAAAGTTTTGGTTACTCAAATGATTTAAAGAATAATTTATTAAGGGATAATAATATAATGCAATTAATTAATTAATTAATTAATTTGAGGATAATTAATTAATTTGAGGATAAGTAATTAATTAAAGGTTAATTAATTAATGAAATTGATCAGGGATAATCACTTATTGTAATTAATTAAAGATAATTAATTAAATGGTAATTAATTAAAGGCTAATTAATTAATGTGATTAATTAAGGGATGATTAAATAATTAAAGGTTAATTATTTAATAATTAAAGGTTGATTGATTAATTAATTAAGGTTGATTAATGCATGATTAAAGGTTAATTTATTTATTATTAAAGGTTAATTAATAAATGATTAAAGGGTAATTAATTTAGATGGTTTGTAATTAATTAATATTAATTAACCAGGATTAGTAGTTTATTCATAAGTAATTAATTTGATTTAAACTGATCAGATAATTAATTGACCTTACTTATGGACGTTTGAATTGTATGGAATGCTTTGAATTGTTGATATCCCTGATGTGTCATGCTCTGCTTTGATTTGAGCTGTAATGAATGTAATTTATTTATCTGTGAATCTGTGAATGAAGATAAGCGTTATAGGAATATACCGCTTATCGATATTGCTGTATTTGGATTTTGATGATTGATGATGTTGCACTATTGTGTAAAACCCCTGGACTACACCATACACACACAAATATGGATTTCACAAGGAAATTGGTTGAGTCATAGATTTTTGAAATCATTTTAAAATTGAATTTTGAATCCAAATGGTTTTGGAAATGAAATTGGGTTAAATATGAAAGGCTTTTGAAAAGGATTTTTAAAAATAAAAATTATTTTGAATAACTTGATAAAGTTTTGAAATTTAAATAGTTTGATTTGAATTTAAATTTAAAATTTGAAATTGAATTCTATGTTTGGAAATTATGGTTTAAAAAGATTATACAAGTTATAAATGTGTTTATATGGGCTTTAAACCATTTAAAAATATTATTTTGGAAATTTGAATTTAACCCAAGTTTTAGATTTGAAGGGCTTTAACTTGTGCAAATGTAATCGGATTTTTCCGAAAACCTTTGTTTTTCAAATAATAATAGCTTTCATATAAAGAAAGGATTTTCAATTTGTGTTGAAAGGATTTCAAGTTTCTAAATGAAAATAGTTTGAAAGCTATGAATGAATCTTTGTTAAAGATTGTTGAACTTAGTTTTGAAATTGAAGAGGATCTAAAAGGTGTATCTTTTGTATAAAAGATTTGAAAAGAAAATTGTTTTTGAAAGCTGTGAATCTTTGGAAATGGTTTTGAAAGCTATGAATTGAATCTTTGATTTAAAGATTGGATGAGTTAATCCAATTCGAAAAGGAAATTGTTTAGAAAGGCTATGAATTAATCTTTGTAAATGATGGGTGAACTTTGTGAAGTGAATCGTTTTGTTTAAAGATTTAATGGTAATTTATTTAAACCATTTGAAGAAAAGTTTTAGGCTTTAAGTTATGACTTAACTAAGATCCCATATATCCATATGCTTTTTAAAATTGAGCGCTCATTATTCGGTTTAGCCGGGAGAAGACTTTGTGTCATAAAACCCATTTCGAATAATATATGAAGTTATGGATAGCATTTGAAGACAGGATATTTACGAAAGCGAATGGATAACTCGTCGAATGTCTCTTCACCGGCTAATTCCCGGTATAGAGATTTGATCATCCTTTGTGGTGGGGAGTTCAGACGTGATTAGGGATTATCCGGATTTTCAAGGGATTCTTTGTGAAGTGCCTTCGGTTTTGTTCGAACATGGAACAGACATGTATGAATGTGTGTCTGTAACAACCCGGAATTTTTGACAGCATATTTTAATAAATATTTAATCTAATTTAAATTAAATATAAGCTTGGCAATGTTATAATTGATGAGATCTTGGATATTTAACAGTTATATGTTTTATAAAAGAAATTTTGGTTTGAAAATTTGAAATAGAATGCTTCAAAGCCATTAAAACAAATCTGACTTATTTAATAAAATCAAATCAAAGATTCAATATTTTGTTATTTGATAGTTTATATGGATACAATGTTAGTTTTTGAGATGATGAGATTAAAAATAAACAAACATAGTAATATTAAACATAAACATGGAAAAAAAGTATGAATCATAATTATAAACATAAGTATAAACCATAAATTATAAAATATAAAATATAACTAAGATATAAATTTACGAATATAAGTTATAACTTGAACTATATTAATACAAGTGTATGAACATGAGAACACTATAATATTAATATCAGTGTAAATGAACAAATAAATGGAGTACGGAATAATAAAGTTTAATTTTATTTATGCATAAGAAAACAAAGTCAAATATAAGAATCTTGATGCATTGCCTATATACACATATACATTTGTACAGAAATTAAGTGTTTGTCCAGAGAAAATTTTTATAAACTAAAAATAAATGTAAACCAGTAATAACATATTTATGCTATTGTACTGTTTATAGGTATAAGAAAACCAAGTTTTCACTTCAAAGATAATAAAAACAAAACCTGTATCTTACAAAGCATGCTTAGCCGAAAATAACATAAATATCTTTGCACAACACCTTAGTAAGTATCAGTCACCATTAATTATATGCTATCATAATTAAAAACATAAACATTAAATAACATAACTTCTTGTTTAATAAGTACATGCAGCCGAGATCACAATATCTTTTCATATTGCAGTAAATTTAATACCAAAATTCTTGTTTGGTCAAACATGGTGGCTGGCCAGTTATAACCTGATCAGTAGCTTCTTTATATATATATATATACACACACCTATATATCATTAGTTCGTTTATACAAACTTAAACTAAAAACAAACCTGAGAAAAAAAGAAAAAAAGAAACAGAAGACAGGAAACAGAGAAAAGAAACAAGGAAGAGTTTCAGGGTGTTTCTTTCTGCAGTCTCTTCAACAAATATTTTTTGTGAGCAAACAAACTGATTTCAAAATTTAGCTTGTATATTTGCTTTTTTGAATGATATGTGCTTGATATAGTTCAAACAAACTACTCTGTGTATATTTGGTTTGCACTGGGAACTTTTATAGCTTGTTCTTCAGTAATTCAAGTTTGAACAAAGTAAAGCCAGTAAATTTACAATACCTATTCATATAACTGTTTGAACTTGGTAATGAGCTAATTCAAGTTGGTTTATCCTAAACAAAAGCCTGCAAACATGTTTAAAGTTGAACAACATGATATTAATAATGTATTATCAAACTACAGGTAAAAAAAGAAATCAAATTTTAAAATTCAAATGTTTAAATTTGTAAATTCAATAACATATTTAGATTTCATAAACATAATTATGATTTTTAACATAAAAATTTTGATTTGAAAGCAAAGATTTTCAGAGCAGTTTTAAAAAGGAGTTTTACTAATTTTTTTGTAAAATTTGGAAGATTGAGTAAATTTTAATTTCTGGAATTTGGCATGAAGCAAGGTTGAAGTTATATTAGCACTAGAAAAATGTCAATTTATTTTTCAAATGCATAAGTTTTGAGGATGAATCAAAAATAGGGTTTGAGTGCTTAAACTTTTGATGCTCTATAAATAATTGATTTCGGCGTCATATGTAAATCGAGTTGGCCGCGCTTTCAGGTGGAGTTAGGGAGGAATGTGATCGAGGTTCTGGTGAATTTTCATCACCTCCAGTGATGTGTGGTGGCCGCGCGATTGATTTGTCAGTGGCGTTGTTGTTGCCATGTTCGAGCTTCAGGGTGTTTTTTTTTGTTTTCAACTTGAATTCGGATCTGGGTTTATTATTCGAATCTAGGGGTGATTTGTGGTTTGAGGGGATTGTCGCGAGTCGCCGCAAGGGAGGCGAGCTACCGTGCACGTGCACGGTGGCGAGGTGATGGTTGATGATCAGGGAGTTGTTGCATGCCGTGATTTTTTTTGGTGTTAGCTTCGAGTTTGGCTTCGGGACTTTATGGGTGTGAGCGCGTGAGAGGCGACTACAGTTTTAATTTTACTTAAACTAAAAAAAAATATAAGAAGAAGGAAAGAATCAGGGAAGGGAGAAGAAGATAGAGAGTGAGAGAGGGGAAAAGCACGGGATAGTCTCGTGAACGTCACGAGTTGGAATGGAGGCTGTCTCGGGTTTTTTTTCTGGACGAACGTGTAACATGATTTAGCTTTAATATGTGTTATAACTAAGTTAGGTTAGTAATTAGTAATTTAAGTTAATATTTGTTTAAAGGTTTAATAAGGTTAGTGATGTAAAGATAGTTGATTTATACAAAGTAACTAGAATGTTAATTAATTTATATTTGAAATTTAATTGATAACTTTAAAATTTGTTAATTGAAAATAAATCACATGTTAAAGCAATTTAAAGCTTAATTACGTTAGCTAATTACTGGAAGTTAATTAATGGAAATTAACTTAAGTGATTAATCAGGAATTATACTTTAATTAAATTAATAATAATTGATTAATTAAAGTAATTTGCGATAATTAAATAAGTAATTAATTTTAATAAGTAAGTTATTAAATAATAATTAATAATTAAGAATCAACTAATTAATTGAGTAATTGAGTAACAGTTAATGAATAAAAGTTAATTAATTTAAATAAGTAATTAAAGATTAGATAATTAATAAATTAATAATTAATGATTAACTATTTAATTGATTGATCATTAATCAGCTAATTAATGAGTAATTAATTAAATAGAATAAAATAGTTTATTCTTGGACAAATAATTTGGTTAAGTAAAACCAAACTGTTTAGTATGCATTGATAATTACGTTTGATTGACTTCGATATCTGTCGATGATTTTTCTGTGATGTGTTGTGATATATTATGGATATCTGTGTTAACTGTGTATGATTTATCTGTTATATCTGCTATGTGAATTCTGATATCAAATTGAACTTTTAAGTTAAATAGACAACTTGGCCCTTAAAATGGCGTTTGGATCCGATGAGACCGGGATCGGAAGAATCAATCTTGATTCTCCGAAAACCACATCGATCCAAATTAAACGATAGGTCATGACTTATCAAATGGTGAATCGAGATGGTGTTTCAGAATGCAAGGGTTATCGTCGTTGACTCTGAGGGTGATTCCAAAATGAGTGTAACGAGATAATGCCTTCGGTTTCGTTCGAACCCGGAACGAACTTGCATGGATTGAATGCTTTCGACACATCGTCAGGCGGACGATGAGCATTCTAAGATATGTTCAATAAAGGTAATCGTAGCCTCAAGCCTCATCAACCGAGAATGGCTAAAACAGGGGAGATGCAGCAAGGTTAGGTGTGTCATGCCCAAGCAGGACAAGATATTCCCCTGTCTAGATGTTCCTTTTTATTTCGGCTGTGTGAGCAGTTGTTAGCCACAACTGCGGGGTTATCTTGTTCGGGACTGTTCAGTAAGGAATGGTTCCGGCCTTGTGTTTTAGGGGGTCGGAAGTGATCCTCGGTATGGTGATCTAGGCCCCGTACTGTGACGGGCGGTACCCCAGTAGCCCTGCCATTGTTGGAAATCCAATTTCCCTACGAGACCCTACAGTTTTGATTTGTATTACCCACTTTCGTGGCTAGTAGCTGGAATTTAATAGATGTAACAATTTCGGCTATTTTCTATTTACTTGAAAACCTTAGATACTATTATAATATCACAGAATTTCCTATAAAATGTTTTGGTTAGCGTAAGGTAAAAACTTACCCGTATTTATTTGTGGGGAGTCTTACGTGATACCTTTATTTTCAAATGATTTTCAAAGTTAAACAATTTTAACCTGTTTACTCATACCAGACCCATGTATGACCTGGAGTTTATATTTTGTGTTTTCATAAACTCTTGAGTACTCAAATTTTTATGAGTAGCCAAGTGATAGGTATGGGAAGTGTTGATTTTCTGGAGGAGCTATTTTGGGAGAAGTCCAGACGTATGTATCTATATATGTAGTTCCGCTGTGTAGTTAGTGATGTTGTATTTTGGATGTATGTATGGACATATATGTATATGACAGTCCTGTTATATGATATTGTATGACTCTGATGTATGTATAACTATGTAATAGTTATGTGATGTATTATATTTTGTTCCATTCCGCTGTGAGATTCTGATGTTGTTGTTCTTTCTTTCTATTCTTTTCTATTTCTATCCCTTTCTTTCTTAATGATGAAACGTCTTTCTGGGTTGAGAAAGGCGGGTCGTCACAGTTGGTATCAGAGTGCTAGGTAGAGCGAGTACCTAGGCTCTTGTGTTATATTTCTCTTGAGAGTGTCGTGTGATAATTCTGGAATTCACTTGAGCAGTCTTTTGCATGGAATTGAGACATCTGGAGAGAGTGTTGAAGTCATCGATGTGGTTCAAGATTTTGCTGATGTATTTGAAGAAGTTAAGTGTCTGCCACCACATCGAGAAATAGAGTTCCGTATTGATTTGATTCCAGGAGCTGTGCCAGTGATTCAGCCCAGTAGGAGAATGGCTCCTAGGGAAAGAGAAGAGTTGATTAAGCAGACTCAGGATCTTTTAGAGAAGGGATTGATAAGACCTAGTTTTTCTTGTTGGGGTTCAGCAGCAGTGTTTGTAACCGAATCGGATGGATCACCGAGGTTCTGTGTGGATTATAGAGAATTGAACAAAGTGACTATCCGTAATAAATATCCTCTTCCTCGCATCGATGGTCTTTTTGACCAGTTGCATGGTGCTTCTATCTTTTCTCAATTGGATCTAGCTTCAGGTTTCCACCAGTTGAGGGTAGCTGAAGACAGTATTCCCTTGACTGCATTTAGGGGACCGAATTGTTTCTATGAGTGGTTGGTTATGCCGTTCGGATTAACCAACGCTCCTGCCTATTTCGTTGACCTCATGAATCGAGTCTTTAGGGATGTGTTGAATAAATTTGTGCTGGTATTCATTGATGATATTTTGGTCTATTCCAAATCCGAAAAAGAGCACAGGGAGCATTTGAGGATTGTATTGGAGACTCTGAGGAAGAATGTGTTGAAGGCGAAGTTTTCGAAGTGCCATTTTTGGAAATCGGAAGTTAAATTTTTAGGGCACATTGTTTCTGGTGAAGGCATTTCTGTAGACCCTGCGAAAGTTGAAACTATTCTGGAATGGAAACAGCCAGAGACACCGACGGAAGTTCGCAGTTTTCTAGGATTGGCTGGCTACTACAGGAAATTTATCAGGGATTATTCCAAGATTTCTTCGCATCTGACTAAGCTGACCAGGAAAGGAGCAAAATTCAAATGGACACCTCAGTGTGAAGAAGCTTTTCAGGAATTGAAGATAAGGCTTACTAGTGCACTAGTACTTGCTATTCCGGATGGGAAAAGAAAATTCGAGGTTTATACTGATGCTTGTATAGTGGGTTTGGGAGCAGTTCTGATGCAGAACGGAAGGGTTATTGCGTGTGCTAGTCGACAGTTGAAGCCTCATGAGAAGAACTATGCTAAGCATGATCTTGAATTGCTAGCCATTGTTTTTGCTCTAAAAATTTGGAGACATTATCTTTTGGGAGAGAAATTCGAATTGTTCATGGATCACAAACCGTTGAAATATCTATTCTCTCAAAAAGACCTGAATCTGAGACAACAGTGGTGGGTTGAATTCCTAGCTTCCTATGATTTGGACATTCTATGCACTCCGGGGAAAGCAAATGTCGTAGCTGATGCTCTCAGTAGGAATGCAGTTCTTTCTCTTTTGGAAGTGGTTCCATCTCTTATTGAAAGGATGTCAAGCGAGCAAGAATCTGATAAGATGTTGAGGAGGATCATCAAAAGAGTCAGGAAGGGTCAGTGTCCTAGTTTTGAAATTGATGACCAAGAAACGTTAAGGATCAACGGGAGAATCTGTGTTCCAAACGATAAGGAGTTGAGGCAGGAAGTGTTATCTGAAAGTCATTGTTCCAAACTGAAAATTCATCCTCGAATTTCGAAGATGTACAAAGACATGAGGAGAGCTTTCTGGTGGCCGAATATGAAAAAGGATATTGCTAGATTTGTGAACAGCTGTGCCATTTGTCAACAAGTTAAAGGTGATCAACAGAAATCTGCTGGATTATTGCAGCCTTTAGAAATTCCGAATTGGAAATGGGAAATGATCTCGATGGATTTTATTGATGGTTTGCCTAGAACCAGGAAAGGGAATGATGGTATATGGGTTATTGTAGATCTTTTAACTAAGAGTGCCCATTTTATACCAGTTAAGGCAACCCGTACTGCAGTTTCTTTGGCGGAAATTTTCTTGAAGGAGATAGTTCGATTGCATGGTGTCCCAATCAGCATAGTAAGTGATCGTGATCCTATTTTCACTAGCAAATTTAGGGAAGCTCTTCAATCAGCAATGGGAACAGTTTTGAGATTGAGTACAGCCTATCATCCTCAAACGGACGGACAGACAGAGAGGCTGAATCGTATTCTTGAGGATATGCTACGGGCTTTTGTTTTAGATTTTGGAGGATCTTGGGAGGACCATCTTCATTTAGTGGAATTTTCTTATAATAACAGTTATCAAGCAAGTATTAAGATGGCTCCTTATGAAGCTTTATACGGAAGACCGTGTAGATCCACAGCTTGTTGGATTGAATCGAAGGATCGGATCTTATTCGAGAAGCTTCTGCGAAGGTTGAGCTTATCAAGAAAAGGATGAAAGCTGCTCAAGATCGTCAGAAGAAATATGCGGATAGAAGACGAAGGCCATTGGAATTTGAGATCGGAGACTTGGTTTTTGTTAAAGTTTCCCCAATTAAAGGTGCTATAAGATTCCGAAAGACGCGAAAACTTGCTCCGAGATACATTGGACCATTCCGAGTGTTGGAGAGAATTGGAACTGTAGCCTACAGGATTGAATTGCCAGAGCGGATGTCTAGGATTCACAATGTGTTTCATGTATCGCATTTGAGGAAATTTGTTCATGATCTGTCATTAGTCGTAGAGCCGGTATTTCAAGAAGACTTGGAAGTTGAACCCAATTTAACTGTAGTCAGAAATCCAGTTCAGATTGTGAATCGAGACGAGAAGCAACTCAGGAACAAAGTGGTGAAACTCGTCAAGGTGCAATAGAGTGAGGATCCCAGAGATTGTACCTGGGAAACTCTCGATAGTTTTAGGAGTGCTTATCCGGATTTATGTTCGGATAACTAGTGATGTTTGTTAGAATAGGTTGTTTGTTTGTTTGCTATTGTATGAATGATATGTATGTTTGGATGGTTAATACAAAAGTATTTGAATTGACTGTTGTTTAAATTTCGGGGACGAAATTCTTTTGAGGGGGGGGAGGAATGTAACAACCCGGAATTTTTGACAGCATATTTTAATAAATATTTAATCTAATTTAAATTAAATATAAGCTTGGCAATGTTTATAATTGATGAGATCTTGGATATTTAACAGTTATATGTTTTATAAAAGAAATTTTGGTTTGAAAATTTGAAATAGAATGCTTCAAAGCCATGAAAACAAATCTGACTTATTTAATAAAATCAAATCAAAGATTCAACATTTTGTTATTTGATAGTTTATATGGATACAATGTTAGTTTTTGAGATGATGAGATTAAAAATAAACAAACATAGTAATATTAAACATAAACATGGAAAACAAGTATGAATCATAATTATAAACATAAGTATAAACCATAAATTATAAAATATAAAATATAACTAAGATATAAATTTACGAATATAAGTTATAACTTGAACTATATTAATACAAGTGTATGAACATGAGAACACTATAATATTAATATCAGTGTAAATGAACAAATAAATGGAGTATGGAATAATAAAAGTTTAATTTTATTTATGCATAAGAAAACAAAGTCAAATATAAGAATCTTGATGCATTGCCTATATACACATATACATTTGTACATCAATTAAGTGTTTGTCCAGAGAAAAATTTTATAAACAAAAAATAATGTAAACCATTAATAAACATATTTGTGCTTTTGTACAGTTTATAGGTATAAGCAAACCAAGTTTTCACTTCAAAGATAATAAAAACAAAACCTGTATCTTACAAAGCATACTTAGCCGAAAATAACATAAATATCTTTGTACAACACCTTAGTAAGTATCAGTCACCATTAATTATATGCTATCATAATTAAAAACATAAACATTAAATAACAAAACTTCTTGTTTAATAAGTACATGTAGCCGAGATCACAATATCTTTTTAAATTGCAGTAAATTTAATACCAAAATTCTTGTTTGGTCAAACATTGTGGCTGGCCAGTTATAACCTGATCAGTAGCTTCTTTATATATATATATACACCTATATATCATTAGTTCGTTTATACAAACTTAAACTAAAAAGCAAACCTGAGAAAAAAAGAAAAAAAGAAACAGAAGACAGGAAACAGAGAAAAGAAACAAGGAAGAGTTTCAGGGTGTTTCTTTCTGCAGTCTCTTCAACAAATATTTTTTGTGAGTAAACAAACTGATTTCAAAATTTAGCTTGTATATTTGCTTTTTTGAATGATATGTGCTTGATATAGTTCAAACAAACTACTCTGTGTATATTTGGTTTGCACTGGGAACTTTTATAGCTTGTTCTTCAGTAATTCAAGTTTGAACAAAGTAAAGCCAGTAAATTTACAATACCTATTTATATAACTGTTTGAACTTGGTAATGAGCTAATTCAAGTTGGTTTATCCTAAAAAAAGCCTGCAAACATGTTTAAAGTTGAACAGCATGATATTAATGCTGTATTATCAAACTAAAGGTAAAAAAAGAAATCAAAGTTTAAAATTCAAATGTTTAAATTTGTAAATTCAATAACATATTTAGATTTCATAAACATAATTATGATTTTTAACATAAAAATTTTGATTTGAAAGCAAAGATTTTCAGAGCAGTTTTAAAAGGGAGTTTTACTGATTTTTTGTAAAATTTGGAAGATTGAGTAAATTTTAATTTCTGGAATTTGGCATGAAGCAAGGTTGAAGTTATATTAGCACTAGAAATATGTCAATTTATTTTTCAAATGCATAAGTTTTGAGTATGAATCAAAAATAGGGTTTGAGTGCTTAAACTTTTGATGCTCTGTAAATAATTGATTTCAGCATCATATGTAAATCGAGTTGGCCGCGCTTTCAGGTGGAGTTAGGAAGGGATGTGATCGAGGTTCTGGTGAATTTTCATCACCTCCGGTGATGTGTGGTGGCCGCGCGATTGATTTGTCAGTGGCGTTGTTGTTGCCATGTTCGAGCTTCAGGGTGTTTTTTTTTGTTTTCAACTTGAATTCGGATCTGAGTTTATTATTCGAATCTAGGGGTGATTTGTGGTTTGAGGGGATTGTAGCGAGTCGCCGCAAGGGAGGCGAGCCACCGTGCACGTGCACGGTGGCGAGGTGATGGTCGATGATCAGGGAGTTGTTGCGTGCCGTGATTTTTTTTGGTGTTAGCTTCGAGTTTGGCTTCAGGACTTCATGGGTGTGAGCGCGTGAGAGGCGACTGTAGTTTTAATTTTACTTAAACTAAAAAAAAATATGAGAAGAAGGAAAGAATCAGGGAAGGGAGAAGAAGATAGAGAGTGAGAGAGGGGAAAAGCACGGGATAGTCTCGTGAACGTCACGAGTTGGAATGGAGGTTGTCTCGGGTTTTTTTTCTGGACGAACGTGTAACATGATTTAGCTTTAATTTGTGTTATAACTAAGTTAGGTTAGTAATTAGTAATTTAAGTTAATATTTGTTTAAAGGTTTAATAAGGTTAATGATGTAAAGATAGTTGATTTATACAAAGTAACTAGAATGTTAATTAATTTATATTTGAAATTTAATTGATAACTTTAAAATTTGTTAATTGAAAATAAATCACATGTTAAAGCAATTTAAAGCTTAATAACGTTAGCTAATTACTGGAAGTTAATTAATGGAAATTAACTTAAGTGATTAATCAGGAATTATACTTTAATTAAATTAATAATAATTGATTAATTAAAGTAATTTGCGATAATTAAATAAGTAATTAATTTTAATAAGTAAGTTATTAAATAATAATTAATAATTAAGAACCAACTAATTAATTGAGTAATTGAGTAACAGTTAATGAATAAAAGTAAATTAATTTAAATAAGTAATTAAAGATTAGATAATTAATAAATTAATAATTAATGATTAACTAATTAATTAATTGATCATTAATCAGCTAATTAATGAATAATTAATTAAACAGAATAAAATAGTTTATTCTTGGACAAATAATTTGGTTAAGTAAAACCAAACTGTTTAATATGCATTGATAATTATGTTTGATTGACTTTGATATCTGTTGATGATTTTTCTGTGATGTGTTGTGATATATTATGGATATCTGTGTTAACTGTGTATGATTTATCTGCTATATCTGTTATGTGAATTCTGATATCAAATTGAACTGTTAAGTTAAATAGACAACTTGGCCCTTAAAATGGCGTTTGGATCCGATGAGACCGGGATCGGAAGAATCAATCTTGATTCTCCGGAAACCACATCGATCCAAATTAAACGATAGGTCATGACTTATCAAATGGTGAATCGAGATGGTGTTTCAGAATGCAAGGGTTATCGTCGTTGACTGTGAGGGTGATTCCAAAATGAGTGTAACGAGATAATGCCTTCGGTTTCGTTCGAACCCGGAACGAACTTGCATGGATTGAATGCTTTCGACACATCGTCAGGCGGACGATGAGCATTCTAAGATATGTTCAATAAAGGTAATCGTAGCCTCAAGCCTCATCGACCGGGAATAGCTAAAACATGGGAGATGCAGCAAGGTTAGGTGGGTCATGCCTAAGCAGGACAAGATATTCCCCTGTCTAGACGTTCCTTTTTATTTCGGCTGTGTGAGCAGTTGTTGGCTACAACTGCGGGGTTATCTTGTTCGGGACTATTCAGTAAGGAATGGTTCCGGCCTTGTGTTGTAGGGGGTCGGAAGTGATCCTCGGTATGGTGATCTAGGCCCCGTACTGTGACGGGCGGTACCCCAGTAGCCCTGCCATTGTTGGAAATCCAATTTCCCTACGAGACCCTACGGTTTTGATTTGTATTACCCACTTTCGTGGCTAGTAGCTGGAATTTAATAGATGTAACAATTTCGGCTATTTTCTATTTACTTGAAAACCCTAGATACTATTATAATATCACAGAATTTCCTATAAAATGTTTTGGTTAGCGTAAGGTAAAAACTTACCCGTATTTATTTGTGGGGAATCTTACGTGATACCTTTATTTTCAAATGATTTTCAAAGTTAAACAATTTTAACCTGTTTACTCATACCAGACCCATGTCTGACCCGGAGTTTATATTTTGTGTTTTCATAAACTCTTGGGTACTCAAATTTTTATGAGTAGCCAAGTGATAGGTATGGGAAGTGTTGATTTTCTGGAGGAGCTATTTTGGGAGAAGTCCAGACGTATGTATCTATATATGTAGTTCCGTTGCGTAGTTAGTGATGCTGTATTTTGGATGTATGTATGGACATATATGTATATGACAGTCCTGTTATATGGTATTGTATGACTCTGATGTATGTATAACTATGTAATAGTTATGTGATGTATTATATTTTGTTCCATTCCGCTATGAGATTTGATGTTGTTGTTCTTTCTTTCTATTCTTTTCTATTTCTTTCCCTTTCTTTCTTAATGATGAAACGTCTTTCTGGGTTGAGAAAAGCGGGTCATCACAGTGTCTGATGTTCACTTTGAGATGTAAAGCAAGTTTCTATCAAATACATTTCTATTTGGCGGCAGATAATTTATTCTCTTAGCATAACACCCTTCTCTGAGACGTATGAGCTCCGAGGTTATGTAGTTGATGGTTACTAGTGATACATTCCCAATTTGGTAATGTGGCATACGAAGTGCTGTTGATCATGAGTTGATCGAAGCATGGCTTTTGTGAAAAGCGTAGCTTTGTGGACGTGACTTCGTTGAGCCTCACAACCCGGTAATGGTCGAAACAGGAATCGTTGCAGCAAGGTTATTTGGGGGTAGCGCCTCCTAAGGGTATGTCCATTTCCTTCTGGATAAAAGGTGGTATCATGGTATGGAGCCCAGATATTTACCTATGTGGTTGCTGCAAACTTATTGGTTTGTGGTTGTTGGTTAAGGGCCCTTGGATAAAGGTCGGTAATGAACGGGGGATGGAATTCTCATGTTAGTAGTTACCTTGTTAGAGCGGTAACCCGGCCTTGTGTTGGCAGAGATTCGGTTAGGTTCTCGGGGGCGTCCCTCCAGAGGTGTTCCATTCGGTGTAGGAAGTTTCTTTGCCTAACCATTGTTGGAAATCTAATCATCAAATACACGCCTTGTACAGTTTTAGTTGTAGAACCTGCCATCTAATATGGTAGCTATAATAGGCATACTATAATGGTACGTATGCTGGCTAAGATTAATGTTATACTGACAAATGTTTTCTGCACTATGCACTAATAATAATATCAAATGGTTTTCGCGTATCAAGCATTTTTGACTGTCATAAGGAGAAATCACCTCCAAGTGTGTGCTTGCATTGTGTGTGTGGCGGGAGGCCTTATGGCAGTTTCATTTTCCAAAAAGCATAGCGGATTTCTTTTACTTCTTTTGTTGTTCTTTTAAAGATAAACTGTTTTCATTTGCTCACACCAGTCTCATGACTGACTTGGAGTTTATTGTTCCCTTTCTAAACTCTGGGTGCCCACAATTTTCCACATGGGCAGCCTAGAATTAGATTTTCAGATAATCAGCTAGTAGATGTAGATTCGGTAACTTTCAGTCTTGGGTTTGGTAGCTTTTGGAAATCTTCTTCAGTCTTTGGATGTTGGCAATCGCATTCAAACTGACCTTGCTTAATACATCTTAATGGTGATTCGAGCTTACTGAATTGGAGTCTTTAAAGCTTTGGGATGAGCTATTTGGTTTTGGAGCATTAGAGTTGGAGTTGCAGAATGGGAGTTGGATCTCTTTGAAGCCTTTTATTGTTGATGTTATCTTTTCCGTTGTGTATACTGTCTCTGATAGTGTTGATATCCATATTGTATTCGTTATTGTATCAATAATATTGTTTTTTTATGCTGTGTTGTTATATTTAATGTGTTATAAGCTCCGACAAACCAGATTCAACGTTTGAATCTATGACATTTGAATACGGGTGATGTATTCGGTGCCGATTTTCGAAGGTCGAGTCAAGGTCGTTACATTGGCTTCAGAGTTGAAGGTTGAACTTTAGCTCAGGAGGATAACACATTAGGGAACTCATTAGAGATAGGGTGAAGTATACACTAGAATGAGTATATCCCTAAGATATCTGTCTGTATGCCTCAGTAAATTCTCTTACTATCCACTGATAGTGAGTATGAGTGGAAGAAGAGGACGAGGTATGGGACAAGGGAGTACCACTACAAATGGTCAATACCCTGCAACAACGGAAACAACTTTCCTCATCAATCTCCTTTGATCCAGTTTCAATTCTTTGATTGCTTCGCGGCAGCTACAAAAAGTAGCTTAGGTGCGATGGTGGCACTGCGACTCGTTGAAGATAAGTTTCTATTTCATATTCTCTTCATCGAATTCTTATCAGGTTTTCGTTTTTAACTCTAATAAATTTGCAAATTTATTTGAAATAAATTGATTAACAAAATATAAAGTTAAAATAGATTTGTATCGATAAAACGATTTAAATTAAAACCAAATTTGAAATTCTATTGTAATTTCTTGTGAGGATCAAAGTCCGAAGAGGGACAAGCTAGTGTAAACTTTGGGGTATTCCGACCTGAGTTTGGAATCCATACCTAGTGTTTGAGAATTATGGAAGATTGAATCTATTTTTCTGTTCTTTTGGGTCTAGATATGTTCTACGAATGGTTAGTTATCCCTTCAAGCTAACCAATACCCCTGTATATTTCGTAGACTGGATGACCCGAGTACTTCGTGAAATATTAAATGAGTAATTATTGGTGATATTCTGATTTGGTGAGCCAAATGCAGAATGGATATTCAGTTTGATCTGGTAAAACATTTTATTTGTTCTGAGTCATCTCCCTGTCTAGCAAATTTCGAGAATGAAATTTTCTTAAGGGGGAATATGTAAGGATCCCCATTTTTGAGTAAAATTAAAATTAGTAATTAATATAAATTGGTGGATTAAATTGTAAATTAATTTGAAAATTTCCAAATAAAATAAGATATTTGTTTATATATATATATATATATATATATATATATATATAAATTGATTATAAATTGAAACTTGGATTTGAAATTCAAATATGAATGTATTAAAATTAAATTGGATTTAAAACACTATATTTTAATTTAATAAAAGTTGTTTTCTAAATGTATATGTACTATATATATGTATAGATTGTGATAACAATTTTTAAAAGACTATTTAAAGGTTAAATTCTAATATATGTAATATATACATTTATTAGTATATAATTTAGCTTTAAAATCATTTTCTTTAAAATTTGTATATGACGGTTTGTATATAAATGGATATATTACAAATGTAAATAGAAAATTTTATATAAGAATATATATATATATATATATATATATATATATATATATATATATATATAACACTAAGACAAAGTAATATGAAAAAATATATAAATACATTTGCAAGCTCTTAAGTAACATGTATTATACATGTATAAGTATTATAGGAAAAGATTATTACAAGTGTAAACCATATAAAGTGAGATTGAACAAGTGTAAACTGTGAGAAATGCAAAATACGGATCTTAAGGCTAGGATTAACACTAGAGGGGGGGGGAGATGAATAGTGTTTAAAGAAATTACTAAATCTTTTTGAGTTTTTGTTAATTTGAACACAAATGTATGCAATATTCAGACACAGATATGATCACAGAATCAAACCCAGATGCAAATATAAAGTAAAAGCAGTAAAGGAAAGAACACATCGGATTTTATACTGGTTTGGAGTTACCCTACATCCAGTCCCGCACACAAGTACAGATTTCCTTTCAAAAACAATCTTTACAATTACACCCTCGATTTCAGGGAAACGAGGTACACCCTCCAGATTCACAATCCCCTGGGTAGAGATACCTGATTTCCCGGGCAACAAGTTCACCCAATTTATTTCCAAGGCTACAATCACACCTTATCTCGCTTGATTGATTTCCAAGGCCACAATCACACTTTTTCTTGCTAAGTTGATTATAAAACGCCTATAACTCTGAATAGCATTGAGGATCTTGTTGAGATAGTGATAGAGAATCAAACCAGAGATAATCTAGTTAGATTCGATGTTGATTTCGGCAGAGTAATGGTAAGAATATGTATATAGAAATGTGGAAGAATAAGAGGAGTGAAAAATCAGAAAATCTGTTTTTAAATTCGTTGAAAACATCCCCTATTTGTAGAAGAACAACAGCCATGTCCATTCATGAAGAGGTATGACGAATAGACACTTCTTTTGAAATTTAAATTTTGAATTCAACTGACACTATGTCGACATAGGGTACATGGGCATGTCGACTTCCCAAAGGATATTTTGGTGATTTGATTTTCTTTGAAAATAACTTCTATCTTATATTAAAATAATTTTAAACTTTATAAATATAATTGACTATAGTTAAAATACATTAGTAAATATATAGAATAATATATACAAAATTTTACTGTAATTCTATATTTAAATCTAAGTATAAATATTTAAAAATTAAATATATTATTGTTAAAGATAGTCAAAACCACGGAAAATTTGATTTTGAAATTAAAGATTATTTTGAGGCTAAAAGTGTTTTGAAATCAGGATAAATGTTTTTGATGCTTTTAAAAGGAAGGTTTTGAAAACATTTTGAAAACAAGATATAATTTTGCAAAAATCATTTTGAATAAAAATTAGCAGATACAAAACAATGTTCCACCTAGATTTTTCATAGGTTCCATCCTACTTAGGGTTCCATCCCTTTAACAGGCTCGAAGTGGATTCCATTCCACGAATAAATTGGATTTTAAGATGCCAGTGCTTTTCTAGAAGTTTTGACAAAATTACTAATTAAAAGATAAATTACTTGAACTCTTGAGATCTTGATAATCTTGATACTCATAAGTCTTCAATCTTGATATCTTGAATCTCTATACTGTTCAGTCTTCATTCTTGGTACCTGCTTGGTTAGCTCCTGCATATACATATATTTCTAAACTATAATGTTAGTATTTATATTTTATAATCTATTCTAAGGTTGTTGTCATCAAAATCATCATCTCGTGGACTAACATAAACATCTTATGATATAATCTAACATTTGTAAGCCATGTAAATTGAATATTTAATAAGTGTCAAAAAATAAAATTTCCTTTTAATTTGATTATATGAAAGTATATTTGAAAAAGAAACTCAGGCCTCACTTCTGATCTTCTTTATCTCTAAAAGAAAACCTAGAAAGGTTAAAGTATTCCAGTTCGAAAGCAAGATCACCTCAGGGATCAAACAAATACAACCTGAGATCATTTCTAAACTTGAAAAGAATCGAAAACCAGAAAATAAACCTGTAGCCTCTTAAAACCTGAAACAAAGATTTCAAGTTCAACAGATCCTCACAATCAAAATCAAAACCTAAAGCTAAAGATTCAATCTGGAAAAAACAAAATCAAGCAAATACAAAATCCTGAAGCAATCATCACAAGCTTAACCTTGTAAAGCAAAGGGAAGAATTCAAACAAAAGCTTCAGTTCAAATCATAAATTTCCAGATCATGGAAAGATTCAAACCAACATCAAGATTTCAGAGAAAATTTCCAGTTTTATAAGTTCAGTCATTCTCAGATTTTCCAAGCAGTCCTCTATTCTTCGAATAGGTGAGCAAACTTCCCTTTATGAATTTGAATCTGTTATGTATCTTGATGTTGTACTTGAAGTTTTTGTGAAAATTGTTTGTATAGATGCTAAATTTCCTATATGTATATATATACACACACACACATATATAATAGTGTGCATAAACATATCTCTGATATATATAACAGGCTTAAATTCGCTCAAGAATTCATATCTCCTTATGTAAATAAATTTATGTGATGATCTTTAAATGAAAGTTGGTTGTAATTACCTGATTTAATTTTTAAAAACAATTGTAAGCATAAATATATAGTGGATTACTAGTAGAAGATGATCACAGTAAAAATGGTTTAAAATTAGAAAATTCAAGTATCTCAATTTCAAATTCTAATTACATATCCTGATTCGTGCTAGAAAGCAATGAATTTTGATGATAAGATTATAATTTTTAACTATGGGGACGTCGTGAATTTTTGAGTTGAACGAATAATGTTTTTTCATCGAATTACGATGATCATCGACGAATTGATCATCGAGCTTGGTCCTGGAGGTAGGGTAAACAATGGGAATTAATGGAAAAATGGTGATGGAATTTTAACATCGCCATGGATTTGTCACGACGTCAACTAGGGTTCGACGAGCCCTTTTTGTCGACTGAGTTTGTGTGGTCGCTGTGACGTCATCAAGGTATTTGAGTCGATCGCACGTGGGGCAACAGGAGCCGGGGACTTAGGCAGAGTCCTAATGGAGTGGCGTGGTCTCTGGCGTAGGGTGACGTCGTAGCGAGGCATTTCCAGATGATCAATTTTGGTTCTAGTTCGATTAAAATATTTGAACTCGATTTCGTGGTTATTGCGAGGATCTGGGTGTTTGGGAAGTTCGCTGGAGTTGTTGTCGATGTGTCAGTGATCACTCCGAGGGTCGACGATCGGCCAGGCGATCGTGCACATGCACGTGATGGCGTGTGTTTGTGTGTGTTTAGGGAAGAAAAGTAAATCTCAAGGACGAACTTGAAGTCAATTATGTTTTGGCTCAAAGACAAGGGATGTAAAGTGAAACTCGAAGTTAGGCGCAGTTTTTCGATTATTTGGCTCGGGTTTTGGTTTGGGAAGACTTGGGGTTGTTTTACCGGGTTTTAATTTTTGAGAAGGAAACATGTTTCAGTTTTTTTAAAGTTAAAAGAAGTATAACCGGTAACCAAGTTTTGAAGTTATAAAAAGAAAATGAATATGTTTTCAAAGGATTTTCAATCAAGTTATCGAAATAGAATTGTTAAACAAAGATTTCAAACAAGTTTCAAAGGTCGAATGATTAAAGTAAATGTTTTGAAATTGTTTTGTTTAAAGTAACCGTACAATAGGTTAGTGATGAATTTATTTCAAATAATATTAAATAAGATTTAAATGTTAATTAACTAAAGTAATTAAAAGAATAATTACTTAATGAAATTAATTACTTAATGTAATTAAGGGGTAATTACTTTGTGTGATCACAATAAAGGATAATTGATTAATTAAGATTTATTAATGAAAGTAATTTAGGTTAATTAATTTATTATTAAATTTTTGATTAATCAAATGATATAAAGAATAATTTATTAAAGGATAATAAATTAAAGTAATTAATTAATTAATTAATTTGAGGATAATAATTAATTTGAGGACAAGTAATTAATTAAAGGTTAATTAACTAATGAAATTGATTAGGGATAATCACTTTTTGTAATTAATTAAAGATAATTAGTTAAATGGTAATTAATTAAGGTCTAATTAATTAATGTGAGTAATTAAGGGATAATTAAATAATTAAAGGTTAATTATTTTTTTTTTTTTTTTTTTTTTTTTTTTTGGCAAGGCCGACGGTTTTATAGTGGACCGACCACTTTTATTACGAACGTAATAAAGTTGAAGTACAGGAGAAAGGTAGAGACACCTTTGCTACTATGATAGAATGAAAAATAATACAGAACTGGAGTGTGACAGTCACGTCACAACTACAAATATAAATAACTAGACTAGTTCTCCTCCGAAGAGGAAGAATCACCAACACGCTCATCAACCACTGAAGCATCCAGAGAACTACACCCTTGATGTCCAAAAAAGGGGCGGAAACGAAGTGCAAGGGAGGGAACAAAACAGTCAACATCAACAGAGTGAATAAAAGATCGATCCCATGCAGTATCAGTAAGTAAAACAGTATTAATCTCAGAGTACGAACCATCCAAATCAAGGACCATAGAGTCTCCAGAAATTTTGTAGTAAAGGCATCGAAGGTCCAACGGATCATTAGAAACATATCTAAAGTAGGAAACGTCCACGGGGTTGAATCTCATAGCAGAATGACTGTCAACCCAACAATGCTCAGTCTCGGCCCAGACTACTAGAGGCGGAGAGAGGATAGGCTCAGCGGACAGAACAGAAGGAACTGCAGCAGGAATAGGAGACACAGGCCGCTCATCAGGGACAGAAGCAACTTTGGGAATCCATTGCCTAAGCGGAGGCTTAGGAAGAGGGATCTTAGGCGCAGCAGCAGCGACAGAAGAGTGCTTGCAGGCAGAGACAACATGGCCAAAAGAGTGACAGGAGGTACAGATGTCAGGGACCCAACCATAACGAACACGAACTTCCACCACGTGACCAATAGCAAGCTGGACAGGAATGGAGGATGGAAGTGGTCTATGGGGAGAAATCTCAATCAGCGCCTTGGCGTAAACAAGCTTATCTCGTGCAACAGTATTAGAGTCAAAACAGATCAATTTTCCAACATTGCATGCTAGCCAATTCAAACCACGCAGCGGTTGAAGTGCAGAGGGGATTTGGGAGAAATAAACCCAAACAGGGATAGATAAAACCTGTTCACGAGCACTAGCAACCGTCGCAGACCAGGGCGTTATAATGAAGGGTTAATTATTTAATAACTAAAGATTGATTGATTGATTGATTAATGATTAAAGGTTAATTAATAAATGATTAAAGGTTAATTAATTAAGATGGTTTGTAATTAATTAATATTAATTAATCAGGATTAGTAGTTTATTCATAAATAACTAATCTGATTTAAACTCATCAGATAATTAATTGACCTTACTTATGGATGTTTGAATTATATGGAATGCTATGAATTGTTGATATCCCTGATGTGTGATGATCTGTTTTGATTTGAGCTATAATAAATGTAATTTATTTATCTGTGATAAATTTATATTATTTATCTGTGAATCTATGAATGAAGATAAGCATTATAGGAATATTCCGCTTATCGATATTGCTGTGTTTGGATTGTGATGATTGATGATGTTGCACTATTGTGTAAAACCTCCGGACTACACCATACACACTCAAATATGGATTTCAAAAGGAAATTGGTTAAGTCACAAATTTTTGAAATGATTTTAAAATTGAATTTTGAATCCAAATGGTTTTGGAAATTAAATTAGGGTAAATATGAAAGGCTTTTGGAAAGGAATTTAAAAGATAAAAGTTATTTTAAATAACTTGATAAAGTTTTAAAATTTAAATAGTTTGATTTGAATTTAAATTCAAGATTTGAAATTGAATTCTATGTTTGGAAATTATGGTTTAAAAAGATTATACAAGTTATAAATGTGTTTATATGGGCTTTAAACCATTTAAAAAAATATTATTTTGGAAATTTGAATTTAACCCAAGTTTTAGACTTAAAGAGCATTAACTTGTGCAAATGTAATCGGATTTTTCCGAAAACGAAAACCTCTGTTTTTCAAATAGTAATAGCTTTCATATAATGAAAGGATTTCCAATTTGCGTTGAAAGGATTTCAAGTTTTGAAATGATAATAGTTTGAATGAATGAATCTTTGTTAAAGATTGTTGAACTTGGTTTGATATAAAAGGTGTATCTTTTGTATAAAAGATTTGAAATGAAAATTGTTTCTGAAAGATATGAATCTTTGGAAATGGTTTTGAAAGCTATGAATTGAATCTTTGATTTAAAGATTAGATGAGTTAATCCAATTTGAAAGGGAAATTGTTTAGAAAGGCTATGAATTAACCTTTGTAAAAGATGGGTGAACTTTGTAAAGTGAATCTTTTTGTTTAAAGATTTGAAAATGGAAATTTTTTTAAAGCATTTGAAGAAAAGTTTTAGGCTTTAAGTTGTGACTTAACTAAGATCCCATATATCCATATGCTTTTTAAAATTGAGCGCTCATTATTCGGTTTAGCAGGGAGAGGACTTTGTGTCATAAAACCCATTTCGAATAATGATACGACGTTATGGATTGCATTTGAAGACCGGTGGTGAAGACCGGATATTTCCAAAAGAGAAATGATAACTCATCGAATATCTCTGCATCGGTTGCTCCCCAGTATAGAGATTTGATCATCCTTTGTGATGGGGAGTTCGGACGTGATTAGGGATTACCCGGATTTGCAAGGGCTTCTTTGTAAAGTGCCTTCGGTTCTGTTCGAACCCGGAACAGACTTGTATGGATGTATGTCTGACATTACACTTTAAGATGTAAAGCTGGTTTCTATCAAATACATTTCTGTTTGATGGCGGAGAATTTATTCTCTTAGCTTGACATCCTTCTCTGAGACGTAAGAGCTCAGAGGTTATGTAGTTGATGGTTACTAGTGATACATTTCCAATTTGGTAATGTGGCATACGAAGTGCTGCTGATCAGGTGTTGATCGAAGCTTGGCTTTTGTGAAAAGCGTAGCTTTGTGGATGTGACTTCGTCAAGCCTCACAACCCAGTAATGGTCGAAATAGGAATCGTTGCAGCAAGGTTATTTAAGGGTAGCGCCCCTAAGGGTATGTCAATTTCCTTCTAGATAAAAGGTGGTATCATGGTATGGAGCCTAGATATTTACCTTTGTGGTTGTTGCAAACTTATTGCTTTGTGGTTGTTGGTTAAGATCCATCAGATAAAGGTTGGTAACGACCGAGGGAATGGCATGCTCGTGTCAGTAGTTACCTAGTTACAGAGATAACCCGGCCTTGTGTTGGTAGATATCCGGTTAGGTTCTCAAGGGCGTCCCTCCAGAGGCGTTCCATTCGGCGTAGGAAGTTCCTTTGTCTGATCATTGTTGGAAATCCAATCATCCAATACGCGCCTTGTACTATTTTAGTTGTAGAACCTGCCATCTAATATGGTAGCTATAGTAGGCATACTATAATGGTCGTATGCTGGCTACGATTAATATTATACTTGCGAATGTTTTCCAGCACTATGCACTAATAATAATATCAAATGGTTTTCACGTATCAAGCATTTTTTACTGTCATAAGGAGAAATCTCCTCCAAATGTGCGCTTGCACATTGTGTGTGGCGAGAGGCCTTATGGCTGTTTCATTTTCCAAAAAGCATTGCGGATTTATTTTGCTTCTTTTGTTATTTGTTTCAAAGATAAACTGTTTTCGTTTGCTCACATCAGTCCCATGACTGACCTAGAGTTTATTGTTCCCTTTCTAAACTTTGGGTGCCCATAATTTTCCACACGAGCCGCCTAGAATTATATTTTTAGATAATCAGCTAGTAGATGTAGATTCGGTAGCTTTCAGTCTCGGGTTTGGTAGCTTTGAGAAATCTTTTTCAGTCATTGGATGTTGGCAATCGCACTCGGACTGACCTTGCTTAATGCATCTTGATGGTGATTCGAGCTTATTGAATTGGAGTCTTCGAAGCTTTGGTATGAGCTATTTAGTTTTGAAGCATTAGAGATGGAGTTGCAGTATGGGAGTTGGATCTCTTTGAAGCCTTTTGTTGTTGATGTTATCTTTTCCGCTGTGTATATTGTCTCTGATAGTGTTGATATCCATATTGTATTCATTGTTGTATCAATGATATTGTTTTCTTCCGCTGTGTTGTTATACTTAATGTGTTATAAGCTCCGGCGAACCAGATTCGGCGTTTGGATCTGCGGCATTTGGATATGGGTGATGTATTTGATGCCGATTTTCAAAGGTCGAGTCAGAGTCGTTACAGTTAATATGATGATAACTTGGTTTGATAATGATAAAGGAAATGATTAGTAATTAACCATAGTTAAATAAATGAGAATTGAATTCCGACAAATACGTGTGTGGAAATTATTTAGCCTTTAAATGATTTTAAATAATTTGAAATGATATTATAATAATATAATATTATAAAATGAAATGGAATAGAATATGAGTTTTAAATATAAAAATATTGTTTAAAATGAGTTTAAAATGATTTAGAAATGTCATATAAACATTTAAAAGTATTTTCAAGAAGTTTGAAAAAAAAATTGAAAAAAAGCCAAAACTAGACGCCTCGCGTGACTGTAGTTCGCAATTTCGCGCCATAAAAGTTAAATGAGTGTACAAAGTGAAATATAGCTTAGAATTCTTCAAGATAAGAATTTTTCGGTTTATTATATCCATAGTTTTCCAACGAAGAAATAAAATTAAGTGTTCATAAAGTAGATTTTAAAATATGTCCAAAACAATTTTCTAAAAACACTGTGGGTTTGCAGTCTGGAATCCTAAAAAAAATTTCTTGTGAAAAGATGGATTTCTAAATGATATAAAAGTCTTTTTGAAGAATATAGCTTTTAAAACACTATTTGCAACACATTCCGCAACTCTTTTCGCTGTAGTTTTAAATAACTTTTGAAGTGCATATTTAAATTTAAAAATTCTTTCCTAAATTTTTTGTGAATAATTTTAAAAGAATATTTAAGTATTTTAAAGATGATTTGGAAGTTTTATTAAAATTTGAATAAATGGTTAAGAGAAATTGTTTGTAACACTTAAGTAAAAAGTGAAGAATATTAAATATAATAACAAACTGAGTTTGCAGAAATGACTAGTACATTTGCACCATCTGTGAGAGTTAAACGGTAAAAAAGGTGTGTAACTAAGGTTAGGAATGGAGCAATCTGTGGCCTGAACTTACCTTACCTTCGTTTTATCTTTTAGACGAGGGGTGGAATAGATCGAAAGGAAAGGCCGGATGCTCTAAAAAGATCATATTTAAGTTTTTCCAAGATAAAAAGAAAACAAACGTTAAATAACCACTTAACATCTTTTTATCGAAGATTAGTATGAAGGAACTGGGATCAGATTAGGTTGATTCCTATCCCAGAACCAGGATCAGATTTGGATGATTCCTATCCAAAAACCCCTTCAAGCTAATTTTCGAAATAAAAATATTGAAGACAAAGATCTTCATGATATAGGATTACTTGCCGCAAGTCCATGGAGGTGAAATTTACCATATCTAAGGTGGTAGTAGTACTCTGTTATGAAAATCTTCGATTTGCAAGAATATGATTTGAAGTTAAGAAAGAAATCTTTGATTAAGATTTAATGAATGATTTAGAAATATTTTCCCTAAGTTAAAATTTATAACTTGAATGTAAGAAATATTTCATTTAGATTTAGTGAATGATTTGGAATGTTTTTACTAAGTAAAAGAGAAAATGATTGGACTTATCTCAAGATCCAAAGAGGTTTAATAAATCAAATGATTTAACAAATGAGGCTTAATGATTCCATATACTCTTGAAAAGAAAATGGAATAAATTGAAAAGAATATATCTAAGAAAGATATTTGATTTAAATAAAATTTGAAGTAATCGATGGATGATTGATATCCACAAATGAACTTAACATCTTTTAAAGCGATGATTGGCTTCGAAGGATCCTGTGACGCCCCACTCCGAGAGCCTCGTTAACAAAGAGTATTACCTAGATAATACTGTCGGCTAACGCTCACAATAGAGTATAATGGAAGCGACCATGTGTAATCTTACTTTAACTATTCACTAAATACGTCGAAAAGTAGAATCACTACCAATTCGACCTATTCAATAAATATTTAAAGAAAAACTACAATGGCTAGAGGATCTATCAGAATAGAATATAACAACTCAAATGCAATATACATCACAGAACAGTAAACCATCATATACACACATATACTGATACCAAGCAGAGTATACAAAATAATACATGTCAAGTGGTATAGCAAACCACAATACACAGACGAGTCAATAGAATACATAACAGAGTTACAACAGATAAGGACTACAAAAGACGCTATAACAAAATGAAGCTAGCGAATAGTCCATGCAGAATCAAAATAGGCTAAGTCCAAAGGCACCTAACCTGAAACATCTCGGTCTGACCCGAGTATAAAATACACGGGTCAGTCTAGATAACAAATCAGTTAGATAAACTGAACAATAATAAACCTGCAAGGTTACACAGTATAACAAATATCTCTAGAGGAGATAACACAATCATCAACAACAGATGAACATAATAAAACAAGCCTCATATCATCGGCAACATAGATAATCAAAGGATATGAATATCCTAAAGCAAGCCAATAGGCAAATAGCAAATACCCATAAGGTATACAAGTTCCACGAGGAAATCGCTACTCTTCATGCGGCTCAAAAAGACCAACACCGAAGGGCGATACCAAGGGAATATACATATCAATGAAATATCATAAAATTTGCTCGAGCTCAGTACTGTACAAACAAGGATCCATGAGCCCGAAGACTCCAAACCCAAGTATCACCCATGCGGCACATAAGGCCAACATCAGAGCGAAACTATGTAGGGCGACAAACCCGAAGGCACAAACCCGAAGGCAACATACCCGAAGGCAACAAACCTAGGGAGACAGTCCGAAGACACTATCCCAGAGGCAACAAACCGTAGTGGTGAAGGTCAAAGACCCAGTACTGGACACCACTAACTGGCGGAATGTGTCACAACTCTCGAAAAGGAATCCAAAAAGTGTTAACGTATGTCCCATAACCACTCGTTCGCACTAAACGGTTTACTATCCGTCAGTCACTTTCACACTCAAAGCAGTACAAAGTTTACCTCATATCATCGATAAACCAAACCCGAAGGTCAAAACGATCAATTGAATAGGTCGGGAATGAATCGAAAGGATAAACGCACAGATTCATGGTCCGTGTTTTGCCCAACTATTTAATCATCCTTCCACTTCGCTCGACGTGCGAAAGTGTGTGTTTTAAATAGGAATTATAAATTGGAGAAGGGAGCTTTTAATACGATTTAGAGAGATTATTTATAAAACCCGTGAATGAAGTCAAAAACAAGTCATCAAAGTCAAATATGCAATAACAACTAATTGGAATCAACACGAATCGATAAAAGTTGGAAATTAACTCAAAATTAGCCAAAATAGGCAAAACTGCACATTTCAGACGTCTAAAATGTGCATCCAGACGTCTGAACCACTAACCAGACGTCTGAATGGATTTCCAGACGTCTGAAATTCTTCTCTGCCTTTTTGCGTTTTCTAGGGACCAGTTTCAGACGTTTGGATTTCCAAACCAGACGTCCGAATTTGAAACCAGACGTCTGAAATTTATTCCAGACGTCTGAAATTGCCTGGTAGGCAAAAATCAGCCTTGCCTAAAAATGGGCGAAAATCCAAACGGAAGCGATCGGACAAGCGACGAAGACTAGGGATTAATGCCAAACGACAACCCAGCCTTATAGGCTCTCCGAAACACCTCCTAAACCGTGATCACACATCAAAGTTAGGATCTTTAAAGAATTGAGCCCAAACACTAAAAATTTGGATATTCACCAATTCAATCCAAACCAAAAGCAAGTGCATATGAACAAGGTGTTAGGAATTCATACCCAACATCAATGAAATCAAGAGAATTAGATGTGAGTTCAAAACTCACCTTTTTACACAAAACAAAGAAGATGAAGAAGCACAAATGCAAGGAATCAACCAACTACACTCCACTTCAACACTACAAGCTTCAATCTAGAATCAAAGCAAGTATTTCCTAAGTTAGGGTTAGGAAATTACTGAAATTGAAGAGGAGAAGAGATGGAGAAGATGGAGATGAACTTACCAATGGATTCTCTTTGATTTTGGAGCAAGAAATCAAGTTGGAAGTTGAAACTAGGGCTTGCTAATTTCTATTTCTCTTTCCCTTCCACCATTTCAGTTTTTAAGCTTAAGTTTTTAAGAAATGAATAAGTGAATGAGAGGAGTGGCTAAGCTAGGGTATTTAGTTAAGCTAGTGGGCTGAACCCAAACCCAAAACCCAATAGAAAAAGGGTCAAAATTTCACAAACTCCAAACATATCAAAGATTATACTCAAAAAGATCGCAAACGCCATTTTGGAACCAATGGAGGTGGTTTCGAGTTCCAATTCGGCCATTTGCAGAAAGTAACATTTCGGACCTCAAAAATCCGAATAACGACGCTATATTTAAATTAAACATTTAAATATAAAATCGTTAAATAGGTGGGTTGTTACAGATCTCCCCTCCTTACAAAATTGCATCCCCGCAATTCCTAGAGACGATATTTGTAACAACTACATATATACAACATACAAAAGAAAGAAATAAGCTTGAGATACAGAAATAGACTTACCATTAAGAAGCAAAGATAGAAAACCTGGATAAGATCGCTCAATAAACTCTCTGGTTTTCCAAGTACAGTCATTGGGATTAGTGGACCATTGAACTTTAACGAGCGGCACGTCCTTGTTCCGAAGGTGTCGCACCTCCGTGTCAAGCACGCGAATAGGTTGCTGTACAATAGATAAGTCCGGTGAGATCTCAAGCTCTTGCAAATCAGGAGAAGTAATAACAGAATCCGACTCCCGAAGACACTTTCGAAGTTGCAAGACGTGGAACACGTCATGAATGCCAGATAAATGAGCTGGAAGTGAAACTCTATAAGCCACAGGGCCAATACGTTCAGTAATAGAAAACGGTCCTATATAACAAGGAGCCAATTTCCCAGTCGTACTGAAACGCATAACCCCTTTCAAAGGAGAAACACGAATAAAAACAAGATCACCAATTGAGAACTCGAGGGGTTTCCTACGGTTGTCCGCGTAGGATTTCTGGCGACTCTGAGCCTCTTTCATTCTCAATCGAATAAGATCAATCTTCTCAGAAGAATCACGAATAGAATCGGGACCAAGAATAAGCTTCTCCCCAGATTCCAACCAACAAGAAGATGATCAGCATGGCCTTCCGTATAAGGCTTCGAAAGGAGCCATACCAATACTAGACTGAAAACTATTGTTGTAGGAGAATTCTACAAGAGGTAGGTGATCCTCCCAACTACCACCGAAATCAAAGATACAAATACGGAGAAGATCTTCCAAGATACGATTTACCCGTTCAGTCTGTCCGTCAGACTGCGGACGATAAGCTGTACTAAAATTAAGCTTTGTTCCCAAAGCTTGCTGAAGACTCTTCCAAAAATGACTCGTGAATAAAGGATCATGGTCACTCACAATAGAACTAGGAACACCGTGAAGTCTCACGATTTCCTTGATATACAACTTATCCAAATGCGAAGTAGTCCTATTAGACTTAATAGGGACGGAATGAGCAGACTTAGAAAGGCGATCAACAATAACCCAAATGCTAGAATGGCCTGATCTCGAACGAGGTAGGCCGTCAATGAAATCCATAGAAATTTGATCCCACTTCCACAATGGAATCTCAAGAGGTTGAAGAAGACCAGAAGGACGCTGATGTTCGGCCTTCATACGTTGACAAGTCATGCAATTACTCACATAACTCGCCACATCGCGCTTCATACCTTCCTAATAGTAAAGGCGACGCATATCAACATACATCTTGGTACTACCGGGATGAATGGTATATTTAGAACCATGGCAATCATCAAGAATATCATGCCTAAGTACAGAATCAGAAGGCACAACAAGACTGTTCTTCTTACGAAGACACCCATGAGAATCAATGCTAAAATCTTGCAACGCCTCATCACAAGATCAGACTCACAAAGCTGAATAAGATGCAACAAATTAGGATCACACCGCTGAGCATCGGCAATACGATCCAACAAAGAGGGCCGTGCATCTAAACTGAATAGTGCAATCGAAGAATCAAAAGATAAATCACGATCACGAATTTCACAAAAAGATAAAGTCTCAAGAATATCCCATTCGGCTAGCATCATAGAAACAACAGCCGAATGTTTGCGACTAAGCGCATCTGCAACATGATTACCCTTACCAGGGGTATATTGGATATCAAAATCATAGGAGGCAAGAAACTCGAGCCAACGCTGTTGTCTCATATTGAGTTCCTTTTGAGTGAACAAATACTTCAAAGATTTATGATCGGTATAGAGAATGCAGCGCTCGCCCAATAAATAATGTCGCCAAATCTTCAAGGCAAAGACAATGGCCGCTAACTCAAGATCATGAGTGGCATAGCGAACTTCATTCGAACGCAGTTGCCTAGAAGCATAAGCAACCACCCGATCTCTCTGCATAAGAACAGCACCGAGACCACTACCACAAGCATTGGTGTAGACAACAAGATCATGATTCCCCTCGGGAACCACAAGAATAGGAGCATTAGTGAGAAGTTCCTTCAATGTCAGAAAGGAAGCTTCACACTTGTCGGACCAATCAAAACGAATGCCTTTTCGGGTAAGGCTTGTGAGAGGAAGCACAACACGGGAAAAATCCTTGATGAACCGACGGTAATAACCCGCCAATCTAAGGAAACTACGAATCTCATGAACATTTTCAGGCCTCTTCCAATTCTGAATGGCTTTGATCTTTGAGGGATCGACAGAAATGCCATCGGAAGCTACAACATGGCCTAAGAACTTAACCTTATTCTTCCAAAAATGGCACTTGGAGAATTTGGCTCTAAGCTGATGATGACGGAGGGTACTCAAGACAATTCTCAAGTGATTAGCATGCTCGGCTTCAGACTTAGAATAAATAAGGATATCATCAATGAACACAAGGACAAACTTATCGAGATATTCCCGGAATACTCGATTCATGAGATCAACAAAGAAAGCAGGAGTGTTCGTCAAACCGAATGGCATGACGAGCCACTCAAAAGAACCATATCGAGTGCGGAAAGCCATAAGAGGTACGCTATCCTCCGCAACTCGTAATTGATGAAAACCTGTGGCAAGGTCAAGCTGAGAAAAGACCTTAGCACCACTCAATAGATCGAAGATATCATCGATCCTAGGCAATGGATACCTATTTCTGATGGTTAACTCGTTAAGCTTGCGATAATCAATGCAAAGCCTAAGAGTTCCATCAGATTTCTTCACAAAGACGACCGCGGATCCCCACGGAGAACAACTAGACTGAATCAACTGCTTGGATTCAAGCTCTAAAAGCTGCTTCTTGAGTTCCTCATTTTCCTTTGTAGACATCCTCGTGGGAGGACGACTAACTGGCTGCGCGCCTGGAATGAGATCAATGTGGAACTCAATTGCCCGCTTGGGTGGCAAACCCGAAACAGGTTCAAAAACATCAGAAAAGTCACAAGCAACAGGAATACGAGATATATCATCATCATCTCGCGAGTCAAGAGAATATAAAGCCATCTCGGAATTATTCACATTCCGAAGAACAAGAGATAACTGAGAAGGCGAATCAGGATGACAAAGATATAAAATTTTCTCGGAACAAATAATCCTGGCATCGTACCTCACTAGCCAGTCCATACCAAAAATCATATCAAAACCCAAATGAGAAACAACGTGCAGATTCGCACGGAAAGAAAAGCCACATAAAACAATCTCAATATCATCACAGAGCAAGCTAAGGGTCGCGGATCCCCCAATAGGATTCGCAATCCTTAAAGAAGTAAGCATACAAGAAACATTCAAAGATAAATCATCTACAAGCTTCTTCGATACGAAAGAATTTGAAGCACCCGTATCGAAAAGAACTCGTATACTATGATCATGAAATAGAATTGAACCCTCCAAAATAGATGGAGACATACCTTTGGATTGAGATGAACCTCCAGAAGCATTAGCCACATTGAGCTTGCCAGATTTTGCATTAGCAGGAGCAGTAGGACAAGCTGAAACATGATGACCTTCCTTCTTGCAATAGCGACAGAAGAGAGGCTTTGTACAAGCTCGAATTATGTGGTCCGGAGAACCACAATTGAAACACTTTCGAACGAAAGGTGTTCCGGAAGACTGAGGCTGAGAGCTAGGACCACCGGTCTTATTTTTCTTAGAAGGAAAAGGCTTCTTCTGAATTGAAAACGGCCTCTTGTTGGGGTTCTTGGAAACCTCAACATTCTCACCACTATCACACTCCTTCTCGACAGCTTCGAGGTGAAGTGCCGAATCAACCAATTCCTCGAAAGAAAGTTTAAGCTGGAGCAACAAGGACTTCTTAAGATATTTCTTAAGACCAGAAACAAACCTCAAATTCTTCTTATAAGAAGTGCTAATGAATTCAAGACCGTATTTAGATAAGGCCTCAAAAGATGCAACATACTCAGAAACAGAAGATTTCCCTTGCTTCAACTCAAGGAAGCGACGGGTCAATAAATTTTTTTCAGATTCAGGAACGAACTTGAGTTCAAATCGCTCCCGAAACTGAGTCCAAGAAAGAGTAGACTCATCAATCTCAGCTATAAGAAGCTCATACCAATCAAGGGCACGCTCTTGCAATAAGCTAGAAGTCACAAGAACTCGATCATGGTCAGAAAGATCCATGCGAGAAAGGATACGTTCGCATGTGCGAAACCAAGCTTGGACTTCAAGGACGGATTCGGAACCCTTAAACGGTTTTCCTCCAAGATGAGCAAAATCACTGCACTGACGTGCAAAGGCAGACTTGCGAGGTGGAGACACTCGAGGAGGAACGAGAGGCTGAGTGCTCCTAAACAACTCCATAAACTGATCGGCAGACATATATACGCCATCCGGATGTGAGCCACTAGATTGCCCAGCATCCGAATGTCGACCTCTGCCTCTTCCAGACATAAGCTGAAAGTCAAGATAAGGAAAAGATTATTCACAAGGTAGATATTGCAATATGGAATACTACGGAATAGAAATGCATTCCTAGACGTATTCCAAAACTCTATCTAACCTTGATGGAATAAAGAGACACGATGATTCAAAGATTTGTATCACTTATACACTTTGATGTATCGTAATATGTGCTCTATTCTGTGTTTATCATATTTTGTTCTGAACACAGCTCCGATACCACGCTGTGACGCCCCACTCCGAGAGCCTCGTCAACAAAGAGTATTACCTAGATAATACTGTCGGCTAACGCGGACAATAGAGTATAATGGAAGCGACCATGTGTAATCTTACCTTAACTATTCACTAAATACGTCGAAAAGTAGAATCACTACCAATTCGACCTATTCAATAAATATTTAAAGCAAAACTACAATGGCTAGAGGATCTATCAGAACAGAATATAACAACTCAAATGCAATATACATTACAGAACAGTAAACCATCATATACACACATATACTGATACCAAGCAGAGTATACAAAATAATACATGTCAAGTGGTATAGCAAACCACAATAGACAGACGAGTCAATAGAATACATAACAGAGTTACAACAGATAAGGACTACAAAAGACGCTATAACAAAATGAAGCTAGCGAATAGTCCATGCAGAATCAAAATAGGCTAAGTCCAAAGGCACCTAACCTGAAACATCTCGGTCTGACCCGAATATAAAATACACGGGTCAGTCTAGATAACAAATCAGTTAGATAAACTGAACAATAATAAACCTGCAAGGTTACACAGTATAACAAATATCTCTAGAGGAGATAACACAATCATCAACAACAGATGAACATAATAAAACAAGCCTCATATCATCGGCAACATAGATAATCAAAGGATATGAATATCCTAAAGCAAGCCAATAGGCAAATAGCAAATACCCATAAGGTATACAAGTTCCACGAGGAAATCGCTACTCTCCATGCGGCTCAAAAAGACCAACACCGAAGGGCGATACCAAGGGAATATACATATCAATGAAATATCATAAAATTTGCTCGAGCTCAGTACTATACAAACAAGGATCCATGAGCCCGAAGACTCCAAACCCAAGTATCACCCATGCGGCACATAAGGCCAACATCAGAGCGAAATTATGTAGGGCGACAAACCCGAAGGCACAAACCCGAAGGCAACATACCCGAAGGCAACAAACCTAGGGAGACAGTCCGAAGACACTATCCCAGAGGCAACAAACCGTAGTGGTGAAGGTCAAAGACCCAGTACTGGACACCACTAACTGGCGGAATGTGTCACAACTCTCGAAAAGGAATCTGAAAAGTGTTAACGTATGTCCCATAACCACTCGTCCGCACTAAATGGTTTACTATCCGTCAGTCACTTTCACACTCAAAGCAGTACAAAGTTTACCTCATATCATTGATAAACCAAACCCGAAGGTCAAAACGATCAATTGAATAGGTCGGGAATCAATCGGAAGGATAAACGCACAGATTCATGGTCCGTGTTTTGCCCAACTATTTAATCATCCTTCCACTTCGCTCGACGTGCGAAAGTGTGTGTTTTAAATAGGAATTATAAATTGGAGAAGGGAGCTTTTAATACGATTTAGAGAGATTATTTATAAAACCCGTGAATGAAGTCAAAAAACAAGTCATCAAAGTCAAATATGCAATAACAACTAATTGGAATCAACACGAATCGATAAAAGTTGGAAATTAACTCAAAATTAGCCAAAATAGGCAAAACTGCACATTTCAGACGTCTGAAATTTCCATCCTGACGTCTGAACCACTAACCAGACGTCTGAATGGATTTCCAGACGTCTGAAATTCTTCTCTGCCTTTTTGCGTTTTCCAGGGACCAGTTTCAGACGTCTGAATTTCAAACCAGACGTCTGAATTTGAAACCAGACGTCTGAAATTTATTCCAGACGTCTGAAATTGCCTGGTAGGCAAAAATCAGCCTTGCCCAAAAATGGGCGAAAATCCAAACGGAAGCGATCAGACAAGCGACGAAGACTAGGGATTAATGCCAAACGACAACCCAGCCTTATAGGCTCTCCGAAACACCTCCTAAAGCGTGATCACACATCAAAGTTAGGATCTTTAAAGAATTGAACCCAAACACTAAAAATTTGGATATTCACCAATTCAATCCAAACCAAAAGCAAGTGCATATGAACAAGGTGTTAGGAATTCATACCCAACATCAGTGAAATCAAGAGAAGTAGATGTGAGTTCGAAACTCACCTTTTTACACAAAACAAAGAAGATGAAGAAGCACAAATGTAAGGAATCAACCAACTACACTCCACTTCAACACTACAAGCTTCAATCTAGAATCAAAGCAAGTATTTCCTAAGTTAGGGTTAGGAAATTACTGAAATTGAAGAGGAGAAGAGATGGAGAAGATGGAGATGAACTTACCAATGGATTCTCTTTGATTTTGAGCAAGAAATCAAGTTGGAAGTTGAAACTAGGGCTTGCTAATTTCTATTTCTCTTTCCCTTCCACCATTTCAGTTTTTAAGCTTAAGTTTTTAAGAAATGAATAAGTGAATGAGAGGAGTGGCTAAGCTAGGGTATTTAGTTAAGCTAGTGGGCTGAACCCAAACCCAAAACCCAATAGAAAAAGGGTCAAAATTTCACAAACTCCAAACATATCAAAGATTATACTCAAAAAGATCGCAAACGCCATTTTGGAACCAATGGAGGTGGTTTCGAGTTCCAATTCGGCCATTTGCAGAAACTAACATTTCGGACCTTAAAAATCCGAATAACGACGCTATATTTAAATTAAACATTTAAATATAAAATCGTTAAATAGGTGGGTTGTTACAGATCCGGGGTCGGATTTGCGTGATTCCTAACTGAAAACCACTTCGAATCAATCTACATGTGAAGTAAAACGTGTTTGAAGACAAATGATTTTTAAGATGAAGATCTTCATGATGTATGGATGTTTTCCACTAGTCTCTCGAGGTGAAAATTACCATATCATATGGTGGCAACAGTGCTTTATTGTGAAAATCTCTGATGCAACGACTTCTCGCTACTAATGGAGTAGGAGAGTACCTTCGGTTTGTCCTACTCCTGGGCAAGTTGTATGGACAATTTCTGACATTGCATTCCAAAATTGCATTGAGTGATCTCTATAAAACGTATATCTACAAGGTGGCGGAGAAGGCAACTTCTCTTATCTTAACACCTTTCTTTGAGACATATGAGCTCAAAGGTTATATGTTTGTATAAAATAGTCATATGATCATGGAATGGCAATGTGGCATTTAAAGAAGAAAGAAGATGTGTTAAGTGAAAGGTATTCCTTTACCTTAGGCCTCATCACCCGGAAATGACAGAAATATGGTAGAAGCAGCAGGACTAAGTGGGTCGCTCTCATTAGGAGATGTCATCACTCTTCTAGATTACTCCACACATGTCTAAGTATGCGGTGAATGTATTAATCAGGATCCCGTTAAAGGTTGTCAACAATCGGGGTGATGACATATTTGGTACTATCTAGGAAGGGGTAGGCCGATTTTGTGTTGGTTTAGGCACCGGGTATCTCGACCCTAGGAGCATCCCTCTAGAGGTGTACTGTCGGAAGGTAGTCCCTTATCTTGCCATTTGTATGGAACCCATTCTTCGATAAGTGCCTTCGGACTTGATTATAGAACCTAGTATGTTGAAATTTAATATTGTAAAAATTTCGTCTAAGCTTAATAAGTTTATTTGCAAATATTTTCAAAGAATGTCATTAGAAATAATATCAAATGTTTTGATATAAAGTGTTTTAGTTATCACAAGGGAAAAACCCGTCCGTGTTTATGTGTGGACGTGGTCTTATGAGATACTCTTTCTTTTCAAAGGATTTTATTTTCAAGGCTGATATATGACACTGTCATTTAATATTTGAGTTTCCTCATGCTGGTTTAGCTAGCCTGATCTGGGTACTTTCAATACTCCGATAAGATCCGAGTAGTTTCAGGTTTAGCTAAAGACGCTTGGAGTTTCTAGAGGAGACCTGGAGATCTTCATCATCGCATGGACATGTTCTATTATCTGTTGCATCCATTGCATTTGTTTTGTTGTTTTCAGCATTTGTAAGGACAGAGGTTTATAACTGTCCAGGCTGAATCTAGGTTAGACTCTGATATTGTATTTTAAAATTTTCCGCTATAAAGATTATTATCGAAATAATATATGTTATTCCATTCGTGTAAGATTCTGTTCTATCTTTATTTTCTTTTTCACCCCATAAAGATCCGTCTTTTTGTTCAATTTGGGTTGGACATGTGTGGTTTATTGTCGACTCAAAGGGTACGAAAAAATGAGCCTTTACATTTGGTATCAAAGCTGAAGGTTAAGCAAGAACTTTGTCTTTGGTGGGGTAAAGACTCATCAGAGATAGTGTTAGTAATACCCTAGGACGAGCAACTCATTAGAGATAGGGTTAGTAGCACCCTAGAATGAGTTTGAGTGTATTATATATATATATGAGTGTATATTTGTTATTTGATATAATAAAATGTTTTGTGTTGATTTATCGATTGAGCAGTTTATAAATTCTGGTTGATATGGGAAGTATAACTATATCGATGGGTATTTCTAAACTCTTAACAAGGCACATGGACACGCTGTTGTAAAAGGATTATATTTGAATATATAGAATACATTTTGAAAAGCTTTATAGTTAGAAATGAATGATCAAGGTTAGTAAAATTTGAATATGAACATCTAGTGATTAGAATTTCATAGTTTGACTATAAGATGTCTCATAAAGATAGTCGATAAGTAAGAATCTGATAAGGAAATTAAGATCTATAATACTTATCCAAAATAATAAATTAAGAAATGATAATGTTAATTCACTATCATAAATCGATCAATTTTGTGGTTTAAAAGTTGATGTACAAATACCTTGTGAGTTAAGTTTTGACTATAAGGTGTTTAATAATAAGATTTGTCTAAGGAATGGAGATATAAGATAAAAATGTATTTAAATAATTGAAAATGATTGTGTAAAAGGAAAAATATATAAAAGGAATGGAGATTTAAATTCGAGTAATTTAAAGAATTGTGTTAATTTAAATGAAGTAATTAATATAAGATAAAAGAATTTATAAAATAAATTTTATAAATAAAAGTAATCTCTAAAGGATTTTGAAAATGGTATTATTTCAAATAAAAAGAGGTATTTTATGATAACTAATTCGATTGGCTTGAAAATAAACTAAAAATGGGCAAGAGACGTGTCCGGATGGTAAACATTTCTCTTAAGTATCACTCTTCTTGTTAAGGTGATATATAATACTATTGGTAGTACCAAATTCCTTGGTATTGTTTTGGAGTTACTCGATCGATATAATTTTCTTAAATTAAAGAAATAATGTGAATTATTAACTAATAAATTAATTAGTAGTCTTTATAAATGTGTTTAAACTAAAGATAAATTTGGACCACTAATTGATAAGATAAAACAAAATTCTCGACAATTTTGGACAGTCGAAAAATTCTGAATCATACCTAACTAAGAGCTAAGAAATTGGTAAAGATAAAAATTGAGAAATGTTTTGAGTAAATGAAATTGGATATGCATAATTTATAAATGTGATTTATAAATAAAGGATCTAAAAATAGAGAATTTAATATCGGTAATTTTGAATTTTTTTTCAAAGCTAGACAAAAAATTCCATTATAGATCAAAATAAGAAAAGAAATTATAAAAAATAAAGATAAATTATCTTTTGAGTGAAAAATGATTCCTTTGGAATATTTTCCTTTAATAAAAATATTTGAAAATAAATAATTAAAAGGATTATATAAAGAAGCACCTTTATTAAATGTTTGAACTTAAGATAATAGTTTTATGAAAAGTTTTTGAAAGTTAATAGATACATATGTTATATGTTGATCATTTCTTTGCACAAATTTTGATTTAAGGTTCGATTTTGGAACTTTGAGGTGTTTACACCAGTCCAAAAAAGGATATGTCACTCAATTCTTGATGGCAAACATTGATTAGAGTTTATGGTTGGGAACTCTAGTTTTCTATCATAAATGAGAGCTATCAAGGAAAGCAAAGGTTTTTGAGTAAAGAGCCTGATTAGAGTCCACATTAGAGGATTGGGGAATCGATACTAGTTCGAAAATAAAGTTATATATTCAAATAGGAGATCGAATAAAATATTTCATACAAATAATCTATGTATATCATATGGAATTAAGTTTCTAAAATAATATTTTGGGTAAACTCTTTTGAGTTTTAGGTTCGGGGTAATTTCGAGGACAAAATTTTTTAAGTAGGGGAGAATGTATCGATCCAGAATTTGACCGCTCTTAAAAATGACATTTAAGATGATTTTAAATATAAAACACGTAAAGTTATATGATTCAAACAATATTAGATAGGATTTGGAAAGAGAAGTATACACAAAAATAGTAACATTTGCCTATATCAACAAAAGTGACAAAATGTTGATTTCATAAAGGTAAGTTTCAATTGTTAAATAAATTATTTTAATTAATTTTATGAACGTTTATATTTTTAAATATCAATATACATATTTATTTTTAAATTTGGTTTACATAAATAAATATTTTAACTAAAATGTCAAAAATGCGACGGTAAAAATTTTTGTCGAAAATCAACGTTTTATCGATTAAAATTTATCGCAACGCTGTCGCACCTTTATTAACATGTTTTAACATATATATTACACATTTTAACTAATAAAACAAGATTTCTTTTACTAAATATGATTAGAAAATTCTAGAATATAATTAAGAAAAGTAAGTAAGTAATTAACAAAAGTAAAAAGTAAACATCACATCAAATTTCATCAAAATCAAACCAAATCTTCTCTTTAGCCACTTTTCCATCCAAAAACAATTGCTTTGCTCTTAAGTGACTATGACATAAAATAAGAAGTGATAAGTGATAAGTGATGGTAACTGTTTAAAAAGTAAGTTTACTTTAAGTTTAAGTAAGGTTATTTTGGTAATTTGGTAAAGGGGTATTTGGTAACTTGCCACTTTTTTCCAATAGATAGCCATGCATACCTCTTCCATTCTCACATAAATCATTCTCTTCTCTTCTTCTTCTTCCTTAGAGCTTTAATGCCTTCTTCTCTTCCATTTCCTTACTAACTTTTTCAAAACTATATCAAATAAAGTCAAAACTCCATCAAACTTTGCCAAAGACCTTAAAATATCACCAAAACATGGTTTAAAATCTAAAACGTTGAAGAATGATGGAGGATGGTGGAGAACTTGTTGTGATTATGGATGTTTGGAGGTGATGTCCGAGCACTTTGAAGCATGGTGGAAGAGCTTAGGTGATGGTTTGGTGAAGTTAAGATGATTTAGTGAAGTTTTGTTGCATATGAATGTTGGTAGGAAGAATCGGTTAAGATAAAAATGAGTACTCAAAATCTTAGTTTATTTAAACAAAGTCTAAGTTGATAATATACATGTTAAATTAGAAATTAATATGCCGAATATTGGTTGATATTGGATGATAACTTGGCTGCAAATTGGTTGATTATGTGATTGTTTATATGGTTGATAACTTGATTTGATAATGATAGAAGAAATGATTAGTAATTAACCATAGTTAACTAAATGAGAATTAAATCCATACAAATATGTGTATGGAAATTATTTAGCCTCAACCTAAAATTTTTAAAAATGATATTATAAAAATATAATATTATTGTAACATCCCACCTTTTTGTATGTTTAAGCAGACACACATGTCGACTTAAACCATTCAAAAAGATAGATTGTTATTGGGGTAAATAAGAAAAAGCAGAGTAAGAGAAAAAACAAAATAAAACAGAATCGCGCAGTGGAATGACAAAATATAATAATAAAATAACAGTTCATGAAGCTGTTTACAAAACATTTGATTATACTTGTACAACACAGAATTAGAGTTACACATATCGGAGATAAATAAAAAATAAATTGCAGTGGAACAACATGATGCAGTGGAATAATATAGTAATAATAGCGCAAAACTTCGTCTTCGTCCTCCAGAAATCAAGTCTTCAACCCTGAAATGCTTAGGCTGACCCGAGCAAATTGAAAAGACAAAACACTCGAGTCAAAACTAAAGGATATTATGTAAGTTAAATCAATGATAAATATGAGTGGAATGGCATCAGAGATGTTTATAGGGTTTGACATCTCCTATCCAGTGTCTAACTTGAGTGCAGTAATTTAAGAGATGTTTTGGATTCACATCTCCTAAGGATCTTTTAAAATATCTACTATGTAGTATAATACGCTATTATAATATGTCTACAGTAAAGTAAAGTATTAAAATAGCGTTAAGGCATTATCCACATCCCCTTTAACACATTTTTATATATTCCCATAGTCTATAAAGTACCGCAATTCCTCCTTAAACTGTAGAGCTATCAAAGGGCACTCCACTTGTATGGTACAAAACAAACTCGTAGAAGGCACGCTAGGGCATGTGAACACGGCACATTAGGAAATGCCAGGGTAGATATACCATTTGCGGATCCGGACTGGTGGTAACGCATAGCAGCTACTACCGCCCATCTCGGACATGCTCCCATAATCAAAATCAAAGGGTGGGCACCAAAACAATCACAAAATCAGAATATAATATCGAAGAAATGTGCCCGATAGGAGGAATGACCTTACTTGGCCCAGCATGGCTCCTGATTTTAGTCACATCACAGGAGTCAGGGTCACGTCATACCTCATATAGAAATCGTTCACCAAACCATCCTCATTTCTGGAATCTCCACCACATACACAGTTGTTAAAGTGGTTTTCGGTATTGGCAGAGAGTATGACAATATTCGATCCCGGTCTCTTTAACAACCAATCGCTTGTTACATACTAGACGGTTCTTTTACATTTCCAAAATCATTTCATAATTGATACCAAAATACCATATTCAATTTTCAAATCATCGCTTTGAAATCATATTCACTTCAAATCATATTCACTTTCAAATCATATCCACTGTAAACAATATTCGCTTTCAAATCATATCGTTTCCAAAATCATAATTTCTTCTCGAAATTACATTTCCAAAATATGTTAAATTCTTACTTCAAAATCATCATTTCAATTTATTATAACATTTAAATCCCAACTTAGGTTATAACATCATTTAACCTTATTCTCTTTTTAAACTAGTTGAATTGAATATAAACTCTTCTACGTTACTTAGTCTGGAAATTTTGAAATTAGTTTAAATAGTTATAACCAGTTAAATTACTCTAAAATAGTTTAATTATAGGTTAAAATACTTTTAAATTGATTTAAGATAGTTAAATAGATTTAAAATAAATTTAAAATAAATTAGATTGGTTTAAAATAGATCAAAATAATTTATATAGTTACTATTGGTTAAATAGTTTAATTAATTTGAAAATCTTAATAATTAGAAATTTTAAACTAATATATTTTTAAAATAATTTATATTAAAATATGAATTCGGAGTTTATATCAAATTTAACTATTCATTTCATTTCAACACATTTGGACCAATTTCAGTTTCCAAATCAATAAACCAAATTTCAAACCTTCAATTTTTAAATTTCAATAAACCATTGAATTTCATCTCAATTTTAATCCATGTTCAAATATCAATTCGAATTACTCTAATTTCAAAAGATTTCAAAGTTATATTCCAAACAAATTAAATAGCCCAATTCCAATAGAATTTCATTTATACTTAACAATTTAACTTTAACTTTCAATTTAATTTCTTAAACAATTTCCTTTAAACCATTGCCTTTTTCGACATAAAACTTGATTTTTTCAAAACTACTTCAATTTATGTAAATCAATTTTTTTTTAAAATATCATTTAATTTAATTCAAAATTTTAGGATTTTAAAATCATTTAATTTAGCCAATCCTGTTCCCGTATGTAATTCTCTACCCTAGGGTCAAGTGATACAGATATTTATCATTTCAATCCGCAATTTAATATTTTACGGTTATATATCATTTCAAACCACAATCCCGAAATTAATAAAATTCATGAAATCGCTCGAGTCTATTATTTCGCCCTATAACAACTTTTCCTTAATCTATACATCACTGGGGTATGTATCATTTCAACGCATAGTGAACTTGCATTTTATAACGATATAAAATACAACATCCATTCATCCAATATCAACAATCAACATCCATCACAATCATCATCCAAATCAATTAGTAAATATCAACAAATAACAGACTAACATTAATAGGCAATTAACTGGCAATTTAAATTCAATAATATATTAAATGAAAATTTAATTTAAATAAATTCAAATTATCTGAGATGACAACTAAATCTATACCAAACAGCCATAAATAAATTTCTAATCACATCATATTTTAATTTACAAACATAATTTTTTTAGAAGTTGTGAGTAGGTTAAAACACTCACCTTTGAATTTAAAATTGAATTAACATCCAATTTAAGCCCAAAATACAAACAGTCTCAGAATTTGTCTAAACCAGCATAAAAATACCTAGAATTTCAATACGATTCTAGTGGAAGAAACCGTGCGTAAAACGGACCTCACATGTAAAAGATACTAAGATTATAACGATTAAAAATTTTGAAGTTTAAATTAAATAAATAAAAAAAAGAAGCTATGTAGACCTGACATCACGCAACCCTAACCCCTCTCTACTGTTCCTCTCACTCAACAGAGGATGAAGCCGCCACCTTCGTTCAAAAAACTCCGACCATCCCACGCCATGCGACTCTGATCAGAAGTCACCATCACGCCGTTCGTCTCGAGTCAACCTGGCCTAGTGTGCACGACTCACCAGAACGCCGAAAACGGTGTCGCGCTGCTGCACAAAGATTGGCTGCCTGTGGCGCATCCAAGCACCTTCGAACCCAAAGAACCCCGGATCTACATGCCCCGACACCCTCTCCCACATGACACCCTCCGATCTCGCCGAGATGACGATCCACGTCAAATCCACTGACCACGCATGAACGGCCGAGAATGTTTCGAGCATTTCTGGCCAAACCATAATCCAAATCGAAAAACAAATAACAGATTTGTGATGCGCTCATCCAGAGCTACAAAATGGTATATAATTTGATAGGTTTGGAGGAGTTTAATTTTGAAACTGAATTTGATTTGAAATTGCAATCTAGGAATTAGGGTTTGTCTTCCATTGGAATGAGAAGTTGAGAAGGAAATGTACGTACAGAAAAAAAATGAAATAAGAAATGATCTAGGGTTTATAAAGAGCTATTTATAGGCATAGCTGAAATAGAAAAGAGTGGACCGGATCAATTTGGATTGGAACGATAAACGACCCGAAAAGCCCATTCTATCTCCGTAACCAAAATGAGTCATCTCATATATCAAAATAAGATGTTTTCGATATTTTCAAACTCAATGGAACAGGTTTCAAGTCCAAATTCCATCATATGAAGGAGTTATGCTAAAATCATGTAACGAATTGAAATTTTCGATAATTAAATTTGTTAATATAATAAGATTTTGCGAGTCAATAATTGGAAGCAATAAAATTTTTGTAACTTAATAATGAAATGAATACTAAAATAAAATGCAACTATGTTAATCAAAGCTAATTATTAACAAATTGAATGGAATTCCAACTAATTGAAATGGTGTAAGGTTATACTTGGTTATCAAGTGAACGTACGAAAGAATGTAAATATTTAATCAACTAATGAAATATTATATGGTTAATGGTAATTGTATGAAATTTAATGGTAGGGAAGCAATTATAACAACTGTTTGTAAATGATAAACTTATAATGTAATTAAAAGTAAACGGTAACAGTTATTATAAGTTACCTATTTATTTAGTCCAATAAATTGAATTGGAAATTAATTATGAGTAAAAAATGAAGTTAAATATTACATTTATTGAAATTAAGATGAATCGGAAAATATTAAAGTACTAAGACATAAACCAATGTTAATTTTGTGTATAAGATGACAATTGACTGAATAAAAGAGAACTGGAATCAAATATGATCAATTATTGGAATATAAATTATAATAAGTAAATTTATTACAATTAAATATAATTAAAGATTACGTTAACGAGAGCAAGATGAAAATGGTAAATATTAATGTAATAAAATATATAATAATGATAACTATGTGGGTAGGAAAATAGTTGATTGAGTATAAAGATTGAAATCAAATAAAATCAATTTATTGAAATTAAATAATAACTAATTGGATTTGATTACAATAGAAATTGAACGTGGTAATTATTGAAATAATCAACACTAAATTGATATGTAAACTTGTTTTGAATTATTATAAATGTCCAAGTAATAAAAAATGATGAAATTTGTTAGTTAATAAATATTGAATTAAAAAACGTTTAATTAATTTAATATTAATTTATTTAATTAATGCGAAAATAGCCATTTTGGCCACTGACTCGGATCTCGACGAAACTAGTTTCAATAGATCCGTAACGGTGAATTATAATAGGATTTCAAGTTTCGTAGCGATCGGACTTGTCGTTTGATCGTACGAGCTCGAAACGCCTAGAAATCAATTTAATTAAAATCAATGGAAATCAATTTGAAATAAGATGATTTTAACATAACTTCTTCATACGATGGAATTAGGACCTGAAACCTATTCCATTGAGTTTTAAAATATTGAAATCTATTTTGATATATATGATGACCTATTTTCGTTCTGGAGGCAGGAAGGGTTTTTCGGGTTGTTTATCGTTCAATCCAAATCAATCTGGTCCATCCATTCTATTTTTCTGATATGTCTATAAATACCTCATTATAAACCCTAATTATCTCTTACTCCTCAATACAGTACGTACAAAATTTTATGTTTCTCCTCTCTCTCAGTGGGTGAAAACCCTAAATTATCCAATTCAATTTCAATTCAAAATTCACTTCATAATCAAATCTCCTCAAACAATACCGAATTATATATCGATTCAAAGCTCTTGACGAGCGCAAGTTAAATCTATGAGTTTTTTTCTATCTGGATTGCTGTGTGGCCTGAATTGGGTGATTTATTCACGGTCGTTCGTCATGCCTTGATCGACTGGGTCGGATCGTCAAATCGATGATGCTGGGTAGTAGAGAGCGGCGAGCGTAGTTCATCGGCGTAGGTCATTTGATGAGTTAACGGCTGGATCGTCGTAAACAATTGGATTAGGGCTAGGAAATAGTGGCGACGGCTGGAGATTACTCACATTATTAACGTGGCCGACGGTGGTCGAGGCACTGTGGGGGGACCGCGGCTCGTCTGGGGTGGCGCGCCTTGGTCGCGTTCGGCTGGGATGGTTGTTCGCTGGCGAATGTTGTGGTCGGGGCAGCTTAGTTTGGTATCCAACAGCGTGCGTGATGCGTGATGCAGGTTTGGACGGTGATGATGTGTTTTTCTTTTATTATTTTATCTATTTCATATTTTCGAATTCAAATCATTCTAATATCAATAACTTTCGCATGCTAGGTCGATTCATGCACGGTTTCTTACATTGGGATCGTATCAGAATTCTAAATATTTTGACGCTGGTTTGGACAAATTCTAAGACTATTGAATTTTGGGCTCAAATTGGATTTAAATGCGATTTCAATTCAAAGGTCAGTGTTTTAACCCACTCACAACTTCTAAAATTTCTTATGTTTGATAAATTAAATTTATGATGTGATTGAAATTTATTTATGGTTGTTTGGTATATTTTAAATCGTCATCTCAGTTAATTTGAATTTATTTGAATTAAATCGTTATTTAATTTATTATTGAATATAAATTGCCAGTTAAATACCCGTTATTGATTATCAGTTCTATATTGATGTTTATTGATTGATTTGGATGATGATTGTGATGGATGATTGTTGATATTAGATGAATGGATGTTGTTTTTATATCATTATAATACTGCAAGTTCACTATGAGTTGAAAACAATACATACCCGAATGATTTGTAGATTAAGGGAAAATCGTTATGCGTTGAAATGATAAGCCCGAATGGTTTTCATTGTTTTGAAATATTGATTTTGGCACTGGTTAAAATGACATATATCATATAATTTCTTGAAATTAGATTTTAATTGGAATTGAATTATTTGAAGGGTTTAAGTTAATTCAACTTTGGACTAGTTTTAATTAGATGATTTAATTTGATGTTTCAAATTATTTGAAACCTATTAAATAAATATATTCATATTTGTACACTTGATAGGAGATGAAAAATCCCGTAACATCTCTGAAGCTACTGCACTCACATTTTATTTTAGATTAATTTGACTTACATAAGATCTTTTAATTCTCACTCGAGTTTTTTGTCTTTTCATTATGCTCGAGTTAGTCTGAGCTTTTCAGTGCATTGAAGACTATTTTCTGGAGGACGTAGATAAAGATTCGGTACATTATTCCATTTATTATTATTCCATCGCTTCCTGTGTTCCGCTGCATTATTTTTTTATTTCCTGATATATGTATAACTCTGATTTGAATTGTAAAAGTGTGATCAAATGTCATTTGTAAAACAGCTTCATGAACTGTTTATTTGATTATTATATTTTTTCTCCCACTGCGAGATTCTGTTTTTGTTTCTTCTTCTCTTTAATTTTCTCATTTACCCCATTAACAATCCTCACTTTTGAATGGTTTGAATTGGACATGTGTGGTTTATTATCGATTTAAACCATCCAAAAATGTGGGTCGTTACAAATCATCTTATTTCAAATTGATTTTTAATCAAATTGATTTCTACATGTTTCGATTCCGTACGATCAAACGACAAGTCCGATCGCTATGAAACTTGAAATCCTATAATAATTCACCGTTATGATCTAATGAAACTGGTTTCGTCGAAATCCGAGTCAGTGGAAAAAATGACTAATTTTCAGTTAATTAAATAAATTAATATTAGATAATTAAATCGAATTTTCATTTCAAATTTTAAAATTCTCGATTTCTATCACCTTAAATCACTTAGTAATTTATAATCTTCTAAAACAAATCTCTATATCAATTCATTATTGACTATTTCAAAATTTACAATGTTTGATTTACAACTGCCATTAATCCTATTAATTATAATTTAATTCCAATAAATTGTTTTTATCGATTTCCATCTTTTATTTATTTTAACTACTATAATTCAATTATATTGTAATTTTGTCAATTTCACACATTAATTAAAATTTTAAAATCTCAAATTAATTAATTAATCTTGATTTCACTCTTTTATTAAATTAATTATTCCTTACATACATAGTTAACATGATTATATATTTCATTACATCAATATTTTACTATTATCAATTTAACCTACATTAACTACACTAATTAAGTGAATTAAATTGCAATTGATTTCGAAGTTAAATCAATAGACTAAATACATAGGCAACGTATATTAATTGTTACCATTAACTTAAATCACATTCATAAGTTTATTACCTACAAACCAATGCTACCATTAATTTCTTAATACTAATTTATTCCATTTCCATTCATTACACATTATTTTATCAATAAGTCAACAATTTAAGTTGTCAATTACCTATTATATCCCATTATAAATTAATGCACACATTAATTAAGATTTTAATCCAATAAATCATTTTATCTTGGTTCCATTATTTTGTTACATCAATTATTACTTTATGAATAAAATTAGCACTCCTATTCATTTTGTTACATTCACAGTCTCAGGTATTGCTTTAGTCTTATTAATGTAACATTAAAGTTCATTTAATTCTAATTGATTTTCCATTTTAATTTAATAGACCAAATAAACGGGTAACTTATAACAATCGTTAACCATAACTTTTAATTACACTAATGAATTGATTATCCACAAACAAATGTTTGAATTCTTATATAATACCGATTTTATTCAATTACCGTTAACTATCTATTTTATACAACAATTAAATATTTGAATTTGTTTCTTATATTCAATTTTATACCCAAGTATAACATTTACATTATTCCATTTATTGGAATTACATTCAAATTGTTAATACGTAGCTTAAATTATCGTTTGTTACGTTTCGTTTTAGTATTCATTTCATTATTAAATTGCAATTTTTTTATTTCTTCAATATTATATTACCAAAATCTTATTAAATTAGCAAATTTAATTATCGAAAATTTACGAGTCGTTATAATTATAAGATGATATGAAATGGAATATGAGTTTGAAGTATAAAAAAATATTGTTTAAAATGAGTTTAAATTGATTTAGAAATGTTTTATAAACTTAAAAGTGTTTCCAAGAAGTTTGAAAAGAAATTAGAAAACAAGTCAAAATTGGACGCGTCGTGTAACAGTAGTTCGCGAGTTCACGCCATAAAAGTTAAATAAGTGTACAAAGTGGAATATAGCTCGGAAGTCTTCGAGATAAAAGTTTTCCCATCTACTGTATCCATAGTTTTCAAAGGAAGAAAGAAAATCAAAAATTCATAAAGTAGATTTTAAAATATGTCCAAAACCATTTTTAAAAACATCATGGTTTTGCAATTCGAAATTCAATTTTTTTTTATAAATGATTTTTTTAAAGAACTAAAAATAAGAAATAAATTCTAAAAATCTTTAAAATGTTTTAAAAGAGATTTAATTTGAAAAGATGGATTTCTAAATGATATAAAAGTCGTTTTGAATAATATAGCTTTTAAAACACTATTCGCAACACTTATCGCAACTCTTTTCGCAACAGTTTTAAACAACCTTTGAGATATAGTTTTAAATTTAATAATTCTTGCTAAAAAATTTTGTGAATAATTTTTAAAGAATATTTAGGTATTTTAAAGATGATTTGTAAGTTTTAATAAGAGTTTGAATAAATGGTCAAGAGAAATTATTTGTAACACTTAAGTAAAAATTGAAGAATATTAATTATAATAACAAACTGAGCTTACGGAAACGACTAGCGCATTTGTTTCACTTATGAGAGCTAAAAGGTAAAACAAGGTGTGTAATTAAGGTTAGGAATAAGTAACCAATGCCCTGAACTTACTTGCCTTCGCTTTATCTTTTAGATGTGGGGTGAAACAGATTGAAAGGAAAGCCCGGATGCTCTAAAAATATCATATTTATTTTTTTCCAAAATAAAAAGACAAAAAATTCTTTGAATGTTAATTAGCCGCTTAACATCTTTTTATCAATGATTAGTACGAAGGAACCGAGATCTGATTTGGGTGATTCCTATCCGAAGAGCCGGGATCGGATTTGGGTGATTCCTATACGAAAACCCCTTCAAACTAATTTTCAAATTATAACATATTGAAGACAAAGATCTTCATGATGTTGGATTACTTGCCACTAGTCCCTGGAGGAGAAGTTTACCATATCTAAAGTGGCAGTAGCGCTCTGTTACGAAAATCTTCATTTTGCAAGAATATGATTTGAAGTTAAGAAAGAAAACTTTGATTAAGATTTAATGAATGATTTGTGAATATTTTACCTAAGTTAAAAATTATAACTTCAATATAAGAAATCTTTGATTAAGATTTAATGAAAGATTTGGAAATGTTTTCCTAAGTAAAAGAGAAAATGATTGGAATTATCTCAAGATCTAAAGAGGTTTAATAAATCAAATGATTTAATAGATGAGGCTTAATGATTCCATATACTCTTGAAAAGAAAATGGAATAAATTGAAAAGAATATATCTAAGAAAGATATTTGATTTAAATAAAAGATGAAGTAATTTATTGATGATTGATATCCACATAAGAACTTAACATCTTTTAAAGCGATGATTGGCTTCAAAGGAACCAGGGTCGAATTTGGGTGACTCCTAAATGAAAACCACTTTGAACCAATCTATGCTCGAAGTAAAATGTGTTTGAAGAAAAATAATTTTGAAGATGGAGATCTTCATGATGCAGAGCTGTTTTCCACTAGTCTCTTGAGGTGAAAATTACCATATCATATGGTGGTAGCAATGCTCTGTTGTGAAAATCTCTATTGCAAAAACTTCTTGCTAATAATAGAGTAGGAGAGTACCTTCGGTTTGTTCTGTTCCTGGACAACTTGTATGGACGAATGTCTGACAATGCATTCTAAATTGCATTGAGTGGTCTCTATAAAATGTATATATATAAGGTGGCAGAGAAGGCAACTTCTCTTAGCTTAACATCTTTCTTTGAGACATACGAGCACATAGGTTATATGTTTGTAGAAATCAGTCATGTGATTATGGATTGGCAATGTGGCATTCGAAGAAGAAAGAAGATGTGTTATGGTAAAGGCAATCATTTACCTTAGGCCTCTTTACTCGAAAATGATAGAAACAGGGTATAAGCAGCAAGGCTAAATAGGTCGCTCCCATTAGGAGATGTCATCACCTTTCAAGATTACTCCACACATTTCTAAGCATGTGGTGGATGTATAACTCGGGATCCCGTTAAAGGTCGGTAACGACCAGGGTGATGACGTATTCGGTACTGTCCAGAAGGGGTAGGCCGGTTCTGTTTGGTTTAGGCATCGAGTATCTTGACCCTAGATGCATCCCTCTAGAGTTGTACTATCGGAAGGTAGTCCCTTACCTCCCTATTTGTATGGAATCCATTTTCTGATAAGTGCCTTTGGACTTGATTGTAGAACCTAGTATGCTGGAATTTGATAATATAACAATTTTGTCCAAGATTAATAAGTTTATGTTTAAATGTTTTCAAAGAACGTCATTAGAAATAACATCAAATGTTTTGATATAAAAGTGTTTTAATTATCATAAGGGGATAACCTGTCCGTGTTTATGTGTAAGCATGATCTTATGAGATACTCTGTCTTTTCAAAGGATTTTATTTCCAAGGCTAATATATGACAATGTCATTTAATATATGAGTTTTCTCATGCTGGTTTATCAAGTATGGTCCGATTATTTTCAATACTCTGGTCAGATCCAAGTAGTCTCAGGTTTAGCTAAAGACACTCGGAGTTTCCAGAAGAGACCTGGAGATCTTTATCATCATATGGACGTGTTCTATTATCCGCTATATTATTGCATTTGTTTTGTTATTTTTAGCATTTGTAAGGACAGAGGTTTATAACTGTCCAAGCTGAATCTAGGTTAGACTCTGATAATGTATTTTAAAGTTTTCCGCTGTAAAGATCATTATTGAAATAATATATATTATTCCATTCATGTGAGATTCTGTTCTATCTTTATTTTCTTTTTCACCCCCTACAGATTCGTATTTTCATTCAATTTGGGTTGGACATGTGTGGTTTATTGTTGACTCAAAGGGTATGAAAAAATGGGCCTTTACAGCCATGTTTATGGAGAGGACCAGCTGTACCTTAGTAGTTCTTATTCTATTTATATATAGTTTTAATGTACGGTATTTTGAGATAGTTTCCCTCATACTAGGCTTTATGTCTAACCCACTGAAACACCCCATAAAAGTGAACTAATAACAATGTTAAAATGGAATTTTTGTAAATGTCAGAATTTTGTAAACCGACTTAAATCCGATGGTTCTAGTACTTCTAACTACTGTAAATAAAGGCTAGCCCTGTCACTTTTATTCACAAATTATTTGGAATGCTAACAAAATTCTATCAGTTTTCTTCTTCTTTAGGATTCAAAATCACTTTGGATCTCAAGGTAAGGGATTTTAGGTTTTCTATTTTTAATTATGTTCTTCCCTAATATCTGATTCTAAATCTAATTTATATACTGTAACAACCCATAATTTTGTAAATATTTTTAATTAAATTTTTATTTGAAACTTTGATTTTTAAATCATTTAAAGGTGAAATTTTAGAATTTTTCCAATGTAAGTTTGAAATTAGTTTGTAATTTTATTTCCAAATACAATAAAATAAACATTTTCTGAAAATTTTATATTTTGGTCAACTTTGGTCAAATTTGAATTTCAGTTTAATTTTTTTTTAAATTTGAATTTTTAAATTTTATTCTTTTTCTTTAAAGCAGAACATAATTTTGATATCTGTTTGCTTTTCGTTTCGTTGAATTCTGATCTATACTTTTAAAATTGGATAAAATACAACGTTTTAAACGCAATTAATTTATGTATTTTTATTTTATATTCTCCTATGTCCATCTCTTTATTTTATTTCTCTATTTTATATTTTCTAGGCTTTTATTGTATTTATTGATTTTTGATTGATTTATCTATTTTAAATGGCTGGGAGAAAATCAAGGAGACATACGTTACATTGTTTTAAATTCTTTCCTTTTTATTTGTGGCCTCTTTATTAATTTTCTAGTCATTTCCTCCTCATCTATTAGCCGTGCATTTTACTCTTTTCTAGCTATTTATGCTGGTAATTCACGTACAAAAATTTATTTCTCATCTCTTATTTTCATTTGCATTTAAGAATGATATATATTGTGGGTTTCTTTTTCCTTAACTCATTCCGTTTTCGTTTCCTAGCATTCACTCCTCTCTTAGCAGTTCAAAACCTTTTTTCCGTACACTCCACACTTCTATTAGCCATAAGAAACTCTTATCACTCACGTACATAATCTCAAACTCCTCATTCTCGTTCACAAAGAAATATATATGCAAGCTCTTATTTTTCACGGCTTCCTTTTCTTCTTCTTTTTCCATTTTTCTTTTCTCTTCTCTTTGTTTTTCTTCAAGATAGGCTCGGCCTCCATGCTCTAGCCAACCACAACCATCTCCACCTCACCACCATGATTGGCCCTACCACCTCTTCATGACCACCAAGCCATGCCTTGAACCCTAGATCCAAAATAGATCACCATCTCATTGTTTCAACCATAGCCGAGATCACCACATACATCCACTTCCTCCTTTAATTGTCTCGACCACCCCTTGCTCCACCACCTCCTCCATGCCATGACATGACCACAAACACCCTTTGCCATGTGCCTTGACCAAGATCCAACCCATGGCCAAGCCATGTTAGCTTAAGGCCGAACCCATAAGTTGCAAAACCCTTCCATGTTTGACCTTTTGGCCTTCCATTGCCTTGTAACTTAAACCACTTCTCCTTCTAGCCTATTGCCTTGCATGCTTGCCTAAACTAACCATCATAGCCAAGCCTATGTACCTCAAAACAAGGAAGGCCAAGCCTATACATAATGTGGCCGAGCCCACTTGCTTGTTGTTTGGTCACCTTGCTTTGATTTATCAAAGTTATGTCATGTAAACTTTTATCTTTCCATTGTTTTAATTTATATTATTATGTATTGAATCATACTTATGTTGTGTGTACTTGTTTATGTACAAGATTGGATCTTGACTCTTCATTCACTCAAAAATATAGTCGTGCCTTGTCGTGCTTTTTGGAGTTTCAGTTGTGTATTTTGAATTGTTATCTTCAGCTTTAAAAAGGTAGGTTTATCACTCTCGACATACGTAATTTTATAATTGTGAAATGGTGACAAGTGAATTGTATAAATTAACATGTTATGTTCATACATGCCTTTGATATACTTATATGATGTTAAATGTTCTTTATATACCTGTTACATCATCTGATATGATACTATATGTTGTACTGTTATTTTATTTCTTGTTTATAATACTGCAAGTTCCCTATCACTATGGGTTGAAATGATACATACTTGAACGGACTTTAGAATAAGAAAAAATCATTATGGGCTGAAATGATAGGCTCGAGTGATTTTTATTTGTATTTATTTTACTTGGGATTGCGGGTTTGAAATGATAGAACGCGGATTTTTTTTAAATTACAGATTGAAAAGATACATATTCGTATCATTTGACCTAGGTTAGGAAATATTATACAGGCCAATGGTTAATGTTTTAAAATAATACTTTCCAAAAAATTTATTAAGTATTTTGAAATTTTAGAATATATGGAATTTTAACTTAATATTTGATTTAATGATTTACATATAAGGTATATTGGTTTGTTGTAAGAGGTATTGGTTTTCTATAAGTTAAAATTTTATAAGTCGAATTTTGGTTTTAAAGAGGGAATTTAAAGAGTTTTATTTAAATAATTAATAATTAAATTTGATTAATACGGAACCTTAAATCTAACCTAGAAATTTTAATAAAGGTTATTTCCTAAAATGAATAGGTTTGTATAATAAATAATGTATTTTGAATAAATACAATGAAATGCATTTTAGTGGGACATTTTGTAATAAAGTTTATTTAACTTGGAATCATAGTTTAATTAATGTGTAAATGAATAAATTTGTAAAGAAATTTGATTTTTATATTTGGTATGATAATATATTATATTTATGGTTATGTTTTGTAAAAATAAATGATTATGATTTAAATGAAAAAATGTAACTTAAGGATGACTTAACTTGACAATTGGAAATTTAGTTTTCAAATGAAAGTTTAAGTTAATTTAGTGATAGAAGTATTTTATTTGTGGGATGGATATTTTAAAATATAGTATTAAGTCATTGGTTAAAAATAAAAGTTAAGCAATAATATGCTTTTGAATTTAATAAATAAATTATAGTCTAGTTTGGATATCTATTGATAAAATTTTATTAAATCATAAGTTAAATGATATCCAAATGAATATTTTCTGAAGCATGAAATATAATTTTTATAAGTTGAAATGGCTAAAAATTGAAATTATAATGTGGCTGAAATGTTACTGTAAATCTGGAATTAGTATTGGTAACACTTCAAAAATGCCGTGGTTTAAGATAGCATTGCTAAGTGCTATCAATTCTGAGACTTGATTATATTTTGAAGTAATAATAAAGCCACTGCAGCACTTTGTAAGTGCTGTTTTTGCTGAACGTAAGCTATTTTGCAATACTTGTAAGCTACTACAGCACTTTGTAAGTTCTATTGTTGCTGAAAGTAAATTGTTTTGAAATAATAACTAAATAACTATTGTAGCACTTTGTAAGTGATGCTGTTTCTGAATTTGATGATGTTTTGAAATGCTAAAATATCTACTGTAACACTTTATAAATGCTGTTGTAGCTGAAACGTACAATGTATTGGAAATTATATAATTAAATGAATAAACTTAGAAATGCTACAACTTTGTAACGAATATTATTTAACATTGAATTTAAGTGATTTAAATGAATATTATTTTAAAGGGTTATGACTTTCTAAGTATTATGATCTCAAAATGATAATAATTAAAGTGTTATGATTTCAAAGTATTGTGGTTTCAATGTGTTTTGGCTTCGAAAGGGTATAACTTTGAAAGTACTATGGATTGGGAAATGAATTTATTTGGAATTATATTTAATTAAGAATTGTCTTTGAATATATTGATTTGAAATCGAAGATTTAAGAATATGACTTTATAAAGTAGTTTGGTTTAAGATGATTTGAAAAGGAATATTTAAAGTTTAAATAATTGATGGTAATCCAGTGATTTGAAAGGTTGGGTTTATTTAAATGATATCCTATTTGATTTGGTTTTGAAATGGAAAGGATATATTATTGATTTGGGTCTTATTGAAATGATATATTATTGATTTGGTTGAAATGGATATGATATTTTGGTTTTGAAGTATAAACTATTTTGAAATAAATATCCATGGGTTATAATAATGTTTGGTTGTTAAAGAGACCGCGATTGGATATAGGCATACTCTCTGTCGATACCGAAAACCACTTTAATAACCGTGTACGCGGTGGAGATTCTAGAATAAAGTAGGATGGTGGTGACGTTCTATTAATTATATAGGTGGACCCGATTCCCATGACTTGGCTTAAGGTGGCTAAAACAGGAGCGATCTCGGGCCAATGAGGTAGCTCCTCTGATCGGACACACTCCTTCGACATTATATCCTGACTTTGAGATTTATTCGGTGGCCACTTTTGATTTTTGATTTAGGGTGTGGCTCGAGGTGGGCGGTAGCTACGCGATATGCATTACCACCAGCCTGTGTGCGTAATTGGTATATCTACCCTAGCATTGCCTTGTTGTGCCGTGTCATCTACCCTATCACGCCTTGTACGATTTTGGTTTTCTCCCGTAGCCCGTGGAGTATCCTCTGGTGGCTTCCCGATCGGGAGGGACTATGATACTGGATGGACTATTGGGACTATTATGTGTTAAGGTGAATATTGGGTCACTCCTTAACACTATTTAAAAGTAAGTTTATTTTACTATAGACATTATTATAATAGAGAAATATTACTACATAGTAAATAGTTTAACGGATCCTTAGAGGACGGGCGGTCCCAAGCATCCTTTAAGTTACTTGTACCTTATATTACAGTTCACTTGAGTTGGTTTACATTGTATAAGTATGTATGTCCTGACTCGAGTGTTTTGTGTTTTGTTTTACGCTAGGGTCAGACTGAGTGATACAGCATTGGAGACTCACCTCTGGAGTTGGAGCTCCACTTGGAGATCCAACTATCTATTTCACTTTCAGTTATCCAGTTGATTCCAGTTATTCAGTTGATTCCAGTGTTGTATTCAGCTTTGTACTTGATTATCATCTTGTTACTTCTGTTGTATCTTGTTTAACTCTGATGTATTTATATAGTAACTTCATAAACTACTATCTCTTGCTTCCGCTACATTTTATTACTCTGTGTCTGTGATCTGTGATTTATTTACTGCATATTTTGAGGTTTGCCAAATTTAAATTAACAATTCGGTATTTTGGGCTATTCAAGTCCGACATGTGTGGTTTTAGTGTGGATGCGAATGGTTGAAAATATGGGTTCGTTACAGTTGGTATCAGAGCTTTGGCTCTAGGAAAACTTAACATATGTGGTAAGTTTGTTTACAGAATCACATTCGTTCGAGCTTGAATCTCTTTCTCTTGACTCTGTTTCCTTTGAATTTTGGAACGTTTCCTCGATTCCGAAATCCATTCTTCTCCCTCACTATTCGTCTTCTTTTGAATCTGAAGTATCCCAAAACTCCACTTTGGATGATCTTTATATTGAGTAGGTAGTCTCGACAATCTCCAAATGACTTGTAAAAGGGGGAAACTCCTTTACAATTGGCATCGACTCAGCGGAGATTTCTATATATCCTCGATTAGATGCTAGTATCTCTTATTGTCCCGAATTCTATCTCTTGAGATCGAATGTAGATTTGCCTTAGAATTCCACATCGATTCAATTCTGGAAGCCGCGGTTGACCAGGTTAAGGTTGCCCATGATTTATAAATAAGCCTATCCATTTCCCTTATTCTATTATTCAATCATCTTATCTTTTGTTCCAACTTATCCCCAAATCAAAATTTTCCTTGATTTGAGTTCATCAAATTGAAATCTCTAACCTTGCTTTGAAAATCTATTCCTGTATAGTGTATTTGTAAATGTGTATTTAATTTTTTTTATAAATTGTGTTGTTTGAGCCGTTGATGTTGATTTGGGTTTTCGATCGATTCGTCTGATCTACGCTATCGATAGGATCTCCAAAACACTTGAACAGAGCAAATCGACACAATATAGTTTTCAAGTTCAGTAAATGAAATAAATTTTGTATAATTATAGTATATATAAGTATGATTTTCTGAATTTTGATAGTTAATTGGATGTTAAGAAATAATATATGACTTTGTATATATCTGTTAATCATTGGCTTTTGGTTCATATATAAATAATTGAACTACGAACATGGTCATAAATTAATTTGGAAATTAAAATGAATTTAAAATCAAGAATTTGAGAATTTAATTTTCGACGATTTTGAACTTTGGTTTTGAAAGTTTTAGAAGTTATGTTATTTGAAATATTTCCAAATAGAAATCATTTCCAAAGAATTTTAAAGTTTTAAATCAGTGCTCTTCTATTTGTAGCTAGAAAATAATTTCGGCGATGACTGCAGCATCATCGACATTCATTTTCGAGTTTCGAAGTGAAGAGACCATTTTATAGTTTTGCTGCAGTCTTGCTTTGGAGAATTAAATTGGTTTGGATTTCCAAAAATATGACTTGATTTAATATATATAAAAATATATTGGTATATGATTTCAAATTCTATTTGATATATATTATGTATATATAATTATTTATCTCTAAAATAGTTTGAAGTTAATCGAAAATCTAATTCTTAAACTTTGTCTTATAGGATAATGTCAATTATAAAATGAAATCAAAATTATGAATAAATATTTAAGCTTGGAAATTGACTTAAGCAAAAAAAATTTGTATAACATTCTATTGCATTCCAATATAACTTACCTTAATTATTAGAAGTTAACAATGTAACTGGATAATATGCAATATAAAAGGATTTTTATAAATAAAATTTGAGTGATTATAATAAATGTTATACACTTAAATTTTAGTTATAAAAAGAATAATAGAGGTAAATTGAATAAAAAGTAAATGGAGTAGTATACAATATGAAATGATTTTAAAGGAACTGGAGTAGTTATAATAAATGAAATTATACTTAATATACGTGATTAGATATATATTAAGTGGAATAAAGTTAATAATGATTTTTAATAAATAAGAATTAAATTTATTGGATAAATTATGAGTATAATAAATGATTTTCAAATTCATGATTTTAGAAATTAAAATTGGATGATAAGATAATGAAATTTGAAATAGTTAATATTTATTTAACTTAGATGAAATCAAGTATTAATTTAAGTTGAAATTTACATGGTTTTAAAATTTATTATCTTATTTGTTTTCCAGTTTATCCTATTTCGGGTTGTTCCTAATTCCCTGCATCCTAAGCGGGAAATTGAATTCTGAATTGATCTTACTCCTGAAGTTCGACCTGTAGTTCTTCCTTCCAGAAGAACTTATCTTTACCTTTCAGTTTAGAAGACTTTTTAGGAACCGTTGGTACTCATTTGAATCTGAGCACTGCTTACCATCCACGGACCGACCGTCAAACGGGAAAAGTGAATCAGATTCTTAAGAATCTTCTTCCTGCTTGTGTTCTTGATTATGGAGGATCTTGGAGGATCATCTCCATCTTGTTGAATCTACCCATAACAACAGTTATCAGGTATAATTTCAATCTTCTTTTCATCATGTCTTAATCCTATCTCATTCTATCTTGTTTTCCTTGTTCTCCCTGCCTCATTCCTTTTCGAGGACGAAACATTTTGAGTGGGGGAGAGTGTAACAACCCATAATTTTGTAAATATTTTTAATTTAATTTTTATTTGACACTTTGATTTTTAAATCATTTAAAGGTGAAATTTTAGAATTTTTCCAATGTACGTTTGGAATTTGTCTGTAATTTTATTTCCAAATACAATAAAATAAACATTTTCTGAAAATTTTATATTTTGGTCAACTTTGGTCAAATTTTAATTTCAGTTTAATTTTTTTAAATTTGAAATTTGAAATTTTATTCCTTTTTTGAAGCAGAATATAATTCTGATATCCGTTCTACTTTTCGTTTCATTAAATTACTTTTAAAATTGGATAAAATATAGCATTTTACGCGCAATTAATTTCTATATTTTTATTTTATATTCTCCTATGTCCATCCATTTATTTTATTTTTTCTAGGCTTTTATTGTATTTATTGATTTTTGATTGATTTATTTATTTTAAATGGCTTGGAGAATATTAAGGAGACATACGTTACATTGTTTTAAATTCTTGCCTTTTTATTTGCATGGCCTCTTTATTAATTTTCTAGCCGTATTCTCCTCATCTATTAGCCGTGCATTTCACTCTTCTCTAGCCATTTTATGCTGGTAATTCACGTAAAAAAAATTATTTTCCATCTCTCATTTTCATTTGCATTTAAGAATGATATATATTGTAAGTTTCTTTTTCCTTAACTCATGCCTTTTTCGTTTCCTAGCATTCACTCCTCTCTTAGCCGTTTAAAACCTTTTATTGCCATACACTCCACACTTCTATTAGCCGTAAGAAACTCTTATCACTCATGTAAAAACATCTCAAACTCCTCATTCTCGTTCACAAAGAAAAATATATGCAAGCTCTTATTTTTCATGGCTTCCTTTTCTTCTTCTTTTTCCATTTTTCTTTTCTCTTCTCTTTTTTTTCTTCAAGATAGGCTTGGCCTCTATGCTCTAGCTGACACAACCACCTCTACCTCACCACCATGATCGGCCTCACCACCTCTTCATGACAACCAAGCCTTTCCTTGAACCCTAGATCCAAAATAGATCACCATCTCCTTGTTTCAACCATAGCCGAGATCACCACATACATCCACTTCCTCCTTTAATTGCCTCGGCCACCCCTTGCTCCACCACCTCCTCCATGCCATGCCATGACCACAAACACCCCTTTCCGTGTGCCTTGACCAAGATCCAACCCATGGCCGAGCCATGTTGGCATAAGTCCAAACCCATAAGTTGCAAAACCCTTGCATGTTTGACCTTTTGGCCTTCCGTTACCTTGTAACATACACCTTTTCATCTTCTAGCCTATTGTCGTGCATGCTTTCCCAAACTAACCATCATAGTCGAGCCTATGTGCCTCAAATCAAGGATAGCCGAGCTTATACATAATGTGACCGAGCCCACTTGCTTGTTGTTTGGTCACCTTGCTTTGATTTATCAAAGTTATGCCATGTAAACTCTTATCTTTCCATTGTTTTAATTTATATTCTCATGTATTGAATCATCCTTATGTTGTGTGTACTTGTTTATGTACAAGATTGGATCTTGAATCTTCATCCACTCAAAATTATAGTCGTGCCTTGTCGTGCTTTTCGGAGTTTCAGTTGTGTATTTTGAATTGTTATCTTCTGCTTTAAAAAGGTGAGTTCATCACTCTCGACATACGTACATTTATAATTGTTAAATGATGACAAGTCAATTGTATAAATTAATATGTTATGTTCATTCATGCTTGTGATATATTTATATGATGTTAAATGTTGTTTGTAAACCTATTACATCATCTGACATGATATTAAATGTTGCACTGTTATTTTATTTCCTGCTTATGACACTGCAAGTTTCCTATATCTATGGTTTTAAATGATACAAATCGAATGGACTTTAGAATGAGGAAAAATCATACTGGATGAAGTGATAGGCTCGAGTGATTTTTATTTGTATTTATTTTACTTGGGATTGCGGGTTTGAAATGATAGAACTTGGATTTTTCTTTTTTAAATTATGAATTGAAATGATACATATCTGTATTACTTGACCTAGGTTAGAAAATATTATACAGGCCCATGGTTAATGTTTTAAAATAATATTTTCCAAAATTTTTATTAAGTATTTTGAAGTTTTAGAATATATGGAATTTTAACTTAAAATTTGATTTAATGATTTACATATAAAGGTATATTGGTTTGCTGTAAGAGACATTGGTTTTCTATAAGTTAAAAATTTATAAGTCAAATTTTGGTTTTAAAGAGGGAATTTAAAGATTTTTATTTAAATAACTTAATAATTAAATTTGATTTAATATGGAACCTTAAATCTAACCTAGAAATTTTAATAAAGGTTACTTCCTAAAATGAATATGTTTGTATAATAAATAATGTATTTTGAATAAATATAATGAAATGCATTTTAGTGGGACATTCGGTAATAAAGTTTATTTAACTTAGAATCATAGTTTAATTGATGTCTAAATGAATAAATTTGTAAAGAAATTTGATTGTTATATTTGTTATGATAAAAATATTTTATTTATGGTTATGTTTTGTAAAAATAAATGATTATGATTTGCATGGAAAAATGTAACTTAAGGATGACTTAACTATATAATTGGAAATTTAGTTTTCAAACGAAAGTGTAAGTTAATTTAGTGATATAAATATTTTATTTGTGAGATGAATATTTTAAAATAAAGTATTAAATCATTGGTTAAGTAATAATGTGCTTTTGACTTAATAAATAAATTATAGTTTAATTAGGATATTTATTGATAAAATTTTATTAAACCATAAGTTAAATGATATCCAAATGAATATTTTTTGAAGCGTGAAATTTGATTTTTATAAGTTGAAATGGCTAAAAATTGAAATTTTAATGTAGCTGAAATATTATTGTAAATCTGGAATTAGTATTAGTAACACTTCTGAAATGTTGTGGTTTAAGATAGCATTTTCTAAGTGCTATCAATTCTGAGACTTAACTATATTCTGAAATAATAATAAAGCTACTGCAACACTTTGTAAGTGTTGTTGTTGCTGAATGTAAGCTGTTTTGCAATACTAGTAAACTACTACAGCACTTTGTAAGTGTTATTATTGCTGAAAGTAAACTGTTTTGAAATAATAACTAAATACCTACTATAGTACTTTGTAAGTGCTGCTGTTTTTGAATTTGATAATGTTTTGAAATACTAATATATCTACTGTAACACTTTATAAATGTTATTGTAGCTGAAACGTACAATGTATTGGGAATTATATAATTAAATGAATGAACTTAGAAATGCTACAATTTTGTAATGAATATTATTTAACATTGAATTTAAGTGATTTATATGAATATTATTTTAAAGGGTTGTGACTTTCTAAATATTATGATCTCAAAATGATAACAATTCAAAGTGTTATGATTTTAAAGTATTATGGTTTCAAAGTGTTTTCGCTCCTAAAGGGTATGACTTTGAAAGTACTATGGCTTTGGAAATGAATTTATTTGGAATTATATTTAATTAAGAATTGTCTTTGAATATATTGATTTGAAATCGAAGATTTAAGAATATGACTTTATGAAGTGGTTTGGTTTAAGATGATTTAAAAAGAAATATTTAAAGTTTAAACAATTAAAGGCAATATCCAGTGATTTGAAAGCTTGGGTTTATTTAAATGACATCCTATTTGATTTGGTTTTGAAATGGAAATGATATATTATTGATTTGGATCTTATTGAAATGATATATTATTGATTTGGTTAATGGATATGATATTTTGGTTTTGAAGTATAAACTATTTTGAGATAAATATCCATGGATTATAATAACGTTTGGTTGTTAAAGAGACCGGGATCGGATATGGGCATACTCTCTGTCATATCCATACTCTCTATCGATACCAAAAACCACTTTAACAACCGTGTACGCGGTGGAGATTACAGAATGAAGTAGGATGGTGACAACGTTCTATTAAGGTATATACGTGGACCCGACTCCCGTGAGTTGGCTTAAGGTTGCTAAAATAGGAGCGATCTAGGGCCAATGAGGTACTCAGATTGGACACACTCCTTCGACATTATATCCTGACTTTGATATTTATTTGGTGACCACTTTTGATTTTTGATTTTGGGGTGTAAGTCGAGTGGGCGGTAGCTGCGCGCTATGCATTACCACCAGCCCGTATGCGTAATTGGTATATCTACCCTGGCATTGCCTTGTTGTGCCATGTCACCTACCTTATCGCGCCTTGTACGAGTTTGGTTTTCTCTCGTAGCCCGTGGAGTATCCTCTAGTGGCTTCCCGATCAGGAGGGACTATGATACTGGATGGACAACTGGGACTATTGCGTGTTAAGGAGAATATTGGGTCACTCCTTAACGCTATTTAAAAGTAAGTTTATTTTACTATAGACATTATTATAATAGTGAAATATTACTACATAGCAAATAGTTTAACGGATCCTTAGAGGATGGGCGGTCCCAAGCATTATTTAAGTTACTTGTGCCTTATATTACAGTTCGTTTGAGATGGTTTAGATTGTATAAGTATGTATATCCTGACTCGAGTGTTTTGTGTTTTGCTTTATGCTCGGGTCAGACTGAGTGATACAGCATTCGAGACTCACCTCTGAAGTTGGAGCTTCACTTGGAGATCCAACTATCTATTTCACTTTTAGTTATCCAGTTGATTCTAGTTATTCAGTTGATTCCAGTGTTGTATTCAGCTTTTTAGTTGATTATCATCTTGTTACTTATGTTGAATCTTGTTTAACTCTGATGTATTTATATAGTAGCTTCATGAACTACTATCTCATGCTTCCGCTGCATTTTATTACTCTATGTCTGTGATTTGTGATTTATTTACTGCGTATTCTGAGGTTTGCCAAATTTAAATTAACAATTCGGTATTTTGAGCTATTCAAGTCCGGCATGTGTGGTTTTAGTGTAGATGCGAATGGTTGAAAATATCGGGTCGTTACATGTACAATTTAATTATTTCATATTCCAAAAAGAAGAGATCTGAAGGAGGAATCAGGAGTAAGCTTGAATCGAATCCAAAAGGGAGAAGGCAAATTCTATGTAAGTGAAAATCTTGGTTTTCCACATTTTTGTATTTATATAGTAGAAGTTTGGATTTGTTTTATGCCTTGGGGAGTTTTGTTCATGAAAACCCTAAAACTAAAACTCCAAATTTCCCCAAACGTAGTGTTAATTCTTATGTTTATTGGAATCTCAATTATTTTATATTAAAATAGTAGAATTTATTTTGTTATTACAATTTGAATATTTCATATCCTATTCCACTTCCACCTCTTTCTAATGTTGTGTTGAAGGGTTTCAAAAGAAAAATAAGTTAAAAATGGTGTGTAAAATATGAATTCTCTATTTGTAGTTTGCACTACTTATTTCCATACTTTCGATAAAAAGGAATCCCTTTTTCACTTCAAGTTCATATATGTAAAAGTGGAATAGAATATAAAAGATTTAAATTGTAAATTTTATTTCGTTGAAATAGAGGACTTTGTTCTACAATATTAATATAGAATAAGTTTGATTATGATTCTATTTTATTAATGCAAGTCTATTTTGTTAGCTAATGGTATTAGCTATATTGGAAGTTATTGTATAGAGTTAGACTTGTATATGGAAGTTTTGACATTTAACGATTAGTTTAGGATGCATAGTATAAATAGATTATTAATTACCATTATACCTTTTAGGAAGGAGGTTAAGGATAATTATGGAAATCGGTCCATAATTAAAGGCGAAATAAGGAGTTCTGCTTATATGGCCTTAGTATGTAAATGCAGGTGAGGTATATATGGTAGTATAATAGGAGAGTTGAATCTTAATTAAATTATAGGGATGCTAAGTCAGTTAAAAGAATACATAAGTTTGGGTCAAAGCATCTAGGCATGGAGTACTAGAAGCAAGGTAGGGAAGGAATGAAACTTGGCCAATAATTGGCTAAAGGGAGAGGACGGTACCTACATGAGAGGTCGGTACTAACTTCCCATGGCAAGTCCAATGAGGATGAAACTTCTAAAAGGTGAAGTAAAGGTCATGTAGATCATGGTGGAGGTGTTAGCTCATTCATTTCAGTTTGGATGACGAAATAACAGCATGATGAAAACCTATGGTCTTCAGATGTTGGCTCGTGTTGTGAGTAGGTTCCAAAAATGGCAGCTCATAAAGGGGTGGGCCATATGATTGGGGAATGTGCAAGGGTTCCTCATGAATAATGGAAACTATATTAAGTAAGAAGGGATCGATATCCAAATGGAGAAAGGGTGGCTTGAGTGTATGTGCTAAGGAATAGTTGATGACTCCGAGAGTTTTCTTTTATACTCGAAGCAGGGGTATTGTAAGTGGGGACGTCCATGGGTCAATGAAGGGAACTGTATACCTTGGACCTATAATTTTGGGTTTAGTGTCTAGCTTTGGACTGCAAGACACATATCTAGCTTTCGGATGTGAATTACGAGAGTAAAACGGAGAATCGAGATTTCCATTAGTCCCTGACTTGAGGGTCATACGAGCTATCATATATCTAGAGCATATGAAGTGATAGTTATGATGGTTTGATGGATGTTATGGATATGGCTGCTTTGGTTGCTCTTTTTAGTAGGTCATCACTCTTAGGTATCAGGGGAAGTAGGTATTAGAGATAAGAATACTTGGAAGACTGATATCCTTTATTTGGTTTGTGGTATATCTTTATGATATTGTAGAGTAGCATATTATAGTGTTGTATGCTAACTCTTGGTTGCAAGGGTAGGTCAGGTATGGTTCGCGTGCTCTTGTTCCTTATCATATTTACCCGTTTAGTATTTTGAGACTCATTTGCCGCTCACACCCGACTGTTGTTTGACCCAAGGTTTTATGCTTTGCCTCTTATTATCTTGGGTACTCTTAAATGAGTAGACTAGATAACAGGTCTAGGCGACATAATTGCTATTCAAAGGACGACCTGGTTGGGGCTATCCCATATTATCTGTGTAGCTAATGCCTCGCTATATCTCATAGCGGATTTCTACCGCACCACACCATATTGGCAGTTTTGTAACGCTCCATGCGGAAGAATCGCAATGGCTTTCAGCCGTTGCTAAATAGCAACGGTTTTGAGCCGTTGTAAAACGCTTAAGAACGGCTTAGGGCTGTTTTAATTTTGCTACGGCTTAAAGCCGTTGTAAATTTTTGTTATATTTTTTTCTTTTTAGTTTGTTTGTCCAGTTGAGTATTAAAACCCCGTTCCCAAAACAGTACGCCCCTCCTTTTCATTTCCCTAGTCGCATTTGCCCTAATCGCGCCTCTTACTTTTAATTTCCCTTGGCAGCCCTAATCGCCCCCACGTCGTTTCTCATCTTCTTCATGAATTCACCGGTCCATTGGCTTGAAATCAGAGGGGGAGAAAATTCACAAGTGGAAACCATCGTCCCAAGGCGATTGCAGCTTTTGTCCTATGGCGATAGCAGCCCGGTTCTAAAACTAGCTGTAGGTAGTTCATATGTTTTTTCATTAGCAAATCATGGTGGCATCCATGGATGGTATCTTGCTTCTCCGGGACCTATTGATGATATTCTACGTATGGAGTTGGTGAATAAGGAGATGCTTTATTCGAAGCTGGAAAGCTTTAAAATATTAGCAGGCACATGGAATGTTGGCCAGGAGAGGGCATCACATGATTCTTTGATTACGTGGTTAGGATGTGCAGCGGCTGAGGTAGAGTTGGTTATTGTTGGGTTGCAGGAGATTGAAATGGGTGCTGGTTTTTTTGGTATGGCTGCGACAAAAGAAAGTGTAAGTTCATTCTTGTTGCATTCCTAATATTGTTGGTATAGTTGATGAATGATGGGATGTTACAAAAAAAAGTCCGATCCGGATTCCTTTTTGAATTCTACGTTTAGGCTACACTTGAAAGTGTTATATAGCACTGTTTACGAAGTGTCTTGAGAGTACCGCTTTTAAGAATTAATGAAGTATTAAGTTTTATTAGAAGGTTTATGATTTATAAAATCGCGTGGGCATGTTTAATTTTTATGTGCTTTGAAAATCATTCTGAAACTGTAAAATTATATACATATCTGAATAGAATACATATATTTTGTACTAAAATAATCATAAAAAAAGTAATGTTTCAAAATTGAAAAGTTAAAATTTAAAATTTATATCATAAATCCATGATAATCAATATTTAGAAGAAAAAACAAATCAAATAAAGTTAATTTTCAGTAGGAAAATAAAATATAAAATAGAACGATTTATAATAAATAATGTTTAGAATATTAAATAAACATTTCGCAGGGCAAGAAATAAAACTTGCGAGCTTTCGAAGTGCACAAACATAATTTGTGAAAAATAAAAGAACATGCGCACTTTAAAAACACGCAGGTTCCGAAGTTCAATTTTGTGCTTATGCAACTCATTTTCTAGGCTAGTGAAAACCATACATATTTCTATAATCAATTTTGAATGAAGTATATTTCTACAGTAATTTTTTTGTCTATGCTTATATATAAAATTAGTCCACAAAATTGCTTACATAGATTTTGACTTGTTTTTAAAATAGGCAAAACGATGCTTCAGAAAAACGCAAAGTGTTGATTTTCAGAAGCACTCAGAAACATAACCATCCAAAAATGATCAAAATCTATGTCATATAAATCCTACGCGGAGACTAAACTTGACATAATGAGTTTTATTATTTATCAAAATTAAAATGTTAAATTCAGGTAGGACTCGAAGGGAGCGCAAATGGACATTGATGGGTGGATGCCATAGGGAAGGCCTTAGACGAAGGGACGACATTCGAGTGAGTTGGCTCAAGGCAGTTAGCAGGATTACTTATTGCCGTGTGGTATGTAATAAACCTTGAACATGTTCTTATATTGCGAAGACTTTATTTTTTTCTTTCTTTCTGTTTTTCGTTTTATAAATAAACAAATTCTGATGGATTTTTTTTACAAGGGCAAGAAAAAACCTTAAGCCTCATATTGGTGATGTAGATGCTGCTGGTGTACCTTGTGGTATTGGCCGGGTAATTGGAAACAAGGTACTTATGGTTGCACATAGGTTATGTTCACGCACATGAAATATACTACTTTATGTATAACAATTGTCGTTAATACATTGATTAACACGATGATTGGAATACTGATAATATGCAGGGAGCTGTAGGTTTGAAGATGAGAATATTTGATCGAATATTTTGCTTCGGAACTGTCATCTCGCTGCACATTTAGAAGCAGTTAATAAGTGAAACACTGACTTCGATCATATTTACCGCCTGATGACTTTTGGCAGAATTCATACGTCAGGAGGTTGGTTTACCTACATTTATACTGATCCCTTTCTTTCAACTTAATTATGACAAGTCAAGTAATATATATTTTCTGAACTATCTCACTGTTTCACTGGAAAGACGTATATATTTTGATATTGTATTCATTGTCCTTGTTACTTCAGGTACTTCTTCAGTCCAGTTACAGCGGGGAACACTAGTACGTGAACGATTTACTTGATCACATTTAACCTAAAAGAATAGTTTTAAATGGCCGTAACACATGAATCTGCCACAGCCAAACGAAGCTGGAAGACCAGAGTTATCGGAAGCTGGTATGATAATATTCCTCGGCGACTTCAATTATAGACTTTTCGGGATTTCATACGATGAAGCAAGAGATTTAGTTATAAAATGTAACAGGTATTAAATTTTATCATGCCTAACTATCTCTACTTATGCTGCCTAACTATCATGAAATATGATGATCTGGTTATGCAAGCAGTTTTACTGGAAGATTCTCTTCTAAATTGCCCTGGAAAGAGGCTCTGTCCTTTCGGTTTTCTTCATCATCTGACATTGTGCTTAACTACTTCACACAAACTCTGGGCAAAGAATTCAAAAGTTTCGAGTAAGTTAACAAGCCTTACAGTTATGTATTTGGTTTTAGCAATGATTTTGACTGTAATTTATTTATATATATGTATACATATACAGGAAAGTGTATCAGGAGTACTGTAAGGAGATGAGCAAGCTGTCATTAGCGATAATGGAGATTTTAGGATTAGGACTTGGAGTAGGAAGGAGGCATTTTAGAGATTTTTTCGAAGGAAATGACTCGATAATGAGGCTTAATTACTACCCACCTTGCCAAAAGATTAATCTTACTCTCGGCACAGGATCTCACTATGATCCTACTTCTTTAACAATACTGCATCAAGATGATGTTGGTGGTCTGCAAGTGTTTACCGATGGCAAGTGGCGCACAATCAGACCTAAAACCGATGCATTTGTCGTCAATATTGGTGATACGTTCATGGTAATCTATCAACTTAACCATTATATTAGTACCAATGTACCATTTTCATTATGTTTCTTATGAAATTTTTTAAATGTGAATACGGTACTACTGATGCATAGTTCCTTAGATTATACAAGTGAAATTTGATTCCATGGGCATTTAAAAAAAATGGTAGAGTTGATATCCTACTGTCTATAAGTTTAAGACAATCCACATATCATGATCATGCAAGGCGATTCGTTTTGCACTGGAGAATATAAAATTACCACTCCTACATTAAAAAATACTGGGTAGTACAAAATGCAGAATCTAACTTACTGAGATTAATTTTGGCTAGACCATGACAACAACAATGAATATAACAATGCATTAACAAATTTGTTTCAACTAATAGAAATGCTCAAGCATATTTCAGAAAAAAAACCTCAAAACTCACATAATCTACATCAATATAAGGAAACTCTTAAATATTTCTTATTTTCATACTTCCTACTTCCAAGCTTCTAAACAAATGTCAAATAATTTTATTTCTATTTCTATTAGACAATTTAAAATTTTAATCATGTGTATGTAAGTCAGCAGCAAAATCACTTGGTTAAATTTATTGCTATATTAGTTATGATTACGATAAATCAAAAATAAAAGGATAGGTACAATTGTAATTACTTTGGTATAGAATATCATTTATTTATGTATTGCTAATTGAAAATATAAAATTTTGCCATGATACAGACAAATTAACTAAAATAGACTTTTATTATAAGCTCATTGAATAACATCCGTTCATCCTCATTTTGAATGAAAATCAAACTACTTATTATGTAATAATATTAAAATACAAGTAATTATTTTGTTAAACGATAAAAGCAGTATTAAATAAAGTAAAAAAAGCAAAGTATGGTTTGATTTGTTACTGTTAGTCTTTCATAATTTTTAGAAAGAAAATAGTTATTTTTTTTACCATTTACCTATTTGGTACGATAGTTATATGTACCATTCACCGAGTTAATACTGATAACTCCCAATGTAGTATGTATAATACAAATTATTTGCCATTACGTAAAAAATTATTTAGTTTCGTCTTTCAGTAATATATAAAGTACTTATAATGGTGCATGGTACATTTATGTTATGTTAATTAATTTTCTTAAACATATATATATATATATTATATTAAGAATGAGTTATGTTAATTAAAGTATTAAAAAATTTATTTGGATTTTTTTAATATCAAATAAAGTAAAATTTGTTTTTTTTGATATATTACCATACTAAACTTAATTAAAGTAAAATTCAATTTGTTCTAGAGTGAATGATAGATTGAATTTCTTACTATATTGGTCAACCATCGGAGATTAAAAGGATAACAATACCTTTAACACTATATTCTTCATTTTCACATTTCATATTGGACTTATTAGTACCATGAATTGAAAGCCATAACAATAACATAACTTAGTATTTGATGACATACCTATATGTATAATTAAATTGATATTTAAGCATAACTAACTAAAATTGATACTTACAGGTGTTTACATCGTCCAAATATGTAAAGCGATGGTGAAGTATACTTCGCTAAATTGGTAGTGATAAATGATTGTAAAGCGATACCTTTGGAGTCTTTAGACAAATAATTAAAGGCTTATCATGTGCAGTGGTAAGGCAGTAGGTGAATGTGCCTATGTTATGTTGTATGTTTGGCAGGGGTTGAAGCAGTTAAGTATGTATGTAGTTAAGGATGATTGTGTACTGGTGGGCAGGTGCAGTGGTGGGTATTTGGTAGGATGTTGAAGTGTGTGTCAGTTTGTGGTGGTGAAGAGGCGGAGATGAATGTGGGTGGATGTAGTGTGACAGGGCAATAAGGTTGTAATGTGGAAGCTAGTATATGTGTTGCTTGATTGATGATTGAAGCTGGTCAGTGAATGGTTGGTGAATGATAGAGGAGTTGGTGATGATGCAGCAGTGGTAGTGGAATGCTGGTGATGTTGGGTGAATGTGCACTGATGCGCCAAGTATGTGCAGTTTGCAATGTTGTATTGGGGAAGTCTGTTTTATGTTGTGAAGGCAAAAGGGGTAGAGGTAGGTTATGGTATTGTGTTTGTTGATGAAATGGCAAGGAGATGATGATGGCAGATTGAAGCAAGGCAATGTAGCAAGGTAGTTGTTGTAAGACAATGGTGGGGATGGTATGTGCTATAAGGATGGTGGAGTGTTCAGTTGCTGGAAGCCTGTGGCAGATGAGTTTTCTGGTGATTACAATTAGTAAGCAGGTAAGCAGGTAAGTAGTTTAGTTTTGAGGTAAGCAGGTGAGTGAAGTGGTATGCTAAAAAGTATGGCAATTGATAGGCTGTAGTAATGACAGTGATTGTGTGATGGAAGGAGCAGAGGTTAGGTGGTTTGGATGTTGATGCTAGTTGCAGGTTTGAAGTTAATGGAGTATGCAGTGATGGGATGGGTCAGATGGGAGTTGAATCACTATTTGTAGGGGTGTCTACAAACAGTGAATAGTGAAACTGTTGTGGGCGATATGTAGTTGAGGTTGTAGCAGTGTTTATATGCACTGGTTGTATGTGCAGGTCAATGGAAATGTTGATGTTGCAAGAGGAAGGGAGAGGGATGGAGTGAACTGTTGATGGTGGTAGCAGTTGAATTGTAGACAGAAGCGGCTGTTGTACTATGTATGTTATGTATACTTGTTGAACTATATAGTGGTATGTGTTGATGTTGAACATTATAATTCAAACATTTGTTATGTTTGGTTTTTGTGTTGAATCGATGAAAAACATTTGGTTTAATAATCTTTATTTTGTGATAGTGTTAAATTTGCAAATTTTTGTATTACTTATGATAATGAAATGACTGTCACTGGTGCAGAGAAGAAATTTCGAATTTTTAAAATAAAAATAAAAATAGTAATTAGCAACGGATTAAAGCCATTGCTAATATTTAAAACATTAGTTATACGTCTACATTTAACAACGGATAAAAGCCGTTGCAAAAGAAAATCCGAAACGGCTATAAGCCGTTGTTAAAGTATATCATGCAACGACCCTTGGCCATTGCAAAAAAATATTTAGCAACGGCTCAAAGTCATTGTGAAATTTTTACCACTACCCATTTCGCAATGGCTCAAAGCCGTTGCGAAATTATTTTGCAATGGCTTAAAGCCGTTGCGAAATGAGGATTCTGGTGTAGTGCCGCTATGATTTTTCCATGTAGCCCTAAAATATAGCCTTTCCGCTTTAAGCCCCGCTATTTTCGCTATATCCCGTTATTTCCGCTACATTCCGCTATTTTCGCTATATCTTCTTTATTAAAATGAATAGAATTTTTTTATTTATACATTATAAAAATTATGAAACTAATTTATTTGATTTAATTTTTAGTATATTTTTAGAAATGAAAATACTCTAATATTCTACTAAATTCAATTATGTTATATATAACAGTTTTACCTTTATTTAAAGTATATTCGCACATGTTTTTATTTAAAACTATTTATGTATTAATTATAATTCAATTGAATGATAATTTTTCATTTAACTACCATTTATATATTTGTAAAAACATTAAGTATGGGTTTTACATGCTATTTTAGAGCCATGCGCTATATCATGCTATATCCTTGCTGTATCCCCGCTTTGACTTTTTGCACCTCCACCGCTTTGAATCTGCCGAGCGCATTAACTGCACAGCATATTATATGCATATATGGAGTCTATCCTTATTCCGTCGAGTACTATGGAGCCTGTGACAGTGCTTGCTTATTTCTATTTGTTGAGACAGTTTATTTGAGTTTACTTCGGTTGTATAAACTCTATTGTATTTATGTATAACTTCATAGATCTATTGCTCAGATGGTCTATTCACATAGTTATTACTATATCTTCTATTATGCCTGCGATATTATAATTTATCCATGCGATATGACATATTATATGCTTCATTTGTTTATTTCAATCTTGATGATCATCCTATATCGGCCGGGCACGGACAACGCACTCTTTATATACTATTGGTGCCAGTTGTATAGAACAATCATCGCATTTGGTGTCAGAGCTTTGGCTACATTATTGACTGGAGTTGGTACCATGAGCAATAGAGATGGGGAATGTGTTATCACGTTAGACTGGATAGAGAGTGTGTGTACACACAGACACACACGAGAGAGAGAGAGAGAGAGAGTGTGTGTAATTGGTATAAGTTTGGTTTTCAAAACTATATAGTAATATATTATATAGTATAAATTGCATGCAAAAGAGCACTATAGCGACAGTTTTCATTGTGAGAGACCAATTATTTTTATTACAGATAAGAATGAGCCAGCATATAAGGAACGATGTGAGGAATCTGGTTCAAGAGTAGAGGAAGGAGTGGGGTCAGGAACTGCTATGCTTGTTATCTAAGCCATGTTCAATGCTATGATGGCTAACATGGCGAGGAATGCTCCTCGAGTGGTGATAGGTGAAGGTGCTCCCGTGTAAGCATCTAGGGCTAATTTTGCTAAGTTGAAAAAAGTTTATTCTACTCTTGGAGAGAAGTCATTTTATGGAACAGAGTCAACCATAGAAATGCAAGAATGGTTATATACTTGTGAGCGCATCTTTAGTGATATGGGGGAGGAGGATGCTATGAGAGCAAGTTGGCTTCAAGGTAGTTTCAGGGTCGAGCCATGAATTGGTGGAATGTTGTTACTATTGCTACTCCAGAAGATTAGTTCAGTCAGGATTATTTCAAGGCAAGGTTCGAGAAGAAGTTTATTTCGGCTGCTCAAAAGTCGGTTCTGTTTAGAAAATTTATCGATCTCAAGCAGGGGGAGATGATAGTTTCTGAATATGTGGTAGAATTTGATGCTTTCTCTAAGTATGAGATATCATTCATCGACACTCCATTGAGGAAGAATGAGAAATTAATCATTGGTTTAGATGACAACTTGGGTGAAAGGCTAGTAGACTGTATAGATAAGCCATTTGAGAAGCTTGTAGAGAAGGCACTTCACCAAGAGAGCTTGTACCCTAAGGCAAAGATTGCTATCGTTATTTCTACTAAGAATGAAGAGCCAGGGGCCACGTCGAGGCGGTGAAGGCAAGGAGAAGTGGAATGGAAAATGAAAGCAGTCTCAGTAAAAGGGTGGTATAAAGAAGGGCAAATAGGAACCTACCTTTTACGGATACAATGAAAAAGGGCATTGGATTAAAGATTGGGTGGTATAAAGAAGGGAAAATAGGAACCTACTTTTTATGGATACAATGAAAAAGGGCATCGGATTAAAGATTTCAAGGCGAGTGAGAAGAGGAAATGTTACAACTATGAAAAGCCTGAGCATTTGAAGAAAAATTGTCTTGAACCAGTGTAGGATAAGCAAGTGGTGAAAGAATATGCTTTAGACGAAGTTCCGACTTCATCGAGTGTAACCTCGAGAAAGGAGAAAGGAAAGGGAGTCGCCTTCCAAGTTATGCTTTCTATTGATGATGTTCCTGTTCGAGTTTTCTTCCATACCGGTGCTTCTCGTTCATTCATCTGTTATGACCTAATAGATAGATTGGGATTGGAACCTGAGATATTATACCAACCCTTAATAGTGACGAACGCAGTTAGAGGTCTACTAGTCTTTGCATGGTTTTTCATGGCCTAGCTTTATCGAGTCAGGGATGTTCTTTGGTTTGCGATTGTTTGTTTTGAATATTTTTGGGTTTAGGATTATCTTGGGTATGGACTGGCTTAGGAAGTACGCGGCTATAGTGATTACGAGAATCTATTGGTGACAATCAAAGATGTGGATGGGCCAACGTAGTGGTTGGCTGCCTACTAGAGGATGGGGTGATGCTTAGCTTTCTATATTCGCTTGATGTTTCATAGGAGGGATTGTTATCTATGCCTATTTCAAGAGGGTATCTAGATGTTGTCGAGGAAGTGACTGGATTTCCGTCGTATAGAGAGATCGAATTTTGGATAGACTTGGTGAAAAACGCCAGACCGATAGTTATGGCTTTGAGGCATATGGAAATCAGAGAGCAGAAGGAATTGGAGGTGCAAATGAATGATCTATTGAGCAAAGGGTTCATTTGAAGAAGCACATCTAAGTGGGGCGCACCTATAGCATTCACAATGAAGGCAGATGGCTCTTTGAGGCTATGTGTAGATTATCATGTGCTGAATAGAGTGACGAAGAAGGAAAAATATACATTCCCATGCATTGATGACTTGTTTGATCAGCTGCATGGTGTAAAGGTGTTATACTAAATGGATTTGACAACGGTTCACTAACTGAGAGAAGCAAAGGAGAGTGTGCCTATTATCGCATTTCGTATGCCATCGGGTTTCTATGAGTGGGTGGTGATGCTATTTAGGTTGACCAATTCTCCGCCATACTTTGTCTATCTCATGAATCAGGTTTTGAAAAACTAGTAGAATAAGTTCATGCTTGTGTTGTTGGATGATATTCCGATCTACTCCAGAACTGAAGAGGAGCACAAGACGCACTCGAGTATTGTGCTAGAGATATCAAGGAAGCATAAGTTGAGAGCGGAGTTTTCTAAGTGTCACTTCTGAAGAGAAGAAGTGAGATTCTTCAATACCCTCCTATCGGATTTGCAAACCTTAAGGAAGTAACAAGGTATGAGGGTTCTAAACATAACTTATATATCAAACACTGAGATATAAATAAATGCGATGCACTAGTATCAAATAATACCCTAATTGGTATACTATAAATCAAAGGCGTACCATCCATCATAGTCTTTCCCTTCTCAACAATAGTTGGTCTAGAAGAAGATGGTTCCAATGTAAAATCCTTTCCCTTTTCCCCTCCGACTGGCTCTGGACACCGATTCTTGTAGTGTCCAATCTGGTCACAGTTGAAGCACTTCACTCCTTTCTAATCTGCAACCTTCATCCCATTTCCAGTTCAACCTTCATGAGCATAATGTCCTTTCTTGTCTCACTTGTAGGAAACTACATCGACCTTCCCTTTCTTAGTAGCTCCTTATTTCTGAGCTCCTTTCTTCTTAAAGAATTTCCTCTTCTTGTTCGGAGAATCCTAGGTACCAACGTGCTTCTCCTTCCAATAAGTAGAAAGCATCTCTTCGTTCCTGATTTCCATCTCCATTACAACTGTACTTGGATCATGGAGGTATGGCATAGTCGTCATGGCAGTCTCAGGTATTAACCACTGAATAAACTTCTTGTTTCTTTTAATAACGGTGTCAATAGTAGCATATCTGTATTTGGACAACTCATCAAACTTCGTAGCATACTCAATCATCGACATCTCAGCTTGCACTAAGTCCTCCCTCAGCAATACCGACTTGGAAACTTCAGACAAGAACCTCTCTTCGAATCTCTTTCGAAATTCTGCCCAAGTCAACTCTTCCTCGGGGACTCCTGCTGTAACACTATTCCACTAATAAAGTGCTGCTCCCTCAACTGTCATGAAGAAAGTCTCCTTTTCTGCTCATCATCTAATCCCAAGTCAGCAAAAATTCTTTCACGGTGCAATAAATAGTTTTCTACTTTGGCAGCATCCTCTGTTCCCAAAATGGCTTCCCACCATGACTAATGTAATCCCTGCTCAGCTTAGCATAGTTATTGCTAACTGGGGCCACAGGATTAGCTCCTTTAACATTCACAGCATTTCCTTTAGCTATTTCTGCGGCTGCTTCAGCGTGCATCAGATTGATGAAGAACTGATACATTATCCCCATATCTACTGGCAGGGTTCCAACACCTATATTGGCATTTGCATTTGGATTTGCATTTACCTGTCGATCCGGATTCCTTCTAGTATTGGGTCGAGCATTTCCATTAGTTGTGTTGCTTCCTCCACCAAGATTTCATCTTTTGTTTCCTGCCTCCTGTAACGACCTGTATTTTACGTGTCGATAAATCGTAGAATAGTTGCCACTAGGTCGTTAGTATTGGTTATGTCGTCTAGAGTTAAGTCGTCCAGAGTAGATTGGAGCGACTTAGAGAAGTTTGGCCGACTTAAGGGAGTGAACGACCTAGGGATGAGTCGGTTGAACGAGTTAACAGCCCAGTAGTTAGAAGCGACTTAAGTATGGACCGACCTAGGAAGGTCACCGACTTAAGGAGTTAGCGACTTAGGAGTTAACAAGTTGGACCGGCCTATAGAATCGACCGACCTAGGGAAGTTAACGGTTTAAGGGAACTAGCGGCTTAGTGGTGTTAGGTCGGTCATATCATTAAGTGTTAGGTTGGCCATAAGGTAAGATAGTTGAGTCGTTAGGTCGGCTATGTAGTTGAGTCGTTAGGTCGGCAGTGTGAGATGAGTCGTTGGGTCGGCATTTGGTTAAGCCGGTACGTCGGCATTATAGTTAAGTCGTTAAGCCGCGTTTGAGTAAGGTCGTTGAGTCATGTAGAGGCTTAAGTCGGTAGGTCGTGTGGTGTCTTGAGTCGTAGGTCGTTAGGTCGGCAAGGGTTAGGTCGTGGACGACTTAAGGGGACGGCCGACTTAAGGGATTTCCAGCCTATAAATAGAAGTGCCTATCTTCATTTTTGGGATCCGGATTTTGAAGCGACGAAGTGCTGCCATTTTGAGAGCTCGACTACAACACTTCTTCACTTCTTTTCTCCACTCTAATCTAGTGCTTACATCCATCCAAGATCGAAGATCTAGATCAAAGATCCAAGAGCCAAAGTTGAAGGTCTACATCCAACGAAGAGAGATTTCACCGTTTGAAGCGAAATTTTGTCGGATCGAGCTAGATCCTTTGCTGTCCAGATCTGAAGTTGGTAGCTTTTGAGGTGTTTAGGTGATTCGGTTAGTGGTAGTTATCTCTCACACGGACCCAAAGGAGTATATTGGATCGGTGGTTCGTTTGTGTGTTAAAGATAGTGATTTCTTGCATTTTCCTTAAGTCTGCATATAGATCCATTGTTTATGAAGTTTTGATGTCCATTTTACTACATGTTAACTTATGTAAGTTCATTTATCAAGTTGTAGAGATATTGCTCATTATACATGCTTGTTAGATTTGGACTCTTTATTTACCAAATTGCCATTCTTGTTATAATTGCTTATTAGATCTTGTTTGAATGCTTGATTACTTGGATTAATGATTGATTTGATTGATTGTTATGAATTAGTTGATTTATGACTTGATTTGGACAAGTTGGTCGAAGATGATTCAAAAGCTAAGTGGAAAGGTTCTTGAATAAGGAAAGCTGCTTGTGGCATATGAAGCGGATGATAAAGCTTATATGGATAGATTTGATGATGATGTTGAGATGGACTTTGCTATGATGCGAAGAAGCAAAGCATGATGTGAGATAGCCTTGGTTTAATCCAGACGGGATCATCCCAAGCATGTTGATAACTCGATGATATGATTCGAGTTCGTTGATAATGGTGGGCTCGAGAGGCAGCTTGGGCTAGTTTGAGAATAGTCGTCGAGGAGGATGACTAGAAGGCTTGGATTTCATCGTTATTGAAGGTTCTAGCAAACTCAAAGCAAGAGTAAATAGGAACGCCCCAAAGACTACAGGTAGGTGGTCGAGTACTCTGGGCAGATTCCTAAAAGACTACAGGTAGGTGGTCGAGTACTCTGGGCAGATTCGATAGTCCTAGGCACGGGCTGCGACGACGTGCGGAGTTATGTCTAGAACCGGGGTTACCGTTGGTCCTTGACTTACGGCTGAAAGAATGTGCCGGTCATTCAATTAACGGTGGTAGCGAAGCAATGATAACAGTGATAGCCAGAGTCATGGATGTTTGGTTGTATCGTCATTCGGTCTCAAGAGCGATGTTTTCTGGGTGCTTATCTGATCTTGGTTTAGGCCTTGGGGGTTTGTATTTGGAAAACACTGACCTTGACTCGAGTGATAATTGCGTTACTTTAATTGTCTGCTTTGCTATGCTTGTCTCTTCTTAGTGTGTCTGGGGGCTATCACTGTAGAAAGAGGTGGAGTGGGAGGGTTGGATTCCTATTCCTTTTTCCTTTATGCTCTTTTGGTATGTTGTTAGTTAATTTACCGCTCACTAAGACTGTTGTCTGACTCAAGGTTTTATATTCAACTCTTATTACCTTGGGCTGTTCATCCGTATTGGGGTGGGTAGACTAGGTAGTAGGTGACAGGTGCTGTTCTTAGTGACCGATGCTGTTGATGACGAAGACGAGCTGGAGGCTTTTACATATTGTTTTCTTGCTATATGTACAGGATGTTCCGCTGCTTGTATGATTCTCTGAGTGTTATGTAGTGAGGCTTGATGTATTGACTGTTCTGATGTTTGTATCAAACTGTTTTGAAGTGTATTGATGAGATTCTATTTGGTGAAGCTTCACTATATATATACACTTCTTTATTGTATTTTATCCCTGCGCTGTGAGTAATACGGTAGGGTTTGTTGTTTTACCTTACCCTGACTATCGTCCATGGCTGCCTGGCACACCTTTCAGCGCACTACTTCCTTGTTTTGTGCGGGAGTCATGGGCGGTCATCACATTTGGTATCAGAGCTTTGGTTAATCGATTTTAGCCAACGCTCACTGACGTAACTACGTATGAGAGACGTAATTGTATTTTGATGGATGATTACTATATATAATATAGTAGTTTAGAAGGGTTAGAACCTCTTATGCATTTGTTTCTCAAGGTGTACTAATCATTTTATTTTTAGATATTAAGAATGAGTCGAAGAGGGAGACCAGCTGCTAGGGAAGGCCATGCTGCTGAGGGGACTACTGATTATGCTGCTATGTTTGAGGCCATGATGACTTCGATCATGAAAAGGATGCCAGCTCCAGGGCCATCAGTAGATGTTGGGGTTCAAGTTCAAGCTCCAAAACCAGTGGATTTTGCTAAGTTGTGCAAAGACTATACTGCTCTTGGAGGAAAGGTTTTCTTAGGGACAGAGTCAACCATTGAAGTCCAGAGGTGGATAGATGCTTGTAGAAGGATCTTTGGTGATTTGGGAATTGAGGATGCAACCAAAAGGAAGCTTGCATCAAGACAGCTTCAAGGAAGAGCTTCTGATTGGTGGAATTCTATCACCATTGATACTCCAGAGGAAGAAATTACTTGGGTGCAATTCCAAGCTAGATTTGAAGCTAAGTTCATTTCTACAGCTCAGAAATCTGTTTTGTTCAAGAAGTTTGTGGAGCTCAAGCAAGGTGGGCGACCAGTTCTTCAGTATGTTTCTGAGTTTGAAGCCTTGTCCAAGTATGCTCGGTCGTATATTGAATCTCCATATCAGAAGAATGAGAAGTTTGTGACAGGCTTGGACACTTATCTTGGGAGGCAGTTAGTGGATCATCTGGACGATCCATTTGAGAAGCTTGTAGAGAAAGCTCTCGGGCACGAGATTTTGTTTCCTAAAGGAGAATCTGTTGTTGCTGTAACAAGGGAAGAGTCTAAACCACAGCAAGGTGGAAACAAGAAGAGGAAACAGCAACAGGGTAAGGATGGTCAGAAAAAGAAGCTGAAGGGTGAAGTGACCTGCTACAATTGTCAGCAGAAGGGTCATCTCTCCAAAGATTGCAAGAATTCTAAGGTCCCAGGGAAGTGCTACAACTGTGATAAGCCGGGGCATACCAAGAAGAATTGTCCAGAACCGCGAAAGGACAAGCAGATTGTGCAAGCCTATGCTTTGGGGGCTGTTCCATCATCTTCGAAAGCTCCTACTGTGGAAGAGAAAGGAAAGAGTGTGGTGGTTCAAGGTACTCTTTCTATATGTGGTGTTCCAGTTAGAGTGTTGTTTGATACTGGGGCGTCGCATTCGTTTGTTTGTAATGATCTTGTAGGCCGGTTGGGTTTGGAACCGGATATTGTTGATAGACCATTGGTTGTGACTAATCCAATTGGGGGTTCGTCCTGTTTGAGTATGCTGTGCCGTGGTCTGATTGTATCGAGTCATGATTGCTCTTTTGTTTGTGATTGTTTTGTTCTGAACTTTGCGGGGTTTGGAATTATTTTGGGTATGGACTGGGTTAGGAAGTATGCGGCAAAGGTTGATTGTGAAAGGCTGGAGGTGACAGTCGAGAATGTGGAAGGGCGAAAGGTTGTGATACGATGTAAGCATGAGGAACGCGTCTTCATGAGCTTCATGTATTCGCTAGTTGTTCCACGGGATGGACTGTCATCGGTGCCGATTGTGAATGGATTTGAGGATGTCTTTGATGAAGTCAAAGGGTTGCCGCCGCATAAGGAGATCGAGTTTCATATCGATCTAGTTGAAGGAGCCAGACCTGTTGTGATGCCTCTTAGGCGGATGGCGCCTAGGGAACAACAAGAGTTGAAGGTGCAAGTTGATGATCTTTTACAGAAAGGATTCATCCGGCGAAGTGTGTCCGAATGGGGTGCACCAGTTGTGTTCGCAACCAAAGCAGATGGATCGTTGAGGTTGTGTGTGGATTATCGTGAGCTGAATAAAGTGACTAAGAAGAACAAGTATCCATTGTCGATAATAGACGACTTGTTTGATCAGCTTCACGAAGCTAAGGTGTTTTCTCAGATGGATTTGGCAACGGGATTTCACCAGTTAAGAGTGGCTAGGGATAGTGTGCCGAAGACTGCTTTCAGGACACCATCCTGTTTCTATGAGTGGCTGGTAATGCCATTTGGATTGACCAATGCACCAGCGTATTTTGTGGATCTTATGAATAGAGTATTCAGGGATCAGTTGAACAAGTTCGTACTTGTGTTCGTGGATGATATTCTGATTTATTCCAGAACTGAAGAAGAGCACAAGACGCACTTACGTGTTGTTTTGGAAATCTTGCGGAAACATCCGCTGAAGGCTAAGTTTTCGAAGTGTCACTTCTGGAAGAGTGAAGTGAGGTTCTTAGGCCATATTATCTCTGGAAATGGAATAGCGGTTGATCCCGCCAAGGTGGCAGCAATCCAGGATTGGGTTAGACCTAAGAATGCATCTGATGTGAGAAGTTTTCTTGGATTAGCAGGATACTATCGTCGGTTTATCAAAGACTTTTCCAAGATAGCTGCACCGTTAACAGGATTGACGAAAAAGAATCAAGTATTCAGATGGGAAGCTAAGTGTGAGCAAGCTTTCGGAATCCTGGAAGAGCGACTGACAAGTGCTCCTGTTTTGACTATTCCAAGTGGGAATGATGAGATGGTGGTTTACACCGATGCATGTGGTACTGGACTTGGAGCAGTGCTGATGCAAAAGGATAAGGTTGTTGCGTATGTAAGTCGACAACTGAAGCCGCATGAAAGGAATTATCCGACTCATGATTTGGAGTTAGCGGTGATTGTATTTGCTCTGAAGATGTGGAGACATTATCTATTGGGAGTTCGATTTGAGTTGTTTACAGATCATAAGTCATTGAAGTATCTCTTCTCCCAAAAAGATTTGAATCTTCGGCAGCAACGATGGCTAGAGTTTTTAGCATCATATGATTTTGGTATAGCCTATACTCCAGGAAAAGGTAACGCAGTGGCAGATGCGTTAAGTCGAAGACATGCAGGATTGGGAGCCATGTTTTCAGAATGGAAGAGTCTCGAGTATTTAGCTGGATTTGACTTCAGGCCTAGATGTGAATTGGAACCTGAGATGTTGGCAAATTTATCGATAAGACCTACTCCAGTGGAAAGAATTGGCGAGAGCCAAAAACGAGACGATAAGCTTGTCAAGATTATCCGAGATTTGGAATCTGGATCAGACCCAGAGAAGGATAAAGGATTCGAAGTCGATCGAGAGGGTTGGCTTCGGAAGCAAGGACGACTAGTTGTTCCCGATATAGATGGATTGAGAGATGAAGTTCTTAAGGAAAGTCATCACTCGAAGTTGACAATTCATCCAGGTGGAAATAAGATGTATCGGGATATGAAGAGAACCTATTACTGGGAAGGTATGAAGAAAGATGTTGGAAATTTTATTTCCAAGTGCATGAACTGCCAATTGGTAAAAGCAGAGCAGAAGAAACCAAGTGGATTGCTTCAGCCATTAGAAGTACCTACATGGAAGTGGGAGCAAATATCGATGGATTTTATCGATGGGTTACCTAGAACCAGAGCAGGAAATGAAGGGATTTGGGTAATCGTAGATCGTTTGACTAAGAGTGCAAGATTCATTCCTGTTCGATCAACTAGGACTACATCGAAATTGGCTGAGTTGTATGTTAAGTGGATAGTTCGATTCCATGGTATTCCGAAGAGTATAGTGAGCGATCGAGACCCATTGTTCACTAGTGGATTTTGGAAGAGCTCCCAAGAAGTTTTGGGGACCGAGTTGTGTTTGAGTACAGCTTATCACCCCCAAACAGATGGTCAGACCGAGAGAGTCAACAGAGTTTTGGAATATCTCCTTAGAGCATGTGTTTTAGATTTCGGAGGATCATGGGAAGATCATCTTCATTTGGTGGAATTTGTATATAATAATAGTTACCAGTCAAGTATTGGTATGGCACCGTATGAAGCATTGTATGGAAGACCGTGTAACTCTCCAACATGTTGGTTGGAAACTGGAGAAAAGCTGATACTTGGGCTCGAAATGATTCGACAGACATTGGATTGCGTAGAGATCATTCGGCGACGAATGAAGGCAGCCCAAGACTGTCAGAAAAGTTATGCCGATAAGCGTCGTAAGGATTTGGAATTCGACGTAGGCGATATGGTTTTCGTGAAGGTTTCTCCATTGAAGAATGTTATTCGATTCAGGAAGAAAGGAAAGTTGACTCCGAGATTTGTTGGACCATTCCCGATCATCGAGCGAATTGGAAAGCTCGCCTATAAATTGGAGTTACCGGAAAAGATGTCGAGTGTGCACAATGTTTTTCATATATCGTATCTACGGAAGTATGTGCATGACTCGAATACAGTGGTTTCTGTTGATAGCTGTGAAGACTTTGAGATTGATCCAGTTATTAGAAGACCTCGTAAGCCGCTTCGTGTTGTGGAAACTGACACGAAACAGCTTAGGAGGAAGACGATTACGTTGCTCAAGGTACAATGGAGTGATGATGTCAACGACTGTACATGGGAGGAGGAAGAGAGGATGAAAGTAGCTCATCCTGAACTCTTCGGGGTATGGCCCTAAGGTGTCGTGGCATCTCATGAATTTGTAACTTGTTCTAGTCTTAGAATTCTGCATGCTAGGCTAGTAATTGGATGCATGGTTTGTTGGTTGCTATGGATGGTAGGCATGCAGAATAGTTTTGATTGTTCTTGTTTGTTTGGAATTTCGGGGGCGAAATTCCTAAGGGGGAGAGAATGTAACGACCTGTATTTTACGTGTCGATAAATCGTAGAATAGTTTCCACTAGGTCGTTAGTATTGGTTATGTCGTCTAGAGTTTAAGTCGTCCAGAGTAGATTGGAGCGACTTAGAGAAGTGTGGCCGACTTAAGGGAGTGAACGACCTAGGGATGAGTCGGTTGAACGAGTTAACGACCTAGTAGTTAGAAGCGACTTAAGTATGGACCGACCTAGGAAGGTCACCGACTTAAGGAGTTAGCGACTTAGGAGTTAACAAGTTGGACCGACCTATAGAATCGACCGACCTAGGGAAGTTAACGGTTTAAGGGAACTAGCGGCTTAGTAGTGTTAGGTCGGTCATATCATTAAGTGTTAGGTCGGCCATAAGGTTAGATAGTTGAGTCGTTAGGTCGGTTATATGGTTAGGTAGTTAGGTCGGCTATGTAGTTGAGTCGTTAGGTCGGCAGTGTGAGATGAGTCGTTGGGTCGGCATTTGGTTAAGCCGGTAGGTCGGCATTATAGTTAAGTCGTTAAGCCGCGTTTGAGTTAGGTCGTTGAGTCATGTAGAGGCTTGAGTCGGTAGGTCGTGTGGTGTCTTGAGTCGTAGGTCGTTAGGTCGGCAAGGGTTAGATCGTGGATGACTTAAGGGGATGGCCGACTTAAGGGATTTCCAGCCTATAAATAGAAGTGCCTATCTTCATTTTTGGGATCCGGATTTTGAAACGACGAAGTGCTGCCATTTTGAGAGCTCGACTACAACACTTCTTCACTTCTTTTCTCCACTCTAATCTAGTGCTTACATCCATCCAAGATCGAAGATCTAGATCAAAGATCCAAGAGCCAAAGTTGAAGGTCTACATCCAACGAAGAGAGATTTCACCGTTTGAAGCGGAATTTTGTCGGATCGAGCTAGATCCTTTGCTGTCCAGATCTGAAGTTGTTGAGGTGTTTAGGTGATTCGGTGAGTGGTAGTTATCTCTCACACGGACCCAAAGGAGTATATTGGATCGGTGGTTCGTTTGTGTGTTAAAGATAGTGATTTCTTGCATTTTCCTTAAGTCTGCATATAGATCCATTGTTTATGAAGTTTCGATGTCCATTTTACTACATGTTAACTTATGTAAGTTCATTTATCAAGTTGTAGAGATATTGCTCATTATACATGCTTGTTAGATTTGGACTCTTTATTTACCAAATTGCCATTCTTGTTATAATTGCTTATTAGATCTTGTTTGAATGCTTGATTACTTGGATTAATGATTGATTTGATTGATTGTTATGAATTAGTTGATTTATGACTTGATTTGGACAAGTTGGTCGAAGATGATTCAAAAGCTAAGTGGAAAGGTTCATGAATAAGGAAAGCTGCTTGTGGCATATGAAGCGGATGATAAAGCTTATATGGATAGATTTGATGATGATGTTGAGATGGACTTTGCTATGATGCGAAGAAGCAAAGCATGATGTGAGATAGCCTTGGTTTAATCTAGACGGGATCATCCCAAGCATGTTGATAACTCAATGATATGGTTCGAGTTCGTTGATAATGGTGGGCTCGAGAGGCAGCTTGGGCTAGTTTGAGAATAGTCGTCGAGGAGGATGACTAGAAGGCTTGGATTTCATCGTTATTGAAGGTTCTAGCAAACTCAAAGCAAGAGTACATAGGAACGCCCCAAAGACTACAGGTAGGTGGTCGAGTACTCTGGGCAGATTCCTAAAAGACTACAGGTAGGTGGTCGAGTACTTTGGGCAGATTCGATAGTCCTAGGTACGGGCTGCGACGACGTGCGGAGTTATGTCTAGAACCGGGGTTACCATTAGTCCTTGACTTACGGCTGAAAGAATGTGCCGGTCATTCAATTAACGGTGGTATCGAAGCAATGACAACAGTGATAGCCAGAGTCATGGATGTTTGGTTGTATCGTCATTCGGTCTCAAGAGCGATGTTTTCTGGGTGCTTATCTGATCTTGGTTTAGGCCTTGGGGGTTTGTATTTGGAAAACACTGACCTTGACTCGAGTGATAATTGCTTTACTTTAATTGTCTGCTTTGCTATGCTTGTCTCTTCTTAGTGTGTCTGGGGGCTATCACTGTAGAAAGAGGTGGAGTGGGAGGGTTGGTTTCCTATTCCTTTTTCCTTTATGCTCTTTTGGTATGTTGTTAGTTAATTTACCGTTCATTAAGACTGTTGTCTGACTCAAGGTTTTATATTCAACTCTTATTACCTTGGGCTGTTCATCCGTATTGGGGTGGGCAGACTAGGTAGCAGGTGACAGGTGCTGTTCTTAGTGACCGATGCTGTTGATGACGAAGACGAGCTGGAGGCTTTTACATATTGTTTTCTTGCTATATGTACTGGATGTTCCGCTGCTTGTATGATTCTCTAAGTGTTATGTAGTGAGGCTTGATGTATTGACTGTTCTGATGTTTGTATCAAACTGTTTTGAAGTGTATTGATGAGATTCTATTTGGTGAAGCTTCACTATATATATATACTTCTTTATTGTATTTTATCCCTGCGCTGTGAGTAATACGGTAGGGTTTGCTGTTTTACCTTACCCTGACTATCGTCCATGGCTGTCTGGCACACCTTTCAGCGCACTACTTCCTTGTTTAGTGCGGGAGTCATGGGCGGTCGTCACACCTCCATACCTTCCTTTCTCGTAAATCTACTTATGAGCCTTAGTAAGATACAGAAGAACAATCTAAGAGGGAAGGGAATATGTACTTATATATATATATATATGTATATAACAAATGCAAGTACGTTACTATAGCATTAACCCAAACCCCCGTCTCATTTTCTAATTTATAGGATAATGTTTTGAAATTTTTTTAGGTTCGAATTTATTTTAAATTTTCATAAACTATGATGGAATACCAACTTGTAACATCTCCTATTTGGAGGCCCAAGACTAACCGCTACAGATGCTGCAGTCATCCATATTTATTAGTTCTCGATGACCAAATGCAGTAATGTTAGATACATTGATATACCAGAAAACATGAATATGAAAAAAAACTAAACTCGGTTTTTTTTTCATGTTTCATTACAGATAGCATTTCTGATTCATTACATAATCCCATACATAAGCCGCGCTCGGAGAAATCACAATTTATTAAAAAATATGCCAAGAGCGACATATGAAGATGCCACCTCGGTTGATCAGAGTTTAAATATAGGCACCAAACATCTTTTCCATTACACCCAAAAAACAGCGGAATCAAACAAAAAAACTCCTAACAGCTAGCTTGCCTCCTGCATGTCTCCGGAAGCTTATTCATCTGAAGGAGAATCTGAAAACCTTAACTCTCAAACTACTCAAAATTAATTGAGTGACCGAGAGTTTAAAGGGAAAGCATAAACTTGTAGTTAGATGTAAAGTCTAGTGTGAATAATAACCTACCATCTTGAACCATATAAATATCTAGTGAGACCACGCTGCTTAGCGTAATGGGTTTTCCTCTCACTAGTATCTCAATCCAATTTATAATAACCATATACTGTGCACCTACATCCACAATGGTTAAGATATAACATAATAAAATGCATCATGATGATATACAATCATGCAATATGCTCTAGATTTCCCATCCCCATTCACCGAACTATCCGTCTCTAGCTAAAGTTTCTTTGGTCCCTAATAACATAATAGTTTTCATAGGCTGACTAATAACCTGTTCTAAACTTACGCACTATCTGTCTGGTTTTATAGTTTTCATAGGATCATTAAGAACCTATTGGTGTCTACCAATAACATTATCTAATCATAGTTTTCATAAGGTCACTATGAACCTATTGGATTCTCCAATGACATCTCTTATGTTATAGTTTTTATAGGATGACCATGAACCTATTGATCTCTTTCAATAACTTATTCCGGGCATAGTTTTTATGGGATCACAATGAACCTATTGGTCTCTGCCAGTAATAATTTCCATACAATATTTTCATAGGCTTACCAAGAACCTATCTAAACCAATAATCCTTCGACCAGTCTTTGGGCACCTATATTCTGGTCTGTCTAACCTCCTGGATGCAATTCTACTTACACAGGAGTTAACTCGATGTATATTCGCTACTGGGTCAACCTAGCTGGTTATTCTGCCCTTAACACCCCAAAATGTGGTTATGGGTTAATTATGAAGTGAATATGTTTACATGGTTTTCTAACGAAACATGGTTAATGCCTTTAATCGTTTTTCTAAGGAAACATGGTTAATGCCCTTAACCCATTATCTTTAGCAAGGAAAGCTTCTCTAAAATTCCAAAGTTAAATGCCATTTCAAAACTCTTTTGTATTGCCATGGGTTTTACCTTTAAAAATGAGATTGGGTTTCTTATTTGAAAACCATGGCTTTCGACTAGATCCTTCAAATCATTGTGACATCATGAGTTACCCTTCGTTACTCTCCCTTTTGAAAGCATTACTTTGAATCTTAAACCTTCTCTTTCGAAACCATTAAAAACAAACCTTTTGAAAGCATTGAAACCTCCCTTTTGAAACGCTTAAAGATATACCTTTGGAAACGCTTAAAGCTTATCTTTCGAAGGCATTTAGTTCAAGTAGAATTTATGGAACATAGCTTCGAAACAATTTAAAAGTATCTCTTTCAAAATCATTGGGTTTAACATTAAATATAACTACTGGGTCAATGAGAACAAAAGTGAAAGCTTTGATTTCGAAAGCATTAATTTTAAGAAAAAGAACAAGGGAAGAGGATAGCTTTTAAACCATCTTTTCGAAACCATTTATAAAAGCGGCTAAAAGGACTCTTTGGAAAGCATTGGAAAGGTAGCTTCAATGTTAATAAAAAGAAAACCTTCCTTTCGAACTAAGGTTATAAAGAAAAGTGGTCTTTAACCAATTCGAAAGGTATGAATGCGGCAGCTAGGTATCGAGTGAGTTCAAAATGCGGCAACTTTTTCAAAAGCTTCTTTAAAAATAAAGGTAAGTTAAATTGATTCAAAAGCTTATAAAAATGGTTTCAACCACTTCGAAAGCATGTCATCATCATAGTTCCTTTTGCCTTTCGCCAATACACTATGTATCAATGGCTTTCGAATGGGTGTGAAAGGTCATTGCAGAAGTATAGTGATGGAAGCAAGCAAAAGGAAGTGGCGAAGTTGTAATTCAAAACAAAACTGATTTTTATGTCTTCCAAAGTAATTTCTTTTTATCTAACTTGCCTAATTTGTCAAAATATGATTGGTTGCGAATTCTTTATCATAACTCTTTTCTAAAAGGCTGCCGAATTCAACAACTAACAAATGAAATCATTTTAACAAATAAGCTTCCCCTTAACAAAACATTTAAGTCCTCTAACTTAAATAATTTATAACCATAGAAAAACTCTTAATAAAAATCCCCAAAAATCATAATTATTCACTTTTAAAATGTTTTCTAACATATATAAATTTCATACCCAAAAACATTACTTTATTGCCTTAAATAATTTAAACCCAAATTATCTATTTCTTCCATTCAAAATTCATAATAAATTATCTATAGCTTGGAATATTATGAGAATTTAAATACATCTCCAAAATAATGTTCTACATAATATATTCAAACATCATGGCATTCGAAAATCAATTTGCACGATTTTAACCTTACAATTAAATTATATTATCCCACAAAAAATCCTTGTTTAAATTATAACATGGCATATAATCAAAGAATATCATTGTTCATCCATCCAAATAGTTTTAAACCTTAAAAATCAAATTTAAACGTTCAAGATGACATATATGAGATGGTTTAGATAATTATTCACCTCGTTTGGATAAGGAATTTGATATTTTCTCTTTCTTAAATCTTCCTAGCTTGAATCTTAGCCTTTAATTTATTTTTGAGCTCCTCTTCTCCTAGGGTCATGGCTGGCATTGTTTCTCCTTTGTTTATGTTTTCGATTTATGAAAATGTGAATGAGAATGAGGTAAAGGGCTTAGGGGTTATGGGGTTTGGCTATTTCCATGTTGCCCTTGCCTTGTTCTCTTAGGTATTTAACTTATAACCCATTTTTATGAATCTATTTAGTTAAGGAACGACCCTAATTAGATCTCAAATCTCAATTCCTTTATCACTCTAATCTTTAATTATTCTATTTAATTTATCTTATTAAATCTCCTGAATAATGCTATTTAAATTTAGGGGTGTTACAATAGACTTTGATGGATTATGGGATGATTATTTGCATTTGGTGGAGTTTGCATACAACAATAGTTGTTAGTCGAGTATTGGTATTGCTTCGTATGAAGCGTTGTATGGCTAACCATGTAATTCTCCTTCATGTTAGTGGCAAGCAGATGACAAACTAATACTTGGGCCAGATATGATTAGAGAGACTTCGAAGAAGATTGAGGTCATTTGACAATGAATAAAAGCTGCTTAGGATCGACAAAAAAGCTATGTAGATAAGGGGAAAAGAGTTTAGAGTTTTCTATTGGAGATACGGTATTTGTAAAGCTTTCTCCTCTAAGGAATGTAGTTCGATTCGGTAGAAAGGGGAAGTTGGCACCGAGATTCATAGGACCTTAGTCATGAGAATCAGGAAGCTAGCATATAAGGTCGACTTACCTCCAAAGATGGCAGGTGTGCATAACTTATTTCATGTCTCTTACCTATGGAAGTTTATGCATGACTCAGGCGTGATGATCACACCAGATCTGCTAGAAGATGTTGAGGTCGAACCAGAAGTTTCTATACCTCATAGGCTGCTTCGTATAGTTTGGTACGATACGAAATAACTTAGGAGAAAGAGGATGAAGCTAGTGAAGGTACAATGGAGCGGAAATGATGACGATTGTACATGGAAGGCGGAAGAGAGCCCATGTGTCCAGAGCACTTTGAATGGTAAGATCCACCGTTTATCATATCTACTTTCACCATTGTATGTTATATTTGATACTTAAGTATTATACATGCTAGGATAGATCACCTACACTATTGATTGCATAGCTACTTGTTTGATATGTGTGATGGTTGCTTATTTTTGGTAGGCATGCGAAATGACCATGTTGCTTATACTTTGGCTTATTTGGGGAATCCCTTGGCAAAATTCCTAACCCGGGGAGGGGGGGGGGATGCAACGACCCGTATTTTATGTGTTAGAGGATCATAAAATATTTTTGTTTTATTTGTATAAGGTCATATGATTCTATAATTTTAGGATATGACTCTTGGGGATATTTTACACATCTATGATTTTTCCTAGATTTCTATGTGACCATTTTGACGTTGAAAATATTCTTTGACCTATAACTTTTGATAAGAGTGGAATTAGGGTCTCAAACCAGTTTCTGCTTTAGGATTATAGTTTACTATTCCGTAGAGTGGGCTTAGAAGAAAAATGGACTTATGGTTAGAAGTTAATGTCTATTTTAAGTTTTTAAAGCTACTGGCTAAGATTATTGTGTAATTAATTAAGCCCATTAGTTTAATTAGAGAATGTTATAAATGTATGGTTGAAGAGTCAACAACTTTTCCCTCTCGTTCGAAATTAGGTCTAACCCTAATTTGCCCTAGATCCATCCTAATTTCATCCAAAATCATCCAAATTGCTCTCTAGATCAAACTCGATTGCAGATTAAATTTTTTATCATCAACTAAAATATAGAGATCATCAATTTTCTTGATTTAAAGTGCATTCTATTGTTATTCGGATTGGATCTACATTCATATTGGTTGAATTTAGTAATCGATGAGTGGCTTATGCCTTTTCACTTTCCTATACTTGTTTATATGGTAGAATTGAATGATTTAACATGATTTTGATAGTAAAATCTTTTCTAAAACCCTAATTACATGTTAACTATGCATATGACCTAAATTAAGTTAGAATTCTTCTTATTTATGTTCATATATTCATGCTTAAATGTAGATCTATGATAGAGATTAACTTGTTTGTCTTATTTCTATGAATTGTGTGTTTGAAAGGATGAAATTGCTTGTTATGCTATGATTGGATATTATGCCTTGGTATTGTTTGTTAGTGTTGTGGATGCATAGGAAGATAAGTTGGTGATTTGGGCAAATTGGAGACAAAATCAGTCGGCATTGGACCAAACTTGGAAGGGAAGCTCTGGAATATGGAAGGAGCTTGGGATTCAAATCGTAGGTCTAGATTCTCTGAGCATAGAAATCGGTAGAGGTCGGTACCGAGTTCTGTGGGTTGGTCCAACAAGTCGGTGATTTTGGGGAATTTAAGAGCAAGGCTAGTAGAGATGATCCAAGTCAAGAGAAAGGTAATTGGAAAGGGGTTGAAGGCTATACTAACTTGTTTTCTAGAATTTGAAGTCGGTGCTTTGCAGTGAGAAATGAGCTGTTAGGATGGGTAGGTCGGGGTCAAAGCATCTAGGTGTAACGACTCAGAATTTTATCGTCTGAGTTTTGGGAATATTTAATTCATTTTAAATATTCGATTTGTGTTTTTAAAATAAAAAGAAAATTAATTTGGAAACAAAATTTTAGTTTTTCAAATTTTAGTATTTGTACAGTAGAAGTTTGGATTTGTTTTATGCCTTAGGGAATTTTTTTTTCATGAAAATCCTAAAAATAAACCCCAAAATTGTCCCAAACGAAATGTCAACTTTAACGTTTATTGGAATATCAATTAATATATATTAAATTGTAGAATTTTTTTATTATTACAATTTGAATATTTCATCTTCTATTCCATTTTTAACTCGTCTCTAAATTTGTGTTAAAGAGTTCTAAAAGAAAATAAGTTACGAAATGGTATGTAAAGTATGAATTCTCCTATTCATAGTTTGCACTACTTATTTTCACAATTTAGATAAAAAGAATCCCTTTTTCACTTCAGGTTCATATGTGTAAAAGTTGAATAGAATATAAAAGATTTAAATTGTAAGTTTTATTTCCTTGAAATAGAGGCATTGTTTGTACTATAATAAACTATTATTTGCGTAAGTCTAATTTTTAGCTAAGGATATTAGCTATTTTGAAAGTTATTGTATGGAGTTAGACTTGTATAGGAAGTTTTGACATGTAACGATTAGTTTAGGACACAAAATCTTCCTACGCATATGAATATTTAGTTAGCCTAATTTACCTATGTGTATGTGTTTGTCATATATGTGTATGTGTGTGTGTGTGTGTTTATGTGTGTGTTAGCTATAAATATATTAATAGTGTATGATCAATACCGTTATAATCGCATTGTATAAATAGGTTATTAATTAGCATTAAACCCCTTAGAAAGAAAGTTAAGAATAATTATGGAAATTAGTCCATAACTAAAGGAAAAATAAGGAGTTCTCCTTATATGGCCTTAGTATGTAAATGCAGGTGAGGTATATATGATAGTACGATTGGAAAGTGGAATTATGACTAAGTTATAGTGATGCGAGGTCAGTCAAAGGCACAAAAAAGTCTGCCTAGCTAATCTGGCTATCAATGCCTATGAATAGTCCCAATTTTTTATAATAAGTCTGCCCAGCTAATCTGGCTATCAGTACCTATGAATAATCAGACTAATGTGAGACGTCACAGTTTTGGTAACAGGTCATAAGGCGTAGGATCTACTTCTGGGTTGGAGGTATTAAGTAGTTTTTGTAGGGTCCACCTCCTTCCCATTTAAGAAGTACTAAATGGTTGAGATTTATTGGTTAGGTGTGGTAGTAAGAAATCTCGGAAGGGATCTGCTTCAAGGTTGAGGTATTAGTGGCTATTGTAGGTTCCGCCTCTTTCCATAAATAAGTATTAAGTAGCCCGATGAGATTTTGAACGATGTTAGTTATGGAGTACTAAAGAGGGATCCACCTTGGATTTAGGTATTAAATGATGGAGATCTTCCTAGGTTATAGGTATTAAATGGTCAGAGTATGCCTAATTCTCATTAAAGAGGTATTAAGGGGCTCAGGTACTTCTGCTATATTATTGAGACTAGCGGTAGTTATGGAATGGACTGGAAAAGCTTTTAGGCTTACCGTTGGAGGTATTTTTAGGACAATATGCGTAGACATATTATTTATCTAAATGGTATTATCCAAATACTATTATGGTAAGACTTGAGATTTTCATTCAGCAAAAATTGTTGTTCCGACCCCTCCTCATTACATCACACTGGTTAGGTGAGGATATGCCGATTGAGAGGCTGAAGGCAGAGGAGAGAACTTATAGCAGTTATTTATCTATTTATGTTTTGATATATTTTGATGTACCCATTTCAAACATAATGTTGTTATTTTTAGATATTGTATTTATGATATTGGGATGTTATATTACGTTATGTTTCTAAGATTTGACTTTTTAAAATGGGTACTTATTTCTGATATTATATTTTATCCCTTTCGTTATGAGATTCTGATAGTATAAATAGATAGCTCCATGTATTTTTCATTTTTACCAACCAATAGCCAATTTTAGAATGGGTCTAAGGTTGGATGAGCTTTTATTTAGTTGAAAATTAAGCATGTTTTGAGGTGGATTGTTACACTCGCATTTTATCTTTGTCTGTTTATGTCATTAAAACTCTCGGGTACTCAAATTGAGTAGGTTGGAAGCCAAGTGCTTTTGGACATATGCTATCAGAGTGGTGCAGTTGATGCTTTGGAGGTGAAGATGATACTTTGGATATATACTTGATATTATTGTAGTACATGACACATGCTGTTTGTATATAAGACTAATTGTATCAGATATTCCATTCTGACTTTTTATATTAATATTTATTTATCGGTTACTTCTGCTAGTTCAATCTTTTATATATTGTTCAATTTATTATGTTCATGTATATTTAATGTATTATGCATTATCATTCCTCTATGAGATTATATCGTTATGTCTTGGTATGGTGTTTGTGTTTAATTTTACCCCGACAATCTGTCTTTTGTGGCATTCGAAAGTATGGCATTGACGTGAGATGTTAATTTTTTTGGTTTCACCAAGGATGGGTTGTTGCATTTCGTACCAGAGCCTAGGTTCAACACCTAGGGCCAAGCAGACTAGTTTGGTTTAAACAAACTAGTAGAGGGAGATACGTTTAGAGTGCGTACTTGTATTTTCCTATTATATGATATTGTGTATACTACATGTCCTCTAGACTTTGATTTATTTCAGTCGCTAGTCGCTAAGGCATCTTTGTCGAGCTACTAGTATGAGCAGATAGAGTACATAAGCATGACTGCGAATGGGCTGTCTGGGATATCCAATTTGGTTCAGGGACTATTCGACTACTACATAGGATGTTCTGCCACTTGTGAACATCCTAGAAGCAACCGTAGGTGTTGGAGGTAGTGTAGCCCTTGGAGGCACCAGCATCGTTTGCTCCGCTAGTTTTAGAATTTTCGAGGTTGTATTAGGGTTTCCTTGACCTTGGAGTGAAGCCATGTCTAGGTTTTTGAGACTTTTGCTGAGATATAGACTTGGGCATGTGCATATGAGATGGCTTTTGCCAATGTAGACTCAGGATACATTCTTGTAAAGTGAATGGTTCCCTAGCATCTAGAGAAAGCTTTTGGCTTGGTGGGATATATTAATAGTGGAAGTTGACGAGTAGGCCATGAATTAGATTGATTCTAAACGTTGCTTTGAGCCTTGGTTTATCTTCGAGATTGAGTTTGGCGGACGGTTTGAGTTTTTAATCCGCTAGCAGCTAGTTTGCTTGTTTGGATGGAGCATATTTGCTGATTAAAACTTTTTGGCTAAATTCCATTTTAGATGCTTCGTACTCCATTGAGATGGGCAAGGAGTCTGCCTAGGGTCTTAATGCATTGGTGGGTTTTATTGCTTGGTCTTACCCTAGTAGAGGCCTCTTTTGAGAGTCTTATGGTGATAGCTCTTCTCCATAAATGCACCTATAAGGTACCAGCAGAGGTGGCAAAGGATGGAAAGAAAACCGAAGTTTCAATCGAAGCGCAAAGGCCAAGATATAAGGAGAGATCAAACTACTATAAAGATGAGAGATGATAGAGTTTGCCACTCCTTTGGCATTTAAGTGGCATTTTGTTACAAAATGCCTTGTAGCTTAACTGAAGCGTAAGTGATTCAATTGCGATCAGTTTGGTCAGCTGAAGAAGGTTTATCCTACACTTTAGAAGGGTGAGCAATCAATAATGACTTATGCCTCGTAGGCATTACATGGTCCGAGCAGGCTTACTGCTCAGGAGTTAGGAAAGAAGTTTATATAGCAAAGTGTGACATAATTGTAAGTTACTTTCTTATGTTTTTTTCGATATTTGGGCTGTATATTCATCTATTGCTAGTTACATGGTAGATAGACTAAACTTAACACTTTTTGCAGTAGGAAAATTACTTTGTTAAACCTTGTACGAGTAACCTTAGTGGTGGAGTTAAGGTGTAGCGATCAAAAGTACTTCCATTCGAACTTGATCACTATGTCACAAAGTGAATCAGATAATGGTGATCACACAACATAAGGTTGATTTGCTATTGTCCTAATTCCACTACTTCATAGAACATATGGAAAAAAACTCTGTTGTTTGAATAGCTCCTGAAATCTCAATGTTCGTGCTTGTCATTCAGACAACATCTTATCTGTTATCTGATTGAATTGTCAAAAAATTTAGTTTTGGCTCCATATTTTCCCACTAAATATTTGGTGGCGGCATATTTTCTCTCTAACATATCTGATTTCTGATTGAAGTTATCAAAAAAATTGGCTCTATATTTTAGCTCTACATATTTCAGTGGCATATTTTCCCCCTGATATTTTGGTGGCCACATTCCTTAAATTATTTCCCTTTTAATATTTTGCGTTCTCTCTTCTCTGCCTCTCAAAACTAAATCAAAAAAGCCCTTTAATCTCACTCTCAAAACCAAATTGGCAGAACAAAATCAACCACGTTACCTCTTCCCTCTTCTCTTACTCTCAACAGATTGATGGTCGCGTTCCCTCTTTGTTTGATATAGGGTTTCCAGATCGAAAGCCGCCGCTTGGAATTTGAAGTGAAAATGATACTTCTTCTTCTCTGATGCTCGCACACTTTGATTAATCGTGACTGCTGCGTGGTTGTTTTCTTTGTCAAGTTGATTGCTATTGATTTGGTATGTTTAGCAATTTTTTCCCTTTCAATTTTATGCTCGAACTAGGTTAAATTTGCCGATGATGGGTTAACTTATAGGGTTTGGATCCCTATATTTTCATTTTGAAATTCCTGAATCTATTTTGAATATAGTTTGAACATTGATTTAATTGACTTTGGCCTTGATTTTTTCGATTTTCTGATTTCAAATTTTAAACAGATTCATTTTTTACTTTATTTCCTGTGATTTCAATTTCGAAATTCCTGATTTCTTTGTTGAAATGCTTGTGTTCATGAACCTGTTCTGTGTGCATTTGCTTATTGGGCCCTTGCTCTTGATTACTGCATCTGCATATGTATATGCTCCCTATTTATGTATCAATCATCATGTTTGCACATGTACATGTTGCCTATTTATCTACATCATGATGTTTGCTTGAGCTTGCACGTGGTTCTACTTGCAATTTGCTTTGCGACTTTATAGAGCTTGCACCTTGTTAGTTGATCTTGGTTGATGATTCTTGCTTGTGCTAATTTGTAACTGGTGTTTGATATATCATGAATTTATTTCTTCCTTTTAGTGCCTTGACTTGCCTTTTGGTGTCTTGCATGATTTTAAGATTGAAAAAAATGGGAGCTTACCGTTTGGTTTGCTCGTCCCTTGAGGCTTGCAAATTTTTGATTAAAAAGGAATTGCCCTTATTGTTTTGTTTGTCGCCTGAAGCTTACTGTTTGGTTTACAAATCAAGTTGTTGCGCCATTTTGATTATCCCATCAATCTTGTTGTTGGGCCATTTTGAATACTTCTTCATGTGCACAATTTTGTTGCGCCATTTTGAAAGAGAGACGAACCTAATTGTTGTGTTGTTTCGAATGTTTATTGCACCTTATGTATGTAGTTGTATGTTAGTATGGAGTTTGAAGTGGCCACGTGCACATGTATACATGTACATACATATATGTATATATGTATGTACATACATACATTTAAGTTCTTTCATGTCTGGTTTGCAAATATGTATATCTTTGAAATTGTTTCTCCTTGCTGTTGTGCCTGCCTCTCTGTTGCTTAAGCATTTTTTCCTGATCATCTAAGTCCATCATGTGTGCATGTCACTAACCTTGTATTAGCATGCTGGTGTGTTATTACTCTTTGCCAGCGCGCATGTATGTATTCCCTGATGTTATGTGTCCTTAATGCATGCCTGTATTTCTTGGACTATTTATGCACTTTATTTTGGCATAGTATCAGTTTGAGCACTTCTTGGAATTAGTTGATCTTGTTGCATTGTTTCAGTTTGTGAAATATCTTCCATGTGTATATATGTACTTGTGTATGTCTATGTATGAAATATTACCATGTTTCGATTTTTCTATTGTTTGCTTCCTTGAAACAGATACATACGATTTGCTACCTGAAACCGATACTTATGCTTTCTTGGTTCATCCATGTATATACATGCATACATATGTATGTATGTATATATGCGTGACTATGTAAACTGGCCGACATTGTATATGGTGCACCTGAGTTTGGCTGAAACTTGCTTGGCCTGACCTTGTGCACATTTGTACCGTGTTAAGCCTTCAAGCTTGCCTTTGCAATAGTCTATGAGATTTAATCAATGCCTAGTCTTGTTTATTTGAAAATTGTCTAAAACATGAAGAGAGAAAAACACATAAAATGAGGCAATATTAGTATTTAAATTTAGTTATATTTTTGCAATTTAGGTTTGTTTCTTTTTTCATTTTACTGCATTGTTTATTTGACAGGAGATGGATGGACACAAGCCAGAGCAAGAAAATCAAGATTAACATCAAAAATAAACTCGACTGAGTGAAATTGAGTGAGTTCTAGTAAAAATATATATATGAGAGTGTATTGCAAATTTGTACATATGAGAGTGATAGTTGTATTATATTTTAAAGTGCATGCCTATTGAAAGTTGTTTTGTATGTGAATTTTATTAGAAATAAACACTTGTTTAAATAAAATTGTGATTCATTTAATTCATTCTTCAAATATATAGTATTGTAATTGGTATGCATATATAGAAAATTGTGAAAATGATACTATAACATCAAACAATGTAAAACTGTTATTTTATTAACTTTCAGATAACATATAATATTCATCTCTACTATTCGTAAAACAAGAACAACACATCAGACAATGAAGCATATCTATGGTATGATATGTAATGAGACAACATGAAAATAGATGACAGATAGGTATTCGTTTAGACAACGGAGCATATCTGTCGTCTGATTCGTTTTCCTCATAGTGGATGCACGAGCTTTCAAGTTAAGTGTATTTGATTGACGAAGTGTGACTTGGATCTAGTATCCTGTAGGATTCGGTGTTTTCCCAGTAATGAGCAAAGGTTGAGCAGGTGACTATATGTTCTGCATAGAATTATTCATGTTAGAAGTGTTTTTCCTTGTTCTAGTATACCTTAGGCGATGGGAGTATACCCATGGGTCAAAGAGGTATTTTTTTAAGGATCGGTCCACTCACATACCAATTCTTAATCCCTAATTCGAGCATATAGTTTCTAGATTATTTGCACCAGTTAAGCGTGGTTTTTTTTACTTGTTTCTTAATGGTGAGCACTTGAGTTGGATTCTTGAGGTGATTGGGAGATTTCCGCAGAGTGACTCGGTTGTGTTGGGAAATTTTGGTGGTCTGATCAAGGACCCGAATCAGAGTTCACATTATAGAAGTTAGGTAGTCGACCCTACTTTAACTAAGAAATCATATGGGCAAACACAGGATTAGATCGGGCATCATATATTATTTTGTATGATTTTTATTCATTGTAAAATATTTATAGTATAGTATAGTTTAGAATGCTTACGCTAGCTAGGGGAGGGACTTCTTGACTAATTTTGTTAAGATTTAGATAATCTTTAAGTGGCGATGTGATATTTGTCTATATTATCCTCATTAGCATCATGCTTTTGAGGTGGGTTTGAACCTGAGCTAACACAAGCATTTGTAGATCATCATTTAGTGATGGTTTAATTAATAGAGTTTTCTCCTTTGGAGAATGAGTTTTGTTTACAAGGGATGGAAAAATTGAGACTTAGTTCGTTGGAATTATTTGAGAGTTTTGACTCGATGATCTAGCATATCGTATAAGTTTAGCCTTTTCATAGTGGGAGGTTGATAGTCTTTCGTGTATCATATTCATGAAAGTAGTTACACTACATAAGCATTTTTTCCATCTTGGATGTCGAGTAGACTCATTTATAGTTTGCCATACACATTTCGACTATTATTGGTCACCTTGCATGTCGATATAGACTTTGATATGTTTCATTGTTTTGTATATTTGTTGTTAATTTATTCTTTCTTACTATTATTTGATTGTTGCATGTTGTTGCTAGCTAATGTTTGCTATTGTTTGTTGTTGATTGATTTTCATTTTTATTGATTTATTTTTGTTGCTTGTTTTGTATGATAGGTAGTTTGTATACTAGTTATTGTTGCTTGTTGGTTTTTTATTGTTTCTCATTGTTGATTGGTTGTTGTTGCTTATCGTTACTTGGTGTTGTTTGATTATTGATTTTTATTACTAGTTGTTGCTTGCTTTATGTGCTTGGTAGTATGTTTGTAAATTATTGTTGCTTATTGCTATTTGTTGTGTATTTTGTTGCTTGTATGCTAATTATAATTACCGGCAAAAGTATGTTTGGAGAGAGATAACGATATATATCTGAAATAGATCACATGTCACCAATGGCCATTTTAGGGGTTGAGGTGAGATCTATACGAGTCTATCGTCTTTTGGTGTGACACGGAGTCGATGACCTATTTAGATACCGATTTATTTGTGCTTACTTCCTAGTTGATAGTATGTATGATTGTGGTAATATCAGCTAATACGCTTGATTGTACATGCTTTAACATCATGTTATTGCATTATAGATGCTTGCTGCATTGGATGTGCTTCTTGCATAGTTTGTTGTAACATGTTTATTTGAGATGCTTCTTGCATGGTTTGATATAGCATGTTTATTTTTATTTGAGATGATTGTTATATATAATTTAGCGTGCTTAAATTCAAGATATAATCTAGCAATTGTGTTTAATCCTCTTTGTTGAGTGCATGATTAGGTACATGGAAGCAGTTGTTGGCTATTTGGATGCTTACTCGCTTTTATTCGCATTTAAATGGTATGTTCTTACTGTGAAAGAGGTATGTAAGATCTGTAATATATATATTATGGATATATACGCTTGTATATCCTCAAAAATGAGAATCCTTAGATATGTGATGCCGTAGAAATTAGATGTATATGTGTTTATATACATATATATTGTTTCGGAATTTTTTCAAAGCTAGTCATCATAAAGGAGGTGCTGCTGAACTTTTCCAAAAAAAGAGGGCTTTATAATCTTAAGGATTAGGAGATTTATTCTGTGCTTTAGAAGTTCTCATAATGCTAACCGCATAAGGGAAGGACTGATGAATTTTTTCAAAGCAAATTTTTGGAAATTTTGGTCAATCGAGTTGTATTATTATGTTCATACGAATTTTAAGGACAAAATTCCTTTAAGGATGAGAGAATATAACAACCTACATTATTTAAAGATTGGATATTTAAATAATTAGATTATTTAAATGTTGAACCATCAATAACTGAAGGTCCAAAGTTTGACTTTTCGCATGTGGTTGAATTAGGACTCAAGACTACTTCCATTGAGTTCGAATCGACATTGCGAATCAAGATGTGTATAAATATCGCTATATTTGGAATCGTAGCATTTTTATGATTTACATATTATTGTATGTATTTTGCAAAAATACATATGTTGTCAAGTCTAGTGGGATCTCGACTACGACTTATGGTTCTGGGATGATAATTTCATTATGAGGCATACGGTTAAAAGATTTTTGGAATTGTGTAATCCGATGGTCAAAATGATCTCGTAATGCATGAAATTATCATGTTGTAGTTCCATCTTGGATGGAGACCAAATTTATACCATCAAAACAGAAAAATAGGGTAATATGGGTCAATGAGTTTCATGGTGATCTGATGTGCTGTGTGATCTTACGAGATTAAAATATATGGCAATTATTTAAGAAATTTAATTACGTGTGTGTATGTTCACAGCCTTAAGACTATTCTTCTTCGTATTTTTTCATCTTTCCAAAATATTCCAACCGAGAGCACGTTATTGGGTTTTGAGTCTACCACGATTCCAAGAGCACCACACCACGTTAGGCGATGAGGTCAGATCTGGTAGACTCGTGGAGAAGAATGCTTCGCATCTATGTTAGCGTGGTAAGGTGCGGTAGTGGTGAAGGGAGGTCAAATACTACAAACGCTGGCTAAGGTTAAGTCTAGGCGGCAATTGAAGGCAAGTTAGACGAAAGGAGCGCACTGTCGAATTTCTCTTGGTGGAATGCATCTTCCATGCTAAAGACCAGAACTCTGACCTTGTATAATGATTCAGCGCATCTTCATGCCATGAAAGGGGGCTGTCGACACATTTTGAAGGAGGTGGCCAAAATGGATGTAATTGAGTACGTCGCACAGAGGATGCATAGTGACGCACATTGCAACTGACTGTTTGTCGATTTGAGGTGTGGAGATGGAGTTAAGAGGAGAGAGGTATGTGCATGTATGGGTTTGGGGATGCACGACATGTGCAAGCTTGTTTGGGTAATATGGGAATGGTGAGGGATAAGGTAATTAATGGATTAATTAGTGATTTTATTTTAATTAATCCCACCCACTTAGTATTTCATTCGTATCTTTTACACATGAGGTCCAGTTGAGATGCGGTCTTCACCGTTGCACTCATAGAGAGATTATCCACAATGTAATATGGGTATTGAGTGAATCTAGACACTTAAGAATTTACAACTCAAGTGAGTGGAATTATAACTTTGAATTTATATTTGATATAAATCCTCATAATTATATATATTGAAAAATATTATCTAAAAGGGGTTGAATAATATATATAGTTTAAGGACCTGGCCAGAATGATCATCAATTATAAGGATAAAGTAGTACGAGCCTATTGAACAGATCTTGTTCAAGTAAGGTCATACTACTTTATCCTTATAACTGATGATCATTCTGGCCGGGTCCTTACCTGGTTAAGATTGGATGCGGGGTTATTTCCCCCAGTTTGGTTGCATTGGTGATAGAAATATTATTATATATTTTCAATTATAAGTATTCGGGATGATTGTTTAAGATCTCGTATATATTAATATTGTGTTCTATTCATATCAGATAGAGTTAGATAAAATTGATATTAGTTTATGACATGGTTATAAATTAATTAAACTCTAATTCATCATTGTATTAGTGATAAAAATATTACTATATATTTTATTAATAATTAGATGTTAAGAGCATAATTTTTAAGAATAAACTAGAATGCTAAAAATGATTTATAAGCTAGTTATGTATTTTATAAAATAGTTGCATGATTTTATAAATAAATAGAAGAGAATATTTGGACTTTTAGAGAAAAGATTAGGTAAATTAAAGTAAGGTTGATTATTAAACAATCAAATTGTTTGCTTAAATTTATGTCTGAATTGGAGTGTATTATGTGCATTAGCATATTAAATATGTCTACAATAAACGAAGTCAATGTGGTAGAGTGTTGTTGGATTGCCGAGATGCACATTGCATTTTTGTAGCAAAAAGACCTGGGAAAGGATTCGTGATGACACGAACATCCTTCTTGAACACTCAAAGGAATCAGAATATAGACTTAACCATAGGGCACCAAACTTCAACCATGTGATGAAGACAACATGGCTAGATGGGCAGGTAACTCTATGGAGAAGGCGGCACGACGAAACGAGCGAAAATCAGGCCTCGAATCATAGTCCAAGTAAGACATTATTACCCAGCTTAAAGCATGGACCGTTGGACTGAACCATGTTGATTTAATGTTTTCTCAATGAAACGCTTCTTATCCTATATATTTTGTTTTATTTCTATTGCGATCATGATTAGTTTCAAACTCTAAGTTCTAGATCAATATAATACTGCCATTGAAATCTAAACCACTTAATTCAGAATTCAAAGTATCTTAGCATTCAAAGTTCACGTTTTTAGTTAATTATCATTAGCTTTCAAAATGATTTTATTTAAGTATGAAAACAAGTTTAATCACTACCATACATATAAGACACATCTGCATTTTTAAAGCCATAATTTGATGGAAAACCACACTTCTAGAATAAATATATATATCGCTAGAGAGATTATCTACTACTAAAAGGAAAACACTTGGAAGATTATCTGAAACTTTTCAATAAAGCTTGATTATAATATGTTAAGCATCCCACTTGTGTACTAATCCATAATTCAACCCATCGAAAAGTTAGTTGATATAAAACACATGTTCTCTGCGAGCTTTCTTGATATTCTTGGTAGACTCGATATAGAACTCTTTCTTTTTTGTTCTTCCAACTCAACTATGGTATAGTATTTTGAATGTCAATTATATATTGTTTTTGCTACCTCTTGCTATTTATATAATACCACTTCCCCACTCTACACTGCTTAAATGGTTTGTTGTGTCACATATAGAAACATGATCTTATACATGAAAACTTGCTTGTATAGAGGCTATGATCATGTACACAGTTAAATTTCTATTCTGTCTAATGACTTTTTATTGGTAACATATAAAAATTTAACTACTTTTGTGAAAAATATACATGTCATGCATCATACTAATATATTTTTGTATTTCATTTATACATATACACAATAACTGTGATGACCCACCTTTCTGACCCTAAGAACGATACTTAACACAACCTCGGTGTTCATGTGCTATTGCCCAAGCATCCGAAAGATGCGCTGTCGTGGGGTAAAATAAAAGAACCGATCAGGATAGAATAGAAAAGTCTAACATCGAAGCGGTTACATATAATACAAAAATAATATAGTACATTAGGATACTCCTAACATGGAGTTATCAAAGTTACACAAAAGTACAACAACTATTAGACTAAGCAGTTATACATTTTGGCTTTACACTTTTTGATACAAAATACACTTACAAAATCATACTGTGGAAATAGTAACTAGATAGGTAAAGATGCCTCCTGCTCGTCCTTCGTCTTCAAATATCCCAAAGGAAACTTGCTACTCTCGGACTACTCAAATATAATTGATTACTTGAGAGTTTAAGGAAAGCAAAAAACTCAGGTCAGACAATAAGTCTAGTATGAGAAAATCTCTAATCTAAAGGGTGCAAATATATATAGTACGTCACTAACCGCAGAACAGGTTTTCCCCTCACAATAACAATATCTAATTAGAACCATGTATACAAATAATTAAATATCACAAAGTGCTCACAATACTTCCCGATGCAATTAAGGAAAAGGTAAATTTTAGAAATTTTGAAATCAAAGGAAAGAAGGGAAATTTTCTAACAAATGACCAGGTGGGTACGCCCCTTACTGAGAGTGTCATTCTCTCTAATGGCTCCTCTCAGGAACTCCAAGCCAGACCCCACCAAACTTATCGAGAATCCAAGGATTCCACATCTTAGTGCATGTATAACCGAAATAAACCTAGAGTAGATATGAATATACCCTAATGAGATAAACCCCACATAACTTGGCCGCAACTTGCTTTCTAGTTTTAGTCATTTCCAACAAAGGATAATAATGCTCAAATGAGCAACAAATCGTCTTAGACTTATGATACACAATTAAGAAAACTAAACCGATAGTTAATAAATTAACTGTAGATGATCGTACATGAAAATTAAATTTTATATAGTTGCCGCTACTCGTAGATTCCAAACACATGCTATCCCACAGTTGAAAATGAAGTCGGGTAAGTGAGGAAGTGTTACCTCCAGGCATTGTGTTGATGACATTTTTAACCATGAAGATAGAAATGAGCCCATGCCTCGATGTTTAGTGTTAAAAGTATGACTAGATCTTTTCCATATAAGCGATATCATTTACGGAAAATTCTTTTCCATAATCGAATTGAAATTTTATACTTTTAAAACCAATCTTGTGCTGGGATTTCACATTTCAAATAATGACTTTAAACGAGTTTATCAAATTGACGGATTAACTTTAAATACCAATTAATTTCTTCGAAATCATAATTTAAAATGTTCAATTTACTTTAATCACCGATTAATTATTTCAAATGTCTTCATCAAATTAAATAATTAATTAGCTTTAGCCCTGATTAATTAACTTTAATACAATTAGCCTTAAACATCATTAGTTAAAATTATTAATTAATTTTAGACATCATTAGTAAAATGACTAATTAATCTTAATCCAATAATTATTTAAACAATTACTTAACCTTAATCATTGTTATATAAAATGATTAATTAGTTTTAAAATTTCATTATCAAAATAATTCACTAACGTTAATCATGTCTTTATTTGAATAATCAATTATCTTTGCAAAATTCCAAGCATAAGTGTTATCCGACATTTTGATCGGGCTATATCCGAACTGATTTAACAAGTTAGACTCGACTATCATCAAGGCCAGTAAGTCTAGAGCGATGATTGTAGGGTCCAAAAATAAGTACAAATGATAATAAAGTCATGATTGAACGGAATTAAGAGATATGATATACAGAATGTTCCAAGTATGGAATATAGTCCGATATGGAAAAGAAATCGACTATAATCCCTTTCAATCATAGAGATCGGTCTAATTCGGCCAAACAAGTGCAACTTAATAAAAAAAATCAATATCTAGAAATTTATAAGTCCAATATATGAGAAATCTTAGGAATGAGACGCAGTGACCCTAGGGCGCCTACTCCAGGGATCGCACCTCAAGAGGACGAAGCAAGAGGGATTGGCCCTCTTCCTGTTTGCACAAAAAATGGGCAAACACCTCCAAGTCGTACGATTTAGTCGATTTTATGTCGTTCTTCGTGATTTGGGTGATTTATGCAAATATGTAAAAAGCAGGGACTAAACTGTAAAAGACACAAAGATTTATAGTGGTTCGGCTACCCCTCTATTTATATAGTGAGGCTGGGGGTAGGGGTCTTGGATGTATATGGCCGCTGGTGGGCTAGGGCTGATGTAATCTGGCCTGGCAATGTTGGTTCGGAAACGCCTTGATCTGGTGATGGTTCATTAGTGTTTTGGTCCGGTGGTGAGAGGTTCGGCTAGTCCTTGGAGATGGGTTGGTTCGGTAGTGCCTTGGTCCGGTGGGACTTCGCCCAACATTTGCCCCCCAAGTGGGGCATATGCCTGCATATGTCGCGCTTTGTTTTCTCCCGTTTGGACACTCTCATTTGGCCTAAGTGCCGAACCAGTTGGTCCGGTCCTCCTACGCTTGCCAATAAGTATGGGCTTCACGCCTTTGTCATTCTTTACTGTTTGAAATAGCCGAATCAATCATATCACCGAACCAGATTCGACTGCCGGACTAGGTGAGGCTTTCTTCTGCCGAATAAACTTTATGCATGAACTACCGAATGAGATCGGGGAATATGGGTGCCGAATGGATCCTTTGACTCGAACTACCGAATGAAATTAGGGAGTATGAGTGCCGAATGGATCCTTTGACTCGAACTACAGAATGAAATTAGGGAGTATGAGTGCCGAATGGATCCTTTGGCTCGAACTACCGAATGAAATTAGGGAGTATGAGTGCCGAATGGATCCTTTGGCTCGAATTACCGAATGAAGTTAGGGAGTACGAGTGCCGAATGGATCCTTAGATTCGTACTACCGAATGAAATTTTATGTTTTGAATTATGAATGAGATTCTGGACTGTATGTACTTGCTTGTTTATATCTCCACACTCTCTGTTCTAACAATAAGTTTTCTCATGTTGCAGATAATATCTCGTAAAGTAGAAACTCGTTCTGACAAGAAGAAATCCAAGGACAAAGAAGAGTCCTCCATAGTGCCCCCAGTTCAGGTAGAACCAGAACGACATGGACCACCTCCGAGATCGTTAGTAGACGGGTACGGTCCTCAAGAGCTCTTGAACTCACCGCCTGACTACTTTCCCAGCTCCCTCAAAGATGAGCAGCTTAACATTATATCTAGATCTTTTGGGATCGACAGAGCGCATATGATATTGCCGGGGAAAGGAGTGATGCCGTATAACCCCGCTGAAGGATATTTCGCTTACAGTAGGTATCACTGTATGTGCGGAGCCATCCCTCCGATCAACGCTTGGATAGTTAGCTTTATCACATGCTTGAAGGTGGCCCCTTTCCAGCTTCAGCCCAACTCCTACGCCATCTTGGTGAGTTTGTTCATTATCTTCCAGGGGGCGGCCCCCCTCCAACCGGGAAATCCGATACCTGTACAACTTGAGAGGCTACAAGAAGGGGTCTTCGTATATTAGCTTAGAATCAGCCGCGTCTCCGTATATTAGCTTAGAATCAGCCGCGTCTTTCAAGCCAGTCTTGGACCTATATTCAAAATTTAGCATGTTCAAGAAGGAATGGTTCTTTTTCAAGGACGACTCGGTTTCTTTCCACCGCTTCACCTTTGGCTGTAAGTTGAATCTCATTTGTAATTTCCCTTCTGACTGCAATGCTCCTCCTTATGTTATTTATTTCTTGCTAGCGACAGGTGGCTTTGCGGTTGTAGAGAACGATCGTCTGGTTCAGATGGCCGTGGAAATAGAAGCCATTCCGGAAAACGAGAGGGCAGCTTCTTATTTGATCAGGAACGCTAATCTTTTGGGACTCAACTTGATTCTGCCACGCCAGTCTGTGGTCAAGCAAAGAGACACAGCTAAGGAGAAGGCCACCAAAGCTAAAGGAGGGGCTACGGCGAAGAGCAGCAAAAGGAAACTCTTCTCGAAACATCCAATTGTCGGGGGGAAGAAACTTAAGAAGTCCGATGGACCCTCCCCCAGCACATGTCCAGATGTCCCGGAGGAGGAAGATGTGGAGGAGGAAAGAGGCGACGATGAAGGAGGTGAGGCGGAGAGTGGAAGTGGTGGAGAAGGTGATGGTGATGGTCATAGCGATGATGGTGGCGACGGACAGAGTGGTGATGGCACTGGGGCATTGTCTTCTGAGCAAGCAGGTGTGATCCAGGAGTGGACGGATGACGCTTTCCGCCTAGCTTTTGAAGGGTTGGAGGAAGGATCGACTTTAGTGGAGAAGCCTAAGAAAGCTGACAAGGACAGGACCGGTGTCGATTCATCTTCTAAGAGCGCTTTATCTAAGGAAATTCCTGCGATCTAAGGTAAATTTTTGACTCCTGCCGACTCCATTTATGATAAGGATTTAGGAATATTTTATGGTCAGCTCCCGTCCTGGAATGAGATCCAGGACTTATTGCAATGTCCTACTCCTCTCCTGGGTTTGTATAACAAAAGTGTCTCTTTACTCTTCTTAACTTGATATATTTCTTGAATTATAGCTCAATGTTTGCTTGTAACACTTGGTTTTTATCACAGAAGCGGGTAAGGTGGCCAAGACATCAGATATTCAGCACCGTCTTGAACAATACAAACTTCTCAAGGCTTCTACTAAACCAAAGCCTCCGACTAACCTACCTGGAGACGTAGTCGGCTACCGCCCTCTTCTTGGAATTATCGAGGAGGATATCCAAAGGAAGAAGAGGAGTCGTTCCTTGTTTGAACCCTCACCTAGTCCTTAGTCCCCAACTCAGCCTCTTCGGGATACCACGAAAAAGAATACTGAATTTATATCTCCTCTGCACCCGTCTGAAAACCTATCGTTACCCGGATAGGCCATCCCAGCTTTGCTCATAATCCATTTGCAGGTCATCCGGATCTGGATCCGGGTTCTTGTGATATTACCTTTGATGAGGCTACCGGTGAGCACCTTCTTCCCTGTAATCCTATGGTAAGAGTATTGGATGAAGCTAAGTCCCTGGCCTTGACTTGCTTACCACTCGGGTCGCAACTTTGGGGACGAAACTAAGGCAAACATTGAACGGGCTGCTGAGGAAACCAGGAAGCTAATGAGGCATCATGCCCGACTGGTCAAGGCTGGAGAAGAAATCGGGAGTGCTAACATTCGACTGCGGTTAATGGTTTCCGACCAGGCCAAACAACTCGCTGATCATGCCATTCAGATCTCTCAATATGAAGCCACTTCTAGGCAATTAAAGAAAACCATGGAAGAGGCCAGCAGGGCAGAGTTATGGAAAATGGAGGCTGTTTGTAAGGAACGGATTGATATGGCTATTGCAACGGTGGATTTGGTTCGGAAAGAGGATCTCGAGCGGGTGCAGGAGTTATCCGAAAAACTTGAAGCCGCAGAGCTTGCTCAAACCAAGCTGAAGGAGGAGATGGAGGTGGTGAGGAAATCCTTTTAGGCTGACTGCTCGCGATACCAATCGAAGAGGGATGCTGCCATTGCAAAGCTGTTGGCCTCTGAGGACCGAATAAGGGAGTTCGAGGAGAATGAGGGGATAATGGATGAGATGCTTTAGGATATAAACTTTTGCACTTGGAAACAGGGCAACTTATCTTGGATAGATGATTATCCCAGAGTCATGGCTAGGATTTACCTCAGGGCCCTGGAGAAGGCTAAGGCCGATGCAGATAAGGAGGGTGGCATGGCCTTTAGAATGGACGTGGTTACGACTCAATTCACCAAGGAGGAGAAAGCGGCGGTGAAGGAGGGTATGCGGCTGCTTACTGCTGAGGAGGCAGGTGTGCAGTTAGAGGATGATGATCAAGGAGCAGATGCTGGTAAGTCTTCCCTTTTAGCTTTTCGTAACTTGATTGCCTATTGTTTATTTAATGGATTCTTCTCCTGAATTGGACAGGCGGGACCTCTGAAGCACCAACTACCTCTGGTCAACATGCTGAGAGTTCCAACCCTGCGGCTAAGTAGATCTCGAAGGGCCAGCAGGATAGAGGTGAAGCTCCGATGCAGCCGACTCCTTGACTTAATCTGGATATCTTTTGGTTTACTTGACCTTGCTGTCTATGGTAGTCCCAAAACATTAATGTAACTTTTAGGCTGTAATTATGTTATTCGTAATGAACGACTTTATTCTTGGCGTGTAACTTTTAACTTAAGCTGATTCTGTCATATTTGAATGCTATCGTTATTTTGGTGTGTTGCATAAGAAATATAGCTGTGCACATTTCTGTGATTCAATTGTGTTTAATGTCAAGTTCTTGCTTAAATATAATTTCATATCTTGCAACATTAGTGTGACGTGCGAATAAATAACAGCTATGTATTCATATACAAAAGAAGAAAGTACCGCCCTTTATGTTTTAGTCATAGACGGTTGCTTTGAATGTCTTATGTGACTGAGCATGGAGTGCAGCTGAGTGACCTGTCATCCAGTTGTGAGTTCCTATTCCCATTAGCGAGCGTCTTCTATTTTGTGTCATGTACTTTAGGGATCGTTATAGAGGATAGGAGGAAAGTTTTTAAACAAAATAGAAATATAAGAAATAGTAAAACTTCCAATCACGGAAGGCTTGCGATGTGCTTAAGTTCGTGGTAAACGGGTTTTGTAATCACTTTCCCTAGCCGTGGGTCTTGGAGACATTTGTCACCCATCTTACGCCTCCGCGGGGAGTTTCTCTTTTTTACCACAGCCGTACTTAAGACACTCGGAGCCGAGATCGCGCGCAGTAACTATCCGGGACATTATGGCCCGTAATCGTGGGTATTATTCGATTTACCGTTGCCGGCTAGCGTGGGTGCCGATCGTCAACTATGAACTACCCTTGGCTGGCCACACCTTTTGTTGGGGCTTAAAGTAGGTTCACAGTTGCCGCCGAGCCGAACGCGTAGTGAGATGCCTTGGCTATAGTCGGCCTTCTCGGTGGCTTAGAATCGGCTCATTACAGTTGGCTTTAAGGGCCGATCGCGAGCAGTGAGTTAACCCGCAGCAGAGGGATGCTGGAGCAAAAGTGTCTCATTAGCGAGGGCATAGATTCATATAATACATGTTAGGTCTTGTCCAGGTGAAGTTGCGCCGTGATGTGTCTTGAATGGAAATGCCATTATAAAGGATTTTGTTCAACAGAAAAGGATAAAGTTAACAAGCAGCCAAGATATAAAGGAATAATTTAAAAAAGAGACAAGTTTTTGAAGTGGTTCGGCACAAAAATGCCTACGTCCACTGATTCTCTTTGTTAATTCATTTCATATGGGCAGTACAAGTTAAGAAAAGTATCGACGAAGGTGTTGGATGTTCCATTCCCTCTGGAACACCTCTCCATCCACTATTGACAAAATGTAAGCTCCGTGGTGGATATCTTTATGAATTACATATGGTCCATCCCAGATTGGATCTAGTGCACCGGGGTGCGGGAAGATTCGCTTGAGGACAAGATCTCCTTCTTGTATGCTACGATGCTTGACTTTGGAGTTGTATTGCGCTGCCACTTTTTGCTTGTGAGCTGCTGCTTTGAGCGCTGCATCGTTTCTTCTCTCTTCAATTAGATCCAAAGACATGCGAAGGAGTTCTTCGTTCTCTTCTGGGTTATAGTGGATCCTACGGTGGGAAGGCACTATAGTTTCGACTGGGATCATGGCCTCCGATCCGTATGCCAAAGAGAAAGGAGTATGCCCCATTGATGTTCTAAAAGATGTGCGGTAGGCCCAAAGTGCCGTAGGAAGTTCATCCACCCAAGCGCCTTTTGACTTTTTAAGTTTCTTCTTGATTAGAGTTTTAAAAAATTTGTTGACAACTTCGACTTATCCGTTTGCCTGGGGATAAGCTATGGATGAGAAGCTCTTGCAAATTCCGTGCTCTTGGCACCAGTCGGCGAACTCATCGCTGTCAAACTGGAGTCCATTATCCGATATGATTTTGAGCGGAACTCCGTACCTGCATAGAACATTTTTGATCAAGAAGTTAATAACTTTTGCTGAAGATATTTTATTTAGAGGTTCCGCTTCCACTCATTTGGTGAAATAGTCGACTGCCACTATAGCATATTTGGCTCCGCCTCGGCCCATTGGCAGTTCGCCAATCAAGTCAATTCCCTATACTTCAAAGGGCCAAGGGATGGTCATTTGAGTAATCTCACTTGTTGGTAGTCGAGGAATCTTAGCAAATTTCTGACATCTGTCACATTTTTTGACGAAGTCTAAGGCATCTTTGTTTAAGGTGGGACATAAATATCCGTATCGGAGTATCTTCTTTGCCAGAGTCTGCCCTCCAGTGTGATCTCTGCAGCTTCCCTGATGGATGTTGGATAAGATTTCCTTGGCTTCCCTTCCAGCGTCACACCTTAATAAGGGGTTAGAGAAGCCGCGCCGATAGAGGATGCCTTCTTGTACTGTGTAGCGGGAAGCTTTCCTCAAGACTTTCTTGACTTTGTTACGCTCATCGGGCAGTGTGCCATCTTGTAAGTAATTTCGGATGGGAGTCATCCAAGTTTCCTCTTCGATTGCAGCTATCAGATTCACTTGCCTGAAATTCGGGGTTAGTTGCCTTGAGATGACTACTATTCTGAAAATGGTGTCGTCTTTCATGCTAGCTTGCTTTGCCAATTCATCGGCCTCTTGGTTCTCTTCTCGAGGGATGTGTTTGACTAAATAGTGATCCGATTGATCGAGTAGCAGCTTGGTCTTCTTTAGATATGTTGTGAGTCGTTCTCCTCGAGTCTGAAATTCTCTAGTATTTGATTTACAATAAGTTGCGAATCACTATTAAGACATAAAGAACTGACTCCAATCTCTAAGGCAAGTTCTAATCCAGCTATTACTGCTTCATATTCTGTATCGTTGTTGGTGGCAGCGAATTCCAACCTTAGAGCATAGTGTAGCTTCCTTCCCCTGAGAGCGATTATTATGATACCTGCCCCCGAGCCTTGTTCGTTTGATGCTCCGTCCACAAAGAGATTCCACTTGATGTCTTCTGCTATTTCAGATTGCTCCTTACCTTCGTTGGTAGTGAATTCGGTAATGAAATCGGCCATGGCTTGTCCTTTGATGGCGGTGCGAGGATGGTAGGTGATATCATATTGACTCAGTTCAATGCACCATTTAAGTAGTTGCCCAGAAGTGTTGGGACGATGGAGTACCTTCCTTAGCGGTTGATCGGTTAGAACTCTGATGGAATGAGATTGAAAATCGTGTCGCAGTTTCCGTGATGTGATTAGTAAACAGTATGCTAGCTTCTCAAGTCTAGGATATCTGGCTTCTGCCCCCGTAAACCTTTTGCACACAAAGTATACTGGCGGCTGTGCGCGGTTGTCTTCTCTCACCAAAGCGGCGCTTAGAGCATGAGATGACACAGCAAGGTAGGTATAGCTCTTCGCCTTTGTTTGGAGTTGAGAGTACTGGTGGTCTCTGGAGGTGTTCGATTAGGTTGAGGAAGGCTGTTAAGCATTCGTTAGTCTATTCGAACTTTCCTTTGTCTTTCTTTAGAGCTTCGAAGAAAGGGATGTACTTGTCAGTCGCTTTAGAGATAAATCTGCTTAGGGCGGCCACTTTCCCATTTAGGCTTTGCATTTCTCTTTGAGTGGAAGGTATCCTGATATCTCTCAGAGCTCGGACTTTTTCAGGATTTTCTTCAATCCCACCGGCATGGACGATGAATCCCAAGAGCTTTCCTGATGATAGTCCAAATGAGCACTTTAGAGGATTCAGCTTCATTCCATATTGGCGAAGTACTTGAAACATCTCGCCCAGGTGGCTTACGTGATCATTGGCTTTCCTCGATTTTACTAGCATGTCATCCACATAAACCTCCATAGTTCGTCCTATCAGTTCCGCAAACATCTTGTTCACGAGACGTTGATAGGTAGCTCCGGCGTTTTTAAGTCCAAAAGGCATTACTCTATAGCAGTACAATCCCTGGTCAGTGATGAAACTAGTGTGGTCTTGATCGGGGGCGTGCATAGGAGTTTGGTTATATCCTGAGTATGCGTCCATAAAAGATAAGAGTTAGTGTCCGGCTGTGCTGTCCACCAGCTGATCGATTCGGGGGAGTGGGAAGCAATCCTTCGGGCAATCGTCATTTAAGTTGGAGAAGTCAATGCATGTTCGCCACTTCCCATTAGCCTTCTTTACTAGTACCAGGTTAGCGATCCACTCTGGGTAGATGGCTTCTCGTATGAAGTTATTGGCGAGTAGGTTCTTTACTTCTTCATCGAGGGCTGATGATCGCTCTGCCCCCATACTTCTCTTTTTCTGCTTTACTGGCGCCTTGGTAGGATCGATGTTCAGTGCGTGGCATGCTACGTCTGGGGAGATTCCAGTCATGTAAGCGTGCATCCATGCAAATACATCCAAGTTATGGCGGAGAAAATCAATGAGTTGATTCTTCAATTCTGCTTTTAGCTGAGATCCGATTTTCAACAGTCTACTTAAGTCGTGTCTGTCTACAGATACAAACTCCATAGCCTCTGCAGGCTCGGCGGTGGCCTCCTCCTATTTGTCCCTGTGGTCTAATTCATTGAAAGGATCACTGGTGTATCGAAGAGGAGGGACTTTCTTTAGTTTCTATGCTTCCAAATTTTTCATGCAGAGAGTAGTCTCTACATTTTTTCCTTTATCCTTCCTGCGATTATTGCGAAGTTCAGTTACATAGCAATCCCGAGCGGCGTCTTGATCTCCCTCTACTTTCCATATTCCATTGTCTGTTGGAAATTTCATCTTCAGGCACCATGGGGCCAGGACAATTTGAAAGTCAGACAAGGCTGGTCTTCCTAAAAAGGCATTGTAGGCCGAGTGGTTATCTATTAGCACAAATGTTTGTTTCCGTACAACGGAGCGGGGGTGACTTCCTATTTCAACAAAGAGGTCCAGTTGCCCGAGGGGCATCTTCGCATCTCCAGTGAAACCATGTAGTGGTTTGTTGCAGGGAGACACATCCTTCATTGACAGCTTCATTCTGTCAAAAGCATGCTTGAATAGGATATTTACTGAGCTTCCAGTGTCTACTAGAATTTGGAAAACTTCGGCTGGACCGAACCAGGAAGAGATGATCATAAGATCCATGTGAGGGTACTGCCCTCCCTCTAGGTCACGCCTATTGAATGTAATGTCATCATTCTCTTTTCGCTTCGGGTGGCGTTCTTTCATAACAGAATTAACGCAGCATTCATTGTTTCTAAGTGACTTTCCGTATCTTTCCATCTCTGTCCAGTTTCTATCGACGATATGTGGTCCTCCCGATATGGTATGGACCACTATCTTCTCTTGACTGGAGCTGCTCGTGTTGCGATTTCCCCCTCCTATTTCTGGGAGGGGTAGCCTTGGGTTCTCATTGGAAGGAGCTGGAGTCGTGTTCTGACCTTTTACATAGTGTTCCAGTCTCTTTCTTCTGATGTGTTCTTCAATCAAGTCTCGGAGATGATGGCATTCATTGGTATCATGCCCATGAGATTCATGGAAGCGTCAGAACTTTCCAGACTTAATTGCATTATCTGATTCCTTCTTGTACGGGGGGCGTTTGTATTTAACTTCGTCTTGGGTGGCCAGGAAGATGTTTTTGATTGTTTCATTCAAGGGAGTGTAAGTGTCAAATCTCGGTCCTGACCAATATAGACGCTTTTCTCCCTTCTTGCCTCCAGCATTGTCTCTAGAGTCACTTCTTCGAATGTCCTTTTCTACAGCGGATGTGTCGCCATGAGCTGCCTTGGTTTGTTGCCCTGTCTGTCTTTCAGTGGCAGCGTCTTCAAGTCTCATATATCTTCCGGGTTCATGGAAGAAATCGGGTAAGGTGGCTGGTTTTTCTTTCGTTAATCTTCAAGCAAACTTAGTATGTGGATGCACACCACTACAGAGGGCCATTAAGATAAGCTTCTCATCGGCATCTTGGACTGCGGCCGCTGCAGCATTGAATAGGGTTAGATATTGCTGCACTGTCTCTCCAGGCTTCTATTTGATATTAGATAGGGAATAAGCATCCTTGGGTTGTTCTACATGAATGCGGAACTGGCTGATGAACTTTTCTTTCAACATTTTCCATGAGCTGATGGATCCTTGGGGTAGATGGCAGAACCAAGAGGTAGCTAGATCTGCCAAGAATAGTGGAAAGCATTTGCACAATACTCCTTCTGTGGCTCCACTCATGAGCATATGCTGTGTGTATCTCTGCAAGTGTACAACGGGGTCAGAGGTTCCCTTGTAAGGTTCCATTTTGGTATTTTCCATTCTTGGGGGTGAAGGCAATTTCGATATTGCGGGTGAAAGGGATAGTTACCCTAGCGCCTATCCCTTGATCTCTTTGATCCCGTTGGACGCACTCTCTGAACAATCGTGCCATCCTTTCATCAGAATTTGGAGCAGATAGAAATGAGTTTGGTTCTTCTCTGCGGGATTGATTCCGTCCAGATGATTTGTAGGGATGGTATCGTCTATCACTCCTAATATTTTCCAGTGGCCGTCTCTGGTCTTCTGGGAGCATGCTAGGGTCAGCTACAGTTGGCTCTTGCCTTGATCTTCCCCTGCTGGGTTCTGTTCCGGGCACTTCCTCGGGTCCAACTTTGGGCTGAACTCTAGCTCAGCCCCGTTCATTGGTGTTTCCATGGCTAGGTAGCATGACAGGCTCAGCTACATCCGACCCTCGCCCGGTACCTCCCCTGTTGGACTTGGTTCCAAGTGTTTCCTCGGGTCGGAATTCGGGCTGAGTCCGGGCTCGGCTCCTACCATTGCTGTTTCTGTTGTTAGCTTCTTTCGAAGAAGAAAGATCTTTGTCGCCTCCCAGATCCTCCAGACTGGGACTCATCCCATGATTCAGTGTTGCGGTTGGATTCTTCATCATCCCTTTTAAGTGTGACATGAGTTGGTCCACCAAGGCTTCTTGTTGGAATGTGAAGCGGTTAATCACTTCAACCACAACTCTGTCTATATCTGTCCTAGTAATTGCTGCGGGTTGTTCCGTGGCAGGGGCTGTCGGATTTGCCTGATTTCCATTTCGTATTGCTGTTGGAACGGGACGGTTCTCTTGATCTGTGATCACTGGATCTGGAACGCTGCAGTTGCGATGTTCTTTCCTTTGCTATGCTAACATCTTTCTTCTGCCTAAGAGGCGTGTCTTCCAAGCAATGAGCGATGCTGTAGGGAAGAAGGTTAAGTGGGAGAAGCTGAAGCTTCTAGCTCGAGCTCTCAATGAAAGCACCAAAAATGTTTGCACAAAAAATGGGCAAACACCTCTAAGTCGTATGATTTAGTCGATTTTATGTTGTTCTTCGTGATTTGGGTGATTTATGCAAATATGTAAAAAGCAGGGACTAAACTATAAAAGACACACAGATTTATAGTGGTTCGGCCAGAATGTGCCTACGTCCACTTCATATGTTATTCTCTTTCACTGTTCAGATTACAAGTACAAAGCTTTGATTACCAGTGTATGAAAGTTGTTTGAAAGTTCTGTCCGTGCTTGAGCTCTCAAACTTGTCTGCCATTGTTGTACTCCTACCCCTCTATTTATAGAGTGAGGCTGGGGGTAGGGGTCTTGTATGTATATGGCCGCTGGTGGGCTTGGACTGATGTAATCTGGCCTAGCAATGTTGGTTCGGAAACGCCTTGGTATGGTGATGGTTCGGTAGTGTTTTGGTCCGGTGGTGAGTGGTTCGGCTAGGCCTTGGAGATGGGTTGGTTCGGTAGTGCCCTAGTCCGGTGGGACTTCGCCCAACACTTCCTTTAATAAGGATCGGCCAGAATCAGATAACAACTTATGTAGCAAAAAAAATTAAGCAATAACTCAAGTTCTACCAATCCAATTGGTAGGAAACTAAGAGGCTAAGCATATTACAACGTGGGAAAGCTCCCATAGGGATCGCACCCCCAAATTCCTCTGAAATAAGGATCGGTACCAATCCCTATTCCTCGGGATTTGGGACATGAGATCCCTCTTATGGGTCCATATGGTCTTGGAGATCATTCTGCCAAATTTTTAGGGAGATATTTTGCCATCTTCCTCTATAATTACTAGCATGATTGTTTATTTTTGGGACTTTACGCTATTGGTTGCTTTATACTCTATTATAACTAAGGATTTTATCCTATCCCTATTGTACTCAGATTACAAAGTGGTTAATAAAGCTATCTATTCAAAGGGAACGTAGGTAAACAAGGCCGAAGCACTATAAATCGTTGCTTTGATTTTCTGTTATTTAATTACTTGTTTCCTCTGTTTTCATTTTATATTCTTCATTTATTTCCCTACAAAATTTTTATTTGGTTTTTGTGCGAAATTTTGGTGCAAACATTTTGGTGCTTTCACTGAAAAAGAGATTCTCGGCCCTTTTTGGATCGCTTTGCTGCTACTGGATTGTATAAATCCCCCGAAGGGATCCATAATTATCCTTAAGAAGCTTGTTCGTTCTATTCAGATTTGTAAAAGTTTAAATAAACTATCAACAATGGTTAGGAACATCAGACCTACCTCTCAAAACACAGAAGGAAATGAGAATGCTAGCATCCAACAAGGAGGCCGGACAATGTAACACCCCATATTTTTATAACATTAACTAGAATAATTAATTGGGTAAATTAAATAAATAATATGGAGATTAATAAGTTGATAATTAATTAATTAAGGGTAGCCGTGCCATGTTATTGTGCAAACTAAAATGAAATAACCTAAGTTAATGTGTTTGGATATAAGAAAGGGTAATATGGGAAATTGGTAAGGCTTATACCCTAAGCCCATAGAAATATAACTCACATTCATTTCATTTTACTCAAACTAAAAGTACTAAGGTCGGCCACCATTATCATTCTCAAGAAGAAGATTAAAGCTATGATACAACAAAAGGGAAACAATCAACTAAATCAACATCAAATCTCACATCTATAATCTCAAAGCTAAGGTGAATAATTACTACATCCCAATTTCTTTTAGTTTTTGGTTTTAAGATTCAACTTGAAATGATTTTGCAAGTATATGCCATGTTTTGATGATTAAAATTATATATATATATATATATATATATTCTTGATGGATTATATATGTTCATGTTAGTTTTATGATATATTTGACAGGAAAACCCTATTTATTGACATCCAAATGCCTTGAAAATTTATATATTGGTCAGAAATGGTATTTTAGATATGGGTTTCGATTTTCATAATTTTCTAAATTAATATGGATTTTATATTAATTTTCTAGCGAAGGAAATTGTTTATTGGGTTATTAATTATTATGGCTAAAATAATGATTATTTGAGTTTGAAATTTTTATATGTTGGAAAATATATTAAAATAGATTATCTAGAATTTTTCTAGATTTTTCATAAGGGTTTTGATGAATATAAAAAATTATTTAAGGTATGAGACTTAAATGTTTTATATGTTTAATTAAGAAGAAGGAGCACTTTATAAAATAAAATGATTATTTAATTTTAAAAATAGTGTCAGCACATTTTTGAAAAGTAGTTTTTAACCAATGAGAATTTGACAAACAAAGGCAGGTTAGTTGAAAATATTTCCTTTTTAAGTTAAAAACAAAGAAAACATACTTTTAGCATGTTTCAGCCTTTAAGACAACAAGCCTTCCGATCCAGACCTTCCGACAAGGTCGAGAGTTTCAAAGCCTTCAATGAGGTCAAACCAATGTATATAATATTAAGTTACTTGGTACGTATTGAATTGGACAAGGTCGAAAGGTTAACGACCAAAGAGGTTGGGGCACGTTTGTTTTATAAACAAAAAGCTTTCACCTGCTGTGCTTTTGAATAAGAGCTTTCAACTTGGTTATTTTCGGCCGGGTCAAATGTTTAAAGTAAGGGTTTTAAACCTTTTGACACAGCCAAAAGGTTACTGCTGTTTTAACACTATTCTATTTTGAAACCTTTCGATACAGTCGAATGGTTACTACCGCTTTACAAATGATTTATTTTGAACCTTTCGACAAAGGTGAAAGGTTTACCTGTTTTGAAAACTAGTCGCTTCTCCATACTTTCGAAAGGTAGCTTCGACTTAGGTGTTTTGCCCTTGGTTTATAAATTAAGTAAAACTGAAAGATTTCGAAAGATTTGTTTTAATGGATATGTTTAAAGCTTTCGAAGCAAAGCTTTTGACAAAGTTAAAAGGTTGCTTCCAATGGTTCGAAAGGTTCTAATTGAATGACTTTGAAAGGTTTAGTTCAATGGTTTCGAAAGGTTTATTGAATGGTTTCGAAAGATTTTAGTTGAAAGATTCCAAAAAGTTTAGTTCAATGGTTTCGAAGGTTTATTGAACAGTTTCGAAAGGTTTTAGTTAAATGTTTTCGAAAGGTTTATTGTATGGTTTGGAAAGGTTTTAGTTGGATGATTTCGAAAGGTTTATTGAATGGTTTCAAAAGGTTTTAGTTGAATGATTTAGAAAGGTTTAATTCAATGGATTCGAAAGGTTTAAATGGAAGCTTTTCCAAGGTTTTTCTGAAGCAATGTAAAGTGGTCTTAAAGAAGGAAGTCCCATGTTTTATAGCTTTTGTAAGGTTTGCTTTTCAATAGGTTCGAAAGGTTTGGAGAATGGTCTCGAGAGGTTTGATGTATGATTTCAAAAGGCTTGAGGAATGATTTCGAAAGGTTTGATTTTAATTTTGAAAGAGATGATTTCAAAGGTTTAGAAAGAGGTTCTTTCAAATGGTTAAATGTTTTCATCAACTAAATTTTGAGTAAAGAATATATATATATATATATATATATATCACATAGTGATATGATTTTGAGTAAAGTATAAAGATTATATACTTTTCCTTGTTTAAGTTTGATTTAAAGTGTTTTAAATCATTTTGAAAATGTTTTCAAGGAAAATTTTGGAAGGGGATCCTTAAGTGAAAATGACTCAAATATTAGAAAACTAGATGGGACTACTATGGTGTCACACCCTATACTTAGCTAATAGCCCTAGCTAATTGTTGTCCAAAATTTTAGTGTGTAGGGCTTTGTCATAGGTAGACTAGAATTATGGTTACACACCGAAAGGAATATATGTTTGTACACAAATAGGTTATTGGTGACCCCAAAATACCATTAGGATCGGGAAGACCTGGAAGGTGATTAAGTTAAGACAGATCGTCCAGAAGCGAAGTATTTAACAGATAGTTGAGGATAGATCGTCCAGATGGGTAATGTTTAACAGATAGTTAAGGATAAATAATCCAGAAGAAGAATATCTAACATGTGTTATGTTGATTATGATTATATTGTCTGGTAGGCCCGAATCAGCCAAAGGTTAAAAGTTATCCAAACAAAACTTGTGTGTTTGAACAGATAGTTCATTATTACATGATATTTATGTATGTTACATAATGATTGCTTTACAGTATTTAACCATTGTGGATGCAGGTGCACAAAATATGGTTTTATGAAAGGTTTTGCAAAGATATGTTTTAAAAGGATGTTAGTGAGGAAAAACCCGATTCGCTAAGCAGCGTGGCCTCACTTAACTTAATTAATCTAGGATGTATAACATTATTCACACCAGGCTTTATGTCTGACTCGAAGTTTATGTTTTCCCCATAAACTCTTGGGTGCTCAACATTATTAGAGCAGGCTGAGGGTTTAAGGCCTTTTTAGGTTTTAGAATGGTGACGTATAAGGCTACCGGAGGCATGTAGGAGGCAAATAGATAGCAACGTAGGATTTGCAGTTCTTGTTATGTTTTGATGGATTTTCCGCTTTTTTTTTGTATTGGTATATTATGACCATAAGACTCTGATCAACCAAGGGGGTATCTTCATATACCGCTCTTGACGTAATTTGTAATAATTATATTTGATCAGTGCCTAGAAACAATTTGGGGATTATGTGTTGTGAATATGAAACGTTTAATTTTGAAATGTAATGAAGTAAATGTGTTTTTTAAATCTATGTTTTGTTTCATATTCAAATGCTTCTAATATTATTGATACCATTAACATAGTTGTATTTAGTCGTCGGAAGCTAATACTATAAATGACTGTAGCATCTGTGGCGCTTAGTTTTGGGCCTCTAGATAGAGGATATTAAAGACAATCTACTAGTAGATGTGAATGCTACCAATCCAGTTGATGTCCATAATTTAGCCGATTCCATCACAAGAGCAAATTTCCAAAATCCGATGAGAGAGCTAGTGGATAGCCGCCGACAATTAAATCAGCAAATTCAAGCCAATATCGATTTAATAAATTAACTAAGGAGCAATAGCATGGGAAAACTAGGAGAGAGTCAACCCCTTATTCAGCATCGGAGAGTTCTAGTTCATCAGATGATTATCATAGATGCAGACGTTGCAGGATTGACAGAATCGCACAGAGTATTTTGGATAATAGCAGGTAAACCATTTTGGCTTGCCGAGACTAATCGATGTCGATCCCTCTATATGGATAAGGACCGATCAGTGCATAAGCTTTGCTTTTCATGTTGAATTGCAAGCTGGAGCTGCTGTGATTGATTCAGATGTTGGAGTTCGGATGGATGCAGACCAGATGCCTCCCCAGAATGACGATGAAGTGAACGTATGTGATATACATTGTGAGGATGTTGGGCCAAGAAGGCATGGAATGACGCGTAGACATTGATCAGACCATTCACATAAGGTGGAGCACGACTACTACTTGGCTCCAACAATCCAGATGCCTAACTTATTAGTCGTGGTTTGACAACTAATGAGGAAAAGCCAAGGCTTTACCAATGATGGTTGTGGGATCTCGAGAAGCCATATCCCATTCACTGGCAATGTCTTATATGCTGAGTATCCAAGGAGGTTCAGCATGCCATCATGCCTACCTATGAGGGAAAAATCGATCCCAAGCAGCACGTCATGAGACATGAATGGCCGGTGGATCGGCATGAGCTGATGATGCAAAAAACCGTAGATGTTTTCCTATTACTCTCTCTGGCATAGCAAAGATGTGGTTTATGAGACTACTCGCATGGTCAATCTCCAGATTTGTCGATTTAGCAACAAATTTTGTCGAGCAATTCTGTATGATGTAACTCTCCTCAAAGATGTAATGTCCCTATCCAGTGTGATTCAGGCTCCGAGAGAATCGGTAAAATATTATTTGGAGAGATTTCATACGGTCATCACATAAGTTAGTAATCTGAATGACCAATCAATATGGATGGCCATAACAAGAGGGATTGACCCGGAATTTGACTTTGGTGATTGGTTAGCTGGCAAACCACCTGTAACATTGGAGCATTTCTATGCAAAAGCAACTCAGTATTTAAGGAAAAAGGAAGCTAGATGCTCTAGGAAGAAGAATGTTGTAGGAACAAGTGGAGAGGGAGTGCACGGTAACATTACAGTGAAACAGTCTGGGGTTAGTTCTGGAAAATTTCAAGTAAATGTCCAAAATAAACTGAATCTGCAAAAGAAAGGCGGTGATCAGAACCGTGAACAAAAGCAGGATTCTGGAAGAGGAAAGCCTAGGATTCCAATATATGATACCTACACACACTGAATACGTCTCTAAAGAACGTCTACTTGTTTACATGCAACACCATGTAGTATAGGAAGCCACCTTTGAAAGAATCGATGGAGAAAGAAAAACAAAATGGAAAATATTATCGGTTCCACGAATGTTATTTTCATAACACGAATGAATGTAGGAATCTCCAAGATGTTATCGAGAAACTAAACTGCAGCAGTTTGTTAAAGCCCCGTATGACGGCGAGCAGGGGACATCCGACCCCAACCGAGGACAAGCATCTTACAGGACCAAGGATCTTGCGCAGTTTGGTGGAAGATTAGTGATCAATACAATACTCAAAGGACCGCATCCAGCTGATAATGGCTAGCATGAGATGGAGTGCTATGCTAACGCGATCAGGCATATGAACTTTGAGTGTTGTTCGAGTATAGAAGATTGGGGCTTCGGCAAAACAACAACATATAATGGCAGACAACACTATATTCAAAAATAAAGATACAAATAAGGTGGAGGCACCAATGATCGATCCAATGGTCATTTCGGCCATGATCGGCCCCACCTTAGTAAGAAGGATCTTGGTTGATTGTGGAAGTTCCATTAATATAATTTTCAGAAAGGCTTACGATCGGATGAGGATGGAAATCGAGGACTTAAAACCGTCTAAAGCCCACATTCATGGCTTCAACGGTGTTGCGACCGAAGATGTCAGTTATGGTGATTGCCTATGGAATAGGGAGAAGGTGACTGTAGGAGAATGCGGATGTCACCATTTGTTGTTTTGGATGTTGACTCTCCATATAATGCTTTTCTGTGCTGACCAGCTCTAGCTAAATTCCGAACAGCTCTTGCCCCGTGGTGTTTGACTTTGAAGTTCCCAGCTAATGACGGTGTTGAAGTTATGCATGGTGATCAAGTGACCAGACGCGCCTACTATTTGGCTAAATCGAGAGATGCTTAATGGAAGGAGATAGGTAAGGGTGTGGGTAAATCTCTCCACATCCAAACCACCGGATATTGACAACCAACGTTTGGGCATTGTCTCTAGTGCCACGGTCGGTTCTATAAAGACATAGATCCAAGGGATGATGAGGATGAGCCCAAAGACCAAGGCTGCACATGCTGAGTTAACAATCGACATCATAGTCTATCATGATGAACTGTCAAGGGTCGTAAAGATCGGATCATAGCTCAGCCCCCCGATGGTGAAAGAACTTGCTAGGTTTCTCTAAGAAAATCTTAACGTGTTCGCTTGGACTCACTCTGAGATGTGTGTGATCTCGTCTGCCATTGCGAGCCACGCATTTAGTATTGACTCGAGGCATGTCTCGGTGAAACAAAAAAGGCATGGCATGGATCTAGAGAGATCTGCTGCCCTTAAAGAGGACGTAGATAAGCTCAAAGGCAATGAGTTTATTCGCGACCCCCTCTCCCTAAATAGATATCCAATCATGTACTTATGAGAAAGGCAATTGGAAAATGGCGGAAATGCATTGATTACTTGGACTTAAATAAGGCATGTCCAAAATAAAGTTTTCCCTTCCTAAGAATGACCAGCTAGTAGATTGAACCGTAGGACACGAGTTGCTATCTTTCAAGGATACGAACTTAGGATATAACCAAATCCCGATGCACATCTCCGACCAGGAGCACACCAGCTTCATTACCGATGTTGGATTGTATTTCTACGTGGCAATTCCATTTGTATTAAAGAATGCTGGAGCAACCTATCAATGCCCAGTTAATTGAATGTTCAAAGATCAGATTGGAAAGACGATGAAGGTATACGTGGATGATATGCTCGTAAAATCATGACAATCAAGCGACCATGTTAGAGACTTGGAAGAAATGTTTGATATCCTACGATATTATAAAATGAAGATCGATCCTCTAAAATGTTCTTTTGGTGTTGCATCAGGAAAGTTCTTGGGTTTTATCGTCAATGCTTACGGAATTGAAGCTAATCATGAGAAGATTAGAGCAATTCATAACATTCAGGTGCAAAAACCATCAAACAAGTACAGAGCCTATATAGGAAGGTTGCTGCCTCAAGTCTATTTATTTCCAGAGCTATCGATAAATGCATTTCTTTCTTTGATTTGATTAGGAGAGAGAAAGGGAACTTCAAGTGGATGTAGGATTGTAAAGACATAGTCCAAGACTTGGTGAACCACTTAGAGAGGTCTCCCATCCAATTAAAGTCGGTGGATCACGAAGACTTGTATATCTATTTGGCCGTGTCGGTACATCCTATAAGTGCCACACTGCTTCGCGAGGAGAATAAGATCCAGAGACCAGTATATTATATTAGCAAATGCTTAACAGGAGTCGAAAGGAATTATTCAAAGATAGAGAAATTAGCGTACCACTTATTGATTGCTTCGCGAAATCTCTGCTCCTATTTTCAGGCTTATCCCATCAATGTTTATATCAATCAACCATTAAGACAAGTCTTATGATCGTTGTTCTGGAGCTGGAATCATGCTAGTAACTCCAGAGGATTATTAAATTTGCTACACTTTGAAGGTTTACTTCCTTGCGATAAACAAGGAAGCTGAGTATGAAGCTTTGATTGCTGGACTCAAACTTGCCAGAGAACCGTGGATAAAATCTATTGAAACCTTTTGTGATTCCCAGTTGGTAGTATACCAAGTCAGGGTAGATTACAAGGCTAAAGGGCAACGACTCCTTGAGTATTATAACATCACGCACATTCCCCAGGAACAAAATATAAAGTCCGACTCATTAGCAAAGTTTGCTAGCACCGGGGATGTGCGGCAATGTTTGCTAGCACGTGGGATGCAAAACAAATGGGCTTGGTTGTAGTAAAAGTACTCGGTGCTCTGTGCTTAAACCAGATGGAGATCGATTGGGCACTAGAGATGGAGCCTGGGAAGAAGTCGTGGATGATTCTGATTAAAGACTATTTGCTACAGGGAGTCCTTCCCGAATGGAGGAATGAAAGGCGACAAGTCCTCCGTAAAGCTTCAGGGTATATCATTCAAGAAGGAGTCATGTACAGAAAGGGTTTTTTCGTTCCCCTACTCTGGTTATTGCTCATGATGAAATAAAATAAGTCCTAAAGGAGGTTCATGATGGGGAATGTAGCAATCACACTGAGGGGAAAACCCTAGCAAAGAAAATACTCCGTTATGGATATTATTGGCCGACTATCAACTGAGATGCTAGTGATTATGCTAAGCGATGCGATAAGTTCCAGGTGTATGCAAAAGTTTTAAGAGCTCCAACGAAGGAAATCACACAAATGGTCAATCCATGGTCATTTTCCATATGGGGCATAGATTTATCAGTTCCTTACTGATCTATAAAGGTGGTACAAAGTATACCATCATCGCAGTTGATTACTTCATCAAATGGGCCGAAGTGGAACCTTTAGCTATGATCATGACAAAGAAAGTATCAACTTCGTTGTTTGAAACATCATCTGTCGTTTTTGCCTTCCATAAATCATATTAACTGATAATGAGACTCAATTCAATAGCGCTGAATTCAAAGACTTCTACCGTCCGTATCATATCGAAAAGAGATTTGTGGGAGATGCTCACCCTCAAGCAAATGGGAAAGTTGAAGCTATGAACAAAATCATAAATCCATTTTGAAGATGCATTTAGAAAAGGCTAAAGGCAAGTGGTTGGATGAACTCCCGACATCATTATGGGCTTATAGAACCACCCACAAGCTCATAGTTGGCTACACCCCATTCGCCTTTGCTTACAGCTTCGAAGCTGTCATTCCTATTGAACTCGAAGTCCCTTCTCATTGAGTGACCTACTAAGATCCTAGAACAAATAGAAATCTCCTCTTAAAATCTCTAGACTTTGTAGATGAGAAGCGCGAAGTAGCTGATTTAAAGGTAGCTGCACATCGACACTGAGTCGCCCGATACTACAACACTAAAGTCTGACCTAGAAACTTCGAAATTTGTGATCTCGTCTTTGAAACAGGTTTTTCCTGCCTCGTCACACATGAATCCTACATGGAAAGGACCATATATCATTGAATAGAGGCTTAGAGAGGGAACATTCAAGCTAGCGACTATTGATAGCGTCTCACTCCAAAGAGTATGGGATAACGAACATTTACGATGCTATTTTACTTAGTTTATTCATTTTCTTTTAGTTGTATTCAGATTTCGAATGTGCGTTTTATTTTCCAGATATGTAATAAGACAAATTATGTTCAGTGATTGCTATAGCATTACATATTAGTTATGATACCGACTAACTAATATTAACATGTCCGAGCAGGTTCCCAGAGTTTGGAGCCAGCCGATTACACAAGTTCACGATTGGATTAAACAAAATGAATGTGGTCCGACCATTCAATTGATGATTCTTGCTCACAACCCCATGGACCGAATATTGTAAAATGCAGCGTACATGCTAATATAGTACAAACGGATCGTGTAATATGGAATATAATATAAATGCGGAAATAGATGATAATAGCAAAGTAAATAAAAATAGAAAAATCACACCAGAGATTTTTATACTGGTTCCGAGCACCGTCCTACGTCCAGTCCCAGACTTCTATCTGGTTTTCTTTTCACTACCAACTACCTCGCTTCACCCGAAGGAACAGGTTTACAACACCCGATCAGACGAACGGGATTTCACGCCTCTAATATACTGAGGACTTCAATACTTGCCTCTTACAACACCGAGGACTTCAACACTTGCCTCTTATAACACGGAGGACTTCAACAAAGATGAATATAATTGTTTGTTGACGGTATGTGTTCTTTCTAACATGGTTTTGTCACTTGTAGTACAAACTTCCTATAATCTTATCCTCAAATAGAATATTTGTATATATGAATATTTGGAAGTGAATATCGTGTTGAATCTAAAGAATGTTAAATAAATTTCAGGATTCAAAACGATATATGATAGAATATGAGCAATTTGAATGCTTGAGAGTACAAGATAGAGATCAATAGAATAGAGTTTAGAAGAATAGAAAATCGTTGTTTGGTATAATGATTTCATGATGTTTATATAAGAAATAAACAGTTGTAACCATATGTGAAAAGATACAAACAAAGGTCATGATCATTAGTGGAGAGAAAGAGAAGCAACCATTGAAGAAAAGGAAGTGTCTATACGAAGGGTTGCTTTCTGTTTGAAAACGGTCGGCAGGTCAAAAAGCACCGGTAGACAAGAATTTGAATATATATACGTTATGGTCACTTGTGCACGTTATCTGTGCATTCTGGGCATAAACGGTCGACCGCCATATTTTAACCGGTCGACCGATTTAGTCCAGTTTGCACAGCTAATGTGCATTCATTCATATATATACATATATAAGAAAATTGAAGTTATACGATTATTTGAGGATAGATTTTAACATAAATAATATTACTAACATACCAAATAATCAACCTCTAACAAATGGAGCTCTTTGTGTCCAAAATAACTTCTTTTTGTTGATCACGATTTATCCCTTTGTCAGAAATCAAAACTCTATAAAAAAAATTGACTCAACATTCTCCCCCTTTTTGATTGATGACAACATAGTTATGAATCTCCCCCTGTATAAATATCCCCCTGTATATGAGTCCTGCATATATACTGTTAGCACAATTTTCTCCCCCTTTGTCATCGACAAAAAGGAGTTGTTAAATGGAGGATGTAAAAGAGATTATAAGCAACATAAAACTATTACCAAAGATCAAGAGTAACAATCACACAAAATTATAATACACATAAATCTAGTATGAATGACACTATTTAGTACAAGTGCCAGATAATATCTTTAAAGCAAAAGCTAAAGTCAAGAGTACGCATAAAAGAGATAGACTTAAAAAGGACTTATTCTGACTCCGTCTCACCCTCTTCTTCTTCTTCTTCAACAAGCTGAGATTTCCCGTGTCGACGTTCATGACTAGTTCCCGAGCTTGTACCCTCCTCTGAAGATGTCCAAGCAAAAGTAGGAGGAGCTGGGCGCTTGCCAGGGTCTGAAGCTTGCATTGAAGAAGATGATGCACCATAAGATATTGCTTCCCATATAGAAACGAAGAACGACTTAAATTTGTTAAAGCGTTTATCCATTTTTGTATCCATGCTCTTAAGTCGTGCTTCGAGAAGGAATTGATTTCGAGCAATAGTTTCAAGTGATTCTTTTGTTGAGGAAGATGATCGTAAGAGTTTAACTTCCTCAGGTTTAGGACGAGATGGACGTGATGAAGCTTCTTTATGTCCTTGTTCTTTCCATTGTTCAAAAGGCATAATATTAAAGTATGGAGCGGGAAGCTTCATTCTTGTAATCGTAGCTTTGTTGATGACTTTTGGTTTGGAAATTGAAGACTTGGGAGGTTCGATGCCACAATCAAGCAAGAGACGCATAATATACTCGTTATAGAATAAATGTGGTCTAGAGCTATCATTTACTTTCAAGATCTCATCAAAGATCATACCAATCCAATTTATACGAATACCTCCATAGATTGAGTATAATGCCTTGAAATTTTCTTTATAGACGGCATCAAAATTTGCTATTCTTGGTAAAAGAGAGTGCATAAGAGTATAGTGAAGAATTCTTGCAGAAGGCCGTAGACCCATAGACTTAGTGCTATCCTTGTCATCTTCAATAAATTGATGGCTAATTTGATTACGGACATGAACATTGCAAAAATTACTTGAAAATTTTTCACCGATAAAAGAAGAACCAAGAACGGTTGCCATCCTATCACATGAGATAAACACTTCTTTGCCACAAAAAACGGACCAAAGACAATAATTAGGATTCTCGGGCTTGTTTTTCTCTAAATTTAGGTTAGCATAGAATAACTTGATCATTAAATGGTTAATTTCTACATTGTTGTGATCAAAGTCAATTAGGTTTTCAATATCAGCTTCCTTTGCTAAACCAAGAATACGATAACTAGAGAAATATGAAAAATTAACAAAAGAACCCGGATGGATTGTAAAATCCTTCATCTCATTCCATCTTTTGACTGCAATTGGATCTATAAGCCACTTCCTGATAGAGAGATTAATTGGTTGTGTTTCGGAGGTAGAAGCTTGTTTTAATTTCTTTTGTGGAGGAGCCATTTTTGGAGAGATTGGTAGAGTATTTTAGTTTTAGGGTTATGAGAGGTTGTTGGAAAAAAATAAATGAAGAGAGGGAGTGAAGAAATAACCGCATGTACCTTTTAAAAAAACAAACAGCACGAAACCGGTCAACCGCCTTAAAATCAACGGTCGACCGTTTTCTTACAGAAGCCAAAACGGTCAACTGGTTGATTTTGGCCGGTCGACTGGTTTGCCTGTGAGGTGTTTTTTCCTTCTTTTTGCTTATATTTCTGAGTGTACACGGTCCATATAATATTTAGTTTATTCAAAACATGATATATATATATATATATAAATACGAGAATACAATCATAATATTGAAACAGATTTAATGAGAGGTAGAGAATTATGATCGGAAGTCTTTTCTTTGACATTGGTAATGCGTGGTTTCCATGGTGACTACTTTTCTTTCGCTCCTTCATTCTGAGCATAGTTTTTATCCCATGAATTTGGGCTTCTAGAGGATGAAGGTGCATGAGGCATTGGCTTGTATACGCCATGTTTGTTTGAACCACAAAAGAATGATGCCATTCTTTCTAGAAGAGATAGACGTTTCGAAGTCAGTTGTTGCTCATAATGTAGCTGTCTTTGAAGATCGATTTGATGCTTTTGATAATGATGAATCTCATTGATCTTATCTCTGGTATGGGGTGAACAAAACAACACTTTCTTTGTAGGCGTATTTCCAGGAGAATGAATGCAATGATGATGACACTTTGAATTGTGTTTTGGAGTTTCAGGAGAGTAATATTCTTCTGGCTCAGAACTTGTGACCGAAATATGGGATTTTTGAGCACACTCATCACAAATATGTGCCATAATGAACTATATATATAAACTTTTAGGTTCAGATAGGAGGTGATAAAAACAATATTTTTGTCAAGCTTATATATATATATAAAAAAATCCTATAAGCTTATGGATGAGAATTGACATGCAAACTTGGCCGTAGAAAAATTAAAAGCTCATATTCAATTTCCAAATATAGCAATAGCAAAAAATAATCCGAAAAGAACTTAAGAATATAACATTATTACTTATCAAGTTCTTTTTTAGAAATTAAACCAAGTTCTCTACGAAATTTAATGAAACTAGACTCAAGTAGAGGCTTAGTGAAAATGTCTGCTAATTGACTTTCAGTTTGGACATATTCGAGACATATTCTTCCTTTTTCGATATTGTCTCTAAGGAAATAATGACGGATTCAATGTGTTTGGTTCTGGAGTGATTTACTGGATTCTTAGAAAGATTTATAGCACTTGTGTTATCGCAGTATATAATGGAATTTGATAAATGAATATCAAAATCTTGAAGCGTTTGTTGCATGTATATTACTTGAGTACAAGCGAGAGCTGCTGATATATATTCAGCTTCACATGTTGATAGTGAAACACAATTTTGTTTCTTACTAAACCAAGAGACAAGTGATTTTCCAATAAAATGGCACGTACCACTTGTACTCTTTCTATCCGTTCGAGAGCCTCCAAAATCAGCATCACTATATGATACTAATTCAAATGGACATTCTTTTGGATAAAAAAGACCGAAATCTTTGGTATTATTAAGATAACGAATTATTCGTTTTACTGCTCGTAGATGTGATTCCTTCGGATCTGCTTGAAAGCGTGCACATAGACAAACACTCATCATTATATCTAGACGACTTGCTGTAAGATAAAGAAGAGAACCAATCATGCTTCGATAAAGTTTCTGGTCAACATTCTTACCTTTTTCATATTTTTCAAGATGTGTAGATGTACTCATGGGAGTAGTTTTACCAGATGTGTTATTTAACCCGAAGCGATTGATAAGATTTCCGCAGTATTTTTCTTGATTAATAAAGATACCATTCGGAAGTTGTTTGATTTGAAGTCCAAGAAAATATGACAGTTCTCCCATATGAGACATTTCGAACTCTTTGGTCATAATACTTGCAAATTCCTTGCAGTGTTTATCGTTTGTTGAACGAAAGATGATATTGTCTACATATATCTGGATAACTAGAATATCCTTTTGAGAATGTTTGATAAACAAAGTTTGATCGACTTTGCCTATTTGAAATCCTGAGTTAATAAGATAGCTACGTAGTCGTTCATACCAAGCACGAGGTGCTTGTTTTAAACCATACAGAGCTTTCTTAAGTTTGAACACATGGTCAGGATATTTTTCATGTACGAACAAAGGAGGTTGTTCGACACAGACATTCTCTTTGATATATCCATTGAGAAAAGCACTTTTGACATCCATCTGATAAAGTATGAAATTATGGTGACAAGCAAAAGATAATAGGATTCTAATAGCTTCTAGTCGAGCAACAAGTGCAAAAGTTTCCTCATAATCGATACCTTCTTCCTGATTATATCCTTGTGCTACTAATCTTGCTTTATTTCTGGTGATATTTCCTTGTTCGTCGGCCTTATTTCTATAAGCCCATTTAGTACCAATAACTGACTGATCAGTTGGTCTTGGAACAAGTTCCCAAACATTATTGCGCTCGAACTGATTTAGTTCTTCCTGCATGGCAATGATCCAGTAATCGTCTGTAGCAGCTTCTTTTGGATTCTTAGATTCAATATTTGAGAGAAAAGCGACATGACCCATTTGGTTGAGTTGACTCCTTGTTCTGACATGTGATGTTACTTCACCGGTTATATTTTGGGCCGGATGGTCTCTTAATATTCTTGGTGGTGATTGTAACTCACATATTTGAGGAATATTCTCATTTCTGAGTCAGAATCAATATTTGTGATGATTGGATTGTCAGTGACTATTGATTCGTCATCATCTGATATAGTGTGAGGATGCTGATAGAATTCATCAAAAGAGACATGAAGTGATTCTTCAATAGTTTTGGTTCGTTTATTAAATATACGATAGGCCTTGCTTCGTTCCGAATAACCGACAAATATTCCTTCATCGGCTTTTGGATCGAATTTGCCAAGCTGGTCTTTCGTATTTAAAATAAAACACTTGGAACCAAAAACTTTGAAGTATGAGATTTTAGGCTTTCTTTTGTTAAATAATTCATAAGGAGTATTCTTGGTAAGAGGTCTTATGGACACACGATTTAAAACATAACAAGCAGTTGCGACGGCTTCTGCCCAGAAATGTTTTGGTAAGGTGGTTCCATTCAATAATGTTCTTGCACATTCTTGTAACGTTCGGTTCTTCCGTTCTATAACTCCGTTTTGTTGTGGAGTTCTGGGAAACGAAAAATTATGGTATATACCTTTCTTTGTACAAAAATGTTCAAATTCATTATTTTCAAACTCTCCGCCATGATCATTTCTTATATTTTTAACTTTAATCCCTTTTGATTTTTGAATTCTTTTGACGAAAGATTTGAAATAATCGTAAGTGTCACTTTTGTTTATTTAAGAAAAATGTCCATGTGTAACGGGAGAAGTCATCAACAATTACAAGCACATATTGACTGTGATTTATTGACTGAACCCTAGTAGGTCCAAATAAATCAATATGTAGTAACTCAAGTGGTTGTAATGTTGATATGACTTTCTTGGATTTAAAAGATGATTTGGTCAATTTTCCTAGTTGACATGCATCACAAATGTTGTTAACCTTAAAACTTATTTTGGGTAGTCCTCTAACTAGATTGTTTTTGGCTAGCTTGTCAATAGTTCTGAAGTTTATATGACAGAAGCGTTTGTGCCATATCCATGGATCTTTATCATTAGCCACAAGACACATATCTGAATTATGATTAATATTCATATTCAGAATATATATATTTCTGTCTCTATAACCTTCGAAAACTAAATTATGGTCTTTATCTAAAATACTACACTTATTATTCGAAAAGGAAATTGTAAAACCCTTGTCACATAACTGACTAATACTAAGTAAATTGTGTTTTAAATTTCTAACTAGCATGACATTAGTAATAAGAGGTAAGTTAGATGTATCGAAACTGCTCATATCGCCTTTGCCAATGATATAGCCTTTTGAATTATCTCCAAAAGTGACGGAGCCACCATCTGAGTATGTAATATTTGTCAATAAGCTCTTGTCTCTAGTCATGTGCTTTGAGCAACCACTTTCCAATATCCACTTTCCTTTTTTCTTAAGTGGGACCTGCAAAAAATAAAATTAGGTCCATGGTACCCACTTTTTATGGGGTCCTAAGAGTTAGGTCTTAGGAGTCCAAACCCATACGGGTCTGGTATCCCCTTTATATACATAATTAATATTAAGATGCATAGTATTCATGAAATTCTGAATATATTTGTTCCTAATCAAATTGTTATTTGTTTTAGGAACCCATACTTTGATAGTCTTGATATTTTTCTTTTGAAATTTCACAACTGGTTTTGGTTTGGATTATAATAAACTAAGATTTTTCTTAGCTTTAGTTTTTTGTACTTTCTTCTTCCTTTTATTACCAAGATGTTTCTTGGTTTCTTGTTTCTTATATACCAAACCTTGTTTATCGGAAATAGATTGTGAACTTTCAATGATTTTTGTCAAATTTTCTCGACCTTTGTTAAAGTTAGAAACATTTTGAATAATGTTATCTAACTTATTTTGTAAAGTAGCCTTTTCTAGGTCCAGAGTTTTGACTTTTGCCTTAAGCTCATGCTTTTTAGTAGTGAGAGCATCATTTTTCTCTTTTTGAGTTTCAATTTCTTGACTCAAAAGAGATAATTGAGAATCAATATTAGATGATGATTCTTGAAATTTTTCAAGTTCTTCTTCTAATATTTTCTTCTCGTCTTTTAACATATCTCGTTCAAATTCTGCTCTACTCAATTCTGCTTTGGCTTCTTTTAGCTTTCGTTTCATGTCTTTATATTTGACTATCAATTCAGCATTAATATCAAGTACTTCATCAAATGTAGGAATTTGTACCTCATCTTCTGTTGCCATGAAATAGACATTTGCTTGTTCATCTTCCGTATCACTCTCACTTTCTGATGAGTCTGTATCATCCCATGTTACCGAGAATGCTCGTTTCTTTGATTTGTCCTTCTTATATCTTAATTTGTCATTTTCTGACTTCTTCTTTTGCTCTGGACAATCCTTGTGCATGTGCCCCTTTTTGTGACAGTTGAAGCATTCTATAGAGGATGATATTGGTTTATTTGATCCAGATTTCTTTCTGTTATAACGACTGGCTTTTCGCTGTTTTAGGAATTTTTTGAAACCTTTGCTATGAATGCCAGATCTTCATCTTCAAATTCTGATTCATTTTCGTCTTTTTCAGCATGGAATGCCACGTTTTTCTTTTCTTCTTTTTGTTCCTTTCTAGTCTGCAAGTTAGCTTCGTAGGACATTAGATTTCCTATCAATTCATCTGGCTTCATGACGGAAAGGTCATTAGCTTCTTCAATTGCTAATACTTTTCCTTCCCATTCACTAGTCAGAGAATGTAGGACTGTTGAGACAACATCAAAATCAGAATACTTTTGTCCTAAGCCAATAAGTGCATGGTGGATAGTTTGAAACCGTGAATACATATCATTGATTGTCTCATTTGGTTTCATTTTGAAATTGACTTTTCAGCATGGCTATTTTGGCTTGTTTAACCTTGTTAGTACCTTCATGAGTGGTTTTCAGCGTTTGCCAAATTTGATATGCAGTAGTGCAGATACTAACACGGTTATATTCATTTTGGTCTCATGCACAAAACAACATATTTATTGCCCTTGCATTTACGGCTGCTGCCGTTTTCTCAGCCGTAGTCCATTCTGAATAATCAGTTGTTGGATTCACTATTTCTTTTTGAGTAGCATTCCAGGCATCATAACTATTTGATTGCATAAAGAATGACATACGTGTTGCCCAATAACTATAGTTAAGACCATTGAAAAATGGAGGTCTTTGTGTCGATTGACCTTCCATGTAAGTGGTGTTTTGAGTCCTAATACTTGCGTTATTTGCCATATTACAAGAATATATCAAATAACTGTTTTACGGTTATATGATGGCTGTGCTCCGATACCAAATGTAAAATGCAGTGTACAAATGCTAATATAGTACAAACGGATCGTGTAATATGGAATATAATATAAATGCGGAAATAGATGATAATAGCAAAGTAAATAAAAATAGAAAAATCACACCATAGATTTTTATACTGGTTCGGAGCATCGTCCTACATCTAGTCCCAGACTTCTATCTGGTTTTCTTTTCACTACCAACTACCTCGCTTCACCCGGAGGAACAGGTTTACAACACCCGATCAGACGAACGGGATTTCACGCCTCTAATATACTGAGGACTTCAATACTTGCCTCTTACAACACCGAGGACTTCAACACTTGCCTCTTACAACACGGAGGACTTCAACAAAGATGAATATAATTGTTTGTTGACGGTATGTGTTCTTTCTAACATGGTTTTGTCACTTGTAGTACAAACTTCCTATAATCTTATCCTCAAATAGAATATTTGTATATATGAATATTTGGAAGTGAATATCGTGTTGAATCTAAAGAATGTTAAATAAATTTCAGGATTCAAAACGATATATGATAGAATATGAGCAATTTGAATGCTTGAGAGTACAAGATAGAGATCAATAGAATAGAGCTTAGAAGAATAGAAAATCGTTGTTTGGTATAATGATTTCATGATGTTTATATAAGAAATAAACAGTTGTAACCATATGTGAAAAGATACAAACAAAGGTCATGATCATTAGTGGAGAGAAAGAGAAGCAACCATTGAAGAAAAGGAAGTGTCTATACGAAGGGTTGCTTTCTGTTTGAAAATGGTCGGCAGGTCAAAAAGCACCGGTAGACAAGAATTTGAATATATATACGTTATGGTCACTTGTGCACGTTATCTGTGCATTCTGGGCATAAACGGTCGACCGCCATATTTTAACCGGTCGACCGGTTTAGTCCAGTTTGCACAGCTAATGTGCATTCATTCATATATATACATATATAAGAAAATTGAAGTTATACGATTATTTGAGGATAGATTTTAACATAAATAATATTACTAACATACCAAATAATCAACCTCTAACAAATGGAGCTCTTTGTGTCCAAAATAACTTCTTTTTGTCGATCACGATTTATCCCTTTGTCAGAAATCAAAACTCTATAAAAATTTTGACTCAACAAATACCCGATGAGGAATAAATGTGACTTGACCATCCGATAACCAATTTAATCCTAATGAGTGATAGGACAGACATGAATCAAAAGCGATTGTGATTCGATCATTCTCCAAGTTAAATCCTGGACTTAGGAGCTAATCAATCAATTAAGGAAAGTATGGTCCGACTATTTCCAAAATAACTCAAAGTCCCCAGAGTGTGGACTAGAGTATAAACACGAATTTGGTGCGATCCGATCGCCCATCAACTAACTCTTATCCCCAGAGTGTTGAAATGAGTATAAACAAATAGATGAGTGCGGTTCGACCACTAACTACTCCCTTAACTCCGACTTAAAACCGATAGAAGGAGTATAAACTCGCCAAGGATGGAGTTAGACCATCCACTATCTAACTTCCTTCATCAGCGGTTGTTAGTGACTGAATTTTTTAATCTTTCGACTTTAGTTCCGTAGGAGCGCAAGTCAGTTAACCCAAGACTAGGGGTAGGAGTATAATCACTCAAACCGCTAAATCTAACGGCATAACACTAGGGCTTGAACCTAGTGTTTTGATACAACTTGAGGCCACGACCACGTGGAGGTCTTAAATGAAAGTAAACAGACGATTATCCAAACTAACGAGCAATGAATTATAAGTACATTGAATGAAGAAGCAATAGCTCGACTACTTTAAAAAAAATTCACATAAGAGTTCATAGAAAATACAAAATTTTTATTTGCACATTAAACTTGAAAATTATGGTACAAGTTTATTCAAAAGAGGGGGTTGTACCCACATAATCACGGCTAACAAAAGAAAAACAGCTACACAAACTGTATACAAACTAAGCCAAAGTGACGACTATTTCTTTTGCCCCTTTTCTCTTTTGGATTTCTTGGAAGTGGCACCACTCAAGCTTCCGCCTGTCCTTCTCTTTAATCCTTTACCACCCTTGGCAGGAGAGCTATCAGAGGTTAGAAGGAGTTCTTCAGGAACTGACCTGCTGGGTGGAATGACTTGCAGTGAGAAAAGATGTGGATGATCGACATCCAGATCAGTGGGTTCAGCTTTAGCTTTTTTTCTCCAATAACTCCTCTCTCTCATTGAACTCCTTCAAGATAAGCTCAACGGTATGTTCAGAAGCACTAGTGATCACAATCACATCTGATTCATCTGGCAGTGGTTGTTCGTCGATTTTTTCATCATCTAGTGCTCTAATAACTTAAGCATTGGGCCTTGGAATGCCGACAACTGTCAGAATTTCAGTAAATTTCGATTGTTGATCAACATCGGCACCGCTTCTTGGAGTTTGATTGGGACTCGAAAGACCTACAGTTTCGCAGTAACACGAAAATATACCCAACTATTGAGCATGAGGAATGAAATCTCTTGAATAATGAAGAGTAGGGCGAGATGCCTATTTTCTGCTGATTCTCAGTTGTCGTCGAAGTGCTTCACTCTTGAATAGGAGTCAACACCGTTGATTGATAACCAGGTTTATTTGGATCATAGCTCAGATCTTGTCCTAGGCTAAGTGAAACTAATGCTCTGACTGTTTGAATCGAAGAGGACCTTTAAGATCAGACTCTGAACCTTCAGCGACCCTTTGCTAGAGGGTGCTAGGATATCAAAATATCGGAGCCTTTCCACGACAAGATCAAAAGGTTTATACCTACGAAGAATCTCCCATACCTACTTCTCTTCATCTAAATCAGCTTCACCAAGGGCTTTCTTCTTTATTTCAACAATATATTACCAAGCCTCGGTAAGCGACTCAGGGTTGCCCTTTCCAAGAAAACTCAAATCACGATGGATTAGGACTTTAGCATTATATTCAACAATTAAAGGGTTGAACATGTCCTTAATCTCTATCCGTCTAGTTTTTTGGCATCCTCTAAATAGGCCTTAGTTTGCTCTCTAAATTCGTTATAGCTAGCTTCGCTTACGTCATGAGGATTTCAATTTGAGCGAGTTGCTTGTCAAGTTTAATTTTCAATCCCTGGGCTTCGATGGCCTCTTCATAATATCTTTGAGACTCCTCCTGAGCTTCGAGTTTTTCTTCCTTCTCTTTCTTAAGGACTTCTTCGAGTTCCTTAATGTGACGAGAAAGAGTGTTTTTCTTTTTTGTAGTGTCCTTTTCCAAAGCAAGCACACCGCCGCAGTTGAGGGCAGCATCGAGCTTCTTTTTGAGAGCCGCTTCCAGATGACTAAGTACCTCAAATGTTTCTTTAGTACTCTTTTCTGTCATGGCTAGCTTCGTTGTTAATCCGAGATCTCATCATCGTGATGTTTAATTATGTCTTTATCATGGATCGCCTCTAGCTTGAGGCGATTTATTTCATGTTGTCTCTCAGTAGATCCCTCAGAGATTTTCTCAGCAAAATGCTAGAATGCTTTATACTGCATGAAAACATCATTGGCACATGCAAGTGAACTCATTTCAGCACTCCCTATAATTGTATGGATAGAAGGAAGATACTTTAGCCCATCAAAGCAAATTTTTAGAAAATTAACCATAAGTTCGGCCAATCTTTCCGTCGTAGAGGCCGTAGGAGCCGTAGTAGCGAGAGCTGGATCAGAAGTAGCAACTTGGAATTTACTCAACCTATGATTGTGAGGATGTCAGAACCAAATGAACATGAATAATGCTTGGCCGGCACATCAGTTTGGAGCATGGGAAGATGTTTGTTCGCTGCTATGTGCACGAAGATTGGACTAAACTTCCTGATGAGACGATCGAGATTGGGAATTGTTTAGAAGATGAAGATTTCATTGGGTGATGACTTCTTTCCCGACTGTCATCTCTTTCTCAATGTCTACTCAAGTCTAGACCACAACTAGATCCATACTAAGTTGAGGAGCCCCTAAAGCAATCGAAGGCACGAGAATGAGACATAACACCTACAAATCAAACAAGAGCGTATAAGTGACCATCAAAGAAGATAGAAGAAAATCGTGCAGTTAAGTCACATGATTGTGAGTGTCCTAAAGTCCCCTCAATGGACTAGGTACCATAGCCTTGCTCATAGGAGTTTTTTCCCCTTTGTTAGTGGGAGGAATGTGATCACCAGTCCTGATAGTAGAATTAAGCCCCTAATACTGATGTTGGGGAAGTCGTAGGTCATGATATCATTAGGGATCGAGAGATCCAAGAACCCTTCCATTGAACATTCTAAATGTTGAGAGGAAGACTCTTCTTCAACAGAGGTGATGATGAATTCGGGTTCTTTAGAGTTTTTTCTCCTTTGGAGTTTATAAGCGAGCCTTTTTGCTTTCCTTGTTGGCATATGAGATTGCACGCTTTGTGGTGGTTCGACCATAGGTGCATTGCCCGGACCTGCATCAGCATCGCCGGACTTGTTGGTTTCATCATGTCTAATTTCACCTCTTTTGCCATCATCCTAAGCTCCCTCGACTGGGGACACGACAGGGCTATTAGTGTCGCCTTCTTATTCTATAGCTTTCCTTTGTGGTGTCGCGCTTCCTGAAATCACGATGCGGCGACCTTCTTCTAACAGCCTAAAAAGAGATAACCATTCATTGGTTATAGGAGATCTGATATCCTTGTCTTCAACTGGGGTGACACGGATTGTAGAAACCTCCCTTAAGAAACTATCACCTTCTAGACATGGATGGAACCTGTAAATTTTAAAAGCATTAGTTAGTTTAGGGTACAACTTAGGCTAAAGGATGTAAAAAAAAGTGAAGACAACACTTACGTACTTCCAACCATCACCCCGCGAAGCCACGTGGACAACGAACGTGGAACCATTCATGTTTAAAGATACTGTTCCAAGCACCAGTTAGAACTAATAGCTGGGTGATAGCTTAAAGAAAGTGTAAGAAAGGCTTCTTGTCCATCATTTGAAATTGTAGATAAACCTAATGTCCTTAGGCGGTGGCGTGTGGAATAGAATATCCATAAATAGCAAGAAAGTGCCATAATGAAAAGCGTAGCTTTTCAGATGCAGTTGAGCAGGAGCTATTCCTAGTTAATTTAGCATATCTTGGATAAAAGAATAACAGGTGGAACAAATCCAACTCAGCACATAAATTTCTTGCATGATGTATACCCTTACGGGGGTAGGTGAGCTTTGTCATTCACCGTAGGGACTAAAACATATCCAAACGGAATCCCATGTTTAGAGCATAGTCTACGGAGAGTGACCTTGTCAATTTTGGTGGCTTGGGAATCCATCGGGTTATCTAGCAATACAGCACCTTCTAGATTGTCAGGGGTAGGACTTATCTCTTCCACCAAAAGGATAGGAACATCAGAGAAAAGGTCGACCAATGAAAAGAAAATCCCCGGTTAGTCAGTTTAATGATTAGGGGAAAGTCTATTGGATACAGTTGCATAATTTGACTCGACTCTTGGATTGCTATGTTGTGAAGGTTGTCAAGAACTCATCACGGCTAAATGCTTTGAACTTCTAGTTCCCATATCAACTAAACTCGGTAGATAATCGAGATTAGAAAATTTTACCCGTCCCCCATGCGAAGTGTAAATTAGTATGGCGCAGTGTTGTGCAGTGCAGTGCAGAGATAAATAGTACAGAACTAAAAGCAAAAGTAAATGATGATACTTTGAATTCCGACCAGAGTGACCATCATTACTGACCGTCTCAACTGATGTTTAGATTGATCCGCTATGTAGGCTTTGGGATCTACCATCGGCATATCGAAGTGTGAAGTCCATTATTAAAGTTCATATGTTAAGTTTTAGTTCAATTCTAAGTCCTAGGAGTTGGTCATTCAATTTCGAGTTTGATACTGGATATGCAGGTCCACTTGTTCATTATCGTCATATGTTCAATTTCAATAAGATGGTATTGGTTCTAATTATTCATGCAAATCAATTTGGATTGGTTTTCAAGTTCAATTTATGGCTTAGGGTCGGCTAACTCCCTATAGCTGATCCCTTTATACAACCGATTTCTCTCCAAAAACCCACGACCGATCCTTTTCGCAAAGCTTATAACCAGTCCCTCCTTAAACACACCAGCACCGATCCTTTTACTTAGCCACTTTCACAATTCTCCTAAAGCAAACAACTGATCCCCACTTTCACAATTCTCCTAAAGCAAACAACTGATCCCTTTTTACTTCACGAACCACCGATCTCTCTCCACATCAATAAACAACCGATCCCTCCACTTAATAATGCAACCGACCCCTTCCTCCTCAAACTTCAATACCAATCCCTTTACTTCAACATTTTCAAACTTTCCTCACATATTCACTCTAATCCCTTAGGCAACACGCAAGACTGACCCTCTCCTTCACCTACCTCCTTCTACCACTCCCTTTCTTAATCTATATGCCTTGTCTTCCTCGAACAATAATGACCATCTTCTCTCCATCTAGCTGCAAAATTACAACTCCATACACATCGAGCTCTAACCCATCCACTGACATGATCGAACCCATCATCTCGTCACAAATTAAAGGCTAAATGCAAGAGAACCTACCTAAGTGCGTAGGACACGAGTTGATCAAGAGAAGTTTTTCGATTTTGATTCAGATTAAAGATGAAGTGGTGGTCAAGAGAAAGAGAGGATGGCGAGTCTATGGAAGAAGGCGATGTTTGATTCGAAGGAATGGGATCATGTAGATGAAAGTATGAAGCTCTAAGGTAAGGGAAGGAGGGTTCGGTCTTGAAAAAAATAAAGACGAATGAAAGTAAAATGAAGTAAAGTGAAGGGTAGAGAGGGAAGTTCTAATTTATATATGAGACTAGAGGGATTGGCTTGCCTTTTCATTCTCCATGAGGCCTAAAAGATTAAGTTTCCAACATAAGAAGGGATAGGCTATGATCCCTTGACTTGGGGATCCGATCCGATCCCTATTAAAAAAAGAAGAGAAGAGAGAGTTGGGAGAGAAAAGGATCGGCTAAAGGAGAATGTATATCTATATATATATATATATATATATATAAAGAGAAAGAGCGAGAGAAGAGATCGGTTACAAAACCTATTTGCATGCAAACATGTACCTAAAAAACTGTATAAAGTAAGTAAACATAAAATGCAACGAAATTGCATATAATTCAATGAAAATTTGGCGATGACTTGTGAGTCTTGTAGATGCTTCCGGGAGCTAACAATAAGAACATGTACCTGAACGTGCATGTGTATAGTCTAAAAGTTCAATTTTTAAAATCGATAGAAATTGAATTCAAACAGAAGCTCTCAAGGTCGAGACTGGATCATATAGCCAACGCTTACTAGTCTCGTAGAACCGGACATAGATATCAACTAATGGAATATAATCCTGAATTTATACTATCAAAAATTGACCAAGTGTCATGACGGTCAAAGAGAGATACGACACTTTAGGAAAATAATTCGACGAAGGATAATGACTATTCAGAAAATTGGATGGATTTCTTTCCGATGACACTAGCTTGCTTCGATTCAAAGCACGTAATGTTCAACACAAGATATACATTAGGAGGCAAGTGTTATCTGGCATTTTGACCCGGCTATATCCAAACTAGTTGTACAAGTTAGACTCGACTGTCATCAAGGACATTAAGTCCAGAGCGATGATAGTAGGGTTCAAAAATCAAGTACAGAATACGAAGTCGTAATCGAACGGTATCAAGAGATATGTTATACAAAATGTTCTAAGTATGGAATATAGTTTAATATGGAAAATGGATCGGCTATAATCCCTCTCAATCATATGGATCGGTCCAATTCAGCCAAAAAAGTGCAATTCAATGGAAAATAATTAATATCCCGAAATTCATAAGTCCAATACATATGAAAATTTAGGAACAAGATATGGGGATCCTAGGGAGCCTACCCAAGGGATCGCATCTCAAAAGGACCAAGCAAGTAGGATCGACCCTCTTTCCTCAACAATGATTGACTAGAATCACATAACAACCACACTGCACAAAGATCGAGCAATAACTCAAGTTATACTAATATAATTGGCATGAAACTTAGAGGCTAAGCATATTACAACATGGGAAAGCTTCCATAGGGATCACACCCCTAAATTCCTCTAAAATAGGGGTCGACACTGATTCCTATTCCTTGGGATTTGGGCCATGCGATCTCTTTTATGGATCCACATGGTTTTGGAGATCCTTCTATTGAATTTTTATGGAGATATTTCGCCATCTTCCTCTATAAATATAGGCTTGATAGTTCATTTTCTGGACTTTATGCTGCTGGTTGCTTTGTACTCTATTGTAACGAAGGATTTTCATCCAATCTCTATTGTACTTAGTTTACAAAGTGATTAATAGAGCTTACTATTCAAAGTGCACGTAGGCAAACAAGGCCGAACCACTATAAGTCGTTGTGTTCTCACTATTGCTTTGATTTTATGTTATTTAATTACTCGTTTCCTCTATTTTCATTTTATATTCTTCATTTATTTTTCTACACAATTTCTATTGGGTTTTTATGCCAAAGTTTGGTGCAAACAATAAGATTTAACCAAAATTCATAAAAAGGAATGACATTTTTTCAAAGTGATGATATAACGATAGTTGCTCTACGGACACTTTTATAAACACTTACCATCTATCACTTATTCAACCAAACATCACATAACATAAGGATGAAGATAAATACAAAGGTAAGTAACAACTAACATGATGTAGAAAGCATCCTAATATTATTTACTTAAGCCTTTTTCTAACTATTTTCAAGTTACTTTACTAAACCAAGATGTGAACTTTTCAAGTGGTTACCAAGCCAACAAATCCGACACTTTTAACACATAATAATGTAAGGAAATGAAATATATTTACATCAAAACAATAAAGGTCAAAACTTTATTTATAAAGATGAGATTTTGCTCACCAATAGGCCTTATGTTTAATAATCTGCTTAGGAAGTTAGATGATTTAAAAACTTGTAATTGCTTCTACATGCTACCAAACAAGTGTACAGTAATTCATACAACTTTCATTTAACACACAGTCAATTTTTAACAAAACGTTTTTCAGTCACATTTTTTTATATTTCTTCCAAGTATATATTTTTGTAAACACATTTAAAAAAAGTTTACTAATTTTATTAAATAACAATGAATTATTTAAGCTTTTAGAATTCATTATTTAAATATTTTAAAATTAATTAAATATTCACAAACCAAAATAATAAAATTTTGGGTCGTTACATCATCTCATCCTTACAGGAAATTTCATCTACGAAATTTATCATACACACTCAAGGATACCAAAAGAACCTAAATGATATCATTAAATCAAAAAGGTACAAAGAAAATGACTTCATCACAACCGACTAGTGCATTAAAAGGTAATACAATATACAAACAACTATGACACCAACTCGGGATAAGAATCCCTAATATAATCCTCGGTTTCTCAAGTACAATTTTCAATCATCCTCACTCCACTGGACCTTAACAAGATTCACTTCTTTTGTCCTTAATCGCTTTTTATCTCGAGCAATGATACGAGTAGTTTTCCTAAGAACGATTAGGTTAGGCTGAATTTCTAAATCAACTTGTTGTGAGGGTTCTATTATCATCAAAGGTTCATGTACACACTTAAGTAAATGAGATACATGAAATACATTATGCACATCTGATAGTCTACCCATTAACTTCACTACATAAGCTTACCAATTTGGTCCAGTATGGGAAAAGGGCCAATAAATCGAGAGGAAAGCTTCCTTGAATTCCCAAACCTCACAACACTCTTCAACGGAGAAACCTTCACAAACATTGAATCTCCCACTGAGAACTCAATATCCCTTTATCTTCGATCTATATAACACATCTACCAATCCTATGCTTCCTTTATCTTTCTTTTGATATCACTAACTTCTTGCTTGCTTCTAAGATCATGTCGGGCCCAAGGACAATTCTATCACCAGACTCAACCCAACATAAGGGAGAATGGCATGGACGACTATATAGAGCCTTGAAAGGGGACATGCCGATACTGGCCTGACAGCTGTTGTTGTAAGTGAACTCGACCAACGGTAAATGATCTGCTCAAGAACCTCCAAAGTCGAGAATGCATGCTCGTAATAATCCTCCAAGATCTGGTTCACTCTCTCCATCTGACCATCAGTTTGAGGATGGTAAGCTATACTAAGACTTAGCACGGTCCCTAAGGCAGTTTGCAATTCCTTTCAGAATCTGCTAGTGAACATCGGGTATCGGTCACTTACACTACTATAAGGAATACCATGAGGTCTCACAATCTCCTTCACATATAAATTTACCAGGTTTTTAGCAGTCCTAGTCGGCTTAACATGAATGAAATGAGCATTCTTGCTCAACCGATCGACTATAACCCAATACCTTTGTTCCCTCTTCTCGATCTAGGAAGTCCATTAATAAAATCCATAAAGATCTACTCCTACTTCACTTCGGGATCTTAGCAGTCCTGTAGACTTCTATTGGTCACTTTTAACCTGCTCGCAGTTTGCACCCTGACCCACAAAGATCAAAATTCATCCCCTTCCACCAGAATACTCTCTTCATATCCATGAACATCTTGGTCACTCCTGGATGGAAAGATAACCTTGAACGGTGACGTATGGCTAACATTTCTCTTCTATGACCATTAACATTCGGGTCATAGATATGCCCATTCATTCTTAATACGCCTCGGGGATCAATCTTAAAACTAGGAACAATACCATCTTGAACATCCTCTTAAGTCGGGCTAAAATAGGGTCTCCTTCTTGACTAACCGTAATCCTTTCCATCAGTACTTACTTGACTTCTAAGTTAGTAACCATCGCAGCATTCCTACTCAATGCATCTGCAGCAGCATTTGCTTTCCCAAGTGTGTACAGAATTTCCAAATCAAAATAAGCGAGAAACTCTAGCCATCTCTACTACCTCAAATTCAAATATTCTTGGGTAAAGAGATATTTTAAGGACTCGTGGTTCGTGTATAACTCAAGCTTTTCACCATGAAGATAATGCCTCCATATCTCAATTGCAAAGACAACAACTAAAAGCTCCAAATCATGCGTAGCGTAACTTTTCTCATGCGGTTTCAGCTATCGACTCGCATAAGCAATAATATTCCTGTGCTGCATTAGAACTGCTCCCAAACCAGAATTACATGCACCCTCATATACTGTTAAACCTCCCTTCCCATCAAGAATGGTCAAAACAAGAGTGCTAGTCAACTTCTCTTTCAATTCCTTGAATGCTTGGTCACACTTAGGCGTCCATACAAACTTAACATCTTTCTTGTCAACTTTGCAAGATGAAAAGAAATCTTCAAGAAATATTTGATGAACCTACGGTAAAAACTATCCAATGTTAAGAAACTTCTAACTTCCGTCAAATTCTCAGGCTTTTTCCAGTCTTGAATAGCAACAACTTTAGCTGGGTCCACTGATATGTCTTCTCTCGAAACAACATGCCCCAAAAACCTAAATTCAAATTTCCAAAAATGGCACTTAGCAAATTTTGCTTTCAACACATGGCTCCTTAAGGTATTGAGTACAACTCAAAGATGACTTGTGCTCCTTCTTCGTTTTTGAATAAACAAAAATTTCATCAGTAAAGATGAGGACAAATTTAGTAAAAACATCTTGGAACACTCGTTTCATTATGTCCATAAAGAAAGCAGGTGCATTAGTCAGCCCAAATGACATAACAAACCACTCGTAGAAACTATTTCGAGTCCTAAAAGCGGTTAAGGGCACACTCTCCTCTGCTATCCTTGATTGGTGAAAACTGGTAGCAAGATGCAATTGGGAAAATATTCGAGCATTGTGGAGTTAGCCAAACATGTCGTTGATCCTTGGTAAAGGGTATTTATTATTGATAGTCCTTATTCAACTCTTGATAGTATACACATAATCTTAAATAACAATTCTCCTTGGTTACAAAGACATGTCGATCCCCAACTATAAGTACTGCATCTTATCAGTCTCTTCCGCAATAAGTCGAATGTTTGGCTTTCTAACTCTCTCCTTTCGTTTAGGTCCAACATTTGTGGAGGTTGAACAATAGGTTTGGTTCCTGGAATCTTATTAATTCAGAACTATACTTCACGGTGGGGAGGTAAACCTTGCACTTTATTGAAAACATCCATGAAATCCTAAATGGCTGGCATATCCCTAAGCTGCTTAGCTACTTTGAGCGAATACAGAACACTATTCATCAACTTGTTTGGCTCCTTGCAAAATATATCTACACGAACATCTCTAGTATCTTCGACTCATACAACCCTTCGATCATAACCACAGATTGCTATAAAATTAGATAACTAATCCATTCCTAACAACACTAAAAAACCGATGAACCTAAGAACAAACAAATTAAAGGGAAAGGAATAGTTTTGATAAGAAATAGGTGCATGTAAACACATAGTATCTAGATTTGTCAGATCCCCAACAAGGTTCGACACAAAAAGGGGATTACTTAAAAGAATGGTTTTAATGTTAAGTCTATCAATGAGATCAACTGAAACCAAACTATGGGAAGCACCCATATCAAATAATATCCTAATACGAAGATTACGGATAGGTAATGTACCTTGCAACACCTACTTACCCGTCTGTCCTGAAGTAATGGATAGTATTTCCTCAATAGCAAAAGCTTGTCCTTGCGACCCCTTCTTTTGAAAAAGGCACTCAATCTTTATGTGTCCTTGCTTGTTACAATTATAGCAGATTGGATCGCTAGGAGGGTTAGTGCATGATTTGCAAAGTGACCCATCTTCTTTTCCTGTGGCTTCTTTTATGTTGGAGCTCCACCTTTGGATTTCTTTTCCTGACCACTACTTCTTTGCTTTGCACTTGAAATTTGGCTTTCCTCCAACTGGTATCATTGATAAAGGCTTGGCATTAATTGTTGGCACTACTCCCTTCTGGACTCATTCCTTAATATCAAGGGCTTTGAACCTCAAAGCCATACTGGTAAGGCTGGTGAATGTACCCGTAAGATAGTTGGTCATTTCTTTTTGGAACTCATGTCACGTTCCATTCATAAACATTTCATTCTTTTTAAGCGGTGTGTCTATCAATCCAAGTCCAAAACGGGATAATGCATTAAACTTGTACTTATACTGTGCCACCATCATATCACCTGCTTCAAATCCAAAAAATACGTAATCAACCTTGTTCTTCCGGCTTCTAGGGTAAATTGTGCGTCAGAGACTTCCCTAAATAGTACCTAAGAGAACTCCTACACTGGGGTATTAGCCGTTACAAAATCCCACCAGTCCATTGCCGATTTTTGAAGTTTTCACAATTCTAACACATGTTTCTCTACATATTCCGACCTAAGATCTCTAAATATCCTTTCACAGGACCTAAGTCAATTTTGCACTTAGAAAATATCCTCAAGACCATAAAATGATTTCCCGTCCAAAAGTGGTGCAATTCTTGTTAGGAAATCAAATCTACGGTTTCGATGACAACAGTTGTACAATGGAAATCGAATGTGCGTATATATTTCTATTTACAGGTACTTGCTAGAGTAACATCAGTAGAAAGACAAAAACAAGGCTTAAAGAACACTACAAGAGCCTGCAAGTCGATAGGATCAATGAAGCAACAAGACAAATGCATAAAGTAAACATGCATAGTTTCCAAACGTCTGGGTGCACTAGCCAGACGTCTGGAGAAATCCTTTGGAATAACAAAACAGACAGGATCAGACATCTGGTTGATGCACTTAGACATCTGAAAGGCTACTGTATACAAAAAATATAAAGCCAGACGTCTAAAACAAATACTAGACATCTGATTTCGAACTTGAAATTTAAATTCAAATTACAACTGCCACATTTGAATAGACATCTTCGCTTCTCTTTGCTGCAACTCTTCATCACCATCAGAAGCAACTGCAGAGCACTTATTGATGGATGCAACTACTCAAGGAATCTCTCTACAACTATATATAACATCAAGAATCAAAGAGAAGAACTTACTTTACTTACTTGAGCTCTTTACTTACACACTCTCTTATATACTTGATCTCTAGCAATCTATACTTGTATTTCACTCTTCCATATATTCAGATCTCCTCAATCAATACTCTTTAGATACATACATACATACGTACATACATACATACATACATACATACATACATACATACATACATATATATATTGAAAGCATTTGTGCTTAATTGTCAATATCCGTGTTATAGAAAACATACTTGACAAGAACAAGTTATTGTAACCAAGCCTATTCCTCTGGATGAAGTGAGGGTGTTTGATAGTCGATTCTGAAGGGGAGCTTCAGGACTGGATGTAGGACATGAGGTCTGAACCAGTATAAAATCCTGGTGTGCTTATTCTACGTTTACCTAGATTAATTTTGCCTTAGTTGCATCATATATTTTGTCACATATACTTGCATATACACTACACGATCCATCCTATAGACTTTCAGTTGGTATCAAAGCAAGGTTTGATCAACGTACAGTAACACGTTTTTGAATCACTTTAATATGACAAGTATTTTTCAAGAAGGACAATCAACAGCACGACCCCACTTTTTAATGGCTCTAACTATGCATATTGTTCAACACGTATGAGAATTTTTATGGAAGCTAATGGACTAGAAATTTGGTCACCCACTTAAGATATATATGAAGCACCTACTACTACTATGAACACATGGACCGATGCACAAAAAAGGGCAGCTTCTGATAATATCAAAGTTATGAATGTTCTATTTTCCTCACTAGATAAAAATGAATTTTCACATGTCATGTTATGTAATAGTGCATTTGATATTTGGCGTACCTTACAAGTTACACACGAAGGCACAAACAAAGTTAAACAAACTAAGATTTCAGTTTTACAAAATATATTCTCATCATTTAAAATGAAACAAAATGAATCTATAGTTGACATGTACTCTAGATTCCAAACCGTTCAACATGATTTAATGGCACTTGGAGTCAAATTCATAAATTTTGATTTAGTATCTAGAATACTCAATTCTTTAAATCCAGACTGGGAAACAAAAGTATTAGCTATCGAAGAAGCTAATGATCTCTCAACACTCTTAGTTGAAGAGTTGATAGGAAATTTAATGTCCTATGAAGCTAATCTACAGGCACGAAAAGAGCTAAATTTGAAAAAAAGAACATAACATTCCCAGCAACAAATGAAGACTCTGACTTGGACGAAGAAGAAATTGTATTTATTGCCAAAAACTATAACAAATTCAAGAAGTTTAGGAAAAATGACTAAATTTCAGAAAGGAGGATAATCAAGCTCAACAAATCAAACATCAATCAAATGCTATGAATGTGATCAATTTGGACATATGAAGAAAGACTGTCACAAGCTCAATAATGATAAAAAAAGAATAAATTTGAAAAATTCAGAAAGAAGAAGGCTTTCAAAGTAACATGGGATGACTCGGATTCTTCATCATCATCATCATCATCAATAGTGACGGAAAATAAGCTATTTTCTGCTTTATGGCACAAACTGATAAGGTATGTCTCGAACTTAGTTATGACGAATTATTGGAACTTAGCATGGAAATAGATGATAAAATTAGACAAATTAAAAAATTGAACAAAGAACATATTGCCAAAATAAATAGATTAGAACTTGAAGAAAGAATGTTAAAAGATGAAAAAAATTATTTTAGAAGAGGAACTAGAATTATCTCAAGAAAAAAATTAAAAATAATTTGGTCGAAAATAAGGCTATTACTAGTGATGTTGATAAAAACAAAATTAGAAAAGGACAACTTGTTAAAAGAAAATGTTAACTTGAAGAGTAACATTGAAATATAGAAAATTTAAAATTTAAGATTAAAAGAAAAATTAGATAAAATTACAAATAATGTTTCAAATTTAATAAAGGAAAATAGGATTTGGAAAATCTTATCAAAACTTCAAAACCATCAGGTAATAGAAATGGAATAGGATTTAAAAATACTCCTAAACAAAGAGGGAATGGTATTAAGAAATATAGTTGTATTTATAAAAAGACAAAAAGTTCACCTAAGTCTAATATGAATATCAAAAATATAAAAATTTGGATTCATTAGACAAATAATAATTTGATTAGACAAAAACATATTAATAACTTCTTAGAAAATGTATTCTATAATAAGAATTATATTCATAAAGGTACCAAACCTTTTTGGGTATAGCTACCCACTTCTCCTAACATATAGGACCCTAACAAAGTATATGGGTACCAATTAAAACATCTTTTATTTTGCAGGTACCCAAAATAAAAAAATAAGGAAAAATGGATACTATATAGCGGATGCTCCAAGCATATGACCGAAAATTCAAAAATGTTATCAAATATAACATACATCGATGGTGGAACGATAACTTTTGGAGATAACTCAAAACAATATGTCATGGGCATTGGAGAAGTCATCAGCTCTGGTATTTCTAACTCTCATATTATTTCAAATATTTTATTAGTAGAAAATATAAAACACAACCTACTAAGTATTAGTCAATTATGCGATAAAGGTTTTCAAATCAATTTCGAAAAAAATAGATGTAATATTTTCGATAATAACAAACAACTTATATTTGAGGGTTTTAGAAACAAAAATATTTATATCTTAAACATGAATATAAATAAAAATTCAAAATTGTGTTTAACCGCCATACATGACGGTCCATGGCAATGATATAAACAATTTTTTCATATTAACTTTAAATATATTAATAAATTAGCAAAATATGAGCTAGTTAGAGGTTTACCTAAAATAAATTACAAAGTAGGAAATTTATGTGATGATTGTCAAATTGGAAAACTAAAGAAAGGCTCTTTTGAATCTAAAAATAATATTTCTACAAAACAACTGTTAGAATTATTACATTTTGATTTATTTGGTCCAACGCAAGTACGATCTATAAATCACAACAAATATGTTTTCGTAATAATTGATGATTTTTCAAGATATACATGGAATTTATTTTTAAAACATAAAAGTGACACCTTTGGTATGTTTAAAATATTTGCTAAAAGAATTAAAACATAAATGGATTTGAAAATTAAAAATATTTGAAGTGATCATGGTGGAGAATTCAAAAATGATCTTTTTACTAATTTTTGTAATAAGAAAGGAATAAGTTTTAATTTTTTTTTTCCTCGCACACCTCAACAGAATGGTGTAGTAGAAAGAAAAATTGTACGTTACAAGAATGTGCATGAACACTATTAAATAGTTGTGGTCTACAAAAACATTTTTGGACTGAAGCTATTGCCATAGCTTGTTATGTTTTGAATCGAGTAACTATATGTCCTATGACAAAACAAACTTGTTTTGAAATATTTTTTGGAAGAAAACCTAAGTATCATACTTTAAAACTTTCGAATCAAAATGTTTTATATTAAATACAAAAGATATAGGAAAATTTAACCCGAAGGTCGATGGAGGAATCTTTGTTGGATATTCGGATCGTAGTAAAGCATATAGAATTTGTAATAAATGAAATAACACTATTGAAGAAAGTTTACATGTTTCATTCGATGAAAATCTTCTTAACCATCATACTAATGATGATGAAGAAACAATTCCAATAACAAATACAACAAGTTCTATTAATAATGAGACAAATGCGCAAAATAATACATTGATATCGCCTCCTGGAATTCTTAAGGATCATCCAAAAAATAATATCATTAGAGATCTCAATTCTAGAGTAACTAGAAATCAACTTAATCAAATAAGTCATATAGCATTTGTGTCAAATTTTGAACCAAAAAATTATGAAGAAGCTTCAAATGATAATTTTTGGATAATGGCCATGCAAGAAGAATTAAATCAATTTGAACGAAATAATGTTTGGGAATTAGTACCAAGACCAGAAGATCAAATGGTTATAGGAACAAAATGGGTATTTAAAAACAAAGCAGATGAAAACGGAAATATTGTTAGAAATAAATCACGTTTATTTGCTCAAGGCTATAATCAAGAAGAAGGTATCGACTATGACGAAACCTTTGCTTCAGTAGCAAGATTAGAAGCCATAGGTACATTACTCGCTTTTGCAAATCATCACAGTTTTAAAATATTTCAAATGGATGTCAAAATGCCTTTTTAAATGGTTTTATTAAAGAAAATGTATATGTTGAACAACCTCCATTGTTTGTTCACAAAAAATATTCCGACCATGTTTTTAGATTTCAAAAAGCATTATATGGATTAAAACAAGCCCCCCGTGCTTGGTACGAACGTCTTAAAAATTACTAATTACATCTGGTTTTCAAATAGGCAAAACAGATACAACTTTATTTATTAAACGAGAAAATAACGATATTTTAGTTGTACAAATTTACGTAGATGATATTATCTTTTGTTCAACTAACGAAAACCTTTGTAACCAATTTTTAAATATTATGAAAAATGAATTTGAAATGTTTCACATGGGAGAATTAAATTTCTTCTTAGGTTTACAAATAAAACAACTTGAAAAATGTATTTTTATTCATCAAGAAAAATATTGTAACGATCTATTACGTCATTTTAAAATGGATAAAACTTCAAGCAAACCAACACCGATGAATACTAGTGTTCACTAGAAAAGGATGATAATGGAAAAGATTTCGATGAAAAATTATATCATAGCATGATTGGTTCCTCACTCTATTTGATGGCTAGTTGACCCGATATTATGATGAGTGTATGTCTCTGTGCCCGATTCAAGTAAAACTAAAAGAATCTCACCTAAGAGCTTTTAAACATGTCTTACGATATCTATCTAGTACTAGAGATTACGGTTAGTTTTACCCTAGAGGATCATCCTTTGGACTAGTTTTATATAGTGATGCAGATTTCGGTTGATGTAGAACAGATCGTAAGAGTACTAGTGGAACATGTCACTTTATTGGACAATCATTATTTTCATGGTTTAGCAAAAAGAATTTTTTTTTCTCCGTATCTACTTGCAAAGCCGAATATATTTCAGCAGCTTTAGCATGTGCACGAGTGATATACATGCAACAAAGTCTTACGGATTTTGGCAAAATTATCAATAAATCACCAATATATTGTGATAACACAAGTGCAATAAATCTATCAAAAAACCCTGTAAATCACTCGCGAACTAAACATATAGATTTACGACATCATTTTTTATATGATAATGTTAAAAAAGGAATTATTTCATTAGAATATGTAAAAACCGAGAATCAAATAGTAGATATTTTCACAAAACCACTAAATGAACAAATTTTTGTTAAACTGCGACGCGATTTAGGAATATGCTCTCTTAATGATCTTATAAATTAATAACCACACCATCACTTATCCTATGTTTAGGTAAAAAGATTTCTATCCATAAATTATAATTGACAAATCCTTCTCCTTTAGTTTTTTAGTTAGTTAGTTTCTGAAAATGATCTATAAATAGTTTTTGAACTTATATATAACTCTTTATACAACAAAAAAAATATATACATTTCATATTTTTACAACAAAATATAATCATGTCGTCTGAAAATTCTCACCTATCCTTCTCGACACCTACAACGGATAGTTCAGCAGATACACCACAACGACGTCCTACCTCCACGCCAAATCAGGAACCGACGTATAGGTGGTCCTATTATCACATAGGATTAACTCCCGATAACAAGAAGTCCAAACGATCTTTATTTGTTTCACCTTACATCAAGGAGAAAATTGATGAAATACATCACTATCAAAAACAACAAATAGATCTACAACGAGAATTATATTTTGAACCAAAGTCACGGCACGACGACTAAGCTTTTTGGAACAAGTAGCGATGAATTTCTGTAATTCACGGAAGAAGGATGTCCACGAACCACTTCCAATTACTTGCATATCTTTGGATCCCTCATCCTTGTATCGTACACCTTTGGACCCTTCACCAAGGAGATTCTTTGGTTCGTTGAGAACCCATGAACGTGGAAATATATGGTCTCCACTCAAACCATGAAGGGATGACAAGTTAGATGATCGCAAAACTCCATCGCCATCTAAATAGATTAAAATTATTCTTTGAATTTGTAACAACGTATATTTGTAATTCTGGTTCATAAAAATAATACTACATTTTTCTCAAATAATAGAAGGTCGAGAAATAACCAACACCCTTTAGAATTAGTCTAATTTTAGAAAGATTGGTTATTCCAGACGTCTGGATATGGACCTCAGACATCTGACACTCTATTATACCACATTTTTTACATAATTGTGCATTGTCAGACGTCTGATAGAACTTTCTAGACGTCTGAACATTGTCTCTGCTTAGTCAAAATAGATACCATACTATTTTAGACATCTGAACTATGAACCAGACATCTGAATAAAGTCTCTGCCACCAAATTATAAAAAATCGATCTATTTCAGACGTCTAGTATTTACACCTGTTGTTTGAAAAATCTCTCTGACTATCAATTTTAAAACTCGACCAAATTCAAACGTCCACCAAACCAAACCAGATGTCTAACTCCATCTACCAGATAACGACTATTTCTTTTATTCCTTTTTACTTTGTTTCATTTTATCCTTCGATCGATAACGATTTTTTGCAAAATTTTCTTCTTCCTTCAAACTTAAACGATTTAATGCCTCCTAGAACTAAAAACCCTAAGATATCCAAAAGAAAACAAGACCGACCAACTTCCTCAAACCCTCAAGTTTGCTCAGATGATCCCTGAACGGTGGATGAATCGAGCATCACACTCACTCAAGAGATATGAGGATATACAGAAGGAGAAACTTCACACAGGTATATTTTATAACTTACTCAAGTTTCCAATGTACGATTTGGATGAAATGCGTGAGAATGCTGGTTTAGAAACACTGATTTCTTTCACTCCCAATGACATCCAAATTGATCAGCTGGCTATTTTTCTTTTCTACGCAAATTTGGATAGCATGGAGGTATGAAACACTGAAAATGAAGGTAATTGGCTATGGTCTAGCGTTTATGGCAACATGATTAGATTCACACCAGAAATAATAGGCAGAATCTCGGATGTTCTGACATAGGCGAAGGTTTATATAATATTCCCGATATGCATTTCAAGCCAAGGAACAATATAACACATCAAATATGGAAGGATAAAATGCCAAAATTTGCATCCAAATATCTACGACCAAAGGCAAGACTTCTTACTTGAATGATCATCAACACTATCATTCCTCTTCTAGGAAGTCATGAGCAGATAACGAAGTTAGAACACAAAACTTTATATGCTCTATTCAACGGAACAAGGGTGAATTAGGCCAAATTTATATTTGACGAGCTCAAACATTTTTGGACTCGATCACGCCCATCTATTATCTACCCCACATTCATCATGACACTTCTACATGCTCACAACATCCCTTCCTACTTATCCACTTTTGAAGAAATTTCTTCAAAATATGCTTCCACGAAGTTTTTCTCACTAATGCATCTACCGGAAATTCCTCCGGAATTCATATCTTTTGAAGATTGGACGCACAATCGTCAAGTCAGACAAGCTAGGCCTCCACCTCAACCACACCATGAGCCATCACAAGAGGAGGAACAACATCGTGAGACAACTCCTCCCCTCCTCCTGCACCATTTGATTATACAAGCCAGGATCAAATTTTGGAAACTCAACCATAGACAAATCCAAATGAAAGCATTCGAGATCTCACTCTTCAAAATCAACATATCTTGTCTCGAAATCAAAAAGTTTTGGCTAAGCGTATTGACAGATTTGAAACATCTTTTGCCACACGCCTAGCAACATTGAAGCATCACTTTCAACTGTATTGCGGTTCTCAAAGAGGTTCTTTAAAGGGTTTATGTTCCAACACCCCCTTCCGACGATTGGCCAACCCAAGTGCCTTTCCTTCCTTCGAATTATTCAAAAAAAATTGAGGAGAACGAACCTCTAAAACAAGCTCCGACATCTCCTACAGAGCGACCTAGCTCTTTCCAAAAAGAAGATAAAGGAGATGATAAAGAAAAGGCTTCCCTAAACGACTCATAGATTTTTAGGATTTCATCTTCTGTACAATTGAAAAAATCTATGTAGTCAGTTACAATTATTAATGAAATTCTCTTTTGGTGTGTTATCTCGGTATATATCATTGACGATTGGTTAATGTTTAACATTTAAAAGTTTGATATCCTTTTTGATAATGCCAAAGGGGGAGAAATATATATACACACACAGAGATATATATATATATATAAATAATAAGCACATATTCACGGGGAGATTTATAAATTATATATAAGTACATTATATAGTTGTCATCATCAAAAAAGGGAGATTGTTAGGAAATCAAATCTACAGTTTCGATGACAACAACTATACAATGGAACTGAATGTGCATATATATTTCTATTTACAGGTACTTGCCAGAGTAACATCACTCGAAAGACAAGAACAAGGCTCAAAGAACATTACAAGAGACTACAAGTCGATAGGATCAATGAAGCAACAAGACAGATGCACAAAGTAAAAATGCACAGTTTTCAGACATCTAGGTGCATTAGCCAGACGTCTGGAAAAATCATCCGGAATAACAAAACAGACAGGATTAGACGTGTGGTTGATGCACTCAAACGTCCGAAAGACTACTGTATACAAAAAGATTATAAAGCCAGACGTTTGAAACAAATACCAGACGTCTGATTTCAAAATCGGAATTTAAATTCAAATTATAACTGCCACATTTGAATAGACATCTTCGCTTCTCTTCGCTGCAACTCTTCATCACCATCAGAAGCAACTGCAGAGCACTTGTTAATGGATGCAACTACTTAAGGAATCTGTCTACAACTATATATAACATCAAGAATCAAAGAGAAGAACTTACTTTACTTACTTGCACTCTTTACTTACATACTCTGTTATATGCTTGATCTCTAGCAATCTATACTTGTATTTCACTCTTCCATGTATTCAGATCTCCTCAATCAATACTATATATACATATACATATATATATATATATATATATATATATATATATTGGAAGCATTTGTACTTAATAGTCAATATCCGTGTTATAGAACATATACTTGACAAGAACAAGTTCTTGTAACCAAGTCTATTCCTCCGGGCGAAGTGAGGGTGTTTGATAGTCGAATTCCGAAGAGGAGCTTCGGGAGTGGACATAGGATGGGAGGTCTGAACCAGTATAAAATCCTGGTGTGCTTATTCTATATTTACCTAGATTGATTTTGTCTTAGTTTCATCATATATTTTGTCACATATACTTGCATATACACTACATGATCCATCCTATAGACTTTCAATTCTTGCATAAAGTCATGAAGTTCATAAGAGGTTGAACCTGCGCAACCACTTCCTCTACGGGGCCTACAGTTGGCACATTTCTACCGCTTTGCCATTTGTAGTTGTGCTAGTTCCAGATCCACCCCTTCCTCCTCTTTTTGTATACACCTTCTGTCACCTGGAGAGATAACATGTATCTTTAGAACATAAGAACATGATAAAAATAGTTTTAAGGAAACAACACTAATGGTTCTAAAACGAGACATCAGAGGATAGGTATTATTATTATAAAAATTACAAATATGATCTCTTAAGATTTAGCCATTCTAGGGCATCACTTTCCCTATCTCTAATGAGTTGTACTCTAATCAGACTAAGATGTTTGCTCAACTAAAGCTCTGATACCAACTGTGAGGGCCCACCTTTCTGACCCTAAGAATGACACTTGGCACAGCCTCGGTGTTCATACGCCATTACCCAAGCATTTGAAAGATGAGTTTCGTGGGGTAAAATAAAAGAACATATTAGAACAGAATTGAAGTCTCACATTAGAGCGGTTACATATAATACAAAAATAATACAGTACATTAAGTTATACCCAACATAGGGGAATTGTATCGATCCCTGAGGGTACACTCAAAGTATGGCACTCTTTTTTATCTACATAGACCCCGATTCTAGTATTGTTCCAGAGTTCCTATGCGTCGTATTGAAATCTCCATATATGTCCTAAAGTAGCAATTCAACTTCTGTGGATCCATCGCTTAGACCCAAAAACACATATGCGACTATGCAAAACAACCTTGCAAAAACGAAATTAACATTAAGACAAGCCAACACAAGAAGTCGCAAGACCCTATGATGCATACATAAGGATAGGTACCGATCCTCAACCCTAGGAGATCCTAGTTCGAAATTTTTTAGAGGACTTTGACTTCTTTATGAGGATTTATAGGCGAAATATTAGTGAGATATTTAGTCATATACCTCTATAGATACATGGGTGATGCTTCATTCTTGGGATCTTTAAGCTATTGCTACACACAAACTCCATTGTACTCTAGGATCCCTACCGATCACTCCTACTTGTAATCACAAAATATAGTGCAAAAGCAATAAAATCATTCAAGTGGACTAGTCAAAGCTTGTCGAACCAGTATAAATTTGTGTGTGCTTGTTTTCTTTTTGATTTCTGTTACCATCAAATTTCCTTTCGACCATGTCGAAATATTATTGAATAGAAGGCAAAGAAGAACAAGAGAGAAAAGCACCAATAAAACCTTTCGAAGAAGTCGAAGGGATGCAATAGCTAAAGAATAAAAGTATCAGAACCTTTTGAAGGGGACGAAAGAGTTGAAAGCATGCTTCCGCATCAATGAACACATTTCGAAATAGGTGCTTCCGCAAGCATGAAGACCTTTCGAAGGAGTTAAAGAAACAGCTTTTGAAGAAAATTCATAACAAACTTTCAAATGCGTGCTAAAACTTTCGAAACAAAAGATTTTGCCATCACTCAAGTCAATCCCAAAGTACACCATGATCGGAATAACCCTTTCGAAAGCCAAACCAAGCCTTTTGAATTGGTCAAAGCCTTAGTTATACAGGGAAGGTTTCGCATCAAGTCGCAAGCATATGTTTAGAAGCTACAAACAACGTCAAAATCACCATCATTTCAACATCTTCGAAGCCTTGGGAAGAAACCTATCGGCAGAGGCTATTACAAAGCAACATAAAGAAGAGAAGGCGCAACTGCCCCTTCTGAGGCAATTGTGTCCTTTTGAAAGCATTAAAGAGAAGAGTGCAAGAGCCAAAAGAGTTGGAAGGCATCTGAAGCCACCTTTCGACCATGTTGAAAGCACTAGATTGAAAGGTGCCAACCTGCATCTATAAATAAGACCCAATGGGACTGGTTTAGGGGGTTCGAATTCAGTCATTCTACACTTGTACTTTCTTAATTCTAGAGAGTTGTCAACCGTAATTTGTAAATTGAATTAAGGAAAGTTGATAAATAAAAGCTTTGTTGGGTTACGAAAGGGAAGTCTTCAATATTCTTGATTAATTTGTTGATTTGAAAGTTTTTATCATATCTATCGTGTTTTACAGGTGTCGAACACATCGAAAAACCACTTCCGACTTGGTCGAAACTTTATGTTACAAGTAACTTCAATTACTGACTTCACACCACCTTCCGATGAACATCTACTTTTGAGTGGTTCAAAACCTTAGCCTAAACTAGTTTTACTTTTGATTCTAATCCAAATCTAAGATACTTAAGACTCCAGCTTTCGACAGGTCGAAACCATCCAAAATTGGTCATAACCTTGAATCTATGAGCCATCCATTAGGCTTCCACAATTACTTCGGAAGGGCTATTTCGAAGGGGTAATCAAGCTACTTCATCCAGTTCGAAAGACCAACAACACGGGAACTTAATCCTTTCGATTGAGTCGAAACGTTAATAGAAAGGAAAGCTATCATAACAAGAACCTATTCGAATGGGTGAACTAAAAGGATTATCTACATCTTTCCTTCTTCCACTCAACCAAAATAAATAAAAAAGGACCAACCTTGTCTTGAAAACAACTTTGGGGTGTTGACAAGTTTTCTTGTTAACATTTTGGCGCTAGATGGAAGGCTCGAACCTCCGACTTCATGAAGAGCGCAATCTAACACCATCCATAGAGAATGTCTACTTGCTAACAAAGGATGAGCTCAATTATTGGCCATCGAAGAAAAAGAGACCAAAATACGAAAGAATTTAAGGGAATCCTAATGTCCTTTCCATATGATGAATGTACATAAGACTAACCAATGCAGAGTCTTGAAAAGGATGATAATTAGCTTTTTTCGTCAAGGAAAAATTAATGAGTTTGTAAAGAAAAACTGAATAAGATCAATAAAGAGCTACTTTTCTAAAGAGAATCTACATGGTTCGGAGTGAAATGCTCATTTTATTTGGACATTAACTTAAACAATCAAAACCTCTATCCGCGCCGAGTTGGCTAAGGCAGTCCTAGAGGGAGGGGTGTAAGCCTTTAAACGTGTCATGCTATGGCTAAGTTAAAGCATCGACAATCCCTTAGCCATGCCTCTGGTCAGATCAAGGCACCTTCTTGAGGGAGGAGTGTAAGCCTTTAGCCGTGTCATGCTATGGCTAGGTTAAAGCATCAATAAGCCCCAGTCCGCGCCACGCTATGGACAGGGTAGGGCACCTCTTGGAGGAAGGAATGCAAGCCTTTATCCACGACATGCTATAGCTAGGTTAAAGTATTGACAAGCCCTTGGTCGTGCCTTTGATTAGGTCAAGGTGCCTCCTAGAGGATGGGTAAGTCCTTGGTTTTAGCCTCTAAGAATGGGCTAACCAAGAGGACCAGACAACAATGGACTAAGATGTCCAAACCCGAGAAAGCAACATATCTACAAGGGATTAAAATGTCCAAACCCGAGAAAGCGGCATATCTACAAGGGACTAAGATTTCCAAACCCGAGAAGTGGCATATCTATAGCAGACTAAGACGTCCGTGCCCGAAAAGTAGCATATCAAATGATGGATAAAGACGTCCTAGCTCAAGAAGCAGCCAATCAAACTGTGACAACATACAAGGCCTAAAGGGTTTATATATGTCGAAAAAGACAATAGCTAAGGAATAGAAGAACTCTGTTTATTGATACCCGAATCTAGGTTACAAGACTCTCATTTTGAAGTTCATCTATTAGTACCCGAATCAGGGTTCCAGATCTTTATCAATCACTTACAGCCTTTATCATACCCAAATCCGGGTTTCGATACTATTGCTTAACTTCACTTTAGTGCCCTAATCTAGGCTTGAGATTTCTATATGGATTCCTGATTATCCACAATTAATGCCTAAATCTGAGTTGAAGACTTCTATCAAAAAATCATTATTATGGTTTTTTGGTTATCATCTACAAAATACTTGAATCTGAGCTTCAAGTTTCTTAATCTCTAATATCATCCACTAATACCCGAATCTGGGTTTCGGGTTTCTAAACTTTCAGATTTTATTCATTAATACCTGAATATGGGTCATGGGATTTCTACTACAAATTTCTAGATAATGATTCTCTAAAAATATTTATACTGTGGTTGAGGATAAAATTTTCTACCAACAAACTTAAGATATTCCGGTAATATGGTTATACTTAAATTATTAATTCTTGCTCATCATGATCAAAGATGTTTTTCAAGACATTTAGTCAAATACAATAACTGTTCATTTATTACTATACGAATTGGCATAATGATTTGTTAATCTACGCAAATGATATAAATAGATTTTTATATCTATTTCAAGCTAACAATTGGAAATATTGTTTACTTTATACTTTCCATGGAAATTAGAACAATAAAGAAAAATGAAGGATTTAGTAAATACGGACTTTGTGGTACAAGCTATAAAACAAATGTTTCAGAGAAAACATTACAGGAGAGTACCAAAAACCAGGTGATATTTACAAAATTTACATGATTTACACAACTAATGAAATTATTTATTGAACAAATCTATACATTTCTCAAAGTATGAATTCTTTATAAGTCTTGAGTGGCCTTGTTCAGATTCTCAACAATCAAAAGGTCTACAATGTGACGGATGGCAATACAAAGAAGTTCTTTAAGTTTCTTCTCTTTCTTCCTTATCCTGTTCGCATCATCAATCGCATCGATAGTAGTCTTCAAAGCTTAATTGAAAGCTTTGTTTGCACCTCTAAGATTCTTATTTTTCCTTTCTAATTCAGCAATGCGCTTCAAAAGGAGATAATTCTCACGTTTGAGTTTCTGGATTTTAGCAACATATTCGTTTATGCGCTGTGAATATTTAATTTTCTGTTGTTCGTCAAAATATTTCGTCATTTTGAACTTAACTTTCTTACACCACTAGCCCACTACCTTCTCATTTAAGTCTAGAGGAGGATTTGTTGTAGTGGGAAACTTCTAAGCAGCAAGGGAAGTGGATCTTGTAAACTTAGTAGCAGGTGGAGAGCATGAGTAACGGGTAAGTTAATACTCGAAATATTATCTCCCATAATAAATTCTAGCGACTTACCCTGAGCCAGACCATCCTTTAAATCGCTTATCTATTGGAGAAGCTCACTCATTTTATGATTGAAGTCAATTGAAGGGTTCGCCTTAACTTTATACTTTAAAGCAGAAATCTTTCATTTTTACTATTGACATCGGCTTCTAAACTAACAATTTGATCCTTAAGATTTCTGACAATAGTTTTTTGATGTGCCACCTTAAATCTTCAAAATTGCAGTGAAAACGAGCAAGTACTGTATCTTTAAGAAGTTTACTCTTTTCAGGTTCCGCTAACAACTTATCTTTAAGGTTAATAAAATAAGATGCTGAGTCTAGTGGGAGTGGCGCTGAGGATAACTGTTATTCCTATTAAATAAAAAGGAAGAAGAATGAAGTCAGAACCAAAATGAACAATTTCTTTATTATTGTGATAAAATAATTTCTTTATTATTGTGAAAAAAGATTACAACTTAGATAACAATAAAACTAAAAGAGTACAATTGGATGTTTACTTTACATTTGAAGTTGACAAAACTCTATTTAATGAATAGCGGAAAGGATAACGGTCGAATCAAAAGGAATATTGACTCTTCTGGGGTAATAACCAGTGGATATTTACTGTAGTCCCATTCCCCGGTAGCTGGACTATCATGTTCGCATATTAGCTTCGTGTGGAATGTCCTAATCTCTTTGAGTATTTTCTCATTTTACTCACCAAGTAAATCGAAGCAAAGATGAGGGCGTTCCATGTAAAGTCTTTGTAAATCTCTAAGAAAACAATACCTTCCCAATTTTGAAGATTCTAAAATTGATGCCTTTTCGAGATAAAATCTTCTCGATTTAACATGTTGACTTAGGTAATCTCTAGAGACAAGATTGCTTGAGAAACATTCTCTCTGTGATAACATAATAAAATGCAGCTAAGTATAAAAAGCAGACTAAAACAACTATTTACAAATCAGTGTTATTGTATATTCATAATCATTCATCCGGTTCATACAAAATTGACTTAGTATAATTCTTAAACAAATTTGTCCTTATAAAACTTGAGTTTTCCAAGGGGAAGGTCTTGGGGAATTGATATGACTTGAGGCAAGTTCCAACATGCTCCAAGATACGGGTCAGATCCAAATTCATCCAAGTATTTTTTGTGTAAACGGCTAAGTAAACCCCCACTAAAATCACCTAAATATGAGAAGTCAACGGTCGGGTGTCTACAATAATCCTTGTATAAGAAATAAAAAAAATGCCCCTCTCCTCAATCAAAATCCAGAATAGGGTAATCAGTTTTCGGTTCTCTTACAATAAAGGCTCATATCAAAAGCGCACTCTCCTTAGCCGTGGGGCAACTTCTTGATGTTTAAAAATGCCAACACTGCTGTACTTCTATTGAGTCTATAATATTTATCAGAAAGTATATTATGCTCCCTCAATTGCTTGTCTAACTCCCTATAAAAATTATTTATCTCTGCTTATTTCCTTTCAAGCTTGTTTTTATAGGGGTGGACAGATTTCTTCCTTATCTAAATAAATGATTCACACTATTATTATATTTAAAGCAAAAGATGTTTAAACAGAGAATCCTATGCCTAAGATATTGGGATCGGTGCTTGAGAAGCCTACTTCCTTTCTTTTGTTACTTCTGCATCAACAGGAGTAGGCTCTTATTGTGTGCCAGAAGGTGCATTAGACTTAGGCAGAATTGCTTCATGAGGAGACAAATCTTTTTCAATGGACTTCATATTATCATCCCCGTTTTTCTCGAAAGCTTTAGTATGGCCACCTCCGTTGCCACCTGATCCTTGTCCGCCGTTGATGTTATCATCCCTGTCATCATCATTATTATCGTCATAATTATCTTCCCTCTCCTCTTCGATGGCTTCATCTTTGTCATCTTCTTCTTTGGAGTCAGATTTGGCTTCGAAGGAGGGAACTTCAAAGGAAAGAAGTTTGAATGCGTCGATTTCCTCCCTCTCAGCAACTTCAATCCCCTGCTCCATCTTCTTTACTCTATCTATGACCTTATCAACTAGAGCAAGGTTGAGTGAGGGGAAGCTCAAATCTAGGCATTTATCAACATCATCAGTGTAGGCGACCATTATGGATTCTTCAAAGGAATTCATAATCATGTCTTCAAGAGATGAGTCAAGGAATTGTGCGGCTCGCTGTTTTGCATTAGAGATAGCGTCAACTGCCAATTTCAAAGAAGCTTTGTTCTTCTCCAACTTTTCCTTCAAAGAGGCTTGTCTGGCTGCCATTTGGATCTTCTCCTCGTCGGACTCTTTTAAGGTATTTTCATTACCAAGTTTTCCTCGGTGAGGAGTTGGCGTGCTTTACTTTCCTCTGAAATAATGTTCTTTGACTAGGTGAAAGAAACTCTCAATCGCTCCCATTTAGCTTCGTCTTTCTCTGTGGATAAAGAGGAGACTTGATTTTTTAAGCCAACATTTTCCTCTTGAAGTTTGGAAGTTTCGACAAAAGATTTGGATACATTATCGTGCAACGAGAACCAACTTTTGGAAATCTGAAAGAAAAGTACAACATGAGTTAAAAGGTTAAAGAGTAACATAGATAATAATGTTAAGTGATGGAACACAAACTAGGAGTTGTTGTTCGAGAAGGGATCGATAGTGTCCTTCCAAATCAAAAACAGAGGATGGTAGCTGAATTGAAGTGAATGACAGATAATTTAAAATAGAATGGACCATCTCCTTGAAATCATTTGGAGGTGTGGAAGCCAATGGTCCCGGAAGATTTAGAACTTGAGTAGGGGTCGAAGTCCCCAATGCCTTCTACATCTGCTCAATTACGCTCAGAGAGCTGGGGACAACGATGCGAGAAAGAGGATTACTTTGGTAGAAGTTTCCTTAGGCAAGACATGAGGAGTTTTGACGGACTGACTCTTTAGAAATCCCCAACATTAATAGACCCCCCTTCGACCAGTGGTGGAGAATCAGGGACCTCAACTACTTTGGCTTTCTTTAAAGGAGGTTCCACCGTAGTCGTTGTAATTAATTTCCTTTTAGCAACTATCTTAGATCTAGCAATTGCCTAAGAAAATGATGGTGCATGAGAAGTTGAAGAAGAAGAAGAAGGACCACTGGTGGGTTTTCCCACTTAAGGAGACACGGAAGAGAATTCAAACAGATTATAAGTAAGCAGAATAGTTTGAAAACAACATAGCCATACATAACAAATGCAACGTTTACAACTTACCGGTGTGGTCGGCACAGATGGATGACATTGGAGAGAAGTTGATGGGTCTCCCAAAGAAAGGAAGCATTTGCCTTGGGAGGTGTGTTGGACTGAAGGAGGTTGGCTAAGGACCCTTTGGCGCACTAGCAGAAGGGAGTGCTTTCGTAGATTTTTTTTATTTAGCAGTGTTAATCTGCTACCAATCTCTCCCGAAGCTGCGATTAGAGACTCCACTATTCTCTTATCCTCCTTATTTAGTCCTTTAGCAGGGGCATCTAATAAAAGCGAAGATCAACAAAGAAAGGTAATTAGATAGAAGGAAAGTAATAAAATCTAAGCTTGTGAGGAGTAGAGAAAGTGCCGCTAACATTTGGGAAGCATCTAACGAAGATAAGCTGACTTTACCAGGCTCCAAACTTGTTTACTCCCTCATAGAACAATTTCTTTGGAGGATTGGCTCGGAAGATTTGATTATTATGGTTGCCGAGCTTAACCAACCGGACGAGGTGATCAAGAACTTCAGCATTCAAAGAGGAAAGGCCAGACTCCAATGCCATCAACTCCAGAGACAAAAGATAAGTATATATGTTTGGCAATAACTGAATTGAAGAAATTCCAAGATGAACTAAGAACTTCAACAAGAACTTAGGGAAAGGAAGGAATCCAACATGTCAGACGTGGATCGCAGTATAAGCGAAGAACCCCTAAGGTGGGTTGTTAATGGTGTCATTTTCTATAGGGGGATTGCTTCCAATCATGCAATCTCAAAGTCATTAAGAATGGCATCCACTTCATCCTGAGTGGATACCAAGGAGTGCTTGAAAGTTGCTTCATCTTTCTTTGGAGAACTCATGATTCTACTAGGTGAAAACATTCCAGTTAGAAATTATAGTTTGTTGTGAATTAACATTCTTTTAGGGATTACAAGAAAACTAACTTAATCATTTGAGCATCAAACAAAGCATGAAACTACATATTCTTAAAAGAATGTTAGGGATTAAAAATGAGATTTACTAAGCTTTCGATAAAGTCGAGAGTAAATGAAAGTTAAGACTTAACAAACACTACTCAACAAAGTCGAAAGCCCAGATGTAAGCATCTACTGAGCTTTCGACATGGTTGAAAGGGAGGGATGAAGTATAAGTCCAACCAGCACTCTTCAACAATGTCGAAAGCTCAATATAAACTTTTTTATTAGAAAGGAATAGTTAAAACTAACATAAAAACTTGCAAAATGTATGCACTACCAATATTTAGTAAGAAAAAGGGAGGACCCTTCGACTTGGTCGAAATCCATCACCTATGTTATTAGAAAACCAACATAAAACAAATGTTAATGTTGTCAAAACCTTATATGCCGAATAAGTCGAAAGGTTTCGAGTTTTAATTAAGGGACACTTCGAAGATGTTGGAAAAGAGAAAGATTAAACCCAGTTAGTTATAAAAGTTTTTGATAGAAATGAGAAGTGGTGAGTGGTTTCTAAGGCGTAGCAATAATACATTTAAATTAACATAGTAGGTTTCAACTGAGTTGATTACAGAAGGTTTCATCTGGTTGAAACATTTGATGTGTAACTTATACAAAGTATCTTTTCTTTGATCTCCTTTACAAAAATATGTATTTTTACTTAAACCAGAAAGAAGTAAGTATGTTCTAAAGATGTGGAAACCTATGCAAAAAAACTCATGCTTTCGAAAGAGAAAATTGTAATAGCCAACTTCTTTGAAAGGTGTTTGAATACGCTAACACACAAAGTTGCTTTCGAAAAGGTTGATTGCATGCTACTTTAGTCAAAAGAAGCGCACGCTACCTTTCGACCCCATCAAAAGAGGCTAAGAAAGAAAAATAAAAGTTGTTGCCTTAATCCCTTTAGGAGGGGTAGAAAGGTAAATTTATGGTGCTAATTTTTTTCGTACAATACAAAACTTCTAGGCGAAGCAAGCGGGAAACTCCTTCTTCCCCAAACATGATTTAAGTCTAGAAATTAAAAAACATTAAATGAACAAATTTAAACACGAACCAATTATTTAAATTTCGAAATCTTCAAGATAAACATTCGAATCCTCTAAAAAAACAATAACACTAAAATCTATATCGGATGGGATTAAAATGAAAATTAAAAATAAAAACCAATCAAATCAAACCGTAAACCTGGATAGAACGATGCTTTCAAGAAAATAAGAACTCAAACAATTTCAATGATTAAAAACCCAAAATGCGAGATTTTGTGAAATTGAGATTAGCTGTAATATAAACAAGGGAAGGATTTGTGAAACAAGAAAACAAAAACTTAGTTTAGATCTAGGTTTTTGATTATGAAAAGCGAAGATTATCTGAAAGTTTGGGAATTTTGATTTTGCTTGAAGTTTCTTTCATTTTCAGGTAAATGAAAGAAGCAGAGAAAAGAATGTAATTTATGAGAAAAGTCAACAAAGATGGCAAGCCGTCTGATTAGATTTAAATGAACGATCCAAATTCATGTGGGAATATAGAGAGAAGCGGGAGATATTGAAGGTTTTGAGATGATTGACTTGAAAATTCAAAGGCATCTCTTCACTATGGAGGTGGGCAAATGTTACCACCAAATTTTCTTTCGACCATGCCGAAACCTTATTGAATAGAAGGCAAAGAAGAACAAGAGAGAAAAAAACTAGCAAAACCTTTCGAAGGAGTCAAAGAGATGCAATAGCCCAAGAATCGAAGTATCAAAACCTTTCAAACGGTCGAAAGAGTCGAAAGCATGCTTCTGCATCAATGAACACTTTTCAAAGTAGGTGCTTCTGTAGGCATGAAGACTTTTCGAAGGAGTTAAAGAACCAGCTTTCGAAGATAATGCATAACAACCTTTCAAATGCATGCCAAACCTTCGAAACCAAAGGTTTCACCTTCACTCAAGTCACTCAGAAGCACACCATGATCGGAACAACCCTTTCAAAAGCCAGACCAAGCCTTTTGAATCGGTCGAAGCTTTAGATATCCAGGAAGGTTTCGCATCGAGTTGTAAGCATTTGTTTGGAAGTTATAAACAGCATCGAATCCACCATCAGTTCAACATCTTCGAAGCCCTGGGAAGCAACTGTCGACAGAGTCGAAGGCTCTTACAAAGAAACATAAATAAGAAAAGGCACAACCCCCCTTCCGATAGAGATGGAGGCAATTGAGCCCATTCGAAAGCATTACAGAGATGAGCACAATAGTCAAAAGAGTCGAAGGCATCTGGAGTCACCTTTTGACCAGGTCGAAAGCACTGGTCGAAAAGTGCTGACTCACATCTATAAATATGACCCAAGGGGTCTAGTTTAGGGGATCCAAATTCCATCATTCTACGCTTGTACTTTCTTAATTCTAAGAGTTGTAAACCCTAGTTTGTAAATTGAATTGGGGAAAGTTGATCAATAAAACTTTATTGGGTAACGAAAGGGAAGTCTTCAATATTCTTGATTACTTTGTTGATTTGAAAGTTTTTATCAGATCTAATCGCGTTTTACAGCTATCGACCACATCGAAAAGCCACTTTCGACTTAGTCGAAACCTTTTCATTTACAAGTAACTTCAGTTATTGACTTCATGCCACCTTCCGATGAACTTCACTTTCGAATGGATCAAAACCTTAGCCCAAACTAGTTTTACTTCTAATTCGCAATCCAAACTAATATACTTATGATTCTAGCTTTCGACAGGGTCGTAACCATCCAAAATTGGTCATAACTTTGAATCTAAGAGCCATCCATTAGCTTCCGTAATTACTTCAAAAGGGCTATTTCGAAGGGGCAATTAAGCTACTTTATCCATTTTGAAAGACCAATAACAAGGGAACTTAAGCCTTTCGATTGAGTTAAAAGGTCAATAAAAAGGAAAGCAATCAAAACAAGAACCTATTCAAAAGGGTGAACTAAAATGATTATCTACATCTTTCCTTCTTCCACTTAACCAAAATAAATAAAAAAGGACTAACCTTGTCTTAAAAACAACTTTGGGGTGTTGACAATGAAAGTGTGCTATGGATCGCGTAATATGAATACACAATAGTACACAGTATAATGATGATAATAATATTGTAAATAGTGCGGAATAAAAAGCAGTATAGTAAAATGACACTAGAGATTTTTATACTGGTTCGAAGAACCGTCCTACGTCTAGTCCCAGACTCCTTCTGGAAATTTACTAAAACAGCAACCCTCATTTAACCTGAAGGAACAGGTTTATACACCCCTGAGTAGCCGAACGGGGACCTGAGCAGCAGAACAGGATTCCGCCTCAATAGCCGAAGAGGACTTCACTCGCCTGAGCAGCAGAACAGGACTTCAACTAATACAGAAAATAGTTTGACTAATGTGTGTTCTGATAACACGGATTTATCACTTGTAGTACACCCTTCCTATAATCTTCTCCTTGAGTATAAATATTTATATTTGAAGTATATGAAGAATAGAAAGGTATAGTATTGCTTTAATGCAGAATATTTGAAAGTATGATAGCAAATAGATTTCAGAAAGTTAGACCAGAGAATAAGAGAAATCGATTGTGATTCAGTGATTTGAAATCAAGTTGGAGTTTGTATATATAAAGGTTAGAAAGCAGCAATTGTTGGTGAAGAGTTTCAATCGAAGTGTTGTGTCTGAATCTTTTAATTAAAGGTTCGCAACTCTTTACAAAAGTCACGTCTTTTCGAAAAGTGGTTATTATAGAAATTCAGTCAACTGAGCCTCCGGGCCAATCGACTGAATATTGAAAATAATTTTTAAATATAAATTCATATTTATGTGCACCTGTGCATGTTGCACAGAATTTTCTACGTCAGTCGACTGAGCCTCTGGGTCAATTGACTGGCTTGGTAAAATCTGTGTAATATGCACAGTTTTACACAAGTTTAGTAGGCTGTTTATAGATATTCGGTCGACTGAATGACTTGTTCAGTCGACTGAATCCTGCTGATAATCCAAAATTATCATAGCTCATTTGGCTAGAGCACTTGCCTTCTAAACTTGTGACCTGGGTTCGAGCCCCACTCCATGCTTCTTCTTTTTGAAAACTTGATTTTGATTAAAATATGCATGCAAGTTTATTTGAATGTGAATGATGATTCTTAAGGAGAGATTTTGACAAAGCACTAAACTAGACTTTATATACATATTTTGTGATAACCCGGATTTTTAATATCTGTTAATTGGATAATTAACTAATTTTAAATCATTGAAATACTTATTTCAGTTGATTAAATAAATTAAATTTGATAAATAAAAGTATTTAAAAATATATATGAGTTGATTTTAATTTGAATTTGAATTTTAAATTCAAAGGATAAATTCCTTAAGGTAAATTGAATTTAAAAGTGTGTGTGTGTGTGTCTATATATATATATATATATATATATATATATATATGATTTTATTAGTATATAGTTTGTTATTTTCATTTAAAGATCATATTGATATAAGTAAAGGATAGTAAATAGAAATTTAATGTAAGGGTTTTGTGGAAAACAATTAAAGATATAAATTAAGTATATATAGTGTAGTTAATATATTTTTATAGCTATTATAAGCGTATAATTAAGATTTTATATCATTTACTTTCAAAATTTTAGATAGGCAAAAATAAGAGAAAGAATAAATATAATTAAGTAAGATTAATTTAATATAAAATTTAAACATTCAAAACATATATATAAAAGCAAATTGATAATATGATAAATATGTATATATTTTAAAATATAAAGACATTTATAAATATAAAAGCTTTAAATATCATTTTTTTAAACAATATATAAAATAAATATGAAATAAATACAAGTGTTGATTTATTAAAGCTTATAAGAAACACATGTAGGTTAATTAATAATAGATTTTGACAAGTGGCTAAATTTATATTTTCTTTAATTTAAATTTTAAGTAACATAGGATTGAGAAGAAAACAGGTTTTCATTTTCTTCTTTCCACTTTCAAAGAACCTGCAAAAAAAGACAAACAAGCAAACAAACCTGTAAGGAAACCAAATCAAAGTATGTAAAACAACAATTAAAAGCCTGAATCTTCAAGCAACTTCAAAAAAAACTAAAGCAAAGACAAAGCAGCAGTAAGAACAATAGGTAAGTAAACATTTATATTTATAAACAGTTTAAAGATCTGTGGATCAACCTAAATACATGTAATAGATTGAAGTGTGATGATGCATAAATGCTTAAATTAATGTTATTTGTGAATGAAGACTGAATTGTGAATATTAGGTTCCTGCATATACATTTTATGTTCTCTGTTGTTTTCACAGGCCATGTTTTGGCTTCAAAAATTCAAATCCTTAAATTTAATCAACAATTGACTTCGAGTTTCAAATGGAGGTTGTTTGCTAATGAATGATGATGGTTTTACATATAATTTCAGGATTTTTAATCCAACAATAATTTTTAAAATAGGAATAACAGTAAAATATTTATTTATGATAAAAATCAACAGATCTTAAAATCTGATTTGGGTTGCATGAATGAATTCGTGCTTGAAAATCACGAATTTTAACATGCATTTCAAGATTTTTAGTGTGTTAATTCATGGGAATTTTGGAGTTGAGTGTTTTCGACATTTTCGTCGATTTGAGGTGATTGGCGGCGTCGGGTTGCTCGGCGTTCGAGCTGAAGGATGTCTGAGGCATGGGGGTCTTGGGAAAAATGTTGATGGATTTTATTTGTGGCCATGGTGGCCAGTATGGGTTGATCTAGAGTTTAGTATTGGGTTTTGGGTCATCGGAATGTCGAGGTAGTTGCGGCAACTATGAAGCATCGGAGATTGCTCGCGATAGTGGGGATGGTTGCTGGATTGTACGATGAAGCTTCAGGCGAAGTTTCGGGCTGATCGGTTGAACTTGGTGGATGGTCAAGGCGGCCGTGGTGGGATGACACTTTCAAATGAATGCTGCAGAGTTCAATTTTTTTTCGAACAAGGTTAGAATTTCTCCTTTCAGGAGGAATAGTGCATGGAAGTGTATGAGTATGTTTTGCGTGAATAGTGGATGGTCGGAATCGATGATCGTCGTTGACGTACACGGGCACACGAGCGTGCATGTTCTGGTCCAGGTTTTGTTTTTGGGTAAAGGTCGGAATTGGAGCTGTTGAAGGAGTTGCAAGGGAAATAGGATATGGGCCGATTTGTGCTTAAGGCAAGGGAAGGTGGCGTAATGAAATAGAAAATTTTAAGTGGGCCGAAGCATGTTTGTGGGCCGTGTAAAATAAGGTATTGGAATGGGTTGTTTGTTATAATAAAAGTAAGTTTTAAACTTAAATGAAATCTAGTTTAAATTATTTCTTAAATCTAATTCTTATAAAATAATTGTTCTTTTTTGGTTTAAGAAGGGTAGGGTTTTTTAACTTAAATGTATCAAGTTAAGTTCTTAAATTATTCTTAACTTGATTTTAAATATGAATGATAAAAGTAAAGTGTTTAATTTCATGAGTTAATTAAGTAATTTGTAAGATTAATAGCTTATCATAAAATAAATTATGATCTTGAATAATTAATGATTAATTAAATTAATGAAGTAATTAATGGGAATTAATCAATTATTGATTAAAGATTTATCAATTAAGAATAATACATTCATTAAAGATTATTTAACTAAAAATTAGAGATTAATTATTTAAATGATAATTATTTAATGGGAGTGATTAAAGATTAATTACTCGGTGTAATTAATTAAAAATTGATCAATTAAGTATTGATTAATTTAAGGATTGATTTATTTGGGAAATGAATCAAGGCTTTGTTAATTAATGAGTGTGATTAATTGAAGGATAATTAATCAATGTAAGTGATTCTCGAGTAATTAATTTGAGGAATTAATTAGGGATAATGTAATTAATGTGAATGGATGGAAGTTAAATTAATTTGGGTAATTAATTAAAAGGAAATTATTGATATGGAGTAAATAAATGATAAATTACTTGGTGGAAAAAAATTAAATGATAATTTACTCAGTGTAATTAAAGGATTAATTAATAAAATTAATCAAGGAGTTGGTTTAATTGACAAAGTAATTTAGGAAAGTTAATTTCTGATTGTTATTAATCAAGGTTGATTAATGAATTTAATTAAGTTAAAGGTTAATTATTAAATGAAATTTAAGAATAATTAACTACTGAAAGTAATTAGAGAATTATTAATTTATGTGATTAATGGAAATGGTCAATCTTGCTTATTAATGATTGAATGATTATGAGTGTTTTGAATTGGTTGATATCTCTTATATGAATTGCTTTATGATATGGTATGTTGGATGGACGGTGATAATGTGATTATCAATCAATTATAAATTTTTGTATAGAAGTGTTATCCGGTCATTAAGTTGAATGGTATTTAATTGGATAACCTGGATTTAGATGACATTGGATTCGAAAAGACCAGAGTCGGGTATTAATGAATATCTGAAACCACTTCGATTCATATTAGATTCATATATGAAATTAATGAGCTGAGATGAAATGATTTAAGCAAATTAGACCATTTAATAAAAGTTTTGGGTACTTAGAATTCGATAGGTGAAATAGGAAATGTCTGTAACAACTTATGAACTTGTAAATTGATATAAGTTACCCGGGTTTATATTAGTTGTATGCTTTTAAATTCCATGTTCGATGAGTTTACTCACGTTGGTTTCCAGCCTGATCCGGGTATTACTTTGATGTAATGCTCGGGTCAGACCGAGTATTACAGATTTTCAGGTAAGGACGTTCTGGAGCTCAGGAGGCGAGCTGGATGAAAGAATGTAAGGAGTGCTTCCGCTGTTGTATTATTGTATATATCTGAGACATGTTGAATTGAATCTGTCCAATGTATGTATAAAATTGTTGTAACTCTGATATATTGATGTAAATTGATAGATACAGTTTTCTTTAGTATAACTATTATTATTGATATTATATTTTTATCCACTGCGAATGTGAGATATTGTGTTTCTTTTCTGTTCTTCTTCTTCTATTTCTTTCTTCTTTTTCACAACAATCAAGCGAGAACCTTGGCTCTGTTGGGATTACTCATTAAGGAAAGGGTCAATGGTACCCTAGAATGAGTTGAGTGTATATTTGAGAGAGCGTACTTGTTATTTTCTTATATAAAGATTTTAAATGATTTTATATAAGATTATATTTAATATATAAAGCAATATTTTTTCTAATATTAAGTTAATTGGTTGTAAACAATTAAAATTTTAAGTGGGAACCCTATAAGAATTTAAGTGGTAAATTTATGTATCCGAGAAGGAATTGAATAGAATGTACCATTCATATCAGGAACATTAGAATTAAGTTTGGATTCAATTGTTGAAGGAAATGATAAATAATATTATTCAGAATGGTTCTGAAAAGTAATTTGATTTCGAAATAAGAAGTTGTTTGAAACTTTATTTGAAATTAAAAACCGAAGATGTTAAAACATAAGGTATAACTTAATAATCTAATTAAGTCTAATTTATAGGTTAGGAAACTCCTCTAGAATTCAGTCCTTGAGAGAGATGACTAAGAATGAAGAAGGGAAGGTTAGGCGCAGAGAGCAAAGAGCAGCTGCATGTAGGGATCGAGAAGAAGGAATTCGAGAGTATGAGAAACAGGTTAAGGAAAAGGCTGAACCAGGACGTTATGATAATGTCACCTGCTACAGATGTTTCAATAAGGGACATTACGCAGCCAAGTGCAGTAAAACAAGGGAGGAATTGAAGGGTACATTCCATCGGTTTTGCTCTGAGATCTTGTGCTTTAAGTGTCATAAGAAAGGACATTTTCTAAATCATTGCCCTGAAGTGAGAAAGGCGAAGCGTAAACCTATGGAACCGGTCAATGAGTCGACTATCTGCTATCATTGTAAGAAGACAGGACACATTGCTAGGAATTGTTCCGAGAGGCAGGAGAGGAGTAAGGCTGTAGAACGTACTGTTGGAGGCGTGAAGGTTATCCAGATTGTTGACAGGGTAGAAACATTTTGTTGTAAATGTTATAAGTGGGGACACCCTGTTAAGAAGTGTAAGTTCAGGCTTTGCCCTTTGAAAGGAAGTCCATATGAAGGATATTTGTAGGAGTATTAGGGCTCTGTACTTTCCAAACCTCTAGGTAATTGGAAGACATCAAGATTTATGACTTTTGTAAGACTCTTATTTTGGATTAATGTATGCAATGTAAGAACTACTAATATGTAGTGAATTAATGTATGGAATCATTTCAGACTTAAGACTGAAATGTTTAAGATAAAACTTCAAGGGTTTTGGATTATAAAAATTTAAGTTTGGTGATAAATTGAATTTCAAAGATTTAGTTGTTTAAAAAGGATTTGAATTATTATTATTTGAACTTTGAAATAGAATTTGGATTCAGAATTAAATGGTTTAAAGATATAAGTTGATTGGATTTAAAGGATTGAATCAATATTTAAAAATTTAACTTGAATTTATATAATTCGGGATGGTTTAAATTTGAAATTTGAATTGAATTAGTTCAAATTTAATTTGATTTGAATTAATCAGAATTGTGATTGAAGATGGATAAGTTTAAAAATTCAAATGGAAAATTTGAATTGGATTGATTTGAAATGAAATGGAAGTTGAATAAAGTTAAATTTGGAGCGAAACTGAGGTTAATTCAACTTGAATTGGAGATAGATCAATTTCAACGAAATTGAAGTTATTTAAATTGGAGTTGAGTCAATGGAAGTGGAAATTTAAAATGAATTGATGGAATGGAGATTGGGAATTGAACAGTTTGGCTCTGGATTATTTTTAATATAAATTGTTTTAATATAAACTTATTTTTCCAAGCTATTTAATATATATGGTCGTTCTTTTAAAAGCCAAATTATTTTATACTTGTTTTATAATTATATAGGCACTATTAACAATTTTTCAACTGTTTTATAAACTGATTACTGTTTTTCAACTACTTTATGACTAATTTCTATTTTTACAACTATTTTGCAATTATTTAAAATCTCTATAACTATTTGACTATTTCTTTTCCAACTATTTTACAATTACTTAACTATTTTACAGCCATTTTACAAACTAATAATTATTTTTCAACTACTTATCTATTTTAAAACTTTTCAAATTATTTTCTAAATTTAAGCTGGACAGAGTTCAAAATGATTTGATAAAATATCCATTTGAGATAAGAATAGAGGTGATAATCCAAATGGATTGAAGCAACTGTGAGTAAGTGAATGAAAATCATAGTGAATGTGAATAGATAGGGGAAATTGATTTAGATAATAATCAATGAAGATCAATACGTAGGATGTACATATATTGTTCTATTCGCATAGTGATTTAATCAAGATTCGAGCACAGAATTTCGAGATAATATATCGGTCCGAATTGGGATTTTTCACTCGATTTTCGACGGCAAACCTGGATATGGATTGTTGATTGGTTCTGGATATTCTCTAGCATAGTTATGACTATGTAAGGAGAATGACGGTTTCTGATCAAGAAACCGTATCTGTGTCCGCACTAGGAAGTCGGGTGGACGATACTAGTTCGGAAGTGTAATTGTATGGTCGAGTGAGCGATCAGATTGGTATAGCGTACGAATGATATGTATACATCATACGGATTTGAATGAAAATGATATTGAAAAGAGTAATCAAATTTGAATATTTGATTTTGAGTAAACAAAGTTAAATAACTTTGTTTTATAAAATGAAACTCCTCTTGTTGAATCTTTTGCCAGAAGAAAGGGGTTTTTGAAAATGTTTGAAGTATAAAGGAGTTTTATACAAGTTTGAAATGATCCAAAGTTTTAAAAATTATATATATCTGTGTGTGTGTGTGTGTATATATATATATATATATATATATATATATATATATATATAAAGGATCTTATGAGGATTTCAGAAAGGTTTTGGGAACCTTTGGATTTGGAAAGGCTTTTGATTTTTGGGTAAAATCAATATGAGAATTTGGAAAGCCTAGTTTGAGAATTATCGATTTTGGAATAATCGATTTTGTGTAAAGAGCTTTGTATGAGATCGTACTAGGGGTATGATTCAAAGATACTGTACGTATATAGTATAAAATATTTTGATGATGGCTCTGGGGGAAAAGGCGCTCTCTTGAAATGAACTTCTTAGGAGTACCACCGGGTGGTGCTGCCTTGAGCCCCAAGGGGGGTTCTAAAGTTGATCCTATGAGGAGTCTGGACAAAACTAGTTCCTGGGGATTATGAGTAGTGAATACCATAGCGAAAGTCGTGTGTGACGCTGAGAGCCAACAGTCTGCGTTTGATTTTATATCGGTAGACTTCGGCCTACGGTAACATAGCGAAAGTCGTGTGTGCCGCTGGGAGCCAACAGTCTGTGTTCGATTTTATATCGGTAGACTGCGATCTATGCGGGATTGGAGAAGTTTCATTTTGACAGTGAAAATCAGAGGCCGCGGAGAGCCTGCAGTTACATGGACTTTTGTTGTGATGGCAACGTAACCCTGGAATGTAACTGTGATCTGTCGTGGGTTCCATAGCGTAATCGAGAGGCCGCGGAGAGCCGGCAGTTACATGGACTTTTGCTGCGTTGGCAACGTAACCCTGGAATGTAACTGCGACCATGGATGGAGGTGATGATTTCTAGAGCATTCTCACAAAGAAATTTCCTCTATTTTCAAAAATGTTTCCTATATTTTCAATAAAATTATTTTCTAAAGTATTTTCACTGGGTGTTGAAAACGGGTTTACCAAGTACTTATAGATTTTTAGTCGTACGCCTGATCAACATATGACCAAATTTTTGTGAGAACAAGGACGGACTGGTTAAGACATCGAGTTATAAAAAGTATTTTTATAAAAAATTGTTTTGTAATATTACATAGCTTTTAAAAAAATCTTTTAAAAATGATCAAAGGAAATTTATCCCATTTTAAGCATTTCAATAATTTTGGTTTCATTTCTTTTCGAGGACGAAAAGATTTTTAAGGAGGAAGGAATGTGATAACTCGGATTTTTAATATTAGTTAATTGGATAATTAACTAATTTTAAATCATTAAAATACTGAATTCAGTTGATTAAATAAATAAAATTTGATAAATAAAAGTATTTAGATATATATATGAGTTGATTTTAATTTGAATTTGAAATTCAAAGGATAAATGTCTTAAGGTAAATTGAATTTCAATGTGTGTATATATATATATATATATGATTTTATTAGTATATAGTTTGTTATTTTCATTTAAAGATCATATTAATATAAGTAAAGGATAGTAAATAGAAATTTAATGTAAGGGTTTTGTGGAAAACAATTAAAGATATAAATTAAGTATATATAGTGTAATTAATATATTTGTATATCTATTATAAGTGTATAATTGAGATTTTATATCATCTACTTTCAAAATTTTACATAGACAAAAATAAGAGAAAGAATAAATATAATTAAGTAAGATTAATTTAAGATAAAATTTAAAGATTCAAAACATATATATAAAAGCAAATTGATAATATGATAAATATGTATATATTTTAAAATATAAAGACATTTATAAATATAAAAGCTTTAAATATCATTTTTTTTAAATATATAAAATAAATATGAAATAAATACGAATGTTGATTTATTAAAGCTTATAAGAAACACATGCAGGTTAATTAATAAAAGATTTTGACAAGTGGTTAAACTTGTATTTTCTTTAATTTAAATTTTAAGTAACATAGGATTGAGAACAAAACAGGTTTTCATTTTCTTCTTTCCACTTTCAAAGAACCTGCAAAATAAAAAAATAAAATAAAAAAGAAGACAAACAAGCAAACAAACCTGTAAGGAAACCAGATCAAAGTACGTAAAACAGCAATTGAAAGCCCAAATCTTCAAGCAACTTCAAAAAAAAAACTAAAGCAGAGACAAAGCAGCAGCAAGAACAATAAGTAAGTAAACATTTATATTTATAAACAGTTAAAAGATCTGTGGATCAACCTGAATACATGTGATAGATTGAAGTGTGATGATGCATAAATGCTTAAATTAATGTTATTTGTGAATGAAGATTGAATTGTGAATATCAAGTTCCTGTATATACATTTTCTGTTCTCTGTTGTTTTCACAGGCCATGTTTTAGCTTCAAAAATTAAAATCCTTAAATTTAATCAACAATTGACTTCAAGTTTCAAATGGAGGTTGTTTGCTAATGAATGATGATGGCTTTACAAATAATTTCAGGATTTTTAATCCATCAAATAATTTTTAAAATAGGAATGACAGTAAAATATTTATTTGTGATAAAAATCAACAGATCTTAAAATCTGATTTGGGTTGCATGAATGAATTCATGCTTGAAAATCACGAATTTTAACATGCATTTCATGATTTATAGTGTGTTAATTCATGGGAATTTTGGAGTTGATGTTTTCGACATTCTCTTCGATTTGAGGTGATTGGCGGCGTCGGGTTGCTCGGCGTTTGGGCTAAAGGATGTCTGAGGCATGGGGGTCTCGGGAAAAATGTTGATGGATTTTATTTGTAGCCATGGTGGCCGGTATGGGGTGATCTAGGGTTTAGTATTGGGTTTTCGGTCATCGGAATGTCGAGGTGGTTGCGGCAACTATGAAGCATCCGAGATTGTTCGCGATGGTGGGGATGGTTGCTAGATTGTACGACGAAGTTTCGGGCTGATCGGTAGAACTTGGTGGATGGTCGAGGCGGCCGTGGTGGGATGACACTTTCAAATGAATGCTGCGAAGTTCAATTTTTTTCGAACAAGGTTAGAATTTCTCCTTTCAGGAGGAATAGCGCATGGAAGTGTATGAGTATGTTTTGCGTGAATAGTGGATGATCGGAATCGATGATCGTCGTTGACATACACGTGCACACGAGCGTGCACGTTCTGGTCCAGGTTTGGTTTTTGGGTAAAGGTAGGAATTGGAGCTGTTGAAGGAGTTGTAGGGGAAATAGGATATGGGAAGGTTTGGGCTTAAGGCAAGGGAAGGTGGCGTAATGAAATAGAAAAGTTTGAGTGGGCCGAAGCATGTTTGTGGGCCTTGTAAAATAAGGTATTGGAATGGATTGTTTGTTATAATAAAAGTAAGTTTTAAACTTAAGTGAAATCTAGTTTAAATTATTTCTTAAATCTAATTCTTATGAAATAAATGTTCTATTTTGATTTAAGAAGGGTAGGGTTTGTTAACTTAAATGTATCAAGTTAAATTCTTAAATTATTCTTAACTTGATTTTAAATATGAATGATAAAAGTGAAATGTTTAATTTCATGAGTTAATTAAGTAATTTTTAAGATTAATAGCTTATCTTAAAATAAATTATGATCTTGAATAATTAATGATTAATTAAATTAATGAAGTAATTGAGGGGAATTAATCAATTATTGATTAAAGATTTATCAATTAAGAATAATAAATTCATTAAAGATTATTTAACTAAAAATTAATGATTAATTATTTAAATGATAATTATTTAATGGGAGTGATTAAAGTTAATTACTCGGTGTAATTAATTAAAAATTGATCAATTAAGTATTGATTAATTTTAGGATTGATTTATTTGGGAAATGAATCAAGGCTTTGTTAATTAATGATTGTGATTAATTAAAGGATAATTAATCAATGTAAGTGATTCTCAAGTAATTAATTTGAGGAATTAATTAGGGATAATGTAATTAATGTGAATGGATGGAAGTTAAATTAATTTGGGTAATTAATTAAAAGGAAATTATTGATGTGGAGTAAATAAATGATAAAGTACTTGGTGGAAAAAAAATTAAATGATAATTTACTCAGTGTAATTAAAGGATTAATTAATAAAATTAATCAAGGAGTTGGTTTAATTGATAAAGTAATTTAGGAAAGTTAATTTCTGATTGTGATTAATCAAGGTTGATTAATGAACGTAATTAAGTTAAAGGTTAATTATTAAATGAAATTTAAGAATAATTAACTAATGAAAGTAATTAGAGAATTATTAATTTATGTGATTAATGGAAATGATCATCTTGCTTATTAATGATTGAATGATGATGAGTGTTTTGAATTGGTTGATATCTCTGATATGAATTGCTTTGTGATATGGTATGTTGGATGGACGGTGATAATGTGATTATCTATCAATTATAAATTGTTGTATAGAAGTGTTATCCGGTCATTAAGTTGAATGGTATTTAATTGGACAACCTGGGTTTAGATGACATTGGATTCGAAGAGACCGGAGTCGGGTATTAATGAACATCCGAAACCACTTCGATTCATATTAGATTCATATGTGAAATTAATGAGCTGAGATGAAATGATTTAAGCAAATTAGACTGTTTAATCTAAGTATTGGGTACTTAGAATTCGAGAGGTGAAATAGGAAATGTCTGTAACAACTTATGAAGTTGTAAATTGATACAAGTTACCCGGGTTTATATTAGTTGTATGCTTTTAAATTCCATGTTAGATGAGTTTACTCACTCTGGTTTCTAGCCTGACCCGGGTATTACTTTGATGTAATGCTCGGGTCAGACCGAGTATTACAGATTTTCAGGTAGGGACGTTCTGGAGCTCAGGAGGTGAGCTGGATGAAAGAACGTAAGGAGTGCTTCCGCTGTTGTATTATTGTATATATCTGAGACATGTAGAATTGAATCTGTCCAATGTATGTATAAAATTGTTGTAACTCTGATATATTGATGTAAATTGATAGATACAGTTTTCTTTAGTATAACTATTATTGTTGATATTATATTTTTATCCAGTGCGAATGTGAGATATTGTGTTTCTTTTCTGTTCTTCTTCTTCTATCTCTTTCTTCTTTTTCATAACTATCCGAAAATTTCGGGTTCGAAAATTTCGGGTTGTTACATATTTGATGACTCTTGTTAAAAAAAAACTATATGAACCATACTTTGAGTCGTTGAGTCTGGATGTTGTCGTAGTCGTAGTCGTAGGTTCGTGAATTGTTGTTTCATGTCAACAATCAAAACCTATGATCCAACATTCTTCCCCTTTTTGATGATGACAACTCCATTTGTTACGGACTCTTCGGCAAGTTTTGTTCACTTATTTCTCCCCCCGTATCTATGCAATATATTCCTGTAAATAATTAATCTTTTCTTCCCCTTAATCTGTGCTTGCATCGTTTATTCTTGCAAATAGCGTTACAGAAATATCTTTCTCCCCCTTTGTCCTCGACAAAAAGAAGAGTTTGTATGATGACATATATTATATTCTACATAAGTGTTTAACATACAACAATATAAAACAAAATAACTACTACTTATAATGTAAGGTATCACAAAAAAATTAACATTTAAAGCATGCGATACCCAAGGTTCTTATAATTTCCTAATTTTTAGGAAACCATACCCATATGGATGTGGTTAAACCTTTATAAATATTATTTTCATTATTAACTTCCATATCAAAATAGTTATCAATGTATTTTTCTCTATTTTTCCAATTAACAAGGACCAAATACTTAGATAATTTTTATTCATATTTCCCGTCAATGATTTTGTACTTCTAAAGAAATAAGAAACGTTATTGGTCATAGCAGTATTTTAATTTCTATAAAATTTGGATTTCGACTTTACTCGAAATTTAGTAGTAGCACTAATATTTTTACTATAACTAGTGCTATTTCTACGATCGGTTATATTATATCCTACACCACTTTTATCATTGTGAGCTTTTGAATTCTTAACATAACCTAATCCCTTCTTGTTTGAAGCAGGTTGAGAATTTTCAATAATCCTGGACAAATTTTCTCTCCCTTTATTAAAATTGGAAATATCTTTAGTGATGTCATCAAGCTTAGTTTTAAGACTAGTATTATCTAACTCAACGATTTTAATTTTTGTTTTTAACTCATGATTCTCAGAAGCTAGAGTATTATTCTTTTCTTTTTGAGCTTCTATTTCTTGACTTAATAGAGTGAGTTGAGAATTTTCTGAATCGTGAATTTTCTCCAGTTATCTCTTTCGAATTCTGCTTTCTTCTGATTTTCCAGAGCTTCCTTATATTTTCTTTTGAGACTTTTTTAAAGTGTCTAGAACTTTTGAATTTATTTCTATCATATCATCAAAAGTTAGATCACTAACCTCATTATCATTTACCATGAAGCATTTGTTTGTTTGCTCCTTTGATTTTTCTTTATTGCTCTACCTCTTCTTATTGCCTTGACTAGATCTCTTTGTATCCATTTATTCTAGGATGTTGTTACGATCTCTAGAATACCAGGCTTTGATACCAAATGAAAGTGTGATATGGATCGTGTAATATGAATATACAATAATATAGAGTATAATGATGATAATAATACTGTAAATAGTACGGAATAAAAAGCAGTATAGTAAAATGACACCAGAGATTTTTATACTGGTTCGGAGCACCATCCTACGCCTTGTTCCAGACTCCTTTTGAAATTTCACTAAAACAACAACCCTCAATTAACCCGAAGGAACATGTTTATACACCCTTGAGCAGCCGAAGGGGACCTGAGCAGCAGAATAGGATTTCGCCTCAACAGCCGAAGAGGACTTCACTCGCCTGAGCAGTAGAACAACACTTCAACTAATACAAAAAATAGTTTGACTAATGTGTGTTCTGATAGCACGGATTTGTCACTTGTAGTACACCCTTCCTATAATCTTCTCCTCGAGTATAAATATTTATATTTGAAGTATATGAAAAATAGAAAGGTATAGTATTTCTTGAATGCAGAATATTTGAAAGTATGATAGCAAATAGATTTCAGAAAGTTAGATCAAAGAATAAGAGAAATCGATTTTGATTCAGTGATTTGAAATCAAGTTGGAGTTTATATTTATAAAGATAAGAAAGTAGCGACTATTGGTGAAGAGTTTCGATCGAAGTGTTGCGTCCGAATGTTTTCGTTAAAGGTTCGCAACTCTTCACAAAAGTCATGTCTTTTCGAAAAATGGTTGTTATAGAAATTCAGTCAACAGAGTCTCTGGGTTAGTTGACTGAATATTCAAAATAATTTTTAAATATAAATTCGTATTTCTGTGCACCTGTGCGTGTTGCACAGTATTTTCTAGGTCAATCGACTGAGCTTCTAGGTCAGTCGACCGACCTGGTAAAATCTGTGTAATATGCACGTTTTTACATAAGTTTAGTAGGTTGTTTATAGATATTCAGTCGACTGAATGACTTGTTTAGTTGACTGAATCCTGTTGATAATCAAAAATTACCATAGCTCATTTGGTTAGAGCACTTTCCTTCTAAACTAGTGACCCAGGTTCAAGCCCTGCCCTATGCTTTTTTTTTTGAAAACTTGATTTTGATTTAAATATGCATGCAAGTTTATTTGAATATGAATGACGATTCTTGAGGAGAGATTTTAACAAAGCACTAAACTAGACTTTATATACATATTTGATGACTCTTGTTAAATAAATATAAAACTATATGAACCATACTTTGAGTCGTTGAATTTGGATGTTGTCGTAGTCGTAGTCGTAGATTCGTGAATTGTTGTTTCATGTCAGCAATCAAAACCTATGATCCAACAGACAAGTTTTCTCGTTAATAGTTTCTTTTATTTTTATTTGCTTTCTTCATTTAATCTCTACTCTTTTACTCTTTTGGGTGTTTGCGCCATTTTTGGTTCAAAGATTTTGGTACCTTTATTGAAAAACCCAGTTCTCAGGCTATTTGAATCATTGTCTACTACTGGATTGCCTAAAATCCAAGGAAGAGATCCAGTTTTTTCTACTAGCTTTCCTACAACTCAAATTTGAACGAAGTATACAGGAAGCTATCTTCAATGGCCTCCAGGAAAGTCAAAGATGTTGCCTCCTCAAGAGCTACCGGTGAAATAGAGAATAATAACCTTCACTTCCTCGATGAAGATGCATAATAAGAAACTGTTAATGTCCAGAATCCATCAGAGCTATCATCAGGATTGATTTTGAACGTATGATGAAAGAGTTATAGGATAACCATGCAAAGTTGAACTGGCAAATCCAAGAGAATAAAAGCTTGATGGCTCAACTGAATACCCACCATAGAAAGACTAGAGTGAACCATCTCCTCCAACCTCAGTATCAAGCAGTTCCTCATTATCTGACCACCTTCAGAGAAACAAATGTGAAGAACGAAAGCATATGAAGCAGGAACCTTTAGGTGGGAGAATGCAACTGACCCTCATCAGGCGTACGGGTCGGTACTGATTGGCCCTATATGAGTCGGTATCGAACCTATCCACCAAGGGCAGGACTTCAAACTGGAATTGGAATGCAACCCAAATGTACTATGACTGACCAAGGAATCAAAATCAAGAATTTTCTATTAAATTGCCCCTAAGGAATGAATGTAGAGCTGCCGAGCAAATGGTACTTCCGGTGCTAAGATAACTTAAGGGATGTCGTGAAAACCAGGATCATTTACCAGGCCAAGAACAAAGAATAGAGATTACCACAACCTAATGTTAGGAAATCAATTCTATGGTTTCGATGACAACAACTATACAATGGAAGTCAAATATGCATATATATATATATATATATATATATATTTCTATTCACAAGTAATTGCTAAAGTAACATCACTAAAGAGACAAGAACAAGACTCAAAGAACATACCAAGAGGCTACAAGTCAATAGAATCGGAAGAGCAATGACACAGATACAAGAAAAGCAACATGCACAAGATCAGATGTCTGGATGCACTAGCCAGACGTCTGAATGAATCCTTTGGATCAGAAACCAGACAGAATCAGATGTCTGGTTAGAGCCAGATGTCTGAGACATATTCCAGACGTCTGAAATTGAACTCGGGTGTTGGCATTCATATTACAACTGCCACAATTGAAAAGACACTTTTGCTCCTCTTCGCTGCAACTCTTCATCACCATCAGTAGCGACCATAGAACACTTGTCAACGGATGAAACTACTCAAGGAATCTCTCTACTTCTATAAATAACATCAAGAATCCAAGAGAAGTCTTCACCTTACTTACTTGTGCTCTTTACTCTTATACTTTGATATATTCTTGATCTCTAGCAATCATATATTTGTATTCCACACTTCCATATATACCAAACTCTTCAATCAATATCCTCTAGATATATATATATATATATATATATATATATATATATTGGAAGCATTTGTACTTAATAGTCAATATTCATGTTATAGAACACACATTTGACAAGGACAAGCTTTTGTAACCAAGCGTATTCCTTCGGGCGAAGTGAGGGTGTTTGATAGTCAAACTCCGAAGGGAAGCTTCGGGACTGGATGTAGGACGGGAGGTCTGAACCAGTATAAAATCCTGGTGTGCTTAGTTTATATTTACTAGATTATTTTTATATTGGTTACATCATATAGTTAGTCACATATACTTGCATATACACTACACCATCCATCATATAGACTTTCAATTGGTATCAGAGTAAGGTTTGATCAAAGAGCAGTAAGACATTTTTGAATCACTTTAATATGGCGAGTATTTTTTAAGAAGGACAATCCACAGCACGACCTCCACTTTTTAATGGCTCGAACTATGCATATTGGTCAACACGTATAAGAATTTTTATGGAAGCTAATGGTCTAGGAATTTGGTCAGCCACACAAGATAAATATGAAGCACCTACTATTGCTATGAACACGTGGACCAATGCACAAAAGACCTTAGCATTAAACAATGCCAAAGCTATGAACATTTTATTTTGCTCTCTAGATAAAAATGAATTTTCACATGTCATGTTATGCACAACTGCATTTGACATTTGGCATACCTTACAAATTACACACGAAGGTACAACAAAGGTCAAACAAACTAAGATTTCAATTTTGCAAAACCAATTCTCATCATTCAAAATGAAGCAAAATGAAACTATCGTTGAAATGTATTCTAGATTTCAAACTATCCAACATGATCTTATGGCATTAGGAGCTATGCTTACTGATTTTGATCTAGTTTCTCGAACACTCAACTCTTTAACATCGGATTGGGAAAGGAAGGTATTAGCTATTGAAGAAGCTAATGATCTCTCTAATCTCAAAGTTGATAGAAAATTTAATGTCATGTGAAGCTAATTTGCAGGCATGAAAAGAATTAAACTCGGAGAAGAAGAACGTAGCATTCCCAGCAACAAAAAATGATGACTCTGATTTAGATGAAGAAGGGATAGTCTTCACTGCCAAGAATTGTAACAGATTCAAGAAATTAGAAAGATGACCAAATTCCGAAAAGAAGGGAAGTCCAACACAACAAACCTATCTTAAATCAAGTGCTATGAATGTGATCAATACGGACATATGAGAAGGACTGCCCTAAACTCAATAATGATAAAAAGAAGAACAAATTTGAAAAATTCAAAAAGAAGAACGCTTTCAAAGTACTATGGGATGACTCGGATTATTCATCATCTGAAATTGATAGCGATAGTGGTAGAGAACAAGCTAATGTGTTTTTTATGGCACAAACTGATGAGGTATGTCCGGAACTTAGCTATGACGAATTATTAGAACTTAGCATGGAATTAGATGGTAAATTTAGACAAATTAAAAAATTGAACAAAGAATATATAATCAAAATAAATAGATTAGAACTTAAAGTAGGAATGTTAAAAGATGAAAAAAATTATCTTAGAAGAAGAACTAGAATTATCTCAAGAGAAAATTAAAAATAATTTGATAGAAAGGGAGCCTATTACTATTGATTTTGAAAACACTAAAATAGTGAAGGATAATTTGTTAAAAGAAAATATCAATTTGAAAAGCAATATTAAAATATTGAAAATTGAAAATTTAGAATTAAAAGAAAAATTAGATAAAATTACAAATAATGTGTCAAAATTTAATAAAGGAAAACAAGATTTGGAAAATCTTATCAAAACTTCAAAACCATCCAGCAATAGAAATGGAATAAGATTTAAAAATACCTCTAAACATAAAGGAAATGATGCTAAAAATTTTAGTTATAAAAAAACTAAAAGTCTACCTATGTCTAATATGAATACCAAAGATATGAAAATTTGGATTCCTAAGACAAATAATAACTTGATTAGACAAAAAAATATTAATAATTTCTTAGAGAATGTAGTCTATAATACAAATTATATTTATAAAGGTACCAAACCATCTTGGGTATGGCTACCTTCGCTTAACAATTAGGACCCTACCAAAATATATGGGTACCAATTAAAACATCTTTTATTTTGCAGGTACCCAAAATAAAAAATAAGGAGAAAAGGATACTAGATAGCGGATGTTCCAAGCATATGACCGGAAATTCAAAAATGTTATCAAATATAACAAACATCGATGGTGGAACAGTAACCTTTGGAGATAACTCAAAAGGGTATGTCGTGGGCATTGGAGAAGTCATCAACTCTTGTATTCCTACCTCTCCTATTATTACAAATATTTTATTAGTAGAAAATCTAAAACACAACCTACTAAGTATTAGTCAATTATGCGATAAAGGTTTTCAAATAAATTTCGAAAAAGATAGATGTAATATTTTCGATAATAACAAACAACTTGTATTTGAAGGTTTTAGAAACAAGAATATTTATGTATTAAAAATGAATATAAATAAAAATTCAAATTTATGTTTAACCGCCAAACATGATGATCCATGGTTATGGCATAAACGATTTTGTCATATCAATTTTAAAAAGATTAATAAATTGATAAAATATGAGCTAGTTAGACGTCTACCTGAAATAAATTACAAAGTAGAAAATTTATATGACGATTGTTAAATTGGAAAACTAAAGAAAAGCTCTTTTAAATCTAAAAATAATATTTCTACAAAACAACCATTAGAATTATTACATTTAGATTTATTTGGTCCAACACAAATACGATCTATAAATCACAACAAATATGTTTTCGTAATAGTTCATGATTGTTTGAGATATATATGGACTTTTTTTTAAAACATAAAAGCGATACTTTTGGTATGTTTAAAATATTTGCTAAAAGGATTAAAACACAAATGGACTTGAAAACTAAAAATATTCGAAGTGATCACGGAGGAGAATTCGAAAACGATCTCTTTACTAATTTTTGCAATAAGAAAGGAATAAGTCATAAATTTTCTTTTCCTCGCACACCTCAACAGAATGGTGCCGTAGAAAGAAAAAATCGAACATTACAAGAATGTGCACGAACATTATTAAATAGTAGTGGTCTACCAAAACACTTTTGGGCTGAAGCTATTGCTACAGCTTGTCATGTGTTGAATCGAGTAACCATACGTCCTATGATTAAACAAACTTGTTTTCGAAATATTTTTTGGAAGAAAACCTAAAGTATCATACTTTAAAACTTTCGGCTCAAAATGTTTTATATTAAATAGAAAAGATAACGTAGGAAAATTTGATCCGAAGGCCGATGAAGGTATCTTTGTTGGATATTCGGATCGTAGCAAAACATATAGAATTTTTAATAAACAAAGTAATACTATTGAAGAAAGTTTACATGTTTCGTTTGACGAATTTTTTCTTAATCATCATACTAATGATGAAGAAGAAATTATTCCACTAACAAATTCTATTATTAATGAAACAAATGTGCAAAATAACACTTTGATATCATCCCCTAGAATTCTTAAGAATCATCCACGAGATAATATCATTGGAGATCTCAATTCTAGAGTAACTAGAAATCAATTTAATCAAATAAGCCATATAGCGTTTGTGTGAAATTTTGAACCAAAAAATTATAAAGAAGCTTCAAATGATAATTTTTGGATAATAGCTATGCAAGAAGAATTAAATCTATTTGAACTAATAATGTTTGGGAATTAATACCAAGACCTAAAAACAATCAGTTATAGGAACAAAATGGGTATTTAAAAACAAAGCAGACATAATGGAAATATTGTTAGAAATAAAGCACGTTTAGTTGCTCAAGGCTATAATCAAGAAGAAGTTATCGATTATGATGAAACCTTTGCTCCACTAGCTAGATTAGAGGTCATTCGTACATTATTCACCTTTGCAATTCATCACAATTTTTAACTATTTCAAATGGATGTCAAAAGTGCCTTTTTAAACAGTTTTATTAAAGAAAATGTATATGTAGAACAACCCCCATTATTTGTTCATGAAAAATATCCCGATCATGTTTTTAAATTACACAAAGCATTATATGGATTAAAAAAAGCTCCTCGAGCATGGTACGAACGTCTTAAAAATCATTTAGTTACATCTGGTTTCCAAATAGGCAAAATAGATACAACTTTATTTATTAAAAGAGAAAATAATGATATTTTAGTAGTACAGATTTATGTTGACGATATCATTTTTGGTTCAACCAATGAAAATTTATGTAATCAATTTTCAAATATTATGAAAAATGAATTTGAAATGTCACATATGGAAGAATTAAATTTCTTCTTAAGTTTACAAATAAAACAACTTGAAAATGGAATTTTTATTCATCAAGAAAAATATTGTAACAATCTATTACGTCGTTTTGAAATGGTTAAAACTTCGAACAAACCAACACCAATAAGTACCACTATTCACTTAGAAAAGGATGATAACGGAAAAGATTTTGATGAAAAATTGTATCGTAGCATGCTTGGTTCTTTACTTTATTTGACGGCTAGTCGACCCGATATTATGATGAGTGTATGTCTTTGTGCTCGATTTCAAGCAAAACCAAAAGAATATCATCTAAGAGCTGTTAAGCGTATTTTACGTTATCTATCTAGTACTAGAGATTATGGTTTGTTTTACCCTAAAGCATCATAGTTTGAACTAGTTTCATATAGCGATGCAGATTTCGGTGGATGTAGTACAGATCGTAAGAGTCGTAGTGGAACATATCACTTTATCGAAGAATCATTAGTTTCATGATTTAGCAAGAAGCAAAATTGTGTTTCTTTATCTACTTGCAAAGCCGAATATATCTCAGCATCTCTAGCGTGTGCACAAGCAATATACATGCAACAAGCACTTACGGATTTCAGCAAAATTATCAACAAATCTCCAATATATTGTGATAACCAAGTGCAATAAATTTATCAAAAAACCCTGTCAATCATTCACGAACTAAGCATATAGATATACGCCATCATTTTTTATGAGACAATGTTGAAAAAGGAACTATCTCATTAGAATACGTAAATACCGAAAATCAAATAGCAGACATCTTTACAAAACTACTAAATGAACAAACTTTTATTAAACTCCGACGAGATTTAGGGATTTGCTCTCTTTATGATCTGCTCACTTAATAATCACTGCTTCATTTAGGCTATGATTATCATTTATTTATCTATCCACAAATTATAATTAATAATTTCTTCACCTTTAATTTTTTAGATAGTTAGTTTTTCTATAAATAATTATTTCAACTTATATATAAACATTTATACAACAAGAAAAACTATATACACATAATTTATATCCTCTTCAAGAAACAAAATATAGCATGTCTTCTGAGAACTCTTATATATCCATCTCGACACTTACGATGGATAGCTCGGCTGATACACCACAATGGCTTGCTACACCTACACCAAAGCAGGAACCAACGTATGGGTGGTCCTTATATCATACGGGATTTACCCTCGGTAGTAAGAAGAACAAAAATCTCTGTTTGTCTCTCCTAACACAAAGAAGAAAATTGATGAAATTCATCACTATCAGAAACAACAGATAGATCTACAATGAGAATATATTTTGAATAAAAAGTTACAGCACATCGGTAAGCTTTTTGGAGCAAGTAGCGATGAAATTTTGTACGTCGCGGAAGAAAGATGTCCATGAACCACTTCCAAAACATTGCAGTTCTTTGGATCCCTCGTCTTCATATCGTACTCCTTCGAACCTTTCACCAAGATGATTTTCTGTCTCCCCGAGAACCCACGAACGTGGAAATATATGGTCTCCACTTAAACCATAGAAGGACAACAAGTCAGGAGATCATAAAACTCCATCGCCTTCCAAATAAATTATTAATTGTATATCTATGTTTATTTATTATTTTGCTTCATACAAATATTACTACATTCTATTTTTAATAAAAATACAAAATCGAAAAGTAAGCAATACCATTAAATTTTAGGCTATTTTTAGAAAAATTGCCTATTTCAGACGTCTGGATATGGACCTCAGACGTCTAACACTCTGATATACGTCTATTTTTTAAGCACCGTGCATATGTCAGACGTCTAATATACCCCCCAGATGTCTAAAATTCAACCCAGACGTCTGAATTATTTCTCTGCTACAAAGTTTTAAAAGAATTGACCTATGTCAGACGCCTGATTTTTAACCCAGACGTCTGGTAAAACTCTCTGACTATCAAACTTTACAAATTTGATCAAACCAGACGTCTAACCTAAAACTAGACGTCTGAATTTATCTATTGTACTCAATTTAGGGCAAACCAGACGTCTGATTTGGATTCCAGACGTCTGAAATTCAATCGACTCTTTAAATTAGCCCAGATAATGTCATTTTTTTTCTTTCATCTCAAAATTTTCTAAGCCCCGATTTCCCTAGTGACAATTTTTCTCTCAAAAACTTCCTTTTTACACGAAGCTCAAATCAAAATGCCACCTAGAACTAAAAATCTCAAGATGTCCAAACGAAAACAAGACCAACCAACATCATCTTCAAATCCTCAAGTTTGCTCGGATGATCAAATTGAAAGATGGATGAATAGAGCACCACATTCAAACAAGAGGTATGAACATATACAAAAGAAAAAGCTTCATACAGGTCCATTCTATAATCTACTTAAATTTTCAATGTATGATTTGGATGAAATGTGTGAGAATGTCGGACTAGAAACCTTGATTTCATTCACTTCTAATGACATCCAAATCGATCAATTGGCAATATTTCTTTTCTATGCAAATTTGGATAGCACTTCAGTGTAGAACACTGAAGATGAAGATAACTGGCCCTGGTCTAGCGTGTATGGCAACACGATTAGACTAACTCCTGGCATAATAAGTAGAACCCTAGGATGTTCTGAAATGGGTGAAGATTTATACAACATTCCCGATATGCGCTTCAAGCCAAGAAATAGTATAACACATCAAATTTGAGAAGATGAAATGCCAAAGTTTGCCTCTAAATATCTACGTCCAAAAGCTCGACTCCTTACTCGAATGATAATCAATACAATCGTTCCACGTATGGAAAGCCATGAGCAAATAATCGAGTTAGAGCATAAAGCCTTACATGCTCTATATAGTGGAACAAGGGTGAATTGGGACAAATTCATCTTTGACGAGCTCAAACATTTTTGGACTCGATCACGGCTATCAATTATTTACCCAACATATATTATGAGACTTCTTCGTGCACATAACATCCCGTCTTACCTATCGACTTTCGAAGAAATCTCACCTAAATATTCTTCCACCAAACTTTTCTCACTTATGCACTTACCTGGGATTCCCCCATAATTTATATCCTTTGAAGATTGGACGCACAATCGTCAATCTACACAAGTTGAGCCAACACCTCAACCACATAATGAACCATCTCAAGAGGAGGAACAATATCGAGAAGTAACTCCACCTCCTCCTACACCATTTGATTATCCAGGTCAGAATTAGATTATGGAGACTCGAACGGATACAAATCCAAGTGAAAGTGTTCGAGATCTCACCCTTAGAAATCAATATATATTATCTCAAAATCAAAAACTTTTGGCTAAACGGATTGACAACTTCAAAACATCATATGCTACACGCCTAGCCACAATTAAAGAATCTCTTTCAACTGTCTTATTCGTTCTCAAATAAGTACTCCAACAGGTTCGCGGTCCAACACCACCTTCTGAAGATTGGCCAACCCCAGTACCTTCTCCTCTCGCAAAACATTCCAAACTTTCTGAGGACGAACCTTTCAAGCAAGTTTTGACATCTCCTACAAAGGCTAGCACTTCTGAAAAAGAAGAAATAGGGAATGATCTAGATAAAGCTTCTCCAAAGGAATCATAGATTTTAGGAATCATAGATTTTAGGATTTCAACTTTCGTAAAATTTACAAAATCTATGTATGCAATCAATTTCGAATTATTAATGAAATTTTCCTTTTTTGTTTTATCTTTGACGATTGGTTAAATTATTCACAATTCTTTTTGATACTGTCAAAGGGGGAGAAATATAAGTATAATTATAAAACATTAAGAATAAGCACATATTCAGAGGGAGATTTATACTTTATATATAAGTACATTGAATAGTTGTCATCATCAAAAAGGGAGAGCTTGTTAGGAAATCAATTCTATGGTTTCGATGACAACAACTATACAATGGAAATCGAATATATATATATATATATTCATAGGTAATTGCTAAAGTAACATCACTAAAGAGACAAGAACAAGACTCAAAGAACGTATCAAGAGGCTACAAGTCGATAGAATCAGAAGAGCAATGGCACAGATACAAGAAAAGCAACATGCACAAGATCAGACGTCTGAATGAATCCTCTGGATCACAAACCAGACAGAATCAGACGTCTGGTTAATATACTTAGATGTTTGAAAAGCTACTATATACAAAAAATATATAGAGCCAGACGTCTGAGACATATTCCAGACATCTGAAATTGAACTCGAGTGTTGACATTCAAATTACAACTACCATAATTGAAAAGACACTTTCGCTCCTCTTCGCTGCAACTCTTCATCTCCATCAGAAGCGACCATAGAACACTTATTGATGGATGCAACAACTCAAGGAATCTCTCTACCGCTATAAATAGCATCAAGAATCCAAAAGAAGACTTTACCTTACTTACTTATGCTCTTTACTCTTATACTCTGATATATTCTTGATCTCTAGCAATCATATATTTGTATTCCACTCTTCCATATATACAGAACTCTTCAATCAATATCCTCTAGATATATATATAGGAAGCGTTTGTACATAATAGTCAATATTCGTGTTATAAAACACATACTTGACAAGAATAAGCTTTTGTAACCAAGCCTATTCCTCCGGGCGAAGTGAGGGTGCTTGATAGTCGAATTCCGAAGGGGAGCTTCGAGACTGGACATAGGATGGGAGGTCCGAACCAGTATAAAATCCTGGTGTGCTTAGTTTATATTTACTAGATTAATTTTATATTAGTTACATCATATAATTAGTCACATATACTTGCATATACACTACACTATCCATCATATAGACTTTCACCTAAAGGGTACCTAAGTGTCGAACTTAGCTGAGATGGTAAGGCAACTTGTGAGAAAAAGTCTAGGCCAAACTAACGATGACTCGGACACTCCCCCTAGTCAAAAAACCTTCGATGAAGTAGTCTTACGCGAAGAGTACCCGTAGAGATTGTACTTGCTGACAATGCCCTCATACTCAGGAAAGACTGATGCTAGACAACATCTCATGAAATACAAGTGGCATATGATCATAGAGCATGCCGATGACGCCCTCGTTCTCTGCCTCCTAGACAACACCTATCTTTTGCTTCTCCATGGTTTGGATTTTTGGACCCTACAAGGGCCTAGGTAGTTCGGCCATGACAAAACTAGGCTTGGCCATGATGGTTTTGGATGATATTGGGCTTGTTATTGATTAGTTAGGATGCGTAAAGAAGAAAGCAAAAGGTTTTAACAATTTTGCTTAAGGGAAAAGATAAAAAGAAGTAATTTTCTTTAAAATTTAAAAATTTATGGAAGCCATAGAAGCTTGAAAAGGAAGATTGATGTTTAGAAAATAAGAGAATGAAATGATAAAATTGAAAAGGAAAATTTGAGAATTGTTTTTATAAAAATCCTTCTTATGTTTTCTCCTAGAAGGCACTACTAAGGCTTCACCAAGAAGGCATTACTAAGTCCTCTTCAAGAACGCACTATTTTTATTAATCTACTTATGAAATTAGATGATCTAAAAACTTGTAATTATTTCTATATGCTACCACACAAGGATATAATAATTCAAACATCTTTTATTAAACAAAAATATTTCTTGGTAACATTTTTTATATTTCTTTCATGTATATATTTTTGTAAAACATATTAGAAACAAATTTACTAACTTTATTAAATTAAAATGAGTTATTTAAGCTTTAAAGTTCATTAATTAAATATTTTAAAATTAATTAAGTATTCACAAATCAGAGTGATAAAGTTTTGGCTCGTTACAATAAAAATGATTGCAGCTGAATTCAGGTTGAGTATAAATCAATGTCAGAATAGCAAAAAATGATAACATACCTTCAGTTTGAATTTCTGAAAGCTAACTAGCTTAAGAAATTAGTAGATATACATCATTTTCCTCGATTTATATTTCATGATTTCCATATAGCAACTCTGAAAAGAGAGAAAATAAAGTGTAAACACGACCCTGATAACATCTAAATCAAACATGAGGTTAAGTAAACCTTTTCTCTTATTTTTCTTATTAATGCTACTTCGATTGAAATGAATATGAATAGTCCACAATTGCACGTTCATGCTTGTAAATATTGTATACTTTTCTTTGAAGGCAGATGCAAAAATAACTCTATAAATTGTTTTGGGTAAATAATCACACAACATACTCAAAGCCAATAAATTTTGCATAAAATAATTAAAAAGAAATGCATTACCAAGGTTTGATAAACCGCTAACAACATAACCTTTACTGTTAAGGCTGTAAATAGTACATATAATGCAATGAAAAGCTGATTGCATCCAGCAAATTTCATTAGCATTCTTCATTCTAGATTATTTTAAATCAAGGTCAGTTCATATGCCTACCCAATTTAAGGTTCCAAATTCTCAATATTTAAGATTTGCAAATCAACCTTTGGTTCAATCAAATTTCTCACACCACTACAATTTACTACTCTATTCCATTATTCTAGACCTTCCATTTAAAAAAATTGAATTCCTATAAAGAATGTTACAGTTAACAACACAACTTCTACAACAAAGAAGAGGAAAATCGATTGAAGGAAAAACACTTTTGCAGATGAATTCCTATAAAAAAACAAATAAAATAGGAAAAGACATCAAGGTTTGGTTTGAGTAGGATAATTCAGTTCTTGCTAGATGATGGATATATGAATATGAATGACTGTTACTTTTATGAATGTGTTGATATAGCGTATAGTTTCGATCCAGAATGCCAACTTAGATGAAGTTGTTAATGGATAGAAACCCAATGGAAGAAACTTTATTAAACGTGCTTTGTGCACAAGGGATATATAGCATAAATTGGATATACTTTAGCAAGTGGTCAAATTCCTAATCATGGAGAAGATCTAATCAAACCTATAATGAAATGGTTAGAATAAGTTTTAATGTTCACAAAGCTTACAAACATCTATCAAGTTAAGCTAGATAGGCTAATTATCAATTCATGGTGTGAACTACATTGATAGAAGTTCAATAAGGGATATAGTGCAACTTCATATTCCGACTCATTTACAGCCTCAATAGTGTCTAAATCAATGTCTTCAACTGTATTTCAATAGGAATATATAAATTAAACTTATAACACCATAACTTAGAGTAATTTGACAATAGGTGCTGAATTTAAGAGCTAAACAAAAAAATAACAAAAACCACTTGAATTGAAATTCAAAGAATAATTAGCAAAAACCCAAGCACAATTTAAGGTAATAAACAAAGAAAATACTTAATCGAGGTGGAGCATTCCCAATATGAGGCGATGCATTACCAATATAAGGCTAATATGAGGCGATGCATTACCAATCGAGGTGGAGCATTGACAATACGTGAGACTGGATTGTTTGATAATTGTTTCGATAAGCTTTTAAATGTGCAGCAATTGTTGTTGCCAAAAAATAACGTACTTCCCAAGTCGTTATATGAATTAAAGAAATTCCTTAAAATATTTGACATGGGTTTCGAGAAGATTCATGCATGTGAGAACGACTATTGTCTTTTTAGGAACGAATATAAAGATTTGAATAATTGTCCAAAATGTGGATTTTCGAGGTGGAAAGTAAATCAACGGACCAAGGAGATTATGCATGGAATTCTAGTTAAAGTGTTGCGTTATTTTCCAATAATTCCGAGGTTTAGGAGAATATTTAGATCCAAAAGGATGGCGGATGATTTACTGTGGCATTTCAATAACAAAAGCACCGATGGAAAAATGCGACATCCAGTAGATTCTATAACATGGAATGTAGTGGATGAGAAATTCAAATCATTTTCAGCAGATCCACGCAATCTTAGGCATGGCCTTGCAACAGATGGCTTCAATCCATTTTCTATGTTAAGTTCCAAATATAGTTGTTGGCCTGTAATGCTCGTGACATATAATCTTTCGCCTATGTTGTGCATGAAGAAATATAATATTATGTTAACACTGTTAATTCCTGGTCCGAAGCAACCAGGAAATGACATTGATGTATTTTTAGCGCCATTGGTAGAAGATTTATGTCATTTATGGAACACCGGAGTTGAGGTTTATGATGCATATAGTCAATCAATCTTTAATATGAAAGCAATTTTTCTTTGGACAATAAATGACTTTCCGGCATATGGTAATCTTGCTGGATGCTGTGTAAAAGATAAAAAGGCTTGTCCATTATGCGATGTCAACACTCATCATCGATGGATAAACCACAGTAGAAAGACCGTCTATATGGGCGATAGAAGATTTCTATCTCCTTCAAACCCTTTGAGAAAAGGCCTTGTTTGATAACACCGTGGAGGAAGGGTGTAGACCTAGGATTCTAACTGGGAGAAAATTTTCTATCATTTTAAAAGATTTTCTGAATAATTTTGGAAATGCAAAGAAGAACCAAAAAAGAATAACACAAAAGGTAAAAAATTGAATGAGCAAAATAAAATAGGAAATAAAAGAAGAATTGAGCATAGCAAGAAAAATGAAGATGATGAGGATAAAGATCCCGTGAGAATGGAGCTATTAAGGTGGAAAAAAAGTCCATCTTTTTTTAGTTGCCATATTGGGAGGTTAGTGCATACGTTTTATTTTATTCTATTAGACTAACATTATGGAGTCATACAACTAAATTGTTCCATTATTGATTTTTATAGGAACTTACAATACGTCATAATGTAGATGTAATGCATGTCGAGAAAAATGTTGGAGAAAGTCTACTAAGCACAATGTTGCATGACAAGAAATCAAAAGATGGAGTTAACTCTAGAAAGGATTTGGAGGATTGGGGAATTCGACATGGTCTTCATACACAACCCCGTGGGAACAAGACATATCTTCCGCCAGCTCCATATACATTATCAAAAGGAGAGAAAAAAACATTTGGCAAAAGGTTGTATGATTTTAGAGGACCTGGTGGTTATTGTTCAAATTTTAAGGTTGTGTGTCTTTGGAGGACTGCAAAATTAGTGGCTTGAAGTCTCATGATTATCATGTTTTAATGCAATAATTATTACCCGTTTTAATTAGAGGATTGCTTCCAAAGAAGCCAAGGAAAACAATAACTCGTTTCTGTTCATCGTTTAATAAATTATGTCAACGTGTTATCGATAGAGAGAAATTAAATCAACTTGACGACGAGATTATTGTAACTTTGTGCGAGCTTGAAAAATACTTTCCACCTTCTTTTTTTGACATAATGATACACTTGACAATTCATCTTGCAAGAGAAGCATGATTTTGTGGGCCAGTCCATTTTCATTGGATGTACCCCTTTGAAAGATACATGAAGACACTAAAGGATTATGTAAGAAATCATGCTCGTCCTGAGGGCTGTATTGCAAAATCTTATCTTGCAGAAGAATGCATGAGATTCTTTGGTGAATTTTTAACAAAATCACAGAAGAAAGAAGTTAGAAATGAAGATTACCAAAGTAATGTAATACTTGAAGGACGTCCAATGTCAGCACATAAGGCAATCACATTGTCTTCAAATGAGAAAGAATCTTCTCATTTGGCTGTGCTAATGAATATGACCATGGTAGAGCCATTTTTAGAGTAAGTGCATATTCCATCTTTTTCATTGCTTGATTGTTTGTAATTTTAAATATAACATAACATCTCTTGTTATACGCTAGTTTGCATTTAGAGGAATTACAAAATTCAAACAAGCGCATGGAGAGAAATGCAACGTTACTTTGGAAAAATCATATAGCTACGTTCTCTAATTGGATTAAAAAAAGGTCAATTGAATTCTTAAATGTTACTAATTAACTTAAAACCGTATAAAGAATATTTTAATTAAATGAAATTATTTTTTATAGGTATCTGTTAGCTCCAAAGATCACGACGACATGTTAAAATGGATTGCTTATGGTCCAAAGAACGATGCTTTGTCCTACACAGGATACATTATTAATGGACAACGTTTTTCACACAAAAGATGTTGGGAGAGAAACCCAAAATAGTGGAGTGACTTATGATGCAACAACCATGTGTAGGGCAAGCGCAAAAGATGTTTCTCAAGTGGTCGATGTTGTCACTTATTATGGGATACTTACCGATATAATTTTGTTGGACTATAACATTTTTTATGTTCCGATCTTTAAGTGTGATTGGACAAACATAAGAAAAGGTGTGAAGGTTAAGGATGGATTTACGCTTGTCAATTTACATCAAAGTCAAGCTTCATTTTCAAAAGATCCATATATACTTGCATCTCAAGCAAAGCCAATTTTTTATTCAAGAGAAAATGATTCTTCTAATTGGTATGTGGTAATGAAAGCACCTTCGAGAGTTTTTGACGATTTAGAGATCCACGACTCCTTTGAGGAAGTAAGCCATGTTGGGGAAGATTGCCAAGAAATCAATATGGATGTTGATGATTATGTTGAGGATGTTTCTTTTTTTAGAGAAGATTGTGAAGGCATACTTGAGTAGTCTTGAAATGTGTCCTTATATTTTCCTTATAAATCTTCCTTTTTTTTGTTGTGGAAGATTGCCAAGAAATGTGTCCTTATATTTTCCTTATAAATCTTCCTTTTTTGTTGTTTTGTCCAACACTTGTTTAAGAACTTGCTTGTTTAAAGCTTAACTCACACATCACAAGAATGCATATTCTTGTATTTTGTTGCATGAATGTTTTACTGCCTAATTGAATCATATATATTCATATCGATTTATATACATAGGGAAGGCATTACAAATGATATTCTTTCTTCTGTTGTTATGCTTTGCTTGATATATATTCTGAGTGCATCTTCATTTGGAAATTTTTGATGCGTAATACTTTCCCATTAAAATTTTATCCTTTCCTCTATTTATTATTGTTGTTAGTTTTGGAAATTCCATTTCATTGTTGTTTACGATACTGTGTATTTTACACAGTCTAATATCTCCTCGTTTTACTTCATTCGCTCGGTTTGCTAATGAACTGCTTGACTAAATATGTAAAATAAGTGCCTTGACTATCTTACTAACACAAGGTTCCTTTTCTTTTTCTATCTACAGGATCCTCACAAGAGTATTAAGATAACGTGTGTTAAAATATCAAATTCTGCATTTTTGATGATTCAAATGATGAATTTACAACTGCTTTGATAGCATACAATGGTTTTATACTGCTACTATAGAATTTGTTAAACTATTGATTCGTTTTGATATGCAGATTGATTTGATAAACAAGAGTGCACATTGATAACAAGAGTGCAAGGTGTGTATTTCTAATTTTATGTATGTGCATTATGAGTCCTATAAGTTGTATAGCATGTTTATCATTTGTATTAGCCAGTAAAGAGATCAACTGTCTGATTCTATTTCTTCTAAATAGAAAAACAATAGAAACTCCTCTTCTGATCAAGTAGTCTGATATTTCTTCATAACGATACATAAGACCCTATAGAGAAAATAAAAAAATTGTACACAGGAAAAAATAAATGTGGTATTACGAAACTATACATGGTTAACCATCCATTTAAAGCCAACAGAGGCCATGCATTTAGGTTTTGAAGCACTATTATTCCAATCAAGATTGTAAACTTCGTCCATTGTCTTGAATATAATAGAAATATTTTTCCTAGGATTTTTTTTTCATATTTTTTTTCCTTTCATTACCATATTTCTATACAGCAGATCCACTTTCTCCTAAAAAAAAGTAAAATAAAAATAGAATCAGCTTCATAAAGAGGCATAATTGTATCAAACAACTGACATGGTGTATCGCTTTTACAAATGCAAACATGAATACTGCCGGTATAACAAGCAAAGCATAAATTCTGTCCCAGCCTAACTGAGATTTATTGCAAAATAAAGTATAAAATTTATCTCAATAAAATATTTTACATCAGCTCAAAAACACACAAAATACATCTTCTGTTTATCAAAAATGAAAAGAAGTACTCTAGAGTCTCTCATCTTTAGGGACGTCTTTTTGTTGCATCTTGGGAATCCGGCTTCTTTGTCACTGCTTCTTCTACAGACTTTAGAAGCACAAAAAATAGGTCATTATCATATTTGAACAACATGTCTCAATGCACCTGCAACAAACAATAATTCATTAATATATATTGTGAATAAGTGAACTATGCATATTGTATGTATTAAATAGGAAAAGATAACATTCTGTTGTTAACCAATGCAAATTCTTTTTCTTGCTTGATTTATAGTCAAAATTCAAAGAAAAATGATATCTTTGTACTAACTACAGGATATGGCAAAGAAGAGGAAGATTACTCGCAAACAAAAACAAGCCGAGGAACCAAAAGAAGCAAATATTGAATCCAACGAGCAACCGAAACCAAATTTAGAAACCAATAAGCAACATGAATCAAATTTAGAAACTAATGAGCAACATGAAGTCAATTTAGAAACCAATGAGCAAGGAATTGAAGCATGTACAGACAATATGATGCAAGTTGAAGAAAATATTGAAAACGAATTTGAAATTGGAAATGACGCGATGGAAAATGAGACCGATATTCAACATACAGATGAAAGTACGATTCAAAAGAAAAAAGCTAGAGGCCAAACTAGAATGAAAAGACTTCCTTCGGATCGTGTTTCTCAGATTAACGTTGAATTTAATGACAATGTTGTACCAATAGGAGAAGGTTCTATAAAACTATCTTCGTACTTAGGACCGCTCGTACGGGAGCATGTTCCATTCACGATTGATGATTGGCGGAATATTGGCGATGATTTAAAACATGTGTTGTGGAGATCCATTCAGGTATCACTATACGTTAGACATTTACTGTTTGTACTAAGTACTGCTTATTAAAACTGAACAGTTGCATGAATCATTTGATATTCATATACAAGTTATCTCCCATCATAAACCCACAGTCAAGAGATGGAAAATAATAAAATTTAAATCAAATATCCATTCTTAAATTGATAAGCAAGTTTGAGTACCGTTTATCTGTACTGACATCAATGTTGATTAAAAGTTCTTTGATTTATAATTTTCCTCCTTGCTTTTTTTCTTTTTTGATGATTCTGATTTTTATTCTGCATTCAGATAGATTTAAATTGTTTGAAATATAATAAATTATCTTAATCCGTCAATAGAGTTGGAATTTATAACATACAAATTAAATTTGCACAGTTGCACAGGAACTTAAGAGTTCAACCAAAGTCTTTCAGGTTAGTTTTCTGAATAATCATAAACATGCACAATCAATTTCAGTCTAAATTCCAGTTAATTTCTTTTTTTGCTCTTGGTTTGTCATTAATAACTCGTGCTGTTTTTCCGTTTTAGTTAATTTCTTGAAAAAGTGCTCACAACCAAATAGTTTTTATTTCAATCCCAATGTTCTTTTGCATCAAAACTCTCAACATAAAAGAAATGAGTGCACTCAAGAAGAAGAAAAAACCTATCAAAACTTCAGTTTGATTCCAATACTAAAGAAATCATTCCAAAACAAGCTGCGTAAAATTAAAAACACATAAAAGGCAACAAAGTAAATCTCTACTCATGCTCCTGGCTACGAAGCCTAGCAGCCTTAGAAGAAATCATTCCAATACTAAACATATGATGACATTTTTTTTCAGGTTTAGAAGAAAAAACAAAGGGGACAAGCACTTGAATTGAAATAACTATGTAATTAAGATACTCAATAAAATTGTCAAAGACCATACCTACTAGAACTTAACACTTCATTTAATCATGCTTTCTGTTAATATTTTTCATTTCCTTCTCTTTTTTGTGCAGGCCTATACTTTTGCATTATCTCATAATTACTTTTACCCAGTTAGAAAACGATACTAGTATTTAAGTTACATACCTTCATATTTCGTTACAAAATAGTTTATAATTTATTTTTATTTATTTTATCGTTTTGCATTTTGCAGGCTAGATTTAAACTGGATGAGGAGTGGCAGAAAGCGCCTATTTTTCAGCAAATGGGATGCATATGGAGGGCTTCAAAAAGCAAGTTCGTTAAGCAAATACTGGAAGCGAAGAACATGGAGGAAAGGATTAAGCTCAAACCTGGTAATGTCGAAAATATGAAGGACCGGAGGGATTTTCTAAAAAAGAAAATAGACTCAAAGTTTAAGGTAAATAAATACCAAATTTAATTGTATTACGTAATAATTATAACTAATCGGTGTATTATATCTTTTCATCTTAGGCACAAAGTGATCAATTCAAAGCTATTAGAAGTTTTCAAGTGCCACATACAGTAAGTCGCAAAGGAATAGCTCGATTAGCGAAAGATATGGTGAGAAAGAACAACTAGTTTAATTTGTGTAACATATTATGATTATGTATTAAATACAACCACATTCACTTTATCTATCATTCTTAACATAGAAACAGGAGAGTGGTGGCCACATCTCCATTCCTAGAAGTCAAATTTAGATTAAATCCCGCACTCGAAAGAATGGCGAAGCAGTTAATACATATGCTCTAGAGACTATTGTAAGACACCGCAATATTGATAAAAAATTGTATAGTATTGTCTTTCTATCCGTTATTGGCATTCTATCTATTACTTATATGTGAATAACGTTAACTTTTGTAGGAAAAGGTTAAAAAAATTGAAAGCGAATCAAACTCAACCGGTAGTTCTTTGAGAGAAGATGTTCTCTCCCAAGTGTTGGGTCAGGATAAACCTGGACGACTACGAGCAATGGGAAGAGGTGCAAACTATACCAAGTTCTTGCTCTCACGAGCTAAAGATGATAGAATTTCACAATTGGAAGAGGAGGTTCGCATGCTAAAGAAAAATCTGGTATATAGCATATCAATCTTTACTTGTTATTCTACTTGTGTGGTAATATTACAGATATTGTTCGATTTTTTTTTCATATGGTTTTTTAATCCATCGTCCACACTTGATTTTTTAGGTTAATGCATGTCAAAGAGAAGAATCAATGACTCGGGTAAACATCGAATATTAGCATATGCATAATTTCATGTTTGCATATGTGTGCACATGATACTTTGCTATTAAACATCAAATACATTATCATTGTGATATTATCTAAAAATTAATTTTAATATAGTATTTAACTTAAGACGCTTCTAATTAATTGCAGAGCAATGGAAATACATTTGATAAATGTGATTTATTGGATTGGAGCGGAACTGATGAAATAGTTGCTGAAGGAAGAGTCGTGTCAACTGATCCAAATGAGCTTGTACATAGAATTCCTCTAGGACCAAATGCAAAGATAGTTTTGATTGAGTTTCCAAGGAAATTGGATGCTTTTTTATGGAGAGCCGTGTTTCATACGATACATATTGGAGAGGCTGCCGGTATGTTAGTAGCATGACCTGCCGATAAAGTTATTTTGCATAAGCTGGATCAAATCGACAACACGGTAAATTAAATATCGCTTTATTTATAATTTTTATTTTAAAATACAACTATTAATTTCATAAATACATAACTAAAAGTAGCAGCACAAAGTCTTCATGCAAGCTATATGATTGGATTGGAGGTGAAGAAGTAGTTGCTGAAGGACGATTATACTCTAGCGATCCAAACCAGCTTGTGAATGGCGTTCCTATTGGACCATCAGTTATGGTAGTTTCTATTGATAATCCAAACAACCCAAAGGCCTTTTTATGGAAACCAACAAATAATATGATATATGTTGGAGATGTCGTTGGTAATAAAGTTGCGTGGCCAAAATCAAAAGTAGTTGTCGAGAAAGCTAAAGCAACATTATTTGTTTCTAATCGTGATAACGTAACATCTCATACGGTAATATGTTTAAACATAATTATAGCAACTTGTTATCAAATTTATATATATATATATATTAAAACCATCACTTTTCTTTTTCTTGTTTGATAGAGTGGAAGGCCAGCCCCCAAAAGCAAATGCATGCTAATTGATGTTGGTGGAACATGAATAATAGTTGCCGAAGGGGTTGTGGCTTCAACCGATCCAAATGAAATGGTCCATTTTGTTCAACTTGGAAGAGACGTCGTTAAAGTTTGGGTAGTGAATGCTACAGTTCCCGATGCAGTTCTGTGGAGACCATCTTCTGATCTTGTCTGCATTGAAGATGCCGTAGGCTCTACAGTGGCATGGCCAACCTCAAAAGTTTTGATAGAATCAAGTTCTAGTAAGTATATTTTTTTTATACATATATACAAAATTTCAAAATGTATTCATATTTGATTCTGTGATTTAATTCTTGACATTATACCGTTTTCTTTTATATAGGTAACCATTGTTAAAGTTTGTTGACTGATCAGAAGAAAAGAAAGCTTCACAACTGCACTCTAGGTAAATATATGAATAATACATCATGCATAAAAGTCATTTTATGTTTTTCGTTTGATATGCATATTTTGGTTCTTATCAAAGTTAAATTCTTAATTTAGTGTAGTCAAACAACTATAATACCAAAGTCAGTTTCTTGTCCATAAATACAAAAGATAAATGTATGGGTATTTTTCGCTTATGTATTTTGAGAAAAATTATTCTTCTTTAAAAGCAACCTATAATCTTATTTCCTTCATTTTTGCAAATTTCACTAATATATTGATGAAAAAACTGCAATTAAAATTGTTCTATTTGTTTATTCATGCAACTTATGACAGTTTTTGAAACTAAGAAAATAAATTTTGAACCTTATGGACGAACAAAAGTTACTCATAAAGATAGAGTATATTCATACTCTTTTTGGGTTAGGAAATGATATCACAAATAATAATGAGTCTTTTAAGTAGAATCTATCTTGTACATTTCTTGGCTTTGAAAAAAAACTACTATAGATGACGTTAGCTTGTTCATGATATGGAAGTCTCAGTTAAGGGACGAGTTTTCATGATGTGGTGTAGGATGAAGTGAAGAGTTGCCACGTGATTTGGGTTCGTTGGTGGTGATTTTGGTTTGCAGTGTTTTTGGTAGTGTTTGGAGGAGTACGGTAGCTTGGTGCGGTGTTAGGGGTTGCTTGGTTTTGTGAAGTGCAAGGAAGGAAGTGTTGTAGTTATTGGGTGGATGGTTGTTATGGCAATTGAGAGGGAAAATTTGTTGTTTTTCAGGTTGCGAGTTGGATGAACTTGTTCTTAGAATTTAGGTGATTTATGAAATGCCTAAAGCAGGCAGAGGTTATGGGATATATGGTGATAGGTTGGTCGCTGTGTTAAGGAGGTTTTGTGATATGGAAGTGTGGACAAGGCTGGTTTGTTGGTGAAGAGGAAATGAAATGTTGAGGTGGTGTGTAGTGGCTGAGTTGGTGAGTGTGATGGGGTGGTCAGGTTGTACTGCTACAGTTTATGGTGTTGGTGAAGTGTTTCAGGTGATTTTTCAGGTGGTAGGTTGGTTTGTAGGCGATGGTGTTCACGTGGGTAAAGTGGAAACAGAGGTTGGTTGTAGTGTGGTTATTGAAGTGAACTAAAGTTTGAACTGAGGTGGCTAAGTGTGATAGCAATTTCAGTTGTGTGGGCTATTATGTCTTCGGAAACAAATATAGAAATAAACATAACACAAATCAGTCACAGATAATTAATATCACAAAGGCGGAAATAGATATGAATATATATAACACATGAAAGTGTTCATCAGAGTTGTGGTCAAAAGGATCCACAATAATACAAAAGAATAGCAACACGCGCTATACAAAAGAATACAACTATGAGTCCATATCTCAAGGGTATACAACAAAATAAACTGCTAGTCTAAGTAGTTAGCCAAAGGTCGGAGAAGTCAATATACATGTCCAAATTATATAATGGCAGGATGATGATTTGTTCTATTGAATAGATGTCCAACAATCAAACAATTAACTTATAGCAGAATGGGAATTTATTCTACTGACATATGCCCACACAATCAACGACTAATCCATAGTAATATAGAGATTTATCTGCTAATATATGTCCATGACAGTCAAATCAATTACATTATAGCGGAAATGGAATTTATTCAGCTGATTGATGTCCACAAAATCAAATTATCAATCATAACTCATTCACGGACATTTGTCTACTTAGTAGTACCCGCATTTGAATTCCTTGAGTTAAAAAGCATCTCTGAAAAAGAAGTACCTTTAAAACAATTTAATTCTTGGAGCAAAGGATTTAAAACTTTAAACACCCTTCAAAATAATTAATTATAAGATAAACTCTTAATAAATCATAATTAATTTTTATTAGATTTGAACTTACTTTAATTAGAAATAATAATTAAGTAAACCTTTAATAAATAATTTCTTTATAATTAAACCCTTAATTAATGCTTTATTAATTATTAAATATAGTTTAAAACCTTTATTAAAAATTAACTATTAATTAATCTCAACTAATTAATTAAACATTTAATCAAAACTTAAATAATAAATTAAACCTTAAATAAATGATTTATTTTAAATTAAAACCTTAATTAATTTATAATTGAAATAATTAAACACTTGACTAATAATTTATTTAATAATTAACCTTATACTTAATTAATTAAAAATAATTCCTATACTAAACTCATAATTAATTAAAAATTAATTTTTCCTAACCAAAAGTAAATTAAAATTAATCTTACTTTTAAAACATAATTAATTAGAAGTTAATCTTCACTTAATTATAATTAATAAATCGTGTTTAATATTTAATTAATTATTAATTATCCAAACCTAATTAATTATTAATAAACTTTCTAAAACATCATTGTTAAGTTTGTAAAATATTTTCAAAACACCTTTAAGTAAGAAATCTAGATTTTCAAAAAATCCAATTTTTTTTATCGAAACGGGATCCATAGTGGCTATCGCTACGGATGTAGTAACTTGAGTTTGTTTTTTCCAAGTTATTAACTTTCTAATTCTCCATTTCAAACTTTGCTTCATTTTAAACCATAAGGAAAAGTGTAGAAACTAAAAAAAAGTTTAGCTTTAAAGTTCTAAAAACTTAAATACTTCAAAACCATTTCCTTTCAAAGAATCCAAATCTCCTTTTAACATCTCAATGTTAACTTATAAACATAGCACATCATAACCACTTTCATATCCATATCATACCAAAACTGACAACCAACATCAAATCCAAAGTTTATAAACTATATCGTAACCAAAGTTTACAAATTTACAACAATACTAAGGTAGACTTCATTTTAGGTCCACTTTCCCATCTCAAATCATCCATATCCACAACTAACCAAACATATAACAAATCAAACATATTTCACACACATTATAAAGCAATTTGTGCAACATATATCAAGTTGAAAACTTTGAAATTTAAAACAAATATTTACTCACCGAAAGCATGGAAAACCACACATAAATCACTCGAAAATAGGTCATCTTCTCACCGATTTTTGATCATGTCACTATCGAAATATGGACAAGTCATAAAAGGAAGGTTTTAGAAAATTATTTTCTCTACAATTTTAATAAATAATCGCTTAATTTTGATTTTTTATGAGGGGCGTATGATCAAAAGAAGAAGTGGTATTTTCGACCGTAATAATATGGGTCCGAAGGTGAGTTGGAAAGAAATGAAATTTTGACCCAAAAATATTAAAACTATAAAAAAAATTCAAATAAAAGTTGTAGCCACCAGAATTATATATTGCTTGGAAAATGAAAATCTTCGTTTGGAGTAGTATGTAAGAGGTTATGGCCGAATGAAATAGGAGAAAAAATGAAAAAGAAAGAGTTTTAAAATAAGGTTTGAAAACATTTAAAACAAAATAAATTTTTGAATTTAAATTTTATAGTTATAAAATGGAAAGCCATTAACAAGGTTTTATGAAGCTTAAAGACAGAGAAGAAGGTTTAAAAAAGGAATGAAAAAATGAAATAAACAAGGAAAGAGAGAAAGAGTTTAGTTTTATACAAAATGAATAAAGCAAATTACCATTTACCCTTATGCAAATATCGTCCACTCCTTTGCCTCCACCTCATCATTTTTGCCCCTTCCCTTTAAAATACATGAAATTAGGTGCGCCCCACTTCACTTGCTTCCAACATGCATTTTTGTAAAGTGCACTTATCGTCTAAACATGTTTAAACATATTTCTAATGACATGACATTCACTTTTTTCCACTTGATTATAAAATACACATACCTTATCCTAAGTATATATATACATATGTATAAACATATAATAATACAAATATATATACCCACTTATATATTTCTATGTTTTTTATTTAAATAAAAGATTTCACAACATCCCCAATAACTTGTAGCTGAAGAAAAGTCGAAAATTCGAAAAACAGTTTCCGGTCGCATTTTCTATTTTTCATCGAACTATATATTTTTGTAAACAAATTTTAAAAACCATTTCACCATCATTATTAATCAACGAAAAGAATTTTATATTCATTATGAAACCTATATATCGAATATTTAAAATCAATTAACTACTCGTAAGTCAAAGATTAAAATTCAGGGTCGTTACAACGAGGCTGTTAATTTTCTTTAACATTCCTTTTCTAAAAAGAAAACATGTCAAGAAATAGTAACCTTTTATTTCTCGGTATTTTAAATATGCATCCCATTGGCTTTTTGGGAGATCCTATAAATTTACACTGAACCAACCTTGCCTCTAGTTTATTCGGATCAACGTTCTTAAGGTGAGCTAGACAACCCTACACTTTCAAATACTTGAGTTATGGTTTTTTACTATGCCACATTTCATATGAAATTTTAGGCATAGATTTAGTGGGTAACAAGTTCAACATATATGTTGTAGTTTCTAGCATATATCCCAATAGGACATAGGTGACTCAACCTTACTCATCATGGAACGAACTATATCTAATAACGTTTGGTTCCTTTACTTCAACACGTCGTTGTGTTGTGGAGTATAGGGTGGAGTAACCTGATAGACAATCCCATCATCTTTTAAGTATTATTGGAATTTCTATCCAACATACTCACCTCCTTAATCTGATTGAATAATTTTAATCTTATGGTTCATTTGGTTTTCTATTCGACAAATTTCTTATAGAAATTGAATTTGTTCTTCATACGATACACATATCCTAGTCTCAAGAAATCATCGGTGAAAGAAACAAAGCAAGAACTATTATCATTGGTGATTACAGGCATTGGGCCACATACATCACTATATAGTACCCTAAGAGTTCATCAACTCTATCATTGCTCCACCTGAAGGGGTGCTTAGTCCTTTTACCATTGAGGCATGACTCGCGTATGTCAAATGATTTAGAATCAAGTGATGGGAGAAAGCCTTCGATTTTTAGTTTGTGTACTCGTTTCTCACTAACATGGCTAGCCTACAATACCAAAGATAACTATTATTTACATGGTTAGATGTATTATTCACTAAGAACGCATAATTAAAACTGATCACAAAAAAAGCCATTTTCAAGAATACCATTGCAGTTTTTATTTTCATTAAAACTAATGTTCATAATGTTATTTGCACAATGAAATATATATCCAATTCAGACAATCTAAAAATAGTAATAATCCCATAAACAAAGTCTTTTACAAAATAGCACTTATTTGACATCATATCTACTCCACTAGGCAAACATAAATGATAGTCCCCTACTGTCATTACATCTAGATAGATCCATCAATAACTTGGAGCTTTGTCTCTCCTTTTGCATGTTGTGTCAGTTTCTAAGCCCATCTAAGGAACTGCAAATATAAATTCGATATCCAATATCTAAGACCCAAGACATTTTATTGATTACAAAATAATTTTGAATCATAAATGTCCGTGATGGAGCCGCAAAACCATTCCGCTTCCTTTCTCTAAAAATCTTAAAGTAATCAGGACAATTCATTTTCCATTGACCTTTCTCATGGCAATGGCAGCATTCACCCTTGTAATTGGTCTTCTTAATTTTCTTGTTTTTCTTACCTTCTCTTTTCCGCTTTTTCAAAAACTTCGAAGATAATGCACTACCCTTAACAGCAAGTTAGCGCACTTGATCCTTATGCAGACTTGGGTAACCTCAACATATTGAGGAGCTCCATGAGATTCATATTTAATTGGTTCATATTATAATTTAGTATGAACAGTTCATACGAAAAAGTAAGAGAACCAAGGATCAAATCAACTTGAAATTCATTACTTATTTGTAGTCTAATTGCGAAATCCTATCAACATAGCCCATCATCATTAGTACGTAATCGTCCACTTTTTGTCCTTTGGTCCTTTTTGGTGTTGAACAGCTTCTTCGTAAGCTCATACCTTATAGAAGGTGACTGCTCATCAAACAGGGCCTTGAGACTATCAAATATCTCATAGACAGACATAGTTTCGTGCTGCCTCTGCAATGGCTTATGTGACGTAGACAGCACCAAGTCTAGGGCAATCTCAAGGTCTAACGCGCATTTTTCATAAGAAAATCTTAGTTTGGGATCTGCATCATCAGTGGATTGTTCTTTGGTTTCACTTGTAATGGTCAACTATAAGAGCTCGTAAGTCAATGATATTTTAATTGCTCTTAGCCAATCGGTATAGCTTAGTCAGTAAGCTTGACATTATCAGGAAATAGTTTTAGAGTTGTCATTTTTATACAAGTTTTAAGTGGTAAAGTATTAGGAAAAATCATAGTAGATGTTCTTATAATATTAGTAAGGTTAAACTTTATGTTTCATTTTACGAATAAGCTCCTACTAGTCTTTTATGTTTCGCCAAACCCTAAATCGAAATATAGAAGTCGTTTGACTTTACTAGTAGGTGTTATGACTCATCCGTTTTGGAATCCTAACCGTAAGATTTCTCAACAAATCATAGCGCCATAGAAGATGGATAACTCCTTATTGGGTGTATCATATACAACTCCTAACCCTTGGTACCTTGTACTAATTTCATTTCAACCTTGAGTTTGCTCAACAAATCGAAACGAAATTATTCACCTCGTACCTTCCATATTACGACCGCCCAAGTATATGACATGTACCTTGAGTTTGCTTAACAAATACATATAGTTATCTTACCTCATCTATTCAATATATTAATAATACTACACATAACATCCATCGCTTGAGTTTGCTCAACAACTAAGGAGTATGCAAGTAATTTATTAATATATATATGGTAGATGATAGCATTATATTGAAGATTCATAATCTTCAATATATTACACTAAGTGATATCGACTTATAAAATAATATAATTCTTATGAACTACTCTCATGATTCAAGTATCGGACATATCGGAAACCACGGTATACATGCATTTGCATATGTATTTATTCCTTAAGTCTGGTTAGGCTTTCTTATGTTCCACCTTTAATTTATACATTCATATTATATAACTTTTATTATCATACAACTTTTATATTTCATATTACTTATATAATAGTTCTTATTTATAATATTACATTAGTTAATTTTAACTAATCAACATTTTAATTAATTTTGTATTAATTTAATATAATATTTATATTTAATATTCCTTATATGTTATATATATACATATATATTTATGTGTGTGTTATTCAATAAATTTACATAGTTAAATTATTTCGATTGAAGTATATTATTTTGAAAAATCATTTCATAAACATACATGTATACTTATGATATCTTAAACAATTTAGAATATCATAACATATATCAAAATATGTAAGACATGCATATATTTTTCATTAATTAACTTATTTAATTAATTTATTCTATTAATCTTATTAATAAATTTTAGAATTTTCAAAATTAATTTATATTATTTTTTAAACATTTTGAAAAATCTTATTATATTATAAGTTTTATAATATTTACATATTTTATTTTAAATTTAACTATTAAATTTAAAATATTATATATCAGTTTCCAAACAATTTTGAAAATTAGCCCAAGGCCCAATTCAAATGGGGCCTTTCCTATTAGAGGCAACCTTTGGGCTCATATATCTGTTCAGTCCTAGCCAGTAGCTTGGTAGGGAAGAGTACAAGATTACCCAAACCAATACTACACCACCTTTCTACATACCCTACTATCTGAGTTGTGAGCTTAATAGTTAATCCTAACATGACTACATTAGACTACATAGGCTATTGACTCTAATACCACTATTGGAACAAGGCTGGCTCACAACGGAAGTATTAGGTGAATTTCACAAAAAATACCATTTTAGATCTTTATTAGACCTATGAAGTCTAATTTATTTAAGACATTTCTAAACTTCATTTTTAATAAAATCATTATTTTATTTGAATGTATAGTTATATTATGTAATTAATATTATATTATATATACGTGTATCATATGCGAGCGAGCGCGCACGCACGCGCACACACGCGCACACACACATACATGTGTGTGTGTGTGTGCGCGCGCGCGCATGTGTAACAGTACAATCCTTGCAAGGTATAACATGCCTATATATAAGTGTTAGGATTTACACAACAACGAACACGCTAGCTCATCTAATATAAAAATATATCATCCATATGTATATTTATATATATTAACTTATGTAAACAAGATATCGCAATAAATATAAGCGTGCACGTGTATGGATATATAACACTATATGCTATATTTTATTTTGAATAATTATATATATGTATGCATGTATATGTATATGTATATGGAATCTTAACATTATAGATATATAAATATATAAATATGTTTAAAACATTTATAAAATTTTAAAAAAATATTGTAAAGCCAAAAGCTATATATATTAAATACATATATTCAAAAATATTTATAATACGATTATATATACATATTAATATCTTTAAAAAATACAAATATATATATATATATATTAGAATAAATATATATGTACCTATTGTTGCACAAGGTAAAATGCTACTTTTTTAAATGTATTTTAAATTAATATATATATTGATATTATTAAAAAGTCAATAATAATCAATAATATTATTATTTTCAAATGTAATTTAAATTTTAAAATTTTACTAAAAAACTTTACGTGATATTACATTATTTGAACTTTTAAAACCTAATTTTACAGTTTTAAAACAATTTTAAATATATCTTTATTTAGCATTTAAAATTTAAATTAAATACTAAAAATGTTTTTAATTTCTATCGGAAGTATATTAAGTACAAATCTAGTTTTATAAACTATAAAACACATATTATAATACACACACACGTTGTTATAATTAATTTACGTAATCAATCAATTTAAATAATAGTATGTACGTACAAAAACTTATTTTCTATTTCTGCCAAAATTATTTTAGATATGGAACTGTTTATCTAAAATTTTAAAACTACACTAGAATAGAATAAGATATAAATTTAAATTACAAAGCTTATATATGATTAAATGTTGTATATTTAATTAATTGAAATTTTTTGGTTTTTCTATATTTGTGTTGTGTATATATAGGTGTATATATGTTGTAAAAAAAATATTACTTTTATAAATAGATAAGAGTATACAAATATACAACCAATCTAATTATGACAATATATTTATACAATATAATCATCACCTAACTAATAATATAATATACATGATATAAATAATATACATACATTAATATTCAATGCATTAGAAATTTACCTTATATCCAATGTCCTTAAGTATACCTTGAAATGATGAGATTTACTCCTTGAAGTAGTTTCCAATCCAGTAGAGTGCTAGTCCCTGAACCGATGACCACCAATTATCGAATATGTTCTGGTTTACTTTATTTGACATTGGAAATGGGTAATGAGGAGGTGGAGAATTGGACTAGAAATAGGTATAGATGGAGGCACCAAAAGTACTCCAATAGGTGTGGGTTGAGAAGCTTATATAGAGGAGGAATGGAGACAAGTTATGATTTGGATCTTTACCAATTCTTCTTTCTTTTCTATTCAAATCTAGCCCATCTAGTTACCATCAAATGGACGCACCTACATCCCTACCATAGCCAAAATAACTAGGCCTTATATGTGCTTCAAACCCATTTAATGGCCAAATAAAATATTTTGCATTTAAATCCAATTTAAATGCATATTAATATCATATGTCGATTAATGTATTTATAACTATTACAAATATATTTAATAATATTTGTTCATCAAATCTAAATAAATTTTATAATTAATTAATTAAATATTGTATAGCTATTACGATTAATTAAATCATTTGATCAAAAGAGCATTTACCATTTTTGTATGTGACCCATTAAGGTAAATTTGGTCAGTGATTAATATCAGACTATTCGAATATCAATGTTCACATATCACTTATTAGGCAATGTGACATTTTGGTCAAATTTATCGCTTGCTTTATTTTGATAACATTCAATTTTACTTTGTTAAACATTACCCGGTTGTGACAATTATTCACGCTAATTTTCTTCGTCAAAACTATATCACTTTGGGCTTATGGAATTTTTTATGGTCAAAATTCCAATATCGTCCATATTCAACTCTGTAGTACAGACACAAAGTCCTTGGCTCAATAATAATAATAATAATAATAATAATAATTAGCTGAACTACTCTGGCCAGATATTTTGACTTTGAGTTGACTTGAGTTGATCATGATACTAACCCCATTTAATTGAGGAGACGAAACCTCTCTTGACTTGTGTTTCACTTCTAATGCTTCAACTCGATCCAACTATAATCACTCGATGGACGTCATGCCATGATTTGGCTATAATCAAAGTAGGGCTTTCATATTAAAGATCAACTGTATTCTCAAGTTGAGAGAATTGTGTAAATTAGTCACGTTGGAATTTTTTGTTTAACCTTAGTTATATTAACCAATCAAAAAGTATCGAGCAGGACATTCAATAATTATCCAATATTTATCAGTATGTAACCCCTAGGTGCCCTCCAACAGTCATGAGTAATATGTCGTCCAACATTTGAAGAAGTTATGTACTCTAGTCTTAACAGATACATCGATAACATATCTCAATGCAACTTGTGAGAAGCTGCATCTCTCGACACACCGATCCAAAGCCAGGGCGACTTTTGGACTAGCATCGGTGCCATAAAATGCGAGTTATTGGGGTTTTTAAAACACTATAGAGATGAAAGAAATGCAGGTATGATACAAGATATACTACACTTTCAGAACTCATAATGAAAGGTAACAAAAACTAAAGAAGGAAAATAACCTTCCCAGAAAATATCTCAATGCATAATCTTATAAAACAGTATGTAGTCAAATCTAGAGTACACATAAATAAAATACATGGTTTAACAAATACTAAGTACTGAATAAGATAGGTGGTTATATGGAGAGTGAGACAAAATGACAAGCAACTCCAATGATGAGCTTGCATCTCCATATACTAATCACAAGCCTATCACCTGTTGTCATATCCTCCTATAATGGGGAAAAGGAAAAAATGGGTGGGTCAGACAAAAGACTAGTGAATGAGTACGTTATTAATATATGGTGGTCATATGCAGTTGACTTTAATTATACTTTATGTAACTTAGGTTGTCCTAAGAGTGTTCATGAATTACTTGTTTACTTTATTTAAGGGGTTTAACTCAACACATACCTATACTACCTACTTGTGCAGGCTCATACTTAGGATCGAATAATTGATCGACCCTATAAACAACTAATGATCAGTTAGTAACTATCGAAACTTTTCCAACATAGGGTTATCGTCCTATTTCCTTTATAGGACCGCATTTCTCACATTACGACTAGCGTAACCATTCCACATTGGTTTTCCTACATCTCCAACCATGGGACTAAGTTTTCCACAATTATAACTACACGTACGCCCGTTACGCATTAAGGGAGATCACACAATGTTACGCATTAAGGGAGAGCCCGCAATGTCAAGTCGTCGAAGTGTCTCATCATATGCATTTGTGTCCACCTCTTAGTAGCAGCGTAACGCCTCTTATTGCACACATCGGGATCCATCAACAAAACAACATCATGTCACGCTGGTATCCATAAATGCCAAGGAACTTTATTATGCTAGGCCAAGACATTTCATCAGACATCAGTCAGTGCTGCGTGTGCACTGTAGAACCTCATACGATTGCCATTTGTTATAGAATCGCCCGTTGTCGAATATCAACCCCCATTGGATAAATAACACTTACCCAATTGCTCACATCCTAGTGTCACCTATAGGGAATTGGCTTCCCTATTCCTAACATCAATATATATTCCACACACACACTAAGTACCTCTATTTCAAATAAATAAACCTAGGCCTTAGGCCGTGGTTTAGGTTGACCGATGTTATTGATTTAGAATTTTAATTTCTAGTTTAATCTGCTTTAGTTATTTAATTAACTATTAATCGTTCGTTACAAATTTCCAACTTATGGTCTTAAATAATTTGATGTTAAAGCCATTACGGTGAGCCAAATTTCCAATTATTCAAATTCAATTTTTACGATTTATGGAAAACAGTTCAAATCTTGGTATGCTACTAATATCAATATTTACCGGTTATAATAACAGATTATATGATTGGAAAAGGATTTGAAAAGGGTTTTAATATAGATTAATCCCTATTTAACAAGTTTACTTCAATCCAATTTATAATTCAAATCCTAGATTTAAACAATATGATTCTCCAACTTAGTTTCTAACATCCTAAATTAGATAGAGCATAGTAAAATTAACGATATATATAATCATCTTACTAAAAGTATACCAACTCACCTCAAATCCAAGCTTTCCTTTGAATCACGACTGGAATCTTCCTTATGATTGTTAGTTATTTGCTTGATTTTTCCTTCTTAATCTTTCTTCTTTTATTTTAGTTTTGGAGAATTTAGGTTTGGATGGGAAAGAATTTGGCAGAGTTTCAGTAATGCGGATTGATTTCTAATGAATTATGGGATATGTTAGTTGTGCATTTATATGGGTTTTGAATTAGTCCTAACTGTTGATTAACCCTACGAAAATCTTTAATTTCATCCTAAACGTTAAACATTTACTTCGCAACTAAGTAAAATTGTTTCGTTTAATCCGGGCCGTTAGCCTCTCTAACATGTCAATCTGGAACATCAATCGGTCGACCGTTAAGGGGGGACCAGTCAACCACTACATGTCGACCGGCGATCCCCTAGGGTGTTATCGGTGGAGCTATTTATTTAAGGATAGTTTAATTTCCTTATCAGTTTATTTAATTAATTTCGTTTTCTTAACTTCTCCATACTAGCCCTGATTTCAAAGTATTATAAATGAAAATTATTCCAAAAATCGCTACGAAGGCATTGATATAAGTTTTGTAACCCGGTATGGGTGTTTGTGAAAATTTCATTTTCTCCCTTGTTATATTTGAAATTTAATTCTTTTATTAAATTCTCTCTTAAATTTTTTAGGGAATTACACATCTTAGCTAGGAATATTTAAAATGATGTGTTTATTATATTGTGATACAATACTCATGGTTACAACTATTTGTAATTACTATCACAAAGACACTATTTATTGATTTTCCATTAAATACATTATGTTAAAACCATGCGCACTGATTTTGATGACAACAACTATATAAATATAGGTACTAATGTTTTCCCAAGTTGTATAGAATATTTTGTATGATATTACATAGGTTTATGCAAGTATAGGATAATCAAGTTTGAATACAGAGTAGTAAAGAGATTAGGGATTAAGATTCAGAGATTGTGAAGACAATTGAAGACTCATGAGTTTGAAGACAAAGACATTAAGTATACAAGGCTATAGTTTATAGTTAATAGACATTAGATAAAGTTGTTAAAGTCCTCGAATAGTAACTTTCTTTTCTTTAAATACTCTCTCAACAAAATATTGATTTTATTTTCAAAAAATATTTCTACAAATATTTTATAATTTTATATATTAAAAACTATTTTTAAATGATTTTACAAAATAAATAATTTTATAACACTTTAAATGTGTTATTGTTTTTCCTACACACAAGGGTATGTCAACATACCATACCTATGTATGTCGATATATGTACCATTGAAGAGATGTTTTTTAAAAAAAAATTGAATAATTATGATTTTTGGCTCCATCTCTTTGCGAATAGATATATTACTTCAAACACTATATAAAAAGAGCTGGAAAACGAATGTCAATTACTGCTTTCTCTCTATTCTTCTTACTCCAAATTCTCATTATATATTTCATGAAATCCATTTTCTACACTCTTCAAATTCACTCGAATTCAATTTCTACTTTACTGTATTCATTCTCTATAATCTACTCGCTGATTTGCAAGCATTCTACTATCAATTCAAAGATCAAAGTGCTATCAGAGGGCTAGAGGATATTCTATATCCAAATTATAATTATTTGTGTTTGGAATCAACAAATCTCTACTACAAATTTGTGTGGGTATGCTTATTGCCCGTTTAAATTAAGTGGGTGTGCTCATTGTTTATTCTAATCAAATGGTTATGCTTGTTGCCTGTTCAAATAGTGCTTATTGTTCGATTAAATCAATCAAGTCTACCTAAGCTTGGAAAGTCTAAAGAGTGTATCTTGTTGCCTTAAAACCAAGATTGTATTTTTATTTGGTTACTACTTGTAAGTGTTTGAAAAGAAATGTGTGCGGATATTGTACAAGGTTGGATGTTGGATTGGTCAACTTAAACTAGAATAAAAACTCCTGATGTCATTTTTCTTGCTTTTACTTTATGTTTTTTACTGCATATGTGTGTGTGTGATTGTCTGTTAACATATATCTGTGTTGATTATCTGTGTTTAGATTTAAAATTTGAAACTATTTGGAGAAGTTCTATATAAGTTATAAAACATTATTCGCCCCCCTTTAGTGTTAAAGTAATCTATAGATCCGGTCATACTAATATAATTTATACCAAACCATTTTCTACATTTGGTATCAGAGTGTTAGGATTTTAAAAACTAATTATTTGATTTTTGAAAATTTTAAATGGTTAGTAACACTGATAGTACACTTTTGAAGAAAAACAAAGTTTTAAAATCCTTATGTTACCCTCAAAGAGATTAGGAACTAATAATATTGAAAAACCACTTGCAAATTCGAAAGTGTATAAAGTGAAATTACAGGAACATGTACGTTACATGGTTGATAACAAACAAATAATTGATGACCATACATCAAAAATCAAGGACAAACGGATATTGGCAATGGATGCTTAAGACACATGACTGAAAATCCAAAGATCTTAAAAGACATCGTTTACAGAGTTGGACGAATGTTAACTTTGGAGATAACTCAAAAGGATATGTCATTGGCATCAGCAGCATTGCTAACTCTAAAACTCGTATTATTTCTAATGTTTTGCTACTTAAGAATTTAAAATATGATCTGCTTAGTATTAGTCAACCATTGGATGATAGTTCAAAATTAAGTTTGGTTTGCTGTAAATGAAATAGTTTTTGATATGTATTCTCTAGAATATATGGTCTAAATAGACGTAATTACAGAGTTGTTTCTCAAAAATATTGTTTCGCAATTAGTATTGATTTTGATTCCGCGTACAACATCATCATATTTCATTGCATTTAATATATCACATTTGGTGGGAGTTTATTTTTCTTTACCATGTTTTGTTGATGACAAAAGGGAAGAAAATATATAATATAATATATGCATACACTAAGGGGGAGTTAACCAATTTAATGTGGAGTTACACAATATTTTATAATAAAATTATTTACATGGTTGCCATCATCAAAAAGGGGAATATTGTTAATACCATAGATAATTATTTTGGGAGTTAACCATTTTAAGGGGAGTTACGCTACATTTTATAATAAAAATATTTACATTGTTGTTGTAATACCCCGTAAAATTAGTAGAATTAAATAAGTAAATTAAATTAAGTAGGGGTAAAAAATGAAATTTTATAAAAGTTGGAAATTGGCCATAAAAGTTACACAGTTACATTCGTGGCGAAATTCTGATATGTTCCTAAAATATAATATATTGAAAATGAAGCTCAAACGAAGTAGTTATCGGCATTTGAATTTTCATGTTCAAAATAATTTAGTTCGAATGCAAATAAATAACTAAATTTGGAATTTGAAATTTAACCGAGATTAGATTTGGGGGTTGAGGAATCGTTAATGTTAATAATTAATGTTAAAAGAATGATAAAGAAATTAAATAAAAAAGGTATAAAAATTAATATGTTTCCAAAATAGGCGGAGGGGTCGACCGCCAACCCCAACCGGTCAACCGCTAGCGATCGGTCAGTGCATATAAAGCAATCTACCACCCTTATTGGTGGCGGCTAGGGTTTTCCTATCAATGAACATTTCAGATTTATCCGCTTTTAAAGTATTTTGGTTCTATGGTTTTGGTATGTTTCAACCTCTATAAATAGGACCATTTCTTTCTCCACTTTTATTCATAAGAATATTTGGAGATTCAATGAAACTCTACAATTTTATCACTTCAGTTAGATTCAGAAATTTAATTAGGAATTCAGGTTAGGATTCTATTTCGTTTCTAGTTATTCTTCTAATCTATTATCTTCTCTTCCAACCTATTTGAATATAACAAAATTATATATACCAAACCCTTGCTGTGGGCATATCGAAAGAAGAGATCTTGAAAAGAGTGCTTTGGCATTGCAAATCCATACAAGAAAGGCTAAGGATTATATATGAGTGGAAACCTTAGTATTTTTATTTTAGTAACTGTTTAGTATATTATGGATTTGAATATGCCTTAAAGGTTTTGGGTTTACGAAAATAAAACAAAATGAAACATCCTAAACTTCTATAATTAGAAATGTTGATTCTCGTTGGAATTATCAATTGTTTAGATTATTTTAATAATTTTTGGTGATTTCAATTTCTATTCCACTCCTCTTTGAATTCTAATTTGATTGTGAAGTTTCAACCAAGGGGTAGGGTATAAAAGTTTGAGTTTATTCCTAGTTTACACCATTTATTCCACATGAAAATAAAGAGAAATCTAATTGTTTAAATTCTTTGTAAATGAGGGTTGAATAAAGATTGGAAACTAGAATTGCAATTTCTATTTTTGAGATTATTCTCTAATTTGATGTGACATATTGAGTCCAATTTTACTATGTACACATCCGATTATTACAATTTTTGGATATGAATGTCGAATCCTTTGTTAAGGATATTGAAATCCCTTGTTATGGATATTAGAAATTTGGCACCATTGATAATATGGAAAGGTCTTGCATTATTGTTATTAGAAAGAAATTTACATTTAAGTGCTAATTAAGGAAAAATCTTCCCATGCATAGAAAATAGTAGATGCATATTTATTTATATATTAACTACCATAAATAACGTACAATTATAATATAAAATTGTGTAGTTAATTAGGTAATCATTGTTATTAAATCCTCTAAGGAAGGTAGTTGATTTGTTAAGGCAAAATAAGAAAGAATTATTAGATAGCCTAGCTAATTGACACGGTGAGGTGTGTGATGATATATTAAGGGTTTCATAAAATATGACTAAGTCATTAGTGGTGCGTGGTCAGTCAAAAGACACACGGAAGTCTGCCCAGCTAATATGGCTACCAACAGTGTGACTTTGGAGCTAGTGTGAGACATCATCTATGATAAGTAACTATGATAATGCAAGGTTAATTCCAATTCTGTAGGGTAAATCTGCCAGTTAATCTGGCTACCAGTAACAATGAATAGTCAGACTAATGTGAGACGTCACCATGGCTATGGGTCATAAGACGAAGGAAATGCTTCTGGGTTTTAGAAGGTATTAAGTGGTTTTTTGAGGGCCCACCTATCTCCCTTAATAAAGTATTAAATGGTCGAGGGTTGATTTCAGCCATGATTAAGGATATATCGGAAATATCCTCTTTAATAGGAAGTATTATGTGTCCAAAAATATTTTTGTGCAATGTTAGCTAGATAGTTGCCTATGTGGAGTCCACCCTGGGAATAGGTATTAAAATAATAGAGGCCTACCTCAATTGAGGTCTTAAATGGTCAGAGTCTACTTATTTTTCATTAAAAGGTTTTAAGTGGCTTGGGATTTATCTCTCGTATTGTTGGACATTTATGATGATGGTTATGGGTTATGGGGTTGGGAAACCTGCTTTGAAAATTGAAGGCATTAAGATGTTGTTTGAGGGCCCATCTCCTTTTCTTATATGAAGTATTAAATGGTTATAGAGCATGTAGACATATTCCTATTTTGATAGACTACCCAAGTACTGAAATAATAAGTCTCAACGTTTTTATTTACCAAACACTTGTTGTTATGACTTCCATCCCATTACAGCGAACGTTAAGGAAGGAGTGACGACAACGATGATGCTTGAAGATGGCATGAGCAGAGCTTGAGGTAGTTATTATTAATGTATTTTATTGTACCCGTGAAAGAATACCATTGAACAAATGATGTAACAGTTATTGTAAAGACTATGTAAGACCGTAATTTCGACCCTCGAAAATCGACTCTAATACGTCCATTATATTACATGTCGAAAAATCGAATGCCGAAAAACCCGATTGTTAGGGGAAAAGAAGAAGAAAGATAGAATAAACAGAAACAACATAGAATCTCACAATCATAGCGGAACAATATATAATAGATAATAACATATCTTTATACAAAAAGAACTATAACTATTATTATACTACCATCATCAGAACATAAAAATCAACAAATCAATCTGCACAGTTATAATAACTTGTCCACATATGTACTGCATATACAACATAACACACACAGCAGAAATAACCAGGTACCTGTAATATGCCTGAAATCCTCCAGCTCATCTCCTGAGCTCCATAGTTTCCTAATCTGAATCTGTAATACTCGAACTGACCTGAGCATTACAATAAAATAACACCCGAGTCATCCAGGAAAACCAGCGTGAGAAATCTTAGTCCATTTGAATTTAATTATTTCCAAAAATCCTTTTGAAAAACAAAAGTATCTCGTAAGACCACGCTACACATAAATATGATAGGTTTTTACCTTTCGATAACCAAAATCTTTTATATCAAAATCATCTGATATTATAATAGTGTCTATAGAAAATAAATTATAAAAGAGCTTAAATGCTTGCATCTCACATTTCAAGGTAGTTGGGCACAGTCAAAACCGTACGATGCTTATTGGAGAATGGATTTTATACAATGACTAGGCACTGGGGTTCCACCTACCATGGTACACGTCTAGAAAATGCACCGAGAACGAACCTATCGATCCCTGCCAACACAAGACCAGTCTACCCCTTACATGATAGTATCGATTATGTCATTGTCCGGTTGCTTTGCAACCTTTTTATCGAGATCTCATGCACAACCAATCTAAACTGATTCCCATCTCATTCTAAATTCCCACCGTGAACTTATATTTGCAATTCATCGAATGATAATCATTCCACATCATTATAAATATTGTTTATAAATTCCATAATCTCATTTCCAGTTATAATAGGTTCATAACACAAAAATCGATTTACAAATTGATCTCTAATTAAAATTCTATTTATAAATATATTTCTTAAATAATCCAAACTATATTCCAAAAGCCAATCAAATCCCAATTTCATCTTCTATTCCATATTTTTAAGAATCTTCTTTAAAATCCATTTTTTACAAATTTCCAATTTAAAATTTTCTATTTGAAACCATTTTACGAAATAGCTAAATAAATATCCAAAATCTAAACATTTATTTTATCCAATTTAATTCCCTTTTAAAATCCTGGAATTCGGTATAAATATTTGCATTTCCAAAATCGCCCTTGAATTTCCTTTTTAAATTCAAAAATATTATTTATGCCATTTATAATACCAAAATCAAGGCCAGTGCTACTGTGGCATCCAATAATTCAAATCATAACATAATCTATCACAGATTATTCAACCACATTACTCATCACTATATATGAAATTAAAATCAACATTTTTTTTAGAATTCCAGTTGGATCCCTCCAACCTGTTTCCCTACAACCACAGATGTTATATAACATAAAATATTAATCCCGCTTCGAGGCAGAATATCGTGATAATATGGGATCATCCTCTATTATGCGACGCCATAGGTTCACACCCGCTCCAATGGCGGGAAATATATTTAACTACTAATATATATATATATATATATATATAACATTCAACTGATAAGAATACATCAATTCAACCAATCATTCAACAATTAATTTTAATTATTATAAATTTAAATCCAGTAACCAAATGAGTGAGATTTACTTACCTTTATTTTCAGTTGCCGCCGAGGCGTTCCAGTTTGGAATTAAAACCGAACAATCTTCGATATTAGCCCAAATTTCCACCGTCTCCAAATCCATCCAAACTAGTTTCATTGTGAAGCTCTCATCATCATGATCGCAATGCAAAAAGTTTTGTCCAGATCGGACCTCATATGAGAGACTTATGAATTTTAGAAGTTATCGATACCCTTTTTATATTAAAAATAAATTAAACTAATATAACATTTAACTAATATCATTTTTACCCTTACTCCTTCTTCTTCCCCTTCATTGACTATACAAACATAAACCACTTCCCATCTTGCCATGCATGAGAGGTTAGTGATATGGAGCTAGAGACCTCCGTTCGATGAATCGATTTCGCCATCGATCTTCTCCCGTGAATCCCCATCCTTGCATATGAAACTTTTCGAGCTCGCCCTCACCGTACAATTCGTGACCTGCTGCCCAGGTGATGTGAATCTCAAATGGTGATCGTCTTCGCAAATTTTTGCGCCGAGATGCAATTTGATCCTCCGAACCCAAAAACGATACCCAAAATTCGAATCGATGGCTTTATACTTCACAACTCGAACCCTAGTCTTACTGCCATCAATCCAAACCGATGAAACACAGCCACACCCTACAATAAGCATCTCGGGCCGAAGGTTATGTTAAGACAAGATTTTTAAAATTGGTTTAGGAATTTTTCATTGAGTAGAAATTGAAATAATTTTTTTGAAGCTTTCCATTTTCCTTTTTTTCTCACTATGCTCCATTGTGCATTTAAATAAGAGGGGGAAGCAAGATGAAGCTATTGTGTAACAAGGGTGGCTGAAAGTTGGTCGACTTGAAATGAAAGGTTGGAGGCTGTGTAATCACATCGACTAAAAATATACTATAAAATTTTTAAAATATCTCGTTTAAAGTAACTTGAAATCCCAAACCCCTATCGAGATGTGCCGCCAGGCATTCCTAATGTTATACCCATATTTCGAACGTAATGGAACAAGTTCCAAGACCTAATTTGATCTTATGGAGAAGATAGCTTTTTGAACTCAATTATTATATTAAGTTTTCAATATTAATTTCAGCGCTTTTCTATCCCGTACGACCAGAAGGTAAGTCCAATCACCCCGAAATTTGAAGTCCAATAACAATACACTATTACGGGTCTAATGAAACTAGTTTTGTTGAAATCCGAGACTGTGCCCCAAAAGGCTCTTTTTTATATGTTAATTAAAACGAGTTATTTTCAAAATCGATTAAATCACTTATAAATCCAATTTAAATTTTTTATTACCTATCTTCTAATTAATAGAAATTAAATAAGCATTTAAATCATTTTTATCAAGCTTAAAACCCACAATTCAATGTTTTAAACAAATTTTAATTTATTAAATTATCATAAATTACTGTATTTTGAATTCAAGTTATTTAATTTATAAATTAACTTTTAAATATTTAAAATTAATTAAATATATAAATTTAAATTAACCAAAATTGTTGGTCGTTACATTATTCCCCCCCCCCCCCCTACCTAAAAAGAATTTCGTCCCTGAAATTGCTAAGGTAGAAAAATGCCCGAACCCCTTACATTTTATTCATAACCAATTAATTTAAATAACTTCCAAATCCATTTAAACCTTTAACTTCCCAAACCATTTTTTTAAATCTTGTTATCACTTTTACCAAGTTTTCGATTTCATTCATAGATTCCAACTAACATCATCTCATTCGACCATTTTAAGTTATAACTCGAAATCAAATTTTAGTTATCAAAAATTTCTTCAAAATTTCTAACTCTTTTAATTTTTGAAATTTTTTGTCAGCGTCTCCTTTACACGGCTGAATCAAAACAACTACAAATCGCCACTACGGTCCCCAAACCAGCAAAAGAAAAAAAAAACCAAGTGGCTCAATCATAAAACCATCAAATTCAAGCAACATTTAAACATGTTCCTTTTTGTTGTACAACAATTTCCTATGATATCAAAGACATCAATTAAGCTCTTGCTTTTATATACCTGCATCTTATTTACCAATGATATCCAATCATATAGTTCATAATCATTTTATTTTGCATTTTCCAATACTCAACATTTGTTTTACTTAAACCCGTACGATGTACATATATCATCCGTACGCAATACTAAATTTGATCGCTCGCTCGATCACACAATTTCACTTCCAAACTAGTGTCGTTTACACGATGACTCCAGTGCGAACTCAGATCTGGTTTCTTGTTAGAAACCACCATTCTCCTTGCATACCCATATATTATGATAAAGAATATCAGAATTAATCAAAAATCCATATCCAGTGTCTGCCGTCGAGAATCGAGTGAAATATCCTAACTCGAATCGATATCATCTCGAAGTTCTATGCTCGAATTTGGATCAAATCATTATGCGGATAAAATAATATACGTACAACTTACGTATTAATTTCCAGTTGATTTCTTAGCTACATCAAATTTCATTTATTTACCTTCATTTCATTTACAATCAATTATTTACAATCCATTATTCACATCCCTTATTTACTTTTTATACTCCTTTCAATACTAATCATCTTTTAAGAAATATTTCATCAAATCCTATGTTCAACACCTTTCTCTCTATACTATATCCACTTATGAATTATAAAATTCTACTTAAGTTACAAACATTTCATTCAACTCCTCTCATGTCTATTACCACTCCACAACTCAAGTCATATTCGTTTTAAATTAAATTCAAATTTACTTATCTTAATTCTATTGTTCAATTCCAATATTTCGACCATATCCCAAAATCATATTCAACTCACTAATAATTTAATTAGTTCACTCAATCTAAATCTCAATCAATTTTATTTTCGAAAACTCATTTCACTTAGCCCTACCCAACTAAATTTTCTTTCCATAATCCACTTTATTTAACTTACCTTAAGGTAAGATTCATTTCAATTTTGCTTTTCATTTATATTTAAAACATTGCTTTGAAGTACTGATTTTCAAATTCATAAGTTATCAATCTTATTTTCTCATATTTCCAATAAACATGAAAATCCCAAAGTTTAAACCTTGTTCTAAAGTATTTCAAAATATTTTTGAAATCATCTATATATATACACAAAATCCCTTGGTATATCGAATCATTCATTTGAATTTAAAAATCAAAACTAATTTTTCCAAAACAAAACTTCAATAGTAGCAATTCCTCGCTTGGAACTCAAAAATGAACTTCGATGATGCTGCAGTGATCACCAAAATTATTTTCCAACAACCGAAGTGGGTTCAGTGCTTTCATTCCCTTTAAAACCCTTTAAAAATATTTCAAAAATATTTTCCAATTAATATTCCTATTATTTCCCAAAAACCTTTTTGAAAACAATTTTCAAAATCAACAGGGTTTAAATTACCAAATTTCTAACTTTTAAACCCTTTTAATTTATAAACTGCTTTTATAAACCATAATTATAATATACTTGTGAAATTTCATTTCCTTTCAATTTATACATCACATTTATAAACCATATATTCATATATCCTCACTTACATTATATAAAATCACTTCTTAACTGTTAATCTTGTTTATTATAGTATTAACCTTTGTTCGATCATAAACAACAAACAAATGATAATAATCAAATATTATCAATCTTTAACAACCATGTGCACCATATATACCATAATAATTTTCTAAAAAATTATTTCCTTATACATAAAATATAATTCAGGTAAAATTATTTCATTTACCTAATTTCAAAATAATATTATGTCGAATTGCTCTGTTCAAGTGTTTAGAGATCCGTATCAATAACGTTAATTACTCGTATTGACCAAAATTGATAAGCCACTCAATAGATCAACCAACACAATATAAAACATTTTATATTCACTAACAAATACGCGCTCATACACACACACACACACACACACACATATTCAAGCTCATTCTAGGGTGCTACTGACTCTATCTCTAATGATTTACCCCACCAAAGTCAAGGTTCTCGCTTAACCTTCAGCTCTGATACCACATTGTAACGATCGGAATTTTCGACCCTCGAAAATCGACATTAATACGTTCACCGTATTACATGCCAGAAAATCGAATGTCGGAAAACCCAATTGTTAGGAGAAAAGAAGAAGAAAGATAGAAGATATAAATACAACATATAGAATCTCACAATCGTAGTAGAACAATATATAATAGATAATAACATATCTTTACACAAAAAGAACAATAACTATTATTATACATACCATCATCAGAACACAACAATCAACAAATCAATCTGGACAGTTATAATAACTTGTTCTCACATGTACTGAATATACGGCATAACATAAACGGCGGAAATAACCAAGTATGTGTAATATGCCTAAAATCATCCAACTTGTCTCTTGAGCTCCATATCATCCAAACCTGAATCTGTAATACTCGGTCTGACCCGAGCATTATAATAAAACAACAACTGGGTCAGTTTGAAAAACGAGCATGAGAAATCATACTCAATTTGAATTTAATTATTTCCAAAAATCTCTTTGAAAAACAAAAAAATAACTGAAATGCTTGCATCTCACATTTCAACATAGTTGGGCACAATCAAAACCGTACGACGCTTATTGAAGAATGGATTCCATATAATGATTGGGCACTGGGGTACCACCTATCATGGTACACGTCTAGAAAATGTACCGAGATCGAACTTATTGATCCTTGCCAACACAAGACCGGCCCACTCTTTACTGGATAGTACTGAATATATCATCACCATGGTTGCTTTGCAACCCTTTTTATCGAGATCTATGCACAACTAATCTATAAACATGTAGATGTAGGATATCTAGAAAAGTGAAAACATAACCTAATGGGTGCGACCCACTTAGCCTTGCTGCACCTCCCTTGAATTGTTAGTCATTCCCCGTTGATGAGGATTGAGGCTACGATTTACCTTTCAAGAAATTTACACTTAAAATGATCATTGCCCTCCAGTGACAATGTGCTGATAGTATTATCCATATAAGTTATTCTGGGCCTGACCAAACCGAATTTCCAAAATCACCATCTTCCATATCTTCACGATATCATAATTCGCAATGCTCAAATCAGATCGAAGTAGTTTTCAGATAATTAAATCTAATCACGGTCTCTTCGAAACGATCAACGAATTTGGCTAGATTTGATAGTCGGTTATTTAACTATCATATTTAGACACATAAGCAGTCACTAGGCCCATTTATAAATCTTTAAAAACATTTATTTCAAAAATATCTTGACAAAGATATATATATTCAAATCTTATTTAATATTTCATATTTGAAAACAATTCTGAATACGTATATCCATAACCGGATATTTTCAACCATATCAACACTTGAAAACATTTCCAAACCCAACTTATAATTCATTACTTAGAAAACATTTCTATAATCATTATTTCGTCACTAAAATATCTCCAAACCTTTAATTCCAACACTTAGAAAAATGTTATAAATCTATTCCCAAAATCATTTCTAATATCCATACCTAGGAAATAATCCGTACTCAACTCAACAATCTTCAGAATTTTTTATTAATTCCCGTTTCAATTCCAAAATCAATTATACACACTTATAATCTCATCTAACTATTTATAATTTTTTTATGAATTCAGATTCATTCTTGAAGTACTTGTTTCTAACATTTTGGAAATTTCCTTATGTTTCCAAAATTCTGTTATAAGACTTTTCTTATAAAATCACATCCATTAAATAAAACCTCATTTACAAATCTCAAGAGCATTTATAAATAAATGGCAATCACTTATTTTTAAATTATATATCTATAAGTAAGTTTCAAAGATATGGTTAAATAATTATCTAAAACATCAAGCACTTTTTATAATAAATGTCAATAATTGATTCCAATTTATTTGTAATATTTCTAATCGATTTACAAAACTAGTTTATAAACCTAGAATTCATTTCCACAAATTTAAACATTTAAATAACTAACTTTCTGAATTATCTTAATCCAATTTGCAGTTTTTAAAACTATATAGATTAATAAATAAATCCTTTTCAAAATAAACTTTCACTTCTTGATGAAATATATTTTTTAAATTCCAATAAAACCAATTTAATATTTATTAATCTCTCTCGATTCGTCACAATTGATTTAAGTTTCCAAATCCATAATCTTTTTCCAAATTCTAATATAGAATCCCCTATTTCTTTCTAAACCAATTCCCATCTCATTATAAATTCCCACTGTAAACTCATATATGCAATTCATCGAATGATAATCACTCCATATAATTTATAAATATGGTTTATAAATTCCATAATGTTATTTCCAGTTATAATAGGTTCATCACACAATAGTCCATTTATAAATCGATTTCTAACTAAAATTTTGTTTATGAATCTATTTCTTAAATAACCTAAACTATATTCTAAACACCAATCAAATCTCGATTTCGTCTTCCATTCCATATTTTTAAGAATCTTGTTTAAAATCCATTGTTTATAAATTTTCTATTTGAAACCATTTTATGAAATAGCTAAATAAATATCCAAAATCCAAAATTCAATTCCCTTTTAAAATCCCAGAATTCAATATAAATATTTGCATTTCCAAAATCGCCCTTTAATTTCCTTTTTAAATTGAAAAATATTATTTATGCATTTATAATACCAAAATTAAGGCCAGTGCTACTGTAGCATCTAATAATTCAAATCACAGCATAATCTATCACACATTATTCAAACAAATCACATATCATTATATATGAAATTAAAATCAACATTTTTGAGGAATCCACTTTGATCCCTCCAACCTATTTTTCGGCAACCACAGATGTTATATAACATAAAATATCAATCTCGCTTCGAGGCAGAATATCGTGGTAATATGGGATCATCCGCTATTATGCAAAGCGCATAGGGTCTCATCCCCTCCAACGGCGGAAAATATATTCAACTACTAATATATATATATATATATATATATATATGTATGTATGTATGTATGTATGTATGTATGTATGTATGTATGTATGTATGTATGTATGTATGTATGTATGTATGTATGTATAATATAACATTCAACTGATAAGAATATATCAATTTAATCAATCATCCAAGAGTTAATTTTAATTATTATAAATTTAATTCAGTCATCCAAATGAGTGAGATTTACTCACCTTTATTTTCTGTTATCACCGAGGCGTTCTAGTTTGGAACTAAAACCGAACAACGTCTGATTTTAGCCCAAATTTCCACAGTCTTCAAATTCATCCAAACTAGTTTCATTCTTGATTTGTTTTATCATTATAAATATATTTAGTTAAAATTTTGTTTGTTGATTTAAAACTTGGAATCTTAATGATACATAGTAATAGATTTATGTATATTTTTTCAATGAAAGATTTTATAACATTTCGTTAGCTAAGAAAAGGAACTTTCATTTTACGTTTTTTTTTATTCAGTTCTAGAATATAAGAACGAAGCGCTCGTCATCACGATCACAATGCAAAAAAAATTATCCTAATCGGACCTCGTACGAGAGAGTTATGAATTTCAAAAGTTATCGGTACCCATTTTAAATTTAAAACAAATTAAACTAATGTAATATTTAACTAATTTCATTTTTACCCTTACTCCTTCTTCTCCTTTATTGACTGTACATGCATAGAATCATTCCCCACCATCGCCGTGCATGAGAGGTTAGTGATATGGAGCTAGAGACCTCCGTTCGACGAACCGATTTCACCATCGATCTTCTCTTGCGAATCTCCATCCTTGGATATGAAAATTGTCAAGCTTGCCCTTCCCGTATGACTCGCAACCTGTTGCCTCCCCATATGCTGCCCAGGTGACACGAATATCAAAGGGTGATCGGACTTCGCAAATTTTTACGCCGTGATGCAATTCCTCCGAATCCAAAAACGATACCCGAAACTCAAATCGATGGCTCCATACTTCACAACTCGAACCCCAGTCTCACTTCCTTCAATCTGAACTAGCAAAACAAGGTCGTGCCCTACAATAAGCATCTCCGGTCGAAGCTAATGCTAAGACAAGATTTTTAAATTGTTTTGGGAATTTTTCATTGAGTAGAAATTGAAATAATTTTTTTTGAAGCTTTCCATTTTTCTTTTTTCTTCACTATGCTTTGCTATGCATTTAAATAAGAAGGGGATGCAAGATGAAAGTAGCGTGTAAGTAAGGTGGTTGAAGGTAGGTCGGCCTGAAATGAAAGGTTGGAGTCTGTGCAATCACATCGACTAAAAATATAATATAAAATTTCAAAATATCTCGTTTAAAGCAACTTGAAATGCTGAATCCCTATTGAGACATGCTGCCAGGCGTTCCTAATGTTATTCCCCTACTCTAAGTGCAACAGAATAAGTTTCAGGACCTAATTTGATGGTATGGAGAAGATGGCTTTTTGAATCCAATTATTATATTAAATTTTCAATAAAAATTCCAACGCGTTTCTATCCCATACGACCAAACGGTAAGTCCAATCGCCTCAAAATTTAAAATCCAACAATAATACACTATTTTAGATCTAATGGAACCGGTTTCGTCGAAATCCGAGATTGTGCCCATTAAGGCTCTTTTTATGTGTTAATTAAAATGAGTTATTTTCAAAATCAAGTAAATCACTTATAAATCCAATTAATTTTTTTATTATCTTCCTTCTTATTAATATAAATTAAGCCTTTAAATCATTTTTATCCAGCTTAAAACCCACAATTCATTGTTCTAAACAAATTTTTATTTTATTAAATCCTATAATTAAGTTATTAAATAAATCACTATATTTTGATTTCAAGCTATTTAATTTATAAAATAAACCTTTAAATATTTAAAATTATTTAAATATAAAAATTTAAATTAACCAAAATTCTGGGTCTTTACAAACTATGCTTTGTTATGTTTTATGACATATGAATTTATTTTGAAATAAATGGGTATAATTTACTAATATATTTTGTTCCTTCCGCTATGAGTTCTGAAAGAATATATGGCTTTGTATTGTTGTTACTCTTACCAACCAACAACCAGCTTCAGAACGGGTCTAAGTTTCGATGGGCCTTTTCTAGGTCAGAATTTAGGCCTACTTCAGGACGGGTTGTTATAGTTTTCATCGTTAAAAAGAGGCAGATTAGCAATACCATATATATTGATTTTGATGAAAGCAACCATATAAATATAGGTAATAATATTTTTCCAAGTTGTATAGAATATTTTGCAGGATATTAAACTATTTATACAAGTATAGATATTCTAGTTCGAAGACTGATCGTTAAAGAGACTAGAGATTAAGATTCAGAGATGATCAAAACAATTGAAGACTCGTGAGTTTGAAGACAAAGACATGAAGAATGCAAGACTATTTTGTAGTTAATAGACATTAGATAAATTTTTTAAAGTGAATAACAACTTTCTTTTCTTTGAATACCCTCTCATCAAAATATTTATTTTATTTTCAAAATATATTTTACAGATATAAAATTTGCATATTAAAAAGTATTTAAAACTATTTTTAAATGATTTTACAGAATATCAAAATTTTATAATTATTTTTTCTCAAAAAACAAGGGTATGTCGACATACCCTAGCTATATATGTTGACATATGTACCGTCGAAGAGATGTTACTTACATTTTGAATAGTTGTGATTTTTGGCTCTAACACTTCGTGAATAGGCATGTCTCTTCAAACACTATATAAAAGGGGCTGGAAAATGAACTTCAATAATTACTTTCTCTTTATTCTTCTTATTCCAAATTCCCATTACATATTTCATGACATCCACTTTTTATACCCTTAAACTTCATTCAAATTCAATCTCTACAGTACCACATTCATTCTCATACTCTACTTATTGATTTGTAAGCATTCTCTCATCAATTCAAATATCAAAGTGCCACCAAAGGGTTGTAGGATTTTCTGTATCCAAAGTACAACTATTTGTATTTGCAATCAATAACTCCCTACTACTAATTTGTATGGATGTACTTGTTGCACAATCAAATCAAGTGAGTGTGCTTGTTGCCCATTCAAATCAAGTGGGTATGCATGTTGCTTGTTCAAATCAAGTTGGTGTGCTTGTTGCTTGGTTAAATTAAGCGAGTTTACCCTAAGCTCAAAAAGTTGGAAAAGCGTATCTTGTTGCCTTGAAATCAAGATTGTATTTGATTTGCTTGACACCTGATTAAAATAGGCATTTGAAAAGAAATCTTACAAAAATTGTACAGGACTGGATGTAGGGTTGATCAATCCAAACCAGTATAAAAACACCTAGTGTTATCTTCCTTTATTTTACTTTTTTTTACTGCATTTATATATATATCCATTATTGGCTATTAATATATATCTATGTTGATTTTCTGTGTTTGGATTTAAGTCTTGAAACAATTAAAAAAATTCTATATGATTTATAAAACACTATTCACCTCCCTCTAGTGTTAAAGTAGCCTTAAGATCCGTTTATACTAGTATAATTTATACTATACCATTTCCCACAACTTTTAATTATAATAATTACAATAAATATATAAAAGAAAGAAAAGCATTTATTACGAGTGAGAAATCGATTACGGAGTTTATTAATTTATAATAAATTACAGGATTGCCCCTAAGGCATATCCTTAACTCTATCATATATAATTTATATGTGTGTGTGTTGTTGTATATATTGTGCATGCTCGATGATGATTGTTTTTATTATGTAAAGACTGGCATTTGGAAGATAGTTGTTGGACGTTTGTGTTGTTATGTTTGACCTTAACGCATGTGTTTTGTGTTGATTTATGTTACATCATAATTTATACGAAGCACAAATTACTAATAATCAAAAGGAAAACTCCCTCGCTTGTAATTTTGAGGCCTATTATTTGGTTTGCACCGAGAGCTTAGGCCCTGGGCTTAATATCCATGAGCACGAGATTCGAAAGCAAGATAAAAGACGTTGATGAAGATCATAACGATTGTCCAATTAAGAAACAAGCTCAGCCGAGAGCAGCAACTATCAAAACCAAAGATATTTCTGTTGAATATGCGCTTATATGTTTTTGTTTGATGATAATAAACATATATATTCACTTAAATGTATTTTGTAATGTACTATTTTGTTTTTCATAGATTAAATAAATATTTGTTGAATAAAATAAATTACACAGAATTTGAATTTGAATTCAAACAGAACAAGTAACACAGTTTTTGAATTCAAACAGAAATTTTATTCAAACAAATATTTATTACAATCTTGAATAGTACAATTTCAAGCTCTCACTATACATATACATTTTTGAATACATCACGATTTCAATTTACATTTATAACCTCACTACATATCACTCACACTCGTATTTTGTCTTCAACCGCATTCCAGTTTGAATCCAACATCTGAGCAATCTGCAAAAATATTCACTAACGCAGTAAAATTGAAAAAGAAATAATGTTGCAATATAAAATAAAATATGGTTTATGAAAGTATCATTTGCCTCAGTTATTTGGGTTGTTCGTCATCATTCACACTTGATTTCATCACAAAGTCGTGCATATAGATATTACAGGGACAGATAACCATAAGTGGCTGCAATACACACGTGTACATTCATACACGTGTGCACTGCCCCGCCAACTCGTGTGCACAAATCAAACAAAAGCACTGCTAACAATTCAGCACAAGGTCAAACCCAAATAACACACGGGATTCAACTCAAGGCAGACCACAAGTACAAGGCACAGTGCAGAGGTCTCAACTGGAAAACCAAACAATAATCAAGTGATCAAAAGAATATGGACTGCAACAAACATGTATGCAGCATCAAGTCAGGCATGAAGAGAACACAGTGAAGAGACCAAGTGCACGACTAAACTAACAAATGCAACTCGACAAACTGCACAAGTGACCACAAAGACAACAGCCGGTGCAAACCAAGTTCATATGCAAAGTGCAGACACAAGGGCAGTGGACAGTACAGGTAAACTGGCAACAAACATGAAATGAATCGAGTCAGTAAGGCAATGCACAAGCATGATATAGGTGAAGAGGAGACAAGTAGCAGCAACATGACAGTGAAAACTCAATCCAGTTCTAACACAACTGAATCAAGTAACCAACAGCTAGTGCTATCAAATGAACCAGTGACATGAACCATGCAACAATTTAAATCAACACAGCAACAAACTCAGTAATGATATGGAGTGCACCAGTGATGCAAGAAATGCCCAACACAAATGGCTAGGGACATACTCAATACATGCAACAATGTGCACAGGACAGAAAGCAACAACTCAAATGCAAGATGCAAGTTCAGACCAAACAGCAATGGTGATATATGCAACAAGTTCAGATAAACAAGCTAGAGCCACCAAAGTGCAGAGCAAGTACAAAGTGGCAGTAGTTCAGATGACATAACAGAGACCAAAGACAATCATACATGAAGGCCACATACTTGAAACAGTGGTAACTACACAGAGCTCAGTGCAACTGAATGGAATGCAATTACAAGTAAATGCAAAGACAAAGCACACAAGATATCAACATAAACAACATCTAAGTCAACAGAAAACATGGCCAGAGACTATAGTTCACAGTGAAGTCGAAAAGCAGTAAACAAGCTATAGTTGAAATCATGGAAGCAATGCTCCAGAAAGTGGAAGGAGTAAAAAAGACATAACAGTGAAGTCAACCAAGCAATTCACGAGAAAAAAAAATGATGATGAATATTCGCCTCTACACGAAGTCGAACTCAAAATTCACAAATGAAAAAAAAAAATCTAGTGTGTATCCATTATTCTTTGAAATAGTCAAAGTATCAAAAAGAGGAAAGTTTTAATGCCGTGTGAATCAAGCAAAATCGAACGTTGGAAAAACAAAGCCGTGGAAATCAAGACACCAAAATATCAGGAAATTGTGAAAATGGAAAGTAACGAGTTCATATAAATTCAACCCGAAGGTATCATCATCAGATATGAGCTTCAATTCACAATCAAACTATAAATCGCAATCCCAATTTACATCATCGGCATCGAGTTAAAATCGAGTTCAATCGAAGCAAGCAATCAAACGAGCAACAAAAGAAACTACATACCGAAATCATCAACAACTCGATCGAGCGAGCAACAAGCATAAATCATCAGAGAACGAGCGTGAGCAAGAGCAACGCAAGTCAGAGCACCAATCATCAGAAAGCCCCAATTTTGAATCGAAGACAGAAGCCCTAAATTAGTGGCAAAGAGAATCGGCCGACATTATTCTCAGGAGAAGAAAGGAACAACAGTGGATCGGGTTAAAGAAAAACAAGGGGCCGGCCTTGTTTGTTTTAAAAAGGGCTTAAGTCACTTTTTGTTTAGGGTTTAAATTATAAAGGGTTTTTTAGTTTTTATTTTGATTAAAAATTACGCATTCAAGTTGTATTTTAATTTTTGCTCCGGTTTTAATTTTGAAGTCTGCTTTTCTTTTTTGAGTCAAAGAATTTGTAAATCACCACCTAGGGTTTAGGTTGTGTCAGATTGTCTATTTAGAATTAGTTCAGTGAGCAGGGTGTGCGAGTTTGCAAAACTCTATAGGCGGGAGCAGTGTTTGCGAGTAAGCGAAACTCTATAGGCGAGAGCAGGGTGTGCGAGTCTAGTAGAGTGTTTGTGAGCAGGAGCAAAAGGGTCTGCGAGTCTAGTAGAGTGTTTGTAAGCGTGATACTGTTTAATTCTAATAGAAATCTGGGAATGCAGCGGTATGCAGGGGTTGCCGAAGCTGGGTAAATTTTGTGTGTGATTTACTTTTCAGCATATTTATTTTTGCGGTTTATTTCTGTGTTTAAATCGAGAAAATTGGCTATAACCCTATTCACCCCCCCCCCCTCCCCCTCTAGGGTTAATCTAGATCCTACAATTTCAAGAAGTATCAACAATCAATGGCTCAAATAGCCCTAGATCGAGATCGATGGTTAAGACAAATGAAAGGAATCGAAGGAGCTATATATAAAAGTGTCATGTCAGCAATACGTGTCAAAGAAATTTCAACCAAATGGTGACAAGTGTTTAAATTAAAGCTGCACATGACAAGTCAGGTCATCTATCCAAGAAGAAGGCTATCCACCAATGGTGTTGTGGCATATTGGTTATAAATAGGTGGCAATCCTATGTCACAAGGGAATATTTTGCATAACAAAAATTGACATAAAATCATAAATGTACTTTCCTATATTGGAGCTCTATTCAATAACTCATTAATGAAAAAGGCCAAAACTCAATGTAAACAAGCTCTCGGTTATATAAGAGTGACCAAATAAGGAATGGATAGTGGAAATTGGGACTTTCAGCCTGAACCACTATAAAAGTCTCAGTGTTATTTACTTTCTGCACTTCGCCTTCTTTACATGTAGTATTATTACTTTACAGTTCACCATCTTGAGTTCAAGATTTAGCTACGATACATCTCGGCAATCTCTTCACCTGACCAATATCTCATTCGACTCCCGGTGAAATACCTTCAGACTTTGGGTGTTGCTGTTGATGAAATTATGCACTAACATTTCTGGCACTAGAAGGAGGACCCCGAACCTCTGTTATTTGTTCCCCCTCGAAAAATCCAATAACATCGTATGTCCAACCATGACTAACTTTAGGAATGAGAAGCTAACTGCAGAGTTGCCCCTCAACATCCGCATTCAACTCGTTAAAGAAGAAAATAACGAGAGATTGGTTACCTTTATTTCAGAGAGTGGATGATAAAGAATATGATCCTATTTATGAACTTCAAGCTCTTAAGATCAAACAACTTTCGAAATATCTCTAAGAATCGTTTCATAAGCCAGCCCAGCTCCCAAATATTGTTAAAGCCATGAATAATGAAATTAGGCATCTTTCCATCGTATTGTTGAAATATGAAGATCCGGTTCCTTCCAACAAGAGAGCCCCACTATTTACTTAGATAATGGGTTTCGGAAGAAGCTAAAGTGTGATCAAGTCCTTCACCGGCTCAATCAAAGCTTGTCTTAGATATTCATGGAAACTCATGATGACCTCTCTTATCCCGATTTCCCCATTAAAGAAAGAAAATCTTAAGAATGAGAAGTACTATGCTTGCCACTTAATGAATGGACATGAAACAGAAAAATGCTGAAAGATCTCTTACGCAATCGAAAAATTCATACAAAAAGTGAAGTTTGCTAAATTCATTAAGCTTTAGATTAAATATCCCGTTCTAGAATTATTCATTTCGTTTTGCTTTTATGATTCCATGAGAACTCCATGTAACCCTCGTTAAATGAATGCATAAGGCATTTTCTTTCCACAAAGATGAAGTTGCAAGAAGAATTCTTTTCATAAGTCGGATTCCCACAGATAAATAAAGGACCCCCAGTTCCACTAAAGTGCTTATCTCAGTTATAACTTAAAAAGTTTCAACTATAAAAAGGAAGGGCACCTCATAGTTTTGGATCTTCATAAGTCTAATCAGTTGGTCTCATTACATCCATCTTTGGCATAACCCTATCTCGAATTCCGACTCTGAGGGAATATTCAAGTCTCGATACTTACGGTCTCCCTTTTGGTATGTTTCTCTCCTTAAGCTTTCATATCATACTTGCATTTAGGTTTAAGAACTGAAATTCCCTATTCATACTTGCATTTAGGATTCAAGGACTTAAACTCCTTATTGATCAAATGAGATCAATGAAGAGTTTTATTTTTCTAATATATATATATATATGATAATAATATTTCCATCAATAATCTTCTTTCTCAAACTCGAATCAACTTCCTATTGAACGATGTGATTTAAAAAATTATGTTACTTCAAAAATCTTTATAAAATGGTCCGTATGCATTCTTTTCAAAGGACTCATATTTCCCATCTTCCAAGTTACAACTAGCTTTTCGTAAAATCATTAAATTAAAATGGATTTCGATGGCCAGCATTAGCTAAAAGTTGGTTGTAAATGGCCGATACCAGCCAAAAGTGGATGTAGATGGCCGTCACCAGCCAAAAGTGGTTATCGATGGTCGATGCCAGCCATAATGGTTGTAGATTGGGACACACTGATAAATTGGCAGACCTCACCATAAGAGTACCTCCACAGTGATGCACAACAAAATGTAAGGCTAATATCACTTTGGTTTAAAATGGCATCGAAAAGTAGAATGCATGTTGATAGTGAGTCATGGTCATTGGAATCATACACTGGGTAAATCCCTAGTTAGATTAGCATATTAGGTTGACTCCCAATAATAGTGAGCCATAGTTAAGTTGTACCATGTATTGGGTAGGTTTCCAAGTAGATTAACTAGAATAGAATGTTGGCTAGATTTCCAATAATAGTGAGTCATGGACAAATAGTACCATGCATTGGTAAATTTCAAATTAGATTAGAATGTTTGGTAGATTCCTAATCAGATTAGATTCTTAGATAGATTCCTAATTAGATTAAAATGCTTGGTAGATTCCTAATTAGATTAGAATGTTGGGTAGATTCCCAACTAGGTTAGAGCATTGGATAGATTCCCAATGTCAATGAGCCATGTTGAGAAGTGTCATGCATAGGGTAGATTCCTAGTTAGATAAGAAGTGGGTAGATTATCTATGTTAGTGAGTCGTGGATGAGGAGTGTCATGCATTGGGGAGATTCCTAGTTATAAGAAATTAGTAGATGCCCTTATGGATAGAATGTTAGGGAGAAGTTCCTAAGTTAAGACATCGACTAGATTCTTGGTAAACTAAAAAGAAGTAAAGGTGAACATAGAATCATAATAAGACGAAACTCTTGATTGTTTTACTAAGTTGGCTCCAGACAAGAATCTAATCATAAAATTCGGTTGGGTCCGAAACCTTATCTTAACAGAAATATGCATAGGGGAAAAAGATACACCACAGAAGGAAAGTCCTAAAAGGCACACTCAAGTAAAGTGGCAGCATAAGAAGTAAAGTCAAAAGGAATGAAGTTTCTTTACATATAGTTTATCCAAGAAATGTTACAAGGGATAGGCCGAGAAGAATGCCTAAAGAAATAGTTTTACAAAGACTAGATTACAAAATCAAGAGCATCAGAGGATAAAGTATAAAAACTAAAGGAGGAGATCCATCCAAAGAGGCAAGCCAAGTTGGCAAGTCAGAGCTCTTCGAAACAATTTAAGTTTTATAGTCTTAAAAGGAATTCATTAGCTTTATAATCCTTAGCCTCTTCCTCTCCCTTTATTTAAAAAAGATGACAATGTTTCTCCTAAGGTCAAATATCAGTTTAGGGCCCACCTCTCTTGGAAGAAAAGCATCTGCTATTTTTTTAACCTAATTTCGAATTAAGGAAATCGATCTTAATCTCAATGGCCTTAAGGGTTACTTTTAGTTATTGGAGTTCGACTACCTTGTCATTGTAAGATTGGTAAAAACAAGCACAGTCTTGCTGAATCTTTGAGCAGTTCAAGCAGGATACTCCCTAAGAAACATTGACTTAAGATTAGTAGACATAAAAGAAGGTAACCAATAAAGAACTTCATATTTCTACTCTAATTTGAAACATGATGTGACAATAGCATCGAGTTGAATTAAAATTCAAATATAAGTAAGTCCTCAAGGAAGTTTTGTTCAAGAATTTGTACAAGTCAAAAGTTATAAAAGTCGTATTATTAGAAAAATAAGTCACGGTATGTTTCCTTCCTTAAGAGTATTTTCGAGAGTGTCTTCTTATACTTCATCGTCGGCAGAAGTGGCCTCTTCCCCTTCCTCTACCAAGGTTTCAGCTTCAGTGGCCATGGTATCTTTCTCCTTCTAACATTCAACATACCTTTTAGCAAAGTTGATTTCTATAGTGGCTGCATATTTTCCACGATAAGTTAGAGAGAAAGGCATGTTTTGATCTCGATGGTGAGCATAAGCGTCAAATAAAACTTGGAAGGCTCGCCAGCTGGCCTCCCTCTTATGCTCTTCTCTAGCGATTTAACATTCTTTGTCACTCACCCCTGCCTTGGGTTTCTTCATCCTCTCATCCCTTTTGTTCAGGGATTAAGGGTCTCGATCCTATGATCCTTCACTCACGCAGTCCTTCCTGATTCCTCAACTTTAGTAGTTGGCTCTTGAATCTTAGCCCTGAACTCCATGAACTCCTTTTTTTTCGCTTTGGCAGCAGCCACCATCTCCTCCATTTTCAGCCACCCATGCCGAAGGGCGGAGATTTTCATCATAGTCTAGGAAGAGGTCAATAGAGTAAGGACACATGTTGAAAACATAATCTAACACAAGAATTTTTACCTTGATACTCTCCCCAAGTCTTTACTCGATTGCTTTAAAAATTCCTGGGATAGAAGTTGGAGATCGAGCATGTATTTTGGTAATGGCGTAAAGAAGGTCACTTTCAAAGGCAACTCTCATAATTTCCATCACCGATTTATTTTTCTCAGCTAGCAAATTCGAATCTCTTCCCTTGGAACTCTTGGCTTTAGAGGGTTTGGAAACATTTTTCTTCTTTGAACCAAGGGTGCCTTTGTCAGAAAGCAACGACTTGGATCTTTTCTTGGCCCTCTTTCTCTTATCCAAGAAGCTGACCTTCTTAGGAGAAGAAGACACTGCAAAAAAAAAGGATAAGGTATCAAATTTAAGAGTAAGTTGCGCTAAGATCCTAAAATAAACTAGTTCGATGGTTAAAGAGTAAAACCCATGGTTTCGATTTCTCTGGAATCAGGCCCAACTTCCCCACTACTATTAATGACTACGATATAATTGTCTCGTACTTCTTAGAGGATGTGAGTCTAACAAATATAGCAGAAGGAGGTAGCAAGCCCTGAGATTTTAGTTTGTTTTTGGGAAGAACTAAGTATCGATATTGCTACAAGAAAGGAGTCTTCAAAACTCCCTTATACCTTTCCTTAAATTGATCGGTGATAGCCGGATCGCTACTCTTCTCATGTCCCACTACTTAAGATTAACAAAATAACGAGATACAACTTAAGACACGGGTGAGACTAAAGGAAAAGAAAATATCCAAAAACATACTAGCATTATTAAAGGATGTGATAATTCGATCAGAAGAGGCTTAATAAGGAACCACTAACATGGCATTATCTTGTTAAATGGATCTTGTAAAGGAGAAGGCCTTAGAAATTTGATAAAACGGGTGGGAAATTCCCCAATGGATTTGGATTCTATTAGGTTGAACATGTAATTGACCTCAATAAAAGATATGTCCCGATAGCCACTTTTGGAATATAAGATCATTATGGCAGATAAAGTTGTGTAAGAGGTAGCCAAGAGTTAGAAGGGATTACTGTGATAAAATTCTAGAACATCAACAAATGAGGGCGCTAGAGGTAGAAAAATCTCATTTTCCAAATGCTCCATGGATCAAATAAAATACTCTTCTAGGGGGTTGCATACATCCCAGACCAGGGAGCATCTCAACTCCTGTGATCCCATACAAAGAAAATATCATCGAGTTCTTGCCAAGTCTGAATAGAAGCATCCATTTCTAACCTAATAAAATAGGGCAGATGTCGAAATAGGAATCGAAAAAATCTTGAATATAACAATGGCGATTTTATAATTTGAACAAGTTAAAAGAGGAGAGAAAAGGGGAGGAGTGTTTACATTAAGAGAACGACATGGATTGAGAAGAGTTAAGCTTTCCATCGTGGATTTATTTTAACAGATGTGCATAAAGAGAATGTCAAGGGTCCCCCACTAGATGCCAAGTCATCATTATACAAAAAAGAAATACTTTTTGGGGATAACCAATCAATTGCCAACATCTGGATCCACATTAAATGTGAAATCAGAATCCGTCTCTTCAAAGGTCTAGTCCTGAATGATCACTTATGAATTTATCATATAAATACAGTTTTGACCTTAAGATCTCAAATCATATTTGCCTTTCGACACCATAACAATTTTGCATACGGCCTAGCCTAGATGGCTTTAAGTGGCAAGCATAGTTTTCAAAAGTTTTGGCCTCAAAGGTCTCAAATAAGATTTTACCATTCGGTACCATAACAATTTCACTTATCACTTAGCCTAGATGGATTCAAGTGACAAACATAGTTTTCAAAAGTTTTGATCTCACGGTCTCAAATCGGATTTTTCCTTTCAGCATCGTAACAGTTTTGCATACCACTTAGCCTAAACGTCTTCATGTGGCAAGCATAATTCCCAAAAGTTTTGACCTCGTGGTCTCAAATCATATTTTTCCTTTCGCCACTATAAAAATTTCGCTTACCACTTATCCTTGATGACTTCAAGTAACAAGCATAGTTTTCAAAAAAATTGACCTTATGGTTTCAAATCATATTTTTCCTTCTGGCACCATAACAATTTCACTTACCACTCAGCCTATATGGTCTCTAATGAAAAGCATAGTTTTCAAAAGTTTTAACCTCATAGTCTCATATCAGAATTTGCATTTCAGTAACATAATAATTTTGCTTACCACTTAGCCTATATAACTTCATGTGAAAAGCATAGTTTTCAATAGTTTTGACATCACAGTTTCAGACCAGATTTTGTCTTTCGACACCATAACAATTTCGCATACCACTTAGCCTAGGTGGCTTCAAGTGGCAAACATAGTTTTCAAAAGTTTTGATCTCACGATCTCAAATCAAATTTTTCCTTTCGGCACCATAACAATTTCACATACTACTTAGCCTAGATGGCTTCAAATGGCAAGCATAGATTTCACAAAAGTTTTGACCTCACAATCTCAAATCAGATTTTACCTTTTGGCACCGTAAAATTCTCGCATATTCTAATGAGATTTTATCTATCGACACTATAACAATTTCACATACCACTTAGCCTAGATGGCTTCAAGTGGCAACCATAGTTTTCAGAAAAGTTTTAACCTCACGATCTCTAATGCAATTTTGTCTTTCTACGCTGTAACAATTTCACATACCGCTTAGCCTAAATTGCTTCAAGCGGCAAGCATAGTTTTCAAGAAAGTTCTGATCGAACGGTCTCAAATCAGATTTTGCGTTTCGGCACTTTAACAATTTCGCATACCACTTACCCTATATGACTTCAAGTGGCAAGCATAGTTTCTAAAAAAGTTTTAACCTCCTAGTCTCAAATCATATTTTTCCTTTCGACACCGTAACAATTTCGCTTACCACTTAGCCTAGATGGCTTCAAGTGACAATCATAGTTTTCAAAAGTTTCGACTTCATGGTCTCAATTAGATTTTACCTTACAGCTCCTAAATAGTCTCACTTACCACTTGGTCCAGTTGACTTCAAATAGAAAGCACGACTATTATAAGTTTAGACCTTACCGTCTCGATTTAGTTTTCGCCTTTCGACATTCTAGTGACTTCACTTATCACCCAACCTAGATAATCTTGAGTGGAAAATTTGATTTTAAAGTTTTTGACCTCAAGGTCAAAGTTAAAACTTCACTCTTCGGTTTTCAAAACCGTTAATCACCCGCCACTTGACCAAAGCAACCTACTAAGCATTTACCTTTGAGCACTGATTTTGAATTATTTTCAAAGCCCACTAGATGAGATTAGATTTCAAATTATTTTCAAATCCTTCTAGATGAGGTTATATTTCAACATGTTTCTAAAACAAGGTCAAATCTTCATAAGTTGTCTCGATAAAGTAATATTGCAGAGAATTCTCAGGGTAACTATTTTGTAGAAAGGCTCGGGTCAACTTTATGATAGGAAAGAAATTATAAGCCAAGAACAAAGCATAATATAACACCATTCTTTCCAAAGTCCACCTCATGCGGACTGTAAAGGTGAACTTGGGGTATGTGTTACACCATAATTTAAACCAAGCAAAAATTATTAATATTCAAAAGGAAAGCTCCTTAGCTTGCAATTACGAGGTCTGCTGTTTGGTTTCCACCAAGAGCTTAGACACTGGGCTCAATATCCAAGAGCATGAGATTCAAAAGCAAGAGCAAAGACGTCGACAGGATCAAGACCATTGTCCAATTAAGACAACAAGCTTAGCCAAGAGCAGCAACGATGGAGACCAAAGATATTTAAACAAGTATCAACAATCAACGGCTTTGATAGTCCTAGACGGAGATCGACGACCAAGCTAAACGAAAGGAATCAAAAGAACTATATATAAAAGCGCCACGTCAGCAATTCGCATCAAAGCACTTTCAACCAGATGATGACAAGTGCTTAAACCAAAGTTGCACATGACAAGTCAGGTCATCTATTAATGTGCACGTAAATGTGCATATATTTACATCCATATTTAATCTATTTTAAATATCATAATTGGCTATTTTACATGTTTAAAATCAAATTTCAAAAAATATTTCATATCATCATTCGTATATCAAGTCGGGGTAAAATAGTAATTTGGTGCATGGATTAATTTTGAGAATACTTATTTGCGCTTTTTCTTAATTATAGGAATTTCAAATGGAATTATGAAGAAGTTATCATGAAATATGCATGCACAAGGATGGAAACAAAGGAATAAAGATGGAAATAATTCAAACTCATGCATCATGGAGGACCCCACCTACCCACTTACCTTAATATACGATTAGAAGCTAATGCGCAAGTTAGTGGAGGTCAAAGTTTCATGCATACTTGATGATAGATTAATTAGAGACTAATGATGACTTGGTGACCATACTTCCTAAGGTGTATTTTGGAAAGCCCCCTAAAATATGGTTTAGAGTTTTGTGCATGATAAATAGCCCTCTTATGTTCATGTAATGGATCTCTTCCTTTAATTACTTAGGAAATTAGCATGCAAGTTGTGTCCTCAAAGTTATATGAAATAAAAATGGCTTTCTAAGCCTCATGTTCTTTTACTTCTTCTTTGTTCTTGTTTTATTTTCTTTGTCATTTTTATCTACATGCTCTTTCATTTCATGTTAGTAGCTTAGTTTTACTTTTATGCAACTAGTTTAGATCTTTTTTATTCTAATTAGCACTTACCTTTTTTGCTTGCTTTAAAATGTTGAAATTTACATGTGTTGATTTGATAACATAAATGAGTAGCTAAACCGCTTCAATTTATGGGTAATGAAGCTCTCTAAAATTATGTAAATTCAATATATCTTGTCATTTATGATCTCTTTTTAATGCTTCATAAAAGTGAATGTTAATGTAAGATTATAAAATGGAATTTAATAGCCCATGTTGTAATTACAAATGGACTATGCTTACTCCACATAAATGCAATTTACATCATCATTTTACTAATTGGTTTTTGATTATGGAATTAAAGTAGAAACAAAATTTGATGACTATGTTACTAAATACAATAGTAAATAGATTATACTTAAAATAGTTTTTGCCTTGACTTCATTTTCATTGAAATTGATAAGTGATTTTATGTGTTGTATTATAGTTTAATTGTTTAAGTTATGTTAATTAATAACATAAATAAACCATACTTATGATAAATACATAACTAATTCAAATTAAGATCAAAATAGAGAGATCATAAATTATTGTAGTGTTGAGTTAAAAAATATGAGAGTGAATTTGCCTCTAAATTGTTTTCTAATCTCATATTTTCAATCACTTTTGTTCTAGCCTTTTGTTTTACATTTTCTCTAGCTAATCAAAACTTCAATTCTTGATTTAATTTGATTGAATAAAAATTTCAAAATCTATATAATTCCGTACGAATCGATCCGTATTCGTCACGTACTAGAATCGTATATTGTGCATTTGTGGTAATTTTTAATTTAAATTAACCGACTATTTTCTAATTCGATAGAAAATTAGTCGGTTAAACAAGTTTTTGACGTCATTGCCGGAGAATTAATTTGATTTTATTTCTATTCTTCGAATTATTTTTGTTTGATTTTATAGTGTGTTCGTTTTGTGTGCTAATTTGCATTTTTTAAAATGTTTGTGTGATTTGTGTTATCATTGTGTTTATGTGCATCTCTTGTTTTCTAGTTTCATTTGGCGTTTTCGTTTCTACTTTAAAAAAAATGCAGAATTTAAAAAAAATAAATATTATTTCTCACAATTGATTTTACGTTTTCTGTTTTAAGCATATACATTTTCATTTACATTTGCACGTTCGTTTTCTTTTACATTTGCATAACCACCACCATTCTACTTACACATTACTGCCCCTTTAAACATTGCTTCATTCAACTGCTTCCTGTCATCACCATACCCTAGAACAACATATACACTTCCATATCTATCAGTCCATCTCTCTACTACTGCTCTTCTGTGAATTTCCAAACCATCATTCTCCCACTGTCATATACAACCTAAACACAACATCAAATACTTAGCCATCAATTACTCTCACTGCCTACAATCATTCAGACAACCACCAGTAGTGTCTGCCACACCTTCTTCACTACCCTCTACCACTGTGCACAAAACTGTGCAAACAGTGCACATCACAACCTGAAATACTGTCATTCATCAGTAATATAACCGCTGAACCACAACCAACAACTACTATATCACAAACCATCCACAACTTTCACTGCCTCCCTGTCAACCACCTTGTCACAACAGCTTCCAACTTAAACCCACTGTTAAACTCTTCCATAACAGTGCATCCCCTTAACATCAAATACCATCTGCTTCTCAACTTCCCAAACAATCAACATTTCATTACCCCTATCTCTGATTCACTGTCATGCCAATTCCAGCAACATACACTTCTTCATTCTACCAACCCACCTCATAAACATCATTACAAAACTGCCATAAAAGCAACTCATTCAACCATCTTAGACCATATTCCAACTTTTGTGCACTGCACAGCCACCAAACAGTTTCACCCAAACTCGTCTACTCCCTAAGTCACTTCCATTGCAACAGCAAAGCCAATTCTGTTTCACCAATATATACTTCATACCAACATCAACATTCCTCTACAAAATACATTGCCACCATCCCAAGCCACATCACTGCATCACAGTGCAACAATTACATTAATTCCACAGTGCACAGCCACTTCAAACTCCCCTTTGTCAAACTTCTACAACCACCAATATTTTACAACAAATTTCCACAGACCACCAGTAACATTCCTACCAAACCAATCTCTGCCTGCACATATAATTGCCTTACCAAATTTCCATCACTAAACTGCCACTACCATTGCCTAGCAATTCTATACTGCTGCTCCACCAATATAACAGTCATCACCTTACTACTCCTCCAACCACCCTGCACTTCATACAAGACTGCCACTTCATTCATCCATCATCAACATCCTCTTCCTCACCATTACAACTTCACTTCTCTGCAAAACTACAACATACTCCATAACACACCCGCTACAGTTCACCAACCTTGCCAATCCAGACTTACCAAAACTGGAACACTGCTTTTGTTCCCACTTGCATGCACCACAGGCTACATCAACTACCAGTTAACCTCCTTCACCTCAACCTTCAAATCCATACAATCACTACTGCAAACCATCGAACTTCAACTTCAAACTACAACCATGCTCACTACATTTCTGCCATCTCATAACCATACACCTGCTGCTCTATAACATCCACAGTCATCAACTCCTGTGCCCTTACTGCCATTACCTCGTCAATCTTTGCCTGACGCTCCTTGTCCTCCTTCCATCAAAACTCCATCACCCGACTGTCACAAACCCCATCACCATACTGCCACCAAACCTTCTCCTTTAACCACCTCTGACATCGACTGTGCAACCAACATTTCACCAAATACTCCATCATCTACAATTCGCGAACACAAACTACTAACCTCCTTATAAACTTCCACATTCACTGTCTCGACTACCACCTTCAATCAAGTGTTTTGACTACCGCCTCTCCTCGTAACTGCAATCCGATACCACCACAACCAAATCAACAAAAAAATCGTTGTGTATGTGATTGCGGAAATGAATTTGTGAATTTTACGAATTCGATTTTGTGAATTCTGTTTTTTTATGAGTTCGATTGTGTGAATTCAATTTTGTGATATCGTGGTTTAATGAAATTGATTTGGGTGCGAACTGCCAGTCTTTTGTGTAGTAAAATATTAGTTTTGGGTCGCGTTGTGGTTTAAACTTTAATTTTTTTTTCTTTCCTTTTTTCCCTTTTTCTTCCTTTTACTAATAGTTCCTCTGTTTGTTTAAAAAGGTTAAACAAAATATATAATAACAAGTTTCAATTTGTTTTGTGTGTTTTCATTTTCATTTTAAATTTGTTGTGTTTTGTTTTAATTTGTTTTAAGCTACATCCTTATATGTGTGTGTAAAAATAGAATATTTTATTTTTAACTTCATTTCAGGTTGTCAAAGCAAATAAAAGAAGTGCTTACTATAAATTGCGTTCCTTTGCTTGCTAAAAAAATCACTGCTAAAAAAAATTGCTAATAATCTGCATGCTTTGATATCGTGTTCTAATCTCTAGTTTTATTTTATCTACATGTTGGTTGCTTGCATTTGGATATATATATATATATATATATATATATATATATATATATATATATATATATATAAAAGATTTTTCAAAAAAATTCAAAAAAAAAACAAAAACAAATATCATTGTAGTTGCATTGTTAAAATCACATTTGATTTCAGTTTTGCATTCATCTCATTTCATTTTCTTTCCAAAAGGCAACATTCCAATTCACATAAGGTGGAGAATTTAATCACCATTTTCTTGGTCCACAAATGCATTTCACCATAGAATTTGACTAATAATAATGGTTAGACAATTGACTTAAGCGAGTCGCGAGCTCACCTAGCGCTTAATTGTATCTTGACCATTGTCTTCTTTAAACAATTTTATTTCTTGGTGACAAATGCAATAACCATTTATAAATATTATGGTGATTCATAAATATTATAGTGGTTGTTTCTCTAAAGGTACTTAAACCTTCGGTTGCATTGCTACGGTGATTCGAGATGCACCGATAACTCCTGTCTGTTACCTGACTAAGGAATATTTTGTTGATTTAAGACAAAGAGTGATTATACAATTTTGAGTTAGGAGCTACTAAGGATATAAAATTTGTAATTAAGTACTTTGCATTCATTTAGTTGTATTAATTCTGTATATTTAAAAAAAATCCAAAATTCAAAACAAAAATAATTGTAAATTTAACTTAACTAATTTTTTTTTTAAATCCAAAACATAAAGTAAAGCCTGTTAAATCCTTTCCTTTGAAAATCAAAAGTCAAAAATCTAAAAAAATAAAAAATCTTAAGTTCCCTTTTCGAAAAACAAAAATCCAAGAAATATATACATGCACACTCTTTAAAAAAAACAAAAACATATTAAACAAAAATTTTGAAATTCAAAAACAAAACAAAAATCGAATTCCCATTTTGCATTTTCTAAAACAAAAACAAAAAAATCCTTTAGTAGATATTTGAAAAATTGAATAAAAAAACATAAACAAAACATATAAAAAATTTGAAAAGCCAAAAAACAAAACAAAAATCAAACTTCTCTTCTGAAAAATAAATTTCTCTTGGTAAATATTTTTCCTCCTTTAAACAAAATATAAAAAAAACAAAAACAGCAAAAATAATTTTTTACTTCGTTTTTCAAATCTTGTTTCATTCTCTAAAATCGATTCTAACTTCTTTCTCTTCTTAAGTTTTAATTGTGCATGAGTACTTGGACACGTGACATAACAATAAGCACTTAGATTCGTAATTCAACAACTAATCGTTTAACTCGAACAAACGATCCTCCTGAAATGACGAACAAGAACGTCCCTCGAACTCTTAAAGATAAAATCTTTCACAATAGAGTTTCCATTCCATCTTGCATCATGTTATCCACTCCTACAGGCAACCATTTCGAAATTCACTCCAACCATATTGCCATGTTTTCAAAATTTGGCAATTTTGAGTACGATGACCAATACATTTTCTTAACAAAATTCGAATAAATCTATGCAACCATGAAACTCAACAACTTTCAGATGACGGAATCAAACTTTGATTAATTCCATTCGAATCCTACGGATTACACTGAAAAATGGTTGCACAGCTTGCCGTCAAACTCGATTAAAGCTTGGTAAGAATTGTGAAAGTTTTCTTAAAAAAATTCAACCCTTTGGATAAAACGGTAAAATCCGAAACGAAATCATAAATTTTCATCAATTCAAGGGAGAACCATTCAGAAAATATTGTAAAAGATAAGAGCTTTTGATAAAATGTCCACACCATAACTTCGAAAAATGGACGCTTTGCCATATTCTATACGATGGATTTGAAAACAGCTCACAAACCATGCTCGAATCAATGTGCCGAGCCAACTTTCTTGTCTAACATCACGACGACGCTTGGCAATTTCTTGAAAACCTAGCCGAAAAGTTGTCCCAATGGGAACGTTTGAATGAAAAATCAATTTACTCACGATCGAGTGGGTACTCAATAGGATCATCTTTGGCTTTGGAAGCTAAAATTGACGCAATGATTAATAAATTCAACATCGTTTTCTCACCAAACCAAAAGAAAGAAGCTTTACAACCAATGTGTTATAAATACAACGATCCTAATCATATAGCCGATCAGTGCCTTAATACGGTCGAACAACTCAATGCTTTCAATAAGGTTAAAAATGACCCGTTTTCTCCAACGTAAAATCTTGGTTGGAGAAATCATCTGAATTTTGCTTCGAACCAAACAATCCCAACACGAATGCGGTTCGTCCCAATATTCAAGCATTCCTGAATAATGTTTCGAATCCTCCCTTTCAGCCCAATCATTTCCAACCAAATTTTGCGGTTACATCTCATAATCAACCGCAATAATCAAATTTTCAACCAAATCTTGCTCCCTCTTCTCAAGACGATAAATGTTTAAATTCACTTGAATTTTTTTTTTAAACGTTGGGTAAAGCAACTACTCAAAGCCTCCAATCAAACAATAATTTGCAAAATTTATTGACCTTTTGCATGCAAAACACAAGCCAATCAATTGCTAAACTTGAAATGCAAATGAGTCAATTAGCCATGTCTGTGACTGAACGTGAACGAGGCACATTCCCAAACCGGCATGTTCCATATCTCAGAAATCAAAACGCCAATTCGAATCAAGCCCGTGTTGTTCAAGATAGCAACGTAACCCAATTAAATGCTATCACAACTCTGCATTCTGGTAAACAAATCGATAATCAAGTCGCTAATCCAAATAATTTACCGAAAACCTCTCTCGACACTTCTAAAACAACAAACGAATCTGAATAGAACATGGAGCCAAATGTCGACTCGAGTACCAATCAAAATTCTTCTACTCAAGTAGACCCCCCTACCGAGTATCGTGCTCTATTTCCACATCTTCTTTGACCAAAGAAACACTTGGACCAAATGGAAAAGATGTTGGAAATTTTTAAACAAGTGAAAATTAACATCCCGCTTCTTAACATCGTTCAGCAAGTCCCAACTTATGCTAATTTTTTTAAGGACTTGTGTACCGAAAAGCGACGCACTCAAATGCCTAAAAAAGTCTTCTTAGTGACCAATTTGAGTGAAGTCTTGTCCCAATCCATGCCCATTAAATACAAATTTACGGGATACCCCAGAATCTCATGTACAATTGAAGACAAGACGATAAACAAATGCTTGATAGACTTAGGCATAGGTGTCAATTTGATTTCATACTCTGTGTATGAACAATTAGGCTTAGGTGAGCTTAAACTAACAAAGGTCACACTTCAATTCACTGATCGTTCCATTAAGAAGCCCGTGGGAGAAATTGAGGATGTGCCCATTAGAGTAGGACAATTCATATTCCCCGTTGATTTTATCGTTCTCGAAACACAACCTATGACTGACCCTACGAGTAAAATCCCTTTGATACTGGGCCGACCATTCTTAGCCAACCTCAGACGCCTTAATCAATTGTCACAACGGTTCGATGAAAATATCTTTTGAAAACATGACTTTGGATCTTAACATTTTCAATCTTGAAAATCAATCGGACGAACCAAGCGACCAAATATTAGAAGTTAGTGTCGTTCATGAAAACTTCAAACGAGACGATTGACCTTAACGATGAACACGAGGTTGAGTATGAAAGATTGTTTCATAAAATCCCCAATAAGATTGAATACACGCTCCCATTTTAATCGCTTCCAGTTGAGTCTGAATCTTAACCTAATCCTTTTATCAAGCAACCCTTGAGGTTGGATCTCAAACCCCTTCTCGATCACCATAAGTACACATACTTAGGTGACAACGAAATGTTTCCCATCATAATTTCTGCGACTCTCTCTCTCTCTCGGTCAAGAAACTTTCTTACTTTCAATCCTTTCGAAAAACAAGGAAGCACTTGGGTGTCGATCAACGATATAAGAGGAATTAGTCCCGCTCTTTTTCAACACCGCATTCAGTTAATCGACGATGCCAAGCCCGTTCGTGACACACAACGAAGGCTCAACTCAAAAATGAAAGATGTGGTTTGCGATGAAATTCTTAAACTTCTTGGCAATGGTATCATATAACCAATCTCTGATAGTTCATGGATTAGCCCAATTCATGTTGTATCAAAAAAATATGAACTTACTATTGTTAAGAATGATTCCAACGAACTTATTCCAACTCGTACTCAAATGGGTTGACGTTTTTGATTGACTATCAAAAATTAAACGCCATAACACGTAAGGATTACTTCCCTCTTCCTTTTATCGACCAAATGATCGAACGTTAAGCCGGTAGTGAATTCTGTTGCTTTTTTGATGGTTATTCCTGCTATAACCAAATTCCAGTCGCTCTCGAAGATCAAGAGAAGACAATTTTCACGTGTCCCTTTGGCACTTTTAGGTATCAACGTATGCTCTTTGGCCTTTGCAATGCTTTTGCTACATTTCAAAGATGCATGGTCAGCATCTTTTCTGATATGATCGAACGTTTTCTTGAAGTGTTTATGGACGATTTTTCTACGTTTGGAAACTCTTTTTCTGAATGCTTACATTATCTTGAATTGGTTCTTAAATGATGCAAGGACAATCACTTAACGCTAAATTAGGAAAATGCCACTTTATAGTCACTTAAGGCATAGTCCTTGGACATGTCATTTCAAATGAAGGCATTGAGGTAGATAACATTTTAAATCTTTTAAGTTAATTAATGGCAAGATGATATTGTAAAACTCCCTCTTCATAAAAAACAAAAAGAAAGAAGAAAAAGGAAAGAATTTTTTGTATATATATATATATGTATATATTTTATTAACACCTAGAGTCATGTGTTCACAAGCATGTGTGTCCACTCGCCTGCTCTGTACCCTTCTCACGTAAGTCCGAAAGGCAGTGCATGATCAGTATATCTGCCCTCAGTTTATCTGAGTTAGGCATGTGTATATAAAATTCTTTTATTAATAATGCCTACAGTTGATAGGTGTACATACTTGTGTGTACACTCACCATGCACTATATTCCCCTCACGTAAGCCCGAAAGGCAGTGCATGGGTCATATATCTGGCCTCATTTTTCTGAGATATATAAATATTGTTAATATCAATAAAATTTAAAATAAAGAGAGAGTAAGCAATTGAAATCCAAAAACTATTTTTACTTATGTGATTTGACTTGTTATTCAAAAGAAAGGAAAATATCACTTTGAAAAACTTTGATATTGAACTAAAGATCTGTTTCATAGTTGCACTATGTTATCAACTGAAACAACTAGCCAAACTGGAGTCTAACTGCGATGATTACTTAATTTTTGTTTGAAGTTTGACGAGTAAAAGGACTGAAATTTCTTTATAATGACCAGAACTTATATTTAACTCATTCGTGTCGATTTGAAAGTAAATTCTTCATTTATAATTATTTTCAAAAACTTACACCATCTCTTTGGAAATAAATCTTGCATTTAGGAATTTCCCACGTTTACATTTGGATTTTGTGGGTAGTATTCGCTGAAAACCCTCACGAGACAACACTCATCCTACTAAAGACACCTAGAGGTTTAGTGGCTTGTTGCATGCCCAGTACAATCGTGTTTCTTATGAAAATGGATTTGGCTTTGTTTTTCTTTGTCCGAGGAAGAAAAAAAGATAAGTATGGGGGTATTTGATGTGCACGTAAATGTGCATATATTTACATCAATATTTAATCTATTTTAAATATCATAATTGGGTACTTTTATATGTTTAAAGCCAAATTTCAAAAATGCTTTCAAGTCATCATTCAGACATCAATTTGGGGGTAAAATAGTAATTTTATGCATGAATTAATTTTGAGAATATTTATTTGCACATTTTCTTTTTAATTATAGGAATTTTGAATGGAATTTGAAGAAGCTATAATGAAACATGCATGCACAAGGAAGGAAACAAAGGAATGTAGATGGAAATATTCAAACTCATGCATCATGGAGGATCCCACCTACCCACTTGCCTTAACCTACAATTAGAAACTAACGCACAAGTTATTGGAGGTTAAAGTTTTATGCATACTTGATGATGGAATAATCAGAGACTAATGATGACTTGGTGGCCACACTTCTTAAGGGGTATTTTGGGAAGCCTCCTAAAATATGGATTAGGCTTTTATGCATGTATAAATAACTCTCTATGTTCATGTAGTGGATCTCTTCGTTTAATTACTAAGGAAATTAGCATGCAAGTTGTAGCCTCAAAGTTATATGAAATAAAAATGGCTTACTAAGCCTCTTGTTCTTTTATTTCTTCTTTGTTTTTATTTTATTTTGCTTGTCATTTTTTTTACATGATCTTTCATTTCACGTTAGTAGCTTAGTTTTACTTTTATGCAACTAGTTTAGATCTTTTTATTCTAATTAGCTCTTACCTTTTCTGCTCGGTTTAAAATGTTGAAATTTACATGTGTTGATTGATAACACAAATGGGTAGCTAAACCCCTTCAATTTAAGGGTAATGGAGTTCTCTAAAATCATGTAAATTCAACATATCTTATCATTTATGATCTCTTTTGAATGCTTCATGAAAGTGAATGATGATGTAAGTTTATAAAATGAAATTTGATAGCCTATGTTGTAATTACAAATGGGCTATGCTTGCTCCACTAAACATAATTTACATCATCATTTTACTAATTGATTTTTGATTATGGAATTAAATTAGAAACAAAATTTGATGATCTATGTTACTAAATACAATAATAAATAGATCATGCTTAAAATAGCTTTTGTTTTGACTTCATTTTCATTGAAATTGATAAGTGGTTTTATGTGTTGTATTATAGTTTGATGGTTTAAGTTATGTTAATTAGTAACATAAATAAACTATACTTATGATAAGTATATCACTATTTCCATTTAAGATCAAAACAGAAAGATCGTAGATTATTTGTGTGTTGATTTACAAAAATATGAGAGTGGTTTGCCTCTAAATTTTTTTTCTATTATCATATTTTCAATCCCTTTTATTCTACAATTTTTTAACGTTTTTTCTTAGCTAATCAAAACTTCAATTCTTGGTTTAATTTGATTGAACAAGAATTTTAAAATCTATATAATTCTTTACAGATCGGCCCGTATTCGTCACGTGCTGGAATTGTACGTCGTGCGTTTGCGGTAATTTTAAATTTAAGTTAATCTATTATTTTTTAATTCAATAGAAAATTAGTCGATTAAACATCTATCCAAGAAGAAGGCTCTACACCAATGGGGTTACGGCATATTAGCTATAAATACGCAGCAATCCCAAGGCACAAAGGATCTTCTGGCATAACAAAAATGGATATAGAATCATAAGTGTACTTTCCTATATTAGAGCTCTATTCAAAAATTCTTTAATGGAGAAAATGCCAAAACTCAGTGTAAATAGACTCTCAGCTATATAAGAGTGACTAAATAAGGAAATGACAATGGACATAGGGACTTTCGGCCCAACCACTATAAAAGTCTTAGTGCTATTTACTTTCTGCACTTCGTCTTCTTTACATATATTATTATTAATTTATGGTTCAGCATCTTGAATTCAAGATTAAGCTACGACACGTCTCGGCAATCTCTTTGTTGGGTCCAATACTCATTGAACTCCAAGAGATATATCTTTAACTTTGGGTGTTGGTGTTGAAAAAATTAAGCACTGATAATTTATTTATCTTTATGCATTAAATTATTATTTTTATGATATATAATTACATGTGATGATATTTATTGTCCACGTTGCTTGTTTAGCAAAGTGAATGTAGTTATATCTGATACTAGATTGTATTATAGGTTCGACAAAAGTGATTGTTGTTTAATTCTGCTTAAAATATAGTAAGTTGGCGTTAAGAATACATCGGGAAAATCTTTTTTGGTAATTAAGAAAAAAATAAGGTATAAATTTTCTCAAATTCATAAGTAGTTTGCCACCAGTTTATTGGGATGCATCAGTAAATGTGTGGTAATAGCATAAGTACTTCGTTGACTGTCTCATAGGGAAGACGTTAGGAATGAACATATGAACCTCAAAAGAAAGGCATCGGTAAAACAATTTCGACATCTTCTTTTCGATCGAAAATATGGACATCGGCATAGCATTGGAAAATCAATTTCAAATTCAGCCCCTCCCCCCCCCCCAATTCGATGATGGAATAAATGCCTAATTTTGCGATATTAGAAGACTTTTGTTACAATATTACTCACCTTCACATTATTTTAACGATTTAGTTATTCTCTTAATGTTCTTTTTTGAAATGGACTTTGTATACAATATGTCACCGTGACAACATATCACATATCAATAAACGTTCGAACCACGCTACGCAACATTCGAACTTGTGACATCTCGCAACAAAGTCGAATCACTTAACTACTGGGACAATGGTGTTTGCCATTCTCTTCTTAATGTTGAAATGTAATGGTAACTCCATAACAAGTCTTTAAATTCCATTTTTTTTTATGTCTTTTCTGAGAAAGCAGTAATGAGTATGGAAATTGAGATTTAGCTTTAGATATTTTTTTAAACAGATTTAATCCTAAAACTCACGTTAGCTAAAATTTATTTCTCTCTTCTTTAAATTGGATTTACACATTTCACTTTTGTTATTCTTGTTTAAGCCCGTTTGGTTTCATTATGAGTTTTGTGTTTTCAACATGCATTATAAAACGGGAAGAGAACGAAGAAGAAGATTTAAAATTTTAAGATATTATGACGATGGAAGAATGGTAAAGAGGATGGATTATATTATGTTCTTTTGTTATTTTCGAAACATGAAAAGACAAAATATATTTTGTATGTTAACTTAATTTTCTAAATGGTTGTAAAAAGTTTCAAATGTAATATGCATTTTTTTCTAAATTGTTGTAAAAAGTTTCAAAATGTAATGTGCATTTTAATTTTGTTTGAAGAAAACATAAAATTAAAAATGGCAAACCGGTGATCTTATAATCGCTCAATAACTAGAGTTAGGGAAAGAATGATGTAGTCGTATGTTTAATTCCGCTATCTCCAAACCGTGCGTCCTCATGTGCTCATCAAATCACAGCCACTTATCATTTGTTTGATAAATTAAAAAGTGGGATTCACACGCAAAATAAACGGTTAGATTTCAAAGGGCACAGTGGGCACATTGATTTTGATGACAGAGGAATTGATTTTGTAGTCATGTGCCCTAGGCCCGACTGGTTTAGAAGTTTTAGAACAAAGGCCCTTGCAGCCCATGAATATATAAAAACGGCCCATGCAGCCCATGAAAAAAGGCCCCAGATGTACGTGCTGAATTATATAGAGACCCGAAGGAAACCTAATGACACATTATCATTGACGAAGTTCCGTTTTAAGTAATCTTGGATGATGCAGTGCAGTGTATAGATAGATCCAACAAAAGAAAATAGAGGTCCAAATAAACAGGGGGCCCGGTCCTAGGCCCAGGACCATGCTAGAAAAAGTTGTTAATAACAGTCTTTTAGTTCATAAAAAATTGAGGTAAGAGACATGCTTCCAGCCCACCAGCTGAAAATTAAGAAAAAAAATGAAAGGCCCACGCTGACCCAAACTTTTATTAAAGGTTCAAAAGAATTCATTATTTTTAGAACTGGTTTCTCAAATCACTTCTCTAGTAATTTATATCTATAATTTTTCTGCATCTAAAAATGCAAATATTTGCAGTATTTTGAAATTCTAAAATTATGTTACATGATTGTTTGTTGGTATTTTTCATAATCAATGCAATGAAGACAAAGGATCCTATTATTTGTACTGTTCATCGATTTGTATTGTCACGAGATATTATAATGGAGTTATTATTCCTTGCATGCTAAGTATGTAACGCCAATAATTTATTATAGATTTTCATATCTACCAAAGTCAATAAATATTGTACGTACATCGCGGGCGTGTATTGTCAATTTTGTTACAATATATAAAAAATATACGGAGACAGAGACATATAAGTTGGTGATGGTGGTTATTAGTTGTATCCGTGGAGAAGCTCCCTCTTTACTGTCTAACTTCCAACCGTATTTTGATTAATTAAAGTAAAAGTGTGATCTTTATCATTAATATAGTGCATGCAAGCTTAGTACCTAAGAATGTTATTCAATGCTTGAACACGACTGTTGTGGCTTGTCTACAAGTTTTTATCATCTGTCTTTTCTCACAATGGCTTTCTTTGTTCGTTCCAATGGGGCCGTATATCTCATTTTTACCACTCTTTTAATTATGTTTTTTATATTCTAAAATATGATTTATATCTTCAGAAATACTTTCTTTGATATTTAAACAATATATATATATATATATATATATATATGTGTGTGTGTGTGTGTGTGTGTGTGTGTGTATGCATGTATATTAGAAGAAAAAAAATTAAAAAGAAAAAACCGAGACAAGCAAGCAAGCTTCTAGATGCATAGATTTTTATTTCATTAATTTTGTACTTAAAAAGTAGGTTTGTCCAATAAAATGGAATGGCCATAGAATTTTGAGGGAAGAATTAAATAAATATTTAGTGCTTTTTTGAACATAACAATTAGTAGGTAGCGGAAATGCATAAATGCGCATAGGATTCAAGTTTGAATGGGTGTCCATTGTATTCATGGACAAGGCGTGTAAAGTTATGGAACACATGCGTCTATTCTAGATGTTGTATTCATGTACACAACCATCGATTGATGACTATCTATATTTTTTAGCATCAATTAAATAACAAAAAAGCACAGAAAGAACAATAATTAATAAACAAATAAGTAGAGAGAGAAGATGAAGACGAGACTACACAATTTTTAGCTCTTCTATCCGTACACAAGTGTGTATCAAAACTTTATATGATGTCCGTGAATTTTGACATGCCTAGTATATAACAAAGTAAAACATTCACTAAGGATAAAAAAACGTACAAATTTTTTATAATAAAAATTTGGTTCCGCCTCTTGATACGTGAAAAACCCTCTCTAAGCAAATATTTTAAATTACAACCATATTTTTAATTTCGACCCAAAAAAAAACCGTTTTTTGTCCATAATTAAATCAGAATAACAATCGCATTTTCTATTATCAAAACAATATTATTTTGTTCTTTTCGATAAACCGCAAATATTTCTAGAAAATTTCCATTTTTAGATGCATATTAAATCTAATTTATCTTAGATCAATCTAAATAATTTGAAATAAATCTTCGTTTTATTTAATTCTATTTATAAAAATATATATTTTGATATATATATATATATATATATATATATATAGCATATCTGTGTATACTATACACATATACGAATATACACTACTAGAAAAGGTCTCATTACCGACAGCTAGGACCGACGGCTTCAGACGGCTAATTTCTGACGGCTTTCGACGGGCCGTCGGCGGCCGTCGGAAGCCGTTGGAAATTTGCGATTATACCTGCAACCGAGCCTTCTTCTTCCTCCTCCTTTCATACGAAAATTATAACCAAAACCCCCAAATCTCTTCTCCAAGCTTCCAATCCCTAATTTCTACCTTCCGGTTCCTCCACGGCTGCCTAATCAAACTCCATTACTCTTAATCTCATGTATAATCTCTTATTTTTGCGAAAAATTCAGCTTTTAACCTAATTGTAGATTTGCATAAATTGATAAATTAGGGCGAATTAGTGATTGCAATTGTTTCCAATAGCGTAATAACGGTTTATAGCATCACATGGTTTACCTATTTCATCTTTTATCGTGAAATTGTGAAAAACATGTATAATTTGTGATTGTTCATGTATATGTAAATTGTTGTGTATGCCTTGATTCGACGATTGTATACGTTATTTGGAATAAGATAAAATAATTGAATGAACTAGGAGTATTATATTGTGCACAAATTTACTTATGAAACAAAAAAAAACGCATTACTCTAAATTATAATTGTGTGTATTGAAAAATGACAAAAATGTTAAACCAAGCTTAAGTTGATTTAATACGTCGAATAAATGTGTTAAATTAATATATATTTTTGTAAATGTGAACAGTGAGTAAAACTGTATTTTTTCGTAAAATGCGCATGTAACTAACAAATGTCCCTTAGAGAGTTTTTGGCTCCGTCTGACGAGTGTTGTACATGATCGTTGTATAAAAAGTCGTTTTTTTTCGAAAAACGACCATTTATATTCATCTGGTACAATGTTTGTCGGATTTGTCCCTGCATTGGACAAGTTATGAACACAGTAAGCATTTACATTTTGTATACTATTTCGTCTCAAACGGTTCATAAAATTTCGGCCTAACTTTTCTTTTTTGTTTCCTGCGTACACGCATTTGTGTACAATGCAGGGAACAAAAGGGAAATGCTGTCGAAATTTTGTTGAATCGTTTGAGACAAAGTAATATACGAAATGTAAATGGTTACTGTGTTTGTAATGGGAAGTAGGATGCCTGACCAATGGAAAAAAAATTATATATATTTTTAAATCGATACGTTAAAAAATAAAATGTGCCCCATTTCAAAATATTTTTAAATTTGTAAAGTTGTTCTTTAAATTCAAAATATTATACGACCATGAAAATAATCTTTTTCGAATTTGTATTCTTCAAAATAAATATTAAAATTTGAACTTCTCATTTTGTCAAATAGGAAAAATGATTGATTATTTTGTTGATCGGGGGAGATGGATGTATCAAAGAGAAGGACCGAGGGGCTCAATAAAAGAAGATTTTTATAATGGTATAAACGTGTTTGCTGAATTCGCTTTAAGTAATAACGAAAACGATCCAGAAATTCGTTGTCCGTGTAGTAGGTGTAGACATTTGAAGTATTTGTTATCAGATATTGTGAAAGTTCGGTATGGAGAAGTTGTAGCAAATACTTCTGTAGAGTCTGAAAGTGTCGTTAACGAAATAGTTTCAACGACCCGTATAGAAAATATGGTCGAAGATGCAGCACGATCAATGTTTCCTATGGCTGAAGTTGACGACGATGATGGAAATGTTGAAGAACCAAATATTGAAGCAAATTTTTTTTATGATTTACTAGATGCTGCTAAGAAACCTATTTGGGATGGTTGTAAAAGCGGCACTCAGCTGTCAGTAATCGCAGAATACATTGCGATGAAGTCATAATTCAACATCACTGAAGCTGGGTTTACGAGATATTGTACAAGCTGCAAAAAGACATATGCCGCCCGATAATCTAATGTGTGAAAATCACTACGAAGTTAAAAAAACTTATGTCGGCTTTTGGTTTACCGTATCAGAAAATAGATACATGTTTAAAAGGCTGCATGTTGTTTTGGAAAGAAGATGCAAACCTTAGAAATTTTAAAGTTTGTAACCAGTAGAGATACAAACCAAGAAAAAAAGAAGGGGAAGGAAGTTCCGTACAAGCGTATGCACTACTTACCCATAACTCCAAGACTTCAAAGATTACATGCATTTTCTGTAACTGCATCTAATATGAGATTCACGGTGTGAGAACGGAGGAAGAGGGTACGTTGACACATCCGGCCGATGGAGAAGCATGGGAGCATTTCTATAAAACGTATCCAAATTTTGCAGCGGAGAGTCGAAATGTTAGATTAGGATTATGTACGGATGGTTTTTCTCCATTTTCTCAATTTGATTCTAAATATTCATCCTGGCCCATTATCGTCACACCGTATAATTTACTCCATGAATGTGTATGAAAACGCAATATATGTTTCTTACTGTTGTCGTTCCTGGCTCCGACGATCCGACACAAGGAATCGATGTATATTTACAACCGTTGATTGAGGAGTTAAAAATACTGTGGAACGAAGGAGTAGAAACATACGATGTGTCCAAGAAGAAATTTTTTCGTATGTTTGCTTCTTTGTTGTGGCCTATAAGTGATTTTCCTGCCTATGCAATGCTTTCGGGATGGAGCACTGCCGGTCGTCTAGCATGTTCATATTGCATGGATGAAACACGAGCGTTTTCTTTACCTCATGGTAAGAAAATTTCATGGTTTGACTGTCATCGATATTTTCTCCATGTAAATCATCGCTTCAGAGGAGAAAGGGAAAACTTTTTAGCTAATAGAGTAGAAACCAGACAACCACCGACGATATGGTCAAGCGAAGACATATATGAACTTGTTAAGGACTATCCAAAGATATATGAAACTGGCGAGCAAACAGAAATTGAAGGCAAATAAGTTGTTCATATCTGGTGCAAACAAACTATTTTTTGGGAGTTGCCGTATTGGAAACATCTTCTGCTTCGCCATAACATAGATGTGATGCACAATGAGAAAAATGTATTTGATAATGTTTTTAACACAATTTTGAATGTGAAAGGGAAGGCGAAGGATGATTTGAAATCATGACGTGATATAGAAGAATTATGCAAACGTCCTGAGCTTCATATGAAACCAAATGACAGTAAAAAATCCAAAGCATGCTACGAGTTAGATAATAATCAAGTTAAAGCTGTGTTAAAATGGGTGGAAGGGTTAAAATTTCCTGATGGGATATCATCAAATCTTCGTAGATGTGTTGACTTTAAAAATGGTAGATTGAGCGTAATGAAAAGTCACGACTGTCACATAATGATGGAAAATTTATTTCCTGTGATGTTCAAAAAACTACTGCCGTTAAAAGTTTGGAAGGTAGTAACGGAGCTTAGTATGTTTTACAAAGAGCTTTGTTCGACTACTTTAAAAGTGCAACGTTTACGTAAACTTGAAGTGGACAATCCTGTATTGCTTTGCAAATTAGAGAAAGTATTTCCGCCAGGTTTTTTTAATGTAATGGAACATTTACCTGTTCATCTCCCATCTGAAGCATGACTTCGAGGTCCTATCCAATATGGATGGATGTATCCATTTGAGAGGTATGTAATATGTTATAACGTAATTTAATTGCATTTGAAAAATGAAGTTAATATAAATTAATTTTGCATAGATATTTGAATCATCTGAAGAAAAAAGTGAGGCAAAAAGCACGAGTTGAAGGTTCGATATGCAAATCTTACATCGAAGAAGAAGCTTCGTTCTTTTTCTCTCACTCTTTCAATGACCATGTGAGTATTTCATTTCAAAGTGTTTCTCGTAATGACGAAGGCGACGAACAAGAGTCCTCTCAAGCAATGTTATCTATTTTTAGATAACATGGTCGGCCTTCTGGAAAATATGTAGAAATATGGCTAGACGATAGAGATCTTCATGTAGCACACACTTATATTCTTCTAAATTGTGCCGAGGTTGCACCGTTTGTTAGGTAATCTGAAATAATAATTTGTGGTTTATTCTATTCTATAATGCATGCGCGTGTATAACCTAATGTAATAATTTGTTTATATAAACAGTGTTTATGAACGTGAACATCCGAACGGAGATCTCAGTAAAGAATTTTCCGGTTGGTTTTCAAATTACATTTATGAGCCGAGAAATTGTGTTGTTGACGAAGGGTTGAAACATCTTGCGATGGGACCAAAAAGAGTGGTCAAGACATCGGTATATTTCGTCAATGCATATAAATTTAACACCAAAGAATACGGTGCAGAAAAATTAACAAATAATACTGGTGTATTTGTTAAAGGTAGTGACGATCCAGAAAATCATTTAAATGATTTTTATGGCGTTCTAACACAAATTTTGCAACTGACATATTTCTCACGACCCGCGGAGGAGGTGTTTCTATTTAGATGCAATTGGTTTAGCAATGTTTCAGGTTCTGGAATTAATGTGCACAAGGATTATAATCTTATCGAAATAAAGCATACATCGCACTATCACAAGTATGATCCTTTTGTACTAGCCAAACAAGCATTGCAAGTTTATAGCGCTCCTTATCCGTCTCTAAAAAGAGATAAAGCAGATTGGTCTGCAGTTTTTAAAACAAAGTCCAGATTCACATTCGATGGGAAGAATATTACGGACGAACAAGCTTATCAGGCAGATATTGAGCAAAATAACGAAATAATAAATACAGACGATCATACAGATTTTGGTCCTTTGATCGATGAATCAAATGTTTTGGTAGAAGCGTTTGACAGTGCAGAGGAAAATATCGTCGAAAACGAGACCGAATCTGAATCAGAAGACGATGATGACTGAAATAAATCTGGATCTGTTTTTTTGCAATTGATGTAACTATATTGAATTCTTGATGTATTATGAAATTGATGTAACTATGAAACCAAATCCGTTTAATATTGTTTGCATGTTTTATGTTATTTCCATTTGTCATTTATTTAGCAATTTTTATTAAAAATGCAATGAACTCTGCTTATCGTTGGAAGAGTACACCCATTATGAATCAGGTATAACACACTTCCATTTCTATTTCCATTTCAGTCGTTAATTAAGCAATCTATACCGTTGATGTCATTTTCATATGAAATATATTTCATTATCATGTTATTATTCTCTTATATAATGATGTGTATATGTCACAGGTTTATCATTATGTCATATAGAGGTAGGAGCTCTTCCCGATCGTCAGGAGGTGATGGCAGTGGCCCATCGCAAGAGTCATAGCGTACAGTTGTATCGTTAGTCCCTAGAGCAGATGGGTAAGAATTAAATTTTATTCAGCATCTTATTTTTTTTATGATATACGTACGTACTTATCTATATCGTACTTAAAAACAGAGGGTTCGACCTACTTCCCTCTAAGGTTGTGCTGGACGTCTCTAGAGCTTCTTGTCGCAGTAGGATGAGTGCTTGCTGGCTGAAGTGGGATAACATCCCTCCTCACATCATAGAGTGCATATGGCAGGATGTCCTAGTATGTATATTTTTCTGTTTTCCATTTTTAATTCGTTTTTGTCGTTTTTCTACTGTTTATCATTTAAAGTGTAATCTTTTTTTTAACACAGCCTGAGGGAGACATCCAGACAGACGATCTGATGCTGGCACGAGCATACTGGATGAAGAAGATGCGCAAGAACTAAAGGGACACGATATCTGAGATTAAGAAATCTGGTAAGAAACCATGGTGGATGGGAGAGAGCGTGTGGCAAGGTTGGTTGAGATACTAGGAGACGGACGAGGCGAAGGCAAGTATACTAATTTTTTTTGAATTATTAATTTGACGTGATCGAAAAATAATGTATCAAATTTTGAATGTACAGGCAGAGTCGGATAGAAACTCTGCAAATAGAAATAAGAATACCGTCACTCATCGTGGAGGATCGAAGTCGTTTCAGCAGTATCGGCAGGAGTTGGTAAATTTACTGAATAATAAATGTAAATAGTTTATGCTATATGATTTTAAATGTAAAATAATTGTATGTAACAATCAACTTCAGGAAGTCGAGGCACATGGTCCTGTCAGCTATATGGACGTGTTCAACCGTACGCATGCCGTCGAGTATGTTAATCCAGACGGGACTGTTTCGTATACATGGCAGGACGATAAATCCAGCAAAAGCCATGTAAGCATATTTCATTTTATTCAGTATTAGTAATTGTTTTAATTGTTAAACTACGATAAAATAAGATATGATATTATTGATTTGTTAATGCAGGAGATGTTTATGGAGCAGTGGCATAAACTCCTTGCTGATACGGGTCGAGATCAGCTGACGACCGATGAGGAGGACGTTATTTTTGAGTCCGTTATGCATCCAACAGAGCATGGTCGACGATACGGATTTGGCAATCTAGCGGTAAATAATTTACTTTTTTTTTGAAATACTTCAAATATGATATTTTGACCTTTTCAAAACAATAAACTTGGATTTTATTCATTTTTCAATTATTGTAGGCCAGTAGTCAGAGTAGGGGACGGTGGAGCAGACCTCAGAGCGATCTAGCAGATATAGAAGAATTGCGGACTAGAGTGTCCTAATTGGAGGAGCAGAACCGCCAACAGGCCATGCAGACCGCACAGTTGTTTGAGTACATGCAGCAGTTTGGTGGCCGCTTCCCTTCCTCGGCTTGCTCTGGATCTGGAGGAGATTGATTCATTGTTTGCTTGCTTGTTCGTTCCTTTTAGTTTAGAATGATTTGGTAGACAGCGTAGGTAATTGTTGATTTATGTATAATTATGTTTGTTACACTTAGTTCTGTAGTTGTATGAGGATGTGTATAAGAATATTGATGAATTTGTGTATTAACAACATGGTAGAACAGTTATTGTTAGGATTAATGTTAATGTTCGAATGGTTATGTATATTTTGTATTTTATTTTGATGTAATTTTATTTATTTGTGTGTTTATTGAATATTTTGTAGTTTGGGTTTGGATATTTGGTTGGATTATTGTATGTTGGGTTGTGCAGTATTGATATCATAGTGTTTGGAAGAAATATGTGGTTGGAAGGCTATATTTGCAGCGAATTTAAAAAAAAAAGCAGATTTCTGACGGATTCCGACGGCTCACGACGGCTTATAGGTCAAAATTTCCGACGGCTCACGACGGTTTATAGGTCAAAATTTCCGACGGCTTCCAACTGCCCTCGGCGGCCTGTAGCACACTATTTCCGACGGTTTCCGACGGATACCGACATCCGTCGGAATCCGTCGGAATCGTGTGTGACAGCTTCCGTCGGAAGCCGTCGGAAGTACTGCTCCCCGACGCAGTCATTTCCGACAGCGGCCGTCGGCTTCCGAAGGCCGCCGACGGTTTTTGGCCGTCGGAAAACGTGATTCCCCTAATAGTGATAATGCACGTGCAACATATGGAAGTGTATATGGTTTAATGCGTCCGTATATAAGTTTTGGGATTTACACCCCCAACACATTTGTCACTTTATATACATACTTATTGTCAATTATTAATTTATATTATACACACATATATACACATGTGTGTGTATTAAATTTATATACATTAATTTGTTTGTTTTAAAATGTTGGTCAATTCATTATACATGTATATAAAACTTTACATATATTAATTTTGTTTGGTTCAAAATGTCGACCACAACAACAACAATATCAACTAAGTCATCAATCTCAAATAAGTTGGGGTCGGCTAGAGATGGAAGCCAAAACAAAATGATAAAGTCAATTTAAAAGTCATAATAATAAAAATAACAATAATAAAATAAAGTCAAATAAGTAAATTAATAATAATAATAACTAAGTAAAATAAAGATAAAGATAAATATGTGTGTGTGTAAAGAAAAAAAATGACAATAATAATACTAATAGTGATAATGGTACTAATAGTAATATTGGTCAAAGACCAAATGCTGCGTCTTAGACTCATGTTCCCTAGTTCTATATACTAAAACTTATAAAACTCATAGCTCATGGTTCCAGTACGTGAATCGCTAACTTCTACGCGCTCCTGTCTGTAACTATCTTTTTGAATATACTTCAATCCTTCAAGTCCCTTTTTACTATTCCATCCCATGTCAACCTTGGTCGACCTCTACCTCTCTTTGAGCATGCGACGCGACCTATAATTCCAGTGCGCACAAGTGCTTCAGGCGGCCTCCGTTGAAGATGTCCAATCCATCTTAAGCGGTGCTGAATTAGCTTCTCCTCAATTGGTGGTACTTCAAGTTTATCGCGTATATCATCATTTCTAATTCGGTCTCTTCTTACATGACCGTGGCTCCATCGTAGCATACGCATCTCTGCTATGCTTATCTTTTGGACATGTTGACTTTTAGTAGGCCAACATTCTGAATCATATAACATCGCAGGTCTGATTGTCGTTCTGTAGAACTTTCCTTTAAGCTTTTCTGTGACTTTCCTGTCACAAAGAATGTCAAACGCTTGTCGCTATTTCACCCATCCCGCTCGAATTCTAAAACTAACATCTTAATCAATCTCACCATTATACTGCAACATTGATCCTAAATATCGAAAGGATTCCTTTTTGGGAACTATTTGTGCAGCCAGGGTGACGTCTCCCTCTGATATAACACTGCTGAACTTGCACTCCATATACTATGTTTTAGTTCTGCTAAGCCTAAATCCCTTTGAGTCTATAGTCTATCTCTCCATCTCCAGTTGTCTATCAATCACAATCTTACTTTCATCAATTAGCACCACATCATCGGCAAATAACATACACTAAGGAATCTCACATTGTATACCCTTCGTAACCTCATCCATCACTAAGGCAAAAATACAAGGGCTCAAAGCTGATCCTTGATGTAACCCTATGTTAATGGAAAATCACTAGTTTCACCATCGCATGCTCTGGTACTAGTCACAACATCATCGTACATATCCTTGATAAGGGTAATGTACTTTGTTGGGAGACTCTTCTTTTCCAAAGCCCACTACATCACCTTTCGCGGTACTTTGTCATAAGCTTTCTCCAAATACCATGTGTAAATCCTTCTTTTGCTCTCTAAACCTCTCCATAAGTTGTCTTATCAAGAAAATTGTCTCTGTGGTCGATCTTCCAAGCATGAAACCAAATTGGCTTTTTAAAACGTTTGTCATTCTTCTTAATCGATGTCCAATGGCTCTCTCCAAAAACTTCATTGTATAATTCATTAGTTTAATTCCTCTGTAGTTTGTGCAACTTTGTATATTTCCTTTATTCTTAAAAATTAAAACTAATATGCTTCTCCTCCACTCATCTGGCATCTTGTTTGATTTGAAAATATTATTGAACAACTTAGTTATCCAGGCTATCCCTGCATCTCCATACCTCAATGGAGATGGCATCAGGTCCCAATGCCTTGCCCGATTTCATTCGTTTTACCGCCTCCCTTACCTCAGATTCTTGAATTCTCTGAACAAAATGTCTACTGATGTCATCAAAAGAGTCATCTATCTCGATCGCAGTGCTATCACTTTCTATATTGAATAGCTTGTCGAAGTAATCTCTCAATCTATTTTTTATCTCATCGTCTTTCACCAAAAGTCTATTATTGTCATCTTTGATGCATTAAACTTAGTTGAAGTCTCTTGTCTTCCTCTCACGGAGCTTAGTTATCCTATAGACTTTTTTTCACCCTTGTTGACCAATTCAAAATAATTATATTAGCATCAAAAATAACTTAAGAAAATTTTAAATTAAAAAACCAAATCTATCTAAACTAAGGAGAAAAATAATCTATTTTAAATTTTAAATTCAAAATTTAAATGTTGATATGTTTAAATGTGTGTGCACATATACGCGCACATATATATAACATTTAAAATATTTTTACTTAATTTTAAAATATTTATTTATGGAATATTAATTAGTAATATAAATTACATATATTAATTATTTTCTAGTCAAAACATCTTTTATATATACAAATCCGTACGGATTTGTATAATAATTTTTTAATTATACAAATTAGTATGGATTTGTATAAAATAATACCTTTTTATAATACGAATCCGCACGGATTTATATTAAAATGATTATTTTTATTTTGAAATGTACATAATAATTTAAAAGGTTTTAAATTATTTATAATTTATTAGTTGTACTTCAGAATTAAGTATATAAATATATATAAATATAAAAAAATCAAATATATATATATATATATGAATATAAATTGATAAATTAATTTATATATTATCTATATTTATCTATACAATTCAAATATTAATGTTCGTATATCACTTAATAGGTGGTGTGATTTTATGACCAAATTTATCGCTTATTTGATTTCAGTAAAATCCAATTTTACTGTATTAAGCATTGCCAAATTATGAGAATTATTTACATCAATTCTCTTCACCAAAATTATATCAATTTGGACTTATGGAAGTTGGTAATGGTCATAATTTCAATATTATCCATATTTAATTGTATAATCTTGGTTCAATAATTATTATTATCATCTACTAAACTGCTCTGGCCAAAGACTTTAACTTTCAGTTACTTTAGTTGACCATGATGCTAATCTTATATAACCGAGGAGGTGAATCCTCTCTTGAATGGTGTTTCATTTTCAATGCTCCTACTCGATCCAACTGTGCTTGTTCGATGGACGTCGTGCCATGATTTAACTATAATCAGAGCAGAGTTTTCATATTGAAGCTCGACGATATTCTCAAGTCAAGGGAATTGTGTGATGATGTCACATCGATATTTTCCATTTGACCTTAATTACATTAACCAATGGAAAACTATCAAGTGAGTCATTGCACAGTTATCCAATAACTATCAGTACGTAACCCCTAGGTGCCCCTAACAGCCTTCAGTAATACGTTGTCCAACATTTGGAGAGCGTTGTGTATTCTAGTCTCAACTAATGTATCAATATTCAATGTCAGTACATCTTGACTAGGAATATTTAAAATGTTATGTTTATTTTATTCTGATAAATCACTCATGTTTACAATGCATTATAACCACTGTTATGAAATATACCATTTATAGATTTTCTGTTAAATATACTTTTAGTTAAATTAATTAATTAATATAACATATTATATCAAGTATATAATAGAAAGAAAACACATTTTATTTTGAAAAAGATTGATTATCGACTTAAATATGTGTAACAAATTATATAATTGCCCATAGCGCATATCCCTAACTCTATCACAACGTTCTTAACATAGGTTAGACAACCCCGCATTTTCAAATGTTTAAGGGGGAGTCTCTTCCATGCCACATCCCAATATGAAAGCAGCAACTCAGCTTTACTCACCATAGAATGAACCATATCTAATAGGGTACGATTTCTTCTTCCCAAAACACTTCTATATTGCGGAGTATAGGGTGGAGTTACTGAAAGATAATCTCACTATCTTTTAAGTACCGTTGGAGCTTTTATCCGACATACTCACATCCTCGATCAAATCAAAATGTTAAATTTTGGGTCGTTTCATTTGCAATTTCAATCTTATACGATTTAAATTACTCACAGACATCAGAATAGTTTGTCATACGATACAAATATTATGGTCTTGAAAAATCATCGGTAAAAGCTATAATATAAGAAGCATTATCTTTGGTAATTGTGGGCAATGGATCACATCCATTAGTATGTACAAGACCCAAAAGTTTATTAACTTTATCATTGCTCCCACTAAAGTGGTGCTTGATTAATTTTCTCAGGCACTACTCATACATATCAAATGGTTTAGAATCAAATAATGGTAGAAAACATTTGGTTTTAAGTTTGTGCAGTTGTTTGTTACTTACATGACCTAGCCTGTAATGCCATAGTTAATTATTATTAATGTCAACATTAGAAGAATCATTCATAGCACATATATAATTAGATTTTAGAACATAAATGTCATATTCAAAACACCATTGTAGACTTTATTTTCGTCCATCATAATGTTCATAACATTATCAACACAATGAACAACGTATCTAGTATCAAATGATCCAGACATAGAAATTATTGTACAAATATATTTTTTAATATGATAGCAATTGTTAAAAATTAACTAATCCATTTGGAAAAGCACGTGATAGTCTCTAACTGTATTGTATCTTTAGGTAATCCAAACAATTCCATTCCAGTGCCCCCTTTTGTGACAGTAGTGACACTCATTCTTGTCGTTGGGAGCGCTCTTCTTACTTTTCTTGTTAACCAATTTCCCATCTTCGAACTATTCGAAGATGATGTCTTCACTTTTTTTATGAGCACTACTCATTGATCTTTAGATGTAGACTCGGTTGATCTTAACATATTGAGCAACTCCACAAGGCTTGCATTCAACTAGTTCATATTGTAGTTCAATCTGAATGCCTCAAACTATGAAGTAGGAGACCCTAAGATCAAGTCCACTTGAAGTTCATTGTTTATCATAACATTCAATTGGGAAAGTCTATCGATATAGTGTTTCATTGATAAGAAGAACTCATCCACGCACATTCCCTTCACCACCTTCGTATTGAACAATTTCTTAGTGCTCTCGTACCTTGCGGAATGAGATTTCTCTCCAAACAGCATTTTGAGGCCATCGAAGATTTAATGGACAGACATGTTTTAGTGCTTTCTTCACAGCGATTTGTCTAATGTAGATAGCATGTAAACTTGGGTCAAATCTAGGTCCACAGCCTATTTCTTATAAGCAATTATTAATTCGAGATCCATATTTTCGGCATGTTTTGCTTTTGGAGGTTCAATTATTGATGACCATAAGAGTTCGTCGATTAGTGCTATTTTGATTGCTCCTAGCCAATCTATATGGTGAATTCGAATGAGCTTGTTATTTTCAAAAAACAATTTTATACGGACATTTTTTTGGAAATTTAGTTTAAGTAGTTTAGGACGTTTATGTATAGCAAATATTCTTATATTATCAGTAAGGTTAAACATCATATTTCATTTTACTAATAAGCTCCCACTAGACTTCTGCGTTTCTAAAACCCCGAAGAGATAACATCGTAATCTTTTGATTTCCCCAATGGGTTTTATGATTCGCTTGCCTTGGGATTCTGACCTTGAGGAATATTAACAAATCAAAAGCCTGCAAGCATGGATAACATTTCACCAGTTATATCATATACATCTCCTAATACATGGTCTTTGTTATAATCTCATTTTGATCTTGAAGAATATCAACAAGCCGAATGAGATTATCCATTCATAAAACCTACCGTTTCAAAATATAAATGAACGTACCTTGAGGAATATTAATAAATACGCCCATATATCTATCTCATCTATTTAATATATCGATAGTATTGCACATAATATCTTTAGCTTGAGGAATATCAACAACTAATGAATATTCAAGTAATTTATTAATATATAAATAGTAGATGATAACATTTATATTATAGGTTTATAATCTTTAATATCTATTTATTTGAGCAATATCTACTTATAAAATAATGTATTTTTCAAAATTCTTGTGGATCATATACCATCTAACTTGTGTATAATATGCAAGTGTATAAGTCAATGCAATAGTAGGCAATAAATAGTAGAGTATAAAAAGCGTGCAAATCAGAGTTTTTATACTGGTTCGGACATTCCGTCCTACGTCCAGTCCCGAAGTTCCCCTTCGGTATTTCCATTCAACAAATTACCCTCACTTCGCCTAGAGAAATAGGCTAATACAAAAGTATCTCTGACAATCTTGTGTTCCAAATAACACAGCTTCTGACTTATAGCATAAATCTTCTTATGATCTCCTTTTGAGTATATGAATATGAATGCTTTTAGTTGTAGGAAGTGATTTAATCAAAATTCTATTTTGGTTATAGTAGATTGAGAGTATGTGAACAATGTTTATGCAAGAGAGTGTCTAAAAATCAAGAGAGTAGAGAATAGATGAATTGAAATGAGATGATTTCTACTTCTCAATCAAAATGGTATTTATAGATTTAAAAAGGTGCAGATGAAGAGTTATTGCTATTTGAGAAAGTCTATTCATTTAATGGCTGCAACCTTTCACTGAAAGTTGATTTTTTTTTGTTTCAAAATAGAAGCGTCTATTCGTAATTGACAGTTTTATCCCATGACAGACGTTTGTGGTAAAATCCTCAGACATTTATGACTTGTTTAAATTTAAACCAAGAATTGTCACAGACGTCTGTGGTTTTATCATAGACATCTGCGAGGTGTAAAAACAGTTTTTAACCTTAATTTTGATGTATATGAAATTGTGTGTGCTCATGTATGGATATATTCAAGGAGACCTTAACAATATTATATCTATGACTCTTTTATAGTATAACAACCTTATTATGGTCAATGAATCTTCGTTTCTCTTTGAGTCTCAATATCTTCGAGCATGGTGTCTTCTTGTGGCATATACCTGCAATCCTGATAAGGTCTATGTATGTATATGATTGTATAGTTGTTACATCGAAACATAAATTTGAGGTTCTAACAATCCCTTCCTTTTGATGATGACAACTATACAATCAAATATCAACCATGCATTGAAATATTAACTATATAAGCAAAATATCAACTATAGCATGGAAGTATTATTATGTTTTCCCCTATGTATATGCATAAATTTCTTCCCCTTTGTCATTATCAAAATGGAGGGAAACGATATAAGATACGGAGATATTAAGTCATAGCATGTCATCGCTTCAGATTATGGAAATCAAATATGAAATCTCAAAGCAAAATTTAGAAGCAATTGTAACAAAAGTTATACATAGGAAAACAAACAAGCATAAGAGTTGTGAAATAAAAGAAAACAAAATCTAATTGTACTGATTTTGAGAATAGGATAGGCCTCCATAGTTCTCATAATACTCCCAGTAAGAAGATGGATCCTACTCATATGTACTCGGCCATATCCATGGATCATCATGATTTGCGGTCAAGCATGAATCATTATTATGATTAATATTCATGTTTACAATATAAATTTTCGATTTCTTATTCCTTCAAAAATTAAAGTTTTATTTTGATCATAGATATTGCATTTATCCTTTTCAAAATCGATTTTAAATCTCTTATTGCATAATTGGTTTATACTAAGTAAACTATTTTTTAAGTTTCTAACCAATAAAGCATTTGAAATAATAGGAGAAGTAGATATACCAACATTGATGACGTTTCTAATTCCGATAACATATCCTTTGAAATTATCCCCAAAAGTGACCATGCCACCGTCCATGTAAGTGATGTTTGATAGCATGTGTGCATCTTCTGTCATATGTTTGGAGCATCCACTATCAAATATCAATTTCCTGTTATTAGTTTTGTTTTTTGGTACCTGCAAAATAATATAAAGGTTTAATCGGTACTCAGTTTCTCCATTAGGGTCTTATGTGTTAGTAAGAGAAGGTGCCATATCCATGAGGGCTTGAAACCTTTAGAGATGTAATTTTCATTATAAGTTATATCTTTTAGATATACATCTGTGTGTTTTTGTTTAATCAGTTTGTTATTTGTTTTAGAAATCCATATTTTAATTATTTTTGTTTCCTTATTTCCATGTTTAGAATTTATTTTTCTAAAATTTTAATATAATGTACTATACTTCTTAAATCTTTGATTATTATTATTAGAAAGGAAATTATTTCTAGATTGTTTATGAATTTTTTCGTTAAATCCTAATCCCTTCCTATTTCCTGATGGTTTTGAAATCTTTATCAAATTATATAGATTTTGCTTTCCTTTACTAAATTTTGAAACATTATTAGTAATTTTATCTAATTTATTTTTGAGATCGAAAATTTCTAGATTAGCTAATTCTAAATTTTGTTTTAATCATTCTTTTCCTTTTCAAGTTTATAATTCTCTATATCATGTGTTAAAATAGCATTTTGAGATGATAACTTTCTATATTATTTTTGTGCTAATTCTAATTCTTCTTCTAAAATAGTTTTCTTGTCTTTAACAATCCAATTTCTAATCCAGCTCTATTTAATTTTTCCATATTTTCTTTACTTAATTTTTTTAATTCTCTATACTTGTCATCTAATTCTATACTAATTTCAACAATTTCGTCATGTGTTAACTCAGGACGTGCCTCATTTGTATTAGCCATGAAGTAAACATTTGCTTGTTCTGAGTCACTGTCGCTATCCGATGATGAGGAAGAGCCGGAGTCATCCCAAGTTACTTGAAATGCTATTCTGTTTTTCTTGAAATTTTTGAATTTGTTTCTCTTTTTATCATTGCTGAGTAGTGGACAGTCTTTCTTCATATGACCAAATTTATAACATCCGAAACATTTCATTGATTTTTGATTTGAGGAATTTGTGTCACTGTTGTTTTGAAATTTCGTCATCGTTTTGAACTTCTTGAACTTGTTGTAATTTTTGGCTATGAAAACAATCTCATCTTCTTCCAAGTCGGAGTTGTCATTACTTGCTTGAAATGTGATGTTTTTTCTTTCTTAATTTTGTTCTTTTCTTGCTTGTAATTAGCTTCATACGACATCAAATTTTCTATTAACTCTTCGATTTTGATTTGGGAAAGATAGTTAGCTTCTTCGATGGCTAAAATTTTCTTTCCCATTTGTTTGTCAAAAAATTCAAAATTCGTATGACTAAATCAAAATCATTGAATTTAACTTCTAATGCCATAAAATCATGCTGTATAGTTTGAGATCTAGCATACATGTCAATAATTGACTCATTTGATTTCATTTTAAAAGATGAAAATTGATTTTGTAGAATACAAATTTTTGTTTGCTTAACTTTGTTTGTGCCTTTATGGGTAATTTGTAATGTACGCCATATATCATAAGCAGTAGTGCAAAACATGACTCATGAAAATTCATTTTTATCGAGTGAGCAAAATAAAACATTCATAGCTTTGGCATTGTTAGATGCGTCTGCTTTTTGCGCATCAGTCCATGTGCCAATATCAGTGTCAGGTGCTTCATATTTATTTTGAGTTGCTACCATATTTCTAATCCATTTGTTTCCATAAAAATTCGCATGTGTGTTAACCAATAAGTATAGTTAGAATCAGTAAATAGTGGTGGATGAGCAGTTGATTGAGCTTCTTGAAATGTACTTGCTACTTTAATGATTTCAATTACGTGTTACTATAGATTGAAATAACCAAGCTTTGATACCAATTGAAATTCTTGTGGATCGTATACTATCTAACTTGTGTATAACATGCAAGTGTATAAGTTAATGCAATAGTAGGCAAAAAATAGTAAAGTATAAAAAATGTGAAACCAGAGTTTTTATACTGGCGCGGACCTCCTATCATACGTCCAGTTCCGAAGCTACCCTTCGGTATTTCATTAAACAAATTACTCTCACTTTGCCCGAAGGAACAGGCTAATATAAAAGTATCTCTGACAACCTTGTGTTCAAAATAACACGTTTTTTGACTTATAGTACAAATTTTCCTATGGTCTCCTTTTGAGTATATGAATGTGAATGCATTGAGTTGTAGGAAGTGATTTAATCAAAATTCTGCTTTGGTTATAGTAGATTGAGAGTATGTGGACAATGTATATGAAAGAGAGTGTTTAGAAACCAAGAGAGTAAAGAATAGATTAATTCAAGTTAGATGATTTCTACTTCTCAATTGTTTGCGTAAAAAATGGCCGCAAACACCCAAAGTCGTATGAGTTGGTTGATTTTATGTTGTTCTTAGTGATTTGGGTGATTTATGTAAATATATGAAAAACAGGGACTAAACTGTAAAAGACACACAGATTTATAGTGGTTCGGCAAGAACGTGCCTACGTCCACTTTATATGTTATTCTCCTTTTTTCCTTCCGATTACAAGTACAAAGCTTTGATTACAAGTATCTAAAGTTGTTTGAGAATTCCTTCCAGGCTTGAGCTCTCAAACTTGTCTGCCATTGTTGTACCCCTGCCCCTCTATTTATAGAATGAGGCAGGGGGCAGGGGTCTTGGATGTTTATAGCTGCTGGTGGGCCTGGGCTGAAGCAATCTGGACTGGAAACTCTGGTTCGGCGGGGCTTGGTTCGGTCGTTATTGGAGAAGGAGGTTGGTTCGGTGATTGCTTGGACCGGTAGTGCATGGAGATGTGGTACTGGACCGGTGGAGTTGGTCCGGTGGTGGTGATTCGGTGGAGTTCATTCGGTAGTACGTGGGAGTGTGGCTGGTTCGGCTATGAAGTTTATTCGATATTGATGGCGTTGGACTGGTTCGGCATGGAGGTGGTGAGGTCTGGTTCGGTGCCGAATGGACAGATGTGGTGGGGACGCCGGATGAACCTATGTGCTCTGAGTGCCGAATGAGGCCTTACTTCCAATGGTCGAATGGATTCCAGCCCTGCTTTGCCGAATGAGCTTTAACCTGGATCTTGAGTGAAACCCTTGACTTATGTACGCTTGCTGGTTGTTTCTTCTTAGCTCGATCGTGGTGGAGACGCGCTCAACATTGATATTCCAGTTTTGTCCAAAAAATGGGATAACACTTTGCCCCCCAAAATATGCCTTGCGGTAGGAAGGCGTGTTTTGTAATGCCATGAGCTGGATGTTCATATCCTGTCATCAACCTACAAAGAACTTGATATTTTATATAGCCCCAAATGACGACCGTTCGGGATCGAGCTATTTGGGATGAAGCGCGGCCGTTCATGGTCAAGCGCCTAACTTCAAATGACGATCGTTCGTGATCAAGTCACTTGCGGTGAAGTGCGACCGTGCGCGGTCAAGCGCATAAATCCATGCGTCGATCGTTCGGGATCGCGTCATCTGCAGTGAAATGTGACCGTTCAAGGTCAAGCGCTTTACTTCAAATGACGACCGTTCGGGATCGAGTCATTCGAGGTAAAGTGCGACAGTGCGCGGTCGAGTGGGGACCGTTCAAGGTCAAGCGCTTAACTTCAAATGACGATCGTTCGTGATCGAGTCATTCGAGGTAAAGTGCGACAGTGCGCGGTCAAGTCTGTAAGTCCACGCGTCGATCGTTCGAGACCGAGCCATTTGTGATGAAATGTGACCGTTCAAGGTCAAGCGCCTAACTTCAAATGACGATCGTTCGTGATCAAGTCATTCAAGGTAAGGTGCGACAGTGTGCGGTCAAGTGGCGATCCTCAAATGACGACCGTTCGCGATCAAGCCATTTGAGGTAAGGTGTAACAGTCAGTGATCAGGTGGCGGACCTCAAATGACGACCGTTCGCGATCAAGCCATTTGAGGTAAGGTGAGTTGTGCCGTTCGAGGCGAGTTGTGCCGTTCGAGGCGAGTTGTGATCGTTCGCGATCGAGTGCCGTTCGAGGCATGTTGTGACTGTTCGAAGTCGGGTGCCGTTCGAGGCGAGTTGTGACTGTTCGAAGTCGGGTGCCGTTCGAGGCGAATGAGTGTGCCCGGGGGGGACTTAATATTATCAGTGTTGGAGTTATTGTTTGGGGGAGTTTTCGAATCAAAGACTTCGGCAGTTCGTTGCCATGCAATAGGTGGTGCTCGTGGACCGTTCGCGATCCAACGGGCATACAAGTAAATAACTTTTCCATGGAATTGTAAATGTTAAAGCAATAGTACCTTACAGCAGAAATGTCCAAACAGGAAGAATTCAAATGTTCAAATCGAAACAAAAGCAAAGCAAGGATGTCAAAGTGTAAGTTCCCACCCCGAAGCAGTCAATGATCATTCAGAGCATGCCTGGAGATCGTTCGCGATCTCGTACATGTGTAAATGATTTAATTGCTTTAGTGGAAGCTTACGACTTGTTCATCGTTATTTTAATCAAGCAATCAATGGATAATCAAATGGTGCCCTGATCCAGGGTCACCTCTAGCTGATGTAGAGGGTGGTCGCTCTGGCTCCACCGCTGGAGTTCGCCTCCTCACATACTGAAGGAGCATACCGTTCCTGATAAGCCCTTCCACCTCGTCCTTCAAATGCCTACAATTATTAGTGTTATGACCATTCAATTCATGAAATACACAAAACTTATCTGATTTTCTTTCGTCAGAGGTTGGATCCCTTCGCATTGGTCTACGATACGGAATCCGCCCCTTGGTATCCTGATAAATCCGTTCCAAACTCTCATTCAACTCTGAATAGGTGGTGAATCGTGGCTCTCTTCGTAGCCACTTTGCCCTGTCATCATTATCCTCAGCCTTTCTTTTTCCTTTGCTAGTCTCCGCACCCTTTCCAGGTGGGTTTCCGCTCTTGATTGTGTAAACGTCATCTTCTTCCTCTCTTTCTGCACTAGCATCTTCCAAACGCAGAAACTTTTCAGCCTCGTGATAGAATTCTCCCAGATTCATAGGCGGGTCCTTGGTTAATGAATTCTTGAACTCTGTGTTACCAGCTATTCCAGATACAGCTGCCATCATGACCATAGCTGGATCTGGTCGATCCACTGATGCTGCTGCCGCATTAAATCGCGTTAGGAAGCTCCTCAAAGTCTCTCCAGTTTTCTGTTTCAAGGTTGCCAAAGTCATCACATTCTTGGGTCTCGCAATATGAACCCTGAATTGCCTCATGAATCTCTCAGTTAAATCTGCCCATGTTCCTATGGAGCCGCTCTCCAGTTGTCTAAACCATAACGCTGCAATGTCCGTCAAATACAGTGGAAAGCATCGGGCCATAACCTCCTCTGATGCCCCCAGCACTTCCATATGTCTCATATACTTCGTTAGATGGACCGTGGGGTCCGTTTTCCCGTTGTACATGTCCAATGATGGTAGCTTGAATTCTGGTGGGTTCCTAGCCATCCTGATCGCGGAAGAAAAAGGACTCCTGTTTACATCTTCCAAGTCTCTGTTTACTAAACCGCCTCTCATAGCTCTTCTAACCATCTCTGCTAATCTGTCGTTGTCTCCAAGCTGTAGTTCTCGTTCACTGTCTTCGACCTGCCCCCCAAGTCCACGGGAGTTTCCATGTGTATGCCTCCTTGGCTGAACGTTCATTCCTCTATTGCTACCAGGTGGCTCGGATGCCCCCATCTCACTTCCCGGGGTCGGATCAACATGCTCTGCGTGAGTGCCCCCTAGCTCTGGTGCTGCACCAGATGGTCCTGCTCCGTTCTGAATTCCAGCCGCTCCTTGGATCTGTGCTCCAATTTGCCCAATTTGTTGAAGTAAGTTCTGGATCATCTCTTCTTGCCTTCTCATCATGACCTCCATCTCATCCCTAGTGATGAAGATCGACGCTTGATTCCCTCTTGAGGAAGCCTCTTGACTTCCTTGGTGTTCACTTCTCTCTGGCCTTTGCCTTTTACTTGTTTGTTTCGTCATAACTCTTAGATCTGAACTCTTAGATTTTCAACTTCTGTCCGTGTAGCGGAAGCTGGTTCCTCTCAGTGAAAGCACCAAAATGTTTGCGTAAAAAATGGCCGCAAACACCCAAAGTCGTATGAGTTGGTTGATTTTATGTTGTTCTTAGTGATTTGGGTGATTTATGTAAATATATGAAAAACAGGGACTAAACTGTAAAAGACACACAGATTTATAGTGGTTCGGCAAGAACGTGCCTACGTCCACTTTATATGTTATTCTCCTTTTTTCCTTCCGATTACAAGTACAAAGCTTTGATTACAAGTATCTAAAGTTGTTTGAGAATTCCTTCCAGGCTTGAGCTCTCAAACTTGTCTGCCATTGTTGTACCCCTGCCCCTCTATTTATAGAATGAGGCAGGGGGCAGGGGTCTTGGATGTTTATAGCTGCTGGTGGGCCTGGGCTGAAGCAATCTGGACTGGAAACTCTGGTTCGGCGGGGCTTGGTTCGGTCGTTATTGGAGAAGGAGGTTGGTTCGGTGATTGCTTGGACCGGTAGTGCATGGAGATGTGGTACTGGACCGGTGGAGTTGGTCCGGTGGTGGTGATTCGGTGGAGTTCATTCGGTAGTACGTGGGAGTGTGGCTGGTTCGGCTATGAAGTTTATTCGATATTGATGGCGTTGGACTGGTTCGGCATGGAGGTGGTGAGGTCTGGTTCGGTGCCGAATGGACAGATGTGGTGGGGACGCCGGATGAACCTATGTGCTCTGAGTGCCGAATGAGGCCTTACTTCCAATGGTCGAATGGATTCCAGCCCTGCTTTGCCGAATGAGCTTTAACCTGGATCTTGAGTGAAACCCTTGACTTATGTACGCTTGCTGGTTGTTTCTTCTTAGCTCGATCGTGGTGGAGACGCGCTCAACATTGATATTCCAGTTTTGTCCAAAAAATGGGATAACATCAATCAAAGTAGTATTTATAGATTTAAAAAGGTGCGGATAAAGAGTTGTTACTAGTTGAGAAAGTCTATTCATTTTAATGGCTGCAACATTTCGTTGAAAGGTGATTTTCTTTTGTTTCAAAATAGAAGTGTGCATTCGTAATTGACAGTTTTAGCCTATGATAGATGTCTGTGATTTGTTTAAATTTAAACCGAGAATTGTCATAGACGTCTGTGAGGTGTAAAAACAGTTTTTCACCTTAATTTTGACGTACATGAAATTATGTGTGTTCATGTATGCATACGTACTCAAGGAGACCTTAATAATATTATATCTGGGACCCTTTTACAGTAGAGTAACCTTAGTATGGTCAATGAATCTTCGTTTCTCTTTGAGTCTCAATATGTTCGAGCATGGTGTCTTCTTGTAGCATATACCCGCAATCTTGATAAGGTTTATATATGTATATGATTGCATAGTTATTATCATTGAAACATAAATTGGAGGTTCTAACATTTTTTATAACACACCCTCTCGATTCAAGTGTCAAACACATTCGAAATTACTGTATTGAGTTAATTTAATTTGATTTGATTTGATTAATTAACATTTTAATTAATTTAATTTTATTCACTTTAAACGTTTTTAAATTGAATATATGTATATATATATACACACTATAACATTTATAGTATTATACATTATCATTATGCATGTATATTATTTATTATTCATTAATTAACATTTAATTTATTTATTTAACTAAAATAATTTTAATTAATTTTAATTATATTCGAAAATTTAAGTGCTAATTATCTTAAACATGGTAAGATAAATAAACATACATTATTATATATGTATTTAATTTAATTTAATTAATTAATTATTTAGTTAATCCAATTAATTATATTAAAATATTCAAAAATAATTAAATAATTCTCAAAACGTCTTTAAAAAATAATTTGTACCATTTATGAAAGTTTTAAACATTTTAAACCCAACCTTTTAAATTTATAATATTATTTATAATTTCAAAACATATTAGAGTATTTGCTCAAATCCAATCTTACCCTATCATTCTAAACATCCTACCAGCCCAATATTGATAATTCATATAAATGAAACATGATAATAGGTCGAAGGATAAACTTAGGAAGTTTTTTAGGCTGAAGGACAACAAATTTATTTTTTGACTAAAGAGCGATGCTAGTTATAACTAACATTTTGTGTAGTGTAAAACTGAATATAATGCTAGTTATAACTACCATTTTGTATAGTGCAAAAGTTGAATATAATGTTAAATATAACCATTATTTATCGTTCAGTCTAAACATAAATTTTATATCTTTCAATCTAATTTTTTTCAAAGTTTGTCATTTTTTCTAATTTACTTCGAAAACGTACGAAATCACTGCATTTAAGAGTGCCAACCAGTGGCGGAGGTAGCTTCCAAGCTTAGCTAGGGCCAAATTAAGCTGCTTCTAATATCTCTGGCACAAATTGTATTGATTTGCCTTCAGCTAGGGCGGAAGCTTGGATTCAGCTAGGGCGGATGGCTAGATTTGGAGATTTTTTGTCAAGTTTGAAGATTTTGAGCTAGGGCAGTGGCCCTAGCTGAGAGAAGAGTGGCTCCACCCCTGGTGCCAACTAGATAAACAATCAATCGTCTATTGTTAGCGTATCAACCTTTTTTTTGTTTTATCATCTACTTTAAAATTAAATATCCACATAACTTTTCAAAAAAATATCCACAAACAGTTGTCGTTTATCCACATGTTTTAGTACGGATGTCAATTTTGAAGTTGAACTCTTTAGAAAAATCAAGTCAACAACTGTAATTCCAAGTTTGAAACATAGCATTAACTGACACAGGAAGAAGCACAGATTTTGCTGCTTCGAAGTTATTGCAGGCGTATGAGTAACTACAGTCTACATCACGTTTCATCTTGAATTTATCACTCTTTTTTACGTCCTCAACCAATAGCTCATCACTTGCATAATTAAAATTTAAGAAGATCGTTCAACGACCCAACACTTTTTTTTTTATTTCAAATTCGTAGTATAACTTAAAACGTTACATCGCACATGATTCACCGAACTATTCACTTGTAGATACTTTGTAGTATAATCCAAAGGTAAAAGCACAGACAAAATGATAAAAAAAAAGTAAACAATTTTAACCACCCCAATAGTCCCAAATTTCAACCTCTACTTCCTCTTCCCTTTGCTCCCCAGCAACAAACTGAAGTAAAACAAAACCCTGAAAAAGAACCCCCAGGCAACAGTGACCCACAGACAGTCCCATTTGCTCAGCTGCGTGATCCCCTGCTGCTTCAGTATATCAGCCCCCGTCGTTATACAGCTCGTGTTCGTCAACACCACCCCCAACGACTTACTTATCGCCTTCAGCACATTCAACTTCAGTACCTCCGGCAACGCCCCCAATGGCGAGTTATCGAACATCTGCACTCCCCTCACATAGCACATGTTCGGATCGTCAAACTCGTTCTGCATCACCGCTTCATACGGGTACTTCACCAAAGACAGGTAATGGAACCATATCCAGTAGTCCGGTATCCTATCCCTGTTTATAAAAAACCCGCTAAACAGCAAAAAGTAGGCCAGCACTGCCACCACGATCGTGTATCCGTACATGACATGGGTCACCACACCCGATAAGAACGTTACAAACCCACTACCCGCCCAAAAGGAAGCAAGCACTATTAAAAAGAAGAAGATGAACCCCTGCACGCCCCCGGCGAGGCCAACGGCGAAAAAGGTGGTCGCGGCGAAGGAGATCGACAGGAAGATCAGCGGTGGAAATCCGACCATCGCGTGGGACAGGACGTAAGAGGATCGACGGTAGGCGTTGTAGGCAGTTTCACGCATGAAGATGTAGCGCTCTTGGAGGAAGACTGGTAAAGCGTCCGCGCAGGTATAGAACATCGTTGACATGGCGATGGCAAAGAAGCCGAGCCGTTCCTGGACGCCTCTGGGGGAGTTGTCGAGCCTCCAGAAGATGGTAGCGAGGATGAAACCCGTGACGAGCACGGCCCCCAGCCGGATCAGGAACAGCTCTGGCTGCCTCCGGCTGTTCGTTGCCATACGTTTCGCCAGCACCGCTGTTTCTATCCATATCGGGTTCGCAAACGTAGGCACGGATGATGCGGAGCTGGCTATGCCGTCTGTTGCCCCGGACACCAGCTTCCCTTTCGAGATGCTCGCACTGATCGCATCTTTCAATGACAATGGGGACTTGTAAGAATGTGGATCGGATGGATTGTTTTTGATTTGCCATGACTTGCTGAACTCTACCAGAGATTTGGTGCCCTCGGGCGTGGCCTCAAGCTCTCGGATCAAGTCGAGAGCGAACTCGGTTCGGTTCTCGTTTTCCGGAATCGGGTGTCCGAACTCTGCAAAGAAACGAGGGATACCGTCTGGGGTTCCGCTGTAGACTGTCTCTCCTCTCGACAGAAAGAGCATTCTATCTATGAGTCCGATGATCCTTGAACTTGGTTGATGGACCGACATGATGACGATGCTGCCACTGTGGGCAATCCTCTGTAGGACTTTGACCACCATGAAAGCTGAAGTGGAATCCAAACCCGAAGTGGGTTCGTCTAAGAAGAGGATGATCGGGTCGTGGATGATGTCGATTCCGATTGAGACTCTTCTTCTTTCCCCGCCTGATACGCCGCGGTGGCCTTCATCTCCAATTATGGTGTTCGCTGCTCTGCGGAGGCCTAGCTGATCGATTAAGGCTTGGACTCTGGCTTTCTTTTTGGACTTGGTCAGAGATCGGGGCAGACGAAATTCGGCAGAGAACATTAGGGTTTCTTGGACGGTGAGCATTGGGTAGAGTAAATCGTCTTGCATTACGTACGCGGAGATGATTTTCATTAGTTTGGTGTCTAAGCTTTCGCCGTTGAGGGTAATGGAGCCTTTCAGGCTTTCTTTTTGGATGCGATTGGCTAAGGCGTCGATTAAGGTTGATTTCCCGCTGCCGCTGGCGCCAAGGACAGCTAGGATTTCGCCTTCTCGGGCTTCGCCGGAAATGGAGTTTAGAACGGTTTTCACGTTTGATTCGGTAGTGGCGGATTCACCGGTGGTGATCGGATCGGTGCGGTGCTTTTTACGGGGGAAGGGGAGGAGTTTTTTGGAGGTTTGGACGCTGTAGCTGAGGTCGGAGAAGGAGAGGACGAAGGGATTGGGGCGGGAGGTGACCGGATCGAGTGGGCCAAGCTCAAGGATCTGGTGGTCCGGTGAGGATCCGGCGAAGTTGCCGAAGAGCTGGCTTAACGTGGGGGAGGTGGGGGTGAAGCTGCCGCGGTGGTTCGAGAGAATGTCTTCCGACTCTTCGGTTTTCTCCATTTTTTTTGAAGTGAGTTTGTCGATAATGGTGGACATTTTTATTTATGGAGGGTGGTGCAGTCACCGCCAGGTGAGAGTAAAGACGATGATTTGGAGTAACTTTGGAGCTAATGTTTGTATTTAAGGGGCGATGAGGTTTTGAAATCTGGTGAGCTACGCCCTCCTAATCTCACTGTCGATGGGTTTCTTCACGAAAAGTTTATGGCACGTGGATTTACGAAAGGATGACACGTGGATTGGTAATTAGGTGAGGGTGTTTATCTGTAATCTACTGGTGGTTTTATTTAGTTTGTTTTTTGTTGAAGGTTGGGAGGGATTAATGAGTGTGTTTAGATCTGTTTGATTTTAATTTTCTAAATTTTTAAATGAGTGGTTGGTTTAATGTATGCATCTAACTAAAAGTTTAGTTTACATATCTTTTTGTCCAAAGTTTTTGCTCCAGTTCAAGTACGCTTACAAAAAGCATTGGAATCGTATCATGTTTACGTCGATTGTTTATTTGAAAAACGGCTGACAGCTCCAAAATGAAGACAAACACAATGTAAATTTTACTCTAAGTTGAAAGTAAACCCAAATACGTCCAACGCAAAAAAATTTGCATACCTCTACAAATTGAACCTCTGATGCCTCTATTTCTCCGCGCACTCCATTTTATTCATTTCCTCTTTCAAAATTTATCTAGTGAAAATGAAATAAATATTTTACTAAAATGCTGAATTATCCGCTATATTTGTAAATATTCGCTCACAGAAACTTACAATAACTCAAAAGAGGGTTAAAACCTGAGTTTATCGAAAGGCTGCTGATAGATCTAACTCTTTTACAAAAAAAGTTCTCTAATGCTAGGTGTAATGTACATAGTAAACAAATATGTATTAACAAAAAAAACTTCATCAAGTTGAAGAAATTAATAAACAATACTGGAGCAGACTGGGATGGTCAGAGGAACTATAACCGTCGAACGACAATTGATAGACTGATCGAGCCAAGATATTCCACATTTTTATTAATTAACTTACTATAATCTTTTCCTACCAGTTACGTAAGATTTTTTTTTGCAAGACATTTGTAATAGAGTACTAAAATGAAGATACGCATCTATATTTGATTTGGAATATTTGAAGCAAATATTCACCACTAGAAAACATATCATCTCTCCACTAGAATTGTTTTGCCAACTGCTGAAGTTGAGAATGATATATAAAATGAGCTTCAAATCACTACATCAAATTCTACTTCGGATAACATTTAGAAAGAGCAGCCTCTACCTCATGGATGAAAAGATTATTTTAGCTCTCAATCCATCCAACGCTTCAATACTCCTAATCAGATGACTTTGTTCAACCCGACATTAACGTTGACGTAGGCAGTCATTCTTCCACTACCAATTTAGTTTCTCATTCTAACCGAAGGCGCACAGAACATATGTTTTATGAATATGTTTACAAAATTGTGAAAATATGTGACGCAGCGGATAAATCGAAACAAACTTCAATCGATGGAATGTAGCAATCGGTGAGTTGAGAAGACTGCAAGGCCCAAATCCGTTGATCCAAAGATATCGGATTCTAGCTATCTTCGTCTCGTTGATCGCGCACGATACCGAGAAAGAAGATCTACGATTCTTCGTACGTTGATCTAGCGCACTAGATACCGTGAATCGGCTTCTACGATCGTTGAATCGAGCGCACTCGATTAACCGAAAGAGGAGATAGGAGATCACACTCAACTACCAATTTGTATGAAAGCACAAAGCTAACAAAAGAGAATTTTATTCAAAAATCAACCTCTTTTTAAAATGTACAACACACGCGTATTTATAGAAGTTTACAACCCTGGTCCTTGAGTCGTTTGCGACTTACGACTCATTGAGTCGGCACCGACTCATCCCCAAGCACGACCCAACTCCTAAAGGCACAACCTGGACAGCTGCGACTCACCAACACACGGCTTAAACGACTCAACTTCAACGCTTTAAGACTCAAGGAAATGCAACAGTCAGCGACTCACGACTTATATTACAACACACACATACACGACCCCAAAATGATACGACTTAAGAAAGTACGCGACTCAATACAAGACCGACTCAAGACTTCACCGACTCAATACATGACCGACTCAAGACTTCCCCGACTCAACATACTTCCAACGACTCAAGCTCCCAAGCTTCCTTGCGGCAGATCCCTTCAACCGAGTCAACTCCGAACGACTCATCTAGGTCGTGACCCGTCCCCGCCTTATGGCCTTCAATTACTGGAATTCCCTTTTGCTTCTTGATGAGTCGTGGACGACTCATGGCCAAGCAGTTAGGTCGTGTACGACTCATCAATCCAGAACTATTTAAACTCCCATTGAATCGTAACTCGTGCCCTTCCTCTGACTCAAGATCTTTACTTGCTGAAACTTTATCCTTCTTCATGTTAAGTCGTAAACGACTTATGGATGAGCCGTTGAGTCGTGTGCGACTCATCAAGCACGAACGACTTAAGCTGTTAAGAGTTGCCAATTTCTCATATGACTCCTTCACCTGAGTTGTGCGCGCCTTACGGATTAAACCCGAAACTCCTTTAGATCGTGCTACATCATCCTCCCCTGGTTGAGAAAAATTCGACCTCGAATTTGTAAATTCTTTCACAACAATCTCACCTCCATGATATGGAATTAATTGTTTGACGTTAAAAACATCAGAAGTATAAACATCATCTGGTAGCTTTAATCGATAAGAATTCTCATTGATTTTCTTCAAAACTTCAACTGGGCCAATTTTTCTGGCTTTCAGCTTATTATAAGCGCCCACTGGAAAACGATCCTTCGTCAACACAACATACACCAGATCGCCTTTGTTAAATTCAACATTTCGTCGTTTCAAATCTGCAAATTTCTTATATTTCTCATTTGACTTTTCCAATCGTTCCTGAACGATCTTATGACATTCAGTTAATTCATCAACAAAATCAACAGCTCGCTTAACTGTCTCCTTCGGTTGTGGTACCACTGCTAAATCCAACGGCCCCCTTGGTAAATTTGAATATATAATCTGAAATGGACTGAATCCCGTACTGCGATTCATGGCATGATTATGAGCAAATTCTGCTTGGCATAATTTCATGTCCCAACTTCTCAAATTATCCTGTACAAGACATCGCAACAAATTTCCCAATGACCTGTTTACAACTTCTGTCTGTCCATCAGTTTGCGGATGATAAGCACTACTAAATTTCAGCTTCGTTCCCACCATCTTCCACAAACTTAACCAAAAGTGACTCAGAAAACGAGTATCCCGATCAGAAACAATAGATTCTGGTAAACCATGCAATCGATACACCTCCTTAAAAAATAACTGTGCCACTCGAACTGCATCTGCTGTCTTCTTGCAGGCAATAAAATGTGCCATCTTCGAAAACCTGTCCACTACAACAAATATCGAATCATTTCCCCTTTGAGTTCTAGGCAAACCCAAAACGAAATCCATGCTGATATCAACCCATGGCTTAGACGGTACAGGTAATGACATATATAACCCTGCATTCGTCGCTGTTCCCTTTGAAACCTGGCAAATATGACATCTCTCCACAAATCTCTCTACCTCTTTCCTCATTGAAGGCCAAAAGTAAGATTGAGAAATCAACTGCAATGTACGATCTCTACCCACATGGCCTTCTTCATGCAACTCCTTGATAATTTTCATTCTCAAACTGCTCTCAGGAATACATAACCGATTTCCTTTAAACAAAAATCCATCAATTATCATAAATTCATCAGTACTCCCATCCTTCACTTTCTCAACATATTTCACAAAGTAAGGATCTTCTTCAATCATTTCTGGTAGTAATTCAAACCCCGTCACTTCAACTTTCAATGTTGTCAGCAAATGACTCCGCCTACTCAAAGCATCAGCCACACGGTTCGTCACCCCCGATTTGTGCTTAAGAACAAAGGTAAACTGCTGTAAATATGCAATCCACGATGCATGTCTTGCGGAAATCTTTTCCTGCCCCTGTAAATGCTTCAAAGCTTCATGATCAGTGTAAAGAACAAATTCTTTCTGAAATAGGTAATGCCTCCAATGTTTAACAGCTTGTACAACAGCATAAAACTCAACATCGTATGTACTGTATCTCATCTTTGCTCCTGACAACTTTTCACTGAAATATGCAATAGGTCTTCCCTGCTGACTCAACACTCCTCCAATCCCAACCTTTGATGCATCAGTATGTAGCTCAAACAACAACTGAAAATCTGGCAACACAAGAATTGGTGCTGTTGTCAAAAGTTCTTGGATTCGTTCAAAAGCAACCCCTGCTTCCTCCGACCAAGAAAACTGCTTCCCTTTCATACAAGCAGTAACCGGGGCCATCACGCTACTGAAGTGTGGGATAAACCTTCGGTAGAATGATGCCAATCCATGGAAACTTCTAACTTCAGTGATAGTTCTCGGCCGTGGCCAATTTCTAATAGCTTCAACTTTACTCTGGTCCACCTGGATTCCCTTCTCAGATACAACATAACCCAGAAATAAAACACTTCTTGTCATAAACACACATTTCTTCGTAGCAGCATAAAATTGTTCTTCACGAAGAATAATCAACACTTCCTTCAAATGTAGAACATGCTCCTCCATACTCCTGCTATATATCAGAATATCATCGAAATAAACCACCATGAACTTCCCAATGAATGGTCTAAAGATTTGATTCATCACCCGCATGAATGTACTAGGTGCATTTGACAAACCAAATGGCATAACCAACCATTCGTATAACCCCTCTCTCGTTTTGAAAGCTGTCTTCCATTCGTCACCTGGTCTAATTCGAATCTGGTGATAACCACTCTTCAAATCAATCTTCGAAAAGATAGTTGCCCCACTCAACTGATCCAACAAATCATCCAACCTCGGCATAGGAAATCTGTAACGAACAGTAATCTTGTTCAAAGCTCTACTATCGGTACACATTCTCCATGTTCCATCCTTCTTCGGCACCAACAAAGCTGGCACAGCACAAGGACTCAAGCTTTCCTGAACACGTCCCTGTTCTAACAACTCTTCCACCTGCCTTCGTAACTCTTCATGTTCCTTCGGACTCATTCGGTAATGTGGTCTATGTGGTAATACGGCTCCCGGAACAAGATCGATTTGATGTTGGATGTCTCTCAATGGCGGTAACTCCTTAGGCAACTCCTCTGAAAATACATCTTCAAACTCTTTCAAAACTGGCTTTGCTTCTTCAGGAATTTCAACCTCTTCACTGCTCTCTCGCCCAATCAACAAATAGACTTCAGGCTCCTCTTCAACTTCTTTAACAAACTCCTTCAAAGTCAACAGAGTTTTCAATTCCTCAATCTCCTCTAGCTTGCTCTCCTTCTGTTGTTGCTTCTTGGGAACCAAAGTGATTTTAGTACCCTCGAACATGAAACTGTAGCTATTGGCACGACCATCATGTTGAACTGATCTATCAAACTGCCACGGTCTGCCCAACAACAGATGACATACGTCCATGTCTACAACGTCACACCAAATTTCATCTTTGTACTTCTTCCCAATAGAAAAATTCACACAAGCCCTTCGACACACCTTCACTTCACCACCCTTCCTTAACCATGCTAGCTTGTACGGTTTAGGATGTTTCTCAGTTTTCAAGTTCAACTTCTTCACAGCCTCGGTAGAAATAATATTATCGCAACTTCCAGCATCAATAACGAACTTGCAAACTTTTCCCAGAATAGTGCATGTCGACTGAAAAATATTGCTTCTCAACCAACTAAAATCCTCCTCTTGCTTTGGTGTAAGACATGACCTCCTCATCATAAGATTACAACCTTCATCTCCAGACAATTCTTCCTCCTCCTCAACATAAGGTGCATTTGAACATTCTGCCTCCTCACCATCATCCTCCTCCACTTCTGCAACCATTGCTCTCTTCTTTGGCTTCGGACATTCATTGCTTTTATGACCCAACTCCTGACAATTATAACATTTGAAACCACTGCTAACCTTCGCCTTCTCAGCCTCCTTTACCACTGGCTTTGTAACAGGTTTAGGAACATTAGAACTTCCACCAACACCCCTTGCTTGATTATTGGAATTAGTAAACGCACCACCTCCACGCCTTCCTTGTTTTTCCCAAGCTAACGCCTTCTGATGTGCCTCTGCTACAGATCTTGGATCAAACATATTAACCATATCCTGGATCTGCATTCTCAGTCCCCCAATGAATCTAGCAGTTAGCTGTTCTTCCGTTTCCATAATATCATTTCTGGCAATGAGTTGGTAAAATTCGTCAGCATAATCACTAACAGACTTCGTCCCTTGCCTCAGATTCTGCAATCTCTGGTACATAAGTGATTGATAGTTGTATGGTAAGAATGTAGCCCTCATCAATTTCTTCATCTTCTCCCAAGATTCTATCTTTGACTTCCCCATTCTCTCCCTGGTAAGTTTAGTTTGCTGCCACCACGCCAAAGCTCTCCCCCTCAACCTAGTAGCAACCAACTTTACTCTCCTATGCTCAGGAACCTCCTTAAAATCAAAGACCTCTTCAACATTTGATACCCAATCAAGAAATTCTTCAGCTACCATCCCTCCTTTAAACTCCGGAATCTCCATCTTCATCCCCGATTCCCAACGTCGATCATCATCAATAACCCGATACTGACGTTGTCTCTGATCTCGGTCTCTGAAATGAACACTTCCCCTATCACCGTCAAACTCCTCATCAAAGTCTGATGCATATCGTTGTCCTTCACGCCCTCCAACATCTCTACCACTACTCCTACTACCAACATCCTGTCTATCGTGATCATCAACATTCCTCCTACTTCGATTATCAACACTCCGATGATCCTGACTCTCTCTCCTCTCCCGATCTGAATGATGTGAAACTCTACTTCCTCCATGAATGGATTCAGGTGAATTTCTTCTTCTACTTTGATTCATGTCAACCATAAGCTTCTCCAACCTACCAATGCCTTCATCAATCTTCTCATGCATACGTTGTTCCATTTGATCGGCTTCTTCTCTCCGATACAAGGCTTCAACATTTTGATGGCGGTTAGCTCTCCTTGGTGGCATGATTGAATCAACACAACACTTCACAAACAACAATAAGTAACGGCTCAACCTTCAAAACCCTTCACTAGGCTCGGCTACTTCCCAAGTATACACGGCCCAACTTCAACTCCAAACACCTTCCAACACTTTGATCCAAAAAGCAATGGATCGAAAGTTCTCCTTTCGTTGCCACTTCAAGATGAACACGATGAACAACTTCAAACTTCAACTTCAAATACTTGGCTCCAAGAATCAACTTAGCTATGATTGGCTAAGTATGGCTCCGATACCAAACTGACGCAGCGGATAAATCGAAACAAACTTCAATCGATGGAATGTAGCAATCGGTGAGTTGAGAATACTGCAAGGCCCAAATCCGTTGATCCAAAGATACCGGATTCTAGCTATCTTCGTCTCGTTGATCGCGCACGATACCGAGAAAGAAGATCTACGATTCTTCGTACGTTGATCTAGCGCATTAGATACCGTGAATCGGCTTCTACGATCGTTGAATCGAGCGCACTCGATTAACCGAAAGAGGAGATAGGAGATCACACTCAACTACCAATTTGTATGAAAGCACAAAGCTAACAAAAGAGAATTTTATTCAAAAATCAACCTCTTTTTAAAATGTACAACACACGCGTATTTATAGAAGTTTACAACCCTGGTCCTTGAGTCGTTTGCGACTTACGACTCATTGAGTCGGCACCGACTCATCCCCAAGCACGACCCAACTCCTAAAGGCACAACCTGGACAGCTGCGACTCACCAACACACGGCTTAAACGACTCAACTTCAACGCTTTAAGACTCAAGGAAATGCAACAGTCAGCGACTCACGACTTATATTACAACACACACATACACGACCCCAAAATGATACGACTTAAGAAAGTACGCGACTCAATACAAGACCGACTCAAGACTTCACCGACTCAATACATGACCGACTCAAGACTTCCCCGACTCAACATACTTCCAACGACTCAAGCTCCCAAGCTTCCTTGCGGCAGATCCCTTCAACCGAGTCAACTCCGAACGACTCATCTAGGTCGTGACCCGTCCCCGCCTTATGGCCTTCAATTACTGGAATTCCCTTTTGCTTCTTGATGAGTCGTGGACGACTCATGGCCAAGCAGTTAGGTCGTGTACGACTCATCAATCCAGAACTATTTAAACTCCCATTGAATCGTAACTCGTGCCCTTCCTCTGACTCAAGATCTTTACTTGCTGAAACTTTATCCTTCTTCATGTTAAGTCGTAAACGACTTATGGATGAGCCGTTGAGTCGTGTGCGACTCATCAAGCACGAACGACTTAAGCTGTTAAGAGTTGCCAATTTCTCATATGACTCCTTCACCTGAGTTGTGCTAGCCTTACGGATTAAACCCGAAACTCCTTTAGATCGTGCTACATCAATATGTAACGAAGAATGCGCTTTAGGTCGTCAAGTTCTTCCGACAGTGAAGTTCCTTGATGAGGAAATCATAAATTGGTCGATGCTCTGGCATGCCACGAACATTGCATGAAATTGAGCAAATATAGCATTATCGAGACTACAAAACTATCTTTCGATAGGAACATTGCTTGAACGCGAGTGGATAGAAATAGAACTAAGGGTGTAGCGAGACCATTGTTGAAGTTGAGTTTTTTTTTTTTTTTTGTAAAAGAGGTACTTTATATACTAAAAAAAGTGCGCATATATTTTCATAACATAACTCGTTAAAACCTTACAATCCCCCTAACCTAAATGAGTGCCTTACAAGGAAAAAGAGTACATATATGTTCATATATTAACAATACAACAATATTATAGCCAGAAAATCAAGTTGTCAAATAGATGGAGTAGTAAAACAACGAAGAAACACGCTTAAAACCATCCATATGATCAACTTAGGACTATAATATAGAGGGAATACAAAAGAAACAAGACACAAATTTCACAAAGCAAGACACGTGACAATAAAAAAAACTATAGCTAAACAGTGCAAGCCACCGAAGAAACGACAATACCAAAGAGCCTTCTGGAAGGAAAAAGTCTTCAGACAACTTTACCAAAAATGCAGATCTAAAATTATCTGCTCTTTGAGACAAAAAAGGCAGACAAAACAAGAAAAGGAAACTACGAGGAGTTATGCGAAATATTGTCAGATCCAGATAAACAAGCAAATCCGAGCTTAGGGAGGTGATGCTCCAAGATCGAGTCCATCACAGTGCCGAAGCTTGCTTGGATAAGTTCAAGATCCTTATTTATCTTCTTTATGTTCTGTTTGCTTTGAATTAAGTGTTTACAGTCTTGTATGATGAGAATGGTTCTGACTTGGGTTAGCAGCTCGATTCCTTTGAAAATTCGAGAGTGTCTCTCACACCAAATATTCCATATCAGAGAACTAAATGCTATGTTCTTAGGATGATTAAATAGTGGGATACTGGTCTGACTTTGGCACATAAGTTCCAGGATTTGACTGATATCCAAAGTATTACCGAGGCTAATTTTAAGTTTTTGCATGATAACTTCGAGAATTTTCCTAGAATAAGAACGGTTGAAAATAAAGTGATCTCTGTCTTCATTTTGATTAAAGCATAGAACACAGTTTTGATCAATATTATTGTTCCATCTGCTGAGCCTATCTTTAGCATTCAATCTATTTAGTTTAGCCAGCTGTGAACATGTAGACATTTTTGGAGCACATCTATTATCCCAAATAACACTGATCCAATTAAATTCAGTATATTCTTTTGATATGGTTCCAGGCTGAATTAGTAGTAAATTGATCAGAGCTCTTAGGAAGCCAAAACTAGAAATCTTCTTGTTTCTGATTATGAATTTTAATATTATGCATTATTTTTTGAAATTGAGTAGGCATACTGTCATTATACTCTTTCCATTTATTGCCTGTTATAAAAGTAGACACCTTTCTGCCACTGCCACCATAGACAGACATGGAGTTCCACCCAACTTTATCCACCAGGGAATAACGATTGTTCCATGGATCCAACTATATATCTGTATTTTCACCATTTGCTATTTTTCTATCAATAACACTTTTGCACCATTGTCCAGCATTAAGCAGAAATTTCTAAGTATAGGAAGCATTGTTACTCATAGCAACAGCTCAGAAATTTTTATTTTTGCAGTATTTGTTGCTAATCCATTTAGCCTAGAGTCTTTCACCTTGGATGAATTTCCAGACTAATTTTACTGCCATTGCTTTAGTAATTTCATCTATTCTACGAATACCAAAGCCACCCTCATTTTTAGTTTTATACACATCTTCCCAGCACATCTTATGTGCTTTAGATTTCCAAATAAAATTGGCACAAAGAGAATTAATTCTCTTAGTGACAACCACATGGAATTGGGTGAATTGCACCTAAAATTGAATCATCAGATGAATAACAATTTTCATTAATTCAATTCTACCACTGATGTTAAGCATTTTGTTGTTCCAATGATTGAATTTTTTATTTATTTTGTCTATTAAGTATCCCAAATCTCTTGTTTTAAGTTTATTATTATATAATGGAATACCTAAGTACATCACAGGTAGACTTCCAGTACTGATCTTTAAAATATCAACTATTTGTTGCTTTTCAATAACTCCTTTGCTAAAGAACAAAGTAGATTTGTTTTCATTAAAGTCCAGCCCAGTAAGAGATTTCAATATTTGAAATATGCACAATATGCATTCATCATTTTGCTTTGTAACTTTGGCCACAATTAAAATATCATCTGCATATAACAAGTTAGTGATCATAGGATCAGTTTTATAAATATGGGAGATATTACCTTTTAAGTATTCCACATCTAGATTGATTGTAAGGCATTCCATAACAATAGAGAATAAATATGGCGAGAGAGGATCTCCTTATCTTAATTCCCTCTAACTTTCAATGAAACTAAAGGGGAGCCATCAATTAACACCAAAAAAGAAGGAGTAGATATGCATTAATAAATGAGATTAGCAAATAATGTAGGGAATCTCGTGGAAATCAGCATATGATGAATAAATTCTCTGCTTATTTAATCATAGGCCTTTTGCAAATCAATTTCCAGGCAATTTTTTTTTTTTGATTTTTTCCTATTAAATCCCTCACCATTTCATAAGCAAATAAAGAGTTTTCAGTAATTATTCTCCCTAGGATGAAGACATTCTGGTTATAAGAAATAAGGCCATTCATATAAGATTTTAGTCGATTACAAAGAAGATTGGCCAAAATCTTATAAGTGACATTGCAAAGAGAAATCGGTCTAAAATCAAGCATATCACTTGCATCAGGTTTTTTTCTTGGGATTGGGCAATAATAATATGGTTTATTTCTCTAATAATTTCACTCGATTGGAGAATGCCATTCATAGCATTCCGTATATCAGTCTTAATGTTCTCCAAATGAACTTTATAGAATTTCGAATTAATTCCATCTGGCCCAGGGAACTGTAATTTGAAAAACAGCCTCTTTTATTTCCTCTAATTAGAAAGGCTTACATAAATAAGATTTACATTATCAAAGAGGATTTTTTATAAGTAATGCCTGGGAATTGATATGTGGACTAAAATGATGAAAACAGATCAGAGAAATATTTGACCGCTCTATTCGCAAGGTTTTTTTGATGCGGATAACCTTGTTCCATTAGAATTCAGAATATAATTACTCCTTCTATTAGACTTAATCACATTTACCCTATTGTATAAATAACTAGTTGGCCTGTCCCCTTTAACCAACCAGTTTATTTTCATCCGTCGTTCACTTTCAGTAGCAACTTTTCTCATGAAAGACCGAATCTATGCATTTTTTGAAGTGTACTGTTCTATCAGGTTCTCATTCAAATGATTTTTACTAGTTGATTATACATATGATTTGCCTCATCTTTTATTTGCATTATAACTTTTTGAATGCTCTGTTTATTTTTCCTCCATATCTTTAGTGCAGATTTTGCAGATTTCAGTCTGCACAGCAAAATATGAAGGGGATTTCCTTGAAATTCCTTTGTTAGAGTTCCATGCAGAGAAGAGTGATATCCTAGTTGAAGGTGCCAGGAATTGTAGTGTCTAAAAGGTATTCTTTTCTTCCTTCTATGATGTATCATAAATCTAATATTAATAAGAGAGTGATCAGTAATAGAATGATTTTCGAAATTAACACCAAATCGTTGAAACATATCCATCTGTAAGTCATTGACAAAAAGTCGATCAATTTTGCTGTGAATAGAGAAGTCCTGACCGCCGCACCAAGTAAAATAGTTTCCTATAAAATCCGGTTCCATAAATTTAGAAGTAGAAATAAAGTTAATAAAATCCTGATTACCCATCGAGTTATATAGACCGTTATTAAGGATATCATTAGAGGATAAAATAGAATTGAAATATCTCGCCACAATCCAAGGGAGGTTAAAGTTTCTAGATTTCTCAACAATATAATTCCACAAATCCATTCGCTTCGCCACATCATTGAATGCATATACAGTTGTACAAAGAAGACTACCACCATTGACATTGTGAAGAATGTCGGAGATAAATTGGTCACTAGTATGTAAGATAATGTTTGACTATTGTGAAGAGTCCCATAAAATAAAAATTGTACTTTTTTGACCATTAGAAATATTATGAGCATGTTTCCAATTATTGCTGATTTTGCCCATGAATCTATCGATATTCTTCATAATAATTTATTTTCTAGAATACCAAGAAAAGTGAGATTTCTATATTTTAATAGATGTACGATTTCCATCTGTTTAGACATGAGATTCATGCCCCGGATGTTCCAAAAAAGGAACTCCATTTATAGATTACTTTCTGGTATGCTACTATCAACAGGGGAAGTATCGGTCCCGATGTCTTACATTTTTTTGTCTTCTTATTCTTCTCTTTCAGTGGATTAACTAATATTGTCCATGCACTCAATTACATTATGTGAAGATACACAAAAAGCACTTCCTTTGTTCTTACTTTTCGAGTGGTCCTAGATCTGGTGGCATGATGTGGTTCAGTGTTGTGATTTGTAATTTCAATGCACACGGTTGTATCTAAGGGAACATCAGGTAATTCTTTCGAGTTTTTGTTCTCTTCTAAGCTGTTGTTATCAAGAGTTTATACCTCCATATCAGATGTTGTAGAAATAGCCTTCTATTTTGTAATTATATTTGTAGTCATGGACTGATTCACCGATTGGACCATTGTTGTCTGTAATATATTTGAGACTGTTACATTTTAAGATCGTTGCAATGTTTGTTCTTTCATGATATTGTTTGTACCATCAGTTGTATTATTGCTAACTGTAGGATCCTTTTCTATGGAGCATTTATTTACTTGAACTTCTGAGATGTTTAATATATCAGCTAAGTTATATTCTTTACGACCAGAATCGTCAATACGCATATCATTATTATCATTTGATTGGTTTTGGGACTGAGCCCTAGGTCTCCATACTTTATTGAATTGACAGTGGGTTTTAATATGTCCAAAATTAGAACAATTAGAACATATAGGCGGTTTCCATTCGTATGTCACCTCTTGCCAAATGATGTCATCTTTCTCAGATATTATAGGAATCTTATGTGGAAATTCAAAGGAATTGTTGATTTCAATTAAAAATCTAGAATATGCAATTTTTATTATACCTTCTGTGAATTTGTCTAGTTTGATGGGAGAGCAAAGAACCGATGCAATGCAACCAATCCCCTTTTACGTCCAGTAATCTAGTGGTAAGTTAGGAAAGTGAACCCAAATCGGAATAGAGTTGAGAAGTTCTTTGTTAAGTTGCATCCTAAGAGACCATCTCTTTATCATCAACAACTTTTTATTATAATTGTACAGACCACCTTCCAAGATTCTATCGCAGTCTTTGTTAAGTTGCTTCCATACTCTAAAAATATAATCTTTGAAGTATGGATAGTAAGGCTTAGGACCAACTACATATACCATAATGGCATCATCCCACTACTTTTTAGCATTCTTAATAGCTTCTATTGACATTTTAGCACATTGCATCGAGTTAAATTCATGTGGTTGATAAATTTTTAATGGTATAGAGACCGAAATATTGTTACCCCTGATGACTTCATTCCACGCCCTGCTAGAAGAGGTGGAAAAAATCCATTTGTTAGAGGCATTTTTGTTATCAGAATGAGCAGATCAATTATAATTATTAAGGACGTGAGCAAAGTTCTGTTGAGCGTTTGAAATCGTGGGTGGCCTTACATTGTTTGTTTGAGATATGTTGGGAACATAATTGGAATAGTTAGATTGCTGCATGGATTTGGATTGACGTTTCCATTTTTTTAGTGCGAACTGTAACGACCCGAAATTTTCGATCTCGAAAATTCCAGATAGTTAGGAAAAAGAAGAAAGAGATAGAAGAATAAGAAGATCAGAAACACCAACATCTCACATTCGCAGTGGATAAAATATAATATTAAATAATAACAGTTTACAAAAGAATACTATATCTGTCGGTTACATTTTAATACATCAGAGTTACACATATGTACAGACACTGGATATACACAATCATCATGTCTCAGATAATTAGAAATATATTACAGCGGAAACACTCCATACGTTCTTGCCATCCAGCTCGCCTCTTGAGCTTCAGAACGTCCTTACCTGAAAATCTGTAATACTTGGTCTGACTCGAGCATTACATCAAAGTAACACCCGGGTCCGGCTGGAAACCAGCGTGTGTAAACCCATTCAACATGAAATACAAAGAATACAACTCATATAGAACCTGGGGTAACTCGTATTAATTTACAAATTCACAATTTGTTATAGACATCACTCATTTCACACATCAATTTACTAAGTACTAAAATTTAGATAAAATAATCCAATTCACTTAAATCATTTCATTCTAGCATATTGATTTCACATATCAATCTATAAAAATTCGAAGTGGTTTCGAGTATTCCTAATACCCGACCCCGGTCTCTTCGAATCTCATGTCATCTTAACCCAAGTTATCCAAATGAAATACATAACATTTCATATCAGAGATATCAACTCATTCAAAGCATCCAATACCATTCAATCATCCATAAGCAAACTCGATCACTTCCAAATTTATTTAATTAATTCTAATTGAATTACTAACCTCAACCACTTAGATTCCTTCATTTAACATTAATTAATTTCAAATAAATTAATTAATCATCCCTTAATTATCATCTTAATTAATCACCTTGGATTAATTATTCTTCAATTACATTCAAGTAATTATCTTTAATAATTAATCACCTTGGATTAATTATTCTTCAATTACATTCAAGTAATTATATTTAATTAATCATACAAATTAATTATTCTTAACCAAAATCAATAATTAATCTTTAATTACTTCACAAATTAATTAATTACATTAATCCTTAATTAGTTATTAATTAATTTTTCATAAATCACTTATTATTGATTAATTAATCAATCTTTTATTACATCATTGATTATATAAATTAATGATTTCTAATTACATTTCAGTTTATCCTAATCTAATTTAATTACATTAAGTAATTAATTATTAATTAAACCAAAAATATTAATTACTCCTGATTAATCTCAACCAGTAATTAACTACCTTTTTATTTCCTTCATTAAATAAATTAATTACATATTTTATAAACGAAGTTTAAAGGAATTTAAAACCAAATTCATTTTTAAATTCAAATCAATTTAAAAATGCACTTTAACATCCAAGTTGTTAAAATAATTAAATTTTAAAACTTATTTGTTTGAAAACCCAGGTTCACTCTTGAATTCCAGATTTAACTCTGATTTAAAACTTGTTTTAAATCTCTGCTTTACAATTTAACTTCAGTTTTTAAATATCACTTTCATTTATTTCTGATTCATTCTTGTTTTTATTCTATAATTATTTCACTTTCAAAATTCACCCTTATATTCCTTTCAAAAATCCAATTTTATATATTTCGATAACTCAGGGTACCGAAATATTCAAGCAAACCACAACATTCAATATTCCAATTACCAATAATATCCATCACAGAATATCAATCACTCCAATATGTACTATAAATTGCTATATAATATAGCACATCAATTCAATTAAAGCATTCAACCAATCATTTAAATTTAACCATTTAAATTTAAATAAAAACCCAGTTGAGTGAGGTTAACTTACCTTTGATTTTGGTTTTGCAATCCATTCCTATCACGATTAATTTCTCCACAATTGGACCTTGTAAAAGCATTAGATGATTTCATTAATATTCTAATTGGTCGAACAATCAATTATTATTTATTTTAATCCAAACCAAAAATTTTAGTTTTAAATTAATTTTCCATTTGATAAAATATTTTTATCAACTAAATAGCTAAATAATCTTATTAAATAAATCAATAACCTTAAATACATATTTTTAAAATACATGGTCGGTTAAAAGATGTGAATTTGTATTTTTATTTTCCTTTGAAATTATTTATATATATAAATGTACTTATAAAAATATTCTTTATAGATTTTCAAAAATCTAATTATATAAATGCCCTTTTTGTAAATAAATTACTTAACATTCCAAAAATCAAACAATTTATTCACAATTCTTTTATCTTCTGTAAAAGTATATACATATATCTAGATACATTTAATTTAATTTAAAATCAAATTATCAAATACCTCACTGTTAATTAACTTCCTTCTATTGTATATATACGTATAATTTAAATTAACAGAAATCAAGAAAAGAGGAAAAGATCGAAGATACCTCACGCCATCGCCATGCTCGAGGCACTATTATGCTCGAACTCCCCTCGCGACCAAAACCCTAGCTGTAGCGCCATCATGATACTGCCACACTGCTGACGCCTCTACCATCGCGTGAAACCAAACCCTAGCCTCGACCTGCCTTGCAGCCAACATCGATCAAATCTCGAGCTCGCGCAACCTACTGCAATCGCCCAAATCAATTGCCTACCACCTAGCCATGCAAGCCCCTCCACGACATTGCCCAGCACCCAACGAACTCGCGACAACCAGCAATAGCGCGACGACCTCGAGACAGCTCTCATACCCACGATTCGAACTCGAGTCATCTTGGGTGAACGCGACTCGTCGATCCCATAGTTTGTTCGATCAAGCATGAAGAGAAAAGGAGGATTCTATTTTTGATTTCACGTGGCCATTGATTTTGATTTTGATTTTTTTTATTATAAAATGAGTTCGGCCATTTTTTTCCATTTTAAGTTTAATGAGCCGCTCCAGGAGAAGCAACGCAACATATAATTGAAGAGGGTAGGCTAGCGTACAGGTTAAGCCTAAGGAGGGTAGGTCGGTAGATGTTGACTTTTATAAATTATATTTTATTTTATAACCAAAATATCTCGTATTGTAATAACCTTAAATTAAATTCAATTAGATTATTCTAAGCATTATCAGATCATACGGCCAAACGGTAACTCTAAATGTTATGAAATTTGAAATCCGATAAAAATACACTATTGTGGATCCAATGGAACCGGTTTCATCGAATTCCGAGACTATGCCTCGGAAGGCTATTTTTAAATTCAATTTAAATGATATAAATTCAAAACTGAACAAAACACTTCCAAATTCAATTTAACCCTTTTACTACCTTTAGTATTATCAATATAAATTTTACAAGCCTTCAAATTATATTTTAACAGGCTTAAAATTGAAGATTCAAAAATTTACCCAAATTCAAATTATTAAATTCAATCGCCAAATTCAAATTGATATTTGAAATCCAAGTTAAACTATCTTGCAAATATTTAAAATAAATTAAATATTCCAATTTCAAATGCTCAAAAATTCTGGGTCGTCACATTCCTCCCCCTTAAAAGAATTTCGTCCCCGAAATTGCTAGTTAAGAAGAATGGTCCAATACCTATTACTATTTTCCAAAACCAAATAGCATTATCAACAACCCAACAATTTTTATTAAAGGCACACTATCCATCTTACTGACTTTCCAAACTTTTTCATAGTTTTCAAACAACTTTACTTATTCAACCACTCAAATTATAATTCAAAACCAAGTTTTAAATTTTCGAAATTTCTCAAAATTTTCTAACGCCCTAAATTTTCGAAAAATTTCGCTAGCTTCTTCTTTGCGCGGCTAACTCGGTACAACTACAAAACGCCTTTACGGGCTTCCAAATTCCAAAAGAAAACAAAAGGACAAGTGGCTAGATCAAAAACCCAATCAAATTTCATACAGAAATTTAAATACATACCTTTTTAGTCGGGCAATTCAAATTATCTTTTGAAATCAAAACCAATTTTCCTTTCCCTTTATAATACCTGTATATCCTACTAAGAAATAATGTTCAATTATAGCCTTAAAAATCATTTTATACCTTTCCTTACAGAAGTTTTCATATCTACCATTATTCAGATTAGTTTTTCCATTTCCATATGAATTCAATTCATCTTTATCTCTAAATATCGAATATTTATCTTCCATTTATATCTGATTCATATCATTATCTTAAATTAGTTTCATTCACTAATTTGTTTCAATTTCCAATTTAAAAACTTTTTGTCGCTAACAATTTTTTTTTTCAATTTTTTCTAAAAAAATTTTAACTCCTAAAATTTTCGAAAAAATTTGACAGAGTCTCCTTTGTACGTAGGTGCTTTTGCAATTTAACAAGAGATATAAATATATATACATCGACCCGCACGGTCAAAAAACAAAAACAGTTCATATTTCCTATTTTATTGCGTAGGCGTACCTTTGTTTAGCATTTTTAAGCAAGCGGCTTATTATTTTAGCAATTAGCGCAACCAAATCCAGCCAAACGGCTTCCCGGTACCTGTACTTACTCAACTTAAACATGTAAGCACTATATATATGAAGTTTATAACATTTCTCTTACTTGAACAACTACAACACATCAACTCTAAAAGAAATGCATTCTAAATAACTTCCACGAGCAATTGATACGATTTCAACTCTAATTTAATTTCTTTCAACCAATTCGTATACCATTTCGTTCAATTTTATTGGTTTACAACTCAATTGCTCACATTCAATTTATTTTAACCCAACTGCTCACATTCACTCCAAATGATTCAAAAATCAATTTTATTTGCTTCTATTAATTCATGGGATTTCTTCACATTCGTTTACTTCAAACGACAACTATTTTTATGCAAATTCGGTGATGTTCGATTAATAGCTTATCCATTTTAGTTTATAACTACTTCAAATTAATTTCAACTCATCTTGTATTTAATTCCATTTCATTTCCAATTTATTCACCAACCATACATTTGCATTTCATTTCATCTCCGCATTGGTTTCATTTTAAAACTATTTCATTGAGCTTGACAACATTCGATGCTTATACTAATATCCATTATTTTCCAAATAAATTTAACCCACACTTTTATTTAATGGTCTTCCATTCTTACTCGAAACCAAGCTTTTATTGACTTAAGTAATTTTGTTTCAAATTAATATGCCTCCTACCTTAAGTTCATTCTAATAACCTGATTCCAATTAAAATTTTGATTTAATTTTTTATTGAATCTGACTTCATCCATTTATTATTTAATTCAATTAACTCATTTATTCACCCCATTTCAAATTTTTAATTCATCTACTTAATTCATTTTCGAATTTATTTTATTAATACAAGTCCGTTCTCAATTTATTTCTACTCACCTGGGTTTTGTTTGCAACTCAAACCATTTCTATTATAATTCAATTCCATTTTACTTTTACAACATCTCCACTTATTTTAATTCATTATCATCCAAATCGAATTCTATTCATAATTCGAATTTATTTCCAAACTTCATTATTAACTTACAATCCATTTTATTTAACCGAGTTAAATTTTATTAACATACTCTATCAAATAATTTATTTAGCTAATTAGCTTACTTCCAACTTTTATATCAATATTCGATTTTATTACAAAAATCACTTCATTAAATTTTCCTGAGTTCATTTTTTTTTTTTCATAATTCCAGTTTGGATTTTCTTTCATTTTCCAAAATTCCAACACTTTTATTTTAAAAATTTAGAAATACTTTTAAATTCACATAATACTATTAAAATAGTTTTTTTTATAAAAAATTACTTCTTATAACTCGATGTCTCAACCAGTCCATCTTGTTCTCATAGAAATTCGGTCATAAGTTGATTAGGCGTAGGGCTAAAAATCTATGAGTACATGGTAAACCCGTTTTCAACACCCAGCGAAAATACTTGGAAAATAATTTTATTGAAAATATAGAAATCAGTCTTTGAAAATAGAGGAAATATCTTGGTGAGAATGCTCTGGAAATCATCGCCCCCATCCATGGTCGCAGTTACATCCTTGGTTACGTTGTCATCGCAGCAAAAGTCCATGTAACTGTAGGCACTTTGCGTCCTTCGATTACGCCATGGAACCCACAACAGATCGCAGTTACATTCCAGGGTTATGTTGCCATTGCAGCAAAAGTCCATGTAACTGTAGGCATCAGCGCCCTCGATTTTTGCTGTTGAAATGAAACTTCTCCGTTCCTACATAGGTCGCAGTCTACCGATGTAAAATCTAACGCAGACTGTTTGCTCTCAGCGGCACACACGATTTTCGCTATGTTACCATAGGTCGCAGTCTACCGATGTAAAATCAAATGCAAACTGTTGGCTTTCAGCGGCACACACGACTTTTGTTATGGTCTGCAGTAGATCGCAGCGACATCTAGTTACACTGTCGTCACAGCATAACCCAAATGCCTCTGTAGGCATCAACGCCCCTCGACTTTCGCTACACACTACCCATAATACTCAGGAACTAGTTTTGTCCGGACTCCTCACAGGATCAACTTTAGAACCCCCCTTAGGGTTCAAGGCAGCACCACCCAGTGGAACTCCTGAGAAGTTCATCTCAAGGGAGCGCCTTTTTCTTCAGAGCCATTATCAAAACACTTTATACTATATACATATAGTATCTTCCAAATCATACACCTAGTTTGAATCTCATATAAATCTCCTTTTCCTCAAAATCGATTATCCCAAAATCGATAATTCTCAAACTAGGCTTTCCAAATTCCAATATTGATTTTACCCCAAAAATTAAAAGCCTTTCCAAATCCAAAGGTTCCCAAAACCTTTTTCCAAAATCCTCATAAGACCCTTTATATATATATATAATTTTAAAAAAAAAACTTTAGATCCTTTCAAACTTGTATAATACTTCTTTTATACTTTAAACATTTTTAAAATTTTCTCCTTCCGACAATAGATTCAACAAGGGAAGATTTATCTGATATAACAAAGATATATATCTTTGTTTATTCAAAATCGAATATTCAAATTTGATTACTCTTTTCAATATCAATTTCATTCAAATCCGTACGATGTACACATATCGTCCGTACGCTATACCAATCTGATCGCTCACTCGATCACACAATTTCACTTCCGAACTAGTATCGTCCACCCGACTTCCTAGTGCGGACTCAGATCTGGTTTCTTGATCAGAAACCATCATTCTTCTTACATAGCTGTAATTATGATAGAGAATATCCAGAACCAATCAACAATCCATATCCAGGTTCGTCGTCGAAAATCGAGTGAAAAATACCAACTCGGATCGATAAACTATCTTGAAATTCTATGCTCGAATCTGGATCAAATCACCATAGAATAGAATAATATATGTACATCCTACGTACTTAACTTCATTGATTATTAGCCAAATCAATTTCCTTTCTATTCATCCTCACTTTAATTTAGTCACTTCAATTCTTATCTCAGTTGGGTATTTAATTAATAACAGTTTGAACTCCGACCAGTTTATATTTAGAAAATAGCTTGAAAATTTTAAAAACAGATAAGTAGTTGAAAAATAATTATTAGTTTGTAAAATAGCTGTAAAATAGTTAAGTAACTATAAAATAGTTGAAAAAAATAGTCAAATAGTTATAGAAATTTTACATAATTGCAAAACAGTTGTAAAATAGTAATTAATTTGTAAAAAAGTTGAATAATAGAAGTTAGTTTATAAAACAGTTGCAAAATTGTTAAATAGTTCCAAAAATAATTGTAAAACAAATATAAAATAATCTGGCTTTAAAAAGAAAGGTTGTATATATTAAATAGCTTGGAAAAATAAGTTTATATTAAAACAATTTATATTGAAAATAGTACAGAGTCAAAACTGTTCACTTCCCTATCAATTCAATCTAAATTTCCACTTCCATTTAAATTGACTCAATTCCAATTTGAATAACTTCAATTTCCATTGAAATTGATTTAATCCCAATTCAAGTTGAATCAATCCTGATTTCTTTCCCAATTTAAATCAAATTCCATTTGATTTTAAACCTGTTCAACTTTAATTATAATTTCAAATTATTCCAATCAATTTGGACTAATATCAATTGAACCCACTTCAATTTCAAATCATTTCAATTTAATCCAATCCAAATTTTCCATTTAAAATTTTAAACTTATACATCTTCAATCTCAAATCCAATTAATTCAAATCAGATTCAATTTGAATGGATTCAGTTCAAATTTCAAATTTAAACCATCCCGAATTATATAAATTCGAGTTAAATTTTTAAATGTTGATTTAATCATTTAAATCAAATCAACTTATCTCTTTATACCATTTAATTATGAATCCATTTCAAACTTATCTTCATTTAATTTTAATTTGGTTGTATTTCTACTACCACTTAATTTTCAGTATTAAAATTTTCAAACAATATAACAACCAATTACCTTGATATCTATTAGTAAGAAATATTGCTTTATATATCAAAATATATTCTTATATAAAATCATTTAAAACCTTTATATAAGAAAATAACAAGTACGTGCTCGTGTATATATATATATATATATATATATATATATATATATACACTCAACTCATTCTAGGGTACCATTGGCCCTATCCTTAATAAGTAATCCCAACAGAGCCAAGGTTCTCGCTTAACCTTTCAGCTCTGATACGAACTGTAACGACCCGAAATTTTCGATCCCGAAAATTCCAGATAGTTTGAAAAAAGAAGAAAGAGATAAAAGAATAAGAAGATCAGAAATACCAACATCTCACATTCACAACAGATAAAATATAATATCAAATAATAACAGTTTACAAAAGAATACTATAACTGTCGATTACATTTTAATACATCAGAGTTACACATATGTACAGACAATGGATATAGACAATCATCATGTCTAAGATAATTAGAAATATATTACAGCGGAAACACTCCACACGTTCTTACCATCCAGCTTGTCTCCTGAGCTTCAGAACGTCCTTACCTGAAAATATGTAATACTCGGTCTGACCCGAGCATTACATCAAAGTAACACCCAGGTCAGGCTGGAAACCAGCGTGTGTAAACCCATTCAACATGGAATACAAAGCATACAACTCATATAGAACCCGGGGTAACTCGTATTAATTTACAAATTCACAATTTGTTATAGACATCACTCATTTCACACATCAATTTACTAAGTACTAAAATTTAGATAAAATAATCCAATTCACTTAAATCATTTCATTCTAGCTTATTGATTTCACATATCATACTATAAAAATTCGAAGTGGTTTCGGGTATTCCTAATACCCGACCCCGGTCTCTTCGAGTCTCATATCATCTTAACCCAAGTTATCCAAATGAAATACACAACATTTCATATCAGAGATATCAACTCATTCAAAGCATCCAATACCATTCAATCATCCATAAGCAAACTCGATCACTTCCAAATTTATTTAACTATTTCTAATTGAATTACTAACCTCAACCACTTAGATTCCTTCATTTAACATTAATTAATTTCAAATCAATTAATTAATCATCCCTTAATTATCCATCTTAATTAATCACCATGGATTAATTATTCTTCAATTACATTCAAGTAATTATCTTTAATTAATCATACAAGTTAATTATTCTTAACCAAAATCAATAATTAATCTTTAATTACTTCACAAATTAATTAATTACATTAATCCTTAGTTAGTTATTAATTAATTTTTCATAAATCACTTATTATTGATTAGTTAATCAATTTTTATTACATCATTGATTATATAAATTAAAGATTTCTAATTACATTTCAATTTATCCTAATCTAATTTAATTACATTAAGTAATTAATTATTAATTAAACCACAAATATTAATTACTCCTGATTAATCTCAACCAGTAATTAACTACCTTTTTATTTCCTTCATTAAATAAATTAATTACATACACTACAAGAAAACTGATTTTTTGTAGCGCCCAAAAACCGCCACCAAGTATTTTTAGTGGCGTTTCGATAATCATGACGAAAAACATGCCACTAAAAATCCTCGAGTATTAGTTGCACTTTTTGAAACGCTACCATTTTTTTTTGATAGCGTTTTTATAACGCCATAGAATTCCTTTTTTGTAGCGCCAATTTGCCGCCACCGAAAAGGTTTTCTCCTCCATGATACTTTTTTATGGCGTTATCTAAATTTTTTGTAGCGCCTGTTTAACGCCACCGAAAGGGTTTTCTCCTCCATGTTACCTTTTCATGGCGTTATATACATTTTTTGTAGCGCTTAATAAACGCCAGCATAAGTGTGTTTGAGTTTTTAATCACTATTTTGTAGCGCTTAATAAACGCCAGCATAAGTGTACTTGAGTTTTTAATCACTCTTTTGTAGCGACATTTTAACGCTACCAAAATAAATAATATCCAGTAGCGTTTGTTTCCCTCCACCTGCTCCTCCAGATTTACCATTGATGTAGCATGCAATTATATAATAACAGAATACGCAAGCACATACACTTTTGAACACAATATATTAAACAACTACAAAATACGTATACACATTGAAGATCCACAAGATACATAGACATTCATACATCCACATACATAGGTGTCGACCAAAAGCTACCCGTACACATACACAACCAAACTACCATAAGTGTTATAACCAAACTACCATAAGTGTCATAACCGTACATATACATTTGAAATAAACGTCTGAAATAACCAAAGTACCGAGCAAAACCTGAACCACCATAAAAACCCGAACTACCTGTCATTGCTGATGTCTTCAAAACCTGAACTACCTGTAAACAAAGAACAGAACAAAAGAGTGAGAAAACAAAACCTAAACTTAAAACTGCATCACTAACGTTCCACCACAATCCATACATAACTCCTCACCATCAATTATACTAATGTAATATCTGAATAAATATACAGACATATGTATTTTAAAAATATAAATTACTAAAAATTGCATAGATAAATAGGGATGTACCTACGCATAAAAGAAATGAAATCAATTCTACAAAATGGACAAGATATGATATAGTAAGAGTATTGTAACAGTGTAACGGTCAATTAAACAAGTCTAAAACACCAAAAAGCACAACAATACACCCCATGCACGTGAGATACACAACAACAAAACTGAAACTCAAATATATGAAGACAACACACAAACACACACAACATCCATTCAATATAAACACAACAGTTCTTACAATACATAACACTATATATATAGACACACATACACAAATGCACTCACGCATAAACATATAGCATTTGAATGCACACACACAACACAATGCAGAACACACATTGCTTAATCATGGTTACATGGCCTTAAATGATAGTTAACCGCTTAAGACAAGGTTTATATATATAAAAAATTAATTAGTGAATAATATGGCACATCCAACACTTCTAGTTATAACTAGGAATTTACTTGCTATAAGTTTCTCGCTACTTTATGCTAATGTACCGTAATAAAATTATTCGTGCTAGATACTGTGTTAAAATTATCATCTGTTTACTCAGTAGTATGATATTGAGTAAACAGATGATAATTTTAACACAATCACACTCACACACACACAGTTGGGTAAGCACACATCCTCATAAACACACTAGCGCATATATACAAAATCGCGCACGCACCTACAGGTTACACACATACAAATTAATCAACACACACGCTCATCTGTACACACAAAAACACAGATCGTACGTAAGAACACATATACTCCAGGCAAAACACACCTATATGCACACCAATACAAAACACTAAAACGCGCACACACTCTCTTCATGCACATAGAAATTCAAGGCAGTAGCAACACATATACCTAGCAGGCTAGCATGCACACACTCTCAAACACCATAGTACTTGGGAAAACACAAAACAAAAGCAGCTTGCTCGAATATGCTCGAATATCAGAATTTATAATAATTTCTTGGATTTTATTTTTAATTTAGAAAATGACAATAATAGGTTTTAATTAATTCCAGAAGAAGAATGAGTGAATCCTGTTAAAGTGAATATGCGTGAGATATTTTATATGATAGAGAAAGTTCTTAAGTAGATATGATATTGCATCACTAACATTCCACCACAATCCATACATAACTCCTTACCAATCACAATCATTCAATCACAATTCGAATATAACACCCCTACTTATGTACTTTTATCAGTCTACCAAAAATCTATCTGCACTTTAGCCGCTAGCATTCCTAATGTATATATTAAAAAAATTATATACCTTTCATTTTGACTTAATAATGATTTTTTCCATTGGCCAAGCTATGGGAACGCCAAAGCAATCATCCATGCACGTCAGACCCGATGTTGGTCTCTATATCTCTGCATCTGGAACTATCACCAGTTCAATCCAAACTTTTACAGCATTACGTCCCAGTGGACGACAATGGACCATCGTTATCGGATCAGTTGATGCAATACTTCCTTCAGCCACTACGTCTGCTCCACCCAAATCGATCAACTGGCATTTGGCATCCTTTTGCATGGTTGCAATTGGCTGAAAGAAAAGAGATTATTATGCACAATGTATACATGCACATTAAATAAACTTTCATACACAGTTAACTTCTTCAAATTTGAAAATTAACACTTACATTTTGCGATTTATTCATGACCATATGTGCGGATTTCATGGGAGAATTCACAACATTTTCAGTATCATCACGACTCTCATCTAGTTTTTCTTGATCAGCTTCTACTTTTGATCTTGGCCATGCTATTTTCATACCAACTGCATCTCCAATGCACGACATATCAGATGTGGGTCGCCACAAATAAGCATCTTTATTTACTACTTTGTCCACCCAAATCACAACAGCAGACAGACCGAGTGGAATACCATTAACAGTATATTTTGGATCAGTGGCATGGATTCTTCCTTCGGCAATTACACCTTCACCCTCAGTCCAACCGTAAATCTTGCAAGTGTCTTCGATGATGCTGGTACTCTAAAAATGAGAAGTGAAATTCAAGACTTTAGTATTCTATACAAAAACAACGAATATGTGTTAAATTTTTATTCAGATGGGGGGTGTGCTCGCTGCATTTTAGACATCAATAAGCTCGCAGCATATTACACTAATATACTTAACGTGAAAAAAATTACCGTACTGGTTGCACTACAGTTCAACCGTGTTCGCAGTGGGACCTTGATGCAAACTGATAGCCAAGCAACTACCTTATTCTTAGCGTCTGCTAAGACTGCCATTTCAGGTGTAGGCCTCCATAAATAAGTATCTGCTTTATCCACTGAATCTATAACAGCGCTCCCGGCATTTGGTCCCAGACGAATGCCATTGACAACGTCATCCGGGTCCATGGACAATAGCCTCCCATGGGCAACAACTCCAGAGGTTCCATCCCAATTCAACAGCAAACATACTTCGTCGTCGATCTACAATTAATCAACCGAAAATTAAATCAATTACTGGATTAAAAAATTAAAATATAAATTTCATTTATTGAGTAATATAAATATTATTTTTACCAAATCAGGTGAGTTCCTTCTCGAACTTTCTTTACCCTGCAGCGAAGCACGAATATAAATTAATATTTTACGAATATAAATTAATTTCCAAAAATTTACCTTCTGGTCCATCAGAGTCTGTATCATTCCCTTCAATTCTGCTATTTCCTCTCGACACCGAGACACTTATTTATCTTTGGACTGGGCCAAAGCTAGCTTGGTTAAAGTGCAACCCCTACCCAATGCCCTTAACCGTCCCGGTTTATCTTGTCCCAGTACATGTACAAGAGCATCTTTTCCAATATCAGTCTGTGACGAGCCGGATTGGGATAGGCTACCATATTTTTTGATCTCCTCCTATATAAATAAATACACATAGATAATGTACAATGGCAAAAATATCATAGTTTCAAAAAAAAAATATACCAATAAAATTAAAAACAATTTTACAATAGTATTCCTAGCTTCCATGTTCACTGGTTCACCAGTTTTTTTAATGTGAGATCTAATCCACACATCAGCTCTACTTATGGACGGTGGATCTACACTTTCTTTTTTCTAAAAATAGAATAACATTAAATTAATAAACTGACAGGTATAAAATAATGTTAAATAATGCTATAGTTAATTAACTTACCATGTCTTCGGTCTTTCTAGCCATTCCCCTATGACCGGTTGTATGCGGAATTTGTGTGTACCTAAGGGCTGAATATTTCTCACTTTTTTGCTGAAAATGTTGAAAGATGCTAGAATTTAACAACCAAAATCATAAAAAAAGAACTATCTAATATTTATAATGCAGGGTAAATATGTATGGTGAGGATTGCAATTTATTTGAAAATCAATTCATCATGGTCATATACTTATTTGGTATTATTAATGCTGGATAACTCAGTGACATATACAGCATTTCATATCTACTAATAATATTTATAAATTGAACTAACTTGCAAAGTGTTTTTTTACTTCATTTAAAATGTTCCTGTGCTTGTCATAACACATTTGTATTTTGTACTGTCATAGGTTCCTGCAGCTAATACCTAAACAGGAACCCTCAGCATCCACCAACACTTGGACTTCACTTCTAAAGAAATTTATCGGTTGCTAACTATGTAGATGGATTTGCAGAAACATGCCAGACGAGTTCAATAGGAATGATTTACCTTAAACTCCGGACTTGTTTTCGCCTTCACAAACTTCCTCCAATCGGTTATGCTTTTTATGTTCGTAGGTTTCATTTTAAGTCTTTCCTCATCGTTCTCCGCTTTTTGCAAATTTCGAACCAATTTGCTTTTTGACGATCTCCAAAGTACTCCCATTTGTTGAAATATAGCTTTTCTTTGCCATTCCTCTTCCAATTTAAATCTAATCTGCAACAATACATCAAAACATGATATTAGTAAAATTTATTTAATTTAAATACGACAGATTTAATTAAATCTGAAAGGTTTTCTGAAGTTATTAGAGGGCAATTTCAATTTATAATTGGCAAGAACTATTTTTCAATTTATCCATAAGTTATTAGATGGCAATTTCAATTTATAATTGGCAAGACCATGCAATATTAGAAGTCATTTTCAAAACATATTAGAGTCAGAATGTTAAATAATAGATGCCTGCTTCATACCAGAACCGACTTCCACAAAACTTCTTTTAAGTCATCACTAATATTCCTCCAATCATCAATGGTGTATGGAACCTGCTCCCGCACAAGCGGTCCAAGAAAAGAGGATAAATATACCGACCCTTGCCCTACTGGTATACCTAGATCATTGAACTCAACTTCAATTCAATCCTGACTGCATGACGGGAGTCTTTTTGCTTTTGCTGGACCTCTACCGCCTCTTTTCCGAGATGTACTTCCGATTTCAGCTTCACTTTGTTTCCCAATTTCCAGCTCGGCATCAGCAGTTTGTTCAGGACGGGTTTCATTTTCTGAGCGGAGTCCTTCATTCGGGTCAGAGGGGATATCATCTAGTGGTTGTTCGTCTTCTTCATTGTGAACAGTGGCTTGCTTCTTAGCATTGTCTGGTTGTTCTTCTATTTCATTTATACTAGCTGGAACTTTACGTTTTCGCTTTGACTGTTTGTTCTTACCTTTGACTGCTTGTTCTTCAGCCTTTCTCTGCAAGCGCGTACGTACAGATGTTGTAGACATATTTTTCTACAAGTGACAGAAAACACAGTATAAACCAATAAGCACATGTAAACAATAAGCAGCGATAAATATTAACAAACAACACTTAAATATCATCAACATGTAGCTGAAAAGAGATGTGGCAGTTTGCAAACCAAACAAGCAGGCCTAAAAGCCTTGAGATGATGAACAGATTTGTAATTTTATGAGAAAATGTACATGTAATGCAAACAGAATTGATAAGAACACTACTCATTATCAAGCAATATATGCAAACAGAATTGATAAGAACATATAATGCTTTGTCTCTGGAAGTATACAAAGATCAAAACACAAAGAACAAAAATTGAATGGTACATGCATTTGCAATGGATTAGAAAATTAAATGGTACAATCACTAAAGAAAATCAATACAAGTTCAATGAAATTTCCAAATAGCCCGGATTTAATATATAAGTTCAACCATCACTAAAGCAAATGAACAACTATGCTCAAGTAGAACGTATAATCTACTCAATTATGCCCTCGCAATCCTCTCTAACATAGCAAACATCTTCATCATCCGCTTCAGTTATTTCATCTTCCACCACTTGAATATCTTCCTCGATGCAATCGTGCTCCTCTATATCATTAAAACTTCTTGATGGTGCTTTCATTACAACGTACCAATTAGAAACATCGTTCTCTCTTGAATAAAATACTTGTTTTGCTTGAGATGCAAGTATGTATGGGTCTCGTGAAAATGATGCTTGATGTAAATTAACAAGAGTGAACCCATCATCATCAACTTCTACTCCATTTCCTTTATACGTCCAACGACACTTGAAAACTGGAATATAAAACAAATGATAATCTAATAGAATTATATTTATCAATATTCCATAATAAGTGACCACATCAACCACTTGGGACATATCTTTAGCACTTGCTCTATACATTGTAGTTGCATCAAAAATCACCCCACAATTCTGAGTTTCTCTACCTAAATCTTTTACATGAAAACGTTGTGTTGAATATGCGCTTATATGATTTTTGTTTGATGATAATAAACATATATACATTCGTTTAAATGTATTTGTTAATATACTATTTTATTTTTCACAGATTAAATAAATATTTGCTGAATAAAATAAATAACACGGAATTTGAATTCAAACAGAATATTTTATTCAAACAAATATTCATTACAATTTTGAATAGTATACAAATTCAAGCTCTCACTATTCACATATACAACTTTGATTTCAATTACATCACAATTTCATATTTACAAATGTCCTCACTACATATCGCTCATTCACTCATATTTTATCTTCAACTTCATTCCAGTTTGAATCCAGCATCTGAGCAATCTGCAAAAATATTCTCTAACGCAGTAAAATTGAATAAGAAATATTTTTGCAATATAAAATGAAATATGATTTTTGAAAATATTATTTGCCTCAGTTATTTGGGTTGTTCATCATCATTTAAATTTGAATTCATCATACACGAACAGCTTGTGACATACACAGTGTATCACTGTATATGCCACAAGGCCGTGCACACCGATATACACTTGATAATGCTACAGGGACAAGTGAGCACATGTTAAACCCAAATTAAAAAGACGGGTTCAACTCAGGTGCAACATAAATAAAATCTCGACTTCGGCACAAGGTCAAACCCGAGTTGTGAAACTGGATTCAACTCAAGTGATACAAGTTCGAACAATGCTCAGTGCACAGCCAACAGATGTCACCAAAAACCAAACAAGGGACAGGCTAACAGGTGCAAACAAAAGACACAGTGCAGACTCGACAATGTTCGCAAATGCATATTCAAATGCCCATACTACATGAAATACATGGAGACAAAGCAACTGCCACAAGACGACAATGCAGTATACATGAATACAATTACAGGTACAAGTCCAAATACAATAGTGTGTAGCAACAGTCACTAGTGAACATGTCACAGTGAAAGACCAAGACTACAAATGTGCAGTCAAATGAACAGAGGCTACAAAGAATGGCAAGACACAAGACATGGGGGCACTGGACTACAGCTCGACCAAATGGCCAACATGATCAAGAAATATAACATGCAGTTTGCTGTGATACGAGCTCAAGACAGTACAACTACAACTCGATGCAACTGACAGCAAACACGAATGGAATGCAACAGTGATGTTCAACATCATCAGAGACAGGTACAAAGACAAATGAAGCATATACGTATACAAGTCAATATGCATTCATGAATGCAAATACCACTAATCCAGACTGCATGGTGAACCAACTACACAAATTGCAATTCGAACTAACATGACAGCAAACAAATACAAGGCAACATGTACAACAAGTCCAATGAACAAAGAACCCAAGAACAAGCAGCAGTGTGCAACTCGTTATCAAATGAAGACTCATGAACAACCTGAACCAAACCCAGTACATCTAAATCAAACCAGAGTGCTTCAGTGTACAGTGAGCCCGAGCACAAGTGACCCATGGAAAGGAGACTACAACAGGGAACACATGCCACAAGACCATTCAACAAACTCAGTAAACATATATGCACAGGTACAAACAACAGTGAGCACACTCATATGAACAAATACAATAATAATGCAGTAAAGCATGTTCATGGAAAACAGCAAATACAAACTGCTACAACACCAAGTAAAGGACACAGCAGTATACAAGTACAAGCCACAATATCAAAGCCGTGATCAAAACAATTTCAAGATGAACAAGTCAAGGCCGAAGCAGTAGCAATCAAGAACCCGATCAAGTCAAAGCCATAGTCAACAACGTGATGACCAGGGAGTTGAAATTCAAAACCGTGAATGTCAAGTAATCGAAGTATATACGTTTATGAACAAGTCAATACAATCTCAATCATCAAAGTGAAATCAAGCGGCCAAAGCACAGTGAAGACAAATTCAAACAAAATCTGAACGAACGCAAAAATAGGATTTTGAATCCTATATAAAATGCCCCAATCATCATCGGCATTATGATAAGAGTTCGAATACGAAAATTGAAAGGTAACAAAGCATAAATTCTTACCAGAAGGAAGAATCGAACTCGGTAAAAATTGAAGGAGCTGTGAAGCAAAGAGAATAGAGCATCGATCATCAAGCAATCACGACGAAAAATCCACCTGATCGAAGTAATTAAAGTCGGCTTCTTCAATTCTACACAAAGCCCTAATTTTTTAAAAGGAAGAAGAACGAACAAAGAAACATCTGCCGCCATTACGAACGAGGAAATAAAAAGAGACGGGCTGAATTACTAAAGAGGGCCGGCCTTATTCCTCTAAAAAGAATTCTATTTTATTAAGGGATTTTAAATTAGGGTTTTGTATTTTAAATTGTTTTTAATTTGTAATTTTCTTCTTTTAAACCGTTTAATTTCTAGTCGTGTGACTAGGGGACAAGCTACGTGGCGTAGCTTGAGAATTCGCAACTCAGTGGCTGAGTTATGGCAGGGTTTTGAGCGTAGAGTTAGATTAGTCAATAGCGGGTATAGCGAGTTTACGTGTGTAAGCGAGTGACTATCTAATTTCTAGTAGAAACCTTGGGGGCAGCACGTAGGCAGGGTTTTGCCGAAGCTGGGTAAATTCTGTGTCGTTCTATTTCTGCATTTATTATTCTGCTATTATCTGTGCTGCTATTGTTCTGTGATCTGTGTTGAGATTATTTTATAAGCTTCCGCGATTAATTTTTATAATTAACACTATCACCCTATTCACCCCCCCCTCTAGGGTGAAATCGATCCTACAAGTGGTATCAGAGCTAGGAACAAAAGCCGTTTTTGTTTTTTAATTTTTTTTACAAAAATCAATTTTTGTTTTAATTCGTGTTTTAAAAATTGGTTTTTGTTTTAAAATTTTGAATTTTTGAAATGGCTTCTTTTATTAATACTTTTGTTGAGGGTCGCTCCAATATTATTCCTTCTATTTTCAATGGAACAGATTTTTTGAATTGGAAATTAAAAATGGAATTTTATTTAAAATCTGTTAATATTAAATGTTGGGATATTATTGAAAACGGGTGTGATATAACAGATAAGAAAATTATCTCGATTAATGCTCTTGCTATGCATATATTATATTCTCATATTAATCAAGATAATTTTAATTTCATCTCTCATTGTGAAAATGCACAGGAAATCTGGAATACTTTAATTGTAATATATGGTGCAACAGTCAACAGCAATGAGAAGTCCTCCACAACCGAATCAGTTGTTAACAGGATTTGTAAAAAGCAGTTGTGATGAGGACGATGATGATGGAGCAGCTGAGCTGGCGTTAATAATGAAGAAATTCAAAAGATGGAACCACAAATATGGAAATCCAGCTCTAAATCAAGAATTAAAAAGCAGAATAATCAAAGTACTAGACAACTCGGAAGAACACGGGATCATTTGCAACAAACCCTGTGGTATCAAGCCCAATTATCCCCGATTTCAACGCGATTTTGAAAAGAAATCAAAACGGTGTTTTGCAGCCACGTGGAATAAAAGCGATAGCAGTGAGAGTGAGAAAGCAGATATGTGCCTTCATGGAAATATAACCGATAGCGACGATGACGAGCCAAGCGAGGTATCAAAACTTACTCACTCTGAATTACTTATTTATTTCCACGAAGTAAATGGCTGTTTTGAACGACTTAGGGAGAAATATGCTAAACTTGAATCGCAAAAAGTTACTTTGATAGAATTAAATAAACAACTTGACCAATTAGTTAAAACCTATCAAAGTAGGATCCCTAAGTGTGATAAGTGTCCAACATTTGAAAACGAAATTAAAAAATCAGAAATCAATATAAAATCACTTGAAAATGAAATTCTGATTTTAAAAGAGAATGAAAATACTAGGAGAGAAAATTCTATCAAAAAGTGCACACAATTATTGAACGAAAATGAATCTCTCAAAACACAAGTCCAACAATTGTCAACGACTTTAGATAAATTTTTCAAAAGTGAAAAATCGTTGAATATGCTATTAGGAAAGCAAACTGTTAATACGGTTAGACAAGGACTTGGATATAATTGTTCGAAAATTGTTGAAAGCAATATTAGTCAAGCTAAATCCATGTGCACAATTTGTAGAAAATATGGACACAATCACAATAATTGTTGGTATAGACCCAAACATGTGAAAACTATACCGATTTGGGTTCCAAAAGGCACAAATATAAAATCTTTCAAAGTTAAACAAATTTGGGTGCCGAAGGGAACAATTATAAATAGTTTTGGGTCTTCACAAAATTATTTTTCTAAATATTCAGCCACTAACAATCATGGCCCTATAAAAACAAATAGGTCACATAAATCATTTTCCGTGTAGGTGTGGTGGCAGGCTAAGGAACAACAATAGTGTTCTCTGGATTTTTGGCTGTTCCAGAAACACAACGGGCGACAAAGCAAAGTTCCTAAGCCTAGTATAAAGGTGACAGAATCACAATGGACAATGACGAAAAATATCGTAAAGGTAAAACAGGTAATGGTATGTTTTAAACGATATATTAAATGTGATAATCTGCACCGTATTTTGAATTAAATCAGCCAATATTGAGATGATGAAAAGATAATGATTCTGACTTATTCAAAATAGTTGGCCAAATTATATTCTTTTTCCAAAAACACTATAATAATTTCTAGATTCTTTGAATTACTTCATGAATATCAGTTTGGATTAAAAATAGTGTTTTGTTGGATGATAATACATTTGGTTATAATATGGCTAACTCTATATTCACGTTTTTGATTATTTACACGACTTCATTTCAAATTCAAAAGAATGTCATTTAAAATGCTGTTAAAATTAAGTTTGAAATTTTTGGTGCACACTTCATGGTTTGGTCAATCAAATACAATTAATGATGATTTTGAGTGAAAGAGAAATTCAGATGCAGATTACACTGGTAATCTAGTTGATAGAAAAATTACTAGTTGAACGTGATTTTTGAGACATTTAGTAACTGCATCGTTTTTCAAAGAAAATATCTGCATATTCTTCATTTCAAATAATTTTCAAATAGCAGAAAATTTTCTTTTAAAACCCCCTGGAGAAAATCATTTTTGACCATAGTTTCAGATTAGTCATTTTTGAAAAATTAATTTCATAATTATTTTTGAATTTGATTTTAAATGACTATTTTGACTAATCTGACTCCCTAATGTTTATCGAAAAGAAAAATAGTGATTGAAAAAGTGATGAGTGTTAATTTGATCAAATATTATGACTCGAGATGGTATAATTAATAAATTTCTTTAGAAATTTAAACAAGAATTATAAAACTGTTTGTTGGTAAAAATTCCATGACCATCTCTATATCTATCATATTTCTAACGATCATCACTCATCAAAATTCTATATAGTTTGTCGATGTGTGGTATTTTAAACAGGAATCGTTCGTTTTTCATTTTCACATTTTAAAAATAATAATAATAATAATAATAAATAAATAAATACCAAAGTATTCACTCTCATTTAAAAGTCCTCACGGTTATGCATGGGTGAATTACTTGGAATTTGTTATGTGCTTCCATGCTCATTTAAAAGTCCTCACGGTTATGCAGTTATGGAACGCATATCAAAAGTTGATTTTTTTATATATAAACAAGTTGATTCTAATCCCATTTAAAAGTCCTCACGGTTATGCGTGGTTAGAAGATACTTGAATTCTTTTTTTTAAAATAAAATTGGAATACTACTAATCTCATTTAAAAGTCCTAACGGTTATGCATGGTTAGTAGATATTCAAATTCCTGATATAAAAATGCCACAAATAGACACAACTGTATGGTTTTATATGATGACATCATTTCCATCATTCTAAAAGTGGAACATGCGCCTAACGAAATATTTATGATTTTTGTTTGACTTTTTATTGAAATTTAATATTTATATTCAATTGATTTTTAATGTTGGATTGATATCGACTACTTTATCTCTATTTTCTCTAACACTATTATTCTTTTGCTGATAACAAAAGGGGGAGAGAAAAGTTAAGATTTTGTCAAACAAAATCAAGCAAAGGTCAAATAATTTTCCATTTTGCATCTTGACTCATTTGCATATTTTATTTGTATGCATATATGTAGGGGGAGCTTTGTGTAGAGAGGAAGCATTTAAATAGGGGGAGTAATTAGAGCGTATCAATAATCAAATACAATTAACGTATTCAAAATCTTAAATATATGTTTGTTATCATAAAAAGGGGGAGATTGTTGAATATGCGCTTATATGATTTTTGTTTGATGATAATAAACATATATACATTCGTTTAAATGTATTTGTTAATATACTATTTTATTTTTCACAGATTAAATACATATTTGTTGAATAAAATAAATAACACGGAATTTGAATTCAAACAGAATATTTTATTCAAACAAATATTTATTACAATTTTGATTAGTATACAAATTCAAGTTCTCACTATTCACATATACAACTTTGATTTCAGTTACATCACAATTTCATATTTACAAATGTCCTCACTACATATCGCTCATTCACTCGTATTTTATCTTCAACTTTATTCCAGTTTGAATTCAGCATCTGAGCAATCTGCAAAAATATTCTCTAACGCAGTAAAATTGAAAAAGAAATATTTTTGCAATATAAAATGAAATATGATTTTTGAAAATATTATTTGCCTCAGTTATTTGGGTTGTTCGTCATCATTTAAATTTGGATTCATCATACACGAACAGCTTGTGACATACACAGTGTATCACTGTATATGCCACAAGGCCGTGCACACCGATATACACTTGATAATGCTACAGGGACAGGTGAGCACAGGTCAAACCCAAATTAAAAAGACGGGTTCAACTCAGGTGCAACATAAATAAAATCTCGACTTCGGCACAAGGTCAAACCCGAGTTGTGAAACTGGATTCAACTCAAGTGATACAAGTTCGAACAATGCTCAATGCACAGCCAACAGATGTCAACAAAAACCAAACAAGGGACAGGCTAACAGGTGCAAACAAAAGACACAGTGCAGACTCGACAATGTTCACAAATGCATATTCAAATGCCCATACTACATGAAATACATGGAGACAAAGCAACTGCCACAAGACGACAATGCAGTATACATGAATACAATTACAGGTACAAGTCCAAATACAACAGTGTGTAGCAATAGTCACTAGTGAACATGTCAAAGTGAAAGACCAAGACTACAAATGTGCAGTCAAATGAACAGAGGCAACAAAGAATGGCAAGACACAAGACATGGGGGCACTGGACTACAGCTCGACCAAATGGCCAACATGATCAAGAAATATAACATGCAGTTTGCTGTGATACGAGCTCAAGACAGTACAACTACAACTCGATGCAACTGACAGCAAACACAAATGGAATGCAATAGTGAAGTTCAACATCATCAGAGACAGGTACAAAGACAAATGAAGCATATACGTATACAAGTCAATATGCATTCATGAATGCAAATACCACTAATCCAGACTGCATGGTGAACCAACTACACAAATTGCAATTCGAACTAACATGACAGCAAACAAATACAAGGCAACATGTACAACAAGTCCAATGAACAAAGAACCCAAGAACAAGCAGCAGTGTGCAACTCGATATCAAATGAAGACTCATGAACAACCTGAACCAAACCCAGTACATCTAAATCAAACCAGAGTGCTTCAGTGTACAGTGAGCCCGAGCACAAGTGACCCATGGAAAGGAGACTACAACAGGGAACACATGCCACAAGACCATTCAACAAACTCAGTAAACATATATGCACAGGTACAAACAACAGTGAGCACACTCATATGAACAAATACAATAATAATGCAGTGAAGCATGTTCATGGAAAACAGCAAATACAAACTGCTACAACACCAAGTAAAGGACACAGCAGTATACAAGTACAAGCCACAATATCAAAGCCGTGATCAAAACAATTTCAAGATGAATAAGTCAAGGCCGAAGCAGTAGCAATCAAGAAGCCGATCAAGTCAAAGCCATAGTCAACAACGTGATGACCAAGGAGTTGAAATTCAAAACCATGAATGCCAAGTAATCAAAGTATATACGTTTATGAACAAGTCAATACAATCTCAATCATCAACGTGAAATCAAGCGGCCAAAGCACAGTGAAGACAAATTCAAACAAAATCTGAACGAACGCAAAAATAGGATTTTGAATCCTATATAAAATGCCCCAATCATCATCGGCATTATGACAAGAGTTCGAATACGAAAATTGAAAGGTAACAAAGCATAAATTCTTACCAGAAGGAAGAATCGAACTCGGTAAAAATTGAAGGAGCCGTGAAGCAAAGAGAATAGAGCATCGATCATCAAGCAATCACGACGAAAAATCCACCTGATCGAAGTAATTAAAGTCGGCTTCTTCAATTCTACACAAAGCCCTAATTTTTTAAAAGGAAGAAGAACAAACAAAGAAACATCGGCCGCCATTACGAACGAGGAAATAAAAAGAGACGGGCTGAATTACTAAAGAGGGCCGGCCTTATTCCTCTAAAAAGAATTCTATTTTATTAAGGGATTTTAAATTAGGGTTTTGTATTTTAAATTGTTTTTAATTTGTAATTTTCTTCTTTTAAACCGTTTAATTTCTAGACTAGAGGACAAGCTATGTGGCGTAGCTTGAGAATTCGCAACTCAGTGGCTGAGTTGTGGCAGGGTTTTGAGCGTAGAATTAGATTAGTCAATAGCGGATATAGCGAGTTTACGTGTGTAAGCGAGGGACTATCTAATTTCTAGTAGAAACCTTGGGGGCAGCACGTAGGCAGGGTTTTGCCGAAGCTGGGTAAATTCTGTGTCGTTCTATTTCTGCTATTATCTGTGCTGCTATTGTTCTGTGATCTGTGTTGAGATTATTTTATAAGCTTCCGCGATTAATTTTTATAATTAACACTATCACCCTATTCACCCCCCCTCTAGGGTGAAATCGATCCTACACGTTGCTCGTTGATGATATATCCTTTGAAAGACATGGCATCATCCTTCGGACCATAAGCAATCCATTTTAACATGTCATTATGATCCTTGGAGGTAATAGGTATCTACAACAAATTTCATTTAGCATGTAAATTTATATAGTAATATTGATAGTTGAATGAGAATATATTTGAAATCTAACTAACCTTCCTTTTAATCCAATCGAAAAAACTTTTTGTATGTGTTTCCCAAAGTAAGGTCGCATTTTTTGTCATGCGTTGGTCTGAATTTTCTAATTCCTCCAAATGCAAACTAGTATTGAACAATTGATTATAAGTTATATATATCATTGCGAACACATCAAAATATTTAAAACAATATAACATAAACTTACTCTATAAATGGTTCCACCACGGCCATATTCATTAACACAGCTAAATGAGCACTTTCTTTCTCATTAACTGGCAATTTAATTGTCTTCGATACTGAAATTGGACGTCCCTCTAATATTCTACTACTTTCATAATCTTCATTTCGAGCTCCTTTCTCCTCTATATGTCTTGATTTCTTCAAAAATTCATTGAAAAACAACATGCATTCTGTTGCAAGATACGATTCTGCAATACATCCCTCTGATCGTGCATAGTTTCTGACATAATCTTTGAGTGTCTTCATATATCTTTCGAATGGGTACATCCATCGAAAATGAATAGGTCCACACATTTGTGCTTCTTTTCCAAGATGAATGGATAAGTGTATCATTATATCAAAGAAAGATGGTGGAAAAAAATTTCAAGCTCACATAAAACGTCAATAATTTCAACATTGATTTGTTCTACCTTCTCTCTATCAAGAACACGTTGACATAATTTGTTGAAAAAAGAACATAAGCGAATTTTCGCTTTTCTTGCCTTCTTTGCCATGAACCCTCTCGATGCTACTGGCAATAAATGTTGCATTAATACATGGTAATCATGTGACTTCAATCCACTAATTTTGCAATCCGACAACGAAATCCGATTTTTTAAATTTGAACAGTAGCCATCCGGTCCTTTGAAATCATACAGTCTTTTGCAAAATATTTTTCTCTCGGATTTTGACAACATATATGGAGCCGGTGGAAGATATGTTTTATTCCCACGAGGTTGTGTATGAAGCTCACTTCGAATTCCCCAATCCTCTATATCCTTTCTACAGTTGGTTCCATCTTTGGATTTATTTCCATGCAACATTGTGCCCAATAGGCTTTCACCAATGTTCTTCTCCACATGCATCACATCTAAATTGTGACGTAATGGAAGTTCCTATGAAAACCAAAACAATAATGCATTATTGGGTTTTTCTTGTATTAAAACAATGAAAAATAAATAAATTAACCACTAACCTCCCAATAAGGCAATCAAAGAAAATTGATCGTTTTTTCCACCTTGATAGCTCTACTTCTGTAGAACTGTTAGTAGCATCATATTCATCTTCTTTATCATAGACATGCTTTCTCTTCTTACTTTTCTCCTCTATTACTTTTCCAAAATCATTTGGATAATCCTTCAATAATGCATAGATGTTTCTCCCAGAAAGCATTCTAGGAGCACCATCTGTCTCTACGGTATTATCAAACAATGCCTTTTGTTTCCTCCGTGAATCTGAAGGAGGTAGAAATCTTCTATGACCCATGTAGGCGAACTTTCGACTATGTTTCAACCAACGAGAATGGGTATTGACACCACATGATGGGCAAGCTTTTTGCCCTTTCACACGACATCCAGCAAGATTTCCATAAGCCGGAAAATCATTAATCGTCCATAACAAAATTGCATTCAGTTTAAATAAAGTTTTACTAAATGCATCATAAGCAGTAACTCCATTAGACCATAAGTGATGCAAGTCTTCCACCAAAGGTGCCAAATATACATCAATATCATTCCCGGGTTGCTTCGGGCCTGGAATAAGTAAAGTTAACATAATATTTTCTTTCTTCATACATAACATAGGCGAGAGATTGTATGTCACAAGCATTATCGGCCAGCCACTATATTTCGAACTCAACATGGAAAATGGATTGAATCCATCTGTAGCAAGACCAAGCCTAAGATTGCGTGGATCAGATGAAAAAGATTTATACTTTTCGTCCACCATTTTCCATGTCATAGAATCCACGGGATGACGCATTTTTCCATCGTTACTTTTATTATTAAAATGCCATCTTAATTCTTCAGCCATCTTTTGAGATCTATACATTCGTCTAAACCTCGGAATAATTGGGAAATATCTCAATACTTTAACTGGAACACCTTGTATAACCTCTTCAATATCTTGATTTTTCTTCCATCTCGAGGAACCACATTTTGGAAAACTTTCTAAATTTTTGTATTCTTTTCTGAAAAGGCAACAATCATTCTCACAAGCATGTATCTTTTCAAAACCCATGTCGAATGCTTTAAGAAATTTCTTGACTTCATATAAGGTTTTGGGAAGCACGTTATCCTTCGGCAGAAATAGATGTTGCACAGCTAAAAGCTTATCAAAACCACTATCGGACAAGCCAGTCTCGCATTTAAGATTATACAAGACGGTGATGGCAGATAATTTTGTGTGATCTGTGCAACCAGGATATAATGGAGTTTCTGCATCTTCCAAGTTCTTGACTAACTCATCCTCTTTTCTTCGAGAATCAACATCGTCTTTATCATCATCAAAAAAATCTTGATTCAAAAAATCTTCATCTTCATAGTGAATCATCTTGAATAGTTCATATACGTCAAACGTATTTGTTTTATTCTCTACATTTATCTCTTCACCATGGTTAAACCATACACCGTCAATGTATTTAGGATCCATTCCTTTTATAATTAAATGTTCAACGATGATTTGGTCATCATGACGACTAAGATTCCGACAATCCTTGCAAGGGCATAAAATTTTTTCTACACTTCTTACATTCCTCTTTGCAGCATGTACGAAATTCATTGCTCCTTGTCGGTATTCTATACTAGTTCTATGAAAAAAGTAAAAAAAAAGTGAGCTTTAGTATTAGATTATATGTTCTAATTCTCAAAATACATATTAAGTTAATCATGGTTTTATCACCTGTTTAAAAAACCCAGCCTTTTTCCATTATCGACATTTGAAGGCAAATAAGTTTCCAATCTTTGACGTATAAATTGGTTATCTGTTGTAATCAAAAAAATAACTAGACGTTGAAGTACAAATACTTGTAGCACTACTGCATATAACCATGGTGGTTTAGTAGACAAAGGCAAAGAATACTTTTCCAAAAATATAAATTTTACACTTATATTTTGCATTTAACCTCAGATTTACATGTATTTATAATTAATCCATGCATAACACCACACTCCTACCCACACATAACTGACCAAGTCACAACACTCCAAACTGCTGCATAACAGTTACAGCTATCTGCCCCTCCTTTGTCAATCCATCCACAAACGCTCCACTTCAACAAACAACATTCCAGTCACTCCACTTCAACAAAACTTTTGCAAATCTCTGCACTTCACCATTACACACAGACCACTGACCAAACTTCCTCCCACCTATCACCAACAAACGCCGGTGCATTTCCGCTGCCACACATTGCTACAACTTTCAAAAAACGCAGCAACCTCTCATCACCATACTATTGAATCCTCCTATTTTACCACTTCTCACAACATTGTTTAATTCAACCACTTCCATAAATATACTTCAACACTGCAATCACTCCCCCACTCCACTGTTAAACAATTCATTCACTCCTCACAACACAGTTTCATACCAGCCTATAACAATACCCACTTTCATCTCATACACACCACATTCATTCATATCACCAAAGACAATATCCACTTGCCTACATTCCTGTAGCCTGCTTCAATAACCATTCTACAACCTACTGACTACTGCACCGATACAACCTCAACCTCCTCTCAGCAAGCAACCATTAATTCACTGAACCACTTCAACAGAACATTCATATACTCAAAGAAATCAAAGCAGATATCCCAATAGATCATTGCAATTAGGGTTAAATCAACCATTTCAGTAATAGTTTAGGAAAAAATACGAAAATAAGATGCATTCAAATTCATATAAAAGCCAAATAGAATCACAAAGTCGATTTAACAAATTCATACCTAAATATACCTAATCGATTTAAAAGATTCATACCTAATTATACCTAGATCTGCTGGCTGCCGCGACTCGATGTTGAGTAAGGGGGAAACGACGGAGTTGACGATGATACTTGAGTGCGATGAAAATTTAACACGATTAAAAGGGGAAATTTTTTTCTGAAGAAGAAAGCAAATTAGGGACGAGAATTTTGTTAAGTACGAAAGTAAAATGATAGGTTACGTTTATTTAGTTCGCGCGAACTCTTTTTTATAGAAGCGGGAAACGTGAATTATTTTTTGCCACGTTTATATTATTTGGTAATCTATTTTTTGTTGCATTTACAATAAAACGCCACTGATTTTTGCAACTATAAATGGTTTTTCTTGTAGTGATATTTTATAAAAGAAGTTTAAAGGAATTTAAAACCAAATTAATTTTTAAATTCAAATAAATTTAAAAAATGCACTTTAACATCCAAGTTGTTGAAATAATTAAATTTTAAAACTTATTTGTTTGAAAACCCAGATTCACTCTTGAATTCCAGATTTAACTCTGATTTAAAACTTGTTTTAAATCTCTACTTTACAATTTAACTTCAGTTTTAAATATCACTTTCATTTCTTTCCAATTCATTCTTATTTTTATTATATAATTATTTCACTTTCAAAATTCACCCTTATATTCCTTTCAAAAATCCAATTTTATATATTTCGATAACTCAGGGTACCGAAATATTCAAGCAAACCACAGCATTCAATATTCCAGTTACTAATAATATCCATCACAGAATATCAATCACTCCAATATATACTATATATTACTGTATAATATAGCACATCAATTCGATTCAACCATTCAACCAATCATTTAAATTTAACCATTTAAATTCGAATAAAATCCCAGTTGAGTGAGGTTAACTCACCTTTTATTTTGGTTTTGCGATCCATTCCCATCATAATTAATTTCTCCACAATTGGAGCTTGTAAAAGCATTAGATGATTTTATTAATATTCTAATTGGTCGAACAATCAATTATTATTATTTTAATCCAAACCAAAATTTTTAGTTTTAACTTAATTTTCCTTTTAATAAAATATTTTTATCAACTAAATAGCTAAATAAGCTTATTAAATAAATCAATAACCCTAAATACATATTTTTAAAATACCCGGTCGGTTAAAAGATGTGAATTTGTATTTTTATTTTCCTTTGAAATTATATATATATATAAATATACTTATAAAAATATTCTTTATAGATTTTCAAAAATCTAATTATATAAATGCCCATTTTGTAAATAAATTACTTAACATTCCAAAAATCAAACAATTTATTCACAATTCTTTTATCTTACTGTAAAATTATATACATATATCTAGATACATTTAATTTAATTTAAAATCAAATTATCAAATACCTCACTGTTAATTAACTTCCTTCTATTGTATATATACGTATAATTTAAAGTAACAGAAATCAAGAAAAGAGGAAAAGACCGAAGATACCTCACGCCATCGCCATGCTCGAGCCATTATCGTGCTCGAACTCCCCTCGCGACCAAAAACCTAGCTGTAGCGCCATCATGATACTGCCACACTGCCAACGCCTCTATTATAGCGTAAAACCAAACTCTAGCCTTGACCTGCCTTGCAGCCAACATGGATCAAATCTTGAGCTCGAGCAACCTAATGCAATCGCCCAAATCAATCGCCTACCACCTAGCCATGCGAGCCCCTCCACGACATCGCCCAGCACCCAACGAACTCGCGACAACCAACACTAGCGTAATGACCTCGAGACGGCTCTCCTACCCACGATTTGAACTCGAGTCATCTTGGATGAACGCGACTCGTCGATCCCATAGTTTGTTCGATCAAGCACGAAGATAAAAGGAGGATTCGATTTTTGATTTCATGTGGCTGTTGATTTTGATTTTGATTTTTTTTTTTATAAAATGAGTTCGACCATTTTTTTTCGATTTAAGTTTAATGAGCCGCTCCAGGAGAAGCAACGCAACATATAATTGAAGTGGGTAGGCTAGCGTACAGGTTAAGCCTAAGGAGGGCAGGTCGGTAGATGTTGACTTTATAAATTATTTTTTATTTTATAACCAAAATATCTCGTATTGTAATAACCTTGAATTAAATTCAATTAGATTATTCTAAGCATTATCAGATCGTACGACCAAACGGTAACTGTAAATGTTATGAAATTTGAAATCCGATAATAATACACTATTACGGATCAGATGAAACTAGTTTCGTCGAATTTCGAGACTGTGCCTCAGAAGGCTATTTTTAAATTCAATTTAAATGATATAAATTAAAAACTGAACAAAACACTTCCAAATTCAATTTTAACCCTTTTACTATCTTCAGTATTATTAATATAAATTTTACAAGCCTTCAAATTATATTTTAACAGGCTTAAAACTGAAGATTTAAAATTTACCCAAATTCAAATTATTAAATTCAATCGCCAAATTCAAACTGATATTTGAAATCCAAGCTAAACTATCTTGCAAATATTTAAAATAAATTAAACATTCCAATTTCAAATGCTCATAAATTCCGGACCGTTATCCTCTAATTCAATTTGTACATCAGCAAACCTTTAATAATCAATAAAAGAAAACCTTGTTTACCGACTTCAAAATAGCGTTGATGAGGCGTTGGTAAGCAATTTAACGACGCCATTTAAGGTGTCGGTAGAAAAAGTGTCGGCAAATTTTTATCGATGCCTTGTCCACGTCTTCTGTAGGGTGCTTACCAACGCTTAAGACTGACGCTTTTGCTGATGCCATTTCGACACCTTGTCGACATCCTATTTCCAACGCCCATTCTACGACACGCCAATGCTCGTAGAAATTATTTTCTGACGCTATGCTGGTACCTTATCGACACCTTATCAATTGCATATTATAGTGCTACAATTCGATTTTCTATCACTATACGGGCGCCATATCGACGCCTTTCCAGCGCTATATTAAAATGCAAAAATTGGATTTTCTGACTCCCTACCGATGCCTTCCCGACGCATCTACTGAAGCACTTTTGCATTATTTCTGCTGGATTTCTTGTTTTGGTTACAAATTCATATATATATTTGATATATAATCATACTAATATAACACAACAATATCATAAATTCATATATTCCAAATATTATTCAACATTTTAAAGCGACGTATATTATCAAATCATATCACCCAACATTAAAAATATCTAATGAGCATAAATGTTTACATATATACAAACATAAATATACATGTGTAAATGTAAATATTTAACCAAATGTCTACATACATACAAAAAACGTTCAACATAAAATATATCCAACTAGTGCAAACTATAAATCGAAAAATATCCAACCAACACAAATACTAACTACCCTCGAACTCTTCCTACCATTACCATCATCATCATCAAAAGAAATTTCATCATTCGAAAACCATCACATAAATGCATCGGTAAGCTTGCCGAGCTTCTTCTCCAACTTACTACAATGTGACTTTAACCATCTGTTTTCTTTTTCTACATCAGCATTAAATGTTGCACTTCTATCTAATAATGATCTCTACATTTTAACTAAATTTGTTTGTTAATAGTAAGTAAATTTTTATTTCAACTATTGTATTTGTGTATTTAACAAAATCTATATTTTAACTAAAATAAACCTGTTTAATTTATTGAAACAAAAGTTATAATTTAATTATATAATTATATAATTTATTGGGTGATTGTAACAACCCGTAATTTGGTGTTAATTATTTAATTAATTACTTAATCGATTAATTAGGCTTCTAAAATGAAATTTGTGCAAGTGATGGAATTTGACCTTGAAACTTGCACTATTGCATTCGTGGTGAAATTATGAGCAACTTTTATGTTAGGAGTTTTGCGATCAGAGTGTAAACGAAAAGGTTACAAATGAAAAACAAAATCAAAAATAATTCTAATAGAACAAATTAACGTTTATATATTAATTATCAAGAGCATAGGCCAACCTGCATATACGAGCGGCCGGCCCCTACGAAAAGAGTGGTCGGCCGTTTCGTGTGTGATGGTTAGGGTTAGCTTAGGTCCAACGATTCAGATAATATATTTCGATCTAATGGTTCTGTTGATTCCAGCGCCTATAAATTCAGACCTAATCCTCCCTTCTCTTTTTATATTTTTCTGGAAGCAGTAGCGAAGCTCCACCATTTCTTATTCTCCACTTTCTTTCTAAATTATAAAAATAAGATATTTATATCTATATTCATACAAATTGGAGAAGAATATAAATCTAATAAAAAGGAGAAGAGAATCAACTATACGCATACTTGAAGTAATTTATATATTTATATTTGTATCTGTTTTCCCTTCCAATCCTAAATCTCTTCTCAGATATGTAATTCTAATGTGTATATATGTACAATCCATACATAATTTTTGGATTAAAAAGGATTTTGTGATGAAATTAAGGTTGTACTTCAGATCTGGAGAGTTGGATAGCTTTTAAAATGTAGGTGGCAAATTTTATTCATTATTTTTAATTTTAAACCTGTTTCGTTGGCATATGTTTTATTTTTATCCTAAATCAGTTTATTGTGAATTATAGGCTTAAATTAGTGTAAAAAACTATTACTTACATTCTTGTTTTATACCTATTTTAAAAAATGTTTACACCAATATCTGAAAATCAGTTTCATAGATTTTAGAATTTGAGTGATGTATATTTTATTCCAGATCTGTACTTGGGTGTAAAATAGGATTTTTGGATTATTGCCTAAATTTGTGTAAAATTGTGGATTTTCCATAGTTACATTTATGGAAAGAATATTGGTTTGACTTTTATAATTTTGCTTACCTTTTCCACTTTTTATTTAGAAAGGCGACGCTTGATTTAATAAGGAATAAAACAAAAAGGGAAGAGATGTGTAAAGTACAGATTTATTCTCCAAATTTTACACTACATATTCCAAATAAAAAGAAATTATCCATTCCTTGTAATTTCAAACGTAATAAATCTTTCCTTTTGTGTTAAATCAATTTATGAAAATCATAATGAAAAATCTTTCTAAGAAATTTAATTCTAGACAAATAAATATGAAAAATATATTCTAGTTACATATTTATGACTAGATTTATTTGATTACGATTAGGTAGTTTTATTAGGCGATTTATACATATTTATTGTGTAACGACCCGATATTTTCAACCATTCGCATCCGCACATGTCGGACTTGAATTGCTCAAAATACCGCGTTGTAAATAAATTTGGCAAATCTCAGAATATACGGTAAATAAATCATCACAGATCGTAGACACAGAGTAAATAGTAATGCAGCGGAAATAAAAGAGATAGTAGTTCATGAAGCTACTATATATATATATATATATATATATGAGATACATCAGAGTTAAACAAGATACAACGGAAGAGTAACAAAATACATCAGGTATAAATCAGAATACATCACTGGAAACACTGGATACAGGAAGCAAAGATAGATGGCTGGATCTTCAAGAAAAACTCTAACTCCGAAGGTGAGTCTTGAATGCTGAATCACTCAGTCTGACTCGAGCGTAAAGCAAAACAGAAAACACTCGAGTCAGGACATAAATACTTATGAACTGTAAATCAACTCAAGTGAACAGTAACAAAAATGCATCAGTAAGTTAAAGGATGCTTGGGATTGCCCATCCTTTAAGGATCCGTTACACTATTTACTATGTAGTAATATTGCGCTATTATAATAATGTCTACAGTAAAATAAACTTACATTAAAATAGCATTGAAGGGTTACCCATATAGCCCCCAACACGTAATAGTCCCAGTAGTCCATCCAATATCAGCATATCTCCAGATCGGGAGACTACCCTAAATATGCAATGGGATGCGGAAGAAAAACAAGCTCATAGTAATGCTCGATATGGTAGGTGACCTCGGCACAACTAGGCAATGCCAGGGTAGATATACCAATTACGCTTCCTGGCTGGTGGTAACACATAGCAGCCACTACTGCCCACCTCAGAACACACACCCAATCAAAATCAGAGGATGACCATCAAATCAACCACAAGATAAGAGTATAATATCGAAGGAATGTGTCTGATCGGAGGAATGACCTCACTTGGCCCGTCGATCGCTCCTGTTTTAGCCACCTTAAGCCAACTCATGGGAGTCGGGTCCACATAATATACCTCAAGGACGTCGCCACCATCCTAATTCATTCTGGAATTTCCACTGCGTACGCAGTTGCTAAAGTGGTTTTCGGAGTTGGCAGAGAGTATGACAACTTTCGATCTCGGTCTCTTTAACAACCAACGTTATTATAACGCCGTGGTCATTTCAAAATAGTTTATACTTCAAAAATCAAATCGTTCCATTTCAAAACTATATTTCTTTCAAAGTAGTTTATACTTCGAAATCAAAACTATTTTTATTTCAAAACTATTCAAACTTATGCAATATCATTTCCATTTCAAACATATATTTACCTTTCAAAGATCATAATACTTTCAAAGTTATAACTCTTTCGAAACCAAAATACTTGAAACCATTATAGTTTGAAAATCATAACAATTCGAAATCATACATTTGAAATCATGAAACATTCCTTTAATTCTTTACATTTTTCAAATTTATTTAATTAAACTCAAATTTGAAATTTCCAATTTAATTCAATTCAAACCATCAGTTTCAATTCAATTCAGTTTCCCAACAACATTTCAAATCTTATAAATTTCAAAAAAAGATTTTATCCACAAAATAAACTATTCAATTTTTATTATATTTCAAAGTTTTAATATCCCACATTTCAAAACTAAGTTTATAATTTCATATATCTCAAATTAACTTCATTATTACTTAGTTTTGAAATATTCATTTCATAAATCCAATACTTTCAAACAAATAACTTCAAATATTCCTTTATCAAATAGATCAAAATCAATTTCATTCCAAATTCACATTCTTTATCAAAATAAAGATTATGTCATTCAAAACCATTTCAAAATCATTTCCTTCCAAATCTCATTATCAAATCAGTATTTGAATTCAAATTCAAATATTCAAACTTAAATATCATTTTTAAATCAAATAAGTCATTCATTAATTATTCCAAATATCATTACAAAACACATTTCAAAAATCCATTCAAAAATTCATTTATCTCATTTCATTTCATTCCATTTGACACATAACCAAATAAACTTTATTTAAATTCAAATTCAATTTAAATTCCTTTAAAATTCAAATTTAAATATTAAAATATATATTCAAACTCCTAAAATTTCACAAACAATCAATTTCAAAAGTCAAATCATTTAACACTTTAAAATACAACTCAAACAGTGTTAAAATCTATAACATTTCAAACATTGTCTAAATATAGCAACGACTGCATTTACAAAGTGTTATCGTAGCTTATAGTTTCCAAAATAGTTTAGTTCAAGAATAACTGCATTTATAAAATGTGGTAACAGATATTTAGTTATTTTCAAACATAGTTAAGTTCAAAACAACAGCATTTTAAATGTGCTTTCATAAAATTATTGCATTTTAGAAATGCTATTAATAAAATTTCAGATTTTATTATAACTTTTCAGAAACATTTAAAACTTCAAATTTTTTGTATTTTAAATTTATAAATCATATTTCTAGGCGTCAAAACTTTACAATTAAATTTTTTAATAATTTTAACATATGATTTATCACAACAAATTTTTTTAAATCAAATATCCAATTTAAAACTCACTTTCATTTATTAAGTCAAAATTCACTATTCATTTACCTATTAAATTTAAACAAAAACTTAACATTTTACTTCCAATATCATTTCAAAACTTTAAATTAAATTTCCATTATTTACATACATTTTAAAATATAATTTAAAGTCAAAATCACAATCACTTCAAATTTACATACTTAAATTCACAATTTCAAGACTTAATATTTAATTTTCTTAAAACCATAAAATATATATTTTTAAATCAAAATTTCATATTTAAAAATACATATCTATATAAAAATCATTTAAAAATATACCACAAGGCCTGTATATAATTTTCTAACCTGGGTCAAGTGATACAGATATATATCATTTCAATCCGTAGTTTAAAAAGAAAACCCGGGTTCTATCATTTCAAAGCCACAATCCCAAGTAAATAAAAATCACTCAGGCCTATCATTTCACCCCATAACGATTTTTCCCTATTCTAAAGTCCATTCGGGTATGTATCATTTCAACCCATAGTGATTCTATTTTAATAGGGAACTTGCAGTGTGATAATATGCATAAACAATATAAACAAGTAAACTAACATGTAAATGTCGCAATATAATGTCACATATCAAATGTCAGGTGATAATTAACAGATTTAACATGGTAAAAACATGGCATAGAATATACGATCATCATCATTTTAACATTTTTAATTTACTAAACACTTGTCATCAATTCACTAATTCATAAGTAAACATGTCAGAGTGAGAAAGACTCACCTTTTCAAGCTGGAGTTAGAAAATCAAACAATATGAATGAATTCCAGAAAAGCACGATATGGCACGACATAACACGACAATGGATTCAAGAGAGAGAGAGAGAGAGCCAATATGATCTTGTAAAAAACACCCAAACAAAACAAAACAACACATGAATATACAACACCAAACAATATTGGACAAATTAAAAAATGAAAGCAATAAAGACAAGATAGCTTAACCTTGCCTTAACCACTCCAATGCTTGACCATAGGGGATCTATTTCTCGGCCATTGATGTGTTTTTGGGTCAGGTATGGGTCCATATGGCTCGGCCTAGTAAGGACATGAAGGGGTTTATGGTGATAGCATGAACATACACAAGTCAAGGCAACTTAGTGGAGTTTTTGTGACATTTCTTGGCTCGACTATGGCAATAGGTGGCTCGGACATACTTTCATAGGTCTGGACAGAGGTCATGCGGCAGACGTAGGTGATGTATATGATGGTGGTGGCGGCTAAGGGGGTGGCCAAAGTGATAGGTGAAGGGTAAGTGAAGAACTAGCTCGTCTAGGCAATGCTTGGAAGGCTTTTTATGCAATTTTGTGGTGCTAACTTCAATGGATTGGCATGGCTTGGACATGGTCAGTGGAGGAGGAGTGTTTTCTGCTGTAGATGGTGGAGATGATGGTGGAGCTGATGGAGGTAGAGGCTAGCCGAGCAAACTTGAAGAGGAACAAAGGCAAAACAAGGAAAAGAGGAGAAAAAGAATGAAGCCATTTGCATGATTTTTTTTCTTTTCTCTTCTCTCATTAAACACGGCTACAGCAAAAAAATGTGTGGTCAAAGCATGAAGAGCCAAAAGGAAAATGAAGAGACAAGTTAGTGAAAAGTCATAGAATATAAAAAGGCTTTTCTCTTTGTTTTCTATTTCTTTTAAATTAAAATAAACAAATGAAATTTTAGTAAATGAAATAAAAAACTGAACAAAGTAAAGTGAAAAAGAAATAAATACATAATTTAAGGAAAAATAGAAAAATAAATAAGAAAATAGCTATTAAATTGAAACTAGAATTAAAAATATAAACAATATACAATAAACATTTGAAAAATTATAACTATACTTTAAAAAATGTTTTAAAAATAATATATATATATATATATATATATATATATATATATATAACATGTCATGTTACACATATATTCAAATTTAGAACAAGATATGACAACAAAAAAATATTATTTATATAAATTAAAATAAACAATTTTGCTAAATAAATCAATTTACACAAAATACTGTAAAAAGCATAACTTTCACAATATAAATCGGATTTCAACGAAAAGAAAAGCAGTATTCTTGAAATTTTATTTATTTCATAATAAACGATAAAATTAAAAAAGTTAAAAAATTTAAAATTTAAATTTAAAAGTCAAAGTTTGACCATATTGACCAAAATTCACATTTTCTAGAAAATATTCAATTTATTCAAGTTTGAAATTCTAATTCACATAAGAATCAAAATTTATATTTAAAATACAAAATTATTCATTTTAAATAAGTAAAAAAGCTTTTAAATCAAGAACTTAAATTAAAATAATTAAAATATCAAATTAAAATAATCACAAAATACAGGGTTGTTACACTCTCCCCCACTCAATACTTTTCGTCCTCGAAATGGAATGAGGTACGGAAAAACACAGAAAAAGATAGAATGAAATTGGATTAAGACAAGATGACAAGAAGATTGAAATTTTACCTGATAACTGTTGTTATAGGTAAGTTTAACAAGGTAGAGATGATCTTCCCAAGATCCTCCAAAATCTAGAACATCAGCATGAAAAAGATCTTCTAGAATCTGATTCACCCTTTCCGCTTGACCGACGGTCTGTGGATGTCAAGTAGTGTTCAGATTCAAAATGAGTACCAAAGATTATCAAAGATTTCTAAACAGACTGGTATAAGCAACACCCTTCCCATTATGTAGCAAGATAAGGGAAATAAGGACAAGTAAAAGATAATTTGAAAAACAAAATAAGATAATAAATTTGAAACCATAAAATTTCAACTTAAATTGAAATTTAAATTTACATAAGTTAAATAAATCTTAACCATCCCTAATTTCATTATCTTATCATCAAGTTATCTTTAACTAACAATGTTAAAAATCATGAATTTGAACAACATCATTTATTATACTCATAATGTACTCAATAAAATTAATTCTTCTTTATTCCTAATTAACATTTAAATTTATTCCTCTCAATATATTTTACCACCTATGTTAAATATATTTACACTTATTATAACTGCTTTAATTTATTCGTAGTTCCTTTAACATCATTTTATATTGTAAATTATTCCATTGTCCCCTTTTTTTATTTACCTCTGTTAATCTTTTTATAACTAAAATTTAAGTGTATAACATTTATTATAACCACTCAAATTTTATTTAGAAAAATCCTTTTTATATCTTTAATAATAGTTGTAATACCTTTGGTGTCACACTTTTTCGGTGTCAGGGCGAACTACCAAAAATGCCCCTAATACCAAATCTTAATATCATTTGAAAATGTGATTTAACAATTAAATTTCTTTTACAAATTCAAAATGTCAATCTACAAATGTTATTTAATCTTAATATCACCTAAAAATAGGATCTAACAAATAATATTCTTTTACAAATTTAAAACATCCATCTAAAAATTCTATCGAATTTTAAGATCACCTAAAAATAGGATCTAACAAATAAATTATTAATTAATAATATAAATAAAAATTCAAACTTAAAAAAAATAGATGTTGCAACTTAGAAATAAAATTCAAACTAACAAAAATGATTTCAACGCAAAAATATGATTAAATATTTATATAAATCATTTTCTTTTGACTGTGCTAAACATATATAATTTGCAGAAAAACAATCACGCATGAAGCGTGTGCCGTAACGCTCGTTGTATATCATCCAATTACATTTTCAACTTCTGTATAATTAATGTAAGTTATATTGGAATGAAATTGTGTATTATACAAATAAAACTTTCCAATTCAATCATTTCAAGCTTGAATATTTATCCAAGTTTTGAAATTATACTTGGAATTATCTTTCAATATACAATTTAGGAATTAAATTTTCGATAAATTCCATACTATTTAGAGATAAATAAATGCACATATACTATATATATATATATATATATATATATCCATTCAAATTTGAATCATATATCAGCATATGTTATAAATCCAGTCTTATTTAAGAAATTCAAATCAATTAAATTTCCCAAAACAAAACAGTAGCAAGACTACAGAATGGTCTCCTCACTTCGAAACTCGAAAATGAATGTCGATGATGTTGCAGTCATCACCGAAGTTATTTTCCAACGACAAAGAGAAGAGCACTAATTTTAAACTTTAAAATTCTTTGGAAAAAAATTTCTATTAGAAAATACTTTAAATAGTATATCCTTTTAAAACCTTAATTACAAGGTTTGAAATCCATCGGAAATTAAATTCTCAAATTCTTGTTTAAATTCATTTTAAATTTCAAAATAAATTTATAACCATGTTTATAGTTCACTTATTTATATATGAAACAAGAGATAACGATATATAAAATCAATTATTGTTTCTTAACAACCAATTCAATAAAAATCCAAAAAAATTTATAATATAGTTACAAAATTTATTTCATTACTAAATTTGAATAACATATTGTGTCAGTTTGCTCTGTTCAAGTGTTTTGGAAATCTTATTGATAGCGTTGATCAGATGAATTGATCAAAAACCCAAATCAACATCAACAACTCAAATAATACAATATATAAAACATTATAAATATAATTTTACAAATACACTTCAAGAATGATTCGAAGATAAGTTGGAAACAAAGATGAGATGATTAAATAAGAAAATAAGGAGATGGATAGGCTTATATAAATCACGGGCAGCCTTAACCGAGTCAACCGTGACTTGAAGGATAAGATCGATGTGGATTTCAAGGGAAAATCAAAATTCGATCTCAAGAGATAGAATTTGGGATAATAAGTGATACTAGCATCTAAACCGAGAATATAAAATCTCTGGTAAATCGATGTTGTTGTAAAGGAGTTTCACCCTTTTACAAATCAATTTAAGATTGGTGAGACCGCCGACTCATTATAAAGATCATTTGAAGTGGAGTTATATGATACTCCAGAATCAAAAGAAGATGAAAAGTGAGGGGCATGAATGGAATTTGGAACCGCAGGGAACGTTCCAAAATTCAAAGGAATCGAGTCAAAAAGGAAGAGATTCAAACTTTAATGAAAGTGATTCTGTAAATACATTTACCCTATATGCTGAGTTTTTCCTAGAGCTACCAAAGCCCTGATACCAAATATAACGACCCGATATTTTCAACCATTCGCATCCGCACATGTCGGACTTGAATTGCTCAAAATACCGCGTTGTAAATAAAATTTGGCAAATCTCATAATATACGGTAAATAAATCATCACATATCATAGACACAAAGTAAATAATAATGCAGCGGAAATAAAAGAGATAGTAGTTCATGAAGCTACTATATATATATATATATATATATATATGAGATACATCAGAGTTAAACAAGATACAACGGAAGAGTAACAAAATACATCAGGTATAAATCAGAATACATCACTGGAAACACTGGATACAGGAAGCAAAGATAGATGGCTGGATCTTCAAGAAAAACTCCAACTCTGAAGGTGAGTCTTGAATGCTGAATCCCTCGGTCTGACTTGAGCGTAAAGCAAAATACAAAATGCTCGAGTCAGGACATAAATACTAATGAACTGTAAATCAACTAAAGTGAAAAGTAACAAAAATGCATCAGTAACTTAATGGATGCTTGGGATCGCCCATCCTTTAAGGATCCGTTGAACTATTTACTATGTAGTAATATTGCGCTATTATAATAATGTCTACAGTAAAATAAACTTACTTTAAAATATCATTGAAGGGTTACCCATATAGCCTCCAACACGTAATAGTCCCAGTAATCCATTCAGTATCAGCATATCTCCAGATCGGGAGACTACCCTAAGTACTCCATGGGCTACGGGAGAAAAATGAACTCGTAGTTAGGCTCGATATGGTAGGTGACACGGCACAACTAGGCAATGCCAGGGTAGATATACCAATTACGCTTCCAGGCTAGTGGTAACACATAGAAGCCACTACCGCCCACCTCGTAACATGCTCCTAATCAAAATTAGAGGATGGCCATCAAATCAACAACAAGATAAGAGTATAGTATCGAAGGAATGTGTCTGATTAGAGGAATGACCTCAGTTGGCCCGTCGATCGCTCCTGTTTTAGCCACCTTAAGCCCACTTACGGGAGTCTGGTCCACGTAATATACCTCGAGGACATCGCCACCATCCTACATCATTCTGGAATCTCCACCGCATACACGGTTGTTAAAGTGGTTTTTGGAGTTGGCAGAGATTATGACAACTTCCGATCCCAGTCTCTTTAACAACCAAACGTTATTATAACGCCGTGGTCATTTCAAAATAGTTTATACTTCAAAAATCAAATCGTTCCATTTCAAAACTATATTTCTTTCAAAGTAGTTTATACTTTGAAACAAAAACTATTTTATTTCAAAACTATATTCAAATTTATACAATATTATTTCCATTTCAAACATATATTTACCTTTCAAACATCATAATACTTTCAAAGTTATAACTCTTTCGAAACCAAAATACTTGAAATTATTATACTTTGAAAACCATAACATTTTGAAATCATACATTTGAAATCATGGAACGTTCCTTTAATTCTTTAAAATTTCAAATTTATTCAATTAAACTCAAATTTGAAATTTCCAATTTAATTCACTTCAAACCATTAGTTTCAATTCAATTCAGTTTCCCAACAACATTTCAAATCTTATAAATTTCAAATAAAGATTTAATCCAAAAAAATAAAATATTCAATTTTTATTATATTTCAATGCTTTAATATCCCACATTTAAAAACTAATTTTATAATTTCAATATCTCAAATTAACTTCATTATTACTTAGTTTTGAAATATTCATTTCATAAATCCAATACTTTCAAACAAATAGCTTCATATATTCCTTTATCAAATAGATCAAAATCAAATATCATTCCAAATTCACATTCTTTATCAAAATAAAGAATATGTCATTCAAAACCATTTCAAAATCATTTCCTTCAAAATCTCATTATCAAATCATTATTTGAATTCAAATTCAAATATTCAAATTTAAATATCATTTTTAAATCAAATAGTCATTCATTTATTATTCCAAATATCATTACAAAACACATTTCAAAAATCCATTCAAAAATTCATTTATCTCATTTCATTTCCATTTAACACATAACTAAATAAACTTTATTTAAATTCAAATTCAATTTAAATTCCTTAAAATTAAAATTCAAATATTATAATATTTATTCAAACTCCTAAAATTTCACAAATAATCAATTTCAAAAGTTAAATCATTTAATACTTTAAAATACAACTCAAACAGTGTTATAATCTATAACATTTCAAACATTGTCAAAATATAGCAACGACAGCATTTACAAAGTGCTATCGTAGCTTATTGTTTCCAAAATAATTTAGTTCAAGAATAACAACATTTATAAAATGCCGTAATAGATATTTTGTTATTTGCAAACGTAGTTAAGTTCAAAGTAACAGCATTTTAAAGTGCTGTCATAAAACTACAGCATTTTAGAAATGCTATTAATAAAATTCCAGATTTTATTATAACTTTTCAGAAACATTTAAAACTTCAATTTTTTTATATTTTAAATTTATACATCATATTTTTAGGCTTCAAAACTTCACACTTAAAATTTTTAATAATTTTAACATATGATTTATCACAACAATTTTTTTAAAATCAAATATCCAATTTAAAACTCACTTTCATTTATTAATTCAAAATTCACTGTTTATTTACTTGTTAAATTTAAATAAAAACTTAACATTTTACTTCCAATATCATTCAAAACTTTAAATTAAATTTCCATTATTTACTTACATTTTAAAATATAATTTAAAGTCAAAATCACAATCACTTCAAATTTACATACTTAAATTCACAATTTCAAGACTTAATATTTAATTTTCTTAAAATCATAAAATATATTTTTTAAAATCAAAATTTCATATTTAAAAATACATATCTATATAAAAATCATTTAAAGATATACCACGGGATCCGTATATTATTTTCTAACCTATGTCAAGTGATACGGATGTATATCATTTCAATCCGCAGTTTAAAAAGAAAACCCGGGTTTCATCATTTCAAACCCGCAATCCCAAGTAAATAAAAATAAATAAAAATCGATCAGGCCTATCATTTCAGCCCATAATGATTTTTTCATATTCTAAAGTCCATTCGGGTATGTATCATTTCAACCCATAGTGATTCTATTCTAACAGGGAACTTACAGTGTGATCATATTCATAAACAATATAAACAAATACACTAACATGTAAATGTCGTAATATAATGTCATATATCAGATGTCAGGTGATAATTAATAGATTTAACATGGTACTAACATGGCATAGCATATCATGTCATCATCATTAACTTGGATAACATTTTTAATTTGCTAAACCCTTGTCATCAATTCACTAATTCATAAGTAAATATGTCAGAGTGAGAAAGACCCACCTTTTCAAGCAGGAGTTAGCAAATTAAACAACACGAATGAATTCCAAAAAAGCATGATATGGTACGACACAGCACGACAATGGATTCATGAAAGAGAGAACCAATATGATCTTGTAAACAACACCCAAACAAGACAAAACAACACATGAATATACAACACAAAATAATATTGGACAAATTGAAAAATGAAAGCAATAAGACAAGATAGCTTAACCTTGCCTTAACCACTCCAATGCTCGACCATAGGGGATCTTTTGCTCGGCCATTGATGTGTTTTTGGGTCAGGTATGGGTCCGTATGGCTCGGCCTAGTAAAAAAATGAAGGGGTTTATGGTGATAGTGGAGTTTTTGTGACATTTCTTGGCTCGGTTATGGCAATAGGTGGCTCGGCCATACTTGCACAGGTCTGGACAGAGGTCATGCGGCAGCCATAGGTGAGGTAGATGATTGTGACGGCGGCTAAGGGGGTGGCCAAAGTGATAGGTGAAGGGTAAGTGAAGAACTAGCTCGCCTAGGCAATGTTTGGAACGGTTTTTGTGCAATTTTGTGGTGCTAACTTCAATGGATTGACACGGCTTGGACATGGTCAGTGGAGGAGTGCTTGCTGCTGTAGATGGTGAAGATGATGGTGGAGCTGATGGAGGTAGAGGCTAGCCGAGCAAACTTGAAGAGGAACAAAGGCAAAACAAGGAAATGAGGAGAAAAAGAATGAAGCCATTAGCATGAATAATTTTTTCCTTTCTCTTCTCTCATTGCCGTGAGTTGATGATGTGAGGAATGATTTCACATGAAAAGTAAATTGAGAAACACGACTACAACAAAAGAAAAGGGCAGTTTTAGCATGAAGAGCCAAAAGGAAAATGAAGAGACAACTTAGTGAAAAGTCATAGAATATAAAAGGGCTTTTGTCTCTTTGTTTTCTATTTCTTTTAAATTAAAATGAAATTTCAGTAAATGAAATAAAAAAACTGAACAAAGTAAAGTGAAAAGGAAAATAAATAAACAATTTAAGGAAAAATAGAAAAATAAATAAGAAAATATCTATTAAATTAAAAATAGAATTAAAAATATAAACAATATACAATAAACATTTGAAAAATTATAACTATAATTTTAAAAATGTTTTAAAAATAATATATATATATATATATAACATTTAATATTACACATATATTCAAATTTAGAACAAGATATGACAAAAAAAATTATTTATATAATTAAAATAAACAATTTTGCTAAATAAATCAATTTACACACAATATTGTAAAAACCATAACTTTCACAATATAGATCGGATTTCAATGAAACGAAAAGCAGTATTCTTGAAATTTTATTTATTTTCCTAATAAAAGATAAAATTAAAAAATTTAATTATTTTAAATTTAAAAGTCAAAGTTTGATCATATTGACAAAATTCACATTTTTGGAAAATATTTAATTTATTCAAGTTTGAAATTCTAATTCATATATTAATCAAAATTTATATTTAAAATACAAAATTATTCATTTTAAATAAATAAAATAAAAATTTTAAATCAGGAATTTAAATTAAAATAATTAAAATAATCACAAAATACATGGTTGTTACATATTGCGTTGATGAAGAAGTACATTGTTTATTTGTGCGTTATTTATGCGTAACTTCGTTAGTTAATGTTATATTTTGGAAAGCGAATAGGTAGAATTAAGAAATGTAGTAATTCCTATTAATGGAAAATAAATTAGTAATTGCCAATAATTAATAGGAAATAAAAGATTGTAACCTCAATTAATGGGTAATTAATGAAAAATAATGGATATGATTTGATTAGGAGTTATAATTGGTCGGTATGAAAATTAAAGACCGTAAATCCAGTTAATAGGCAATTAATGGAAATATTTTTGGAGTTACAATTAATAAGGACAAGTGAATCAATGAGACTGATAAAAATAGAATAGATATACTAGTTTGAAATTAGTAATTATATATAAATGTCTTAGGAAATGTTTGTTAGGATTTATGGATAAATCGACATTTACGAGTATTAAAAGCAGATTTATAGGTAGATAAGTATTTAAGATACATCTTATTGCCTTAAATAAAAAGGAAATTAGTAAACTAAGTCCAATATCTACCTAAGATAATATAGTATAGACTTAGGATGGTTAATTGGACCCAACAAGTTAGTGATGTGAGGTCAGTAGAGTCACTCGACGTAAGACTGCCCTTCACTTTGAGGCTACCAGCAGTCGGATGCACTTACTACTGATGTGAAATATCACTAATCCTAGGACACATGACAACATGATAGACTGGGCCTGCTTTATCAATTGAAAAGTATTAAATGGCCCATATTTGGAACTAGGAGTGGTGAGGGTTTAAGGTATTAAGTGGCTGTAGGATCTGCCTCTCTCCTAAAAGGAAGTATTAAGTAACCTAGTGAGATTCTACATAAATAAGAATGTGTCAAAAGTGGTTTACTTCAATATTGAGGTATTAAGTGGCTATTTTGGGGCCTACCTCCCAAATCGAAAGAAATAACCTAATATGGTTCCATATTTATAATTAAGAGTGATAGTGAATATCTTGGGAAGTTTTCACATTGGGTTTTTGTATTATGTGACAGATTTAGGTATGCCTCTCTCTTAAAAAGAAGTATTAGGTACCCTAGTGAGATTCCAAGCAACGTCAGCTAGATAACACCAGAGAGGAGTCTGCCTTGGGGTTAGGTATTAAAGGACAAAGGCCTACCTAAAAATAGGTGTTAAATGGTCAAGGGTCTACGTTGTCCTTATTAATGAGGTACTAAGTAGCTTGGGCATAGTCTCTCACATTGCTAAGGCCGTGATAACTATAATACCAGTGAGAAGTTTTCCTGGGGATAGGTATTAAGTGATGTAGGACCTATATAGAATATAGGCATTAAATGGTCAAAAGTCCACCTAGTCTTTTTAAGGGTATTAAGTGGATTGGGTACTATCTCTTACATGGCCATGATTTTATTGACGATAGACATGGTAATAGTTGGACATTAAATGTCGAAAGCCTTAAATAGTGGTTAGAGGTCTTTGTAGTTAGGACCTATTGACCATTGACAATATTTTTAGATACCACCTTGGGAATAGGCGTTAAACAATGGGCTCTATTTTGGTTGATGTCTTAAATGACAGAGTTTGCCTATTTCTCTTTTAAAAATATTTATGGTGATCATAGAAACCTACTTCATATTTAGAAGTATTAAGTGGCAAATGAGTTTGGAAGTATTGGGTGGTTGATCAGGCTTCGTCGGTATTTTGTACCTTGAAAAGGGGTAGTAAGTAATCGTGGGTGCAATGCAATGTTAGATTAGAATTGCTAACCTTAATAGACAATAATTAAATGGAAACCAATATGTATAGATTTGTGTTATGGACAGTTTATAGATTTTCCACTCACTAAAAAGTTATTCTGATCCTCACCTCCTTACAACCTACATGATAGATTTAGAGGAACAGGTCACTAGAGACAAATGTGTTTAGTTGTTGGAGAAGTCTTCTTATCTCCCATGGTCGATGCTGATGTGACAATCTATTATCCCAGGAACACCATAATTCCAAGGTAGTAGTTATGATCAGTATTCTTGTCCTATTATTGTTTTCGCCGTGAGTTTAGATTTCTATCAATCTTTGATAATGCCCATGCTAATTTGCAGGTACCAAATCCGACTATCCGTGCTATGATGGACTCGGGTTTCGATTTTTGTTGAAAACTTAGGCCCACTAAGGTGTGGGTTGTTACCTTTGGTATTAAAGCTTAGGTTTGTAGATAAAAGGAATTAGGAGAAATTGGGAGAATGTATTCGCACTTTCCTATCTAGTATTATTATATTTTTACATTAGATTCTAAGAATTATGACTATAGAAGTAGTTGTAGTTCCACTTTGAAGGAATGAGAAAAGCAACCATGGGTTGGAAATATCTTAGAGTTAAGATTTTCATGCCGATTCTAAAGAACCCACAGAGTGCTAGCGATGCATAAAATGCTGTTGATGAAGAGTATGAGTGCGACATATGGCATAATCCCAAAGACTGGAGGTGTGCGACTTTATTGAGATTCTAGCTACCTTGTGATTTTGGATTTTGGTGACGAGCTTGAGTCGGAGACACACATTAATTCCAGATGGGTAGGAAATTAGAGTATGAATATCGTAATTGTACAAAAGCAAGTTTTTACTAAGGTGCATTCATTGATCACCTCTTTGATGACAAATTGGATTTTTATTTCGATGATTAATGTTAATTCCTTAGTCTAACACTCATGAGAGAATTTTTATAAAGTATGCTTTGAAAATGCCTTAGATTTTGGAAAAAGAAGTTTTTGGAAACCTTGAAATATTTATTTACATATATATATAAGTTTGAGTTTTTTAAGAGAAGTTTTGGTATCAAATAGCTTATATTATTTTAAAACAAGTATAAAGGAGCATATAGTTAGCTTAATGATTTTTCAATTTATAAAATCGAGGCTTTTAAATTCTTTTCTGTTTAAGGTACAGACAAAATAGGAATGACATTCGATTTTATTGCGGTATGTAGTTTGTAGTATTGTTGTGCCACAGGCTATTGAAATAAATACTTCCGTGCAAAGTAGGAAGGAAATAGAACATGGAATATTTTTCATTTTGAAATTATTGTTGGTCATAGTATTTTTGTTGGAACTACTGTGAATTGCTTGAGCATGGTTCGGGACTAGGCAGTAGGCTTTAACACCGCTGTGATGAGGACCAGAATTTTTCAGATCGTGTTGAATCGAAGGAGACAGCACGAAACGATTATTATTATTTAATCCACTAATTGGGTCTAGGTTTGATTAACGCCCTAAGCCGTTTGGCAGTTGACTACCTTGCGGTAAAACCTAGAGTGCTCTGGCAGTTAACAAGTTTTGGCACGACTTGAACCTGGAACGGGACTATAAAAATCACATCCACATTTCCCCAATTGCATTCTTTATGTCCTCCTTCGTCAACAAGCCGAACCCAATCTCCATCCTCCTTCTCCTCCAGGAAGTAACCTCTCTCTTTCGTTCCTTCCCTTAGGCGATGCCATTTTTCCTTAGGAGCAGCAGCCTCGCCTCCCCTTCATGCTGGTTTTGCATGTTAGATCTCCCCCACTGCAACTCCAGACTAAACCCTATTCCTTCCCTCCGGCCACTTCTAAGCCTAAAACACCTTTTTGCACTGCAGGTATTTCCTCGCACCATTATGGTCTTAATCCATAAGATACCACTTGGCTGGACCAGAATGAGCAGAAGGTTTTATCGTTTGTGGGCTGGAAGATCTATTCATCGCGGTAGAAGTTGCATCGATCCTCTTCTTTCGAGACTTTTGAGAGGGAATTTTACCCATGCTGCATCTGCCTTTACGTTATCTTGTCGGCACAGAATTTTGATGGAGGCATCTGTTTGATTCATTCGAAGGTGGAGAATGTCTTGATTGAGCTGACTAATGATGATCTTGCTGAGATTTTGGAAGCCTCCGTGAAGGACATGCACTTGGATGATTTTGCTGTGACCGAGTGAAAGATTGCAGCGACGAGTGAAAGATTGCAGCAGAGCTTTTCCTAGAATGTTGGTGTTTAGAGGATGAATAATCTACATCTGATTGCTCGTCTGATTATGTGCATCATTTGGCACAACGTCATCCCTAAGGCAGGAAGTTACGACCAAATTTATCCCTTCGTGCGGAAGACCACCTATGCTAGTATTAATGGCATCACCATCAATTGCACTCGCACCTTTATGATGCAATTTGTTTACCAAGGATTAGCGCTCAACATAGTCACTTTTTGTATTTTCACCTATCCACTCTCGCCTTTAGGTAATGCAGATGAACCTCTGTGGAGAGGTAGTTTAGTAAAATATTGTTTCTGCTATCATTAGATCCTTCCTTAGGAAGATAGAAATTCCAAAGCCGTCAACAACACCAGCAGCGCCAGCGACACGAGATTGGATGTATAGCTGCTATGTTACTACCATTCAAGGGTCGCAATAATTGATCGAGCTCCAGCTGTGGAGAAAGGCATCTCTAGTCAATAGGCATTGCTGTAGGAGTTATGGTATTGTTGTCTTTTCCCTTCCAGCATTTTTTCTTTTCTTTTAGGATGTTTAGGTTGTAAGTATTAATTGTCTCTTATAAAGGCACACATGCTATTATGAGTTTCTATTTATGTACTGTGTTATTGTTTCTGGACATGCAAGTGCTCCCATGTATGCATAGTAAAGAAGTAGTATAAATATGAGAATCTCATAAAGACACTTGACTAACAGTAAATGTAATATAGGACTAGAAGTTTAGAATAGTTGGAAAATTTTATCAAAGGACATGATAAAGTTGTTTTGATATCACCGATTATTGCTCATGTTCCTTAAAAGCTAAATTTTATGAATAATAGATGTGTTGATATTTTTCTTTATATAAAATATCAAGTTTTGTGGGTAAATGTTAGTTGTAGATTTTAGAATTTAGTTTATACATTTAGCGCATAACCGACTTTCGACTACACTGAAATCGTGGCTTGGTTTATCAAATTTTTTGAGAAGAAGAATAATTTGAAAAGTTTCCACTTGATTTGAATAGCCTCTTTCAAAAAAAAAAAGGTTTTTTGCTTTAGTTATCTTCAATTCCTAAATTATTTTAGAGTTTTTGTCCAAAAAATTTGATTATAAGGGAAAACGTGCGTCTAATATTTTGGATCTTATTTTAACGTACGAATTTGAAAAGTGAGAAAGACTTTTTGTGAAATCTTCGATCTCGAAAGCCACATGTTAGATGTAGGGAAGGAAAATATAGATAGAATTTGCAAATTTAACGGTGCATTAGGATCCACAATGCGATAAATGCAAGTGGCAACAAGGGAAAAGTTAGCCTTGGAATTTCTATTTCCATACCTTATTGACGACACACATGAGTCTATTTTTAGACTTAATTCCATTTTAGACCTTGAAATAAGCCTTCTTGTACGTTTTGTGTGTGGAAAATTTAGAGTAAATCCAAGACGGTGGGGAAAATTTCCACTGTAGTACGGAAATAAGAAGATTATAAGTTGTTAAGAATGTTAAATTGTCCACATAAATTTCTTTTTTGGCATATGATGTCCAGTGTCGAGGTACTAAGTGGCTATTTTAGGACCCACCTCTCTACCAAAAAAAAAAACCTAATCGAGATTCCATATTTTTAATTAAGAGTGATAGTGGATATATCGAGAAGGGTTCTCTTTAGGTTTGAGGTATTAAGTGGCTGATATAGGATTCACCTCTCTCCTAAAAAGAAGTATTAAGTAACTTAGTGAGATTCCAATCAATGTCAGCTAGATAATACTAGTGAGGAGTCTGCTTTGGGGTTAGGTATTAAATGATAAAGGCCTACCTATAAACATGTGTTAAATGGTCAAGGGTCTACCTAGTCCTTATTAATGAGGTATTATGTGACTTGGGTATGGCCTCTCACATTGCTAAGGGCATAATAACGATAGTACCAGTGAGGAGTCCGCCAGAGGATTGTTATTAAGTGATGTATGACTTGCCTACAATATAGGTATTAAATGAATAGAAGTCCACCTAGTCCTTTTAAAGGTATTAAGTGGCCTGGGTACTGTCTCTTACATGACTACGATTTTATTGGTGATAGACACGGTAATAGTTAGACATTAAATGTCGAAAGCCTTATATAAGGAGGTCTTTGTTGTTAGGACCCACCGACCATTGACAACATTGTTAGAAAACCATCTTGGAAGTATGTCTTAAATGATGGGGCCTACCTTGATTGAGATCTTAAATGGAAGAATCTGTCTATTTATCTTTTAAAAGTTGTGGTGATTATAGAAGCCTTCTTCATATTTAGAAGTATTGAGTGACAAATGGGTTTAGAAGTATTGGGTGGTTGATAAGGCTTCGTAAGTATTTTGTACCTTGGGAAGGGTTAGATAAGTAATTGTGTGTGCAATGCAAGGTTAGATTAGAATTGCTAACCTTAATATACATAACAATTAAATGTAAATCAATCGGTATAAATTTATGTTATGGATAATTTATAGATTTTCCAGTCAACAGAACATTGTTCCGACCCCTCCTCATTGCAACCCACATGATAGATTTATAGGAACATGTCACTGGATGTGTTTAGTTATTCGGGAAGTCTTCTTTTCTCCATGCTCGATGCCGATGTCCCAATCTTTTATCCAAGGAATACCATTAGTTCCAAGGTTGTAGTCATAATCTGTATTTTTTTCCTATTATCGTTTCCACTGTGAGTTTAGATATTTATCAATCTATGATAACGCTCACGCTTATTTGCGGGTACCAAATCCAATGATCTGTGTTTTGATGGACTTGGGTTTCAGTTTTTGTTGAAATGTTGGCCTAGTAAGTTGTGGGTTGTAATAGTTATTTAGCTTATATGTTTGTTAATTTATTGGGTAATTTAATAAAATTTATATTTTAACTGAACTAAACTTGTTTAATATATTGAATAATTTAACTTACTTATATTTGTTTCATTGAGTGATTTAAATTATATATATTTTAAACTTTTACGTGATTTAACAAGATCATTATTTTAACTCAAATAAACTTGTTTAATTTATCAAAACAAAGTTTATAATTTAACTTAATTATATATTTGTTTAATTTATTGATGATTTAATTTATATGTTTGTGTAATTTATTAGGTGATCTAACAAGATCAATATTTTAACTTAAATAAGCTTGTAAAATTTACTGAATTTTTTTATAATTTAATTTAGTAATATATGTTTATTTATTTTATTGAGTAACTTGTATGTTTGTTTAATTTATTGAGCAATGTAAAAAATCTATATTTTAACTTGAATAATATTTTATTTATTAAAGAAAAATTTATAATTTAACTTTTTTTTGGCAAAGTCAGCGGGTTGAATGGACCCCTACCATTTATTAAAAGAATAAAAACAGTACAAGGAAAAAAAACCCGTTAAGAATTACAAAACAAAAAAATTGCAAAACTAAAAGGATAAAAAGTGAAACCCTAATTAATATTAGGTACGTATCAGCCAGGATTTCAAATTTGTCCCACAATACTTCTACTAGTCAATAAAAATAGCTTCTCTTTAGATCTCCGTTCACCCTTAAACAACCAGGCATTCCGTTCCTCCTACAAAATATAAATAGACCTAGGCCTGTCAATGGATACCCGAAAAATCTAAAATCTGTTCGGACCGTATTCGAAAAAACAGACATTATTTGATATGTGAAAAGCGGATGCGGATATCCGATATTCGAAAAGAAAGTCGGATGCAGATGCGGATATTGGCATATTTATATCCAAAAACATCCCTTCGATCTAAAATTAGTTATTATAAAAATTATTAGTATTATTGATTTATTATTTAATGATGAACTTAAAATATACTTAGAAATGAATTGGCTCAAGCCCATATTGCCTCCACAATTAACCAAGAAAGTAAAACCCTAGCCGTGTCCAATTTAACTTTCCTCAGCCGTTTGCAATTTCGCTTTCCTCGCGTATATCACTTTCCTTTGCCAGTTTGAAACCCTAAATTGCTCTTGCGCTCTGCCTTTTGTCGTAGCTCCTCCTCGTTCAGCTCAACTCGTCGTCATCGCTCGGCTGTGGGTCGTAAGACACTAAGTCTCCTCGATTGCTGCTTTTGTCGTTTTCGACGTTACCCTATGGTATTGAATCCGCTTTGTTTTCGTTATCGTATTTTTATTTCGTTTTTTTATTTGGATTTAACGTTATAGTGGATTGAGTCTTATTTCCCGATGATAAGTCACAAAATAAAATGAAATACAACTTGTATACCACCTTTAACAGATTTATTGGAGAGTGTCTCACGGTTTCATCAATCTTTCCATGTAAATTGAAAAATTATGGAAAGCCTACTGTAATTTTCCACAATTTTTTCCAAAGGAAGATTACAAATTAAAAAAATTACAGTGAAAAAATTCTTATATTTAATGCCTCATTACTCGTGTTATTTATTGGTTACACTTCTTAGGCTTATTTTTCGGTTGAACATATTCAATTTTGATTTTTTGTAATGAAAGTATCAAGTTTGATTTTTTTGAAATGCTGTATTTTTGCTATTTTTTACACTTGTTATTCTAGAGCTGATTATGTTAAGTTTTATTCATAAAAACTACCAAGCTCTAAAATAATCACTCAAAAACATTTCTTGTTTGATAAATTTTCCTATCTCTAATTAATTGTAGCAGCCTACCTCTTTAGTGATCATATACATATAACTACATGATATTATATAACTTGATCCATATGCTCTAATTATAACTATTTAATATCTTATATTCATCCTTTTGTGCCTTCCTAAACACTAGAAGATAAAGCAAGCATCTCTCAGTAAGCTAAAATTTTGTTTTCACAGCAAATTTTGTTTGCACGATTCTGAAGTTTAATCTTGTAAAGCACCCGAATACGGATTTGTTAAATAACAAAGTTAATCCACAGATAATTGCAAGAAAAAACATTTGGTATCAACTAAAGAATAAAGTGCATGATCCATCTGCTCAAGAGGTAGAGTGAAATTCTTTTGGGATGTAGCCTGATCACCATTAAATAGTATATTAAAACAAAAAAATGAGTAGAACTATCCATCTATCTTCTTCTAATAGTAGCAGTATTAGATGGTGCTCTGACTGCTTGTGCTAGAGTTCCACCAGGTTGTCCATTTGCTGCGCTAGCCTGTTGTTCTTCAAGCATGTTCATGGCTTGACTCACAACATTCATCACTATCATGCCTAGAGGTGTCAAATACATCCACTGCATATAAACGCATGGAACTTTTGTAAAACACTTGCTTTTAAGTTTCAAAGTACAATTGCACTTTTTCAAAGACATGTTTCGATAAACACCATGTTTTCTATTTTAGTCAAACTTGGTATAAAAAAAGAAAATATGAATTTTTGTTTTTATGGTCATATATTCATTCATCTCAGTTATTTCAACACGGAAAAAAAACCGCGGATCTGTTTAATTTCATATATTTAGTTACACTGATAAGACTCACGTCACGTTTAAAATTACATAAATGTGTTTAAAGTAACATTTCTTTTTCTTTTTCCTTTTTACATGCTTCTCATTTCATGTATCTTAGCCTGGAAATAACTATTATGTTACTTTTTAGGGATACTTGATTGGTTAAAAGTTTGAGAAAGTTGCTGCTGCTGCCGAATCATTTTACAAGTATGTTCTTTTAACTTCAGTTTACTTTCTGTACCCCAATTTTAGAATTTTCAGTTTTCCATGTCATTAGTAGCTTTTTCCACATTCACCATAATGAAATTTTTATATGCTTTAAGTGCAAAATGCTTGGTACATGAAGAACCATATTATCTAACAATCGAAATGCATTAATTTATAGTTATATTACTTATATCGCTCAATTGTTAGAATTTTTCAGTTGTATGGATGATATCCAATATTTATGAAGAACTGATTCATGTCTTGGTCTATGCATGAAAAAATATATAAACTGGTCCATATCTGGGTGATAATGATTTATGAAGAACCATATTTCTAAATGTTGTTTACAGAAGTTCGCAGTTGTTAGTAGCTGCTACTAACAGCAACGAGTAGCTATACATGCTGCTGCTGCTATAATTTCAAAAGTAATAGAAATTATTTGTTTGATCTAATAACCCGACATGTTTTCCATAGCAGGAAAATTAAAAAGCTACGGTGGAGAGAAGAAAGAACAAATAGTATCTATTTTTTTGTTCATTAGAATTGTTGTAATATTGTAAGAACTTGTTTGACATTATGTATGTTGCTATTTTATCATTTGAATTATTGTAATATCGTATGAACTTGTTTGATATTATGTGTGTTGCCATTTTGTCATTTGAAAAACTGATTAGTATTGTAGTGTGTGTATTGTCATTTGAGAAAGTAATTGTTTTAGCTGTGTTGTTTTAGTTCAAAAATATTAGTATAATAAAAAGTTTATTCAATTTCGGATGCGGATGTTTTAGATATTTTTGAATATCTGGAAATATCCACTTTTTATTTTCGGATGCAGATAGTTTTGGATATCCGAAAAATATCCATGGATACGGATACAGATGTTAATTCTCAGATATCCGTAGATATCAGATGCGAATTCAGAAGCAGATTTAAATTTTTTGATGCGGATGTGGATATAGCCATATCCGCATCCGTTTGCATTCGTTGACAGCACTAAATACACCTCTTCAAAGTTTTGAGAAGAAGCCTTCCCTTCACCATTCTCCATCTTGTTACCTTGAAGATAGCGTACCATTCAGTTTTAGATGCAACCAGTGAAGAGTATACTATCCTTAGTATGAACTCCATTACAAATAACCTTCCAAAGTATGAAGTTTTCTTTTGGAATTCCACCGGTGTTCCATATCCAATGTATTGAGCGGCTTAATTATATAATTGTTTAATTTATTGAATGACCTAGCTTATATATATATTAACTCAAACCAAATTATTTCTAAAATGATAATTTATAACATCTACTAAAAAATGTGGATTAAGTTAAATAACTATACTAAGCCTATATATAAAATACATACATACATACAAACTTACAAACATACATACATACACATACATGTACATACACATACACATACATATATACATACGCATACGCATATGCATATGCATATACATTTACATACACACATACACACATACAGATACACACACACACACATACATATATGCGCATATGGTTATTAGGATTTATAACCAATGCAAGCATACATATAGTATACTATACATGCATACAAAAATATATATGGTTATTTATATATATACACACTTAATATACTATTTACTTAACGAATGTTTAGGCCATTGCCTTCAGAATATTGTTGTAGTTGGGCTTATAATCCGCCTTTCGGCAATAGCTTTATTGAGTTTGTGGAATACATCGTGCAATTCTCTTGTTATCCCTACACATTGACTCTGAAGCTTCTCAATCCTAGCCCAGTATTTTTCCTATTCTAAATTTTATGTATTCAATAGAATTTTATACATGTCTGTGTGTGTATAAATGATGTTCCATGGATAACATAATACAAGCTCGATGGAAGCACCATCTACCCAGCTATTTGTAGTGTACCTATCCAATGAATGAATCTCGTGAGTCCTGCAATAGACTTTCCAAGACGTAGGCTTACAATGTTGCTATTTATACTGAAATTTGAATTAAGTATATTATCATATAAGATATTTTAATTTATTTAAAATGTTAAATAAATTTAATAATAACTATGTACCACGTTGTAATGAAATATGTATGATATGGATCCGACATTATGCAACCTAGGATTTCTGTTACTACTTTCAGTATTATGTTTTGCTCTCTTTTTAAAGTCATCTGTCTCCTAATACTACAAGAATTGTTCATATATCTCCTCGATAAGGTATTGATGATCTTTGCCACTCCTGCACATACCATATATCCATTTCCAATAATTTTTTGCTTGCTGTAGTTGCCCAAACCTTTTGATGATCTCTTCAAAAAGTCCCACTTTCCAAAAAAAAATTCTCCAAATGCAAATTGAATATATTATGAACAAAATTACGAACTTATTTATATAGCATGTTGTGTAATAAATTTATTTTATCAAAAATTCCTTAAATATGACCCTCTTCGCATCATCGGGATTGTCATTAAATCAAGGTTAGCATGCTGTGATCTGTGCAAGCTAGCCATCATGGATGGCATAGAATATGTTGTCGTATTGTGAAATCATACCAATACATGTATATATGTGTAAAATATGGCATATAATATATGTATGTATGCATATTTAATTAGTAGATTATTGTATATACATTTATATATATCTGTGCAATTAAAGCCCCGGTAAAAAACCACAAAATCCCCGTCGTAGCGCATAACGCTCTTTGACCTTTACCCTATTTTACTGTAGCGCTATTAAACAGCCGATCCGCTTTAATCCCCACTATTTTCCACTACACTCGCAAATTCAAGGTATTTTAGCATCCTCTTTAGTAAAATTAATGTACAAAAGGTTGATTTGACCAGTTCTCTTCTAAACCAAGTCAACAAAGTTAGGGTAAAGACCTAATTTTAAGCTATAACTGCTCAATATAAGTTATAAATCTATTGTATTCACCAAATCTAGTTTGCATAAGTCATGATATTTTTCGGTTTTGTTATACAAGATTAAAAAATATTTCTATTTCCAACACTAATGATGTGAGAATGAGAATAAATTAATTTTGAATATTTGCTTTTATATCTATTGAATCTTTTTACACCTCCAATATTTTCCGTTATATCCCTGCTATAACTTTATGCACATCCACAACTATAGAACCGCTAAGCGCTTTAACTGCATAGGTATATATATATGTGTGTGTGTGTGTGTGTGCATATGAGTGTAATGTATTAATGATAGAGTATATATGATTTCAGCTATAATATTCAAATAAGTAACTAGTCACCCCGATTCTCATTCTCTTAGGAAGAAATCAACTCATTGGATGGAGGAAGAGTCCGTCTTAAATGCATAAGTGGATGTACTAGTTGCATCAATATGAGCATCAAGGGTCTGAATAAATGGAGACATTATGTTCATCGACATCACCATGCTCTATCGAGTTAGAGCTACCTGACTACTGATGATGAGCCACCATGGCTATGTGAGCGTCGACTAGACGTAACTATTGTAATAATACATATAGAGATGTATATGATATAATAAAGGGTATGTGACTTACGTATTCCAATGACATGCAACTAGAGTGGCAATTAGAACAAGTCTGAATTACATTACATCGTAAATGATAATTAACCATAGTTCCATCTTTATATTATAATTAGTCGATAATCAACTGATTTTTACATACATCTTTATATTATTATTCTCATTTATACCCAATGGAAAATGGCTATATCTCCAACTTTTAGACGAGTTGCATGCAACAAAATATTTCTAGCTCGGGAAAAACACCACATATATTTTTATAATAGTATAACCAATAATTCATGTTTTTCTCTTCCTGCAATTTCAATAATATGCCCAATTTATCCTTGAAGTTGCAAGAAAGAGATAAAAATGGAATGTTGGGTATACTTTTCAAAAAGATGTGTAGTGCTTTCTTCATACTTGAAATATTCGTTGGATGAAAATCATCTACAAGCTGGGGATATATGTCTTCTTCAATTGGTCGATGAATGAAAAATATTTAAGATAAAAATTGACTGATTATCAACCAACCATGATATAAAGACAGAGTTTATGCATGCATACGATCGAGCACCATTTTTGGAATGTTATATTCAAATGGATTTTCTATTGAAGTGCAAGATTGGGCACAACAAACAAAAAAGAAAAGAGAATAACATGCATATAAAAACGGTCTTTCAATAAATTATACACAAGCTACCAATTACCAGCATCATTATCAATATCATTATCATGTTCAAATTCAATATCTTCAATATCATCATAGTCATTAACCTTGACATCTTTATCTAATTTAATTTCGTTAAATACTTCATTGTTAAGTGGTCCTATATCATCGTCATCTTCTATTATTTGAGTATTTCATTGTTCTCTAGATCATTTTGATATGGCAGATCGTCAACTATGATCATACCCCCGTTAAATGACAATCTAGATTTTGTTTTAACGTTGGCCCAGTAGTCATCCTTGTTGTTCATGGCAGGATAAAGTGAATAATAAACTTGTGTTGCTTGCATTGCTAGCATAAATTGATCATTTCCTTTATATCGTCGTTTATAGTTACCTCAATTAGAGGATAATCTTTGTGTATTGTAGAATTAGGAATATGCCCTATAGTTAATTCCGTAATTTATTGTAAATTATTAACTCTGTAATAAAATATCGTTCAAAAATAAAAGGTTTTTTTATTTCTATTATATAGTTATTATAATAAGTTATATTAATTAATTATTTAATTTAGATATATTTAAAATAAAATCCATAGTATATTATGCGATAGTAATTAAAATTTGTTGTAATCACGAGCAATTTATTATTACATATCCAACATATCATTTTAAATATTCCTAGTCAAGATGTATTAAGACTGGATATCGATATATCCGTTAAGACAAGCTTAGTAGTGCTTTCCAAATATTGGACAATGTATTATTCACGGCCATTGGGGGCACCTAAGGGTTACATACCGAAAGTTATTGGATAAATATGGAATGAATCACTAAATAGTTTTCCATTGGTTAATAAAACTAGGATCAAATAAAACATATCGAAGTGATAATATTACATAGCTATCTCAACTTGAAAATACTATTGAACTACAGTGTGGACATCCCACCTTGACTATAGTTAAATCGTGGCATGACGCCTATCGAATGACCGTAGTTAGGTATGAGTTGAAGCAATGGAAGTGCAACACTATTCAATAGATAATTCATTTCCTTGGTTATAGGAGGTCAATATTACAGTCAACTATAGTTAACTCAAAGTAAAGTTCTCCGAACGGAACAGATTGGTTAATAATACTTATTATTATTGAACCAAGGACTTTGAGTTTGGATTATACTAGTTGAACATGGAAGATACTAGAATTGGATTTAATATATGTATGTATTGATGTACGATATCGATGTGCATATGCATTGGATTTAAAATATGAATTTACTAATGCGGTTTGAAAAGGAAAATAGGTATATTAGTGTAGCGACCTGCCTTTTCGACCTCTAAATGTCAATACTAATACATTCACGGCATTCACATGTCGAACATCCAAGTGCCTAAAAGACAGATTGTTAAGGACATAATATCATAATCTCACAGAGAAACGATAATATATAATATCAAAAGACCAGTAAAACTGCCACTTTAAGATAAAGAACATTTTAGATTTACAATCCTAAGTACTATCATCATCTTGGACAGTTATAACAATTCATCCTTACAAATGCTGATATATACATAATAGTAATGCAACGGAAATAAAATACTACAGTAGGCAAATGGATGCATCTAGCTCGGCTCCTGAAGCTTCAAAGAATATCAATGAAAACATACCTTTCTTGGACTACTCGAAAGTGTACCCATGGAAGTAAGAGAAAGATAAAACCATGAGTCAGACATAAACCTGGTATGAGAAACTCGAGTAACATATAACTAACATATAACAATACTATTGAGACCGTTCGAATCACTGTAATGGTTATCCTCTTAAAGAACCAAACCCATCAAATAAGTACAAAAGGTGATATATTACATAAAGTCTAAGGGGTAGAATATAAATTAGAAATAGCTATGCTGCTTGCATCTTGCAACATAATAAATATTAGAAGTACAATTAAAACCGCTAAGGTATGTATATGTAACACCCAAAAAGTTAGCGGAAAATTAAATTTGAATAAAACAAGAGCTAAAATGAAATTTTCACAGACATCCAAATTTGGCTATGAAATTTACACCGTTGCGTTTTTAGAAATTTTCGAGACAATTTTCATATATAACACTTTGAAATTGGAGTTAGTACAGAGAAGTTACAGACATTTGAAAATTTGAAAATAGAATAAAATTTAAATCTAGAACTTACCAAATTCACACCGTAATAGGCCGACCCCTAGGGATTGATGGTTGATCGGTAACAGTCGAACCATGGCCATTGATGATTGACCATTCATAATAAAAATCAAGAATTCTAGAGCGTAATCAAACTAGTGTTATAGACCATAATATTTTCCTTCATGCCTAAATTTTGATGTGCACACGAGATGAAAATGAAGGTTCTCTAAGGCAAATCCGATGCTTCAAATAAGTCCCCAACCTCCATAAATTAACACCTATTCTAACCCTAATTTCCTTAGAAAACGTATAGCCTGTAGAAACTCTACCAAAATTCTTCCTCTCCACTTCTAAACTTTCTTTTAAAAAAATAAATAAAAAATCAAAGCAAGAGAGCATGAGATAATTGGGTCGAGAAGGAGGAACGCAAGTGGGTGATAATTCTCTAACAAGACGTAAAGTTAAAGCTTGGATCTAAGGTGAGTGGGAACAAGTTTAGTAAGTTGATTTGTTACTGTTGAGTTTAACCTATTCTATCTGATCTAGGGTGTTAGAATTTAATCTATAAACCCTTAACTGTTAAACCTCAAATTTAAATTGGAAATTTGAGATTGTTTTAAATTAATAAACTTGATTTTAACCTAAGTTAACCCCCTTTGATATTGAATTTAAACCCCGAAGGTTTGTTAACCTTAGATTTAACAAGTATAATAAAATTTGTGTAAAATCTTTGAATTTGAAACCAATGAAAATAGGATAGAATCTCAAAGAACGGTCACTGTAATTGCTTAGGATTTATTATGTATGCCTAATTAATATAATCAACAATAACTAAAATTCGAATCAGGAAACTAAGAAAACCCTAATTTTGGTACTATGACCGATCAACCGATAGTATGCAGTGGTCGACTGGTTAAAGTCTGAAACACATAATCCAAACCTCGGTTTGAGGGCCAAATTAAATTATAAACTATAAATTATATGTATAGGTATATTTTATACATATATAGGAATGTTAGGGATAGTAGGAAAGCTAATTCCCTATGAGATGATATAAGGATATTATAGAATTGGGTAAGTGTGCTTTACCCAATGGAGGTCGATTATTCGACTGGAGGTGATTTTATTGCAAATAGTACTCACATGAGGTTTTACGATGGAAGCGCAGCACTACCTGACGAAGTGGGTGGGCCTGACACAATGGGACTCCTTGGTATGCATGATTTGGATGTGGCGTGATACTGTGTGGTAGTTGTTGTCCGACACATGCAATAAAAGGCATATACCACGGTCGAGATGTGGACATAGATGTAGACGATGAGACACATTGGCAAGTCAGCATTGCGGGATTCCCTTCAATGCGTTGTTGGGTTACATGTAGTTGTAGTTATGGGAAATTTGTTCCCATATAGCGTATTGGCTGTGTTTCCATATCTAGTAGCCTAACGGCGGTGTTTCCGTGTCTAGTAGTTCTGGTAGTGATGTTTATATATCGAGTAGCTCTAGTAGCAATGTTTTCGTATTGAGTAGCTGTAGGAGAAGAGGCCAATCATTAATTATTGAGGTTCGATACGTAGTTCGATCCTTGTAGTAGACTGCAAATTTTAGTAGTGTAGATGTGTGATGAATAAAAACCAGTAGGTAAGAGACCCAAGTAATACACAGACACTTGTAGGACATTCTAAGACACTTAGAGTAGAACCAAAGTCAATTGCACATGATCACCATATATTAAACATATACCGGACTTTTGTCTGATCCACCCTTTTCCCTTTCTTTCACCTACCACAGGATGACCGATAAGCAATTGATTCGACATAGTACGAGGACAAAGGAGCTAAACGTTGGAGTTATCATATTCTTCATTGTTCCACATGTAGCTCTTTATTTTATTAAATGTCTATTAAAACTTATATTGTACTTTGCAAACAGTGTATGTGAAAATTAAGTATGATGGAGACCATTTTTTTGTTTTAGAATGTCTATTTTCAGTTCTTGTATTTTAATTCTTCCACTGTAAGATCTGAAAGTGTAGAATATCCTAGAATTTACCTTTATAATTATGCTCTGTAACGTTTTAAAACCAAACAGCTCATATTTCTCGGCATGACGTGAGTTCGAAAGTCACCCTAAGCCTTAGATCTGTGTGTCGGGAAGTGTGGGTTGTCATGTCTGGTACCGGGGCTTAGGTTTAAGATTCTTTAGGGATTATGAGCGTATTGAGAGAACGTACTTGAAAAATTCCGAAAAAATAAGATAGCCTTTGGTTCAAAATGATTTTTTGTGTTTTGAGTTTTCAACATTTATTACAAAATATGAGAGGAGTGGAGGGACGATGGATAAAACGAAAGGAAGATGGATGGGACCATGGAGGGAATGAAGGAACAATGGAAGGATGAATTATTTCTCGTGTCTTTCTTATTTCTCAAAACATGAAAAATAAATAATAAAAGTTATTATAACAACCTAAAATTTAACCCATAATAATTAATTCGTTAGGTAATTAGATAATAAAATAATTTTGCGAAATTATCAGGATTTAGCCATGAGAGTTGCACCATTATGTCCGCGGTAATGTTCTGGCCAATTTCCATATATAGAACGTCAGAAACCGAGCTAATATGAATGAGAAACAAATTAAACAAAAATCGAGAAGGAAAAGAAAATAAATAAAAAATAAATAAAGGGCAGGTCAAACTGGGCACAAGGTAGTCGACCGCCCGGTCGACCCGCCTCTGTTAATTATGAACGAACAAACGTTCGTTCATTTGATGTTCCAGAGGTTATTGGTGACGTGTTTTGCATTCTTCTGACCAATCCGGTCCATCTATTTTTGCATCCGGTGGCTCCTATTCAGCCTATGATGTGGTTGCATCCTATTCAATCCCAAAATCCAATGGTCCGCGATCCACTTCTATCCCTATAAATAAACCCCTAGACCTAACACTTTTACTCATTCTAGGTTTTCTCCAATTGGGTTCACCTTTCTAGGAAGGACTCTAAACTGAATAATTTTTACAAGGAGAAAATCATTATAAATTGAATTATTTTACAACTCCATGGGGATTTAGGAAGGCCTAAGGAAGTGCTTAGGACTTGAGGTGAGTGATTGTAATTATTTTAAGATTACTTTGAGCAATTTAAAATAATAGGGTTTCCGATAGTCGTAGTTTTACTATGATTTTGGAATATCCTTTTTATCAGTTTTGGATCTATTTTTCAGTCTATTCCCTTTTACTTATTCTCTTTCAGTTAATCATAATTTATTACTATTAAGCATAGCTTTTTATTTATTTACAGCATTTAAGTTTATTTACTGCTATTTATTTCTTATTTACATTTTTTCTACGTTTTGGATTTTATGCAAGCGTCTATTCTCTTCTTTCTCCTTTTCTTCACGTATGGATTATAATAAATTAAACGCGAATATCAATTATATAAGTAAGAATGTTGAATGAAGGAAATAAGATGTAAATTATAAAGACTGTAATAAATAATGGAATTGGATTGTAATATAAATGGAATTGGATGGAAATTATGCCTAATTACGATTAGAATTCGACTAATTATTTGGCTTAGTTATAACATAGAATTACAACTAAAAAAGAGTAAAAGAAGAACGAAGCTTATTTTCACACTTAGACCTTGGGTTAAGTAATAAGCATGATTATAACGTAGGTTATAATAAGAAAAAGAATAGAATGAGGCTTATTTTAAGACTTGGGATAAATTAATAAGCGTAGAAAGTAAAGATGATAATAAAGCTTATTTAAATAAATTATCTAAGATAATAAGCAAAGATGAAAGTAAAACCTATACCATATAACATTCCCTATTAGACAAAACGGTATCTCACATTAGCCTGAAGTGAGATGAGGACACGCTTATGCTAAGAACGGCAGTAATTGGTCATATAGAAGTTCAAATCACGGGGGATTTGGATAAGGGCCGCAATTGTATATTGTTTGGATGACGGGCCAGTGCCAATAACATCTCCCATATAGTTTCTGTGGGTACATGGTGACTGAAGTGAGATGAGGGGAACACTTATGCTAGAGTTTGAGGTAATAAGAAGACCCAATAGGTGGAGCGAAAGGTAGCATGGGCATGGTGACAGTTACACGTGTGACTTCCATTCTGGTGCTCCGCAATCACTATGAGTTCCAAGCGCTTAGTATGGGTGTCTTTCGTAAACACCATTGCCTTCTGTATAGGGAGCTATATATGTCATCCAGATCCATAGTGGGTACTTTGTACATTTTTCGTAGATACCATTGGCTGCTGTGTAGGGACTTATATAGCATCTGGTCCGCAGTAAGGTCTATGGAGTAGCAGGTCGATCAAAAAGGGTAGAATTAAGGTTACTTCCTAATTATAGGATTAGGAATTCAGCCCAATCAAAGCAGAAATCAAGGAAAAATGCAAACAATCAAAGTTAACCTATCTTATTAATTGAGTACTAGTTAATTCATATTTATTTCTAACTTTATCTCTCCTATTTACTTTTATATATACTAGAAGTATTGAAGAGTCTATTACTTTTACTTAGGTTAAAGATTCTAGTAGTTTCTATCACTCACCAGACATTTTGTCTGACCCACTCCTCTATTTTCCCCTTTTTCCCATAGGCAATCAAGAAAGAGGGCAGTATATTGCAGTGCTGGGAGGTTTCTTGGAGAAGATTCTACTATCTATTTCCCTACTTTTTCGGCTTTTGGTTCTTTCTTTGTATTGGCACTTGAGAGGGATATTTGTACTCTAATTTTTGTTGAGACTACGAGTTTTTATTTCATGAGACAAGTTGGGTTTTGAGACATGTATATTGTTTTTGGATTTTGACTTGTTTGGTTTATGAAGCAATTATGAAGCTTTTGTTTTAAGTAAGTTATTATTTTAGTTTCCGCCGTTTTTACCTATTTTTGTCTTGTGAATCTTAGTCTCAGTTAGTTTCATTTACACCTACAATGCACCATGCCTTTTAATGTGTCCTTTTGGGTATATTAAGGGGTGTGTGGTGTTTCAGTTGTTTTCTATTTTGTATATTAACTTTGTTTTTTAAATTGATCGTTTTCCACAATATACATACGTCGTATACATTTTTGTATGGACGAAAACCATAAACTAAAAAGGGTAAACCAAACACAACCTAAGTTTTCCAAAATGGTTTTCAAAAGGATTTTCAAAATGGACTTTAGAAATGTGGTGTGTGAATGTTTTCGAAGGTTTTACATAAATATAAAAGTACAACAAGAAAGAACACTATCAAGTATTCTTGCCAAGTATTATCCACAGTAAAGTTGGAAAATAACACCTAATCAAAGATAGCGAGAATGAGTAATTTTCAATAGAAATGGCTATAATAAGGCAGCTAAGATTCTGGGTGTGAATACCCCTAAATGGTTCCGGCGATTCTACAAGAGAGGAGACATGATGAGCCTAATCAGACTAGGGGAGCGTAATTATAATTTTTTGTTATGTGTATTAATATACAATACCCTATACATTTTGAACTTTAAGATAATTGTTAGCTTGTCCCTTATATAAGCAAACTATTATGGGTTAGAATAAATGTTATGTTTTAACCGTTGAGATGAAAAATAAACCTTTCATGTTTATTATGATTTGCCCCATAAAGAAATGCTAGTAGAGGTTTCCTATACCAACTACCAGTAGCAAGTAAATTATGGATTTAAGGGATGAGTGAAGGAGATTAGTACCACAAGTCCCATATAATAAGAATATGATGTGAATAAAGCATAAAGGGAACATGAAAGAGGACTTTACAAACTTAAGACAAAATTTCCCCAGCTAAAGTGGAAGCTCTATTCTCATATTGGTAGTAGTTGCAAGGACTCCCACTTACATAAAGATATGGCGACATACTTCCATATTGAGGTTTAACATTTTATTGGAAAACAAACTTGAGTCAACCTCTTTGGAAAGAATGACAAAAACCTTATGCACTTAAAACATGGTTAGGTATAAGTGGACTTAAGTAATTAGGTTGATATTGTGAACTTTGATTCAAGTAAGCCAACGAAAATATTTTCTAAAATTAGAAACAGCAGATGTTTGATATTTTAAATAGAAAAAGAAGCTGTTTTATGGTTTTATATAAAATAATCAGTCAAAATTTATGGAATTTTTTTAAAAGGGAGGAATTAGAGAATTAGAAAAAAAAGCGATTTTTCATTAACCGTTTTAATACTTTTTTTTTGTTTTTTGGGCACATTGTTACACTTGCTCTCAATGTGCACTTTTCTTTTAACGATGAAACTTTGGAAAGTATAAAATTTAGAAGTATGTAAAACCCCACTTTTGAATCCCTTTTATAAAGAAGAAATGGTCAGTGTTTGAAAATGTCATTTACAAAATCTTTTTGTCGTACTCTAAAGTAATAGTAGGTTAAAATATCACATTTTCTTTAAAAGTACGCCTTTATGAAAATTACTCATTTATAAAGTAATTTTTTTGAAAAGGTGTATTTTTTGTACATTTTGCTAAGTTAAGCCTAACCATTTTGATAATTAAATTAAAGAAAATATTATGATTCTAATAAAAAGGGAAAACGTTCTTTGAAAATGAACGGAGGATTTTACAGTTTTGAAAACTTACAAGTTTTGTGGAAATAATGCTAAAATAAAAGGTTTTGATTTGCAAAGGTAAAAAAAGAATATTATGACTATAGAAAATTTTTCTCAAGGACAATTTTTAGGGCTTTTTTTGGATGTAGGACAATACACTAATAATTTTATGTAAAGGACAAATTATCATATTTTCCTTCCGGACCACTTTCGCACACTTCTTCTTCCTTTCAATCAAATTTTTCTGTCACGATCCAATATCTCTCTCGCAATCAAAATGTCGATCAAACTTGTTCAGTCATTTAAATTTCATGCTTTTAAAAATTGTAGTTCATTGATCAAATTTTTCTCACGCACGTTTGTCGATCTCGTTCTTTTCATATTTCTACCGTGATCTCATTTTTCTTCAAATTGTATTAACTAGGTATGCTTATATTATTCTATTTTTTGTTTTTTTGTTACAGTTAAAAAAAATTGATTGTGATTTCTAATTGTGCTCGTTTTTACAAATTACGTGTAGTATTGTTTTTCAGATTGCTTGTTCATTCTTCTATGGTATCTTTTGAAAGCAGCAACAACTTTTTTTATACGTCTCTTTATGTAGTGTTGTATTCTAATATGCTTTAAATTTAATTTATCTTGCATGTGATGATTGAAATTTTTGATTTATTGGGTTGTATATAAAGTTGTGATAGAGTGGAAAGTATCATAGTTTAGGTTCAGTTTCTAGGAATCATTTTTATTTTTTCTTAGTATCATTTCTTTATTATCAGTAACTAGGTATCGGTTTTGTATACGGTAGGTATCAGTTTTGTGAAATGGAAAAACTAATGTTTTAAACTGAACTTATTTTTTTACTAATGTTTTTATTTTTATTCTTTTTGGCAGTGGTGATAACAGTCTTCTTTGTCCGTTTGTGCTGAATAATAACACTTTTAGCACTCGATTGTCTATCGATTGCTCATTGTATGATTCGAAGAATGAGATATGTCGATGTTGATCTCAATTAACTCCTTCTTCTATTCAAATTTATTATGTACTTGAGGACAAATTTATTATGGTTAACGCTGATTCTAATATTCAGAGTATGATTTGTTTTCGGTTATACAAGAAAATTTCTTTTTTTGGTTTTACTGTTAAGTTAAGGGTTCTGAATTGGAATACGTTGATGGTGCTTCTATTTCAAGTTCATCTAATGTTCATGCTTCTTCATCTGCTACTATATTTGTTATTCCAATGTTTTTGTTAATGATAAAAGTTATTTAAAAGATATGTTGAGGAGAGGGTCGACATTATGCATTTTCGATTTTGTTGGTTTTTGTTTTGGAGGAGTTGAACATTTTAGAGAATTTTTGATGGCATATCAAATTCGAAAGAGATATGAATTATTTGTAACGACCTGCTATTTTCAACCATTCGTATCTGAACATGACGGAATTTGAATTTCTTAAAATACCAGACAGTAAGTTATTATTCAGAAAAACTCAGAATATACGGTAAATAAATAATCACAGAATCACAGACACAGAGTAATATACAATATGCAGCGGAAACAAAAGAATAGTAGTTCATGAAGCTACTATATATATAACAGAGTTAAATAAGTTACAATAGAAATCTCAAATACAGTAGTCAAATACAAGAATCAGAGTACATCACTAGAATCAACTGAATATCTGAAAGCTGGATAGATAGTTGGATCTCCAGGCGAAGCTCCAACTCCAAAGGTGAGTCTCGAATACTGGTACACTCAGTCTGACCCGAGCGTAAAGCAAAAGATAAAACACTCGAGTCAGGATTAACATTCTTATATCAATAAATCCAACTCAAGTGAAATAACAACTGGAAATACAAATAACTCAAAAGATGTTGGGATAACCATCCTCTATGGATCTGTTAAACTATCTATATATAGTAGTATACGCTAAATAGATAATGCCTATCAGTAATATAAAGTATCAAAATAGCGTTACGGCATTACCATTATCCCCCTTAACACATTTATATAGCATTATAGTCTATACAGCGCTATAAACTCCACCGTAAACTAGTGGGCTATCAGGGAGTACTCCATAGGTATAACACAAAACAAATCGTAGTGGTTGCGCATAGGGATACGAGTATGACAAGGCACATGAGGCAATACCCAAGGTAGTGAAACTACCGTTTGCCTGATCCAGACCGGTGAGAACGCATCGCCGCAAATATCCAACATCGCAAAACAACACTCCCAATTCAAGGGTGCGCACCAATCAATAACAAGTAATGAGTAGTTTACGAAGAAGTGTGTTCGCTCGAGGTGGGTAACCCCATTCGTCCCGACACGGCTCCTGTTTTAGTCATTTCCAATTTGATACAAGTGTCAAGGTCATCCATTATCGTTCTCTTTCTTCAGTCATCAAGTACATCATTCCAACCACTTTATTCTGGATCACACTACGCGTATAGTTATTAAAGTGGTTTTCGATTTAGACAGAGAGTATGTCCATAACCGATCCCGGTTTCTTTAATAACTTTCGTAATTATTACACCGATTGGTCGTTTAATAAATTTCAAAAACCAACCCATTTTCAATCTCTCTTAGAATTTGAAAGCCAACATTCATTCGTCTTTCTATATCAATTTCAACAATTTAGGTTTCAAAACTTCCAAATTAACCATTTCAAAACTCTATAATTCAACTTTATTTTTATTTAAAACAATTCAAATATTGATTTAAATTCATATATTGGTTTCATCCCATAATCATTTAAATTATGTTAATTTAACATTCAAAACAATTTAAATTCATTGATGGATTCATTAAGTAATCTTTTAAATTAAGTAAATTTATCATTTCAAAATAATTCCAATTGAATTTCCAATTCATTAAATCAATCACTTAAGTTTACCTACATTATATCAAAACTTAGGAATTGAATTAAATCAAATTCATCAAACTAAATTCTTTAAATTACAAGTCTTATATTAATTTCCATCAATCACATTTTATTTCTTATTAACGAAATTTAATTTCACTTATTTACTTATTTAATTTAAATAAATTTCAAAACTTAATTATTAAAGAAACTCAATTTCACTTATTAAAGAATTAAATTTCACTTATTAAAGAATTCAATTTTATTTAATTATTAAATAATTTCAAAACTTCCTTTAATAATTTACTTAAATTTAAACAACATTCTTTCATCAAACACTTTGTTAACTATAATACATTGGAAATCAAAATTTAGAAATCATAATGCTTGGAATCATAACACTTGCCACTTAATTGTTTAAATATAAATAATAGTATATATAATAAAATAGTTTATAATTTAAAATAATTTATATAAAAATAGTTTATATTAAAAATAATTTATATTGAAATAGTTTATATGAAATAAATTTATAAAGTAACATATATAAATAGTTTTTTTTGGCAAGGCCAGCCGGTTTTATAGCGGACCGTCCACTTTTTATTACGAACATATTAAAAACATGAAGTACAGGAGTAAGGTAGAGACACGTTAACTGCTAAAAAAGAAGAAAAAATACAGCACAGGAGTGTGACAGACATGTCAAAGCTACTATAAATAACTAACAAGACTATGTCTCCTCCGAAGAGGTAGCTACGCCAACGTCAACATCCACCTGGGAAGAAACCAGAGAGTCATTCCCAAGAAGTCCAATATAGGGGCGAAATAGGAGAGCAAGAGAAGGATCATAGATCGTAGCATCAGAAGAGTAAATAAAGGATCGATCCCAGGTAGTATCAGCAAGCATGACAGAATTTAGCTTAGCATACGTACCATCCAAGTCAAGAACCAAGGAATCACCAGACAGTCTATAATAAAGGCATCGATGGTCCAAAAGATCATCGGAAACAAATCTAAAATAGGAATCATCCACGGGGTTGTATCGCAAATCAGAACATCGATCAACCAAACATCTCTCAGACTCAACCCAAACTACATGCAACTGTGGCGGAACAAGATTCGGAACAGCAATGGAATCCTTAGAATCATCACCAAGGACAATGGATACAGTAGGGGATGCAGGCCGAGCAATAGAAGACGATGGACCTGGGACAAATAAAGGAACATCAGGAGGAGGAGCAACTTGAGAGACTTTGGGAACCCATTTCCTGAGCGGAGGCCGAGGGAACTTAGGCGCAGCAGCGGAGACAAAAGAATGGGTTCAGGCGGAAACTAAGTGGCCAAAGGAGTGTCAGGAGGTACAAATGTCCGGGACCCAACCGTAATGTACACGGACTTCCACTACATGGCCAACAGCTAGCTGAACAGGAATAGAGGAATGGAGAGGCTTAAAGGGGGTAATCTCAATCAAAGCCTTAGCATACACCAGCTTTTCACGCGCAACAGTATTAGCGTCAAAACATTTCAATGTACCAACGTTGCAAGCAAGCCAATTCAAACCAAGCAGAGGTTGAAGAGCGGAAGGAATTTGAGAAAAATAAACACAAACGGGGATAGATAGAACTTGTTCACGAGCACTTGCAACCGTTGGGGACCAGGGAGTAATAATAAATGGTTTCACATCAAAAAAAGAAGGCTCAGCCTCTAGAACACGACGGTGATCTACCGAGGAGGAGAACAACAGGAAATAGATGGAGTCAACCAACTTAACATGAAGATCACCGCGAACCCTCCAAGCCCTACGAAAAACTGAAGACGCATCTTGAAGGCGATGATTTGGGTCCAAAAAGAAACCAACTAAATATTCTGACTAATAGTCCAAACCGGCTTGCATGAGATTTGGAGGTGGGTTCATCACTCCATTTTCCTCAACGATATCAAATTCAACTGGTTCATAAACACCCCGTTATGGGGAAGAGATGTAAAAAGCAAAGACCATTATTTGGAACCAGCTGGGGAAGGAGCAGCTGGATGAACCGCACCACAGAGGGAACACAAGCAGAGGCCGCAAGACCAGCTGGAGGGAAGGCCGCAAGCAACGAAACACCAGTACTCAAAACACTGCAATTGGGGACATCATTCTCATGAGAATTTGGACAAACACCAGATGTGCATTGAGCTAAACACGAAAATTTAGCACCGGCAGAACACAACACACATCCATTCACACTAATGACCACACCATTAGCACCAGATTCATTAACATCATTCACAAGCGCATGCATAGAACCACAATCATAACGGCACACATCACCGTCCATAGAAATCAACAACTCAGGACGCAGGCTAGGGCACTCGATGACAGCTAGGTCAGAGAACTTAACAGAAGGCAGAGGCGGAAACTCGGATTTAGAAAGCAAGGGCGGCATAGAGCACGTGGTCGCAGCTTGGTTTACCTTAAAAATCCTACCAGAACGAGTTGATGAGGGCGAAGAGGATGGAGCAACGAGGAGGAGCGGAAGAAGAGGAGGAGAGCTCGGCATGAATGAAACGGTGGGAGAACGTGGAGGGTAGGGATAGACGAAGTACGCAAGGAAGCTACGGAGATCTGGCAGAACGAAACAAAAACGAACGGGAGTTCGCCATTAAAAACATGTTATTAAAAACAAAAACGAGAGTTCGCCATATATAAATAGTTTTAATTCTAATTTAAAATACCTTATATAATAAAATAGCTTCTCAAATTTCATAAATCGTTTCAAATCAGCTCAATTTCCAAAATTCAAACTTAATCAAATCCCAAACCATCAATTTTTAATTTATTTCAGTTTCTCAATAAACCATTTCAAATTATATCGATTTCAAATACAGATTTTTAACCACAAAATAAACCATTTCAATTTCAATACTTTCAAAGCTTTAAATATTCAAACATTTCAAAACAAGAATTGATAATTCCATATATATATATATATATATATATATATATATATATATATATATCAATTTCACTATATAGCTTAAAATCAAGAATTTTACTATAAATAAAATAATCATTTATATAATAATAATAATCAATATTTATATAAAACTATATATTTCTTTCCAAAACCATAGTAATCATTTAAAATTATTTATATATAGACCAACGGTGTCTGTATATAATTTTCTATCTTGTGGTCAAGTGATACAGATATTTATCATTTCAATCCGCGATTTAAATATATACAGGTATATATATATATATATATCATTTCAACCTATAATCCCAAATTCAATTCAAATGAAAATCGCTTGGGTTAATATTTTCAACCCATAACGATTTTCTCCTATTCTACAGATCGTTCAGGTATGTATCATTTGAACCTATAGTGATTCTATACTAAAAGGGAACTTGCAGAGTGATAACAGATATGATAAAATATAACAGGCATATATCATCAATATAAAGAACAGATAATGGCGTCAGATGTCACAAGTGAACCGATACATGTAATAGTATATATATAACAGTGTAAATAACTAAGAACAACATATTTCAATTGTCGTTTCAATTGAAATCAAATTTAACAAATAAAAGAACATTAATCGTGAGTGATTGCTCACCTTTCGAGGTTAGAGAAGAACAAGAACGAGCTGACTTACGAATCCAAGCATGAAATTCCAAATCAAAGTAAGATTGGCATGAATTCGACGAACAGAGCTGATAAATAGGAATAGATGCATTCAAATCAGAACTGGATCGATAAAGATAATGGATACAGGTGAACTCATATATATATCTATAAATAACTATATATAATCATATACAATCTACAATTTAAAATAACAAATAACTTTCAATATATATATATATATATATAAACAGCATTTTAAAACACACATATATTTTGAAATCATTGTCTTAAATAAAACACATATAAACATACCTACAACAAGACTTATTAACCAGATTCCAAATCAAATATGTAAGAAACTTATATATATATATATATATATATATAAACTTACTTAAACACATACAGATATATAATTAACATATATATATGTATTAAAACTGATATATATAAAATCATTTACATAACCACACACTTGAAAACTTTATATATATAAAATCTGACAACCTTTCTATATATAAACAAACAGAAAAACTTATACAACTCAGAACCTATACATACTTTCAAATCAATATGCATCTAATACTCAATGTAATTCATTTTATAAAAAATGTTCATATGTATACGCATGCGTTAAAATAGACTGGCAAAGTATATATAAAAGTAAACAGATTTTATATCAAGCTAATATATTGTTTACATACTTTAAACATATAAAAGCTGTCACATTTGAAAATAGATTTGTATGCTATAAACAAAAGTATATACAACATCACAAAGAAAGCAAAACAATATATATATATATATATATATATATATATTAATATATAACAAGTTTATAGTAAATATAACTCTATAAAACTATTATAAACATATCTACCAGTCAAACCTAACAGAACAACTAACATATATACGCAGATGATCCACTAATATATACATACGTAAGACTCAATACTGTATGTAATATTTGAAAAATATTTATTATAAAACAAGTATAACCTGCCATATATTTATAAAACACAGTACACGCTATATATGTCAAGCTATATACTATCACAACAGTTACCTATGCTACAGATAACATAATTTATAAACTAATATAAAATACTTACGAATATATAACAAATTGTAAACTATGTATACATTTAAATAAATGTGTAAACAAGATGTATATATACTTACATGACTTAAATAAATATTTTAAACAAACCTTATATTTTATACTAAGGTAAATGTATACATTGCAAAGTATATATATAAATTTACAACTCATAAATAACATAGGGTTTATATTAAACATATATTCAAAAGTACTGGTATATAGCTAAGCGCAGTATATATATATATATACATATAGTATACCACTTACGATATATTTGGTTAATGTCAAACAAATGCACTGCCTTCCAAATATATATACACTTATACTATGTGTACATATATATTGAGATCTATATACCATATATGTATACTTACCGTATAAAGTATGCATGCTTGCAAACAGTTATCAACTCACGAAAACTATATATATACTTACAGATTATTTGTCACTTGCATAAACATATTTGTAAACAAACAGGTTATATACTCTATATATATATATTAACAAACTGATATTGTTCAACTAATATATATAACCTGCTATATATTCATACCACATACCCGGAGGAGATGTACGCAAGGCTGGATGGTAGACTCGGAGAGGTGAAAGCAAAGGTTGCTAACAAGCTTGATGAAGTCGCTTGGCTGAGGTGGAAGATGCGGCAAGTGGAGGTAGGTTTGGGCGAATGGCAGGGAGACCTTGCGCACGGATTTGGCAGGAAAGAGACGGGGAGAGAAGCATGGGCCGAAAGAGGAGAGGACATTGGGCTAGGGGCGGAGAAAGTTCGCCGGAGGATGGAAGAACTCGGCTGTTTATAGCTGTGGAGGCAGGCACGTTGTTTCTTGGTGATCGAAGTGATGGAAGGTTGGGAATGGAAAGGTCGGTCACGGCAGAGGTAGGAGAGATGAAGGGTAAGGTGTCATGTATTTAATTTTCTTTGGTTTTTGGTGAATTGGCAAAACGAATGGATAGCCAAAGGACGGTGAATGAACTAGAAATAAATATCAACAGGGAATAGCAAAAGTCTGGAACGTGAATTCAGAGAAAAATTTATGGTTAGAGGTTGTGGAGTTAATACGCTGGAACATGAAAAGTTAGAGGAGCGAAAAGGTTGAATGTGGAACCGATACAAAATCGTTCCATAAATTTTCTCCGTCACGGGATTTAAAACACAGAATTGAATATATCGCACTGATCAGCACGACGAAATGATCATACAAATATCAGCGGTACGATTGAATTATAAACATTCGAATTTTCTACTAGTGGAAAATGCAACAAAAATGCAGAAAAATAAGATCGACGGAGCTAAAGAATCTCGAATTTGAAAAAACAAAAATTGACGTCTTGCTCAGAAGATGATTTAGAATTTTTCTATATAAAATATTTAGGTTTCGAAAACATTTTATTTTCATTAATTCCTAACTGATTATATTGAAATAAAATTACACACTAAAATAAACTTTCATATTTTCGGATGAAAATTTACCACTTGTTATGCTTAATTAGACGCATTCCAAATATCAAATTTATATTTCAAAATTTTATTTTTTAAAGTTTCACAAAATTTCAGTTAATAACGTTATTAAAACTAGTTAAATTTATGGGTCGTTACATTAGTATTTTTGAAGAATTGTGCTACAAGAGTTACTGTAATTTCCTCTTCGTATAAAGATAGTTGTCTTTTCAAAGTCCATGCTTCTGGTGATTCTGGAGAATTGAAGAAGTTTTTTATGAGAAATATGGTTGTGATCACTCTTATGGGACTGGTGTTAGAAATGTGAATAATCCACATATATGTCTAGTTCGTTTGTTAAATCGTTGATTATTGACGAGATTCGTGATTGTCCTAGTAAAAAGCCTAAAGATATTATAGTTGATTTTAGAAGAGAATACAATTTTCAGTTGTCTTACGATTATCCTTATCATGGGAAATAACTTGCATTAATGGAGTTGCATGGTAATGATGTTTTATCTTATAATGATTTGAGTTGGTATTTGGAAGCAGCGAAGAAGTCTAATCCAAATAGTTTTGTTGACATGGATGTTGATCTTTGTAGTAATGAATTCGAGAGGGTGTTTATTTCTTTTGGTGCTTGTTTACTTGGATTCGAGCATTGTCTTCCTATGATATTTTTAGATGCTACTCATTTGAAGGGACGTCTCAGTGTTTTTATGGGTGCTACTAAAAAAATGGTGATCAAGGTATGTCTTTGTTTTTTGTTTTGATTTATTTGTATTGAGATCATAATAGTTGGCATTAGCATTAATATGTATTTGTTATTATAACTTGTATTATGTTGGTATCAGTTTTAAGAAATGTAGTTTATAATTAGCAAGTTTCTAGTATCAAAATTTGCATTGTACTGAATTGTAAGTTTGTATTTGGTATCATAATTTCATACTGCTTATCATGAATTTAGTATCAGTTTGTGTATAATGTTGGTGTCAGGTTCATGTATGTTAATTTATAGTATCATATATAGTTGTGTGGTATTGGAATTTCATTTGTATTATAATATATGTTAATGAACATTACTTTGTTGTGTTAGAATGAAGATTAATGTGCATAATGTCCTGATTATCAATATTTTGTAATGGTCATATCAGGTTTTCGGTATCAGTTTTTTAGTGTTAGTACCAATTTCATGAATAGTTTCAGATTTATGGTCAAAATTAGTTTTAGTTTTTTTTACTAAATATTTTTGCATTTGCAGATTTCTTCCCCTCAGCTATGAGTGTAGTTTCTCTAGAAAATGTGGATAATTGGACATGGTTTTTAAATCATTTAAAACAAATGATTGAAGAAGATTGTAATTTGGTTTTTATGTGAGACCGACACCAAGGTTTGCTTTTAGGTGTTCGTGATGTTTTTCCTTCAGCTTATTACAGTTATTGCTATTCGCATATGGAACAAATTTTTCTTTCAACAGTAAAAGCCAAAAGGCAAATGCGTCTATTGTTGATCTATTCAAAATGTGTTCTAGAGCTTTTAATCTATATGAATTTGAAGGAGCACATTCTAAGTTTTGTCAAATTGGTGGTGTTGTTGGTGTGAATTTTTTAAAGGATAAGCCTTTTGATAAATGGGTGGATATATTTTTTCCAAGGAAACGGTGAATATAGTTCAAATGTTACAGAATGTTTTTGTAGTTGGATTTTAGACGAACGAGCATTGCCTATTACTTTGTGTTTAGATGGTCTTCGTGTTAAGATTATGGAACAAATGGTTAGAAGAGAGAAGAGTGTCGTTTGTGGAAAACAACTCTTTGCCCTTCTATGGAGTTATATTTTGGTGAATTGATTAAATAAGAATTTGGATGGGATGTATACAAATCTTTTGATTTTTCTTTTGAAGTGAAATCTCCAAACTCTCATTGTGTTGATTTGAAGGAATGAATTTGTAGTTGTAAGCAATGAAAAATTATAGGATTTCCTTGTGGTCATGCTATAAAGTGTATGAACAAGTCTAAGTTGTCTGTATATGATTTTTTTGAGTATTATTTCACTGTTGATTCTTATTGATGTTCTTATGCCAATGCTATAAATTTTATTCCAAATTATGATAGGCCTATTATTGATGGTAGCATTCAAGACGTTATGAAGCCACCAAAAGAGAAATGTGGCACTAGTAGACCATCAATCAAGCGTAAAGGAGGATTTTCATATTTTCAAAACATGCAAAATAGATGTGGCGAGTGCAAGTAGCTTGGTCATAATAAACGGAATTGCCAAACTTTGAAAAGGATATAATTTGATTTTACATCTTGAATCTGTTCAGATTAATAAGTGGATGTGTTACTTGTTTTGGTGGTAAACTGTAATTGAACCTTGTTATCGATTTGTATTCAATATAGCATATTATCAAATTAATTTTAATTTCAGCTATTTATTATTAATGGTTGTATCAGTTTTAGTATTAGCTATATGTTTTTACATTATCAGTTTTGGTGTTTATTTATTTATTTATTTATTTATTTATTTATTTCAAACATTTGTTTTGATATTTGTTGCATATTGTTAATATCAGCTGTTTAGTATCATTTTACGCATTCTGTTGGTATAAAATATGGTATCATTTTTTCATTATGTGATACCAATTTTGTTCAATTTTTTATATTTTGCTTATTTATAACAAAGTTGATAGCATAGTGTATGGGATCTGATAATCATTGTCTAATTGATTGAAGAAGATGACTGAATTGATTCATGCTATCTACTGGTTGGAGATAATGTTGTTTGATTGGATATAAAGGACTTTAGTATCAGTTTTGGTTAGTTTTTAGTATCAGTTCGTGTATTATAACACGTGCTACAACTGACACTAGTACTAATAAATAATTATAATGATATCTTGTGTAAGCAAAAACTGACACTGGCACTAATTGTTGTTTCATAAAGTGTGTTGAGTGTCAGTTTTAGCAAAACCGATACTATTAGTTATTAGAACCGATGCCCAGTTACTGTTTTGTATTGATATATGCTATGAAATCTAAAAATATTATTATACAACTGGTAGTTGCATCATAAAACTGGTAATATTATGTAGGATCAACAATTGCATGATTGAATATTCAATATATAATCTTGTTATAGTATAAACAACATGTTAAGAAAAGAACATCAAATACAACAAATCATTCTGGCAGATCAACATTGTTTTTACAAGTAAGATCAGCATTGTTATAAGAATAGAACATCATTATTTCACAAGTACGAAATTGAAACAAAGCATCATTACTTCATAAGTACCAAATTTAATTATAAAACAAAACAATGATTTACTTTAACACACAAAATTCTCAATTTCTGCACCTTCTTCTTTGCTTGACTGGTTATCAGTTACATTTCAACAGTGCTTGCTATCTGTCAATACGTCTATTGCTAGTTTTGCTCTAGTTTTGATGATAGTGTGTTGTTGGATCGTTTGGAATCATGTTTCTATTTCGTGATGCAATGTAAATCATGACATATATTCCGCAGTCAACACTGTTCAAAACAAAATAAGTTAAAAAATATAAACTATGATAGAAGGTAACGAAATCTAACTTTTACATCACCGGAAATATGTTCATAGCTTGTACAACAAATTGTACTAATATCAAGCATTGATTTTATCAGCATTAAAAAAGAAATTAAATTCAATACTTATAACAAAATATCTAAAACGTGCATCAGTTCATGTGAAAATAGTAGCACTTTTTGCAAACTGTTTAATTTGTTCGTTTATCTTTCTTCTTCCAAACTTGACATGAACTTGGCTAAGCTCTAGTAGTGCTCTTTGTCAGTCAATATCTCATGTGAAATTCTTTCTCTAGATTTTAGCATTTGTTCAGGGGCTATTTTGAGTGGTATTTGACTTTTGTTCATTGATATGATGAATATCATTACGTTTAAACCACAGTCAAGCCTGTTCAAAAGATTATTTGCAATATCAGTTTTGTGTATCTAGTTATTCGTTTTTGTCTGTAATTTGAAGTATCAGTTTAGCAGTCGCTAGGTATCATTTTCAGTATTTAGGTATTTGTTTTTTCTTTAATTTTTAGTTTCTAGGTATTATTTTAGCAGTTAGTAGTTTTTGTCAGTATGAAATTTTTAGTATCAGTTTTTGTTTGTAATTTGCAGTATCTAGGTATTAGCTTAAAAGAAAATTTACAGTGTCAGTTTAACTGTTAGTAGGTATCATTTTGAACAACATAAACAACTTACATGTCTGATCCTTGTTGTGCACATTGTATCTGATGCATTTCATTTGCCTTCACCTCCTTGTCCTGTATGTTTTCCTTTTTCCAAAGTTCTTTCAGCATTTCTTCAATTTTATTTCTCTATTTAAGACAAAACAATACAAAGTTATCTAATGTTCGATTTGTTTCAATTAAATTACTTTGTTTCATAACAAAAATATATCATACCAATATCATTGCCTGCTTTAGACTGGGGTTGTTTCGTCCATTAGAATTCCTTCTAGAACGTCTAGAATCTTGATGACTCCATTGCATTGTTGGATATGTAAAAGTTACTAGTGTCCAATGGTATTCATAATGCAATGGGAAATATATAGCATTTGTGTATTCATCATCCAATATTTGTTCAAGGAAAGGCAGCACTAAATATTTTATAATCCCATGTACATTGAAAAATATAGATTTCTATTAAATAAGAAAATAAGTTAGAATTCAATATACATGTAGCATTTATGATATTACTGCATATTGAAGTTTCATTTACCGTTATTATTGTTGTGAATGCATAGTTGTGCTCTTTCAGCCCACAATTTAGATAAATACCAGTCAATTATCTATCTATATTAACAAAAAGAAAATGTAAGTTTTTTAGTTGGTGAAGCAATATTCAATAATAATTGGTATCTTTTATTTAAATAGTGGTAATATATATTACAAATTATGAGAATAATTAAGCATTAAATATTCTAGGTACCATTTTTGCACTGACTTAGTATAAGTTTTGCACATGCTATTAAATCAACGACTACTAGAAAACAAAAGTAATTATGAATTTATATCAACCGCTAGTAGGAATTAGTTTTTCACTGTTTTGGTATTTATTTTTTCATACATGATGGTTAATAAATAATTCAACTAATAGACCGTCACTTTATAACAAATAGTAATTAGGTATCATTTTTGGTTATACGTAGGTATCGATTTTGGTATAAATAGCATTGGAAATAGCTATCAGACATTATTTTTTATAATTATTTTTATTGGTAGCAGTATTGCTAAGCAAAAAAGTGTGTACCGATCCATGTATGGCAATTTCTTCAAGAAGTTGTTGTAGTACTTTTTTTTTGTTATTGTACATCCTTTTCTAACCGTGTCTTTATCTGTCCATGCTACATCTCTATTTTAAGAAAATAAGGCACACGTCAATTATACAATGTTATTTTAATATGTAGCATTTAGTATATATTTTTGTAAACTTACTCTTTTGATGATGTCATAGCAAAGAAAGTTTTGATTGTATTTTGTTGTTCTATATTCAAGTATGCCAAGGTTTTGTTGCAGTGTCCTAGTCCTAAATTTGAAAGTGTTGGTTCTATTACTTGAATTGGCATTGGGATTGACTCTTTTGCACTTTCATCATTTTCATTTTCATTTTCTTCTAGTTTTTCATCATTTTTATTTTCTTCAGGTTTTTGTTTTTTCGCTGTTTAATTCTCTGACCATATTCCAAATCTGAAAAAAACCGGAGGTTATTTGTATTCCTCGGAAACCACCGCCCACATCGCCATTTAATATTTCTTGACCCACTATTGGCCAAACTACTTGAGCACTGGGTCCAAGAAGATGACTTTTGAACTGTTTGTTTCCTTTTTTGACTAGACGGATTTGCTGGTTTGTTTTCTTTGTCCTTTTTTGTTATTCCCTCTTGCAACTGGTGTATGATATTGAGATTAAAAGATGGAGGTGTTAGGTCTAGTTCTACATCACTGTATCGTGCAACTTTGCTTTCTTTACTAATATCTTCTTCCTATTTTTGAGCCTATTTTATTTCTTTTTGCACGGTTTTGTCTTCATTTGTTCACAGCATTGTTTCATTTTTTGTTTAACCTGTCTTCACTCTTTTCTTTTGTGTCCATAGCTTTATCTTCATTCGGTTGGAGCACATTTTCATGCATTTTAGTTGCAATTTAGTCTCCATGCATGAACTTTCTTTTTTAGTTATTTGGTGGACTTGTTCTGTATTAGTGTCAGCAGTTGTGTCTTCAACTTCTTCTACATTTTTTTCAGTTGAGGATCTATATTAACAATAAGAAGCTATCGGTTTTTGTTTTTGGTGAATGAGTATAATATTATTAGTATCAGTAATGTTAATTATAGTTACAGTTTGTGGGTATCATTTTCAAATTGATATCGGTTTTTCAAACAGTAAATAAGTATTAGTTTTTCATATATATAAGTATCTGTTTTGATTTATTTAATAGTGAAAATTATTTGTAAAATAACCAACCATGAGTTCTAATCAAACAACTACTACATATAAGTTCTGCATTATTTTGGTATCAGTTTTCTACTAAATAATGGTCAATATAAGTAGTTCAATTTACATACCATTAAGTTATAAGAAACGGAACATAGGTATCATTTTTTAATGCATTTAGGTATCGGTTTATTTTTAACTAATACTCAAAATTATTAATAATATAAGCAAGCATGAATTCGAATCAAACAGTGTTATTTTCAATAATAAAAAATCATGCACCTGCCCATTTCTATTATTTTTGCTTGAAACTTTGTAGGTTTTTGTTGACACTCTAGATTTTCTTCTTTAATCTTTTCAGCTGTGGATGTTTTTTCTTCATTTTGGGCTTCTATATTTAAACATGCATCTTCGTTTATTTTAGTTGTTGTGTTAACTTTTTCTACATAAGACTCATCAATTCTGTCTTCATTCTCTTCTTCATTGTTTTCAGTTGTGGATTTCTTTTCTCTGTTTTCTATTTCTGTTTCTACATGTGCATTTTCATTTAGAATGCTGTCAGGTTCATCTTCCATGTGCTTACTCTCTAGATGAACTTCTGAATTTTTCTTTTCATTTTCTTCTAGTCTTGATTTGAGTTATTTTAGTTGTTCTTTCAATTTCAAATTTTCTTTTTCTATCTTTATCCTCAACTTCTTTTTTTTGTCTAATTGCCTCTTTGTTTTCTTACCTTCTTCTTCCAAAACTTTAATGTGCAATTGCAAAAATTAAGGCTTATAAAATCTTCAAAAGATCGAGTACTCTGTTTAGCTTCTTCAAATTTTCTTTTTTTCTGTTGGTTCTCTTTTCTTTGTTGGCTTGAATCTCCTTTTGTTGATGCTGATTAGAGTAGCTTATGTTCTGTGGAAGAATAGTGCTTATTTCTTTTACCTATGTAATTGAAATAGTAATTTTGTTTTAAAATTTAAATGCAAATGTTTTGTGATAGTATGTTGTAACTTATAAGTTATAACTGACGTTAATAAGTGATTAGTTTAATAGAAGAAAATATAATAGTAATGAAATTGATACTATGTACACTTACTAATTAATTGTGTGCAGTGTTAAAAATGATACCAAGTATTATCATATATTATTACTGATATTGTGCAAAATGACAAGGTGTACTATGCTGAGGAAAAATTGATACTATGGAAACAAAAATTTAAAGCTCAACGTTGAAACTGACACAAATCAGAAGCTAAAGTGATACTGCAAAGAGGCATATCTGATACTATGCAGAGACAAAAAATTATTCTAAGTGTTGAAACTGATGCTACAGACAGAGAGAACATAAAGCTATTGGCTAGTGTAAGTAAAATTTAAATTTATATTACATTGCCAACTTTTACATCTTTCAAAATTATTCACAACAATGTCTTTAAGCTTTCTTACATCCCATCGTGCAAATCAAGGTAAATCTTCAGCAAGTTGCCTTCTTGTTGGATGAGGTTCATTTTCTCATAAATGCAATACTATAAACATTTAGAGATATAATTAGATAAGAATATTGAACATAACATTTTTTTTTTCAATTAATAATATTTTACATAACACATCTTACCAATGGAAGCATGGAACATCCAGACATGTTTCTTGGCTTGGAGATAAACATTTTGACAAATTTACTAGAAATTTTCTCTATTGTTTCTGGCCTTGAGACAGTTTGCATTGTTTCACTATCAACCAAATATGGTAGAATTCCCCATCTTAATTTTCATTGGTTGTTTGGAAAGAAAAATGTCAATAGTATTTGCTTTATTATCAACAAAGGCAGATCTTCTTTATTTTCTTTTTTCCTTTTTGATATTTCTTTTTTTATTCTTCTTTCCACAACATTTTTTGTTACGTAAGTACATGTGCCAAAGCTTCTAGTTGAAAATTCTTTGCAGTCTGGTGGAATGGTTTTGATCTTTAATTTTTTGTCGTTTCTATGTTTATTCCTTTTAATGGAAGACCAAACAACAAGCTTATATCTCTGGCAGTGACCTTCATTTTGTCTTCCCCTAAGATGAAGGTATCAATTTCCACACAGTAGTAGTTGTATAAAGCAGCCAAGTTGTGTCGATGCTTTTTGCACTCTTCTGTAAGATGTCGAATTTTTTTGGTCAATCCATTTTTTTCTTCGATCAGTTTCATTATCTTGAAGTAGCTTGTAAGCCACATCTATAAGCAGTTTCTGGCTTAACATGTTCAGATTTTGCTATTTGCTTGTTTGATTCTTTTGATGTCGCATGCATGCTTTTACGACATGGATTGACAAAATCATTATCGTCGTATTTCATGAAAATGTGGCATTAATTTGTTAATGAAAAAAAAATAACATTGAAACAAAACAATATATAACATGATATAGCGGTATCAGTTTCTATAAACATGAGATAAAAATATGATATTTTTATCTAACCAAAATTTGGTATCACTTTTGCTAAATGTAGGTATCAATTTCCTAAAAATTATGGTTGAAATACTTCTAAAATTTCTACATAATAACTTCAAAAGAAACATATTGCATTACAGTTTTTACCTTATATTTTTGTTAACTTTGTTACAAATTACAATGAAAGTAATTTGTATAATTAAAAGTATAAAGTTCAAAGAAAGATAAATTGAGTATCATGTTTATAAGGTGCATGTGTCAGTTTGGTTCAAACAAAAAGTATATCAATTTTAAGATATGATGCCCATAAAAACAGATAGTAAGGTATCTGTTTTGCATTACATTAGTACCAATTTTATATTTGCGCTAGAAATAATTTCAATTATGGAGTAGTAAATTCCACCAATATTAGTGGGTATCATTTTATGAATATAACTATATCCGTCTTGTTACAAAATATTGAAAAATTATTTTTAAAATTACAAAGTTTTCTCTTCAACTAAACAAATAATAGGTTCATTTTATGAAACATAGGTATCAGTTTTTTGTACAGTGGGTATCATTTTGTGATATATAGGTATCATTTTATTGAAAAATTACAACATTGACATATGAACTAAAACATATTACACAGTGGGTATCATTTTGTAAGTATTTAGTATCAGTTTTCCTGGAAAAAAGATGGTTAAATAATTTGTAAACTAAAATGAATCAGCTACACACAATTAGACAATAGGTATCGTTATTGCAGGATGTTGGTATCAATTTTTATGTGTGTGATGAAATTAATTTTTATAAATACAAAGTATCATGTTAATTCTAACAGATATTTGGTATTATATTTTCAATATATTAGTATCATTTTTGTATTAAATGGCAATGAAATCCAATTTTTAACCAACTAAGCTTTGTCTTCTACCAAACAAACTATAGGTATCACTTTTTGAACATGAAAATCTTTATAAGTGATATGGCTTGTAATTTTACCGCCATCTTCAGATTCCTCAACTGCTATTTATTTTCCCTTATTTGTTTTAGCTTTTCCTGTTAAACATATTAACATTGTTAAAATGCATCTTATGATTTAATAGTATTAGTTTCATAACTTAACGGTATTAGTTCGCTGTTGAATTTGCTGCAGAATTATTTTCTCATTTTTTACCTTCGATCTTAATTCTCTTTTTTGCACTTGTTGTATAGTTGATTTGTCACCAGCTATTTTTTCCTGCATGGTTTCTTCATTTTTCTGTAAAATAAGTTCAATAGTATTATAATTAATCAAGAAAGGTTGTATTATGCTTCATTTCATAATATTATTTACCTTTTCTTCTGTTATGTTTTCTATATGTTTCCTTTTTATTTTTCTTTCCCTTTTTTGCTGTATTTCTTCTTCCATTGGTCTTTTAAATAATGTTAACTTTGCAGATTCCTACTATATCTCTATTGCAGCTAGGATATTTGCTTCAGGTTGATTATCAGATACAGCTGCTACGATATCAAATTCAAGTGGTAGGTTTTCAATTTCGGCTCCATTCTCAGATTGAGGTTCTTTGTTTCCAGATTCGAGTTGATAATCGAAATGAGGCACAAGGGTATTAGTTTTTGTTGAATATCAGATTGAGGGGATAAGGTATCAGATTTGTACTCAAACTCTGCTTAATTTTTTATTGCCTGACATATGCGATTGAGACGGAGGTAGCGATTTTGCTGTGCTTTCCTTTGCCCTTTTTTTCTTAATTTCTATTTTGTGTCGTGAAGAAGAGCGTGGATTTGAAAATCGAACATCATTATTTTTGTTACCGATGTTGTATAAAACACACATGCCACATCGCTTGTCAGAGCGATGTTAAAAATCTTTTTATTATTTTTATAACATCATTCTTTTTCATTGATTTTCGATTTTCTGGGCGATGTTAAAATGTAAATTTCAAATTTGTAAAAAAGCATAGAGAAATTTATTGTAAATATTTTGATAAAAAATGCGGAATACACCCAATTCAGTCGTCTATGAGCATAACCGTTGCAAATAGTACTATTTGTGTTTATTTTCTTAAAATTTGATTGAAGAATATGAGAATTTGAGCAATAAGTCCTTATCAATGACTAAAATAGACAAAATTCCACTTACCAATAATTATATGTAAATCAAGTCTCACTTCTCGTATACAAGATGCAATGCATTGCGGAAGATACACAAAATGCCACTTATTAATAATTATATGCAAATCAATCACACATCCCGTATACAAGGGGCAATGCACTGCAGCAGGGTTTCGGGTTTGTGGTTGTTGTGTTGAAATACCATTTTGTTTGGATGGCATATGATTATATGTGTATGGTTAAGCTTGGATTTGCGATTTGGATGTTAAATGATATGTTTTGATATGAATATTTGAATGGCTGGTTACGATATGATGGTAGTGTGTTTATAAAACAAAACCAAGTGTATGTGACATAAATGTTGTGAAGTTAGCACCTTATAAAGTCGCAAAGGACAAGAGATTCGATTTGAAAACAAAAGCTCTTTTTCTTGTTTTGGATTTTGAAAATGTTTTCATGTTTTCACCTTTGTTTTTAAGTTTTTCAAAACTTTTCCATTTGTGTTTTAAAATATATAGTAGCTAGAGTTAAATTGAGTTTTCACTTAGAAATCAATTGTAGTAAACTGCTAACTGGCGATGGTTTTTCTATTGATTAGAAACCATCAAAAATATATCGTTATAAAACCGCAAGCTCATAGCATAATATCGTAGTACGTATGCGTGTATGGTTCGATCCGTAGGAAAAAATATTAAATTCTAATATTACTCAATCAAATTGGCCATGGTTATGAAATTGATTTAAACAAAATTTTTTTATAGAAAACAAACTAGAGAAAAAGTGAACAAAACTATGAGATTAAGAAGCAATTTAGATGCAAATCCACTTACTATCATTCATATATATCAACACAATCATCTATAATTTCTCATTTAAATTTTAAGTAGAAATGATGGATGTGTTTATTATAAGTATGATTTATTTGTGCTATTAATTAGCACAACTTCAAACTTTAATACACCATTCAAACTCACTAATCAATTCTGATGAACATAACATGAAATTAAAAATAAAATCTATTTTAAGCATGATCTATTTACTATGAACTAGTAACATAGATCATCAAATTTTGATTCTAGTTGACTTTCATCATCAAAATCACTTAGGCAAATGATTAAATAGTTTATGTTTTTGTTGGATTAAGCATAGCCCATTTGAGTTGTCAACATAGGCTATCAAATTCACTAAAAAATGGATACATAAACTACCATCATTCTTAATTTTCATTAATCACAAAAGAAAGATCATAAATAAAATCATTATGTTTATTTAATATGATTCCTAAGAGCTTCATTACCTCTAAATTAAAGGTGTTTAGCTTCTCATATTTGAATACATGCTAACATAAAGTAATTTCAACATAAAAAACAAAGAAAATGAGAGCTAATTAAAAGAAAAGAAAGCTAACTACTTGTACGAAATATAACTAAACTAATTGCAAGACTTAAATATATGCTACTAACATGAAATAATAGAAGCAAGAACTAAATAAGAGAGCATAAAGTGAAATATCAATAAAAGAAAGCATGAAATAAAAATGCATGAAATAAAAATGCATGAAAGTAAAGAACAAGGCTAAGAAGCCATTAAAGAGATATTTTATATATCATTAATTTTGTGCCATAACTTTGCATTAAAGAAAAGCTAATTACATGAAACATAAAGGGTATTTATACATGCTTAAAACCATAATTCCATTTTTAGGGAACTACCAAAAATGCCCTTGAGATTGTGTAACCTCCAAGTAATCATTAGGGAATTAATTAATTCCCACTAACATGCCTTTAAGTTTCCAGTAACATGTGCATGTGCTTTTAATTATGGTACATTAGTTAGTAGGCACGTGGGCTCCTCCATGTTGCATGAATTCTTCTTTTTCCTTTCTTCATTTATATTCAACATATGTGCTTGCATACGTTCATGAAGCTCCATCAATAACACTCAATTTCCTATAAATAAAAATAAAAATGTACAAATAAATTTTTCCGTAATTAATATACACAAAATTACCATTTTGCTTCCAAATGAAGATGAATGAATGATAATTTGAAAACAATTTAGATTTTGGTTTAAACAAGTAAAATGCCTAATGTGCTCATTTATTTTAACAAAAAAGAGTAATTATGGGAGTAAAAATATACACTTTTACATGCACATCAAATACCACACACTTATCTTTTTGTTCGTCCTTGAATAAACTAAAACTAGGATAAATCCATTTTCATAGAAAACACGATTACATAGAGCATATGCAACAAGCCATTAAATCACTAGGTATCCATAGTAGAACGAGAATTATCTCATGAGGGTTTTTAGCCGATACTACCCATAAAATCCAAATGCGATATGCAAATTCTAACGCAACTACATGATTCAAGTTTTCGAAAATATTTACAAATAAAGAATTTACTTTTAAATTGACATGAGTAATTTAGATATCAATTTTGGTTATTATGAACAAATTTTAGTCTTTTTACTCATCAAAACTTCTAACAAAAATTAAGCTATCATCACAATTAGGCTCTAGATTGACTATTGGTTTTGGGTGATAACGTAGTGCAACTATGAAATGAAGCCTTTAGTCGATTATCAAAGTTTTGCAAAATGCCTTTTTTATTTCTTTCGAATGACAAGTCAAATCTGTAACAATCCGCAAATTTATCATTTTGATAAATTATATTTTTTTTTTAAAATTTTCAAATGAAAGGTTGATAATACAAATAATATTTTCTCAAGTGATAATAAGTAATTAAACTTATTTTGAATAAATATTTACAAAAATATTTTCCTTGGGATTTATATTGATAAGTGGCATCGTATTTAAATATAGATTTATTTAAATTAAATCAAGTTTTAATGATTTTATAATTATTTTAAACAAATAATAATTCATTTTTAATAACTAGAAAGTGATAATAAATTATTTATAATAGTTTTATAATGGGTTATATTTAATTTGAAAATATAAGGAAAAATCGATATCGCTGTATCTGTATAATAGCTATTTTTGTAAATAATTTTTTATATGAATTTATATAGTTTTATAATTTAAATGCAATCATTTTAAGTAGTTTAAAATGATAAGAAGTATATTTTTGAATTTTGTTTATAAATATATGTACATTAAAATAAAAGTAAAAATGTGACCGATTATCAATTTTACGGATTTCAACGATTTAACGAACAAAAGTTGTTCGAAGACGTTCGGAGCATTATACACCTACATATACGTACATTTATATGTTACACACATATGATAATATATGTATAAACATACATATAAAAATATAATTAAGTATAAGAAATATAATATAAAATAAATAATATATTTTAAAGATTTCTTACCCCTTAAGCACAAATAAGTCAACATATGTATACACGAGATGATGGAAGTGATGTGCACATGGGAGGGGGGCTTTGGCCGTGAATTTTAAAGAAGGAAGTGTGTTGGGGAAGCCTTGAAATAGTGATAAAAGTGATCTATACATGTCTTCTTTTACGCTGTTCCTTTTTCCTATAAATACCCTACCATCTTCTCTTCATTTTCATTCATCTTCTTCTTTATATTTTCAAGCTTTTGCATCCACTTTAATGGCTTCCATCCGAAGAGAAATAATGTCCAAATTTAATTCAAAATGAAATAAAATTATAATATATAGTTATATATAATTAAACACCTCAAAACAAGCTCAAATCTCCATCTCTCCACCTCCCGAACCCAAGGCACCTCCATCCACCATCCTTGGCCGTCAGCTTCACCCACTTCCCAACCTAGGCCATGAGAAACAAGGTTAATCCAAGCCATTTCAAGGATCCAAGCTCAATTTTATGGAGTTTCATTTCGAGATAGCGTAGCTACAGCCGTTTCAAAACTAGTTCGAGTGGAAATGAAGATGAGAACTCCTAAACTATTATATTATATTTTGGATGATGATATGATTTTTAAAAATGGATGTTTAGATGCTTTGGTCATCAATCTTGGTTGTTTTCATATGAATGTTGGATATATATGCAGGTCACGGAAATACATGTCGATAAGTATAAAGGAAATCACTTTCCTTGAATTAATGAAATGGTGTATATGAAATTGTTAAACCTTTCAAAAATTGTTTAAAATATATTTGAAATGTTTTATAAAAATATAAAAGTGTTTTGGTGAAGTTTTAAAAAGATAGAAAATTTAGTTAAAAATAAACGCGTCGCGTAATGGTAGTTCGCGTTTTCACGCTGTAAATGTCAAATAAGTGTAAAAGTTGGAATATAGCTCGGAAATCTTTGAGATAAGATTTTTTTCAAACTATTATATTGATAGTTTTCCAAAAAAATTGAGATTTCGACAAGTAGATTTTTAAATATGATTAAAACAAGTTTTGGAAAAAATCCCGAATTTGCAGTTCGGAATCCAAAACTGGAATTCTTTGAAAATGATGTTTTAAAATTATTTTAAAACGTGGAATAAATCTTATAAATCATTTAAAATGTTTTAAAAATGATTTGAGTGATAAAAATGAATTTTCATATAATAAAAAAATTCGTTTTGATCAATATAGCTTAAAATGCACCTTCCGCAACACTTTTCTATAACTTTTGAAATATAGTTTCAAAAGCAACCATTCTTCCTCAGATCTTTTGTAAATGATTTTAAATGATTAATAAAGTGTTTTAAAGGTAATTTGAAGGATTTATGAAATGATTTAATGTTTTAATGATTTAGAATCGATGAAATTACTTGACCGCCTTTTGGGTGTCAAAGAAATAATGTCTAGATTTGGATTTGGAAAACCAGTTTCCTCCTCTCCTTAGCTATTCGAATTGGCCTAACGAAGGGGATAGTAAATTTTATTTACTCGGATCAAAACTTTAGAAAGGATAAAGAAAGATATTTTCTGGGATTTAAACAATTTTCTTTTTTTAGAGATGATCTTCATGTTCTTGGTGTTAATGCCCGAAGAGGAAACTCGTACTATTCATGGAATTTAAAGGTGATTTCACCATTATTCCGCCTATAGTACTTACTGAATACGGGGATTGATATTGAGTAGAATTAAATGATTTCTATAGACTCCGCTCACTTAATATTTACCGATTTTGGATTAACATCCTAGATAACATGGTTTTAATTCGATTAAAATAAAGAGTTTTGAATTAAGAAATATTTGTTAAAATTTAAATGAAATTATTTTTGAATGTTTTCCTAAGTTTAAAATGAAATCGAATTATTCCAAGTTTAAAAACGTTTTTAGGCAATCAAAGGTTTTATTAAGCGAGTTTTAAAAATTCCATATATACTGGAAAGAATGTTTTAGAAATATATATCTCTAAAAAAGATTTTGATAAAAAGAACTTAATCAATTAAAGAATGATTCCCTATTGAAAAACCTCTTTTTATCAACGATTGGGCTCGAAGGAACCGGGGTCGAATCTGTGGTAATTTCTATCTGGAAACCACTTCGTACCGACGTATGCGTTCGAAAAACGAAGACATGATAGAGGAAATGAAGGATGAAGACCGAGGATTTTCGAGGTGAAAGGACCGCTTGTTGGTAATTTTGGTTAGCTCCCAAATACTAAAGTAGTACCGATCCCTTCATTTCTGAAACTCTTTGGGTTGCAAGGACTTTTCGTTACTAATCCTGGGGATAATTTCCTACAGGATGTGGTAGGAGAGTGCCTTCGATTTTGTTCATTCCTAGAATGAACTTGTAGGGATGGATGTCTGACAATGCATTTTTGAGATTTCAACATTAAGTTTTATAAATGAACATCTATTTGGTGGCCAAGAAGGGAACTTCTCTTGGCCTAATATCCTTCTCTGAGACGTATGAGCTCGAAGGTTGTATATTTGTGGAAGTCAATGGTGATCGATGGAATGTCAGTGTGACATTCATAGGAAGACGATGTGCTATGATGAAGGTAATCGTTACCTTAAGCCTCACACCGTAAAATGGCCGAAACATGGTAGATGCAGCAAGGCTATGTGGTTCACAATCATTAGGATATGATCATCCCCTTCTAGATATATTCCTACCCGCTATGAAGTTCGGGTTTAAATTAATGTGGATGTATGCTACGAGGATCCTCGGATAGGTCGGTAACGACCGGGGTGATGACATATTTGGTACTATCTAAGGAAAGGTAGGCCAGTCTTGTATTGGTAGAGGTGCAGATGTACTGTTGACCTCAGTACATTCCTCTAGAAATGTACTACCAGAAGGTAATCTCTTTACCTGGTCATTTGTATGGAATCCATTCTCCAATAAATGCCTTGCCAGTTTGTTGATAGAACCCACATTTATGGCTAGGATTGCTAGAATTTAATCAATTTAACATTTTCGACTAAGATTAATAAGTTTATTTGCAAATGTTTTCAAAGATGTCATTAAACATATTATTCATTATTTTTATGTAAAAATGCTTTGGTTATCATAAGGTAAAATCCCATTCCGTCTTTATGTGCGACATAATTTTATGAGATACCTTTTGTTTTCAAAACATGTATTTTGAGTTCTCACACTAGTCCCATGATTGACACGGAGTTTCTACCCAAGTAGGTCGAACTACATATAATAGTGAAGAGTAAACACCACCTTATGTGTTTCTACCCAAGTATGGTTTGAATTGCAGAATCTTTGTATGAGGGTGTTTGAAAAATATGATTTGAGTAAAGTGTTTCTGAATAAGCAAAGAGTAAGCCAAGATGCTTTATTACATTAAAGAATGGTGCGAGTGCAAGAATTTTTTGTTTTGAAGTGTAAATATGCCTAATGAAGTATTACTCCAACCCTTATATAGTGCGTTAAGTGATGGAGGGAAATTCATTAGTTAATCAGGCAGTCTAAATGGAACGGTAAATGAAGGCTTGATACTATGCCAGCAAATTCGGTAACATATAGATGAGGATAGGATACCTGTAGGCTACCGACGATCTAGGTATTATGGTTTCCCTTGAAGGCTATGGGCAGACCAGGTGGATGTAAGTAGGAAAATGTATATTTTATACATGTTATCGGATTTATGTCATAATAGATGTGTTTTACGTATGCCCTTGCAAATTTTGGAATTGTAGGGTTATATATTGCATGTATGTGAACCTGAAAAATATTAGGTAGTAGTAGTCCCTGAAACTTATAAATCATGTGTTTGCACAACAATTGGACAGGAACCTCTAAGTTCGAATTTGTCTAAGTCACATTTAAGTTGTTTGATATGAAGTTTTTCATGTTCTAATACGTTAACAGGTAATTTTTGTAGTCACAAAACAGTCACAGACTCAGAGTTGGAAAGCAGTTAAAGGAAGTAAATCACACAAATTTTATTGTGGTTCGACCAGAACATGCTTACATCCACTATCCATCTTATTATGCTTCTTTGATTTGATTACAGATACAAGTTTGATCAGAAAAAGTAAAAACTTAGAGCGGCTGGGATGGTTAAGTATTAGTAGAGTTTTCTCCCTTTTCTCTAAAAATTCAGTCCCCATTGTTGTTGAGGAGCTCTGGTATTTATAAAGTGGAGTTATGGAATGTGGAGGTGGAGATTATAGTTCCTTAAGTCTAGTTCGGCATTTGGGTAGAAGATCCTGGTTTGACATCTCACCCATGATTTGCTTGGTTGTAGCTTCATTCGACATCTTGTTGGGAGACATCCATTTGTTGGCCTAAACGTTTGGCTTGGCGATCCTGGACGCCGAACCATATGTTTGGTTCGGCAATTTAATGTCATTCCAGTCAAAATGTCTAATTCGGCATTTTAGTGAATGTCGGACCAGATGTCTGGTTCGGCATTTCAGTGAATCCAGGACCAGATATATGGTTCGACATTTAAGTGGATGCGGGACTTAGTATCTGGTTCGACATTTCAGTGAATGCCGGACAACATATTTGGTCCGGTATTCTTTCCCTCTGCACCTGAATTCCATCTTCTTTTCTTTTCATTTCCTCAACTTCCTTTCTACCCTTGCGTGCTGAAAAGCCGAGCCAACACTTGCCCCCAAAGTATATTGTATTTCCATACGATGTGCTTTGCTTAGTTCGGGCTCTGTTTTTGTCTCCATTGGTGAGATTCCTTGTCTCCCCTTTTTCTCTTTTTTTATAAATATAGTTCCCCCTTTATTTATTTCTTACTCCCACTTTTAGGCTCTAAAAATTTTCTATTCCCTTCGCATTTCCTAAATCCCCTAATACTCGAGCTTATCTTTCTCGTTTTCACCATCATCTGAAGCAAGGTATGTTCTCAATTTCGATCTTAACTTCAGGGTTTTGGGTGTCTTCGCTCCTATGGTTTATTGGGCGTCTTTCATGATGTTTTGTCCTAAATTGGAGGAGGAAATAACCTAACTGAATGGATGCTGTCTCTTTGCAATGGTTCAACGGAGGGGAACTCGAGAACAAGTGGAGGTGCAGCGATCGTGGGCATTGATGGTGGAAAGGATTCAAGCAGGCAACAAAGGGTTCTGATATAATGCGCTCGGTTCCTCTGTATGTTAGGTTTTTTTGGAGTGGTAGTAAAATGAGTATGTTTATAGTGGGAGTTGGCAATTGAAGGTGGCTGGAAGTAGTACCGAGTGTCGTAGGTTAAGTAGAGATGTAAATGAGGTAGTAGTTGATCGTGATGTATTGTTTGCTGCATAGGTCAGGTGGAAAATGACGGTTGTTGATGGATTGGTATTTTATGTGATGTCGGACCAAATTAGTCTATGTCGAGTTAAGTAGGGAGTTCTTAGGAGTAGTAGTTCGAGTCTCGGCAGGTTCGGTTCGGCATGCGACACGAACTGAACCAAATAATAGGAATTCTTCCGTGAGCATTTACCTTCTGGTTATGATTGCACGATTTCTAACATGTTAAATCCATTGCCACTGTTTTACTCTCGTTATAATTGCGTAGCTATTAGTGCGTCGAATCTTATGCTTGCTTTTCATTTCCTTGTGCAGGAAAATGTCATCTGGTCGTAGCTATTAGTTATGATGTTCCTGCCAATCCTCCAAAACAACCTAGCTCTGCATATTCTTTGGTGGAGGGATACGCTCCCAACTGGAGGCTGGTGAAGCCTTCAAGTGTTATCCTAGCGTGCTAACAATAAGGAAGCCTAACTCCATAGCCATGACATTTGGGATTGTTCATTGGGACATGTTACTACCTGAACCGAATGATAGGGCATGCTCTCCCCTAGATGGATACATTGCATATAGTAAATATCACTGTATGTGCGGTGCAATTTCTCCGCTTGCACGCTGGATCTCCAGTTTCATGGTCTATTTAATAGTCGCTCCTCTGCAACTTCAACCAAACTCCTATGCAATCTTAACTCGCTTATACTTAATATTTGTGAAGTGCTACCAGAGACCCCCTATCTATAGAGAGTTTAGTTATTTGTACAATGTGAGGAGTTACCAAAAGGGGAGCCCCTTTATTAGCTTAGAGTCAGCTTACAAGTTCAAGCCAGTGCCCAACTTATACTCGAAATTTAGTATGCTTAAGAAGGAGTACTTCTTTGTGCTTGATGATGCCGTCCATCAACATGCTTTCACTTCCAGGTGTAAATCCTCTTCTAAGTCTTTCATTGACCGGGCTTTCTAAATGCTTCATATTTTTAGGTTGTGTAAAGGCTGCAGAGGATGAAGGTTTGAAGTAGATGGCCAGGGAAATACTAGCTATTCTGGAGGCTGAGAGGGAAGCCTCATTCCTGCTTCACGATAGGACCCTTCGATTCTACAACCTAATTGGCCCTGGTCAATCCGTGTTCAAGAACATGCCAAGCTCAGCTGAGAGAGAACCGGGAGCCGAAAGAGAAAAAGGAGACGCTGGCAAAGGCAAGGGACCGAAGGAAGAAGGTGAAGGGGCTAGAGCCCCAAAGAATTTGAGGCATAAGAAGAGTGCAGTTTGTCCTCCCCGTTCGGGAAAATCTTTGTGCATACAGGATGCTCCTTCTCTAGATGATGAGGAGGTTTCTCGTTAGAGGGTGATAACGAGGATGAGAAAGGGTCGGAGGGAGACTCTAGGCGACGAAATCGGAGGCCCATGCTTCTCTGGATGTGGAGTTTGTTTGAAGCGAAGATTTGGGCACGACTCCCTTGAAGAACGTCGAGGCTATGCTGCAGTAGCCTAACCAGTTAGATCAATCCAAGCCGGTACCTGAGCCAACTTTTTTCACCGACCCCTCTCAAGTGAATGTGGCTATGGATGACTTAAGTGGAATGCTGGTTTTCCCAGTGCAAAGCGGAGAAGGATTAGTGAGATATTCGAATTTTCGCCAGGTAATTTTGATTTCTGTATGGATTTTGGGTACTTCTTAAAAAAAATGGTTTAAGACGAGTCCCGGTCTCCACTTTCTCCTCAATCCAATAAAGCCAAGTCGTCGTATATCCTTCCTCTGAGTGGAGTCCCATCCCAATTTATTCCCCATTTGAGTAAGACCAAATAAGAATGAAACGTCTCGATGACTTGAATAGTTCAAATGGATGAAAAGGGCCTATGTTCCTTCTATGCCTGCCTCCCAAAAGGGAAAGACTGCATAAGAAAATGTCGAGAAGACTCCGTCGGGCTTGGTATCGGAGACAACCATGAGACGTCTCAGAAATGTACAAGGCCTCCGAACAAAGATGCTACCTCCCCTGGTTCTCAAACTTCTTCCCATCGCCGTCGCCAAAATCAATTTGGTCCTGAAGTGCATGAGGCGCTTGGTGACATAGGGAAAGAAAATGTTGTTGGCTATTTCTTATATTTTCAACTGCCAATGAGAAATCCTTTCGAGAGTCATCTCGATATCAACCTTGGCTACGCGTATCGCCATCTAGCTGGTTCTAATACCGAGTTCCTTCTTCCTCGAAATCCTCTGGTTCGAATTTTAGATGAGGCAAAAACTCTGGACTTCGCCAATCTTAAAAAAAGAATGGTCCAAATTACAGACAAGACTAGAAAAATTGTTGATTACCAATCCCGTTTAGCCAAGGCTAACGAGGAAGTCATGAGTGCTAATGTACGGTTATGCCTGGAGGAGGAGGATCTTTGTAGAGCACTTAGGTTGAAGGATGTGAAATTGTAGGAGGTTGAAGCATCTCGCGCAGCCAAGGTAAAGAAAGCCAAGGAAGAAGTGATGAGAGAGGCTATTGAATTATGCAAGGCATAGATCGATGATGCTTTAAGTTCAGTGGACGAAGCTAGGCCGAAGGATCCGTAGCAGATTCGCTCTCTTAAGGAAAAAATGAAGAAATCCTAGGAAGTCTTGGCTAACTCGAAGAATTTATGGGGTAAGTGGCAGAAGGAAAAGGATGCATACAAGGTTGAGATTGATATGCTGAAGGCGGAGCAGGTCCGGCTGAGGAAGGACAAGGAACAGTATACGAATAAATGGTGTCCTTCTAAGCCGAAGTCGACAAGTCCAGCGACTTTTGTGAGATGGTTAGCCAGATGCTGAAGGACACCTAACGCATGTTCTGGAAGCAGAAGAACCTTCAATAGATGGACGACTATCCCCAAGTGATGGCAAGGATCCATGCTCGGTTTATTGAGGAGACTAAGGTCGCAGTTGTGTGGGACGAAGGAGCCATTTATGATGTTGGGATGGTGAACCGTCAGTTAACGGTGGAAGAGGCCAAGGCCATCGCTAAGGGATACGAGTTGTTGGTAGAGGATGAGGATGATGAGAAGGGTTTGGATTTCGAGTGGCTTAGTGACCCACATAATATTACCGTAGGTATACCGTCTTTTCTTTTCAACTTCGTTATTATTTATCTCAGACTGTAAAACTTATGATCTTTCCTACTTGCATCATGCAGGGACGACCTCAGCATAAGTCATGCCACCAAAGGGTGCTGATGGGGAATCATAAAGAGAGGTCGAGTCCTCAAAGCGACACAAGCTTCCGAAGGACATGGTCAAAGGGTGCGGGTCGAGTGACAAGGAGGTCCTTCATGCTTAGTCGAGGAAATTTTACCTTCTCCTTTTTGTATATTTTTGGAGGATGTATGGTCATTCTGCATATGTGTGTATATATATGTATAAATTTGTACATATAGATTTTAATGTTGTAATGTTCAGCTTTTGTTCTTTGCATGTTTATTTCGAATGACTTTTGTGACGGGCGATTTTTATAGTCTGCCTTGTCTAATTGTGAACTTCTTATGACTTAGTTAATCGTTATTGTGTTCTGAAACGTAGGAAACCATAAATGTGTTGCTATGTTCAAGGTCGATTACGAACGATAATTACTCGGACAATTTCCCACGTCGTGAGTATTATTCGATTTATCATTGTCGGTATGCATAATGCGGATCGTCACCTGCGAACTACCCTTGGCTGCAGCCATGCCTTAATCGTAGGGTTTATAAGCGGTTCACAGTTGATGGCGAGCCGAATGCCAATGATGAACTTCCTAGGATATAAATCGTGCCTAATCCGTGGCTTATGGTCGGTTCATCATTGGCGGCTTGAGGGTGCCATTTGTCAGTAGTGAACTGTCAAGGCTAGTTTCATGCCTCTTATCGTGGCTATCTTATTTTCACCACTGCCGATGAGCGTTTACGATTGCTCATGGTAGGGATAGTCATTAGATAAACAATTAAAGGAAAGAAAGTTTAAATAAGACAAGTAATGCGAGACACCAAATTTTTATAGTGGTTCGGCCGAAATATGCCTACGTCCATTGTCTTTCTTTTATTGTTTTAGTTAATACATGCTTTCTTCCCAAATTGGGTCTAGTGCTCCTGGCCGTAGAAAGGCCCGCTTGAGTACCAAATCTCCTTCTTGTAGCGCTTAAGGCTTTACCTTGGAATTAAATTTCCTTGCCATCTTCTGTCTATGAGCGGTGGTTTTGAGGGCGGCGTCGTTTCTCTTCTTCTTGATTAGGTCGAGTGACATGCTCAAGAGCTCCTCGTTTTCTTCTGGATTGTTATGCATCCTTCGGTGCAATGGGACGACTGTTTCAACTGGGAGCATAGCTTCGGCCCTATATGCTAATGCGAATGGCATGTTCCCTATCACCATTTTGTAGGAACTTTAGTAGGCCCATAGTGCAGTAGGAAGTTCGTCAACCCATGCCCCTTTGGACTTCTCTAGCTTCTTTTTGATCAGTGTTTTTAAAATCTTGTTTACTGCTTCGACCTTCCTGTTCGCTTGGGGATAAGCTATAGTAGAGAAGCTTTGAGAAATCCTATGTTCTCGGCACTAACTGGAGAATTCTTCAATATCGAATTGGAGTTCGTTGTCCGATATGATCTTCTACAGGATCCCATAACTGCATAGGATGTTTCATATTAGGAAACTTATCTCCTTTATAGATGATTTTTTTTTTGAAGGCTCCGCTTCCACCCATTGGGTAAAATAATGTACTGCCACTATGGAGTATCTTGTCCCTCCTTAACCCATGGGGAGTTCTTCGATCAAATCAATCCCCCAAATTGCAAAGGGCCAGGGCTGACTATCTGGATGAAACCGATAGGTGGTAATCTCAGGATTTTGGAAAATCTTTGGCATTTGTCACATTTCTTAGTGAACTCGGCTGCATCTTTCTTTAGCGTTGGCCAAAAATGTCCATTGTAGAAAATTTTCCAGGCTAGAGTTTGCCCTCCGGTGTGATCGCCACAACTCCCTTGATGGATGTTATGAAAGATATCTTTTGCTTCGTTCCCAACGGCACACCGTAGTAGCGGATTGGAAAAACCACAACAATATAGTATGCCATTCTAGATGGTGTAACGAGATGCCCTCCTTAGCATACTCCTGACCTCGTTCCATTCTGCTGGTAAGGTTCCATCCTGTAAGTATCCGATGACGGGGGTCATCCATGTCTCCTCTCTATTTACGGTTGCCGTGATTTGAAGACACTCGAAACTTGATGTGAGTTGACTCATAATGGGGGTTGCCCCTGGCATTGGTTCGGTCCTCACGCTCGCCTCTTTGGCGAGGGAGTTCGCCTCTTGATTTTCTCCTCTTGAGATGTGTTTTACATAGTAGTCTAGCTCATCGAGGGGGGTCTTGGCCCTTTTGAGGTAAGATGCAAGCTTTTGTCCACGAGTCTGGAATTCTCCAAGTATTTGGTTCATAATCAGTTGTGGGTCACTGTGATTACATATCAATTTAACCCCTATTTCTTTAATGATCTCTAGGCCAGCTATCACCCCTTCATATTCAGCTTCATCATTGGTTGCAACGAATTCTAGCCGTAGTGCATAGCTTAACTTTCTTCCTCGGGGTGTGACTATCATGACTTATGCCCCGGACCTGAGCTCGTTCGACGCTCTATCAATAAACATATTCCATTTGGCAGTTTCCTCAATATTTACTGCTGCCTCCTCATCTCGCACTGTAAACTCAGCTATGAAATTAACCAAGGCTTGTCCTTTGATTGTCGTCTGCAGATGGCAAGTGATGTCATACTGGCTTAGCTCATGCACCATTTTAGCAGGCGCCCTGACATATCCAGTTTATGTACGACTTATCTCAAGGGTTGATCTGTTAGAACCTTAATGGAGTGTGATTCAAAGTAAAGTCGTAATTTCTTAGATGCTATGAGTAGACGGTAAGCCAGTTTTTCGATCTTACGGTATTTGGCTTCTATGCTCCTAAATCTTTTGCTAATGAAGTATACCGGTCTTTGGATGCAATCATCTTCTCGTAAGAGTGCTGCACTTAAAAATGTATGAAGAACAATTCTAAATCGGGCCTTCTATATGAATGTTTTCTTTTAAAAACATTTTTGAAATTATGATGCAAATAAACTATATATACTGGCAGTTCTATATGTATGCAGGTTTAGAAAGATCCTTTTCGCATAAAAATTCCATACTCTTACGAACAGAAGCATGGTTCAACCAATTTTGCATCCAATTCTTATAATCCAAAAATCTAACACATCGTATTTTCGTATCCTAGACGTTTACCTCTATGCTGGGAGAAGGAACTTAGGCGAAGAATTTTACATTTACCACTCTATTTAGTGCAAACCTATTGTATATTGGAAATTTCCTTGTTTCCCTAAATTTTCTCCAATTTTTTCCATATACAATATGCATAAGGAGGCCTATTTTCAAGCTTTAAAACGGATTTAAATTCAAAAACAGATTCTCGTACATCATTGACAAGGTATGGAAATAGAAATTTCAAGGTTAAAATAGCTTTTCCCTTGTTCACGTGCACGTTTATCCTAGTGTCAACCTTAGTGCACCGTAAATTCATATTTATCGACCCTTTTATCTATTCTACGCTTAGTATGTGGCACTAGAAAACCAATAATTTTCCATAAATATCATTTTCACCTTTCAATCAAATTTGCACATGGTTGGAAAAGTTAAACTACCAAAGAAATTAAGCACCATTTTATTTTAAAACATTTAGACAAAAACATACAGAAATAATCAAAATGCCAAAAATAATTTAAATGTTAAAATCCTCTTTTTAGCGCAATTTTTTAAAACATTCAACATTTCTATTTAAATGAATCAAGCAACATCTCAATGTAGTTGGAAATCAGTTATAAGTTAACGCACTTGTTCAATACTAGCATTACTTAATTAATTCAAGATCTTTTAAGTTATTTTTTTAATTTTATTATGATGACCCATTAATCAATTTGTAAATTTTAGATTTTCAAGGAACATGAATGATGATCCATGATTTTACAATAACCTTTGCCTGTCCTTTGCTCACTAAAATCTATCATTTTATAAACTTTCAGTCTTATATTACATTTACCTTTAGTTAAGTGTCTTTTTTGAGATCTTCCGTATTTATACCGTTTCTTCCCAAAATACATATAAGAGCGGTCAAACAATAGTATGGTTAACAAACAGGAATGCATCTCATAACAACCATATGTGTCTTTTGTACAAAAGACAACTACGGTTACAACTCAAACAACCTAAAAAAGGACTAATGCTGGAAGGGAAATGACAATAAAACACAACTGAACCAAAATACTACCTACATACTATGGGATGGTCGCGATCCTCTCCAAGAGCTCGAGCTATTACCATGATCTTTGAATAGGCATAGCATAATGGCCATGCAACCAATCTTATGACTCCAGTGCTGCTTCTATGCTCAAATCTCTCGAGTCTCGACTTGGACCTGTAGGAGAGCGACTAGCTCGAGGCTCTAGTATCCTCCGATGCCCTTTCCTTGCTCTGCCTCCGGCTATGGCTACTCTTCTACTACTGGCACTGCTACCTCAGCTGGTGGCTCAGGGATCTCCATCTTCTTATGGGAGGCTCGATCGAATGAGGGAGGAGACCTTCTTTTGTACTTACTCTCTTGAGAGGTTCACTCCATGTTGCCTACAAATATAAGTGAAGAGATGGCAATACGGAAAGTAGCTCCAGGGAGTGCCAACTCTAGAAACTAATGCAGTTTCTCATGACAACACAAGCCCAATTGACAGCCATACCACCCATGATGGTGGAGGTCATCTTCTGCACCAACTGATATATCAAATCAAAGCTCTCCATCTTCGGAATGATGTTCTGCTAAACTATGCAAACGACGAGGCGGGCTGTGGGTCACAAATTGTCTGACCTCTAGAAACTAATATATCAAGAAAAGATCTACTACAAAATCTTTGCATCTGTTATCTCTACATCATCCAAATCCAGTCCCTCTAAGGCTATCCACGAAATATCATCAAAATCGTTGTCAAATAAATCGATCTCGATCCATTCACTTTTGACTGGAGATTGCTGATGCCTTCATCAAAATTATATGGCAGATTTGCATCAAATAGACGTGGTTATCATTCCTACTAAAAAATGTCATAGCAGAGGATCGGTTCTAATCCTGCTACCATAAATAATTCCTTGAGTCCAAAGGCAGTGAAATCTCCAAATTTAACTAGTTATCCTTAAAGAAAGTTGAAATTTATTGAGGCTAAGTAAACAGAGATTTTTTGGTTACTCTGGTCAAGCCAAGGGATCTCTTGAGGGGTGAGATCTGCATGGCACGAGGAAAAGCTAGATATTCGAGATGGTGCCATAGACTGGGTAGAGGTCGGAATGGGAGATGGATTCAGATTCGAAGAGGTGGCGGGACTAGATCTGGCATGCAAAATTTAGTGCTTTAGAAGGGAAGCTGCTATTGTAGTAGGGCCTACTACAGTGGAGAGGGAGGTGGCGTTGCTCATCGTCACAGGGGAGGGAGAGGAGGAGTGGTGGCCTTCATTTTGGGAGGAGGGGATTGGGTGCGACTATGAGGAAGAAGAGGGAACAATAAGGGAGAGACGAATGAGTGGACATGACTTATTAAGTCATTTTCTAGGTTCGGGTCACACCTTTAATCCATTAACTGGTCGATTGCCACCGGTCGACCACTTATTATCGACTGGTTGTCGAATTTTGGGTGTAGGTTGAACCTCGATCCTATTTGGGCCAGGTTAGTAAATAACAATAATTATCGTTTCACGTCGTTGCCTCGATCCAACACTATTTGAAAACTTCCTATCCTCTTAAAGACGGTGCCCTTAGCTTATCGTTTAGCTCTTCGAATCCTTTCCTCTATTGTTCATAGTATTCTTAACTTAAACTCCTCCAGCCATTAACAACTTCAAAACCTAAAATATTCCAGCTACTATTTTCTGTATTATTATATACAGGAATATTCCTCCTATTTACAAGAGGGTTACTCTACACTTCATAACTACACACCCCAACTAAACTAAAATTCATTTCATTTTCATCCACCCCTTTGAGAAAGATTTTTTTGAAAGCTTTTCGATTCTTTAAATAGGAAAAATCATTGGGCTATACATATGCCTGCTTTCAATTTGTTGCTAAAATGGAAAAATCTTTTTCGCCCAAAAACTTTTTAAACCTAAGTCAAACTCTTATTTTATTATATATTAAAGAATTTCAAAACTTTATTTTTAAATTAAGGCTTTCCAACACAACCAAATTCATTATTGTATATATTTCTTAGACTAAAATTTTATGACCCTCTTACTTTCCAAATAATAGTTTCCAATTGGACCCTAAACATTGTATATTATTTTTATATTATTTTTTTCCTTTTTGAAGAACTCATTTAAACATTTCAAGATATTCTCACATGGGGTCAGACTGAGAAATGAGATTTACTTCTCTTCAATAAAAATCCGGTTCATTATCTTGAGGTGAATGATGAACATTCTCTTGCAAGAACTTTCCTTCGGATGTCAATGACATAAAAATTCTTAATTCCTGTTTGTCTGGATGAAATGTGCATCTTCAGTCAATAATCGATCAAAATCATCATTCATAAGGTATCTAAGTCTCAATAATCAAGTTGAATACCATCTGGCCTTCGGGATCCTTCCATATGTCATGCTCATGCTCTTCAAAGTTAACGCCTTCGTATAGCCAATACTCCATGGGGTAATCAAAGTAGACACGTAACATTTAACTATATTAAACTTTCCAACTCATAATCGGTTCGCTTATCCTTTTGGAATATGGTTGCAACTATTATGTTCTCTGAATTTATAGAGTTCGGAAAATATAGATAGAAATACAAATACGTACTCTCAGTAAAACCTAATCTCTATGGTCAATTAACCTAGGCTTTAATACCGAATGTAACCACCTGCACCTTAATGGGCTAGAATTTGGACAAAAATCGAAACCTAAGTCCATTAGGATACAGATTATTGGTTTTGGTAACCTGTAATAAAAATGAGCATGTTAGAGATTGACCAAATTAAAATCACAGCAGAAAGAATATAATCGGATATAAATACCGACTAAGGCCACCACTTCAGAATCAACAGCATTCCTTGGACGTCGAATCTCCTTGCTAGTAACATGCATAAATAAGAGAACTTCTCCATCAACCGTTTTATCTTGCTCCAGTGACCTGTTCCTCAGAATTTATCATGTTGGTTGTAATGAGGAAGGGGTCAAAACAACATTTGGTGATTGGAAAATTGCATACTTAATCCATAATACTGTTTGCCAAATCGACCATCATCCCCGTCAGTTGATAACCAATCGACCATCATTCCTGGGACTCACGCCATCATTGTTTGAGGTAGACGGTGACCGCTCCTGTTCCACTGCGGCATTCCGAGCTTTGACCTATTATCGCAACTGACCACTCCTTATATGCTTCTCAATTATATCCTTTAGATGTCTACAACTATTGGTATCATGTCCATCCAAATCAGTAAAAAGACCATGCCTTCCTAATTCCCTTTCATGTTCCGAGGGTTCTCTCCTTGCTGGCCTTCGGTAGGGAAGGCGATCCCGAGTCTCCATGAATATCCATTCTGATGTCTCGTCCAATCCTGCGTAAGTGGAAAATTTTGGTTGTATCCACGACATCCTAGCTTTTCTTGATTCATCATCCAACTTCCTCTTTCCTTTATCTTTACTCAAGCTTTCGCCGGATGGTTATCTATCCTCGGCCGTGTTCACTTCCTTCAACTTCATATCTGAACATGCATCCTCCCGTCGAAGGAATCTCTCAGCTTCATAAAAGAATTCTCCAAGATCCATTGGTGGGTCCCTTATAAATAACACCTTGAAATCTGAATTCTCTCTGACTCTTGAACTGCTGCCATTAAAACCATCGATGGACCCAGTCGATCCACCGAAGCAACTGCTGCACTGAACCGAGTCACGAAAGCTCTGAGTGATTCTTCTATCTTTGTTTTACCGGTGTTAGAGTCATTATGTTCTTCTCCATTTTGATATGAACCCGAAACTGCTTTAGAAACCTGTCCACCAATTCTGTCCATTTCTTGATAGATCCCTCTTCCAACTGTCTGAACCACATAACAACTATATCCGTCAAGTATAGAGGGAAGCATCGGGCCATAACTTCCTCAGATGCCCCTGGCACTTCCATATGTTTTGTACACCTCATCAAGTGATCGGTAGGATCAGCCTTGCCATTGTATACCTCCAGAGTAGGTAGCTTGAACTCTAGTGGATTCCGAGCCATTCCGATGTCACTGGTAAACAGACTCATGTTTACTCCTTCTAGATCTTCATTTGTTAAACCTCCACGCATAGTTCGCCTTATAATCTCAGCCAATCCAGCGTTGTTCATTAAGGGTTGCCCATCGAGTCCCTGAGGGAATTTTGGTACGTACTCTTCATCATGCGCTCTTACACTCCTGCCAGCATCTTGTTATGCGGTGTCACCTGGAATTCCTTCATGAGTTGGTCCATCATTGCCGAGTGGGGTGCCCTCGAGCCTGGATCCATCCTGATTAACAGTTGTGTGTTGATTGCGGGATGCGCCTCGTTGAGCTACTCTATTTGATTGCCTATTGGGTCCTTCTATTCCAGCTCCATGGATCTGAACTCCAGCAAATCCAGCTGTGCCTACCCGTCCAAACTGTCTGAGGAGGTTCTACATCATTTCCTCTTGTCTTTTTAGAAACTCTTCATGCATATCTCCCATCATCATCTCCATCTTGTCTCTGATGATGAAGGATGAAGTTTGATTAGCTCCTCAAGACACTTCCTGGCTTCCTTCATGCTGACTTCTCTCTGCTCTTTGACTCCTAGTTGATTGCTTTATCATATTTCCTTTTAGATCCGAACCTTTAACCTTCCAAATTCGAGTTTTAAATCTGGTATAGCGGGTGCTAGTCGTTCTCAGTGAAAGCACCAAAGTGTTTGCACCAAAACTAGTCACAAATCCCAAATGTCATGAAAGCACCAGTGTATGAACACAAATCAGCAGTATATAATCACATATCACAAATCTTAGTAACGTAGAGGACAGAAATGAAGAATAACAAACTTAAAACAAAAGGAAATAGAAAGAGACATAAGGTTTATGGTGGTTCGGCTATCTGCAGCCTATGTCCACTTCAAATGATAATATTTTATTGACTTTTCTCGCTAGTTACAGTGGATTACAGTAGTAATTTTCGAGTAAAGCAGTGAAGTTTGAGTACAATGGTGATTTCGGCAGAGTCTGGGCGTTGTTGAATCAAAAGTCCCTTTTCTGTTGGCTCTGGGATGCTATTTATAGGCGTAGGCTGCAAATATCTTGCTCAGATCTCGGGCGACCTCTTCTGGCAAGTATGTGGGCCTATGCGATAGATCCTATGTGATTTTCACTCGGTCCGTGATCGATACGAACCAATCATATCGATCAAAATTTGGCCCAATCGAGTCAAAATTGAGCAGGAACATTCTTTAGGTTGAACGTAAGCTCCTATGAAAATTTGGTAGCATTTGGACTTGTGGATTGTGAGATATGATCGATATGAATTGTAGTTTTCATGAAGGCTGAATAGTTCGTCTCTATCCATTCGTCTCCATCTCTTCACATTAATTGCACCGATGACATGGCTCGGAAGTCCAGGGGAGATCCACTTTTTATGCCGAGTTGACCGCTTCTTCATCCAAACACGTCTCCTTTGTATCGATCAAATGCTAAGCTCTTCGTACCCATCCATCAGCATCTCTTCATATCGATAGGCCATTCCTCTGTTCTTATCAATTCCTCTGCTCTCTTATTCGTATCGATCCTGCTCCTCGTGTCCGATCCTGGGTTCCCTTCCTTTGCGTCGATCTTATTCGCATCGATCAGATCTTGATCGATACGAACTAGACCGATACGAAATTGCCTTCGATTTGAAGTACGTCACCATCTCCATCTTGACCGATACGAACATCATCGATTTGAATCCATGTTGATCGATACGAATAGTATCGATTCGAAGTACCGTATGTTAATCGATATGAACAATATCGATGCGAACTAGTTTTCGTGAATCTTAACCCATCCATATCTCTAGCATACAAACTCCGATTGACCTGAAATTTGAAACATAGCCTTTTCTTGCCTTGTTCATCGTTCCCTATCGATCTTATCTTGATTGGGTCTTGGCCATATTTTGATGATATCGATCATAGCCTTGTTTCCAATCGATCTCCAGTCCTGATATTCATCCTTTTAGCCAATCTATTGATATCCCGGCCTTGACCGAAAGGTGGGATAACAAATACAAACTTATACCGAATGGTTTCCATCTAAATGTTATGTCTTATTACTTATGTTAGTCAATTTAATGTGCACATGATATATCTGACAAACCTTCTTCAATGTATATAATATCAATATGCATATTATGCATAGTTACTCAAAACCTGGCCACTTAATACTTCTTGAATAGGGAGGAGGCAGACTCAATGGCCATTTAATAACTCATTCTCCAAAGTGGGCCCTTTGCATCGTCAACGTTGGTATATCGGTTCTAGCTACAAATATTAATGACTTCTATATACGGCTTTATAATATATAATTGCTGCATCTATCTTTAATAATGTCATAGTCATGTAAAAAATAGTACCTAAGCCACGTAATATCTTCTTAATGGAATTAGGCTGACTCTGGTCATTTAATACCTTACTTAAGGTAGGTTCCCATCATTTAATACCTGATCCAAAGGCGAATCCCTCATCCGTACCTATCTAGTTGACGTTGCATTGAATCTCTTCGCCACTTAACACTTCCTATTGAAGTGTACCTTTCCGAGATATCCCTTATCGTGCCTAACCAATATCCTCGATAATTTAGTACTTCCTAAATAGGGAGAAGGAGGACCCTCAATGAACCACTCAATACCTCCGACCCATAAGCAGGTCTTATGTTTTACATATATCTCTTTTTCTATGGGTCCTATGGTTGGAGATGTTTCACATTAGTAATAGGCATACACAACTGCTAGTAGCTTCTAAGTGAAGGGTAGACTTCTGTTGCGTAACTCTACTGACCTCGCATCCCAATTCACTAAGTCCAGTTAATTATTCTAAGCTTTATTATTGGACAAAGCCCCCTAATCTCTATTTGCATATTTAAGGCTATAATTTATTCTGATGATAATTATGCTGCCTTATAATGTTTATTTTCTACCTATAATATTTTATTTATTATCTCCATAGACGTCCCTTTTATCCATAATAAATGACTATTATCTTAGCAGACGTTTTCAAAGACATTTATTTACCTATTCAAACCTTACCATTATTTCTTCCTTATCTTTTCCATAATTAACCTACCAATTTCATTAATCAGTCCTATTTCATCCATTTATAATTTATTTAAATTACTGTAATTCCCAATTCATTGCACATTTATTGCCCATTCATTTTTGGAGTTACAATCCTTCCATCTTTATTTGCACAATCTATTCTAGCGTTCATTTTACATTTAATGCAAACACTAAACTATAATATGTTGTACTAATTATATTTTTATTTTGAATCTTTTTGCATGGTTATATATATTTATAAATTTATTATTACGTTTCCAACTATTAATCCTTTAACTAGAATATTTCATTCTATATTTTAACATGTTAGAATTATCCTTTCAAAAAGGTTTCCCATTATAACCTTCCATAAGTTAATCTAAATTAAGGGATTTGCTTAGTTTGAAATTATAAGGAATTATTTATTTCCTTTTTATTGAAATAGACAGTGTAAACTACGAAAAGAAAATCCATACTTTTCACATCTCTTTCCTCTTTTGATGTATATTCCTTGTCAAATCAAACATTGCACCGTTTCTATAAAATTAGGATATTAGACAATTCATGGAGATTAAACGGATAGTGCTTCCAAAAAATTAAAATACAAAACTCCCATTCTAAATAGATTCAAGGCAAATCTAAATTACACCAATATATTTACAACCCAATTGTAGATCTGGAACAAATTCTACATCGTTATTCATATTCAACCTTTGATAACTTGGAGACTAATATCCAGATTTGGGTGTAAACAATATGCATATTTATTTACAGAATAAATAGGCATTGTTTTATATTCTTAATTCAAGCCTACCGTTCTTTATATTTGTATTAAGGCATAAACATCAAATAAATTCGGATGAAACAAATTCCAGTGTTATAAGTAAATTACATAATTTCGCACTCACCTTTAAAAGCTTTTCAAATTCCCCAGGATCTGATTCTGATTCCTTGAATCAATTCCATTTCCTTTCTAATCCCAAAAATTATGTATAAAAGTGTATACACATACCGTTAAAATTACAGATCTGAGAAGAAATTTGGAGATAAGGGGATTATAGATTTGTAATACTGAAATTTACCTTTTTACTTGCGCCACGATGATCTGCTCCTTCTCTTCTTCTATTTATTTTCTGCTCTACTTCAGTTTTTATAAAAAAATTATTTTGAAGTTACGAGGTATACTAGAGAAAAGGAAACGACAAAGCTTCGCTGCCCTAGATCAGAAAATATGAGAAGAGAAAGCAGGGTTTAAGCCTATATTTATAGGCTCTCGAACCAGTCATATCTGTTAGATTAAAATTATTAGATTCGGGACGTTAGCCGAGGTTTAAACTAGAGTCTAAATGCCTCGACTAGTCGACCACTCCATTATGAGCGGTCAACCGCTCCATTATTTGGTATTTCATGATCGGAGTTCAAACGAATAGGTTACGGACTCATAATGGAGAATTCAACCTAATTAAATTGTTTGGTCAAAGGAGAATTCACCATTTCGGTTGTGTGACTCGTTAGGTATAACTTTGTTCAATGATTAATATTGATCTGTTCGAATATTAATGTTGCTACATCACTTAGCAGGTGATGTGACATTTTGGCCAAATTTATCACTTACTTTGTTTCAGTAAAATCTAATTTTACTTTGTTAAGGGTTACCTGGTTGTGACTTTTATTGACACAAATTCTCTTTGTCAAAACTATATCACTTTAAACTTATGGCATTTGGTAAGGGTCAAAATTCCAATATCTTTCATATTTAACTCTATAGTCCATACACAAAAGATTTTGGTTCAATAGTAATAATTATAATTAATCGAACTATTTAGGCCAAAGATTTTAACTTTGAGTTAACTATGATACTAACCCCATATGACTAAAGAGACGAATTCTCTCTTGAATAGTGTTTCACTTCCAATACTTCCACTCGACCCAACTATAGTCATTCGGTGGATGCCGTGCCATAATTTGGCTATAATAAAAGCAGAGCATTTATATTGAAGATCAACAATACTAACAGATATAGGGAAATGCGTAATTAGTTGCATCAATATTTTCTGTCCGTCCTTCATTATATTAACAATAAAAAACTATTGAGTGAGTCATTCCATAGTTATCTAGTAACTATCTGTACATAACCCCTTTGTGCCCCCGTTGGTCATGTGTAATACACTGCCCAACATTTGGAGAGCGTTACGTATCCTAGTCCCAATGGATACATCAATATCTAGTCTCCATGCATCTTGACTAGGAACGTTTATAATGATGTGTTCATTAAAATACTCATGATTACAACTATTTGTAATTACTATCAAAAATGCACCATTTATGGATTTTTCGTCAAATATATTTTAACTAAATATTTTATTAGTTACAACACATTATAATAAATATATAGTAGAAAGAAAAAAACACCTTTATTACGAATGAGAATTGATTACAAAGTTAATTAATTTACAATAAATTATAGAATTACCCCTAGGGCATACCCCTAACTCTATCAATCTCTCACTTGCACATAGGGTAAGTTATGGAATCTCAATCTTACCCCTTCAATCAGCTTTTTGAGAATCGACCAAGATGGACCATTGATGAATGGATCTGTTATGTTGTCTTTGATAACTACCCTTTATCTCATGACCTCTTTCTTTTAAAAAAATTCTCGAATCAGGTGGATCTTTCGAAGAATATGCCAGGAGTTCTTGTGTACAATGGACTCCTTTGTGATCTACATCATCATATTGTTACCATAGAACAATGCCATAGGATTGATATCGAGAATCACTCCGAGTTTGCTCAAAAACTTATGCATCCAAACTGCCACTTTAGCTGCTTCATTGAGGGCGATGTACTCGGCCTCCATCTTGGAGTCACCTATTATTCCTTGCTTGGAACTTTTCCAACTAACGGCTCCATCGTTAAGTGTAAAGACATAATCTGACACCGCTTTACTATCATGTATATCACTTTGATAGCTCGAATCGTTATAACCTTTCGTAAGGAGGTCTTCGTTCCTGTATATAAGCAATAAGTCTCGAGTATTTCTTAAACTATTTCATATACATTGTACAACTATCTAATGTTTTTCTCCATGATTAGATAGGTATCGACTTACACATCCTAATGTGTATCCATATCTGGTCTAGTACATAGCGTGGCCTACATTATGATCTTATAGCTGAAGCATAGGGGATCCTCTTTGTACACTCTTTCTTCTCATTGGTACAAGGAGTGTCACTGCGTCGAGATGTTTTCTCACCTGGAGTTCTCCATACCAAACCTTTTCAGTGTGGTTACTATGCACCGGGATTGGGACAATCCTAACAGCCTCTTTGATCTATCTCTATAAATCTTTATACAAAGTACACAAGCTGCTTATCCCAAATCCTTCATGGAGAAGTTCTAGAAATGACAAGCTTTCACTGATTGCAACAACAAAGTGTCATTGCCAATCAATAATAGATTATTGACATAGAGCACTAGGAAACAATACTATTGCCCTGTTCTTTTCTGTATACACACTCTTTCTCGGTGTTGTGATAAAAACCAAACTGTTTGATTACCTTATCAAAACACCCGTTCCACCTCTTTGAAGCTTATTTAAGTTCATAAATAGACTTTAATAATTTATATTCTTGCCCTCACTCCCACTGACCACAAAACCTCAGGCTACGATATATAGATGGTTTCTTCTAAATCACCATTTTGAAATGCCATATTTACATCCATTTGCCATATTTCATAATCATAAATGCAATGATGGATCGCATAATCTAGATGGACTTAAGCAAAGCTGTGGGCGAAAAGGTCTCGTCATAATCAACAACTTGAATTTGACAAAATCCTTTTGCAATTAGTCTTGCCTTATAATTATTTATTTCTCCATCTGCTCAACTGATGAGTTTTATCATTTTAGGTACGTCCAATAGTGTTCAGACTTTGTTTTCATACATGGAATCCATCTCTGATTTTATTGCTCCAAGCCAAAGTGCAGAGTCTTTACTCTACAACGCTTGTTGGAAGGACAGAGGAGTGTCGTCATCTAACAGATAGTTCTCCTTTCCATACATGAGAATACCATATCATCTTTCTGATGCATGAGATTCCCCACTAGACCTTCTAATAAGTTGCATGTTTTCGTATCCAGGTGAACCCGGTTCTTCCATTGGTTTGGCCTCGGTGTTAATTTCTTGAATCTCATCCTAGTCTAAAACCTTTATATTAATTTACTTTGACATAAATTCCTTTTCTAAAAAGACATCTTGTCAAGAAACAGTTACATTTTGTTTCTTGGTATTGTAGAATGTATGTCCCATCGAGTTTTTAGGACATCTTATAAATTTAGACATCACTGATCTTGTCTCTAGTTTATTCGAACCAACATTTGTAACGTATGTCGGATAACCCCACACCTTCAAATGTTTGAGTTGGGGTTTTTTCCCATACCACGTCTCATATGGTGTTTTAGGCACAGATTTAGTGGGCAATAAGTTCAACTTATGCACCTCGATTTCTAACGCATATCCCCAGTGGGAAAGAGGTAACTTAGCCTAACTCATAACGGAACGAACCATATCTAACAAGATTCGGTTCCTTCTCTCCGACATATGATTGTGTTGCGAAGCATATAATGGAATGATCTAAGAGATAATCCTACTAAGAATTTTGGGAAATTCTATCTAACCTACACACCTCTTTAATCTGATCAAATAATTTTAATCTTATAGCATGCTTGGATTTCTACTACGTTTTTATGTTCAACAAATTTCTCATAGATATTGGATTTGTTCTTCATAAGAAACACATACCCTAGTCCCGAGAAATCATCAGTGAAGGCAACAAAGTAAGAATTACTATTTTTGGTTATTAATGGCATTGGGCCACATACAACACTATGTGTTAACCGTAAAAGTTCATCAACTCTTTCATTGCTCCTAATGAAGGGGTAATTGGTCATTTTACCTTTAAGACACGACTCACAGATGTCAAATGATTTAGAATCAACTGAAGGTAGAAAATCTTCAATTTTCAATTTCAATTTTCAATTTGTGTAGTCATTTCTCACTATTATGACCTAGCCTACAATGCAAAAGATAACTATCATTCATATTATTAGAAGAATTATTCACAAAACATAAATAATTAGCATTAATCAATAACCGCCGTTTTCAAGAGTACCATTGTAGACTTTATTTTCATTCAAACTAATAATTATAACATTATTTGCATAATGAAATATATATCTAGTCTCAGACAATCTAGAAACAAAAATAATCCTACAAATAAAGTCTTTTATAAAATAGCAATTATTTAATACTAATACTGCTCCACTAGGAAAAACTAAATGATAGTCTCTCACTTCCATTGCATCTACAGTAGATCCATCAGTAATTGGAAGCCCTATCTCTCCTTTTTCCATGCAATGCCAGTTCCTAAGCCTATGTAATGAATTAGTAATTTGAGTACCAAATCCAGTATCCAAAACCAAAGATATTTATTGATTAAAAAACAATTTTGAATCATAACTATACCTGATGAAGCCATAGAACCATTCTGCTTCTTTACTCTAACAATCTTTAAGTAGTCAGGATAATTCCTCTTTCAACGACCTTTCTTGTGGAAGTGGTGATATTCACCCTTGTCATCGATCGTCTTACTCTCCTTTTTCTTACCTTCTCTTTTCCGCATCTTCCAACTCTTTGAAGATAATGGGCTACCCTTAACAACAAGCATAGCCCCTTGAACCTTCGATGTAGACTCGACAGACCTCCACATATTGAGGAGCTTCATGAGATTCACATTTAACTGGTTCATATTATAATTCAGTATCAACGATCCATATTAAGGATTAAGAGAACCAAAAACCAAATCTACGTGCAATTGGTTGCTTATTTGTACGTCCAACTGTGAAAGCCTATCATTATAGCCCTTCACGTCAGCATGTGATCGTCTACTTTCTATCCTTTGGTTATTTTATTCAAAAACTTCTTCGTAAGCTCATACCTTACAAAACGTGATTGTTCACCAAATAGGTCTTCGAGACTATTAAAATCTCATAGACAGACATATTTTCATGTTGTCTCTACAATAGCTTGTCTAAAATAGACGGCGTGAAAACTTTGGCGATCTCTAGGTCCGACACCCATTTTTCATAAGAAAGTCATAGTTCAGGGTCCGCATCAACAATGAGTTGTTCTTGGGTTCACATGTAATAGTTGACCATAGGCGATCATAAGTTAACGCTATTTTAACTATGCTTAGCCACTCGGTACAGTTTAGTCCTATATTTTTTTTCGTTTTCAAAAAATAGTTTAGGAGTTGTCATTTTTTGCAAATTTAAGTGATAGATTATTAGGACAAATTATAGTAGATGTTCTTATAATATTCCTAAGTTTAAACTTTATTTTTTATTTTACTAATAATCTCCTATTAGTCTTTTATGTTTTGCCAAACCCTATGTCGAAACATGTAAGTCTTTCAACTTCACTAGTAGGTGTTAGGACTTGTCCATCTTGGAATTCTGACATTGAGCTTGCTCAACAAGTCATAGCTCCATGAACAAAGTATAACTTTTTATCAATTGTATGGTATACCACTCCTAACCCTTGGTACCTTGTCCAAATTTTACTTCGACCCTTAGTTTGCTAAACGAATCGATACAAAATTATTCATTCGTACCTACCATATCACGATGACGTAAATATTCTATACTTACATTGAGCTTGCTCAACGAATACATATAGTTACCTTACATTGTCTATTCAATATATTAATAATACTATACATAACATACCTAAATTGAGCTTGCTCAACAACTAAGGAGTATGCAAGTAATTTATATATATGGCAACATTATATTGAAGATTCATAATCTTCAATATATTACATTGAGGTATATTGACTTACGGAATAATGTAATTCTTATGAATTACTCCCGTTTGTTCAATAGTCTTCTATATAATATTACATTAATTAAATTTTATTTAATTAATTTTAATTAACCAACATTTTAAATATTTTTATATTATCTTAATATAACATTTGTATTTAGTATTTATTATATACTATAGCCTTTATAGTATAACAAGCACATCATATATATGTGTATACTATTAATTAATCAACCTTTTAATTAATTTATTTTTTTAATAATTTCAATTAAATTATATTAATTTCAAAATTCATTCCTTATGCGTACATGTATAATTATGTTATTTTAAACTTTTAAAACAATATAACATATATCACAATATATATAATACATGTATAAATTTATTAATTTATTAACATATTTAATTAATTTATTTTATTATCTTATTAATAAATTTTAAAAAAATTTGAAATTAAATTTAAATTATTTTTCAAACATTTAAAAAAATATTATTATTATATTATAAATATTATTATTATATTATAACTTTCACACATGTATATATTTTATTTTAAATTTAACTATTAATTTTAAAATCTTATATTTTTTTTTTTCAAACAACTTTAAAAATTAGCCTAGACCCAATTCAAATTAGGCATTTTCTATTAGGAGCAACCAACAGGCTCATATATCAGTTCGGGCCTGGTTGGAAGTTTGGTAGGGCAGAGTACTTAATTACCTAAACCTAATCCTAGACACTACCTTTTCAGACACTCTACTATTTGGGCTGTGAGCTTAATTAGTTAACCCAAACATGACTATTTTGTCCACATAGGCTATTGGGCTTTGATATCATTATTGGATTTGGGCCAGCTCGCAGTGGAAGTTATGTGTGAATTTCAGAAAAATTCCATATTGGATTTTTATTTGGCCTACGAAGACTAATTTATTTAGAACATTTCTAAATTTATTTTAATAAAGTATTTTATTTAATTTAAATTTAAAAATGACATTGTATTTTTTAATATTGTTATATTAAATATCCATTTGTAACATATACACGTATTTATATGTATGCACCTGTAAGATATAAATCCATGAAAGGTATAACATGTTCATGTATAGATGTTATGATTTACATTGTAATGAACACGTTAGCTCATCTATTGTATAAACATATTGTCCAAACATATGTTTATATACTTTATTTATACATACACACACATATATATATATATATATATATATATATATATATATATATGACGTTACAAATATACATATACACACACTATAATTTTTTATTTAAATAATTTTGTGTGTTTATGTGTATATATAAACATAAGTATGAAATATTAATAATATATATTTATAAAAATATACTTTATTTTGAAGCATTAATAAAATATATGTATATTAAATAATTATTTTTTAGTGTAAGGAAGAAAACAATACTTGTATAAATATAATATATGTATATATATATATATGTGTGTGTGTGTGTGTATGTATGTATATATGTATTAAATAATTATATATATGTATAATAATAAATATATATTCATACAAATAAAACAAAAAATAATTTAAATAAAATATATTAATATATGGTGAAGCGCATGGCTCTATTTTTTTTACAAAATTTTAGATTACACAGATATATTTTTGAAAACATATATATATATAATAAAACGTACAAAAATTATTTAAAAAACATTTTTTGAAACTAAATTTGAATTTAAAATTTCCATCAAATTTTAGACGATAATTGTGTAATTAAAAAATTTATTATATAACTTTGTAATTTAAAAAATTTAAAATTCTGTTGTTTAATTTTCATTTTATGTTTAAATATTTTAAAAATATATAAAATGTTCTTTTTTATTTTCTACAAAAACCATAATATGGGTTAGATAATTTTATAAAATATAAAATATAATTTATAATACATCTATGTATTTATACAATTATTTACATCATTAATTGATTTAAATACATCTAAAGTAATATATAAAAATTATTTCAGTCGAAAATAATATACCTATTAAACATTTTGTTTAAAATTATATTTCCATGTTTTACTAGTAATATTTGAATTATAAACTATATATAAGAATATTGTACATTAAATTATTTAAAAAAAATGTTTTTTATGCTAAACCAAGCTACGCATAGGTTTGTTTGCAAAAAAAATTGTATTAAACACACACACACACACACACACACACACATATATATATATATGCACACACAACCAATTATTATTGCGACAATATATTTATATGTTGGAATCGTCACCTAACTAGCAATATGATATGTGAAATATATATTACAAATACAGATTTATATTTATAAACATGTTAAGAATATACCTATAGCCAAATCTTGTAGGTATGCCTTGAAATGATGAGATCTGATCCTCAAACTGATTTCCAATCCATAAGTGTGCTAGTCCTTGAATCGTTGACCACTAGCTATCAAATTAGCACTTGATTTGATTTGTACTTGAATTGGTGGTGGATGGATAGTATAGAGCTTGGCTAGAAATTGAATGAGAATGGAGGGTCCAAAAGTTCTATTACAAATGAAAGTAGAGATCCTTATATAAAGGAAAATTAAGATATATTTTAAGATCATGATCCTACATTAGCTCTTACCAATTCTCTTCCATCTTAGCCCTCCATCTCAAGCCCTCTTTAGCACCACCATATGGCCACCTATATCCATTGTTAAGGCTGAACAAACCAGCCCTCCTTACGGGCTTTAATCGCATTTATAGCCCAAACAAATATTTTGCATTTAAGTCTAATTTAAACGCTTATCGGTGCCGTATATCGATCAATATATTTGTAACTATTATAAATGGGGCCGACTATTTGAACACAAAATTGAACACAAAATTGTAATACAAAAGATTTGGACCATTGGATTTTTTTGTCTTATAGGGAATGTAGAATTCAGGTGGCAATCCAATGGTGAATTTTTTTGTGTCACCAATTATGTCTATGTTTCGTGTCTAAATAGACTTTCCCATTATTAATATATTTAATAATATTTATTTATCAAATAAAATAAAATTTATGACTAATATTTCACAAATATATCAATTAATTTATAACCATTAAAAATTAGTTAAATTGTTTGATCAAAGGAGAATCCATCATTTCAGTCATGTGACCTATTACAAGTAAATTTGATCAGCGATCGATACTAAACTATTCGAATATTCATGTTCACACGTCACTTAACAGGCAATGTGACATTTTGGTTAAATTTATTGCTTACTTGGTTTGGTTAAAATCCAATTTTATTTTGTTAAGCGTTACCCGACTGTGACTTTTATTTGCACCAGTTCACTTCGTCAAAACTATATCACTTTGAACAGTCGCTTAGTAGGATTAATTTGGTTATCGAAAGTTCGAGTCACGTCCATTCCTCATTATGTATTCCGTCCATTAGGTTATGAGCGAGAATCATCAAATGAACGGTTAGACCATGCTCATTTGTTTTAGTTCAATCATGAACTTATGTGATCAGCTAGCTCCAAACTCTGGGAACCTACTCGAACATGTTAATATTAGTTAGTTGGGCAACGTAACTAATATGTAATGTTACAGAAATCACAAATATGAAGAAAATTTCAAACTTTATTTTCCAAATGGAAGGGAATGGCATAATTTGTCTTATTACGTATCCGGAAAATCAAATGCTAAAGAAGATTCGAAAATTGATTACAACTAAATGAAAAAGAATAAACCAAGTGAAATAGTGTCATGAACACTCGCTATTCTATGCTCTTGGGAGTGTGACACCATCAACAGTCGCTAGCTTGAAGGTTCCCTCTCCAAGCCTCTATTCAATGAGATATGGTCCTTTCCAAGTAGGACTCATGTGTGATGGGGATGGAAAAACCCATTTCAAGGGTAGATCGTCGATTTCAAAGGTTATAGGTTAGACTTAAGTGTTATAGTATTGGATGGCTCGGTGTCGATATGCAGCTTCTTTCAAATTAGCTTCTTCGCGCTTCTCATCCACAAAGTCTAGAGATTCTAAGAGGATATCTCTATTCGTTTTGGGATCGTGGTAGGTTACTCGATGAGAAGGAACTTAGAGTTCAACAGAAATGATGGCTTCGGAGCTACAAGCAAAGGCGAATGGAGTATGGCCAGTCGTAGACTTGTGGGTGGTTCTGTAAGCCCATAATGGTGTTGTGAGGTCATCTACCCACTTTCCTCTAGCCTTTTCCAAATGCTTCTTCAGAATGGACTTTATAATTTTGTTCATAGCTTCAACTTTCCCATTTGCTTGAGGATGAGCAAGTGCCACAAATCTCTTTTCAATATGATGCCGATGATAGAAGCCTTTGACTTCTATGCTGTCGAATTAAGTCCCATTATCAGTTAGAATAGTTTGTGGAAGGCCAAAATAAAAGATGAGGTTTCAAACAATGAAGTTGATTACTTTCTTTATTGTGATCGTGGCTAAAGGTTCCGCTTTGGCCCATTTGGTAAAGTAACAAACTGCCATCATAGTGTTATTCGCACCATTTTTTGAGATCGGTAAGGAACCAATAAAATCTATACTCTATACGGTAAACAGTCATGGACTGACCATTTGTGTAATTTCTACTGGCGGTGCTTTTAGAACTTTTGCATACATCTGGCACTTTTTGCATCGCTTAGTAGCATCTCGTTTGATAGTCGGCCATTAATACCCATAATAGAGCATTTTCTTTGCTAGGGTTTTCTCCAAGTGTGATAGCCACATTTGCCTTCATGAACTTCTTTAGGACTCGTTTTATTTAATCATGAGAGATACACGGAGCATGGGAATAGAAAAACCCTTTACATGACTCTTTCCTAAACGATATACCGTGAAGCTTTGATGGGGACTTATTGCCTTTCATTCCACCATTCGGGAAGGACTCCTTATAGCAAATAGTCTTTAATCGGAGTCATCCATGACTCTTTCTCAGGCTCTGTCTCTTGTACCCAATCAATTTCCATCTAGTATATGCTCGTAGCTTCTAGTACTTTAATCGGAACCAAGCGCATTTTTTGTGCATCCCCGGTGCTTACAAACTTTGCCAATGAGTCGGCCTCCTTGTTTTGATCCCGGGGAATGTGCATGATGTCATAATACTCAAAATCAGTCAACAACTCTTGGACTTGGATAAGGTATGGTGCAAGTCATTATCCTTTAGCTTGGTAATTTCCCTTTACTTGGTATACCACCAACTGGGAATCACAAAAGATTTCAAGAGGTTTATCCCTTGTTCTTTGGTAAGTTTGAGTCCAACAATCAAAGCTTCATGCTCAGTTTCATTGTTCGTTATAGGGAAGTCAAGTTTTAAAGCATAGCAAATTGATCGATTTTCCTGGGTTACTAACATAACTCTGGCTCCAGAACAATGATCATTGGATTCTCCATCTATATACATTTTCCATCGAACGGTAGGGGTTCTACCGCTCTCTAGAAGATCATTATGTATAGTGGATTCTGCAACAAAGTCCACCAGTGCCTGTCCCTGGATGGTTTTGTAAGGAAGGTAGGTGATGTCGAATTGACTCAGTTCGATGTTCCACTTGAGTAACCTTTTAGATGCTAGGTCTCTGTCGGAACTATTATAATGGTTAATCGGTGTAAACATTAATGGGATGAGCCTGAAAACAGGGGCAGAGCTTTCGTGAAGCAATCTATAAGAAGTACGCCAATTTCTCTATCTTCAGATAGTTCCTTTCAGCTCCTGTTAATCACTTGCTAATATAATAGACTAGTCTTTGGATCCGGTTCTTCTCAGGAAGTAGTTCGACAATTATAGCATGTACTGACATGACCGCATAGATATACAAGTCTTCATGATCCACCAGCTTTGGCAAGATGGGTGGCCTCTCTAAGTGGTTGACAATAGCTTGGAATGTGTCTTCAAAATACTTGCATCAATTCAAAGTTCCTTTTCCCTCTCCTAATCAAATCGAAGAAAGGAATGCATTTATCAGTGGACTTGGAAATAAACCAATCTTAAGCGGTAACCTTCCCATTTAGGCCCTGTACTTGTTTGTGGTCCTTGGCACCCGAATGTTACAAATTGCTTGGATTTTCCCAGTATTAGCTTTGATTCTGCGAGCATTGACGATGAAACCTAAGAACTTTCCTGTTGCAGCACCAAAAGAACATTATAGAGGATTGATCTTCATTTTTTAATATCAGAGAATGTAGTACATTTCTACCAAGTCTCTAATGTGGTCACTTTATGGTCGTGATTGTACGAGCATATAATCCATGTAGACCTCCGTCATCTTTCCAATCTTATGTTTAACATTCTATTGACTAGGTATTGATAGGTTGCTCCAGCATTATTCAATCCATACAGCATTACCATGTAGCAATACAATCTGATGTCGGTAATGAAGTTGGTGTGCTCTTGGTCGAGGAAGTGCATAAGGATTTGGTCGTATACAGAGTACACATCCATGAAAGATAGAAACTCATGTTTAGCGATTGAATCTAGAAGTTAGTAGATCCTTTGAAGGGAAAACTCCCTTTTGGACATGTGTTGTTTCAGTCCGAATAGTCAATGCACATCCTCCACTTTCCACTCGCCTTTCTCATAAGTACAGGATTAGACACCCATTTAGGATAGAGGGCATCGCGAATAAACCCATTGCATTTGAGCATACCCACCTCCTCTTTAAGGGCAGCTGATCTCTCCGGATCTATGCTACGCCTTTTCCATTTCACCGGGACATGCGTGGGTCGATATTTAATATGTGGCTCACATTGGCAGGCGAGATCACACATATATCAAAATGGGTCCAAGCAAAGCACGTCAAGATTCGCTCAAAGAAAACCAGCAAGTACATTCATCATCGGGGGGGGGGGGGGCTGAGTAGTGATCCGACCTTTAGGACCTGTGACAAGTTGTTGTAACGGATCGCAATGTCAATCGTCAGCTCAACTAGTGCAGCCTTGGTCTCTTTGAGCTCCTCCTCGTCATCCCTCAGATCTTTGTCTTTATAGAACCGGCTATGGCATCCAAGCCAAGGCTCAGGCGCTAGCTGTCAACCTTCGGTGGTTTGGATGCGGAGAGACTTTCCATACCCTTACCATTCTCCTTCTGCCAAGAATCTCTCAATTCAGCCACATAGCAGGCACATCTGGTCAACTGATCATCATGCATGTGACACCCCACCCCAAGAACCACATTAGTAAAGAGAATTAACGAGTAATTCCGTCTACTAATACAGAGAATAGGGCTGGTTAAGGGCGACCGAATAGTAATGCATTAGCTAAAGACTAAGTACGTCGATTTTTACCATATTTTTTTTCCGTGTATCTCAAGTGATCGACATACTCAATGTTTAACTAATACGATACTACATGGCTATAGAATCTATTCAGAAACAAAATGCAATAAATATAACAATCACATCACAGAAAAGCAGCGACAGATATATATATATACACACACACACACACACTAATACAAGCCAAACATCAAATGTAATACCCTACATCATAGTGGCGTGTAACCACATAATATACATACATCTCCGTCACCATAAAAGAATATGTACAATAAGATGACACAAAAGACACACACGAAAGATGTAGCTAAGTCCATTGTTATGATCCCCTCAAAAAGCAAAATGGGTCCAAGCGCAAAAGATAGATATCCAACCTAACCTGCAACTCGGCTGACCCAAGTGACAAACACACGGGTCAGGCAAACTGAATCTTATCGTTAGAAAAGAAATACGATAAGGTAAAAGGGAACTTTTACCTATAGCCTAAAGGGAAACATAAGTAGATAAGAGTTACTAGAGTAGATAACATATAACTTCTACATGTCGCTACAAGTGTTTGCAACTATATATATATATATACTTGGGTTTAACATAAGAGAATGAGTGAGTAGGGTATAAGGGAAAACTCCTAACAATCATTCATGATATAATCAACCTTCCAAAATCATATAAAATCCCAAGTATCAATTCATAAATTTCGAAATTACCAAAATCCACCAAGAAATCATATATGCCTTACTCACATCTATAAAGCTGTAGAAAACACATAAAAAGGTGGTGAAATCGAAATCATCATGAATCATCAAAAGAAACCTCGGATTGGCCAGATCCCGCATGCCGAAGCAATGCTGCACGTGCTACTTACCAGTACTACCATCATTATGGTACCATATCCATCTATTGACCAAAGTCCTCACATCGAATTGTTTCGGTCTATGACGTCATCTATATCCATTCCGAACACCAGCCATCATAGTGATTGGAGTCTTCACTCCAATCGGTGTCGCTGAGCCTCCGCCATCCCAGTGATCGAGCCAAACATTGCTTGACCCAATTGGGACTCAAAGTACTGGTAGTCCTTCTAGAATGTGTCAGAAACCCTCAGATAGTAACTCGGAAAGTGGTAACGTACGTCCCATACCGCACGTTCTCACTTAGCGGTTTTCTAGTCGCTAGTCGATGCCACACTATGAAAATCATCTAAATCATCATAAGAATCGCCTTATGTCGTCGGCGAATGGTATGAATGCCAAACTTGTCTTATCTCACCGACAAGTAAGAAATACCATAAATTCATCAATTATCATCAAATTCCATTGAAATATTTGCCTCATATCATTGGCAAGAGCATCTCCATCAATATAGCCCATCATCAAATATACTTCTATTTAAGAGTTCTTGGACTATATATATATATATATATATATTTATATATATATCAACCAAATAAATTGATATGGAATAATGCCCCAATTTGGATTTAAATACATCAAAAACATACCACGAAGTGGTTGTCATCAAAGAGGAATTCAAACAATTCCCAAAAGTTGTTTCGATCGTACAAGTCCGAAATTAACCGATAAAGTAAATTCACGAGCCCCATACCTCGTAATTTTACTAAACCGTTTAATTTACTTCCTCATACGCCCGAAAAAGCATCAAAGTAATTAAAATAAATAAAGTTAATTATAATATATTTTACTAGAGAAAATGGGATTTTAAACCAATTTCTAGAAATTTGTCTAAAGGATTTTGAGAGAAAACTCATCATTTAAAAGAATTTTAATGATTTTTGAAAGCCTAGAAAATAAAGAATAATTGTATGAAAACCTTTAAAAATGTATAAAATCATTTATTACACAAACCATGATTTTATAAGATTTTATGCAATTTATTCGGATTTTTAAAACTCAAGAAAACATAAATTTGCAATTTTATCGGCATAAACCGATACTCAAATTTAAATCGAATTTGAATTAAATTTAAATTCAAATCTCATCCTAACTTGACCAGTCCATTGTTGAACATAATGATCAAATATTAGCATCAAATTTCATATAATTTTTTTTGCAAAGAATGCAAATGAAATTGTCGAAATCGGACAAATATATAAATATTGTGGCTGTCAACGACAGACCAACAGTAAAAACATTAATTTTCCACCATGTAAACTACAAAATCATACAAAACTTAAAAACATAAAATTTTAGCATATTTATGAAGGATTGCAAAACATCTTGAATTTCAAGATTCCGATCAGTAACGTGAAAGTTATGATCGAAATACTACATAGGAAGAAAAAATTGTGCATTGGTTATCAACACAGACCAGTGACGAAAATGTCAATTTTTCCCTATGTAGACTTCCAAATCATTCAAAACCGAAAACTTAAAAGTTGTGGCATATTTCACAAGGATTTCAGAACATCTAAAATTTATAAATTCTAATTGGAAACGCAAAAGTTATACCAAAAATACAATTCAGCCATTAGAGCACTATTACTATTTTCTGTGTAAATACCCTCTCGGCTTTGCAACTTTGATACAAAAAAGAAGGTCCAAATTGACTCGAAACTCGATAAAATTTTAAGAATGAACTCTAACAAATTTACTATAGACTGAAAAAAGTTTGATGGCAATCCGATGCCGTATGAACAAGATATGGGCAAACAAATTTGCACTATTTTCAGCAAGACATAACATATATTAAGAGCAAAATTTTATACGTAAACCAACCATCATTGCTTTAGATTTTTTTTCTTTTATAGAGTGACCATTTCAGTTTGCATAAGCTTTAACTTACTGTAATAAGGCAAAAGATGCTAAATTTCCTTGCAAGATGAAGCCTTTCAGCGAAGATTTGAGCCTAGAGAACCCGTAGAAGCTGAAATAGAAGCATGCAAGAAGAAAAAACATCAAAGCCAAAATTAAAGTAACTGAACCAGAGATTACTCATAAATTATAGATTACTGAGGTAGGAGATTACCTTGGTTTATGCTTTTAACCAGAAAAACTCTAGATTTTGCAGATTTAATTAGGAGATTAACAAAAAAAAATTAGCATGGAGGCCATTTTTGAGTTAGTGGAGTTTTTTTTTTCTGTTTTGAGATGAGGATGAAGAGAAGTGTCTGTACGTACTTCTCTTTTCTCCAGAGGCCTCTTCTCAAGTGGGTTTCGGTTTGGATTCAACCCATTAGTCCAAAACTAATTACTTCGCCTAAATAATGAAGTGTTTTTTTTCCTTCATATCTTTCTCAATTTTCATCCCTTTTAAACGAAATAAATTGCGTTGCGATTGTTGCAACATTTAGAATTTATTAAGATGATAAAATCATCATATTTCAACAATTTTAAATGTTATTTTATCAATAAACTCTTATTTTTAACAAATTTACACTATTTAAAGAAATAATGCAAATTTGACATATTTTAGTTACATAAAATACATTTTCCGTCCAATAAAGTGTAAATAATTATTTTAACATCCCTTAAAACATAAAAACACCATTACTAAAAATATTTATTGTAATTAGTTAATTAATAACCATTTTCCTTTGTATTATTAACAAAGAAAAAAAAACAATTTTGGCAATAAATTACAATATCACCAAATTTTACATGTTAATTGAATGTAGTTGCACAACTCCACTCAAAAATTCATGAAATAAAGTAATGACTTTATTTCCACACATGTTTATCATTTTTATTCACGATAAAAATATTTCTTCTTCATTTTAGAATTTATTTCAACCATTTTAAATTGAAATAACTCTCATGTTCTCACGATGAAACACAATCAGTTTCATTTACGTAAGATCTTATCCAACAATATTGTTTATATCAACTAAACAATATACTTCAAAATTTACTTCCAATTAAATCAATAAATCCAATATTAAATTATAATTATCACTATAATTTAATATTAGCGTTAATCTCCAACTAGGGTTATTACAGACTCCCCCCTTAACAAAATTGCGTCCACGCAATTTCTAGGGAAAAAACCATAACACTTATGACGATTCAACTAAAAGAAACAAGATATAGCTTGAGATAATAAATTTTCACCGTCACTGGAAGAAGAAAGAAAGCCAAGAAAAGATCGCTTAATAGATTCTCTAGTTTCCCAAGTACAATCATTGGGGTTTTCTGTCCATTGAATCTTTATAAGAGGTACGTTCTTGCTTCGAAGGCGTCTCACCTCCGAATCAAGCACGCGAATAGGCTGCTGAACAGTAGATAGACTAGGTGAGATCTCAAGCTTAAGCTGTTCAGATGGATCAACAACGGAATCAGAGTCTCGAATGCACTTCCGAAGCTGAGAGACATGGAAGACGTCATGAATACCAGATAAATGAGATGGAAGAGTCACTCGATAAGCAACTGGACCGATGCGCTCAGTAATCGAAAATGGTCCTATAAAACGAGGAGCCAATTTCCTTGTAGAGCTAAAGCGCATCACTCCCTTTAAAGGAGATACTTGAATGAACACAAGATCACCGACATCGAATTCAAGAGGCTTCCTACGGTTGTCCGCTTAGGATTTCTAGCGATTCTGTGCCTCTTTCATACTCTGTCTAATAAGAGATATCTTTTCTGAAGAATCACGAACTGAGTCTGGACCGAGTATAAACTTCTCGCCAGATTCTAGCCAACAAGATGGAGATCGGCACGGTCTTCCGTACAGTGCCTCGAAGGGAGCCATACCAATACTGGATTGATGGCTGTTATTGTAGGAGAACTCTACCAATGGTAGATGATCCTCCCAAGAACCACCGATATCAAGAATGCATGCACAGAGAAGGTCTTCAAGAATACGATTCACCCTCTCAGTCTGTCCATCAGACTGGGGATGATAAGCTGTTGAAATATTCAGCTTTGTTCCCAAAGCTTGCTGAAAACTGGTCCAGAAATGGCTGGTAAACAAAGGATCACGATCACATACGATCGAAGAAGGAACACCATGTAATCGTACGATTTCCTTCATATAAAGCTTTGCCAACATAGGAGCATTCCTATTAGATTTAATAGGAACAAAATGTGCAAACTTCGTGAGATGGTCTACGATAACCCAAATGCTAGAATGACCTGACCTCGAACGAGGTAAGCCGTCAACAAAGTCCATCGATACCTGATCCCACTTCCACTGTGGGACCTCTAAAGGCTGAAGAAGACCAGATGGCCGCTGATGCTCGGCCTTGACAAGCTGACAAGTCATGCAATTGCTTACATAACTTGCAATATCACACTTCATGCCTTCCCAATAGTAAAGGCAATGCATATCCGCGTACATCTTACTGCTACCCGGATGAATGGTATAGTTAGTGCGATGACAATCATCAAGTATGTCACGCCTAAGTGCTGAATCAGAAGGCACAACTATACGGTTCTTCAGACGAAGACAACCATGAGAATCAATAAAAAAATCCCGCAACTCCTCATCACGGGACCCAGATGAGCATGACTGAATGAGGTGCATAGTATAAGCATCACGCCTCTGAGCCTCTGAGATACGATCTAGAAGAGATGGTCGAGCCTCCATACTGAATAATAACACAGGTGAATCAGATGATGGTGCTCGATCGCGAATATCAAAGCAAGATAAGGTCTCCAAAACATCCCATTTGGCTATCATCAAAGAAACTACTGCCGAATGCTTGCGACTAAGCGCATCAGCTACACAATTATCCTTTCCAGGGGTATACTCGATATCGAAATCATATGAGGCGAGGAACTCTAACCATCGTTGTTGCCTCATATTCGGATCTTTTTGAGAAAAGAGATATCTGAGGGACTTATGATCTATATAAAGGACGAAATGCTCACCTAAGAGATAATGACGCCATATCTTCAATGCGAAGACGATAGCTGCAAGTTCCAAATCATGGGTAGCATACCGAATCTCGTTCGGACGTAATTGCCTTGAAGCGTAGGCAACTACCCGATCCTTTTGCATTAAAACTGCACCGAAACCACTATGGCTGGCATCGGTATAAATGATAAGATTTTGATTTCCTTCAGGAACCACCAGCACTGGAGCATGTGTGAGAAGCTCCTTCAATTACTGGAGGGAAGCCTCACACTTATCTGACCAAACATAATGAACACCCTTCCTAGTAAGGTTTGTAAGAGGAAGCATGATACGAGAGAAATCCTTAATAAAGTGACGATAATAACGGCCAATCCCAAAAAGCTACGAATCTCACGAACATTCTCAGGCCTCTTCCAATTTTGAATAGCCTCGATCTTAGAAGGATCAACGGAAATACCTTCTGAAGATACAACATGGCCTAAGAACTTCACTTGCTTTACCCAGAAGTGACACTTAGAAAGTTTTGCTTTGAGTTGATGCTTTCGGAGAGTACTCAAAACAATTCTAAGATGTCGAGCATGGTCCTCTTCGGACTTGGAATATAGTAAGATATCATCGATGAATACATGCACGAATTTATCGAGATATTCTCGGAATACCCGATTCATAAGATCGACAAAGTAGGCAGGTGCGTTCGTCAATCCGAACGGCATGACGATCCACTCATAAGAACCATAGCGAGTGCGGAATGCGGTGAGAGGAATACTATCTTCCGCGACTTGAAGCTGATGAAAACCAGTGGTAAGGTCTAACTATGAAAAGACCTTAGCACCACTCAACTGATCGAACATGTCGTCGATTCTCGGTACAGGGTAACGATTCTTGATGGTTAACTCATTAAGCTTGCGATAGTCGATGCAAAGCCTAAGAGTCCCATCGGACTTCTTCACGAATACTACCGCGGCACCCCACGGTGAAGAGCTAGATCGAATGAAGTGCTTAGCTTCGAGCTCGAGGAGTTTCTTCTTAAGTTCCTCGTTCTCCTTAGTAGACATCCTCGTGGGAGGACGACTAACTGGTTGCGCACCAGGGATGAGGTCAATACGAAACTCTATGGCCCGCTTGGGTGGCAATCCCGAAACAGGCTCAAAAATATCAACGAAGTCACAAATGATAGGAATTCGAGACACATCATCCTCATCGTCTCGAGAATCAAGAGCATATAAGGATGCTACGGAATCATAATCTGTATCCCGAAGCATAAGAGATAACTGATAAGGAGAGTCTGGATGGCGGAGATAAATGACTATCAAAACAAAGAATCCTAGCATCGTATCGAACTAGCCAGTCCATACCAAATATCATATCAAAACCAAGCGAAGGAATCACGTGCTGATTCGCACGGAAAGAGAATTCACAAAGAAGAACCTCAACATTATCACAATATAGGCTAAGGGCTGCGGACCCCCCCGATGGGATTCGTAATCCTCAAAGAAGTAAGCAAGCAAGAAACATCCAAAGAACAGGCATCCACGAGTTCCTTCAATACGAATGAGTGTGACGCACCCGTATCGAAGAGCACTCTAATCAATCGATCATGGAAAACAATGGAACCCTCTAAGATGGGAGAAAATGTACCTTTCGACTGATTCGCATCACTAGAAGTTGCTACATTGAGATTCCCCGGATGGGAACCTTTATTCTTCTTAGGACAAGCAGAAACCAAATGTCCTTCAGCTTTGCAGTAGTTACATCTCTTGGGCTTAGGACATTCTCGGACTGGATGGTTAGGAGATCCATAATTGTAGCAAGCAAAAGGCTTAGCTTGAGGAGGGACTTGAGATTGAGAAGAAGATCCGACTTACTTCTTTTTCTTGGAAGGGAAGAACTTAGGCTTACAGAAAGGAAACTTCTTCTTCTTTGGATTAGACTGAACACCACCCTCGCCATCACTATCTTTCTCATTCTCAACTGTCTCGAGATGGAGAGCGACATCAACTAACTCTTCAAAAGAAAGCTTGAGTTGGAGCATTAAATAATTCTTTATATATTTCTTAAGTCCGAATACGAACTTAAGATTTTTCTTGTATGGGGTACTAATGAACTCCAACCCATACTTAGAGAGGGATTCAAAGGAAGAAACATAATCTGAAACTAAAGAGTTGCCCTGCTTCAACTCGATGAAGCGGCGAGTAAGAAGAGCCTTTTCAGACTCGGGTATGAACTTAAGCTCAAATCTGTCTCGGAATTGCTGCCATGTGAGGTTAGTCTCATCCACCTCAGCGATAAGAAGCTCGTACCAATCTAAAGCACGCTCTTGTAGCATACTGGATGCCACAAGAATTCGATGATGATCTGAAAGCTCCATACATAAGAATACACGCTCACAAGTGCGAAGCCAGGCTTGCACCTCAAGAACCGACTCGGAGCCTTTGAATGGCTTGCCTCCAAGATGAGTAAAGTCACCGCATAGTCGTGCAAATACAGACTTGCGAGGAGATGAAGAGGGAACTGGCACGGGAGGCTGAGTGCTCCCAAGACGCTCCTGAATCTGATCGGTGGACATGTAAATGCCTTCGGGGCGAGAACCACTAGACGGTCCCGTAGCCGAAGGGCGAGCTCTACCTCTTCCAGACGTAACTGAAAAATAAAAATGAGAGAAGATCATTTACATGGTATATATATATATATATAAAGCAATTGAAATGCAGTAATTAAGGAATACTATGGAATAACATTAAACATTCCTAGGGATATTCCTTTCTATCTACCCCAAAGGAATTGAAAAGGATAGGGATATGACTAGGCTGGCCATAATTAAGGGATGAGATGTACAAGGGTATTATACTTGATGTATGGTTCATCGTGTTCACTATTCTGCGTTCATTTCATTTTGTTCTGAATCCTTGCTCTGATACCAAGCTGTGACGCCGCACCCCGAGACCCACATTAGTAAAGAGAATTAACGAGTAATTCCGTCTACTAATGCAAAAAATAGGGCTGGTTAAGGGCGACTGAATAGTAATGCATTAGCTAAAGACTAAGTATGTCGATTTTTACCATATTTTTTTCCGTGTATCTCAAGTGATCGACATACTCAATGTTTAACTAATACGATACTACACGGCTATAGGATCTATTCAGAAACAAAATGCAATAAATATAACAATCACAGAACAACAGCCACAGATATATATATATATATACACACACTAATACAAGCCAAACATCAAATGTAATACCCTACATCATAGTGGCGCGTAACCACATAATATACATACATCTGCATCCCCATAAAAGAATATGTACAATAAGATGACACAAAAGACACACACGAAAGATGTAGCCAAGTCCATTGTCATGATCCCCTCAAAAAGCAAAATGGGTCCAAGCACAAAAGATAGATATCCGACCTAACCTGCAACTCGGTCTGACCCGAGTGACAAACACATGGGTCGGGCAAAATGAATCTTATCGTTAGAAAAGAAATACGATAAGGTAAAAGGGAACTTTTCCTTTATAGCCTAAAGGGAAACATAAGCAGATAAGAGTTACTAGAGTAGATAACATATAACTTCTATATGTCACTACATGTGTTTGCAACTATATATGTATACTTGGGTTTAACATAAGAGAATGAGTGAGTAGGGTATAAGGGAAAACTCCTAACAATCATTCATGAAATAATCAACCTTCCCAAATCATATAAAATCCCAAGTATCAATTCATAAATTTCGAAATTACCAAAATCCACCAAGAAATCATATATGCCTTACTCACATCTATAAAGCTGTAGAAAACACATAAAAAGTTGGTGAAATCGAAATCATCATGAATCATCAAAAGAAACCTCGGATTGGCCAGATCCCGCATGCCGAAGCAATGCTGCACGTGCTACTTACCAGTACTACCATCATTATGATACCATATTCATCTATTGACCGAAGTCCTCACATCGAATTGTTTCGGTCTGTGACGTCATCTATATCCATCCCGAACACCCACCATCATACCGATTGGAGTCTTCATTCCAATCGGTGTCTGCTGAGCCCCCGCCATCACAGTGATCGAGCCAAACATTGCTTGACCCGATCGGGACTCAAAGTACCGGTAGTCCTTCTAGAATGTGTTAGAAACCCTCGGATAGTAACCCGAAAAGTGGTAACGTACGTCCCATACCGTACGTTCTCACTTAGCGGTTTTCTAGCCGCTCGATGCCACACTATGAAAATCATCTAAATCATCATAAGAATCGCCTCATGTCATCGGCGAATGGTATGAAATGCCAAACTTGTCTTATGTCATCGACAAATAAGAAATACCATAAATTCATCAATCATCATCAAATTCCATTGAAATATTTGCCTCATATCATTGGCAAGAGCATATCCATCAATATAGCCCATCATCAAATATACTCCTATTTAGGAGTTCTCGGACTATATATATATCAACCAAATAAATTGATATGGAATAATGCCCCAATTAGGATTTAAATACATCAAAAACAAACCACGAAGTGGTTTTCATCAAAGAGGAATTCAAACAATTCCCAAAAGTTGTTTCGATCGTACAAGTCCGAAATTAACCGATAAAGTAAATTCACGAGTCCCATACCTCGTAATTTTACTAAACCGTTTAATTTACTTCCTCATATGTCCGAAAAAGCATCAAAGTAATTAAAATAAATAAAGTTAATTATAATATATTTTACTAGAGAAAATGAGATTTTAAACCAATTTCTAGAAATTTGTTTAAAGGATTTTGAGAGAAAACTCATCATTTAAAAGAATTTAAATGATTTTTGAAAGCCTAGAAAATAAAGAATAAATGTTTAAAAACCTTTAAAAATGTATAAAAGCATTCATTACACAAACCATGATTTTATAAGATTTTATGCAATTTATTCGGATTTTTAAAACTCAAGAAAACATAAATTTGCAATTTAATCGGCATAAACCGATACTCAAATTTAAATCGAATTTGAATTAATTTAAATTCAAATCTCATCCTAACTTGACTAGTCCATTACTGAACATAATGATCAAATATTAGCATCAAATTTCATATAATTTTTTTTTGCAAAGAATGCAAATGAAATTGTCGAAATCGAACAAATATATAAATATTGTGGCTGTCAATGACAGACGAACAGTAAAAACATCAATTTTCCTCCATGTAAACTACAAAATCATACAAAACATAAAACATAAAAGTTGTAGCATACTTCCTAAGGATTTTAGAACATCTTAAATTTCAAGATTCCGATCAGTAACGTGAAAGTTATGATCGAAATACTACATGAAAAAAAATTATGCACTACTATCAACACAAACCAATCAACAAAGAAAAATAGAGCACAGGAGATAGGAAAATAGGCCTATGCTACTAACAAAAAACTACTATGAGCCCTCCAAGGGAGGACTACCACTGACAACATCAGATGATGGACCAATATCCTTTACGAACCCATAGAAAAGAGCTGCCAAATTCAGGTCAGAACCTTCAGATGAAGGAGAGTGTATAAATTTCCTATCCCAAGTGATATCATAAGACTTACTCTTATTCACTTCACCAATCTCACCAACCCTAGTAAGAGAGAGACCCTCACCATCAATATGGTAAATAAGGGAACGATAATCACCCACAATATCACCGATATAGAAAAATAAGTGCTAGCCTCAAGCGAGTACCACACATCCAAAGGATCATTAATCCAGGCCCACTCCTTAGTGTTCCAATAAATCGAATCGGTCGAGTTTGCGCCATCAGGCTAGGCTGGACTAGCAGGTGCAAGAACTTAAGGAGCAACTGCATAAGTATCAAATTTTGGCTCGGTCGGATAAATAGAAGCATGAACAGAATGGGCAATCTCCGGCTGTGCCGGACAAATAGAAGTGTCAACAGAAGGGCCAACACTAACGGAACATTATCTAGAGGGGAATCGGAAGGGGAAGGAGCAACCTTCAGAATCCACTTCCTAACAGGAGGTAGAACCAACTTCTCGACAGGAGGTCAAGGTAGCGCAACCCGAACAGATAAAGGCACTACCGAGGTAAAACAAGGACAAGCTTTAGAAAGGTATCCAAAGAACTGATAAGACATGCAGATCTCCGGTTCCCAACTGTAGTGAACTCCGACCTCGGTAATAAGGCCATCGACAAGTTATACTGTCAACACATAAGGTAAAGGTTTGGCAGGTGTTATTGCGATCAGGGATTTAGCATAAACCAGTCTCTTCCTAGCTAAAGTATTTGCATCATAACATATCACCTTCCAACAATGCCTGCTAGCTAATTTGTATTTTGAATTTAAATAATGTTAACATGGAAATTAAAATGGGTGATAAACAATTTAAAGTTAGGGAAAATTAATGTTAGAAAAAAACCTTAATGTTAGTGATAAAACATGAATTGAATAAAAATTAAACGACAATCATAAAATCACGTCCCAAAATAGAGGCCCACTCGACCCCCTTACCTTGACCGGTCGACCAGCGTTTATGCAGCAGCTAGGGTTAGGTTAGGCCATGAATGGCCAGGATTTTACTATTTTAAACCGACCTAAATCCCATGGTTCTGACGTGTTCTAACCACTATAAATAAGTGGCTATCTCCCTCACTTTTATTCACAAAATATTTGGAACGCTAGCGAAACTCTATTAGTCTTCTTCTTCAATTCTATGATTCAAAATATAAATAAGAGTACGTTATCTCGCATATTTAGGGTTGATTGATGGTAATTATGTTGCACCCTCGTTAGAGTTATGGAATTAGATTAAAAGAGCCTTTGGGTTACAGTTGGAAGTATACTTGGTAGGATATAATATAGGATGCGTAAGACAGATTACGTATTTAAATGATACCGCCCAAATACTATTATGGTAAGACTTGAGATTTTCATTCACCAGACATTGTTGTTCTGACTCCCTCCTCATACAACCTATAGGTTGGGGGGAATGATGCTGATGGAGAAGACGAAGGCGGTGATGAAGATTTGAAGTAATTTCATTATTTATGTATGTTTTTATATCTGTTCTTATGTACCAAGTTTTTGACATATTGATGTATTTTGAGATATTGTATTATGGATATTTTAGGATGTTATGTTTAGAGATTTGGATTTTATGAAATGGGTATCTATTTCTTTTATTATATTTTATCCTATACGTTATGTGATTCTAAAAGCATAGATAGATAGCTGTTTGTATTGTTCATTGCATCAATTTTACCAACCAACAGCCAACTTTAGGACGGGCTTAAGATTTAATGGGCTTTTATTGGGTCGAAAATTTGGCCCGTTCAAGCGAGGTTTGTTATAACATCACCAAAATAAGCAAGTTAAAGAAAGTGGATTTCAAACTGCTTTCATATATAGAGTTGTAATTTGCTATCAAAAGCAAGAGGATCCAAAGTTATAGCATTATTAGTTAACTTTTATCTTTAACTTTATATTTCAACAACAAACATGTATACACATATATACTCATTTGATGGTGAGATAAGTCACCAAAATCCATACTAACACAATTATAAGCATGCAAGAATCATATGAGTACTTCCTACCATCATCCACTTGCTAAAGCTTCCAACTTTCGCACTAAAATACCTCGGCCTTGCCTCTTTTGCCTTATTATTGCTCATGGCCTGAGGGATTATGATCCATTCCTTCCATCTTTGAATTGATATCCTTTCTTCCTATGTCTCCTTAGGCCTTTAGCTAAAGTTTGGTGAATTTTGTTGTTCATTTGTTATGATTTATGGAAGCTAATGAGGAGAAAACGGGTATGAATACTTATGACTTTTTTCAATATTTGCGAAACAACCTGGTGATGATATGAAGTGTTAAAGTGGATGTATATGAAAGGCGAATGACCTCCCATACCCACTCCATTTCTAGTCAAAAGAAGTCTCCAATCTCCTTTGCATGCTTTCCACTTTATCCCATCACTTCACCATCACTTCGCCTTAGTAAATTCCTAAACTGTCTCTCTTCATAAAATATCTACCAAACACATCGTACCTGACATCATCCATTATTAATTTTTCCATAAATGGAAATATATTTTTTGGATCTAATTAATTACATTTGCACATTGTAAAAAGTTCAAACAACTTTTACCTAGTAAAATGCTGTTTATAGATAAAACAATTTTCGGTCACATTATCGACATTTCTTCGAATTATTTGACTTTGTAAACATTTTTCATAAGCAAGTTTACTATCATTAGTTATTAATTAAAATGGTAACAAGGTTATAAAAATCAACTAACCACATTAAATCCAAGATTCAAATATTTAAATAATTTAGATATTTAAACCCAAAGTGTTCGAAATTCCGAGTCGTTACATTCTCCCTCACTTAAAATATTTTGTCCTCAAAATCCCATCACGATCAATAAACAAAATAAACAAGCACAAATCAATACTTTATAATATTTGCAATTACTAGAAAACAAAAATCGTGGTTTTCTTAGGCTTAAAAATCTCCTCATTTCATAAGGATGGTAAATAATCTGCTAACCGTATCTTACACTCATCAGCCTCAGGTTATTACTCAAACAATTATTCACGCTACCTCAAAAAAAATCAAAGTGTCATTTTCTGAACTCTCCATAAGCCAATATAACATAATAGACATATATAGTTAAGCCCGTGCGATACACAAGGATCATCCAGACACAATATTCTATCTGATCACTTGCTCAGTTACTAAAATTTCACTTCCAACTAGTATATATCACTTGACCTCTTTAGGGTGGACTCCAAATAGGTCACTTATTATATACTCTATTTGTTATCCCTCCTTTTAGCAAGGCCGCGATATCAAGGAACTGACCGGAGAATAAGGGTCATACATCCTCAGCATCGGATAGCTATTGGGTAACCACGGATATCGATGAATTTTACTCGAGTTCGGATCGGGCTACAATTGATAAGACACATCAAGCAAAGCCGTGAAAGCCAACGTTCCAACAGGTCAATCCGAGTTCGTACGATCAAATTATCATCGATGCAAGTTGGAGGAAGCAACCCTAGTTCGAATCCATAGGCAGAGCTCCTGATCGAATCCATCAACATATGTTTGCTCCGAATCGATCGCCACCTCCTTGTTCGAACCCATCAGGTGGTCAAGCTTCGTATCCATCACCCGAAGCCACATGTTCGAGTCCATCAAGCCTCCTCTACTTCGAACCATGGAAGAGCACGTGTTCGAATCCATCCAGCTGTAGCAACTTCGTGTCGATAAACTAATACACATCACGATCGATACGAACATGCCTCCATTCGAATCCATGAGTGAATGAAGCCTTCGAGTCCATTAGGTCAAGGCGGCTAAAACCATGGAGTCGACCCAGTAAACTCGGAGCAAAAAATTGGATCAACCCAAGAAACACGCGCCACGTCAATTACCTCACGCGCAACACCATCGATTCGACCCTATCGATTCAAAGGGAATCGATTCGAAGGAAGCTGTCTGACGAAGATCACCATTTTGAATCGATCATTACTCGAGATCTACAAGTCCAAATGCTATGAAATTTTCACAGAAGCTTGCATACATGTTGAAGAATGTCCACACCTAAGTTCACCTTGATTGGATGATTTTCTGATCGATTCGAATGGAGTTCGAATCGATCCCCAAAGTGGGCCCAAATTTCTTAAGGCCGGGCATGTGGGCCCCCTCACGTGCCAGAAGTGGTCTCCCTAATTTTCAGCGAAATATCAGCATCCTACGCCTATAAATAGAGCCCCTGGTCATTCGGAAAGGGGATCGGAGAATTTAAAAAGACAAAGCACGCCCGAACGCTGCCAGAATCACTCCATATCGTCGTCACTGCTACTGATCTCAAATTTAAGCTTATTATCTGTTGTACTTCGCTCAAGAAAACTTGTAATCTTTAAGTATCAAGCAATAAAGTGATAAAACTTCATAGTGGATGTAGGCGATACGCCGAACCACTCTAAATTACTGTCTTTCGTGCAATTTACTTTTCTGTGACTAGGAGTTTTTGTTAGATAACTCTCATTTTCAATTTGATTTCTTTATTTATTATCTCTTCAAAAACTTCCGAAGGGTGTTGTCCAATTTTAGTGCAAACATTTTGGTGCTTTCACTGAGAAAACCCAGATTTTCTACTGCTCGTTGGATCTGTCATTGATACCGGATTGAATAAATCTAAGAGAGAGATCCAGACTTCAATTTCAGACTCCTTCTGTACTATTCAGATTTTCCAAAATCTAGGAAAGGATTCTACACCTCAAGATGGTTAGCACGAGAACCACTTCTACCACCGCTGGTCAAGATGGCCGGGATAGACAGAATTCCGCGCAACTACCTCCGCCTAAACAAGATGATACCGGACATTTAGATCCATCAGGTCCGGTCACTCGACAAGAGTTCCAGACATTACTCTAGGAACTAACCCAAAGTCGGCAAGAGCTGACTGAACATTTACGCGCCAATGCTGAGTTGACTAATCAACTAAACCACCAAAGGTGTAGAAGATCCAGAAGGGATCACGCCCCTCATTCTTCCACTGAAAGCTCTGCCTCGTCTGATTACAGCGTCAGATCTACTCGTCCCAGGCTAGACGGAAGTCATGCACATGCTGCTGGTCACCAGCAGGCATTAACTGTTGGGCAGATAAGAGTTGGCCCTTCTACCAGTTTTCATACAGGACCCTCCTCTCGAGGAGGCACTGTTCCACAACATACCACGGATAACCATGCCACCGCCACTGCAGTTGACATAGGAGTTGATACCCGAAATCACTCCAATCAGAACTACCACCAGCAGGAACATGTTCCAGAACGATATGTCCCAGAAGACATCGAGCCAAGGAGGCGAGATACGGATCGTCGACAGCGCCTGATACCACCTCGCATTGTGGAACCCGACCACACTTTAGCTCACCACCCTCTGAATATAGCAATACCTTACCTCTCAGCTATGGTATGCCAAATGATTCACGAAAGTCAGGGCTTAACAAATGACGATTGGGGAATCTCTCGAAGTCATACTCCGTTCACTGATGACATATTATATGCTGAACCTCCTCAGCGATTCAAGATGCTGACTCTGCCCATGTATGAAGGAAGTTCCGACCCTAATCAACATATTCTGAAATACGAATGGTCGATGACTGCTGCAAGAGCTGATGATGCAGTAAAATGCCGTAGTTTTCCCATTTCTTTAGGGGGAATTGCGACGATGTGGTTTACAAGATTACCACCACGATCTATCTCTTCATTTGACCAATTGGCTACTAAATTTGTTGAACAGTTTCGTATGCACATTGCCAGGCCTAAAGACGTAAATACTTTATCTAGTGTCACTCAAGCTCCTGGAGAGACACTCAGGCGATATTTGGAAAGGTTCAATGCCGCTTGTGCGGAGATCACTAACCCCAATGACAATTCAATCTTGATGGCCTTGACTAAGGGGATTGATCCCGACTCTGAATTTGGAAACTGGCTGGCTGGGAAGCCTCCCGCATCGTTGGATCGTTTCTACTCCAAAGCCGCTCAATTCTTAAGGCGTGAGGATGCAAAACAATCTAGGAAGCAAGACGATGCGAGAACTAGCAATGAAGGAATTCAAAGCATTGTGGCAGTTAAATAGTCAGGGGAGAGCTCTGGAAAAGTCCAACTGAATATTCAAAACAAGCAAACCCAGCCGAGTAACGGTGATAATAGAAGTAAGTAGCAAGATCAGAATCGTGGCCCGCGGCGTAGGGCACAAATGTTTGAAAGCTATACACCACTGAACACATCGCTGGAAAACGTGTATCTACAGACTTGTAATGCGATGCAGTATAAAAAGCCTACTCCGAAGCCATCGTAGGAGAGACAGATTAAAACAGGAAAGTTCTATAGATTCCACGAAGGTTACGGACATAATACCAACGATTGCAGACATTTGAAAGACCTCATTGAAAAATTGATCAGGGAAAGGAAGTTAGATCAATTCGTGCGGGCGCCATAAGCTGGTGGTGTGGGCATGTCAAACCAAAACCGCGCACAAAACCAAGAGAGACAGGAGGAGCCCGCTCGTACAGGCGAGAGATTGGTTATTAATACAGTTAGTGGTGGTCCCCATCCAGCGGACCGAAGCTGGAGGGAAATGGAATCATATGCCATTTCGATCAGGCATGTGGATTTCGAGAGTTGCAGTACCCTTGATGAAGGGGCCCCGGCCAAACAACAGAGAACGATGGCAGATGACATCATATTTAGAAACCGAGATGCTGATAAGGTCGAAGCCCCAACTATAGACCCACTAGTCATATCTGCCCAGGTTAGTCCTGCTTGGATGAAGAGGATCCGTGTGGACAGTGGGAGTTCAGTAAACATCTTGTTTAAGAGAGCATATGATCAAATGAAGATGGAAGCCAAAGATTTAAAGCCTTGTCAATCTAGAATCCATGGCTTCGACGGATGTGCTAATATACCTACTGGAGTGGTGGAGTTGCCAGTGGAGTTAGGAGTCGGAGCACGCCGAAGAGTTCGAATGTTACAGTTTGTTGTCTTAGATATCCACTCTTCGTACAATGCTTTTTTGGGCCGACCGACCCTTGCCGAATTCAGGGCAGCGATTGCCCCATGGTGCTTAACTTTGAAATTCCCCACTGATCGTGGGATTGGAGTCATTCAGGGAGATCAGGCTGCTGGGAGAGCCTGCTATGTTGTCGAGCTACGAGAAGCGCAGCGGAAGGAAAAAGGAAAGGGCGTGGAGGAATCTCTCTGCGTCCGTTTCGCCGACGATTGACAATTAGTGCCTGGGCCTCGGCCCGGGCACCACAACCAATTCCAGAGGGATCTTGACCCCAGAGACACTGAAGATAATGACGAATCTAAAGAAAGTCAAGCTTCCCCAGCCGAGCTGACGATTGATGATGATGATTCAAAAATGTTAAAAATTGGGTCTCAGCTAAACCCACAAGCGCAACAGGAATTGGTCGAATTTCTTCAAGCAAATCTAGAAGTATTCACTTGGATGCACTCTGATATGTGTGGAATCTCATCGGGCATCGCGAGCCACACCTTGAATATTGACCCACGGTATATCCCCATCAAACAAAAGAGATGCGGTATGGATCCAGAGAGATCTGCCGCCCTCAAAGAAGAAGTTAATAAGCTAAAGGCGAATGGGTTTATCTGGGATGCTCTGTACCCGGAATGGGTATCCAACCCTGTACTTGTCCGAAAACCAAATGGAAAATGGAGAACGTGCATTGATTACTCTGAATTAAATAAGGCTTGTCCGAAAGACAGCTTTCCACTTCCCCGAATTGATCAACTTGTGGATTCAACGGCCAGACACGAATCACTACCTTTCATGGATGCTTATTCTAGTTACAATCAGATACCCATGCATGTGCCCGACAAAGAACATACGAGCTTTGTAACTGATCTGGGACTATACTGCTACAAGGTCATGCCTTTTGGATTAAAGAATGCCGGAGCAACTTACCAACGCTTAGTCAACCGGATGTTTGCCGACCAGATCGGAAAGACTATGGAAGTTTATGTAGATGACATGTTAGTGAAATCACGGTACTCCACTAATCACGTCAAAGACCTAGAGTCAATGTTCAATGTCCTCCGGAGATACGGGATGAAGCTTAATCCGCTAAAATGTCATTTTGGAGTTGCATCCGGAAAATTCCTTGGGTTCATCGTCAATGCCCGAGGAATAGAGGCCAACCCTGAAAAGATCTGGGCTATCAGGAATCTTCAAACTCCAAGGACCATAAAGCAGGTTCAGAGTCTTAATGGGAAGGTTGCAGCACTGAGCAGGTTCATCTCGAAATCTACTGACAAATGCATACCCTTCTTCGATCTGATCCAAAAAGGGAAACGAAACTTCGAATGGACTACGGAATGCGAGGGCGCATTTCAATCACTAGTTCAACATCTTTCCACACCGCCAATTATTTCAAAACCTGTTGACCATGAACAGTTGTATCTCTACCTGGCGGTATCTGAAGACGCAATTAGTGCTGCATTAGTTCGGGAGGAAGACCGAGTGCAGAAACCGGTCTACTATGTTAGTAAACGATTAACCGGAGCCGAAAGAAGTTATCCAAGGCTAGAAAAGTTGGCATATTGCCTAGTCATCGCCTCGAGGAAGCTCCGTCTGTATTTTCAGGCTCATACCGTCACTGTGTACACCGATCAGCCGTTACGACAGGTCCTCACACGACCTGAGACGTCTGGCAGGTTACTAAAATGGAACATTGAATTGAGTCAGTTCGACATCACATATACTCCGAGAAGGGCCATACACGGTCAAATCCTAGCAGATTTCATTGCCGAATTCACTATTCCCGAAGACTTACCTGAAACTAGCAAATCTCCCGAATACATATGGAAGGTGTACACTGATGGTGCATCTAACGATCGGTGCTCGGGCGCAGGGGTGGTGCTTGAAACCCCCGAGGGCCGATCCATATGCTACGCTTTAAAGTTTGATTTTCGTGCAACCAACAATGAAGCTGAATATGAGGCTTTGCTTACTGGGTTGAAGTTAGCCCGTGACCTAAGAATTATCGCTGTGGAAATTTACTGTGATTCCCAGTTGGTAGTATGCCAAGTTCGGGGTGAATACCAGGCCAAAGATCAAAGACTAGCTGCTTATCTAACCCGAGTCCGGGAGATGCTTGATCAGTTCGATTATTATACCATTTTCTATGTACCCCAAGAGCACAATCAGAAAGCCGATTCGTTGGCAAAGTTGGCAAGTGCATGCGAAGCTCAACACTTGGGGCTCGTTCCTGTTGAAACTCTATCCTCTCCGAGCATTGATCGAATGGAGAATGATTTCACATTTAAAGCTACTTCCAGCAGGGAGTCGTGGATGACCCCCTATCGAGATTACATTGAGCATGGTATATTACCTGAGCGTCGAAGTGAGAAAAGACAAGTTCTTCGAAAAGCTTCACGATTTGTCATTCAGAATGGAGTTATGTATCGAAGGGGGTATTCTATTCCGATCTCCGGTGTATCGCGCACGACGAAGTCAAACGAGTGTTACACGATGTGCACGAAGGAGAATGTGGCGATCACACTGGGGGGCAAGCACTTGCCAAGAAAATACTTCGATATGGATACTATTGGCCTACTGTTAATCGTGATGCTATGGACTATGCTAAAAAATGTGATAAATGCCAAAAACACGCTCGGATTCCTAGAGCCCCACGTACTGAGATAACCCAAATGGTCAGTCCATGGCCATTCACAATATGGGGGTTGACATAATTGGTGCATTGCCTTTAGCTAAAGGTGGCGCGAAGTACGCCATCGTCGTAGTTGATTACTTCACCAAATGGGCTGAAGCTGAACCTCTTTCTACAATTACGACAAAGAAAGTAATCAACTTCATAGTACGCAACATCATCTGCCGGTTTGGTCTCCCGCATACTATTATCACCGATAATGGAGCCCAATTCGACAGTGTTGAATTCGAGAATTTCTGTCAACGATTCCATATCCATAAGAAATTCTCTGCAGCAGCGCACCCTCAAGCGAATGGTCAAGTTGAAGCCGTCAATAAGGTTATCAAGTCTATTTTGAAGAAACGACTGGAAAAAGCCGGGGCCAAGTGGGTTGATGAACTTCCTATGATTTTATGGGCTTACCGGACGACTCACAAAAATACAACCGGGCACACTCCATTTTCTTTATCTTATGGCTCTGAAGCCGTCATTCCAGTCGAAATGGAGGTTCGCTCTCATCGTGTGACATATTATGATCCGAAAACGAATGCCATACTACTTGCTGAATCTTTGGATCTACTTGATAAGAAGCATGAAGAGGCTGATTTGAGGGCAGCTGCATATCGGGGTCGAATCGCCCGAATATACAATGCCAAGGTCTGGCCGCGAACCTTTGAACTCGGCGATCTCGTACTCAAGAGAATTTATCCAGTCCCTTCGCACATAAAACCAAATTGGGAAGGGCCGTATGTGATTTCACAAAAGCTCGGAGATGGCACGTTCAAGTTGTCGACCGTTGACGGTCTTACTTTGCCGAGAGCTTGGAATAGCGAAAGTCTCCGTCGCTACTACACATGACACGCTTTATTTATCTATTTTAGTCAATTTCCTCCTTTGCATTTTATTTTTGCATTTCGAAGTTTACATTTGTAATAAGGCAACTAATTTCGCCATGCTTCTTTCATTTCAGCAATAAAATGCCATCTCTTCGAGCCAGAGCTATGATTCATTGAATGTGACGCACAATATCACGATGCACGGAGAGCTAAGTTCCATCATACGATGGGCTTTATTCAAATAGGGGGTGACTGTGATACGACCGGTCACTTACTAAGTGAAACCCAAGCTCGGGGGCAGAACACTACATCAGCATTTACGAGGATTGATACACGACAATCCTTCCACTAACTCCAAATTCCCAGATTACGAATTGGAGTATAAACATCAAATAAATCGTTCCTAGAGTGTGAACGGACTCCAAATTCCCAGAGTGCGAATTGGAGTATACACATCAAATAAGTCGTTCCCAGAGTGCGAACAGACTCCAAATTCGCAGAGTGCGAATTGAAGTATAAACATCCAATAACTCATTCCCAGAGTGCGAACGGACCCCAAATTCCCAGAGTGCAAATTGGAGTATAAACATCCAATAACTCGTTCCCAGAGTGCGAACAGACTCCAAACTCCCAGAGTGCGAATTGGAGTATAAACATCCAATAACTCGTTCCCAAAGTGCGAACGGACTCCAAATTCCCAGAGTGCGAATTGGAGTATAAACATCCAATAACTCGTTCCCAGAGTGCGAACAGACTCCAAATTCGCAGAGTGCGAATTGGAGTATAAACATCCAATAACTCGTTCCCAGAGTGCGAACGGACTCCAACTTCTCAGAGCGTGAATTGGGGTATAAACATAAATTACAGGTTCCCGGAGCGTGAACCGAAGCATCCGTGCTGAATCCATGTTCCCAGAGCGCGAATCGGAGTATAAAATTACAAGTTCCCGGAGCGCGAACCCAAACATACATGTTATCTCCAAATTCCCAGAGTGTGAATTGGAGCACAAATACCAAGTCAAAGTTCCCGGAGTGCGAACCGAAATATCAATTTTAACTCCAAGTTCCCAGAGCGTGAAGTGGAGTATAAACATCAATTCCAGGTTGCCGGAGCGCGAACCGTGTTACAAACATCGATAACTCTCAAATTCCCAAAGTGCGAACCAGATTATCGATCTCAAATTATCCTAAGTCCCCATAATGTGGACATGTGCTTAAGATTTGCAATAAGTGCGATCAACCACCAAAAACACAAATGTTGTTCCCCGAAACTGGGAGGCAAGAAAGCTTAAGTGTTAATCGCTAATTGAAGCAATACAATGCCCGAAGATCAACTCATTCATCAATCACGACATGCGATCGAGTTTTTTAGACTTGGAAAATAAAAACGAACTCTACTTGATGGTAAAAAGCACCACAAGTACACCGGACTGAAAGCCAAACACTGCAAATACTTAAGTAAAAGAAAAGAACAATTTCCCATTCCATCAATTAACAAAAAGAAGTTTAATTACATGGCAAATCAAAAAATTTCGATTAAGTGGAGGCCGAATCCACACTTATACACGGCTCTAAAAGAACGAAAGAAGAAGTAAAATAACTGCCATTTACAACTACATGACAAGTCAAGAAGCTCAATCCTTCTTCTTCCGAGGCTTCTTCTTTGGAGTCGAGCCGCTGGACCCACTACCCGGTTTCCTCCGGGATTTCTCGCCCTTCTTTGGTTCATCCTCCGGATCTGGCATAATACCAACATCTTCCTCGGAGCTGGAGGGGATAGAGATTCTTTTAGAAGGGCGAACTGAAGGCATAGGAGCTGTGACAGGTGTCTGGACAGCAACGCTTGAGACGGTCACCGTGCCGCCAGGAGAAATCACCATTAGAGAAGATAAGCTTGATGGGGCAGTGCCGCTTTCAGAACCACCGACCGTTGTCACCGTGGCCATCTCAGCGCTTATCTCAGCAAAAACCTCTTCTTCTCGAGACAACTGAGCTGCGCTGGATACACTGGTGGTCGTCATGACAGAACTAAAAACTGGAGCAACTCCGGTCATTACGAATGAAGGATTACGAAGAGGTTCAAGAGAATGGCCAAGAAGCTCCTCAATCATTTGAGCATCAAATGACATCGAGCTCCCCTCTCCAATGTCGCCGGCCATGGCAGCAGTCGAAATTGCTTCAGTAACGATAACTCCCTGCGTAGAATATAGGACCGAAGGAACTGGGGGCACGGGCGCAGCACTTTCAGTCACTGAACAAAGGAGAGAAAAAATAGCCAGTCCAATAAATTCTCTCCAAAATCGTTGTTTTAAGACACAAGGGAAATTATCGAAGTACCTTCCTTGCCTTGCCTCGGAGCTTGAACAGGTTCAGAGACCGCAGTCTTAGCGGGAGATAATCCTGGTTGATCCGGATTGTAAGCAGGAACGATTTATGGATCAATCGCGGCAGTAACTTCAGACGAAGTCGGGACAGGAACTTCGATACTCTCGCTGTGATGCGCAACATCCGAACCCTCGCCGATCTCCGTCTGCTGAATGCCGAGTTTTTCTTTCTCAACGGAGATTATCGCCTCATGAAGAATTCTCCTCTCTTCCTAGCAGAGCAGACGTGGTTCAAGTTCAAACTCATCCAGTGTCTCATCTGGACAAGATATCCTCTTATTCTCCACTAGTTTTTTCCAAGCACTGTAGAGAAGCATGGAGTAATCTCCTAGCCAGGCGAGATTTCTGTACTCTAACATATTTGCATTATACGTATCCAGGAGTTCGTCAAACTCAGCCTCCATCTTGAACCTCTCCGCCTGGATTTTCTCCTCCACTTCCGTTTCCACCTCCTTAACCTTTGCAACTGCTGCATCACGCTCAGCCCGAAGAGATACAACTTCTCACACGCTTCTTGAGCGGCCGTATTAGCATCATCCCTTTCCTTGCTTATGTCGACAAACTTGGCCTTTAACTCCTCCAGTTCTTTAACTGCCGCATCCCGCTCGGCCTCAACATTTTTGTATCGATGGCCCAAGTCTTCTACTAAGATGCAGTGCGCCTGTTTCATTTTTGTCATCTCTACTAACGTCTCATCGACCTTTTTTAGCGATTCAACTTCGGCCTTGCGGGAGGACTCCGCCTCAGATTGAAGTATATCGACGATACGATTCTTCTGGGCCAAGTCAGCTTCCAGTTTCTCAATAATTTTGGCCCGGTCAAAGGCTGCTTTTGAAGCTTTAATGGCCACCTTATACCATTCCTTGTACTGAGCATAGAAGTCATGGGTATAACTAAGTGTTGTGGTCACAGCGTCTTCGGGAATTCTTTTAAGGTTAGGAGGGAAGATGCAAGCGTCGAAGCATATTTTCGAAAAGTTTTTCTTCAGTTAAGCAAGTCTGATAGCCCCTTCACCAGATGGTTCAATAGGAGCCTCCTCCATAGCTGTGGTCGTAACAACTTCGGTCTAGAACGATGTGACTCAGGCCTCGAAACCTGTGAAGACGGCTGCTGTCGCAAAGGCTCAGGTACATGAGTATGGCTTCTGGGTGGCGGAGGAGAGCGAGAAGGAGAACGGTGTCTCCGATCTCTGTCCGAGCGCTCCTGACTAGAGTAACTACGGGGATAGTCCCTTGCATAATATTCTTGGCCATAATACCTCCGTTCGCGATCGTGATCGGGATCCCCACGATGAGATTCATAGTAGGACGAAGGATGATGCACTTGTCGGAGTTTATCCAGTGTAGATTGACGGCCAGACATAGCACCCGCAAAAGAGAAGCAACTCAATTAAACACCAAGTAAAAGAAATACGATGTATGCGGAAGTCATGTACTGTTGTGAAAGTGTATGCAAATGTGCAAAACCCCCGACTAACCAGAAGTGTCGATCACACTAATAGGTAAAGGCTCGCTTATTTCTAACGCTTCCCGGAGTTCTTCCAACCCGGACTCGTGGTGGAGAGATACATACTCCGGGATGGGAATGTCATTCAGTCCTCTAAAAGCATCTCCTGATTGACAAGGAGCGGCGTCAGAGATAGTAATTCCGGGGATCAAACGAGATACAACTACAGACTTCCGTCTCTTAAATTTAGGGACAACAGCCTTGCCTTTCCGCTTCTCTTCTATTCGGGAAAGATCAGCCACTAGCTCAGTATCTGTGGGCGTCCTTTCATCATCGCTCACTTCTCTTATTACTATGTCGGGTTTTCTTTTCATAGTCTTCTTCTTTGTCTTCGAAGCTGGTTTCGCCAACCCCTCAATAACAATGCTCTGGTTTATGTCGATTAAACCCAGCATCCTTAAGTTGTCGTCAGTTAGCACCGAGTCGATATGCCTTAAGTCGCTCGGGATCTCTTGTAAGCTCCGAACAATGCCTTTATAATATCCACCGTCGGGCCTCGAAATGATGGCTATAAGAAGGACAGAGCATTAGTACAAGTGTTAATAATAGCTATTCAAGAGAGACTTGCGACACTTACGTCTAGACAGCCATCGCCTAGCAAACCCTTGGGGGCACCGAGCAAAAAACCATTCGGCTTTAAAGTAGCTAAGTCTAGTCCAAGCCCCGGTCACAACCTGGCAGTTTCTGACCGCTTCCAGAAAAGTAAAAGATAGGCTATCACCCCTACTTTTGAAGTTAAATATGTATCTAATCTCAGCCGGCCTTGGCGGGCGAAAGAAACAATCCATAAATATGATGAAGGCGCTATTCAGCAATGCGTGCCCGTTAGGATGAAGTTGTGAGGGAGCAATTCCTAAGAACGACAGCATTTCTCTGATGTATTGATTGAACGTAGGGAGAGTTCCAACCACACAGGCATGACGGTAGAAGGAAGTGTATCCTTCGGGTGGATTATGAGGTCTGTCATCAACATCCGGTAACAACACGTCATCCAGAAATAGGTTATGTTTCATACATATCCGACCAAGAAGAGACTCGGAAATATTGGATTGGACGGAGTCAAAAGGGTCCTCGATAAATAAAGCATCTGGCAATTCATCCAGGGCCGGATCAATTACTTCGGCAGGAATATCAAGAATTTCAAGCGTAGGAGGGGGCGAACTCTGTACCTCTTGTTGTTGGGAGCTTGAAGATTCCATAACTGACTAACTCACCAGAAAGCAACGTTAAGTACAAAAAGAGCCCGTGCATTCCCCAGTGTAGAGTATATGGATGTGCTGTGCAGTGCAAGTGTTGTGCGTTACTTAAGAAAATTTCACAAGATTAAACCAAAATGCGGGAACGACAAAACTCTAAAAGTCAGACCGGAAATGACCGTCATCGCTGACCGTCAAACCATGCCATCCGGATGCTATCGGTCGACTCAAGATTAAGTCCGTTTTACTTTTTTTAGGTCGCAGTTCCATCGACAAGCTTCAAAAGGCAGTCAAACGTACAGTCCTACAGTTAAGTCCAATTATGCAAGGCGGAAGCTCGTCGGAATCAAGTGTTCAAGTGTGCTAAATTCACTACGTTTCCCAATTTTTTGCTTGGAATCAGTCGAAGTTCAGGTTTTGAAGCGAGTCGGAGATAACATTTTTTCGTATCAGGCACGGTCGAATCGATCACTTCGTATCGATACAGATCGACTCAATGTGCCTCGTATCGATCAGGGTCGACTCGATACGTTTCGTATCGACGGGCCTTGAATCGATGTTTTTTTTTGTTTTTTTTTTCTGTATCAATTGAAGGAGCGCTTCGAATCCACCAGGAGAGCATTCGTATCGACCAAGGACAACGACTTCGTATCGATCAGGCTCAATATCTTCGACTCGATCGGTTTGTAGGTTCGAATCGATCGCACCTTACAACAGATCGACACGAACCCCAACCACATTCGATCGATACGAACCACTTCATCCCATAATCATCGATACGAAGCAATACAATCAAGATCGACTCGAACTACCCCGTCCTGGATCGATACGAGGCAAAGAAATAATCTCTCAGAATCTCCTTCTTCTCCAAGAAACATCAACACTTTGTCACGCTCCATCCCTCGTTTCGATCAATTTCGCTCAGATCTCAAAACCCTTCGAAATTGATCTCAGAAGAATTTAAAACTGATGGCGAAGATTTCCTGTTTCATCGTTCTTGGAATGGCCTTATCCATTAGTTACCTGATTTTTATAGTTATGATTGAAGAATCGAAGTTTTTGTTCGGTTTGAAGGAATGTCTCTCTGAAATTTGCTGGATCGATGTGAAGAAGAAGGCAAGGTAACAGTAAAAGTAAAAAGTGAAAGTGAGCCGAGTCCCAGGTATTTATATGGATCCTAGAGAGGAAAGGAGGCGATTCACCTCCCGGTCACTTCAACCGATCACTACCGGTCAAAACACAGGATGGATTCGAACGATCGTGTTCGAATCCATTGCACTTCGAATCCATCAAAGTGACATGACCACGAGGCTTCATCGATACGAAGCGATTAACGAGAGCTGACTTGAAATCGCCAAAACCTTATCGATTCGAAGCATGCGTTTCATGACCATCGTCTCACAACAATTCGAAGACTATCGATACGAATGTTCACTACGAATCCATCGAAAACCATCGATGAGGGTGAACACTTCGTGTCCATCAATCCAACCCGCACCAACGTGAAAAACTACTTGTCAACCTTTTACATCGATTCAGGAGAGGATCGATACAAGAGGATAATAAAAAACAATTGTCAAAACATTGTTTCAAACTCGAATTTCAAATCAGTTAAGGAGAGGACCGATACAAAATTCGATAAAAAATTGAACCGGCAATGACTTGTGAACACGCAACGTTATCGAAAGTCAAGTTAACATATATGCACATATATCTGACTAATATTCGGTTTATGACATTCACAGGGGTCAAATGCTCATCTCGTCATGATTTCGATGACGAACAGCTAATCACTACCATGCAACAGTCAGTCACAACGACACACAGTACGGCTTTCAACGAAAATGTCGTAGTTGTCCAACATGAAACTGCAGCTTTTCAAAGCACGTCATGTTTACACAAGACGTACTTTGGGGGGCAAATGTTATCCTGCCTTTTGGCAAGGCCGAGATATCAAGGAACTGACCGAAGAATAAGGGTCATACATCCTCAGCATCGGATAGCTATTGGGTAACCACGGATATCGATGAATTTTACTCGAGTCCGGATCGAGCTACAATTGATAAGACACATCAAGCAAAGCCGTGAAAGCCAACGTTCCAAATCTCAGAATCCGAGTTCATACGATCAAATTATCACCGATGCAAGTTGGAGGAAGCAACCCTAGTTCGAATCCATAGGTAGAGCTCCTGATCGAATCCATCAACATATGTTTGCTCCGAATCGATCGCCACCTCCTTGTTCGAACCCATCAGGTGGTCAAGCTTCGTATCCATCGCCCAAAGCCACATGTTCGAGTCCATCAAGCCTCCTCTGCTTTGAACCCATGGAAGAGCACGTGTTCGAATCCATCCACCTGTAGCAACTTCGTGTCGATCAACTAATACACATCACGATCGATGCGAACATGCCTCCGTTCGAATCCATGAGTGAATGAAGCCTTCGAGTCCATTAGGTCAAGGCGGCTAAAACCATGGAGTCGACCCAGTAAACTCGGAGCAAAAAACTGGATCAACCCAGGAAACACGCGCCACGTCAATTACCTCACGCGCAACACCATCGATTCGAACCTATCGATTCGAAGGGAATCGATTCGAAGGAAGCTGTCCGACGAAGATCACCATTTTGAATCGATCATAACTCGAGATCTACAAGTCCAAATGCTATGAAATTTTCACAGAAGCTTGCATACATGTTAAAGAATGCCCATACTAAATTTCATCTCGATTGGATGATTTTATGATCGATTCGAATGGAGTTCGAATCGATCCCCAAAGTGGGCCCAAATTTCCTGAGGCCGGGCATGTGGGCCCTCTCACGTGCCAGAAGTGGTCTCTCGAATTTTCAGCGAAATATCAGCATCCTACGCCTATAAATAGAGCCCCTGGTCATTCGGAAAGGAGATCAGAGAATTTGAAAAGACAAAGCACGCCCGAACGCTGCCAGAATCACTCCATATCGTCGTCATTGCTACTGATCTCGAATTTTAGCTCATTATCTGCTGTACTTCGCTCAAGAAAACTTGTAATCTTTAAGTATCAAGCAATAAAGTGATAAAACTTCATAGTGGACGTAGGCGATATGCCGAACCACTCTAAATTACAGTCTTCCATGCAATTTACTTTTCTGTGGCTTGGAGTTTTTGTTAGATAATCCACATTTTCAATTTGATTTCTTCATTTATTATCTCTTCAAAAACTTTCGAAGGATGTTGCCCAATTTTGGTGCAAACACTATTTCCCTTACATAGCCATATACAATGATAGAAAATCTCGAGATTATATCAAGAATCTGTTTCAGATATTCACCGGCGAGAATAAGTGAAAAATTCGGATCGGTGTAAATCACCTAAAAACTAAGTGTTCGAATCCTAGATTAAGAACAACCATACAGATTAAACGATATACGTACAACTTACGTATTCTGTCCTACTGGTTTCTTTATATAATAGTTATTAAATAATAGTACTTCATTTAATACAAAAATCATTTATATAATATTTCATAAAAACACAACTCATGTATGTAAACATTTTATAAAGACATACTTTTATTTATAAAACATTTCACAAAAACTTACTATACTTTGTTACTCATATAGTACTCTACTACATCCTAAGAGTATATACAAAACATCAAATTCATTTAATTTTCTTAACTTCAGATGAAGGCCCAAAATAAATATGGTTCTTATAATTGGATCAACCTTTTAGACTTCTTTAATCATCAAGTTGGCAAGTAGCTAGGAAGAGTAGGACACTGATATCCAAACTTACACTGAAAGCCTACTTCTTAGAGAATCCTAAGGTAAATATGTTTATTAGTTGGACCAACAACATCGAATAATTATTTAACATAGATGTTCAAACCACTTTGAAAGGTATGTTAACTTACTAACTTCTCAGTTAAAAGTTGTCTAAACCCATTTTATATTTTCAGAAATACTTAACTTTGAGTTCTATAATGATTCAGAAGCTTTAGTCTATCCAAAATTATTGAAAATCCATTTCATTCTAAGAAACAAAAATGAATAAACAATCATATCATATCAAGATGTCATTTTGTCCAAATGCATACGATATACATGTCAATAAAACAACTTATAAAAGTTGCACTTATTTGTTAAACAAACTTTACTATAAAGGTAAAATAAGGAAAGGTTCTGTAATTGTTCAGGTTATGTCACTACCACTTGGGCTCCTACATAACATACAAACAAATGTTTACATATGGAAAGGCTTTTCCAAAATCAATATCACCAAAACTATTCCGTACAATTCTATTATGCATTTTAATTGAAATTTCTTTAAATCAAACTTTTAGAACTAAATGCCTGGGTTTTATTTCCAAATCATTTGTTATAACAACAAATACATATATTTTTTGTATATAAAATCATAGTTTTGAGATTTAATCAAAAATTATTTTCAAAGCCGTATCAAGTACTTTGTAAATATTACTAAGTATAATGATCTCAACTCAAAAACCAATTTCCCAAATATTTACTTAAAATCGATAGAAAATATGCATATAGATCGAGTAACACAAAAGTGATACATGGAAATGGGTCCTACCAAGTTGTAGGATTATTCCCTTACTAAGAAGGGTGGTGTCCAAGAGAAGTGCTTACCAACTAAACACATATCTTGTCCATTTTAAGTCACTTTCAAGCCAGTTGAACCATATAACATGCAAATACTTTGTTCCTAGATTGACTCGATGATCCCGGGAGCAATCTCAAACTTGAATAAATTGTAAAACTCTTTTCAAAATATTAGTGTTCATGAATACTTTCAAATAGTACTACTATTATTTTCCCTAATATCTTAAAAACCATTTTCAAAGTAATCAAGATTTTAGTTCTCAAAATATCAGTTTAAATCCTCTTCGTTTATAAGCCATATTTATATAAAATCATATGCAACAACCCCCACATTAATGAGCCTGAATTTTGACTACATGAAATCCTAGTCCATTAGGATAAAATCATTGGTTTTGGTAACCAATAATAAATTAAAGTATGTCATAGTGCTCTCTACATAAACCAACAATGGAATAGAAAATATAATAGAACGTATTTGCTGCCCAAAATTACTACTTTGGAGTCAATATTATTTCTTTAATAATTGATTGCCTTTGCCAACGCCGAGCTAGAATGAGAAGACTTCACTATCTGAAGTTCCCGCCTTGCACCAGTAGCCTATCCCTCTAAATATATCTCGTGGGTTGTAATAAGAATGAGGATGAAACATTTTTTTGTTGATTTGAAAATTACGTACTTTATCCGTAACACTAATTTATACCGATTGACACTATTGGAGTGTTATGTCCACTATTCATGCCTATTCAGTGTAATTTCATTTTAACGTACGATATGTCTAACCTTCTCTAAAGTATAACTATATGTATGCCTATATACATCAAACGTTGTACTACCCAAATGAAAACCCCGATTACATAATACTTCTTAAACAGGGAGTAGGTAGACCTATCAACCATTTAATACCTCAATCCCAAAGCAGGCCTTCCATAACGTAATCCCTAGTCAACAGGTTCTAACGAAAAAAACTGATAACCCCTAGATACGATTTTCTAATTTAATTGTTGTATTACCAACGCATCTTAAAGACTTATCTAAGGTTAACTGTCTCACCTCTGAAAAAATAATAATTAAATAATGAGGGCTTTGTGTATTCCATACCAATCCTATGGGAAATAGTGTAGTATAAATTGTACTAGTGTGAATCGATTTTAAGGTTACTTTAATACTAGAGAGGAGTAAATAGTGTTTTATAACTTGTATCAAACTTTTCTAAATAGTTTCGAGATTTAAATCAAAACATAGATAATCGACACAAATTCATATTGATAGACACTCAAATATATATATATATATATATATATTAAAAAAAGTAAAAGAGATGACAACATAAATTTTATACTGGCTTGGATTGACCAATCCTATATCCAGTCATGTACAGTATTTGTACAGATTTCCTTTTAGACTCCTACTTTAATCAGGTAGCAAGCAAACCATAATACAATCTTAATTTCAAGGCAATAAGATACACCCTCCAGACATTTCGACTCAAGGTAGAGTCTCTTGATTTAACCAGACAATAGAATCACCCACTTGATTTAAATGAGCAATAAGCACACCCACTTGATTTGAATGGGAAACAAGCGCACCCACATTGTTTAGACGAGCAACAAGAACATCTAATTGACTTGAATGGGCAACAGTCACACCTACACAAATAGAAGTAGAGAGTTGTTGATTCCAAGTACAAACAGTGTACTTTTTATACATAATATACTATATCACTTTGATAGCATTATGCACTATTAATCGCTTAGTGAATACTTGAAAATCAGTGAGTAGATTAGTGAGAATGAATGTAGTAAAATAGATATTGAATTTGAGTGAATTTTAAGAGTGTAAAAGGGGATTTGGTGAAATATATAATAGGTATCTAAATAAGAGGAATAGAGTGAACGTAGTTATTAAAATTCATTTTCCAGTCCCCATTATATAGTGTTTGAAGAGACATGTCTATTCATAGACACATCCAAAAATCACAACTATTCAGAATTTAAGAAACAACTCTTCAAATGTACGTATGTTGGCATACAAAGGTAGTGTATGTTGTCATATCCTTGTATTTTGAGGAAAAAAACACATTTAATGTGTTATAAAATTCTCATATTTTATAAAATCATTTAAACTAGTTTTTAAATACTTTTTAATATATAAAACATTTATAAAATATTTATAGAAATATATTTTGAAAATAAAATAAATATTTTAGTGAGAGAGTAATCAAAAAAAGAGTTGCTATTCAAGGACTAACAAATCTATCTGATGTTTATTAACTATAATCTTAAAATCTTTGTATCTTTGTCTTTAAACTCATGAGTCTTCAATTGTCTTGATTGTCTCTGAATCTTGATTTTCAGTCTCTTTACTGATTAATCTTCAACTTGATAATCCTGTACTTGTATAAATCTATGTAATATCTTACAAAATATTCTATAAAATTTTGGAAAATATTAGAACCTATATTTATATGGTTGTTGTCATCAAAATCAATATATGTGGTATTAATATTCTCCCCCATTTTGATGATGACAACTATGTAAATATTTCTATTATAAAATATAATATAGCTCTCCTTAAATTGTTTAACTCCTCCTTAGTATATACATATATTATTTTATATTTTCTCCCTCTTTGTTATCAACAAAAATGGGTAAACAGAAATAAAATCCCCTTAAATATGATATATTAAATACTGTAAAATGTGATAATGTTGTATACGGAATCAAAATCAACATTAACTACGAAACAACATTTTTGAGTAATAACTTTATATTAAACCATATGTTTAATAGAAGACATATCAACCATATTAAACTATTTCATTTACAACAAAACAACTTAATTTTGAAACCCTTATCACATAATTGACCAATACTATGTCGATTATGTTTTTATTTCCTATCAAGCAAAACATTGGAAATAATAGGAGTTTTAGAGTTACTAATGTGGCCGATGCCGATGACTTATTCTTTTGAGTTATCTCTAATATTAATTATTCCTCCATCTTTGCAAACGATGTCGTTTAAGATCTTTGGATTTCTAATATTGTGTCTTGAGCATTCACGGTCTACTATCCATATACCCTTCTTTATTTTTGATGTATGATCATCTGGTATCTGTTTGTTATCTACAATATAACATACCTATTTCTTCAATTTTACTTTATACACTTTCGAATTTTGAAGTGACTTTTAATTATTATTATTAGTTCCTACTTAATATAAGGATTTTATACCTTTTTTCTTTAGAAATGTCAAATAATGTACTATTGGTGTTACTAACCATTTATAATTTTAAAAAATCAAATTAACTAGTTTTTTGAAACCTAATATTCCGATACCAATTGTGAGAAATGGTGTAGTATAATGGTGTGAATGGTCTTAAGGCTATTTTAACACAAGAGGGGGGTGAATAGTGTTTTATAACTTATATCGAACTTTTCTAAAAAATTACTAGATTTAAATCAAAACATAGACAATCATCACAAACATGTATAAATGTACTGAAAATAAAGTAAAAGTAAGAGAAATGACACCAGGAGTTTTATATTAGTTTGGATTGACCAATCCTACATCCAATCATGTACAATATATATACTTATTTTCTTTCAAAAGCCTACTTTAATTAGGTAGCAAGCAAAGCGTAATACAATATTGATTTCAAGGCAACAAGATACACCTTCTTGACTTTTTCAGCTTAAAGTTGGCTCTCTTGATTTACCAAGCAACAAGATCACTCACTTAATTCAAACGTGCAACATGTACACCCACTTGATTTGTACGAGCAACAAGCACACCCACTTGATTTGAACGTACAAAACTCACATCCATACAAATAGCAGTAGAGAGTTATTGATTTCAAATATGAATAGTTGTACTTTTGATACAGAATATCCTATAGAATTTTGATAACACTTTGATCTTTTAGTTGATTAGAGAATACTTGTAAATTGGTGAGTAGGTTGCAGAGAATGAATGTAGCAAAGTAGAGATTGAATTTGAGTGAATTTTAGAAGTATAGAAGGAAGAGTTTGTGAAATATATAATGTGAATTTGAAGTAAGAAGAATAAAAAGGAATTAGTTCTTAAAATTTGTTTTCCATCCCCCTTTTATAGTGTTTGAAGGGACATGTCCATTCGCAAAGACGTGAAGCCAAAATTCATAACTATTCAAAAAGACAACTCTTCAACGATACATAGTAATCATACATAGGTAAGGTACATTGACGTACCCATGTACTTTAAGAAAAATAACACGTTTAAAGTATTATAAAATTCTAATATTTTCTAAACTTATTCAAAAGTAGTTTTTTAATATATTTCAACATATAAAACTTTTATAAAATATCTATAGAAATATATTTTGAAAAAAATAAATATTTTGGTGAGAGAGTATTCAAAGAAAAGAAAGTTGCTGTTCAAGGACTTCAAATTTTTTATCAATGTTTCTTAACGATGATCTTTTATCTTGAACTCTTCATGCCTTTGTCTTTAAACTCATGAGTCTTCCATTGTCTTTATTATCTTCGAATCTTAATCTCCAGCATTTTTACCGATTAGTCTTCAAACTTGATTATCCCGTGCTTGTATAAACAAATAATATCCTATACAATATTCTATAAAACTTGAAAAAAGATTAGAACCAATATTTATATAGTTGTCATCAAAATCAATATCAGCAGTATTAAGAATCTCCCCCTTTTAGATGATGATAACCATGCAAATATTTTTATTGTAAAATATAATGTAACTGCCCCTAAAGTGGTTAACTCCTCTGTAGTATATGCATATAGTATATTTCATATTTTCTCCTACTATGTTATCAACAAAAATGGGTAAATAAAAATAAATTCCCACTAAATGATAAATTAAATGCTATTAAATGTGGTAGTATGATGTACGGAATCAAATTTAATACTAATGCAAAACAATATTTTTGGGAAATAACTTTATAATTACGTCTATTTAAATCATATATTCAAGGGAAGACATATCAACCGTAGCAAACTATTTCATTTACAACAAACCAAACTTAATTTTAAAATCCTTATCACATAATTGACTAATACTAAGAAAATTATATTTTAAATTCCTAACTAGCAAAACATTAGAAATAATAGGAGTTTTAGAGTTAGCGATGTGGCTGATGCTTATGACGTATTCCTTTAAGCTATCTCCAAAGTTAATTGTTCCTCCATCTTTGTTAACGGTGTCTTTAAAAATCTTCGGATTTCCAATCTTATGTCTTGAGCGTCCAGTCTAGTTTCCATTCATCCTTCTTAGTTTATGATGTATGGTTATCAGGTGTATATTTGTTATCTACCATATAACATACTTGTTCCTACAGTTTTACTTTATACGCTTTCAAATTTTCAAGTAACTTTTCAATATTATTAGCCCCTAGTCAATTTAACGGTAACATAAGGATTTTATAATTTTTTTTTCTTTAAAAATGTGAAACTACTAGTGTTACTAGCTATTTATAATTTTCAAAATCAAATAATGAGTTGTTTGAATACCTAACGCCCCGATACCAAATGTGGGAAATGGTGTAGTATAAATTATAGTGGTGTGAACGAATCTTATAGCCGCTTTAACATCAAAGGGAGGATGAATAGAATTTTTATAACTTATATCGAACTTTTCTAAATAGTTTTCAAATTTAAATTAAAACATAGATAATCAACACTGGTACGTAAAAATGTGGAAAAATAGAGTACGCGTAAGTGAGATGACACTAGGAGTTTTATTCTAGTTCAGATTGATCAATCCTAAATCCACTCATGTAAAGTGTCTTTAAAGATTTCCTTTCAAAAATCTACTTTAATCAGTAGTAAAAAAACCAAAATACAATGTAGATTTCAAGGCAATAAGATACACTCTCTTGATTTAATTGAACAATAAGATCATCCACTTGATTAAACGGGCAACAAGAACACCCACTTGATTTGAATGGGCAACAAGCACATCCACACAAATAGTAATAGAGAGTTGCTTATTCCAGATACAAATATTTGTACTTTGATACAAAATATCATATATCCTTTGAATAACACTTTTATCCTTTACTAGGTGAGAGAATACTTGTAAATGGTGGGTAGATTACAAAAAATGAATGTAGTGAAGTAGAGATTGAATTTGAGTGAATATTAAGAGTATAAAAGGTGGATTTTATGAAATATATAATAGGAATTTGGAGTAAGAAGAATAAGGAGGAAGTAGTTCTTAAAATTCACTTTTTAGTTATCTTTATATAGCATTTGACGGAACATGTCTATTCGCAAAGAGGTGGACCCACATATCACAACTATTCAAAATTTAAAACACAACTCATCAACGGTACATAAGTCGACATGCATAGGTAGGGTACTCGACATGCAAAGATAGGTACATCGACATGCCCTTGTATTTTGTAAAAAGTAGCACACTTAAAGTTTTATAAAATTTTTCTTTTTTGTGTAATCATTTAGAAGTAGTTTTTAAACACTTTTTAGTGTATAAAACTTTTGTAAAATATTTGTAGAAATATATTTTGAAAATAAAACAAATATTTTTGGTGAAAGCGTATTCAAAAAATAAGAAAGTTGCTATTCAAGAACTTTAGCAAATTTATCCAATGTTTATTAACTATAATCTATAGTCTTGAACTCTTCATGTCTTTGTCTTTAAACTCACGAGTCTTCAATTATCTTGAAAATCTCTAAATCTTGATCTCCGGTCTTTTACTAATTAGCCTTTAAATTTGATTATCCTATACTTGTATAAACCTGTGTATGCAAAATATTCTATAAAACCAGGGAAAACATTAGAACATATATTTATATAGTAGTTTCATCAAAATCTATATCTACGGTATTAACAATCTCCCCTTTTTTGAAGATGACAACTGTGTAAATATTTTTATTATAAAATGTAATGTAACTTCCTTCGAACTTGGTTAACTCCCCTTAATATATGCATATGTTATATTTTATATTTTCTTCCACATTGTTATCAACAAAAATAGGTAAAGAAAATAAACTTCCCCTAAATGTGATATATTAAATATTATGAAATGTGATAATGTTGTATACGAAATAAATATCAATACTAACTGCAAATAATATTTTTGAGAAATAACTCTATAATTACATTTATCTAAACCATACATTCATAAGAAGACATATCAACCGTAGCAAAATATTTTATTTACAATAAACCAAACTTAATTTTGAAACCCTTATCACATAATTGACTAATACTACGCATATTATGTTTTAAATTTCTAACTAGCAAAACATTAGAAATAATAGGAGTTTTAGAGTTATCAATGAGGTCAATGCTGATGATATATCCTTTTGAGTTATCTCCAAAGTTAATTGCCCTACATCTTCGTAAATGATGTCTATAAGATCTCTGGATTTTCAATCTTATGTCATGAGCATCCACTATCTAGTATCCATTTGTTCCTCCTGATTTACGATGTATGGTCATTCGGTGTCTATTTGTTATCTACCATATAACATTACTCTTCCTACAATTTTACTTTATGCACTTTCAAATTTTCAAGTAAATTTCCAATACTATTAGTTCCTAATCTATTTAAGGGTAACATAAAGATTTTTTACTTGTTTTTCTACAAAATGTCAAAAAATGCACTACTAGTGTTACTAGCCATTTTTAATTATCGAAAATAAAATAACGATTTTTTTGGAAAACCTAATGCTCTGATGCTAAATATAGGAAATGGTGTAGTATAAATTATACTAGTGTGACTGGATCTTAGGGCTACTTTAACGCTAGAAGGGGGATGATTAGTGTTTTATAACTTATATCGAACTTTTCTAAATAGTTTGTAGATTTAAATCAAAACACATATAATCACCATAGATATGTAAAAATGCAGTAAAAATAAAGTAAAAGAGAGAGATGACACTAGATGTTTTATACTAGTTCAACTTGACCAATCCTACATCTAATCATGTACGTTGTCTGTACAGATTTCTTTTCAAATGTCTACTTTAATCAGGTAGCAAGCAAACCATAATAAAATGATGATTTCAAGCAAACAAGGTTCACCATCCAGACTTTCCAATCTTAAAGTAGATTCTTTTGATTTAACCACATAACAAGATCACCCGATTGATTTAAATAGGCAACAAGACACCTACTTGATTTGAAATGGCAATAAACTCACCTACACAAATAGTAGTAGGGAGTTGTTGATTCTAAATACAAATAGTTGTACTTTGGATTTAGAATATCCTATTGCCCATTGATAGCACTTTGATTTTAATTGATGGGAGAATACTTGTAAATCAATCAGTAAATAATAGAGAACGAATGTGGTAATGTAGAGGTTAAATTTGAGTGAAATTTAAGAGTATAGAAGGTGGATTTTGTGAAATATATAAGGGGAATTTGGCATAAGAATAATAGGGAGGAAGTTGTTCTTGAAATTTTTTTTCTAGTCCCCTTTATATATTGTTTGAAGGTGCAAGTCTGTTCATAAAGCGGTGGAACAAAAAATCACAACTATTCAAATTTTTAAAAACAACTCATCGACGGTACATAAGTTGACGTATATAGGTAGATTACGTTGACACACCCCTTTATTTTAAGAAAAAAATAACACTTTGTAAAAATCTGATATTTCTTAAAATCATTTAAAAGTAGGTTTTTAAATAACTTTTAATATATAAAACTTTTATAAATATTTGTAGAAATATATTTTGAAGGTAAAATATATATTTTAGTGAGAGAGTATTCAAAGAAAAGATAGTTGCCATTTAAAGACTTTAAAAAATTTATCTAATTTTTATTAACTATAATCTATAGTCTTGAACTCTTCATGTCTTTATCTTTAAACTCATGACTCTGCAATTGTTTAGATCATCACTGAATCTTGATCTCCAGCCTTTTTATCGATCCATCTTCAAACTTGATTATCATGTCCTTGTATAAACCTCTGTAATGTCCTACAAAACATTCTATAAAACTTGGGAAAACATTAGCACTTATATTTATATAGTTGCTTTCATCAAAATCAATCCATGATATTAACAAATTCTCCACTAGTAAGAAACGAAATCCATCGGGACATAACCCAAGTCTTTGATAACGACTGCTCAGGACCGTTAGTGGTTATAGCCTATATGCCAGTCCTACTACTAAATACCACTATTACAAAAATACTTACATAGCTCGCTGGCCTCCTGATAGTGTTAGGAATATTCCATAGGGACAATTATGTAATTGGTTACATATATCTAACTCAATCAATTTTTCTGAATAAAATGTGTTTTCTTTCTATTATATACATGATATAATATGTTATATATTAATTAATTAATTTAATGAAAAGTATATTTAACAGAAAATCCATAAATGGTATGTTTTGTGATAATAGCTACAAAGTGTTGTAACCGTGAGTAATTATCATAATGAAAATAAATATACCATTTTAAATATTCCTAGTCAAGATATATCAAGGCTAGTAGCCGATATACCCTTTGATACTAGAGTACATAACGCTCTCCAAATGTCGGAAAGTGTATTACTCATGGCTTCTGAGGACACTAAGTGACTATGTACTAATAGTTAGTGGATAACTATGGAATGACTCAATCGGTAGTTCTGTGTTGGTTAATATAAGGAACGTCAAATATAAAATATCGAAGTGACTAATCTACATGGTTCTCTCGACTTGATAATGCTGTTGATCTTCAATTTGAAAGCTCCGCTTTCATTATAGTTAAATCGTGGCATGACATCCATTGAATGACTATAGTTTGGTCGAGTGGAAGCATTGGAAATGAAACACTAATCAAGAGAGAATTCGTCTCCTCGGTTATATGAGGTCAGTATCACAGTCAACTAAAGTCAATTCAATGTCAAAGTCTCTGGCCAGAGTATTTCGGTTAATAATAATTGTTATTATTGAACCAAGGGTTTTGTGTTTACACTTTAAAGTTACATATGGATGATACTAGAATTTTGATCATTACCAAATTCTGTAAGTTCAAAGTGGTATAGTTTTGATGAAGAGAACCGGTGTAAATAATCATCACTACCAGGTACTGCTTATAATAAGTAAAATTGGACTTTATCCAAAAAGATGTGTAAGAAATAAATTCAGCCAAAATGTCACACTACTAGCTAAGGTGATGTGTGAATGTTAATTTTCGTACTGTTAGATATTAATCGTATTGATTGAATTTGCACCTTTGAGTTGCACAACCTTAGTGATGAATACTCTGAATAAACCACATGATTTAATTAATAGATAAATTATTGTAAATTAATTAATATTTATGAAATATTAGTTATTAAACTTTATACAATTTGTTTGAATGTCATTAGCATTTAATAAATTGTGTATATAAAAGTTATAAATGTGTGTATTGATATATGGTATCGATAAAATATTTAAACTAGTTTAAGTAGATTTATTACTAAGTTGTTTGGGGAATTTTTTTAAGGCCCGCATGCATAATGAAAAAGGAAAGACTTTTTCAAATGCAATTTGAAAATCCAAAAGAGCAATTAAAAGAAGGAATTAGATCTCCTCCACATTTTCCTCTCCTCATTATCTTTGACATAATTGATTATCCTTTTATATATATGTAAATTTTTGGTTAGGTAAAATAACTTTATAAATAACATGTACAAGTAAATATAAGTAAACTATATATATGCATATATTATTAATTTACATAATTTCGAAATAATCTATGGACAACATATGCATATATAAAGGGTGAATATGTCTATTGCTGTGTAAATCCCAACACCTGTATTTGTAAACATTAACTATATACACTACTTAAATGTTGCACTTACACTATTCGCACATGAACGTTTTTAATACATTCATCATTATATATTTAAATTCAAATTAAATTTAAAACTACTTTTACTTATGAAATAAAATAAAATATTGATTTTGTTTAAAATAAACTTAGAAATGTTCTAAATGAATTTAGATTTCATAGGCCCATCAAAGATCCAATTAAGGAATTTTTTACTAAAATTTACCTTTTAACTCCGATGCTGGCCCAGTTCCGTCGCCTCCCATAGCTGAAATCTCATTTAGACTAACCTAATGTAAGTCAAGGAAAATGCCAATTCTACTTGCTTAATACCTCTTGATAGAATTGAAGCAGACCCATTTCCCTATAAGTTACTGTCTTAGGTTATTTCAGACTTCTTAAATTGGGAGGACGCAGACCCAACGGCTATTTAATACCTTTCACCCTGAACTAAACCACTTGACATCAAGGGTATAGGGTCATTTAGTACTTCAAATCTGAGGCGAACACTTGGTATATGTTCCCTACCTATACGCAAACGTATGTCCCTTCCCCATGGGTGGTTGGAGATTTGCCACATCTATAATAAGTATACACAACTACTGGTAGCCTCTGAAGGGCCAACTCTATCATGTTACTCGAGTGACCTCACATCCTAACCATTACTAAACCAAACTAATCATATTTGGCCTAAATATTGGGTTAGACCCACTAATTCATGCTCATCGTAATCAAATTATTAAGGCTATATAATTTCCTACTATGAAAATTATACTACCTCCTAGCATTTAATTCCTATCTTATATGCCTATTATGTATATTCTCTAGTTCCCTCTTACGTCCCATTAATGTCAATTTTTTGTAATAAAAGATCATTATTATTCAAATTGGGTAATCACTACTGATATTTATTTATTTATTTATTCAAATTCAACCTATTATGCCTATTCTATTTCCCCATAAATGTTATATTAAATCCTTTGACCAATCTTATTTAACACATTTATATCACCATTTATTTTCTGTAACTCCCTACTAACTGCATGTTTATTTCCCTAGTAATTTTGGAGTTACTATCTCCTTTTGATTTCAACCTCCTAGTCTTATGCTTTACAATGTTATTAATAACTAGTCATTCTAATTACAACCAATGCGAATATTGACATATATTACGCTATGCATGTGTGTGTTCCTATCTCTAACTCATTAATTCCTACAATTAGGAATTCCATAACATACACTATTTGTGCACTCCGCGAGGAACCTTTATTTCTACATTTTAATATATTAGAGCTATCCTTCTCAAAAAGAATTATCGACGTAACTTTTCATAGATTATCCAAAAGTGAGACTTTTGCTCCGTTTGAAATTACAATGAATTATCTCTTTTCTTTTATTGAAATAGAAAGTGAAAACTATGGAGAAAAACATCTGTACTTTACTGTGACGACCTACCTTTTAGACGTTTTAAGCAGATACACACGTCGAACTCAAACCATTCAAAAGGGAAGATAATTATGGGGTAAATAAGAAGAAGAGAAGAAATACAACAAATGCAGAATCTCACAGCGGAATGACAAAATGTAATAATTAAATAACAGTTCATGAAGCTGTTTACAAAAAAATTTGATTACTAATACAATACATAATCAGAGTTACAGATAATAAGAATAAATAAATATATAAATAAATACAGCGGAACAACATGATGCAGCAGAATATAATAAATAACATTAGTACAAATCTTCGTCTTCATTCTCCAAAAATAAGATCTTCAACCTTGAAATGCTCAGGCTGACCCGAGCAAATTGAAAAGACAAAACACTCGAGTCAGAACTAAAAGATCTTATGTAAGTGAAATCAACAGAAAATATGCATGTGACGGTGTTAGAGATGTTTACGGGGTTTGGCATCTCATATCCAGTGTCTAACGTTAGTGCAGTAACTTAAGAGATGTTCGAGATTCACATCTCCTAAGGATCTGTTAAACTATCTACTGTGTAGTACAATAGTCTATTATAATATGTCTACAGTAAAGTAAAAGCATTAAAATAGCGTTAAGGCGTTACCTATATCCCCCTTAACACATTTTATATATTCCCATATTCTATACAATGTTGTACGCTCCACCAAACCGGTGGTTTACCTAGACGACATCAAATAGGCACGGTACAAAACAAAATCGTAGAAGGCGCTCTAGGGCACATGGACATGACACTCGAGGCAATGCTAGGGTAGATTTACCAATTGCAGAACCAAGCTGGTGGTAATGCATAGTAGCTACAACCGTCCACCTCTGAACACACTCCTAGATCAAAATCAAGGGGTGGCCACCAAATCATCACAAATGTCATAATATGGTATCGAAGAAGCATGTCCGATCGGAGGAATGACGTCAACTGTCCTAGGTATAGCTTCTGTTTTAGTCACATCTAAGCTAGCTCATGGGCGTCAGGGTCACGTCATACCTTATACAAAAGTCGTTCGCCGAACTATCCTACTTCATTTTTGGAATCTCCACCACGTACACATTTGTTAAGGTGGTTTTCGATATTGGCAGAGATTATGACAATATCCGATCCTGGTCCCTTAAATAAATATTATGTTTGACATACATACATACATATTAATAAATATTATGTATGACATTGTTAGTTTGTATGAGTTCATTTGGTTCGGTATATAAATATATTAATAATTATTAATTTAAAACGCTAATTTTCAATTTGTTAATATTTATATATATGAATATAAATATAAGTTAATATAAAAATATGTGTATTTTACAAAATATAGTTTTACATGAGAAAAATATTAGCTTTTCCATGCAAAAAATATTAAATTTAAATTTAAAAAAATTCAAAATAATCTGCATGGATTGATTAAATCGAAAAAATATTGATTACGTAAAAATAAAACATGGTTGGAAATAATTGTTTACATATATATTATATTATATATATATTTATAACATAATATTATTTAAATATATAAACGAGTTTAAATATATGTAATTTAAAATATATTTATTTGTATATTTCCAAAAAACATTCGTATATGTGATTATTTATAAATTCAAATTTGAATTTAGAATATTTTAAACCTAGATCTAGTTTCAAAATTGAATTTTCAATTTAAATTTATATTTTCTATTTAAATTTTGAATTTAAATTGTTATATATATTCAAATTATAAATAATTATTTGACATATAAATATATTTATGTATGCGTTTGTGAGCTAGGATCAATAACCTTCTTTATTTACACCATTTTGTAGCCTCTAATATTAGCCACATATTTTATTTGAATATTTTTCTTTATCACTTCTGTCACATGGATTAACTATTTAAATATAGACTTGCGGTCGATATCGGAGGCTACAAATGGTGCTAAATAAAGGGGTTATTGATCCTAGCTCTATATAAATTGCTAAATTTTATAGCTATATGTAAATATATTTGTGTGTGTGTCTATTTGTGTTTTCATATTATATTAATATTGATAGCAAATATGTATATGAATGGGCTAATATGTCTGTTGCAGTGTAAATCGAAGTCCTTAGACAATGGCATATTAAACCATGCATAATGTATATGTTGCACATGCATGTACATGCACATATGTATGCAATACACATGTGCATATTATTCATCATATATATAATATCAAATAAAATTCTATTCTTGATTTATTAAATAAAATATTTATTTTATTTAAAATTTATTTAGATTATACCTAAATCAGTTTGGACTTCATTAGTCAATAAAATCAAAAATGTTTTTTTTTAAATTCATCCACTTAACCCTATTTGTGCTGACCCCCGTACAACAATATATTAGAGCCCAATAGCCTATGTAGTCTAAATTAGCAATATTAGCGCCAATTAATTAAGCTTGTCCATTTGGTAGAGCGTCTAGAAAAGTAATGTCCAGGTTGGGTTGTTGGGTAATCAAGTACCCTCCCCTACATGGTTACATATCTTGCCCGAAAGGTGAAATGAGCCCAAAAGTTATCACTAGTATAAAAGGCCCAATTTGAATCTCGCTCTCAGTCTAATTTTAAAATGCGTTTTGAAATTAAAATAAAATTTTAATTTAAAAAGGTTAAATTTAACATAAGAAAATACTATAAATGCTACAGTTTATTTTTTCAAAATTTATTAATAAATTTCAAAAATTATTTAGTTATTAATAGATTAATAAATTGATTAAATAGTTAGTACATTAAATTATACAACATATATAACGATATATGTAACATTAACTTAAACTGCTTATGGTATGTAAGTATGTACATTTTGAAATAAAATATAAATAATTAAAATAGTTTAATTAAATAAATTAATTAAAGGTCAATTAATCAATAAAATAATACATATATATTAAAGATATATGTGTATAATTATAAATGTTATAGTTCACATATTCAATGTAATATTTAATTGAATAATATATAATGAATTAAAATGTTAAATAACTAATTATTTAATTAATTAAATAAGTTTTAATTAATAAAATTAATATAAGATTATATATAAGACTATTATATAAGTTAATTAAATTAAAAATGTTATACAATAATTGAAACATATATAATATGAATGTATAGTAAAAGGTGGAATAATAAGAAATCCTAATTGGATTTAAGGTATTAATACATATGTACAGTACGTATACCATCATTTCATATGTGTTCGACACTTGAAACATAATGGTATTTGATAACAAATACATTATTCGATAAGTCTATATCACTCAGTTAAATATATTAAGGATTATGAATCTTTAATATAAAATTGTCCTCTACCATTTGTATATTAATTAATTAGTTACCTATTCTTTGGTTATTGAACAAACTCATGCTATAGATATTTTTTGAAGCAATACTAATATATAGACTACAGAAAGGAAGATAGTTATAAGTATTTTTAGGAAAACTTAAGTACATATATTGTACTTAAGCCATCACGAAATGGTAGGCATAACTGAATAAAATTTTTCTTAGGGTCGAAATGCATTAAGACAAAGACCACAAGGTTAGGGGTTGTATATAATAGAACTGATAAAGTGTTATCCATCTTTTGTGGACCTACGACTTGTTAAGCAAACTCAAGGTCAGAATCCCAACAAATGACTCCTAACATCCATTAGTGAAGTTGAAAGGCTTTTATGTTTCATCTACGAGATTTGAGAAACATAAAGACTAATGGGAGCTTATTAGTAAATAAGAAATGTAATGTTTGACAAGAATGTTCAATATGAATAAATGTCCCAATTTACTAATTTAAATTTGCAGATATTTGCAAAAAATGCCTACACCAAAGTTGTTTTCTTCAAACGACAAACGCACCGGACCTAACTACATATACTGATTAAGGGAAATTACGATAACACTAACATAAGAATGTCTATAGTGTGAGTAACTGAGCCTCCAAAGATAAAAATGTAACTCCCCTAATTTTATTTTAACATTATTCAGGATATTTAATTTGATGGATTAAATAGAATAATGTAAGTGGTTAAGGAGAATGAGATTTGAAAATTTATAAAGTCGAGCCATACTAATGAACTAAGCAAGATTGTTTAAAGATTTAACATATAAGAGAATATATGAGAGGGGCAAAAGTAGGTAGATTCATCTTTTAATCCTTAAACCATCTCCCACTCATTTCATTCTCATTTTTCACACTCCATAAAAAATCAGAAAAAACACAAGGCCGACCATTAACAAGCAATAAGAGATCGAAATCAAGGGTATTCAAAAAGAGGATCTTGGGGAAACTGAAGTAATAAAAAAATCTCAATTCCAACATTAAATCTAAGGTAAATAATACATGACTGTCTCTTTTTCTTTTTAAAATTTGGTAACGGATAGTAATCGAATTAATATTGTTTGTTTTATTATAATGGTATAATCATTGTTTGGATAAATTAATGATTTATGGAATTTTTATAAAATTATTTGAGTGGGTTCTAAGGGTAGAAGCTAAGTTTTCTAATCTTTAATCATTTTGATTTTCTAATATGTTGAGTAAATCACTATTATGGAGATGGGTTTTTAATTTTGTAATTTCCCGAGTTAAAATAATTATTTTGTGAATTTCATATGGTGGAAATTGGGTTAATTTCGGGTTTTGATTATTAAAAATAAATAATTTTAGATTTTGGCCCTAAAACTTTTATACGATAAAGAATATGGTATTTTGGAATATTTAGGATTTTTGGGATTGTTCCTAAGTGATCTCGAGCTATTATGAATTTAATATGCTAGAAAAGAATTTAAACTATTAATTAAATTGAAAAATGTTTTGGAAAGGTAAAACTGATGTGCAGTTGTTTTTCTTGAAAAACAATAGTGTAAAGTATTTTAATATCCAATAGAAATTGGACAAGAAATTGGATTTAGTGAAAAGTATTTGCCTTTTGTAGTAATAATGCTTTTTTTTATAAAATTTACAATGATGCCACTGATATGCGGCTACTCCATGAAGTTCGGCGTCGATGATGAAGTTCGACAATGACATGGAACGACATACGGGATACTTAGTATTATAAGTATGTGATGCGTTAGGTATGCATGTAGCAACAACGTCGCATACCAATTGTATCGCCAAGCATTAGTGATATCGCTTGTCATTGTGCCGCATATCATTGTCGCATTTCTTTGCCGCCTTTCAGTGCCGCTTGTGTTATCACTACAATTTTATACGATGCCACATCCCACTATATTGATTATTTTCCATAACAACCATGTAAAAAGGCGGTGATGTCACTTGTTTTGGATTGACCCTATAGCTCGGTAGCATAATAGCCAAACTAAACTAAGCATAAAGTTTTTGAGTGACGCCGCTAATCTTAATGCCTCAATTCATCAAAGTCGGAAAGGTTCCTTTGGTAGTGACGTCGCATGGCATTGACGCCGCATTTATTCAACGGTGCCAACAAAGGATGGCTAGGCCTTATCGCCTTTTTTTTGGGTTAAACGAAGTTTATTTTAAGTAGGTTGGTAACCTATAGATATATAAGTCAACAACATCATTTTCGACATGAAGTTTTTATACTTAAAAGAGTATAAGTTTTGTTTTCGACCTTGGATAGAGGTCGACAATGTCTTAACGCGCATGTGTCGTACGTTATCTAATTAACGACGGAGAACCTTAAGCCTCTTTATCGAAATTGTTATTGATGTCGACATTGATCTATAGCTAACTATTTAATGGTGGCAAGCCAAATTTTTTTTGATTTTGACTTTAAACCTTGGGGATACCAATATACATTTTTAATAAGTTCAATATAGATCATTTGGGGATTTCAATGTATGTCACTTTGAGGTGTTACCACTTTAAGGGGAAATAACCTAATTAGGGACACCAACAAATATAGGTTAAACATGTGGGTAACATGAATTAAATTGTTAAATAATGGGTTCATAGTTATCCTGGAAAAACTATGGGAGGTGAGGTAGATAGTCCACGTCATGCCGTAGATGGATCACTATGTGGCTATCGAAGGATCCATAGTTATCCTCGAATAACTACAGGATGTGTAATGGATAGTCCATATCATTTTGAATAATGAAATATGTGAGTGGGAAAGTCCACAGAAATTGGATAATGAACCATGTGTGATGGGTAGTCGACATGGTATGGGATGGGTAATCCAAGTGATAATAACATGTGAGATGGATAGCCCACATAACTTTGCTAATGAAACAATGGGATGTGTATATGTGAGGTGAATAGTTCACTTAAGTATAAGTTGGGTAGTCAATGAAGATTTAGATGGGTAATCTAATAAGTTGTTATAGCTAACCCAGTATAAGATGCATAATTATAAATGCTATTTCTCTTTCTAACCATTGTGGATGCAGAAGAACAGTAAATGGTTAATATGTTTTGGTTAAGATACTAGTGATGGAAGAACCCGTTCCGCTTAGTGGTGTTTTCTCACTAGATATCTAATTGGTTCGAGATTGTAGGTTATTATTCACACCAGGCTTTTTATCTGAACTAAAAATTTTGTTTTTCCACTTTACTCTTGGGTAATCATTTGAGTAGGTCGGGAGTAAGGATTTTCAGGTCTAGTTAGATGAATAAGCTTTAGGAGATGTGTGGGAGGCAATTTAGTTATTTAGGAGAACCTATCTAATCTGCTATGTTGTTTGGTTTTGTTTGTATGGGAGTAATTGCAAGTTATATTATTACCAAATGTTACACTTTGATCAACCTAGAAGGCATCTTCATATGTCGCTCTTGGAGTATTTTGTAATAATTATAATTTCTCTAAATGTGGGTTTGCGAGTGACATTATCTAATGAATATGAAATATCATTTGTGAAATGAGATGTGAAAATTTGTTAAGAAAAATTGTATTTAATATTTTTCATATTCAAGTGCTTCATCATTATTGATAATATTAATATAGACATAATCTGCACCAAAAATTAATACTATGGATGACTACAGTATCCATAGCACTTAGTTTCGGACCTCAAAACGATGGATGTTACAAATTGGTATCATAGCATATGTTTATATAAAACTAAAAAATTAAAAGTTCTTTGAAAACATAATCCAAATAAACCATAGAATAAGATTGTGGTAAGGGATAACACTATAGTAACATACTTTTATTTGCTATACATAAGTTTGTATTCTATCTCTATTCTCCCCTCACTTACACCGTTCTTCTGTATCGTAGTAGGTCTCTTATGCATATTTACGATAGAGAAAGTTATGGAAGCAGGAAAGAGAAGAGCGAATCTAGGTGGCGGAAGCACCATGACCAATGGAAATGTTCAGCCCAACACCCGAAGGAATCCGTTCGACATGCAAATGCTAATCAAAATTTAAATGCCAATGTAGGTGTTGCAACCCCACTAGTAGACATGGAAGCTATGTATCTATTCTTCATAAATCTGATGCAAGCTGAAGCAGCTATAAGAGTAGCAGGAGGAAATGATGCTAATACAGAAGGAGTCAATCCCATTGCGCTTGTTGGTAATAACTATGCTAAGCTGAGTCAAGATTACACCAATATGTGTGGGAAGCCTTTTTTGGGGACTAGGGATATAATAGAAGTGAAGAACCGGCTGTTACATTTTGAAAGGATTTTTGCCGATTTGGGTCTAATTTTGAGACTAAAGGAGGTTGGCTTCGAGATAGTTGCAAGGAGTTGCTTCATTTTGGTGGAACGGGGTGACTATCGGTATCATAGCAGGAATTGACTTAGGTGGAATTTCGAAGGAGATTTGAGGAAAGTTTTTGTCTGAAGCAGCCAAGTCAGCCTTGCTTAGGAAGTTTATGGAGTTAGAGCGGGGGAAATGTCAGTGTTGGAATACTCTGCTAAGTTTGATGAGCTATCTTGATGTGGATATGACACCATTGACACCATTATTAAGAGGAACAAGAAGTTCATCTAGGACTTAAGACCAATTATTGCTTGGGAGACCATGCCACATTTCCAGGATCCATCGAATGTAGTAGTGGAGATGGAAATTTAGAACGAGGAGATGCTTTCTACTTTCAAAAAGGAGAAGCCGGTTGGAACCCAGAGTTTTCAAAATAAGAAAATGAAGTTCTTTAAGGGAAAGAGAGCTCGAAAATGTGGAGTTGATAAGAAAGGAAAGGCAAATATCATTTGTTATAAGTGTGATATAATTCAGGTGATGGCAAGATGGTTGTGGACAAGCAGAATGTGAAATGCTTTAACTGCAACAAGGTGGGGCATTATAAGAACAAATGTCCAGAAGCAGACCAAGGATAATAAAGGAAAGGTGTTTTCTTTTGAAGCATCAACATCAAGACCAACATCATCTGAGAAGGGAAAGTCTATGATGGAAGGTACGCTTTTAATACACAGGATACCGGTTAGAGTACTATTTGGTATCAGTGCATCACATTCATTTATACCTCAGTGTTAGGTAGATAACTTATGTTTGGAACCATCATACCTTGTTACTTCCTTAAGGACAACAAATCCAATAGGAGGGTATGCAGCTCTAGGGATGAGATGTGACTATCTAGAGTTTGATTTGTTAGGTTATATTTTTGCCTGTAGTTTGTATGTGTTTGATTTTACGGGTTCTGGATTATTTTGGGTATGGATAAATAAGAAAATATAATGCTAGGATATTTTGCTAGGATAGGAAAATATCAATTAGACACCCTGATAGTAGTGATTGAATTATATAATCAGTACATAACTCGAGTGTGGATATTTAGGAGAATTGAAAGTAGAAGATGAAGTGAATTGGGTTTTGGTTGTAAGAATTTGCAGATGCTTTTGAGCCAATTACAGGACTTCCACCGAAACGAGCTATTGAGCTCCTAATAGATCTTGTACCTAGGGATGAACCCGTAAGTAGACTACCTAGTATATGACACCTACCGAGATAAAGGAGTTAAAGGTCCAACTAATGGAATCAGAAGGACATAGTTTTCTTAGACCAATCAGTTCCCCTTAAGGAGTCACTGTGGTGTTTTTAAAGAAACCAGACAAAATTATTTAGATCATGTATTGATTATCGTAAGTTGAACGAGAGGACGATAAAGAACAAATATCTTTTGCCAAGAAATTGTGATTTATTTGATCAAGTGAGTGGAGCCAAGGTATTTTACTTGTTGGATTTGGTGACAAGGTTCCATCAATTGAGGGTGGCAGAGGACACTATTCCTTTAGCAGTGTTTCAAATGAGATATGGTTTATACAAGTGGTTAGTGATGTTGTTTGGATTAACTAATGCACCTGCTTTCTTTGTGGATTTGATGAACCAGATTTTTCGAGAGTATTTGTATAGGTTCATGTTGGTATTCATTGATGGTATTTTGATATATTCTAAGATGAAAGAGATCATGAGATTTATCTTAGAATGGTGCTTGAGACATTGGGGTAGCATCAAAAAAAGTGAAATTTTCAAAGTGCCATTTTTGAAAAGGCGAGGTGAAGTGTCTTTGTCATGTAGTTTCAAAGAAAGGGTTTTTCGTCGACCTACCCATGATCGAGGCTGTAAATAGTTGGAAAAGACTCGAGACAGTGACTGAGATAAGATCTTTTTGGAATTGGCTGGCCATTACTAGAGATTCATCAAGGATTTCTCACGGATAGCAGCACCCAGGACTAAGCTGATCAAGAAGGATGTAAAGTTTAATTAATCTTATAAATTAAGAAAGCATTTCTTGAGTTAAATCATTTGTTGACTAATGCACCTGCGTTAGTTGTTCCAGATGGAAATTAGCATTTGATGGTGTATACGGATGTGTGTGGAACATGATTATGAGATGTATTAATGTAGATGGGTAAAGTGAATTCCTACACTTCTCGATAACTCAGACCACATGAAGATAGATATCCTACTCATGATTTGTAGTTTGCAGCGGTGATTTTCACATTGAAACTATGGAGACACTACCTCTTAGGAGAATGATTCGATTTGTATACGGATCAGAAGTCTTCGAGTTATTTATTCTCTCAGAAAGAGTTGAATATAAGACAGTAGAGATGGCTAGAGTTTTTAGCCGCTTATGATTTTTGTATTAAGTATACACCGAGGAAAGGAAATAAAATTGTGGATGCACTTAGCAGGAAACATCAGAAATTGGTGTTAGCTATATTGGCTGAATATAAGAATTTAGAGGCATTGACTAATTTTAGTGTGTATTTAAGGTCGACTGCTAGTTCTAGTCAAAGCACTGCCTTGTTGTCTTGCTTCAAAGTTCAACCAGCATTGATCGAGAGGATTGCTTCTTAGCAGTGAAATGATCCATTGTTAGCCGAAAAGATTAGAAGGTTGGAAGGTGGAACGAAGATCGATGATCTAAAAGATTTTAGTCTTGACCAGAGAGGACAGTTAAAGAAGAAGGGATGGTTATTGTTAGCACCAAAATTGGTCGCTAATACCCTTGAATAGAATTGTGTAGAGAAATTAATGAAGAAAGTATATTAAAACATAGAAGTAATGCAATTTAATGCAAAGAGAACAACAGAAAAGGAAAACACCAGATTTATAGTGGTTCGGCATAATTGTCTACGTCTACTTTGAATATGATCTTTTTTACTTTTCCAATCACTTAAGTACAGATACACTCCGTAAACAAAAAACTTGAATGCAAGTTTAAACAGAAAAGAAGTGAGTACAAAAAATGGCGGAGTGTCTCTGGAGTTTCTGAAAATGGCCCCTTCAACTGTACCCCTGCCCCTCTATTTATAGACGAAGATAGGATAGTCCCCCTATGCAAGCCCATAACCAAGATACTTCGGCCCACAGTAGGAAATTCGTGTTCACCGACCCGAGTGTTCCGAGCCACTACTGTCGTATGATGGTTGTTGACCCACCTTGACCGTCCTTAGGTTTTCTCGTTAGTGACTCGAAGTTTGTCCTCACATAACTCGAGGGAAGTTGTGGTATGAGTCGAAGCAAAGGAACGCCGGTCGGAACACTTTTGACCTGACTACCATGGCCGAGCCACTTCTACACCATCTACCTTGACCGATCCAACAAGGCCGAACCAACGTAGCCGAGCCATTCATGTCAAACACTCCGAGGCTGAACCACTAAACACCGAGCCAGATGAACCAAACTCTCCAAGGCCAAACCATTAAGGCTAAACCACTAATGCCGAGCCTCAGACGATCGAAGCAGCTTTGACTTTTCTTCCTTGACCGAGCGATGCATGAAGAACCATTATGACTTCTTGGACCGAGCGAGACATGCCGTCCCATAAGACCGAATGACACACGACCTAATACTCCTAAGGCCGGACCGTAGTCAGCCGAGCCACCAGTGCCGATCCAATCTACACCGAACCAACTTGACCGATCCACGTATGCCTTTAACCCAACAAGACCAAGCGCATCACTTAAGTTCCATTGACTTAACTTATGCCGATCCTTTACATTTCCAAACCTTTCTTGGCTTGGGTCCCATCTAGGCCCAATCCTAGCTTCTGTAACTATCGCCTTGTCGCCGGGTCAAGTTGCCAAGTAACACTTGCCCGCCAAAGCGCTTTGTGTGAGTCAACATGATGCACTTTGAACCATCGAGTAATCCATGCTTTCGAAATCTCATTCTAACTCTCCAAAAGCTGAAGCTACACGATCGTCTGAAGGTTAAACCATGCTAGAATATGAAAACCAATATTTGTCAACCGACTTGATAGCATCTGTCCCTTCGTACAGTCTCATCTTTCATTGCCTTGAAGTGTTTATATGCTTATGTATACGCTTCCTATATTATTATTATTATTTTCGTCAATTCATTCATCATACATCGTTCATTTTTCATTTTCTTAAAGTGGATAGTTCGGCGTACGATCGCTCGGTATGTTCACTTACTGATCCGCTGAAGTGTTTTGACTAGTTCCACAGGGCAACGCTTGTTCGCCTCCCTTTCTCTACATACAAAGGCCCACACCTCTGCTCCTCTTCTCACTTCTATTTTCACTTTACTTTCACAAGCCTACCAACTATTTCCATTCAACCCTTGCTTACCATTATACTCATACTTCCTTGTTTTAAACTCAGACCTCCCACCTTGTAACTCCAGACGCCATCGAATCCGATCAATCCTCGGCTCAAAGTCCCACCATTCACAAAATATTCTAGCTTCTCTCATTGGTATGGATTCCTCATTCAGGCCACCCTCCACAGTTCGAAGTCTTGTTCGAAGTTCGAGTACATAGGTTCGGTAGGAGATGGTGGTGTGGAGTGAGTCGAGGGGAATATAGGAACGTGTTTTAGGATTATTAAACAAAGTAGTATAGCATTAACTTTAAGGTCAGCGACGTGGAGAGCAAGGAAATGGAGTCAGCAAGCCTTTGGAGTAGAGCTAGGTCAATAAATCTTTGATGGGAGCAAGTCAATTATTAGAGAAGGTGTGAGTTGATATTTTGTATGGGAGTTATGCGGGTTGACAAGAGTCGTGCTACAGAGAGTCTCGACATTCTGAGTGGGGGTGTCGATTATTTCCGAGAGAGGGAATGGGTTGGTCAGTACATACTTAGGAGTATGGGTCGCTCGGCATCGATAGATTTGTTATGGGTCAGTAGAAGTCTAGGTTAGTGGCTCGGTATAGTTGGGGAAAGGTGGTTCGGTGATCAGAGAGAGGAGAACAGTGTAGTGAGTGTGGCTCGACATCTGGTGACGTAATATAGGTCGGCAGGAGTCTAACTGAGCTGGATTGGTAGTTAGGGGGAGATAGCGAGTGAATGGGTCAGAATTGGCAATCAAAATCGTTTTAACTCGAACATAACACCCAAGGACCTGATTTGAACTAATACCCAAGGACCCATTGGCAATCAAAATCGTTTAACTCAAACATAACACCCAAGGACCCATTGGCAATCAAAACCTCCACAACCAAGCATAGCATAATGGACAATGACAAGTAGCGAAGCATATTATCCCAAGGACCTAATTTGAAATAACTACCCCATAGATTAAATGATCCTAAATGCAAACTTAACCCATCAAATGCGAATAATAGCCTTTACACTCTATGATGCCAATGTTTGATTTCAAAACTTCCACTGCCAATCACGTGATAAATTGCCGGAGACGGTCAACGATGACGGTCTCTAATGACGGCAATTTAAAGTTCTATCATGTAACACTTGCCTTTAAAACTATAATTTCTTTGCACTCATGTTTGAATCGTCGCACTTATTCACACACCACACGGGGAAATACACTGTTGCTATACCTGATATTAATTGTCTTTCAAGTAGGGAAGAGTTCTAGATCTAGACCGAGGGCAGTCCTAATTTATGTATCTATCCACACTAAACGCTCGTTGAAGATGTCCTAAAAGTCAAGCTCAGGTACTATTTCTGATAAGCCTGAGCTAGGTTCTCGGTAGGAGGCAGTGGGAACCTCGAATCCACCGTTAACCTCTACACCTGCATTTCGGATCCATGTGCCATAGTTGTAGGCCCGGATCCTGATGCCGTAGACAAAGCTGTTATTCCGGATAACCCCACTGATTCACAAGCCTCAAAAATCAACGAAGCCGCCATTTGTTGGTTATGCTCAATTCATGGAATCTCCTTTTATGATGTTTTGGTTCCATCAGAACAAGATCAGCCTCACCTGCCCCCAGCCGGATATACTGCATGCAATAAGTTTATGTGTTGAGTCGGGAATGTGCCACCCTTTAATTCATTCCTCCATGAAGTTTTGCAGTATATTAGGGTTGCTCCTGCATAGCTACATCCTAATAATCACGCTTTTATTCATGGTACCTGTGTCCCCTTTGTGAGCACCTTATTTAGGCTTCCTACTTCCAAGGATATTCGTTATATTTATCGCTTCAAGAGACATTCCGACAGCCCCTCCTTCATATTTCTCGAGCCACACTCCAAAAGCTAAATCCTGATGGGAGCATGGAGTAAAATTTTCCATTATAAACAACAGTTGTTTTACGTACGTTGTGCTCCTGGGTTTGTGAGAAGATGACTAGAAGGGAGTAAGTTTCATTTTTATTTTGATCTTCTTCTTAAGGCTTGAAGTGCACCTTTTCTAAACTTCTTTCAACTCTTACAAATATCCGCTCAATATCAGAAGGCACTAGATATTCTAAGGCCGTCGAGGCCATTCGAGATATTCCCATGAGAGACTGGGACATCAAATCCGTTATCTCCAATGAGCTGCTTTCAAAATTCGGGTTACTGGAGGAGGGCCATCGAACTAGCCTTCTAACCGACGCCACTACAACTAGACCCGCTACAGAAAAAGGAAAAGAGAAAGTCGGACCTTCAGTGCCCCTACAGGAGGGGCCCCCGATAAAACCGAGGAATGTGAAATCAAAGAAAATGAGGTGCTAGTGGCTATCAATAAAAACATAAGTTCCGACCAACTGCCAGAGTATGATGCACCCGATGTTGACGAACCACTGCCTCCTTCGAAGAGGAAGAAGATTCTAGCTTACATGTTGAAAAAGAAGATGATTTGTGGAACCTCGAAGGTTATGATAACATCGATTGAGAAGAAGCCGTCTTCCCAGAACTTAGAAGGCTCACTAAAAGGCCTATCTGACTTGACTATCCTTGATGACATATTGGATTATGTTTTCCAATCTCGAGGCAATGGGACTTGATTCGCCCACGAGAGCGATGAAGGCACTTAGGTCATCATCAGGGAGAGAAAACTCTAATGAGTAAAGCGAAAAATTCCAGTCCGTCGAGGGGAAACATAATAGGACACACACAAAAACTTACACTTCACCATGCATTTGAAATTCTCTTATTGCTTAATTCCCACTAACTCGTTCTCATTTGGCTTTCTATGCAGGTGATATGGGGCATACACATGGCATTGACCGCCTTTGCGGATTCTCTATCTTCTACCATTCCAGTCGGGATTGAGGATCTGGTAGACAACGAGGCAGGGATGACAGCGGTGATAGAGATTATCATCTAAGGGAATCGTCATCTTCTAGAAGAAGAACTTACAGCCATTCCTCATATCCAAATGATCCACCCCTCGGCAGAGCATAGTAGGGAGAATTTGCTCAGAAGGAATCTCAATTTGAAGCTCCCCACGACCAACACTCTGGCTTGTCGAGCACCAAATAATTTCGTGAGCCCCATAAGAAATCTGTGACTCCGGCTAGGCAGACTTCCCCAGCCTCCGTACACGACCCATCGACAGCAGAAAAATTAGCTGAGCTTAAGGCTACATTCCCGAAGATATGCTTCAATGGATTGAAATTTCTCCCTGCGATTCATCCTATTCCTGAACATGTTAAACAAAGCACCATCGCCTGCAACAATGATGTTATGCATTTATATACTTAGCTGAGAAAGTTTCAGGGGTTTCCATGGAACGTCAATAAGAAATTGATCGCTTGAAACTTGAAGACATTCATGACAAAGATATCATCAAAGCCCAGGATGAAGAGTTATCCTCATTACAAATCTTAACTTGAGGCCATCTAGAAAAATGCCAAGCAAATGGATGAGGTAGTTAGTCGCTTGGAGGCCACTCATAAAAAATAAATTGATGAGGCAGTCCAACGTAGCGGTGCTCTAGCTTTAGAGAAAGACTCTATTCAGAAAGAAAGGATATTCTCGCCTGATGGTTTAAAGAGCTGGAGGAGTTGCTTGTTAAAGAGAAAGAAGAGAAAGTTGCTGCGCAGGAAGAGTCACAATGATATTGCGATGAAATCGTCGCAACACGACTTCTAAAGACGAAGCTCGATGAGGAACTTTCCAAGGTTGAAGTGCTAAAGGAGGCAGCTCATGAGGAGGTTAAGAAAATGACACTCACTGAAGTCGACTCTTGCCTCGAGGCAGCCACTGAGGCCGACAGAGAAGAAATTAAATGCTTATTTGATCTGCTCATTACCGAGTACAATGCATGAGTGCTCACGCACCGTGACCTATCTTTTCTAGGCGACGGCTATCTCGAATCATTGACCGAAGCATGGGATACTTCATTAAAGATTAAAAGAGTTAAGTTGGGCATTGAAGAGGTTGATGAAGAAGCTCTTGCGAAGGAAGTGCTTCGAGGAGACGAGCGTTCAGACTTATCCGCGGCAAAAGCCCTCTTCGAATGAGATTCCTCGTCATCAAAGCACAAGGATGATATCGCGGGCCCATCTGGCACTGAGCCTCCAGTTCCTCCTCCCGTTCAGCCAGCCGATAGCTCGTCACTTAGGCTTCCCGAGCAGCATGTTGGTTATGACCCAGAGAAGCCCGGGCTTGGTGTTCACATTCTATCCCCTATTCTAGAGGGTGATACTCCTAAGACGGCTGAGAGTCTATTAGAGGCTGGTATGTAGATTTTTCTTTTAGAGTTCAAGAAACCATCGCTTTTGGCGTGTAACAAATGCATTCTAACATTTGTCATTTATGACTTCATGTAGGCCATTATGATCCCGAACCAACTCCAAGGAGCGATCTTGCCACGGAGAGGGAAGAGAAAGTGGGTGAGGCACTTCATACTGGGGATAGCCCTGGACCCGATGCTTAGGTGATTGGGGTACTAGATAAGGATAAACTTGAGAATCCCTCGCCTGTAGATGAACATGACGAGGTCGAAATCACAGGCACTTCCAAACATACATCAAAGCTTTGCACGAAGGAGAAAACCAAGGAAGAGGAGAAAAAGAAAGCCGAAGTTAAGATAGAATCTCAGGTGGTGGAACTCGATGACCCCCTAAATAGGCCACTGAAGGTTATTCTCCCCGGTGGGGCCACACCTTTAGAGGTCCCTCTTCCTTCCTCGGATACCACCTCCCTGGGAAGCAAGGGGTTCAGGAGAATACATTCAGTTGAGGACTCTTCGTAGAAGCCGAAGAAGGAGAAAAAGTCAAAGAGGTAGACATCATCTAGTCATACTTCGCTCAGCTTAAATAAACCTAAATTATGTAGTTGTTTTTTCTTTTTCATAAGCGTCGTAGATAGAATTTTTCTCCAGACTTCGGAGAAGTTGTAATGGAACTTAATCTTTGATTAGTAAATAAAATTTTATTTCTTTATTTTCCACGATTTTCATTGTTTAGCTTATCATCTAACTTGTAATGGAAATTCAGAGTCTTGTGGGTTATGTAGGCTCAAGTCCCCTTTTATATGACTTGGAGATTTTCGAATTACTTATACTCTAGTCCGCACTATGAGATTTTAGAGTACTGTAGTCTATGCTCCGGGGACTTAGATATTTTTAAATCGTTTATGCTATAGTCCGCACTCCTGAGACTCGAAGTACTCCAGTCCGCGCTACATGGACTTAGAGATTTTTGAATGTTTATACTCTAGTCCCATTATGGGGACTCAGAGTACTCCAGTCCACGCTCAAAGAAATTAGAGATTTTTGAATCATTTATACTATAGTCCGCACTCCGGGGACTCAGAGATTTTTGAATCATTATACTCTAGTCTGCACTCCTGGGACTCAGAGTACTCTAGTCTATGCTACGGGGACTTAGAGATTTTTGAATCATTCATACTCTAGTCCGCACTCCAGGGACTCAGAGTACTTCAGTCCAAGCTTCAGTGACTTAGAGATTTTTGAATCGTTATACTCTAGTTCGCACTCCGGGGACTTAGCTGGTCCACGCTTTGGGGACTTAGAGATTTTTGAATCGTTTATACTCTAGTCCGCACTCCGGGGATTCGGAGTACTCCACTCCACGCTCCGAGGACTTAGAGATTTTTAAATGGTTTGCCGATCGACTTTTAGTTTTGTGCATGCGTTCACAAGCCAAACATATAAATGTGATTTTTATTTTGCCACGATATCACAAAACACTAATAGTACATAGAAAAATAGCTTCAAGCCTTTATTGATTGTAGAAAATAAGGACAAACTGAATTGTTATATTACATGTCGAAAACAAAGAACAACAAAAGAAAACCTATTCTGGAGAAGATTGCTACAACAATGCAAAAGAAATAAACTAAGTGTAATAACGATGCACATGCTCGCTATTCCATGCTCTGGGGAGTGTCATGCCATTAACAGTCGCTAGCTTGAAGGTACCTTCTCCAAGCTTCTGTTTGATGACCTATGGATCTTCCCGTGTGGGATTCATATGTGTCGGGACTGGAAAAACTTGCTTCAAAACAAGGTTGCCCATATCAAAAGTTCTTGTTCGAACTTTTTCGTTGTAATATTGTGCGACCCGGTACCGATATGCGGCTTCCCTTAAATCAGCTTCTTCACGCTTCTCATCGATAAAGTACCATGATTCTAGTAAAAGATCTCGATTCATCCTAGGATCATATTTGGTCATCCGGTGAGAGGGAACTTCAAGTTCCATGGGTATAACAGCTTCAGTTTTGTATGCCAAGGTGAATGGAGTGTGGCTAGTCGCGAACTTATGGGTGGTTCTGTAGGCCCAAAGTGCTGTTGGAAGCTTATACATCCACTTGCCTCTAGCCTTCTCCAAATGTTTCTACAATATGGACTTCATTATCTTATTTACAGCTTCAGCTTGTCCATTGACTTCAGGGTGAGGGACTGCCGCAAACCTTTTCTCAATGCAATATTTTTGGCAGAATTTTTTAAACTCCCTACTCCCAAATTGAGTTTCGTTGTGAGTAATGATAGTTCGTGGGAGGCCAAAATGGCATATAATGTTTCGCACAACAAAATTAATGACCTTTTTGGTGGTGATCATAGCTAAGGGCTCTGCTTCTGCCTACTTGGTGAAATAGTCGACTGCGACAATTACGTATTTCATACCGTCTTTGGAGACTGGCAAGAATTCGATTATATCGATCCCCCATATTGTAAATGGCCATGGACTAACCATTTGCTGAGTTCCGTCAGCGGTGCTCTAAGGATCTTTGCATACTTTTAACATTTGTCGCATCTCCTTACATAGGCTACGGCGTCCGATTCATTGTCGGCCAATAGTATCCATAGCGGAGGACCATTTTGGCTAGCGTTTGCCCCTAGTATGGTCACTACATTCTCCTTCGTAGAACTTCTTTTAAGACTTGCTTTATCTCGTCTTGGGCGATGCACCTAAGTAAGGGAACTGAGAATCCTTTTCGATACATTATTCCATCCTGCATTATATACCGCCAGGCTTTGCGAATGACTTGTCGCCTCTTGTTCTTTCTCTCGGGCAAGGTTCCATGTAGCGGGTATTCTTTGAACGGGGTCATCCATGACTCCCTTTCGGTTTCCATGCCTAATGCAAAATTTACTTCCATTTCATTTATACTCGGGGCGCGTAAGGTTTCGACGGGAATCAAGCTCATCCGTTGTGCATCACCAGTATTTGAGAACTTCGCCAATGAGATGGCTTCCCCATTTTGCTCACGCGGGATATGCGAAATATTGTAATACTCAAGGTCCGCCAACAATACTTGAGCCCAGGCGAGGTATGGGCAAGTATGTTCCCCTTTTCCTGATTAATCTCCCGGTACTTGGTACACCACCAACTGTGAGTCACAAAAGATTTCAATCGATTTCACTCCAAGTTATTTGGTAAGTTTCAAGCCCACAATCAATGCTTTATATTTGACCTCATTGTTCGTAGCGGGGAAACAAAGTTTCAAAGCATAACAAATCGAATGGTTCTCAGGAGTTACAAGAATAATGCCAGCCCCGGAACAATGGTTGTTGGATGCTCTGTCTGTATATAGCTTTCATCAAACAACGAAAACAACATCACTACCACTTGGCTCGTCTAATATGGTGAACTCTGCAATGAAGTCTGCTAGTGCTTGTCCTTGGATTGCCCTTCGTGGAAGGTAAGTGATATCGAACTGACTCAGCTCAATATTCCATTTGAGTAGCATTCCAAAGGTTTTTGGTCGTTGGAGCATCTTCCGTAGAGATTGATCGGTATAAACATTGACCGGGTGTGCTTGAAAATATGAACGAAGCTTACGTGATGCGATCACCAAGTAGTATGCTAGCTTCTCAATCTTAGGATAATTTTTTCTGCCCCCATTAAACGCTTACTAACATAGTACACTGGCTTTTGAATTTGGTCCTCTTCACGAATCAAAGCTGCACCGACGGCGTGATGAGATACGACCAAGTAAACATATAACTCCTCATGGTCCATAGGCTATGACAAAACCAAGGGCCCCTCCACGTGTCTCACAAGTGCTCGGAATGCATCCTCATAGTCCAACGACCATTCAAAATTTCTCTTCCCTTATCACATTGAAGAAAGGAATACACTTGTCGGTCGCTCTAGATATGAATCAACTCAACACGACGACTTTTCCATTCAGGGTTTGTACTTGCTTTATAGTTCTGTGTGCTTGTATATCTCGGACAGCCTAAACCTTTTCTAGGTTGGCTTCGATTCTCCATGCATTGACAATAAAACCCAAAAAAATCTCCCAACGCAACACCAAAGGAAAATTTTAGTGGATTAATTTTCATTCCATAATACCTGAGTATATCAAACATCTCCGCTAAGTTCAAATGTGGTTGTTTGACTGTCGTGACTTCATGAGCCTGTCATCCACATAGACTTTCATCGGTCTTCCAATCTGGTCTTTAAACATCTGATTCACCAAATGTTGATAAGTTGTCCTACATTCTTCAACTCGAAAGGCATTACTACATAACGGTACAGCCCAACGTCTTTGATGAAACTGGTGTGCTCTTGAACCGGAATGTGCATCGAGATCTGATTGTATCCTGAATACATATCCATGAATGACAACAATTCATGTCCTGCCGTCGAGTCGACCAGTTGAGCAATTCTGGACAAAGGAAAACTATCCTTAGGGTATGCCTTGTTCAGATCTGAGCAATCAACACAAGTCCTCCACTTCACGTTTGCCTACCTCACCGGTACAGGATTAGATACCCATTCAGGAGGCGGACGAACCCATTGGCTTTAAGTTTATCCACTTCCTCTTTGAGAGCAACAGAACTCTTCGGATCCATGCCTCTCCTTTTTTGTTTCACCGATAGACACTTCGGGTCAATGTTCAATATATGACTTCCAATGGCAAGAGAATTCCCACACATATCAGAGTGGATCTAAGAGAAAACATCCAGATTCGCTTGGAGCAAATCAGTCAATCATCGAGGGGTTGAGTTGTGATCCAATCTTGAGCACCCATGATTGGTCATCATGGCTAACTGGAATGTCACTAGTCAGTTTAGCTGGTGCTGCTTTAGCCTCCTTAGGTTCTTCATCATCGTCTCTCGGATTTATGTCTTTATAGATTCGACCTTATTGCCCGAGCCAAGACTCTGGCATTACTTATCAATTTTCAACAACATGGATGCAGACAGAGTTGTCCACACCCTTTCCCTTTTCTCTTCACTGGGCCTCTCTCAGCTCAGCCATATAACATGCACGACCTGTCGCTTGATTGCCATGCACTACACCAACTCCTCTATCCGTTAGAAATTTTAAGGTTAAATACCATGAGGCCAAAGCTGCCCTAAACTCCGCCATGGTCGGTCGGTCCAGAAAAACATTATACGGGGAATTAACATCCAAAATAATGAACGGTAGGATCCGTACTCTTCTACATTCACCTTATCCTAACTCAACTGGCAATTCAGCAAAACTTATCGCATCAGTGGATGCACCAGTACAACCATGAATGCAGGCTTTAGATGGTTTCAGATCCTTTGCCTCCATCTTTATTTGGTCATATGCCTTTTTGAGGATAATATTAACAGAACTCCCACATATCAATCAATATCCTTCTCACCAACGCAGGCCCAATCGTGGCTGAGATGACCATCAGAGCAATGGTAGGTGCCTCCACCTAATCAACATCCTTACTTTAGAATACTATAGCATCCGTCATAATTCGCTGCTATTTCGCTGGGGTCCCATCTTCTGTGTTCGAGCAGCATTCGAAATCCGCATGCTTTAGGGAATTAACGTAGAATTCCATTTCTTGCCAACTCTTGTCTGTCAGGTGAGGCCCACACACTATCGTGTTTATGATCAGCCTACCTACATCCGTGCGAGTTCCTTAGGTCGATGTAGAGTCTGCCATGATTAGGGTCGGATGTCCCATGTCCGCCTTCCTGCGGATTCTTAACAAACTATTATAACTTCTTTTGCCGAATCAGTTTTTCTATAGCGTCATGGAGTTGTCTACATTCCTCAGTATTGTGCCCGTAGGTTTCGTGAAATCGACAATACTTTCCAGACTGTTTTTGTTCCTTAGTGGATTACTTTGGGCATGGCTTTCGATATTGGAATGTATTACAAGTTGATAAATAATTTTTCTCCAGAGAGGTGTTCAGAGGAGTGTATTCGCCATATGTTGGGATTCTTGGTTTCCACTTTCCTACTTCCCTCTTTCTTTTGGAATTTTCTCCTATGGATCCTTTAGACTGCTCTGGCTTATTTTGAACATTGACCTGGACCTTGACAGAGTTCTTGCCAGATTGCTTTACCGCAATGTTGCTTTGCACAGCTTCCTTACTGGGCCCTGGCGCACTGCTTTGCCTTGTCCACCTGGCCTCTTCCCTTCTTATGAATTGGTTCGCCTTTGAATAAAGCATTCTAGGGGAGTTGGAGGTTTTTCTGCTAGCCAATCACCAAACTCTGAGTCCGGATCTACTCGTCGCATCACCGTCACAAGAATAGCGTGGTCGTTCGGATTGCTAACTTCGGTAGCGGCAACATTAAATATTTGCAAATAATCCTTTAACGACTCCTCTGGAGCCTAGATTACATTGGATAGGGACATCATATCCTTTGGGTGCGTGGCATGGATCCTAAACTGGTCCACAAACATCACCGCTAACTCATCAAATTTATGATCGATCGCGAGGGAAGTTTGGTGAACCACATGGTAGCGATCCCGGACAAGGTTATTGGGAAGCATCTACATTTGGTCGCATAATTGGCCCGTGCCGAATCCATCATCCACTCGTATCTCATTATATGCTGTCGAGATTAGTTTTCCCTTCATAAGCTGGAATAGTAGAATACTCAACCTCCTGGGGTACTCAGCCTGTAGGATAACATCTATGAACGGAGTGTGGCTCCTAGATGCGCCCCAATCATCGTTAGACAAGCCCTGATTCTCCCTTATTAATCGTTTAACCATAGATGATAAATCTGGAGTCTGGATGGAAGGTAGCAGGCCGGAATCCGTCCCACGTGATCGTTCCAACTGATGCCTCCTTAGTAGACGATCTCCCAAGTGCACTTCCCGAGGACCTGCTTCGCTACGATCCTGACGTAATGGTGGACTAGCTTCCACTTATGCTCCAGATCCTAAGTTTCCCACTCCAATTTGGATGCGATTTCCTAGCTGTAGTTGAGGAGCCATGGTCTCTGGTAGGGAATCTGGACCATTTTTGTTGGATTGCTCTGCTACAACCATTTGTGCAGGTTCAATCTTACGGCATCTACGATTGGGATGTTCATCTGATAAAGCAGAGCTGTCAGATGATGAGTAGGATGCGGGGATTCCTCCAGCATTCTGATGCTGTTGTTGAGCGATCTGAGTCATGAAGGTGGTGTTTACTTGAATTTTCCCGTTAAGCTGTCTTCTACTTTCCACGAGCTCTCTCATTAGCTCATTAAACTCTGCCCTAGTGATAATTTCTGATTGGTTTAGGGTGGTGGAGGTTCCTATTGCTAGATTAGTTTGCTGATTATTAGGTACCACTTATTGGATGTTGGCTGTCTCATTGACATCTGCATTGTGGGAGGCTGATCTGGTACGTGGTCTTCTCGTCTTAGAGTTATCCGTCAGAACTATGAATAGAATTTATGAACTCTTAAGAACGAACTTGGATCTCCTTTGGGGGATTTCTTCAATCCAGTAGCAACAAAGTAGATCCCAACAGCCTAAGAATAAAATTCTTAGTGAAAGCACCAAAATGTTAGCACCGAATTGGTCAATAACACCCTTGAATAGAATTGTTTAGAGATATTAATGATTAAAGTAAATTAAAACAAAGAAATAACGCAATTGAATGGAAAGAGAACAATAAAAAAGGAAAATACCTGATTTATAGTGGTTCGTCATAATTGCCTACGTCCACTTTGAATATGATCTTTATTACTTTTCCAATCACTTAAGTATAGATACAATCTGTAAACAAACAACTTGAATGCAAGTTTGAACAAAAAAGAAGTGAGTACAAAAAATGGTAGAGTGTCTCTGGAGTATCCAAAAAAGTCCCTTCAACTGTACCCTTGTCCCTTTATTTATAGACAAAGATAGGCTAGTCCCCATATGCAGGCTTATAACTAAGATACTTCAGCCCGTAGTAAGCAATTCGTGTTCACCGACCTAAGTGTACCAAGCCACCAATGCCGAACGATGGTTGCAGATCCACCTTGGCCGACCTCGGGTTTTCTCGTTAGTGACTCGAAGTTTGTCCTCACATAACTCGAGGGAAGTGGTGGTATGAGTCAAAGCAAAGGAACATCGGTCGCTTCACTTCTGACCTAAATACCATGGCCGAGCCGCTTCTACACCATCTACCTTAACCAATCCAACAAGACCGAACAACGTAGCCAAGCCATTCGTGTCAAAACCTCCGAGGCCGAGCCACTAAACATCGAGCCAGATGAACCAAACTCTCCAAGGCCAAACCATTAAGGCTGTACCACCAATGCCGAGCCACAGTCGGTCGAAGCAGCTTTGACTTTCTTTCCTTAACCAAGCAATGCATGACTAACCACTATAACTTCCTAGATGGAGCGAGACATGCCGTCCCACAAGATCGAATGACACACAACCTAATAATTCTAAGGCCAGACCATAATCAGCCGAGCCATCAATGTCGATCCAATCTACACCGAACAAGCTTGACCGATCCACGTATGCCTTTAAACCAATAAGGATGAGCCCATCACTTAATTTAACTTATGCTGATCCTTTATATTTCCAAACCTTTCTTGGATTAGGTCCCATCTAGGCCCAATCCTAACTTCTGTAACTGTCGCCTTGTCATTGGGTAGAGCTGCCGGGTAATAATTATGTTTCCAGATGTTGGTGACCTAAGAAAGGAAGTTCTTAGGGAGTGCCATCGATTAAAGTTTGCTATACATCCAAGAGGACTAAGATGTATCAGGATATGAAGAGACATTTCTTTTAGAAAGGTAGAAAAAGGGATGTAGGCTTGCGAGTAAAGCAGTATTCGAATTGTCAGAAAGTATAAGCCAATCATCAGAAGTCGAGTGGATTGCTTCAGCCTTAGATATACCAGATTGAAAATGGGATTCGATATACATGGATTTTATTGATGCTTTACCAATGTCAAATAGGGGAAACGAAAGTATATGGGTTATAGTGGATAGACTGACTAAGAGTGCACACTTTACTCCTGTTAAGTCAACCAAGATGGCAACTCTATTGGCGAAGTTATTTATGAAGAATGTTGTTAGACTGCATGGGATTCCTAGTAGTACAGTCAGTGATAGAGATGCTTTGTTCGCTAGTGAATTCTAGAAAAGTCTACAAGAAGTGTTAGGTGCCAAGCTTAAGATGAGAACCGCTTATCATCTAAAGACGGATGAGAAAATAGAGAGAGTCAATAAAGTACTTGGAAATTTATTGAGAACTTTTGTACTAGAAATTTTTGGTTGTGGGAAGGTCATTTGCACTTGGTTGAGTTTTCCTATAATGATAATTATCAGACTAGTATAGAAATGGAGCCCTTTGAAGCTTTATATGGAAGGCCATGCAAATCACCAGCATGTTGGTTAGAGACTGAATATAGATTAGTCCTTGGTCTGGATATGGTAAGAGCAGCCAATAAGATGATTGAGTTAATCCAGAATAGGATAAGAGAAGCTTAGTATAGGCATAACATTTATGCAGATAAAAGGCATAAAGATTTAGAGTTGGAAGTTGGAAGTCATGTTTTCATTAAGGTATCATATACGAAAGATGTGGTACGACATGACAAATCGAAGAGACTGGCACTGAGATATGTTTAACTATTCCATATTATAAAGAGGATCGATAAGCTCGCATATTGAGTTGAGTTACCAAGTAGTTTGGCAGGTGTCCATAATGTATTTAATTTTTCTTATCTTAGGAAGTATGTGCACGAGCTAGATACTACTATTACTTCGATCATATTGGAAGACTTAGTGGTAGAACCGGATTGGACTTTTGTAACATAACCAGTTCAAGTTGTAGTGAGAAGTGAGAAGAGATTAAGAAACAAGATAGTCAAGTTAGTGAAAGTCCAGTGGAGTGACAATGAGAAAGACTATACTTGGAAAATAGAGGACATGATTAGGATACTTATCCTGAGCTATTATGATGGTATGTTTTATATTTGTTATATATGGACTTCATAGCTGGTAGGATATACTAGCATTGTTCGCATGTTTGATATACTTGTTATGTCGTCCTAACTGGATTTAGAGTTTGAAATTCTTTAAGGAGGGGAGCATGTAACACATCTAATTTTAGTTTAACATTATTTGGTATATTTAGTTAGATAGATTAAACAATATAATTTAAATGGTTAAGGAGAATGAGATTTGAAAATTTATAAGGTCAAGCCATTACTAATGAACTAAATAGAATTGTTTAAAGATATACTTATAAGAGAATATGTGAGTGGGGAGAATGGGTAGATTAATCTTTTAATCCTTAAACCCTCTACCCTCATTTCATTCTCATTTTTTCACTCCATAAACAATCAAAAAGAAGACATAATAAGGCCAGCCATTAATAAGCTATAGGAGAACAAAATCAAGGGGATTTGAAAAGGAGGAGCTTAAGGAAACTAAAGAGATAACAAATCTCAACTCCAACATGAAATCTAAGGTGAATAATACATAAAACATCTCTTTTGCCTATGTTTATATTCGGTTATGGATAGTACCCGAATTATTATTGTTTGTTTTACCAAGATATAGTTGTATAGTCATTGGTTGGTTGGATAGAATAATTATTTATGGAATTGTTATAAAATTATTTAATTGGATTTTTAAAGATAAAACCTAAAATTTTAATTTCTAATCGTTTTTATTTTTTTGATATATTGAGTAAAACTCTATTTTGGAGAGCGTTTTTAATTTTATAATTTTTCAAGTTAAAATAAATAGTTATGAATGTCTTAAGTTGGAAATTGGGTTCATTTTGGATTTTAATTATTGAAAATAATCAAATTAAGTTTTTTGCCCTAAATTTCTATACAATGAAGAATATGGTATTTTGAAAATTTTGAATTATTAGGCATTTCCTAATTCATTTCGAATTATTACGAATTTAATATGCTAGAAAAGCATTTAAACTATTAATTAATTAAGGCTAGTAATTAATTAAATTGAACAAGGTTTTTGAAAGGTAAAAAAGATGTGCGGGTGTAACGACCCGAAATTTTCGAAGCCAAAATTCCAGATAGTTATGAAAAAGAAGAAAGAGATAACAGAAGAAAACAGAAACACCTAACATCTCACAAACGCAGCGGATAAAATATAATAAATAATAATAGCTTTCAAAAGAATATTATATATGCCGATTACATTTAATATACATCAGAGTTTCACATTATATACAGTCACCGAATATTTACAATTATCATGACTCAGATTAACAATAATATAAATACAGCGGATATACTCCATACGATATTGCCACCAGCTCACCTCCTGAGCTCCTGAACGTCCTAACCTGAAAATCTGTATTACTTGGTTTGACCCGAGCATTACACCAAAGTAACACCCGAGTCAGGCTGGAAACCAGCGTGAGTAAATCCATTTAACACGAAATACCAAAATAATTAACTGATATAAACCCGGGTAACTTATATCAATTCAACAAATTCATAGTTTGTTATAAACAACGCTTATTTCACACGTTCATTTCTAAGTACCAAACTTAGATAAAACAATCCAATTCACTTAAATCATTTCAACCCAGCCTATTGATTCCACAAATCAATTTATAAAAATTCGAAGTGGTTTCGGGTATTTCCAAATACCCGACCCCGGCCTCTTCGAAACTCATGTTATCTCATTCCAAATTATTCCGGTGAAATACACAATATTTCATATCAGAGATATCAACCCATTCAAGCATTCAATACCAATCAGTCATCCATAAGCCATGCTTCATCACATACGAATTAATTCAATTGATTCAAATTGAATATCCAACCACATTCATTTAACATTGATTAACCAACATTCATAAGCAATTCCTTCATTTAACATTGATTAATTCCACAACAATTAATCAATCACCCATTCCCTATTCATTCATCTTAATTAATCACCCTGAATTAATTTTCCCCAACTACAATCAAATAACTATCTCTAATTCATTCCACGCTATTAATTAATCTTAACCCAAAATCGAAAAGTAATCTTAATTACCTCATAAATTAATTTAAACTTTCATCAATTACATTAATTCTTGATCCTTGTATAAACAGTTATACGATTATTAATACTTTAATGGATCAAATATATTGTTAACATCTAATTACTTAATAATTTAATTTATCAATTAATCACCTTAATAATTTATAAAAAAATAGCCAGTAAATGGTATTATTATATATTTCCCTTTCCAAAGTACATATAAAAATAATCCATATAGGTTTTAAGAATCTTACCTTTATATAAATTTTCTTTTATATTTTTTTTTCAAAATCTTATATATGTATATGTATTTACTGTTGTTCTAATTACAACATGGATGAAAATATATGTATATGTAGATATAAATTACAAAATCATTTTACACTTTACTGTACTTATTTCCCCTTTGCTTCCCGTAAGTATAAAAATAAAATAAAATAAAATAAAATAAACTGCAAATCAAATACCTCTCTTCCCCGGTCGAATAGGACAACTCAGCCTACACTTCCAGGCCACAGCGACAACACAGCAACACTACACGCCTCCATTCCTTGCGAACGAATCGCCCCGAGCTCCCATCAAACCCATCGAGTCGTGTTCGCGATCCAATCTCCTCTTCGCCTCTAGCCAAAGCACCATCCTCCCAAAATCGCTAACCTTAAAATCCAACGTACTTGAGTCGAACTGGGCTTCGTGCCTCCTCGCGCGCGACAAACGCAACACCAACTCTTCCAGATACGCGATTCTACCCTTCGGTCACAGCCTTCACTCGCGACCTTCCCAATTGTCATGCCCTGCCTCACGAATCCTTGTCTCCCTCAAAGCTATTCGATCGTGAATCGAATTCGTGATGAATCTCTAAAGATCGACTTCGAGTTAGAAAGGGTAGCAACGCCAACTTGATTAGGAGCGAATCGATTTTGTGGGATTGAGAACGAAACCAACTTTGGCCTTGACGAGGAAGAACGAGCACGGCCTGGTTTCATTTTTTTTTAGTTGAAATAGAGGAAGCGAAAGAACTAAATTTTCGAACGGCAAGGACCTCCTTTTATTTTTATTTTTTGATTTGGCTTCCCTTGAAAGATGAAAGAGAGAGACGGGAATAAAATATTGATTACGGGGAAGCTTCACGAGTACGCTAGAAGTCCACAAAAATATCTTGGCGTGTTGATTATAAAATATATTATATTATAAAACTTTCAAAACGTCTTGTTTATTTACCAATTAAAATTTTGAACTCCTCTTGAGGGATGCCGCAAGGCGATTATAAGGTTTTACCCGTATTCCGAACACAATGGAACGTGTTTCGAAGGCTAGTTTTATCGTATACACGAGTTACGGAAGTAAACGATCAATTTTTAAATTAAATCAATTAACTAGTTTCTAAGCGTTTTAAGCTGCCGGAGTCAAACGACAACTCCGATTGCTACGAAAATTGAAATCCGATAATAACTAACTATTACGAATCCAATAGTACTGGTTTCGTCAAATTCCGAGACTGTGCCTCGGAAGGCTAATTTTCAAATATCGATTTAAACGATAAATTATTAAAACTGAACAAATCATCTTTAAATTAAATTTCAACCATTCTATTATCTTCAGTATCATAATTATAAATTTTATAAGCTTTCAAATTATTTTAAACAGACTTAGAATCCCAGATTCAACAATTTACCCAATTTCAATTATTAAATTCAATGTTTAACTATATAATTCAATGAGTTAAATATCATGTACATATTGATATCTGGAATTCAAATTAAAATTAACTTTTAAATATTTAAAATCAATTAATTATTCCAATTTAAATTGTTATAAATTTCGGGTCGTCACAGCGGGATTTTTTTGAGAAGAAATTGTTAAAGTCTTATTTTATCCAGTCGGAATTGGACAAGAAATTAGATTTGTTGAAGTGTTATGTTTTTATTAATAAGAAATCAGTTTTCATGATAATTATGATAATGCCATGCCAATTATACCATCGTCGAGCCTAAAACACGACACCTTTGATGAGTCGCCGACGATAAGGAGGCAAGCACATTTTAACTGCTAGGTAGTTATGGAGTGATTCCAACAGTGTTGAAGTCGGCAAAGGCGGCAGCCTATACTTGTTGGTATCACAATATCATGATTCATCTATATTGAAGTCGCATCTTGTCACCTATGTTTAAACTTTGCATTTATACATTTGACGGCATTATAGTTGAAGCAACCTAAGTATAAAAGTTTCATAGTGACACTAATAGCATTGAAGCTACTATGCATCAGCGTCGACGACTTTATGTATCAAGTGTTTATATTGCGTGGAGTTGGTAACGATGCAACGCAGCATTGATGTTGTGTTTCTTCCTTTTAACGCCGACGAGGCTAAATTCGATGTAAATTAAAAATGTTTTAAAGAGGCGATATAGCCTAGGTTCAAGATGGTCGTTAACCCTTTAATTTTGTAATGATTAAGCAAAGTATGAAATGTAAAAAATGTCCCCATGTACTCATTGCGGGAGCATGAATAATTAGACTATCCTGCAAGAATAAGCCTCGCAATGCTCTCTTCCTTACAGGGAATGCGCAAAACAAGGGGATCTCCTCAGCAACCAGAGAATACCAAAATATCCCAATGAAGATGCACGAGCCAATCCATGCTCTTGTCCAGGGACCATGTCACAAGGATGGTGCGACCGTTCATGCCACGGTCCCGACTCATGTGCCCTTGGTGTATTGCTCTACAAGCTGACAAACCATCCTTTATATGCTGGTGCAATCAAAGAACCGATGGCACGATCACCCATAGTATGGTCCTAAGTAATTTGATCTTATGATGTTGCCCATCCCTCAAGCGGGGTGGGGCATAAGAGAAAAGACAGGTGTGATTACCGATGAAGTAATCCCGAGTCTGGCATTGTAGTGATGCTTTATGAGGATGCACAAGCCGATCGGTGCTCCTTTTCGTATCGAAGGCATCAATGAACCGATGGCTTGACCACTCATGTCGTGGTCCCAATTCTTCAATTGGGATTCTTCCATCACTCAAATGGAGGAGGGCACTGGTGCTAAGGCTGCGCAGGGACCCATATGGTAACCCCAAACCTAGCATTCATGGTGTTGGCCTACTTATACACCCATGAAGGTCATATGAAAAAAAGTCGGGTCCATAGACAGCCTAAGAGCACAACAAAAACGGACCATGATGAGCAATGAGCGACAACCAAAGGCCGCCCCACCTTTGACTCGAGCCTACCATGTAAATTAAGGACAATTTACCTCAGTATAGCCTCATCCTCTGTATTATCTGATTATATTACTCTGTAATACTCTTGGTTAATATAGGTATAGAGGTGGGGTGTAACAGATGCTTTGTTCATTAGTTAACTTTGTAAAAGTCTGCAAGAGGTATTAGGTACCAAGCTTAAGATGAGTACCACTTATCATCCATATATGGATAAGCAAATAGAGAGAATCAATAGGTACTTGAGGATTTATTGGGCTAGACTTTGGTGGTTCGTGGGAAGACCATTTGCATTTGGTTGAGTTTTCATATAATAACAGTTATCAGAAAAGTATATGAATGATATCTTTCAAAGCTTTGTATGGAAGGCCATGCAAATCACCAACATGTTGGTTAGAGGTCGAAGAAAGACTGGTTTTTGCTCCAGATATGGTAAGAGAAACCATAGAGAAGATTGAGTTAATCTAGGATAGGATGAGAGAAGCTTAGTCTAGGCAGAAAATTTATGCAGATAAAAGGTGTAATGGTTTATAGCTCTTAATTGGAGATCGTGTTTTCATTGAAGTATCATCGATAAAGGCTGTGATATAATTTGGAAAGTCACGGAAACTGGCACCAAGATATGTTGGACCGTTCCCTATTATAGAGAGGATAGGAAAGCTCGCATACTAAGTTAAGTTACCGAGTAGCTTGGCAGGTGTCCATAATGTGTTTCATATTCCTCATCTTAGGAAGTAGGTGCATAATCCAGAGACAACTAGTTCGAGTTGTTGCAAGGGATGAGAAGAGATTAAAAAAAAGACAGTTAAGTTAGCGAAAGTCTAATGGAGTGACAATGAGAAAGACTACACTTGGGAGATAGAGGACATGATCAGGGATACTTATCTCTAGCTATTATGATGCTATATATTTGTTGTATGTAGACTTTATAGCAGATAGGATATACTAGCATTGTTTTCATGTTTGATATGATTGTTATGTAGTCCTTACTGAATTTCGAGGACGAAATTATTTAAGGAGAGGAGCTTGTAACACCTGTAATTTTAGTCTAGCATTATTCAAGATATTTAATTAGATGGATTAAATAGAATAATGTAAGTGGTTAACTGGAATTTGATCTAAAAATTTATAAGATCAAGCCATTAATAATGAACTAAGTAAGATTATTTAAAGATTTAACATATAAGAGAATATATGAGAAGGACAAAATAGGTTGATTCATCTTTTAATCCTTAAATCCTCTCCCCCTTATTTCATTCTTAGTTTTTTCACTCCATAAACAATCGATAAGAAAACACAATAAGGCCAGCTATTAACAAGTTATAGGAGATCGAAATCAAGGGGATTCGGAGAGAAGGAGCTTAGGGAAACTAAAGCAGTAACAAATCTCAACTCCAACATTAATCTAAGGTGAATAACACATGAACCATCTCTTATGCTTGTGTTTATATTTGATTATGGATAGTACCTAAATTATCACTGTTTTTTTAACCAAGAAATGGTGATATAGTCATTGGATAAAATAATGATTTATGAAATTTTTATGAAATTATTAAGTGGGTAATACTAAGTTTAAAATCTCCAATCATTTTGATTTTCTAGTATGTTAAGTAAAACACTATTTTGGAGACATTTTTTTAATTTCATAATTTTCTGAGTTAAAACAAATATTTAACGAATATCCTATGGTGGAAATTGGGTTAATTTTGGGATTTAATTATTAAAATAATTAAATACAGTTTTTAGTCTCGAATTTTATATGAGGAAGAATATGATAGTTTAAAATTTCTATGATTTTTAGGGATTTTTCCCAAATGATTTTGAATTATTATGAATTTATTATGCTACAAAGGCATTTAAACTACTAATTAGGCAAGGCTATTAATTTATTAAACTGAAAAATGTTTTGGAAAGGTAAAACTAGTGTGCGGTTGCTTTTTTGAAAAAAATGAGTAAAGTATTTTGATATCCAATACAAATCGGACAAGAGATTGGATTTGGTGAAAATTATTTGCATTTAGTAGTAATAATACAGGTCTTATAAAATTTACTATGATTACACTGATGTGAGGCAACCCCATGAAGTTCGACATCGATAATGAAGTGGGGGAATGACATGAAACAACACATAGGATACTTAGTATTGTAAGTATGTGATACGCTGGGACATGCATGCGGCAACAATGTCGTATACCAACAGTGTCGCCAAGCATTAAGGACGTCACTTGTCATAATGCCACATATCATTGTTGCATTTCTTTACCACCTTTTAGTGTCACATGTGTTATCACCGAAGGTTTTTCCAATGCCACATCCCACTGTATTGATTATTTTCGATAACAACTACGTAAAAAGGCTGTGATACCGCTTGTTTTGGTATTGACCCTATAGTTTGGCGGCATAATAGCCGAAGTAAACTAAGTATAAAGTTTTAGAGTGACGCCACTAACCTTGATGCCCCTATTCATCAAAGTTGGTTCCTTTAGCATTGCTTTGGCAGTGATTTCGTATGGCATCAACACTGCATTTATTCAATGGCACCAACAAAGGCTGTTTAGGCCTTGTCGCCTTGCTTTTGGGTTAAACGAAGTTTGTTTTAAGTAGGTGGGTATATAGGACATGTAAGTCAACAACATCATATTCAACATGAAATTTTCATACTTAAAAGAGTTTAAGTTTTGTTTTCGACCTTGGATAGAGGTCGATAATGTATTAATGTCGTGTGTGTTGTATGTTATCTTATTAAAAGGAAGCGCCTTAAGCCTCTTTGTCGACATTGTTATTGATGTCAATATTTATCTATAATAAACTATTCAATGGCGGCGAGCAGTATATTTTATGATTTTTACTTTAAACCTTGGGGATACCAAGGTATATTTTTATTAAGTTCAACATAGATCATTTGGGGATACTAATGTATGTCACTTTGAGATGTTATAACTAAGGGAAGATAACCTAATTGGGGACACCGATAGACATAGGTTAAACATGTCGGTAACATGAATTAAACTGTCAGATGATGGATTCATAGTTATCCTAGGAAAACTATGGGATGTGAGATGGATATTCTACATCATGGCGTAGATGGATCTCCATGTGGTTATTGAAGGATCCATAGTTATCCTAGGAAAACTATGGGATGTGTGATGGATAGTCCACATCATTTTGAATAATGAAATATTTGAGTGGGAAAGTCCATAGAAATTTGATAATGAAACCATGTGTGGTGGGTAGTCAACATGGTATGGGAAGGGTAACCCAAGTTATAATAACATGTTAGATGGATAGTTCACATAACTTTGCTAATGAAACCATGGGATGGGTAGTTCAGATGGGAGAGGATGAAAAATCCCAAATGATTAAAATATGTGAGATGGGTAGTCCACATAAGTATAAGACGGGTTGTTAATGAAGATTAAGATGGGTAACCTAATAAGTTGGGATGGTTAACCTAGCATATGATGCATAATTATAAATGATATTTTCTTTTTGATAACCATTATGGATACAGGAGCATAGTAAATTGTTAATATGTTTTGATCAAGATACTAGTGAGGGGAAAACCCGTTCCACTTAGTAGCATTGTCTCATTAGATATATATTTGGTTCGAGATGGTGAGTTAATTTTCAAACCGGACTTTTTGTCTGACCCGAAGTTTTTGCTTTTCCCCTTAAACTCTTGGGTGCTCATTTGAGTTGGTTGAGAATAAGGGTTTTCTGGTATAGTTAGAAGAATAAGCTTCAAGTGGCATGTAAGAGGGAATCTTACTATTTATGATTACCTACCTAATCAACTGTATTGTTTGGTTTTGTCTGTATGGGTGTAATGACAAGTTATATAATTGCCAAATGTTAGACTATGATCAACCATGTGGACATCTTTGTATGTCTCTATTAGAGTATTTTGTGATAATTAGAATTTCTTTGAGTGTGGATTTGCGAAAGGGATTATGTAATGAATATGAAATATCATTTGTGAAATAAGATGTTAAAATTTGTTTAGAAAAAATATGTTTGATATTTTTCATTTTCATGTGCTTTTAAGTATTGATATGATTAACATACTTGTATTTTATCATCGAAAGTTAACATTACATATGACTACAGCATCCGTAGAGCATTAGTTTTGGGCCTCAAAATGGAGGATGTTACATAAACCCACTGACGATGTAGACCGCAAACTAATCTTGGCATATAATAAATGTGTTGCAGACCTAGAGATCATCCACGTTTACATGTTGTCCGTATTTGGCAGACCGTTGTAGAGACAACACAAATACATGAATGTCCATCAGATCTTCGATAGCCTTAAAGCTTTGTTTTAGGGAACAATCTCATTCCGCATGGTATGAACTTACAAAGAAGCTATTTAATACGTAGATGACAAAGGTTATGAAAGTGGATGAATACATTCTAATGATGAAAGACTATATTGATAGACTTTCTTAATTGAACGTTACGATAGGCAACGAGTTGCAAGTAGATCTAATCCTAGGGTTTCTTACTCCTCAGTTTGAGTCATTCAAATTAAACTATTTAATGAACCAATTCAATGTAATCCTCGTGGAGATGCTTAATATATAGAGGTCAGCCGAGTTTAGTCCAAGGATTAGGATGTGGTACTTGCGGCTAAGTGGAAGGCATCATCTCTAAAATGTTTCAAGAAGCGAAATAGGATTTATAAGAAGAACAAGAAGATTGCTCTAGTTGACAGGGTGAATGTCATCTTATCATAAGACGGGTCATTGAAAGCGAAGCATTCTAGAGTGCTTAAAGATTATTGAAGAGAGGAAATATAGTAGCTCTGTCATTCCTAAAGGTATATTTAAGATTCAAAATTATTTTGCAATCAATAATTATATTTGGTTTTAGATATTGGATTTGGAACTTATATCTTTTATTTGTTATAGAGACCTAGGATTAGATGCCATTTGGTGAAAGGTGAAATGAGGCTTCAAGTTTCTAATGTATATGCAATGACAGTTGGAGATTTTCAATTAAATTTACCAAATGATTAGTTTTAATATTAAATAATTGTTGTTATGTTAATAATGTTATGAACATTATATTGGATGGTAACAAAATTCATGATAATATTTTAGATAACGACATTTATATGATTAATACTAATTATGTTTGTGTTATGAATAATTTTTCTAACATTGATATAAATAATTACTTCTTTGTCATGGTAGGTTAGGTCATATATAAGTGAGAAATGACCACAAATTGAAAACCGAAGGTTTTCTGCCATCATTCAATTCTGCATCATTTGAAACGTGTGAGTCATGGTTCAAGGAAAAATGACAAAGCACCCCACTAGTGGAAGCAATGAAAGAGTCAATGAACTCTTGGGTTTCATACATACTGTCACGTGTGCCTTAGGTTTACAGTTACCAACAAGAATTCTTCTTACTTTGTAACCATCACAGATGATTTGTTAAGATTAGGATATGTGTATCTTATGAAGAACAAAATCCGATGTTTGTGGGAAATTCATTGAAAATATAAACAAGGTCGAAAATCAGATGAACCATAAGGACAAAATATTTTGATCCTATTGAAGAGGTGAGTATGGTGGACTAGACTCCAACAACACTTAAAAGACAATGGGATAATCTTTTAGATTACTCCATCATATACTCTGCAACCCGACAATGTTTTGGAGAGAAGGAATTAAACCCTATTATATATATCTGGTTCCATTATGAGTAAAGTTGAATTACCTCCATCCTTTTGGGATATACACTTGAAAACAAGGCAAATATGTTGAAATTAATGCCTACTGAATCCATGCCTAAGGCACCATCTAAGATATGGTGTGGGAAGAAACCGCAACTAAAATACTTAAAGGTGTAGGATTGTCCAGCCTACGTTAAGAACGTTAGTCCTAGTATTTTCGAGCAAAGATCGGTGTTGTGTAAATTTATAGGATACTCCAAGAATTTAAGAGGATATGTTTTCTACAATACCAAGAAAAAAGTTATCATTTTTCAACATGTTGTCGTTTAGGAAAAGGAAGTTCTATCAAAAGAAATTAACAGCGAAATTGTAGATTTGGATGAGATCCAAGAAATTAATACAGAAGCTAACCAGTGGGAGAATCAAATTCACCCATATATGATAACATGTAACATATTAAAAGGCCTAATAAGGAATCTCATCTACCATAGAAAAGCTACGGTTTTTTCATGGATAGCGAGAAGGAGGAATGTGTCTTAGACGAGGATACATCTACCATATTCTAACACTGCAGAGTCAACACTTTGCACAGTAGCTTAGAGCTATGAAATCCGAAATTGATTCCATACATATAAACAAAGTATGGACTTTAATTTACATACCCAAAGTGTTAAAACCCATCAACTTCAAATGGATTTTTTATAAAAAGCTAAATGTAGATAAACAAGCATAGACTTACAATGAAAGACTAGTTGCGAAAGGATTTGCCATGTTCAAAATGTTGATTCTGACTAAACCTTTTCGCTCGTAGAAATGCTTAAATCCATTTTCTATTGCTGCATTCTATGACTACATAATATAGTAAAGGGATGTGAAGAAAACATTTCTTAATGGTAATTTAGAAGAGACTATCTATATGTCATAGCCTGAGGGTTTCGAAGTTAGTAGGAATAAGGGCAAAGCTTGAAACTATTTGGATTAATTTATGGATTTAAGTAGTTTCAAGGAGTTGCAATAAGTGTTTTTATAAAGTAATCAAATAGTTTGGTTTCTGTTAGAATAAAGAGGAAGTGTGCATATATCAAAAGGAACAAGGAAGTACTATCATATTCTTAATTTTTTACGTCGATGATCTACTATTGATTGGCAATGACGTTTCATTATTGTAATCAATGAAAGCTTGGCTTTCTATGAACTTCTTCATTAAAGATTTGGGAGCAGCTACCTATATACTGGGTATAAAGATCTATAGAGATAGAACTGCTGGGATTATCCTAATCCATATACATGTTAATGCCATAGCTATTGATTTTGAAATGGCAACTATATAAATATAGGTACTGATAGTTTTTCATGGCGTATTACACAGTTTGCAAGATATCATATAGGTTTATACAAGTATAGAATAATGGAGTACGAAGGGTGATCAATAAAAAGACTAGAGACTAAGATTCAAAGACGATCAAGATATTTGAAGACTTGTGAGTTTAGAGACAAAGACAGAAGAGTTCAAGACTATATTTTATAGTTAATAAACAATAGACTAACTTGTTAAAGTCCCTGGATAGTAACTTTCTTTTCTTTGAACACTCTCTTATCAAATTATTCATTTTATATATTAAAAAATATTTAAAACCTATGTTTAAACATTTTACAAATTATTGGAATTTTATAAACACTTAAATGGATTGTTGATTTTCAAAATTAACAAGGGTACATCGACATTGGTAATGTAGATATTTCGACATAGGTACCATTGAAGAGGCCTCTTTTGAATTTTGAATAGTTGTGCTTTTTGGTTACATCTCTTCATGAATAGGCATGTCTCTTCGTATACTATATAAACAGGACTCGAAAATGAATTTTAAGAACTACTTTCTCTACTTTCTTCTTACTCTAAATTCTCATTATATATTTCAAAAAAATCCACATTCTATACTCTTCAAATTCACTTATATTATGTCCCTACTTTACTACATTCATTCTCTACAATCTATTCATGGATTTGAAAATATCAAAATGGCCATAGCATATTCTATATCCAAAATATAACTGTTTTCATTTGGAATCAACATCTCTCTACTATTATTTGTTTAGGTGTGCTTGTTGCCCATTCAAATCAGGTGGCGTGGTTGTTGCCCGCTCAGATCAAGTAGGTGTGTTTGTTTCCTGTTTAAATCAAGTGGGTGATCTCGTTGTCCGATTAAATAAAGAGTCTACCCTAAACTTGAAAAATCAGTAGGGTGTATCTTGTTGCCTTGAAATCGAGACTGTATTTTGGTTTGCTTGCTACATGTCTGGAATAGATGTTGGAAAGGAAATCTGTACATACATTGTATAGCACTAGACGTAGGATTGGTTAATCCTAACCAGTATAAAACTCCTAGTGTCATCTCTGTTATTTTTACTATACTTTTACTTCATTTATATATAGCTATGACTGTGTATTAATATACATCTATGATTGAATTTAAATCATGAACTAATTTAGAAAAGTTCTGTATAAGTTATAAAATACTATTTACCCCCTCTAGTGTTAAAGTAGCTTTAAGATTAATTTACATTAGTACTACACCATTTTTCACTCTTGCTATTAGAGCATTAGGTTTTCAAAAACTTGTTATTTGATTTTTGAAAAGTATAAATGGCAAGTAAAACCGATAATACATTTTTTAACATTTTTAAATAAAAACAAAGTTGTAATAGCCTTATGATATCCTCAAATAGATTTGGAACTAATAATATTGAAAAGTCACTTAATTATTCAGAAGTGTATAAAGTCAATTTGCATGAATAGGTATGTTATATGGAAGATATTGAAGAGACACCTGATAACCATACATCACAAATCAAGAAGGACAAATGGATACTAGACCGTGGATACTCAAAACACATGACTGGAAATACGAAGATCTTAAATGACATCGTTTACAAAGATGGAGGAACAGTTAAGTATAGAAAGAACTCAAAAGGATATGTTATCGACACCGGTAACATCAGTAACTCCAAAACTAGTATTATTTCAAATGTTTTTAGTTAGGAATTTAAAAATAATCTGCCTAGCATAGGTCAATTATGTGATAAGGGTTTCAAAATTAAGTTTGAAAAAGCCATTTGCTTCATCGACCATATCGAGGATAACGAATCTACAATTATTTTTGAAGGAGTAAGGAAAAGTAGCATTTACATTTTGAGTATTAAAGCATCTAATGATAATCTACTTTTGGAAGAATCTAGTGACCCTTGGATTTGGCGTAAACAATTTGGTCTTGTGAATTTTAAACCTTTATCTAAAGCAGTAAGATATAAACTTGTTAGAGGACTTCCAAAAATGAGTTGTAGTGTCAATAGCCTATATGATGCTTGTCAACTTAGAAAACTTCACAAAAGTTCATTTAAACTGAAAGACGGGATTTCGAACACACATTCCATAGAACTTCTTGGATCTTTTTGGACCATCAGAAGTTCAATCAATAAATCATAGCAGATATGTGTTTGTAATAGCAGATGATTTTTCAAGATATACTTCGACAATATTTTTTAAACATAAAAGTGATGCATTTGAAGTGTTCAAAATTTTCATTAAGAAAATCCAAAATCAAAAGACGATTAAAATTAAAATAATACGAATGATCATGGTGGAGAATTAGAGAATGAAAATTTTGGAAACTTTTGTATTAAGAAAGAGGTTATGCATAACTTTTCTTTTCATAGAACTCCTCAATAAAATGTAGTTGTAGAACGTAAAACTAAAACCATACGATGTTGCGCTAGGACCATGTTAAATGATAATGATTTACCTAAAAAGTTTTGGGCTGAAGCAGTTGCTATAGCATGTTATATTTTGAATAAAATTTTAATAAGACATTAACTAAGAAAATACCCTTTGAATTATTTTTGATAAAAAGCCTAAAGTATCTTATTTTAAAGTTTTTCATAGTAAATGTTTATATTAAATATAAAAGATAATCTAGTTAATATGTTGTTAAATTAGATATAGATATATTTATTGGTTATTCAAATAGAAGTAAGGCCCATAGACTTTATTAATACCAGAACTAACACTATTGAAGAAATTTTTCATGTTTCATATGATGAAATATTTAGTGTAACTAATATTAGTAATGATGAGGAAGAAAATCTTAATCCGAGTAAGAATAACGAAACTACAAATAATAAAACTACTAAGAATGAAAATAATAATACTGACGATTCAAATCCAAATTAAAGATTTTTTTTTGAAAGACCATCCCAAGGAAAATATTCTAGGAATTATGGAATCAGTTGTAAGAACTAGAAATCGGCTAAGTAGGATGAGTAATGTAACATTTATTTCAACTAAGGAACTTAAAATCCAAAAGAAGCATCATTAGATGATTCATGGATTCTTGCCACACAAGAAAAACTAAATCAGTTCAATCGAAATAATGTTTGAGAATTAGGTCCATGACAAAAAATCAATTGGTAATTGGAACTAAATGGGTTTTATAGAAATAAATCAAATGTACAAGGAGAAGTTAAAAGAAATAAAGCACGTTTAGTTGTACAAGGATACAACCAAAAAGTAGGAATAGACTTTGATGAAACCTTCGCCCATATAGCCAGATTAGAAGCCATAAGAATTCTACTCACTTATGTAAACCATAATAATTTTAAATATTTCAAATGGATGTCAAAAGTGCATTTTAGAATGGTTTTATTAAAGACGATATATACGCTGAACAATCCCTACTTTTTGAAAATGAAAAACCCTCCAATAACCTTTATAAATTAAGAAAAGGCATTATATGGTTTACAAAAGACACATAGAGCTTGGTATGAAAGACTCAAATCATACTTAGTACAATCTAATTTTGAAATAGGCAAAGTAGATACTATGTCGTTTATAAAATGAGTCAACAATGGTATTCAACTTATACAAATATACATAGACGGTATTATTTTTAGGTCAACAAATGACGAATTAGATAAAAGAGTTTTTGATATAATTATTAAAGAATTTTAAATGAGTCACATATGAGAATTAACATTCTTTCCAAGTTTAAAAGCTAGAAAATTAAATAATGGAATATTTATAAGTCAAGAAAATACGCTAAATAATTAGTAAGGAATTTGGAGTGTCTAACACAAGCGCTAAACCAACACCCATGGAAACTAATGAGAAACTTAGTAAGGAAGGCACTTAAAAAACGTTGATCAAAAGCTATAAAGAGATATATTAGGATCTGTACTCTTTATAATAGTTGGTAGACCTGATATCATGCATAACGTATGTCTATGTGACAAGATATAGGTCATAACTTAATGAGACATCTTAAGATATGTTAACAACACAGTACAAGATGGGCTCTTCTATCCAAAAGAAGATTCATTTGACTTAACATCATATAGTGATATTGATTATGCTAGATGCAAATCTGATCGAAAACGTATGAGTGGAACCTGTCATTTTATAAGACAATTACTGTAACAACCCGTAAATTTAACTGGTTTTAATAACGTTATTAATTAAAATTTTGTGGAATTTTAAACGATAAAATTTTGATATATAAATTTGATATTTGGAATGCGTCTAGTTAAACATAGCAACTGGTAAATTTTCGTCCGAAAATATGAAGTTCATTTTCGTGAGTAAATTTATTTCAATTTAATCGGTTAAGAATCGATGAAAATAAAACGTTTTCGAAACCTAAATATTTTTACATAGAAAAATTATAAAACGACTTCTGAGCAAGTCGTCATTTTTCGTTTTTCCAAATTCGGACTTCTTTAGCTCCGTCGATCTTATTTTTCTACGTTTTTCTTGCATTTTCCGCTAGTAGAAAATTCGAAATTTTATAATTCGATCGAATCACTAATATTTGTATACCGTTTTGATCGTCTCTTCGTGCTGATCTCTATGGTATATTCGTTCCTTTGTTTTGAAGTCCGGTAAACAGCGGAACACGTGAAATGTTTAACCATAGCAGTCCATCTATTATTTTCTTGCGACCGTCTATTTTTCCGTCGTTCAAATAAAAACCAATGGTCAGCAGCTTTAAATTTTTCTTGGAAACCATGTATGACTTTTGGTCGTTCCACTGTTGAAAATTTTTGTTCCTTTCCATTGTTCTCTGGTTGGTTCATTTTCATTTCTTGCTTTCACTTTCCTCTTCTCTTCTCTTTGTTTATTTGCCATACTCAAAAATATATGAAGATATATACAAAGGCAAACTCATGCAAGCTTTGGCCGAGCACAAAAATTTCTCCTCCCCATGTTCGCGCCTACCACCAAGGCAAAGCACACCCGACCAACGCCTCATCGCACTACTTCTCAGCCTTGCCACGTCAGCCCCTTTCTCCTTCCCGTATCACAACTCCAAACAACGACCCAAAGCCGTCCATCAACGCCGGCCCATCAACTTTCCCTGTGCCGACGCAACCTCCTCCGCCTTCACCAGTTCGCTCTCATCAATGGCCGCAGCAGTGCTTTCCTAGACCCCTGCCTTCGTTTGCCACTTGTTAGCACACGGAAACCTCGTCTTCATCCACCCTGCATTGTATGAAGCCGAGCCTGCTCTCCCATCAGCTGTGTGCTCAGCCGCAACCCTACTCTCCAACTCGCCTCAACCTCATTGGCCTTTACCTAACAGCCGACTTCTCCTCTGACCTCGCCTGCAACCGCCGAGTGTCTCCACCCACCTCGCGCTGCAGCATAGCCGATGCTCCTCCATGTTTTCCTTCCTTCACCATCGACAACCGACCCAAGTTCATTCCTCCCATATTCATTGCCAAGCCTGCGCGTCTCCCTCCCGCCGCCTGAGTCGCACTCACTAGCCATGGTCGCGCTTTCTCTTCCTTACTAATGCTTAAACAAGATAAGTTTTTCATATGTATCTAGTTTATACTTTTGGTCCGTCGACACAAACAAAAGAAAAAAAAAGGTTATACAATTGGTTTATATTATAGTGGTTACAGTATACAATTGATATAAGCTGAATAAAATTTGTTTTATAGTATATGTGGTTAGGTGTTCAAAGTCTTGAAGTTTTTATACATATAAAAAGTTATACAAGTTGCTTATTTATGCTATATATTGTATAAGCTACTATTATATATATACCTGCGTATATCAGTGCGTTTACAAAGTCTGCATAGTTTATTGATCATAGTTTATATAATTTTATACAATTATATATATATATATACACACACACACGGTCTGCATTTGTATATCGAGTAATATATGTGTGTATATAGTGTATAGGTTCTGTCTATATAAAAGTATATAGATCATAAGGTCTGCATGTATGTACAGCTGTTAAGTCATGCATGTAGGTTGATGTACATAGTACCTACAAATAGGATATTCATGGATTTAAAGTCTCTTTCTTGTTATTGTTTAATGTTTTACATATATTATAATAAATTATTTATATTGGTTTTAATGAAAATTGAATTGTTTATAAGTATATATACTCATTTATTTCAATTTGTACCAATTAGATTCATCGATCCAATTCTGATTTGATTTCGTCTATTCTTGTTGATCAGCTTTGTTTGTCCATTCATGCCTAACCCTGTGTTGATTTGGAACTCGTGCTTAGATCTGTAACCCATTCCATCGCCTGTTCTCTCTAGCCTCGAAAGGCGAGCAATCACTCACGATTAATGTTCTTTTATTTATTAAACTTGATTTCAATTGAAACGACAATTGAAATATTGCTGTTGTTAGTTATTTACACTGTTGTTTATGTTATTATCTGTATCAGTTCACATGTGACATCTGACACCATTATCTGTTATTTATACAATGATAATCCAGTTTGATTGTTAAATGACTGATTGTTTGATGTTGACGTTGGACGTTAAATTGTTAATGTTGTAAGTGATAAATAATTTGAAATTGAAATTGACGTAGGATAGTTAGATTTGATATATGTGTTAATTTGATTTAAATGACATTTGCATAATATGACCCCTTAAAATGTTTAAATAAATTAACCTGTAGAAATATGGTTAATTACACCTTGAACCATTTAAATGTATGTTGTTTAAATGGATGTAGTATGAAACTGAATAATAGATGTCAAGTGAAGAACCGCATTAACATTAGTATAATAATCTTTAATATGCATGAAATGATAGTGTAAATTTTAGAAATAATTATATTAATTTGCACAAACAACATTGTAAATTAATACGATTATTTTGGGATTATTTGTATAAATTATTGGATTGTTATTGATGGTCGCTATTGCTTGTTTATTTACTTTGACACCATCCCAGTTATCACACCGCAAGTTCCCTTTGCTATGCTTTGATTTTTGAATTGAAATGGAATCGGGTTGAAATGATAAATACCCAAATTAAACTTGACTTAGCATAGAGAATTAAATAAACCCGATTGGTCAATAATTGGATTTAAAAATAAAATAAAGAATTTATTTGAATAAATAATAAGATTTGAAATGAAGTGGGAATTTGAATTTTGATGAAAGGAAAATGTTAATATTGAAATCTGAAACAAATATTAATGTAGTAATTAATGAAAGAACGTTGTTAGAAATTTAATTATTTAATAATTAAATTTGGAATTATTAATAAATAATTTGGAATTAATAATAATAAAGTTTGAAATTAGTTAATAATTAAGTTTGAAATTATTTAATAATTAAGTTTTGAATTTATTTAATAATTTAATGAGATTGGATTATTTGATAATCAAATAAAAATTTGAATTCTTTGATAAGAGAAATTGAACTTCTGAATAAGTGAATTTGAACTTCATTAATAAATGAAATTGAGTTCTTCATTAATTAAGTTTTGGAAAATTATTTAAAGTAAGTAAATAAATAAGTGAAATTGAACTTCTTTAACAAGAAATAAAATGTGATTTATTGAAATAAATATAAGACTTAAAATTTAAAGAATTTGATTTGACGAATTTAATTTAATCAAATTTGGAAGTTTGATATGATATAGGAAAACTTAAATTGATTTAATGAAATGGAAATTAAATAGAAATTGTTTTGAATGATAAATTAACTTAACGAATATTGAATGAAGTCGATCAATGAATTTAAATTGATTTGAATGTTAAATTAAATTGATTTGAGTGATTTTCGAAATGAAATTTATATACGAACTTGAATCAATATTTGAATTGTTTTAAATAAAAATAGAAATTGAATTATAAAATTTTGAAATAGTAATTATGAAGTTTTGAAACGTAAATTATGGAAATTGATTTTGAAAGACAAATGAAATGTTGGTTTACAAATTCTAATTGAAATTGAATTTGATTTGGTTTTGAAATTTACTAAACGACCAATCGGTGTAATAATTACGGAAGTTATTAAAGAAACCGGGATCGGTTATGGACATACTCTCTGTCTAAACCGAAAACCCACTTTAATAACTATACGCAGAGTGGGATCCAGAATGAAGTGGTTGGAATAATGTGATGACTGAAGAAAGAGAACGATAATGGATAACCTTGACACTTGTGTCAAATTGGAAATGACTAAAACAGGAGCCGTGCCGGGCCAAATGGGGTTAGCCACCTCGAGCGAACACACTTCTTCGTAAACTACTCATTACCTGTTATTGATTGGTGCACCCTCGAAATTTTGGGAGTGTTGTTTCGCGATGTTGCGATCGTTGCGGCGATGCGTTTTCACCAGTCCGGATCAGGCAAACGGTAGTTTCACTACCTTGGGTATTGCCTCATGTGCTTTGTCATACTTGTATTCCTATATACACGACCACTATGAATTTGTTTTGTGTTATACCTATGGAGTACTCCCTGATATACCACCAGTTTACGGTGGAGTTTACAGTGCTGTATATACTATAACGCTTATATAAAAATGTGTTAAGGGGGATAATGGTAACGCCTTAACACTATTTTGATACTTTATATTACTGATAGGCATTATCTACATATCGTATATTACTATATAGTAGATAGTTTAACGGATCCTTAGAGGATGGTTAATCCAACGTCCTTTGAGTTACTTGTATTTCAGTTGTCATTTCACTTGAGTTGGATTTATTAATATAAGAATGTTAATCCTGACTCGAGTGTTTTGTATTTGCTTTACGCTCGGGTCAGACTGAGTGTACCAGTATTCGAGACTCACCTTTGGAGTTAGAGCTTCGCTTGGAGATCCAGCTATCTATCCAGCTTTTAGATATTCAGTTGATTCTAGAGATGTATTCCGATATTGTACTCGACTACTATATTCAAGACTTCTGTTGTAACTTATTTAACTCTATTATATATATAGTAGCTTCATGAACTACTATCTTTGTTTCCGCTGCATTTATTACTCCGTGTCTGTGATCTGTGATTATTTATTTACTGTATATCTTAGTTTTTCCAAATTAAAATTAACAATTCAGTATTTTGAATTATTCTAGTCCGACATGTGCGGATGCGAATGGTCCAAAATAGCGGGTCGTTACAGTTGGTATCAGAGCTTTGGTAGCTCTAAGCAAAACTTAGTATATATGGTAAATGTATTTATAGAATCACTTTCATTCGAGTTTGAATCTCTTCCTTTTGACTCGATTCCTTTGAATTTTGGAACGTTCCCTCGGTTCCGAAATTCATTCTTGTCCCTCACTATTCATACGTCTGGATTCTGGAGTATCCCATAACTCCACTTCGAATGATCTTTAAAATGAATCGGCGGGCTTGCCAATCTTCGAATTATTTGTAAATGGGTGAAACTCCTTTACAATAGACATCGATTTACCGGAGATTTCTGTATCCTCGGTTTACGATGCTATTTATTCCCTGCTATACCTGAATTCCATCTCTTGAGATCGAATGTTGATTTACCTCGGAATTCAGTATCGATCTTATTCTTGAAGTTACGGTCGACCCAGTTAAGGTTTCCCGTGAATTAAATAAGCTTGTCCATCTCCCGATTCTGTTAATTGAATTATCTTATCTTCTGTTTCGAACTTATTATCGAATTAAAATTCTCTTTGGTTTGATTTCCATCTAATTTTGAATCTCTATACTTGTTTTGAAATCCATTCTTGTATTGTCAAGCGAGGGAGTGTATTTGTATTTATACTAAAATGTTATATATATATATATATATATATATATATATATATATTGTGTTGTTTGAGTTGTTGATGTTGATTTGGATTTTCGATCGATTCGTCTGATCAACGCTATCGATAGAATTTCTAAAACACTTGAGCAGAGCAAACTGACACAATATTGTTTTCAAATTTAGTAAATAGAATAATATTGAATGATTTTATTATATATAAGTATAAATTTTTCTGAAATTAAAATGTTTATGAATCTGTTGTCCGAAATGTGAAAATTTTAATTTTCATTTATTGTTTTATAAATCATTGACTGTTTCACAAAATAAATAAATGAATGTATAACATTTGGTTATAATTTGATTTGGAATTTGAAATGTATTTAAATCAGAATTTGAGAATTTAATTTTCGGCGATTTCAAACTTTGATTTGAAAGTTTTATAGTGTATAGTTTTAAAATATTTTCAAATTGAAATCATTTCAAAGAGTTAAAATGTTTAAATCAGTGCTCTTCTCTTTGTCGCTGGAAAATAATTTCGGTGATGACGGTCGCATCATCGATATCCATTTTCGAGTTTCGAAGTGGAGAGACCGTCAGTAGCTTGCAACACTTTTGTTTTGAAATGAATTTGATTTGAAATTTCTAAAGTATGACTTGATTTAAAATATATATATATATATTAGTATTTAATTTAGATTTGACTTGGATATATTGTATGTATATAATTACCTCTAAATTGTTTGAGGCTAATCGGAAATTAATTCTTAAATTTGTTAAAGGATGATTTTCAATTATAAATGAAGCCAAATTCTTTTTATATAAATACTTAACTAGAAATAACTGAATCGTAAAATTTTATTTGGATAATACTCAAATGCATTATATATACCTTACCTAAATTTTCAAAAGTTAATTATGTAATTGAATATTATACAATATAAATGATATTAAAGGAATTTTTAAATAAATTTGAGTAGTTATAATAAATGTAAATATACTTAATATATATGTGATAGGATATATTAAGTAGAATAAATTTAATAATAATTTGGAATAAGGAAGAATTAAATTTGTCGAATAAAGTATGATTATAATAAATGACTATTCGAATTTATGATCTTTGAAATTGTTAATTTAAGAAAATTGGATAATATACAATATAAATTGTCTTTATAAATAAAATGTGAGTGCATATAATAAATGTTATTCACTTAAATTTTAATTATAAAATATTTATGGAGATAAATAGAATAATAAGATAAATAAATAATAGGTGTGATTAATAGTAGAAAAAATTTGTTTTGAAAGTTAATAAATTGAATTAAATCAACTTAAAGTAGTATCTTGAATTAATTGAATTTAAATTGAATTTCATTTGAAAGAAACCTCTTGTACCTAACATTAATAAATGTGAAATCAAATCAATTTAACGAAAATCTTGAATTTAAAAACAAATTGTCGAATATAAATTTGTTTAAATTGAAATTTATATGGTTTAAATTAATTGTTTATTATGTAATTCAAGTCTATTTTCTTCTGCTTGTTTCTATTCTCCTACTTCCTTCCTTTTCGGGGACGAAAAGTTTTGAGTGGGGGAGAGTGTAACAACCCGTAAATTTAACTGGTTTTAATAACGTTATTAATAGAAATTTTGTGGAATTTCAAACGATAAAATTTTAAAATATAAATTTGATATTTGGAATGCGTCTAGTTAAACATAGCAACTGGTAAATTTTCGTCCGAAAATATGAAGTTTATTTTCGTCCGTAAATTTATCTCAATTTAATCAGTTAAGAAGTGATGAAAATAAAACGTTTTAGAAACCCAAATATTTTTACGTAGAAAAATTCTAAATCGTCTTCTGAGCAAGTTATCATTTTTCGTTTTTCCAAATTCGGACTTCTTTAGCTCCGTCGATCTTATTTTTCTATGTTTTTCTTGCATTTTCCGCTAGTAGAAAATTCGAAATTTTATAATTCAATCGAATCACTGATATCTGTATACCGTTTTGATCGTCTCGTCGTGCTGATCTATATGGTATATTCATTCCTTTGTTTTGAAGTCCGGTAAACAGCGGAACACGTGAAATGTTTAACCGTAGCGGTCCGTCTTTTATTTTCTTGTGACCGTTTATTTTTCCGTCGTTCAAAAAAAAAACCAATGGTCAGCAGCTTTAAATTTTTCTTGGAAATCACGTATGACTTTTGGTTGTTCCACTGTTCAATATTTTTGTTCCTTTCCATTGTTCTCTGGTTGGTTCATTTTCATTTCTTGCTTTCACTATCCTCTTCTCTTCTCTTTGTTTATCCGTCGTACTCGAAAATATATGAAGATATATAAAAAGGCAAACTCACGCAAGCTTTGGCCGAGCACAAAAATTTTCTCCTCCCCATGCTCGCGCCTACCTCCAAGGCAAAGCACACCCGACTAACGCCTCATCGTACCACTCCTCAGCCTTGCCACGTCAGCCCCTTTCTCCTTCTCGTATCACAACTCCAAACAACGACCCAAAGCCCTCCATCAACGCCAGCCCATCAACTTTCCCTGTGCCGAAGTAACCTCCTCTGCCTTCACCAGTTCGCACTCATCAATGGACGCAGCAGTGCTTTCCTAGACCCCTGCCTTCGTTTGCCACTTGTCAGCACACGGAAACCTTGTCTTCATCCACCCTGCATTGTATGAAGCCGAGCCTGCCCTCCCATCAGCCGTGTGCTCAGCCGCAACCCTACTCTCCAACTCGCCTCAACCTCATCGGCCTTTACCCAACAGCCGACTTCTCCTCTGACCTCGCCTGCAACCGCCGTGTGTCTCCACCCACCTCGCGTCGCAGCATAGCCGATGCTCCTCCATGTTTTCCTTCCTTCACCAACGACAACCGACCCACGTTCGCTCCTCCCATATTCGTTGCCAAGCCTGCGCGTCTCCCTCCCGCCGCCTGAGTCGCACTCACTAGCCATGGCCCTGCTTTTTATTCCTTACTAATGCTTAAACAAGATAAGTTTTTCATATGTATCTTGTAACAACCCGAGAATTTGTAACAATTAATTATCGTCAAATGATGATTAAATTGGTTGTTAATTTCGGTTGGGCGTTTTTAAATCGGGTTGAAATTCATTTGATAATTTGAGTAAGGGTAAGCGGGCTTTAAAAATTGGATTTGTGGCCCACATTTGTTTTTGTTTTTGGGTCGTGATAATTATCAAAAAGCATAGGCCATTCCCCTTTTCATTCAATTTCGAACCCTAAAAACCAAACGCACGAAAAATTAAAAATGGCGGTTTCCATTTTTCGTCGCTCGCTCATTTCAAATTAGGATTTTCTTCGATCAACTTTGTGATGTCGGCTTCCCCTCTTTGTACGAGTCCGAGGTTTGCTTTTCTTTGAGCTTGGTCGTGCGGCTATGGATCTGCGCCTCGACAAGGTGAGTGATTTTAATTGTCACTCACATCTAATTCGAAACTTTATCGATTTTGAACTTGCGATTTCGTGATTTCTTGTCTTGTTTTAATTTTGTGATAGTATTTTGGCTTGGCCCTCCTTGAGCTTTGCGAACTCAATTTAGGGTTTTCGTGTAATTGGTGGTAGCCGACTTTTTGTTCGATCGTTGCCTCTTGATATACTTTCGGCTACACTTGACTTCGGTCATAGGAAGTTTGTATACCGGTTTTGATTGATTTCGTGGTAACCACGGTGTTGATTTTTGTTGGAATTTCCGGCTTCGATTTGCATTTTGAGATAATATGAGCAGCTGCAGTTTGTTGTTGATTTCGTGACTTCGGTTATACCCTGTTACTTTCTTTGTTTGGCATCAGCTTGATATCTTTTGTGATTGTTGCCTTTTGACTTTATAACACATTGGATTGTGCTTGGGTTGCTTCACCTGATTTAGTTCTTGTAGTGTTGCAGTCTTCGACTTGTTTCATGCATCACTGTATATCCATATTGTTGGCATTATTTATGTTGATTTTGTGTATGTTGCTAGACTAGTTCATTCATGTTGTATTTGATATCTTCTCTTGAGTCATTTGAAGTTTGTTGTGCACTTCATACTGTGTAACCACTTGGTCATATATGTTGAGGTTGCTGTTGTTCTTCACGCATGTATATTCTCGAGCTCTGTCAGGTTGCATATGTGTGAGTTGTTCGGTGCACTGTTGTTTGCTGTCATGTTCGTTGTGTCACTTACTTGGTGCATTTGTTTGCACTGTGCATTGAGCATTGTCACTTGTATCACTTGAGTCATCCATACATGTTGTCCATGCCTTGTTGAGTCCTTGGATCTTCTGCATTGTATATGTTGTATGAACTGCTGTGCCATGCTTCTGTTTTATTTGTCTTGCCTTGAATTGTTGCCTTCATGTTTATGTGCATTTTCATTTAAGTTTACAATCTCCAGTTTCATGTAGTGTTACCGTTGCCTTGAACTGTTGCCTTCATGTTCATGACATTAGCTTGCATTATTCACAACCGCATATATGTTTGTGTGGTCATGCCCGTGACCATTCATGTTGTTGCCTTGGGGAGTACTTCACTGTATTTATTTGTCTGCGCTTGCATTGTTCACTTTGGGCTTTGACTTTACCAACCTAACTTCGGCACTGCCTTCATGTAAATGCATCGAAGTTTGGGTAGATGTACTGTCTGGAGCTCGAGTACTTATATCACTTGATCTCGTGTTGGTGCCAGTTGCTTTTGAGTCGCTGAGCATTTGTGTAATTGATACTGTAGTGGCGAGGCAGTGCACGCGAGCATGTACTGCAGCCACACGGTATTTCTTTTGTTGATATTTCATTTGCTTTTGAATTATTGATCTTTTATGTATTTAATCACTGTAGTGGCGAGGCAGTAAACGCGTGCGTGTATTGCAGCCCTACCCGAATTGACGTTTTAATTGATATTTCAGTTGTTTGAATTGTTTCGTGTGTCCAATTCAATATTTTGAATTGTATTTTGATTTGGTTTAATTTGATGATTTTGTTGATATTTAATTATCTTTTGATAACTAGATTATGAGTTTTCTAATTATTTATGTAATAATTAGATTTTGTCGTTAATTGCCGTTTAGGAAATTCTATTGTTTTCTAAATTATCTTCATTGATAATCCTTTTATTTATCTTCGTTGATAATTTGAATTTGCTGATTTGTTGTTTAACACTGCTACGTGTTACATTTACCGTCATCCAATTTCTTATTTAAGGATTGGATAGGTGAATTTATTTTGACTGCCGTCTAATTGTTATTTAATTATTATTGCTTCTGTGCGTTAGTAACTGAGTTTGAATTAGACTGACCCGTGTATTATTTTCCTTTGAATTTAATACTCGGGTCAGACCGAGTTATTACAGGTTATTGATATCTTACTTTGGGTTTCTGCTAGAGCTTTGAAGTCTTTTCATACCTTTTGGAGTAGTCGTCGTCATTTTATAGTAGTCAGTGTATTTGTATAGGATGATATATGTATATTATTCACGATAATGTACTTGTATATGTAACTTCCTGAGTCGACAGTTGTAGTTGTATCATGTATTGTATCACATGTATTGTAACTGACATCAGTTATTATATATATGAGACTTTTTATTATCTGTGTTCTGCATTTAGTTTATTTGTGTTATTATTATATATATTGTCCTAAACTATTATGAACCATCGTAGTTCGTTTTATACTGGAATTGGATATGTCGATGGGAGTAAATAAATAAGAGATTAAAAATAAAAATATATACCACTCCTATCGAGGTAACCAATACTAGTGTAAGGCCTAACTACGGATGTCGCTCCTATCCAGCCATATTCTTCGCGATAACAGACAGTATTCCTTTAATACACTTTGTTATTGTGAGCATAGAGGTGGGGCGTCACAGTTGGTATTAAAGCTTAGGGTTTATGGACATAATATAAAGCATAACTTAGATGGAACATGTGTTACAACTATTTGTCGATGTTTTTAATTGTGCTTTGAGTCAAAACTAAAGTTTTGAAATTATGATGAAATTTTTAAGTATCTTTATTTAAAAATAAAAGTAAAATTGTGTTTTGTTGATTGATTAATTTATGTTCTATTTATCAGAGTGCGCAGCGGAAACAGTGAGACTGTCTTTGTTGAGTACATCTGATAACCGTTTTGATTTAAAAATCAAAATATGAAATTGAAATAAATTTCATTTGTTGTTTACATAGCTATGTTTTTTTGTTTTCTTTGAAAATTTCGAATCCGATTTGAGGATTCGAAGCAATTGCAGTTATGTGAATTTGTTGAGCTGTTTTGAATTATCTTCCTTGAAGATATATTTGAATGATTTCTTTGTTCACTTTGTAGTATATGTGCAAATCTGAGTTGTGCGTTACTACATTAATTTTACGTAAAGCCGATGTTTGGTTTTAAACGTATTTTGTTGCCGTTATTTTTATAACGGGATTTTCACACTGGTGCTAAGTTTTGAAGCACAGTGTTTTGTTGACCTTTTTAATGAATGAAAATTCACTGGTATTATATTTCGATGCAAATTATTTTGATGAGATTTTGACGTTTAAAATTACTGTCGCTTTGACTTCAGTAACCGTCAAGTTTTAAAGTGGATTTTCAAGCGGTTATCCCGCAATGCTGATTTTGTTGGCCGTTTGAGAATGTAAATTATTACTTTAAAAAAATGAAATTGTTTTCAGAAGTTTTTCAGTTTGCGTTTTCAAAAGAATGAGGAAGCGATTTAAACATTTCAGCAAAATCAAGGAATATGACCCTTTTCTTTTACTGATTCGCTTAATTCCGGACTTGTCCGTTTGAAAATGTGAAATGTTATTTTTGGAATACACAATTTTGCACTTTCAAGGAAACGATGAAGAGAATTAAACGATTTAGTAAAAATCGTGGTTATGGGACATGTGCGTTTGCTATTTTGGTTAATTCCGGACTCGTTAATTGAAACATCTGCTGTTTTGATGATTCTGATGATTTTATTTGGCTTTCGAGCCACTCTGATGGACCTTCGGGTCATATGTTGGGCCTTCGGGTCATTTGTTGGGCTTTCGGGCCACTCTGCGGACCTTCGGGTCAAATACCAGTGCTAGACCTTCGGGTCACTCTGTGGACCTTCGGGTCACTCTGTGGACCTTCGGGTCATCTGATGGGCGCCAAAATTTATAGTACTTGGTAGGCTTCGGCCAATCTGAGATGCACGTGCGGCGTTGCTTAAAAACTCGCCATCTGATGGGATCGATCCAACCTTTTATGTTGATTTTCTAGATTATCTTAATTGATTTCTAGATATTTGTTGTTTCCAATTATATGCAGGTAATTGGATATTTGTTGATTTGATATTTCTGATTATCGTTTTTGATATATGGATATTTGATGATTAGAGATTTCCGATTATCGTTTTTGATAATTGGATATTTGATGATTTGTGATTTCTGCTTATCGTTTTTGATAATTGGATATTTGTGATTTCTGATTATCGTTTTTGATAATTAGATATTTGATGATTTGAGATTTCTGATTATTGTTTTTGATAATTGGATATTTGTTGATTTGATATTTCAGATCATCATTTTTGATAATTGGATATTTGATGATTTGAGATTTCTGATTATCGTTTTTGATAATTGGATATTTGTTGATTTGAGATTTCTGATTATCGTTTTTGATTGATAATTGGATATTTGATGATTTGTGATTTCTGATTATCATTTTTGATAATTGGATATTTGTTGATTTGAGATTTCTGGTTATCGTTTTTGGTGATTAGATAATTGTTGTTTACAAATTATCTGGCTGATAATTAAATGTTTGTGGTTTTGCGATTTGTGATTTGGTGTTTTCTAATTATCTTTGTTGATAATTAGGTTTTTCTGTTTTCTAATTATCGTATCGACAATTAGATATCACTGTTTTATGATTCTATATTCTAGGTATCTAATTGATAATTAAAAATTACTGAAAATCGTATTTATTCAGTTTTGTTGTTTTCTGAATTATCTATTGATAGTTAGATTTTGTTGAGAAATTGTGGATTTCCTTTATGAAATTAAAAGATTTCTTTGGTGTTTATATTCTCGACCTTTATTTTTCTAGATTAACCAGTTTATGTTAGAAAAATAATTGTTATTGACGCCTTTAATTATGAAAATTGCGGGGACGCAATTTTTATAAGTAGGGGAGTCTGTAACAACCCAGGAATTTGTAACAATTAATTATCATCAAATGACGATTAAATTGGTAGTTAAATGCAGTTGGGCGTTTTTAAATCGGGTTGAAATTCGTTTGATAATTTGAGTAAGGGTAAGCGGGCTTTAAAAATTGGATTTGTGGCCCGCATTTCTTTTTGTTTTTGAGCTGTGATAATTATCAAAAAGCATAGGCCGTTCCCCTTTTCATTCAATTTCGAACCCTAAAAACCAAACGCAGGAAAATTTAAAAATGGAGGCTTCCATTTTTCGTCGCTCGCTCATTTCAAATTAGGGTTTTCTTCGACCAACTTTGTGATGTCGGCTTTCCCTCCTTGTACGAGTCCGAGGTTTGCTTTACTTTGAGCTTGGTCGTGCGGCTATGGATATGCGCCTCGACAAGGTGAGTGATTTTAATTGTCACTCACATCTAATTCGAAATTTATCGATTTTGAACTTGCGATTTCGTGATTCTTTGTCTTGTTTTAATTTTGTGATAGTATTTTGGCTTCGGCCTCCTTGAGCTTTGCGAAGTCAATTTAGGGTTTTCGTGTAATTGGTGGTAGCCGACTTTTGTTCGATCATTGCCTCTTGATATACTTTCGGCTACACTTGACTTCGGTCATTGGAAGTTTGTATATCGGTTTTGATTGATTTCGTGTTCACCACGGTGTTGATTTTTGTTGGTATTTCCGGCTTCGATTTGCATTTTGAGATAATATAAGCTGCTGCAGTTTGTTGTTGATTTCGTGACTTCGGTTATACCCTGTTACTTTCTCTGTTTGGCATCAGCTTGATATCTTTTGTGATTGTTTACTTTGGACTTTATAACACATTGGATTGTGCTCGGGTTGCTTCACCTGATTTAGTGCCAGTAGTGTTGCAGTCTTTGACTTGTTTCATGCATCACTGTATATCCATATTGTTGGCATTATTTATGTTGATTTTGGGTATGTTGCTAGACTAGTTCATTCATGTTGTATTTGATATCTTCTCTTGAGTCATTTGAAGTTTGTTGTGCACTTCATATTGTGTAACCACTTGGTCATATATGTTGAGGCTGCTGTTGTTCTTCATGCATGTATATTCTCGAGCTTTGTCAGGTTGCATATGTGTGAGTTGTTCGGTGTACTGTTGTTTGCTGTCATGTTCGCTATGTCACTTACTTGGTGCATTTGTTTGCACTGTGCATTGAGCATTGTCACTTGTATCACTTGAGTCATTCATACATGTCGTCCATGCCTTGTTGAGTCCTTGGATCTTCTGCATTGTATATGTTGTATGAACTGTTGTGCCATGCTTCTGTTTTATTTGTCTTGCCTTGAACTGTTGCCTTCATGTTCATGTGCATTTTCATTTAAGTTTGCAATCTCCAGTTTCATGTAGTGTTACCGTTGCCTTGAACCGTTGCCTTCATGTTCATGACATTAGCTTGCATTATTCACAACCGCATATATGTTTGTGTGGTCATGCCCGTGACCATTCATGTTGTTGCCTTGGGGAGTACTTCACTGTATTTATTTTTCTGCGCTTGCATTGTTCACTTTGGGCTTTGACTTTACCATTACCTAACTTCGACACTGCCTTCATGTAAATGCATCGAAGTCTAGGTAGATGTACTGTATGGAGGTCGAGTACTTATATCACTTGATCTCGTGTTGGTGCCAGTTGCTTTTGAGTCGCTGAGCTTTTGTGTAATTGATACTGTACTGGCGAGGCAGTGCACGCGAGCGTGTACTGCAGCCACACGGTATTGCTTTTATTGATATTCTATTTGCTTTTTAATTATTGATCTTTTGTGTATTAAATCACTGTAGTGGCGAGTCAGTACACGCGTGCGTGTACTGCAGCCCTACCCGAATTGACGTTTTAATTGATATTTCAATTGTTTGAATTGTTTCGTGTGTCCAATTCAATATTTTGAATTGTATTTTGATTTGGTTTAATTTGATGATTTTTTTGATATTTAATTATCTTTTGATAATTAGATTATGAGTTTTCTAATTATTTATTTAATAATTAGATTTTGTCGTTAATTGCCGTTTAGGAAATTCTGTTGTTTTCTAAATTATCTTTATTGATAATCCTTTTATTTATCTTCGTTGATAATTTGAATTTGCTGATTTGTTGTTTAACACTGCTACGTGTTACATTTACCGTCATCCAATTTTCTTATTTAAGGATTGGATAGGTGAATTTATTTTGACTGCCGTCTAATTGTTATTTAATTATTATTGCTTCTGTGCATTAATAACTGAGTTTGAATTAGACTGACCCGTGTATTATTTTCCTTTGAATTTAATACTCGGGTCAGACCGAGTTATAACAGGTTGTTGATATCTTACTTTGGGTTGCTGCTAGAGCTATGAAGTCATTTCATACCTTTTGGAGTAGCCGTCGTCATTTTATAGTAGTCAGTGTATTTGTATAGTTTGATATATATTCATGTATATTATTCACGATAATGTACTTGTATATGTAACATCCTGAGTCGACAGTTGTAGTTGTATCATATGTATTGTAACTGACATCAGTTATTATATATATATGAGACTTTTTATTATCTATGTTCCGCATTTAGTTTATCTGTGTTATTATTATATATATTGTCTAAACTATTATGAACCATCGTAGTTCGTTTTATACTGGAATTGGATATGTCGATGGGAGTAAATAAATAAGAGATGAAAAATAAAAATATATACAACTCCTATCGAGGTAAACAATACTAGTGTAAGGCCTAACTACGGATGGCCACTCCTATCCAACCTTATTCTTCGCGATAACAGACAGTATTCCTTTAATACTCTTTGTTATTGTGAGCATAGAGGTGGGGCGTCACATATCTAGTTTATGCTTTTGGTCTTTCGACACATACAAAAGAAAAAAAAAGGTTATACAGTTGGTTTATATTGTAGTGGTTACAGTATACAATTGATATAAGCTGAATAAAATTTGTTTTATAGTATATGTGGTTAGGTGCTCAAAGTCTTGAAATTTTTATACATATAAAAAGTTATACAAGTTGCTTATTTATGCTATATATTATATAAGCTACTGTTGTATATATACCTGCGTATATCAGTGTGTTTATAAAGTCTGCATAATTTATTGATCATGGTTTATATAATTTTATACAATTATATATATATATATATATATATATATATATATATACGGTCTGTGTTTATATATCGAGTAATATATGTATGTGTATAGTGTATAGGTTCTGTCTATATAAAAGTATATAGATCATAAGGTCTGCATGTATGTACAGCTGCTAAGTCATGCATGTAGGTTAATGTACATAGTACGTACAATTAGGATATTCATGGATTTAAAGTCTCTTTCCTATTACTGTTTAAAGTTTTACATATATTATAATAAATTATTTATATTGATTTTAAAGAAAATTGAATTGTTTATAAGTATATATATTCATTTATTTCAATTTATACCAATTAGATTCATTGATCCAATTCTGATTTGATTTCGTCTATTCTTGTTGATCAGCTTTGTTCGTCCATTCATGCCTAACCCTGTGTTGATTTGGAACTCGTGCTTAGATCCGTAACCCATTTCATTGTCTATTCTCCCTAGCCTCGAAAGGGGAGCAATCACTCACGATTAATGTTCTTTTATTTATTAAATTTAATTTCAATTGAAACGACAATTCAAATATTGCTGTTGTTAGTTATTTACACTGTTGTTTATGTTATTATCTGTATCAGTTGACCTGTGACATCTGACACCATTATCTGTTATTTATATAATGATAATCCAGTTTGATTGTTAAATGACTGATTGTTTGATGTTGACGTTGGAAGTTAAATTGTTAATGTTGTAAGTGATAAATAATTTGAAATTGAAATTGACGTAGGATAGTTAGATCTGATATATGTGTTAATTTGATTTAAATGACATTTGCATAATATGACCCCTTAAAATGTTTAAATAAATTGACCTGTAGAAATATGGTTAATTACACCTTGAACCATTTAAATGTATGTTGTTTAAATAGATGTAGTATGAAACTGAAAAATAGATGTCAAGTGAAGAACCGTATTAATATTAGTATAATAATCTTTAATCTACATGAAATGATAGTGTAGATTCTAGAAATAATTGTATTAATTTCTACAAACAACAATGTAAATTAATACGATTATTTCGGGATTATTTGTATAATTTATTGGATTGTTATTGATGGTTTCTATTGCTTGTTTATTTACATTGACACCATCCCAGTTATCACACCGCAATTTCCCTTTGCTATGCTTTGATTTTTGAATTGAAATGGAATCGGGTTGAAATGATAAATACCCAAATTAAACTTGACTTAAGATAGAGAATTAAATAAACCCGATTGGTCAATAATTGGATTTAAAAATAAAATAAAGAATTTATTTGAATAAATAATAAGATTTGAAATGAAGTGGGAATTTGAATTTTGATGAAAGGAAAATGTTAATATTGAAATCTGAAACAAATATTAACGTAGTAATTGATGAAAGAACGTTGTTTGAAATTTAATTATTTAATAATTAAATTTGGAATTATTAATAATAAAGTTTGAAATTAGTTAATAATTAAGTTTGAAATTATTTAATAATTAAGTTTTGGAATTATTAATAATTTAATGAGATTGGATTATTTGATAATCAAATAAAAATTTGAATTCTTTGATAAGAGAAATTGAACTTCTGAATAAGTGAATTTGGACTTCGTTAATAAATGAAATTGAGTTCTTTATTAATTAAGTTTTGGAAATTTATTTAAAGTAAGTAAATAAATAAGTGAAATTGAATTTCTTTAACAAGAAATAAAATGTGATTTATTGAAATAAATATAAGACTTGAAATTTAAAGAATTTGATTCAACGAATTTAATTTAATCAAATTTGGAAGTTTGATATGATATAGGAAAACTTAAATTGATTTATTGAAATGGAAATTAAATAGAAATTGTTTTGAATGATGAATTAACTTAACGAATATTGAATGAAGTCGATCAATGAATTTAAATTCATTTGAATGTTAAATTAAATTGTTTTGAGTGATTTTCGAAGAAATTTATATACGAACTTGAATCAATATTTGAATTGTTTTAAATAAAAATTGAAATTGAGTTATAAGATTTTGAATTGGTAATTTGGAAGTTTTGAAACGTAAATTATGGAAATTGATTTTGAAAGACAAATGAAATGTTGGTTTACAAATTCTAATTGAAATTGAATTTGATTTGGTTTTAAAATTTACTAAACGACCAATCGGTGTAATAATTACGGAAGTTATTAAAGAAATCGAGATCAGTTATGGACATACTCTCTGTCTAAACCGAAAACCAACTTTAATAACTATACGCGGAGTGGAATCCATAATGAAGTGGTTGGAATGATGTACGTGATGACTGAAGAAAGAGAACGATAATGGATAGCCTTGACACTTGTGTCAAATTGGAAATGACTAAAACAGGAGCCGTGCCGGGCCAAATGGGGTTAGCCACCTCGAGCGAACACACTACTTCGTAAACTACTCATTACTTGTTATTGATTGGTGCACCCTCGATTGGGAGTGTTGTTTCGCGGTGTTGCGATCGTTGCGGCGATGCGTTTTCACCAGTCCGGATCAGGCAAACGGTAGTTTCACTACCTTGGGTATTGCCTCATGTAACGACCAGGATTTTGAACAATTTAATTTGAAAATATTTAATTAATTTTAAATATTTGAATGATGATTTAAATTGAATTTTCAATATAACTTTGAAATTGACGATCAAATTATAGAATTTAGTCTATTTAAGTTGAATAAAAATTTGAATCTTCAATTTTAAGCCGATTAAAAATATTTCAAAGGCTTGTAAAATTCATATTGATAATACTGAAGATTTTAGAAGCTTCAGAATTGAATTTGAAAGTGAATTGTTCAGTTTTGAAATTTAATCGTTCGAATCGATATTTAAAATAGCCGTCCGAGGCATAGTCTCGGAATTCGACGAAACCAGTTCCATTGGGTCCGTAACGTTGAATTATTGTCGGATTTCAAATTTCGTATTTTTTGGAGTTAATACGTGAGCACACGACGTATAAACGCATTGGAATTGAAATCAAATTCAATTTGAATTTAAAATTGTAAATTGTCAACTCAGCCATCCTACTCCTGAGCAAGCAGGCCTACTCTCTGCTAAACCACGTTCTCTCTGTTTATCGCGTACGTTTGTCTCCCCATTGCTCTACAAATCTCACGCGAGTCAAAAGAAAAGAAATGGCAGAACGAATAAATCGAACTCCACCTTCAGTCTTTTGGAATCAAAACCTTCAAACTATATGGCCGAGCTCCGTTTCTTCTTTGCGAAATCAAAAGTCGATTCCCCTCTTTCAAAAAAATGGCCGAAGCCTGTTTATATTTATGCTTCCCTCTTTCAAATCAAAAACAAACTCCCAAATCAAATTTAAATTAATGGCCGCATAAGGAATCACCATCGGCCGAAGACGAATCGATTTCAAGCCTAGCAAGGATGCTGGTTGCAATCGAGTGGAGGCGTCGTTCTCGAGCAGGGGTGAGTCGCGCTGTTGCGATTTGGGTTTGGAGGAGGTAGAGTCTTCGTACGACAAGGATGGTGTGGAGCGACCGATGCGCGAAATTCTTGGCGTGGCGACGCAGTGGCAACTGCGACTCGAGTCGCGTGGACGAAGGAGATGGCGCGGCGACATTAGGTCGTGATTCAAGCTCGGGATGAGAACCATTCTCGCATGCTGGAAAAAGATTGGGGGATCTCGATCTGAAGCTAGGGCTTGGGGAAATTAGCTAGGAGCAGTAAGGTATAATTTTTGTTAATTTAAAAATGATAGATATGTAATTTATAAAATAGGAAAGTATATGTATAGGAAAAAAAAAACAGTTGGGTTGAAACTGTAAAGAAAAGATTTTATACAGTAAGGAAAAATATGGGATTATGAGATTTACCAAAAATTGTTTCCAGTAAATTTAAATTTGAAAATAAAAAGTACAGAAAAACAGTGTGGAAGATAAAAATGTAAATATAGATATACATACATATTTCTAATTTAAATGGTTGATAGGTTTGATAAGCTTATTTAGTTTGTTTAGTTAAAAATAATTTACTTGTGGAAATTTAGTTTAAAATTAAAAAGAAGTTATTTTAAAGTTTAGTTAAACAAATTTATTAAAAGAAATTGATTTAAAGATATTAATTTAAAGTAGAATAATTAGATAAAATAAATTTAGTTTTATAATTAAATTGTAATTGAATAAATTTATTTAAGTAATTTTTGTTTAAAATTTAATTCTTCGATTTGATAAATTTATTCAAAGAAATTGATATAAGGATATTAATTTAAAGTTATAAATAAAATACTAGTTGAATTAAAATTTTAGTTTCAAATGGAGAAAATTTATAAAAGAAAAAATATTATTTATAGCAAAATTAATAGTTAAAACCAAAATCTATTAGTTGATTTAATTTATGAAAAGGAAATTTAATTTAAATTGGAAATTTCTAGTTAAAATTATTTTAAAAGTAAAATAATTAGTTAAAATAAATTATTAAATAAGAAACTGGTTTAAATAAAACTATCAGTTAATTTAAACTATTAAAGGAGAAAACCGATGAATTAAAATAATCAAATGAAAATTTATTATTCGATTATTTCGAATATTAATAAATTGTGTAAATATTTATACAAGGTATAAATGAAGAAAACAAGTCGAATTGGGAGTGGATTGCAAACGGGAATAAAGGTGAGAACTTCTCACTCAAAAGGAATTTTATTGTTTATTTAAATTTTAAATAGTTAGATTTAAAATTTGCTTGACTGTGTTGATTGAATAATTGAATGATGATTGTTATATATATATATATATATTGGATGTGAATAGACCCTATACGCCGTTAGTAAGCGGAGGTTATTTATTACACACATATACCGCGATATTCCACCTCGAAGTGGAATTGGTATTATATATTATATATAGCAATATATATATATTGGCATATGCATATATTGCAGTTGATTGATTTTCCGCATTTTCTTTTAGCGGATGAGACCCTATACGCCGTTAGTAAGCGGATATATATTTATAAAATCCCATATACCGCGATATTCCGTCTTGAAACGGAATGGTATTGTGCTAATGTCTGTGGATGCAGGGAAACAGGTTGGAGGGATCCAACTGGATTCCTCACAAATATTTATTTGATTTCATATATTATGATATTTGATTGTTATCATGGATGGTATATGATGTTTGAAAGTTGTGATTGAGTATTGATGTGTTGCATCATCGGATCCAATTTTGAAGTTTAAAAATAACGATTTTGATTTCTAACGTGATTTTTGGAAATATACGTTTATAAAATATTTTTGGAATTGATTCATCTTAAATAAATAAACGTTATAATTTTAATATTATGAAAATTATGATTTTTGAGAAATACAGTTAAAAGTTGATTTTTGAAAATATGGATTAGTGATTTTATAAAATAGTTTGAACTGGGAATTCTGAATTTATTATAAGAAGTTTAAAGATAGGATTTATAAAATTTTTATTTTATAAATCAGAATGATGAAATTATAAAAGAATTTAAAGATGTTTAAAGTAATAATATAAATGGATTTATATTAAAAGATTTATAAATTGATATTTATAAATTTAGAATATCTTAAATTATAAAACGAGCTTTTATAAATGATAGGATGATTTGTAAATGGATTTCATAAAGGAATGAAATCTATAGAATTTATGAAATTTGATTATTTTATAAATTAAAATGATGAAATTATAAGGAGCTGAAAGACGTTTTAAAATAGTAATATAAATTGTTTTATATTAAAAGATTTATAAATTGATATTTATAAATTAAAAATATTGGAATTATAAAATGAGCTTTTATAAGTATTAGAAAGAATTGTGAATGAATTTCACTAATGAATGAAATTTATAGAATTATAACGGTGAAGTTATAAATAGAATTTTATAAATAAAAATTTATAAAGTTATTTAGGAAATAGATGTGGATAAATAAATGAATCTTAGAAGTTATAAGATTTATAGATTTGGGAAGTTTGAAGGAATGATTTTGTAAATAAATAAATTATAAGTATTTGACTTATAATATGAATTTTAGTATATCATTAAGATATGAAATTGAATAGATTTATAAAGGAAATTTATAAAAGGAAATTGTTATAAAATAAATAGAAATAGAATTTATAAACATTGTTTTATAAATCCGCAACGACTTATTTTGATAAGGAATTGTTGTAATTTATTTATGGAGTTATATTCATGTTTTAGACAGTGAATAATTCTTTAAAATAAAATGAATAGAAGTGATGAAATTTATTAACAAGTGTATTCACGTTTTTGAATAGTGAATATTATGTTAAAGAAATTATTTTAGATGGGATGTTTTAAATAGAATTAAAACGATCTAAAGATGTTTTAAACTGTATTGAGATTCGAAACCATAGATTTCAACATTTATTGTTGAAATAGACGTTTTCGAGAAATAAAAGGAAATGGTGGACTATAACACTGTTGTTATAGTAAATGATTTCCGAAAGGAAATGTTTTGCATAGTATTGGGATTTATATATCTATTTTAATTTTGAATCCCTATACTAGTGATTTTGGGTTGTCGTAACGATGTTTTACGCAACATTCGTTTTGGCCCAAATAAATATGGTTAAGTGAATGATTTCCTTAAAGAATGAAATATATACTTAATTTCGATTAGAGTATATTAAATATTTTCTAAGCGTAGAAAATAAAAAGGGCTTGTGAATTACTTATAGATAAATAAGTATGGAAATGTTTTTCCAATATTAAGTGAATATTTTGAATTTATCTTTTTGAGGATAAATTGAAAATGAATATTTGAAAACGAATGGAAATCGTATATTCATAAATATTTTGGAATGTAAATTCAATATAGAATTTATAAATGAAATTGGGAAATTAGATTTAAAAATAAATATTGATTTATTTTTAAAGTATGGAAATTATGTTTATATCTTGTAAAGATATTTTTGTGAAATAAATAATTTGGAAAATTATTTGGGATCTGGTGATGATTGTGCATATCTATTGATAGTTCAATAACCGACTATCAATATTTACCTTTAAATAGGTATTTATTATGAATTGCTTGAATTTGAATGCCACACTTATTTTTTTAAAAATAAGCGCTCACTATTCGGGTTAACCGGGAAAGGACCTTGGGGTCGTATAACCCATCCCGAATATGTGATACGTCGTGATAAATTGCATTCGAAGATCGGTGTTGAAGACCGGATATTTTCGAAAACGAAAGGGTTTCTTGTTGATTGTCTCTGCACTGGCTGATCCCTGGTATTGAGATCTCCATAAGTGATGGGAAATCCGAACGTGATTAGAAATTATTCGGATTGCAAGGACTTCTTTGTAAGTGCCTTCGGTTCTGTTCGAGCCCGGAACAGACTTATATGGATTGTGTGTCTGACATTACAAGTTGAGATGTAAAGCCGATTTCTTTCAAATATATTTCTGTGGTGGCGGAGAATTTATTCTTTTAGCTTAACACCCTTCTCTGAGACGTACGAGCTCAGAGGTTATATAGTTGAAGTTATCAGCGATATATTCCCAATTTGGTAATGTGACATGCTGAGTGTTGCTGTAAATGATCATTGTGTTGATTATTGTGATAGGATCGTTTATTTGATCGTCTATCTTGGTGATCATTGTGTTGATCATTTGTTGACCCAAAGCATGGCTTTTGTATAAAGTATGTTTTTGTGGACGTGACTTCGTCGAACCTCACACCCCGGAAATGGTCAAAACAGGAAAGAAGCAGCAAGGTTATGAGGGGTAGCACCCTTTAGGGTATGTACATTTCCTTCTGGATAGAGGTGGTATCATGGTATGGAGCCCAGATATTTAACCTATGTGGTTACTACGAATTTATTACTTTGTGGTTGTTGGTTTTCGGGATCCCGTGAGAAAGGTCGTTTACGATCGGGGAATGGCGTGCTCGTGTCAGTAGTTACCCAGTTAGGGGTAACCCGGCCTTGTGTTGGTAGAGTTCCGGTTTGGTTCTCGGGGATGTCTTTCCAGAGGCATTCTCATGTGGCAATGGGAAGTTCCTTGGCCTGACCATTTGTTGGAAATCCAAAGAAACAATACGAAACTTGTACGGTTTTAGTTGTATAACCTGCTATGGAATGTGGCGGTAACCTGCTATTGAACATAGTTAGCTATAGTAGGCATACGATAATGGTCGTATGTTGGCTAAGATTTATATTCTACTTTCGAAATGAATTTTTCTCTACACTATGCACTAGTAATAATATCAAATGTCTTTTTAAATGCGTATCAAGCATGTTTGACTATCATAAGGAGAAATCTCCTCCGATTCTGCGTTTGCATGTGTGTGTGTGCGGGAGGCCTTATGGTAGTCTCATTTTTAAAAGCATTGCGAATTGAAATAAAAATATTCCTCTATTTTGATTTTAAAGATAAATAAACTGTTTTGAGTTCTCACACCAGTCACATGACTGACTCGGAGTTTATTGTTTTCCTTCCTAAACTCTGGGTGCCCACCAATTTCCACACGGGCAGTCAAGAGTTAGGTTTATCAGGATATTCTGGAGTTGCTGGAAGCAAGCTGGATGGCATGGCGTATTACTTATATAGTATTTCTTTTTCCGCTACACTGTTTGTTGTTGTATGTTGTTGTACACTCTGATGTAATGAAATGTAATGTATAAAATGTAATAACTGATATAGTTCTTTGTTTTGAAGATTATTCATTTATTATTATATGTTGTTCCGCTGCGAATTGTGAGATTCTGTTATTGTTCTGTTGTTTCCTTTCTTTCCCGTTCTATTTTAAAATTCTCTAATTTCTTTTTCTTTTCTTTCTATTTTAAAATTTTCTAATTTCTTTTCTCTCTATTTTTCTATCTTCTCTCTTCTTCTCTTCTTTTCTTTCCTTTTCTTTTCTTAAATTCTTTTTTTTAAACCCATAACTATTCGGTTTTTCGGCAACGAAAAATCGAAACGTTACAATTTGGTATCAGAGCTTATGGTTAAGCGACAACCATGGTTCTGTTGGGTATTACTCGTTAGAGATAGAGTCAGCAGTACTCTAGAATGAGTTTGAGTGTAATAATAGCTATGAGCGCGTATTTGTTAGTGAATATAAAATTGTTTTTGAATCGGGTAAATGAGATAATTTTGCCCAAAACTATTTTTGTATAGAAAAGAAATGATTTTCTATGAATTATTATAGTATATAGTTGCATGATTGTTAAGAAGTGATGATATTGAATTATTATCATTAGTATATGGAATTAAATAAAATAAAATAGATTGGATTCAAGTAAATTAACTTGATAATTTATTCATTTGTGAAATAATTTCAAATGGAATGAATTGAATATTAATATGAATTAGCAAATGAAAGTAAATCGATGAATTCAATATTTAGAATTGAGAAGTAAATTCGAATGGAATTTCAAATTGTGAATTGAATTCAAATGGAATTGAAATTGTGAATTGAATTGAAATGCGAAATTGAATAAAAATGAATATATAACTTCAATAGTGAAGTTAAAATATATAAGAAACATATATCGAAATTTTGCAATAGAATTGGCAAATTGGTTTGAATATTGTATTTGGATTTGGATGCTACTACTAGCAGGTTATACAGGTGTATAATGGGATTGAGATTTTGATTTCAAAGATTAAAATTGAATTGCTCGACAGAAAGGTACGTATTTGAATTTCAGTATGAGATTTGATGACTTTCTTCTCTAGCCACTTGGCTTTTCTCTTTTCTTTTTGATTCTGAGGGGCCGTGGTGCCATTTTGTAGTCGTACCGAGCTAGCCGCGCAAAGGAGACGCTGGCGAAATTTTTCGAAAATTTAGGGTGTTAGAAAAATTTTGAGAAATTTTGGAAGTTTGAAATTTGAATTTGAATTTAAATTTGAATTGTTAGGAAAACAATATTGTTTGAAACCTATAATAGAAGTTAAAAAGCTAGTTGAAAAGACAGTGAATCTCTAGTAAAAAGATTTGTTTTAGTAAGTTGATAAAACTATTGAATTGTGAAAAAATGATAGACGGGATAAGGACATTCTTCTTAACTTGTAATTTCGGGACGAAATTCTTTTAAGGGGGAAAGATTGTAACGACCAGGATTTTGAACAATTTAATTTGAAAATATTTAATTAATTTTAAATATTTGAATGATGATTTAAATTGAATTTTCAATATAACTTTGAAATTGACGATCAAATTATAGAATTTAGTCTATTTAAGTTGAATAAAAATTTGAATCTTCAATTTTAAGCCGATTAAAAATATTTCAAAGGCTTGTAAAATTCATATTGATAATACTGAAGATTTTAGAAGCTTCAGAATTGAATTTGAAAGTGAATTGTTCAGTTTTGAAATTTAATCGTTCGAATCGATATTTAAAATAGCCGTCCGAGGCATAGTCTCGGAATTCGACGAAACCAGTTCCATTGGGTCCGTAACGTTGAATTATTGTCGGATTTCAAATTTCGTATTTTTTGGAGTTAATACGTGAGCACACGACGTATAAACGCATTGGAATTGAAATCAAATTCAATTTGAATTTAAAATTGTAAATTGTCAACTCAGCCATCCTACTCCTGAGCAAGCAGGCCTACTCTCTGCTAAACCACGTTCTCTCTGTTTATCGCGTATGTTTGTCTCCCCATTGCTCTACAAATCTCACGCGAGTCAAAAGAAAAGAAATGGCAGAACGAATAAATCGAACTCCACCTTCAGTCTTTTGGAATCAAAACCTTCAAACTATATGGCCGAGCTCCGTTTCTTCTTTGCGAAATCAAAAGTCGATTCCCCTCTTTCAAAAAAATGGCCGAAGCCTGTTTAAATTTATGCTTCCCTCTTTCAAATCAAAAACAAACTCCCAAATCAAATTTAAATTAATGGCCGCATAAGGAATCACCATCGGCCGAAGACGAATCGATTTCAAGCCTAGCAAGGATGCTGGTTGCAATCGAGTGGAGGCGTCGTTCTCGAGCAGGGGTGAGTCGCGCTGTTGCGATTTGGGTTTGGAGGAGGTAGAGTCTTCGTACGACAAGGATGGTGTGGAGCGACCGATGCGCGAAATTCTTGGCGTGTCGATGCAGTGGCAACTGCGACTCGAGTCGCGTGGACGAAGGAGATGGCGCGGCGACATTAGGTCGTGATTCAAGCTCGGGATGAGAACCATTCTCGCATGCTGGAAAAAGATTGGGGGATCTCGATCTGAAGCTAGGGCTTGGGGAAATTAGCTAGGAGCAGTAAGGTATAATTTTTGTTAATTTAAAAATGATAGATATGTAATTTATAAAACAGGAAAGTATATGTATAGGAAAAAAAAATAAACAGTTGGGTTGAAACTGTAAAGAAAAGATTTTATACAGTAAGGAAAAATATGGGATTATGAGATTTACCAAAAATTGTTTCCAGTAAATTTAAATTTGAAAATAAAAAGTACAGAAAAACAGTGAGGAAGATAAAAATGTAAATATAGATATACATACATATTTCTAATTTAAATGGTTGATAGGTTCGATAAGCTTATTTAGTTTGTTTAGTTAAAAATAATTTACTTGTGGAAATTTAGTTTAAAATTAAAAAGAAGTTATTTTAAAGTTTAGTTAAACAAATTTATTAAAAGAAATTGATTTAAAGATATTAATTTAAAGTAGAATAATTAGATAAAATAAATTTAGTTTTATAATTAAATTGTAATTGAATAAATTTATTTAAGTAATTTTTGTTTAAAATTTAATTCTTCGATTTGATAAATTTATTCAAAGAAATTGATATAAGGATATTAATTTAAAGTTATAAATAAAATACTAGTTGAATTAAAATTTTAGTTTCAAATGGAGAAAATTTATAAAAGAAAAAAAATTATTTATAGCAAAATTAATAGTTAAAACCAAAATCTATTAGTTGATTTAATTTATGAAAAGGAAATTTAATTTAAATTGGAAATTTCTAGTTAAAATTATTTTAAAAGTAAAATAATTAGTTAAAATAAATTATTAAATAAGAAACTGGTTTAAATAAAACTATCAGTTAATTTAAACTATTAAAGGAGAAAACCGATGAATTAAAATAATCAAATGAAAATTTATTATTCGATTATTTCGAATATTAATAAATTGTGTAAATATTTATACAAGGTATAAATGAAGAAAACAAGTCGAATTGGGAGTGGATTGCAAACGGGAATAAAGGTGAGAACTTCTCACTCAAAAGGAATTTTATTGTTTATTTAAATTTTAAATAGTTAGATTTAAAATTTGCTTGACTGTGTTGATTGAATAATTGAATGATGATTGTTATATATATATATATATTGGATGTGAATAGACCCTATACGCCGTTAGTAAGCGGAGGTTATTTATTACACACATATACCGCGATATTCCACCTCGAAGTGGAATTGGTATTATATATTATATATAGCAATATATATATATTGGCATATGTATATATTGCAGTTGATTGATTTCCCGCATTTTCTTTTAGCGGATGAGACCCTATACGCCGTTAGTAAGCGGATATATATTTATAAAATCCCATATACCGCGATATTCCGTCTTGAAACGGAATGGTATTGTGCTAATGTCTGTGGATGCAGGGAAACAGGTTGGAGGGATCCAACTGGATTCCTCACAAATATTTATTTGATTTCATATATTGTGATATTTGATTGTTATCATGGATGGTATATGATGTTTGAAAGTTGTGATTGACTATTGATGTGTTGCATCATCGGATCCAATTTTGAAGTTTAAAAATAACGATTTTGATTTCTAAAGTGATTTTTGGAAATATACGTTTATAAAATATTTTTGGAATTGATTCATCTTAAATAAATAAACGTTATAATTTTAATATTATGAAAATTATGATTTTTGAGAAATACAGTTAAAAGTTGATTTTTGAAAATATGGATTAGTGATTTTATAAAATAGTTTGAACTGGGAATTCTGAATTTATTATAAGAAGTTTAAAGATAGGATTTATAAAATTTTTATTTTATAAATCAGAATGATGAAATTATAAAAGAATTTAAAGATGTTTAAAGTAATAATATAAATGGATTTATATTAAAAGATTTATAAATTGATATTTATAAATTTAGAATATCTTAAATTATAAAACGAGCTTTTATAAATGATAGGATGATTTGTAAATGGATTTCATAAAGGAATGAAATCTATAGAATTTATGAAATTTGATTATTTTATAAATTAAAATGATGAAATTATAAGGAGCTGAAAGACGTTTTAAAATAGTAATATAAATTGTTTTATATTAAAAGATTTATAAATTGATATTTATAAATTAAAAATATTGGAATTATAAAATGAGCTTTTATAAGTATTAGAAAGAATTGTGAATGAATTTCACTAATGAATGAAATTTATAGAATTATAACGGTGAAGTTATAAATAGAATTTTATAAATAAAAATTTATAAAGTTATTTAGGAAATAGATGTGGATAAATAAATGAATCTTAGAAGTTATAAGATTTATAGATTTGGGAAGTTTGAAGGAATGATTTTGTAAATAAATAAATTATAAGTATTTGACTTATAATATGAATTTTAGTATATCATTAAGATATGAAATTGAATAGATTTATAAAGGAAATTTATAAAAGGAAATTGTTATAAAATAAATAGAAATAGAATTTATAAACATTGTTTTATAAATCCGCAACGACTTATTTTGATAAGGAATTGTTGTAATTTATTTATGGAGTTATATTCATGTTTTAGACAGTGAATAATTCTTTAAAATAAAATGAATAGAAGTGATGAAATTTATTAACAAGTGTATTCACGTTTTTGAATAGTGAATATTATGTTAAAGAAATTATTTTAGATGGGATGTTTTAAATAGAATTAAAACGATCTAAAGATGTTTTAAACTGTATTGAGATTCGAAACCATAGATTTCAACATTTATTGTTGAAATAGACGTTTTCGAGAAATAAAAGGAAATGGTGGACTATAACACTGTTGTTATAGTAAATGATTTCCGAAAGGAAATGTTTTGCATAGTATTGGGATTTATATATCTATTTTAATTTCGAATCCCTATACTAGTGATTTTGGGTTGTCGTAACGATGTTTTACGCAACATTCGTTTTGGCCCAAATAAATATGGTTAAGTGAATGATTTCCTTAAAGAATGAAATATATACTTAATTTCGATTAGAGTATATTAAATATTTTCTAAGCGTAGAAAATAAAAAGGGCTTGTGAATTACTTATAGATAAATAAGTATGGAAATGTTTTTCCAATATTAAGTGAATATTTTGAATTTATCTTTTTGAGGATAAATTGAAAATGAATATTTGAAAACGAATGGAAATCGTATATTCATAAATATTTTGGAATGTAAATTCAATATAGAATTTATAAATGAAATTGGGAAATTAGATTTAAAAATAAATATTGATTTATTTTTAAAGTATGGAAATTATGTTTATATCTTGTAAAGATATTTTTGTGAAATAAATAATTTGGAAAATTATTTGGGATCTGGTGATGATTGTGCATATCTATTGATAGTTCAATAACCGACTATCAATATTTACCTTTAAATAGGTATTTATTATGAATTGCTTGAATTTGAATGCCACACTTATTTTTTTAAAAATAAGCGCTCACTATTCGGGTTAACCGGGAAAGGACCTTGGGGTCGTATAACCCATCCCGAATATGTGATACGTCGTGATAAATTGCATTCGAAGATCGGTGTTGAAGACCGGATATTTTCGAAAACGAAAGGGTTTCTTGTTGATTGTCTCTGCACTGGCTGATCCCTGGTATTGAGATCTCCATAAGTGATGGGAAATCCGAACGTGATTAGAAATTATTCGGATTGCAAGGACTTCTTTGTAAGTGCCTTCGGTTCTGTTCGAGCCCGGAACAGACTTATATGGATTGTGTGTCTGACATTACAAGTTGAGATGTAAAGCCGATTTCTTTCAAATATATTTCTGTGGTGGCGGAGAATTTATTCTTTTAGCTTAACACCCTTCTCTGAGACGTACGAGCTCAGAGGTTATATAGTTGAAGTTATCAGCGATATATTCCCAATTTGGTAATGTGACATGCTGAGTGTTGCTGTAAATGATCATTGTGTTGATTATTGTGATAGGATCGTTTATTTGATCGTCTATCTTGGTGATCATTGTGTTGATCATTTGTTGACCCAAAGCATGGCTTTTGTATAAAGTATGTTTTTGTGGACGTGACTTCGTCGAACCTCACACCCCGGAAATGGTCAAAAGAGGAAAGAAGCAGCAAGGTTATGAGGGGTAGCACCCTTTAGGGTATGTACATTTCCTTCTGGATAGAGGTGGTATCATGGTATGGAGCCCAGATATTTAACCTATGTGGTTACTACGAATTTATTACTTTGTGGTTGTTGGTTTTCGGGATCCCGTGAGAAAGGTCGTTTACGATCGGGGAATGGCGTGCTCGTGTCAGTAGTTACCCAGTTAGGGGTAACCCGGCCTTGTGTTGGTAGAGTTCCGGTTTGGTTCTCGAGGATGTCTTTCCAGAGGCATTCTCATGTGGCAATGGGAAGTTCCTTGGCCTGACCATTTGTTGGAAATCCAAAGAAACAATACGAAACTTGTACGGTTTTAGTTGTATAACCTGCTATGGAATGTGGCGGTAACCTGCTATTGAACATAGTTAGCTATAGTAGGCATACGATAATGGTCGTATGTTGGCTAAGATTTATATTCTACTTTCGAAATGAATTTTTCTCTACACTATGCACTAGTAATAATATCAAATGTCTTTTTAAATGCGTATCAAGCATGTTTGACTATCATAAGGAGAAATCTCCTCCGATTCTGCGTTTGCATGTGTGTGTGTGCGGGAGGCCTTATGGTAGTCTCATTTTTAAAAGCATTGCGAATTGAAATAAAAATATTCCTCTATTTTGATTTTAAAGATAAATAAACTGTTTTGAGTTCTCACACCAGTCACATGACTGACTCGGAGTTTATTGTTTTCCTTCCTAAACTCTGGGTGCCCACCAATTTCCACACGGGCAGTCAAGAGTTAGGTTTATCAGGATATTCTGGAGTTGCTGGAAGCAAGCTGGATGGCATGGCGTATTACTTATATAGTATTTCTTTTTCCGCTACACTGTTTGTTGTTGTATGTTGTTGTACACTCTGATGTAATGAAATGTAATGTATAAAATGTAATAACTGATATAGTTCTTTGTTTTGAAGATTATTCATTTATTATTATATGTTGTTCCGCTGCGAATTGTGAGATTCTGTTATTGTTCTGTTGTTTCCTTTCTTTCCCGTTCTATTTTAAAATTCTCTAATTTCTTTTTCTTTTCTTTCTATTTTAAAATTTTCTAATTTCTTTTCTCTCTATTTTTCTATCTTCTCTCTTCTTCTCTTCTTTTCTTTCCTTTTCTTTTCTTAAATTCTTTTTTTTAAACCCATAACTATTCGGTTTTTCGGCAACGAAAAATCGAAACGTTACACCTCATGTGCCTTGTCATACTAGTATTCCTATATATGCGACCACTATGAATTTGTTTTGTGTTATACCTATGGAGTACTCCCTGATATCCCACCAGTTTACAGTGGAGTTTACAGTGCTGTATAGACTATAACGCTTATATAAAAATGTGTTAAGGGGGATAATGGTAACGCCTTAACACCATTTTGATACTTTATATTACTGATAGGCATTATCTATTTATCGTATATTACTATATAGTAGATAGTTTAACGGATCCTTAGAGGATGGTTATTCCAACGTCCTTTGAGTTACTTGTATTTCAATTGTTATTTCACTTGAGTTGGATTTATTAATATAAGAATGTTAATCCTGACTCGAGTGTTTTGTATTTGCTTTACGCTTAGGTCAGACTGAGTGTACCAGCATTCGAGACTCACCTTTGGAGTTAGAGCTTCGCTTGGAGATCCAGCTATTTATCCATCTTTCAGATATTCAGTTGATTCTAGAGATGTTTTCCGATATTGTATTCGACTATTGTATTCAAGACTTCTGTTGTAACCTATTTAACTCTGTTATATATATAGTAGCTTCATGAACTACTATCTTTGTTTCCGCTACATTTATTACTCTGTGTTTGTGATCTGTGATTATTTATTTACTGTATATCTGAGTTTTGCCAAATTAAAATTAACAATTCGGTATTTTGAATTATTCATGTCCGACATGTGCGGATGCGAATGGTCCAAAATAGCGAATTGTTACACTTACTTGTATCTTGGTTTTAGTAAGAAGAAAAATTCTATATCTCTATCCACAACAGAGGTAGAATATATATCAGCAGCATTAACCTATTCACAAGTTATCTATATGCAACAAACTCTAAGAGATTTCGGTTTAAATTTAAAACAACCACTAATGTATTGTTATAGTACTAGTGTAATAAATCTATAAGAAAATCAAATACATCATGTTAGGACAAAACATATTGATATAAGACACTATTTACTAAGAGATAACGTAAATAAAGAAATTATAACGCTAGAATTATAAATATAGAAAATCAAATAGTTGATATTTTAACAAAACCATTAGCACAAAATACTTTTATTAAATTAAGAATATAGCTTGGAAATAGAAATTTAGAAATAATAACTTTATTATTTAAAAATAAAGAAAATGAAAAACCAAAACTTCCTGTATATGTCGGCATATCTTGGTAGCCTATGTCGACATATCTTGGTAGCCTATCGACATACCTAACTGTTTTCAGAATAACTGCTTTTCCCTCCTTTAAAAATTTAAAATCTAATTATATAACCACTAAATTTAGACTCCAATCCCATTTTATCATCTTCCTCCTTTTGAACGCTCAAAATAAAATAATAAAAATTGATTCGTCCAATAACAAATGCCCTAGAGAAGAATCTAGCACTTCACTTGACTTCGCATTCTCCAAACTCTTCAAAATTGAAGAAGAATTAAAGCATGTTTTCACCACGCTTACTATAATGGGAGTCTTGCAAATTCATTTCAATAATGAGTAAGAAAAGAAAGGGTGAATATTAAGGAATCTACAAAAGCATGCATTGGATAATGAAGTAAGGCCAATCATCTTCATAGAGGACTCTCATGTGAGTCTTGGAATTCATTATCCTCTGATTCAAGATGATGAAGAGAAAGATTAAGAAGAGGATGTGATGATAATAATGATAAAGACCAAGATGGAGTTCGTTGCATATAAGAGGTACAATACGATGCTTATGGTAATTTGGTAGAATAGAAAGGGAATATCTGTCTTCACTATCCAAATTTCTCTATCCATAAGTCTCCTATAATAAAATCAAAACAACTAAAATTGTAAAAATAATGAATGGTTTGGGTTTGTATTCATTTTAGTCTTGATGTTTATTTAGTTTTTTAGGGTTTTTTAAGTTTGATTGTATAATCTGGTTTGCATTTGAACTTATATAAGTGGTGTGTTTAAATGTTTGACTTGGATTAATAACATAGTTTGGTTTGATAAAAGTAAATAATATGTTTAGAAAGTATGGTAAAAATATATGTGTTTATAATTATATATATTTAATTATAATATTGTTTTGTATTTAGTATTGATTTTTATACCGTCAACAATTTTCGCATTTAATAGTATTTAATATATGTCGCATTTAAGAGGAGGTTATCTTTCTTTACCCTTTTTTGTTGATGACAAAAGGGGAGTGAAATATAAAATAATAAAATATATTCATATATTAAGGGGGTTTATACAAATATGGGGAGTTGCATTATATTTTGTAATAAATATATTTACATGGTTGTCATAAAAAAAAGGAGATTGTTAATCTCAAAATATTTATTTGGATGACAATAACCATATAAATATAGGTACTGATATTTTTTCATATAGTATAGAGTAATTTGTAGGACACAAGTTTATACAAGTACAGGATAATCGAGTTTGAAGATTGATCGATAAAAAAATACAGATCAAGGTTCAGAGATGATTAAGATATTTGAAGACTCGTGAGTTTAGCGACAAAGTCATGAAGAGTTCAAGACTATAGTATATAGCTAATAGACAATAGATTAACTTTTTAAAGTCCTTGAATAACGACTTTTTTTCTTTGAATGCGCTCTTATCAAAATATTTATTTTATTATCTAAAAATTTATTTTAGTTTTAAAATATATTTTTTATAATAAAAAATTAGATGAGAAAGTATTTAAAAACTACATTTAAATGTTTTACAAATTACTAGTATTTTATAAACACTTTAATTTGATTATTATTTTTCAAAATTAATAAGGGTATGTCGATATAGGCTACATATCGACATATGTACCGTTAAAGTGGTCCCTTTTGAATTTTGATTAGTCAAGATTTTTGGTTATATCTCTTCGCGAATAGATACGTCCCTTTATACACTATATAAAGGGAACTGGAAAACAAATTTTAAGAACTACTTTCTCTACTTTCGTCTTACTCTAAATTCTCATTATATATTTAAAAAATTCCACTTTATGTACTCTTCAAATTTATTCAAATTGAGACTCTACTTTACTACGTTCATTCTCTACAATTTGCTCGCTTATTTGAAAGTATTCTCTCATCAATTCAAAGATCAAAGTGTTATCAAAATGGCTATAGCATATTCTTTATCCAACGTACAACTAATTATATGTGGAATCAACAACTATATACTATTATTTGTTTGGGCCTTCTTATTGCCCGTTCAAATCAAGTGAGTGTGCTTGTTGCCTGTTCAAATCAAGTGGGTATACCTATTGCACGTTTAAATCAAGTGAGTGATCTTGTTGCCCGATTAAACCAAGAGAGTCTACCCAAACTCAGAAAATCAAAAGGGTGTACATCGTTGTCTTGAAATCAAGACTGTATTCTGTTCTTGCTACCTATTTAAATTAAGCATTGGAAAGGAAATCTATACATACACTGTATAGGACTGGCCATAGGATTGGTTAATCCAAACTAGTATAAAACTCTTACTGTCATCTCTCTTACTTTTACTACATTTATATATATCCACGACTACTTGTTAATATATGTGTATGTGTGTGTTGATTTTCTGTATATTTTAATTTTGACCTTGAAATAGTTTTGAAATTTTCCATATAAGTTATAAAACACTATTTGTCCCCCTGTAGTGTTAAAGTAGCTTTAAGATTCATTCAAATTAGTACTACACTGTTTCCAACAGTACATAGATACCATACTAAAAAGGTTTGGTGTGGAGAATCCTAAACATGGAAATGTTTTGATGAAATTTTGGAGTCGACCTTTCTAAGAAGGATAATCCTCAAACTGAAGCGGAGAAAGTCTGTTATAGTGGATACCATATACTTCGATAATCAATTCCATAATGTACACTGTACAACTTACTAGACTAGACATGGCATATGCATTAGGATGATTAAGTCTACAAGTATAATCTCGGATAAAAAGATTGGACTGGTAGAAAATGTACTAAAGTATTTAGGAAATACTAGTGATTTATTCCTTATATATAGAAATAGAGACCTCTTTATGAAGGGGTATACAATGTCTAGCTTTCAAATTGATATCGATGATAATAAATCAGTGTCGGGTTACGTCTTTACTATAAACGATGGGGCCTTTAGTTAGAGTAGTTCCAAACAGGAGACAATAGTCGATTTCATAATAGAGGTCGAGCACATTGCCCTCAATGAAGATGTTAAGGAAACACTTTGGATCTGATAATTTATTAGTGAGCTAGGGGTTATTCTCAGCATGAAGAATCTGATAATATTGTTTTGCAACAACAATGTGATGACATAGATCGCAAAGGAGCCTAGAGTACACAAAAAATCATGATACATTCTTCAAAAGCTCGATATAATTAGAGAATTTGTTGAGAAGAAAGAGGTCGTAATTCAAAGAGTAGATATGGGTAGATCCATTAATGAAGGGATTAGCTTTATTAGCACTCGTCAAATTGAATAAAGGAATGGGAATAAGATTCTATAATTGGCCCCAAGTGCAAGTGTTATATTAATATAGGAAGGAGTGTTAGTCCTTGAGATGAAGGTTTTGATGACAACAACCTTAGGACTTGTTATAAAATATAAATACTAGCATTATAGTTTAGATATATATGTATATGCAGGATATAACCATGAAGGTGCAAAGAATGAAGACTGTACAATATAGAGATTCAAGGTTAAAGATATCAAGATTGAAGACCTCATGAGTATCGAGATATCAAGAGTTCAAGATTTCAAGAATACAAGATAAGTATTGAGTCTAGAATAACGTTAAAACTTCTTGAAAGCATTTACATCTTTATTCAAAATTTATTCATGGAATGGAATCCACATCGAGCCTGTTAAAGGGATGGAATCCTAATGGGATGGAACCCACGACAATATCTAGTGGAACTTATAGTGGTCCTATTTTGATATCCACTAATTTTATGAAAATGATTTTCAAAAATATATCTCTTGTTTTAAATGTTTCAAAGCCTTCTTTTCAAAAAGACATCTCTCTTGTTTGAAATGTTTTAGCCTCAAAATTATCTTTATCATTTTTAGTATTTTGATTTCAAAATTGTCCTTGATTTTAAACTATCTCTTGTTTTAAATATTTAGCTTTAAAATATTTATATACTCAGATTTTAAATCACTTTATAGATTAAGATTATAAATTAAAAATTACTTTTATACGTTTAAACTATATTCAAATATATTTACAAAGTTTAGAAATTGTTTTAACAAATTATAGAAACCAATTTTAATAAGAAAATCAAAATCACCAATTATGCCTAGAGTATGTCGACACCCTTCAACCCCCCATGTCGACATGGTGCCCGTTAAATTCAAAATTTGAATTTTCAAAAGAAGTATCTATTCGTCATATCGTTTCACGAATAGATATGGCTGTTAATCTTCAATAAATACCAGTAGTTCTAAATTAATTTTTAATCAGATTTCACTTGTTTTCCTTCCTCTTCATCTTCCACATTAATTCTTAAGAATCTTAAACTATACTTTACCGAAATACCAAGTGAATCAAACTTGATTGTCTCTTGTTTGGCTCTCTGCCACTCTCTCCATAAGATCTCAGTGCTATTCAGAGTTATAGGATCTTTTGTAAATTAAACTGTTGAGTAAAAGGTACGGTTGAGCCTTGAAATAAATCCGGTGTGATTGTAGCTCCGAAAATCAATTAGGTAACCTTGTAGCCTGGTTAAATCAAGAGAGTTGCCCAGAATTCGAATACATGATGGTCTATCTCGTAACCTTGATACCGAGGGTATAATCTGGGCGATTATTCTAGAAAGAAATCCATGTGCTTGTACGGGACTGGATGTAAGGTAACTGCGAACCAGTATAAATCCTAGTGTGTTCTTTCCTTTACTGCTTTTATTTAGTATTTGCATCCGTGTTTGATTCTTTGATTATATCTATGTCTGTAAATTGCTTTTATTGGTGATTAAATTACACGAGTTTCAAAAAGATCTAGAAAATCCATAAAACACTATTCACCTCCCTCTAGTGTTAATCCAGCCTTAAGATCCGCAATCCGCATTTCTCATATTTGGTATCAAAGCATTTGTTTTCAAAGTTTTCATACTATGAATTTTGAAAAGTTTTAAAAATGGCAACCAACACTGGCTCTTTTAACACCATCACTTGTTCATTTGTAGAGGGTCAGTCTACTGCTAGACCACCACTTTTTAATGGTAGCAACTATACACATTGGGCTTGTAGAATGAAAATATATTTACAGTCAATAAGATTAGACACTTTGAATATCATACAAACTGAATATTGTGAACCCACAATTAGTTTTTACACAGTGGACTGCTGAGCAAAAGACTATTGCATAGAATAATTCCAAAGTCATGAATATTTTATTTCGTTCACTTGATAGGAATGAATTCAATAGAGTACCTGTTTGTAAGTCTGCGTATGATATCTGGAAAACTTTACAAGTCACTCATTAAGGAACATGAGAAGTCAAACAAACCAAAATATCCATACTCACAAATTAGTTTGGATTATTCAAAATGAATTCTAATGAGTCCATTTCTGATATGTATAGTAGATTTCAGGATATTGTGCATTCTCTAATATCATTGGTAAAAAGTTTTTCTGAAGAAGATCAAGTCAGAAAAATTCTAAATTCTCTTACTCTAGAATGGGATCAGAAAACTCTTGCTATCGAAAAAGCAAATAATATCAGTAATTTAAAGAATGAAGAACTGGTTGGAATTCTAATGTCATTCGAAGTACAAATGCAAGGGAGAAGAGACAGCAAAGCATTCAAAAAGAAGTCAATCACATTCAATGCATTAACAGATGGATCAGACGTGGGAATTGATGATGATGAAGAAATAACTTTCATGACAAAGAATTTTTTAAAGTTTCTAAAATATAGAAAGATGAACAGCTTCAAAAAGAATGATCAAAGAATTCTGGAAATCATAATTAAGTACCTAACTACGTCAATTGCTTCAACTGTGACGAACCAGGCCATCTCAAAAGGGACTATCTGCAACCTGATAAGCAAATGTTTCCTGCAAGTAGTGATTATACAAAGAAAAGAGCGTATACCGCTACACTAGACAACTCAGACTCATCTTCAAGTGATGATGATCAGAAGACGAAAAATTCAAATATGTGCTTTACGGTTATTTATGATTCCGATGATCTCAGAGATACGAATCTAGAAAAAGGTACACGTTTATAATATATTGGTTGAAATTGTTTTGCTTAAAATTGTTTGATTGTTTTTGAATTATGTTTTGTTAGAATTTTAAATATTTTATTACTATATTTATTTTTATTTTTAATATTATAATACTTTTTTATTTAAAGAGTATTATTATATTTAATAATTACAACTGAAAATATATAGACATCAAAAATAATATATATATACACTAAAGTAAATAAGAAAAGATAAGTCAATTGAATTCTCTGACCCACGTCGACATGGTCCTACCCATGATGTCAACATCCCTATAAGAAATATGAAATTCAAATTTGAATTCAAATCTTTGAACTTCCCTCCACCTTTTCACCAAATCCAATGTTCTAGAAAGGTACATCGTGACCAGAGAACATGACTATTGAATATCTATTTATTTCCATTATCTTATCATAACTTTTCACTTTCATTTTAAAAATTCAAACTCTCTTTCACTCTTTCAAACCTTCTACTCTCTTCAAAAATGGCTTCTTCAAGCACTCCATCCACAATGAGGCTGTCTAAAACCATTAAAGAGTATCTCTATAATGAACGGAAGCAATCAAGGCTTATATAAGCTATGCCAATTACGGAAAAGTTCATTCGGGAAAGTTTGCTATCTTTAGCGATCTCTCTACAATGAAATCAATACTCTTCTTGAAGAAAACCGTATTCTTAGTCTTTTTGATAATTCTGAAAATGATTTTCTTTGTTACCCAAATCTTGTTAAAATATTTTATGCGAATTTGAATCGCGATATTTATGAAGGAAATGAAAATGAAATTTGGAGTAGTGTTAAAGGCACTAAAATTGTTTTAAAATGTGAAATTTTGGACAACATTATCAATTGCAAGAATTCGGGAATGGATCTTTCTACTTTAATATTGTTGAACATGATCGTGAGACATTTCATCACATTTTCGAAGGAGATGATAACTTTGAATTTAAAAATCGTAACTTTCGTCCGAAAGCACGTATTGTCAATCTTCTTTTGCAACATACAATCACTCCTAGATCGGGAAATTTCAATAACCCAACTTTAAAAGTTTATAAAGCTCTTTTTGCTATTTTTGGTCATTATGACATTAATTGGGCGCAAGTGATTATGGATGAACTTCGTCCCAAGAATTTGAAAATGGGTGATAATATTTGTATCATGGAACTATCTCATTCGGATTTTTAATTATTTTGGTGTTGATTACAAAAGGGAAAATTTTGTTTCAAGAAAAGTGTTTAATCATGCCAACATTTCTCTAATGAAAATTCCTTTGATATTTCAACAATATGAATCTCTTGCTAAAAAGGATGAAAGATTTGCACATGAAGACATGGAGGAAGAAAATGAGGAAGAAGAAGAAGAAGAAGGGGAGGAAATGGAAATTTAAGAAGAAAATGAAGATACCTCCTTGGAAAGTATTGAATATCCTACCAATACTAAAAATCCTTCCAACAAAATACTTCCCAAAAATCAAAATAGTGCAAAATCAACGGATTCTCAATCCGTTAGTAAGAAATTGGATAAAATGTCCACTAATATAAATAAATTCTTTGCTAAAGTTGGTCGGAAACTTGGCTTATCATCATCCTCCTCATCCTCTAGCACATTTTAAGAACAAGGTTGTGATGTATTAGCTTGTTTTGTGTGAGCTTAAATTGTTTTTTTCATCATATTATGTAGTATCTTATGTATCACCTTATCTATTTATAAAAATCATCTCTTATGTTTTTTCTACATTATCGTGTCTCTAGAATAAATGATAGTATAGTAAGTTTATATATATACATAATTATTCATAAAATAAATAAGACAAATAGATTAACATACCCATGTTGACATACCCCTACCCCCCATTGTCGACATATAACTACCTGATTTGTGTCTATTCATTTTGAACGAATTTCTGCCTATTCATACACTTATTTCTTCTAGAAATTTGTAATATTTTCATTTCTACTTATCTCTATTTGAATCTCTTCACTACTTATCAAAAATGGCTTCCTCTTCTCGAATTCTGAATGGTAATCTTGAAGAAACTCTCAATTTCATTCAAGAATATACTTACTTTTATTCTCCGCAATCAAAGGCACTTAGAACTAAGTCAAATATAGATGATAAAAGAACAAGAGAAGTATTTTGATGCCCTCTGTTGGATGATTTCTGCCCTAAACAAAGATGATCTCGATGCAAATCCTGTTGGAACTTTGATTTAAGATAATGAAGATTGGGAAGATATTGAAAAGGATCTCATTTTTGGAGAAGAAGGATGGGTTGAAGTTCCTAGAAATATTTGATCTTTTTATGGTTTGAATTACTTGTTTTTGAATTGTGCGATTTGATTTGATTTTCTTTGATTAGAATTGATTTAGTTTGAATGGGTTGTATAACATTATATGAATCATAGTATATATTGGGTTTAAACTTTCATGTTTGTCATATCTTTATTATTAACTCATGTTTATCTCATAATCTGAATATCTCTTACCATAGTCTGCATATCATCATATCATTCTGCATATTTTTACTTCAGTATCATTTTATTTCATATTACATATCATTGTGCATCCTATTTCATATCACATATCATTGTGCATCCTATTTCATATCACATTTCATACTAAATTACAAACTACATATTGCATACATGCACACATAACAAGGATATTTTATTTAGAGAGAGTTTGTATTATTGTCTTATAGTATAGGATGATTAGTTTTTGATTTGTTTGGTATGTTTTAATTGACTTGTTTGACTTGATTGATATGTTTGACTTATTTGATATGATTGGATTTGATGTGTGTGTTGATTGGATTGTCTGAGATATATTTATACATATTTAAGTATTGAATAATTATAATATAATTATGTTAATGTCTTTCACATTCTATTTACTATACTTTGTTTTAGTATTAGTTTAAGGGGGAGTTTTATATATTTCAGGATTAGTTTTTATTGATGACAAAGGGGGAGAAATAAGAAATAGAGTGGTTAGAGCAATTAGGCTTAGATTAAGGGGGTGTTATTAGTTTTAGGGGGAGATATTGCGAAGGAGAAGTATATTTTATAAACATAGAGTGTCATCATCAAAATGAGGGGATAAATATAAAATAGAGTTATTAGGGCAGTTAGGCTTAGATTAAGGGGGAGTTACTAGTTTAAGGGGGAGTATTGTGAAGGAGAAGTATATTTTATAAACATAGGTTGTCATCATCAAAAAAGGGGAGATTGTTAGTCCTTGAGATGATGGTTTTGATGACAACAACCTCAGGACTTGTTATAAAATATAAATACTAAAATTATAGTTTTTATGTATGTATATGCAGGATATAACCATGCATATGCCAAGAATGAAGACTATACAACATAGAGATTCAAGATTGAAGACTCATGAGTATCACGATATCAAGAGTTTAAGATTTCAAGAATACAAGATAAGTACTAAGGCTAGAATAATGTTAAAACTTCTTGAAAGCACTTACATCTTTATTCGAAATTTATTCGTGCAATGGAATCCACTTCGAGCCTGCTAAAAGGATGGAAACCTAGTGTTAGGAAATCAAATCTACGGTTTCGATGACAACAACTATGCAATGAAAATCGAATATGCATATATATATATATATATATTTCTATATACAGGTACTTGCTAGAGTTATATCACTAGAAAGACAAGAAAAAGGCTCAAAGAACATCACAAGTGACTACAAGTCGATAGGATCAAAGAAGCAACAAGAAGGAGGTGCAAAGTAGACATGTACAACTTTCAGACGTATGGGTGCACTAGCTAAAAAGACAGGATCAGACGTCTGGTTGATGCACTTAGACATTTGAAAGACTACTATATACAAAAACATATATAGTGTCAGACGTCTGATATAAATACCAGACGTCTGATTTTGAACTCGGAATTTTTATTCAAATTTCAACTGCCACATCTAAAAAGACATCTTCGCTTCTCTTCGCTGCAACTCTTCATCATCATAAGAAGCAATTGTAGAGCACTTGTTAATGGATGCAACTACTCAAGGAACCTCTCTACAACTATATATATCATCAAGAATTAAAGAGAACAATCACCTTACTTATTTATGCTCTTTACTTACATACTCGATTATATTCTTGATCACCAGAAATCTATACTTGTATTTCGCTCTTCCATATATTTAGTTCTTCACAATCAATACTCTCTAGATATATACAGGAAGCATTTGTACTTATTATTCAATATCTGTGTTATAGAACACATACTTGATAAGAATAAGCTATTGTAACCAAGCTTCTTCCTCCGGGCGAAGTGAGGTGTTTGATAGTCGAATTTCGAAGAGAAGCTTTGGGACTGGACGTAGGACGAGAGGTCCAAATAAGTATAAAATCCTGGTATGCTTGTCTTATATTTACCTAGATTAGTATTTTTATAGTTGCACCATATATTTTGTCATATATACTTTCATATACACTACACGATCCACCCTGTAGACTTTCAATTGGTATTAGAGCAAGGTTAGATCAAAATATAGTAGCACGTTTTTGAATCACTAAAATACAACAAGTATTTTTCAAGAAGGACAATGCACAGCACGAACCCCACTTTTTAATGGTTCTAACTATGCATAGTAGTCAACATAAATGAGAATTTTTATTGAAGCTAATGGATTAGAAATTTGGTCAACCACTCAAAATAAATATGAAGTACCTGACACTGCTATGAACACATGGAACGATGCATAAAAAACCGCAACTTCTAATAATGCCAAAGCTATGAATGTTTTATTTTGTTCACTTAATAAAAATGAATTTTCACGTGCTATGTTATGTAACACTGCATTTGATATTTGGCATACCTTACAAGTTACACACAAAGGCACAAACAAAGTTAAACAAATTTAGATTTCAATTTTACAAAATCAAATTTCATCTTTTAAAATGAAACAAAACGAATCTGTAGTAGACATATACTCTAGATTCCAAACTATTCAACATTATTTAATGGCACTTGGAGTCAAATTCACAAACTCTGATATAGTATATAGAATACTCAATTTTTTAACTCCAGAGTAGGAAAGAAAAGTATTAGCTATCGCAGAAGCTAATGATCTCTCAGCACTCTTAATTGAAGAGTTAATAGGAAATTTAATGTCTTACGAAGCTAATTTGTAGGCACGAAAAGAACTAAATTCGAAAAAGAAGAAAATAACATTCCCAGCAACAAATGAAGACTTCGACTTGGACGAAGAAGAAATTCTATTTATTTCCAAAAACTACAACAAATTCAAGAAGTTTAGGAAAATGACCAAATTTCAGAAAGGAGAAAATCAGGATCAACAAATCAAACATCAGTCAAATGCGATGAATGTGATCAATTGGACATATGAAGAAAGACTGTCCCAAGCTTAATAATGATAAAAAGAAGAACAAATTTGAAAAATTCAAAAAGAAGAAGGCTTTCAAAATAACATGCGATAACTCGAATTCTTCATCATCATCAGATAGTGATAGTGATAAGAACAAGCTAATGTGTGTTTATGGCATAAATTGATGAGGTATGTCCCAAACTTAGTTATGATGAATTATTAGAACTTAGCATGGAATAAAATGATAAATTTAGACAAATTAAAAATTGAACAAAGAACATATAGCCAAAATAAATAGATCAGAACTTGAAGTAGGAATGTTAAAAGATGAAAAAATTATTTTAGAAAAGGAACTAGAATTATCTCAAGAAAAAATTAAAAATAATTTGGTCGAAAATGAGGCTATTGCTATTGATTTTTGATAAAACTAAATTAGAAAAGGATAACTTGTTAAAAGAAAATGTCAACTTGAAGAGTAAATTGAAATATTAAAAATTGAAAATTTAGAATTAAAAGAAAAATTAGGCAAAGTTATAAGTAATGTTTCAAAATTTAATAAAGGAATACAGGATTCGGAAAATCTTATCAAAACTTCAAAACCATCAGGTAATAGAAATGGAGTAAGATTTAAAAATACTTCTAAAAAAAGAGGGAATGATATTAAGAAATGTAGTTGTATTTATAAAAAGACTAAAAATTCACCTAAGTCTAATACGAATACCAGAAATATAAAAATTTGGATTCCTAAGACAAATAATAACATGATTAGACAAAAACATATTAATAACTTTTTAGAAAATGTAGTCTATAATAAGAATTATATTCATAAAGGTACCAAACCTTCTTGGGTATGGCTACCTACTTCTCCTAACATCTAGGACCCTAACAACAGTATATGGGTACCAATTAGATCATTTTTTATTTTGCAGATACCCAAAATAAAAAATAAGAAGAAATGGATACTAGATAGCGGATGCTCCAAGCATATGACCGGAAATTCAAAAATGTTATCAAATATAACATACATTGCTGGTGAAACGGTAACTTTTGGAGATAACTCAAAATGATACGTCGTGGGCATTGGAGAAGTCATCAACTCTGGTATTTCTAATCTTCTATTATTACAAATGTTTTGTTAGTAGAAAATCTAAAACATAACCTACTAAGTATTAGTCAATTATGCAATAAAGGTTTTCAAATCAATTTCGAAAAAGATAGATGTAATATTTTCGATAATAACAAACAACTTATATTTGAGGGTTTTAGAAACAAAAATATTTATGTCTTAAACATGAATATAAATAAAAATTCAAATTTTTGTTTAACTGCCAAACGTGACGATCAATGATTGTGGCATAAACGATTTTGTCATATTAACTTTAAACATATTAATAAATTAGCAAAATATGAGTTAGTTGGAGGTTTACCTAAAATAAATTACAAAGTAGAAAATTTATGTGTTGATTGTCAAATTGGAAAACTAAAGAAAAACTCTTTTAAGTCTAAAAATAATATTTCTACAAAATAACCATTAGAATTATTACATTTAGATTTATTTGGTCCAACGCAAGTACGATCTATAAATCACAACAAATATGTTTTCGTAATAGTTGATGATTTTTCAAGATATATGTGGACTTTATTTTCAAAACATAAAAGTGATACCTTTGGTATGTTTAAAATTTTTGCTAAAAGAATTAAAACACAAATGGATTTGTAAATTAAAAATATTCGAAGTGATCATGGTGGAGAATTCAAAAATGATCTTTTTACTAATTTTAGTAATGAAAAAGGAATAATTCGTAAATTTTCTTTTCCCTGCACATCTCAACAGAATGGTGCAGTAGAAAGAAAAAATCTTACGTTACAAGAATGTGCACGACACTATTAAATAGTAGTGGTCTACCAAAACATTTTTGGGCTGAAGCTATTGCCATAGCCTGTTATGTTTTGAATCGATTAACCATACGTCCTATGACTAAACAAACTTGTTTTGAAATATTTTTTGGAAGAAAACCTAAAGTATCATACTTTAAACTTTCGGATCAAAATGTTTTATATTAAATACAAAAGATGATTTAGGAAAATTGACCTGTAGGCCGATGAAGGAATCTTTGTTGGATATTCGGATCGCAACAAAGCATATAGGATTTTTAGCAAACGAAATGACATTATTGAAGAAAGTTTACATGTTTCATTCGATGAAAATCTTTTTAACCATAATAGTAATGACGATGAAGAAATAATTCCAATAACAAATACAACGAATTCTTTTAATAATGAGACAAATGCGTAAAATAATACCTTAATATCATCTCCTAGAATTCTTAAGGATCATCCAAAAGATAATATCGATCTCAAATCTAGAGTAACTAGAAATCAACTTAATCAAATAAGCCATATAGCATTTGTGTCAAACTTTGAACCAAAAAATTACAAGAAGCTTCAAATGATAACTTTTGGATAATAACTATGCAAGAAGAAATAAATCAATTTGAATGTGATAATGTTTGGGAATTAGTACCAAGACCAGAAAATCAATCGATTATAGGAACAAAATGGGTATATAAAAACAAAGCAGATGAAAATTGAAATATAGTTAGAAATAAAGCACGTTTAGTTGCTCAAGGCTATAATCAAGAAGAAGGTATCGACTATGACGAAACCTTTGCTCCGGTAGCGAGACTAGAGGCCATACATACATTACTCGCTTTTGCAAATTATCACAATTTTAAACTACTTTAAATGGATGTCAAAAGTGCTTTTTTAAAAGGTTTTGTTAAAGAAAACATATATGTTGAACAACCTCCATTGTTTGTTCATGGAAAATATCTCGACCATGTTTTTAAACTACAAAAAGCCTTAGAGGTTTAAAACAAGCCTTCGAACGTCTTAAAAAACATTTAATTACATCTGATTTTCAAATAGGTAAAATCGATACGACTTTATTTATTAAACGAGAAAATAACGATATTTTAGTTGTATAAATTTACGTAGATGATATTATTTTTGGTTCAACTAACGAAAATCTTTGTAATCAATTCTCAAATATTATGAAAAATGAATTTGAAATGTCTCACATGGGAGAATTTAATTTCTTCTTAGGTTTACAAATAAAACAACTTGGAAATGGTATTTTTATTCATCAAGAAAAGTATTGTAACGATCTATTATGTCGTTTTGAAATGGATAAAACTACAAGCAAACCAACACCGATGAGTACTAGCGTTCACTTGGAAAAAGATGATACGGAAAAGATTTTGATGAAAAGTTATATCGTTGCATGATTGGCTCCTTACTCTATTTGATGGCTAGTAGACCCGACATTATGATGAGTGTATGTCTTTGTGCTCGATTTCAAGCAAAACCAAAAGAATCTCACCAAAGAGCTATTAAACGTATCTTACGATATCTATCTAGTACTAGAGATTATGGTTTGTTTTATCCTAAGGGATCATCATTTGAACTAGTTTAATATAGTGATGCGGATTTTAGTGGATGTAAAACAGATTCCTAAGAGTACTAGTGAAACATGTCACTTTATCGGACAATCATTGGTTTCATGGTTAAGCAAAATTGTGTCTCCTTATCTACTTGCAAAGCCGAATGTATTTCAGCGGCTCTAGCATGTGCACAAGTGATATACATGCAACAAACACTTACGGATTTCGGCAAAGTTATCATTAAATCACCAATATATTGCGATAACACGAGTGCAATAAATCTATCAAAAATCCCTGTAAATCAATCGCGTACTAAGCAAATAGATATACGACATCATTTTTTACGTGGCAATGTAGAAAAAGGAATTATTACATTAGGATATGTAAACACCGAAAATCAAACAGCAGATATTTTCACAAAACCACTTAACGAACAAACTTTTGTTAAACAGCGACGCGATTTAGGAATATGCTCTTTAATTGATCTTCTAAACTAATAACCACATCTGTGTTTATTCTATGTTTAGCTAAAAAAAAATTTATCCACAAATTATAATTGATAACTCCTTCACCTTAAATTTTTTAGGTTCTTAGTTTCTAATAATTACCTATAAATAATTTTTGAAATTATATATAAATCTTTACACAACAAGAAGAAAAAATATATACGTTTCATATTTTTTACAATAAGAAAATATAAGCACGTCTTCTGAAAATTCTCATCTATCCTCCTTGACACCTACAATGGATAGCTCAGTGGATACACCTCAACGGCTTCCTACTCCTACACCGATCTATTTTAGAAGTCTGAAATTTAAATCAGACATCTGAGAAAACTATATGTCGTTTAGAAATAACAATTCAATCTATTCTAGATGTTTGATAATACAAACAGACGTCTAAAAAATCTCTCTGACTATCAAATTTTACAACTCGACCAAATTCAGACGTCCACCAAAGCAAACCAGACATCTAAATATATTTACTGTTTTAAAATTAGGTTAAATCAGACGTCTGAATTACCTTCCAGACGTCTGAAATTCATTCTACACCCTTATACGCCCAGATAACGTTATTTTCTTTTACTCTTTCTTACTTCGTTTGATTTTATTCTTCCTTCAGTATCATTTTTTTCCATAAATCTTTCTTCTTTCAAACATAAACGAATTTGATGGTTCCTAAAACAAAAAAATCCTAAAATCTCCAAGAGAAAATAAGACCAGGCAACTTCCTCAAACCCACAAGTTTGCTCAGATGGTCAAATCGAACAATGGATGAATCGAGCGCCACATTCACTCAAGAGATATTAGGATATTCAAAAGAAGAAGCTCCACACAGGTCCGTTTTATAACTTACTTAAGTTCCCAATGTATGGTTTAGATGAAATATGTAAGAGTGCCGGTTTAGAAACTTTGATATCTTTCAATCCCAATAACATCCAAATTGATCAGTTGGCTATATTTTTCTTTTACGCTAATTTGGATAGCACATTAGTTTGGAACATTAAAAACGAAAATAATTGTATATGGTCTAGCATTTATGGCAACATGATCAAGCTCACTCCAGGAATCATAGGAGAACTCTTGGATGTTCTGACACGGGCGAAGATTTATATAATATTTTCGATATGCGTTTCAAACCAAGGGACAATATAACACATCAAATATGGGAGGATGAAATGCCTTAATTCGCATCCAAATATCTATGACCTACGGCGAGACTTCTTACTCGAATAATCATCAACACTATCATTCCTTGCCCAGGTAGTCATGAGCAGACAACGGAGTGAGAACACAAGGCCATACATGCTCTATTCAGCGGAACAAGGGTGAATTGGGCCAAATTTATATTTGACGAGCTCAAAAATTTTGGACTCGATCACGGCCATCGATTATCTACCCCAATACATTATGAGACTTCTACGTGCTCACAATATCCCCTCCTATTTATCCACTGTTGAAGAAATTTCTCCAAAATATGCTTCCACGAAGTTTTTCTCACTAATGCACCTACCGGAAAATCCTCCGGAGTTTATATCTTCTAAAGAGTGGACGCAACGTCGTCAAGCTAGATAATCTGGACCTCCACCTCAACCACACCATGAACCATCACAAGAGGTGGAACAACATCATGATACTACTCCTCCTCCTCCTGCACCATTTGATTATACGAGCCACGATGAGATTTTGGAGAATCGAACATAGACAAATCCAAATGAAAGTATTTGAGATCTCACTCTTCAAAATCAATATATCTTGTCTCAAAATCAAAAAGTTTTGGCTAAGCGTATTGACAGCTTTGAAACATCTTTTTCCATATGACTAGCCACAGTTGAAACATCACTTTCAATTGTATTATCAATTATCAAAGAGGTTCTTCAAAGGGTTTGTGGCCCTACACCCCCTTCCGAAGATTGGCCATCCAAAGTGCCTTCTCCTCCTTCGAAACATTCCAAACTTTTTGAGGAGAACTAACCTCTAGAATAAGCTCTGACATCTCCTACAAAGCAACCTAGCTCTTCCAAAAATGAAGATAAAGGAGATGATCAAGATAAAACTTCCCCAAAATACTCATAGATTTTTAGGACTTCATCTTATGTACAATTAAAAAAAATCTATGAATGTACTCGATTACAATTATTAACGAAATTTCTCTTTTGGTGTGTTATCTCTGTATATATCTTTATCTTACAATGATTGGTCGATATTTAATAATTTCTACATTTAAAGAGTTAGATATCCTTTTTGATAATGCCAAACGGGGAGAAAAATAATAATAATAAGCACATATTCAGGAGGAGATTTATAAAATTATATATAAGTACATTGTATAGTTGTCATCATCAAAACAGGGAGATTGTTAGGAAATCAAATCTACGATTTCGATGACAACAACTATACAATGGAAATCAAATATGCATATATATTTCTATATACAGGTACTTGCTAGAGTAACATCACTAGAAAGACAAGAACAAGGCTAAAAGAACATTACAAGAGACTACAAGTCGATAAGATCAAAGAAGCCATAAGAAGGAGGCACAAAGCAGGCATGCACAGCTTTCAGACGTCTAGATGCACTAGCCAGACGTCTGGAAAATCCCTCTGGAACAACAAAACAGACAGGATCAGACGTCTAGTAGATGCACTCAGACGTCTGAAAGACTACTATATACAAAAAATATATATAATGTCAAATGTCTGATACAAATACTAGACATATGATTTTGAGCTCGAAATTTATATTTAAATTTCAACTGCCACATTTGAAAAGACATCTTTGATTCTCTTCACTGCAACCCTTCATCATCATCAGAAGCAACTGTAGAGCACTTGTTAATGGATGCAACTACTCAAGGAACCTCTTTACAACTATATATATCATCAAGAATCAAAGAGAACAATCACCTTACTTACTTACTTACTTACTTATGCTCTTTGCTTACATACTCTATTATATTCTTGATCTCTAGCAATCTATACTTGTATTTCACTCTTTCATATAGTCATTTCTTCACAATCAATACTCTCTAGATATATATTGGAAGCATTTGTATTTACTAGTCAATATCTGTGTTATAGAACACATATTTGACAAGAACAAGCTACTGTAATGAAGCCTACTCCTCCAGGGGAAGTGAGGGTGTTTGATAGTCGAATTTCGAAGGGGGGATTCGGGACTAGATGTAGGATGGGAGGTCCGAACCAGTATAAAATCCTGGTGTGCTTGTTCTATATTTACCTAGATTAGTATAGTTTTAGTTGCATCATATATTTTATCACATATATTTGCATACACACTACACAATCCACCTTGTAGACTTTCACCTAGTGGGATGGAACCCACGACAATAGTGGAACATATAGTAGTCCGATATCCACTAATTTTATGAAAATGCTTTTCAAAAATATATCTCTTATTTTAAATGTTTTCAAAACCTTCTTTTCAAAAAGACATCTCTCTTGTTTGAAATATTTTAGCCTCAAAATTATCTTTATAATTTTTAGTATTTTGATTTCAAAATTGTCCTTGATTTTAAACCATCTCCTGTTTTAAATATTTAGCTTTAAAATATTTATATACTCATATTTTAAATCACTTTATAGATTAAGATTATATATTAAAAGTTACTTTTATATGTTTAAACTATATTCAAATATATTTACAAAGTTTAGAAATTGTTTTAACAAATTATAGTAACCAATTTTAATAAGAAAATCAAAATCATCAATTTTTCCTAGAGCATGTTGACATCGTTCAACCCTCCATATCGACATAGTGGTCGTTAAATTCAAAATTCAAATTTTCAAAAGAAGCGTTTATTCGTCGTATCCTTTCAAGAATAGATATGGCTGTTAATCTTCTATAAATACCAATAGTTCTATATGAATTTTTAATCAGATTTCACTTGTTTCCTTTCCTCTTCATCTTCCACATTTATTCTAAAGAATCCTAAACTATACCCTGTCGAAATACCAAGTGAATCAAACTGGATTATATCTTATTTGACACTCTGCCACTCTCTGCATAAGATCTCAGTGCTTTTCAGAGTTATAGGGTCTTTTGTAAATCACACTGTTGAGTAAAAGGTGCAGTTGAGCCTTGAAATCAATTGGGTGTGGTTGTAGCCTTGGAAATCAATTAGGTGATCTTGTAGCCTGGTTAAATCAAGAGAGTTGCCCTGAACTCGAATACAAGAGGGTGCAATCTGGGAGATTATTTTTAAAAGAAATTAGTACGCTTGAACGGGACTGGATGTAGGGTAACTTCGAACCAGTATAAAATCCCGGTGTGTTATTTCCTTTACTGCTTTTATTTAGTACTCGCATCCGTGTCAGATTCTGTCATTATATCTATGTCTGTGAATCGATTATGTTGGTGATTAAATTACATAAGTTTCAAAAAGATTTAGAAAATCATAAAACACTATTTAACCCCCTTTAGTGTTATTCCAGCCTTAAGATCCGTAATCCGCAATACTCACGAGGAGTATTCCCTTGCAGTAATTTTGTAATTTATTGTAAAATTTTACTTCTTTAATTCTCGTTTGAAATAAAAAGTTTTTTCTTTCTATTATATACTTGTTATAATGTGTTATATTAGTTAATTTTTTAATTTAAGTGTATTTAATAGAAATCCATAAATATTATGTTTTGTGATGGTAATTATAATGTGTTGTAATTATGTGCAATTTATCACAATATAAATAAACATATCATTTTAAATATTTCCAGTCAAGATGTATTTAGATTGGATAATGGTACATCCATTGAGACTAGAGCACGTAACGCTCTCTAAATATTAGGCAACGTATCACTCATGGCTGTTGGAGGCACCAAGCGATTGTATACCGATAGTTAATAGATAAATATAGAATGACACACTCAATAGTTTTCTGTTGGTTAATGTAACTAAGGTCAAGAAGAACATATCAAATTGATAATATTGCATAGGTCTGGGACTTGATAATATTGTTGAACTTCAATATGGACACTCCACTTTGATTACAGTTAAATTATGGCACGACATCTATTGAAGAATAATAACTAGGTCTAAGTTGAAGCATTGGAAGTGAAACATTATTCAATAAAGAATTCGTTTTCTCGGTTATATGAGGTTAGTATCACAATCAACTATAGTAAACTCGAAATCAAAGTCTCCAGCCAGAGCACTTTAGCAAATAATAATTGTTATTATTGAACAATGGACTTTGTGTTTGGAATATACAAGTTAAATGCGGAAGATATTAGAATTTTGACCAATACCAATTCCATGAGTCCTAATGCAGTATAGTTTTGATGAAGAGAACTAATGTAAATAATTGTCACCACTAGGGACCTTTTAAAATAGTAAAATTTAATTTTACTGAAACCATGTCAGCGATAAATACGGTCAAACTGTCATACCACTAGATAAAGTGACGTGGGAAAGTTAGTATTCAAATTTTTAAATATTAATTGCTCATTGAATTTAAACCTATGAGTCACACAACTATAATATTGAATATTATGATTACCACTTGATTTAATTAAATCATGATTTTTATAAATTAATTAACAATTATGACTTGATTTATTTGCATCGGTATGGAAAACAATATGTATATAGAATATATATATATATATATATTTGTGTGTGTGTGTGTGTGTGTACGTATCGATCTATGACATCGGTGGACATTTGAATTGAATTTAACATGTGAATTTGCTGATGAGGTTTGATAAGGTAAATAGACCCATTTCCTTATGCATATTGGCAGGCCAAACAAGGGGAAAGGAGTCGGTGAAATTTTTGATATTTTGAGTTTGAATTAGTGAATAAAGGAGTAAAAGGTCATACGTAGATCCGCTTTTTCACTCCTTTTATTTTCTGATTTAAATCCATTACACCCTTCCATTTTGAGTTTACTTTTTTCTTAAGCCTCCCTTACTCCTCAAGCCAAAAATGAAAGCCATACCTTCTCCCAAATTTTCAAACCAAATAAAATCGAAATTAGATTAACTAAAGATGCATAGATCTCTCCTGTCACTAGCAATTTTTGGAAAAGTTGGAATCAGATTCTAATAGATACTTTGGTTCAACATTTAAAATGTTGCAACTAGACTACAACTAAGGTAGACACTTATTTTATATCACTTTTATGTAACCAATTATGTTATAATATCTCTATAGGATATATTTATTTCTATACGCTATCAATTTATATACATGTAAAATTGTTATAAAAAAATTTGTATATGTATTCTTTCTGCTTTCGGCAATATTGTAAAAAAAATTCGAACCAAAAACTAATGTTTAGATTTTTTTTTAAATAAAAATTGAATTTTAAGATCTAGTATATATGTATATGTATATATAACACACATACACAGATATATATATATATATATATATATATATATATATTGATAATTATTATGTATGACATTTCCAAAGAACATAAAATTTTAAAAATATTTTGTATGAATTTATTTAATTTGATTTATAGATATATCTATTAATAATTAATTTAAAACACTAATTTATAACTTTTTTAATACTTACATTTAAGAATATATATAAGTTTATATAAATATATATATGTGTATTTTATAAAATATAGTTTTGCGTGAGAGAAAAATTAATCTTTCCATATGAAAAATATTTATTTAACTTAAAAAACTTAAAAATAATCCGCATTGATCAATTAAATAACTTTTCTTATTTTATTAAATTAAGACATGGCTAAAAATAAATGTTTGCATATGATATATATATAATATTATATTATTTAAATATATAAACGATTTTAAATATATATAATTTAAAACATATTATATATTTCTGTAAAAAATAATTCATATATATCAATATAAATATGAGATTTATAACTTACTTATAAATTCAAAATCCTTGAATATTAAAGTATATAAACCTAGATCTAGTCTCAAAATTTGAATTTTAAATTCAGATTAAAATTATTATGTGTGTGTATATATATATTCAAATCTATAAATAATTATTTTGCATATAAATATATTTGTGTGTGTGTATATATATAAATAGCTAATTATATAGTTATATGTAAATATACATATGCAAATAAATATGTTTTCATATTTTATTAATATTATTAAATTGATAGCAAATATGTATATGAATGGGATAATATGTCCATTAAAGTGTAAATCCAAGCACTTAGATATGAGCATGGTAAACCATGCACATTATATATGTTGCATGTGCATCTACACATATATGTATATATGATACACATGTGCACATTATGCATTATATATAATACCAAATAAAACGCTTTAATTAATTAAATAAATAAATAACTATATTATTTAAAATTTAAATAGATCTAAATCCATTTAGACTTAACGGACCTAATAAGATCGAAATATTTTTTTAAATTAACTCATTTATACTATTGCATGTTGCCATAGATCCAATAATGTATATAATGTATTCCTATATTAGGAGTTGTATCAATTCAATCGCATTTGAACAAAGATGTTTTAAGCTTCGATATTGCAGAATAAGTGAGTTTAATTATTTCCTATAACACTCTATAATATCTTGTGAATCATCACCTTGTTTATCTCCTTTAACACATACTCCACTGTTGTGAGTTGTTTTACTGGCTTCAAACTTTGTTATGTGAAATTTAGAGCTGTTTACATACATGATTATGCATTTTCTGTATTTAGTCATTGGACTCATGCTAAAGTTTTATAACAAATATCAAAGATTTCATTACCAACAACCTATTGCAATAAATTAATACATGTTAACATACATAATAATTAAACTGTTTCATACTAAATTCATTTAGCAATCGTACATGCTTACATATTTCTAAAACCAACCTCGAATGCTTCACCAGGTTTAACCATCGGATTTTGTGCTCAAATTGACTGTTAAATAATTGATATTGTTAAGATAAATATGATTATGATATTTAACTCGGTACTGACAGTAAATAAAAAACATATAGTATTAGCAATTAAGATATGATAATTCTTCATAATTGAGAAGTACTTTTGTTTTAGCTATGATAAACTCTTTAAGTGCTTCCTTCCTTCCATTTGCCAGAAAGTCATCCACGTTTTTTGAAAAATTAAAATAGAAATGTGAGATGACTAATCCATACATTATCTTACAAGGACCACAATTAGAATTTAATTTAACATGGTCTTCGAAATAATAATTGAAAAATGTGCTTGCTTCTTCAAATATTGACATATTTAAACTTTAACGTGTGTTTTCTCCACTTTATTTTAAAGTGATCCGGATAGCTTCATATGAATAAATTTTCAATTCTATGTTCATTTCAAAAAAGAACATAAATTTTCTACTTGTATTCTACATACTTTTCAAAATGATGCATTCATCTGTATTGCACTTGTAACACCCTATATTTTAGGGGTACCACAATAAGGGAAAATTTAATTAATTAAATAGTTAATCAAATTAAATTATAGGATAAAATAAAGATAAGCTAATTAATAGATAATGAATCAATGTAGGATGAGGAGTTAAAGATTTAATAAGAATAGGTTAGAATTGGGTTTTAGCCCAAAACCTAACTTACTAAATTCTTACATCACAACTCTTCATTCTTTCTTTTCATTTTTCCAAATTAAAATAAATAAATGAGAAGTTTATACCGGCCATATTTTCAAGGAAAGAAAGAGAAAATTTTAGAGGGAAAGAGAATGAGCATTCATTTTTAAGCAAATAAGGCTTTAGTCAGGTTAATCAAACCAAAGGTGAGTAATTCTTTCTCTAAAACCTACTATACCAGTATGTGTATGGATTATATGCATGTTTGATGTTTTGATGTCGAGCAACAAATAATGTGAATAGTAAATAACATTTTCTCATGTATAGGTATTTAAAGACGATGTTTTTCGATGTATAAGACTAAAACATTAATAAGACATTATCCAAATCACTTGAAATTTCTCGATGTTTGGGATTTTAAAGATGATGTGTGAAATCCTTTATTTGGAAAAGGGTTTTTAATTTTAAATTTTCTAAAATCTTATGGAATTATTATAGATTTTTAAGTGGAGAAAAAGCGTAAATTAGTAAATTAATTATTTTGATTACTAAAAATAGTAATTTTGGCCTTGAAATTTTATATGAACAAAAATAAGGTATTTTAGATTTTTAGTGAATTTTTTGGATTTTGCATGCATTTTCGAATATATGAGAATTAGTTGGTAAAGGAAAAAGGCTAACTACATAAGGGTAATTAACTGTTTAAATAAGGAATGAATTCATAAGCCTTGCAAATAGAATTGTAAAATCATGTGAGGACCAATGAGAATTCGACATATAAATGGTAAAGGCGAATAGTAATTACTTGGAATGGAAACAAAACGGTCTCTAATTAATTACAAGACTGTCACAGTCAGCATGCGATAGCTATGTTGGGATCAACTTGCTATGGCTAACTTGGAATCAACTTGCGATGGCTAAGTTGGAATCAAATTGAAATGGCTAAGTTGGAGTTGACATGCTATAGCTAAGTTCGGATCAACTTGCGATAACTAAATTGAAATCAATATGCGATATCTATGTTAGGCATCAACTTGCGATAGCCATGTTAGAGTCAACATGTGATAGCTACATTTGGATTAACTTGCGATGGCTAAGTTGGAATCAAAAAGCAATAGCTATGTTTGGGATCAACTTGCAATGGCTAAGCTGAAGTCAACACGCGATACTTACCTTAGGATTAACTTGCGTATGCTAACTTAGAATCAAAATGCAATAGCTGTGTTTGGGATCAACTGCAATTGCTAAGTTGGAGTCAACAAGCCGTATCTACATTGGGATCAACTAGCGATAGTGCTTATATGTATCAATCTATGATATCTATGTTATTGTCGATATGTGATAGCTCTAGGATATGCCAAGTTGCGATAGTTCAGATGTTTTCAACATGCGATGGCCTCGAACACTCAACTTATGATGGTTTATAAGACTAAGTTGCAATAGGTACGGAAGCATCAATATGTGATACGCGATGGCCATGCAATATAAAATGAATTAGCTAATAAAGCTAAGTAATTCTAAGTAAATGGATAAACTTTTGTAGCACTTTGGAAGCCTCCTTCCAAGGTGAGGGTTAAGAATTTCATAGGGAATGAAATGGCTATAAAGTATAGTAAGTTAAGGATAAATAATTTATTTAGGAAATGAAAATTGAGATTATGCTTGATTATGTTTTGTTGTGATAAGTTAAACCGTTAAAGAGAATGAAGTGTGGATATAAGGCCTTAGTGGCAATAATATGTCTAAAACATAATATCATATTTGGTAACATTGATGGAAGGTCTGTTTGGATACCCAATATTTAAAACATGACATTATATTTGAAACCATTAGTGAGGCCTATTGGCTACCAATGTGTAAACCATGACATTATAATTGGTAACGTTGACGGAAGGCCTTGGCGGCAAACCCTTGTCTGTTCACGACGATATAAGGGTATGATGGTGTAAGGCTTGCGCAACGTCCAATAGTTTATTCATGACAATATGCGAGATCGAAATAATAATTTTTTTGTAGCATCCAGTCGTCTATTCATAATGTTGTATTTGATGATTTTTAGAATAAGGCCTTAGTGGAAACCGTTTATCTAAGGAAATGTTGTAGTGACTAGGTGGAAAAATTAATTATCTATTCGTGGTATACTTGAGAGAAATTAAGTTAAACACCTAAGAGGAAATCATAAATGGCTAGTATAGTTATTGAACTAGCAAGAGTATGGACTGAGTGAAAATTTAAAATGAATTAACTATGGGAGCTAATCGAACATGCATGTAAGAAATCTCACACTTATTATGAATTTATAATTTATGTAGTTTATAAGGTGTTATTATAACATAGTATGATGTAATTGATGATGAATGGAATAGTGAAGGGAAATCTTGTTCCATGCTTTAGCGATGTGGTCTCACTATATGATTGTTGGTTTACGGTAAAGTATTACTCATAACATGCTTTATGTCTGACCCGTGCTTTTGTTTTTTCCTATAAATCGTAGCATTCGAGTAGGCTAAGTTTATGGCTTTGATGTATATCTTTTGTAATAATGAATAAAGTGGTCGAAGACGAAGTAGGAGGCTTATTTAGCAAATAACATATTTTGAAATTTCCACTATGTAAAACCAGGGATTATAACTGGTTAGGTGCGGTGTTTGCATCTTCACATGTCGAATACAACATAACTCTTAGTTTCTATTGTTTCCTCTGCACGGGAATGAAATGGGCTAAAGTTGATTTAAGGAATCATGCAAAACAATTTGAAGTAACAAAAATTTATTTAGCATCTCTGCTACTTATGTTATAAAAATTAAATGCTGAACTCACTTTTTCGCTTGAAAAATGATTCTAGCAATGACTGCAGCATCATCGACGTCTATTTTTTGGGTCTTAGAGTGGGTGATGTTACAACTTGTTATTAGTGCGAGGTTAGGGGAACACCTAAGTATGACAGAGCTAAGTAGAAACTAATTAGTAGAAAATGAACACATTTTGAAGGGAATACGATGTATGTATGAATAACATACTTGTATTTTGATATAGATATATAGTAGAATATATCTACCCCTCTACTATTGCTTTCACTCTCTTTCTTTCTATTTCTTGCGGACCCTTGCTTATATTGAAAGTAAAAATAGATCTACATAACTGACGATTGACTTTGGGAAGTACGAGGGAAAATTCGAGTAGAGGAGACGACATCAAAAAAACCAATGACCAAGAGGGAAGGAAATCCTGGGATTTCGTGTATAAGTTGGTATTGAAATGCTTTCCCAAATGTATAGAATCTGGATGTGAATGCGCATTTTCAGCAATTTCTAGCGGACTTAGTGCAACAAGCACCACTGTAGGCTCAAAATGTACCAAGGGGCCTAGTTGTGACGACCTGTATTTTCGCGCTCGAAAATAGGCATCCATACTTCACTCGTATTCGAATGCCACAGATTCAAAAGTTCGAATCCGGTTCATTGGAGCTTATAATACATTAATTATAACAACACAACGGAAAAGAAATGAATAATATCATTGATATACAACAGTTGATTACAACAATGATACAATGAATATCACATATTAGAGATACATAACAGCAGAAAGATACAACAACGGAAAAGATAACTCCAACATATTCTTCAAGAGAGAATGAATCCATAAACTGCATCCCAAAACCAAAGCTCCAAAACTCCAAATCGAAAACTCGAACCACCATAAAGTTGGACTTAAGCAAGATTGGTAACGGATGAAGTGAAACAAATGCTATCGCTAAATCCAAAGGCTGGATGCGATCGAATCTACACCTACTATTTGATTATCTAAAAAAACCAACTCTAGACTGCCCGTGTGGAAAATTGTGGGCACCTAGAGTTTAGGAAGGGAACAATAAACTTCAGGTCAGTCACGGGACTGGTGTGAGCAAAAAAACAGTTTATCTTTAAAACAACAAACAATAAAAGAAGTAGAAGAAATCCGCAATGCTTTTTGGAAAATGAAACTAACATAAGGCCTCCCGGCACACACAATGCAATCGCACACTTGGAGGAGATTTCTCCTTATGATAGTCAAACATGCTTACTACGCCAAATCTTTTTGATATTATTATTAGTGTACAGTGCAGAAAACATTTGCAAGTATAATATTAATCTTAGCCAGCATACGTACCATTATAGTATGCCTACTATAGCTACCATATTAGATGGCAGGTAATACAACTAAAACCGTATAAGGCGCACATTGGTGATTGGATTTCCAACAAATAGTCAGGCAGAGGAACTTCCTGGGCCACATGGGTATGTCTCTGGAGGAACTCCCCGAGAACCTAACCGGATCTCTGCCAACACAAGGTCGGGTTATCTCTGTAACTAGGTAACTACTACACGAGTATGCCATTCCCCGGTCGTAACCAACCTTTATACCAGGATTCACCAACAACCACAAAGTAATAAATTTGCAACAGCCACATAGGTTAAGTATCTAGACTCCATACCATAATACCATCTCTATCCAGAAGGAAATGAACATACACTCAGGGGGCGCTACCCTCATATAACCTTGCTGTATTCTTCCTGTTTCGACCATTCCGAGTTGTAAGGTCCGACCAGGTCACGTCCACAAAGCTACACTTTTCGCAAAGCCATGATTTGATCAACAAATGATCAGTAGCACTTCGCATGCCACAATACCAAATTGGGGATGTATCATTGGTAACCATCAACTACATAACCTCTGAGCTCGTACGTCTCAGAGAAGGGTGTTAAGCTAAGAGAATAAATTCTCCGCCACCAAACAGAAATGTATTTGATAGAAACTAGCTTTACATTTCAAAGTGCAATGTCAGACACACATCCATACAAGTCTGTTTTGGGTTTGAACAGAACCAAAGGCACTTCAAAAGAAGCCCTTGCAAATCTGGATAATCCCTAATCACGTCCGGACTCCACATCACAAAGGGTGATCAAATCTCTATACCGGGGACCAGTCGGTGCAGAGACATTCGACAGGTAATCCTTTCGCTTTGGAAAAATATCTAGTCTTCACCACCGGTCTTCAAATGCTACGCATTTCATCGTATCATTATTCGGAATGGGTTTAATGACACAAAGGTCCTCTTCCGGCTACACCGAACAATGAGCGCATAATTTAAAAACCATATAGATACTTGGATCTCAGTTAAGTCACAATAATTTCCAAAACCTTTCCCTTTAAATGGATTTAAAAAAAATTCCATTTTAATGTTTTAAACCAAAAGATTCAACTTTAAAAAACCTTTTCAACTCGAAAACAAAGTTCCTAAATCTTTCACAAAGATTTATTCACAATATATAAACAAAAGATCTACCATTGAGATCTTCATTAGCTTGAAACAAAGTTCACTAGAGTTCTTAACAGGATTCATTCCTTTTAATCTTTTAAGTAAAAAGATCCACTTCAGTTTAACAACCAGATCAAATCTTTAACAATGATAGCTTTCAGACCATTTCCTTTTCAAAAGTGATTCACCTATTTATATTTTTATCAAAACTCAATTCATAGCTTTCAAAACAATTCCCATTTCAAATGTGATTTAAATCATAATTTGGAAATCCTTTCAATAAAACTAGGAAATTCTTTCTTTATATATGAAAGCTATTATTATTTGAAAGCAAATGTTTTCATTTTAGAACAATCCAATTCTACTTGCATAAGTTGTAGCCTTTTAAAGTCAAATTTGGAAAATCCGCGGACCTGCCTTATCCTAAGCAGATTCTATTTAAGTTAGATTTGAATCCCCAAATAATTTATTTGAAAATACTTTAAAATGGTTTAGATTCACATACACACACACATTATAACTTGTATAATCTTTTTCAAACCATAGTTTCCAAAGTTTAAATCAATTATTTAAAACAATACTTTAAATAATTATACCTTAAAATTTGACTTTAAAGTTCCAAAGCTTTTAGAAATCAATTAACCTTTATTAGAAAGAATTTCCATTTAAAACTTACATAAATTTTAACTTAAATTCTTTGAATTCAAATTCAATTTTAATTTCAAATTCCAAACCAAATTATATTTAAAATGGTTCAATTTCAAAAACTTCCTTTTCCAAAAATAATAATATTTAAAGCCAATTTCATTTTCGAAACATATTTGAATTCAAAATCTAATTTCTAAAATCTTTACCGTTTCAAAATTGCCCTGACTTAACCAATATCTTGTGATATCCATATTTGTGTGTATATGTGTAGTCCAGGGGTTTTACACTATAATAATGCAATATCGACAACTATGATAGATTCAATCACAATAATATATTGATAAGCGATATAATCTATAACGCTTATCTTCCATTCACATATTCGCAGATAAATATTTAAAAGTATCACAGGTAAATAAGTAATTACACACGGCTTAATAATTTACATCACAGAATCTCACAGATCAAATATAACAATCAATATAATCATTCAATACAATCCATTCATCTATAAACCAGATTAATTAGTCATCTGATTAATTTGAACCAGATTAATTACTTATGAATAAATTGCTAATCCTGATTAATTAACAATAACTAATTATAAACCATTTTAATTAATTATCCTTTAACAATTAATTAACCTTTAATTATTAATTAATCAACCTTTAATTAATAAATCAACTAACCTTTACTCATTTAGATAATTAACCTTTAATTATTTAATTATCCTTAATTAATCACATTAATTAATTAACCCTTAATTAATTACCATTTAATTAATTATCCTTAATTAATTACCATAAATAAATAAAAAAATTAGTACATTGAGTAATTATCCTTTAATCATTTGATTAATCAACTTTTAATCATTTATTCTTAATTAAGTAATTATCTTTAAGTAATTAATTACCTTTAATTAATTATCATTAATTAACTTCATTAATTAATTATCCTTAATAAATTTACTCAAAATAATTAGTCCTTAGATAATCGCAATAATGAATTAATCCTCAATTAATCACCTTTAAATAATTATCTTCTAATAATAGATTAATTCACCTATAATTAATCATCACCTTTAACTAATTAATTAATAAATTAATTAACCTTTTATTATATAATAATTAATCCTTAATTATTTAATTATCCTTTAATTAATAATCCTTAATTAATTACATTAGTTAATAATCCTTAATTAATTACCATTTAATTAATTATCCTAAATTAATTACAATAGGTGATTATCCTTAATTAATAAATCACAAATTATTTACATTGAGTAAGTATCCTTTAATCATTTGATTAATCAACTTAAATCATTAATCCATTACTTTCTAAATCACATTCATCAAATCACATTTGAAAACACCTAAAAAGATTTTAAATTAAACAATTATCCCAATATATGATTATTTAAAACAAAACAATTACAAAATATTTACTTTAACATTTAAACTTTGAAACTTGCTTTAAAATTAAATTTGACAAACTTGGATTTTCATTGTTTTTAAAACCTGTACAAAGTTTTACTTTTAAATTTTCAAACCTGTGCATAATACCCGGGCCCAAACTACAAAATCCTGAGCCAAACTCGTTTTTACTCGAATCATAACCCGAGACCCTTTTTTTCTTTTTGAAACTTTACTTGTTTAAATTTTAAACAATTACAAAACTTTACAAACTACCCAAGCCATCTTTACGTTCCCCCGAGAACGACTTCGAGACTACATCTTCTTCCACATATCGATCAACCACCCAGATACAAAATGGCACGTGTGCACATGTATGATTGCCTTGACCATCTCCGATCGTCGCCGAGGTCTCCGGCACAACGACGAACACGTCCTTATCCAACATGAACTTCCAGATCATCCAATTTAACAAGGAATCGAAATCGAGCATCACGACTACCATCTGGAACAAACTGATCATTAAACAATTGCCTCGACCCACCGCCTTAGACCATCTGAACCCACGCCAGTCAGCCTAGAGTTGCGTCACACCCTCACACACCGATCCCCCTTAGTCCGATCGCCGTTAGACCACCATCGACGACGAACTTTCTTCGTTTACTACCTCCACCCAATCACCTTAAATCACCTTCGAGGCTCCGCCACGTTCATCAGAAAAATCTCGAACCATTTTTCCATTAGTCCCGAAAACTCCAGCTTCCTTCATCCCTGATTGCGAGATCAAACATTTACCCGATCACCAAAATATTATGAAACTCGTGATTCCATTCATCCACGTATTTCTCATTCGATACTAAACAAAAAATCTTAAATTTTATTTTAAAAATCATAGCTTTTGATGTCGAACATGATGATGTAGGTGAATCAAAAAGATGTAACACTTGAATTTCGACATGAATTTGAACTTCACTGTGTATTTTATTCCCAATCAATTTATCTTCATTTAATCTTAAAAAAAATTTAGAACTTTGATTTTGATTATATGAACAAAACTGGTTTAGATCTTAAAGCCAAAAATGAATAAGATGAAGGGAATTTAATTTTTTGAGCAGGTTAAGTTTTTTTTATAAAACCTGGAACAAAGATGTTTGTCTACACAACAGACATGCAGATGCATATACAAACCAGGCAATCATGTTTACACATCCATGAAAATACTTATTATTATGATTTCTATCACAAGCATCAGATATGCAATCAAAATATAAACAGGTTTGAGATAAAGGAGGATAGTTTTGCTCACTTGAGAGATGAAGACAGAAGACAGTGTTTTTGTTTGTTTTTTTTCTTTTTTTTTCTTTCCCTGTTGATCTTGCATTTGATTGTTGTTATTGAGCTTTAATCTTTGATCTGAATACTTGATGATCTTCAGTGGTTTATAGGTTGATTTCCAGGCTGAAGATGGTTTGAAATGCTTTGATTTTGAACTGCTTTGTTTGATCTTCATTTTCCAGATTTTTTTTCTTCTTAAATTTGCTCTAACTCCTGAAACTTGATTTTGATCTGTTGCTTGATCATGTTGAACTTGAATACTTTGTTTCAAGTTGAAAAAAGTCTTTGTTTTCCATTCTGTATTGATTTTCTTTGTTGTGAGGATCTGTTTTGTTTTTCTTTCTTTTGATTTCAGGTTTTCGGATTTGAAAATAAATGGAAGAAGAAAACGTGGCCTGTTTCTTTCTTTCTATACATATATCTATACTTTGAATTATATGATATGCCACTTGTCTTTGTATATTAACACTTGTTAATATATGTTTACACTTGTTAAAAATAAGTAAATTTATGTTTAAACCCTTTTTGATAAATTTATTTATAAATTTTGTTAAAATCCTTTACTTTATTTAGTTTATAGATTTAACTTTAAACCCTCTCATTAATTTATTTATATTTACATATGTTTATGTTTTACAAATGTTTATCATATTAATTTCCAAATATATAAAAGAAAAGTAATTTAAATCTTTTATCAAATCTTATTTTACATTTTAAATTCAAGTTATTAGGAATATTTAGTTTATGTGTTTATATTTTATTCACACATTTTTCCATATTTACACTTATATAACTTTTTAAATAACCTTAAGAAAAATGCTTTGAAATCAAATTATACATTACTAATAAAAAATCTTATATACATGTATATACTTTAGTTTTTTTAAAGTATAACTTTTATTAAACCTTGTTTTAATATCATATTATATTTACTTACACAGTCTACTTATATATTTATTCCCAAATATTCAAATTAATTCCCAATTAATTCACAAATTAACCCAAATTTTTTATTAATTACTAATTTTAAATTGGCCTAAAAGCCGGGAATGTTATAGATTCCCCTCTTAAGAAAATTTTGTCCTTGAAATTTGAATGTGAGGATAATCCCAAAACTGTTAGTTTAAACAACCTAAGTATACCTATCAACCATAGCAATGAAAGCAAACAATTCTGATCTATCTGGAGTTTATGTCCCCTGCCAATTCATCCTTTGACTCAGCCAAAATAATGGTCTTTCACCAAAGCTTCTTCTTGGAGCTGCCAGAAATATCAACCTCCTTTGATCACCATCCAATCTCAATCCTTTAAAGATATTCTCACTATATCGAATCCAATCTTGAGCTTCTACAATAGTTTCTGGACTATTACTCATACCAGCGCTGTAGCGACCCGCCTTTCTCTCCACAGAAAGACGCATCATTATTAAGAAAGAAAGAGGTAGAAAATAGAATAGATAGAAGAAAGAACTCAACAATATCAGAATCTCACAGCGGAAGGGAACAAAATATGATATATAACACAACTATTACATAGTCAATTACACATCAGAGTTATACAGATACAACAACACAAGATAGACAGTTATAAAAGTCTGTCTATTATACAACTGAAATACAACACATACTTCATAGAGATACATCACAGCGGAAACACAATATAACTACAAATGCTGAAGCCTCCTGCTCCATATCTCCTCCAGAATTCATCAAAGCTAACCTGAATCCCTTGGCTACTCGTAAAAATTTGAGTACCCAAGAGTTTAAGAAAAACAGAATAAACTCCGAGTCAAACATGGATCTGGTTTGAGTAAACGGGTTAAAGTTGCTTAACTTTTAAAAACCTTTGAAAACAAAAGGTATCACGTAAGACTTTTCATACATAAACATGGGTAAGTTTTTACCTTACGCTAACCAAAACATTTGATAGGAATCCATTGATATTATAATAGGGTCTAGGGTATTCAAATAAATAGAAAATAGCCGAAATTGTTACATTCATCAAATTCCAGCTACTAGCCACAAAAGTGGGTAATACAATCAAAACCGTAAGGGTTCGTAGGAATAATGGGTTTCCATCAATGGCAGGGCTACTGGGGTACCGCCCGTCACAGTACGTGGCCTAGATCATCGTACCGAGGATTACTCCCAATCCCCTGCAACACAAAGCAGGAACCATTCCATACTGAACAGTTTCGAACAAGACAACCCCGGCGGTTCTAGCTAGCAACCGCCCACACCGCCGAATAAAAAAGGACATCTAGACAGGGCTAAATCTCGTCCTACTTGGGCATGACCCACTTAGCCTTGCTGCACCTCCCCTGTTTTAGCCATTCCCGGTTGATAAGGCTTAAGGCTACGATTACCTTTATAGATCACATCTATCTTAGAATGCTCATCGTCCACCTAACGATGTTCTGAAAGCATTCAATCCATACAAGTTCGTTTCGAGTTCGAACGAAACCGAAGGCATTATCTCATTACACTCATTTTGGAATCATCCTCAGAGTTAACGACAATAACCCTTGCACTCTGAAATCTCCATCTCGAACCTGAAAGCACTATCACCGTTATATTCGTATTGGAATCACCCTCAAGTTTTTAACGACAGCTAGTTCTTACACTTCGAGTCTTCAACTCGATCTTTACTTGAATTCACGACCTAACGTTTAACTTGGATCGATGTGGCTTTTGGGTAATCAAATTTTGATACCCGATCCCGGTCTCATCGAAATCCAAACGTATCTTAAAGGCCAAGTTGTCTAAAGGTTTAAACAATTCAATTCAATACAATTCAATACTTGAATTTACACAGCATTAACACAGATAAATATCACACATTTATCATTGACAGAACCAATATCATATCATAGAAAGTCACAACATATCATCCAATATATAACATTAAATTCAGACATTCAACAAACAATCATCCATAAGCAAGCATTATCAATTCATATCATAATTAATTTAATTACTTAACTTAAATTAATCCCTTAAGAATTAATCACTTAATCCTGCTCATACAATCATTAATTAATTACTAACTTTAATTAATTAATCACTCCTTGATTAACTTAATTAATCAATTAATTAATCCCTAATTCCAGATTAATTATCAATTAATAATCCTTAATTATTAATTAATATCCTTTAATACAAATTAATCAATCCTTAATTACTTTTATAATCAATTAATTAACCCTTAATTAACTGATTAATTGTCCATCAACTATCGATTAATAACCTTAATTATTAATCAATATTTCTTAATACAAATTAATTAATCCATAATTACTTTTATAATTAATTAATTATTCATTAATTAATTAACTAATTTATTATCTCTTAATTATTAATTAATAAACCTAATTATTAATTATTAATTAACAACTTAATTAAAGATTAATTATTCCTTAATTACCAGTTGATTAACCATTTGATTAATCCTTAATTAACTGTTAACCCATCCTTAATTAACAGTTAATCAATCCTTAATTACCATTTGATTAATCCTTAATCACCATTGATTAATCAATTAATTACCATTTAACAACTTCTTAACTAATCCTTAATTACGGATTAATTATTCTTTAATTATTAATTAATAAAACCTTGATTATTAATTAATAAAACTTAATTACAAATTAAGCACTTCTTAGTTACTAATTAAGTAACCTTTATTTACATAATTAACTAATCATTAATTACTTAATTAATAAATCTTATTCACTTGATTAATTAAGTCTTAATTACACTTAATTACTTGATTTATTAAGCTCTGATCATTAATCAATAATCTTCATTATCTAATTAAAGATCTTTATTACAAATTAATTAACCCTAAAATTAATTAACCTTTAATCATTAATCATTTATTAATCAAGTAAATTAATTACCCTTAATTAATTTCTTATTTTTTTTCCAAAAACTAGTTATAAAGTCTGGCCGAATGGTGAAGTCTCCTCCTTCCTTTGTTCCTTCCCTCTCATTCTCAGGCATCTCTTTCGTCCCTCCAAAATACCTCCGTTCACCACTCCACCTTTACCACCCTGTCCCTGCCTCCCCCTCGCCACCCATTAACAATTCAACACGATCCATTTCCTAAAACACGGATGATCACCCTCTTGGATACCCTCGGTCAGCTCCTGACAAGGTACGATCGTATGCGCAAGTAGCTGCCACACCTAGTCAAGAACCTCTCCTTCCGACTCCTCAGCGTTTCAACCGCAGGCGACCCTTCCCGGCTTTTGCTTCTTACCGCCAAACCCTGGAATTTTTGAAACAAAAAAAAAAGATGCTTCAGATGTGCTGGCTTGGTCCATGTGGCGTCCAACTGTAGGGAACCGAAGATTTGTTTTGGGTGTGGATTTTTTGGCCATAATTATTCCAGCTGTCCTTCCAGAATTTCTGCATCGGGACCTGTCATAAACCCCTCGGTTCCATCAAATAATCATTTCGCTTGCAGAGATAAATCAAATCCATCTTTTTTCGGTTCTGGTTTCAATACTGAACGAGGTAAAAAGCCCATTCCTTCTCACCCTGACCCCACCACGAAAACAAAGAGACCCAATCAAATTTCCTCCTCTCCGCTTACATTCAATGACATACACTCTGAGCTCCTCTCTCCATCAGATATCTCTCATCATTTCCCAATGGCGGATTCTTCTCTTTACATCACTGCTACCATTATTGACGGCGTCTGGATAGTGGAAACCCTCAGTCGTGTTCTTCAGTCAGCCTTCGATCACAGAGAATGGCCTATATGGTTCCTCGATAACAAGCGCTTCCTTGTTGCCTGTCCCTCCACATCCATCAGATCTATGGCACTCTCCCGCAAAGTCCTAACCAAAGCTGGAGGCTCCATCTACCTGGAAGCCTAGCCAGAGTATGAAAGGTCGTCCCCAATCGTCCTTGAACTCCCTAGCTGGGCAACAGTCAAAGGTATACCAGAGTTCCTCAGTCACAACCCTGACGTCATGCAAATGGCCATGAACCCAGTAGGGAGATTTATTGAGTATGATAGATGTGATTGGTCAGAATTTGATCGTCAACTCTTATATATTAAAATGCAGTTTCTTGAGGGTGTCCCCCTTTCCTCATCATATAGTGTTCGACTCAATAATGCAGACTACCTCATCACCGTATCTCGATGGGACCACGCCCATCTGCATACCAGACCGGAGAACTATCTTCTGGGGCTGGACTATGATCGAGATATGAAATGTTTCAACGACCCTCTTGATATACCATCGACTGAACTAGACTCGGACGAACGTTTTGATGTAATGAACTATGAACCTGCCTCGCCAGCGTTCCCTCTACTCGTGCAACCCAATTTGGACAATGAAGCAAATAGCATCCATGGCCCCAATGCTGATCCAGCCCCCCAAAGATGGGACCCTTTTCTTGACCTGGACCTCTCGACGCCTCTTCAGCTCCAAGCGCCTCCCCTGGATCCTGCTCCTTTTAATTTTCATCATCTGGCTCCTGACCCCACCCACCCTCTTTCCCAGGCACCCGTTCAAATCCATCCTCCTATCCCTAATCCCACTCCTTTGTTTGATCACATTCTGGCCTCCCCATCATCTCAGATGCCGTTGCACCCAAGGAGGAAAGACTTCACTCCGGCGCAGGTTAGAAGAAGCGCTCAGAATTCAAGATCCTTGCCTGGTCATACAGGTTGTTTCTATAAAACTGTAGTTTTTCTTCTGGTAATTCTAAATTAAACAGAAAGCTAGCACGTTGCATGGGAGTAACTATACACGAAGAGCATTATACTGCCATGCAATCCCTAGAACAGGAGAGAATGTCCTTTTCCCAATGAAAATTGTATCCTAGAATATTCATGGGCTAGGGGACCCCTCTAAGAGATATTCAATCTATCTGTCTTTGTCCCCCCTTAATATTGACATTCTTCTGCTGCAAGAATCTAAACTGTGTGATCCAACTCCTTCTCAAATTAGACAAATAGGTGGACCCAATCTCACAGGCCACGCACATTCCAACTCTATTGGCACTAGGGGGGCCTAATCACCATGTGGAATGAATCCATCTAGTCCCCTTGTCAAATTATATCCCATCCCTTTGTCCTTCATGTAGTGATTAAACACGTGCTGACTGATACTATTTATTTCTTTTCAAACATATATAGCCCCCATACGATTCAAGAAAGGCTGGATCTTTGGTCGAGCTGCTCAGATTTTGCGTCATCTTTATATGGGCCTTGGGTAATTGCTGGTGACTTTAATACAACCAGATACCCAGATGAAAGAATCTCTGGAAACCTTTCTCTCGACTCAGAAGAATTCAATGCTTTCATCAATTCCTGTTCTCTCATCGAGCCCCCCATCAACACACTTTACCTGGACTAATAAACGCCAATCGCCTTCCCTTGCTAAACTTGATCGTTTCCTTTTCAACTCATCCTGGGAGGATATCCATCCTCTTTCCAACTGTATTGGCCTTGCCACCATTTTATCCGACCATTGTCCTCTCTGTCTTGATACAGGCACCCTTCCCCTATCCAAGCGCCCTTTTAGATTCGAACGGCTCTGGCTGCTTGAACCATCATTTGAGGACTTCGTCAAATTGGCTTGGAACCAGCCTATTAGGTCCCCCTCAGCCACTGCCCGTGTAGTCTGTAAGCTTAGATCCTTAAGAAAGCTTCTCAAGCCCTGGGCGAAAACCATCTGGGGCTCCCTCCGTAGACATATAACCGCCATCCAAAATGACATCCTAGCCCTGAACATCCAGGAAGAAGCTCTCCCCCTAGATAATGATGACTCACTTAAACTTTTAAATCTAGAAGGTGAACTCGATCGTCTAATGAAACAAGAAGAGATTGGATGGGAACAACGGTCCAAAGCTAAGTGGTTAAAAGAAGGTGACAAGAACACTTCTTACTTTCATAAATGTGCAAATGGCCGCCGTAGGTCCCTTTTCATCCCGGAAATTGTTCAAAACAGCATCCCAATGACCGATCCATCAGATATTGCGAACCTCTTTACTGACTTCTACCGTTCTATTCTCGGCAAACCCTCTCCTCCCCTCCCATAGACTGGAACCTTCTATATCCCAACCCCCCGCCAATTCATATTGACTCACCCTTTTCAGAGGAAGAGATCCTGGCAGCCCTCAAGGACATGGACGATAACAAATCTCCAGGACCAGATGGCTTTGGCCCGTTTTTCTTCAAACACTTCTGGGATGTTTTTAAGGGTGATATTCTACAAATTTGTGCCGAATTCTGCTCTAATCCAATGACCATAGCTCGCCTAAACTACGCCAACATTGTTCTCTTGCCCAAAACTGTTGGAGCCAACTCCCTTTCAGCATTCTGTCCCATTAGCCTCCTAAATACCACGTTTAAAATAATTACCAAAGTCCTCGCCAATCGCCGTCAAACCTTTATGGAATCCTTAGTTGGTGTGGAGCAGTCAGCCTTCATCCAGGGTAGAAATATCCTTGACTGCGTTGCGGCGACTCAAGAAGTAATATCTTCCTGTCATTCGAATAATATCCCAGGGGCCCTGCTAAAACTTGATTTCTCCAAAGCCTTCGATTCAGTGAATTGGAACTTTATTTTGGAGCTTTTTAGGCATAGAGGTTTTCCATCTACGTGGTGCAACTGGATCAAAAGCATTCTCTACTCGAGCCTTTCATCAATTCAGATCGGTGGCGCATCAGGTGGGCTCATTAAATCAGCTCGGGGTCTCAGGCAGGGAGATCCTCTCTCTCTGCTCATATTCGTTCTAGTGGTTGACGTTCTTAATCGTATGATCAAACTGGCCGTATCTAACAATCACCTTGCTGGTATCTGTCCCCCCCAATTCTAACCACAACTCCTACCCTAATCCCATGATCTCCAACCTCCAGTTCGCTGATGACACTATCCTCTTTGTCACACCTTCTCCAGATCACATCCACTGCCTTAAGGTCCTACTCTACATCTTTGAGCTCATCTCTGGCCTGTCTATTAATTTTAATAAAAGCTCCGTCAATATGCTTGGCAACACCGATCATCTTGGCCCTCTCATCTCCTCCTCACTTAATTGTCGCCTCGAGACCTTTCCATTATCCTATCTAGGTATCACCCTGCGCCCCACCAAGCTTCACAGATCTGACTGGTCCCCCCTCATATCTAAACTGGAATCTAGACTTACAGGTTGGAAAGCAAACTCCTTATCGTCTTCAGGAAGACTGGTCCTGGTCAAAGCCATACTCTCGGCTCTTCCTATATACTGGCTCTCGCTCCACAAGATCCCTATCTGGGTGACTAAAAGAGTTGATGCCATCAGATGAACCTTCCTCTGGAATGGAGGGAAAATCAAATCTCTTGTCAATTGGAAAATTGTTTGCTTGCATGAGAACCATGGGGGCTTAGGTGTTTCCAATCTGACCTCTTTCAATCAGGAACTTCTAGCAAAATGGCTCCGGCATCTTCTCTCGCCTGGTCAGTTCATCCGGAAGAACTGGATCCTGGCTTCCCTCTACAAAGATGACCCTTTCCTCGCTCTCCATTTCGCTCCATAACTCAAGCCATCTCCCTTTTGGTCAGGCGTTCTAGCTTCAGTGGATCGTTTCAAACCCCTTATCCGGGTGGACATTGGCAATGGCTCCATTTGCCTTTTCTGGTTTGACTCCTGGCATAGTCTTTCCCCTCTAAACCGTTCCTTCCCATCTCTCTTTTCCCACTCTAACCTCCCCCTCCAAACGGTGGCTGACGCTGTCACCCTGGGCTTTCCTTGCTTATGCCCTCCAACCTCTTTACCTCTAATACCTTCCTAGAACTCCTCTCCATCCTTCGTCTGCTGCAATCTATATCTCTAGACCCTCTAGTGAGAGACAGTCATACTTGGACTCTTTCTCCCCCAAAAGGCTTCTCCGTATCACAATATTCCTCCTTCCTTAACCACCCCGGCCGACTGTTCCCTTTCGCTCTTGTCTGGAAATGCAGCATTCCTCCCCGCATCAAATTCTTTCAATGGTGCCTCATCCACAGCCATATTAATACCAAAGATCGCCTCTTGCGTATGAACATCACATCGGACCAGAGTTGTGTCTTGTGTAACAATGAAGCTGAATCGATCCGCCACCTTTTCTTTGAATGTGACATATCCTACTATATATGGGTTTCGGTTTGCATTCACAGCGTTGGACAAATACATTCAATCTCCGATTTTTTTGATCATTGGCAATTCTGCGCACCGAATCGTCACCTGGATACCCTCTTAGCCATCTTCAGCTGGGTTATTTGGAATGAGAGAAACGCCTTAGTATTCAACAAACCAACCAACTCGCTCCATAGCATATGCAGCAAGATTTCTAATTCCTTTGCGTATTGGACAGGCTCCTCCTTCTTGGCACCTTTCAGGCTTCGTCTCCCTTCAGCTCGATCCCCTTCAGATGAATCTGTTCGTAGCGCCTCCTCAGCGGCTCCGACTGGTCGCCCTGGCTGCATCTAAGGATCGGTGTGTCTTGGCTACCGACTTCTTGGGATCCCTCTGGGCAGTAGCGTTTCTTTTCTGTTTACACTGAACCTATTTATGTATATTATGTACTCCGTGGGTTATTACTTCATACTAGATTGATGTCTCTGTAACTTTAACTCTGGCTTTGCTGATTTTGTTCTTGCCATCGATCAGGCATGTTGATCGATTTACCTACGTATATATATAAATCTTATTAATCGACTGTGTAGTTTCGTGCTACATACCCGTTCTCCTCAAAAAAAAAATTAATTTCTTAATTAATCCTTTATAATTGATTAAACTAATTTATTGTACTTAAGCTCCTCTAATTATTTCATTAATATCAATACATTAAAACCTTAATTAAGATAAAACATTTTCTTGTTAATATCTTTATTACCATTAACATAATTACCCATTTATCTTTAACATTATCTTTACTTAATTAAATCGTCAATTGAGCTTTAATATAAATAATCATTTATCTTTTAAATTTAAAGTTATCAAAACATAATTTTAAATAGCTTAAACATTTATCAATTAATAGTTTTTTAAAAAACTATTTTCAATTTGAATTTAAAAACTTGTCTTTTATATAAACTTTTAAAAGTACATTCATAACTCAACTTTAAAATCACTTTAAATTTTCTTAACAAAGTTTAAATTTATTAAACTTCAAAACTTCTTAATCAAAATGTTTAAGAAAACATTTATTAAACATTAAGTAATTTATATAAGAGTTTTAAACCAATTTTAAATTTTAAATTTCAAAAAAACCAAGTTTTAAAACCTTTAAAACTGTTTTAAAGCTTCTGCTTCGGGTCGAACCCGAAGCTTACTCGGGTCGAACCCGAAGCTTACTCGGGTCAAACCGGCAAAACACTCAACTACTTCGAGTTTACACTCGAGTTCCCATCTCAATTCCTCGAATCAGCCTTCGAGACATCTCACAACCCTAAACCACTGACTTAACCTTCCTCCCTGTGTACATGCATCACCGCTACAGCCACTTCCGACCCATGGCGTACCCTCCGGCACATCACTCTACATCGCAATGTCACAACCCGACCACAAAACCACACGAACAAGACTTCAATCAAGATCGGCTACTCAGTTGGCATAGAACCCAAAACAGCTTCCCATAAAATCCCTTCGACCACCAAGCTCCGACCACCAAAGGTCGAGCGGTGCTGGCCATCTTTTGCCGAGCCGACACGCTATCATCTCCCAGAATTACACAGCACTCGATCAATAAGAGCCCACATAGTGAACCAAAACCCAAACTATACAAAAACTATGGTTTTAAACTAATTCCGATCACCGCCGACGCCACAGTCCCCTATAGCCTCAACCACCATTTTTCCCAAGCAACCTGATCGAGACTCTAGCTTCAGATGAAAACTCGACCCCTCGCATACCTCCGATCACCATAAAATGATCAAGAACCATTTTCCAGACATTTCCCAAATTCTCATTCAATTCAATATTAAAAATTCTGATTTTTGTTTTAAAAATCCTCTCTTTAATAGTAGATTCAAGTTAAAATCCTGAATTAATAAATTAAAGTGTTTGGTTTTAGCATGTTTAAAAGAGTTTTCACTGCATCTATAATTCCCAGATAAACTTTTAAGCATTTTTACTTAAATTCATTTTTAAAATTTAATTCAAGTCTAAACAAACTTTTATTATTTATAAACAAAATCCTATAGGAAATCAGAGAAAAGGAAAAATGAAATTTTATATAAATTTGAATATGTTGTACAAAGAACAGAGAAGAAAAAAGCATCTCTGAACACAATCATGTAAATACAGTTACTTCCCATAGATTATACACACATGCAGAGCAACATTATCACAGGAATTTCTCAAACAACAATTATTTAGCTACTTAACCTTTTTAATTAAAAATGTTTACTCACCTTAGAAAAAGCAGAGAGTTTTGAAACTAGATGGAAACTGATGCCTTTAAAGATTTGAAAACTGCATATTATTGTTTTATTTCTGAAACTTTGTACTGGTTGAAACTTGAAGACTGGAAAGCTTGATACTTGATTGCTTAACTGGAACAAGGTGATGATGACTCCAAACTTTGATAACCTGTTTGGTCCCAGGCTTTCAGTTTTAACAGTGTTCCAGGTTTTTGATAACAGAAAGTTTCAAGCTTTTTAAAATGCTTTTACAGGCTTGATAAAAAGAGGTTACAGAGTTTGGTTTTGAGAATTTTGGGTGAAGATTTGGTACAAACTTGTTTTTGAAGAGATTAAAAGCTTGCAGTTTTGGAAAGAATACTACAGGCTTTTGAAAATAATTCTGGTTTGAAGAGTTAAACAAGTTTGTTTTGAGGAAGTTACAGATTTTGATTTCAGTTTGAACTTTTATGAAAATGTTTTCAGTTTGATTTTGAGAAATTGAATACAAGAGTGGCCATTAATTACTGAATTGAAAGAAAAAGAATGAAGAAGGAAATGGGAGTTTATATTTGTAATTTGTGGTTTATCAAAATTAAGAAGAGAAAGACACTTGTTATTATTTGTTTAATTTTAACACATTTGTTACTAACCCTCTTAAATTCTTAACACATTCATTCTTATTTTTAAACTAATTTTAAATGACCTATAAGCCTTTATTATTAATTTTCCTAATATGTATATGCTTTTATAAATTTATAAATGCTTTTTCTTATCTTATAAAAATAAAACTTTTAAAAGAAAATAAAATAAAAACCAATTAGATTCTTAATAAAATAATATAAAATTATTTGATCCATTTTAAATGCTAATTTAAATGCTTTTGCATTTATTTACTACTAAATAAATATTTTCCAAATTTATATAAATAAAATTCTTTTGTTTCAAATTAAATAAAACAAATCTTATTTTTAAAATAAAAACTTTATTCATAAATCCTTTTATATCCAAAATTATTTCCAAGATATAATTCCTTTTTAAATTTCAAATTTCAAATTTTAAATCCAAATTCAATTTAAACTTCAATTTAAAATCAAATCAAATATATCTATACTAGATTAAACAAACACATTATTAAATTTAGAAATATTAAATTCTATTTTTTAACTTAATTTTTAAATAAATATATATTTAAACCACACTTATTAAATTGAAATGTTAAGCCTATTAAAATTAAATTTATAAAATAACACAAATTAAATAATTATTCCATTTAAAATCAATTTATCTCTAAATTTAAAAAACATCACATAAATTTTATTTTAGTTACTTATATTTGAAGATAACAATTTTACCAATTTTAAATGATTTAGTTAAGAGATTATCATATTTTAAGTTTCCCGAAATTCTGGGATATTACATTCCTCCCCCCTTAAAAGAATTTCGTCCTCGAAATTTAAAATAAGGATAATCCAAAGTCTTTTTATTTCATTAACCATTCAAGCATTCCTATCAACCATTCACTATCAACCAATAACAATCCATCCAAACAAATAGTTTATTTAAACAAACAATTTATTCAATCAAACAATCCTAGCTATCCGGACATGGATTCGGATAAGTCTTCCTGAAACTATTAAAGTTCCTCAAATCAAACTTTAAAATCCAAACTTCACAACAAAAGATAAATCATTCACGTATTTCCCAGATGAGATACGTGAAAACATTGTGAATTCCAGCCATCCAAACTGGCAATTCAACCTTGAAGACTACAACACTAATCTTCTCCTGATAAGCTCCACCATCGCAGATACCTCAGAGACCAAAACTGGACCAAGAACCAGATGATCTCCCGACTCTTCCCAATAGAATGGAAATCTACAAGGTCTTCTAAACAAAGCTTCACAGGGTACCATCTAGATACTCGCCTGATAACTATACGAAAATTCCATTCAATACAGATGGTCCTTCAAACATTCATAAAAATCCAAAACATAAGCTCTCTCAAATCTCTAAGATTTGGTTCAGCCTTTCCGTTGGTTAGGGAATGATAGGATGTACCCAAACTCAATTTCGAATCCAAAGCTGATCACAAAGCCTTCCAAAACTAGCTGGAGAAGATAAGATCACGATCATTAACAATGTTGTTCAGAACACCAAGCAGCCGGACAACTCTTCAGGAAAAACTCAGCCACAACGGATTGCTTTAACCAGAATAAAATGGGCGTTCTTGGCCAACCGTTCCACAATTACCCAAATTCCTTCAATTCCCTCTTTGGTTCTTGGCAAACCGTTGATGAAATCCAAATAAATCACTTCCCACTAGATCTTCTAAAAGTTGCAACAAACCGACGGCCTTCTGCTGATCACCTCCACTAGCCGACAGATCGCACACCCAATGATGAAAACAGCAACATCCCACTTCAAGCTCGGCCACTAGAAAACTCTCTTCATATCCATATATCTCTGATCACCCTAGGCTGGTCACTCAACCTGGAGCGAAGACTCCCTGCCAAAACTTCTTGCTTCAAATCCCATAAATTCGAAACACAAATCCTTTTCGATGATCCTCAATGCTCCTTGGCCATTAATCTCAAAACTGGAACGCTGACCATTCTTTGACTCAATCCATCCATCACTACACAAACGTCCGACCAAATCTCAAACTTATTCTTGCCATCAGAGATAGCTAGAACAGGCACACTAGTTAGACTTGCCTTCAAATCCGAGAAAATCTCTTCATACTCGGGTCCACTTATACTTCCTGTAAAACTCTTCCAAACCAGAAAACTGCGGTTGCTTCTACTCCTGAATAGTAGCTATCCAGGCTGGATCTATAGAAATACCATCACCAAAAACAAAATTCTTGCTCAAAGCCTCTAACACTAACTCCAAATGCCGCTTGCTCTTTCTTCAGACTTGGAGTAAACAAGAAAAATATTGATAAACTAAAACGAACTTATATCACACATCCCAAAAACTCGATTCATCAAATCCACACAGAATCTCAAAAGACTTATCCATCTAGGCCACAAAGACAACAGCTGAACTCCAACTGGGAAAAATTAGGCTGAACAACAGGCACTGCTTTCGAAACTAAGAAGATCCAAATCTCTATCTCTCGATGAGGAAAACCTTCGCTCCCTCGGAACATCCGGAAAATTTCTGACCACTCAAGGACTCTACACCTCCTAGAGATGCCTCGACTCTATGTAGAATATTTCTCAAAAGAACTCTGGCATCATCGCAAGTCACTTTTACGATCCTTCCCAACTCAGCCTCCAAAGATACAATCCTTGCTTCACCATCAAAATAGTCCAATACTATCCAACCAACCCAAATCCAAAACAAGATCAAAACCCTTTAAAATCGAATAAAAAGGTCACCAGAAAAACTTTAGGGGAGATAAGAAAATCTTAAGCCTCTACAGATCTGATTTATCTCGATTACTTCATCTATAGGGTTATATACAAAGATAGGACGGTCAACCAAACAAAGACAGAGATAAAACTCCTCGAGAACTCATGTTGGAAATTCGAACAGATACCCAACAAATTTACATAAGTATATAGTTATATAAAAATTACAAATACGCCCTCTCAAGATAGACACCACTCCAGAGCCTAGGTATTATCTCAACCTATGCTCTAATACCAAGTGTAACGACCCGCCTTTCTCTCCACAAAAAATGCATCATTATTAAGAAAGAAAGTGGTAGAAAATAGAATAGATAGAAGAAAGAACTCAACAATATCAGAATCTCACAACGGAACGGAACAAAATATAATATATAACATAACGATTGCACAGTCAATTACACATCTAAGTTACACAGATACAACAACACAAGATAGACAGTTATAAAAGTCTGTCTATTATACAACTCAAATACAAAACATACAATCACAGAGATACATCACAGCGGAAACATAATATAACTACAAACGCTGAAGCCTCCTGCTCCATATCTCCTCTAGAATTCGTCAAAGCTAACCTGAATCCCTTGGCTACTCGTAAAAATTTGAGTACCCAAGAGTTTAAGAAAAACAGAATAAACTCCAGGCCAGACATGGGTCTGGTGTGAGTAAACGGGTTAAAGTTTCTTAACTTTTAAAAACCTTTGAAAACAAAAGGTATCACGTAAGACTTCCCACACATAAACATGGGTAAGTTTTTACCTTACGCTAACCAAAACATTTGATAGGAAATCCAGTGATATTATAATAGAGTCTAGGGTTTTCAAATAAATAGAAAATAGCCGAAATTGTTACATTCATTAAATTCCAGCTACTAGCCACAAAAGTGGGTAATACAATCAAAACCGTAAGGGTCCGTAGGAAGAATGGGTTTCCATCAATGGTAGGGCTACTGGGGTACCGCCCGTCATAGTACGTGGCCTAGATCACCGTACCGAGGATTACTCCCAATCCCCTGCAACACAAAGCCAGAACCATTCCTTACTGAACAGTTTCGAACAAGACAACCTCGGCGGTTCTAGCTAGCAACTGCCCACACAGCCGAATAAAAAGGGACATCTAGACATGGGTAAATCTCGTCCTACTTGGGCATGACCCACTTAGCATTGTTGCACCTCCCCTATTTTAGCCATTCCCGGTTGATGAGGCTTGAGGCTATGATTACTTTTATAGATCACATCTATCTTAGAATGCTCATCATCCACCTGATGATGTTCTGAAAGCATTCAATCCATACAAGTTCGTTCCGGGTTCGAACGAAACCGAAGGCATTATCTCGTTACACTCATTTTGGAATCACCCTCAGAGTTAACGACAATAACCCTTGCACTCTGAAATCTCCATCTCGAACCTGAAAGCACTATCCCCGTTATACTCGTATTGGCATCACACTAAGATTTTTTAACGACAGATAGTTCTTACACTTCGAGTCTTCAACTCGATCTTCACTTGAATTCACGACCTAACGTTTAACTTGGATCGATGTGGTTTTCGGATAATCAAATTTTGATACCCGATCCCGGTCTTATCGAAATCCAAACGTATCTTAAAGGGAAAGTTGTTTAAAGGTTTAAACAATTTAATTCAATTAAATACAATTCAATACATGAATTTACACAGCATTAACATAGATAAATATCACACATTTATCATTGACAGAACCAATATCATATCATAAAATGTCACAGCATATCATCCAATAGATATCATCCAATTCAGACATTCAACAAACAATCATCCATAAGCAAGCATTATCAATTCATATCATAATTAATTTAATTACTTAAATCAAATTAATCCCTTAAGAATTAATCACTTAATCATGCTCATACAATCATTGATTAAATACTAACCTTAATTAATTAATCACTCCTTGATTAACTTAATTAATCAATTAATTAATCCCAAATTCCAGATTAATTATCCTTAAATTATCAATTAATAATCCTTAATTATTAATTAATCTCCTTTAATACAAAGTAATCAATCCTTAATTACTTTCATAATCAATTAATTAACCTTTAATTAACTGATTAATTATCCATCAACTATCGATTAATAACCTCAATTATTAATCAATATTCCTTAATACAAATTAATTAATCCATAATTACTTTTATAATTAATTAACCATTAATTAATTAACTAATTTATTATCTCTTAATTATTAATTAATAAACCAAATTATTAATTATTAATTAACCACTTAATTAAAGATTAATTATTCCTTAATTATCACTTGATTAACCATTTGATTAATCCTTAATTAACTGATAACCCATCCTTAATTAACAGTTAATCAATCCTTAATTGCCATTTGATTAATCCTTAATCACCATTGATTAATCAATTAATTACCATTTAACAACTTCTTAACTAATCCTTAGTTACGGATCAATTATTCTTTAATTATTAAATAATAAAACCTTAATTATTAATTAATAAAACTTAATTAGAAATTAAGCACTTCTTAATTACTAATTAAGTAACCTTTATTTACTTAATTAACTACTCATTAATTACTTAATTAATAAATCTTAATCGCTTGATTAATTAAGTCTTAATTACACTTAATTACTTGATTTATTAAGCTCTGATCAATAATCAATAATCTTCATTATCTAATTAAAGATCTTTATTACAAATTAATTAACCTTAAAATTAATTAACCTCTAATCCTTAATCATTTATTAATCAAGTAAATTAATTACCCTTAATTAATTTCTTAATTAATCCTTTATAATTAATTAAACTAATTTATTATACTTAAGTTCCTTTAATTATTTTCATTAATATCAAGACATTAAAACCATAATTAAGATAAAACATTATCTTGTTAATATCATTATTACCATTAACATAATTACCCATTTATCTTTAAAATTATCTTTACTTAATTAAATCATTAATTGAGCTTTAATATAAATAATCATTTATCTTTAAAATTTAAAGTTATCAAAACATAATTTTAAATAGCTTAAACATTTATCAATTAATAGTTTTTTAAATACTATTTTCAATTTGAATTCAAAAACTTGTCTTTTATATAAACTTTTAAAATTACATTCATAACTCAATTTTAAAATCACTTTAAATTTTCTTAACAAAGTTTAACTTTATCAAACTTCAAAACTTCTTAATCAAAATGTTTAAGAAAACATTTATTAAACATCAAGTAATTTATATAAGAGTTTTAAACCAATTTAAATTTTTAAATTTCAAAAAAACCAAGTTTTAAAACTTTTAAAACCTTTAAAACTATTTTAAAGCTTCTGCTTCGGGTCGAACCCGAAGCTTACTCTGGTCAAACCCGAGTTTCTCTTCTTCCCTTTTTTAAGCTTTGATTAAATTTAAGTCTTAAAAACAAACAGGAAAAACCCTCAACTACTTCGAGTTTACACTCGAGTTCCCATCTCAATTCCTCGAATCAGCCTTCGAGACATCTCACAACCCCTAACCACTCACACGACCTTCCTCCCTGTGCACATGCACCACCGCTACAGCCACTTCCGACCCACGGCGTACCCTCCGGCACATCACTCTATATAGCAGCGTCACAACCCGAACACAAAACCACACAAACAAGACTTCGATCAAGATCGACTACTCAGTTGGCATAGAACCCAAAACAGCTTCCCACAAAATCCCTTCGGCCACCAAGCTCCGACAACCAGAGGTCGAGCGGTGCTGGCCATCTTTTGCCGAGCCGACACGCTATCATCTCCAAGAATTACACAGCACTCGATCAATCAGAGCCCACATAGTGACCCAAAATCCAAACTATACAAAAACTAGGGTTTTAAACTAATTCCGATCACCGCCGACGCCACAGTCCCCTATAGCCTCAACCACCATTTTTCCCAAGCAACCTGATCGAGACTCTAGCTTCAGACGAAAACTCGACCCCTCGCATACCTCCGATCACCAGAAAATGATCAAGAACCATTTTCTAGACATTTCCCAAATTCTCATTCAATTCAATATTAAAAATTCTGATTTTTGTTTTAAAAATCCTATCTTTAATAGTAGATTCAGGTTAAAATCCTGAATTAATAAATTAAAGTGTTTGGTTTTAGCATGTTTAAAAGAGTTTTCAGTGCATCCATAATTCCTAGATAAACTTTTAAGCATTTTTATTTAAATTCATTTTTAAAATTTAATTCAAGTCTAAACAAAATTTTATTGTTTATAAACAAAATCCTATAGGAAATCAGAGAAAGGGAAAAATGAAATTTTATCTAAATTTGAATATATTGTACAAAGAACAGGGAAGAGCAAAGCATCTCTGAATACAATCATGTAAATACAGCAACTTCCCATAGATTATACACACATGCAGAGCAACATTATCACAGGAATTTCTCAAACAACAATTATTTAGCTACTTAACCTTTTTAATTAAAAATGTTTACTCGCCTTAGAAAAAGTAAAGAGTTTTGAAACTGGATGGAAACTGAAGCCTTTAAAAATTTGAAAACTGCATATTATTGTTTTTATTTCTGAAACTTTGTACTGGTTGAAACTTTAAGACTGAAAAGCTTGATACTTGATTGCTTAACTGGAACAAGGTGATGATGACTCCAAACTTTGATAACCTGTTTTGTCCCAGGCTTTCAGTTTTAACAATGTTCCAGGTTTTTGATAACATAAAGTTTCAAGCTTTATAAAATGCTTTTGCATGCTTGATAAAAAGAGGTTACAGAGTTTGGTTTTGAGAATTTTGGGTTGAAGATTTGCTACAAACTTGTTTTTGAGGATATTACAAGCTTGTAGTTTTGGAAAGAATACTATAGGCTTTTGAAAATAATTCTGGTTTGAAGAGTTAAACAAGTTTGTTTTGAGGAAGTTACAGATTTTGATTTCAGTTTGAACTTTTGTAAAAATGTTTTCAGTTTGATTTTGAGAAATTGAATACAAGAGTGGCCATTAATTTTTGAATTGAAAGAAAAAGAATGAAGAAGGAAATGGGTGTTTATATTTTGTAATTTGTCGTTTATCAAAATTAAGAAGAGAAAGACACTTGTTATCATTTGTTTAATTTTAACACATTTGTCACAAACCCTCTTAAATTCTTAACACATGTTAATCAATGAGTTTTAAAAATTAACACTTGTCATTCTTATTTTTAAACATTTTTAAATGACTTATAAGCCTTTATTATTAATTTTCCTAATATGTATATGCTTTACCAAATTTATAAATGCCTTTTCTTATCTTATAAAAATAAATTTTTTAAAAGAAAATAAAATAAAAATCAATTAGACTCTTAATAAAATCATATATAATAATTTGTTCCATTTTAAATGCTAATTTAAATGCTTTTGCATTTATTTACTACTAAATAAATATTTTCCAAATTTATATAAATAAAATTCTTTTGTTTCAAATTAATATAAAACAAAACTTATTTTTAAAATAAAAAATTTATTCATAAATCCTTTTATATCCAAAATTATTTCCAAGATATAAATTCCTTTTTAAATTTCAAATTTCAAATTTAAATCCAAATTCAATTTAAACTTCAATTTAAAATCAAATCAAATATATCTATATTAGATTAAACAAACACATTATTAAATTTAGAAATATTAAATTCTAATTTTAAAGTTAATTTTTAAATAAATATATATTTAAACAACACTTATTAAATTGAAATGTTAAGCCTATTAAAATCAAATTTATAAAATAAAACAAATTAAATGATTATTCCATTTAAAATCAATTTATCTCTAAATTTAAAAAACATCACATAAATTTTATTTTGATTATTTATATTTGAAGATAATAATTTTATCAATTTTAAATGATTTAATGAAGAGATTATCATATTTTAAATTCCCCGAAATTCTGGGATATTACAAGCGCATACTTCATCCTATCTCTAATGAGTCACTTAATGTGTTATACTCCAAATCTAAAGTTCTTACTCAACATTTAGCTTTGATACCAAATGTGACGACCCGAATTTTCACGCTCGAAAATCGGCATCACTCGTGTTCGAATGTCGCATATTCAAACGTTCGAATCCGATTCGCCAGAGCTTATAACACATTAAGTATAACAACACGACGGAGAAGTAATGAATAATATCATTGATATACAACAGTTGATTACAACAATGATACAATGAATATCACATATCAGAGATACATAACAGCGGAAAGATACAACAACGGAAAAGATAACTCCAACACATTCTTCAAGAGAGAATGAATCCATAAACTGCATCCCAAAACCAAAGCTCCAAAACTCCAAATCGAAAACCCGAACCACCATCAAGTTGGACTTAAGCAAGGTGGGTAACTGATGAAGTGAAACAAATGCTATCGCTAAATACAAAGGCTGGATGCTATCGAATCTATACCTACTATTTGATTATCTGAAAAATCCAACTCCAGACTGCCTGTGTGGAAAATTGTAGGCATCCAGACTTTAGGGAGGGAACAATAAACTCCAGGTGAGTCATGGTACTGGTGTGAGCAAACAAAAACAATTTATCTTTCAAACAACAAACAATAAAAGAAGTTGAAGAAATCTGCAATGCTTTTTGGAAAATGAAACTACCATAAGGCCTCCCGGCACGCACACACAATGCAATCGCACATTTAGAGGAGATTTCTCCTTATGATAGTAAAACATGCTTACTACACAAAATCTTTTTGATATTATTATTAGTGCATAGTGGAGAAAACATTTGCAAGTATAATATTAATCTTAGCCAGCATACGTACCATTATGGTATGCCTACTATAGTTACCATATTAGATGGCAGGTAATACAACTAAAACCGTACAAGGCGCGTATTGGTGATTGGACATCGAATAAATGGTCAGGCAAAGGAACTTCCTGGGCCACATGGGTATGCCTCTGGAGGGACTCCCCGAGAACCTAACCGGATCTCTGCCAACACTAGGTCGGGTTACCTCTGTAACTAGGTAACTACTACACGAGTATGCCATCCCTCGGTTGTAACCAACCATTATCCCAGGATTCACCAACAACCACAAAGTAATAAATTTGCAGCAACCACATAGGTTAAGTATCTAGACTCAATGATATGATACCACCTCCATCCAAAAGGAAATGAACATACCCTTAGGGGGCGCGACACTCAAACAACCTTGCTGCATTCTTCATGTTTCGACCATTCTGAGTTGTGAGGTCCGATGAGGTCACGTCCACAAAGCTATACTTTTTACAAAGCCATGCTTTGATCAAAAAATGATCAAAAACACTTCGTATGCCACATTACCAAATTGGGAATGCATCATTAGTAACCATTAACTACATAACCTCTAAGCTCGTACGTCTCAGAGAAGGATGTTAAGCTAAGAGAATAAATTCTCCGCCACCAAACAGAAATGTATTTGATAGAAACCAGCTTTACATCTCAAAGTGTAATGTCAGACACACATCCATACATGTTTGTTCCGGGTTTGAACAGAACCGAAGGCACTTGAAAGAAGCCCTTGCAAATCCGGATAATCCCTAATCACGTCCGGACTCCCCATCACAAAGGGTGATCAAATCTCTATACCGAGGACCAGTCGGTGTAGAGACATTCGACAGATAATCCTTTCACTTTCAAAAAATATCCGGTCTTCACCACTGGTCTTCAAATGCTATCGATTTCGTCGAATCATTATTCGGAATGGGTTTTACGACACAAAGGTCCTCTCCCGGCTAAACCGAATAATGAGCGCATAATTTAAAAACCATGTGGATATTAGGATCTCAGTTAAGTCACAACAATTTCCAAAACCTTTCCCTTTAAATGGATTAAAAAAATTCTATTTTAATGTTTTAAACCAAAAGATTCAACTTTAAAGAACCTTTTCAACATGAAAACAAAGTTACTAAATCTTTCACAAAGATTCATTCACAATATATAAACAAAAGATCTATCATTGAGATCTTCTTTAGTTTGAAAAAAAGTTCACTAGAGTTCTTTACAGGATTCATTCATAGCTTTTAATCTTTTAAGTAAAAAGATCCACTTCAGTTCAACAGTCACATCAAATCTTTAACAAAGATAGCATTCAAAACAATCTCCATTTCGAATGTGATTTAAATCATAATTTGGAAATCGTTTCAATAAAACTAGGAAACTCTTTCTTTATATATGAAAGCTATTATTATTTAAAACAAATGCTTTCATTTTAGAACAATCCAATTCAACTTGTGTAAGTTGTAGCCTTTTAAAGTCAAATTTGGAAAATCTGCGGACCTGCCTTATCCTAAGCAGATTCTATTTAAGTTAGATTTGAATCCCATAATAATTTGTTCGAAAATACTTTAGAATGGTTTAGACTCACCTATACACACACATTATAACTTGTATAATCTTTTTCAAACCATAGTTTCCAAATTATAAATCAATTATTCAAAACAATACATTAAATAATTATACCTCAAAATTTGACTTTAAAGTTCCAAAGCTTTTAGAAATCAATTAACTTTTATTGGAAAGAATTTCCAATTAAAACTTACATAGATTTTAACTTAAATTCTTTGAATTCAAATTCAATTTTAATTTCAAATTCCAAACCATATTATATTTAAAATGGTTCAATTTCAAAAACTTCCTTTTCCAAAGAAATTCATATTTAAAACCAATTTCATTTTCAAAACAAATTTGAATACAAAATCCAAATTCTAAAATATTTACCATTTCAAAATTGCCTTGACTTAACGAATATCCTGTGATATCCATATTTGTGTGTGTATATGTGTAGTCCAGGGGTTTTACACAATAATAGTGCAATATCAACAACCATCACAGATACAATCATAGCAATATATTGATAAGCAGAATAATTTATAACGCTTATCTTCCATTCACGCATTCACAGATAAATATTTAAAAGTATCACAGATAAATAAATAAATTACTCATAGCTCAATAATTTACATCACAGAATCTCACAGATCAAATATAACAATCAATACAATCCACTCATCCATAAACCAAATTAATTAGTCATCTGATTAATTTGAACCAGATTAATTATTTATGAATAAATTACTAATCCTGGTTAATTAACATTAGTTAATTATAAACCATTTTAATTAACCTTTAATAATTAATTAACCTTTAATTATTAACTAATCAACCTTTAATTAATAAATCAACTAACCTTTACTCATTTAAATAATTAACCCTTAATTATTTAATTATCCTTAATTAATCACATTAATTAATTAACCCTTAAATAATTGCCATTTAATTAATTATCCTTAATTAATTACCATAAATAAATCACAAATTTAGTACATTGAGTATTTACTCTGTAATCATTTGATTAATCAACTTTTAATCATTTATTCTTAATTAAGTAATTATCTTTAAGTAATTAATTACCTTTAATTATTTATCATTAATTAACTTCATTAATTAATTATCCTTAATAAATTTACTCAAAATAATTATTTATTAATTAATCACAATAATTAATTAATCCTCAATTAATCACCTCTAAATATTTATCTTTTAATCAAAGACTAATTCACCTTTAATTAATCATCACCTTTAACTAATCAATTAATAAATTAATTAACCTTTAATCATTAAATAATTAATCCTTAATTATTTAATTATCCTTTAATTAATAATCACTAATTAATTACATTAGTTAATTAATCCTTAATTAATTACCATTTAACGAATTATCTTAAATTAATTACAATAAGTGATTATCCTTAATTAATAAATCACAAAATTAATTACATTGAGTAATTATCCTTTAATCATTTGATTAATCAACTTAAATCATTAATCAATTACTTTCTAAATCATATTCATCAAATTACATTTGAAAACACTTAAAGATTTTAAATTAAACAATTATCCTAATATATGATTATTTAAAAACAAAACAATTTCAAAATATTTACTTTAACATTTAAACTTTGAAACTTGTTTTAAAATTAAAGTTGACAAACTTGGATTTTCTTTGTTTTTAAAACCTGTACAAAGTTTTACTTTTAAATTTTCAAACCTGTGCATAATACCCGGGTCCAAACCACAAAACCCCGAGCCAAACTCGTTTTTACTCGAGTCACAACCCGAGACCCTTTCTTCTTTTTAAAACTTTACTTGTTTAAATTTTAAACTGTTACAAAACTATGCAAACTACCAGAGCCATCTTTACGTTCCCCCGAGAACGAATTCGAGACGACGTCTTCTTCCTCATATCGACCAACCACCCAGATACAAAATGTCACGTGCACACGTGTACGATCCCCTTGACAATCTCCAATCGTCGCCGAGGTCTCCGGCACAACGACGAACACGTCCTCATCCAACACGAACTTCCAGATCATAAAATTTAACAAGGAATCGAAATCGAGCATCATGACTACCATCTGGAGCGAACTGATCATCAAACAATTGCTTCAACCCACCGCCTTAGACCATTTGAACCCACGCCAGTCAACCCAGGATTGAGTCACACACTCACGCACTGATCCCCCTTTGTCCGATCGCCGTTAGACCACCATCGACGACAAACTTTCTTCGTTTACTACCTCGACCCAAACACGACACTAAACCCTAAATCACCTTCGACGCTCCGACACGCTCATCAAAAAAATCTCGAACCATTTTTCCATCGGTCCCTAAAACTCCAGCTTCCTTCAGCCCTGATCGCGAGATCAAGCATTTAGCCGATCACCAGAATTTTATGAAACTCGTGATTCCGTTCATCCACGCATCTCATTCGATACTAAACAAAAAATCTTAAATTTTATTTTAAAAATAATAGCTTTTGATGTCAAACACAATGATGTAGGTGAATCAAAAAGATGTAACACTTGAATTTCGACATGATTTTGAATTTCACTGTGTATTTTATTCCTAGTCAATTTATCTTCATTTTTAATCTTAAAAACAATTTAAAACTTTGAGTTTGATTATATGAACATAACTGGTTTAGATCCTAAAGCTAAAAATGAATCAGATGAAGGGAATTTAATTTTTTGAACAGGTTAAGTTTTTTTTATAAAACCTGGAACAGAGATGTCTGTCTGCACAATAGACATGCATATGCATATACAAACTTGGCAATCATGTTTACACATCCATGCAAATACTTATTATTATGATTTCAGTCACAAGCATTAGATACGCAATCAAAATATAAACATAATTGAGATCAAAGAGGATAGGTTTGCTCACCTGAGAGATGAAGACAGAGGACAGTGTTTTTGTTTGCTTTTTTTCTTTTTTTCTTTTCCTGTTGATCTTGCATTTGATTGTTTATACTGAGCTTTAATCTTTGATCTGAATACTTATTGATCTTCATTGGTTTATAGGTTGATTTCCAGGCTGAAGATGTTTTGAAAACATGCTTTGATTTTGAACTGCTTTGTTTGATCTTCATTTTCAGATATTTTTCTTCTTAAATTTGCTCTGAGCTCCTGAGACTTGATTTTGATCTATTGCTTGATCATGTTGAACTTGAACACTTTGTTTCAGGTTGAAACAGATCTTTGTTTTCCATTCTGCTTTGATTTTCAGGTTGAACACTTTGTTTACACTTGTTAAAAATAAGTAAATTTATGTTTAAACCCTTTTTGATAAATTTAGTTATAAACTTTGTTAAAATCCTTTACTTTAATTAATTTATAGATTTAACTTTAAACCCTCTCGTTAATTTATTTATATTTACATATGTTTATATTTTACAAATGTTTATCTTATTTATTTCCAAATATATAAAAGAAAAGTAATTTAAATATTTTATCAAATCTTATTTTGCATTTTAATTTTAAGTTATTAATAATGTTTTTGTTTATGTGTTTATATTTTATTTATACATTTTTCCATATTTACACTTATATTACTTTTTAAATAACCTTAAGACAAATGCTTTGAAATCAAATTATACATTAGTAATAAAAAATCTTATATACATATATATACTTTAGTTTTTTAAAGTATAACTTTTATTAAACCTTGTTTTAATATCATATTATATTCACTTACAAAATCTATTTATATATTTATTCCTAAATATTCAAATTAATTCCCAATTAATTCATAAATTAACCCAATTTTTTTATTAATTACTAATTTAAATTGGCCTAAAAACCGGGAATGTTACACTAGTGCAGTCAGTTATGGAGGATTTTGCTAAGATGAACAAGGATTTAAGGAGCTAAGGAGGAGAAATGTTTGATGGAATGAAACAGGTGTTGGTGGTGAGTGATTAGCTGTTGAAGTGTGAAAAGATTTGCGAGGACTTAAAGTTGATAGATGCTCAAAGGTGAAGCATGTATCTAGAAAGATCAAAAGACTGTCAAGCATCTTGTAGGGATTGTGAGAGCCGAGATTCATGAGAAAGATGTAACTTGGGATAGTTTCAAAGAGATGTTTGAAGAATAATATATTTTTGGATTGGAATTGTTTACTTAGTTGTAGCAAGGAAGTTTGATTGTGCTGGAGCATGTGCAGAGGTTCAATGCCTTATTAAAATATTGAGATGATTTGATTAGCACCCCAAGAAAGAAGGTGAAGAAATTCATCTTGGGGTTGACGCCTGGATTGAGTGACAAAACGATGGCTTATCTTGCACTTTCGTTTGATGAAGTGGTAGATATGGCAAGAAGGTATGAACTAATGTATGTTGAAAGGTGGGGTGTTGGGAAGAAAGCTCAAGTTGAGAAGAATTATTTTTTGCCCCATATCTGAAAGGCAAAAAGGCCAGTAGCTAAAAGGAAAGGCTCTGGGTAGTGGGGAAAGGAAAATGTTGCTGAAGTGGCCTGTTATAATTGTAGGCATAGGGTTCACTATGCAAATTATTGTCCAGAGCCAGTTGGAGCAGTGAAGGTTAAATTCTGTGTATGTGACAAGACCGACCATAAGAAGAAAGATTGTTAAGAGTTGAAGAAGTCAAAGATTTCTGCATTGGAAGGACCTTTGTCGTGAATGCAGAGGAGAAGGGTAAGAGAGTACTTAGAGTTATGATTTTGATTTTTGGTGTGTTAGTTAAATTTCTATTTGATACCGATGCTATGCATTTTTTTATTTCGAAAGATCTGGTTGATGGGTTGAACTAAATGCCACCTATTTGATTATGTCCTTGCATGTGGTTAATCCGATCCATGGGTATGCCATTGTCGAATTAAGGTGCACTAACCTTGAGTTTGATTTGTGTGGACGTTTGTTTGTAAGCAAACCATATGTATTTGACATCGTAGGGTACAATGTAATTTTGGGTATGGATTAGTTGGTGTGTAACGATGCTAGGATCTACTGTTCAGATAGAGTTATCTCCTTACGGAATGTAAGAGGTGGAGAAAGAATAAGAATTATAATAGCCTTGGACGTAATGAAAGAGTGCTCAGGTTTGACCTTATGAAAGATGATGATAAGATAATTCGAGTCCTGGTAATTTAGGAGTTCACATCTGTTTTTGAACCAATAACTGGACTACTGCCAAGATGGGTGATTGACTTCGAATAGACTTGATATCAAGGCACAACCTGTTATAGACCCTATAGCAGAATGTCGCTTAAGGAGATCGAAGAATTGAAGAAATAGTTGGTGAAACTTGAGCATAAAAGTTTCATTAGGCTAAGTAGTTCTCTATAGGGAGCATGCACGGTATTCATAAAACATTCGAATGGACCTTTATAAATGTGTATTGATCACAGGAAGCTGAATGAAGTAACAGTAAAGAATAGTTATCCATTACCTAGGATAGACGACTTGTTTGATCATTTTATTGGATCTAGAATATTCTAGCAGCTAGATTTGGTGACAGGGTTCCATCAACAGAGGGTAGCAGAAGGTAGTATTTCATTGACTGTGTTTTGAACAAGGTACAATGCATACTTGTGGTTAGAGATGATATTTGGATAGACCAATGCCCCCCTGTTCTTCATTGATCTTGTGGACCATATCTTTTGCAACTGGTTGAATATATTGTTTTTGTCTTCATTAATGATACCTTGATGTACTCTAAGTATGATAGAGAATGTGGAGTTCATCTTAGATTAGTATTGGAAACGTTAAGACAATGAAAGTTGAAAGAAAATTTTTTGCAATCCCATTTTTGGAAATGAGAAGCTAAGTTTCTAAGCCATGTTGTTTCAGAGAACGGATTAGTAGTTGATCTATCGAAGATAGAAACCATTAATGGTTGGAAGAGATCAGAGATGGTCATAAAGATGAGAAGTTTCTTGGAATTGGCTAGATATTTCAGCTGATTCATTAAGGATTTCTCGCACATAACAACACGCTTGACCAAGCTGACTAGAAAGAGGGAGAAGTTTGTATGGACTGATAGGTGTGAAGGTCATTTCAGGAGTTAAATATGTTACGATAAATGCTCCTATCTTGATTGTACTTGAGGGGAATAAGGGATTAGTAGTGTATATTGATTCTTGTGGGATAGGTTTGGGGGTAGTGTTGAGGCAAAAGGGCAAGTGATAGCTTATGCATTAAAGCAATCGAGACCGCATGGAGTTACATATCAGACTCATGACTTGGAGTCAGCAGTAATAATTTTTTGAATTGAAGATATGAAAACATTACTTGTTTAGAGAACAATTTAATTTGTATACAAACTAAAAATCTCTTAAGTATACCCTTTTTTAGAAGCAGTTAGATATGAGGTAATGGAGATGGTTAGAATACATGATGACATATGATTTTGGGATAGAATATATGCCAGGATATGGGAACAAGTTTGTCGATGCTTTAAGAAGAAAGCATCAAAATGGAGTATTATTAGCCATGATTGAAGAATGGAAGACGTTATAGATGTTAGCCTCTTGTGGAGTGCATTATTGGTAGAATACGAGATCAAGTAGGGATCCTGGCATATTGTAAGTTTGGAAGTACCTCCAACAATTGTGGATAAGATTGTTGCAAAATAGAAGGAGAACCCATTGATCATCAAAAGAATTAGGTGACTAGAGATGGAGGCAGATGTTGAGGATCTGAACAAATTCGAGATAACTTGAAGGGATGGCTTAGAAAGAAAGTAAGACTGTGTGTTCCGTATGTAGGAGACCTTTGGAATGAAGTCATGGAAGAAAGTCACCGGTCTAGGTTTACTATTCATCCCGGGGTATGGAAATTTATCATGACACGACGAAAGTATTTTTTTGGGAAGGGATGATGAGAGATATAGGAGAATGTGTGAAGAGATGTTTCACCTGTTAGCAAGTAAAAGTTGAGCATCAAAGGCCGATCGGTTTACTTCAACCCTTGGAAGTATCGACTTGGAAGTGGGATTCAATGTCTATGAATTTTATTGATAGGTTACCTAGGTCGAGGATGGGAAATGATAACATTTGGATGATAGTCAATAAATTGACTAAGAGTGAATGGTGGCCAATCGCCGACCACCAGTCACCGTCTCCGATGAAGTTCCACCGGCGGATAGCCAAAATCACGCTCGAAGGTAAATGGCCAACCGATGCATGGTAGGCCGCAATATAAACTGCGGTGCTTTTATCAATGCACTAAATATATCTAGATAATGGTGTTAGTTTCAAAGAATGTCTTAAAAAGGGTGAAATCTCATATTAGTCGATTTAAGAAAAATTTGGTCGCTATAAATAGCAATATTAATAGCAATATAAATACCCTTTTAGTTGATATGTGTGTTACTTAACTTTATAATGCAATATTTGCATCACAAAATAGTTAGACTATAAATATGTTGTTGTTGAGAATTTATTAATCATTTCATTTATCTATTTTCTTCTCATGGTAAGTATATGTGTATAAAATACATTTATGTACATATATATGCATAGACCAAGTTACTTGATTGAATTTTTGTTTTTAGTTTAGATGTATCAGCACTTGGATGATTGTAGCAGATTTTACTATCATTCATGGACAACTGATATTGGTACATATTTAGGTTTAGCTTGGTTTTTGTTTTTATCATTTTTTGAAATGGTACTTTATATACAACATGTCACTTGTCAATAAAAGTTTGAATCATGCTACGCAAGTTTCGAACTTGTGACCTCTCGAACCAAAGCCGAATCACTTAACCACTTGAACAATGGTGCTTGTCCTTTATCATATTTTATTATCATTCTATTTACATTATGGGCTTTAGTCATTTTGATTTTAGGAGTTTTAGTTTGTTTTATTGTATGAAGGGTTTTTGCTACCTACCAAGCTTGTTGGCAGCATCATTTTTTAAGTGTAGAATAAAATTACGTGAGTGCTCTCCTCCTTGACCAAAAGTATACTTATGATTCTTAGAAAAAAAATCATTATTTAAATAAAGATTGAGATAGCTCCACCACTACAAGTCGGTTTGAGCACTCTATTACCGATTTTAGACGTTTTAGAGTTATGTGTGAGTTTTAATAATTGAGACCTTTCTATCTCATTGTTATTTTTAACTTTTTCTAAAAGTGTGCTACTGTTAGCACCTAAGAAAATGTTTTTGGCTACCATTAAATTTTTATTACTGATCAATTTTTTTCAATTGTTTTAACAAAATCTATTTTCTCATTCAGTCCCAAATGACTGTAGCTTCTTCATCTTCCTTAGAAAAACTTACATATAGGAACTGGGCCTACCCGTAGTAGAGTACTTGAGTTTTCAATTTTTCTCTGTTATTGGATATTTAACGAGCTTATGTAATCAAATCCATTTAAAACTTCTCTAAATTTTCTTTAAAATAAAATCAATGTTTTATTTAAATTCATAGATAAAGTTTTATTTACATAATTTGTATTAAGTGTGTGTGTGAATCATATACACATATGTGTGTGTATGCACATGTAACATAATAACGAGTACATGGTTTGACATGTCCATATATAGGTGTTGGCTTTTACACTGCAACTGACATGTTAGCCCTTGTGTATACAAATTTATTGTCTAATAAATATGAGCATCAAATTATTATATAAATAAAATTATGTAAAATATAATTATATATATAAATTGAAATTGTGATTGCAAATAATTTATTTAAAGCATTTATTACACACACATACATATATTATACTATGACAACTGAATATAAATATATTTTTTAAATTAATTTATATATGTGATATATATAGATATAAATATATATACAATTAGTTGTAGTTATATATATACATAAATATAATTAATTATAATAAATTATATATATTTAAGATATAATTGCTGTAATGCTCACGACCTAGGTTTTTTTCTTTTGAGTTTTTTATGTACTTTATTATTTAAACATTATTAATTATAAAACTGCGTAAAAAATAATAACAAAATAAATAAAAATTTATTTTTGAAAAAAATTGTCTAAAATATATTGAATTTTTTATATTGAAAAATATATAAATACATGTATTTTATTCGCACAATAAATTTTGTATTGAATTATTGTACTTATATATATATATATATATATGTAATATATATGTTCAATTTTTTATTGCCAAAAGCTTATTTAACATAAGTATATTATTTTAAAGATCTAAAACATACATTATATTGTTGTAAACATTTTTAAACTAGATTTAATAATTAAAAAACATTTAATACTATTTTTAGTTTCAATTTTTTTTAGGCCGAGAGCATAATGCAAGAAGCATATATAAAATATTTATATGTATACACACATACATGCACTTGTATACACAACCATCAGCATGTGACAATCCATCGACATAAACATTATTATATAATAATAATATATCTACAAAGTATCTTTTACCAAAACCCATAGTTTACACGTTGAAATAAAGAAATAGACTCATTGAATTCGATTCCATTTCTGAAGTTGCTTGCTCCTGAATTGCCTTTATTACCGACAATTGTATTTGATTTGATTCGTATTTAAATGCTTAAAAATTTGAGGAGATGGAGGGGGTAAATTCGGCCAGCTAATAGAGGCGACGGTGGTTAAAAAAATCAGTTCTAAAGTGAGGACTAAGATACTTATATAAAGGAAAGACTATAGAGCAAAAGTAGGATCAATATCCTCGTTTATCTTTTACCCATTTTCTCCTCTTAACATTCGAACTCCTTCCCTTAATCCATCAAATACCCTTCTCACCATGCTTCTATCATGGTCGAAATTAGCAAGACCCATATGGGCTCAAATTTGTTTCAACCCCGAACGATATTAAATTAATTAAATTGGATGGTAATATGAGCATTCAACGTTTGGGTGTGTAACGTTTAGGCATTGGTCAGCGATTAATACCCAACAATTCAAATATTAACGTTCACACTTCACTTAGCAGGTTGTGTGACATTATAACCACATTTACCACTTGGTCTCGGTAAAATCCAACTTTACTTTATTAAGCATTACGTAGTAGTGACAATTATGTACATTAATTCTCTTCTTCAAAACCATATCGCTTAGGATTTATGGAATTTGTAGTGGTGAAAATTACAATATCATCCATATTCAACTTTATAGTCCAAACACAAAGTCTTTAGTTTGATAATAACAATTATTTCTAATCATACTACTCTAGTCAGAGTTTTGACTTTGAGTTGACTTCAATTGGCCGTGATATTAACCTCATATAACTAAGGAGACAAATTCTCTTTTGAGTAGTGTTTCACTTCCTATACTTTCACTCGACCTAACTATAATCATTTGATGGACGCCATGCCAAGATTTAATTATAATCAAAGCAGAGTTTTAGTTTAGGTTTTATTTTTAGGATGATTTAATATTCTCATTCTAATAAAAATTTAGAGGATATAAAGTTTGATGGTGCTGTAACTAAAAATCAATGTAAGTGACTGAGTTTTAATGTTTTATCATTCAACTTTTATGTCATTTATTCTCTTGTATTTTTTTCATTTTTTTATTATCAGATGGAGGATACCGACCATAACAAAATTGAGAATGCACTTGTTGTTTTGAATGGAAAAGTGTTTGATATGGACGAAGATGGTCGACCAACTACTTTAAAAGGCATGTAAATTGATTTGACAAACCATTTTTTAATTGATTGCGCAACTATTTATTAAAAATTTCAATATCCTAAATACAGTCGAAAAAATTAAATTTATTATTTACTTTTGAATTTTTGTGTACGTTATATGATTTTTGTTGTGTTTTGAAATAAGCTGAATTTAGTTTAGTAAATAAGAGGAATAACTATTGTGTTTTGAAATATTTGGATGTCTGTTTACTAAAAATAAAATAAACAGACAACCACACATTGTATAGTGGCCTTTAGTTATGGAAGCCAAAAGCATTTTTCTAGATGCAAATTATAGTAAACTTTTAAAAAAAGATAGATGACAATTCAACCCTGCTTCCAATGCATAAAGATTGAGATATCAATGGAGAGAATTAGATTAATAACTTTAAAGAGATTTAAATATGAAAAAGTTTATCAGTTAGCCCTTTATATTGGCTAATTAGATTGTATAAACAATATGAGCTCTAATATCATTGTAGGAACCCGGTGTGTTTCGCAACAGGTGAAAAGGGTAACATTAAAAAAAATCCCTATTTGCATCTAAACGGGCTTATGAAGTCTATTGATTAATATTAAATATAATATAATAATTAAATCGAATCATATTTTTTTTGAGAAAAATCTTTGATCCTCTAAAATAGAGGAGACCATACATGTAAATATGTATATATGACAATAGACAAGGTGCTGCCAACACGCCTGACAGGTAGCTAAACTAAAGACAAGTATCAAAGAAAAAACTCAGGTACCCCTAAAATGAGCTCCGGCAAGGCCACCGTCCATTACACCCCAATACCAAGCTCCGGCATAGTCACCGCCCTATATTAAGATGTTAGAAGCACCTATAAAACCATGGAACATCACATAGCCAATGATACTAGAATCCATCTCCATATGAGAAGGGAACTCCATGCTGCTGACTCGTAAGATAGAAGTGCGAATGATCTGAAATGGAACTGCGAAAGATCTCGAATGGAAATCGCCACTCTATAGACACGGTAAAAATGGAAGGAGCTCCTAGCTGAAAAGTGAGTCCTCTAGAAAGTAAAACACCACGATGAAGATAAAGATGTACTAAGAAGAACCCCACACTGCAAACAGCAATCTTGCCTTCAGTTATCCTGTGAACCTGCAAAAAGAAATGAACATCATATCTGGTCCAAACCTGTATCTGGAAAGGAACTGAAGAAAATAGTAAGAATAATACACATATATGTATATAAATAATATATATATATATATATGTATGTATTAATGAAATAAAAGTAAAGATACATAAGTCAAGCTAATAGGACAGAATAAAATAAAGATTAGAAAAAAGGCTAAAAAGAATCCATGATCAAATGAATTTAAAGATCTATAAACTAAAACAAACTATAACTAAACTATAACTAAAACAAATTAAAACTTATCCCTATGGTCCTTTGATCAAAAGGATATTATCAAACACAGTGAAATCATCATTTAAGTTTGAAAAAATATTAATACTACAATTACTAATGTTAAAAATATTGTTTCTATGTTTAAAAAACTTAATATTATTATTAACCTTATTAAGATATTCTTTAAAAAGATTATTTTTAGCTAATTTAAACTTAGAATTAGAGATCCAATTAAAACAAAATGAAGAAATTATAAAAATCAATTTATTAGAATGACTATTAGTATTTTTAAAAATTCTCTGATTTATCTCAACCAAATATACTAACAAATTATAATGAATAAAGTGTCGGATAAAAGTCTATTTTCCTTTTTTAACTTAAATCTAAAACTATTCTAGTAGTATTCAAAATCATAAAATTTAGTTGTTAGACTAAAGTTAAAGATTTTAAGTGTATTATTCAGAATGAAATAAGTATCTATGGAATCATAGTATATATGCTCAATATCTTCGAAATGCAGATTACAAAAATAGCATTTATTATCCATTTGGAGAATTTTTTTCTTTTTAAAAATTCTATGATATTTAGTTTTCCATACATAATTAATCACATGTGAATTTTAAATTTAGGAGAAGCATTTGTTTTCCAATTAAATTTAAAAGATTTATTAGTTACACCCCAGAAGTTAATAAATCTATAAAAAGAATTAGAAGTATATTTCTTACTCTTATCCAATTCCCAACTAATATTATCACTATCATTATCGATATTATATAGATTTAATCTAGCATAAAGCAAAGAAAGCTGCCTAAGAGTTGAATCTACTAAAATCCTGTTAAAACTAAAATTCCAAGGAGGGTCATTTTCTAGAGAAAAAACTTCAATAATTAAAACATCCTTAAAATTATAGATTTCATATAGCTCTTTAAATTCTAACCTAAGAGGAATAACAGAAATCCAACTATCATGCCGAAAAGAAGTACTATTACCTGAATGAACTATTGTATTAGTGATTAGGTTAAAAATCTCATGACACTTTAAAATAGATTTCCAAAAATGGGACAATTTACTTATAAGCATAGGAGTAATTTGACATAAATTATTACTACCATTACATTAATATTTTGAAATGATTTCTTTCCAAATAGGACTATCATTAATATCCTTAAACTTTCATAAAATTCTACCTAACAAAGACAAATTCATGTTACGGAAATTAATGTCTCCTAAACCACCATGCTTTTGGGATTTACATACAGTTTTCCAGTTAACTAAACATTTAATACTGCTTTTAGAGTTTTTCCCATTCCATAAGAAGTCCCTTTTTATTTTATCCATTTTATTGATCTTATAATCCGGAAAAAGATATATAGACATCCAATAGATCAAGAGGGCTGATAAAACAGAGTTTATAGGAACTAATCTACCTGCTCTCGATAAAAATCTCTCATTCCAATTAGCAATCATATTTTTGATTTTATCTATGATAACAAACCATTCATCAAGTTTATGTTTTGTAGGTCTAATAAGAAAACCAAGATAATCAAATCATATTTTATTAAAAGTTGTTTTTTACTTATTAATTAATAACATTAATTAACTTAACTAAATATTTATTTGAATATATCATGTACACATTCAATAACATGACAAGGTAGTAAAGAGAAGTATAACATGCGTATATCTATATATACATACATATAAATGTTGGGATTTATATCTAATGTGTGTGTGTATAATACTTACATATACATATGACAATTTAATATATATGCCTAAGAGAGAGAGTGTAACATCCCGCCTTTTTGTACGCTTAAGCAGACACACATGCTGTCTCTAACCATACAAAAGGGCGGATTGGTATGGGGTAAATAAGAAAAGCATAGAAAGAAAAAAAACAAAATAGAATCTTGCAGCGGAACGATAAAATATAATAATCAAATAAACAGTTCGTGAAGCTGTTTACAAAACATTTGATTATACTTATACAATACATATCAGAGTTACACATACCAGAGAATAATAAAATGCAGCGGAGTACATGATGAAGTGAATAATATAATAAACAATGGTAACACGATCTTCGTCTTCGTCCTCCAGAAGTAAGGTCTTCAAGTCCTGAAATGCTCAGACTGACCCGAGCGAATTGAAAAGGCAAAACATTCGAGTCAGAACTAAAAGATCTTATGTAAGTTAAATTCAACGGTAAATAATTAGAGTGTAAACGGCGTCGGAGATGTTTACGGGGTTTGACATCTCCTATCCAGTGCCCAACGTGAGTGCAATAACTTAAGAGATGCTCGGGATTCACATCTCCTAAGGATCCGTTAAACTATTTACTATGTAGTAATATTTTGCTATTGTAATAATGTCTACAGTAAAATATACTTACTTTTAAATAGCATTAAGGTTTTACATTTTCCACCTTAACACGTAATAGTCCCAGTAGTCCATCCAGTATCGGCGTATCTCTAGATCGGGAGACTGCCCTAAATACTCCACGGGCTAGGGAGAAACCCAAACTCGTACAAGGCGCGCTAGGGTAGGTGACACGGCACACAAGGCAATGCCAGGGTAGATATACCAATTACTATTCGGACTGGTAGTGACGCATAGCGCGCAGCTACCGCCCACCTCGAGCCACACCCCCATAATCAAAAATCAAAAGTGGCCACCGAATCAATCTCAAAGTCAGAATATAATGGAATGGTATTGTGATGTCCCGGGAATTGAAGCAATATTTATTTAATAATTTCATTAATAATTATTTTAAAATGTTAAATTATTGATATAATAATTTAATTCAAACATAAATTATCCTTTGAAGATTAATTATTATTTAATTTGATAAATGATATTCATAATGATGATAATAATAACTTTTGGGAATTTTATTATTTTCAAATGTTAAAAATATTTAAGTAATAAAATTATCTTTCTAAACTGATTTAAAGATATTTATTTATAATGTATATATATGTATACATTGTAAATATGAGTTTTGATTTTAATTTAAATTTTATAAAGAATATTTTCCAATTTATTTTATATATAAGATGTATGATTTATGAATTGATTTAAAATCAGTATTGAAAACTTTTCAAAGGTTGTTTTAAAAGTCTATCTTATATTTTCATGGAAATATAAGTAAATATTTATTTTGTTTATAAATATATAATAGTTTGTTTAAAAATAAAATAGTTTAAAATTGTATTTTATAATAAGAGTTTATTTTGTTTTATTTTAAGAATTGCTTTTCTTTTGAAATAAGATTTAGTTTATTTATATTAAAGTATAATATTTTGATTTGGAAACTTTTGAATAAAATTGAATATAACAATTCTTTTCTTTTTAAAATTTGCTCTTCTAAAAGTTTAGCTTTAAAAAGTATTATTTTGAAGACATTCAAATAAACATTAAAATTTTGTAATTTTATAAAGGTTTGTATGTAAGCATGTAGAAAACTAAATGTAATTAAACAATTGAAACATGTTAAACTAAGTAAGAAATGAACTTAAAACCCTTTTTAAAATTTAGAAATTTCTTTTTATCATAAAATGAATATGTGTCAAACTCTTAACACATAATAAAGCCACTTGTAAACTTATCTACATCCTGACATAACAAGTGTCAATGTTATTTATTTTTGAAATTTATTTTTGTAAGAAACTTAACAATTCATTTTGTTAAAACATTATCTTCATTAGAAACTAAAATCAGATCTGAAAAAAACAAAAAAGGAAAGAAGAATTTCAAAACCAATTCTACAAAACAACTTCAAATCAAAAAAAATCTGCAAAATAAAACCTGCTCCTATCTTCAACATAAATTAGCAACTTCAACTTCAATTCAAGCATATGAAGATGGATGTGCATGCAGTTTCAAAATTTCAGCAACAACAAGTAAATTCAATGATCAAAGGGAAGCTAAAACACAGATTCATCAAGCAATTTAAATCAACTGCATCATGCAAAACAAGTTTCTAGATTTGGGAAAATACTTCTCTAAGTGCTTCTCTGCATCTTCCAATTATAAGGTGAGCGAACTTCTATGTTTAAAAACAGTTTTCTTAGAAAAATCAGAGCTAACATACTTACAGAACTCAAGTTTCAAATCAAACTGCTATTGATAAAAGAAAAGAATGCTCTGTCTTCTTTTAAGTGAGTAAACCTTTTTATCTAAAACCAGTTTATGGTTGATGAAATCTGTTGCACGTAGTATATAATGTTTGCTTGAGATTGAATGTAAATGTGTGCATATGAGTTTGCATCTGGGTATTCTCTGCATCAATTATTAGGTGAGTAAGCCTTTTGTTTTTAAAAACAGTTTTCTCTTTTCAAATCAAAGTTAAGCATAATTTATAGAACACAAGTTCTAATACATATAAATAAGAAAACTGCTCTGTGTTCCTTGTTTAACCTCAAAATGCTTAAGTTTTGTTAGCTGTGCATGTGAATATATAGGAATAAGTATGTTGTGTGATTGTTTGTTGATGAATGTTTTTGTGTGAACATATATAAATGTGTATGTATGTTGTTATTGACTGGAATCTGCATAACAAAAACTAACTAAGATTGTTAATATAAAACTCATTTCCCCTGGACTTAGTACTCTGTTAGGATTTGTTGTGAAATCAAAATATGTTGTTTAATACAAATTTAGATTAGTAAATTATGATGTAGTTAATTAAGCTAAATTGAAAAACCTGTAGCCTCTGAAAACAAGTACAACAGTCAACAAATTCAATAAGCAAGAATGACATACTCCTTAAATTATTAAAACAAGTTATAACTTGAATGCATGACTGAATCATGAATTTTTAAAAACAAAAATTCACATTTTATAATTAATGGATGAATGTTCATTTCTGGGTGAAGCAAATTGGGAATTTTTGGGATTATCTGTTTGTCCAGAGATTTAGGGAGGTTATGGTGTTTCCTGGAAGTGGGGGACTGGTGGATGAATGAAGGAGAATTGGGTGATAAGATGGCCGGTGTTGGGTTTCCTTGTAGTTGACAGGTTTGAAGATTGCAGTGTGAAGCTTTTCCAGGTTTCAGGGTCAATCTTGATTTTGATTCAAGTGGCTATGGGAAGTTTGGTGATGGTGATCATGTTTGGGGGTTAGATGGTGACTTGGTGGAGTTAGTCAGGGTGGTTGAAGGTCGCCGGAGTGCCGGTGCATATGCACCGTGCACAAATTTTTCTGGTGAACATTTTCTGGGTTGTGCAGGCAAAAGGACTCGGGTTCTGCTCGGGTGAAAAGAGTTTTTGACTCGGGAATTAGGCTTAGAAACTCGAAGCAAAATTTCTGATATCTCGGGTTAGTTTGGTTCAGGTTGTTAAAAACCTGTAATTGTGCAGTTTTTAATTTAAAGTTGGAATTCAAAATTTTGAACTAGAATCTCAATTGGGATCTTTAAATGCAAAGTTTAAAATGTTAATTAAGATGAACCTTTAAATTCAAAGTTTTAAATTGAAATTTTAAATTTTTAAGCAAAATTTACATTAAGCATTGGTTCAGGTTGTAAAACCTGCAAGTATTCAGTTTTTATAATTTGATGAATTTAAATTTTTAAAAATCAGGATTTTGATAAGAATTTAAATACCAAGTTTGTATCAATTTGAATTCAGATGAACTTTTTAAATTCAAAGTTTAAAATGAAAATATTTAAATTTGAACAAGATTTATATTAAGTTGAAAATCAGGTTTAATTAAAAGAAATTTCAGGTTATTTAAATCTAGTTTAAATTTAAACAGTTTATAAATTATTCTTAAAAATATTGATCAAATTCAATGTTTTAAGTAAATTTTAAAGATGAATTGATTTCAGATAAATGTTTTAACTTGAAAACTTCTTTCTTAAATATTTGAAAAAGTTTGAAATGTTTAACTTGAAAACTTGAGAAGTTTAAATAATCAGTTTATTTTAAAATTTTGTTTCCTTTAATAAATTTAAGTAAATTTGAATTTAAAATTTGCTTACATAAGTATGAATGTTTTCACTTTCATTTTAAAGTTATAATTTAATTAAATTTGGATAATGTTTAAATAGTTAAACATTTTGAAATCTTAAAGTTTAAAATGAAATTTGAATTTAATCTAGAGATGTATTGTTTTAAATACATTTTGAATGTTAATGAAATCATTTATAATTAAATAAATTATCTTAAGATAATTAAGATAATAAAGTAATTTAATTAAGGAATTTATTTATTTATTTTAAATAATGATTTAAAATTAATTTAATTAGAAATGATTAATGATGATTAATTAAAGAAAATTTTCTTAAGGAAATAATTTAAGGAAATATTATTAATTAATAATGATAATTATCTGAGGATAATTAAGTAATTAATTAATATGATTAAAATTTTGATAATTAATTAATTTAAGGTAATTAGTTTTAAATTGTTAAGTCTGATTACCTGATAAAAGTAATTAAAGAATTAATTACTTATTGTAATTAATTTTGATAATGTGATTTGTTAAGTTAAGTAATTTAGTTTAATTAATTTAAGGAATCATTTAATGATTTAATGAGAGTAATTACTTAAGGAAATTAATGTAGCAGGATTTCTTAAAGAAGAAATAAGTGATAATTATTGGAATGTAATTAATTAAGACGATTTTAATTAAGTAATTTTGGTAATTACTTTGAAATTAATCAAGGGATTAATTATTGGAGATAATTAATTGTGAAGATAATTAATTTGTTAATGAGTAATTAAGGGCAGTTAGTTACTGGTTTAATATTAATCAAGGTGATTAATAATTGTATTTTAATTTTAGATTAATTACTAAATGTAATTAATAAAGTTATTAATTTGAATTATAAATCATTAATTAATATAATTAATGATGTAATTAAGGATTTTTTAATTAAGAAATAATTAACTATTAAGTGATTAATTAATTGTAATTAATTAAGGATAAATGTAATTAATTACAGTTAATTAATGAAGTAATTAAATATTAATTACTTATGATTTAGGTTAATTAATTTTGTAAAATTAATTAAGGACTAATTACTTATTGTAATTAGAGGATGATTAATCAAAAGTTGTTTAATCAAGTTATATACTTGGTGAATAATTAATTAACCGGGTTAAATAAATTAATGGATGTTAAGCAGGATTTAAATGAGTAATTAATTTAATTAGAGATGGTTGCAATTAATTTAATTCATTTTAAATTAATTATAATTGATGGTTGATAAATCATTGCTTATGGATGTTATTGATTGAATGGTTGTGATCTCAGTAATGAGATGAGTTGTATTTGTATGATATGGATGGTTGGTTAACGTATGATGGTTTGTGATGGATTATCTGAGTGTGATGATTATCTGTTGTGATGTTGATACAGATTATCTGTTTATGATAAGGATATGATTATCTATGGTGATATATAGTTTATCTATCTTGTGAAATAGATAATAATGAAATGAATTAATTATTTAAAACCCTTAAGTACAACTTGGACATTAAAATGGCGTTTGGTTTCGGTAAGACCTGGATCGGATTTCCATATTTGGATATCCGTAAACCACATCGATTCCATTAAACGTTAGGTCGTTAATCCAAGTGGAGAAAGTGAAGACTCGAGGTGTAAGGGCTATACGTCAGTATAACTCTGTGGGTGATTCCGTAAAGAGTTTGACGGAATAGTGCTTATAGGTTCGAGATGGAGATTTAGAGTGCAAGGGCTATGGTCGTTGACTCTGAGGGTGATTCCAAAATGAGTGCAACGAGATAGTGCCTTCGGTTTCGTTCGAACCCGGAACGAACTTGTATGGATTGAATGCTTTCAGAACATCGTCAGGTGGACGATGAGCATTCTAAGATTGATATGTCCTATTAAGGTAATCGCAGCCTCAAGCCTCATCAACCGGGAATGGCTAAAACAGGGGAGGTGCAGCAAGGCTTCGTGGGTAGCTCCTACTGGAGAGCAAGATACATCCCTGTCTAGATGTCCCTTTATATTTCGGCTGTGTGGGGCGATTACTAGCTAGAATCGCCGGGGTGGTCTTGTTCGGAACTATTCAGTAAGGAATGGGTCCGGCCTTATGTTGCAGGGGAGTGGGAGTACTCTCGGTACGGTGATCTAGGCCACGTACTGTGACGGGCGGTACCCCAGTAGCCCTACCATTGATGGAATCCAAAATCCAATAAGTGCCTGTACGGTTTTGATTGTGCCCAACTATGTTGGAACGTGAGATGTAAGCATTCCAGCTATTTCTGTATTTTATTTTGAAAACCCTAGACACTATTATAATATCACTGGATTTCCTATCAAATGTTTTGGTTAGCGTAAGGTAAAAACTTTTCCATGTTTATGTGTGGGAAGTCTTACGTGATACCTTTTGTTTCAAAGGATTTTCTAAAGTTAAGCAATTTTAACCCGTTTACTCACACCAGACCCCTGTCTGACCCGAGTGTTTATTTTCTGTTTTATTAAACTCTTGGGTACTCATATTTCGTATGAGTAGTCAAGTGTTTTAGGATTGCTTTGACGAGTTCTGAAGGAGATAATGGAGCAGGAGGCTTCAGCGCGTAGATATATATGGTGGTTCTGCTGTGTTTGAGTTGTATCTGTTTCTCTGATGTACTTGATTTGTAATTGCTGGACAGAGGATTATAACTTCCAAATTACATTAATGTTATATAATTGTTTGAGATAATATATCATTTTCATTTCGAAAACCACATTAATGTTATATCATTTAAATAAATCCAAACTTCCAAATTACTCAATATTTCCTTTAATTCCTTTTAACTTGAGATATTCCCTCTCTACATCATCTTAAAACAAAACCTTATTATAAAGTCAGATTCTTACATCTTTAAATTTTCAATAAGATCCAAATCAATATATATTTAAATCTTAATTAAATGCAATTTCAAATAAATGCATTTCAAAAGTCATATTTTTTCAAAGTTGTAACACTCCGAAACAAAACACTTTGAAACCATATTACATTGAAATTCATAACTTTGAACACTTCAATTTCGATAAAACATTTCAACTTAGATATATTTCAAGGTTTTAAGTATTCCATAATTTCAAACTAAATCTGATAATTTTATATATATCTTAATTCAATTTACTATTATTTAGTTTTGAAATGTTTATTTAATAAATTCAATATTATTTAAATAAAACTCAAACTTGAAATATCCGTTAATCACCTTAAACCATCATCAAGTTATAAAATCAAGCCCTTTAAAATCTCAAATTCAATAAGTTCCAGATTGCTTTAATTAAATAACATTCTTAATTAAAAAAAAATTATACCGATTTCAAATTTATCTTCTCAACCTTAATTTATCAATATCATTATAAACTCTATATGTATATATATTAAAATATAATTTAAATGAATACTTACCCATATTATATTTTAATAAAATCCAATTTTATTATTACTCTCATTATATAGTGAACAAAATTATACATAACTTAAATTTTAGAATTTAACTATGAAAAAATATTTACATAATATCGAAAATCAATATTTATATAAACCCATATTTTTCTTTCCAAGACCATAGAAATCACTTCAAAATATTTTTATATATAAACCACGGTGTCTGTATATAATTTTCTATCCTATGGTCAAGTGATACAAATATTTATCATTTCAATCCGTAATTTAAAATATAAATACGGTTATATATCATTTCAAACCGCAATCCCGAATGAAATAAATTCCATAACAACTTGCAGTTTATAACAATATAAAATACAACATCCATTCATCCAATATCAACCATCAACATTTATCACAATCATTATCCAATTCAAACAATAACATCAATATAGAACAGATAATAAATAACAGGTATTTACTGGCAGTTTATATTCAATAATAAATTAAATAATAATTTAACTGACATTTTATATGTAATAATAAATTAAATAACAATTCAATTCGAATAAATTCAATTTAACTGAGATGATGATAAAAAATATGTCAAACAATCATAAATAAATTTCTAATCACATCATAAATCAATTTAACAAATAATAAGAAATTTTATAAGTTGTGAGCGGGTTAAAACACTCACATTTCGAATTTAAATCCAATTTAAATCCAATTTTAGAAGTCTCAGAATTCGTCCAAACTAGCGTCAAAATGTCCGGAATTTTAATGCGATCCCAGTGCATCAAACCAAATGTGAATTGGACCTCGTATGTGGAAGTTATTGATGTTAGAACAATTGAATTTAAATTTGAAATAAAATTAAACAAAACAACATCACCCACAATTCCAAGGCCACGTCACCCGAGAACTTTCATCCCTGTCCTCTTCCGTTTGAACGCAAACATTTACAGGCTCGCTCCTGCAAACCACGATCGCAACTCCTTCGGCCAATCGCGGCCCCTTCACACCACCACCGGCTAGCCGTCGCCGTCGATGAACATCCCCGTGCCTCGCGACCACTCCCCGACCTCCTCCTATACTCAAGACTCGCAGCCGCCTAAATACTTTAAACCCAAATCGAATTTTGTCACACAATCAAGCCGTCAACTCGCGAAACCAACCACACAGATGCACAGCGCTCGGTCCTCTCCACCATAATATATCAACAAATCGACGATCCATTGCAGTTGATCACGATGTAATGAACAGTCGAGATTTGATCGTCAATTTATGAGCAACCGGTGATTCAAATCCAAAAAAAAAAATTAAATCTGAGATGCACTCATCGAGAGCTTTCAGACGATATAAAATATGATATAGTTTGAAAAGTTTGAAATTTTGCCTTTGATTTTGATTTGAAATTGCAATTGGAAATTTTTGCTCTGTCTGCCATTGAAAATGAAGAGGAGCAACTAGAATTGTACGCACAGAAATGAGAATAGAAAGGCTGCTAGAGTTTGTAACAGGATATATATATATATATATATATATATAGACCTGAGAAATAGAGGAATGGATACGATTGGTTTGGACCGTTGAACGATAAATGGCCTGAAAAGCCAGTTCTGACTCCGGAATGAAATTGGGTTTACCCATATATCAAAATAGATGTTTTAAAATATTTTAAAATCAATGGAACAGGTTTCAGGTCCAAATTCCATCGTATGAAGAAGTTATGCAAAATCAAGTTATTTCAAATTGATTTCAATTGATTTCAATTTAATTGATTTCTACGCGTTTCTAGCCTGTACGAGCAAACAACAAGCCCGATCGTTACAAAACTTGAAATCCTATAATAATTCATAGTTACAGATCCGATGAAACTGGTTCCATCAAAATCCGAGTCAATGGCCAAAATGGCTATTTTTACATTAATTAAATAAATTAATAATAAATTAATTAAATCAAATTTTCTATTTCAATGCTATAATTGACAAATTTTATCGTTTTTAAATTTCTTGATCATTTACACTAATTTAAACAAATTTATATGTCAATTTAAAATTGATTAATTCCTCAATTTTAATGTTTAATTTCAATTTCATTAAATTAGAAATTTATACATTTAAAATTCCAAAATCAATTTATTAACCTTTAAACCTTGTTATTCAAGTCTTTCATTACCATAAGGGTATAATTAACGTTGGTTTATCTTTTATCACATTAATGTTTCCTAATTTCATCTTAATTTCCATTCACGTAATATTTAAATATTTATTTTCATTTAATTCCAATTAATCCAATTATTAAAATTTAAATTCCAATAAATTGTTTTTATTTGATTTCAATCTTTATATCCCATCCACTAATTTCAAATAACTAGTTAATGTCGGTTTTACATTACATTACTTCAATATACTTAACTTTCTTTCTTTAATGTGTATTAACTATAATTTCCACTAGTATTGAAATTTTGCCAAATATAACATTTGCATTACTTCCTTTATTGGGATTTCATTCAGCTAATTTACAGTCAACTTATATTAACATCACTACCTTTAATTTTATTTATCGTTTCATTTATAAACCATTAACAATACATTATTACTAAATACTACCTTAATTCACACCAACGTAATATTTAATTTCATTTATTGCAATTGATTTCGGTTAATTAGGATTGCACTAAATTAGTGATTTATTAACTTGCACTAACATTATTACCTTTATTTTAGTGATTTCATTATTAATTATAGATTTTTTATTTCTTTCCGAGTTAAATTACTAAAAAAAATTAAATTAACAAAATTTAATTATCGAAAATTATGGGTCGTTACACTCTCCCCCACTCAAAACATTTCGTCCCCGAAAAGAAAAAAGAAGGGAAAAGAAGAATTAAGAAATCAATATATCTTATTCAAAATATTAACTTTATAAACAAATAAATTTACAAGATCGAATAATTTGAACAAAATATACCAATTTATAACCATTAAATCTTTTCTATGCTTAAGTTAATAAAGTTTAGAAAACATTTTCAAAAAAATTCTAAGTCCAAAATTTACGGAAAATTTCGACAGAGTCTTCTTTATACGGAGAGGCTCCGGGAGAAAATAAAATATCAAATATAACAAAATATCACATATAATTTCCATAATAATATATCCCAACAAGGGAAAAACAATATAATAACGCTATAAAACCGAAATCCGAGAACGTACCTATTTGTCGGGCAAACAACGCTTAATTATGAAACCAAAAGCAATAGCAATTGTTTCCATAACTTGTATTTCACTTATATAATTCAAAACAGTTAATAATTATATATAAATGAAATATTTAAAGTAGTTTCAATCACTAAAAACAAATCAATAATAAACAACAATCGCTTGCAATCACAACATGCAACCATCATATGAAGTCAATAAAATCAACCATCCATATATCCATAGCAAACGAAACAAATAGTTGTTTGGGTTCAAAAACTTTAAATCGTACAGAATGGAGCGTAAACTATTAAGTGCACCATTTACTCGACAGTCTTAGATGAAACTAAATAGATTATTCATACATCCAAACAAATTTAAAGTGTCCTTGCCCAAACAACCATAAACCAACAAACAAAAATTTCAAACAATAGATCGAGTTCATTCTTATTAATTCAATTTCATAGTATTTATTGTTTAAACTCCTTTTCATTCATATAATAATTTATCCCTTTTAATTTACATTTAACTTCTTACAAATTTCCATTAATTTGTATTATGTAAATTTTCCTTTTTATTGTATTACATTCATTTATTCACTACTTAATTTCATTTATTTGCAGTATTCATCTATCTACTTATTTTTATTATAAATAACCTCAACGTTTACTTAAGTTTATTATCATTTCTTTATAACTTTTCTATTATGTTTAATTAGTGGCCTTTCATCCATACTTAAGTTTACAGCAGTTATAACATTAAATTCTTATTCATAAAAGCAAATTCATTGAATACTTTCATTACTTCAAGTTTTACTTGTGCAATATCCATTACATTTTCTTATAAACATTAGAACTTTTAATATTTGGTAAGTTATATATATGCTTTAAGAACGCAGTTGAAAGTTATACAAGTTTTTCTCATTTCTTTTAATAAATTTAATGTTCAATATACCTTCAACTTTCTTGTAATTTCATTTATAACCTAGCATTTAATCTCTTACTTTAATTAGAGGTTCCACTTATTAATTAGTTACATTCAATTTCACTACAATAATTGAAACTATTAATTAACGAAAAATTAAGAACTAAATGCCGGGTTTAATTTCAACTCATTTAAAACAATAGATAGATGTATACACTTACAATTTAATATCCAATTATATTTAAAATAATTTGAAATTTACATTTGTTTATCAAAATAAGTTTACAGTAAAACTACTACAGTGGCCTTCCCACTTCGAAACTCGAATATGAATGTCGATGATGCATGCAGTCATCGTCGAAATTATTTTCCAACGACAGAGAGGGGAGTACAGAACTTATTTCTTTCTAAATTTGTTTAAAACAATTCTTTCAATTTATATTGAAATATTTATATCAGAAAATACTTCTAACAATATTATTACTATATTCCAAAATCCTTTGAAAGATATTTTCAAAATCCGGGAACTTAAGTTCTAAAGTTTCCAGTTTATTCTCATTTATTTTACTTTTCAAATCCTATTTACAACTTATATTCATAAATTTCACTACCTAACAACAATTATATTACAACCAAATTTATATCATTTATAAAAAAATTATTTTATATATATAAAATATAATAGGCAAAATTATTTCATTTACCTATATTCAAAACAAATATTGTGTTGGTCTGTCCTATTAAGTGTTTAGAAATCCCTATTGATGTCATAGCGTCCTATGCACCAACTAGAATTTATAAATACAGAACGGAGCAGATTAACACAATATCAATACCTTTTATAACACTAACAAATATGCTCTCTCATATATATACGCTCAGCGATTCATCATAGGTATTACTACCCTATTAATAAAGAGTCAGACCCTACAAGCTAAGGTTTATCGCTAAACCAAAGCTTTGATACCAGATGTAACGTCTCGCCTTTTTGTATGCTTAAGCAGACACACATGCCGTCTCTAACCATATAGAAGAGCGGATTTTTATAGGGTAAAAAAGAAAAGTAGAGAAAGAAAAAAAACAAAATAGAATCTTACAGCGGAACGATAAAATATAATAATCAAATAAACAGTTCATGAAGCTGTTTACAAAACATTTGATTATACTTATACAATACATATCAGAGTTACACATACCAGAGAATAATAAAATGCAGCGGAGTACATGATGCAGTGAATAATACAATAGATAATGGTAATACAATCTTCGTCTTCATCCTCCAGAAGTAAGGTCTTTAAGTTTTGAAATGCTCAGACTGACCCGAGCGAATTGAAAACACAAAACATTCGAGTCAAAACTAAAAGATCTTATGTAAGTTAAATCAACGACAAATAATATGAGTGTAAACGGCGTTGGAGATGTTTACGGGGTTTGACATCTTCTATCCAGTGTTTAACATGAGTGCAGTGACTTAAGAGATGCTCGGGATTCACATCTCCTAAGAATCCGTTAAATTATTTACTATGTAGTAATATTTCGCAATTATAATAATGTCTATAGTAAAATAAACTTACTTTTAAATAGTATTAAGGCTTTACTTTTCCACCTTAACATGTAATAGTCCCAGTAGTCCATCCAGTATCATCGTATCTCCAGATCGGGAGACTACCCTAAGTAATCCACGGGCTATGGGAGAAAACCAAACTCGTAAAAGGCACGCTAGTGTAGGTGACACGACACACAAGGCAATGCCAGTGTAGATATACCAATTACTATCCGGACTGGTGGTTGCGCATAACGCACAGCTACCGTCCACCTCGAGCCACACCCCCATAATCAAAAATCAAAAGTGACCACCGAATCAATCTCAAAGTCAGAATATAATGGAATGGTATCGAAGGTGTGTATCCGATAAGAGAAGCTACCTCACTGGTCCGGAATCACTCCTGTTTAGCCATCTTATACCAACTCACAGGAGTCGGGTCCATGTATATACCTCAAAGGAACTCCACCACCATCCTACTTCATTCTGGAATCTCCACCACGTACACGTTGTCAAAGTGGTTTTCGGTATCGACAGAGAGTATGCTCATATCCGATCTTGGTCTCTTTGCCAACCAATCGTTATTTTAACACCGTGGTCATTTAAAAATAGTTTATACTTCAAAACCAAAATATCATTGCCATTTCAAAACCAAATACGATGTCATTTCTATTTCAAAACCAATAAAATATGATATCGTTTCCACTTCAAAACCACATCAATATATTGTTTCCCTTAAAACCAAATCAATAATATGTTCAATAATATGTCATTTCATTTCAAACCATATCAATAATATATCATTTTCATTTCGAAAACCACATTAACATTATATCATTTAAATAAATGCAAACTTCCAAATTACTGAATATTACCTTCAATTCCTTTTAACTTGAGATATTCCCTCTTTACGTCATCTTAAACCAAAACCTTATTATAAAGTCAGATTCTTACATCTTTAAATTTTCAATAAGTTCCAAATCAATATACATTTAAAGACAAATCTTAATTATATGCAATTTCAAATTAATTCATTTCAAAATTCGTGTTATTTTAAAGTTGTAACACTCCGAAACAAAACATTTTGAAACCATAATAATTTGAAATTCATAACTTCGAACACTTCAATTTCGATAAAACATTTCAATTTAGATACATTTCAAAGCTTTAAATATTCCATGATTTCAAACTGATTCTAATAATTTTATATATATCTTAATTCAATTTCTATTATTTAGTTTTAAAATATTTATTCAATAAATTCAGTATTATTAAAATAAAACTCAAACTTTATTCGTTAATCACCTTAAACCATCATCAAGTTATAAAATCATGCCCTTTAAAATCTCAAATTCAATAAGTTCCAGTTTGCTTTAGTTAAATAACATTCTTAATTAAAAACAATTTTAAACCGATTTCAAATCCATCTTCTCAACCTTAATTTATCAATATCGTTATAAACTCTCTATATATATTAAAATATAATTTAAATGAATACTTACCCATATTATATTTTAATAAAATCCAACTTTACTATTACTCTCATTATATAATGAACAAAATTATACATAGCTTAAATTTAAGAATTTAACTATTAAAAAATATATTTATATAACATCAAAAATTAATATTTATATAAACCTATATTTTTCTTTCCAAGACCATAGAAAACACTTCAAAATATTTTTATACATATAAACCACGGTGTCTGCATATAATTTTCTATCATATGGTCAAGTATACGGATATTTATCATTTTAATCCGTAATTTTAAATATAAATACGGTTATATATCATTTCAAACTGTAATCCTGAATGAAATAAAATCCATAACAACTTGCAGTTTATAACAATATAAAATACAACATCCATTCATCCAATATCAATCATCAACATTTATCACAATCATCATCCAATTCAAACAATAACATCAATATAGAACAGATAATAAATAACAGGTATTTACTAGCAGTTTATATTCAATAATATATTAAATAACAATTTAACTATCTGTTTATATGCAATAATAAATTAAATAACAATTTAATTCAAATAAATTCAATTTTAATGAGATGATGATTAAAATATGCCAAACAGTCATAAATAAATTTCTAATCACATCATAAATCAATTTAACAAACATTAGAAAATTTATAAGTTGTGAGTGGGTTAAAACACTCACCTTTCGAATTTAAATTGAATTTAAATCCAATTTAAACCCAAAATTTGAACAGTCTCAGAATTTGTCCAAACCAGCATCAAAACGTCTGGAATTTTAATGCGATCCCAGCAGATCAAACCAAGTATGAATCGGACCTCGTATGTAAAGTTATTGATGTTAGAACAATTGAATTTAAAATTAAAATAAAATTAAACAAAACAACATCACCCACAATTCCAAGGCCACGTCACCCGAGAACTTTCATCCCTGTCCTCTTCCGTTCGAACGCAAACACTTACAGGCCCGCTCCTGCAAACCATGATCGCAACTCCTTCAGCCAATCACGGCCCCTTCACGCCACCACCGGCTAGCCGTCGCCGTCGATGAACATCCCCGTGCCTCGCGACCACTCCCCGACCTCCTCCCATACGCTAAGACTCGCAGCCGCCTAAAGACTTTAAACCGTAATCCAATTTTGCCGCATAATCAAGCCGTCAACTCGTGAAACCAACCACACAGATGCACAACGCTAGGTCCTCTCCACCATACTATATCAACGACTCGACGATCCGTTGCAGTTGATCACGACATAATGAACGGTCGAGATTTGATCATCAATTTCTAAGCAACCGATGATTCAAATCCAAAAACGAATTTCAAATCTGAGATGTATTCGTCGAGAGCTTTCCGATGATATAAAATATAATATAGTTTGAAGAGTTTGAAATTTTGCCTTTGAATTTGATATGAAATTGCAATTGGAAATTTTTGTTTTGTCTGCCATTGAAAATGAAGAGGAGCAACTAGAATTGTACGTATAGAAATGAGGAATAGAAAGTCTGCTAGGGTTTATAACAGGATATACATAGGTAGAGCTGAGAAATAGAGGAACGGATACGATTGGTTTGGACCGCTGAACGATAAATGGCCCGAAAAGCTCGTTCTGACTCCGGAACGAAATTGGGTCAACCCATATATCAAAATAGATGTTTTAAAATATTTTAAAATTAATGGAATAGGTTTTAGGTCCAAATTCTATCGTATGAAGAAGTAATGCAAAATCAAGTTATTTCAAATTGATTTCAATTGATTTCAATTTAATTGATTTTTAGGCGTTTCGAGCCCGTACGATCAAACAACAAGCCCGATCGCTACGAAACTTGAAGTCCTATAATAATTCATCGTTACGGATCCGATGAAACTGGTTCCGTCGAAATCTGAGTTAGCAGCTAAAATGGCTATTTTTACATTAATTAAATAAATTAATAATTAATTAAGTAAATCAAATTTTTAATTTCAATGCTATAATTGACGAATTTTATCGTTTATAAATTTCTTGATCATTTATACTAATTTAAATAAATTTAGATGTCAATTTAAAATTGATTAATTCCTCAATTTCAGTGTTTAATTTCAATTTCATTAAATTCAGAAATGGATACATTTAAAATTCCAAAATCATTTTATTAACCTATAAACCTTTTTGTTCAAATCTTTCATTATAATAAGGGTATAATTAACATTGTTTTATCTTTTAGCACATTAATGTTTCCCAATTTCATCTTAATTTCCATTCACGTAATATTTAAATATTTAATTTCATTTAATTTCAGTTAATCCAATTATTAAAATTTAAATTCCAATAAATTGTTTTTATTTGATTTATATCTCATCCACTAATTTCAGATAACATAGTTAATGTCGGTTTTACATTACATTACCTTAATATACTCAACTTTCTTTCTTTATTGTGTATTAACTATAATTTCCACTAGTATTGAAATTTTGCCAAATATAACATTTGTGTTACTTCCTTTATTGGGATTTCATTCAACCTGTTTATAGTCAACTTATATTAACATCACTACCTTTAATTTTATTTATCGTTTTATTCATAAACCATTAGCAATACATTATTACTAAACACTACCTTAATTCACACTAATGTAATATTTAATTTCATTTATTGCAATTGGTTTCAATTAATTGGGATTGCACTAAATTAGTGATTTATTAACTTGCATTAACATTATTACCTTTATTTTAGTAATTTCATTATTAAATTACAGATTTTTTAATTTCTTTTCGAGTTAAATTATTAAAACCTATTAAATTAACAAAATTTAATTATCGAAAATTACGGGTCGTTACAGAGAGAGAGTGTATTTGTATAGGGCAAGGATCGGCTATGCCTCACTCTTGCTACACCTCTATTCCCTTCCGATTTCAAACACTCATTTTGATTTAAATAATATAGTGAGTTGGCAAGAGCAAGAAAGTGTGTTATTTAAATCAAAATGTGTGCGGGGGGGGGGGGGGGGAGGGGGGGGGATTGAAGTGTAACGGAAATGAAGTGTAGGGGGAATATGTGTGTGTGTGTGTTTGTAGGCATACATTTATATTTTATAATAAGTGTATATTTTTCATATACAACATTTACAGTATGGTATATGTGTGTATATATGTATGTATGCATGTATGTTTTATAATACGTGCATATTTTTTGTATACAAATATTTATAGTACGAAATATATATAAAAAATTACTATAATAAGATGGATATCTTCAAAATAGATGAATTCTTAGTGTTTAAGAGAAGATAGAGAATAATATATAAGATTTAGATCTAATTAAATCAGGATTTAAAGAGAAAATGATGATATTTTCATTGATTCCACCTTCCTCAATTTACAAAAACCCAACTAATACTATGTTCAATTTCAAAATCGATTCTGTACTGATCTATATCAAAATAATCTTAACTTTAATGTTATAGATATGAAATATCACAGAAACACACAAGTAAATAATAATATTAAAGAGGAATGCCTTTTGCATTTCAATTTTTGACTGCTACATCAGGTCTTACGTCATCTACCGAACTTAGCACCTAACCATTCATCTATTAGGTTTTCACTTAGCTGTTCATTTAGCAAACTTTCAATCTAACTTCTTTTAAATTAACATTGCTACTTGCTACATTATCACAATATTCTATGTACTAGTTTCAGTCATCTTAAGCCTTAGTGTACATTTTCTTTTGAAAATCAAGTAGATCTAGCTTTAACATCTTGTCGAAAGTTAAACTACCTTCTGCAACCACTAACCTCGGTTTTGTTTGGGAAAGCTTGTATTAGATTAGTTTTAATTATTCAACATAAGGACTCTCAACTCTAGGTTTTCGAGGTCACCCCCTATACTTATAGTTTCTTCTTTACCCTCATCCCTCATTCAGCCTACAGTTGAAATCTTCGGTTTAACAAATCTAGCCTCATCCTAAGCATTTCTTTCTTAAGTCCATATACTTAAGGTTTTAGTTTATTTTACTTTAGATTCAGCTTCATTTTCCTTGGTACTTCTATTTGGTATTCGTTGGAAATTGTTTTTTTGCACGTCTGACATTATTAACTTTACAAATGTCGACTCCTAATTCATTTGATTTAGCCTTTCTTACCGTTATTATGTACTGTCTTGACATATTCAACACATATTGCAAATCTGGTTTATCGACCAAATATTAAATACTTCGTTTAATTAAATTACCTCTTGGCTCCCATACATTTGCCTTTCGACATCTCAAAATATCTCTTTGGCTAAGTATATTTTCTTTTGGAATCGCTTATTATATTCTTGAAACTCTTAGAAAATAAGTATATGTGTTCTCTGTACATAAGATTTCTCAAACTCTATATTTCTAACCATTTTTCATAATAAACAGTTCTCAAATAATTCATATCAACTTATCTACTTATGTAATAATTCTATAGTTAAAACTCATCTCTAACAATATGTTCTCAACATTATGTTAAAATTTTGAATTATTTAAATTACAAAAAGCACAAGAAATATTCATCATTAGTTCAACCGTGAGAGATTTATGAATGACAAATGGATTAAATAATATATTACTCATCCCGATTCTTAGTTGGATGATGTTTCTATTTCTTTTAGCTTTGATCTTATTCTTTTCTTTTCTCCTGTTTAGCCATCAGCATCAAATGCTTCTAAGCTTATGTTTTTATTTTAAGTGAATATAATGAAGTGAGAAGAGTGAAAGTAGTTAACTTTATTCCCATAAAGGGCTGGGCCGTGTGGGCCATTATCCATTTTCCTTATCTGATTCATCCCAGTTAAGTTTCGTTACGTGATAATCGTGGTAAGTAAATGTATAACCAAATACTTATCACACCTCATTATTTAAATTTAAAATTTAAGCACTTAAATATTTATTCATATAATTAATTCTTTAATTGGCCATTTATTAGTTTATGGAGTGTTACATAGTGGAAATCCATATTTTGATGAATACAAAGAGGATAGTTTACTTTTTATTTCTTAAAGTCTATTTTTTTCTCTATATATCAATCATAGATTTGTTGTATATGATTTTTGATTGGTATTTTAGGATAAGTTTAATGATCCCCTAGCCAACACAAATTTGAAAGATATAAAGTTTGACAGTGCTGTAATTGAAAATCTCAATTTAAGTTATTAAATTATAATGTTCTATCATATAACATTTATGCTAATATTTCTTTATTTTTTTTGGGTTTTATGGTTGTTAGATGAAGGATACAGATCACAATAAAATTGAGAATGCACTTATCATTTTGAATGAAAAAGTGTTAAAGGGTGAAATGTGGATGAATATAATCGATCGAATTCTTCAAAAGGCATGCAAATTGTTTTGACAATTTTAACCGATTAAATAAGTATCTATTTAAAATTCTATCATCCTAAATACGGTCAGAAAATGAATTTATTTAGTTTATTTCTAATTTGTTTGTATATTATGTGATTTTAGTTGTGTTATGAAAATGGTTAAATTTGATTTAGGGAATAGATTGAATAATTGTTTTGACATACTCTGGTGCATCTTTACTTAAAATAAAATAATAGTGTGCTAAGAAGCAGGGAACCAAATTTACCTTTAATTCTAAGGGTCGAAAATATTTTTCTAGATGCCAACAGGGGTATACTTTTTAGATTAGGCTCGTGGTCTAAATTAATTTTTTTTATCATATATATATGTCAAAGTTACCATTAAAAAAACAAAAATGCTAAATAAGAATATTTAAATCAAATATTTATGTTTTATTATAAAGTTTGATGAATATCAAACATAAAATATGAGTCTTTTCTAGTTCGGTTAAATTGGATAACCAACCGAACCAATCAAACTTAATTCAATTGATTTGATTTCCATTTTTATTAGTTTTAGTTTGGTTTAAAAAATTTCATCATTGAGCTAACTGAAACAACCAAACGACCACCACTCCATAATACTATAATCAACGTTAATAATGCTAGTTAGTTCTAGCAATGCACGATGTATATTCAAATCTGAATAATGGGTATTACCACAACCAGTAGTGTTGTTAAAATTGATAGATGGATATATTAATCCTACACCAATTAATCTATATGGATTAATTAAATCATCAAGCTGCCTAAAGCGCCAGTATTAAATATACTGGTTGATCCAATGGTCATAAACATAAACATCGAGTAAGTGACTAAATAACATAAAAGCAACTTCAACAATGAAGAATTCAACTTGAATATCAGGATTGAACAAACCAATCAATTGTAGACTAAAGTTAATATTTAGTTTGAGATTCAAAATCTTGAATTGAACGTGACGCATATTTAGTAGACATATGCACGGAAAGAAATCAAATGATTATTTAATAAGGTCTTACGTCAGATAAATATTTAATAATCATCCAAAGTATTTAATAGATGTCTAGCGTCGGGCGTTTATTATATAAATTTTCGGTTGCTGAAAATTTTAGCAAAAATCAACCTTTAATATCCAAAATTTTGAATATTATGTTGTGAAGCCACTGAAATGCTCTAAATGCAGCTGATATTTAGAACATGTCATGTTTTATTTTAATTCATTGTGGTGTGTACATTACTTTCTTTCCCTTTTTTATAAGATAGTGTACATTAATAAATAAGTGAATAAAAATGTACAAAAACCATAAACACACATAAATTCAGAAAAATGATAATACAATAATCATAACAGGCAAAACATAAAAGGAACATATACAAATATAAATAAACATATATAAAATATAAATGTAAATAAACTTGTATGGAATTTACATATGTTGGAGATTATAATATAATCTCACATCTTAGAATATAGTGAGTCATCTCGCTATATAAAGAAAGTAGGGCATTACAATTAAAAGAACATGGAGGGAAGAGATTGATGCAAATCACTATATACTAAATGTCAAAGATTAGGCACTTAGACACTTTAATTTTTGACCTAAGCAACACTGATTATCTTGTATTTACGACCTAAATGATATTTTGAATATCAAATAAACCATTGGCCTGCAACTGTCGCCAAACACGGTTGCGTCTGTTCAGAATGCCTGTTCATTCGCTGTAAAATCATGACAGGGTCGCACAGGAAAAATACATCTACTTTCTACTTTTCTCTTCTTCTCGGCCTCCTCGCTTATTCAAGTAAGCAAATCGTTCTGGTTTTTTGCAGTAGATTGTTGTCTGCAAGAAACCGCGCTTTGTTGTATCCTGAAGGAATACCACCGTTGAACCCTTAAGCAATCTACGTTGTAGTGGGGGCGATCAATTCCTTAAAGACAGCGTCGCTCAGACGTGCCTCAAAGCAAATCCTGGTTCACTAGTCTGCATCCTACTTCCTAACAACATAAACATGCAAAAATACAAATATAAACGCCTACATAAAATATAAAGAAAATAATAAAAGACTTCACAAAATGCATTAAGGAATGGTTTATTTGATATTCAAAATATCATTTAGGTCGTAAATACCAGATAGTCAGTGTTACTTAGGTAGCTATTTTAGGGGTATTTAAAGGCACAACATATTCATGTTTGGTATTTTGTTGGGGTGCTGTAAACCAATTGAATGAAATGCATTCTTTGTACTATTTGACAACACAAGAATGCAAATGCAACATTTCTTGGAGAAAATGGCTACATCAATAGTTATAAATTAAATAAAAAAGAGAGAAAATAAATACAGTGATTATAATTAAGGTACGTCCATTCAAAAAATGCTCAAATATTTTCCACAAAATTAATTAAACAAGCTTAACAGGTGAATACCGACTTCATTTGGCAGGTAACAATGAGGAAAGAAACTTAAAAAGAAAGGTCAAAAAAATCAATCATAGTTTCAATGCTTTAATTAATTGTAACAGGGCAAAAATATCTAACTTGTGGAAGAGTAAATTTAAAGATAAACCAATTATGTCAATAAAAATGGACGTATGCACAGCACAACATATATAAAGCCACCATGCTATCATTATCTGCCCATGACTTCATATTACTAAATTTCTAGAAACCATATCATGCTTCTTTCTACATCCATACATTGTTCACATCATGAATTGACCAAATTGCAAAGAGATGGTTCACTTCGGTTGCCCAATAAATTGAGTAAGCATATGTCTCTTTCATCATGATGTTGGATCATTCATCTCTCAGCTTCAATATGTTTGGAGGGTATTAGTCTTCATTTTGAAACTCCAGGTAAAAATATAATTAATGGATGTGTATCATTTTGATACTTTAGGTAAAAACATAATTAATGGACATGTGTATGCATGTAGGTACGGATACGCCACATATACGGAATTAAATTATATTTATACATACGATGAGCGTTCAATAGCACTTCAAATGCTTGCTGATTTCCACCGGTCTTTCCACCTTATTTATTATTTAGTTTGAAGATTGGGATGGAAATCAAGAGGCTAATGGCATGTTACATTGTTTGGTGTGCTCATGAAAGTGCATACACACATGTATGTATGTACAGTTTGGCGTTTAGTTTTAAAATAGGTCGCATTAAATTTTTTAAGTATTGAACATTGTATTGTTTTAATCTCTGTTCTCATATACGAAAGACTTGACCCTTAATTATAGTAAGACTATGTTACTACTTAACCTACTGTGTACTGCACATAGTGAATAGTAATACTTAACGCATGGAAGGTCGCAGACAGTTTTTACAATGCATTTGTTTCAACAATTTACTATATTTTTACCGGTAGTTCGGCATGCAGAAGAGCACAATTTGAAGGAATAAAAAATCCAAACAAGCTTTTAATTTATTTTGTACGTAGAATAGTTACCAGTCCAGAAGTAATTGCAAAATTCAGTTGTAAACATATCTCCTCAGCCATATTGCAAGAAACTCTAAAATTCACTTTGCCTTTACAGCTTAGCATCACTTTGTTGGCAAATTTCATTGTACTGGAAAGACTTTGTTTACTTGATTTTGAGGATTGAAGATAATGTAAGTATAATACAAGTAGCATGTTCACTGTAAAAACGAAAAGAACTTAAAATCTATTTCTTTCTATTGAAAATGAGAAAACCCTTCATCTTTCATAGCATATATATTTTATCTCGTCTCTGCTCTGCCATCAGATTCCTAAAGCTTCATCTGGTCTGCTCATTTCATTGCAGTTATTTGTTTCGGACTTGTGGGCTAAAGCCCAATTATTAACAATTGTATTTGCTGCATATTGCTTCGGTGACAAACTATATAAATATATCAGTTTTCTCATTGTACATGTGTATCAAAAACATCATCAATAAAATTCAGATTTCATTTTTCATTAAATTGTTCTCTCAACGTTTCCTCGTATAAAAATCTTTTATGGTATCAGAGCAAATAGAAATTGCTTAACAGCAAAGAAATTCTCATTAGAAGATGATCTCATCATTTGAGTTTATCTCTTATCAGATATTTACATCTCATCACTTAAGGGATTGATCCGGTTCTAAATCATGTACCTTGCCAGCTTCTAATCGACTGGCTGCAACAAGATTCAACATTGAATCTTGAATGAATGCAATAAAAAATTCTCAGAAATTTGGATCAAGAAACTAGAAAAACAACAAAAGAAATAGAAAAGTGTCATCCAGAAAGAAATCTTATCAGAAAATCATCATTTAAGCATTTCTTTGGTTGCATCTTACCTGTTCTGCATCTCTTTCCGAGTTCTTGAACACAATTCTTGATTTTATCTGCATCATTCTTTCATCTACTTCCTCTGTTCAAATTATTTCAAATTCATGATGTCTGAAGTAGACACATCATCAAATGCTAACAGTTCTCAACATGCTGGTACTGCAGAGAATTTGATCCAAACCGTTTTCAGTCCCCGGAGTCAATTGGTCAGTGTTCATCTAAATGAAGATAATTATCTTCTATGGAAGCTTTAAGTTGAAACTGTCATACAAGGATATGGACTTGAAAGCTATATTCTGGAAACTATTCAGATCGCTCATGTTTGCATCACTGACAAAGAAAACAAAAGTAATTAGCAATGAAGACCATGTCAGATATGATAGACTCATATGTTCTTGGCTATTATCTTCAATAAATGTGAATCTTCTATCACATGTTATGCGATGCAAGACAGCTAATGAAATCTGAGTAACCATTGACAAAGTTTTTAATACTTAATCTGCAGCTGAAGTCATGTTTTACAAAAGGCAGTTACACAACATCAAGAAAGATGGTCAAAATATGAGAGAATATCTCTCTAAAATCAAGACTACATGTGATCTGCTTGAGGCAGCATGACATAAGATCAGTGATTCAGAACAAATTATGACTGTTCTAAATAGATTAAGTAATGAATATGAAACTGTGGTTGCTGTGATATCATCTCCAAAATTTCTACCATCTACAGATGATGTTCAATCTGTCTTACTTGCTCATGAGGCAAGAATTGATAACAATAAAACTCAAGAATCTGATTTCATAGTTAATTGTGCATTAAATTATAAAGACAAAGGTCAAAACAGTAACAAAAGCGATCAAACAATGCAAAGGGGTGGATATGCTAACAGATCCAGAGGAAGAGACAGATGGAACAGTAATAATAGGCCAATATGTCAGATATGTGAAAAGTTAGGACACACAACTGCTAAGTGCTACTTCATATTAAACTTGAATTATGTACTAGGACAAAATCCAAGCAGCTAAAGAAATAAAAGTTTCAGTGCAAATATGGCTCAATTTCAACATGAATCAAAGCAATCAAGCTGACAAAAAAAACTATCAACAAACTGATACTGCATAGCCAGAGCATATACATGATGAGGATTGGTATCCAGATTCTCGGGAATCCAACTATATCACAAACAACTTGAGCAAATTTTTTAATGACCAGATATTTTCAACCATTCGCATCCATACACATCGGACTTGAAATGCTCAAAATACCATATTGTTAATTTAAATTTGACAAAGCTCAGTATATACAGTAAATAAATCAATCATAGAATCACAGACACAAAGTAATATAATAACAACGCAGCGGAATAGATAAATAGTAGTTCTTGAAGCTACTATATAAACAACAGAGTTTGAAATAAAATACAACAGAATATCTCAAATACAGTGAAGTCTCAAATCCAAACAGATGACTTCTGTGAACGAATCAACTGGAAAGCTGGAAGCCGAATCAATAGTTGGATCTCCAAGCGAAGCTCCAAACTCCAAATGTGAGTCTCAAACTCCAAACTCGAGCGTAAAACAAACCACAAAACACTCGAGTCGGGATTAACATTCTTATGTCAATAAATCCAACTCAAGTGAAATATCAATCGAAATACAAATAACTTAAAGTATGTTTGGGATAACCATCCTCTAAGGATCCGTGGAACTATTTACTATGGAGAAATATAAGCTATTAACAACCAATCATCATTAGAACACCGTGGTCCTTTCAAAATATATTATACTTCAAACCCAAAGTATCATTTCCATTCCAATTATAGATATATTTCCTCAATTTCAAATAAAAGATTGATTCAAATCAACTCGAGTTTCAAATTCCAATTTAATTCAATCTAAAGCTTTCCATTTTAATTCAGTTCAGTTTCTAAATAACGAATTCAAATTATATTGATTTCAAATACAGATCTGAATCACAAACTAAACCATTTAAATTTCAATATATTTCAAAGCTTCAATATTCAACATTTTCAAAGTTAAATTTAATAATTTCATATAGATCTTGATTTACTTCATTATTATTTAGTCGGGGAACATTCACTTAATAAATTCAATATCATTTAACTAGCCTTAAATTACATTTTACTAAATATTTCCTTAAATTTATTTAAAATAGAAATATTCATTAAATTACTTAAATTAAGACCAAGTTATAAATCACATCCCTTAAACTCTCGAATTCAATAAATTTCAAATCAATTTAATTACATAAAATTCTTAATTAAATACCATTTCAAATAAATCCAAATTTATCTTCCCAACCTTACTTATTCAAGTTATTACAAAAATCTATTTAGAATATAGATTTACATAAATACTTAACCATATTAGATGTATTAAATCAATCTTAATTAAATTAAATATTATTACTAAATCTATATATAAAATTTCTCTATATATATAATATCTTAAGAATCAATATTTATTAAAACCATATATTTCTTTCCAAAAGCATAGAATTTATTTTCAATAGACCAACGGTGTCTGTATATAATTTCATATCCTATGGTCAAGTGATATGGATATTTATCATTTCAATCCGTAAATTAAATATATACGGGTAGATGTCATTTCCGACCCGCAATCCCAAATTCAATTCAAATAAAAATCGCTTGGGTTTATCATTTCAACCCATAATGAAATTCTCCTATTCTAAAGTCCGTTCGGGTATGTATCGTTTCAACCCATAGTAAATTCTAAACTATAAGGGACTTGCGGAGTGATAACAGATATGTAAATAATAATAACAGGCATGTATCATCAATGACAATATAATATAAACAGCAGGATATGATGTCATATCCCACAGGTGAACAGTTACAGATAATAGTATATATATATATAACAATTTAAACAACTAACAGCAGCATAGTTCAACTGTTGTTTCAATTGAAATCAGAAATAAATATAAGAACGTTAATCGGGAGTGATTGCTCACCTTTCGAGGCTAGAGAGATCTGACAAAGAAATGAGATACGAATTCCAAAGCAACACTAGATGAATACGATTTAATGGAGAAAACATGTACGACGAATAAAGCTGATAACAGGGATCGACGGAATCAAATCGGAACTGATCGATGAAGATAATTGGTATAAGCGAATATATATATATATATATATATATATATATATATATATAAAGTGAAGAATTGTATTCTAAAATCAAACATGTTTAATATTTAAATATATATATGTATTTCAAAAATCCATTTCTTCAAATTAACACATATTAAAATTAACATATACACATAATATGTTTAAAATCAATACTTATATAATCAAATAGATATATAGGAAAATATAAACGTATGTGAACTTATATACAAGTTATATATTTAGAAATCAATATTTAAACTGAAGTCTATATATAACCTGCTTTATACCAATTACTAATGTGGGCACTGACCAAACTTATAAAATATAACACTTAAACATATGCAAATTCTACTGCAACTTATCTATCTACACACAACCATACCATATAACAGGCTAGGCTTCTATAATATAATTACTTCAAATATCCTCTTCTTTTTTTCCGAATCAATGTTTAATTTAACCCGAAACTATAGCTATATTTAAAGCCATACCCATGCCATGATATATACATAACATCTGATATTAACAGTACCTGAATTTGTTTAAACTAATATATAGCATAGCCCTTAACCAAACCGACTAGTATATATAATATCCATATTGTAATATATTTTAAAAAAATATCTTAAAACAGTAAATTTTACATACACTAATACATCACATTACTATAAACGGTCGATTATATGGGTCACTATCATACGTTACAAAATAAAGCCCGACTGACTATCATATATACAATACTCCTCAGTGTAATATATAAAGACAGCTGCAGCTAATATATATTATAAAGTGAACCGTTATAATTTGAAACCCAACCCCTATATACTTAGATACATATTTATACACCTGGGATCAAAGTTTCAGTTAAAATATTACAATGAGCTATTATACAAACAATCATAACAGTTATATTATATTATAAATCCATGTAGAATAAAAGATTTGAACTTTAAAATATATATATAAAAGTCTATGTATATTTTAAAATACTAACATAAATATACTGCACACACCCGTATAACCCACACGCTACACATATACTGCTGGTATATATATACACACGCAATACACATATGGTTTTTTTATATACCTGCCTATATAACCAAATCCTATAACATAAGACAACTTTTAAACCATTACATACTAACTGTTCGAATAATATAAGACACCAATACTAATCGAAACCAATATATATGTACAACAGTTGTAAATGCGTAAAACAAGTATGTGAACTAATTTATATAACCAACAGACCATTATATACACAGTTTCAAGTAGTATCAAATCTTATATATTATATATAACACTTAAGTAATTTATATAGCCATACTTTTAAACCAAATATATATATACCTTTTTATATATCATATATTTTTAAGGAAAAAGGAAGTTGCAAGTTGAAAGGCAAGCAACATGCAAGCGTAACTAAAATATATACATTTAGATATCTACAGAGAGTCATACTTACCAAAGAGAATGGTGAAGTGGAGGCTGGAATTTCGAAGAAAGGAGTGGACTTCGACCACTAGGAGGCGGTTCACGGCGAGCGGAGGAACCTGGTTGACGCAAGAGAGAGTGGGGTAGCGGCGGTCTAGCGGTGAGAGGAGGAGGAAGGCGGAAGGAGGGTGAAAGTGGAGCCAGCCTCGGCTAGGTGTGGTTCGAGACAGGTGGATGGCAAAAATTTGGAGAAGGGAGGAACATTTTTGTGGCTTGCTGTGTAATTAATTTATAAATGTTGACAAAGCAGAGAGAAAGAAGGAAGAACGGAAATTGGAAGAGGAAAGAACAACCGGCTTTCACAAATATATAGATAAAATAATGGTAACGGACACACGTTACAATTTAGCTGAAAAATTAAAGCAGGCTATTATTGTGGTCCCCGTGCACATTTCAAATTTTGAAATGCACAAGAAAGCAAAAGGTCATGCATCCGTACCGATATGGTTACCGGTTTCGCGGATTCCGCTGTGAACCGAACTTCAAAATACAGAACTGAATATACCATAGAGATCTACACGATGAGATGATCAAAACGGTATGCCGATATCAGTAATACGATCATCCGATCAAAAATCGATAACGAAACGAAAATGCTGCTATTTCATCGAAAAATAAGATCGACGGAGCAATAACAGTCCAAATTTGAAGAAAAGAAATATGACATCTTGCTCAGAAGACGATTTACAATTTTTCTATAGAAAAATATTCAGGTTTGAAAAATATTATCATCAAATATTAACTGATATGAATTGAAATAGAATTACACAATAAAATAAACTTTCATATCATCTGATGAAAATTTACCAGCTGCTATGTTTAAGAGGACGTATTTCAAATATTAAATTTTTATTTTGTAATTTTATTGTTTAAAGTTTCATGAAATTTCAATTAATTTAATAAAATCACTGAAATTTATGGGTCGTTACAAATTTAAATCTTGGAAATAGAGAGTATAAAGGTATGAACTCTATTCATATAGGAAATGGAAAGTCTATTGCAATCACACACACTGGCAGTTCATATATTATGGAAAAAAGGCAATTATATCTGAATATAGAGTACCATTAACCACAAAAAATCTTTTAAGTATGTCACAGTTTGCAAAAGATAACAGTGTCTATTTTGAGTTCTACCCACATCACTATTTAGTTACGGATATCCTAACTAAAGAAATTCTCTTGCAGGATAAAGAATATAAAGAGTTGTACAAGTTCAATATGGCTAATTCAAGAAATTCAAAAATTAAAAGAAAATGGTGTAATAATTCTGAATACAAACTGGAAGAAAATTATAAGACATTTGATACATAGCATTATAAATTGGAACATCCCAATGCTACAATTGTAAAACATGTATTGAGTGATAATAATATCTCTTTCAATGGTATTTCTATGCCATATATATGCACCTTCTGTCAAATGGGGAAAGCACACAGATTACCATTTTTAAGTTCTGAAACTATTTACAGTAAGTCACTTGAATTAATTGCCACTGATTTATGGGGGCCTGCACCTGTTCACCGTGATTATGGGTACAAATATTATATATCATTTATTGATGTTTTTTCTAGATATGTTTGGATATACTTTTTGAAATCTAAAGATGAAACTTATAGTGCAGCGTTACAATTTATTGCTCAGGTAGAAAATCAAACTAACTACCAAGTCAAAATAATTCAATCTGATGGTGAAACAGAGTATATGCCACTAAATCATTATTTTTCAAAAAAGAGAGATTGTTCACAGAACAACTTGTCCCTACACTTCTAAACAAAATGGAATTATTGAAAGAAGACATAGGCAAATTGTTGAGACAGGTCTCACATTATTAACTCAGGCAGCAATGCCTTAAAATTTACGGCCTGATGCCTGCGCTACAACTATTTTCTTAATTAATAGACTACCAACAAAGATCTTAAATTTTAAAAGTCCTTTGGAAATGTTGTATAATGTTAAGCCTGATTACTGAAACTTGAGAGTTTTTGAATGTTTGTGTTTCCCCTATCTTAGATCATATAACACTCACAAGTTAAATTTTAGATCTGCCCCTTGTACTTTTCTGGGTTATGCCACCAATCAAAGGGGGTACAAATGTTTAGACTGTAATGGCAGAATATTTATTTCTAGACATGTTGTATTTAATGAAAGTGTGTTTTCTTTTAAAGAATCAGAAATCAAAACATCCAAGAAAGTTTATAACCCAAAATAATCACTGCCTTCGGTACCTGCTTTACTTGAGAAAGTGATACAAGCTCCCAGAAAGTCAATTGAAGGCAATGTCAACTCACATTTACAAGGATCAGACTCAAAACACACCGTGTTCACTTGTGGACTAGGTCATGAGATAACTGATGTATTTGATACACCTATTCAAACATCTCAACAAAGAGTTAGTGTGCAATCTGCTTCACATCAAACATCAGAGGATACAATGTCTAACAGTGAACAACAGGAACAAGATAAAAGTATTCATGACAACAAATTACAAGAGCAGGTCATCGTATGGTCACTAGGTCTAAGAGTGGCATTTTCAAACCCAAAATTTACAATGCAACTTAAGATACCTAAAAGCCAAATACTTGTTACCAAGCCATGGAAAATGAAAACTGAAAATCAACTATGTCAAATGAATATAATGCTCTTATAAGAAACAAGACCTGGAGTCTAGTTCCTTTACCAAAGAATAAAAACGTTGTTGGGTGCAAGTGGACTTTTGGATTAAAGAAAAATGATGATGATACAATTTCTAAATACAAGGCAAGATTAGTGGCTGAGGATTTCACAACAGAGTGGTTTTTGACTTTAATGAAACTTTTTCACCTGTTGTGAAACCCACTACTATAAGGATGGTTATTACAATTGCCTTGTATAGAAATTGGAACATCAAGCAAATTGATGTGAATAATGCTTTCTTAAATGATGTTTTACAGGAAGAAGTATACATGGAGCAACCATATGGATTTGGGCATAAAGGAAAAGAGAATCTTGTTTGCAGACTAAATAATTATGGTCTATAACAGACTCTAAGAGTGTGATTTGAAAAGCTCAAGGCAACTCTAATTGGGCTAGGCTATAATCCTATAAAATTTGACAGCTCTCTATTTACAAAATTCAATAAAACCATAATAGTTTATGTGCTAATATATGTTGATGACTTTATTATTACAGGAAATAATGCAGAGGAAATCAACAATCTCATAAATCAGCTTAATCAGAATTTCAGTAAAAAAGATCTTGGCAATTTATACTACTTCCTTGACATTGAAGTTAAGAGATTGTCAGATTCATCCATTCAGTTGAGTTAGAAAAAATACATTCTGGAAATACTGAACAATGCTAAGATGAATCAAGCCAACTCTATTTCAACTCCAATGATTAGTAATCTACATAGTCAAAGTTCAAAGGTGAAGCAATACCCAATGAAAAATAGTACTGAAGCATTGTTTGTGCTTTTCAATATGCAACCATAACAAGACCAGACATTGTCTACAGTGTTAATAAGATCACCCAGTTCATGCAAAAACCAACAGATGAACACTGAAAAATGGTGAAAAGAATCTCAAGATATCTCAAAGGGACTCCAGACTTTGGACTGACACTAGAATCAAGCAAGTACATTAATATTACAGGGTATGCAAACGCTGATTGGGCCAGTGATTCTGATGACAGAAGATCAACAACTGACTATTGTATATTTCTAGGCAACCCTATATCTTGATGATCGAAAAAGTAACCCACTGTGTCTAGATCATGTATAGAGGCAGAATATAGAAGTGTAGCTAATGCCACTACAGAAGTGATGTGAATACAATCATTACTTGATGAACAACAATTCAAGTCAGACAATAAAACAAAGATATGGTGTGATAACTTAAGCGCTGTTCAGCTTACTACAAATCCAGTACTATATTCTAGAACAAAACACATGGAACTCAATCTATATTTTGTTCGTGAACAAGTGGCTAAAGGAAAATTAGACATTAATCACATACCTTCATCTTACCAAATTGTTGACATCCTAACTAAGGCACTATCTAAAGCCAACTTTGTGTGTTTCAGAGACAAATTGAAAGCAAACAACTCACAGAGGTTCAACAAGCCTCAACAAGCCTCAAAGTTGCAAGATCTCAAGCTTCGAACAACATGCTGCAGAGAAGAATCAAGCTCAAACTTTTCGAAGCAAACTTAGCCTCAACAAGCCCCAACAAACATCAGAGTTGTGAAATCTCAAGCTTCGAACAACTTGTTGCCTAGAAAAATCAAGCCCAAACTTGAAAATCAACCGCCTCACTTCTGAAGTCGAATAGAGTTGTTCTGAAGATATATAACATCAATTTCAGCTATTTTATGATTTATTTCTAGAATATACTCGATTTAGGGGATGTTTTCTTCGAACCCTAGCCGATGAAGGGTTTGCTGAGGACATATTGAAAATGAAAATGAGAAAACCTTTCATCTTTCATAGCATATATATTTTATCTCGTCTCTAATCTGCCATCAGATTCACAAAGCTTCATCTGGTCCGCTCAATTCATTGCAGTTATTTGTTTCGGGCTTGTGGGCTAAAGCCCAACTATTAACAATTGTATTTGCCATGGTATTAGGTTCCGGCCGGAACCACGAGATTCCGGCCATCTCGATTCGGTTCCGGCTGGCGGCGGGACGGGATTAGGTCAAAATCCCGTCCCGGTAAGTCGATATAAAAAAATTAAAAATAAAACTGAATTGCTGCAGCAAGCGAGAAAGAGGGGTAAACAATAGAAAAAAGGGAGAAGAATCGAATCAAAAATTCAACAATTTTAAAAGAAGGTAATTGAAAACATAAATTACCTCAAAAATTGAAGACTGCAGATCAAATTCGAGCATTTGAAAGGATATCGATCATTGACCAAAAGAATTCGAGCATCGTTGTCATCTTCATAATCGCCGTCGACCTTGTTCTCGAACGTTTTTTTTTCTTTTCGTTTTTTTCTTCTGTTGTGTGTAGTCAAGAAAGAAGCGGAGCAGTGGTTTGAAGGGTTAGGGTTAAGTTGATCAGCATTTAAAAGGATTTCGTGGGCCGAAGTTAATGGGCTTGGACTGATTTTAATTCATGTTTAAATGGACATGTTTACAAAAACAAGTGGGCTGAATGATAATTATTTTAGACTAAATTAAATGTTCACCTACATTTAAATGGACTTGGACTGAAATTTAATGATAAAATGATAATTATTTGTATTATCTATATTGCGTATTTTGTTCACAACGTTTAATATAACTTCTCCATCTAAAATACACAAATCTAATACCGAAACCGAAACTAAAACCGAAACTAAAACCGAAACTTCCGAAACTAACCGAAATCAAGAAAAATTCAAATGACCGAAACCGAGACCGAAACCGAGACCGAAACCGAGTTCTCGAACCTTGGTATTTGCTACTATTGCTTCTGTGACAAACTACATAAATGTATCCGTTTTCTCATTGTACATGTGTATCAAAAACATCATCAATAAAATTCTGACTTCATTTTTTATAAAATTGTTCTCTCAGTATTTCATCGTATAAAAATCTTTCACTTTCAGAGTCAATCATTTATATTTACGGATGCGTCAAAATGTTCATTTTGGTCGCACTTGTGTTCTGTATGATACTGATCTGGTACATATTTTATGGATTTTAATCGATTTAAAATGACAAGGAAAAATGACTATTGACAGGAAGTATTTAATTTAAGCTGCTCAACAAAAATCATCAAGAAGCTAGCTAATTGCTAGTGTTGATCACTAGGCAAGTTATGCCACGCAAAATCTCAAGTTCGGTATATTTCTACCCATACAGGCCAAAGGTAAAATAGGTATTCATTTCATATACTACCTGTTGCCCAATTTTCGCCCAATTTTCATCAGCTGTCAATTAAAATCATCAAGAAACCAGACTTTTGGCCAGCTTCATCAAGAAGCTTTAGTGGACATGACAGTGAGGGGGAGATATTGCCATAAAATCTCCCACCACGGCCTGAAATTTTGATGCAACACTTTTAGCTACCTCTATCATGTCTAGGTTTGAAACACTATCCATGCCTTCTACAAACAGATTTCTGAAATATAGAACAATTATATATTATCATTATAATAATACTAAATAAATTATTTTAATACAAAAAGTATCAAAATGAGACCAGATATAAAAATTACCGAATAATATACAGTACATTTATTTTAGTAGAAATTTGGGGCATCTTTTATTTTATTGTTTTTGTATCTTTTGTGTTTAAAGCAACATGATTTAAAAGAAAAAAAATTAACAACTAAAGAAATTACAGGACATTTTCGAAAATTTTAATTTTAAATATCTTATACTTCAAAAGTACATGTAAATATTATTGGAAAAACAAAGAGTTAACATGTGATGACGAAAAACATATAATATGTTTATTTCAATCTCGATTCACAGATAATTTATTTTATTTACTTTTGATGTTATATATACAACACTAATTCGATTGAAACAACTTCACAAATTTTATAATTTAATTCTAAATATCTGAAATCTTAATAGATATAAAAACACATGTATAGTTTTATTTAAGGAAGAACAGTTAATATGATACTGCAAAAAAGTACCGGAATAAGATGAAATGTGAAAGAAAGAAAAATGATACATTTATTTTAATAAAAATCCCTTATGTATTTGATTGTATTTTACTATTTTACCTGTTGTGTTTGATTTATGCAACTACATTAAAATTATTATCTTGTCCGACATACCAGTAAAAATGTCCTTATTGATCCCTTTAGGTGAAAATTTATTGAATAGCTTGGTGTCAACCATAAAAGAAGGGGAAATGATAGCATCAAATTAACAGAACACGTATTCAACACTTACAACTAGGGAAAGGCATAATTTGAAGAATATTTAAGCAAGCTTCTAACTCATTTGAATGTGTTGTTAGAGAATTTACCGTTGCAGGAAAGGTAATTGCACAGTTCGTTTGTAAACAAATTCAACAGTCCATTGCAAACCTTACGCTTTCACAGCTTATTAACATTCTGTTGGCCATTTTCATTGTTCTGGAAATGCTTTGCTTGATTCAGAGGATTGACTAGTGAAGTGATAATCAAAACTAACATGAAATAGGATTATTAGATAGCCAAAACTATAATAGTTCTAAATCAAGACTACTAGTAGTTTGCTTGTTATACTTACCACAATAAAAAAGGGAAAAACCCCAAACCCTTTTTTTTTTACAGAGGAAACATAGTGTGGAGTTCCACTTCCTGGAGCTTTCCTTGGTACATAATAAATGTCAGAATGACACCAGTTTGGAGACAAAACTCAAAATACCAAGTTCGGTATATTATACTGCTGTTAGACCAAAGGTAAAGTAGGTGTACATAATATGAACCGACTGTTAACTAATTCTCACCTAGAGGCAGTTTCAAGGCTCTCTGCATTAACTGCCAAATGAAATCATCAATAAACCCAACTTTGGGAAGCACCCTCAAGAAGCTTTAGCTGATCAGGACATGGGAATAAAAAAATTGCCGTGAAATTCTCGGAAATAATAATTTAAATTTGATTTTCTGATCTTATGGACACTGGCCTTGGAGTTGAATAAAATTTCTTCCATGCAATAGTTGATTAATCAGTATAAATCAATAGTCATATACTTCAGACTTCAAAAGTCTGAATGATAATTATGGAATAATGATCTTGGTAGAATTTACAAATATCAAACAACAGATTAAGGACTATAGTTGGCTAGGGTCCCTAAACGTGACCTACTGTGTTCCAAAGGAAAGATGGTGCTACCTTTGTTCATAGTTGAAATAGAAACATAATTTTTATCGTGAATTTTCATAATACCCTACAGTACAAATATAATGTCGCAGGTTCGAATTACAGTGATAACAAAAGTTAACCTTTATTTTGATTTGGAAAGATTGGAATGTTAGTAAGGTCATGTGTTTCACATCGTGACAATTACAATCACTGCAAGACACACTATTTAGCGACGACATATTTCCATCGATGGCCATCGCTAAACGAAGGAAATAGCCGTCCCTCACATACTCGTCGATCCAAGAAAGAGCAACTGCTTTAGCGACGGCCTCGTCGACAACTATCAAGATTCTACGTATCACAAATTTTCCACTGGGTCATCGCTGGTCTTCGCTATCATGCTACCAATAAATCGTTGCTAGTCTGGATGCGTTGTTTCACAAAACAGCTGTTGTTTCACAAAACAGCTGTTGTTTCGTCCATCAAGCCACACATATTGTTATTCCATCTTTTGACCAGACAATATTAGATGGGCTAGACGAATTGAACTTGAAAACTATCAAGGTAGAAAGCCTAGAGAGAAGCCCAAGAGTCCGTAAACCAAGTACAAATAGAGCCATGGGATGAAGACCCAACCATTCAAAGAAACGAGGATAAAAAATCCACCAAAGTGGTGGAACGGTACCGATCCAAAATTTCTCCTCCAATCTTGTCCCCACTCCTTCTATCCACTCTACTTGATGTCAGGAGCCTATTTCAAGTGTTATTTCATTGATTTCATGCAACTATTTAACAATCTCTACAAGCATTCAATATCAGCAACTCTGTTCTTCCACCAATCCATCATTTGGACTCAAAAACAAGCTAATAATGATGTAAATAAATTTAGAATCATGAAGCTAACCATAAATCGAGTCAGGACAAGAAGTTCAAAATCGTCCATATGAAGAACATATGGATCGGTTTTGACCCAAGCCCACGAATCTGTACCGATCCGTGATTACTAATGAGGTGTCCGCTTATTTTCTTGGAGAAGCGGTCTACGGCGTGAAAAACGAGGTGGAGATCATGAAGGCGAGATCTTGTGCTTTCTACAGCTATAGATAGAGGAGAAAAAGTCACTTTTAGAGATCTTTTGGCTCTAGCTCTATCTTGCTCTAATTTCTTTGATCACCCATAGATTTATACCGATCCGTAAGAATTAGTGCTTGTAAACCAGTGATATCACTAATAAAATCACTAAGTAGTCTAGGCCAAGATTAGTTGAACCAGTATAAACGTTGGGTGTTCTTTCCTTACTCATTTTAATTTTTTTTTCTTCGCTTTTCATTCTCTACACAATCTCTTGGGTGTTCGTGCCATTTTTGGTTCAAACATTTTGGTGTTTTCACTAAGAACATTAGTCTTAGGCTATTTGGATCCATTATTTACTGTTGGATTCTTAGATCCAAGAGATGGATCTAATCTTTCAACCTAACTGTTCTATTATTCGAATTTCCAACAATCTACAAGAAGCTTTTTACTATGGCCCCAAGGAGAGACCGTTCTACAAACTTCAGCGCTGCTAATGATGTTGAGAACCAGAATACTCAACATGTGGATGAAGTTGCCCAGCCAAATCTGCTAGGGATCCAGAATCCAACTGATGTCGTGATCAGGATGGAGATGGATCGTATGATGAAGCAAATAAAAGATATGTTCTAGGAGAATCACAATGAGATGAACAAGTAGATGCAGAGAGCTTGGGACTGCTTAATGAGCTAACTCAGAACTGCTATAGAAGGAGTAGGAGGGACTTAACATCTTATGATTTAGAGTATAATAGTTCCTCATCATCCGAGCAGAGATAGAGGAATAAAAAGCAGAAATTGGCTCAAAACACTGTCGGGACTTCATATCAAGAACCGAGACAAACCCATGTGAAGGTTTGTGGATCCATACCAATCTAACAGCACAGATCAGTACTGATCCAACAAATGTTGGATCCGGAGCTCACCCTTTGGATGGTGGGGTGAACTTGACCCTTGGTTGCGCTATAATTGAACAGAATCTGGAATATTGAAAAACTACTGATGCGCACAGGAATCAAACATGGGGGACTGCTAGACGAATGGATCTCCATGAGTCTGAAGAACCTATGTATCAAGGATATGCCCATGAGTTTTCGCGGAGCCGAACACTTGGAACGGATCTAATTACCACCGTTCAACCGAACCTACAGAACCGGAGTACTTGGATGAGATGGTCAGAAAACTTGTGAATGAAAACCAGTTTAGAAGTAATGATGAGTAGAGTACTTCTCCAAGTTAGAACTCGTTTACTGAGAATATTCTACATGCGAAGTATCCATGAAGATTTGTAATGCCGACGACGCCGTTGTACGGTGGAAAAACAGATCCAAGGCAGCACTTAACAAAATACGAGTGGAATATGCACTTTGCTGGGGCATCTGATGTCTTGAGTAGTCGTTTCTTTCCAATCTTCCTGGAGGGAGTAACGTTGATGTGGTTTACCCGACTCCCGTTAAGATCCATATCGTATTTTGCTCAATTGACGCGAAGGTTTCTAGAGCAATTCCGTCTGCACACTTATCCTAAGGATGTGATGTCATTATCAAACCCTTCGTGGGCGCGAGAGAGTTATTGAAGGATTTCTTGACTAGGTTCCGTACAACTGTGATGGAAGTTATGAATGCTAAGGATTACATAGTATTGATAGCGCCGATCAGCGGAATTCATCCCGAGACTCATTTCAGAAGATGATTGGAAATGAAACCCCATCAATGATGAATATTATTACAGGAAGACTAATCAAATCTTGCGCTTGAAAGAGGCACATACTCGTTCACAAAGAGACGATGCTACGCCTTTAACTGAAGTGATACAGAGCAACATCATTGCAAAACAGTCTAGAGAAGTTATGAAAATATGGATGTATATGTTTGAAACAAGAATGATGGATAGAAACAGAGTGATAATGGAGCCAGAAAGCGTAAGCTAGATATTACGAATCATCCTAGGATTCCTATGTATGACGGTTATACTGAATTGAATAACTCAATAAAGAATATCTACTTGACTACGCAAGGCACTGAATAGTATAGAAAGCCGGCCCTGAGAGAGTCGACGGAGAAGGGAAAAAAATATGGAAAGTTTTATAGGTTCCGTGAGACACATGGTCATAATACCAATGAGTGCAAACACTTGTGTGATATGATCGAGGAGTTGATTCGCAAAAAGAAGTTGCAGCAGTTTATGAAAGCCTCGTAGGATGGCGGACAAGGAAATTCCAAGCTCTAGGGGTCAACATACCAACGGGGGCAAGTTGGGCCTAGTGGTGAAGAGCCTAGACGGCTTAAAAAATGTTTGGTGATAAATATAATCATCGGTGGACCACAACCGGCTGACAAGAGCTAGAATGAGATAGATCGATACGTTGATGCTTTAAAACATGCAAAGAATGAAAGCTGCTTTGCTACAGAGGTTGGAGCTCCAGCAAAACAATTCAAAACCATGAAAGATGACATTGTTTTTTGAAATAGAGATGCTGATTGGGTGGAAGCCCCAACGATTGACCCACTCGTGATTGCGGCCATGATTAGCCCTGTAATTGTATGGAAGGTGGTAGTTGACTATGGGAGTGTGGTCAATATTTTATTATAGAAAGCATATGAGTAGATGCTTCTGAAGGGCAAGGACTTAAAACCGTGTAAAAATCTTGAATCTAGGGATTTAACGGGATAGCTATGAAGCCAGTCGGATATATAGAATTACCGATGGTGCTTGGCGACTACAAGCGAGTGCACGTCGTGCCTTTATGGTGTTGGATATTTACTGTGTACAATACATGTTTGGATTGACCGCCCCTGGCTGAATTGAGAGTGACTATTGCTCCTTGGTGTTTGAAGTTGAAGTTTCCTACAGAGAATGGTGTGGGAATAGTACAAGAAGATCAGGGTCCTGGCCTTAAGTGTTATGTCACAGAACTAAAGGAGACAATGCGAAAAGAGAAAGGAAAAGTTGTAGAGGGGACTATTTGCATCAAGGCATTGGACGCATAGCAACCACTGCCTAAGTCTTGGCTTGGGAAGCACAGCCAGTTCCATAAAGATATGGATCTGCAAAAGAGCCACTGGATGGAAGGGCAGCTCCAGCCGAGTTGATGATCAACATTTTAGTCAGGCAGGACAATCCTATGCAGATCCTGAAGGTCGGATCATAACTCGACACGAGATTGATAAAGGAGTTGGTTTGGTTTCCTCCAAGCGAACCTAGATGTATTCTCTTGGACACACTCTGACATGTATGGTAATTTTTCGAAGATAACGAACTATGCATTTAATGTAAATTCAAAATACGTTTCTGTGAAAAGAAATGTTGCATCCTAGGTCTAAAGGGATCCGCTGCACTGAAAGAAAAATAGGAGAAGCTGAAAGATAAAGACTTTATCCACGACCCCTTGTACTCGAAATGAGTGTCAAATACAATCTTAGTGAAAAGGTAAAATGGAAAATGGAGGACATGCATTGACTATTCTAACCTAAATAAAGCATGCTCGAAGAACGGTTTCTTGCTTTCGAGGATTGATCAGCTGGTAGATTAAACAACCGAACATGAGCTGCTTTCGTTCATCGATGTGTACTTTGGATACATTCAGATTCCAATGCACGTCTTGGACCAGGAACATACCAGCTTTATAACCGACCTGAGACTTTATTGCTATCTACTCATTCCATTTGGACTAAAGAATGCTGGTGCGACTTACCAAAGGCCAGTAAACAAGATGTTCAAAGATTCGGATGAATAGTGCGCATAAATTCTATATAAGGACTTCTTCTTTAATTTTTCACTAAAACCCTAATTCAGCTAGGGTTAGCTGCCACCATAAAACCAATGGCAGAAAATGGCTGATTTTCTTCCCTTGGTCTCTTCCAATTCATAGACTTTTATGCGAAACCTTCAACTACAAAAGCGTAGAGCACGATGAGATCCTCAGCTTCAACTGTTGTGATCGATTTTGAGGCAGCGGATCGTCGACGAGATAGCTTTGAAGGGCCGACATTCGTGCGCATTTATCGAAAAATATAGAATGCCGAGCTCGACCAGGTGCCAGGCGACGATGGTGTTCATGATGCTCTTCGATTTGGCGACCTCTGATCGACGTCCAAGTGAACGTAGGAGGAGGGGCTATGGAAGGAATTGAACGACAATCGGTTAGTTTCGTTCGTATGTTGCCTGGAAATGAACGGAGAAGAGAGCAAACAACGGCCGAGATTCTCATCAAGCAAAAGAAACGGACCGATTTGATTAAGGTTTTAAAATAAAATAAAAATGTGTGAATTTATATATATAAATTCGTATTAACTTCTAAACGTCATAACTTCTTCATACGAGGTTCATTTTGAGGAAACAAATTGCGTTGGGTTCGTATTGACGAGCACTACATTTTAGAGCTGGTTTGGAGTTGATTGAAGCTAGTGTAAATTTTGGATAAAATTAAACGACTGTTTAATTTTATTCGGAATAAAACACTGCAACTGCTATTGGAACCAATGTAAGTACAACTCACTCTTTCTAACTCATTGATATTTTTATATAAGTGAGAATAAATAATATTAATGCTGACTGATGATTGTTTGGATGATACATGATATATTATCTATATATTGATTAGTACTTGAAAATATTCATGCCTATTGGAGCAGATGAGACCCTATACGTTTCCGTGTATAAGCAGATGACCATTTGTACGTGCGTCTGCCTCGAAACGGACATTGTACACATATTCTAATATGTATATTTGTTGCAGGTGACAGGTTGGAGGGATCCAACTGGATTCCTCATCAGTATTGGTTTTATTTATACATATTGTGATATATGTTGTTATTATATGATATATGATGTTTGGATGTCGTGATTAATGTATACAGTGTTGTTGCAGCAATGGGCCATATTTTGAAATTTTAGAAATGTTAAAGTGATGATTTCAATTTAAAAAGGATTTGCAAGTGATTTTGAAAATATACGTTTTACTAATTTTTGAATTGTTAAAGGAAATGAGTTTATTTCAATAAATAAATAGTTATAATTTGTATGTTATAAAAATTATTGTTTTTGTGAAATATGATTGAAATGTGATTTTGAAATGTGAAGTTAACTATCTCGTAGATAGTTTAAATTGAGATTTTTGAATTTATTATAAATGGTTTATATATAAGATTTATAAAATTGAATTTTGTAACTCAAAATATTGAAATTATAAAGAAGTTTTATAAGTTTTAAAATGAAGTTATAAATGGATTTTATAAGTAAATAAGATTTATAAATTTATGAAGTTATAAAATCAATGGATTTTGTAAAATAAATGATTTATAAGTAATTAACTTATAAATTTGGATTTTGGCATATAAATGAGTTATATATGGAATTGGTAAATAAAGGGATTTTATGAATGGAAGTTTTTATAAAATATAAATGGAATTTATAAACATTGTTTTATAAATCTGAAATCAACTTATTTTGATAAATTAAATATAGAAGTTTATTAAAGGAATTTTATCCACGATTTTGGATGGTGGATAATCCTTTAATTAAAAGTACAATAGTAATGAATTTAATTAGAAATTAAATCCACGATTTTGGACAGTGGATCATCCTTTAATATATGTGTAGAAATATTGGATTTGGTAAACGAAGTATGCTCATGATTTTGGACAGTGAATAATCTTTGAATTAAATGTTATGGGAAGTGATATTTTAAATGAATTTAAATGGTTAAAGATGTTTTAAAATATGTTAAGTATCGAAACTATATATTTCAACATTCATTGTTGAAATAGACGTTTTCGAGAAACATGGAAATGATGGACTATAATACTGTTGTTATAGTAAATGATTTTCGAAAGGAAAAGCTTTGTATAGTATATGAGATTTATATATCTATATAATTTTCGAATCCATATACTAGTGATTTTGAATTGTCGTAACGATGTATTACGCATCATTTGTTTTGACCCGAATAAATGTGTTTTAAAAGAATGTTTTTCTCAAAGAATAAAATATATACTAAATCCCGATTTAAGTATATGTAATATTTTCTGAAATGTTGAAAATAAATTGAATTGTGAATTACTTATTTTTAAATAAATGTATGGAAATGTTTTCCAATATAAAAGTTGAAATGATTTTGAGAATTATATCTTTTTAAAGATAATTTAAAGTGAATATTTAGCAAGTGATTTAATTAATAAAAGATTAACTAAAAGGCCCTAGTGATTGCTTATGGTGCTAGATATTTGTTTGTTGCTTCAATAGTTAAATAACTGATTATCAAAATTTGGCTATTTTAGTTCCTCGACTTGATGTGGGAACTATTTAGTCGTACACTTAGTACGTAGCCTTCCGTGTAGGCTTGATTATCGTTTGCGTTAAGAATGTTGATTCGTATAGTGCGGGTATTACTCGAATCTGTCGAGCTTCCTTCTTGGCCCGAAGGATGGCAAGTTGAAAGTTGGAGATGTGATAAGTCTATGAGACTTAGTTTCTGTGTGAAGTTGAGAAATGTTTTTGCTTTGTTGATGCGAAGAGACCGGGATCAGTTTATCCGAAAACCAATTCGGACCAATGTATATGCGTTCGATTATGCAGATTATCGATGATATTGATATTTAGGATTTTCATAGTGGGGGACTGCTTGTTGATCGTTTGGGGTTAAAATCCCAATATACATATAGTAGCAGTGGTCTCTTCATTATGAAATATCCAATGCAAGGACTATTTGCTACTAATCCTAAGGATTTCCCCACAGGATGTGGTAGGAAAGTACATTCGGTTTGTCCTGTTCCTAGAAAACTTGTATGGATGTTTGTCTGACATAACATTTCTAAAGATCACATACATTGGTTTTTACAAACATACATCAGTGGTGGCCGAGAATGCAACTTCTCTTAGCTTAACACCCTCTTTAAGACGTATGAGCTTAAGAATTGTATTTTTGTGGAAGACAATTAGTAGTCTAGGAAAATGGCCGTACGGCATTCTAAGTGATGCGGTATGTGATTGTGAAAGATAACTGTTACCTCATGCCTCATCAACCGAAGATGACCAAAACAGGATTAGATGCAGCAAGGTTAAGTGAGTCGCTCCCAAGTCGGGTATGATCATCCTCTTCTAGATATGTCTTTACACGCTATGATGTCGCGTATCTGATTATTACGGTTTGCATGCTTCGAGAGCCCTCGAAAAAGGTGAAAAACGACCGAAGGATGACATATTCGGTACCATCTAGTTATGGAGGTGGACCGATCTTGTGTTGGTAGATGAACTTTGTGATGGTTTCTTGGGACATCCATCTAGAGGTGTATCCATCGGAAAGTAGTCTCTTCACCTGGTCATTTGTATGGAAATCCAAACTCCACTACGTACCTGCCATTTTGATTGTATTATCCATTTTGGGCTATATGCTGGAATTTAATCAATGTAACAATTTCGGTTATGATTAATATTATTTGTATACTAGACACTAGTATAATATAAGAGGATTTGATATGAAATGTATTAGTTATCGTAAGGTAAAAACATGTCCGTATTTATGTGTACACGTGTCTTACGAGATACTCTTGTTTTGACAAAGGAAAAGTTTGGTAAATTCAGTTGAGTATGTTTCTCACACTGGTTTACCAGACTGAACCGGACGTTCTTCCCCTTCAAAGCTCGTGTCAGACCGAGTATATTTACAGGTTTGGATTTGGTGCTTTTAGAGCTTCAGCAGGAGAGCTAGAGATCTTCATTTTCGTATACACGTATCTGTTTGATTTTCCGCTGCTTAGTTGTTGTATATTATCGGCATTTGTAGGGCAGGTTATTATAACTGTCTAAGCTGATGATTATTGATTGATTGTTGAACTCTGATTGAGTATGCATATACAGTTTCTGTTTTGTAAAGATCATTGGTATGATATTATATGTTTTCCATTGCGATGTAAGAATTTGTAATTGTTCTGTTTTGTTCTTTCTTTTCTCTTCTTTTCTTTCTCTTAACTTTCCGTCAGTCTGTGCTTTTTGGGTCGGACATGTGTGGTTTATTGTCGATTCAAAGGGTACGAATTTGTGGGTCGTCACAGAAAATTATAGGAGGAATTTTTCTATCATATTTTTGAAGATTATCCAAGTTCAAATACAATGGCTCGACGACCTATATTTGAAAATCGTCTTCTTAATGATCTATTAATAAACCATTATAAACTAATATCTAATTTTGCTCTTCCAAGTATTAGTAATGATATAGATGATAATTCCCCCGCTTCAAAGTTAATAATGGAATAGTATTCTATTGTAACACCTAAAGATGACTTTACATTTACTAGAAAGTTAAATGAATGTCAAAAGTATGCATATACCACAATTACTAATGCGGTTTACAATAAGGAGAGCAAAATCTATTTTATATATGACCCTGGTGGGATGGGGCAAACCTTTCTTTATCGAGCAATACTTGCGAAACTTAGACAAGATAGTTTAATTACACATGCAAAGGCTATATCGGGGATAGCTGCAAACAATCTTACCAGGTGGTCGAAAAATACATTCGCAGTTTAAAATCTCAATCAATCCAACTTCAACATCAATTGCACGATACCTAAACAGTCTAAAGTGGCTGAACTTATGAGACTAGTGGCTGTTCTTTTTTGGGATGAACCAACAATGACCTGCATATATGCTTTTGAAGCTCTGGATAGAACTTTAAAAGACATACTGGGAAATGACATGTCGTTTGGAGGTAAAGTTATAATATTCGGAGGGGTTTTAGACAAGTTTTACCAGTTGTACAAAATGATACGATATCTAATTGATGTGTGCATAGTTAAATCGTCATTAAAAATATATGTAGAAGTGATCCATCTCACTCAACACATGAGGGCAAAAGAAGATCCATTCTATGCAGATCCCTACTACGAGTTGGTGATGAAAATGAGCCACATATATGTGACAACATGATAAGAATCCCAGATGAAATGGTCATACTATGGGAATATGAAAAATCAATAACTATTCTAGTAAATTCAACTTTTCCAAACTTATATGTGAATGCATTCAATGAAAAATATAAGATTATAAGGGCTTTGATAACCCTACTTAATGAAAATGTGGAGATATTAAATCAAGTTATAAATATTTTTCCTAGTGATCGTCATCGCTATTACTACTTCGATTCTGTGGAAGATGATATAAGAAATCTGTACTGCTTAAATATTTGAGGTTTACCCCACATAAATTGGTCTTGAAGAATGATGCACCAATTATGCTACTAAGAAACCTCGATCCAAAAAATGTTATGCAATGGTACACGACTTATATGTCATGAACTTCACAGAAAGATCATAGATGCATAGATTATCATCGGCCACTTTGCTGGAACTCGGGTTTTCTCACCAAGAATACCTATGAAACCCCCTGAAAATATCTGTTTACCATTTACTTTATTACATAAACAGTTCCTTATAAAACTAAGTTTTGCTTTAACTATCAATAAGCTCAAGGACAAACAATTCCAAATGTTGGAATTTATTTACCCCAAGATGTATTCAGCTATGGACAACTTTATGTTGCGTTATCAAAAGGAGTTTCAATGAAAACACCTAAGTTTTAATAAAAAATGGTAAAATTCAAGGACAATTTAGAACCCACGCTAGAAATGTTATGTACAAAGATATGTTATTATCTTCAAAATGACAAATTTGATATCTTTTTTATTAGTTATTTATTTTTGTGATGTTTGACGCATAATTTAAACAATTTTTGTTTTTAGTTCTTTTTTCGGAATAAGATAAGCTTATAGACTAATAATCATCAACAATGAAATAAATCTTCATTTTATTAATTATTTTATATTTAAAAGTTCGTTTTCATGCATATCATCTGTATGTCAATTCGCACTTGCAAATTATGTATTTTTCTGCTACATATTCTTGCATTTCTGAAACATATGTTTAGACTATTTAAATGCACGCACGTAGTGCGTGTCATTACGACTTAAATATAATAGCTCTAGTGTAACATTTTTTTGGTACAAGCACTTCCAAAAATGTCTCTCTATAGATATTATCAAATGTTAACATCACTTAAAATTAAATCTAGCAAATATACTTTTTTACAAATTCAAAATGCTCTTTTACATATATTACTAAACTTAATATCACTTAAAAATGGGATTTAACAAATAAACATTTTATACATTTTCACTTTTTATTAATTGATAACAGAAACAAATATGCAAACGAACAAAAAAAATTAGATGTTGCAACTTAGAAATAAAAATTCAAACTAACTATACACGATTCCAACGTAAAAATATGGTAAATATTTATGAAATCATTTCTTTTGAATATGTTTAAACACATATAATTTGTAAAAAAAAATCAATTTACCAACGAAACGTGAGCCATTGTCACACGCGAAGCACGTGCCGTAACATTCGTGTGTATGTGTGTACACACACATATTGATATAATTGGTATTTATTTAATTTTTTAATGCTAAAAATTGTAGATGCCATACTACCTTTGAAATCGAAAATATGCTAAGACGCTTCCACCAACTGTACCAAGACCCAACAAACCATATGTCAAAATGTCTATAATCTCACCACGAACTCAACGCAACAAACTATACGTAAATGGATGTCGTACACAAAAGTAGAGCAACTAGAAGATTCATGGTTTAATTTGAAAATAAAAAAATGGGGGATTAAATGAAATTTTATCGTCTTCCCTAAAAGAACCTAACCCCACCTTTGACTACCTAATCTCTTGTCTAACCAAAATAGAGAGAGTGACCACCACCAAACGAACCCATGCCTCCACCGTTACTCGATGCCACCACCCACGCCACCTCCGACGCTCCAAATCGCCGCCACCTAATCCGCATGCCTTCGACTTCAAATGTGAATTTCGACTAGGGTTGATATTGATTCATGAAATTTAGAACACCCTTAAACTTGACGTGATCAGATCTTTCGATTGCAAATAGTCCCCGTCTCATGATTTGCTCCCGATCAAAACGTCTCTTTTAGCCTATGTTTTGGCAGTTGGTCAACTTTGACCATGACAGTCAATTTGAGCACCGTTTTGGAAAATAAACCGTTCCCTTTCTCTTCAACTCACCAAAAGTTCCAATTGATGTATAATAAGATGAGACTTTTCACTTTGAATTTCGGAATTAATTTGTAATTAGTGAATTTAGTCTGCCATTAAGCTGAGAATTTCCAGATTAAGGAAGAAATTTTGAAGTGACGGCCGATCCTTTGGGTTCTCTAACTTTGTTTATACAGACAGTTATGCAAGTTTTGTTATTTACAACCGTTTGGTCTAAAAGTTAATACGTAAAACACGGCAACGTCAATATTCCACAAACCGTAACTCTAAATTTATCAAGCTTATACTCTAAACTAATCAACTTTAAAGGATCTACACAACTATTATAAATAAAACACTCAATCGTCATTTCATTAAAAACCCTTTTAGTTAATTTAATATTAATTGTGTTAAATTTGCACGTTTTTACAAATCTACTTAAACTGTCTACCTAGGTTAAAAAATAAAATACATCATAACTTTTATACAGCCATCTCAAATGGCTATTATAACAACTCTATGGAAAAGTTAACCACTAATTCTTTCATTTGGAACAAAAATCAACCCCCGATTTGGCTTTTATAAAAAGTTATAACTTCTAAAGTTTCAACCTCGAAAGCTTATAATTTTAGCCTAAAGTCCAAAAATGCCAAATTAACCTATTTCACAAAAAAAATTCAAATTGAGTTTCTTTGGTTATGCAAATCATATTTTATCTATGCAACCTTTTCTTAAAACGGTGGATCGTTACATGTTTACTTCCTAATGTTCTACTTTGAACCCAAGGATCGCCTATAGGGATTCAATGCAATCCAACAATCCCGAGAGATCAAACCAGATATCCATAAGTTATCAATGAAAGCGCGCACACACAAAAAAAGTTAGTTGAAGATTGGTCTAACACCTAGTAGTGGTAAAGGAGAACCAATGATTTAGAAAGTAATCAATGATTTGAATTTGTTTGTGGATTGCTGACATCTAACTCAGTTTGTTAGAGTCCTTCCTTTGTACATATCCTAGATTCAAAGTAGGAAAAATAGCAAATAAAATGGAAATAAATAGAAGTACACATGGTTTATAGCGGTTCACCTGTCTTTGTATCCACTTTGTAAGATTATTATTTTGTTTCACAGTTTCCAGACAGATTAGAAAGAGTTTAGCTCGAAATAGCATAGATTTTGAGGTAAAAATCCAGTAGATTCTCCTTTAGTGAGATAAAAATCGATTCATTTTCCAATGGTGTATGGCTAGCACTTATAAGTGTAGTAGAGGCCGCCAACGACCTCAATTCATCCAAAATTTCTATAAATGTTCGATAGGGAAAGAGCATGTACATACATGGGATCCAAGACTAATAGTAGGTAAAGTTAACTCAACTCCTATGACTGTGTTCTTATCCATCTATAAGAGTTGTCTTTATAGAATAAAACATTTTACATTTAATTTGTGTACGTGTGTACAGATTGTAAAACTCAGTTCGAAAAATGCAATCTTACATGTAAGGCAGGATCATATTAAAAATATAGCTGAAAAATGAGATGGATCATCATGAAAGTATAGCAGAAAAATGAAGTTCAACACAAATCATCTGTCACTTCAAATCTTAATCTAAAACTCTAAATTAATTAATGTTACTAATTCATAATCTATTGGATTAAAATTATATTATGGGCACATATGTTAAAGTGTATAATGCTATTAAAATTAAGGTATAAAACATTAAGCGGTATTTACAATTTAATGAGGGGCTAAATTGTAAATAAGAAATAACTAATTTTTTGTCCGTTATTTAAACGGTTGTGGTCCCCAGAAAACAGTACGTTCTTTATTTTCTTCTTCCCCATCAGAAGAAAAACATCGACAGAAGGATAAACTGCTTTTCTGAAAGATTGCAAACCCATATACAATTGAATCAATGGACTCCGGTATGCTTCCGCTAATCTTCGTTTGTTTGTGGTTTTAGTCTCTCTTGAATTGATTAGGGCTAAATTGAAATCTCCATCAATTGGTATCAGAGCAACCCTAAATTGATTCTTGAGAATTTGCAGTAGTATTCAATATCGGTGTTTGTTGCATTTTCTATTGCTATAATCGCTGTTGAAATTTAATTCATCTGCAAAATGGTCTATTCAATATCTTTCTGATTAAACATTCCAACATATTATATAAGTGATTTCTGACATTGGGTAGCCTGCAAAATGTAGCCTGCAAACTGAAGTCAATTTTTGCACTAGCATTTAAACATACTTTGATGTTTATTAATGCAGTAAGAATTTTAAAATTACTCAAAATATTACTGCTATCCGTGTTAATGCGATAAAAAAAAATTTAACATGATGTCATTCGGTTATTAAAATAGTATCATGATTGACAATTCTGTTGTTCCCACCTTTAACATGCTTGTAGAATTGTCCAGAAACCATATTCATGTATAAATAATTAAACAATGTTAGTGCATTAACTTTGCTTTGTTACGGCATATGACAAAATGACAGGCTGCATATGTATTTTCCCTGCAAATTGTGTTAATATTAATGCAAACTTAGTGTATCCTGGTTTCATCACTCATTTAAGTAGTAGGATCTTTAAAATTGTTGACATGTTGTTGACTTTTAAGGTAAATCTTTTATTTGTTCCATATTGGATTACACTATTCTGTGTACCCTGTGTTACACTATTCTGGAAGTTAAATTACAGTTCCATATTGGAAAACTTATTGTTTTATAATGAAATTTTATTATTTTGTTAAAAAAAAAATCTTTTATTTGTTTATTTATTTAATGGAGTCGGTATGAATGCCAGTTTTGAAAATATTAGTGCATGTTTGATCTATCATTATTCATACCATTCACTGCCAATATGTAAGAACAACAATCATGACAGCCAACGCCATAGTACTATCATGGCTATAAAATTGGGTTTCATGACTTTGGAATCTATACTGTGTTAACCTATCGAACCAGTATTTGCATAAAATTTGCAGAGTCTATTTTTTGTAACAGTCCTTTGTAAAGAATGAATAGATTGCCTAATCCAGTTTTATGTATTATTTATTTAGACTGTTCAAATACAATTGACTGATAAAGTATCTTTGGATTCCGAATGTGGATACTCAAATTGTTTTATATTTCAGTCAATGAATGTCTAAATAATTCAGTGCATAAAAAAAATTCGAATTTGGTTTTCTTAAGGATATTTTATATTTTAAATGGTTTAATTGAAACAAAATATCGCCAAAGTGATCACTTTTGTGTAGATTATTCCAACTTAAAAAAAAAACATCAAATAATTGTGTGTATGTAGTTCATGCATTTATTAACGAACCCAAAGGTGAATTAATATTTGACCGAATTTCATACATACTTGTGGTGATAAATGTGTGACAATTATATGGAATTTTATGTAAACAATATGACAGTCCAAAGATTGCATATTGTTTGACATAATTTATTGTCAATGTTTGATTACTACAACAAGAGTACCGCTTACAGTTAATATTACTGTCCAAAGACTTGATATTAATGATGTGTTTGGTATCTTGAGATATGATTGACCATTATTTGAATTTTTTGTTTTATATGAAGTCGTTAAGAGCATGCAATTTATATAATTTTATTCGTTTTCTGTTTCAGCTGTTGCCACTGTATTTGCTAACCTTAATTCAGTACCGGTCCTTAATGGTAATAACTTTAAGGACTGGAAGGAGAACATATTAATTGTTCTTGGTTGCATGGATCTGGACCTTGCATTAAGAATGAATCGGCCTGCTTCTCTTACAGATGCTAGTAACTCCGAAGAAAGGAGAATTTTTGAGAAATGAGACCGTTCAAATCGCATGAGTCTTATGATCATTAAACAGGGCATACCTGAGGCTTTTAGGGGTGCGGTATCCGAAGAGATTACCGATGCCACAGATTTCCTTGCTGAAATTGAGAAACGCTTTGCCAAAAGCGATAAGGCGGAAACAAGTACTCTTTTGAAGAAACTTATTTCTATGAGGTTCAAAGGCAAGGAAAACATAAGGGAATACATTATGGAAATGTCTCACATTGCTTCAAAATTGAAGGCACTAAAGCTTGAGCTTTCGGATGACTTGCTTGTGCATTTAGTGCTTATCTCACTTCCTCCTCAACTCAGTCAATTTAAGGTCAGTTACAATTGTCAAAAAGAGAAGTGGACTCTTAATGAGCTCATTTGATATTGTGTGGAAGAGGAAGAAAGATTGAAGCAAGATAAGACTGAGAGTGCTCATTTGGCAAGCACCTCTAAAGGTAAGAGTAAGAAAAGGAAATTTAACAATGAAGCTGCTAAGGATTCAGATCAAAAGAAACAACAAAAGGAAAAGGATGGCTGTTTCTTTTGTCACAAGTCTGGACATATGAAGAAAGAATGTACCAAATATCACGCATGGCGTGCAAAGAAAGGTACATTTGTTACTTTGGTCTGTTCTGAGATTAATTTATCTTCAGTACCTAGAAACACTTGGTGGATAGATTCTGGTGCTACTACTCACATAAGTGTTTCTATCTGAGCTGCCGAAAGCCAAGTGATGGTGAAAGACACATCTTTGTGGGCGATGGACAGTCGGTAGAAGTAGAAGCAATTGGACATTTTAGATTGTTGTTAGAAACTGGTTTTTATTTGGATTTAAAAGACACTTTTGTTGTACCGTCATTTAGACGGAATTTGGTTTCAGTTTCTGTGTTGGACAAATTTGGATATTGTTGTTCATTTGGAAACAAACAGTTTACTTTGTCTTTAAATTCAAATATTGTTGGAACTGGTTATTTAAATGCTTATGACAATCTTTATTTATTGAAAACAGTTGCATCTTATAATGAAACCTTGCATGTAGATTCACGTGGTACTAAACGTAAATTAAATAAGAAAAATTCAGCATGCTTGTGGCATAAGCGCTTAGGTCATATCTCAAAAGGTAGAGTTGAGCGCTTAGTGTCTAATGGCATTTTAGAATCTCTTGACTTCACAAATTTTGATGTTTGTGTAGATTGCATCAAGGGAAAACAGACCAAAACTAAGAGATTAGGTGCCAATAGAGCTACAGATGTCTTAGAATTGATTCATACAGACATTTGTGGGCCATTCCCTACGGCATCTTGGAATGGTCAACAATATTTCATAACGTTCATAGATGATTACTCACGTTATGGGTACCTATATCTCATTCATGAAAAATCACAGTCACTGGAAGTGTTCAAAGCTTATAAAGCTGAAGTTGAGAATCAACTAAACAAAAGAATTAAAAATGTCAGATCTGATCGTGGTGGTGAGTACTACGGTCGATATGACGGCTCAGGTGAACAACGTCCAGGACCGTTCGCTAAATTCCTAGAGGAATGCAGTATTGTCCCACAGTATACCATGCCAGGATCACCTAGCATGAATGGTGTTGCTGAAAGACGAAACCGAACTCTTAAGGATATGGTAAGGAGTATGATTGCTCATTCCACCTTACCTGAGTCTCTCTGGGGAGAAGCATTGAAGACAGCAGCTTATATTCTCAATAGAGTACCAACTAAAGCAGCTGCAAAAACACCTTATGAGCTTTGGACAGGCCGAAAGCCTAGTCTAAAGTACTTTCATATTTGGGGTTGTCCAGCTGAGGCAAGGCCTTATAGGCCACATGAAAAGCTGGATTCCAAAACAGTGAGCAGCTACTTTATTGGTTATTTTGAGCGTTCTAGGGGCTATAAGTTTTATGATCCCATAGCTAAGAATATTTTTGAGACGGGAAATGCAGTATTCTTTGAGGACATTGAGTTTGGGGGGAGAAATAAAGTTAAAGACATTTATTTTGAGGAGGAATTGGATTCAAACCCAGTTCCTATTATCACTTTTGACAATGTTATACAGTTGCCTACACCTATCATTGATCAAGAAGTGATTCCGGAACCTCAACAAGACAATGTTATACAACCCCTTATTCAAAATGAAACTATTGTTTCAGAAGAACAAACTCAACAACCTCAAGAACCAGTGCCATTAAGGAGGTCCATGAGAGAAAGGAGAAGTGCTATTTCAGATGATTACATTGTATTTCTCCAAGAACAAGAGAATGATACTGCAATGATGGAAGATGACCCAATCAACTTTCATCATGCCATGAAAAGCGCTAACTCTTAAAAGTGGATGGATGCCATGAATGAGGAGTATAAGTCCATGCAAGACAATAGAGTTTGGGAACTTGTCCCATTACCAGAAGGTGCAAAACCAATTGGTTGTAAATGGATATTTAAAACCAAGAGGGATGCAAAAGCTAATGTGGAGAGGTATAAAGCACGTCTTGTAGCAAAAGGCTATACTCAGAAAGAAGGCATTGATTTTATAGAGACTTTCTCTTCAGTTTCATCGAAAGACTCTTTTAGAACAATTATGGCACTTGTTGCTCATTTTGATCTTGAGTTACATCAGATGGATGTTAAGACGGCGTTTCTCAATGGAGACATTGATGAGACAATTTATATGGTACAAGCAGAAAACTTTGTGTCGGGAGATCCAAAGAATATGGTTTGCAAATTAACAAAATCCATCTATAGACTTAAGCAAGCTTCTCGTCAATGGTACCACAAATTCCATCAAGTAATCATCTCGTTTGGATTTGAGACGAATATTGTTGATGATTGTGTGTATCACAAGTTCAGTGGGAGTAAACATATATTCCTGGTTCTATATGTCGATGACATCTTGCTTGCAACTAACGATATAGGCTTATTGCACGAAACCAAGAAATTTCTATCCAAACATTTTGAGATGAAAGATCTTGGGGACGTCTCTTTTGTATTGGGTATTCAGATACTTCGAGATCGATCTCGGGGTATTCTTGGATTATCACAAAAGAGCTATATTGATAAAGTACTCAAAAGGTTTGGCATGCAAGATTGTAGACCAGGAGATACCCCTGTTGCTAAAGGAGATAAATTCAGTCTTAGTCAGTGCCCTAAAAGCAATCTTGAAATCCAAGAAATGCAAAAGATTCCCTATGCTTCAGCCGTTGGGAGTCTAATGTATGCTCAAGTATGTACACGTCCAGATATTGCATACATTGTTGGGATGTTAGGCAGATACTTAAGCAACCCTGGTATAGACCATTGGAAAGCAGCCAAGAGGGTTATGAGATATCTTCAGAGAACAAAAGATTACATGCTCATTTATAGAAGATCATGTCATTTGGAGGTCGTAGGGTATTCTGATTCTGATTTTGCTGGATGCCAAGATAGCAGAAAGTCTACATCTGGCTATATTTATCTGTTGGCAGGAGGAGCTATATCCTGGAAAAGTGTTAAGCAAACACTTGTTACTGCTTCCACTATGAAAGCAGAATTTGTAGCATGTTATGAGGCATCAAATCATGAAATATGGCTGCGAAACTTTGTCACTGGGCTGCACATTTTGGAAAATGTAGAAAGACCACTGAAGTTATATTGTGATAATAAGTCAGCAGTGCTATATTCTAACAATAATAGAAGCTCAACTAAGTCGAAGCATATTGACATAAAATACTTAGTTGTGAAAGAGAGAGTGCAGAGTGGACATATATCTATAGAGCATATTGGAACAAACTTCATGATAGCGGATCCGCTCATAAAAGGTTTACCACCCAAGGTCTTTCATGAGCACGTTGCTCATATGGGTGTTGTATTGCTCGAGGATGTTATGGTTTAGTGGGAGTTTGTATTATATATGCTATATATATATATATATATATATATATATATATATGCTTTAAGACATTTATGTGTTTAACTTTCTGATCAGAAGTAAAGTATTCAGTTCATTTACTCTGTTTACTATTTTGATTCTGACCTCACTTAAAATTAAGGAGGACCAATTGAAAACATATTAATCTATGTCATTTAACTATATATATGTGTGTGTGATCACTGATGGGTTTAGTCATGATTAATGTGACAAAGATCACTGTGATCCTATATAAATATGGTTAATGGACAAGATTGTTAAAGATTCTCTTTATTTTATAGCAAATTTTGAGCTCATAAGGTTGTACATTTATAAGAAAACATATGTTGTCCAAGTGGGAGATTGTTGGATTAAAATTATATTATGGGCACATATGTTAAAGTGTATAATGCTATTAAAATTAAGGTATAAAACATTAAGTGGTATTTACAATTTAATGAGGGGCTAAATTGTAAATAAGAAATAACTAATTTTTTGTCCGTTATTTAAACGGTTGTGGTCCCCAGAAAGCAGTACGTTCCTTATTTTCTTCTTCCCCATCAGAAGAAAAATATCGACAGAAGGATAAACTGCTTTTTTGGAAGATTGCAAACCCATATACAATTGAATCAATGGACTCCGGTATGCTTCCGCTAATCTTCGTTTGTTTGTGGTTTTAGTCTCTCTTGAATTGATTAGGGCTAAATTGAAATCTCCATCATAATCAACTAAACAACATCATTTGCCTTTTACTTTGTTGCCAAAAGGGTCCAAATAACAAGGAGAATACAAGAAGTAAGACGATGGGGAAGGAAGGGAACATAATTCAATCATCCGAGCAGTTTTCATGTTGTAAGAAAGCATCTTATCGTTTATTATGAGAAGCAAAACATCCTCCATATCAGTAAGAAGTTCGAGATTTTGTATCTTTCTTAATGGATCAGTGATCCGAAAACTGTTCTTCAATAACCAAGAACCACTTTCATAGTCAACCAATTTCCAGATATAGAATTCACTTTCACTTTTGTAGTAATAATGTAAAAAGCCACCAGTTTGACATAGAGAACCTCCCGATGGACCAAGACAAGAAAAGAAATAACGATCCTTTTTGTGAGATTTTCCAGGAAGCTCAATTCTACGACAGTAGTTTCCCTCCATATCAATTCCAATAATATCTGTTTTTTTTTCCAATTTATCCAAAATATAATTCCTTTAAAGATTGATGTTGCATAGTTTCGAATGATATAGTCCCGAAGCATTGGAATAGTCACATGGCTAACCTTCCACCCTCTGGATTTGGAAGAGAAAACCTCAAAAACATATTGCTGGAATCTTCGGCTGCATGACCTAATCCTTATGACATTGAAATGAACCGAGACCAGAGGATTGAAATCTAAAACGATAACACGAAATGTTTTAGTATAATCGTATGGAATTTTGACCCACCTCTTAGTTGCAGGATCGCATACATATAAGCATGAAGTTAAACATAAGGAACGATCAAGTTTGTTCCAGCCTTCGCACAGCAGCAATCCATTGCAAGAGCCATGTATTTTCGTACTAATGTCTTTTGGAAGGAAACTTAGAGTTCTATCTATACAAGAATCTTCATTTTGACCCTTTTGTGTTCTAGCATATTTCATGGATAACCCGGTTTTGGTAGCGTTGGCACTCATATAGAATATCCCTGACATTGGACGGGGTTGACTTTTACGTTTTAAGGCTTCCGTGTTTAGAGAGAACCATTGTTTTGAAACACATTTGAAGCGGAAATTCGTTATGGCAGGCAAGTGAACGATAACCTCGTTTATTAAATCATCATTAAGTTGAGTTGGAGTTTGAAATCGTGGCTTCTTCATGCTCATTTCTTGGACCATCAAACTAAAACAACAAATATGACATGAACATGAACATGAACATGGTGGGTCAACATAAAACATCAATTCAAAATAGAACATCTATTTGGTTAAAAACATACTAGAAAAGAGTTTAACCAAGATTACTGTATGCTAAATCTGAAGGCTAGGATGATATATGGTGGTACTGACCAATTTATTCTGGTTTTTTTTTTAAATGTCATTTTTTATGCTGGGATGATCCTCACATATGCGTGATAATTAGCATATTTCTATGTTAAACCTAAGGATCGAATAATTCAAGCAAATCACTCTCCACTCTCTCTAGTAAGTACACAAACACATCGCAATGGTTATGACTTCAGTCTAACATGTGTTCTCTGATATGTAGCAATAGTATAAAAAAAAAACTGAATCGCCTATACTTTTCAGTTGTACGTATTGAGCTCATGTATGCAAAGTAATGCGATTAAAATTAAAATAGCATGTACCTCATGTCCGTCTGAATTTGTTTTCAGGATAATGATTTGATTAGCTCAAAGGGTATCGACTTGCCAAACTTGCTTCTGTTACCTAAGCTACTCCTTCCTGTTGAAGAGCTGGTATTTTATTTACAATGTAAGAAGAGGGTCCAAGAAGAAACGGAAGGTCGAAAGAGAATTTTGAGAAGGGTAATTTTGATCATCGGATCTGCATTGAAGATGAGAGTTGAGCTTCAGCCCTCGGTTCCCAGATGCATGTTTACAATAAACTCCTTCTACGCTCTATATTTATTGTCGTAGGATCTATAATCAATGACGGTGAGGAGAGGGTATTATTGTAATTTTTGAGAACAAGTACCTTTCTATTTGATGGTTATATAAACGCAAATTGTTACCTGATGTTTTCCATTGGACAAAGGAATTTGTGTGTTGAATAATTCTATTCGATCTGATCGGAAGTCGGCCATCATTTCCAATGAGGATTTTGTAATGTCATAAAAAAAAACACCTAAATTTTAAACGGGAAAATAAGCAGGGAAGAAGTTGTAAAAAAATTAGTTTCAGAGACAACAAGTTTGTTTTTTAGCCTGGAGGACGCTTTTTATTGTAAACTGAAATTGATAGTTACAATTATCATTTTCTGTTTACACTAAAAGGTGTCATTCAGCTAAAATGCAACTTCTTGTCTCTAAAACTAAAATTTTATTCAAATTTTTTCTTGAACCTAAAATCCCCAATTTTAAATATATTGTTATAACACACAAATTTAATGCAATAATTATGAGTTTGTAAAGGTAAATTGTTTCATAAAAATAAACGGTTTGGTTAACGTATGCCCTAAGAACACATGTTAATGATGATATTTATGTGCTAAAGGACAAAATATTATTTGCAAATACCTATTTTATTCCTATAACATAAAAATAGGTGTAACTTAAGTGGGGTTGGTTAGATAATTTTATCAATATTAACATGTGCCTTAAGGGCACATGAAAACATTTTCCAAAATTAAATTGGATCCATTTTGATCATATCATATTGTAAGATCGTTTTCACCCTAAAGAGAAAGTGAATAGGGTGATACTTAAAAATTAATGTGGACTTAAAAACAATAACAGTAAATAATGCAGAAGAGATCACGCACAAATTTGCCCAGCTTCGGTAAATCTCTGCCTATGTGCTACCCCAAGATTTCTACTAAAAATTAAGTAGTCGGACGCTTACACACGTAAACTTACGACACTCGCTAATGACTAACCTAACTCTACGCTCAAAATCCTGTCACAGCTCAGCCGTTGAGTTGCGAATTCTCGAACTACACCACCGAATTTCGTAACCTAGTCGCACGACTACAAAGTTGCACAAGTTAAAAAAGAAAACTACACAACTAAAAAACAGATGGAAACAAAACCCTAATTATTTAATTTAAGCCCAATAATTATATTGAGGCCGGCCCAAACAAATCATCCCTTGGGAAAAAATAGACGTCTTCCTTTCTCTTGTATTGTCAGCAGATCCCTTTTGTTCCTTCATTCCTCTTCAAAAGCTAGGGTTTTTCTGTGTTGAAGCCGTCGCTTGGATTGAGTTTGAAATTGATTGTCGTAATGTTTTTCATTCCTCTATTTTGCTTCGACGCTTCTTCAATTTGCTTGCATTTGTCTCGAGACCGAGTTCGAATGCTATGAATTTTGTATGTGATTTCTGCCCCCTTTTTGATTGATTATGCTCGAATTATTCTCTGTAAATTTGCTTGGGTTGAACTTGATAAATGTCGATGATGATTTTGGGTTTAATTTATAGGGTTCTAACCCCTGTAATCTCGTTTGTATTTTTGAGTTTGAATTCTTCAATTTATTTGCTCTGCCACTGATTTTTGATCGAACAATGTGATAGAAGTTGACTTGTTCATTACTTGACGTTGTTTGATTTTCTCTTAGTCGGTTTCGTTCTTTTTCCTCCTATGGTTTTGGCACTTTGAATTTTTGAGATAATTGACTTAGTTAATTCGTGTTTCATCCGCAAATTCCATTCTTTTCTGGCTTTGACTTGATGACTTCATTCAAACTACTGCCTCGTTTATTTCTTTGTGTCATTTGATGCCACTATAGTTTTGCATTTCTTTTGATTCATGCATGCTGTCACACACACAGTCACATTGCTATCCTTGTTTGTGTTCGAACCGAACTGTTGTTGAATTGCTTGGTTGGATTCTGTAACTTGACCATTGTGTTGTGTGACCATATATATCATTGTCTGGTTCATTTTGTATGTGTGTCACCATGTACACACTCTTGTCTAGTGTGGTTGAACTTTGTATGGTGGTCTGATGGATACTGGTTTGGTCAGATTACATTGTGTGGATGTGTCATGTTAGAACTGTGCTTGATATGTCTTGGTTACACTTCATTCTGCTTTCATCGTATGCTTCAACTGGTCTGGTCTTGGTTGCAATCATCTGATTCATGTGGTCTTGACTGGTTGTGTCGTTGACCTGGTTGTTGCTTTTCTGGTTTCATTGTTCATTGTATTGAACTTGTGTATCACTATATATGTACATACATGCATATGTATGTGTATGTATATGTATTGTTGCAGTCCTTGTGTTTGCCTTTGAATTATGTAGGGTAGTCATGGTCTTGTTCTTTTGAAACTGCCTACATATTATTGTGAACTGGTTTATTTGCTGCACTTCATATGTGCACTTGGTTTGGAGCGGTCTGGTCTTCATAAATCTACATTATGTTGGTGGTGTGTGTGCTCATGCCTGGTGTGTTGGTTGAGACTTCATTTGCATATGTGCTAGTCTACACCATGTATTATATGATCTGGTTATGTTCACGTGGCCTTGAACATTGTCTGGTTTGTGTTGCATCTCATTTGCATTTTGGAGTCTGGTCTTTGTATTGCATTTGATCATTGTATTGTATTGGTTGTCTTCATATTTAGTTGTTGTACACTTGTTTGCAGTTGCTTTGTACATGGTTGCCTATTAACTTGCTGTTGCATTTGATTCTTCAAGTGTGCTTTTATATTCATGTGAATCTTAATGCTGTCTTGTTGTTGTTGCATTTTTGGTCGAGACTTATATGCATTTGAGTTGAATCCACCATATGCTTGGATTTGACCTCGTGCTCACCTGTCCCTGCAGTTTTATCAAGCAAGTGTATATCGGTATGCACGACCTTGTGACATGTACAATGATACACTATGCATGTTATAAGCTATTCATGTAAGATTAATTCAAAAGAATTGATGACGAACAACCCAAATAACTAAGGAAAATAATATTTTCAAAACACATTTTAATTTGCACTACAAAATATTTTCTTTTTCAATTTTACTTGCGTCAGTGTTTATTTTGCAGATAGGTCAGATGTTGGATTCAGGCTGGAATAGAGTTGAAGATAAAAATACGAGTGTTGAGTGACTATGTAGTGAGATTTAAATTGTAAAGTGAAAAATTGTTTTATAATTGAAATTGTGTAAATGTAGTGGGAGCTGAAATTTGTACTATTCAAATTTATAATAAAATATTTGTTTGAATAGAATATTTGTTTGAATATGAATTTTGAATTATTTATTTTATTCAACAAATATTTATTTAATTATGTGAAAAATAAAATAGTACAATAAAAAATACATTTAAACAAATATATATATATATATATGTATGTATGTATGTATGTATGTATGTTTATTATCATTAAACAAAAATCATGTACTAGCATATTCTACAATCTCCCATTTTGATGATAACAAACATATATTAAGATTTTAACTTTATTAAATGTATTTGATTTTGATGAAATCTATTTGCTCCTTCTATTTGAATGCTCCCCTAACAACAAAACTCCCCCTTCACATATGCATGAACAAATATGCAAATAAAATAAAAAAACAAATGCAATGAGCCTATATGAGAATATGCTTGCCAAAATCTTAACTTCTCTCCTCCTTTTGCAGCAAAAGAGTAATATTGTTAGAAAAATAGAGATAAAGTGATAGACATTAATACAACATTAATACCTAATCGAGTGTATATAAATATATATATTAAATTTCAATAAAAGATCAAACAAAAATCATAAATAATGTATTAGGCGCATATTCTATTTTAGAGTGATAGAGGTGATGTCAGTATACAAAACCATATAGTGGTGTTCATTTGTGATATATTTATAACAGGAAACTGTTAAATACTTACTAACCATGCATAAAAATAAGTTTGATTTTTCATTGGATCATAAAAACCCACCTTTCGAAGATCTCTTCCTTCTCGTCGGGATCGAACATCAATTGCAACGATTTGATAGATAGCTCATTGGGATAGATATATATAAATAACCCCCCTTAGAAACGTATAAGAGGTTTTCTCCTCATACGGATCGAGAAAAAATAATTCTAATATTTCTGTGTATAATGTAAAATATATAAAAAAAAATTATGAATTAGACTATGATTTAAGTTTTTCTGTTCTTACTTACATAAAAAAAGAAAAAAAAAGAAATATCATTCGTACTCATAACTCAAGTTGGGTGATTCTAAAAAAGTTAAATGAGATTAGTAGTATTCATTAAATTTAAAAAAAATGAATTTCAAGTATTTTCTAACCACGCATAGCCTGAGGAATTTTAAATGGGATTAGAATCAACTTGCCTATTTAATAATCAATTTTGATATGTGTTCCATACATGCATAACCGTGAGGACTTTTAAATGAGCATAAAAGCACATAATCAAATATTCCAAGTAATTCGCTCATGCATAACCGTGAGGACTTTAAATGAGAGTGAATACTTTGGATATTTTTATTGCTAACTAATTCTTAAAAAATGAATAATTTCCCGTTTTAATATACTATATTGGATTTTGATGAGTGGTCATCATTAGGAATATGATAAAATAGAGTTGGTCATAGAATTTTTACCAACAAAAGTTATTATAAATCTTGTTTAAATTTTTAAAGAAATTTACTAAATATACTTTCCCAAGTCATAATGTATAATTAATATCAACACTCATTACATTTTTCAGTAACTATTTTTCTTTTTGATAATCAGTACGGAGTCAGAATAGTTAGCATAGGCATTTAAGATCAAATTCAAAAATTTATCAAATTTCTAAATGCCTAAACTGAGATGAATTTGACACAACTATTTTCTGAAAGGGGTTTTGTAAGAAATGACTGCCCATTGAAAAACAATCAAAATGAAATTTATGCAGATAGTTTCTTTGGAAATATGATCTCTAGTGAAATGATGTCTAACATCTAAATGCTTGGTGAAAGAATGATGTACAAGATTATTTATGAGATTATAAGTGGGACTCGTTTAAAATTTGTTTTTGACTTGACCATGCAACTAATGAATATCCCAACATACAACACGTTCCATAACTATTTTTTTTATCAACTAGACTACCGGCATAATCTGCATCTGAATATCCCTTTAACTCAAAGTTATCGTTCGCGGGATACCATAGACCAAATCATGGAATGTGCAACAAATACCTTAAAATCCTTTTTACAGCTTTTAAATGAAATTCTTTTGGATTTTAATTGAAACCATGCACATAAACAAATAGTGAACATAATGTCAGGTCTACAATCAGTAAAATAAATAAATATATCCAAGTGTATCTTGAGTAATCATCAACCAATGCAAAACAATATTTTCTACCACCTAAACTTGTAATATTGTTAGTCCAAACAAATTTATATGAACTAGTTCAAAGACTCTAGAGGTACTCACAGTGTCATGAAAAGGTGATTGGTCAATATTTTTGCATAAATCAGAATCAAAATAAACATTCATTTCCTTATCACATAACTAGTTGATTTAAATCAGATCATTTTGCAGATATTCAACATATAATATATCGTTCAAGATAAATGTACCGTTACGTATTTTACCTTTACTGATAATTTTTCCCATTGTGATTGTGCCACTATTGTACTAGGCTAAGGAACTTTAATTTGTCGCTCGTCGTGCATCTAAAACAGCCAGAATCCAAGTACCACTCTTGTTGTTTCTTAGTCTGCCAACACACCTACATAAGGAAAGATTTTTGTGACTTATTTTTTTTGTAGGTCCATGATTGTTAGTGATAAAATATTTTGTAGAACAAGTTTGTGTAGAACCAAGACAATTTATGTTTGTTCTTTTTGGCACCCAGATTTGTTTGACTTTAAGGGATTTTATATTTATGCCTTTCGGAACCCAAATTGGTATGGTTTTAACGTGTTGACTGTACCAACAATTGTTTGATCGTGTCCAATTTTTCTACAAATTATGCACTTGGATGTGATACGATTAATTTTACTTCTAATTCTTTCAGATTAAGTTTACCCAAGTCCTTGTCTAATAGTATTAAAAGTTTGTTTCTTTAATAACATATTTAGCGATCTTTCTCCTTTGAAAAATTCCTAAAGCTGTAGACAATTGTTTGATTTGTGACTTAAGTGATTTATCTTCATTCAATAACATGGTACACTTTTTAATAAAATTTTCTCTCCTAGTATTTTCAATTTCTTTCAAAATCAGAATTTCATTTTCAAGAGATTTAATTTTAATTTCTAATTATTTGATTTCTTCTTCAATTGATGGACACTTATCACACCTAGGGCGCTTATTTTATTAGTTTTTAAACAATTGATCAAGCTTATTATTTAGTTCTATCAAACTATCTCTTCGTGGTTCAATTTTAGCGTACTTCTCCCTAAGCCTTTCAAAACAGCCATTTACTTCATGAAAATATGTAAGTAACAGAGACTGAGTAATGTTTGATACCTCGCTTGGCTCGTCATTATCGCTGTCACTTGTATCTCCTCGAAGATACATATTTTCTTTTTCATTCTCACTACCAGTGCCTTCATTATTATCCAAATCACTTTCTTTCCAAGTTGCTGCAAGCCTTCTCCTTTTCTGTTTCTTTCCTTGGCTGAGTCTATTTGGAGGACAATTTGGCTTGATATGACCGAGTTTATTGCAGTTGTGAAAAATGATCTCCTGCTCTTCTAAGTCTTCTAGGACTTTGGCTATTCTGTTCTTCACTTGTTAATTTAGAGCTGGATTTCCATACTTTGATTTCACCCTTTGAATTTCTATATTATCAGCGCCAGTTCTGCTACTCCATCGTCATCATCTTCACTTTCCATTGTTCCTTTGAGAGCTATTGATTTCTTTCGAGTAGCTTCTCCTTCACATTCTTCCTTGAATTTGATTTCTAGCTCATAAGTGGTGAGATTTCCAATAATGCTTCAATTTTAATTTGTTTCAAATCTATTGATTCCCGAATGATAGTTACTTTCGCTTCAAAATTTCGTGGTAGAACCGTAGAATTCAAGAGATTTTTCAGACTATTTCCAATTCTGTGTATGGTTTTTCGAGAGCGTTTGATTTGTTTATGAGATTAGAAAGTCGACCATACATTTCTTTGACGCTTTCATCCTTTACTATTGTGAAGTTCTCGTACTTGGTACTAAGCATGGCAAGGCGGGATTCTTTAACCTGAGAAGTTCCTTCGTGAGTCACTTCGAGCGCATGCCAAATTTCCTGCGTGGTTAGATAGTGTGAGACACGATTAAATTCAATTTGATCTAATGAAAAAAATAATAGAATTAATAGTTTTAGCATTAGCATTTTGCAATTTATTTTCTAGATCTGTCCATTCATCCATAGGTTTTTCAACTTCTTGATTATCTACCATAATTGTTGGTGTCCTATATCTCGTTTCAACAATATTCCAAGCATCAATGGTTTTCAGAAAATTATCATTCTATTTTTTCAATAAGCATATTCACCATTGAACATGGTGGTCTAACTATGGACCGACCCTCGGCAAAATCATTATTAAAAGAAGCCATTTTAAAAATTCATATTTTTAAAACAAAAATTGGTTTTTGTTCCTAGCTCTAATACCACTTGTAGGATCGCTTTTACCTTAGAGGGGATGAATACGGTGATATTATTAATAATAAAAATTAGCGCTGAAGTAAAAATAAAAACAGTAAATAATGCATAAGAGATCACACAAAAATTTACCCAGCTTCGGCAAAACCCTGCCTACGTGCTGCCCCCAAGGTTTTTACTAGAAATTAAGTAGTCAGAAGCTTATACATGTAAACCTGCAACACCCGCTAATGACTAACCTAACTCTACGCTCAAAACCCTGCAACAACTCAGCCACTGAGTTGCGAATTCTCGAATTACACCACCGTAGTTCGTAACCTAGTCACACGACTAGAAAGTTACACAAGTTAAAAAAGAAAATTACACAACTAAAAAACAAATAGAAAAAAAACCCTAATTATTTAATTTAAGCCCAATAATTATATAGAGGTCGGCCCAAATAAATTATCCCTTAAGAAAAAATAGACGTCTTCCTTTCTTTTTGTATTATCAGCCGATCCCTTTTGTTCCTTCGTTCCTCTTCAATAGCTAAGGCTTTTCTTTGTTGAAGCCGCCGCTAGAATTAGAGTTTGAAATTGATTGTCGTGATGTTTTTCAGTCCTTTATTTTTCTTTGACGCTTCTTCAATTTGCTTGCGGTTGCCTCAGGGCTGAATTTGAATGCTATGAATTTGGTATGTGATTTTTGCCCCCTTTTCGATTGATTATGCTCAAATTATTCTCTATATATTTGTTTGGGATTGAACTCGATAAATTCCAGTGATGTTTTTGGGTTTAATTTATATGGTTCGAACCCCTATAATCTCATTCTTATTTTTGAGTTTGAATTCTTCCATTGATTTGCTCTACCATTGATTTTTTATCGAACGATGTGATGGAAGTTGACTTGTTCATTACTTGACGTTGTTTGATTTTCTCTGAGTAGGTTTCATTTTTTTCCCCCATGACTTCGGCACTTTGAATTTTTGAGATAATTGACTTGGTTAATTCATGTTTCATCTGCAAATTGCATTCTTTTCTGGCTTTGATTTGATGACTTCATTCAAACTGCTGCCTTGTTCATTTCTTTGTGTCATTTGATGCCATTGTAGTCTAGCATTTCTTTTGATTCATACATGATGTCACACACACTGTCAATTTGTTGTCCATGTTCTTGTTCGATTAGAACTGTTGTTGAATTGCTTGATTGGAGTCTGTAACATGAATATTGTGTTGTGTAACCATATATATCACTGTTCAGTTCATTTTGTATGTGTGTAACCATGTACAAACTCTTGTCTGGTGTGGTCGAACTTTGTATGGTGGTCTGATTGATGCTGGTTTGGTCTGATTGATGCTGGTTTGGTCTGATTACATTTTTTTGGTTTTCTCATGTTTGAACTATGCTTGATATGTCTTGGTTACACTTCATTCTGCTTTGCATTGTATGCTTCGACTGGTCTGGTCTTGGTTGCAATCCTCTGATTCATGTGGTCTTGACTGGTTTTTGTTGTTGACCAGGTTGTTGCTTTTCTAGTTTCATTGTTCATTGTATTGAACTTGTGTATCACCATATATGTACATATATGTGTGTGTGTGTGTGTGTGTGTGTGTGTGTGTGTGTTGTTGCAGTCCTTGTGTTGCCTTTAAATCATGTAGAGTAGTCATGGTCTTGTTTTTTTGAAACAACCTGCATATTATTGTGAACTTGTTTATTTGCTGCACTTCATATGTACACTTGATTTTAGAGTGGTCTGGTCTTCGTAAGTCTGCATTATGTTGGTGGCTTGTGTACTCATGCCTAGTGTGTTGGTTGGGGATTTATTTGCATGTATGCTGGTCTACACCATGTATTATATGATCTGGTTATGTTCATGTGGTCTTGAACATTGTCTGGTTTGTGTTGCATCCCATTTTCATTTTGGAGACTAGTCCTTGTATTGCTTTTGATCATTGTATTGTGCTGGTGGTCTTCATGTTTGGTTGATGTGCACTTGTTTTCAGTTGCTTTGTACATGGTTGCCTATTAACTTGCTGTTGCATTTGATTCTTCAAATGTACTTTTCTATTCATATGAATCTTCATGTTGTCTCATTGTTGTTGCATTTTTGGTCGAGACTTATATGCACTTGAGTTGAATCCAGCCTAGGCTTAGATTTGACCTCGTGCTCACTTGTCCCTACTATTTTATGAAGCAAGTGTCTATCAGTGTGCACGGCCTTGTGACATGTACAGTGATACACTATGCATGTTACAAGCTATTTTTGTAAGATGAATTCAAAAGAAATGATGATGAATAACACAAATAACCGACGCAATAATATTTTCAAAACACACGTTAATTTGCACTGCAAGATATTTTCTTTTTCAATTTTACCGCGTCAGTGTTTATTTTGCAGATAGCTCAGATGATGGAATCAGGCTGAAACAGAGTTGAAGATAAAAATGCGAGTGTTGAGTGACTATGTAGTGAGATTTAAATTGTAAAGTGAAAAATTGTTTTGTAATTGAAATTGAATTGTAATTGAATTATGTAAATGCGGTAAGAGCTGAAATTTATACTATTCAAATTTGTAACAAGATATTTATTTGAATAAAATATTTGTTTGAATATGAATTTTGAGTTATTTATTTTATTCAGCAAATATTTATTTAATTATGTGAAAAATAAAATCATACAACATCAGATACATTAAACGAATATAATATATATATATATATATATTATCATCAAACAAAAATTATATACTAGCATATTCTACACATATAAATGAATTTTGATAACTTTTCTTATTTTTCACAATCTGACGCGGTTAAAAATTTAAATGAATATTGTTTAGTTACGTTAATCTGAATTGTATAAAATTTAAGAATTTATAAACGTTTTCGAATATGTACTTATTATTACTGGTTTTGAATTTGATATGTGTTTTTATTTTACTTTATAATCCATTATTTTGTATTTCTATAATTTTTGTAATCAACACAATTTAAAGAAAAAATCATGCAATTATTGCAAAATAAGACGAGAATGTTTTTATAAAGTGTAAGTGAGGAGGAAACCTTGTAATAGACCGACTTTTCGATCCTCGAAAATTGACGCTAATACATCCACTCTATTTCATGCCGAGAAATCGAGTGCCAAAAAACCAGATTGTTAGGGGAAAAGAAAGAAAGAAGAAGATAAGAAAAAAAACTAAACACAGAATATCATAACGGAACGAATAAACTATAATATACCATAAATCTTTACACAAAAGCAAAACTATAATACACACACACACACAAAAACATCAATCAGAGTATGCCAACCTATTTCAACTTGGATAGTTATAACAGTTTGTCCTCACAATTGCTGATAACATACCAATGAATGCAACGGAAAAATAACCATATATGTAAATACGTCTCGGCGCCTCCAACCCGTCTCTTGAAACTCCAAGCATCTAATCTAACCTGTAATATGTTCGGTCTGACCCAAGCATTATAATAAAATGACACCCGAGTCGGTCTGCAAAACCATCGTGAGAAAACACACCCAATTGGGTTTGAGTCATAAAAAAATCTTTAAAAGCAAAAGGTATCTCGTTAGACCATGTCACATATAACACGACGGGTTTTTACTTTACGATAACCAAAACACTTTTATAGAAAATCCAATGATATTATAACAGTGTCTAAGTACAAATACTTATTAAAATAGCCGAAATTATTACATTAATTAAATTCCAGCATACTAGGCTCTAAAATCAAAACCATAAAGGCACGTATTGGAGGATAGATTCCATAAAATGACTAGGCAATGGGGTAGCACCTATCACAGTACACGTCTAGAAAATGTATAGAGGACCTCGTCTGGATCCCCTACCAACACAAGATTGGCTTATCCCTGACTAGATAGGACCAAATATGTCATCACCTCGGTTGCTTTGCAACCCTTTTTATTTGAGATCTCATGCACAACCAATCCATAAATATGTAGATGTATTGTAACGACCCGTAATTTTTGATAATTAAAATATAAAATTAAATAAGGTTTTGGAATTTAATATTGAAAGAAATTAAAATTTATGATTTATTAATGAGAAAAAATAACTAGAAGGAAATTTAATAATGCTAATTTAAGGTAATTGATAACTATTTTAATGTAATTTCAATAAATTAAAATGATTGTAAAGTCAAATTTGGTTATAAGTTGTAAATAAGAAAATAAACCAAATGTTGTCTTTAATGGTGAAATTATACGTAACTGATTGAAATTGGTTGATATAGAATGATAAATCAATATGTGAATTTATTAGCTTGGTTTATAAACAATAAATATATAAATGTGTTTGAAATTGTAAGTTGTAACGATTGTTTAATTACCTTTTCACTATTTAATCCAATGAAAGTTAATTGGAAATCAATTGCAATTAATCTAATTAAATATGACAGTTAATATGAATTAAGATGACAATCGTAGAATATTGATGTAATAAGATGTAAGTCAATATTAATTATACCCTAAAATGATAGTTGAGTGAATAATAAGATATAAATCAGAATAAATGGATTTATTTGAAATTTAAATCATAATTAATGAAGTAATTGCAATTAAAATTGAACGTTGTAATTAGTGTAGTATCCAAATATTGAATTGGATGTGGAAATTTGTTTTAAAAAGATTATAGATTATTAGGTAATCAAAAATAATAAAATTTCTTAGTTATAGAATTTATATTTAAAAAGTGATTTAATTTAATTTAATAATAATTTATTTATTCAACGTGAAAATAGCCATTTTGTTCACTCTTTCGAGTTTTGACGAAACTAGTTTCATTGGATCCATAACGGTGGATTATTGTAATATTTCAAGTTTCATAGCGATTGGACTTGTCGTTTGATCGTACAGACTAGAAATACGAAGAAATTAATTTAATGAATTCAATTTGAAATAAGCCGATTTAAAAGCTAACTTATGTATATAAGGGAATTTGGATTTGATACTAGTTCCATTGAGCTTAAAAATATCAAAAACATCTATTTTGATATATGGGATGACCTATCGTTTCAAAAACGGAACATGCTCTTCGGGTCGTTATTGTCATTGCGAACAAATTCGATATGTTCATTCATTCTTATCAGACCTTGTCTATATAAACAGTTTTTCCTAACCTTAGCAGCCTTTTTATTTCTTGTTATTGTACATATCTGTCCATTCAATCATTAACTTCTTCCTTCTTCTAATGGCTGCACATCCAAAACCCTAATTCAATTTTAAATTCAAATCAAAAATCAAACTCCTCAAAACTATGTCATATTATATATCGTTGGAAAGCACTCGACGAGCGTAATCTACTGCAATGATTCGGTTTTCAATTGGATGCATCGTTTCATATATATCGTTTCAAAACTATATTATATATGTGTAAAATATGAAAATAAAATTTCGTATATGATGTTTAGTAAATATAATATTTTCGACAGAAATAAAATATTTTTTATTTATATAATATTTTAAAATAATATTTAATTCAATATATCATATATATATATAAATTCATATATCTATTATAAAATATATACTGTACTTTATAAAATTTTATTAATGCATATTAAGCTCACAACAAAAGGTAAGAGATTTTTTCCTTAAATATTTAAATTAAAACCAATAATTTAAAACTGAATTCTAAAATCGTTTCTAAATTATAAAATTATATATTAAGTTGCCAAATATAAAATTCGTGTAAAATTTGCTTGAATTTTAAATTTAAATTTATTTTTGAAAAATAATATTTTTTATTTTAAATATTTTATAAGGTTTTATTAATATATATATATATATATAATTTAATAATTAAAAAAAACTGGCCTATGCACAAGACTACTTCAAAAAAAATATTTAAATAAAAAATCTCTACTATTAATAATGTGAATTCAGCCAATGGGATTTCAATCATGTCTTTTTGAAATTCCAGAAATGCTCTTTGCACACGTATGATAACAACTACGGTTCTCACTTGAAGTAATTATTAAATTGATATATTTAAAATTTATGATTTTTGTTTGATTTTTTTATTAAAATTTAATATTTATACTCAATTGGGTTAATGTTGTATTAATGTTTATCACTTTATCTCTATTTTTCTAACACTATTACTCTTTTGCTGATAACAAAAGGTGGAGACAAAATTTAAGATTTTGGAAAATAAAGGTCAAACATTTTAGATTTTGGAAAATAAAGGTCAAATATTTTATTTTTTATTGGCATATTCCCACCTAGGTTCACTTGCCTATTTTTATTTATTTTCATGCATATATGAAGGGGAGCTTTGTTGTAGAGAGGGAGCATTCAAATAGGGGGAGCAAATAGAGTTCATCAATGACCAAATACATTTATTAAATTCAAAATCTTAAATATATGTTTGTTACCATCAAAAGGAAGAGATTGTTGAATATGCTAGTATATGATTTTTGTTTGATGATAATAAACATATATATATATATATATACATATTCATTTAAATGTATTTGTTATTGTACTATTTTATTTCTCACATAATTAAATAAATATTTGCTGAATAAAATAAACAACACATTCAAATTCAAAAAGAAAATTATTCAAACAAATACTTTATTACAATTTTTGAATGGTACAAAATGTGAGCTTTCACTATATATACAAAATTTCAATTACAATACAATTTTTCACTATACAATTGTCATTTGCATTTGCAACTCACTACATATAACTCGTTCACTCATACTTGTTCTTCAACTATACTCCAATCTGTATCCAGCATCTGAATTATCTACAAAATAAAAATTAACGTAGTAAAATTGAAAAAGAAATACTTTGCAGTGTACAATAAAAATGTGTATTTTGAAAATGTTATTTGCCTCAGTTATTTAGGTTATTCGTTATCATTTATTTTGAACTCATCTTTCATGAATAGCTTGTGACATGCACAGTATATCATTGTACATGCCACAAGGTCGTGCACACCGATGCACACTTGATAAAATTGCAGGGACATGTGAGCACTAGGTCAAACCCGAGCTATAAGCTGGATTCAACTCAGGTGCAATGCGAAAAAAAATCCAGATGAAAGTGTATACAAAAATTCAAACTGTTAACAATACAGGTATAAAGTGATGTACACATGAAGTCAGCAATAATAGGTTCAACTAAACCCAGAAACGTATACTCTGTTACCCGGTTGATTGACCCGATAATATGAGGTTCATCAAGCAAGTGCAACCCAAGAGAAAAGGCATCGCTCAGCCTACAAGCCTCGTTCGGCATACAGGCCTCGTTCGGCACAAGAGCCTCGCTCGGCACGAGTACCTTGTTCGGCATAAAAGCCCCGCTCAGCACGAGTACCTCATTCGAAGCAAGAGCCTCGCTCGGCATCAGTACCTCATTCGAAGCAAGAGCCTCACTCGACACAAGTACCTCATTCGGCCTACAGTCCTTGCCCGGTGCAAGAGCCTCGTTCGGCACGAGTACCTCGTTCGGCCTACACTCCTCGCTCGACGCAAGAGCCTCTCTCAGCATGAGTACCTCGTTCGGCCTACACTCCTCGCTCAGCATCTCTCCTCATCCGGCACGAGTACCTCGCTCGGCATCCCTAGGTCGGGGCATACGAGGGATGATAATAAGCTACCAAGTCCACAACGATATAAGGGCATTCGGCAGAACTTTACCTCGAGCCACTTGATGATCACTACAGACAGTTCTCGACCAGCATTCCTCGCTCGGAAACTGTCGTTCGGCATCCCTCGCTCGGCAACTGCCATTCGGCATCCCTGGCTCAATGCACAAAAGCAACTTACTGTAAGACGAAGTATCTTGCCTTTGGGCCCGCAAAGAAAGTCCGGTTTATCTTCGCCTATAAATAGAGGGGCAGCGGCATAGTGAAATGAACTTTTTTCGAGAACACTTGGGAGGCTCTGCTACTTTGAAGACTCATTCTTTTCAGTTAGAACTTGTATTTAAGTCAATGGTGTACGGGTTGTAACTGTATTCAATTGTTTATGAGAGCAATAAAGATTAAACTCGAAGTGGACATAGGTAGTTACACCAAACCACTATAAATCTGGTATTCTAGTTTCTTACAGTTATCATTGCATTCTACTGTGTTTTTGTCCTTAGTTTAATTTACTTTCTTCATTAATCTCTCTACATAATCTTTCTCAAGGGTTTTAGTGACCAATTTTGGTGCTTTCATTGAGAACACATTCTCAGGTTATTAGGATTTGCTTTGTAGCTACTGGATTGAAGAAATCCCCTGAAGGAGATCTAATCTTATTTACAGGAAGGCCGTTGATCTACTCAGAGTTTCTACCAATAACTCTATAATGGGAAGACATCGTACCAGATCAGCCTCGCACAATGCAGATGTCAACGAGACTGCTAGCATCCAACAAGTAGGACCAAGCAACCAGCAAGTTAATCCGGGTGTAGAGAATGTCACTGCCAAAGCCAGATGGAAGTTGTCACTAAAACAGAGTTCAACGATCCGATGAGAGAACTCATGGAAAGAAGGAGACAACTTAGCGAACAGATTCGAGCTAATGCTAACCTTATGACTCAGCTTACTCAACAACAACATTAGATTACTGGAGGTAGCCCTGCTCCTTACGCCTCATCGGACAGCTCGACTTCGTCCGATGAACCTCTGTAACGACCCGGTGTTTTCAACCATTCGCATCCGCACATGTCGGACTAGAATTGCTTAAAATATCAGGTTGTTAATTTATATTTTGCAAACTCAGCATATACAATAAATCAATCAATCACAGAATCACAGACACAGAATAATACAATAATACACAGCGGAATAAATAAATAAATAGTAGTTCATGAAGCTACTATACAAATATCAGAGTAAGAAATAGAATACATCAGAATATCTCAAATACAACGAACTCTTCAGTACGAACAGATGACTTCTCTGAACCAATCAACTGGAAAAGCTGAAAGCTGAATCGATAGTTGGATCTCCAATGAAGCTCCAAATTCCGCAGGTGAGTCTCAAATGCTGTATCACTCAGTCTGACCCGAGCGTAAAGCAAAAACACAAAACACTCGAGTCAGGATTAACGTTCTTATATTAATAAATCCAACTCAAGTGCAATATCAACTGAAATACAAGTAACTTAAAGGATGTATAGGATAACCATCCTCTAAGAGTCCATGGAACTATCTACAAGGTAGAAATAAACACTATAACACCGAGGTCATTTCAAATTAATTTATACTTCACAACAAAATATCATTTCATTTCAAATATAAATATTTCCAAAATATATATAAATATTTTATAAAGTTGAATATTTGTAATTTCCTCAAACTTAACAAACCACTTCAAAATCAACCCGACTTCCCTATTCAAATAAAATTCAACCTCAATTTATCAATTTCCATTCAATTCAGTTTCTGACCAAACAAATTCAAATTATATATATTTCAAATTCAGATCTAAATCACAAATTAACCATTTAAATTCTAGTATATTTCAAAGCTTTAATATTTAACATTCCAAGTTTCAATTTTACAATTTCATATAGACCACGATTTAACCTTATTATTTAGTCTTGAAATGTTCACCTAATAAATTCAATATTTATTAAATAACCTAAATTTACCTTTAAACTAAATATTCCTTTCGATTTGTTTAAACTTGAAACTTCCATTTAATCATTTAAAGCAAAATCAAGTTATAAATCAAATCTTAAATTTCAAATTCAATAGTTCAAATCATTCCAATTAAGTAGAATTCTTAACTAAATACCATTTCAAATAAATTCAAATTTATCTTCTCAACCTTAACTTATTCAAATTACTACAACAATCAATTTTAAAATACAAATTTAAAAAATACTTAAACATATTATATGGATTGATTCAATCCCAATAATATTATTATTAAATCTATATATAAAATTTCCATTTATATATAATACTTTAAGAACCAATATTATTAAAAACCATATATTTCCTTTCAAACTATAGAAATTATTTTCAAACATATATATATATGTGTGTGTGTGTGTGTGTGTGTGTGTGGACCAACGGTGTCTGTATATAATTTCCTACCTTATGGTCAAGGGATACAGATATTTATCATTTCAATCCGAAATTTAAATATACGGGTAGATATCACTTCGACCCGCAGTCACAAATTCAATTTAATTGAAAATTGCTTGGGTTTATCATTTCAATCCATAACGAAATTCTCCTATTCTAAAGTCCGTTTGGATATGTATCATTTCAACCCATAGTGATTTCTAAACTACAGGGAACTTGCAGAGTGATAACAGATAATAAAATAAAATAACAGGAATATATCATCGATACCAATATAATATAAACAACATGATATGGTGTCATATCCCACAAGTGAACAATTGCAGATAACAACATATATAGCAATGTAAATAACTAACAGCAGCATATTTCAATTGTCATTTCAATTGAAATCAAATTTAATAAATAAAAGAACGTTAGTCGTTAGTGATTGCTCACCTTTCGAGGCTAGAGAATACAGAAGATGACGTGGATACGCACACTGATACAGACACTGAAATTGAATTATAAATCCGAGTACGAATTTCAAAGCAAAGTAGGATTGGCACGAATTGGACGAACGAGGTTGAAAATCAAGAATTGATGAATTGAATCAGAATCAGTCTGATATATACAGAAATGTTTGCTATTTTAATAAAAATCAATATTGCATCTCTAAGAAAATTTAAAGTCGAAGTAGATATATATAATTTACATTTTTTAAACTCAATACATAAACCAATAGTTTTAACATATGAAATAAAACATATATGTTAAAAAAAATCTTTATATTTTTCAAAACCATTTTAATTTTTACACATAGATCAAAATTTCTATTTACAAATCTAAGACCCAACCACCACATACGACCTATGTATATAATATCATTAAGATTTATATTTTTAAATAAGATAAATATATAAAACTTCAACAAATTACATTGTTCAAATCTCATTTATAAACTACTATATATAACATCTTACCTTAAACCCAATGTGACACATATATAATAGTATGAACAGGTAAATAACTTTTATGCATTGCAGCATACTTTAACAATTAAAAAGTATAATATATTATATGTAGACTCATAGACCACATATGAACAGAGTATATAGAAATTTATAAAACTCATTGATCGAAACACAATATTAACCATAATATAACAAAATATGTTACTTTTAAAATCTGACCCTCTGTTCTTTATTAACAGCACCTCAAACTCTTATATATGGATGAATATATAAGAACATATATACTTATATATGTTGGATTATGCAGACCGAACATATGCAACTACTGTATATATTATATATTATATAGCTAAATATACAACATGCAGACCATAGCCTCACACTCAAAACAAATGAACTTTTATAACTTGTACATACATTTATAAATATATATAGTTTATAAACTTTTATATCTAACTGTACCAGAACGCACCATTATATATATTATAGCTTATATATTATACTAACTTTATAGACTAAAGATTTTAACGCATAACTCTATATAAAACAACAACCTAGTGTTGCCGATTATAATATATTATATAATATGAAAACATCATGTTGTAAATCAAATAACTCATATTTCATATTAACCAGATAAATTTAAATATAACTAACAACAAGCTATTTAACCCTTTAAATATAATACTGTAATCCAAATAACTTACTTTATTATTGTTAGAAAAATTTACTCCTATATAAAAATTTAATATATCTCCTACTAAAATGCATGCCACTGTATGAATTCAAAATTTTCTTAACAAATAACTAAGTTACCAAATACTTACATGACATATGATACACATATAGAGTCATATATGCACGCAAGTTCAAACGCAACAAGCTTCATGCATCAGCTCCCTACAGTTTGATGGCACGTCAAAAGAAAGGAGCTCATAGCTGAAAAAAGTGGCCACGTGATGGGAGAGGCGGACGAAATGGCGAGGTGGGGAGAAGAAGTTGTAGGCGGGTCTGTTGATGGCTCGGCAAAGGGTGGTTGTGCGCGGTTTTGGAGGTAAGGAAGGCATCGATGGTTTTATTTTTTTATTCTAATTTTTTTTCCTTCTCTTCTTGCCGAGTGAAATATGAAGATGGATTTGTCAAATATATAGAAAGCAGAGGACAGGAAGGGGAGAAGCAAAGAAATATAAAATGGGTAAAGTGGAAAAACTGAACTGTCAAAAGTTAAAAAAAGAAAAAAATGTTTCAACGGTTAAAACAAGTAACGTAGGAAAAACAAATAGGCACAAATTGGGAAATGTATCACATAAATAATAAATATAAAGTATAAGGTGAGGATTTTAGGCAATAAATATTCACGTTGATTTATACATGCAAATAAAATATGAGCTGTAGCCAAATCAAATAATGAAAAGAGGAAAAACGTACGTACGTTATACGTTTCTTCCAGTGATCGTGCAGAACAATAGATAAAGGGAGAACTTTGCACTGAGGGAAGAAACAAAGTGGACGATCTCATAAATAAATGCGAATATTAAATCAAATTGAATAGTTTCAACCAATGAATAGTCAGATGAAGATAAACAAATAGCAACCGTCAAATCCCTTGATTTGCTGAAGGTTAATTAAAGCAACAAATTGATTGGACAACACGTTTTGAATTTTTTTTACGGAAGGAGATTGAAGAGTCAAAATTCTTGGTACCGTTCACAATTTAAACTGACACAGATAAGGTAAGGAATATGTATATAAATTTTGTACGGAATATGATACGTTCGTTGAAGCTAATAGCACCAAAAATCAAGGAATGAAAAAAGGCAACAGGAAAAAGAACGGAACAAATAGAAGTGAAACGTATCAAATTAAATACGAGCAGTTTTAGAAGCAACGGTCAAAAAATTTCTTCCAAAAATCGTGGCTACTGATTTGTTTTCAGTAGCTAAGGTATGAAATTTATGAGCGTGTAATAGATGTAGAATTTTAATTGAAACGTACGCTCAAATAATTAACAAAAGTAACGTGATTAGAAACTATTCGTTTCTTATTTATTTATTTCTTATATAGTTAGTACAATATACGCTAAATTTATAACAAAAGTAACGTATCTAAATTTATACGCTACTTATTTATTCTCTACCTATTTTTAGTAAAATATACGTTTAAAGAATATTCATCAGCTACGTACCATTTATATGCTAACTAAATAAATCAAAACGGATATAACGTACAAATTAGAACGTGTATTTTAAATAGCCCATTTATACTCTATTAACTCTAAAATTTATTACTTAATTAACTTTTGATTTGTTTGCATTTGTTTGATTTACTTAACATTTAACACATAACTGATGTATATACGTAAAAAAGAAAACGTAAAATTTATTTCCTATATATTATTCAATTTAAAATTTTATTTATTAATCAATTAACTAAGAAACAAATGTGTATACATATAAAGTTTATTTCTTTTATAGAATATTAATTACTTGATTTAAAGGTGTATAACCAATTTTTAAAAGACCAAAAGTGGAAATAAAATGTTGTTACCAATATATTCAGTTAAGTAAAAAGATTTGGAAGTTAGAATTTAAAAGATTTATATTCCAATAAATGTTAAACTTTAACCAAAAACAAGAATTATAGAATTGGCTTATATTAATAAAATTTTGGTGTCTATTTATAATTAAATTTAAAAAAAAATCAACCTTTTTGTAAATTAAAACCCTAAAGTTTATAAATAATAGAATAAAATACTTGTTAGAATTTTGGGTTGTTACAACCTCCTAGGCGTAGACGTTGCAAAACTGAAACAACACAAGCAAGTGTCGCGGATCGATCAACCAGGGATGGTCCGAGTTCCCTACTTGAAACCATGGTGCCTCACTTACATCAAGGTAATCAAACCCGAGTTGTGGGAAACTTAAGATCTCGAGCGCAAGTGGAAACTGGACTTCCGGCTCACCAAGGCCTTAATGAAGCTAGTCCCTAAGATACACGCTTGGCAGATCGCCAGTAGAGGAGACATCAACCCGAATGGTATTATAGGACAGATTACAACCTTCCATACAAACCCCGGACCTATCGGCTATGGTCAAACAGCTGATGAGAGAAAATCAAGGCTTGACCAATGAAGATTGGGGAATATCCAGGAGTCATACTCCATTCACAGATACTATTCCACAGGCCGATTACCCCAAGAAGTTTAGCATTCCAACTATCCCGGCCTACAAAGGGAAGACTGATCCCCGACATCATGTGATGAGATATGAATGGATGATGGATTCAGCTAGAGAAAATGATGCAACTAAGTGTAGATGCTTCTTGATAACTTTATCCAGAATTGTGACTATATTGGTTCACTCGACTTCCTCCATGGTCTATATCCAGCTTTGATAAATTGGCGATGAAATTTGTAGAACAGTTCAGGATACATGCCACTCGTCCTAAGGACGTGATATCCTTATCCAGTGTAATCCAGGCTCCAGCGAATCGTTGAAGGAGTACTTACAAAGATTTAATGTTGTGGCTACTGAAGTTAGCAACCCAAACGACCATGCAATTCTGATGGCTGTGATGTAAGGAGTGGATCCAGATTCAGAGTTTGGAGATTGGTTGGCAGGAAAGCCTCCGACCACACTAGAGCGTTTTTATTCAAAGGCTCGTCAATTCATAAGGAGAGAGGAAGCCAGGTGGACGAGGCGAGATAATGCACCAGGGCCAGGCAAGGAGACTATAAAAAGCAGCATCGTCGTAAAACAATCCGATGATAACTCAAGGAAGGTTTAGGTCAATGTCCAGAACAAGCCTGGGCAATCTAAAGGGTCCGGAGAAGGAAATCCCGGAATGAGAAGGGAGGTAGGGAAATGGAAACCAAGGATTCCAACTTACAACGAATACACTCCTCTGAATGCATCTTTGGAAAATATTTACCTGTCAACTTGTAATATTTTTAAATACCTAAAGCCATGCCCAAAGGAGTCTACGGAGGAACAAAAGCGAACCGGAAAGTATTGTCGCTTCCATGAGACTTACGGGCACAATACAGAGGAATTGTAGGCACCTCCATGATGCTATAGAAAAGCTAATTAGAAAAAAAAGTTGTAGGAATTCGTCAAGAACTCGTCGGAGGGTAGAAAGGAACATCAGACCCCGGACGCGGGCAAGCTCCATGCCATCCAGAGGAACCTGCTCGAACCATGGGTAGACTAGTCATAAACACGATAGTCGATAGACCTCATCCTGTGGATAAGAGTTGGCAGGAAATGGAGCGGTATGCTAACTCCCTCAAGCATGCAGATTTTGAATGTTGTTCAAATACGGAGGACGGGTCCCCATCTAAGCAGCATCGAACGATGATGGACGATATAGTTTTTAGAAGCAGAGATGCTGATCAGGTGGAGGCTCCAACCGTTGACCCAATGGTCATCTCTGCGATAATCGGGCCAACGTTTGTGAAAATAGTTTTAATTGATTGTGGAAGTTCTGTTAACATCATCTTCAAAAAAGGGTATGACCAAATGAAGATGGAGACCAAAGATTTAAAACCATCTAAAGCCCGCATCCATGGTTTTAATGGTGCAGCAACCGATGTAGTGGGTTATGTTGAATTGCCAGTTAAACTGGGACAAGATGAACGTAGGAGGGTGCGAATCCTGCCATTCATTGTTTTGGATGTTGATTTCCATACAATGTTTTTCTGGGTCGACCGGCCCTGGCGGAGTTTAGGACAGCTTTGGCCCCTTGGTGTTTAACTTTGAAATTCCTGACAGACAAAGGAGTTGGTGTGGTGCATGGTAATCAGGCGACCGGTCGTGCATGTTATTTGGATAAGCTGAGAGAGGCCCGGTTGAGAGAGAAAGGAATGGTTGCGGAAAGCTCCGTCTGCACCCGAGTCACTGAAAATTGACAAGTACTGCTTGTGCCCTAGCTCGGGCAACGCGATCGGATCTATGGAGACATAGATCCGAGAGATGATGATGAGGAACCTAGGAAAGCGAAAGCAGCACCGGCTAAACTGACGATTGACATTCTAGTCAGCCTAGATGATCCATCGCGAGTACTTAAGATTGGATCACAACTCGACCCCTCGATGGCCGAGGATCTCACTGATTTCCTCCGAGCAAATCTAAATGTTTTCGCTTGGACACATTCTGATATGTGCAGGATTTCTCCTGCTATTGCGTGTCATATGTTGAACATAGACTCGAGGTACGTACCAGTAAAGCAGAAAAGGAGAGGCATGGACCCGGAGAGGTCCGCTGCTCTCAGAGAGGAGGTGGACAAACTCAAAGCCAATTTGTTTGTCTGCGACGCCCTCTACCCCGAATGGGTGTCTAACCCCGTGCTAGTGAGAAAAGTGAACGGAAAATGGAGAACCTGGGTAGATTACTCTAATCTGAACAAAGCATGCCCTAAGGATAGTTTTTCTTTACCCAGGATTGACCAACTGGTCGACTCAATGGCAGGGCACGAGTTACTGTCATTTATGGATACGTACTCAGGATATAATCGAATCCCGGTGCATATTCCAGACCAAGAACACACCAGTTTTGTCATAGACGTCGGATTGAAAAACGCAGGAGTAACTTATCAGCATCTAGTGAATCGAATTTTTAAAGACCAGATAGGTAGAACAATGGAAGTGTATGTGGATGACATGCTCGTGAAGTCACGGCAGCCAAATGACCACATTCGAGACTTAGCAGAAATGTTCGATATACTCAGATATTATGGAATGAAAATCAATCCTTTGAAGTCTTCCTTTAGCGTTGCGTCAGGGAAGTTTTTGGGTTTCATTGTTAATACATGGGGAATTAAGCTAACCCGGAAAAGGTTCAAGCTATTTGAGACATACAAGTGCCCAAAACTATAAAACAAGTACAAAGCCTGAAGGGGAAGTAGCCACGCTAAGTCGATTCATATCCAGAGCCACGGATAAATGTATTCCCTACTTCGATGTAATAAAGAAAGGAAAGAGAAACTTTGAATGGATCCCCAACTGTGAGGATGCATTCCGAGCTTTGGTAAGGCATTTGGAAAGTCCCCCGGTGCTGTCGAAGCCTATAGACCATGAAGTATTGTATGTGTATTTGGCGTATCCCAGCATATTACCAGTATGGCTTTGGTTCGTGAGGAGGACCGAGTTCAAAAGTCGGTGTACTATGTCAGTAAATGTTTAACGGGGGTAGAAAGAAATTATCCAAAGATTGAGAAATTGGCCTACTGCTTGGTGATTGCATCACGCAAGCTTCGTCCATACTTTCAGGCACACTCAGTCAGTGTTTATACCGATCAACCCATGCAACAGGTACTCCAACGACCAGAAACCTCTAGAAGGATGTTAAAATGGAATATCGAGTTGAGTCAATTCGATATTACCTACCTGCCACGAAGGGCCATACAAGGGCAAGCGCTAGCATACTTCATCGCTGAATTCACCATGTCAGAGGAACCAAACAGTCACGATGTCAATCCCCTCACTCGATGGGAACTGTACACCGATGGGGCACCTAACGACTGTTGCTCTGGGGCTGGTATAGTTCTTGTGACTCCCAAAAACCGATCAGTTTGTTATGCTATGAAGTTCAATTTCCTAGCAATAAATAACGAAGCTGAGTATGAAGCATTGATTGTTGGCTTGAGGCTCATCAGGGAAATGGGAGTAAAATTGGTTGAAATCTTTTGTGACTCACAATTGGTGGTGTACCAGGTGTGGGGGACTATCAAGCAAAGGGATAGAGACTTGCCCCATACCTTGCACGGATTCAAGAGCTGTTAGCAGATCTAGAGTATTATGATATATTGCATGTCCCACGTGAACAAAACAGAGAAGCCGATTCATTGGCCAAATTTGCGAGTACTGGCGATGCACAACAAATGGGATTGGTTCTCGTCGAAACCTTATATACTCCGAGTACAAATGTGATGGTGGTAGATTTCGTGTTAGAATTACAAATCCAGAGGGAATCATGGATGACCCCATTCAAGCAATACTTGCTACACGGGGCCTTGCCCGAAAGAAAAAGCAAAAGACGATAAGTTATTCGTAAAGCTTCACGGTATGTAATGCAGGATGGAAAAATGTATCGAAAAGGGCCCCCCTTACTTCAGTGCATTTCCCATAATGGGATAAAAACGAGTCTTGAAGGAAGTCCATGAAGGAGAATGTGTTGACCATACTGGGGCAGAAATTAGCAAAGAAAATCCTCCACTATGGATACTATTAGCCAAGTGTAAATCGTGATGCTGCAGACTACGTAAGGAGATGTGACAAATGCTAGAAGTATGCTAAAATCCCGAGAGCTCCGCCGACGGAACTCACACAAATGGTTAGTCCCTAGACGTTTGCAATGTGGGGGATCGATATAACCGATTCTCTATCCATATCCAAAGGTGGTGCGAAATATGCAATAATTGTGGTCGATTACTTTACCAAGTGGGCAGAAACAGAGCCCTTAGCCACAATCACTACCAAAAAGGTCATTAATTTCGTTATATGCCGTTTTGGCCTCCCACGAACTATCATTACAAACAACGGAACTCAATTCGAAAGTAGGGAGTTCAAAGTATTTTTCCAAAAGTGTGGCATTGAAAAAAGGTTTGCAGCAGTTGCTTATCCAAAAGCCAATGGACAAGTAGAAGCCGTGAACAAAATAATCAAGTCCATATTGAAAAAGCGTTTGGAAAAGGCTAGAGGCAAGTGGGTGAATGAAATTCCAACAGCACTTTGGGCTTACAGAACCACCCACAAGTCTGCGATTGGCCACACTCCATTCGCATTGGCATATGGAATGGAAGCTGTTATACCCATGGAACTTGAAGTTCCTTCGTATCGAGTAACTTATTATGACCCTAAGACGAATCGTGATCTTATACTAGAATCACTGGACTTTGTTGATGAAAAACGTAAAGAAGCTGATTTAAGGGCGGCTGCATATAAACAACGAGTCGCTCGATATTATAATGAAAAAGTTCGACCGAGAACCTTTGATTCGGGCGATCTCATTTTGAAGCGAGTTTTCCCGATTCCGTCGTATATGAATCTCACAAGGGAAGGTCCATACGTCATTGAATGGAGGCTTAGAGAGGGAACTTTCAAGCTAGCGACCGTTGATGGCGCAACACTCTCCCGAGCATGGAATAGCGAGCATCTACAGCATTATTATACTTAGTTCATTTCTTACGTACTTTGTTGCAATTATTTCCAGTATATTTTTATTTCGTTGATTCTTAGTTTTCGGCATGTAATAAGAAAATTTAGTTTGTTTTCATTAATAAAGGCTTGAAGCCATTTCTGTATTAGATAATTCTATGGCAAAAAACTAGAGTTACATTATTCCGTCTGACGTACAAACGCGCACAAACAATTAAAATCTCCAAGAATGTGGAGTGCGGACTTGAGTACTCTAAGTCCCCAGAGTGTGGATTAGAGTATAAACGACTTGAAATCTCGAAGTCCCCGGAGTACAGACTGGAGTACTCTAAGTCCCCAGAGTGCGGACTAGAGTACAAACGACTAAAAATCTCTATGTCCTTGGAGTGTGGACTGGCGTACTCTATGTCCCAAGAGTGCAGACTAGAGTATAAACGACTTGAAATTTCCAAGTCCTCAGAGTGCGGACTGGAGTACTCTAAGTCCCCATAGTGTGGACTGGAGTATAAACGACTAAAAATCTCCAAGTCCCCGAAGTGCGGACAGGAGTACTCTAAGTCCCCAGAGTGTGGATTAGAGTACAAACGACTTGAAATCTTCAAGTCCCCAGAGTGCGGACTGGAGTATTCTAAGTCCCCAGAGTGCGGACTAGAGTATGAACAATAAAAAATCTCCAAGTCCCCAAAGTGCAGATTGGAGTACACCGAGTCCCCAGAATGCAGAATAGTGCATAAACAACTTGAAAGCTCCAAGTCCTCGGAGTGCGGACTGGAGCACTCGAAGTCCCTAAAGTGCGGACTAGATTATAAACGACTTGAAATCTCCAAGTCCCCGTAGTGCGGACTGGAGTACTCTAAGTCCCCAGAGTGCGGACTAGAGTATAAACGATAAAAATCTTCAAGTTCCCGGAGTGCGGACTGGAGTATTCTAAGTCCCCAGAGTGCGGACTAGAGTATGAAGGATAAAAAATCTCCAAGTCCCTGGAGTGTGGATTGGAGTGCTCCGAGTCTCCAGAATGCAGACTACCTAGAATGCAGACTGGAGTACACTGAGTCCCCAGAGTGCGGACTAAAAGTATTCTAAGTACCCAAAGCATGACACATAGGATTTATGATTCTCAAAAAAATTTCGAGTCACATGGAGGTGAACTGGAGCTCGGGTAACTCACCGAATGTCAAGTTATGGTAATAAGTTAAACAGTAAGCTGAACAATAAAAGTCGTTTGAAAGACAAAGAAACTAAATTTTATTTATCAATCCAAAATGGGTTCCACAAAAATCCCTCCAAAACTCGAAGTTAAAAGTCTGTTTACATTAGCCATGAAAATAAATAAAAATAATTACATAAAACTAGGATAACTCTCGTTGAACGAGTGTAACAACTACTTCTTTGGTTTCTTCTCCTTCCTCATTTTCTCAGATGACTCCTCCCCCATGCGTTATCTTTTGGATGCTTTGCTTACCAGGGAAGTAACATCCAAGGAATGAAGAGGGACTTCTAGTGGCCTAGACCCACCAGGGAGAATGACCTTCAAAGGTCTGTTCAAATGATCGTCTAGTTCCACTACCTAGGGCTCGACTTTGATCTCAACTTTCTTTTTCTTCTCCGCAAGTTGCTCCTTCATGCTCACTTTTGAAGTATGTCCGGAGGCGCTTGTGATCTCAACTTCGTAATTTTCCTCAGTGGGTGATGGACTTTCGGACTTGTCCTCGTCACGCGGCTCAATCACTTAAGCATCGGGAGCCAATTCAGCAGATGCAACCATGGGACTCGAAATATCTTATACAGGAGTATTCGATGGATTCGAAGTTCCAACTATGTCTTGTTGAGAAGTTGGCTCGGGTCTATCTGAGAATGTAGCAGAACTCGACTTTCTAGACATCTCTAATAAGTGTTGAATATGAAAAAACACCTGTTCGAACTATACTTGAGAAACAATCAACATTAGACATAACAACAAAAATACTCCCCCTATGTGGTGCGTGAACTAGTGCAATCGTTCGAGTACAAGTGTCAAAGGATTAAAAGTCATGAAGCTGAGAAAATAAAGTAAAGTACAAGTGTCCAGTGATGGTTTTCAGTTTTGAACTCAGAATTTGGCACCTTATGTCAAAGGCTATTGTCTATTTCTATTGGGTTAAATTCAGGTTTATAATTATTGAGACAAGGGAATTATCAGTCTGGATTGGTTGATATGCTTGTTTGCTTAAATCTTTCTCCTTGTTTTTGTCATATTTTTAGGCAAAGAAAGTGAGTCAAGTCAATATGAACTATGTTCGAGTTGGGATGGTTTCGACTATTATTGCCTATTTCAAGATTAAATGCCGAGCAACACTCCAAAGACTCGACTAAACAACCACCTAAACTCTCTTACACGCTAATGGCTCAATACCAAGCTGCATCGCTTGTCACACCGAACCCAATTCTTACTTCTCTCCTACATTCCCTCTTCACTGTTCGGCATGCGGGAGTCATGCCGGGCCGCGGTCATACCGAGCCGTATCGCTCGGCACATTGAACCCAACTCTTACTTCTCTTCTGCACTCCCTCCTCAGCGTTCGGCATGCAAAAGTCATACCGAGCCACAGCCATACGTTCTCCTCCAACCCACTTCTTCAAGTAACCTAAACACCTTCCTAAATGGCCAGTCGAACGTCACCCTAATTCGCACACCACACTCAACCAACACTCCCTAACCTCGCTAATTCCTACTAAGCCAACCACACTTCCTATTCCCTCACTCGACAACCCAATAAGAACCTACGTCTTAAAAGCCTCCGACACCCTCTTCTCCATCTAACCCTAAAGCAAGTTTAAACCTTATATTCATCTTCCTCGTCTAGACGACTTCTATCAATGTAGTTTTAAAAAAAAGAAAAAAAGATTATTATGAATTCGAGTCTCGTACGAAACCCTTAATCGGGAGAGTCGGGCAAGCAAAAAATTCATACCTAAGGAAATGGCTTGAAGCTTGGGGAATTTTGGATCTGAAATCGAAAACTGTTCGGGTTCGTTGTTGGGAGAGGATGTGAGGCAACGTATTGGATTCGGGAAGAAAAGGAATATTAAGGTGTTAGCAGGAGTCTGGTGGAAGACGAGTTCGAAAGTCTTGCAGAATGGAAGTAAAAGTAAAAGGGAGAAAAAGGAGAAGTATTGGCTTATATAGGGAAAAAGGGAGATGAACAGACATCGATCAGTGGAACTGGTCAAGATATCTTGATGGTTCGGCATACATACGCCGGGAGGCATGATACTTATCTAACGACTGGTTCGGTATCCCTATGCCGAACAGCTTATTGTGTATGTAAGGACTCATGACTGCAGTGCTTCGCCTTCATTAAGCACATTCAAATACCAAAGGCGATAATTGGATATTGGCTCAAAGCGTGTCGTGTTGATTCACACGACACACGTTGGGGGGCAAGTGTTACCCAGTTGATTGACCCGGTAACATGAGGTTCATCAAGCAAGTGCAACGTAAGAGAAAAGGCATTGCTCGGCCTACAAGCCCCATTCGGCATACAGGCCTCGTTCGGCACAAGAGCCTCGCTTGGCACGAGTACCTCTTTCGGCATAAAAGCCCCACTCGGCACGAGTACCTCATTCGGCGCAAGAGCCTCGCTCGGCACGAGTACCTCGTTCGGCCTACACTCCTCGCCCGGTGCAAGATCCTTGCTCGACACGAGTACCTCGTTCGGCCTGCACTCCTCGCTCGACGCAAGAGCCTCGATCGGCATGAGTACCTCGTTCGGCCTGCACTTCTTGCTCGGCGTAAGAGCGTCGCTGGGCACGAGTACCTCGTTCGGTCTACACTCCTCGCTCGTCATCTCTCCTCGTCCGACACGAGTACCTCGCTCGGCATCCCTGGGTCGGGGCATAAGAGGGATGTTAACAAGCTACCAAGTCCACAACGAAATAAGGACGTTCGGTAGAACTTTACCTCAAGTCACTTGATGAACGCTGCAGACAGTTCTCGATCACCATTCCTCGCTCGACAACTGCCGTTCGGCATCCCTGGCTCGGTGCACAGAAGCAAATTACTATGGGCCGAAGTATCTTGCCCCTGGGCCCGCAAAGGAAGTCCGACCTATCTCTGCCTATAAATAGAGGGGCAGGGGGACAGTGAAATTGACCTTTTTTCGAGAACACTGGGGAGACTCTGCTACTTTGAAGACTCATTCTTTTCAGTTAGAACTTGTATTCAAGTCATTGGTGTACGGATTGTATCTGTATTCAATTATTTGTGAGAGAAATAAAGATTAAACTCAAAGTGGTTGTAGGCAGTTACGCCGAACCACTATAAGTACGTTATTCTAGTTTCTTAAGTTATCATTGCATTCTACTGTGTTTTTGTCCTCATTTTAATTTACTTTCTTCGTTAATCTCTCTATATGATCTTTCTCAAGGGTGTTAGTGACCAATTTTGGTGCTAACAGACTCCAAATAAGAATACAAGTAAAAAAAACAAGACTGCAACTCAAAAGGAGCAACAAAGACCAGTCCAGAATGAATGCAACTAAATACAAGTCCATATGCTCAGTGCACAAACACATGGTTGGTTATACGTACAACAAGCTCCAGATTCAAGGACATGTGCAACAGCAAAATGCAGTCAGACATCAACACCAAAAAGAAACATTATATATACTATGCATATGGTCAGGCAATGTCAAAGTTTAAAACAATGCAACCTAACATACATATATACATGCAAGCAATCAAGCTGCAACAGAGGCTACAACCCAGTACAGTTCAAATGAAAATAGGTTAAAAAAATGCAAAGTGACATGCACAAATGAAGCTTTCAAACAGAGACCAGAACATATGCATTAGATTATATACATGTATACATATTTGAGTATACACATATCAGTTCAAAGAACAGACAAAACAGCCTCGACTAAAAATTGAACATGAATATAAAGCAACTGTTTTCACAAGCTCAGTTTCAAGTATACATAAAGACCAGAACACAAATGAAATGAAAAGTGCAGACCTGGCAACATGAATGCAATGAACTGGCTTGAAGCAACAACCGAGTACAAATACAAAGCATGCATCAGTTCAGACAAACTCAAGTATGAACCAGGACTAGTGTACAGTGAAAAGAAACAAGCCCAGACCCACATACACAACATATGCATATACATTTATGTTCATACATGTATATACATAGTGCGTACATACGAAACAAAGATTCAAATATATCAAGACATCAAAGCCAAACATCAAATGGCACAAGTGCAGCCTCAATAGTGAATACCAGTGAGCAAATCAATCAAGACTCCAAGCATGCAAATTCAAGCCAGTTTTTCAAATCAATGTACACATAAACACTTGAAAAGAGACCAAGCAAATGTACAAACAATTCAATCAGACTTAGAGTGATGCCACAGAACAGAGACATGGTCTGAGAACCATGTACAAAGCAAATGACAGTGCATATGACCACATACATATATACATGAACACACATGTATACACACACTCACCCACGCACACACATACACACACACACACACACATGCAACGGAAACCAGACTAAACTTCATATGAAGTATACAAGAATTCAAATGATGCCAGTCATCATAAACTAAAATGAGTATGAACTCAATGACAGCATGCAAGTGGAACAAGCCCAGACATATTACAAGATCAGACTCAAGTAAACCACAACCAGAGGCAATAACAGATCAACAACACACACACACACACACATATATATATATATATACATATGTATGTACATATATGGTGATAAAGCAAGTTCATACACAACAAATACAATCATCAGAGAAACAAGGAGTGGTAACAACATGACTCAAGTGCAATCGAAATGAAGTGCGGCCAGATCAACATATAATGTAGACAAGGCAGTGAACAAAATGAAGCAGTAGTGTTTAAAAAAGAATCAATAGGGGTCAACTATACACGAAGATAAAAAAATTCATATGTTAACCGATGAACAAGTCAGAGCAGAAAAGAATGGAACTTGCAGATGAAACACAAATTAACCGAAGGCATAGCATAAAACTACAGCCACAAATTCAAAAGGCCGAAATCAAAGGAGCATAAAGAACAGAACCAAATCCAAAGCAAACACAAGCCGTGGTAATCAACAGAGCACATCAATAAAATATTCGAATTGAACCAGTTTAAACAAATCATATGTATTCAAGCAAAATCGAATGGCAGAGCAAAATTAACCGACAAATTCATATAAGATATTCGAATGAAAATTAAGGGAATCTATCCCTATTTAAACCATTAACATCATCAGCAATCAAAGCATCGATTTTAAGCATATCAATGAGAGTAATAAAGGAAATCACATAACAGTTTTATTCAATTTGAACTCGAAAAATTGAAGCAGCCGAGTGAAGTCAAAGCAAGACGATCGATCGAAAAACTAATCAACGCAAAAATATCTATTCAATCGATCAACTAGAACCAGTGTTTCAATATCCTGAACCCTAATTTTCAGAAAGAAAGAGGAACAAACGAGGCAGCCATTTTCACAAAGCAAAGAATACAGACTGAAGACATAAACAAGAGAAAAGGGAATATGTTTAGATTTTATCACTGTATTTTTTCTTTGAGCTGGCTCTTATTTTATTGGGCTTTATTTTTTAAAGTTAGGGTTTTGTTTAGTGTTTAGTTTTTATTTTGTATTTTACCTTTGAACTTTTATGAAATTCTAGTCGTATGACTAAGGGACGAACTATGGTGGTGTAGTTTGAGAATTTGCAACTCAGTGGCTGAGTTGTGGCAGTGTTTTGAGTATAGAGTTGGGTTAGTCGATAGCCATGTCGCAAGTTTACGTGTGTAAACATCTGACTACTTAATTTCTAGTAGAAACCTTAGGCAGCACGCAGGTAGGGTTTTGCCGAAGCTGGGTAAATTTGTGTTGTTCTATTTCTGCTTTTAATATTCTGCTATTATCTGTGCTGCAATTATTTTATATATTTTCGCATTAATTTTCATAATTATCAGTATCACCCTATTCACCCCCCTCTAGGGTGAAATCGATCCTACAACTATGGTATACTTTCACTAGATGAAGTATCTAAGTGTTGCTTATTGTCTGTAATTTAGATGGGAGTCTATCAGTCGAAGTCTCGCCTAATTCATAGTTGGTATGATGAAGTTATTGCAGTATGAACAAAATAATAGCGGCTTCTGCCTCGCCGGAGTTCAAAAATAGGGATGCTACTATCAAATCTACTTCTACAGGTACAACTAAAAATGCATGCACATTGTGATTAAATGCAGGCCCACCTCGACGTGCATATGTACTCATATATATAAAAAATTATTTTTATGTATTTGTATAATTATTAATTTCGACATTATGGAACATATTTATATAGTAATTAATATATGTACATTTTGTTAATATTACATATTTATACGCATATACAAATATTTATATATTTATACAAAATTATATATAAATAAATTTTAATTTATATATATTTAAATATTTTATCATGAAAAGAAAAAGTGTGTATATATACCTAAAATTGGACAATGCATTTACATATTGGATGAGCTAACGTGTCCGTTGCGAGGTAAATTCTAGCATCAATAAACGGGCATATTGTACCTTGCACGGATTGATATATTACACATGCACAAACTTATACATGTGTATGTGATACACATATATATTTAATAAAATATAAAATTAAATAATAGAATATCATTTTATAAATTTAAATAAAATAAAAGATTAATAAAATTTAGCAATATGATAAATAAATTATACTTGATAGGCCCAATAAAAATCCAATAAGGGATTTTTTTAAAATATATCTGTAACTTCCCCTGTGGGCTGGTCCAGTTCCAACAAAATGTACTTAAATTAGACAAATAATTCACATACATATTATGACAATTATATAATATTAAGAAAATGATATTTTATTTCGAATGAGATTTTATTACGGAGTTAAAAATTTATAATGGATTACAGAATTGTCTCTAAGACATATCCCTAACTCATTTAGTAATAACAATCACAATGTTTTCGTTACATTTAGATTTTATATTATTATTGGTAACATTTCAAGGTATTGATTCTCTTTAAAGCCCATTTATTTAATAAATAAATCGTTTATTCAATAATAGTTCATTTAACTTAAATGTATATTACTGCCATTTATTTAAAATATGTTGTTCACCCTACAAACTTTATGATTATTTTTCTATTGTTTGGCTTTAAATAACTTTTAAGCCTAAAACATTAACTTATACTTAATTATAATTATTTATCGTGATTATATATGAATTATCCCATAAAATCATAGATAATAACATTTGGAATGCTCACCCTTTAAATAATCAAGCCTTATTTATAAATGATTATATGTGGTCAATTCATGATAGTTTTATGCGTAGGTTTAGATAATCTAACACTAGCTTATAGGGATGTCATATATTGACTATCTAACTATACACTATTACGATTATCACATAAAACTCTACAATTTTATTTATATTTAAAATTTAACACGTAACACTCACCCAATCAATGTAACTACTAAGCAATATAACCAAATTCAGTTCAATCATATTTCACAAACAAACCATCAAAATACGCAATCCATCATCAAATGAGCATAACTACATATCAATGGGATGTGTTTTATGTGTATCTGTTTGTACATGTGCCAATAATGGGTGTTTATTTGATATTTTACTTTTAAAAACGTAGGTATTTACTACCTTCAAAATCTGCTAAGACACTTTCACCAACTATATCAAGACCCAACAAACCATATGCCAAAATGTCTAGAATCTCACCATGAACTCAATGCTACAAACTGTTCATAAAATGGATGTTGTATACAAAATTAGAAAGAAGATTCATGGTTTAATATGCAAATAAAGAAAGTATGCGGACTTAAATGAAAGTTTACCATCTTCCCTAGAATAAGCTACCATGCCTAACTCGACCTTTGACCGTCGATTTCCTCCTTCGACTGTAATAAAGAGAGTGGCTACCACTAAACGATCCTAACCTCCGCCGCTATCTAATGCCACCACCCACGCCACCTCTGGCGCTCCAAATTGTCGCCGCCTAATCCACATGCCTTCGACTTCAAATGTAAAATTCGACTAAATTTGACATTGATTCGTGCAACTGAGACCACCGTTGAACCTAACGTGATGAGATCTTTCGATTGCAACTAGTCCCTTCTCATGATTTTCTCTTGTTAAAAAATGCCTCTTTTGGCCTAGGTTTTGGCCCTCGATCAACTTTGACCATGACAGTCAATTTGAGCACTGCTTTTGGAAAATGAATGTTCCCTTCTCTTTGTCCCGCCTAAAGTTTCGATTTGATGAATAGTAAGACGAGATTTGTGCCCTTTGAATTTCAGAATTAATTTGTAATTAGTGAATTTAGTCCTCCATTAAAGTTAAGATTAGGGGAATTTCAGGATTAAGGAAGAAATTCTAAAGAGATTGCCGATCCTTAGGGTTTTCTAACTCGTTTATAGACAATTATATGGGCTTCGTTATTTATACTGTTTGGCTTAAAAGCAGTTACGTATAACACTGTGACAGCAATATTTTGCAAACCGTAACTCTTAACTTATCAAACTTATACTCTACACTAATCAACTTGAAAAGATCTGTACAATGGTTATAAATAAAGCACCCAACTCACCATTTTGTTAAAAATCCATTTAGTTAATTTAATATTAATTGTGTCGTATTTGCACATTGCTACAAATCTACTTAAACTATCAACCTAGGTTGAAAATTTTAAAACATCGTAACTTTCATACAACTAGGTCAAATCACTATTATAACGACTATATAAAAAAGTTAACCGCTAATTCTTTCATTAGGAATCAACCCTCGATTTGGCTCTTATAAAAGTTGTAGCTTCTAAGGTTTTAGTCCTAAAAATTTATACATTTTGGCCTAAAGTCTGAAAATGTCACATTATACTATTTCATAAAAAAAATTCAAGTTGAGTTTGCTTGATTATGCAAATTATATTTTATCTATGTAATATTTGCTTAAAAGTGTGGGTCGTTACATGTTTGTTTTCCAATGTTGTTCTTTGAACCCAAGGATCGCCTAGAGGAAATCAAATGTATCCACCAATCTAGAGAGATCTAACCTGATATCTATAGGTTCTCAATAAAATCACACAAAAATAGAGGTTGAAGATTGGTCTAACATCTCGTAGAAGTAAAGGGGAATCGGTGATTTAAAAAGTAATCAATGATTTGAGTTTGTTCGTGGATTATTAACATCTAACTTGTTTGTTAGACTCCTACCTTTTCATATCCCAGATTCAAAGTAGTAAAAATAGCAAATAACATGGGAAAAAATAGCAGTACACATGGTTTATAACGCTTCAGCTATCTTTTATCCACTTTATAAGCTTCTTATTTTATTTCAAAATTTCTAGAGAGATTAACTAGATTTAGCTCGAAATAGCATAAATTTTTAAGGTAAAAATCCAATAGTGTCTTCTTTATTGAAATAAAAATCGATCAATTTTCAAATGGTGTATCGTTTGTACTTATATGGGTAGTAGTGGCCACTAAGGACCTCAAATCATCCAATTTTTCTCTAAATATTTGGTAGAGAAATAATACGTACATAGATAGGATCCAAGACTAAAGGTAAATAAAGTTATGTCAACTCTTATGGCCGTGTTCTTATCCATCTATAAGAGTTGTCTTTATAGAATAAAATATACATTTAATTTGCATGTGTGCATAAAAATTGTAAAACTCGGTTCGAAAAATGTAATGTTACATGTAAAGCATTACATGTAAGATTATAAATACTCTCTTGTGTGGAAAAATTCCTCAATATGGTTCATTCCGTACACTCTTAATAGTCCTCCATCCATAGAACCAACATCCATCATCTCAAATTTGGTGTAATCATCCATTCAAACATACATGCAATCACAACATGCATCAAACAAATTCAAATCAAGCATAATGTATCTATCAATCATTTCAACAAACGTCTTGACTAATAGAAACATATATCATCCTAATACATCTTTTAATCCATTTTAATTCATCAAAGCATTTAAGTCTCAATCTTAAATCAGTTCATAAATCAAAATAGGATTTTTAAGTTGAAAAGTAGACCCGAAACATATTTAAAACATATATTGCAACATAAATGAGCAAGAAACTATAAATCACTCACCAAACAATGGTTAAATCACCAGAAAGATCTAAATCAACCTAAATCTAATATGAATATAAAAGCAAATGAAAATCCCTCTCAAAATATTGTTTTGTTAATATATAATGATGTCTCTAAGCCTTGATCTCTTAATATATCAATTACTCTCTAAGTAGTAATTTTTTCAAGTGATTTTAGGTGAAGAAGGTTGTGTGATGTTTTTAGATTTGAAATAAAGTGATATGGCCACTGCTCTAACTATTTGTTAACCATAAACCTCGAAATTAACAAATAGTCTATGATTTTGGGCTTTTTGGGCCAAAAGTATAAAATTTGCGTAAACTGTCCATCCTCATCTAAAACATTGACGCTACACCCCAAGACCCACATTAACAAAGAGTATTACGGGGTAATACTGCCTACTAATGCGGAGAATAGGGCTGGTTAGGAGCGACCATTTATAGTCTTGTCTTAAATATCTATTGAATACGTCGATTATTGCTCTATGTTCTTTTTTTCCTAACTTAAGTGGATTGACATATCCAATAAATGCTTAACACAAAACTACAGGTGGCTATAGGATCTATCAGAATAAAATACAACAACTCAAATGCTAAAGACATCACAGAACAGTAGATAATCACATATATATACTTGTACAGATACATCACAGAGTATACAAAATGATACATCACATATGTGGTATGACGACCATAATACAAACACGAGTCAGAAGAATATACGTATCAGAGTAGCTATAAAAGGACTACTCAAAAACTATATCGAAAATGAGATAGTAGAAAAGAGTCCATGCGGAAGCAGAATAGGCTAAATGTCATAAATTTCAAATAGCTGAACCAAATTGCTATTTTGACTACTATATGAGAAGGGAAACCACCAATTCGTTCATTTGGAACAAGAATCAACCCCTGATTCGACTTCCATTAAAAGTTATAGCCTCTAAATTGTTTCAGTCCTGAAAACTCGCACATTTTTAGTATGAAATCTTAAACACTTCAGCTTAAAGTTCAAAAAATGTCAAATCGCACTATTTTCAAAGTTTAAATTTAAGTTGAGTTTATTTGGTTATGTAAATCATATTTATCAATGTAAACTCTACTTAAAAGTTGGAATCGTTACACGTTTGCTTATATTGTTCTTCTTTGAACTCATGGATCTCCTAAGGGTGTCGATCATATTCAAAACTCTTAAGAGATCTGATTTGATATCTACAGGTTCTCAATGAAAGCACGAAAAAAGTTATGTTGAAAATTGGCCCAACACCCCATAAAGGTTAAGGAGAACCGGTGAGTCGGAAATTAACCAATGATTTGAGTTTATTTATGGATTTTAACATTTGATTCATTTGTTAGAGTCCTACCTTTAGAACTCAGATCAAAGTAGAGCAAAATAAAAATGTAAAAAATAAAATAACAAAAGATAAATAATGGTTTGGCTATGCCTACATCCACTTTATAATGTTTTTATATTGTTCCACAATTTCTAGAGTGATTACAAAGAATTCGACTCGAAATAACAGAGAGTTTCGAGGTAAAAATCCAACAGTGTCTCCCTAGTGAAATACAGATCGATCCATTTTCAAATGGTGTGTGACCTGTATTTATTGATTTAGTTGAGGCCGCTAGGGATCTCAATTCATTCTCAATTCATCCACATAACCTTGTAGATTTGTTCTTAGCCCAAAACTCTTCCATTTGATGGATTGATATTCGATACCGATTCATCAATGGATTGATATTCGATATTGATTCATCAATGGATTGATATTGATCGATCCCTTTGATCATTGTCCAACTTCGATAAGCTAATGCCAAACATTCTTATTCGATGCCAATCGATTTAGTGGATCGGTACCGATCGGCATAGTGGATCTGTACCGATCGACAAATATTTTGATACTTAGCTATTTCTCCTTTTGTTCTTCTATCGATCATTTGCTATCACTCGAGCTTGACTATCCATGAGTACCTCACCCAAACATTCGTCCTTCTGAGTTTCGGATATATCAATATATTCTAATAAAAATTGATCCAAAGTGAACTGACCCAAAAGGTTCTTGAGAATTTGTACAAGATTAAGGTTTGCTCCCAGTTGATTATATTTTTTTACGTCAAATTATGTAGTCTTCCGTATAGGTGAAAGTAAGAAAATAGTTGGTTGATTGATCCGAGTATGAAGATCGATTCGATCGAAACTTGTTATTGTATCTTTTTATTTGGGGTGATGTTATTCACACCCACCTAAACAGCTTCCCTCCCAATTTATTCTCTCATTCAATCAAATACTTCAGTCACCCACCTGCACCCACCTTTCGTTTTTTATTTTCTCAAAACCATCTCTCTCCCTCTATCTCCCTCTCTCTCTCTTCACACAATAAAATCAAAATTTCTCCATCCTCTGATATCACAATTGACATTTTTATTCATTTACTTCATTATCATTACATATGAATCCAACTAATTTGCTCTAAACTATCATTGGCTTTACTTGTACATAAATTTTCTATTTTTGTTGTAGATTGTGTAAATCTAACTAAGACAAACATAGTAAAGAATAATTTACAGCTCAAATCAAATTTGATCCTATTATTGAACATAGTAAAGAAACTTTATTCTTTTTTAATAAAAAATATCCAATCGTTATTAATTTTGTTGTTGTTTTAATAGGATAACAAAATGATTGATTTACAAAAATATTAGCGTTATCCTTTCCTTGCGAATGAGATTACAAAAATATTGATTTATATGCATATTCTAAATATAATTTTGTATTTTTTCATCAACCCCTGGATATGAAATTGATAACATATTTGTAATTACGTTGTTCATCTTATTTTCTTTGGCCGTTAATAATTGATTGTCCTAAAAATAATTTTGTTTGAGGATTAGATTTCATTCTATCTTTACGTTGCTCGGTTACGCATAACTGGTCACGTTTACTTCTAGATTCAAGTTTAAGACGGGTTTTGAAGTAAGTTTTATGATCTAATTTTATTGACAGTTTGGCAAGTGTTTAGATGAATGTAAATATTAGCTTCCTCGATTTATTGTTTACACAATAGGTGGTGGTATATGAATGCGCCATGCGCCATTTGAAGTTTGATCCGAATGCTGAAACAGACAACTAGTTCACTTCATTTTGGATACGACTAAACTAAAACCTTAATAAGAGTTGTCTTTATAGAATAAAACATTTTACATTTAGTGTGTGTTATGTGTTCACAGATTGTAAAACTCAGTTCGAAATCGATTTTGTTCACAAAATGTAGTCTTACATGTAAGGAAGGATTATATTAATAACATAGCTGGAAAATGAGATGGATCATCATGAAAGTATAGCATAGCAGAAAAATGAAGTTCAACACAAATCATCTGTCACTCTAAACCTTAAGCTAAAACTCTAAATAAATTACTGTTACTAATTCATAATCAACCAAACAACATCATTTACTTTCTACTTTTGTTGCCAAAAGCCTCCAAATAATAAGGAAAATACAAGAAGTAATAGGATGGGGAATGAAGGGAACATAATTCAATCATCCGAGCAGTTTTCATGTTGTAAGAATACATCTTATCCTTTACTCTGAAAAGCAAAACGTCCTCCATAGTAGGATGAAGTTTGAGATTTCGTATCTTTCTTAATGCATCTGTGATCCGAAAACTGTTCTTCAATAACCAAGAACCACTTTCATAGTCAACCAATTTCCAGACATAGAATTCACCTTCACTTTTGTAGTAATAATGTAAAAAACCGCCAGATTGGCAAAGAGCGCCTCTCGATGGAGCAAAAGAAGAGAAGAAACTAGAATCCTTTTCATGAGATTTTCCAGGAAGCTCAATTCTACGACAGCAGTTTCCCTCCATATCAATTCCAATAACATCTGTATTTTTCCGATTTATCCAAAATATAATACCTTTGAAGATTGATGTTTCATAGTTTCGAATCGTATAGTCGTCAAGCATTGGATTAGTCACATGGCTAACCTTCCACCCTCCGGTTTTGGAAGAGAAAACCTCAAAAGCATATTGATGGAACAGACTGCTGCTGCATGACCTAACCTTTATGACATTGAAATGAGTCGAGACCAGAGGATTGAAATCTAAAACGGTAACAAGAAATACTTTAGTGTAATCGTATGGAATTTTGACCCAGCTCCTAGTTGCAGGATTGCATACATATAAGCATGACGTTTGATCCAATGAATATATGGAAAGATCAGGTTTGTTCCAGCCTTCACACAGCAGCAATCCGTTGCAAGAGCCATATATTCTCATATTAAGGTGTTTTGGAAGGAAACTTAGAGTTCCATCTATACAAGAATCATCATTTTGACCCTTTTGTGTTCTAGCATATTTTACGGATAACGCGGTTTTGGTACCTTTGGCAGTCACATAGAATATCCCTGACATTGGAAGAGTTTGACTTTTACGTTTTAAGACTTCGCTGTTTAGAGAGAACCATTGTTTTGAAACGCATTTGAAACGGAAATTCGATATGGCAGGCAAATGAACAATAACCTCGTTTATTAAATCATCATTAAGTTGAGTTGGAGTTCGAAATCGTGGCTTCTTCATGCTCACTTCTCGGAGACTAAAACATACAAATACGACATGGTGTGCGTTAGAATAAATAGAGTTTATCATGTCACATACGAACGCCAGTTCCAAATAGAAGAATCTATCTGATAAAAAAACTGTATCCTAAATTACTGTATCCTAAATTTAAAGGCTAGGATGATATATGGTGCTACAGCCCCATTTATGCTGGTTCGAGAAAAAAAAAAAAAAAAAAAATCTTTTTGCTGGGATGATCCCGGCGTATGCGTGATAATTAGCATATTTCTACTTTTAAACCTAAGGGTGAAATAATACAAGCAAATCTCTCCGCACTCTCTCTACCATGTATACAAGCACGTCGGCAAAGGTTACGAGTTCAGCCCAAAATTTGTTTTATGATATGCAACAACAGTACAGAAACAATGAATCACATACACTTTTCAGCTGTACATATTGGGCTTATATATGCAAAGCCATGCGATTAAAATGAAAACAGCATGTACCTCATGTCCATCTGAATTTGATTTCAAGAGACTGATTTGATTAGCTCCTTGGGATATCGACTTGCCAACTTAGCTTCTGTAACGTAAGCTACGCCTTCCTCTTGAAGTGCTGATATTTTATTTACAATTTAGGAAGAGGGATAAAGAAGAAACGGAAGATCGAAAGAGAATTTTGGAAAGGGTAATTTTCTAATCAGATCCGCATTGAAGGTGAGAGCTGAGCTTCAGCAATATTGTTCGGTTCCCACATGCACGTTTACCATAAACTCCTCCTACGCTCTTACCATTAGACACAGGAATCTGTGTTTTGAATGTTTCTATTCGATCTGATTCAAGGTCCGCCTAATGTTATAAGAAAATAGTATGTAAATTTCAAATATATTATTAGAATACACGAAATTTAATGCAATAAATGTGAGTTTGTAAAGATGAGTTCTTTCGTTAAAAAATAAATTTGGTGAATTTGGTCTTTTCGGTTCATATATAAATGAATTTTGTGATAGCTTTTTTTATTTTTCACAATTTGACATGGCTAATAAATTAAATGAATATCATTTAACTATGTTAATTTGGATGGTACAAAATTTAAGATTTTATTAACGTTTTTGGATGAGTATTTATTGTGATTGGTTTGAATTTGGTACGTGTTCTTATTTCATTTTATAATTCATTATTTCATTTTTCGACTATTTTTGTTATCAATACAATTTAGAGAAAAAATCTTGCAATTATCCCAAAATAAGACGCATATTTTTTTTTAAAGGGTAAGTGGGGGAGGAAATACGTTAGACAAAAGAAATTGGATGTTGTCACAAACCGCCTACCGTCCAAATGGAAATAAAAAGAAATATAAATCCGAAAACAAAAGTGAACTAAAAAAAGAAAAATATAAGTAAGTAGGCCCAAAAAGCTACATCCTATTCCACATAGCGTGGGAGAATTAGGTAGGAATTTAGCTGTCAAATGATTGATTGGTCTAATTTTTTTTTAATGATCATACGAAGCAAAAGAACATTAATTTTAATCCCTGTAAAACACGATTATTGCGCTCTTTCCAAACAATGGTAAATAGTTTCTTAACCATAATGAGGAAGACAAAAGTAGCATTTGTTCTCCATCTAATGTACTTGAAAAAGTAGAACTTTCAAGAGTGGTGATGAAATCTTGTTCGAAATGAAGTAAACTTCTGCTTTAATTTTCCGTTATATATGTTTTTATATGTGATATAAATATTTACTAAAACCATTAAACATATATAAGAAGAAAATCGTTAAATAAAGTATTATACTATTGCAGCTATAAATGTTGCAACCATTAGTATTGAATCGTAAACTAGTTAATACGTTGTTTTAAAACATTCTTGGCTAAGAAGTTTTGAAGAAGAAAAAAATATCGATACATCCATTGAGAGGAATGTAAGTAATGCTTTCCAAATGATGGTCAATGTTTTACTCATGATTATTGGGAGCGCCAAAGGGTTACGTACGTGTAGTTATTGGGTAACTACGGAATGACCCAACAGATAGTTTCTTATTAGTTGGTTATAACTGGGCCAAATAGAAAATCTCAATGTGATGATATATGACATTCTTTTGACTTGAGATTATCGTGGTACTCAAACATGGTGACTCCACTTTGATTATAGTCAATCATGGCACAACGTTCATGACATGGCTATAGTTGGATCTGCGTTGAAGTGTTTGAAGTGATACACTATTCAATAAAGAAATCGTCTTCTCTATTTTTAAGGGTTTATTTGTAACGACCGGCTATTTCGAACCATTCGCATCCACATACGTCGGACTTGAATTGCTCAAAACAACAGATTGTTAATTTATATTTGGCAAAACTCAGCATATATAGTAAATAAATCAATCTCAGAATCACAGACACAAAGTAATATAATAATAAGCAGCGGAATAGATAAATAGTAGCTCATAAAGCTATTGCATAAACATCAGAGTTTGAAATAAAATACAACAGAATATCTCAAATACAATGTAGTCTCGAATACAACAGATGATAAGTCAGAACAAAATCACAGGATAGCAGAAAACCGAATAGATATAGATGAATCCTCAAGCAAAGCTCTAAAAGCTCCAAAGGTGAGTCTCAAATGCTGTGACACTCAGTCTGATCCGAGCTAAAGCAAAACACAAAACACTCGAGTCATGATTAATATTCTTATATTAATAAATTCAAATCAAGTGAAATGTCAGCTGAAATACAAGTAACTCAAAGGATGTTTGGAATTTCCATCCTCTAAGGATCCATGGAACTATCTACTATGTAGTAATAGACGTTATAATAATATGTTTATAGTAAAGTAAACTATTAAAATAACATTAAGGCATTACCTATATCCCCCTTAACACGTTTTATATAATGTCGTAGTCCATACAGATACTGTAAACTCCACTCGCAAGTGAGCTATCAGGGAGCACTCCATGGGTACGACAGAAAACAAACTCGTAGAAGGCACGATAGGGCATGCGACAAGGCACTCGAGGCAACGCCATGGTAAATATACCATTTGCGTATCCGGACTGGTGGTAATGCATAACAGCTACTACCGCCCACCTCGTGACACACTCCCAAATCAAAGGGTGCACCCAATCAAATCACAAAAGTAATAGAATGGTATCGAAAAAATGTGCCCAATCGAAGGAATGACCTCACTTGGCCGGCGTGGCTCCTGTTTTAGCCGCATCCAGCTGACTCACGGAAGTCAGGGCTACGTAAATACTATACGGAATCGTCTTAAAACCATCCTACTTCATTCTGGAATCTCCACCATACATAGTTGCTAAAGTGATTTTTGGTATTGGCAGAAAGTATGACAATCCCGGTCTCTTTAACAACCAAACACTTATTTCACACCGTGGTCATTTCAATTCAAATAGTTCATACTTCATATCAAAATATCATATTTGTTTCAAAACCATATCAATTCTATAAATTATTCACTTTAAATAATATTCATTTTCAGAATATTATAACACTTTCGAAATTATAACACTTTCGAAACATAACACTTTATAAATCGTAACACTTTGAAATCATAACACTTTGAAACTATAACACTGTGAAATCATAACACTTTGAAACTTAACCCTTTCCACCTAAACAGTTTGGATGTTGAAAGTAGTATATATTTTAAAATACCTTTTCAATTCAAATAGTTCATACTTCATATCAAAATATAATATTTTTTTCAAAACCATATCAATTCGATAGTATTATTCACTTTAAATAATATTCATTTCCAGAATCGTAACACTTTAAAAATTATAACACTTTCGAAATCATAACACTTTTGAAATCCTAACACTTTAAAATCATAATACTTTGAAACTATAGCACTTTGAAATCATAAACACTTTGAAACTTAGCACTTTAAAATCATAACACTTTGAAATCATAACACTTTACACCTAAACAATTTAGATGTTGAAAGTAGTATATATATTAAAATACCTTATAAATTAAAATAGTTTAAATATATAGTAAAATACTTTATATAATAAAATTAGTTCCCTCTAATTTTGCAAATCGATTAAATCATCTTAAATTCAAAAATTCAATTTAAATCAATTCCAGTTTAACCATTTCTATTTAAAGTTCAAAGATTCAAATTTAAATATTCAAACATTTACAATATATAAATTTCATTTATATTTCACATCTAAATTTAATTTTTATTCAAATTGGAAAATATTCACTTAACCACTTTAATAACAATTTATTTAAATCCCAATTTATATATTTAAATCAATATTAAATATTCAATCTCAATTTTATTTAAAACTGAGAATATTCATTTAGTCACCTTTTTATCAAATCAAGTTATAAATAGAATTTCAACATCTAAAAATCAATGAGTTCAAATAAATTCTTATTTAAATTCAATTATTAACTAAATTAAATTCCAAGACAACATTCATTTATCTTCCTATCCATTATTATCAAGGTTATAAAATATATTTTAAAATATTAATATAAATTTAAATAAATACTTAAACATATTATATAACAATTAAATTAAATTTTATTAAGTTAGATCTATATTTTATTAGATCTTACTTTATATATTTTTAAAATAATAAAATTTATAAGAAAATCTTAGAAATTATTATTTTCAAAACTAACTTATAAATTTAAAATTTTCAAAACATATAATTTTAAAAATATAATTTTTAGACATATCAAAATTGCCTTAATATATATTATATTTTAAAAATCAATATTTATTAAAAACCATATATTTCCTTTCAAAATTTTGGAAATCATTTTTCAAATCATAGACCAACGGTGTCCGTATAAAATTTTCTATCCTATGGTCAAGTGATACAGATATTTATCATTTCAATTTGCAATTTAAATATCTATGAGCATATATCATTTCAACCCGCAATCCCAAAATTTAAATCAATGAAAATCGCTTGGGTTTATCATTTCAACCCATAACAATTTTCCCCTATTCTACAAGATCACTCGGGTATGAATCATTTCAACCCATAGGGAATTCTATACTAACAGGAGACTTGGAGAGTGACAACATATATGATAATAATATAATAATCAGCAACATGCAAATATTATCATTGATCAGTTAAATAAATATAAACAACAGGATATGGTGTTATATATCACAGGTGAACAATTATAGATAATAACATATCATAGATAACAAATAATCAATTAACAGTTCAATTTTGCAGCATTTTTCGATTATCATTTCAAATGAAATCAAATTTAATAAATGTAATAATGTCAATCGTGAGTGACTGCTCACCTTTCAAGGCTAGAGAGAATAGACAATGAAATGAGTTACGAATCCAAGCGCGAATTTCAAAGCAAAACAAGATTAGCATGAATTTGACGAATAAAGTTGATAGATAGGAATCGATGAGAGAAAAAAAGAAAAAAATCAATCAGTTTGATAGAAATAGAATATTATATATTATTATTTCGTTGAAAGCAATATTTTAATTTAAGGCAAATATTAAAATAATATATGTATATATATATATATTTATATATAATTAGAAATCATTATTTTAAATTAAAACTCATATACTAAAATCAAACATATATACATAATATATGTTGAAATTATTACGTATATATATACTTATATAAATGCAAAATACTTATATATATATTCGTTTCAAAATATCAACCTAACATATCATATATATATATATATATATATATATATATATCTCAAAATACTAACATAACCTATATATACATATCTACTTTAAACACATACAGTACTCAACATAATCATTATAATCTACATCACTTATATGAACTCGACAGAATCATTTATACTTAAATAAACTTATATTATAAATAATAGATCATTGTATATAGCTAATAATTTGTATAAAATAAGTATATAAATATATGTGTAATAGTAAAAAGATATAAAACAGCAGAGAAAAGAGAGTTCTGCACGGCACAAGCAATAAAGCTTCACCTTTCTATACAAACACACACACACACACATACATACACATATACGGAGGAGGCTTAGGAACATGGCAGCAAGGTGGAGCTCTCTAGGTTTGCATGGGCTGTGGTGAGATCCAGAGGATGAAGGGTAAGCAGTTGATGGGTGGAGGAAGATTTCGGTCTAGGGAAGTGGATCTGGGAAGGTCTCGGTCGAGGGAGGGCGGGGGCTGTGGAGGTGGGTTTGCACGGAGGTAGGCGGGTCTGGGAAGGCCGGGGAGATGATGACTGGGTGCGCTTCTAGTGGTGGTGATGTGGAGTGTGGAAGTGATGGTGGTAGGGCGAATTTCAGCTGGAGATGGCGGGTGATGGTGGACGTCGGCTGGAGGGAGAGAATGGGAGGCGAAGCTACGGTGAGCTGTTCTCGGATTCGAGCCACGTGGTATGGCTACATGAAGTGGGCCGAGGCTGGGCGTGTTGGCGGTGGTGGTGGGCCGTTGCATGCGAGGTGATGGGGAACATGGACCTGGGGGGATAATGCTCGGCAAACTAGTTAAATAGGAAGGGAGAAAAAACAAAGGAAGGAGAGGAAAAGAAAAGGAAAAAGAAAAGAAAAGAAAGAAAAATGGAGAAGACAAATTACAGGGGTGAGAATACAGAAAAGAATGTACATGGTTGAATATGAAAGTCTATAGAGTGGATCGTGTAGTATATATGCAAGTATATGTGACTAACTATATGATGAAACTAAGATAAAATTAATTTAGGTAAATATAGAATAAGCACACCAGGATTTTATACTGGTTCGGACCTCCCGTCCTACGTCCAGTCCCCAAGCTACCCTTCGAAATTCGACTATCAAATACCCTCACTTCGCCCGGAGGAATAGGCTTGGTTACAATAGCTTGTTCTTATCAAGTATGTGTTCTATAACACAGATACTGACTATTAAGTACAAAATCTTCCAATACATATATCTAGAGAGTATTGATTGAGTAGATCTGAATATATATGGAAGAGTGAAATACAAGTATAGATTGCTAGAAATCAAGAATATAACAGAGTGAGTGAGTAACGAGCGCAAGTAAGTAAGGTGGTTTCTTCTCTTTGATTCTTGATGTTATATATAGTGGTAGAGAGATTTCTTAAGTAGTTGCATCCATTAACAAGTGCTCTATAGTTGCTTCTAATAGTGATGAAGAGTTGCAGCGAATAGAAGCGAAGATGTCTTTTCAAATGTGGCAGTTGTTATTTGAATTTTAAATTCCAAGTTCAGCAGCAGAAGTTTGGTATTTGTTTCAGACGTCTAGCTATATTTTTTTCATATACAGTAGCCTTTTAGACATCTGAGTGCATCAACCAAATGTATGATCCTATTTGTTTTGAATTTCCGAGGATTTCTTCAGATGTCTGGCTAGTGCACCCACACGTCTGAAACCTGTGTATGTTTACTTTGTGCATCTGTCTTGTTGCTCCATTGATCCTATCGACTTGTAGTCTCTTGTAATGTTCTTTAAGCCTTGTTCTTGTCTTTCTAGTGATATTACTCTAGAAAGTACTTGTTAAAAGAAATATATATGCATATTCAATTTCCATTGTATAGTTGTCATCAAAACCGTAGATTTGATTTCCTAACAATCTCCCTCGTTGTGATGACAACAACTATACAATGTACTTACATATAATTTATAAATCTCCCCCTGAATATGTGCTTATTTATAGTTTATATATATATATTTATATTTCTCCTCCTTTGGTATTATAAAAAAGAATTCTAAAATTTTAGTCAATCATCACAAAAAGAGAATTTCATTAATAATTTGAAATTGATTACATTCATAGATATTGTCAAGTGTACATAAGTTGAAATCCTAAAATCTATGAGTCTTTCAAAGAAGCTTTTTCTTGATCATCTCCTTTATCTTCTTTTTGGGAAGAGCTAGATTGCTTTGTAGGAGATGTAGAAGCTTGTTTTAGAGGTTCGTCCTCAAAATGTTTGGAATGTTTCGAAGGAGGAGAAGGCACTGGGGTTGGACAATCTTCAGAAGGAGGTGTCGGACCGTGAACCCGTTGAAGAACCTCTTTGAGAACCGATAATACAGTTGAAAGTGATGTTTCAACTGTTCCTAGGCGTGTGGAAAAAGATGTTTCAAAGCTGTTAATACGCTTAGCCAAAACTTTTTGATTTTGAGATAATATATGTTGATTTGTAAGAGTAGGATCTCGAATGCTTTCACTTGGAGTTGTTTATGTTCGAGTTTCCAAAATCTCATCCTGGTTTGTATAATCAAATGGTGCAGGAGGAGGAGTTGTCTCACGATGTTGTTCCTCCTCTTGTGATGGTTCATTGTATGGTTAAGGTGGAGGCCCAACTTGTCTAACTTGACGATTGTGCGTCCAATCTATAAAAGATATGAATTCCGAAGGAATTTCCGGTAGGTGCATCAGTGAGAAAAACTTTGTGGAATCATATTTTGGAGAGATTTCATTAAAAGTTGATAAGTAGGAGGGGATGTTGTGAGCACGTAGAAGTCTCATGATGTATGTGGGTTAGATAATTGATGGTCGTGGTCGAGTCCAAAAATGTTTGAGCTCGTCAAAAATAAATTTGGCCCAATTTACCCTTGTTCTGCTAAATTGAGCATATAAAGCTATGTGTTCTAACTCAGTTATCTGCTCATGACTTCCCAGAGGGGGAACGATTGTATAATCATTCGAGTAAGAAGTCTTGCCTTTGGTCGTTGATATTTGGGTGCAAATTTAGGCATTTCATTCTCCCATATTTGATGTGTTGTACTATTCCTTGGTTTGAAACGCATACCAGGAATATTATATAGATCTTCGCTCGTGTCTAAACATCCTAGAGTTCTTCCTATTATTCCTAGAGTGAGTCTAATCGTGTTGCCATAAACACTAGACCATAACCAATTTTCTTCATTTTCAGTGTTCCATACCGCCGTGCTATCCAAATTTGCATAAAAAAGAAATATAGCTAATTGATCGATTTGGATGTCATTGGGAGTGAATGATATCAATGTTTCTAGACCATAATTCTCACATAATTCATCCAAATCATACATTGGAAACTTAAGTAAGTTACAAAATGGACCTGTGTGAAGTTTCTTCTTCTGTATATCCTCATATCTCTTGAGAGAGTGTGGTTCTCGATTCATCCATCTTTCAATTTGATCATCTGAGCAAACATGAGGATTTAAAGAAGTTGGTTGATCTTGCTTTCTTTTGGATATCTTTGGTTTTTTAGTTCTAGGAGGCATTATAATCGAGCGGCTGTAAAAAGAGAAGATGTTTTTGAGTAAAAAAATTATCAATGAAGTATAATCGGTTGAAAATAGAAGTGAAATTAGAAAAAATAGATGTTATCTGGGTGTTTTAAAGTGTCGATTGCATTTTAGATGTCTGGAAGTGAATTCAGACGTCTGATTTACCCTAATTCGAACACAGTAAATAACTAAAGACGTCTGGTTCAATTGGTAGACGTCTGGTTTGGTCAAGTTTTAAAAGTTTTGATAGTCAGAGAGATTTTTCGAGCGTCTGGTTAAAATATCAGACATCTGAAATACGTCGATTTTTTGTAGTTTTGGTGGCAGAAACATAATTCAGATGTCTGGTTCAAAGTTCAGTCGTCGGAAATAGTCTGGTATATGTTTCAAGGAGGCAGAGCAAATTTTTAGACGTCTGGAGGGTTATAACAGACGTCTGACATTTGCATAGTGATGAAAAATTGGTGGGATATCAGAGTGTCAGACGTCTGAGATCAATATCTAGTAGACGTCTGAGATTACCAATCTTCCAAAAATAGACTAATTCTAAAGGTTATTGCTAATTTTTCGGCCTTTTATTGTTTGAAAAAACATGTATTATTTATTTTTTGTGAAACAAAATTACAAATACATAGATACAAATAAAAAACATAATCTATTTAGATGACGATGGAGTTTTGCGATCATCTGTCTTGTCATCCTTCCATGGTTTGAGTGGAGACCATATATTTCCACGTTCATGGGTTCTCGCGGAACCAGAGAATCGCCTTGGTGAAGGGTCCAAAGGTGTACGATACAAGGAAGATGGATCCAAGGAACTGCAAGGCATTGGAATTGTTTCATGGACATCTTTCTTCCTTGAAGTGCAAAACTTCATTGCTACTTTCCCCAAAAAGCTTAGTCGACGTGCCGAATATAGTTCTCGTTGTAGATCTATTTGTTGTTTTTGATAGTGATGTATCTCATCAATTTTATCCTTTGTGTTAGGAGAGACAAATAAAGATCGTTTGGACTTCTTGCTATCGGGAGTGAATCCCGTGTGATATGAGGACCACCTATATGTCGGTTCCTGATTTGGTGTGGGTGTAGGAAGCCATTGTGGTGTATCCGCCGAACTATCCGTTGTAGGTGTCGAGATGGATAGATAAGAATTTTCAGAAGCCATGATTATATTTTGTTAAAAAATATGAATTGTGTATATATTTTTTCTTTCTTGTTGTATGAATATTTGTATATAAGTTCAAAAATTATTTATAGATAATTTTCAGAAACTAGCTAAATAAAAAACTAAAGGTGAAGGATTTATCAAGTATAATTTGTGGATAGAAAATTATTAGCTTGTAACGACCCAAAATTTTAGTGATTTTATTTATTAAATTAATTGAATTTTGTGAAATTTTACTTTATTTCCTCTATTCACCAGCAATCAATCTTTATCCATATTTGTTTTAATTTATTTCTCTATTCGCCAGCATTCAATCTTTATACATATTTGTTTTAATTTACTTCCTCTATTCACCGGCATTCAAACTTTATACATATTTGTTTTAATTTATTTCCTCTATTCACCAGCATTCAATCTTTATACATATTTGTTTTAATTTATTTCCTCTATTCACCAGCATTCAATCTTTATACATATTTGTTTTAATTTATTTCCTCTATTCACCAGCATTCAAACTTTATACATATTTGTTTTAATTTATTTCTTTTATTCACCAGCATTAAATCTTTATACATATTTGTTTTAATTTATTTCCTCTATTCACCAGCATTCAATCTTTATACATATTTTTTTTATTTTGTTTCCTCTATTCACCAGCATTCAATATTTATACATATTTGTTTTATTTATTTCCTCTATTCACCAGCATTCAATCTTTGTGCATATTTGTTTTAATTTATTTCCTCTATTCACCAGCATTCAATCTTTATACATATTTTAAATTATTTCCTCTATTCACCAGCATTCAATCTTCATACATATTTTAATTTATTTCCTCAATTCACCAGCATTCAACCTTTATACATATTTGTTTTAATTTATTTCCTCTATTCACCAGCATTCAATCTTCATACATATTTTAATTTATTTCCTCTATTCACCAACATTCAATCTTTATACATATTTGTTTTAATTTATTTCCTCTATTCACTAACATTCAATCTTTATACATATTTTACATTTTTTCCTCTATTCACCAGCATTAAATCTTTATACATATTTATTTAATTTATTTCCTCTATTCACCGGCATTCAATCTTTATACATATTTTACATTATTTCCTCTATTCACCAGCATTCTATCTTTATACATATTTTAATTTATTTCCTCTATTCACCAGCATTCAATCTTCATACATATTTTAATTTATTTCCTCTATTCACCAGCATTCAATCTTCATACATATTTTAATTTATTTCCTCTATTCACCAGCATTAAATATTTCTACATATTTATTTTAATTTATTTCCTATATTCACTAGCATTCAATCTTTATACATATTAGTTTTAGTTTATTTCCTCTGTTCACCAGCATTCAATCTTTATATATATTTGTTTTAATTTATTTCCTCTGTTCACCAGCATTCAATCTTTCAAAAAATATATATAAGAACAACACATATATATATTGCCCATGATAAGCGTATCTCTCCTTCTTCTTTTCATTCTCTGGAAAAACTCTTCCCCTCATTCCTCTTTTCTCCACGCCTTCACTGCATGCTCGACCACCCACAACCGTTTCCTCTCTTCTTTCATTCTTTATATGTAAGTATTTCTTTATATATTATATCTGTTTCTTATGCTTGCAGCTTTATATATATTCAAGCATACGAAAGGTTTGTTAAAACATAGATTTATATGTATATTTTATTTTATACAAGATTTCAAGTATCCTGGTGAGTTGGTTTTAGAGCGTATATATATAATCTGCTTGGTTATTTTAAGTTTTTATTAATAAGTTTGAAATAGATTTTCATAACACATATGTATTATTCGGTATGTATATATGATTTCTGCATATTTGGATAAGTTTATGTTGTACAAATTATTATATATATTAGTTGTTTGTGTCAGGTATATGCAGGCTATATGGTTTCTGCATATAAAATATATTGCTTTTATAGTATTATTATATATTTTGGCAGAGTATATATTTATACAAAATATGTTTTGTTAACAGCTTGGTATGTTATGTTTATAAAATATGTTATGAAAAAAAAGATTTTTGGTATAAATGATTTATGTCAGTTTTCCAATGTAAAATGTTAGTAACACTACAACAAAACAACGATTTTACAACGGGCAATGCCCGTTGTAATATGGTTTTCGCAACGGTCGCATGCCCGTTGTATTAGGCCTAGTTGTAATAGGTCGACCATATTATACAACGGGCAATGCCCATTGTAATATGATTTTCGCAACGGACAATGCCCGTTGTAATACATGATATTGCAACGGTTTCTGACCGTTGTAATACATGATATTTTACAACGGGCAATGCCCGTTGTAATATGAATTTCGCAACGGGCAATGCCCGTTGTAATACATGATATTGCAACGGTTTCTGACCGTTGCAGATTAAATGAAAATTTTAAAAAAAATTACAGCAGCATTCATGTAGTACATACATACCAATAATGAATAATTTGGTCAAGCACAAGAGAAAGTAAATACAATAAATCCCATAAAGTCAAGATTACATAGATCAGTTCTCGTAAAATCCTAAATAGTAAATAGGACGATAAAGAAATGTTTGGGATGGAAATACTACATGAATCATGTCATCGTCATTAACTTCTTTGTTCAACATCACTGTCACATACTACCCACACTTGCTATCACATAACCACACAGTGTGCACATCTGTGCATACTCCAGTACACACTGCAACTAAAACTTACACTCTTCTGCCACTATCCATACATTCACTCACATTCACTTACCATCAACCACATAGTGTGTCAACCCATCTCATCACCATCATCTTTAACTCCTGTCATACATTGTTGCACTCAACTTCAAACGATTAAAGCAGCACCCACTCCAACAACATACCATCATCACAGTTAAACCATACTTCACCACTCCGCCTGTACAACCTACACACTACCCCCATATGCATAACACCATACAAACTTTCACCATTGTCACCACTTCTCCACCTGCGTCATCAGCCATCACATCTCCCCTACCGCCACAACCACACCATACTTCACTATGTCACCAACAACATACCCATAACAGTTCCATACCACAGTTCAACCATCAAACCACCTTCCACCATCCACCTGATAGTGCCACAAAACCACCCAACCACCACAGTATTGTGCACCATCATCTCCACCATACAAACCATCAACCTGAACCAACTAATTGCACACTTCTGTGATCGTTTACCCCTTCATTTACCACTTTATCATCCATTCATATCCCCATACCAAAAGCACATTACAAACAACTTCAGCGCCTTCACCTTCCCTCTTCAACATAACCCCACTACCTTCTACAAAATTAAAGAAGTGCGGCTAATTACAGCAGCGCTGCAGCAATAGGATTAATTAGCATAATCTGAGTAGATATAGTGAAGAGAAACTTATATCCAAGTCAATCATAGCACATAAAAGTATCAGTTTTTATCATTATTATATGTAAATGACCAGATATGCGAAGGCAGTCCATTTGATAATTTTCTAATATCGAAACTGTAATACCAACATAAGAGGTACCGATAGCATTAAATAAAAATGTACCAAATTGAAGGAGGAATTTAAAGAGGCGTCGAACATTGAGAGAAATGTTGGAAATGAACTCCCGATTCTCCCAATCGGCTTGGACTGCAATTCCATGGACTGCAATTCCAACGTTGACTGCATTTGTGATACCACCCTCCCTTGCCATTTTCTTGTTCTACTCCCTTTTGTCTCTTCTAGTTATAATATTCCAGACTCTCCTAATCAACTTCAATTCGATTAACCTGCTCAAGAAGAAGGATTTTATTACTTACTAGTCACCTAAGCCCTATAAGCAGGTAGTAATTGCTGCGATATTCAACAGCAACATCGAATACCCAAAGAAGAGTATTATATCAAGCTCATGTTTCGTACAGTATATTGGTTCCATCAAAATGAATTTCATCACTATGATAAATATAAAAAATTAATTCCAAATAATAAGTAATTAAACTATCCCCAGCCAAAAGGCATAGCATTACGCTTTGCCAGCTATCCATAATTAAACTAAAGTACGCAATTAACTTACATGCAAACTTAACTCTAACCAAACTCTTATTACATTAAAATAATAATGTTTTGTTGTTGTAATTGATTGTGTTAATTTCTTTGCCTCTGGGATGAATTTGAACTATACAATGAACAAACTCTAAGCATCTATTTTAAAATTATAGTGAAGTTACTTCGAAAAAACCCTTTCAACCAAATTACTGTATGGCCATGTAAGATAGGCCTATCCACTTGAGCAACCATTAAATTTGTGAGTAAAATAAAGGTTAAAAGGAGATTGAAATATAGTTGACTAAGAAAGTAAGTTAATTGTGAATAATGTAAGGTAGGCACTAACAAATACTAAATTAGAATCCGTATCAAATGCCACATGAAAATCGTACCTTTGATTATGTCGAGCACAGGGAACTCCACTTTTTATATGGAAGTCAATTGGCCTTCCCTGCTTGAAAAATCAGCACTAGCTAATTTTGTACATGAGCTCTTTAGCTTCATCTCCGCTTCAATACTGAAAGTAAAAAGGAAGAAGAAGAAGAAGATAAACAAGAAGTAGAAACTACGAAAAAAGAAGTATTATATGCACTTCTGGTGTCATATACCAGAAAGGAAGAAAAAGAAAGGAACCAAGCATAAGGATTTCAAAATATGATTCAAATCGTAATCCATAAAATTCAGAAGTTAGATAAAAACTAGATTTAATTCATAAATCGTGGATTCAGAAGATTAATATTTGTGTTGTGCCTTTCCCCTTGTTTTACGACACCGAACATTCATCAGCTTAACATGTTTTGCCTGTGAATCAAGTGCCTTCCATTAATACCCGAAATCTTCTGTTCAACTATATATAATGCCAATAATAAAAAGTATTTTTTGAATAATTCCTAATATTCACTGGCATGGTTCCAACTTTTAGTTTACGCTACAGTCATTGTCTTCCACATAAGAACTTATTCTTGTTCTTAAACTCGTCTTTTAAAACGTTCCAGCAGCTTCTGAATTTTGGACACCCTTTGTTATATTTTCCCCACATGTCTACCTTACAATTCATTCCCCTTTATACAAAGATTTATTATTATATGGTAATATGAATTATAGCAGTCTGGCTCCATCTAAATGCAATTGTTTAATTATTTTAATTAGTTTCAATCTCCACATGCGTGTTTTTTTATTTCATTGCCTGCATCTATCCCACATGAGGATTATCATACTTAAAACACGGTGCCTTTTAATTCATAAGGTTAAGTAGTTGCATTGTCATTCAGAAAAGTAATCGGTCTCCACATTTACTCTTTTTTTTCCTGTCCGATTCAAATCACTATCGTATGTTGGTCAAACTTAGTTACTTGATGAAGGTCAATTTACTTCTGTTACACATGTATGATATATGATTTGTTGTGCATTAATTGCCAAATTGATGATAAACATAAACCTGATATTGACCTTTATTTAGTTTAGTATTTAGGCTTGATGAAATCCTATTAATGAGCTTTAAGACCCTCTAAATTTCGTAGCAGTTGAATTTTGCAAGAAAAGACACAGATATGTTAGGCATTTTTGTTTGAGAATTTTGACTATTTTATTTTCCCACCTTCGCTTTTTGTTGGAATCTGTATGAAACCGAACTGCGTCATTTATGAAAGAATCGATGGATATGTTTGCATGCATTGAATGAGAGTGATTTATTGCAGTATTCATTCAGATCAAGGATTTTTAAAACTTCCTGTTTATTTAAATAAATGTATGAACAAATATAAATACCTGTACACGTCGGATGGAACCACTGGAAATATTTGAAATAAGTTTTGGCTGTTTTCCTTTTGACAACCACTCATCATTTAATATTTTTGCAAACTCTTCGATTTCCCTACATATCCCGGAAGAGGTATATTAGTTTTAGTAACAAATCAGAAAAATTGGTTGGCTTTACAGAACAAAAAACAACACACACACAGTGAGAAATTTTATATATATACAAATTAGAGGAAAGTCTTAAGAGAAGCTAATGTTGATTACTGTTGTTATAAAATACAATGCCAAAATAAAATACAATGCAAATTATATATATATATTTAAGTTACGGATTGAAATGATAAATATCCGTATCACTTGACCATAGGATAAGAAATTATATACAAACGCCGTTGGTCCATACATAAATAATTTGAAATAATTTCTATGGTTTTGGAAAGAAATATAAGTTTTTAATAAATATTGATTCTTAAATATTATATATAAATGGAAATATAATATATAGATTTAATAATAATATTAAATTAAATGGAGATATATTTAATACATATAATATGCTCAAGTACTTATTAAATTTATAGATTTTGGTAATAATTTGAATAAGTTAATGCTGGGAAGATAAATTTAAATGTATTTGAAATTGTATGTAATTAAGAATTTTAGTAAATAAACACCGATTTGGAACTATTGAAATTTAAATTTGAAGATATGATTTTAACTGGATTTTTTTGGATTTAAGTGACTTAATGAATATTCCATGCTAAAATAAATTAAAGGAAATACTTAGTAAGACGTAATTTAAGGTTACTTAAATGATATTGAATAAATGAGGGAATATTTCAAGACTAAATTATAATGAAGTTAAATCAGGATATATGAAACTATTAAATTTAGCTTTGAAAATGTGAATATTAAGGCTTTGAAATACATTGGAATTTAAATGGTTTATTTTGTGATTTATATCTGCATTGGAAATCGATATAATTTGCAATTATTTATTAAAAATTGAATTGAATTGAAATTTGTTGAATTGAGAGTTAATTAAATTTGAATTTGAAAATTGAGTTGATTTGAATCGTAACTTTGAAAATGATAAAATTTGGATATATATATATATATATATATATATATATATATATATGAAATGGAAATAATAATCTGGTTTTAAAGAATAAATTAATTTGAATGACCACGGTGTTATAGAGTATATTTCTACAGTGTAGATAGTTCCATGGATCCTTAGAGGATGGTTATCCCAAACATCCTTTAAGTAAATTACATTTCAGTTGATATTTCACTTGAGTTAGATTTATAGATATAAGAATGTTAATCCTGACTCGAGTGTTTTGTGTTTTGCTTTACGCTCGGGTCAGACTGAGTGATACAACATTTGAGACTCACCTTCGAAGTTGGAGCTTTGCTTGAAGATCCAGCTATCTATCCTTTCAGTCATCCAGTTGATTGGTTTAGAGAAGTCATCTGTTGCATTGGAGACTTCACTGCATTTGAACTATTCGGTTGTATTTTATTTCTGTCTCTAATGTATATAGTAGCTTCATAAACTACTATTCTTTATCTATTCCGCTGCATTATATTACCCTGTGATCTTTAATTGATTTATTTATTGTATATTTTAAGTTATGCCAAATTTTATTTAACAATTCGGTATTTTGAATTATTCAAGTCGGATATGTATGGTTTTATTGTCGATTTGAATGGTCCAAAATAGCGTGTCGTTACATAGCTAATCATAGCATAAATGAAGGAGTGGTTATTAATTTAGGAGATAATTAAGAGAGCATTCCCTAAATCGCGTCGGAGTTTTATAAAAGTTTGTCCATTTAGTGGTTTTGTGAAAATATATGCTATTTGATTTTCGGTATTTACGTATTCTAATGGAATAATTCCTTTTTCAATATTTTCACGTAACAAATGATGTCGTATATCTATATGTTTAGTTCGCAAGTGATTTACAGGGTTTTTTGATGAAGTTATTGCACTCGTGTTATCACAATATATTGGGGATTTATTGATAATTTTGCCGAAATCCGTAAGTGTTTGTTGCATGTATATCACTTGCGCACATGCTACAGCTGTTGAAATATATTCGGCTTCGCAAGTAGATAAGAAAACACAATTTTGCTTTTTGTTAAACCATGAAACTAATAATTGTCCGATAAAGTGACATGTTCCTCTAGTACTCTTAGGATCTGTTCTACATCCATCAAAATACGCATCGCTATATGAAACTAGTTCAAACGACGATCCTTAAGGGTAAAACAACGTAATCTCTAGTACTAGATAGATATCGTAAGATACGTTTAACAACTTTTAGGTGAGATTCTTTTGGTTTTGCTTGAAATCGAGCACAGAGACATACACTCATCATAATATCGGATCGACTTGCCGTCAATAGAGTAAAGAACCAATCATGCTACGATATAATTTTTCATTGAAATCTTTTCCGTTATCATCCTTTTCTAAGTGAACAGTAGTACTCAATGTTAATGGTTTGCTTGAAGTTTTATCCATTTCAAAACGATGTAATAGATCGTTACAATAATTTTCTTGATTAATAAAAATACCATTTTCAGGTTATTTTATTTGTGAACCTAAGAAGAAATTTAATTCTCCCATGTGAGACATTTCAAATTCATTTTTCATAATATTTGAAAATTGATTACAGAGATTTTTGTTGGTTGAACCAAAAATAATATCGTCAACGTAAATTTGTACAGCTAAAATATCGTTATTTTCTCGTTTAATAAATAAAGTCGTATCGATTTTGCCTATTTGAAAACCAGATGTAATTAAGTGATTTTTAAGACGTTTGTACCATGTCCGAGGAGCTTGTTTTAATCCATATAATGCTTGTCGTAACCTAAAAACACGGTCGGGGTATTTTTCGTGAACAAATAATGGGGGTTGTTCAACATATACGTTTTCTTTAATAAAACCTTTTAAAAAGGCACTTTTGACATCCATTTTAAATAGTTTAAAATTGTGATGATTTGCAAAAGAGAGTAATGTACGAATGACCTCTAATCTTGCTACTGGAGCAAAGGTTTCATCATAATCGATACCTTCTTCTTGATTATAGCCTTGAGCAATTAAACGTGCTTTATTTCTAACAATATTTCCGTTTTCATCTGCTTTGTTTTTAAATACCCTTTTTGTTCCTATAACAGATTGGTCTTCTGGTCTTGGCACTAATTCCCAAACATTATTACGTTCAATTGATTTAATTCTTCTTGCATAGCTATTATCCAAAAATTATCATTTGAAGCTTCTTTATAATTTTTCGGTTCAAAATTTTACACAAATGTTATATGGTTTATTTGATTAAGTTGATTTCTAGTTACTTTAGAATTGAGATCTCCAATGGTATTGTCTTTCAGATGATCCTTAAGAATTCTAGGGGATGATATCAAAGTATTATTTTGCACATTTGTCTCATTGTTAATAGAATTTGTTGTATTTGTTATTGGAATTATTTCTTCATCATCATTAGTATGATGCTTAAGAAGATTTTCGTCGAACGAAACTTGTAGACTTTCTTCAATAGTGTTATTTTGTTTATTAAAAATTCTATATGCTTTGCTACGATTCGAATATCCAACACAGGTTCCTTCATCGGCCTTCGGGTCAAATTTTCCTAAATTATCTTTTGTATTTAATATAAAACATTTTGATCCGAAAGTTTTAAAGAATGATACTTTAGGTTTTCTTCCAAAAAATATTTCAAAACAAGTTCGTTTAGTCATAGAACGTATGGTTACTCGATTCAACACATAACAAGCTATGGTAATAGCTTCAGCCCAAAAATGTTTTGGTAGACCACTACTATTTAGTAGTGTTCGTGCATATTCTTGTAACGTACAATTTTTTTTCTACTACACCATTCGGTTGAGGTTGGCGGGGAAAAGAAAAATTATGACTTTTCCTTTCTTATTAAGAAAATTAGTGCAAAGATCATTTTCAAATTCTCCACCCTGACCACTTTGAATATTTTTAATTTTCAAATCCATTTGTGTTTTAATTCTTTTAGCAAATATTTTAAACATACCCAAAGGTATCGCTTTTATGTTTTAAAAATAAAGTCCATGTATATCTTAAAAAATCATCAACTATTATGAAAACAAATTTGTTGCTATTTATAGATCGTACTTGCGTTGGACCAAATAAATCTAAATGTAATAATTCTAATGGTTGTTTCGTAAAAATATTATTTTTAGATTTAATAGAACTTTCTTTAGTTTTTGGACAATCGTCACGTTAATTTTTTGCTTTGTAATTTATTTTAGGTAAACCTCTAACTAGCTCATATTTTTCTAATTTATTAATACTTTTAAAATTGATATGAAAAAATCGTTTATGCCATAACCATGGATCGTTATGTTTGGCGGTTAAACACAAATTTGAATTTTTATATATATTCATGTTTAAGACATAAATAATTTTGTTTCTAAAACCTTCAAATATAAGTTGTTTGTTATTATCGAAAAATATTACATCTATCTTTTTCGAAATTGATTTGAAAACCTTTATCGCATAATTGACTAATACTTAGTAGGTTGTGTTTTAGATTTTCTATTAATAAAACATTTGTAATAATATGAGAGTTAGAAATACCAGAGTTGATGACTTCTCCAATGCCCATGACATATCCTTTTGAGTTATCTCCAAAGATTACCGTTCCACCATCGATGTATGTTATATTTGATAACATTTTTGAATTTTCGGTCATATGCTTGGAGCATCCGCTATCTAGTATACATTTCTCCTTATTTTTTATTTTGGGGACCTGCAAAATAAAAGATGTTTTAATTGGTACCCATATACTTTGTTAGGGTCCTAGTTGTTAGGAGAAATAGGTAGCCATGCCCAAGATGGTTTGGTACCTTTATGAATATAATTTTTATTATAGACAACATTTTCTAAGAAATTATTAATATGTTTTTGTCTAATCAAATTATTATTTGTCTTAGGAATCCAAATTTTCATATTTTTGGTGTTCGTATTAGACTTAGGTGAACTTTTAGTCTTTTTATAACTATATTTCTTAACATCATTTCCTCTTTGATTAGGAGTATTTTTAAATCATATTCCATTTCTATTTTTGAAGTTTTGATAAGATTTTCCGAATCTTGTTTTCCTTTATTAAATTTTGAAACATTATTTGTAATTTTATCTATTTTTTCTTTTAATTCTAAATTTTCAATTTTCAGTATTTCAATATTAGTCTTCAAGTTGACATTTTCTTTTAACAAATTATCCTTTATTATTTTAGTTTTATCAAATACAATAGCAATAGCCTCATTTTTGACCAAATTATTTTTGATTTTTTCTTGAGATAATTCTAGTTCCTCTTCTAAAATAATTTTTTCATCTTTTAACATTCCTACTTCAAGTTCTAATATATTTATTTTGGCTATATGTTCTTTGTTCAATTTTTTAATTTGTCTAAATTTATCATCTAATTCCATGCCAAGTTCTATTAATTCGTGATAGCTAAGTTCGGGACCTCATCAGTTTGTGCCGTAAAAAAACATTAGCTTGTTCTCCGTCACTATCGCTATCACTATCTGACGATGAAGAATCTGAGTCATCCATGTTACTTTGAAAGCCTTCTTCTTTTTGAACTTTTCAAATTTGTTCTTCTTTTTATCATTATTGAACTTGGGACGGTCTTTCTTCATATATCCAAATTGATCGCATTCATAGCATTTGATTGATGTTTGATTTGTTGAGCTTGATTTTCCTCCTTTCTGAAATTTAGTCATTTTCCTAAACTTCTTGAATTTCTTGTAATTTTTGGCAATAAATACAATTTCTTCTTCGTCTAAATTGGAGTTTTCATTTGTTGCTGGGAATGCTATGTTCTTCTTTTTCGAATTTAGTTCTTTTCGTGCCTGCAAATTAGTTTCATAGGACATTAAATTTCCTATCAACACTTCAACTAAGAGTGCTGAGAGATCATTAGCTTCTTCGATAGCTAATACTTTTCTTTCCTACACCAGAGTTAAGGAATTGAGTATTCTAGATACTAAATCGAAATTTGTGAATTTGACTCGAAGTGACATTACATCATGTTGAATGGTTTGGAATCTAGAGTACATATCTACTATAGATTCATTTTGTTTCATTTTAATGATGAGAATTAATTTTGTAAAATTGAAATCTTAGTTTGTTTTACTTTGTTTGTGACTTTGTGTGTAACTTGTAAGGTACGCCAAATATCAAATGCAGTGTTACATAACATGACAAGTGAAAATTCATTTTTATCTAGTGAGAAAAATAAAACATTCATAGCTTTGGCATCATTAGAAGCTGTCTTTTTTATGCATCGTTCTATGTGTTCATAGCAGTAGCAGATGCTTCATATTTATCTTAAGTGGCTGACCAAATTTCTAGACCATTAGCTTCCATAAAAATTTTCATACGTGTTGACCAATATGCATAGTTAGAGCCATTAAAAAGTGGGGGTCATGCTGTGAATTGTCCTTCTTGAAAAGTACTTTCCATATTAAAGTGATTCAAAAACGTGTTACTGTATTTTGATCAAACCTTTCTATGATGCCAAATGAAAGTCTATAGAGTGGATCGTGTAGTGTATATGCAAGTATATGTGACTAACTATATGATGCAACTAAGATAAAATTAATCCAGGTAAATATAGAATAAGCACACTAGGATTTTATACTGGTTCAGACCTCCTGTCCTACGTCCAGTCCCGAAGCCCTCTTCGGAATTCGACTATCAAACACCTTCACTTCACCCGGAGGAATAGGCTTGGTTACAATAGCTTGTTCTTGTTAAGTATGTGTTCTATAACATTGATATTGATTATTAAGTACAAATGTTTCCAATATATATATGTCTAGAGAGTATTGATTAAGGAGATCTGAATATATATGAAAGAGTGAAATACAAGTATAGATTGCTAGAGATCAAGATTATAACAGAGTATGTGAGTAAAGAGCGCAAGTAAGTAAGGTGGTTTCTTCTCTTTGATTCTTGATGTTATATATAGTTGTAGAGAGATTCCTTGAGTAGTTGCATCCATTAACAAGTGCTCTATAGTTGCTTCTAATGGCGATGAAGAGAAGCGAAGATGTCTTTTCAAATGTGGCAGTTGTAATTTGAATTTTAAATTCTGAGTTCAGCAGCAGACGTCTGGTATTTTTTCAGATGTCTGGCTATATTTTTTTGTATACAGTAGCCTTTTAGACGTCTGAGTGCATTAACCAGACGTCTGATCCTGTCTATTTTGAATTTTAGAGGATTTCTTACGACGTCTGGCTAGTGCACCTAGACGTCTGAAACCTGTGCATGTTTACTTTGTGCATCTATCTTGTTGCTCCATTGATCCTATCGACTTGTAGTCTCTTGTAACGTTCTTTGAGCCTTGTTCTTGTCTTTCTAGTGATGTTAGTCTAGCAAGTACCTGTAAAAAGAAATATATATGCATATTCGATTTCCATTGTATAGTTGTTGTCATCGAAACCGTAGATTTGATTTCCTAATAGAATAGAGATTGGCAAGGCAAAAAGGCATGCAATATATAGATGAAGATATAATTGTAATAGCAACGGTCCCCTCTGATATAGCTAAATAATTAACCATTTTATTGCTTTATTGGACAACACATTTCAGATTTGAAAAGCAAAGGAAAGTTAAAAGTCACTATTTATGGTACCGTTACATGAACTGTTCAATCATTTCATCGTGCATCGGACCTCAAAATACAGAAATAAATATACTATAGAAATCAGCACGACGAGACGATCAAAACAGTACACAGATATCGGTGATACGACCATCCTATCAAAAGTTGATATTCGGTACCGAAAATGTTGCTAAGTTGCCCAAAATAAGATAAAGGGAGCAACAGTTCAAATTTGGTGAAACAAAATACAACATCTCACTCAGAAGATGATTTACAAATTTATTATACAAAAATATTTAGGTTTGAGAAATATTTTATTATCATCAAATATTAACTGATTTAAATTGAAATAATATTACATAAGAAAATAAACTTTCATATTATCCGATGAAAATTCTCCATTTCCTATGTTTAAATAAACGTATTCCAAATATCAAAATTTTATTTCCAAATTCAACAATTTAAAATTTCATAAAATTTCAGTTAATTACGCTATTAAAGCCGTTAAAATTTATGGATTGTTACACTCTCCCCCACTCGAAACTTTTCGTCCTCGAAAAGGAACGTGGTAGGAGAATAGAAACAACCAGAAAGAAAAATAGATTTGAAATATAAAATAAAACAATTGATTATATAAATTTCATTTATTTTTAAATTGGTTTATATTCAACTAATTGATTTCAATTCATTTTGTTTAATCAATAAACTTTATTGTGTTCACATTAGATTGATTTCAATTCCAAATATTAACATTCAATTAATTTGTTTCTAATTTATTAACATTTATTATAAAATTTCTTTCAAAACAACATTTATTTGATTTAACTTATTTATTGAATCCATTTGACACTAGTTAAGTTGATTTCACTTAAAATTTCAAATTTCAATCATTCTTATGTAAGGACCCTGACCAGACCTTTGAAAATCGACCCACGTACTTCATTTGTACTCGAATGTCGTAGATTAAAACGCCGAATCTGGTTCGCCAGAGCTTATAACACATTAAGTACAACAACACAGCGAAAGAAAATGAATAATATTATTGATACACAATAGTTGATTACAATGATACAATATGATACAACAGTATCAGAGATAATAACAACAGCGGAACATATAACGACGGAAGAGATAAATCAAATATGATCTTCGATAAAGAGTGAATCCAAAATCTGCAACTCCAAACCAAAAGCTCATCCCAAAAGCTAGGAGGACTCCAATCCAATAAGCTCAAACCACCATCACGATGGCTTAAGCAAGGTCAGCCTGGAATGTTGAAGAGAAACAATTGCTATAGCCAAAATCCAAAGGTTGGATGCTATCAAATATACTCATACTATTTGATTATCTGAAAAAAACCTAACTCTAGACTGCCCGTGTGGAAAATTGTGGGCACCCAGAGTTTAATGTCTTTAAAACTCCTTTTCAAAAGCTTTAGGAAAAAAATCAATTTAATTCACAACTAAATTTCAAAAATTAAATTAATTATCAAATTAAACTGGCTAAAATCCAGGAATGTTACATATTAAGTCCATATTTATTTATTTAAAAAAATTCTTTATTATTTAATTTATTTCACTTAACATATTTTGCAACATATATTAAGTGTATAAACATTTTATAACCATATATTATTCAACAAATAAAATTTTCTTTTTATTGTCCAATGTATTATCAGTAAATTCCCTTAACAAAATATCATTTTTGATATCCTATTACCTATATCATAGTATATATTATCCAATTACATTCTAATTACATTTAAACTTTCTAGTTAAGTTATATTAATGTTTCTGAGTGTAATTAAACATTATACAAATTTTCTTTTATTTACAACATTTATATTAAGCCATATTTTGGTTTGAACAATTTTATTACTTAAGTTTTCTTCTTGTATAACTTTTAATTATATATTTACCCTAACATTTAACTTTTTGAATAGTTCAGGTAAGTTATATGTATATTAGAATGCAATTCAGTATTATACATGTAACGACTGAATTGCAGATCTATTTTAAAAACATTAAGGATCTATTTTAAAATATTTCTTTGTTTGTTTTTAAAGATAAACTGTTTTAAGTTTCACACCAGTCCCATGACTAACTTGGAGTTTATTGTTCCCTTCCTAAACTCTGGGTACCCATCATTTTCCACACGGGCAGCCTAGAGTCAGGTTATCAGGTCATTCTGGAATTCAGGAGATGTTGTGGAGCAGGAGGCGAGATGGATGGCGAGACGTATCACTTGTATATGATATTATATTTTCCGCTGTTTATTCAGTTATGAGGACAGGTTTATATAACTGTCCATTATTGTGTTGTGTTGTATAGTTGACTCTGATGATGTAATGTATAAAATGTACAGTTCTTTTGATTTAAAGATTAGTCATTTATCTATTATATGTTGTTCCGCTGCGATTGTGAGATTCTGATATTGTTCTATTGCTTCTTCCTTCTTTTTTCTTCTACCTCTTCTTCTTTAACCCTAAGGATTTGGTTTTTCGGCATTCAATTGTTCGACAGTTTATACAGTGGACGTATTAATGTCGACTTTCGAAAGTCGAAGAATCGGGTCTTGACATTTTGGTATCAGAGCATTTGGTTAAGCGACAACCTTGGCTCTGTTGGGAATTACTCATTAGAGATAGAGTCAGTAGTACTCTAGAATGAGTGTAAGTGTAATAATAGATACTAGCGCATATTTGTTAGTGAATATAATATTTTTTATATATTGTTTGCTTATCCGTTGAGTTGTTTGTGAATTCTGGTCAGTATGTGGGACGCCATATTATCGATAGGGATTTCTAAACACATAAATGAGGCAAGTCGACAAAGTATCATTTTAAACTGGGTAAATGAAATAATTTTACCTTGATTATATTTTATATATAAAGGAATAATTTTTCAAAATTATTAAAGTGTATATAAATTGATTGTTTGGTTGTTAAAAATGTAAGAATATATATAAGTAAATTAAAAGATGTTTGAATAATCTAAATAAAAACAACAATTGTAAAAGAATAATTGTATAAGCAAATGAATTGTTAAGTATGGAATTATAATTAATGTGATTTACAATTGTGAAATAATCTTATATATAAGAAGTGAAAATATATGAATATATTTATAATTTTGAGTTGTAAATAAAAATGAATTTGAACTATGAATTGAAAATGTTGAATCCTGTTTATTTTGGAAATTATTTTCCGAAATTAAAGTTAAATAGTGAAATTATATAAGAAAAGATTTATAAATGTGATTTATGAATAAAAGGATAATTTTGAAAGAATATTAAGCACTGAATTCACTACTGTTACTGGGAAATAATAAGGGTGATGACTGCAGCATCATCAGTATCATTTTCAAGTTTCTATGTGATGGATTTGCTACCATAGTAAATTGAAAATTGAAGTTTGGTTGTGATAAACAAATTTAAAATTAAAATCCAAGTTGTAATTTTTGAATATAAGTGAAACGAGTTTTGAACTTATAATATGAGATAATAAATTTAGCTTTAGTAAAGTTAATGGATTCGGAAGTTTAAATATATAAGTTGTATAACTTGTAAAGTGAGAAAATGTAAGTGAAGCCAAATGATAAAATGGTTAAACAATTTTGTTAAGCAAAACGAGATATGAATTTGAATAAGTGACGAAATTTGACTTTCGTAAAAGTTAAATAGAATTTACTTTAGAATTGGAATCTGAATTAGATTTATAAGGGGAAATTTAAGTTAAGTTAAACAAATGATGTTTGAAATGGAATATAACTTAAGTAATGTTGAATGAAGTTGATTTTGGTATCGAAGTATAATAATAAAGTGAATTAAATGGATGTGGACTTGAGTTATATAAATGGAATTCAACCTTATTTGTTAAATGAATTAGCAATCGAATTAATAAATGCATTGAATATTAATCAATCAAATGTAAAAGAATTGATATAGAATAATGAATGTAAGTGTTAATTCATTAGAAGCTAGTGAAGTTGAAAAAAAAAATTGAATAATTGAAAGAAAAGCCAATTAGATATTAAACCAATTGGAAATTAAAAGTGTTAAACCAAATTGAATGTAAATTTAATAATTTGGTTATGTTGGTTATGATTTGGTTGTTATATGATTGTTAGTCGATTGTATATAATTCATTAAGTGTTAATGAAATTGAATTGATAAATGGAAAGCTATGTAATTGAATTTGAATTGAAAGTGAACTAATGTGAATTGGTTGTAAGCAATTAAAATTTGTATTGAAACCTTATAAAATGCTTATGGGAATTATTTTGATTGCATTGCTTATGAAAAATATATGTTTTCTATTGAAAATTAGTGAAATGTAAATGAATTTCCTATATATGTCACTTACATGTTTAAATTGAGTAAGTACAGGTACCGGGGCTGTAGTTGGCTGGATTTGGTCACGCTAAAATGCTAATAAATAACTGCTTTGCTTAAAAATGCTAAAAAGGTACGCCTACGCAATAAAAATAGGAAATATGAACTGTTTTTCTATTTTCCGACCATGTGGGTCGATGTATATGTATTTATATCTATTGCGATATTGCAAAAGCTCCTCCATACAAGGGAGACTCTGCCAAAATTTTCCGTAAATTTTGGGAGTTATAAAAATTTTGAATTTTTTTTTGAAATTTTTTGTTAGCGAAAAGTCAATTTCTAAATTGAAATGAAAATGCAGGAATTGAACTAGAAAAGTGTAACCATCGGATTTTGGAAAAGTTAAGAAATTAAAATGAATCTGAAATCGAGTTGGAACGGGTTGTTTTTGAAAAAAAAGTTAATGGATTTCAAGACTTTTTCTTACTTGGCAATTTCGAGAACGAAATTCTTTTAAGGGGGGAAGTTTGTAACAACCCAGAATTTCTGTCATTCGAAATTCATATACTTAATTGATTTTAGATATTAACAAGTAAAATTTTGTAAGTCGAATAAAATTATATTTTGAATATTTAGATTTAATTGGATAATTAAATCGACAATATAATATTTGAAATTACAGAAATAATTGGAAATTGGGTTTAATGTGATTAAATTTGATTTGTAAAGTTGTATTAAATCATATTGGAGTTAGAATGATGTTATAGAACTTTTAAAATTGAATTAAAAGTTAATTTGTGGAAATTGAATATTTTAATATTTAGTTGACGAGTAAAAATAGTCATTTTTCAAACAGTCTTGGATTTTGACGAAACCAGTTTCATCGGATCCGTAATGTTAAATTATTGTAAGATTTTAAATTTTGTTTCAACCGAATTTACGTTTTGTCCGGGGCAAGCTAAATCGCGTAGAAATCAGTTTAAGTGATTTTTTAATTTAAATAATTCGATTCGGAAATCTATCTTCCAAATACAATCGAATTGGCTCTCGATACCTATTCCATTATGTCCGGAATGCGGGTTCAACCCTAGAAACGTCAGTCGGCATGCTTCGATTGGAGTTCGGAAAAATTCCGGATGAATAGTGTTTTCAGAATTTTCTATAAAAGGATCCATTATCTTCTTTTTGCAAAACCCTATCTTCCTCTAACCCTAGCCGCCAGCGTTTCTCCAATGGCAGGCAATACACCATCTTCTTCCTCGTTTATCTCCTCATCCATCGACTTTTACAAGAAACATCCTAAACGAAACTTGTAGAGAGCATCAAGATCTCTCTATTCAACGGCTATGATTGAAATCAATGCGGCAGATCGTCCGCAAAATGGCTACGAATGGCCGAAGTTCTTGCACGAATTTCGAGTGAAATGCTCGACCGAGCTTCATGTCGTTTGGGCCATGGGAGGAGCTAGGGTTGGCGCATGTATCGATAGTGTTTGATCGGCCTCTAGGGCGGTGCGGTGGTCGCGAGAATTAGGGTTAGAGGCGGCGTGTTGGGTTTCTTCGAACGCGAGTACCTGGGGGGAAGATGATGTTAACGTGCGGCCGTGATTTTCTTTGATGAAACGAATGGCCAGATGTGTAAAAGTTTATAAAAAAAATTATAAAAAGAAAATAGTAATTAATTTATTTAAATTCGTATAATGTTTAAAAAGCTATAACTTGTTCATACAAGGTCGAAAATTGACGAAATGACTTGCGTTGGAATCATATTATCGAGCACTACGCGATGGAGCTGGATTGGGATTGATTGGAGCTATTGTAGATTTTGGGTAAAATTAAACGCGCGTTTAAGTTTATTCGGAATAAAACGCTGAAACCGCAGTTGGAAGCAAGGTGAGAACTTCTCACTCAATCGAATTTGTTTCAATTTAAATTTTAAATAGTTAAATTTAAAATTGCTTGATTGTGTGATTGAATGATGGTTGCTATTTGTTGTATTGAAATAGACCCTATACGCCGCATATTAAGCGAATGTTATTTTATTAAACACATATACCGTGATATTCCACCGTGAAGTGGAATTGGTATTATATATGTACTTGGAGTTAATTTCTCGCATTATATAGCGGATGAGACCCTATTGCGCTGCATAATAGCGGATGATATTTTATATAAACCCATGTACCGCGATATCCTTTCTTGAAACGGGATTGGTATTGTGCTAACATCTGTGGATGTAAGGGAACAGGTTGGAGGGATCCAACTGGATTCCTTAAATAATTGAATTTGTTTCAATGTTGTGTGTTGATTTTTTATAAGTTTTGTGTGATTATCTTTGTGATTGAAATTGTTGAAGGCTAAAATTTAGCCGAATAAAATTTTGGTATCGTTAGATACCATAAATAAATAAAATTTGATTTTTGAAAATACAGGCTGAAAGTTTATACTAAAAATTTATTTTTGAGAATTGGATAAGTTTAAAAGAAGGAATTCTAAAATAATAAAGTTTTATTTTTTTAATCTTATTGAATAAAATTTCAAAATATGGGAAAAGCTTTAATAAATGGATTTCGAGTAATATTATTCAAAGGTTGAAGAATTTATTCAAAATATAGATTTTAAAGAGTTTGAGAAATAAAAGAATTTGTTTTCTTTAAAAGGAATGTATTTTTAAAAGGAAATAAAATTTGAAATCCATTTGGGACTTGATTTTTGGTGATTGAATTTAAATCTTTTGAAAATCCATTTGGAAATTTATTAGGTGTTTTGAAAAGAATTTGGAATCAATTTGAAAATTGATTTGGGGTTTAGTAGAAACTGATTTCAATTTAAGATTAGAATAAAATTCACTTGGTGTTTAATTTCTTGGGAAATCAATATGGAATTTGATTTGGTTGTTTTTGAAATCAATTGAAAAATTGAATTATTGTTGAAAGTGAATATTTGAAATCGATTTGAAAATCGTATATCAGTGGATATTTGGAAATTAAATTCACCATGGAATTTATAAAGGAAAGGAAAATTTGTTTAAAAATAAACACTGATTTATTTTTGAAGTGTGGACATAAATTTACGGATTTGGAACGTAAATTTAAAATAAACTAGTAAGGATTTATTTAATTGGTTTAAATGAACCATTTTGAAATGAAAGTATATTCTCCCTGGAAAGCCGAATAAAATTTCTGAATAGCTTTGAAAGATATATATATATATATATATATATATATATATATATATATATATATATATATAGGTTTTGAAAAGGATACTTTGGAGAAATTAACTTCTTAAATTGTTTTGAATCCTTTAAGTAAAGATTTATTAAGTTGATATAGAAATGAGTATTTCTAAGATTTAATCAATAATTGTTTTAGAAAATAGTTATACTCTATCTACTAATTTTATTTTTAAAATTAGTTTGGACTTAAGTTATATATAATATTGGTATAATATTTTTATAACTAATATTTTAAGTAAAGTGTTTAAAGAAAAAAAAATAAGTTTTATTTCAAAGTGTTTTCCCATTATATTTTGGATAGGTGTTATAAATTATTTTTAAAGTATTTGAACTCGGCAGATTTCCAGTGAAAATGAATAAATATTTGGAAGTGTTTCCACGTAAGGAAAAGTGATTTGAAATTTGTTTTCGAATGGTTGAAGTATGGAAATATTTATCTTGTAAAGATATTTTTGGAAAATAAATAATTTGGGAAATTATTTGTAATCTGATGATGTTGTGCATATCTATTGATAGTTAAATAACCGACTATCAATATTTACCTTTAAATTGGTATTTGCTGTGATTTTCTTGAATTTGATAAGCGCTTGTTATTCAGTTTAGCTGGGAGACGACCTTTGGGTCATAAATCCCATTCCGAATAGTGATACGTCGTAATGGATAGCATTTGAGGACTGGTGTTGAAGACCGGATATTTTTGAAAACGGAAGGATTACCGTTGAATGTCTCTGCATCGGCTGATCTCCGATATAGAGATTTTATCACCCTTTGTGATGGGAATTCCGGACGTGATTAGTGAATATCCGGATTACAAGGGCTTCTTTGGAAGTGTTTTCGGTTCCGTTCGATCCCGGAATGAACTTGTATGGATGTGTGTCTGACGTTACAATTTGAGATGTAAAGCTGGTTTCTATCAAATACATTTCTATTGGTGGCGGAGAATTTATTCTCCTAGCTTTACACCCTTCTCTGAGACGTACGAGCTCAGAGGTTATGTAGTTGATGGTTACTAGTGATACATTCCCAATTTGGTAATGTGGCATACGAAGTGCTGCTGATCATTCGTTGATCGAAGCATGACTTTTGTGAAAATCGTAGCTTTGTGGATGAGACTTCATCGGACCTCACACCCCGGAATGGTCAAAACAGGAAGAATGCAGCAAGGTTTTAGGGGGTAGCGTCCCTTAGGGTATGTTCATTTCCTTCTAGATAGAGGTGGTATCATGGTACGGAGCCCAGATACTTAACCTATGTTATTGCTGCAAATTATTACTTTGTGGTTGTTAGTATTGAGGATCCTCGGATAAAGGTTATTTACAACCAGGGGATGACATACTCGTGTCAGTAGTTACCTATTTTTGCAGAGGTAACCCGGCCTTGTGTTGGCAGAGATCCGGTTAGGTTCTTGAGGCGTCTCTCCAGAGGCGTACCCATGTGGAAATGAGAAGTTCCTTGGCCTGACCCTTTGTTGGAAATCCAAACTCCAATACTCACCTTGTACGGTTTTAGTTGTATAACCTGACATTTACTTATGGTGGCACCCCACTGTTTAGATGGTAGCTATAGTAGGCATACGATAATGGTCGTATGTTGGCTAAGATTTATATTATACTTTCGAAATGTTTTCCTGCACTTTGCACTTATAGTAATAATATCAAAGAAATTTTTCTGCGTATCAAGCATGTTTGACTATCATAAGGAGAAATCTCCTCCAATTCTGCGTTTGCATTGTGTGTGTGGCAGGAGATTTATGGTAGTTACATTTTCTAAAAGCATTGCGAATCTATTTTAAAATATTTCTTTGTTTATTTTTAAAGATAAACTGTTTTAAGTTCTCACACCAGTCCCATGACTGACCTGGAGTTTATTGTTCCCTTCCTAAACTCTGGGTGCCTATCATTTTCCATACGGACAGCCTAGAGTCAGGTTATCAGGTCAACCTGGAATTCAGGAGATGCTGAGGAGCAGGAGGCGAGCTGGATGGCGAGATGTATCACTTGTATATGATATTATCTTTTCCGCTGTGTATTCAGTTGTGAGGACAGGTTTATATAACTGTCCATTATTGTGTTGTGTTGTATAGTTGACTCTGATGATGTAATGTATAAAATGTACAGTTCTTTTGATTTAAAGATTAGTCATTTATCTATTATATGTTGTTCCGCTGCGATCGTGAGATTATGATATTGTTCTGTTGCTTCTTCCTTCTTTCTTCATCTACCTCTTCTTCTTTAACCCTAAGGGTTTATTTTTTCGGCACTCGATTGTTCGGCAGTTGATACAATGGACGTATTAATGTCGACTTTCGGAAGTCGAAGAATCGGGTCTTCACAATACAAATAAGTTTTATTCAAATTCAACTATTTCAAGTTGGTTTAATTTCATTTATCATTTTAGATATTCCAATTATTCAAAAAATTTACTTTATTTCAATAATTGGAACCATTTCTTAATATAAAACTTAAGATTCAAATTTCCGATTTCACTTCAAACTATTTCAAAATAATTATGTACATATATATTTTATAAATCAAATTATACACAAGAAATTTAAATCAAATCCATTTTTCCAAAACAAACATGTAGCAAAACTACTTAGGGGCCTCTCCACTTCGAGACTTAAAAATGAATGTCGATGAGGCTGCAGTCATCACCAAAATTATTTTCCAGCGACAAATAGGAGAGTACTGATTTTCTTATTTTAAAATTCTTTGAAAACAATTCCTATTTGAAATTACCTTCAAATAATATATTCTCTCAAACCAAGGAAATCAAATTTTTAAAGAGCACCAAAAGTTAGATTCTCAAATTCTTAAATTAAATTCATTTCATTTGCACATCAGATTTATAAACTATATTTTATAAAATTTTGCAACAATAGTAAATTGTTTGGGAATGTTGACAAAACAATAAATGATTATATAATATTATCATTTCTATCAACCAATTCAATTTAACTATCTGATTTCAGAAATTTTTAGTTATATATAAAAAAATGTGATCATACATAGAATCATTTCATTTACAAATTTCGAAAACAATATTGTGTTAGTTTGCCCAGTTCAAGTGATTTAGAATTCCTATCGATAGCGTTAGCTAGAAGAATAGGTCGAAACCCAAGATTCAAATTTAACAACTCAAACGTCACAACATAAAACATTTTTATATTAATTACAAATACACTCCCTCTAAGGATAATTCAAAAATAGATTTTAAAACAAGGATAGAGATTAAAATTCAGAAGGACCCGATCAAAGAGAATTCTAACTAAGGTAGATAGGCTCGAAAGTGAGATAAGATAGTTAGACAACAAAAGAGAAAAGATGGATAGACTTATACAAATCGCAGGCGACCTTAACCTGGTCAACCGAGATTCCAGGGATAAGATCGATGAGGAATTCAACATCCCACATAAGAGAAAGAGAAAGTGACTTCACCCAATATCAAGATAATCTCTGACTATTGGAGTGGAGTAAAGATTACAAGGGAATTACCTTGATCGTCTACTATAGAAACATTGGGGCATAACAAGAGGTAGCAGCATTGTAAACTGAGGATACATAAACCTCCAGTGAATTAGTGCCTATTGTAAAGGAGTTCACCCCCTTTACATATCATATTTAGGTTGGCGGGACCGCCGATGAGATTAGTCTCATAGAGATCAATAGCAATAGAGCTATGGGGTGCTCCAGTATCAAGAAGAGTACGAACAAGAAAAGTCAAGAATGAATTTTCAGAACGAAGGGGAAAGTTCCAAAAATTCAAAGGAAATCCTAATCAAAGAGGAGAAATTCAAGCTCGAACAAAGGTGATTCTGAAATTAATTTTTACTCATATTCTAAGATTTTCCTAAACCAGAGCTTTGATACGAACTATAATGACCGGTTATTTTGAACCATTCACATCCGCACATGCCGGACTTGAATTGCTCAAAACAACATATTGTTAATTTATATTTGGCAAAACTCAGCATATACAGTAAATAAATCAATCCTAGAATCACAGACACAAAGTAATATAATAATAAGCAGCGGAATATATAAATAGTAGTTCATGAAGCTACTATATAAACATCAGAGTTTGAAATAAAATACAACAGAATATCTCAAATAAAATGTAGTCTCGAATACAACAGATGACAAGTCTGAACAAAACCACTAGATAGCTGAAAAATGAATAGATATAGATGAATCCTCAAGCAAAGCTCCAAAGGTGAGTCTCAAATGCTGTGACACTCAGTCCGATCCTAGCGTAAAGAAAAACACAAAAAATCCAAGTCAGGATTAACGTTCTTATATTAATAAATTCAACTCAAGTGAAATGTCAACTGAAATACAAGTAACTCAAAGGATGTTTGGGATATCCATCCTCTAAGGATCCATGAAACTATCTACTATGTAGTAATATACACTATTATAATATGTCTATATTAAAGTAAACTATTAAAATAGCATTAAGGCATTACCCATATCCCACTTAAAACATTTTATATAATTCCGTAGTCTATACAGATACTATAAACTCCACTTGCAAGTAGGCTATGAGGGAGCACTCCATAGGTACGACACAAAACAAACTCGTAGAAGATGCGATAGGGCACACGACAAGGCACTCGAGGCAATGCCAAGGTAGATATACCATTTGCATATCCGGACTAGTAGTAACGCATAGCAGCTACTACTGCCCACCTCGTGACACACTCCCAAATCAAAGGGTGTACCCAATCAAATCACAAAAGAAATAGACGGTATCGAAGAAATGTGCCCGATCGGAGGAATGACCTCACTTGGTCCGACGTGGCTCCTGTTTTAGCCACATCAAGCTGACTCACGGAAGTCAGGGCTACGTAAATACCATATGGAATCGTCACCAAACCATCCTACTTCATTCTGCAATCTCGACCATGTACACAGTTGTTAAAGCGGTTTTCGGTATTGGCAGATAGTATGACAATACCGATCTCGGTCTCTTTAACAACCAAATGTTTATTTCACACCATGGTCATTTCAATTCAAATAGTTCATACTTCATATCAAAATATCATATTCGTTTCAAAACCATATTATTTCGATCGTATTATTCACTTTAAATAATATTCATTTCCAGATTCGTAACACTTTAAAAATTATGACACTTTGAAATTATAACACTTTTGAAATCATAACACTTTGAAATCATAACACTTTCCACCTAAACAGTTTAGAAGTTGAAAGTAGTATATGTATTAAAATACCTTATAAATTAAAATAGTTTATATATATAATAAAATACTTTATATAATAAAATTAGTTCCCTCTAATTTCGCAAATTGGTTTAAATCATCTTAATTCCAAAATTCAATTTGAATCAATTCTAGTCTAACCATTTCAATTTAAAGTTCAAAGATTCAAGTTTAAATATTCAAACATTTACAATATATAAATTTCATTTATATTTCAACATTTAACTTTAATTTTTATTCAAATTGGAAAATATTCGCTTAATCACTTTAGTAACAATTTATTTAAATCCCAATTTATATATTTAAATCAATATTAAATATTCAATCTCAATTTTATTTAAAATTGAGAATATTCATTTAATCACTTTTTTATCAAATCATGTTATAAATCATATTTTCAGCATCTAAAAATCGATGAGTTTAAATAAATTCTTATTTAAATTCAATTATTAACTAAATTAAATTCCAAGCCAACATTCATTTATCTTCCTATCCTTTATTATTAAGGTTATAAAATTTATTTTTAAAATATTAATATAAATTTAAATAAATACTTAAACATATTATATACTAATTAAATTAAAATTTTGTTAAATTAAATCTTGATTAAATGTATATTTTATTAGATCTTACTTTGTATATTTTTAAAATAATAAAATTTATAAGAAAATCTTAAAATTTATTATTTTAAAAACTAGCTTATAAATTTAAAATGTTCGAAACATATAATTTTAAAAACCTAATTTTTAGACATATCAAAATAACCTTTATATATATTATATTTTAAAAATCAATATTTATTAAAAACCATATATTTCATTTCAAAACTTTGGAAATCATTTTTCTAATCATAGACCAACGGTATCCGTATAAAATTTTCTATCCTATGGTCAAATGATACAGATATTTATCATTTCAATCCGCAATTTAAATATCTACGGGTATATATCATTTCAACCCGCAATCTCAAAATTTAAATCAATGAAAATCGCTTGGGTTTTGTCAGGACCCGATTCTTCGATTCCCGAAATTCGACATCAATACGTCCACTGTATCGAATGCCGATTAGTCGGATGCCGGAAAACCGAACACTGAGGGTTTTAAGAAAAAGAAAGAGGTAGAAGAGAGAAAAGAAGATAGAAAAGATAGAGAGGAAAGAAAATAGAAAATAGAACGGAACTGAAATAACAGAACAACATCAGAATCTCACAATTCGCAGCGGAACAACATATAATAGATAAATGAAAAATCTTTAAACAAAGGACTATATCGGTTATTACATTACATTTTATTACATTACATCAGAGTGTACTACATCAAACAATGCAGCGGAAAAAGAAGTACTATATACTAGTAGTACGCCATGCCATCCAGCTTGCCTCCAACAATTCCTGAATTCCAGAATATCCTGATAAACCTTAACTCTTGATTGCCCGTGTGGAAATTGGTGGGCACCCAGAGTTTAGGAAGGAAAACAATAAACTCCGAGTCAGTCATGTGACTGGTGTGGGAACTCAAAAACAGTTTATTTATCTTTAAAATCAAAATAGAGGAATATTTTTAAAAATCAATTCGCAATGCTTTTAAAAATGAGACTACCATAAGACCTCCCGCCACACACACAATGCAAACGCAGACTTGGGGGAGATTTCTTCTTATGTTAGTCAAAGATGCTTGATACGCATTAAAAGGAAAACATTTGATATTATTACTAGTGCATAGTGTAGAAAATATTTCGAAAGTAGAATATAAATCTTAGCCAGCATAGGTACCATTATATTATGCTTACTATAGCTACCATATTAGATGGCAGGTTCTACAACTAAAACCGTACAAGTCTCGTATTGTTTCTTTGGATTTCCAACGAATGATCAGGCCAAGGAACTTCCCATTGCCACATGAGAATGCCTCTGGATGGACATCCCCGAGAACCAAACCGGATCTCTACCAACACAAGGCCGGGTTACCCCTAACTGAGTAACAACTGACCGAATATGCCATCCCCCGGTCCTTTGGGACCTTTCACCGAGCGCTCGTAATCAATTCACACAATCATAAAGTGTTTTCAACATGAGTAAGTATCTGGGCTCCATACCATGATACCACCCTTTTCCAGAAGGAAATGCACATATCCTAAAGGGCGCTACCCCTCATAACCTTGCCGCATCTTTCCTGTTTTGACCATTCCGGGGTGTGAGGCTCGACGAAGTTTCGTCCACAAAAACATACTTTATACAAAAGCCATGCTTTGGGTCAACAAATGATCATAGAAATGATCACCAGGATAGACGATCAAACAAATGATCCTATCACAAATAATCAACACAATGATCATTTCACAGCAACACTCAGCATGTCACATTACCAAATTGGGAATATATCACCGATAACTTCAACTATATAACCTCTGAGCTCGTACGTCTCAGAGAAGGGTGTTAAGCTAAGAGAATAAATTCTCCGCCACCAACAGAAATATATTTGAAAGAAATCGGCTTTATATCTCAATTTGTAATGTCAGGCATACTATCCATACAAGTCTGTTCCGGGATCGAACAGAACCGAAGGCACTTACAAAGAAGTCCTTGCAATCCGGATATTCACTAATCACGCCCGAATTTCCCATCACATATGGAGATCTCAATACCGGGGATCAGCCAGTGCAGGGACAATCAACAAGAAACCCTTACGTTTTGAAAATATCCGGTCTTCAACACCGATCTTCAATTGCAATTCATAACGACGTATCACATATTCGGAATGGGTTATACGACCCCAAGGTCCTTTCCCGGTTAACCCGAATAGTGAGCGCTTATTTTTTAAAAAAAAAAGTGTGGCATTCAAATTCAAGCAAATCACAACAAATACCTATTTAAAGGTAAATATTGATAGTCGGTTATTGAACTATCAATAGATATGCCAACATCACTAGATCCCAAATAATTTTCCAAATTATTTATTTCCCAAAAATATCTTTATAAGATATATATATTTTCCATTATTTAAAAATAAATCAATATTTATTTTTAAACTCATTTTCCAAATTCCATTTATAAATTCCATATTGAATTTATATTTCCAAAAATATTCATGAATATACGATTTCCATTCGATTTCTAATATTCATTTTCAATTTATCTTCAAAAAGATAAATTCCAAATATTCACTTAATATTGGAAAAGCATTTCTATACTTATTAAAAATAAGTAATTCACAAATCTTTTTATTTTCTACCCTTGGAAAATATTCAATATACTCTAATCGAAATTAAGTATATATTTCATTCTTTAAGGAAATCATTCTCTTAAACATATTTATTTGGGCCAAAACGAATGTTGCGTAAAACATCGTTACGACAACCCAAAATCACTAGTATAGGGATTTGAAATTAAAACAGATATATAAATCCCAATACTATACAAAACATTTCCTTTCGGAAATCATCTATTATAACAACAGTGTTATAATCTACCATTTCCTTCTATTTCTCGAAAACGTCTATTTCAACAATGAATGTTGAAACCTATGGTTTCAATGGTTAATATATTTTAGAACATCTTTAGATCGTTTTAATTCTATTTAAAACATCACATTCAAAAAACCATTTCTTTAACATATTATTCACTATTCAAAAACTTGAATATACTACGTTAACAAATTTCATCATTTCTATTCCTTTTATTTTAAAGGATTATTCACTGTCTAAAACGTGAATATAACTCCATAAATAAATTACAACAATTTTACTTATCAAAATAAGTCATTGCGGATTTATAAAATAATATTTATAAATTCCATTTCTATTTATTTTATAATACTTCCTCTTATAAATTTCCTTTATTAACTTATTCAATTTTTATATCTCGATTATATACCGAAAGTCCATATTATAAGTTAAATGCTTATAATTTATTTGTTTACAAAAACATTCTTTTAAACTTCATAATCATAAATCTTATAACTTATAAGATTCATTTATTTATTCAAATCTATTCTTTTAGTAACTTTACAAATTTTATAAACCTACTGTTTATAAAATTCCATTTATAACTTCACCGTTATAATTCTTATAAATTTCATTCATTTATGAAATTCATTCACAATTCATTCTAACACTTATAAAAGCTCGTTTTATAATTCAAGATATTCTAAATTTATAAATATCAATTTATAAATCTTTTATATGGATCAATTTATATTATTCTTTTAAAACGTCTTTAAACTCCTTTATAATTCATCATTTTGATTTATAAAATAATCAAATTTCATAAATCCTATTTTTAAACTTTTTATAATAAATTCAGAAATCCCAGTTTAAACTATTTTATAAAATCATTAATCTCATATTTTCAAATCAACTTTTAACTGTATTTCTCAAAAATCATAGTTTTTATAACATTAAAATTATAACGTTTATTTATTTAAGATGAATCAATTTCAAAAATAATTTATAAACGTATACTTTCAAAAATCACTTTAGAAATCAAAATCGTTGTTTTTAAACTTCAAAAATTGGATCCGATGATGCAACACATCAATAGTCAATCACGACTTTCAAACATCATATATCATCCATGATAAACAATCAAATATCACAATATATGAAATCAAATAAATATTTGTGGGGAATCCAGTTGGATCCCTCCAACCTGTTTCCCTGCATCCACAGACATTAGCACAATACCATTCCACTTCGAGGTGGAATATCGCGGTATATGGGATTTTATAAAATATATATCCGCTTACTAACGGCGCAATAGGGTCTCATCCGCTATACAATGCGGGAAATCAGTCAACTGCAATATATACATATGCCAATATATATATTGCTATATACTAATATAATATCAATTCCACTTTAAGGTGGAATATCGCGGTATATGTGTGTAATAAATAACCTCCGCTTACTAACGGCGTATAGGGTCTATTCACATCCAATATATATATATATATATATATATATATAACAATCATCATTCAAGCATTTAATCAACACAACTAAACAATTTTAAATCTAACTATTTAAAATTTAAATAAATCCTTTTGAGTGAGAAGTTCTCACCTTAGCTTTTATTTTGCCATCCATTTCCCATCTTGACTCAATTTTCTTGATTTATACCTTGTATAAATATTTACACAATTTATTAATATTCGAACAGATCGAATAATAAATTTTCATTTTTGATTGTTTTAATTATTCAATAGTTTTATTTAAACCAATTTTGTCTTCAAAAATTTATTTTAACTAATTTTCCTTTTAAAATAATTCTAACTAGAAATTTCCAGTTGAACTAAATTTCCTTTTTATTAATTTAAATCAACTAATTATTTTACTTTAAATTAATATCTTTAAATCAATTTCTTTTAATAAATTTATTTAACTAAAAATTTAAATTTTAAACTAATTTTATTTAATTTATTTACTCAACCATTAATATTTGAAAAAATCGAATAACCAATTTTCGTTTGGCGACTTTGATTATCCAATGATTTTATTTTAACCCAGTTTCTTTTAATAAATTTATTTAACTAATTATGTAATATTTTTTTAAACAAATGATATTCCGTTTTTTTAAAAAAATTATTTTTACCGGCTAACATAATTAAATATGCTTATTAAACAAATTGTCACTATATGTGCATTTGTATATATAAAAAAAAACAGTATTATAAAATTTTCCCTTTTTTTATATATATAATTCTTCCTATTTTCTATCAGTTTAAATTCTACAACCCTAAATTAGTTTTAATCGCTAACTTAAAACAATAATTTCCTCACTGTAAATATTATATACATATAGATTTATAAATCCTTATAGTTTTTAAAATCTTATATATTTATTAAATTTATTCCTAATTTTAAATAAATTAACAAACTGTTTCATTTTTTTTTTATTCAATAACAAGTTTTTTTCTTTACTGTCCTTAATAAAAATTTTGAAAACAAAACAAAATTTTCAAAACTAATTTACTGTTATTTAAAATCCCAGTTTATATATTTGAATTTAAATTAAATTAAATTATAAAAGCAAAATAAAATTTATACCTCACTGCAAAATCACCCTACTGCTCCCAGTCGCCAAACCCACTTGCGAAACCCGCCTCCATCGATTTGCGTGCCCATTCCATCTTGCCGCCACTGCAACACCTCGCGAGCGCGAGCTGCTCGACATCGCCACCTACTGCGCACCCTCCCTACGCGCGCGCCATTGATTTCATGCTCGATTTTTTCCCCAAGCTTCACGAGTTTCGACTTCCACGGCCACCACTTCGTCTTGCGCCGCCGCCTCGAGCTTCCCCAAATCACAGAGCAGTCCCCACCTTCACGAACGCCGCGACCTACGCGCGACTCCCACGGCGCCGCGATCGACCGCAACCCCCTCCATGTTGCACGCGCGTCCCTCTCCCTTCTAGCCTCGCGACACCCACGCGAGTTAACTCGTTCGCGATTCTTTTTTTTTTTATTTGTACGAATGAACGAATCGTTCGATTTGGGAAAGAAGGGTCTCAGAGGAGAGGGGCTCGGCTGTTGATTTCTGGGCTTCGGCCATTAAAGTTTGATTTTTTTTTTTTTTTTTTTTGTAATTGAAGAGGAAGACTTCGGTATTTAAAAATTTGGGGAAGCATGGTTTTCACGATTTTACAGAGAGAACGTGTTTTGCCTCCGTGATCATCTGCGTGATACTAGGCATATTATTAGGGAAGAACGTGTACATGTTGACTAATTAATAAATTTAAATTTAAATTTAATTTGAACTCGATTTAATTGCAACGCGTTTACTCACCGTGTGCTCACATATCAACTCAGAAAAATACGAAATTTGAAATCCGGCAATAATTCAATATTACGGACCCAATGGAACTGGTTTCGTCGAATTCCAAGACTGTGCCTCGGACGGCTATTTTTAAATATCGATTCAAACGATTTAATTTCAAAACTGAACAATTCACTTTCAATTCAATTCTGAAGCTTCTATTATCTTCAGTATTTTCAATATGAATTTTACAAGCCTTTGAAATATTTTTAATTGGCTTTGAAGATTCAAATTTTTATTCAACTCTCAATAGATTAAATTCTATAATTTAATCGCCAAATTCATTCTGATGATTTGAAATTCACGTCAAACCATCATTCAAATATTTAAAATTAATTAAATATTCTCAAATTAAATTATTTAAAATTCTGGGTCGTTACAATCTTCCCTCCTTAAAAGAATTTCGTCCCGAAATTACAAGTTAAGAAGAATGCCCTTATCCCGTCTATCATTTTTCACAATCCAAATAGTTTTATCAACTTTCTAACCTAAATATTTTTTTACTAGAGATTCATTATCATTTCAACTAGCTTTCCAACTTCAATTATAGTTTCAATCAACATTGTTTTCCTAACAATTCAAATTTAAATTCAAATTCAAATTTCAAACTTTCAAAATTTCTCAAAAATTTTCTAACACCCTAAATTTTCGGAAAATTTCGCCAGCGTCTCCTTTGCGCGGCTAGCTCGGTACGACTACAAAATGGCACCACGGCCCCTCAGAATCAAAAAGAAAAGAGAAAGCCAAGTGGCTAGAGAAGAAAGTCATCAAATCTCATACTGAAATTGAAATACGTACCTTTTTGTCGAGCAATTTAATTTTTTATCTTCAAAAATCAAAATCCAATCCCTTTATAATACCTGTATATCCTGCTATTCATAATATCCAATTCCAACATTCAAACCATTTTGCCAATTCCATTACAAAATTTCCTATTATGCTTCTTATACATTTTTACTTCACTATTGAAGTTACATATTCATTTCATTCAATTCACAATTTCAATTCAATTCACAATTTCAATTTCATTCGAATTCAATTCTCAATTCTAAATATTGACTTTTATCGATTAACTTCCATTTAGTAATTCATATTACTACTTTAAATTAGTTTCATTCACTACTTCTTTTCAATTTCAATTTCCATATTCAATTCATCTCGAATTTACTTAATTAATAACAAAGAGAATTTCAATTTATTTCTTTTACTTACTTGAATTTATATACAAATTCAAATTTATCTTCAAATTTAGCTCACGACTAAACTTTAATTTTAACCAATTCAAATTCCAATTTATTAGTTCAAGAATTAACAATTTATCAAGTTAGTTTACTTGAATTCAATCCATTTTATTTCTTAGTTAATTCCATATACTAATGATAATAATTTAATATTATTACTTCCTAACAATCATGCAACCATATACTATAATAATTCATAGAAAATCATTTCTTTTCTATATAGAAAAATAGTTTCGGGCAAAATTATCTTATTTACCCGATTCAAAAACAATTTTATATTCACTAACAAATACGCGCTCATATCTATTATTACACTCAAACTCATTCTAGAGTACTACTGACTCTATCTCTAATGAGTAACACCCAACAGAACCATGGTTGTCGCTTAACCAATGGCTCTGATACCAAATGTAACATACGCGATTTTTCGTTGCCGAAAAACCGAAATGTTATGGGTTTAAGAAAGAAGAAAAGAAAAAAAGAAGAGAGAAGATAGAAAAGATAGAGAGGAAAGAAAATAGAAAATAGAACGGAACTGAAATAACAGAACAACATCAGAATCTCAAAATTCGCAGCGGAACAACATATAATAGATAAATGAAAAATCTTTAAACAAAGGACTATATCAGTTATTACGTTACATTTTATTACATTACATCAGAGTGTACTACATCAAACAATGCAGCGGAAAAAGAAGTACTATATACTAGTAATACGCCATGCCATCCAGCTTGCCTCCAACAATTCCTGAATTCCAGAATATCCTGATAAACCTTAACTCTTGATTGCCCGTGTGGAAATTGGTGGGCACCCAGAGTTTAGGAAGGAAAACAATAAACTCCGAGTCAGTCATGTGACTGGCGTGGGAACTCAAAAACAGTTTATTTATCTTTAAAATCAAAATAGAGGAATATTTTTAAAAATCAATTCGCAATGCTTTTAAAAATGAGACTACCATAAGACCTCCCGCCACACACACAATGCAAACGCAGACTTGGGGGAGATTTCTTCTTATGTTAGTCAAAGATGCTTGATACGCATTAAAAAGAAAACATTTGATATTATTACTAGTGCATAGTGTAGAAAATATTTCGAAAGTAGAATATAAATCTTAGCCAGCATAGGTACCATTATATTATGCTTACTATAGCTACCATATTAGATGGCAGGTTCTACAACTAAAACCGTACAAGTCTCGTATTGTTTCTTTGGATTTCCAACGAATGATCAGGCCAAGGAACTTCCCATTGCCACATGAGAATGCCTCTGGATGGACATCCCCGAGAACCAAACCGGATCTCTACCAACACAAGGCCGGGTTACCCCTAACTGAGTAACAACTGACCGAATATGCCATCCCCCGGTCCTTTGGGACCTTTCACCGAGCTCTCGCAATCAATTCACACAATCATAAAGTGTTTTCAACATGAGTAAGTATCTGGGCTCCATACCATGATACCACCCTTTTCCAGAAGGAAATGCACATACCCTAAAGGGCGCTACCCCTCATAACCTTGCCGCATCTTTCCTGTTTTGACCATTCCGGGGTGTGAGGCTCGACGAAGTTTCGTCCACAAAAACATACTTTATACAAAAGCCATGCTTTGGGTCAACAAATGATCATAGAAATGATCACCAGGATAGACGATCAAACAAATGATCCTATCACAAATAATCAACACAATGATCATTTCACAGCAACACTCAGCATGTCACATTACCAAATTGGGAATATATCGCCGATAACTTCAACTATATAACCTCTGAGCTCGTACGTCTCAGAGAAGGGTGTTAAGCTAAGAGAATAAATTCTCCACCACCAACAGAAATATATTTAAAGAAATCGGCTTTATATCTCAATTTGTAATGTCAGGCATACTATCCATACAAGTCTGTTCTGGGATCGAACAGAACCGAAGGCACTTACAAAGAAGTCCTTGCAATCCGGATATTCACTAATCACGCCCGAATTTCCCATCACATATGGAGATATCAATACCGGGGATCAGCCAGTGCAGAGACAATCAACAAGAAACCCTTACGTTTTTGAAAATATCCGGTCTTCAACACCGATCTTCAATTGCAATTCATAACGACGTATCACATATTCGGAATGGGTTATACGGCCCCAAGGTCCTTTCCCGGTTAACCCGAATAGTGAGCGCTTATTTTAAAAAAAAAATAAGCGTGACATTCAAATTCAAGCAAATCACAACAAATACCTATTTAAAGGTAAATATTGATAGTCGGTTATTGAACTATCAATAGATATGCCAACATCACCAGATTCCAAATAATTTTCCAAATTATTTATTTCCCAAAAATATCTTTATAAGATATATATTTTCCATTCTTTAAAAATAAATCAATATTTATTTTTAAACTCATTTTCCAAATTCCATTTATAAATTCCATATTGAATTTATATTTCCAAAAATATTCATGAATATACGATTTCCATTCGATTTCTAATATTCATTTTCAATTTATCTTCAAAAAGATAAATTCCAAATATTCACTTAATATTGGAAAAGCATTTCTATACTTATTAAAAATAAGTAATTCACAAATCTTTTTATTTTCTACCCTTGGAAAATATTCAATATACTCTAATCGAAATTAAGTATATATTTCATTCTTTAAGGAAATCATTCTCTTAAACATATTTATTTGGGCCAAAACGAATGTTGCGTAAAACATCGTTACGACAACCCAAAATCACTAGTATAGGGATTTGAAATTAAAATAGATATATAAATCCCAATACTATACAAAACATTTCCTTTCAGAAATCATCTATTATAACAACAGTGTTATAATCTACCATTTCCTTCTATTTCTCGATAACGTCTATTTCAACAATGAATGTTGAAACCTATGGTTTCGATGGTTAATATATTTTAGAACATCTTTAGATCGTTTTAATTCTATTTAAAACATCACATTCAAAAAACCATTTCTTTAACATATTATTCACTATTCAAAAACTTGAATATACTACGTTAACAAATTTCATCATTTCTATTCCTTTTATTTTAAAGGATTATTCACTGTCTAAAACGTGAATATAACTCCATAAATAAATTACAACAATTTTACTTATCAAAATAAGTCATTGCGGATTTATAAAATAATATTTATAAATTCCATTTCTATTTATTTTATAATACTTCCTCTTATAAATTTCCTTTATTAACTTATTCAATTTTTATATCTCAATTATATACCGAAAGTCCATATTATAAGTTAAATGCTTATAATTTATTTGTTTACAAAAACATTCTTTTAAACTTCATAATCATAAATCTTATAACTTATAAGATTCATTTATTTATTCAAATCTATTCTTTTAGTAACTTTACAAATTTTATAAACCTACTGTTTATAAAATTCCATTTATAACTTCACCGTTATAATTCTTATAAATTTCATTCATTTATGAAATTCATTCACAATTCATTCTAACACTTATAAAAGCTCGTTTTATAATTCAAGATATTCTAAATTTATAAATATCAATTTATAAATCTTTTATATGGATCAATTTATATTATTCTTTTAAAACATCTTTAAACTCCTTTATAATTCATCATTTTGATTTATAAAATAATCAAATTTCATAAATCCTATTTTTAAACTTTTTATAATAAATTCAGAAATCCCAGTTTAAACTATTTTATAAAATCATTAATCTCATATTTTCAAAAATCAACTTTTAACTGTATTTCTCAAAAATCATAATTTTTATAACATTAAAATTATAACGTTTATTTATTTAAGATGAATCAATTTCAAAAATATTTTATAAACGTATACTTTCAAAAATCACTTTAGAAATCAAAATCGTTGTTTTTAAACTTCAAAAATTGGATCCGATGATGCAACACATCAATAGTCAATCCCGACTTTCAAACATCATATATCATCCATGATAAACAATCAAATATCACAATATATGAAATCAAATAAATATTTGTGAGGAATCCAGTTGGATCCCTCCAACCTGTTTCCCTGCATCCACAGACATTAGCACAATACCATTCCACTTCGAGGTGGAATATCGCGGTATATGGGATTTTATAAAATATATATCCGCTTACTAACGGCGCAATAGGGTCTCATCCACTATACAATGCGGGAAATCAATCAACTGCAATATATACATATGCCAATATATATATTGCTATATACTAATATAATACCAATTCTACTTCAAGGTGGAATATCGCGGTATATGTGTGTAATAAATAACCTCCGCTTACTAACGGCGTATAGGGTCTATTCACATCCAATATATATATATATATATATATATATATATATAACAATCATCATTCAAGCATTTAATCAACACAACTAAACAATTTTAAATCTAACTATTTAAAATTTAAATAAATCCTTTTGAGTGAGAAGTTCTCACCTTAGCTTTTATTTTGCCATCCATTTCCCATCTTGACTCGATTTTCTTGATTTATACCTTGTATAAATATTTACACAATTTATTAATATTCGAACAGATCGAATAATAAATTTTCATTTTTGATTGTTTTAATTATTCAATAGTTTTATTTAAACCAATTTTATCTTCAAAAATTTATTTTAACTAATTTTCCTTTTAAAATAATTCTAACTAGAAATTTCCAATTGAACTAAATTTCCTTTTTATTAATTTAAATCAACTAATTATTTTACTTTAAATTAATATCTTTAAATCAATTTCTTTTAATAAATTTATTTAACTAAAAATTTAAATTTTAAACTAATTTTATTTAATTTATTTACTCAACCATTAATATTTGAAAAAATCGAATAACCAATTTTCGTTTGGCGACTTTGATTATACAACAATTTTATTTTAACCCAGTTTCCTTTAATAAATTTATTTAACTAATTATGTAATATTTTTTTAAAAAATGATATTCCGTTTTTTTAAAAAAAAATATTTTTACAGGCTAACATAATTAAATATGCTTATTAAACAAATTCTCACTATATGTGCATTTATATATATATATAAAAAACAGTATTATAAAATTTTCCCTTTTTTTTATATATATATAATTCTTCCTATTTTCTATCAGTTTAAATTCTACAACCCTAAATTAGTTTTAATCGCTAACTTAAAACAATAATTTCCTCACTGTAAATATTATATACATATATATTTATAAATCCTTATAGTTTTTAAAATCTTATATATTTATTAAATTTATTCCTAATTTTAAATAAATTAACAAACTGTTTCATTTTTTTTATTCAATAACAATTTATATTTTTTTTTCTTTACTGTCCTTAATAAAAATTTTAAAAACAAAACAAAATTTTCAAAACTACTTTACTGTTATTTAAAATCCCAGTTTATATATTTGAATTTAAATTAAATTAAATTATAAAAGCAAAATAAAATTTATACCTCACTGCAAAATCACCTTACTGCTCCCAGTCGCCAAACCCACTTGCGAAACCCGCCTCCATCGATTTGCGCGCGCATTCCATCTTGCAGCGCGAGCTGCTCGACATCGCCACCTACTGCGCACCCTCCCTACGCGCGCGCCATTGATTTCATGCTCGATTTTCTCCCCAAGCTTCACGAGTTTCGACTTCCACAGCCACCACTTCGTCTTGCGCCGCCGCCTCGAGCTTCCCCAAATCACAGAGCAGTCCCCACCTTCACGAATGCCACGACCTACGCGCGACTCCCACGGCGCCGCGATCGACCGCAACCCCCTCCATGTTGCACGCGCGTCCCTCTCCCTTCTAGCCTCGCGACACCCATGCGAGTTAACTCGTTCGCGATTTTTTTTTATTTGTACGAATGAACGAATCGTTCGATTTGGGAAAGAAGGGTCTCAGAGGAGAGGGGCTTGGCTGTTGATTTCTGGGCTTCGGCCATTAAAGTTTGATTTTTTTTTTTTTTTTTTTTTTTTTGTAATTGAAGAGGAAGACTTCGGTATTTAAAAATTTGGGGAAGCATGGTTTTCACGATTTTACAGAGAGAACGTGTTTTGCCTCCGTGATCATCTGCGTGATACTAGGCATATTATTAGGGAAGAACGTGTACATGTTGACTAATTAATAAATTTAAATTTAAATTTAATTTGAACTCGATTTAATTGCAACGCGTTTACTCACCGAGTGCTCACATATCAACTCAGAAAAATACGAAATTTGAAATCCGGTAATAATTCAATATTACGGACCCAATGGAACTGGTTTCGTCGAATTCCGAGACTGTGCCTCGGACGGCTATTTTTAAATATCGATTCAAACGATTTAATTTCAAAACTGAACAATTCACTTTCAATTCAATTCTGAAGCTTCTATTATCTTCAGTATTTTCAATATGAATTTTACAAGCCTTTGAAATATTTTTAATTGGCTTAAAATTGAAGATTCAAATTTTTATTCAACTCTCAATAGATTAAATTCTATAATTTAATCGCCAAATTCATTCTGATGATTTGAAATTCACGTCAAACCATCATTCAAATATTTAAAATTAATTAAATATTCTCAAATTAAATTATTTAAAATTCTGGGTCGTTACAGGTTTATCATTTCAACCCATAATGATTTTCTCTTATTCTACAAGATCGATAGGGTATTTATCATTTCAACCCATAGGGAATTCTATACTAACAGGGGACTCGCAGAGTGAGAATATATATGATAATAATATAAAAATCAGCAATAGGAATATACTATCAGTGATCAATTAAATAAATATAAAAAAGGATATGGTGCCATATATCATAGGTGAACAATTACAGATAATAGCATACCATATATAACAAATAACTAATTAATAGTTCAATTTAGCAGCATATTTCGAATGTCGTTTCAAACTAAATCAAATTTAATAAATATAAGAATGTCAATTTTGAGTAATTTCTCACCTTCCGAGGCTTGAAAAAATAGACAATGAAATGAGTTACGAATCCAAGCAGGGATTCCAAAGCAAATCAAGATTGGCATGAGTTTGTAACGAACAAAGCTGATAGATAGGAATCGATGAGAGAAAAAAAGAAAAAAATCAATCAGTTTGATAGAAACAGAATATATATATTATTATTTCCTTGAAATCAATATTTTAATTTAAGGCAAATATTAAAATAAATAAATAAATATATATAATTAAAAATCATTGTTTTAAATTAAAACTCGTATATTAAAATCAAACATATATACATAATATATGTTGAAATAATTACTTATATATAAACTTATTTAAATGCAAAATACTTATATATATATGTATATTCATTTCAAAATATCAACCTAACATATCATATATATATATATATATATATATATATATATATATATATCAAAATACTAACATAACCTATATACACATATCTACTTTAAACACATACAATACCCAATGGAAATCATATATCCAAAATAAACTTCCAGTGTGTGTGTGTGTGTGTGTGTGTGTGTGTGTATATTAAAACAATTTCTTTTCTTTGAATCAAAATCGATACTTTCTTTAAAATCAAATTTCAAAACAACCATTACAACCCCAGATTTTCAGTAAGCTTATACTACATAAAATAAACACTTTTATACTTACAAATAAAATAGCATATTATTACCCATAAAATTAACATAAAGTGTTTATATGAACTATCATATATATATATACACACACACACAAACACATACATACTAATAACATATGCATAAAATATACTAATATATCTATAATATAATAGACAAACTTATACAATTTTTATATATAACAGAACATATTATAAAGTAACAGGTTATAAAACTTAGATATACTAACATATTATATACTTTATATAAACTAGCAGATTATGCCGACTAACACATTATAATTCACTACATATGTAAACTAACATATTATTGTATATAATACTAATACATAAATAAACATCTTATCATTATAATCTATGTAACTTATATGAACTCGACATAATCATTTATACTTATATAAACTTATATTATAAATAACAGATCATTGTATAAAGTTAATACTTTATATAAAATAAGTGTATAAATACATGTGTAATTGTAGAAAGATATAAAATAGCAGAGAAAAGAGAGTTCTGCACGACACAAGCAACAGAGCTTCACTTTCACCTGGTTGATTAGTGTTTGGCAAGGCAAAAAGGCACATAATATATAGATGAAGATATAATTGTAATAGCAACGGTCCCCTCTGATACAACTAATAATTGAACAATTTATTTCTCGATTGGACAACACATTTCAGATTTGAAAAGAAAAGGAAAGTTAACGGTCACTATTTATGGTACCGTTACTCGAACTGTTCAATCATTTCGTCGCACCTCAGACCTAAAAATACAGAACTAAATATACTATGGAAATCAGCACGACGAGACGATCAAAACGGTCATAGATATCAATGTTATGACCATCCTATCAAAAGTCGATATTCGGTACCGAAAATGCTGCTAAAATGCCCAAAATACGATAAACAGAGCAATAACAGTCCAAATTTGACGAAACGAAATATGACATCTCACTTAGAAGATGATTTACAAATTTGTTATACAAAAATATTCAGGTCTGAGAAATATTTTATTATCATCAAATATTAACTGATTTAAATTGAAATAAAACTACACAAGAAAATAAAATTCCATATTATCTGATGAAAATTTTCCATTTTCTATGTTCAAATAAACGTATTCCAAATATCATATTTTTATTTCCAAATTCAATAATTAAAAATTTCATAAAATTTTAGTTAATTACGTTATTAAAACCATAAAAATTTATAGGTCGTTACTTTATTATTGTAGGATTGTGCAGTATACCCTAGAATGAGGGTGATTAGGGTATTTAAAAGTTTCGTAGTTAAATAAATAAATTAAAGTGTAGAACCTTAAATGCGTGAAGTAATAAACACACACATATATATATATATATATCCAGCTTCGGCCAAAAACCCGTAACTGCCTACAACTGACTCTAATATTACTATTAGAATTATATAATCGACCGCTTCCAAACCCGTAAACTTGAGATCCTTCACTAAATGACTATTATAATCCTAAGCATGGCACCTCTGTCCCGACTTTATCCTCATGTCAAGAATCTTCAAACTGCAAATCTTGTAGCTCAATCCTAGAATAAAATTTCAGAGTTCAATATTTAAAAGCTTAACTATATAACAAAATAAACATATGTCCCCGATACAAATATTCTAATGCAAATTATAAATTATGAGAGGTCGATATGAATGTGTCTTTTTCCATGCTGTGCTTCCTTATTTTGATTGATAAATTTTTCTTATTTTCTACTCCCAAAAAATTGTATTTTTAAAAGAAAACAATAAATCTTTCTTTTTCTGTAATAATCAATCAATAGCTTCTCTTTTCTCTCTTATGATTTGGAATAAGTTTAGAGACCAAACAACATCGGGTCACTTTCAATATCAGATAATGTTAGTAGATTTGTGTAACAACCTACCTTGAAAGAGGCCTAATTTTTAGTCAGAAAAGACACATCAAACCTTGTATTCGTTCCAAAGCTGGCCGTTGGTTGGTAAAATTGATACAAAGAACAATACACAAAGCCATATACTAAATGTTCAGAATCTCGCAGCGGAAGTATAAAATATAATATCAGAAACAATACCCTTTTTATAAAAAATTCAAGTATGAGAAAAATACTACATAATACCACATAACAACGCCAAATATCCATAGTGCAATATCTCAAAACATATTATCATGCCTAAATGAGTACATTAGAAATAAAAAAAACATAAGTAGATAAATAAATAACCGCTAAAAGTCTTTTTCTCCATCACCATTTCTAAAATCTGCATTGTCTTTTCTAACCTGTGTTGTAATGAGGAGTGAGTTGAAACAATAATATCCGATGAATAAAAAGCTTGAGCCTTTCTATCATAGTACTTGGGCAGTATAATTTAAATAAGAATATGTCTTACACATCATAACTATATTATATATAACTTTCTCCAACTGTAAACCTTAAGGCTTTTCCAGTCTTATTCTATAACCTATATCATTTCCAATCCAACTCAATAATTCATCTTCAACAATAGGCCAAAGGCCATTCTCAGTCTCATGCATCTACCATCAATAATGTCCTAACAATGTATGGACAGTACCCATGCCACTTAATACCTTTTCAATGGAAACTCGACAGACTCCGACCATTTAATACCTACATTTAGGCAGGTCCCCATCATTTAATACTTATCTCAAGGTGAAATCCTCTATGATACTATCTAGTTGACATCACATGAAATCTCACCTGGCCACTTAATAATTCTTTATGGGAGAGGCAGACCCTATAATAGCAACTTAATACCTCAAACCCAAAGTGGACCCTTCTCGAGATATCTATAATCATGCCAAATAGTTAACCCTGACCATTTAATACTTCCTAAATAGGGAGGAGGCGGACCCCCAATCAACCACTTACTACCCTGACCCCGAAGCAAGTCCTACGTTTTATGACACGTAGCCCAAATCGTGACGTCTCACTTTAGTTTGACTATTCGTAGGTACTGAAAGCCAGATTAGCTGGCCGGGTTAACCCTATAGAATTTGGGACTAACTTTGCGTTTTATATGGGTACTTATTTTAGTTGATGTTTTATACCAGCCTTAGAGTCACACTATTGGTAGCCAGATTAGCTGGGCAGACTTCTATGTGCTTTTGACTTACCTCGCATCCCTATAACTCAGTGATAATTTCCACTCACCAAACATACTACCATACACCTCCTCGCATTCCTTATTAAGGCCTTATAAGGAAAATCCTTACTTTGCCTTAACTACCAATTCGTTTCCTAAGGGAGATTTTAAACTTAATTAATAACTTGTTTACTATGTAATTAATATGATACTTATATGTTATATGTGTGTGTGTGTATGTGCGCAATTAAGCGCCTAAATATTTCTAAGTGTGTGAAGATTATACCCTATGTTAATCATTTAAATGTTAAAACTTCCAATTTATACAAGTCCAATTCCATATCAACAAACATATAATATATCCAACATTCTCAATCCAACAACAGACTTGTATAAAAATAAAATCCATACAAACTTATTTTATACTATAATGGTAGAATCAACATTAATAAAATTACAATCCAAATCTTTTACGCTCTATTAAACTACTATATATAAAAATGAAAAAGGAAATTTTCATTTAAGTTATGGAAATAGGCAGTGCAAACTACGAATAAAGAGAATCTATAACTTACACACTATTTCCTAACATATTTCTTTTCAAAACCTTTAATCGGAACCAAAAGGAAAAGTAAGAGGTGGAGTACAATGTCAAACATTAAAATTGCAATAACTACATGGTTCCTCTATTTTAATATACAATAATTGAGATTCTAAAACAAGAATTGACATTTCGCTTGGAGAATTTTGGGGTTATAGTTTGATGTTTTCGTAAAAAAAGTTCCCCAAGACATTTATCACATCCGAGTTATACTATACAATTATTAAAATAAGAAAAACTAAAATTTTCACTCACAAATGGTTCTTAGCTCTTCCTTTTGGGTTTTTTAACATCCGCTTTAAATCTCTCCCTTTATAAATATTCAGTAAGGGGATTGTATATGAATTAGATTTAGAATTTCGAGGATTGGAGAGAATAAAATTAGAAATTGAATATTAAACACCTAAAATCCTTACCTGGAATCCTAGTGAATTTCTGAATCTTGAAGGGGAGAGAGAGCGATAGAGTTCCGCTTAGTTCCCAAATAATGTATGAATAAAGTGAGGGGACTAGGCTCTTATTAATAGTGTTTAGAAAGCACCAAAACCATCAGATTTATGTCAGTGTAAAATAATATAATTCGGGCCATTCCTGGTCTTCCTTAACTTTACCCGCCACAACAACATCGACCGGCCCAAGGTAGGTGGTGACAGGATGTGTTATTTTGGAAATGTATTTTTATTTGTCATTGATATTTTATTTAATTCCTTAATTATTATTTAACATTAACTTTCTTTTTAACATTTACTTAACCACTAAGTCTAGTTAATATTAATTGAATTTAAAACTTTGGCATTAATTATTTTTTTGAATTTAAATTCCATTTGATCTAATTAGAATCCGAAAGCTTCTACTTTAATGTAATGCAGAACTCCCAATAGCAGGAATTACACTCGATCATCTTTCTCGATCGGGAAACGAGATGAGACCCCTCCCGCGAATCGCTTTGCTTCTTCTACCAGAAATTCCATGCGTAATCTCAGCATTCAATGTGTATTCCTGAATAATCTCATTTTTCAATTATTCCGATAATTTCTCAAAGAAGTTCTCAAGGAATTGTGAGGTCTCAATAATTTTTTCGTTTGAGCCTTGATTTTAAAACTTTATATATGAAAATTGATCTTAAAATTGCCATGAACACAATGCCACAACTTAAGTGGTAAAATTCTGAAATTTACAAAAATTTCATTTTGTCTTATCTTAGTTAATTAATTAATTAATTTCTTATTAAATTTGCGGAGTGCAATTTGGAGCACCACCACATATTGCTATTGCCTTCTGCCTGCTCGAGTTGTTAAAGCCACATCTAATAGGAATTCTTCGATGATTTCTGTCATTTTCCAAGATCTTTCCTTGAGATAAACTACTATATGCCTTGTGTTGACAATGCGGACATATACCAAATTCTTGAGCTTAAGCAAAGCCGACCCACCTCTTTGAGTTGCCCCTGTTGAAACTAGGCCAGTCTACAAATCGTGAAATGGATTGATTTGAATTTTTTCCGCTAATTGGATCTTAATGGGCATATGAAGTCTAATATGTACACTAGATCCAATCTAGTTATAGATAAGATCATATTTTATTTAAATTCTTAATTTTATTGATTAATATATATTAATCAAATTAGCATTTATAAGATTTAAGTATATCAATATATACTCGCATGCATATACGACGTGTGGTGTGCAATATAGCAAAGTGTACATAGTTAATGTATATATATGTAGATGTTGGGATTTACATTTACTATACATTTATTGTTTATCTCAAAGCATTGTTTAAAATGTATTTATAAAAGTATATACAAATTCAAAATTAATAATGTATGTTAAATTAAATAAAATACTAAAATATCTAATTTGATTTTCACTAAGCCAAAGTGATTTAAATTCAATTTTTCTCTTAAGAATATCTAACTAAGAATTACACTATAAGGAATATGGTCATTTTCGATGGCTCTAAGTTATCGGCAGTCGTTAGAAGCCGTTGAAAACGCCGTCGGTATATGGAACACACATTTTATCATTTTCAACAGAAATGATAACAGCTTTACGGCGGTCTCCGATTGCTTTTTCGACGGCAGTTCCGACTTTTTTCCGTCGATGCTGATGTCCACGTGGCTTGAAAATCGTAGGATTCGATCGAAATATTTTGACTAATAAGCTGTTGGAAACCGTTGGTAGCCGTCGAAAATCTAGGTAAATTTAATTTACAACAGCCCAACAGCACATCAATATCAATATATATAACAACACATTAAAATCAATATATATATATATATATATATATCAGATATATAAGCTAAAATCAATATCTATAATAATATAAAACTCAAATACTACCATCTCGAACATTACTGTCTCAAACTCAAACATTCCAATCAATACAAACCAAACCATCCATCATCACCCAACTACAATATCTAAATCCAACATCAATGCACAACATATACATCCAACATCAGACACCACAAATTAATATCAAGCACCAAATTTTCACAAATAAACCACAATATCTCTCATTGTATATATACATACATCTTAAAAACAAAGGCTGTTAAATATACCACACGACTCGTCATCAGCTTCGGAACCACTAGACGATGGGAATGCTCCATGATGCTCTATATATTAGACCAAATGCTGATTCAGTTGCTCCATTTGCGCTGCTCGGATGCGGTCCTGCTCCTGTAGCTGTGCAATCTACTGTCGAAGCTCACTAATCTAAGCATTGTCCTAAGCCTTTTAATAGGCCTTTTGTGAGGCCCAAACCTACAGAATAAATAGAAATATGTTTATCTTATTGCGTAGATTTTATAAAAATTAAGCAATTTTTAAAACTTAGTTAATTTTTAAAAATTACCGATTGATTGCTGTAGCCATAGTGCCTATTTATTTATGTCGGGTCCATAATGGAGTCAAAGATAATGTCCTCCTCATCAGTGGTCAACTGCTCCTGTCCCTAATGCTCAAGAATCTACGCACGTGCTTGCATGATTCTTTTCTACAATGCAAAAATGAATACAAGTAAATATTACATGACACTATTGTAATATTTTATAACTAATTAGTTAAAATGATCATTATTAATAACTTATAACTTAAAATATAATTACATGTATGACGTATACTTTATCATCCTCATGCAAGGCATACTTAATCGATCTCTCATCGTTGATCTGTCTGCATGATTATGCGAAAATACGTCCATGTACGAGACAGGAGCCCCACACACTCTTTTTTGCAATAATTGGTGTATATTATTGTTGTTCATACAAATTTATTCAAAAAATGTAATAATTATTTGTAATTGCAATTAATAAATTTACAAGGTCCTCGAGATGATGTTGAAATGATTTCGAGCCACCACAATGTTTGACTGGATTTTTCTTCATGTTTGCCGAGTTCCTGTCTAACTTCGCCTGTAAATTAAAAATTAAGATTATATGTTATAGGTATAAATTATATATTCTCTACCGATCAAATTAAGTTGACAACTGATAGACTTACCATGAATTCATCGCTACCCCATGATGCGACCCAAGCATCCCATACACTGGCACCTATCTAATTTAGCTTCTTTTCGGATTTTCTGATTGTAGATCGTATCCTGGTAATTCTTTGCAACTTTAGAATTCTAGTGGCGCTGGCAAAGAGCAACATCCTCCTCTTGTAAGTCTATCGCATCCTATATATATGTTGAAAAAAATATAGGTTATACATTTATACTTAGTCAGCAATTGTAAAGTGATTATATATAATGATATATAATCCAAGATGTCCTGCCAGATGCCCTTACGGACATGCTTTGGGATTCGACTCCATTTCGGCCAGCATGCAGTCGTACGGCTCATTGTGCCTGCTTAGATATGCTGAGCATTATATTTGAAGGCTCAAGCTCAAAACCAATACATTAAATACGATACAGACAAACCATGGCTAATATATCATACAAAATATTTCTAATGCTGAAGTAAATTTAATACTTATGAGCCATCTGCTTTCGGCAGCAACCTAACTACCATACGTGGCGCCTCCTGTGATGGGCTGCTGCCATCACCTCCCTTGTGAATGGTCCCTCTCTGAGACGAAGAGGAGGAGCCGGACTACGAAGAAATCCGCCATCTGAAGAAAGACATCAGTAATATCTATCATATACATATTACTTTATTATGGCAGAACATATTATTCAATTATATATAAACATATCAAGATTTCACATCAATAATCGCATATAGCATACAAAAAAGTGTAACATCGATACTCCCATAAATTACCTTTTTTCAACATATATACTATTAAATCAATCCTCGTTGTTTTCTAATTCAGATGCGTAATCTATATTGTTTTCCTCTATGGTCTCAAATGCTTCTACTAATACGTTTGATTCATCATCTAGAGGTCCAAAATCGGTTTGATCATCTGTTGTAATTTTTCCATTTCCTCGATATCCGCTTGGTACACTTGTTCGTTTAGAATATTCTTTCCATCAAAAGTAAATCTTGCCTTTGTTTTAAAAACTACCGACCAATTTGCTTCATCTCTTTCTAAAGATGGATAAGGAGCACAATAAACTTGTAGGGCTTGTTTTGCTAGTATAAACGGATCATACTTATGATAACGTTATGTATGCTTTATTTCAATAATTTTTTTGGGTGCACGTTGATTCCAAAACCTGGAACATTACTGAACCAGTTGCATCTAAACAAATAAACTTCTTCCGTTGGTTTGGTGAAATATGTTAATTAGAAAACCTGAGTTAACACACCGTAAAAATCATTTATGTGATCATTTGGATCATTACTACCTTTAACATATACATCGGTATCGTTAGTTAATTTTTCAACTCCATATTCTTTGGTGTTGAATTTGTATCCATTGATAAAGAATATTGGATTTGTCTTGACTTTTCTATTTAGTCCCATCGCAAGAAGTTTCAACCCTTCATCGACCACACACTTTATCGGATCATATACATGGTTTGAAAACCAAGTAGCAAATTATTTGCTAATATCACGCTTGGATGCTATGATTCATAAATTGTAACGACCCAGAATTTTTGATAACTTGAATTTGAATATTTAATTTATTTTTTATATTAATAAGTGGAATTTTTAAGTCGAATAATTTATTTTTCGAATATTGGATTTAATTGGACAATTAAATCGATTATTTAATAGTGAAATTCCAAAAATAATTAAATATTGGGTTAAATGTGATTGAAAATGATTTGGAAAATTTTGTTATATCATATTAAAGTTATAGAAATATTTTAGAACTTGTAAAACTGAATTTGGAGTTAATTTGTAAAAATTGAATATTTTAATATTTAATTATCGACTGAAAAATAGCCAATTTTTGAATAGTCTCGGAATTGAACGAAACGAGTTCCATTGGATCCGTAATAGTTAGTTATTATCGGATTTCAAATTTCGTAGCAAACGGAGTTGTCGTTTGACCGTGGCAGCTCGAAACGCATCGATATCGTTTTAATTTTAATTCGGCGAGTTAAAATAGCCATTTTTCAAACGGTCTCGGATTTCGACGAAACCAGTTTCATCGGATCCGTAATGTGATATTATTGTAAGATTTCAAATTTCAAGTCAATCGGATTTATCGTTTGTCCGGTACAAGCCAAAACGCCTAGAAATCGCTTAAATCGGTTTAAATTTAAATCGACTGTTTATTGCCGTATCTCACACATACGATGGAATTAGCTTCCGAAACCTATTCCATTGTGTCCGGAATGTGGAAAAACCTTAGGATTGCCTGGCGGCACGCGTCGTTTGGAGTTCGTTTGCAAAAGTGTCAATTTGGGATTTTTATTATTTAAATAATAATTGTATGTGGTTATAAATGCAAATTTTCACCAAAACCCTAGCTCATTATGTTTATGGCCGGCCCTAATTATTCAAAGGCCAGAAAATGTCGCCCCTTCCACCTCAAATCCACACAGATCCGTCGAGTTTTAGAAGAAACTTCCAACTGGAAAGTCGTAGAGGGCAGAGAGGGCTTCGATCTCAACGGTCGAGATCGAAATTGGAGCAACGGGGTGAGGGAGAGGGACCCGCGTTCTTGGGCTGTTGCGCACGGTTTTCGAGGCAGTAATGGTGGCCGAGTTCAACATCCTTGCAGGCGTGGGTAGCTCTTGTCGAGAGCTTCGATTTGGCACATCCTGATCGCTTTCTAGCGGAGTGTGGTGATGGCGAAGTGGAACCCTAGTTCATAGAGATTGGGTTCTCTTCTACTGGAGTATGCGTGAAACGAAGAAGGAACGGGGGGGAAGGATCTGCGTGCGCAGGGAAGATGAGTAAGGGAGTGGGGGCCACATGCGTTTGAGGGTGAGATGTTGTTTCTTTTATTTTTTTTGTTGTTTTGTTTAAATTCAAAATTCAAATCATGCAACTTTAAACTGCGATAACTTTTGCATGCGAGGTCGGATTCGGACGAGGTTTTTTGCGTTGGAATCGTATCGTCGTGCTCTTCGCAATGCAACTGGTTTGGAGTCAATTGGAGCTCGTTTGAATTTCGGGTAAAATTAAACGTTCGTTTAATTTTATTCGAAACGAACGCCGAAACCGGAAATAAAATCAAGGTGAGAACTCCTCACTCAATCGAAAGGTTTTGTTTAAAATTTTGAATAGTTAATATTGATTGTTGATTGCTGATTGATTGTGTTAGTAGATATAGTAGGATATATACTATATATAGCGATATATATATATTGGCATATGTATATATCGGATTTGATTTCCCGCCTCGTATAGCGGATGAGACCCTATTGCGCCGCCTATTAAGCGGAATATTTATAAAATCCCATATACCGCGATATTCCACCTTGAAGTGGAATTGGTATTGTGCTAACGTCTGTGGGTGCAGGGAAACAGGTTGGAGGGATCCAACTGGATTCCTCACATATTTATTTGTTTATAAATCTTATGTTGATTGTTGATAATCATATTGATATATGACACTTATTCCCGTGATTGACCATCTGATGTTGTTGCATCATCGGATTCTAATTTTTAAATTAAAAATAACGGTTTTGAATTTAAAAGGGGTTTTAAATCGATTTTTCAAAGAATATGGTTTATTAAAAATTTTGAATTGGTTAAATTTTAAAATAAATAGATGGATGAATTTTTATGTTTTAAAAATTTATATTTTTATAAAATATAACTTAAAAGAAATTTTTAACAATAATAGGTTTTTATAAAATAGTTAAATTTGGTTTTTGGGAAGTTATTATTATTAATGGTTTATATAAAGGATTTTATAAATGGATGTTTTTAAATAAAAATTATTGAAGTTATAGAATAAATTTATAAAGTGTTAAGTTGATGTATAACATGAATTCCACTAGGATTTATAGATTAATAAATGTGAAATTTATAAAACGAATGGTTATTGGAAAATTTTAAGTTTATAAGTTATTAACTTATAGAAATGGATTTGGGCATTAAAAAGGGGAATTTTATAGAAATTGTTAATAAATGAAGATTTAATTAGTTGAAATTATTATAAACCATAAAGAAATCTTGTAAGTGATAAGATTTTAAATTGGTGAAGTTCAAAGGAACGATTTGGTAAATAAATAATATTATAAGTATTTAACTTACAATATGGCTTTTGGGTATGAAATTGGGTTATGTAAATTGCATCGGATTAATAAAGGAATTTATAAAATTGGGGTTTATAATAGAAATGGAATTTATAAACTATGTTTATAAATTTGAAATTCATCGAATTTGATAAATTGAAATATGGGAATTTGTAAGTGGGCTATATTCACTATTTTGAATATTGAATAGATTATTAAATAAAATGGGTCTGTTTTTGGGAAAGGAATGTTTTAAATGGAATTTAAACCGAATTAAAGGTGTTTTGTATAGTATTGGATTTATATATACCTATTTTTAATTTCAAATCCATATACTAGTGTTTTTGGGTTATCGTAACGATGTTTTACGCAACATCCGTTTTGACCCAAATAAATGTGAATAAAAGAATGTTTTCTTAAAGAGAATGGAATAAAATACTTAACGGTAACTTAAGTATGTTGAATATTTTCAAAATTGTTGAAAATAAATTGAATTGTGAATTACTTATTTTTAAATAAGTTTAGAAATGATTTTTCAATATGGAATGGAACGTTTTTGTGAATTCACCTTTTAAAGGTAAATTGTAAGCGAATATTTTGAAATCGAATATGAATGGGTATTTGGAATTTAATTCACGTTGGAATTTATAATAGGAAGGGAAATTGGTTTAAAAATAAATGTTGATTTATTTTTAAAGATGGAAATATAATTCACAAATTTGGAGCGTAAAATTTAAAAATAAATCGGTAAGGATTTATATGTGATTTGAAATTTGTTTTCAAATGGTTAAGGTGTGTGATTTGAAATTTGGTTTCAAATGGTTAAGGTGTGTGATTTGAAATTTGTTTTCAAATGGTTAAGGTGTGTGATTTGAAATTTGTTTTCAAATGGTTAAGGTGTGTGATTTGAAATTTGGTTTCAAATGGTTAAGGTGTGTGATTTGAAATTTGTTTTCAAATGGTTAAGGTGTGTGATTTGAAATTTGTTTTCAAATGGTTGAGTTGTGTAATTTGAAATTTGTTTTCAAATGGTTAAGGTGTTTAATTTGAAATGAGTTTTCAAATGGGTAAAGTGTGGAAAATTTTATTGTGAAGGTGTTTTGGTAAAGCAAATAAATTGGGAAATTATTTGGAAATTGTGTATATATATCTTGTAAAGATATTTTGGGATTTAATAATTTTGGAAAAAATTATTTGGAATCTGATGATGTGGCGCATCTTTATTGATAGTTAAATAACCGACTATCAATATTTACCCTTGGATGGTATTGATTGTGTTTGTTTGGAATTGAATGCACACTTATTTTTAAAATAAGCGCTCGCTATTCGGTTTAGCCGGGAGAGGACCTTTGTGTCATGTATCCCATTCCGAATATGCGATACGTCGTTTGGATTGCATTTGAAGACCGGTGTTGAAGACCGGGTAGTTGTGAAAACGATAGGATGACCTATCGATTGTCTCCGCATCGTTAGCTACGATATGGAGATTTCCTTTGTGATGGGAAATTTTATCGGGATTGTGAATACCCGGATTGCAAGGGCTTCTTTGAAAGTGCCTTCGGTTCTGTTCGAACCCGGAACAGACTTGTATGGTTACATGTCTGACATTACATTTTGAGACATAGAGCAGATTTCTTTCAAATACATTTCTGTTGGTGGCGGAGAATTTATTCTCTTAGCTTAACACCCTTCTCTGAGACGTACGAGCTCAGAGGTTATGTAGTTGAAGGTTATCAACGATATTTCCCAATCTGGTAATGTGGCATGCTGAGTGCTGCTGTGTGATGATCATTGGTTGGTCATTTGTGATATGATCATTTGTTTGATCATTTATCTTTGTGATTATTGCTTTGGTCATCTGTGGACCCAAAGCATGGCTTTGTTGCACAAAGCGTAGCTTTGGGGACGAGACTTCGTCAGGACCTCACTCCCCGGAAATGGTCGAAACAGGAATATGCGGCAAGGTTATGAGGGTCGCGCCCTTTAGGGTATGTCATTTCCTTCTGGAAAAGGGTGGTATCATGGTATGGAGCCCAGATATTTACTCATGTGGAAACACTATATCTATTTCTGTGTGGTGTTGTTGGTATCGAGCGCTCGGATAAAGGTCCCAAAGGACCGGGGGATGACATATTCGTGTAGTAGTTACCTAGTTACAGAGGTAACCCGGCCTTGTGTTGGCAGAGATCTAACCGTAACGTTAGTTTCTCGGGACGTCCCGCCAGAGGCGATCCCATGTGGCAGTAGGAAGTTCCTTAGCCTGACCATTTGTTGGAAATCCAATCAAAACAATACGCGCCCTGTACGGTTTTAGTTGTATAACCTGCCATGGAATGTGGCGGTAACCTGCTATTGAACATGGTAGCTATAGTAGGCATACGACGAAATGTCGTATGCTGGCTAGGATTTATATTGTACTTTCGAAATTGTTTTCTACACTATGCACTAGTAATAATATCAAAAATGATTTGATTTTTGCGTAGTAAGCATCTTTGACTATCATAAGGAGAAATCTCCTCCAATTCTGCGTTTGCATTGTGTGTGTGGCGGGAGGCCTTATGGTAGTTTCATTTTTCCAAAAAGCATTTCGAATTTCGAAAGTTAAATTTAAATTATGTTGTTGCTTGTTTAAAGATAAAATGTTTTGAGTTCTCACACCAGTCCCATGACTGACCTGGAGTTTATTGTTCCTTTCCTAAACTCTGGGTGCCCACTATTTTCCACACGGGCAGTCTAGAGTTAGGTTATCAGGTTATTCTGGATTCGGGAGTTGCTGTGCAGATCTGGAGGCGAGCCAGATAGCGTAGTCTATTATCTATTGTATATAGTATTTCTTTCCGCTGTTGTTGTCGTACACTCTGATTGATGTAATGTGATGTAATGTATAAAATGTATAGTTCTTTTGTTTTAATGAATATTCATTTATCTATTATATGTGGTTCCGCTGCGACTGTGAGATTCTGTTATTGTTTCTCGTTCTGTTACTTGTTTTTCTGTTTTCTCTTCTCTTTCTTTTCTTTCTTCTTCTACCTCTTTCTTCTTCTAAAACCCTAACGGTTCGATTTTTCGGCAACGAAAAATCGCGATCGTTACATTTGGTATCAGAGCCTATGGTTAAGCGACAACCTGCTCTGTTGGGTGTTACTCATTAGAGATAGAGTCAGCAGTACTCTAGAATGAGTGTGAGTGTAATAATAGATATGAGTGCGTATTTGTTAGTGAATATAAAATTGTTTTATATTGTGATGATTGGTTTGTTGAGTGGTATATGAACCTTCGTCGGCGCAGCCTCGAAAACTGAATCGAAGGGGTTCCTAAACACTTGAATAGAACAATTCGACACAATATTGTTTTAAATTGGGTAAATGAAATAATTTTACCTCGATTATATTTTATATATAAAAAGAAAATAATTTTTCAGGAATTATTGAAGTGTGTATATAATTGATTGCTTGGTTGTTGTAAATGATATATATACATAAAATAATTAAAAGTTGTTTGAATAAGCTAATAAAAGCAACTATTGTAAAAGAATAATGGTATAAACCAATGAATCATAAGATGGAATTATAATTAATAATGATTTACAATTGTAAGATAATCATGTATGTATATAAGAAGTAAAATTATATAAGTAAAAGGTTTATAAAAGTGATTTATGAATAGAAAGGAAATTTTTGAAAGAATATTTAGCATTGATTTCACTATTGTCACTGGGAAATAATAAGGGTGATGACTGCAGCATCATCAGTATCATTTTCGAGTTTCTATGTGATGGATTTGCTACAATAATGAATTTAAAAACTGAAGTTTTGTTGTAATAAACAAATTTGAAAATTAAAATTCAACTTGAAGTTGATAAATATAAGTGAAAAAGGTTTTGGACTTATAATAAATGTTGGAAGTTGAATAATAAATTGTATAAGTTATAGAATGGAAAATGTAAGTGAAACCAGTTGTTGAAGTGGTTAAACAATTAAGTTAAGTAAAATGGAATATGAATTTGAATATTGATATGAATTTGACTTAAGTAAAAGTTAAATAGGATTTACTTTGGAATTTAAAATCCGAATTGAATTGATAAGTAAAACTTAAGTTTAATTAACAAATGATGTTTAAATGGAATAACTTAAGTGAAGTTGAATAAAAAAAAAATTGACCTTTATATCAAAGTTAAATAATCAAGTGAATTAAATGATGTAAATAAAGTTGAAATGGAATATAACTTAAGGAATATTGAAAGAATTGATGTTAATATCAAAGTAAATGAATAAAGTGAGTAAATGAAATTGTTAAAGAGGTGAACTTAAGTTATATAAATGAAATTCAATTTTATTTGTAAAAAAAAGAACTAGCAATTGAGTTAAAGTATGAATTGAATGTTAATCAATAGAATATGAATAAGTTGATATGAAATGATGCATGCAAGTGTAAATTCATTGAAGTTAGTTGAATAATTGGATGAAAATCAATTGAATGCTAAACCAATTGGAATTAAAACAGTTGAACCAAATTGAATGTAAGTAAAAATAAATAAATTTGGTTGTATTGGATGTACATTGGTCGTTATTGCTTGTTGGTTGGTTGTATGTAAATTCATTAAGTGTTAATGAAATTGAATTAGTAAAATTTGAAAGCTATGTAATTGAATTCAAATGAAAATTGAAATGCAAAGTTGAATGAAAATGAATATGCAACTTTAATAGTAAACTAAAAGTGGTATAAGAAGCATGTATTGGAAATTTTATAATTGAATTGGCAAAATAGTCTGAATGTTGGAATTGGATACTACTACTAGCAGGATATACAGGTATATAATGGGATTGGGATTTTGATTTTGAAGTAAAAAATTGAATTGCTCGACAAAAAGGTACGTATTTCAATTTTGATATGAGATTTGATGATTTCCTTCTCCAGCCACTTGGCTTTCTCTTTTCTTTTTGATTCTGAGGGGCCGTAGAGCCGTTTTGTAGTCGTACCGATCTAGCCGCGCAAAGGAGACTCTGGCGAAATTTTTTGAAAATTTAGGGAGTTAGAGAAATTTTGAGAAATTTTGAAAGTTTGGGAATTTGAATTTAAATTTAAATTTGAATTGTCAAATAAACAATGTTGTTTGAAACCTATAATTGAAGTTGGAAAGCTAATTGAAATGATAGTAAATCCTTAATAAAAAGATTGTTTTGAAAAGTTAGTAAAACTATTAGTTTTGAAAAAATAATAAACGGATTATGAATTATTCTCCTTAACTTGCAATTTCGAGGACGAAATTCTTTTAAGGGGGGAAGATTGTAACGACCCAGAATTTTTGATAACTTGAATTTGAATATTTAATTTATTTTTTATATTAATAAGTGGAATTTTTAAGTCGAATAATTTATTTTTCGAATATTGGATTTAATTGGACAATTAAATCGATTATTTAATAGTGAAATTCCAAAAATAATTAAATATTGGGTTAAATGTGATTGAAAATGATTTGGAAAATTTTGTTATATCATATTAAAGTTATAGAAATATTTTAGAACTTGTAAAACTGAATTTGGAGTTAATTTGTAAAAATTGAATATTTTAATATTTAATTATCGACTGAAAAATAGCCAATTTTTGAATAGTCTCGGAATTGAACGAAACGAGTTCCATTGGATCCGTAATAGTTAGTTATTATCGGATTTCAAATTTCGTAGCAAACGGAGTTGTCGTTTGACCGTGGCAGCTCGAAACGCATCGATATCGTTTTAATTTTAATTCGGCGAGTTAAAATAGCCATTTTTCAAACGGTCTCGGATTTCGACGAAACCAGTTTCATCGGATCCGTAATGTGATATTATTGTAAGATTTCAAATTTCAAGTCAATCGGATTTATCGTTTGTCCGGTACAAGCCAAAACGCCTAGAAATCGCTTAAATCGGTTTAAATTTAAATCGACTGTTTATTGCCGTATCTCACACATACGATGGAATTAGCTTCCGAAACCTATTCCATTGTGTCCGGAATGTGGAAAAACCTTAGGATTGCCTGGCGGCACGCGTCGTTTGGAGTTCGTTTGCAAAAGTGTCAATTTGGGATTTTTATTATTTAAATAATAATTGTATGTGGTTATAAATGCAAATTTTCACCAAAACCCTAGCTCATTATGTTTATGGCCGGCCCTAATTATTCAAAGGCCAGAAAATGTCGCCCCTTCCACCTCAAATCCACACAGATCCGTCGAGTTTTAGAAGAAACTTCCAACTGGAAAGTCGTAGAGGGCAGAGAGGGCTTCGATCTCAACGGTCGAGATCGAAATTGGAGCAACGGGGTGAGGGAGAGGGACCCGCGTTCTTGGGCTGTTGCGCACGGTTTTCGAGGCAGTAATGGTGGCCGAGTTCAACATCCTTGCAGGCGTGGGTAGCTCTTGTCGAGAGCTTCGATTTGGCACATCCTGATCGCTTTCTAGCGGAGTGTGGTGATGGCGAAGTGGAACCCTAGTTCATAGAGATTGGGTTCTCTTCTACTGGAGTATGCGTGAAACGAAGAAGGAACGGGGGGGAAGGATCTGCGTGCGCAGGGAAGATGAGTAAGGGAGTGGGGGCCACATGCGTTTGAGGGTGAGATGTTGTTTCTTTTATTTTTTTTGTTGTTTTGTTTAAATTCAAAATTCAAATCATGCAACTTTAAACTGCGATAACTTTTGCATGCGAGGTCGGATTCGGACGAGGTTTTTTGCGTTGGAATCGTATCGTCGTGCTCTTCGCAATGCAACTGGTTTGGAGTCAATTGGAGCTCGTTTGAATTTCGGGTAAAATTAAACGTTCGTTTAATTTTATTCGAAACGAACGCCGAAACCGGAAATAAAATCAAGGTGAGAACTCCTCACTCAATCGAAAGGTTTTGTTTAAAATTTTGAATAGTTAATATTGATTGTTGATTGCTGATTGATTGTGTTAGTAGATATAGTAGGATATATACTATATATAGCGATATATATATATTGGCATATGTATATATCGGATTTGATTTCCCGCCTCGTATAGCGGATGAGACCCTATTGCGCCGCCTATTAAGCGGAATATTTATAAAATCCCATATACCGCGATATTCCACCTTGAAGTGGAATTGGTATTGTGCTAACGTCTGTGGGTGCAGGGAAACAGGTTGGAGGGATCCAACTGGATTCCTCACATATTTATTTGTTTATAAATCTTATGTTGATTGTTGATAATCATATTGATATATGACACTTATTCCCGTGATTGACCATCTGATGTTGTTGCATCATCGGATTCTAATTTTTAAATTAAAAATAACGGTTTTGAATTTAAAAGGGGTTTTAAATCGATTTTTCAAAGAATATGGTTTACTAAAAAATTTTGAATTGGTTAAATTTTAAAATAAATAGATGGATGAATTTTTATGTTTTAAAAATTTATATTTTTATAAAATATAACTTAAAAGAAATTTTTAACAATAATAGGTTTTTATAAAATAGTTAAATTTGGTTTTTGGGAAGTTATTATTATTAATGGTTTATATAAAGGATTTTATAAATGGATGTTTTTAAATAAAAATTATTGAAGTTATAGAATAAATTTATAAAGTGTTAAGTTGATGTATAACATGAATTCCACTAGGATTTATAGATTAATAAATGTGAAATTTATAAAACGAATGGTTATTGGAAAATTTTAAGTTTATAAGTTATTAACTTATAGAAATGGATTTGGGCATTAAAAAGGGGAATTTTATAGAAATTGTTAATAAATGAAGATTTCATTAGTTGAAATTATTATAAACCATAAAGAAATCTTGTAAGTGATAAGATTTTAAATTGGTGAAGTTCAAAGGAACGATTTGGTAAATAAATAATATTATAAGTATTTAACTTACAATATGGCTTTTGGGTATGAAATTGGGTTATGTAAATTGCATCGGATTAATAAAGGAATTTATAAAATTGGGGTTTATAATAGAAATGGAATTTATAAACTATGTTTATAAATTTGAAATTCATCGAATTTGATAAATTGAAATATGGGAATTTGTAAGTGGGCTATATTCACTATTTTGAATATTGAATAGATTATTAAATAAAATGGGTCTGTTTTTGGGAAAGGAATGTTTTAAATGGAATTTAAACCGAATTAAAGGTGTTTTGTATAGTATTGGATTTATATATACCTATTTTTAATTTCAAATCCATATACTAGTGTTTTTGGGTTATCGTAACGATGTTTTACGCAACATCCGTTTTGACCCAAATAAATGTGAATAAAAGAATGTTTTCTTAAAGAGAATGGAATAAAATACTTAACGGTAACTTAAGTATGTTGAATATTTTCAAAATTGTTGAAAATAAATTGAATTGTGAATTACTTATTTTTAAATAAGTTTAGAAATGATTTTTCAATATGGAATGGAACGTTTTTGTGAATTCACCTTTTAAAGGTAAATTGTAAGCGAATATTTTGAAATCGAATATGAATGGGTATTTGGAATTTAATTCACGTTGGAATTTATAATAGGAAGGGAAATTGGTTTAAAAATAAATGTTGATTTATTTTTAAAGATGGAAATATAATTCACAAATTTGGAGCGTAAAATTTAAAAATAAATCGGTAAGGATTTATATGTGATTTGAAATTTGTTTTCAAATGGTTAAGGTGTGTGATTTGAAATTTGGTTTCAAATGGTTAAGGTGTGTGATTTGAAATTTGTTTTCAAATGGTTAAGGTGTGTGATTTGAAATTTGTTTTCAAATGGTTAAGGTGTGTGATTTGAAATTTGGTTTCAAATGGTTAAGGTGTGTGATTTGAAATTTGTTTTCAAATGGTTAAGGTGTGTGATTTGAAATTTGTTTTCAAATGGTTGAGTTGTGTAATTTGAAATTTGTTTTCAAATGGTTAAGGTGTTTAATTTGAAATGAGTTTTCAAATGGGTAAAGTGTGGAAAATTTTATTGTGAAGGTGTTTTGGTAAAGCAAATAAATTGGGAAATTATTTGGAAATTGTGTATATATATCTTGTAAAGATATTTTGGGATTTAATAATTTTGGAAAAAATTATTTGGAATCTGATGATGTGGCGCATCTTTATTGATAGTTAAATAACCGACTATCAATATTTACCCTTGGATGGTATTGATTGTGTTTGTTTGGAATTGAATGCACACTTATTTTTAAAATAAGCGCTCGCTATTCGGTTTAGCCGGGAGAGGACCTTTGTGTCATGTATCCCATTCCGAATATGCGATACGTCGTTTGGATTGCATTTGAAGACCGGTGTTGAAGACCGGGTAGTTGTGAAAACGATAGGATGACCTATCGATTGTCTCCGCATCGTTAGCTACGATATGGAGATTTCCTTTGTGATGGGAAATTTTATCGGGATTGTGAATACCCGGATTGCAAGGGCTTCTTTGAAAGTGCCTTCGGTTCTGTTCGAACCCGGAACAGACTTGTATGGTTACATGTCTGACATTACATTTTGAGACATAGAGCAGATTTCTTTCAAATACATTTCTGTTGGTGGCGGAGAATTTATTCTCTTAGCTTAACACCCTTCTCTGAGACGTACGAGCTCAGAGGTTATGTAGTTGAAGGTTATCAGCGATATTTCCCAATCTGGTAATGTGGCATGCTGAGTGCTGCTGTGTGATGATCATTGGTTGGTCATTTGTGATATGATCATTTGTTTGATCATTTATCTTTGTGATTATTGCTTTGGTCATCTGTGGACCCAAAGCATGGCTTTGTTGCACAAAGCGTAGCTTTGGGGACGAGACTTCGTCAGGACCTCACTCCCCGGAAATGGTCGAAACAGGAATATGCGGCAAGGTTATGAGGGTCGCGCCCTTTAGGGTATGTCATTTCCTTCTGGAAAAGGGTGGTATCATGGTATGGAGCCCAGATATTTACTCATGTGGAAACACTATATCTATTTCTGTGTGGTGTTGTTGGTATCGAGCGCTCGGATAAAGGTCCCAAAGGACCGGGGGATGACATATTCGTGTAGTAGTTACCTAGTTACAGAGGTAACCCGGCCTTGTGTTGGCAGAGATCTAACCGTAACGTTAGTTTCTCGGGACGTCCCGCCAGAGGCGATCCCATGTGGCAGTAGGAAGTTCCTTAGCCTGACCATTTGTTGGAAATCCAATCAAAACAATACGCGCCCTGTACGGTTTTAGTTGTATAACCTGCCATGGAATGTGGCGGTAACCTGCTATTGAACATGGTAGCTATAGTAGGCATACGACGAAATGTCGTATGCTGGCTAGGATTTATATTGTACTTTCGAAATTGTTTTCTACACTATGCACTAGTAATAATATCAAAAATGATTTGATTTTTGCGTAGTAAGCATCTTTGACTATCATAAGGAGAAATCTCCTCCAATTCTGCGTTTGCATTGTGTGTGTGGCGGGAGGCCTTATGGTAGTTTCATTTTTCCAAAAAGCATTTCGAATTTCGAAAGTTAAATTTAAATTATGTTGTTGCTTGTTTAAAGATAAAATGTTTTGAGTTCTCACACCAGTCCCATGACTGACCTGGAGTTTATTGTTCCTTTCCTAAACTCTGGGTGCCCACTATTTTCCACACGGGCAGTCTAGAGTTAGGTTATCAGGTTATTCTGGATTCGGGAGTTGCTGTGCAGATCTGGAGGCGAGCCAGATAGCGTAGTCTATTATCTATTGTATATAGTATTTCTTTCCGCTGTTGTTGTCGTACACTCTGATTGATGTAATGTGATGTAATGTATAAAATGTATAGTTCTTTTGTTTTAATGAATATTCATTTATCTATTATATGTGGTTCCGCTGCGACTGTGAGATTCTGTTATTGTTTCTCGTTCTGTTACTTGTTTTTCTGTTTTCTCTTCTCTTTCTTTTCTTTCTTCTTCTACCTCTTTCTTCTTCTAAAACCCTAACGGTTCGATTTTTCGGCAACGAAAAATCGCGATCGTTACATAAATACTGCATATATAGATAATATATTGCATTATAATGAATACACACATGTATTATTTAAGTAAATAATTTTAGAAGTATTATTTAATAATACCTAACAAATGACGTATTTGTATATAGTTAAGAAGAACATATGTGTGGGCTACATGGTAATCTCTGTCGTCTAACCATACTTCCATATATTTTCCAATAGGGCGTCCCTACTGTCTAAAAATAGATAGCACTAATTCAGAAGAATCTTGTTCAATTCCCTCATCATTTTGCTCAGCACTTTCAAAAGATAAGTTCACATGGTCACTGAAATTATAAGAGAAAAAGAATGAAGCTTGTTCTTCGATATATGATTTTCATATCGAACCTTCAACTCGTGTTTTTTGTCTCACTTTTTTCTTTAGATGATTTAAGTACTTGTTAAGAATAATTATAATTAAATTTTATTACATGTAGTTAAATTAAAATTTAACATATTCAATATTAATACCTTTCAAACGGATACATCCATCCATATTGCACAGGACCTCGAAGACGTGCTTCAAAGGAAGATGACCAGGTAAATGCTCCATCACATTAAAGAAAGTCGGAGGAAATATTTTCTCCAATTTGCAGAGTAGTGTAGGAATTTCTTTCACAAGTCTACGTAGACGATCAACTTTTAACGTAGTTGAACAAAGCTCTTTATAATACAAACTAAGTTCTATTACAACCATCCAAAATTTTATGGGCAATAGTTCTTTGAAAGCGATAGGTAACAAATGTTCCATCACTACATCACAATCAGGACTTTTCATCCTACTCAGTTTACCGTTCTTATAGTCGACACATCTACGCAGATCAGAGGAAATCCCATCTAGAAATCTTAATCCTTCCACCCACTTTAACAGTACTTTAACTTAGTTACTGTCTAGCTCATAGCATGCTTTGGGTTTTTTTTGTCATTTGGTTTCATAAGAAGCTCAGGAAGATTGCATATTGCCTCTATATCACGTCTTGATTTCAAATCGTCTTTAGTTTTTCCTTTAACATTCATAACTATGTTATATACATCATCGAACATATTTTTGTTGTTGTGCATCGCGTCGATATTATGACGAATTAGGATATTTTTCCAATAAAGAAACTCCTAAAATATACCTTTTTTGTGACAATTATGAATCGTCGATTTACCTTGAATTTCAATTTGTTTTCCGGTATCATGTATTTTTGGATAATTGACCAAATCGTTGATAGATGCAATTTCTCAAGTCTATTACTTATAATTTTTTTTATCTTTTCTAAAGGGATGATTAATATGGAGAAACACCAACGACAGTCAAACCATGAAATTTTCTTCCCATGTAGTAAAGGAAATGCTCATGTTTTTTCCATGCAATAAGGACAAGCTAGACGACCAGCTATACTCCAACCCGAAAGCATTGCATACGCGGGAAAATCACTTATAGTCCACAACAGTGAAGCAAATATATGAAAATTCTTTTTTTCTTTTCAAAATGTCGTATGTTTCAACACCTTCATACCACAATGTTTTCAACTCTTCAATCAACAGTTGTAAATATAAGTTGATTCCTTGTGTCGGATCATCAGGGCCAGGGATGACAATAATGAGAAACATATACAGAGTTTTCATACACATCCATGGAGGTAAATTGTAAGGTGTAATGGTCGTAGGCCAAGATGAATATTTTGAACCAAATTGAGGGAACGGTAAAAATCCATTGGTACATAAATCAAGTCTAACATTACGACTCTCTGTTGCGAAAGCGAGGTATGTCTAATCAAAATGCTTCCATGATTCTCCATCAGCTGGGTGTGTTAACATATCTTCTTCCCTTGTTCTCACACAGTGATATCTCATATGATGTGCGGTTATAGAAGATGCATATAACCTTTGAAGCCCAGGCGTGAAGTAATGCATATGCTTGTAAGGAACAACCTTTTCGTTCTATTTTCTTGGTTTGTATCTTTCCAGATATCATATTTTACAATTCCTATTCTTTCCAAAAAAACATGCAACCATTTAAACATATCTATTTTTTGATGCAGCAAACCAAAAGCAGACATAAATTTTCTCACTTCATAATATTTTCGCACATTAAATTATCGGGTGGCATATGCCGTTTTGCAGCTGTACTATAGCTGTAAACCTGGCTTCTTTGAAGTTGTATTTTGACTTCATCGTAATGTATTATGCAGTTACTAATAGTTAAGTACCGCTTTTGCGACCTCCTAACAGGGTTTCTTAGCAGCATCCAATAAATCATAAAAAAATTTGCTCCAATACTTAGTTCTTCTTCGACAGTAGCATCGTTACCATCAACTTCAACAGTAGGAAACAATGAACATGTTGCATCTTTAACCATATCTTCTACGATATTTTTCGAAAAAATTTCATTATCCACCTTCTCCTCTGAATGTACGGGGTTAGGTGCTATAAGTTCTCTATGACGATCCCACATCAAATAATTCGGCACAAAACCATATTGGCGCAAATGAACTATTACCATATCCAGTATCAAATACTTCAATAATTTGCACCTACTACACGGACAATGAATTTCTTCAACATTCCTATTATTACTTAAAGAAAATTCAATAAAGACATGTACACCATTTTGAAAATGTTTACATGTTGAGCCTCCAATTTCTCTTCTTTGTTGGTACATCCAGCTTCGATCGATAAAATAATTGACCATTTTTCCTACTTTAAAACATAAAGACGTATTAACCATTTACGTGTTGAAATTTTATTTTTCAATTAAGTCATGCATTTAAATTTCCGCAAATATATAATATTATTCTATTTAATTTAATTTTCAAACAGATTTAAACAATTATTATATGGACATAATCTACAGTTTTTAGGTTATTGTTTTAACTTTGATGGTTGTTTATCCTACTTGCCATTAAAAACATAGTAGTAATTATATTTTACAAATCATTTAATTTTAGATGATTCAAAAAAATTTTGGCAGCACTTCCCGTTTGTTTCTTGTATTGTACATATATGCGTGTACACAGAGAACAAAAAGAAAGTGTTGTCGAAATTTTATGAACCGTTTAAAATGAAATGATTTGCAAAATATAATTACTCTATTGTGTTTGCAACTTGTCCAATATAGGGACAAATCCAACAAATATTGTATCGGATGAATATAAATATTCGTTCTGTGATAAAAACGAACATCCATAGAATGATTATATACAATACTCGTTAGACGGGGCTAAAAACTCTCTAAGGGATTTATAAAAAGTAAAGCGTATTACACAAATATTTTTACAATAATTTATTTACATTCTAAGAAACACATACACTAAATCATCGTTTTCGTCATCTTAAAATCGCATAAACTAAATCCAAAGCATCGACTCTAATTAATCCAAACTATCCCTAATGCGCATATGCACTGATTAATCAACACATATACACTGATTAACATACATATACCCTAAACAAATTTTTTCTCAACATTTAAATGATAAACAATTATAATGGCGACCTAATTAACATTCAATGGGGTATAACAAACAATCAATAGGGTATTATATAGCTATAATAACAAATTAACGTTAATTTAACACATCAAAATTAATTAGAGTCTAGGAATAAAACATGATTGGAGATTGATGAGGGGCCCAGGCTTTTCGAGAGTGGTGAATGATGAAGTTGGAGATGATTGGGGAGGCGTGGGGCTAGCTAACGATGGGAAGGTGGTGGTGGATTAGGGATTTGGTTGATTTTGGAGGAGAAGAGATAATGAAGATGGCTCTCGGCCTGGAGACTATATACACAATATTTTCCGATGGCTTTCGACGACCGTCGATGGCTAATTTACGTCGGTTTTCGACGGCTTTCTATAGCCACTATATTTTATTTGTGTAACGATCCCGAATTTTTATTAATTTTAAATTGATAATTAAATTAATTTTTGAATAAAAAATTGTAAATTGATCAAATTTAGTAAATACATATGTAATTCCTTTGATATGTATTAAATTTCAAACCATTGTCTTTTAAATGATATGTATACATACAAACAAAAATAATAAAAATAAATATATATGTAGAAAAGAAAAAATATATTGTATGTAGTTAGAAATTGAAATATAAAAATATATATATAAAAGATAAATTATAAAATATAAAGTCAACAAACAAAGTGAACACATAAATAAAATTATAACAACATATTGAAATAGAAATTCATTTATATTGTAAAGCAATAAGACAAAGACAAAATAAAATATGAATATTTAAAGTAAACATATGAAGTATATGTATATTTGTATGTGAGTTATGTATGCATGCAAGAAGATAGATGAAAACAAAGTAAATATTTGTATTACAAATAATAAAACATAAAAGCTTACAAAGGAAGATAAACAAATAAACAAACAAAATATACTTACAAAATAAATAAAGTAAAATATAAATACAATGTAAATAAAATAAGAAACAAAAGTATGTAGGCTAGAAACAAATGAAGGTAAGCATCTCGGCCTAAACAAAGTAAAAATAAAGAAAAAGTATATATCCTTAGGCTTGCAAAAGAAGAAAACAAGAGCAGAAGAAAAATATGCAGCGAAAAGACAAGACAAAGAAGATAATGCAAGAAAAAATATATTATATCTAAGTACAAGCAAGATTATATCAGCCGCAATAACAAGATTTTAGCACACAAAGTATATCTCTCAGCCGAAATCTTGTTTGGTTAAAGCAAGCAAAGAAAAATATCCCTGGTAAATTGTACAAAACAAAGATATTGCCCTGTACAAACCATATTATCAACTGTAAACTTCACATTCTATATATCAGTCTTCCCCATTGTTCATTTAAACTGAGTGACTTTTGAAGTAATACCATCTTAAAAACTCAAACAATATTCAACTTAAACAATACAATCAACTTCAAACCAGAGGATCAAATTAAAAGCTTTAGCTTGAAAATGCAAGTCTGTTTCCAAAATTGAAGAAACCTGCTCATTTCTTAATTCAGGTGAGTAACTTATTTTCTTAAAATGTTCAAAGTATAAAACTGTTGCTTATATATAGATATATCTGTGAATAAGTTTGTTTATATACATGTATGGATCCTCTGAGTGAAATTGAGGATTGGAAGTGTTATATAGGCTCACTGTTATGACTCTGAACACCAAAATTTGATTTCGAAAATCATTTCTTCCCAATCTATTTGATATTTGGACTTAGAGTCAAAATAGATATTGTCTATTTAACCCTGAACTGAATTTTAAAAATAAATTCAAATTAAAATAACTTGGTATCACCTATGGAAAGAAATATGTCTGAGCACAACTCAAATTTATCAAAAATTCGAATCTCTTAATTTACAAATTCAAGTATCTCAACTGAATCCCCATACAATAACAAGATTTTTAAACCTAATTTGATGATTTTTTATGGTGTGGTATGAGAGCAGTTTGGGTTCGTTCGATTTTTGCATTTCGAGTCGTCGTGGGCGATCACGATGATGGGAGAGGTCAGGGCTGAGGATGGAGGTGCGGGGGTGATCGAGGGGTCTGGGAAAAATACCCGGAGGTTGAACAAAGCCTTGTGGTGGCGGCGGGTGGCGTTTAAACTCCGGTGACCTAGTTTTGGAGGGTCGAGTACTTTTGATTCGTTCACCCTATTGGATGCATCGAGTTCGACGCGGTTTGGAGGGATGGTGGATGTGTCGTAGGTGAAGCTGCGGCCGGAGTTTAGTGGCGAACGGTGGTGGGAGCGTCAAACAATCGGCGTTGACAGGTTTGGGTTGGAGGTTGGTTTCGTGTTCCAGGTTTCCAATTTCACTCGAATTCGCGTTCGAGTTGAACTGGCCAGAGTTGGGTGGTTGGAAGCGGAGTTGGGGATGACCTTCGACTTTCTCGAACTATCAGTGGCGGCGAACGGAGGCGGCGAACGGAGGCGTACACGTGCACAGTGGGGAAATTTATGGTGAGGCTGTGTTTTTGGGTGGGTTCGAATTTGCATAGGGGGGACTTGAAGCAGATCGTGGTTTTATCGGGGGAAGACTCGCGTTTACTCGAAGTAAACTAGGGGGAGGCTCGAGTAGAATTTTGGGGACAGGTTTCAAAACCTGTTGCTAGTTTAAATTTTCAAACTGTTTGTTTTTTTTAAAGTAGAAATTTTCGAAACCTAATTTTGATATAATTCCAGTTTTAAGTTAATAAAAATTCAAATTGTCTAATGATTTTAAAAGTATTAGTTGAATTTAAATTTAAATTCAAATTATTAAGAAGTATGTTTTGAAAAATAATGATGAGGTATAAAACTTTAATAAATCAATGTTCTTGTGTAGAAATGTTTTCAAGTGTTTAAATTAAATAGATTTAATTAATTAAAATTTGGTAATCGGTTGAGATAAAATGGTTATCTCAAATAGTTTTTGATTTCTAATTGACTTAAAGGATTTAAATTTAAAATTATCTGTTAATGATGATTTTGAGATTTAGTGATTAGTAAAGATAAGAAGTTGCCTTGATTATTAAGATCTAAATTAAAGGATCATTATTGAATTTTAATGACAATTTCTTAAAATAACTAATGAAAGATTGATTATAAATGAGAGCAATTAAGGTAGGATAATTAATGATTTAAAAAAAATTGATTCATCAACTGCTTAAGAGTTAATTAATTTAAGGAAAAAAATTAACTAATTATTGTAATTAATTAAGGTTAAGTAATTAAAGGATTAAGTATAAAAAAGGGGGTAATTAATAAATAATTATAGGTTAATTAATTTAAATGGTTGGAACATTAATCAATAATTAATTAACCAGGATTTGTAATTAAATTCATAAGTAAAGGATCTGATTAAATAAATCAGATAATTAAATTAATCCTACTTATAGATGTTTGAATTGTATTGGATGTTGAATTGTTTGATATCCTAATATGTGATGCTTCATGATGTACCCTGATTTGTGTTGTGATCTATAATGAAATTGATTCTCTGTGATGTAAATTGTTATCTGTGATACATTGGTATATTATCTGTGAATCTGTATATGGAAGATAAGCGTTATAGGTTATACCGCTTATCAATTATTCTTCCGTGTTTGATCTGTGATGATTGAAATGATGTTGCATTATTGTGTTAAACCCCTGGACCACACTTTTACACACATTAATACAGATTTCACGTGGAAATCAGTTAAGTCACAGATGATTTAAATTTAAGGTTTTTGAAATTGAAATTCGATTTCAATAAATTTTTGAAATAGATTTGGGGTTTAATATGAAAAGCTTTGGAAAGAGGTTTTAAAGAGAAAAGTTACTTTAATAACTTGGTAAAGCTTCCAATTTGAATATTTGATTTAAAATTTGAATTCAATATTTGAAACTGAATTCTATGATCTGGGAACTAGGGACTAAAGATGTTATACCAGTTTATATGGGTTAAACTATTTTAAAGGTATTAATTTGGAAATTTGAATTTAAATTCAAAGGCTTTAACTTGTGCAAATATAATTGGATCTTTCTGAAATGAAACTATTTGTTTTCAAATAATAAAAAGCTTTCATATAGGAAGTGAACGTCCAATTTGTGTTAAAAGGATTTCAAGTTAAAAATGAAAATGATTTTCCAAGTTATGGAAACAGTTTGAAAGCTATAATTTAATGAGTTAATCCAATTAAAATGGGAGTTGTTTTGAAATTCTAAATGGATCTTTGTGAATGGGGTGAACTTTGTGAACTAAATCTTTTGTTTAAAAGATTAAAGTGTGGAAATTGTTTAAACCATTTGAAGGAAAGTTTTGAATTATTAAGTTGTGACTTAATTGAAATTCCATATACATATGTTTAATGTTGCGCTCACTATTCGGTTTAGCCGGGAGAGGACCTTTGTGTCGTATAACCCATTCTGAATATGTGATTCGACGTATATGGATAGCGTTTGAAGACCGATGTTGAAGACCGGGTATTTGCGAGAATGATAGGATGACCTATCGATCGTCTCTGCACTGAGTTGCTCCGGTATAGAGATTCCCTAAGTGATGGGAAGTCCGATCGGGATTGCGAATACCCGGATTGCAAGGACTTCTTCGAAAGTGCCTTCGGTTCTGTTCGAACCCGGAATAGACTTGTATGGTTACATGTCTGACACTACACTTTGAGATATAAAGCAGATTTCTTTCAAATACATTTCTGTTGGTGGCGGATAATTTATCCTCTTAGCGTAACACCCTTCTCTGAGACGTACGAGCTCAAAGGTTATGTAGTTGAAGGTTATCAACGATATGCTCCCAATTTGGTAGTGTGGTATGCTGAATGCTGCTGTGTGTTGATGATCATTTGTTGAACATTTATGATTAGTGCATGGCTGTTGTATAAAGCGTAGCTTTGTGGACGAGACTGCATCAGGACCTCACACCCCGGAAATGGTCGAAACAGGAAAGATGCGGCAAGGTTATGAGGGTCGCGCCCTTTAGGGTGTGTCATTCCCTTCTGGTAAAGGGTGGTATCATGGTATGGAGCCCTGATATTTAACCTATGTGGTTGCTCCAATCTCATTTACTGTGTGGTTGTTGCTTAGAAGCGCCTCGGATAAAGGTCCCAAAGGACCGGGAGTGGCATGCTCGAGTAGTAGTTACCTAGTTACAGAGGTAACCCGGCCTTGTGTTGGCAGAGATCCGGTTAGGTTCTCGGGACGTCCCGCCAGAGGCGATCCCATGAGGCAGTAGGAAGTTCCTTAGCCTGACCATTTGTTGGAAATCCATTCATCCAATACGAAACCCTGTACAGTTTTAGTTGTAGAACCTGCCGTTCACTTATGGTGGTCACCACTGTTTGGATGGTAGCTATAGTAGGCATAGTTCGAAATGTCTATGCTGGCTAAGGTTAATATTCTACTTTCGAAATGTTTTTTTCTGCACTTTGCACTTATAATAATAATATCAAACAAATTCGCGTATCAAGCATGTTTGACTATCATAAGAAGAAATCTCCTCCAATTCTGCATTTGCATTGTGTATGTGGCGGGAGGTCTTATGGTAGTTTTATTTTGAAAAAGCATTTCGAATTGACTTTATAAATTCTCTTGTTGTTTGTTTTTAAAGATAAAATGTTTTTGTTACTCACACCAGTCCCATGAATGATCCGGAGTTTATTGTTCCTTTTCTAAACTCTGGGTGCTTACTATTTTCCACACGAGCAGTCTAGAGTTGGGTTTTTCAGATAGTTAGGTTCAGTGGATTATCTGGAGCTAGTTCAGTCTTTGGAGATGATTGACCTTGCTTAGCTTGGTGCATCGTTATTGGGAGTTCGAGCTATTTCTAGATTGGTTCTTGGAGATGGAGTTGCAGTTTTGGAGTTCTTTCTTGAAAACTATCTTGAGTTATTTGTTCCGCTGCTAGATGTTATCTATTTTCTTTCCGTTGCTATTTTATTGTATCATATCTCTGATGTATATCGATATCATTGTATCATCTGTTGTATCATATGTTGTATATTGATATTCATTATTTCTTCCGCTATGTTGTTTACTTAATTGTGTTATAAGCTCCGGCGAATCAGATTTGAACGATCGAATCTGCGACATTCGAGTACGATATAAAGTATGGATGTTGATTTTCGAACGCGAAAAAATCCGCTTCATTACAATTTGCGAAAGGAATTCGTCAACCATCGGTAGCCACCAGAAATTACCATCGGCGGTCGTCGGAAGGTTCTGTCGCTATTTACTTTATTCTTTGTAGTGTTAGCATAACATTTAAAATTAAAATTTAGATCTTTGATATATTTTATAATCTAATAGTTAGCCAAAAGTAAATATTATATATATATATATAGTCTAATACATGAAACTACTTAAAAGCATAAACAAGTTAATATATACATATATTTATTTATAAAATAAATATTTAAAAATTATATATATGTATGAAAATTCCTTTCAACTAATTTTTTTATTTCGAAATCTATTTTAATAAATAAATATAAAATATAATTAAATAAAAATATTTTTTAAATATTGAATAAATTATATATGACAATTATTATTTGGCAAAAGTTTAATTTTTATAAATCCAAACATAATTTTAGAAGTTTGATTTATACGTACATATTTTAAATACATATTATACATGAATTTTGATTTTAAAATCATTAAACAACCATTTGAAAATGTAAAAATTAATTTTGATATTTAGTAAATTATAAGAAAATTGTATAAATATATACATGGTCGAGACAAAATAATATATATGTATGTTTGTATGTAAGTAAGTGTGTATGTATGTAACTATGTATTTGTGTATACAGTTTTAAACTAAGAATAATAACCCACATCATGTAAAAATATTTGTTTAATATAACTTAAAACATATATAATATTGGTGAGATAGTAATACATATATAAAATTGTTCTGTAGATGATTTGTAACATACATATAAGGATAAACTATAAAAATGGAATTAGACCTTAGAAAATATCCTTTGACTGTACCTTGATTAGAGAAATCTCCTAGATCTAAAGGAACCGTTCACTTGATTTTTCTATGAATAAGTGCACTAGTATTTTATTTTATTTTAATGTTATATTGTGCTATAGATTTTTGGCTATGAAGTAGAAAGGGGAGTTGCTCACCACCGTAGATGGAGGGGGCTAGAGCCAAAAGAATGAGAGGCTTAGGTTGGTTTACATAAAGATAGAAAGGAAGACGAGTTGTCTACCTTTTACACTTTCTTCTTCTACCAAGCTATCAGATCTGAAATTTAAATCTCTCTACTTTATTTATCGCCGGCCATTGTAGGACCAATATGGGCCAATAAAATTCTCAAATCTATTCAATATTGTATCTTGAGTTGTACATATATAACTTTTATATGCAGACCTAATTAATTAAAAATAACATCCAGAACATCAAATATATAAATAGTTAATATATCATAAATATTAATTAATTTATAAAACAATATGAACTAATTAAATAACATGGTGTTTACCAATATTCACTAATATAGTTGTATGACTCGTAGGTGTAAATTCAGTTTGTGATTAATATCGAACAATTTGAATATAAATGTTCACACATCACCTTAGCTTGTGGTGTGCAGTTTGGTTGAATTTATTGCTTATATATTTTCATTGAGAAAATTCAATTTCACATTTAAATGGTAACCTTTAGTAACGATTGTTTACAAACATTATCTTCGCTAACACTATATCAACTTAGAATGTATGGAGTTTGGTTTTAGTTAAAATTCTATTATTGTTCATATTTGACTTAATAAGTCTATAAAAAAGTCCATGTTTCAATAATAACATTTATTATTAACTAAACTACATTGGATAGAGATTTTGACTTTGGGTTGACCACATTTGATCATGATATTAACCTCGTACAACTATGGAGATAATTTTTTTATTGAATAGTGTTTCACTTTCTATGATTCTACTCATACCACTACCATAAAATGATAATTATACTTATGAAGTGTTACCAACGACATAAGGCGGTGTCGTTAGCATGTCATTAAGAAAAGGTCAAAAGATACATGGCATCGATATGTCATCAAATTTTTGATGACCTACTGATGATAACCTAGAATAAACAAAATACATTCTCATGTCATAATAGTCGTCAGTATGTCATCGAAAATTTCTGCGACTTACCGATGACATAATTCCACTACAACTTAGGCATGTATACCTTTACCAAATTAATTTCCCCTTAAATCAAAAATTACAACAAACCCTTCTCTCTTCCTTTTCCATCATTGTACTCCGCTCCACTTCCACCTTTTATCTCGGTTTCAATCATGAACCCTTCTCCTCTTCACTGTCCTCTACGCCACCATCTCCACCTTGCTTCCATTGCAAGCTGTCACCATCTCTACATTTATTGCAAGCCATCACCACTCCACTTCCTTCTCCATCATCAGTCATCGCTAACTCTGCTTCCTTCTTCATCACCGGTCATTGTCCTCTACGTCACCATAGGCTGTCACAAGGGCCAAATCCATAAAGTATTTTTAAAATTATTTTATTAATTTTTTTGTTGTTACGTACCGCCAATTCATTCCATCACTTAAGTATTTTTGAGCTTTACGGTAAAGCGAATTAATTTTATAGGTGATTTATAATGAGAATAGCTTGGTTGAAATGGATTGGTAAAGATTGAGATATGTATTGTCATAAAAGGTTGATTACAAATATATATGTATATTAAGGAATTCAGAATTATGTTATACTTTAATTTTTTGTTAAGTCAATGAGAACCCATAGATTTATTTTCTATGTCTAATGAGTTTGGTATATGGTCGTTATATCGATATTTGTTTTTACTAAAAAGTAAATCAATATTCATTTGATACAATATTCATTAGATTTCTCTCAGTATCGGGCACGTTATACATGAATAAAACATAAGTTGTACATCAATATTTTACCCCAGACGGTCCGTAGAATTTTGACAACACCTATTTTATTCTCCATGTATGTTTTTTGCATATAATACGAAGAATAAGGGTGCCATCGAAATTTTGTGAATCATTCATGATAAAGTATTTATTTATGAATTATATATGTATTTTTGTGTTTGTAATGGAAGGTAAGATAGCCGGTCAGTTAAATCATGTTTTCTCTTATCTCCTCTAATTTTCTCCAAAAATAATATATGATAATATTATAAAGATTAACGATGAATATATAGTAATATATGGTTTTGTTAATGAAAATAATATTGTGTGATATTAATAATAAAATGAATGATAAATAAATATTAGTATATGAAATTAGTAAAATAAAATTTTATTGGATGATACTAATAATAAAATAAAAATGAACCATATATGATTTTAATAATAAAATTATTAAAAGAAAACAATGCATGGTATTAATCATTAGATAAAATATAATGATATTATAAATAATATATTGACTAATATATTGTAAAAGTCAATGGTTAATAAATAGTAGTATATGATATTAGTAAAATAAAATTATATTATATGGTATTAATAGTAAAATAAAATTTAATTGTTTATGATATTAAAAAATAAGTAAAGGAAAACAATATTGTATGTTATTAATATTATTAAATAAAACTTAAGTTTTTTTTGCTTGTTTTCATATAGTACATAATGAATTATATGAAAGTTCATAGTTGGATGTATAAGATGTTTAAAAATAAATTACCATTGCAATTTAGCTGAGGTACAAAAGCATTCCTAGATGTTACTTCTAAAGGTAAAACAAATATGAAAGGAGTTCGGTATCCATGTAGTAAATGTCATTGTGCGAAACTCTTGGAATATGATATAATAGCTTTACATTTGCATATAAAGCATTTTATGCTAGACTACCACGTATGGAAATTTCATGGTGAAGTCGAGATAAGATGTGAATCGACAGTGATAGTTTAAGATGAATCTGAAACACTGATGCCAATTTTGAAGAACCTATACTGAAGATAGAATGACATAAATGGTTCATAATGCAACTTGTCCAATTATATGGACTAATGAACCTAAAATCGAAGAGGAATTTGATCTAGAATTGGAATGAAAATTCAATTCGTTAAAAGATTCAGAAAGGCCATTGTATGATGAATGTAAAACGACGCAACTGTCAGCGATAGTTAGGTTAATAGCTGTAAAATCCACATACGACGTGTTGGAAAATCTAATGAAGTCGACTCTTAGTCTTTTTAAGGAAATGCTTCCATAAGATAAGGCCTTGTCAAAAAATTGATATTCTCTAAAAGAAGAAGTATCCACCTTTAGTTTACAATATGAAAATTTTGACGTTTGTCCAAGTGGACATATAATATATTGGAAGAAAGATAAAAATCTTACATGTTGTAATTCTACAAAAGGGATAAAAATCGACAAAGAGCAGTGGCAAGGCATGCCTTTTACTTGTATGCATTACTTTCCACTGACAAACATATTACAAAGATTGTGTGGATCTTCTACTACCGCAAAACACATGCAATGGCATAGCGAACGACAGCAAGCTGAAGAATTTTTATATTATCCATCCGATGGTGATGCTTGGAAGCATTCTGATAACATATATTCTGATTTTGCTAAAAAAATTCCATAATGTAAGATTTGTTTTGTGCATTAATGGATTGCGGTGTTACTTCATTTGGTAATAAACTTTACTCAACGTGGCACGGTTATTCAAACACCATACAATTTGCCACTATGGATGTGCATGAAGAACGTGTACATTTTTTAACTATAATAGTTCTAGGATAGTGGAATCCTAAAATGGAGATATCCATTTATTTGCATCTGTTATTGGATGAACTGAAAAGATTATGGACAAAAGGCATTGTAACCTATGATGTATAAAAAGAAACTTCATAATATTTACATCATTATTGTGGAAGATAAGCTATTTTCCTGCATATGTGATGCTTTTTTGATGGAGTACAGCCAATAAAGTTGCTTATCATGTTTTCATGGATTCAACATAATCTTTTCGATCAAAATTTGGTGGCAAATAATGTTGGTGGGATCATCATCGAATTATGCATCAAAATGATTGTATTAGATTTGATAAGATATATGTCATAGTAAATATCCTATTACTTTAGAGCCACTTAACATTTTGAGTGGTGAAGATATGTATGAGATCATCTAAGATTATCCAAAAGTACACGAGTTAGGTAAAGAACCAAAAATCCTTGGTAAAGGAAAAATTCAAAATTGGTACAAACAGATATTTTAGAAGTTACCTTATTGGAAGCATTTATAAAATTCGACATAATCTGAACATAGTACATATCGAGAAGAATGTTTTTGAGAATTTCTTTAATATGATAACGTATATGAAAGGAAAAACAAAAGATGGTTTAAAATACACGAAGAATATAACATTGTATTGTAATCGTCCAGAGATTGTAAATTGATAATACACGTTCAAATTTCAAACGATTGGCTTGTTGTGAGTTGGAAAGCAATCAACGTAGAAAACTATTAGGCTGGGTTGATTCTTTGAGGTTATCAAATGGGATTGCTTCTAACTTGAAACGTTGTGATGATATGAAGGACCATTAGCTATCGGGCATGAAGAGTCATGATTGTCATGTATTTAACAGAACTTTATTCTTGATAGTGTTTAAAGAGACGTTGCCACAAAATGCTTGGATTCTAGTTTATTCTTCAAAGATATATGCTCGACTATGCTCAAAAAAACTCGTCTACAACAAGTAGAAAAATATATAATAAAAATATAATGTAAATTGAAGAAAATATTTCCTACAGGAGTTTTCAATTGTATGGAACATTTACTTGTGCATTTACCAATTGAAGCTTTACTACAAGGACCTCTACAATTGTTGGATGTATCCATTTGGAAGGTATATGTAATTCCAAAATATTTTGTAAATTTGATTTTTTTATTAATCAATATAATATTATAAATTTTTGTATTGAATCTTCATATATAGGTATCAAGGTCACCTAAGAAAGAATGTGAAACAAAAACATGCATTGAAAGTTCTGTGTGTCAAGCATACACTATAGAAGATGCATCCATATTTTTTAGTTACTCTTTCGAAGACCACAATAAGTTAAATTTTAACAATGGCCGTAATGATGATGAGATGGTTAATTCACCCAATATTTCCCTATTAATTTTCCAAAAACAGGGATGTCCATCTAGTAGATGGAAAATGGAGGTTTTGAATTTATTAAGAATTTCAATTTGGAGAAATCAACGGTGCTCCTCAATTATGAAGAGTTATTAGATCAAATTTGATCTGCAACACATTTCTTTCTTCATGTTATATACTTTTCTTTGTCCTTATCAATTGTTGAACAGTCAATTTGAAGAAGCAAATCCAACTGTTGCCTCAGTAAAGGATTTGAGGACTAGTTCAAGAATTATCTAAGTATGATTCAATATATATCTTTCTTGTCCTAATGAATTTTTAGCTATAACTTAAAAAGAAATAAATAAAGATGATGATAATGAAGCTACATAAGTTTGTTACTAAGCTCTTTCATTTGGACAATTAGTTAGATATAGGTACTATCAAATTTTGTACAAAACAGTTTCAACTTTTAGACAGCTGAGTTTGTAGCAAATACAACAATGTAAAAACAGTGGGGTTGTATCACAAGGGGTAATGAGAGTGATGATTTAGACCATTATTTTAGCCTTTTACAGGAAATAATCGAACTTGCTTACTTTGTAAAACCGAAGCTTAAAGTATTTTTATTCTAATGCAAATAGTTTGATACTAGGACATATATAGAAATTCATCATACACACAAAGGTTACCTACTAATTGAAGTAAATCACAAAAGGTGATATCAAGGTTATAATCTATTTGTATTGGCGACACTAGTTACATAAGTCTATTATGCACTTTATCCTACTATAAACAATAGTAAGGTAGATAGGTAGGCCGTTGTCAAAACAAAAAACAAAAAACAAGATGGTCATTTAACTTGGAAACGGTCATAATTGATGATTAGCCATACCAACATGAACCTAATCCAAACGAAGTAATGCAAATCATAGAAGATGCAAATGATATATGACTACTTAACAATGAAGTATTTAGTAGAGTTGAATTAGATGATGATGTTGACGTAGATGAACAAGTTGATGACCAAGGAAATGAAGATGATACCGACTACAAGTTTGATGTTGAAGTTGAAGTTGAAGAAAATGATCGAATATGAAGAGTATAGTGTAAATAATGACAATGATGACAATAATATCGACTCGTAGTATGTATATTTGATTGCGAAGATTTTAATATACTTTTGACAGTGTATGTGTTTTGATGCTATAATGAATATAAATTTCATTTTAGTCGGTATGTTTTTTCCTTTGAAATCTACTAGTACGAATGTATGACTATTCGTCATTATGAATTGTTTATTTTATTATGCAATTGAAACTTTAACAGATATAAATATCTGTGCTAATAATAGATATAAAAAGGTGGTGTTAAAATCCATCGCTCAACACCATACTCCCCCCTTCCAGCATCTCATTCCACCAGGACATCTTCGAACCAAGGAGGGTCCTAATCACCTATTATAGACGACGACCCTCTACACATGTTATCCCCATTCATCAGGTCTGATCATAATTATCGACATAATGATGTAGGTCCATTTACACATGCATCTGTTATGGATTCTAGTGCATCATAGGTCGAGTCGGTATAGTTCAGTGTGCCAAAGGAGGGTAAAGTGATATATTGCATTTATATTTATTTTTAAATTGATAGGTTATCATCTCAAGTAACTTCACATTTGCTATATGATTTATGTATACGCAGAACTGACTTTAGTAGTGAAACCACAAGTAATAGCACTGGTAAGTTGATTCTTACTAGGGTGAATTAGTTCTGGCCTAGATTCTCGAATATTCCACCAGACGTCAAAGACGTCATGTTCAATGATTTGGTGATAAAATAAATTTAACGCATACTTTCTTTTTCATATATAAATTTATATGTTGATAATATATTTAAATAAAAATGTAGAGTAAATATCAATAGAATACAATACATTTCAAGTTCTTGTCAGGAAAACTCTAGGAGTAGAAAGCAAGCAATAGATATAGAGAAATGGTGCATGAGATGAAGAAAATCTAAAAGAAGGTTCATGCGCTAGCTCAAGACATCTATGGCCAGTTTGAGTCGTATTGGGAGTAGGAAGGTGTGAAGGCATGTGCTATAATAAATGCAGCAAATAGGGTACAAAATCAAAGCTTACACTGTGGAGGCTAAAGATCATTTGCGAACTATTAGCGACATTTGGCACGTTTAATTTAATTTTTAAATCAAATTATAATAAGTCATTATTAATGCCTTTTTTCTTTCTATTTAATTAGTCTACACAGTATCAAAGAGGCGCAACTACCTGAGGCATGTATGTCCCTACTTATAAGTTCAAGTTGAGTGAAGGGTGTTTACGTAGATTAATGTTGTTGCTACCAAGTTTACTGTATGTTGTTCGCATAAATCAATTTGAATTTTAATCGAATTTAATTCAGTTTCATATACTCATAAAATTGAAAAATTATAAATCAGCAAAAATATGTTGTTAGGGTTCAAGAGTTACTACAGCAGGGTTTTATGATAACGGCTAAGGTGGAAGAGCAGGTGTTTCTCGGTTTGTCCGCTTCATTGAAAAAAGGAGGGATCGCATACCCAACATCGGGATTATCCCTATGGAAAGTTATAGTCTGGAATAAAACTTATTTTACAAAGAAAGCATTTATATTAATTACCCAGTATCATTTTCTCATAGTCTGTCTGTTAATTTATCATTTTTCTAATATGATGCTAAAAATTTAAAAAGTTATGTTAAGTTCCCCTTCTAATATTTGGTAAATTGGTACATAGTTCCTTCTTCTAATATTTCTTTTTAAAAGATAACATTTATATTAAGTTCTTCCTTCAAATATTTGGTACATGGGTTAATAATTAAAGTCCAATTTGGTTTTTAATATGATGCTCAAATTTTTAATATGATTGATTTACAGCATCAGCCCGGTGAGAGAGGCTCCTCCTATAGCGCTACCAAGACTTAGATGTAGACTTAAGCTAAGTTGGAGGAATTGACAAGAAATCATGTAGAGCTGCTTTAGAAGCATGAGGAGGAGATGTAAGCATAAAGGTAGATGACGAGGAGGCATGAGGAAGAGATTGCCGAGCAAAAAAAGAAAGTTAAAGCCTTGTATCAAATGTTCAGCTAGTAATTTAGAAATGCTCCACCACTATCGTCGTCGCCATAATCATGAGATTTTTTTGGGAATGGATATGATCTATGATGTATATATCTATGATGTTGTTTACTGTATGGACTTACTGTGGTATGTGATGCTATGTGTGGACATTATATGGTATGGGCATGATGTTGTGTATGGAGATGTGTTTGTCGTTTTTATGGAATTTTTATGGTGTTGTTTTTACTTTTTTTGCTATGTTTTTTTTTTGGTTCTACATGTATTTGGATATGATATTGTGTTGGTGTTATGTTTGCATAGATGCCATTACTGGAATTGCTTGTTTTCTGTAGTGGTTTGAGGGGAAGAAGGGCAGCGGGAGCTGAAAATTGGTTTCAGTAAGTCGTCGGCAAGTATTCGGCAAGTAGTTGGAAAATCCAAATGTTATGTTTTAGGTTACGCAACTAAACATTATCGGCAAGTTCGTATTGTCATCGAAAAGTCATCAAAACAGAGTCATTGCCAAATTATCGGTATTGTCTAAATTTTATGTTTTGGGTGACGTGTCTACAAGTCATTGGCAAGTCATCGAAAATAAAATTATCAACAAGTCGTTGAAAATAAGGTCGTCACCAAGTCATCAGTATTATGCTCACGCATGTCGTTAGCAAGCCATCGAAGACTATTTTTCTATAGGGTTTATACCGACTATAATCAAATCATCGGTAAAACCCTGTATTTCTAGTAGTGGATCCAACTATAGTCGCATAATGATCGTCAAACGATGATTTAAATATAATTAAAGTGGATTATCGACATAGAAATTCAACAATATTCTCGGTTAAGGGAACTGCATAACATCATCACTTCGAGATTTCATGTTTGACCTAGTTATTATTAATAAATAAAAAACTCCCCAGTGAGTTATTCTATGGTTATCCAATAACTACGAGTAGATAAACCCTTAGTGCCCCTAGCAGCCATGAGTAATACACTTTCCAACATTTGGAGAGTGTTACACCCTCTGATCTCAGCGGATGTATCACTATCCTTTCTTGAAACATCTTGACTAGGACATTTAAAATAATATATTATTCTATATTGTGATAATTTTCTCATGATTACAACTACCTGTAATTACTATCATATATTTATACATTAAATTAATTATATCATAATATAAAAAAGAATATAATGGAGATTAAACACCTTTATTAGAAACATGATTGGTTATAGAGTTAGATATAAGTAACAAATTATAGAATTTACCTTAAGGCATACCCTAACTCTCTTTACTCCACCACCTTTTCTATCTTTGATATCTGTGATATCTCGTATTTTCTATCAAAGTTTTAAATGAAGTTTCCAGAGATGTCTAGGCCATTGTTGTTTGTTGATCGATATTGCAATGCCTAAGTCTAGATATGGATTGCTCGATGGCTCGCCCTCGATGGGATAAGCCAAATATTTTGTTCAGTTTTTAGTTTCTCTACGATCTTGTTGAAATATATGCATTGTTATTGAATTTGAAATGTGATTTAGTTGTCAGTAAAAAAAATAGTATTGACTCATTGTTTGGTGATGGAAGATTTTCAAGTAGTAGTTGTAGAGATGGTTCCTGGAGATAGGAGATTTGTTATGTGGTGTTGTCATTGGATGATGATGATAGTTAATATATTGAAGGCATGAGATTTTAGTTTTTGCACTTTTTCTATTGATATCGATAGTTATTGAGTTGGTGGCCTATATATATATATATATATACATACATATATATATATATATATAAAAGATCCAAAATATCCTACGGTTTTTACTATTGGTATGAACTTTATAAAGTTTGAATCATTCTTGAGTTAATATCCATTGGGTTTGAATGATTATATCTAGTTTGGAAAAAGGTGATAAGGATCATAATATTTGAGTTTTTCTTTTCATTGTTGAATACCCTTCTTTTATAGTACGGGCATGTATGGCATCCTTGTTTTGCTTGAAAGAAAATATCCAATATGTAACATTTTTCAAAGTCTATTGACTGAAAGTAGAACCGGTAAATACTCAACACTAGACAAACACATCAAATATAAACATATGTTTATTAGTATTAAACAAAGTCATTGATTGCAATACTCCATAATCTCTCCTTGTTGATAATAGTAGACATGTTTAAGATTTATCAATAAAGTGCAAATGTGTTTGATATGTGATACATGTACATCAATCATATATAAATAGACGACAAGCTGATTGAAGATGAAAAAATCAGATGCAAATATACGTTTGTTATCATCAAACAAGATGTATAATCTATAAGTTTCACGGTCAATCATAGTCAACTCAAAGTCAAAATCTCTGCCAAAGCATGTCGGTTAATAATAATTATTATCATTGAACTTAGGACTTTATAATTGGACTAAATAGTTGTATATGGATATTATTAGAGCTCTTACCATCATCAAGCTTTGAATATCAAAAGTGATATAGAAATAATGAAGAAAATGTACATACAATATCATTGCTTAAGAGCATTGCTTAAAAGATTTAAAAATATTATTTTACCTTAAATAATTTTAAGTTGTAAACTTGGCCATAATGTCAAACTATTTGATAAGTGACGTGTATACTTTAAATTCAAAATGTTTAATACAGCAACCGAATTTGCACCGATGAATCGCATAACCGAATCTTACGAGATTCTAATTCAAGACATGGTTTAATTTAATTTATAGGTGTTATGAATTAATTAAGATAAATTTTATATTAACTATAGCAAGTGCCTATAGTAAATGTGGTGGCCCTTAGGAAATTTGGTAGCCGTTAGAAACTATGATGGCCTTTAGAAATTATTAACGTATGTTTATATGGTTATACGTATATTTATTTTTAATTTTTGTAACATATATTAATATTAACCAAGCAATTTAATATTAATAAATTAACAAATACAATTCAATTAAAGGGGTCTGAAATTATGAATGAGGTATGTGGGGATGGCCATGTATAATATAAGGAGTGAGATATTTTTGGAGAAAAATTAAAAGGAAGAGAGATTCTGATATGAAGATATTTATCCAATCCTTCTTTATAAACTGAACCTCCACCTCTCATTCTATGAAAAGGGGAAAATACCCTTAGTTCTCTATAAAAACCTATTCGATAATTCTATAAATCTACAATTAGGTGAATCAGCTAGAGCTTGTAAACGCTATTCGATGGAATTAAGGATTTCAAAGAAGAGACAACGAGACCAAGGTGTGCTAAAAAGATAGAACTAAAAGGTAATAATTCTATTTAGATCTGATAAATTTTTCTCGGTTGTTATCATATTTATTTTAGCTATTAATTTGCTTATTATATAATAATATGAATTTATTATTAATTTGATAAATGTATATATATATACACACATACACATACACACATAAATATATTTAAATGGCTAAATTTAAATAAAAAACATATTGCTTATGGCCATGTTTTATAAATATTTATTGCAATATAAATGTTTAATATAGTATTATCCATTAAGGGAAATTTTGGTAGGGTCTCAGAACATACCCAAACTAGTTGAAAATTATGCTCAAAGTCAGGAGATGCGCCTTGATTAATAGGCTATAACGAAGAGACAAGAAGATCCAAAGATAATATGAGAAAGAAACCAAAGGATAGAAGATTTTTTGCAAAAACCAAATGTTTGTTTCAGTGTAAGGTCTTATTCAGTTGACTGGTACCAAACTAGATTTCATGTTTGATGGTGTACTACTTTTTAGTGCAAAATATTGTCTACACCAACACTCCGAGGTCCGAAGGTATAGCACCGAAAGTTGGTTGGATTATTAAACCTGGCAAAGAGATTACCGAGACGTGATGCAATCAAACTTGGGCTATGAGATGATGAACCATAGAGTCGCAATAACAAGTGCGGAGAACGTAAAGTACAGAAACTAAATAACACTGAGACTTTTATAGTGGTTCGGGCTGAAAGTCCCTGCGTCCACTGTCCTTTCTTTATTTAGTCACTCTTATCGAGTCAAAAGGCTTATTACATTGAGTCTATATATTTCCACCATTAATAAGTTTGTAAAGGGAGCTTTAATATAGGTAAGTACAATATGATTTTATCTCTTAATTCTTTTTAGAGCCCGAAGATCCTTGTGCCTTGGGATTACCACCTATTTATAACCAGTATGTCGTAATGCCATTGGTGGAAAGTCTTCTTCTCGGATTACTCCAGTGGCCTTATGAGCGTCTACGATTTGGGGTTTTTCTGAAAATCTAATGATGTTATTTAGGAGGCGCGGATTGGTGACTTGCTTCCTATGCAAAAGGCCTCTTTACGTCTGATCCATTTGTTATCTTATTACATTAAGCTGAAGCATCGGGCCTTGGACATACTGACGGGCTTTGTCCTTCGGCTTGCAAAATTATCCATTTGATACAAGCCAACTTTCTTGGTTTTATTTGTTTTGGTGGTGTAACCTCTCCTTATACACATATTTAGTTAATTTGAGACTTACTTGGGAAGATAATTATTACTCTTGTTGTCACGACCCAACTTCCAAACTCCAGGAAGTCGCATCGCTAATAAGAAAGAAAGGGATAGAGAATAGAAAGAAAGAGAAGAAGAAGAAAACAACACATCAGAATCTAAACAGCGGAACGAATAAAATTATATTAATAACATAAAACATTACATAGTTTACAAACACTATCAGAGTTACATAGATAATACCACACATACTAGACAGTTATAAATACCTGTCTAGTTATTACAACTCAAATCAGTACAAGAAACAAGTCAGAGAAAACACACATCGGAAAACTATATATATCTACACGCAGAAGCCTCCTGATCCATTGCTCCTCCATAATTCGTCAAAGCTAACCCGAATCCTAACCTGAATCCCTTGGCTACTCGTAAAAATTTGAGTACCCAAGAGTTTATGGAAAACAAAAATAAACTCCGGGTCAGACATGAGTTTGGTGTGAGTAACAGGTGAAAGTTGCTTAACTTTCAAAAACCTTTTTAAAAGAAAGGGTATCACGTAAGACTTCCCACACATAAACATGGAAAAGTTTTTACCATACGCTAACCAAAACATTTGATAGGAAATCCAGTGATATTATAATAGTGTCTAGGGTATTCAAATAAATATGAAATAGCCGAAATTGTTACATTCATTAAATTCCAGCTACTAGCCACAAAAGTGGGTAATACAATCAAAACCGTTGGCACTTATTGGATTTTGGATTCCATACAATGGCAGGGCTACTGGGGTACCGCCCGTCACAGTACGTGGCCTAGATCACCGTACCGAGGAGTACTCCCACTCCCCTGCAACACAAGGCCGGACCCATTCCTTACTGAATAGTTCCGAACAAGACAACCCCGGCAGTTGTCGCGAACCAACCGCCCACACAGCCGAATATAAAGGGACCTCTAGACAAGGATCAATCTTGCTCTCCAGTGGGAGCAACCCACGAATCCTTGCTGCACCTTCCATGTTTTAGCCATTCCCGGTTGATGAGGCTTGAGGCTACGATTACCTTTATAGGACATCAAATCTTAGAATGTTCATCGTCCGCCTGACGATGTGCTGAAAGCATTCAATCCATATAAGTTCGTTCCGGGTTCGAACGAAACCAAAGGCACTATCTCGTTGCACTCATTATTGGAATCACCCTCAGAGTCAACGACTATAGCCCTTGCACTCTAATTCATCATCTCGAATCTATAAGTACTATTCCGTCAAACTCATTACGGAATCACCCACAGAGTTATACTGACGTATAGCCCTTACACCTCGAGTCTTCACTTGCTCCACTTGGATTAACGACCTAACGTTAATTTGGAATCGATGTGGTTTTCGGATTCCAAATATGGAAACCCGATCCCGGTCTCATCGAAATCCAAAGCATGTCTTTTAGGTCCAAGTTGTTTTAAGTTTAAAACAATTAAATCTAATTATCCATATACACACAGATAGATAATTCACATCGTTATAATAGATAATCAATATTATCATAAACAGGTAATCATCACAAATTGATAATCTATATTATCATCATCAATAGATACTTATATCATCATCACAATGCAACCAACGCATCCATAACACACAACACTATTTATCTCATGCCTGAGATTCAAACCATTCAGGGTAAACCATATCATCCATTCATAAGCATAGATCTATAATCACACCATCTATAATTAATTTAAAATGAATTAAATTAATTTCTTCTATCTCTAATTGATTTAAAGTGAATTAAATTAATTAGCTATCTTTAATTAATTTAAAATGAATTAAATTAATTACTTCACCATTTAAAACTTGCTTACTCAACCCTTAATTGATTACCAATCAATTAAATAATTATCCCCAACTTAATCACCTTAATTAATCACCATTGAATAATTATCCCTTAATTACATTTAAGTAATTATCTTTAATTAATTTTACAAATTAATTGTCCCTAACCAAAATCAGTAATTGATCTTTAATTACTCTATAAATTAATTAATTATAATTAATTACTTTAATGCTTATTTAATTACATTAATTAATTACTTCTTTATCACTTATCATTGATTAATTAATCCTAATTAATTAATCCTTAATTACATCATTAATTATATTAATTAATGATCCTTAATTATATTTAAATTAATTACTTATTTAAATTAATTACATTAAGTAATTAACCTTTAATTAAATCACTATTATAAATCATTCTTGATTAATTACATTTAGTAATTAACTACCTTAAGTACTTCCTTAATTACTTCTAAATTAATTACATTTAATAATTAATTATCCTTGATTAATCTCATTAGTAATTAATTACTCTTAATTAATTACATCACTTAATCATTTCAAAATGACTTAATCAATTAATGCTTAAATTAATTACACTAAGTAATTAATTATTAATCACTTTCACAAAGTAATTATCCTCATTATTATTTACACAAAGTAATTAATCCCAAAATACCATACTTCAATTAATTATCTCCAGTAATTTACTAATCTTAATTACTTCTCTAAGTAATTATTACTCATTGATTACTTATCAACCCATTTAATGATTATTCTAAATTAATTAAACTTAGTTAATTAATTTAAACTAATCCAATTAATAAATTAATTACAATGAGTAATTAATATCTTTAATTATTTCCATAAAGCAATCATACTTAATTAAGTTTCATAATTGATTATCTAAATTAATTAATCCAATTAATTATCAAAATTAATTACATTAATTAATTAATAAATAATGACAAATTAACGACCTTCATTAACTTATTAATAATTTATTAATTACCTTTCTTAAGTAATTAACTTAAATTAATTACAAATTTAATTAACCTTAATTAACTTTCAAATCTTTAATTAATTAAACAAATTAATTAATTAAATTACTTAAATTACCTTACTAATTTAATGAAACAAAAATCATTAAATTTTTAATTTACTTTAAAATAAAACATTACTTTTTAATGATTACTTTATCATTAACAAAATAATTTAAAACAATTTAACTAAAAATTTGTTTCAAATTACATTTAAAATTTAAAATTTAAAATGAAATTAAACTTAACTTTAACAAAGTTTTAAAACATTCAAAACCTTTAAAATCTTACACTAAAGATTTCTTATTTTATAAAAGAAGTTAAAAGAAATTTAAACCCCAAATTCATTTCAAAATACAAATCATACATAAATTAGCTTTACATTCAAAGTTGTATTAAAACAATTTAAATTTTAGAAACTTCCCATATTTCTAAATTATGATTCAAATCTGAATTTGAATCTAGATTTAAACGAAAGTTAAATCTTTACTTTTATTTTTAAGCTTTACTTTAAACTTAAACTATTTAAACCCCTTTTTAGATTGTTTGAATATTTTAATTTATAAAATTAAATTACATTTTAAACTGGGATTCAAACGTAGCTTTGAATCCATACTCAGAATTTAAGCTTTAAAGTTTATTTTAAAACTTGATTCAAATTTTGCTTTTAAATTTTAGAGTTGAAAACATTCAGGTTTCTCTGGAAACCTGTAACCACTAAGATACCCGAGTCCACCCTTGTCTACTTTGAGTAAAACTCAGATCCGCTTCGAGTAAAAACGCCAATTACTCGAGTAGAAACCCGAGACAAACAATACTGCAACCCAACAAAACATCTGTCACCATCTTCTTCACCGTGCATATGCACGGTGATCTTGGCCACCTCCGGCCACTACCCAGGCAACAAGAAGGTCAACGCTTGCACCCCGATCCACCCACGATCATTAGAACCCCACAAAAATCATCAAATCGAGCTTGAGTTTCCAAACTGAAACCTGAAACAACTACAACAGTTTTAAGCTTCAAACCCCAAACCTGTCAAATCATTCATCCTATCAACTCCTTCTATAGGAAGCTTAGCACCGCCGCCAATCACTTCTTCTACACCCAAGCAGCCATCACCCCGAAAATCTTAACACTCGGTCCACTGTGGTCTCCCCACAGATCAAATCATGCTGTACCTAAAACTAGGACAAGGCTTTTCCCCTCTTACTACCCAGAAGAAAAAAAACACTGCACAAAATTCCAATTCTAAAAATTAAATTTTTTTTTCTACAAATCACAACTTAGTTTTAGCTTGAGATCTATTCACCTGAAACTAATAAATATCAACTTGGATTTGTCTTATTTAGTTTACTTTGTTATTTTTTTTCAGTAAAACTGCAGGTATTGTTTTCTTTCTTTTCTTCGTTTTCTTTTCTTCTTGAACAAAATCTTTAACTTATCATTTATGTTATATTAAACATACATTAATCAAATCTCTTGTATTAGTAAAGATAAATTTTAAAAACACTTAAGTTTCTTTTAAAACTTTGGACCTGGAACTTAGTAAAACAAGTACTGTAATAATTTTAAAACAGTAAGTTTCTACTTAATACCAAATACTCAATACAAATCAATTACAGGAACAAACATACATCATCATCATAACCATACTTGAGTTTTTAATCTACTGAGGTTAATCATTCAAATTAACATGATATCCAGGTAAATATATACAAGTCATATATCAAACAACAGTTTCATACTTAAACTTTTGAAAAGAAAAATGAATGTTACTCACAAACACACAAATCAACATTCTATCAGATATATAAACTCACAAGCATATTCATTTCAGTCATAAATCAAATTATACTTAAGTTTAGTTTAAGAAAAGAAGTTACTCACTAGGGAAAATGAGGACAGAGCCTATAATTTGAAAAACTTTTGATAAAACATGGGTGCCTCTCTGCTTTGAAACTGTAATTTGCATGCTTATGGAATTTTGAAAACTGAGTTGCAGACTTTAAACTTGGATGCAGATTTGAACAAAGCATATTGCAGAAGCCAAACCCAAATTTAAGAAAAAATGCAGGCCATTCAAAACTTGCTTCAGATCTCACTTTTATTTCCAGGTAAAGAAATGCAGAGGCTACTTGTTTGATCATGCAGGCAAATATTTTGTATTTGAAAATGGTTTATAGAGGATTTGCTTGCATTACAGATTCAGGTTGATGGAATTTACAGGTTGAAAATGTTTTGCATTTTGAATTTGAGGATTTGCTTGCTGTGATTAAGGAGGGGTTTCAGATTTGATTTATTGAAAATGAATTAAAGTATATTGATTTGGGTTTTGAGAATTTGGAATACAACTTTTGTTTCAGATTTGATTTTAGCTGAGAAATTTTTTCTTAACTTTTGAAAAAAAAACATTAGAAGAAAAAATGAGTGTGAAGAAACATGCTTATATAAGATAAAAATGATTTATTAAAAATATAAAAGAAAAATAAAATAAAAGACACTTGTTAAAATCTTCAACACTTGTCAAATTAAGTAGTTTAATTATTTACACTTGTCTCATTAATTGATTAAAATGTTAACATTTGTTTTATACTTATTTTTAATTTAAAGATAAATAAAATCCTCTTCCTTTATTTAAATACATATAAAGTAGTTTACATTTATGAAATGATATGTATTTCTTTTTAAATGAAGTAAAACAGTTTACAAAAAAGTGAAAACTTATTTACAAGATCTACATATATTTATTAATTTCAATTTCAAAATTAATTCAAATTCAAATGTTATTTATACATTAAAAATCCTACTTAAAACTAATTTATCAACCTATTTTAATTTTAAAATAATAACATTGTCTTTTAAAAAAAATCTTATCTATATTTATATTTATACATTTATTATTTGAAAATAACTCATTTATCAATTTAAAATCATTTACAAAAGAAATCATAAATTACTTGTCTTATTTATCTTAATTAACAGAATTAATGTCTAATATATAAAGGGTATTTAAATTTCATAAAATTCCAAATTATAATTATTAAGCTATATTTAAAAAGAAATAAAATAAACTTTTGTTTATCTTATAAAAATTTAAACCATGTTTAAAATACAATTATACAATTTAAAACAATTTATTTAAGTATTTTAAACCAATTAGTTATTTATTAAATAAATAATAATCTCCAAATTATTTAAAATGAATATTAGAATTTAAAAATAAGATTTTATTTGTTAATTTAACTTCACCTCAAAACTTATCTATTCACAATATATATATAAATATATATACATACATTATAAATAGGAAAACAATTATTAGCTTTTAAAAGATAAAGTTCATAAATTACACATTTATTTAATTGGATTATTAAATCAAGTAAATTTTTATTAAAATTTTATCAAATCAATTTAATTTTAATATAGATTATTAAATTGATATTGCTAAAATTTCCGGGATATCACATTCCTCCCCCTTAAAAGAATTTCGTCCCCGAAATTTAAAAGCAAAAGTAATTTAATTACCCATTTAAAATTTAAAATTTTAAATCACAAACATACATCAATCATATGCTAACAACCACAGCAACCAATTTATCTAATCAAACAAATTTAATTATCCAGAAAAATTTTGGATAAAAATTTCTCGAGTTTCCCCAAGTATATATATACCGGGATACTCTCCCTACAGAATCCAAACAATCTAAACTACAAAGCTACAGAGCTTCTACTCATCTAGATTTATAGAACTAGACAAGATATCAGACTACAAACGAGTCTGACTCAACCACTAAACCTTCTGAACAGCTGGTTCCACTTCCAGAGATAACTCATACACGTACTCCCTTAGAGATACGTGAATCTCATCGAATCCCAGTTATCCAAACTGGCAATTCAATTCTTGAAAACCAAACACCAATCCAACCAAACACAGAAGAGATCCAAAACAAATCTCCGACTCCGGAATCCAAATTCCTTCGTCTCTAATCCACAAAACTCTTCGGATGATCCTGGGCTGCCTATATCCAAACTGATCAGCTTAACTCTTGCTGATTCTTCTAGAAACAAACAGAACCAAAAACAGTCCAACACAATGATCTCCTCAAGATCAATCCAAAACCGGATACACAACTTCACTCTTCAAACCTCAGAAGAATAAACTCACTTCTTCTATCCAGAAAAGACAAAACAGAAATACTCCCAAACTGCTTCCGCTGCACAACTCTGAATTGGCACAGAAGACACCGCTGATGAAGAATATGAGCACAAACTAGACATCGCTTCCCAGAAATATGGCTCAACACATCAAAGCAAACTCAAAAGTTTCACCAATCCTAAGCTTCCTCACCAAACCTATCTCGAGAAATCCTCCTTCTACTAGCTGATCCACCGGTAGCACTCCTGGAATCCGGTCGATAAGAAAACTCAATCTTCAGAAGTGGACAAACCTCCGACTTCTCAAAAGACAACCAAAAATTCTTCAATACCTCGAAAGAATACTCAAACTATCGCAAATCACTTTTGCGATCAATATAGACCAATTCCCAAACAAAACCGTTCTCTCTTTACCAAACAGAACAGCTTACTCTTAATTAGCCAATCCAATAAAGTATTGGGTCCACTCTGCTACTTCTGAACTCCACCTTCAGAAACTACTTAGCCAGTCAATTTCTGCCAATAAAGACACTCCGAGTTGCACTGCTGACACCAATGCCAAAACTTCCTTGGCTAAAGTTCTTCAAGAAACTCGGCCCTCAAAGCCAACCACCACATCCTGCAGAACTCAGCCACAACACCGAAGTAGACACTCTTCCTAACTTGTTCCAAAGAAAACATATTCGGAAACATCCATATTCACTGCATCTCATCGCGCAGCTACCACTTCCTGAGGTGTCAAAATACCATCACATACTTCTGCCAAACCGACAGATCCAAACTCAACTCATCCATCTTCAAAGATGAACTCTGAACCTTTACAGGTTTCCTTCAGAGATCGATGAAATCTCTACACTCTGCAAAACTCACTCGAGACGGTATTAGGTCTACAGTCTCGATAAATACACTTCCGACCTCAAACATTCAAACTCCAACCAATGGTAGTAATCGTGTTACACACACCACTACCTTATCTACCTTTATAACTTATATTTGGAAAAACCTGAACAGGTAACCCAACAGATAGGTAAAAATAATAAATATATATATAGATATATATCAAAACTACAAATACGCTCTCTCAAGATAGACACCACTCCAGAGCCTAGGTATTCACTCAACCTAATGCTCTGATACCACTGTCACGACACAACTTCCAAACTCCAGGAAGTCGCATCGCTAATAAGAAAGAAAGGGATAGAGAATAGAAAGAAAGAGAAGAAGAAGAAAACAACACATCAGAATCTAAACAGCGGAACGAATAAATTATATTAATAACATAAAACATTACATAGTTTACAAACACTATCAGAGTTACATAGATAATACCACACATACTAGACAGTTATAAACACCTGTCTAGTTATTACAACTCAAATCAGTACGAGAAACAAGTCAAAGAAAACACACAGCGGAAAACTATATATATCTACACGCATAAGCCTCCTGCTCCATTGCTCCTCCATAATTCGTCAAAGCTAACCCGAATCCTAACCTGAATCCCTTGGCTGCTCGTAAAAATTTGAGTACCCAAGAGTTTATGGAAAATAAAAATAAACTCCGGGTCAGATATGGTCTGGTGTGAGTAACAGGTTAAAGTTGCTTAACTTTCAAAAACCTTTTTAAAAGAAAGGGTATCACGTAAGACTTCCCACACATAAACATGGAAAAGTTTTTACCTTACGCTAACCAAAACATTTGATAGGAAATCCAATGATATTATAATAGTGTCTAAGGTTTTCAAATAAATATGAAATAGCCGAAATTGTTACATTCATTAAATTCCAGCTACTAGCCACAAAAGTGGGTAATACAATCAAAACCGTTGGCACTTATTGGATTTTGGATTCCATACAATCGCAGGGCTACTGGGGTACCGCCCGTCACAATACGTGGCCTAGATCAGCGTACCGAGGAGTACTCCCACTCCCCTGCAACACAAGGCCGGACCCATTCCTTACTGAATAGTTCCGAACAAGACAACCCCGGCAGTTGTCGCGAACCAACCACCCACACAGCCGAATATAAAGGGACCTCTAGACAGGGATCAATCTTGCTCTCCAGTGGGAGCTACCCACGAAGCCTTGCTGTACCTCCCCTGTTTTACCCTTTCCCGGTTGATGAGGCTTGAGGCTACGATTACCTTTATAGGACATCAAATCTTAGAATGCTCATCGTCCGCCTGACGGTGTGCTGAAAGCATTCAATCCATACAAGTTCGTTCCGGGTTCGAACGAAACTGAAGGCACTATCTCGTTGCACTCATTATTGGAATCACCCTCAGAGTCAACGACCATTGCCCTTGCACTCTGATTCATCATCTCTAATCTATAAGTACTATTCCGTCAAACTCATTACGCAATCACCCACAGAGTTATACAGACGTATAGCCCTTACACCTCGAGTCTTCACTTGCTCCACTTGGATTAACGACCTAACGTTAATTTGGAATCGATGTGGTTTTCGGATTCCAAATATGGAAACCCGATCCCGGTCTTATCGAAATCCAAAGCGTGTCTTTTAGGTCCAAGTAGTTTTAAGTTTAAAACAATTCAATCTAATTATCCATATACACACAGATAGATAATTCACATCGTTATAATAGATAATCAATATTATCATAAACAGGTAATCATCACAAATTGATAATCTATATTATCATCATCAATAGATACTTATATCATCATCACAATGCAACCAATGCATCCATAACACACAACACTATTTATCTCATGTCTGAGATTCAAACCATTCAGGGTAAACCATATCATCAATTCATAAGCATAGATCTACAATCACACCATCTATAATTAATTTAAAATGAATTAAATTAATTTCTTCTATCTCTAATTGATTTAAAGTGAATTAAATTAATTAGCTATCTTTAATTAATTTAAAATGAATTAAATTAATTACTTCACCATTTAAAACTTGCTTACTCAACCCTTAATTGATTACCAATCAATTAAATAATTATCCTCAACTTAATCACCTTAATTAATCACCCTTGAATAATTATCCCTTAATTACATTTAAGTAATTATCTTTAATTAATTTTACAATTAATTATCCCTAACCAAAATCAGTAATTAACCTTTAATTACTCTATAAATTAATTAATTATAATTAATTACTTTAATTCTTAATTAATTACATTAATTAATTACTTCCTTAATCACTTATCATTGATTAATTAATCCTAATTAATTAATCCTTAATTACATCATTAATTATATTAATTAATGATCCTTAATTATATTTAAATTAATTACTTATTTAAATTAATTACATTAAGTAATTAACCTTTAATTAAATCACAATTGTAAATCATTCTTGATTAATTACATTTAGTAATTAACTACCCTTAAGTACTTCCTTAATTACTTCTAAATTAATTACATTTAATAATTAATTATATTTATTAATCATCCCAGATTAATCTCATTAGTAATTAATTACTCTTAATTAATTACATCACTTAATCATTTCAAAATGACTTAATCAATTAATGCTTCAATTAATTACACTAAGTAATTAATTATTAATCACTTTCACAAAGTAATTATCCTCATTATTATTTACACAAAGTAATTAATCCCAAAATACCATACTTCAATTAATTATCTCCAGTAATTTACTTATCTTAATTACTTCTCTAAGTAATTATTCCTCATTGATACTTATCAAACCATTTAATGATTATTCTAAATTAATTAAACTTAATTAATTAATTTAAACTAATCCAATTAATAAATTAATTACAATGAGTAATTAATATCTTGAATTATTTCCATAAAGTAATCATACTTAATAAAGTTTCATAATTGATTATCTAAATTAATTAATCCAATTAATTATCAAAATTAATTACATTAATTAATTAATAAATAATCACAAGTTAACGACTTTCATTAACTTATTAACAAATTATTAATTACCTTTCTTATGTAATTAACTTAAATTAATTACAAATTTAATTAACCTTAATTAATTTTTAAATCTTTAATTAATTAAACAAATTAATTAATTAAATTACTTAAATTACCTTACTAATTTAATGAAACAAAAATCATTAAATTTTTAATTTACTTTAAAATAAAACATTACTTTTTAATGATTACTTTATCATTAACAAAATAATTTAAAACAATTTAACTTTAAATTTGTTTCAAATTACATTTTAAATTTTAAATTTAAAATGAAATTGAACTTAACTTTAACAAAGTTTTAAAACATTCAAAACCTTTAAAATCTTATGCTAAAGATTTCTTATTTTATAAAAGAAGTTAAAAGAAATTTAAACCCCAAATTCATTTCAAGATACAAATCATATATAAATTAGCTTTACATTCAAAGTTGTATTAAAACAATTTAAATTTTAGAAACTTCCCATATTTCTAAATTATGATTCAAATCTGAATTTGAATCTAGATTTAAACCAAAGTTAAATCTCTACTTTTATTTTTAAGCTTTACTTTAAACTTAAACTATTTAAACCCCTTTTTAGATTGTTTGAATATTTTAATTTATAAAATTTAAATTACATTTTAAACTGGGATTCAAACTTTGTTTTGAATCCATACTCAGAATTTAAGCTTTAAAGTTTATTTTAAAACTTGATTCAAATTTTTCTTTTAAATTTTAGAGTTGAGAACATTCAGATTTCTCTGGAAACCTGTACCCACTAAGATACCCGAGTCCACCCTTGTCTACTTCGAGTAAAACTCAGATACGCTTCGAGTAAAAACGCTAATTACTCGAGTAGTAACTCGAGACAAACAATACTGCAACCCAACAAAACACCTGTCACCATCTTCTTCACCATGCATATGCACGGTGATCTTGGCCACCTCCGGCCACTACCCAGGCAACAAGAAGGTCAACGCTTGCACCCCGATCCACCCATGATCATCAGAACCCCACAAAAATCATCAAATCGAGCTTGAGTTTCCAAACCGAAACCTGAAACAACTACAACAGTTTTAAGCTTCAAACCCCAAACTTGTCAAATCATTCATCCTATCACCTCCGGCTAAGGAAGCTTAGCACCGCCGCCAATCACTTCTTCTACACCCAAGCAGCCATCACCTCGAAAATCTTAACACTCGGTCCACTGTGGTCTCCCCACAGATCAAATCATGCTGTACCTAAAACTAGGACAAGGCTTTTCCCCTCTTACTACCCAGAAGAAAAAAAACACTGCACAAAATTCCAATTCTAAAAATTAAACTTTTTGTTTTACAAATCATAACTTAGTTTTAGCTTGAGATCTATTCACCTGAAACTAAGAAATATCAACTTGGATTTGTCTAATTTAGTTTACTTTGTTGTTATTTTTTTTCCAGTAAAACTGCAGGTATTGTTTTTTTTTTTTTTTCTTCTTGAACAAAATCTTTAACTTATCATTTATGATATATTAAACATACATTTATCAAATCTCTTGTATTAGTAAAGATAAATTTTAAAAACACTTAAGTTTCTTTTAAAACTTTGGACCTGGAACTTAGTAAAACAAGTACTGTAATAATTTTATAACAGTAAGTTTATACTAATACCAAATACTCAATACAAATCAATTACAGGAACAAACATACATCATCATCATAACCATACTTGAGTTTTTAATCTACTGAGGTTAATCATTCAAATTAACATGATATCCAGGTAAATATATACAAGTCATATATCAAACAACAGTTTCATACTTAAACTTTTGAAAAGAAAAATGAATGTTACTCACAAACACACAAATCAACATTCTATCAGATATATAAACTCACAAGCATATTCATTTCAGTCATAAATCAAATTATACTTAAGTTTATTTTAAGAAAAGAAGTTACTCACCAGGGAAAATGAGGACAGAGCCTATAATTTGAAAAACTTTTGATAAAACATGGGTGCCTCTCTGCTTTGAAACTGTAATTTGCATGCTTATGGAATTTTGAAAACTGAGTTGCAGACTTTAAACTTGGATGCAGATTTGAACAAAGCATATTGCAGAAGCCAAACCCGAATTTAAGAAAAAATGCAGGCCATTCAAAACTTGCTTCAGATCTCACTTTTATTTCCAGGTAAAGAAATGCAGAGGCTACTTGTTTGATCATGCAGGCAAATATTTTGTATTTGAAAATGGTTTATAGAGGATTTGCTTGCATTACAGATTCAGGTTGATGGAATTTACAGGTTGAAAATGTTTTGAATTTTGAATTTGAGGATTTGCTTGCTGTGATTAAGGAGGGGTTTCAGATTTGATTTATTGAAAATGAATTAAAGTATATTGATTTGGGTTTTGAGAATTTGGAATACAACTTTTGTTTCAGATTTGATTTTAGCTGAGAAATTTTTTCTTAACTTTTGAAAAAAAAAACATTAGAAGAAAAAAATGAGTGTGAAGAAACATGCTTATATAAGATAAAAATGATTTATTAAAAATATAAAATAAAAATAAAAATAAAAGACACTTGTTAAAATCTTCAACACTTGTCAAATTAAGTAGTTTAATTATTTACACTTGTCTCATTAATTGATTAAAATGTTAACATTTGTTTTATACTTATGTTACTTATTATTTTTAATTTAAAGATAAATAAAATCCTCTTCCTTTATTTAAATACATATAAAGTAGTTTACATAAATGAAATGATATGTATTTCTTTTTAAATGAAGTAAAACAGTTTACAAAAAAGTGAAAACTTATTTACAAGATCTACATATATTTATTAATTTCAATTTCAAAATTAAATCAAATTCAAATGTTATTTATACATTAAAAATCCTACTTAAAACTAATTTATCAACCTATTTTAATTTTAAAATAATAACATTGTCTTTTAAAAAAAATCTTATCTATATTTATATTTATACATTTATTATTTGAAAATAACTCATTTATCAATTTAAAATCATTTACAAAAGAAATCATAAATTACTTGTCTTATTTATCTTAATTAACAGAATTAATGTCTAATATATAAAGGGTATTTAAATTTCATAAAATTCCAAATTATAATTATTAAGCTATATTTAAAAAGAAATAAAATAAACTTTTGTTTATCTTATAAAAATTTAAACCATGTTTAAAATATAATTATACAATTTAAAACAATTTCTTTAAGTATTTTAAACCAATTAGTTATTTATTAAATAAATAATAATCTCCAAATTATTTAAAATGAATATTAGAATTTAAAAATAAGATTTTATTTGTTAATTTAACTTCACCTCAAAACTTATCTATTCACAATATATATATAAATATATATACATACATTATAAATAGGAAAACAATTATTAGCTTTTAAAAGATAAAGTTCATAAATTACACATTTATTTAATTGGATTATTAAATCAAGTAAATTTTTATTAAAATTTTATCAAATCAATTTAATTTTAATATAGATTATTAAATTGATATTGCTAAAATTTCCGGGATATCACACTTGTTGTTGAGATATATGGTTATAACACATGCCCTTCAAAGTTCACTTGATATATTGGATATAGAGTGGACTTTGATGTAAATGGATGTAATTTATTTTCGTCAATTATCTTTCGAGTTTGGTCTACATCATGTGTATAATGAGGAGCTAAGATATTGACTCTGAGTAGAGTAACTTGAATATCGAGAAGAGAAATCTCAACTTGGGTTAGCAAACTGGATTATTTTGCTTGGAATTAAAATTTAATTTTGGGCAGAAAGGCATAGTCTTAGCTGGACTGTGAGGTCCAATTTTTGTTTGAAATCATACTCGTCATTTGAAGTCACTTAGGCTAAGCGATAAGTGAAATTTTTTTAGCATTGAGAGGCAAAATTTATTTTGGGACTATGAGGTCAAAGTTTATGAAGCCTTGCTTGTCACTTGAAACCATCTAGGCTAAGTGATAAACGAAATTATTTTAGTGCACAGAGGTGAAATCAAATTTGGGAGTATAAGGTCAAAGTTTTTTAAATCGTGCTTGTCACTTGAAGCCATCTAGGTTAAGTGATAAGAAAAATTATTTGAGCCCCAGAGAGACGTAATTAATTTTGGACCGTGAGGTAAAAGTTTTTGAAATCATGCTTATCAGTTGAAGCAGTCTAGGCTAAGTGATAAGGGAAATTATTTCGATGCCAAAAGGCGAAGGGTGAGCTGGACCGTAAGGTCAATGAGGTATTTTCCTTGCAAGACCTATAAAAATGGGAAATCGAGATCTGATTCAAAAAGGATGGGTCCTGTTCTTGCATTAAATGCTTATGACAATTGTCACGATTCTGTTGGTATCTTTGGAAAAGTGTATTCCATTTCTCTATCCCAGCATGATTTGCATTCTAATACTGCCATACTTAATATAATGTTAAGAATTTACCAACTATATAATCTCCACTATTGGTTCTAGGATTTAAATAAGCCATTTTTCTTTTCTTCTTCTTTCTTACTCATATTATCAATAGCCGCGCTTGTCATTAAAGCTTGGAAATCTTCATAAACTACTATAAATTCTTGACTCAAACAGTAAGCCCATGATCTTTTCTATGATTTTATTAGCATTCTTTACCGCTATCGATATTTGCGAGCATTTTTCTTTTTTGAATTTTCAAAAAAATTGATTTTGTTTACTACCATGATACTGGTGTTTTCGATTTGAGATATTATACCATCATCCAACCATGACGCATGTTATTTATAGACTAAGATTTTATCTCTAAATCCAATCTTTTATTAATTCAGATTAATAATTGGCTTATCGACGAATTGGTTATTTATGGGAATTTTGAATTTGGGCTAAAAGATCTAATTTTAGACTTAATTTCCCCTTGGAACTATAAGATTTTAAGCACTTCTAGGGGAGGTTTCGGATTTCTTATTGAATTGTTAACTTAATATTGGTCTTTTCTATACCCTTCGATGGATGAACCAAGGACTCATCAAAAGCAGCTAGAGAATTAGATTAAGAGCTATGGAGTTGAGGGAGTCGAGGTCAGGGATCTAAGTCTAGATGATGACCGACGCGATCCCTCTGAAGGGTTCTTCACTTGGTAGTTAGAGCACCTAGCAAACAGAATATCGTTTCACCTTACCACTTTGTTTGTTGACATTCTTGAATTTTATGGACTTAATCCATCCAACTTGGGGTCATCTCGTATAGTACTCTATCCACTTTACCAATCTTATACTGGAAGAAAAGGTACAAAGAAGGACCACTTTCGAAATTCACTATTTGTACAATTTGCATAGGTTATCCAGTAAAACACTAGTTTCTCTATATTTTATTCGATTCTGGAAGAAAATGTCTCTGATCAAACAACTTAGCAAAGTAATGGCTATCTGCTATTATGTGAGAACAGATGATCACCGAATTGTTATTGAGCTACCAGAGACTTGTAAGTCTACAAGCCCTTTTTGTCTAAAATGCTCTTGCTTCTAAACTTTGATCATACCATTCTTTAATATCTTTTCCCTTTTGAATTCGTTAGCTAAACTCGGGAGGGATGGGACCTTGATCCTCAAGGATCTTTTTGATGCTAAGTATGAGGAAGTGATGAAAATCCTAGAGGGAGAAAGACTTAAGAACATAGTCCTTACCGAGGCCGATCTCAACGCCTGTGGACTACTGTCATCTTCTACTAAGTTCCATGGATATGATCCTTCTTCATCTGAAATTATATCCTCAGATACAGTTGCTCTGTGTCATTCTGAAGAGCCCACCTGCTCTAGTCCTAAAAATACGAAGATCGCAAGACAAGATGCTGCTCCCGAGGGTAGACCTAGGTTTTAGATATAGTACAACACATACTCTAATACGTAACTTTCATGGAATATACACTTGCTCACCTAACTTGTATTCTCTTTTTATGTGATAGTGGCTTCTGATGATGTGCTCAAAATAGGTGAGTGGCTACTTAACAAACCATCTTCTTCCATTCCTATTCGGCCGAAACCAGCTTTAAAGGATCCGTCCGAAGTTAAGAAACATAGGAAACACAAGAATATCCTTCTTGCTAAAGTCACACATGCCCTAGACGCCCTTCCTTTAACTCATTCTCCGAAGGATTAAGTGAACTGGTTGGTTGAAGTAACTTGTTCCGCTATTGATGCCCATTTATCCAAGGTTGTGGGGAACTCACGAGTGGAGTTAGCTGATGATATAGGTAGCTTTAGGAGGATGATGAGTGTGGGATTGAAGATCATCTCAAGTTATAGATCTACATTTTACTTATGAAATATCTATTTCTTTAGATTTCATATGCACCTCCTTTCTTTAAATTTTAGTTGACTTCTTGGTTCTGCTTTGAGGTTTTCAAAAGATGGAGGTAAAATTGGAAAAGGCTAAGACCATTGAAAAAAATTTGCCGGATTCAAGAAGAAGGCTGAGAAGGATGCTCAGGCTGAAAGGGAAATGAATCTTGTAGGACAGAAGGCATCCGAGACTACAATCGTTGATTTAGAGAGAGATTTAATAGATCAAAAGGCCAAGCATCAAGAGACTAATGATGAATTAGTAGAAGCCAAGGAGAAGATCACGAACCTGTTTACTGGGGAAGAGGCTGTAAAAATAGCAGCCACTGAAGCCTTTAAAGTTCTTTACAACGCCTATGAATATAATGGAGGCAATTGTATGATACTTTCTATAGGTTTTAATCTCAATTGTAAGAAGATTGAGAAGAACTTTTCTTAGAAATAAGAAAAAGCACCAGCTTCGGCAGGTGTAGGGCCCATGGTATGGATAAAGGAGAATGCTGAGGGAGGAGAGGTACGCCATCATTCTGAACATTAGAATGCCTCGATTGATGACGTTAAATTTTTCATTTTTAGTAATTTTGGTACATCTTATTTGTACTTTTGCTTGTGGTGATTGACAACAATAGTACTATTTTTGTTTGGTGTTGGATTTATAATGAACTATTTCTTTATCGCCTTCCTCATGTCTATTCTGAAGTAATTTTCTCTTTAACCATATTTAAATAGAAAAATTCGAATTTCACCTCTCACTATGAACTATCATGGAAGATGAGCCAAACCAAAAATTTGGGATTGCCCTCAACCATTGGCCCGTTAAAATGTAACTAAAATCCGGTAGAGTAAGAAATGTAGACTTATCCAATAAGATCGATGAGGTACGGGAAACACATGACCAAACCTATGCCAAATCACTTAAGTCCCTTAAGCTTAGGGGTTCTAGGTTAAATAACCAAATCTTAGAACTTAGGGGTCGATTAAAGCTTGTGTTAGATGACCAAGATAAGGTCTTTTAAGAGTTTGCTCGAATCTCTAAACTGCATCTGGGAGACCCTCGGCTGAAGAATAAAAGATTAACTTTCCTCATAAGATTTTATGATCCAAATCTAACTATAACTCCGAAATCTTTTTCCTGGTTAACTCCATCTGCCTTAGTTATTGTCGAGGGGATGAATTCTGAAAGTGAACTTGTTTCAGAATATGTTCCATAATTTATTTCAAAAGCTGACATCAGGCTATCTCAAGTAGGTTCTTCTCCTTCGGAACTCTCTACACGAAAGGCTGGTTTAGGGAAGGACTTATTTTTCTCCATTATGGCCAGATCCTTAGGCCCCTTGCTGATACAAGGAGTAGAGGTCTTAGGATCATTTTTAGCTACTAAGGGGAAATTTGCTTATCTTAGAGGACTATGAATTATGTACATTTTATTTTTCACTATCTATATTAATTTTCTGTGGAATGAAATAGAATTATTTTTATGATAATCTAACTTTTCTGATTTTGATTTGAGTCTCTTTTTAGGAGGAATCATGTCCCAACTGCTTAAGATTGGAAAGAGATCATGCCTCCGTGCAGCGGAGTCTCGGTGATAAGATAGCCGAGATGATGAAATATAATCCTAATTTTGATACCAAAATCCACGCCACTCTAGAAGATAATGAATCCGTAAAATGAACTTTTAAGGAGAAATCCAAGAAGATATCTACCATCTTGGAGGCAATGTCGTTCATCGATCAAGCTTCGGAATTGTTTGTTTTTAGACTATAGGCTGCATCTATTCTTATACAGTAGTTGGACGAAGCCCATCGAGAGCTTTTAGCAATCAAACTGCAAGAACATGGAATTGAAAATAATTGTACCAACGAAGTTATGGTTGAAGGTAACTAATAATGCAAGTTATTACTTAGGATCGACTAATATGGAATATAATTAAATTTAAATGCGGAAACAGATGATAATAGCAAAGTAAATAAAAATAAAACAAGCACACCATGAATTTTTATACTGGTTCGAACCTCCCATTCTACGTCCAGTCCCAGACCCTTCTGGAATTTCAACTACAACAAGCCTCACTTAACCTAGAGGAATAGGTTTACACTGCCTGAGCAACCGAGCAGGACTTCACCCGCCTAAGCAACAGAATAGGACTTCAATACAAATAACAAAGATATCTAACTGTAGTGTGTTCTTAAATAATCTTCCTGTAACCTTCTCCTTTATGATATATAGTGTGATGTGCTTTGAGAATTGTGGAAGATAAAGTGATCAATGATTAAAGTATGCAAGTAATTTGAGTGCAGTTTGAAAGCTTTGAGAATAGATGAGAATTCAAGAATGCTAAAAGTAATTTCGGTGATTTGTTTGTTGAATTCTATAATCTATTTATAGTATACAAAGAGTTGCATCTTTAAATGAAAAGTTATATTTGAAAAGAACAGATGCAACTGTTGATTTAAAAGAATGTTTCTCTTGGTGAAGAGAAATGACTTTTCAAGAAAATAGCAGTTGGGGATACTCAGACGTCTGAACAAAAAAAATTCAGACTTCTGAATTAGATTGAAACGCAAACAGCAAAGAAATTGTTCATTTTTGACCTCATTCAGACGTCTGAATATCGTGAAAACAATATTCTAATTTCAGTACTCAGACGTCTGAATGAATGGTTTCAGACATCTGAGTTTGCTATTTTTGCATGTATGAGTATGTGTGTGCATGTTTGTGTGCATATATATATCATTTAAGGAGAGATTTTAACAAATTTTCTAAGTAATATACAGACTCTAGACATATAATATACAGCTATAAACATCTGTAGATGAATCTGCAATAAATCTCCTGCAAAGATGGTTTAATATACACATAACATTGTATATAGATTGTTATAACCAAAATCGAGAGTCTAACATTCTCCCCCTTTTTGATGATGACAACTATAAAAATTAATAGACTAGATACTCCCCCTGTCAATATGCACAATTTAAATTTCTCCGCCTTTGTTATCGACAAAAAAGAAAGAACATGAATGATAATAGATAATACATTTCATTAAGGCAAATAGAGGAAATAGTACATAAAGAAATAATGTTTTAGACATTTCTCATACAACCAACCAATAAAAGCGACAAGTAAAAAAAAAACCAAGATAATTTAAAATTGACTTAAAAGAGATGGATCATTGTGATTAGAGCTTGAGCTTGAGGAAGACCATTCAAATGGAGATGGATTGTAAGCTTTAGAGATGTAGAGCTGGAATAAGAAATTCAATCCCATATCTTATTGAGAAAGCCTTTGATTGAATTGAATTTTCTTTCAGTCTTTTTCTCAAGTGCTTTTATGTCCCGATGAATCTTTGATTGATTTCGGGAGAGAGTGACGATGGCTTGTCTTGAAGAAGTATCCGGGCCAATTTCTTGGATGGTGTCATCGTCCTCCTCTTCTTCTTCATGTTGGGTCGGGAAGAAGAAGCAATACTAGTGTCTCGAGATTAAGGAACACCTTGTTGAATATTTTGTGACCATTATTGGAAGGAAATGATTTGTTGAGAAGGAGGCCGTATAGGAAGACCCATCAACCCTAAAGTTTTAGTGCCTAACTCACTAGTTCTTGTAAAATCGAAATCAAGCATTGGTACACCGATATTTAGGAGAATGCACATAATATAGGCACCATAATGAATAGTTCTATACTTCCTTCGGATTGTGATATCTTGGAATTCATCCAAAATAATTTTTCCCCAATTTACTTGTTGCTTAGAATAGATAGAATAAAGTGCTTGAAAGTTTTCTTTATACACTTTTTCATAGCTACCCGTTCTTGGTTGGAGAGAGCGAATAAAAGCACGGTGAATTAGCCTAGCTTGTGTCTTAAGTGGATAGATTTTAAATTGCCCATATTTATAAGTTCATCGGATAAAAATTGATGTGAAACTTCATCATGATGTTCCATATCAACTTCAATTTCATTTATATCAATGCCTTGATAAGGGAAATTTAAAATATGACATAGTCTTTGTAAAGGTAAGAAGATTTTTACACCACAAACTAACGACCAAACACAATCTTGACGGTTTTTGAGGATTTTGATGATCCAAATTTAAGTTTGCAAGAAAAAGTTTAATCATAAGATGATTAATCTTAATATTGTTAGGAGTATACCCAATCAAGCTGTCGAAGTGAAATTGCTATGCTAATTCTCTAATACGATATGCTACGAAATCATGGAATTTCATGAGTGCTCCTTCGAAGATGTTGGTGTTCATGGAATTGAACCGCGAAACAACAACATCGTTCCATTGCGATTGACGGATTTTTCTCTTGTTCTCTTTGATCTTGGTGCCATTGGATAGTTAAAGGAAGGTTAAAAGCTTTGAGTGAGATGAAAATGGGGGCTAGGGTTCTGAAGTAAGAAGTAAAGAAGTGAAAAGGTTATTATATAGATGATGAAAAGGTAGGGGTAAAATGGTAATAAATAAAAAATAAGGAAGAAGTAAAAAATTGCTCAGAAGGGATTCAGGCGTCTGAATAATTCAATTCAGACGTCTGAATTGGGTTGAATTGCAACCCGTAAGGATTTAGTTCAAAAGTGGGCTAATTCAGACGTTTGTTATTTTTGATTCAGACGTCTGAATCTGGGGAAAATTTTTCTGATATGAATATTCAGACGTCTGTTTAAACTAATTCAAACATCTGAATTGTGTACAGAAGCGTACATTGGCAATGGTGAGAATGAAAAATAATATATATTATCGACTAATTTTCAATATTACAAAATTGGAAAAGCAGAATGAAATGACAAAATAACAAATTATATTAAAAAACAAGAAACGATTAAATAGATTTTGAAGAAGATGATGGAGTATGATAAGATTCTTCTTCAACTTTGGTGTTCTCCACATATGGTCGAAGCGGAGACCATCTGTTACCACTTTCCCAAGAATTTAGAGTTATCGGTGGACGTTGTGGTGATGGTTCCCAAGGATTGCAATGACTTGGAGAACGAGCTGTAGATGGTTGATGAACAATATATTTTGATGAAGAACCATAGAATTTTAACGCTACTTGTTCCAAAAAGCTAAGCCTTTGGCATTAACTTTTTGCTCATAGTATAATCCACGTTGTAAGTCTAATGTTTCTTTTTGATAATGATGAATATCATCGATTTTCTCTTTTGTGGATGGTGATCCAAAAAAGAGAGACCGTCTTGTTTTTTTAGCTGGTGGAGTATATCCAGTATGAGTAGAGGGTGGAACGATCGAAACCGGTTCATATATAGGAGTAGGAGTTGGTAGATTCTCCGATCCCGACGAAGGAGAGGTGTAAGATAGCCTAGATGACACAGAGTTATTTTGAGATGACATGATTGAATAGAAATTTTTTGAAAGTTAAAAAAAAGAAAAGAGAATCAAATGAATTATTGGTGAAAAGAATTGTAAGAATGCAGACAATATATATAGGAAGAAGCTTATTTAAAAATAGAGAGGATAATGTATGGTTAGAGAAATAATATCCATAGGAAAAGAAGGAGAGAACGGAAGGTATATATGAATTTAGTGACAACCTCATATTTCAGAAAACAATAGAAAGTGAAGTGGCAGTGTAGAGGACTACCAAGTATGAGGTCTTAAGTTCGAGTGCTAGACGACACTTTTTATTTTCTGTTGAAAGAAACTATGAATTCTCCTTTTTAAAAAATATATATATTATAAAAAAAAAATGAACTTATAAATCTTTAAGAGAGACGATACCAAGTTCTCATCTTAAATTAATTAAAGTATTTTCATTTAACGGTTTTGTAATGATATTTGCCAATTGTTTGTCAGAAGACACATATTCTAGATTTATTAGATCTTTTTCAATATTATCATGAAGAAAATGGTAACGAATGTCAATATGTTTTGTTCATGAATGATTTACATGATTTTTAGATAAATTTATTGTACTAGAATTATCAAATAAATAGTTGATTTGCATAAATTAAAACCAAAATCTTGAAGTGTTTGTTGCGTATAGATAACTTGAGCACATGCTAGAGCTACAGAAATATATTCTGCTTCACATGTCGATAATGAAACACAGTTTTTTTTCTTACTAAACAAAGATACAAGAGACCGTCCAATGAAGTGACAAGTCCCACTTGTACTTTCTCTATCTGTCTGGCTTCCTCCAAAATCAGCGTCACTATAGGACACTAATTCAAAAGGACATTCCTTTGGATAGAATAGTCCAAAGTCCTTGGTTTTATTAAGATATGGTAGTATGCGTTTCACTGCTTGTAAATGTGATTCTTTGGGATCTGCTTAAAATCGTGCACACAAACAAACACTCATCATTATTTCAGGTTTACTAGCTGTTAAATATAGTAACGATCCAATCATACTTCGATATAATTTTTGGTCAATACTTTTACCATTTTCATGTTTATCAAGATGTATGGTTGTACTCATAGGAGTTGGTTTGGTAGAAGTATTTTCCATACTAAAGCATTTAATTAGATTGTTACAATACTTTTCCTGATTAATAAAAATATCATTTTCCAGTTGTTTTATTTGTAAGCCAAGAAAATAATTTAACTCACTCATATGTGACATTTCAAATTCTTTAGTCACTATTTTAGAAAAAACTTGACAAAGTCTTTCATCTATAAATCCAAAAATAATATCATCAGCATATATTTGAACGATTAAAATATCCTGTTTATTTCTTTTAATAAAAAGAGTCGGATTAACCTTTCCAATTTCAAAACCAGAATTTATTAAATATCTTTTAAGACGATCGTACCAAGCCCGGGGTGCTTGTTTCAAACCATATAAAGCCTTATTAAGCTTATAGACATGGTTAGGAAATTGTTCGTGTATGAATAATGGAGGTTATTCAACATAAACATTTTCTTTTATGAAACCATTTAAAAAATCACTTTTGACATCAATTTGATATAATTTAAAGTTATGAAAACATGCAATTGCTAGTAAGATTCGTATTGCTTATAGTCTAGCGACTGGAGCAAACGTTTCTTCATAGTCAATTCCTTCTTCCTGGTTATATCCTTGAGCAACTAATCTACCTTTATTTCTAGTAATATTTCCTTTTTCATCTGCTTTATTTTTGAAAACCATTTTGTACAAATAACTGATTGATCACTAGGCCGTGGAACTAAATCCCAAATGTCATTTCTTTCGAATTGGTTTAGCTCTTCTTGCATAGTGATTAACCAATTTTCATCGGTAGATGCTTCTTTAACATTTTTAGGTTCAATATTAGATAGAAAAGCTACATGACCCATTTGATTTAATTGACTTCCTGTTCTAACAGATGAATTGAGTTCTCCAATAACATTAACATAAGGATGATCTCTTAATATTCTAGGTGGAGATCTTAATTCATTGTTATTGTGATCAATGTTTTCATTATTTTCAATATTTGAAATTTCTGTGTTTGTGATATTATCAGGAAATTCTTCATCATCTCTTATACTTGGGATTTGTTTTAAATTTTCATCGAAAGGTAAATGAAGTGTTTATTTGATGATATTTATTCTTTTATTATAAATTCGATAAGCTTTGCTACGATCCGAATATCCTAAAAAGATTCCTTCATCGGATTTTGCTATTTTGTGCATGTATCAGCATGTATGTGCATGTGTGTGTGTGTATTTATATATATATATCATTTAAGGAGAGATTTTAACAAATTTTCTAACTAATATACAGACTCTAGACACATAATATACAACTATAAACATCTGTAGATGAATCTGCAATAAATCTCCTACAAAGATGGTTTAATATACACATAACATTTTATATAGGTTGTTATAATCAAAATCGAGAGTCTAACCATGGTTGTAGCCCATTCGTATCGTGGAAGAGGTAGAGGTGGAGGTTGTGCTGCTATAAGACTTCCTTCTTCTCATAGGACTACAGTTGTTTCTACTGGGTTTCATTCCTAACCCTTTCAACTTGAAAGGAGTTCTCCCTTAATTCTAGTGCCTGGTGCATTAAACACTCTTGTTTGTACCGTGGATGGTCGAAGAATTTCATTAAGCACATTTAGCAAGGAATATGTATCTAGGATGTATGATAGAATGGAAAGCATTTCAAATCCCACCTGAGGGAGCCCATTGGAAGGCCAAAACTAGGGCTAAAAATATGTATAAAGGCTTATAAGACCTCATCCTTTTATTATTCCAAATGTACTATTAGTCACTTGGATAATCTCTCTATAACGCCGAGGCCCTTTTGTCCTCTAGATTGACTTGTTCTTTAAACTCAAACCACTTTGCTTAGCCTTTTTCTCTATCTTAGGTTCTTCTTACCCCTTGGCTTCTTACCATACCGGTGTCTTTTATGTCTATACCAACTAATTTGATGCCATCCTTTGGGACCTGATTGGTATTCTTACCTAATGTTCTTTCTAACTTGGGAACTCCTCCCCCCAAGCCCCTAACCTTATTACGAATTATCTAATTCTGAACTTATGGATGATAGTTCTTGTTCATGGCTTGCTGTTATTGGAATCTACTAAATATTCTAATCTAACTAGGAATCAACCCAGCGCATGGTACTTATGGACTATGGCTCACTATCATTGGGAATCTACCCAATATTCTAATCTAATTGGAAATCTACCCAATGCATAGTACTTCTTAATCATGGCTCACTATTATCAGGAATCGATCCAACACTCTAATCTAATGGGGTATCTATCCAATGCATGGTATTTCTTAACCATGGCTCACCATTAATGGGAATCTACCCAACATTCTAACCTAATTGGAAATCTACCCAATGCATGATACTATTTGACCGTGGCTCACTATCAGCATGCATTCTACTTTTTGACATCTTTTTAAACCCAAGTGATATGGCCTTACACTCAGCAATGCATCACTGTGGGGGTTCTCTTATGGCAAGGTCTACCAACTTATCATTGGGTCCAAACCTACAACCACTTTTGGTGGGCTCAGCCATCTATAACCACTTTTGGTGGGCTCAGCCATCTATAACCACTTTTTGTGGGTATCGACCATAAAAACTATTTTAAGTTAATGGTCATACGGAATGCTAGTTGTAACTTGATAAAGGAAATATGAATCCTTTGAAAAAGCGCTTTTGAACTATTTTGTAAAAGAATTTTGAAACCACATAGTTTATAAATCACATTGTTTGATAGAAGGTTTGATCCGAGTTTGAGAAGGAAAACTACTGATAGTATCAGTATCTTTAGAAAGTGAAACTATTCATTGATCTCATAAGATCAATGGAAGAGTTTTAATCCTTAAATTCTAAATGCAAGCATGATATGTAAAAGTTATTAAGGTGAGAGGAGATGCTGAAAGAGATACAATAGATGTTGAGACTTGAATGCACCCTCCAAGTAAAGACTCAATAGACAGGTTTATTTCAAAGAAGAATGCACCAGGAAAAAGCTAAGACTTTATGATTAAACTTCAACAAATCTAAAACCATGAGGTGCCCATTAAAATTGGAAGAAGAGATTATAATCAAGAAGAGCATATTAAGAAAACTGATATCTTCCATTTGACCGTGGGAATTTGATTTATAAAAAGGATTCTTCTTGCAACTTCATCTTTGTAGAAAAGCGCAATATGCATTGATTTGACAAGAGTTACATGGAATTCTCCTGAAGTCATAGAAACAGAACAATGTAAATAATTCTGAAATAACATATTTAAACTAACATTTAATAAATTTGGTTAACTTCCTTCTCAACTGCGTAAGAAAGCCTTCGGTATCCACTCATCTTGTGCTGGTTTGTCAAATGATAAATACAATACTTCTCACTCTTTAGGACTTCTTTCTTCGATGGATGGTAATCTAGGTAAGAGAAGTCTTTAGAGTTTCTAGGAATATCTAAGACAAGCTTGAGTTGAGTGGGAGTAAGAACATGGTCTTGTTTGATCTTCTTCTATGACTTGAGAATGGAGGTAGCCAGGAAAGCTCTTTTAGTAGGATGGGATGGACCTTTACTTATCATTACTACAATACTGAAGTCCTTGATTTTATTCTCCATATTCTTAACCATCTCTTGGAGTATAGCTAACTCTTGGAGAGACTCTTGAAGATACTCTAAACACTGTCTGATCTAGAGAGCTTGAAGTATATAGACCGGATCACACTCCTGGTCTTAGTCTTTTTTCGAGATGAAGGTAGCCAGATGCTTATTATTATCTTCTTTAATGAACTAGATGTGGTGGTTGAGGGGTAACTCCAAGGCTAGTTCCTCATTTTTAAAGTTAGTAATGGTTGGAGAGATGATGTCACTAAATTTTCCAAGATAGAACAAATGACGAAGGTTCGAGGGGGGCCTCCTTCTAGCGCCAAAAATGTTAGTGCAAAATTTTGTCTGCACAAACACCCTGAGGTACTAAGGTACAGCTCCAGAAGCTGGTTGGATTATTGAACCCGATAAAGAGATTATTGAGGCATGATTCAATAGGCTATAAGATGATGAACCATAGAGTCGCAATAACAAGTGCATAAAAGGTAAAGTATAGAAAGTAAATAACACCAAGACTTTTATAATGGTTTGAGATGAAAGTCCCTACGTCCACTGTCCTTCCTGTATTTAGTCACTCTTATATAGCTAAAAGGCTTATTACATCAAGTCTATATATTTCTGACATTAATGAGTTTGTAAAGGGAGCTCTAATATTGAAAAGAAGATTTTATTTCTTAGTTCTTTTTAGTGCCCAAAGATCCTTGCACCTTAGGATTGCCGCCCATCTGTAATCAGTATGTTGTAATGCCATTAGCGGAGAGTCTTCTCCTTGGATTGTTGGAGTAGATTATTAAGTAGCTACGTGTGATGACCCCGAATTTTGAATACTTGAAATCGAAATATTTAATTGATTTTAAATATTTAGAAGTTGATTTAACTTGAATTTCAAAATTAACTATGGATTCGGCAATTTAATTATTGAATTTAATTTATTGAAGTTGGATAAAAATTTGAATCTTCAGTTTGAAGCCGATTAAAAATATTTCAAAGGCTTAGGAAATTTATATTGATAATACTGGAGATAATGGAAGCTTCAGAATTGAAATTAGAACTATTTTGTCCAGTTTTGAAATTTTATCGTTTAAATCGATATTTAAAAATAGCCTTTCGAAGCACAGTTTCGGAATTTGATGAAACCAGTTCCATTGGACCCGTAATAGTCAGTTGTTATCGGATTTCAAATTTCGTAGCTTTCGGAGTTATCGTGTGATCGTACGAGATAAAAAGGCCTAGAAAATAATGAATCGATTTAATTTAAATATCATATATTATTTCACCAGTCAAAATTCTTTCCCATCAGCCGTATTATTTCTTTTTAGCTTCTCCAATACGCGATCCTCTGTCCCTCTTTCTTGTTAAATCACGTCTGTCTTCCTTCTATCAGAAAACGAGAATGAAAATCGAAAAAATTGGCATCTCACTTCAATGTCTTCGTTCGAATGAAAATCAAAAGCAGTTCGTATTCAACTCAGATAAAATCTCCCCCTTTAATTTTTCAAACAGAAATCGAACCCAATTACAGCCCTAACTCAAAATTATTCAAATAGAAAATCGCGATACAAAAAAAGGAATCGACGTGCGCGATCGATGATTGCGAGGCTCAAATCGAAGCAGGCATGCAGCGGCTAGGGCACTCGCAAGTGCAGGCGATCTAGTGGAGCTGTTGGGGGAAGCTCGTGTGAAAGGATTGGAGGCGGCGTTTTAGGGCAGGTCGAGGATGCGCGCGCAAGTCTGTGGGGTCAATCGTTCAAAGTCGAGGCAGTGGCGAGTGTCGAACTCGGTGATGGGATGTCAGTGATTTGATTTTGGGCGAGGTCGTGCGCGAGGTCGCGTTTTCGAAGGCGCTCGGTCCAGAGGCTCTGGCGAGCCGGGGGACAGTGGTGATCGATTGGGATATTGCAGCAAGGTATGGCTGTGATATTTTCTTTTATCTAGATTTTATTATGTTCGATCAAAAGAAAATGATTGACAACAAAGTAAATCTCGTTTTTACTGTTTACAGAAAGTAATACAAGTATGAATAAAAATATATGCAATAAAAAAAAGCAGGAAGAGATTTTTTACAGTAAATTAAATTACTGTTATATTCAAATTATATATATATAAGAATAGAATTTTGAATGGAAGATTTGTAAATAAAATATTCGAAAGTTTATACGAATTAGATCGAGACAGTTGTTAAATATTAATAGATATGATTTTGGGAAAAGGAAATTTAGTTTAATTGAACTCTTTGTTAATTAAAGTATTAAAAGAATTTGGTTTAAAATAAAAATATCAGTTTAAAATAAAATCTTGGTTGGATAAATTTATTTAAAGGAAATCAGTTCGAATTTTAAAATTTTTAGTTAAATAAAAATCATTGGTAATTAAATTTATAAATTGAAATTTAGTGGTTCAATTTATTTGAATATTAATAAATCCTACGATGTTTGTTACAAGGTTCAAAATCGTCAAATCAAGCCGGAATGGAAAATGGATTGCAAATATAAAGCAAAGGCGAGATTCTCACTCAAATTATAGTAATTGAAAATTTTCAGTTACTGATTGGTTGTTGAATTGTGATAGTTGATTTAAAAATTGATTGACTGTGTGCTTGGATGATTAAATTTATTGTAGGTTATATTAGTTTAGACCCTATGGCGCCGCATAATAGCGGAGGTTATTATATTAAACCCATATACCACGATATTCCACCTCGAAGTGGAATTGGTATTATATATGTATTTGGAGTTGATTTCCCGCATTATATAGCGGATGAGACCCTATTGCGCCGCATAATAGCGGATGATATTTTATAACTCCCATATACCGCGATATTCCACCCCGAAGTGGAATTGGTATTTAATTATTGTGCTAACGTCTGTGGATGCAGGGAAACGGGTTGGAGGGATCCAACTGGATTCCTCAAACATTTGAATTTGTTTCATTTGTTGTGTGCTAAATTATTTATAATCTCTGTGTGATCATATTGTAATTGGAATCATTGTAGGCTAAAATTTAGCTGAATATATTTTTGGTGTCGTAAGATACCAGAAATAAATAAAATAGGATTTTTGAATTTAAGTCGAAAAATCTATAGTGAAATCCGATTGAATAAATTCCAAAAATTGGGAAAGATTTCAATAAATGGGTTTTGAGTAATATTTTTGATAGTTGAAGGATTTATTTAAAATATGGATTTTAAATAGTTTAGAAAAAATAAAGGGATTTATTTTAAAAGATGATAAATTTGGAAATCCATTTGAAAATTGATTTGGTACTTGAAAGTAAATCTTTGGGAATCAAATTTAAATTTGATTCGATGTTTGAAACAAACTTTAGAAAATTAATTTAGAAATCGATTTTTGTGATTTAAAATAAACCTTTGGGAAATCCATTTGGAAATTGATTTGGGTGTTTGAAACAAATTTGGGAAACCAATATGGAAAATTGATTTGGTGTTGAAAGTGAATATTTGGAAATCAATTCAAAAAAATGTATATCAATGGATATTTGGAAATTTGAATCCACAATGGAATTTATAAAGGAAAGGGAAATGGTTTTAAAAATAAATATTGGTTTATTTTTAAAGTATGGAAAGGAATTTACGAATTTGGAATGTAAATTCAAAATAAATCAAGAAGGGTTATTAAATTGGTCTAAGTGGACCATTTTGAAATGAATGTGTATTTTCTCAGAAAAGCCGAGTATGTTTTGAAAGTATCTTTTAAATATAAATTTTAAAGTTCTAAAATGGTTTGTAAAAGAGTATTTGTAAAGAAAGTATTTTGTAAATTGTTTCTAAATCTTTAGAGTAAATATTTATTTAAGTTAATTTTTAAAAGTGACCGTTTTAAAAGATTTAATTGATATTAATTTTAGAGAATAGTTATTTAAAACAATTATACTCTATTTACTGATTTTATTTAAAAAAAATAGTTTGGACTTGAAGTTTTATATGAGATGATAGTATAATATTTTTATAACTAATATTTTAAATTAAAGTGTTTAAAAATAGTTTTACTTTAAAATATTTCCAAGTATATATTTGGACAAGTGATTTAAATTATTTTAAAGTATTCGAACTCGGCAGATTTTTTTCCAGTGGAAATAAATGATTTCGAGAATTTTATTCCACGAGTGAAAAATGATTTGAAATTTGTTTTCAAAGGATTGAAAAGTGATATGAAATTTGTTTTCAAATGGTTGAAGAGAGAAAATATATCTTGCGAAGATAATTTGAAAATAAATAATTGGGAAAATTATTTAAATCTGGAAATTGTTATGAATGTTGATTGATAGTTAAATAACCGACTATCAATATTTGCCTTTAAATGGCATTTGAATTTCGATGCGACCGGGGGTCGGATTCCGAGTGGATATTCGAAAACCACATCGAACCTTTGTGATTGTGATAGATCTTTTATTTAAAAGATCAAAGTGGAAATTGTTGTGATTTGTTTGAAATCTGAACGAACACTTATTTTTAAAATAAACGCTCGTTATTCGGATTAGCCGGGAGAGGACCTTTGTGTCATATAACCCATTCCGAATAATGCTACGACGAAATGGGATTGCATTTGAAGACTGGTGATGAAGACCGGGTATTTGCGAGAATGATAGCATGACCTATCGATTGTCTCTGCACTGAGTAGCTATGGTATAGAGATTCCCTAAGTGATGGGAAGTCCGAACGGGATTGTGAATACCCGGATTGCAAGGGCTTCTTCGGAAGTACCTTCAGTTCTGTTCGAACCCGAAACAAACTTGTATGGATGTGTGTCTGACGTTACACTTTGAGATGTAAAGCTGGTTTCTATCAAATACATTTCTGTTGGTGGCGGAGAATTTATTCTCTTAGCTTAACACCCTTCTCTGAGACGTACGAGCTCAGAGGTTATGTAGTTGATGGTTACTAGTGATACATTCCCAATTTGGTAATGTGGCATACGAAGTGCTGCTAATCATTTGTTAATCGAAGCATGGCTTTGTGAAAAAGCGTAGCTTTGTGGACGAGACTTCGTCGAGCCTCACAACCCGGAAATGGTCGAAACAGGAATGTTGCGGCAAGGTTTTGTTAGGGGTAGCGCCCTTAGGGTATGTCCATTTCCTTCTGGATAAAAGGTGATACCATGGTATGTAGCCCAGATATTTAACCTATGTGGTTACTGCTTATTTACTACTTTGTGTTGTTGGTTGTTGGGATCCCGGAATAAAGGTCGGTAACGACCGGGGATGGCATAGCTTGTGTGTTAGTTACCTAGTTACAGCTTGGTTAAAGCGTGAGGTAACGTCGGCCTTGTTGGCAGAAATCCGGTAGGTTCTCGAGAGCGTCCTTCCAGAGGCGTTCCATTTTGGTGTGGGAAGTTCCTTTGCCTGACCATTTGTTGGAATCCAAAGAAACAATACGAGCCCTGTACGGTTTTAGTTGTATGACATGCCATGGAATATGGCGGTAACTTGCTATTGAATTTGGTAGCTGTAGTTGGCGTAAATGCGAAATGCCCATGCTGACTAAGATTAATATTATACTTTCGAAATGTTTTCTGCACTATGCACTAAAAATAATATCCAAAGATTTTGCGTATTAAGCATTTTTGACTGTCATAAGGAGAAATCTCCTCCAAGTGTGCGTTTCCATTGTGTGTGTGGCGGGAGGCCTTATGGCAGTTCCATTTTTTAAAAAGTGTCGCGGGTTTCTTTTTATTTTCTTTGTGAAAATAACTGTTTTTAATATCTCACATCAGTCCCACGACTGACGTGGAATTTATTGTTCCCTGTCTAAACTTAGGGTACCCACCAATTTTCACATGGGCAGTCTAGAGTTAGGTTATCAGGTCATTCTGTAATTCAGGAGTTGCCGTGGAGATCAGGAGCAAGTTGATGGCGAAGCGTATCACTTATATATGTAATATTTCTTTCCGCTGTTTGTTGTTGTACACTCTGATAATGTAATGTGATGCAATGTAATAACAGATATGATTCTTTGTTTTAAAGATTATTCATTGATATATTATATGTTGTTCCGCTGCGAAATGTGAGATTCTGTTATTGTTTCTGTTTCTTCTTCTATCTTCTTCCTTTTTAAACCCTAATGGTTCGGTTTTCTGGCGTTCGATGGTTCGGCAGTTGATACAGTGGACGTATTAATGTCAACTTTCGAAAGTCGAAAAATCGGGTCGTTACACTACGATTTGAGCTTGTTCAGAACATCTAACGATGAAACTTAAGTGGCATAGATTGGTGATTTGTATCCCATGCAAATGACACCTTCGCGTTTGAGCGTTGTTTTCTTATTACATTAAGATGAAGCTTCAGGCCTGGGATATACTGACGCGCTCTGTCCTTTGACCTGCCAAAATATCCTTCTGATACAAACTGACTTTCTCAGTTTTATATATCTAGGTGGTGTAACCTCTCCTTATACACATATTTCGTTAATTTGGAACTTACTTGGGAAATAATCGCTACTCATGTTGTTGAGATATTTGGGTGTAACACTATCCAACCAACATAATGATCAAACCATGTCATGACTGCTGAACATATCATAACCACTAAACAATGTGATTTCCACTAAACCAAAGTATAACAAGCATCATCTATTGATAAATAAGGAAACTTGCTATGTTGGCGGGATAACTAGCCTAGCCATCATATATATCTTCACTTCTATAAATATTCAAGCTAGGAATCGTAATGAAAGACACGTTGGAAACACCAAACTTCCAAATAGGCATAATTGAACATGATTGTTGGAGCACCCTTGGTCAATAAGGAATTGTCCAAATCTTATCCAGCCACATCAATCATCATGGCTTAAGCTCAAGATCTACACCTTCGGAGCTTCGCCAAATGGAGATCTAACATCCTACAGTTGTTGAAATCAATTCAAGGTGGTCTAGCAGGCATTGTTGTGATTATAAATTAGTGAATCATAATAAAAGAGATAAAGTTGACGTATGGCATCGATTGTTGGACCAATATAAAACTTATACATTTCTTTCCTTATTTTGCATTTATTTCTTTCTTCCTTCAATAATTGTCTATGATTTGTGATCTGAATTAGAGTAAGAACTTAACATATTTGACAACCACAGATCTAACCTCCTAGAAACTAGCACTAGGATCACATTAACATCCTAGGCTCTACTCGATCTTTATTCCAAGTTTATCTGTAATGACCCATAATTTTACCACTTTGAAAATGGAATATTTAATTGATTTTAAATATTGCTTTATAAGTTAAATGAACTTGTTTTAATTAGTTAAAGATGATAAGAAATTTATTTTTAAGTTTTTTTTACATAAATAAATAGTTTGAATTAAAAATTGAAAATGTGACCGGAAATTGGATCCCGAAGTCTCTACGGTTTGACAAATGGAAATTATTTTAATTGTTGCAACATTGTTTGTACATGCATACACATACATAAGCATACGTGTATCACAATTATTCAAATCAAATCTAAAAAAAATATTTAAGATATTTTTACAAAAAGTAAGTGAAAAATGTAACATCTAATCACTATTAAAACGTGGAAAGCAAACATCAAATCCACCATTAATGCATGTCATTCCATTTTAAGATATTTTTGCAATACATCTTATCACATTACATCTCATTAATGCATGCACTTGATATGATGACAAGGATTTGACGTTGAAGTGATGTGGTGTAAGAGATATTTTGATAATATCTAAGGGTAATTTTGTAATTTTCCACATTTTCCTAAGGCTATAAATAAGACCATAAGGCTTCACAAATTCACACATCTCATTCCATCTTCTTCTTCTTCTTCACCTCTATTTAATAGCTTCGATCACCTCCATCCTCTCATTCATAGGCCGACCCATCTAGAAGCAATAATCCAAGTTATCGTGAGCTAAAAGTTCGAGTTAACAAAGCTATAGCCAATTTTCAGTTAGTCGTTTAAACCCAAGGTGAGTAAACTCCTAAACTATCAAATTATATGCTACTTGATGTCATATATTTTTTATTATGATTATTAATAATGGTTGTTAAATATGAATGTCGAATAAATATGCAAGTCACATAAATACACGTCGATAAGCACAATACTTTCCTTTATTTAATGAATTAGTGTATATGGAATGTTAAACCTCTTTAAAATTGTTTAAAAATATGAAATAAATTTTAAAAATAATTTAAAATCTTTTAAAATTGATAAAAAATGAGTTTCCAAATGAAAAAAAGAGTCGTTTTGATCAATTTAGCTTAAAAAGCACTTTCCGCGGCACTTTTAGCTGCACTTTTCGCAACACTTTTCCACAACACTTTTTTTGACTTTTGAAATGTAGTTTTAAACGCGACCATTCTTTTCCAAATCTTCTGTAAATATATTCCAATGATTAATAAAGTATTTTAAATATGTTTTGAAGGATTTGTGGTATGGTTAAATATTAAATGATTTAGAGTCGATCAAATTGCTTGACCGCCTTATGGGTGTCCGGACTGGCCCGTAGGATGGGATAATAAATTTGATTTATGTGGATCAAAAATTTTCAAAGTTAAAGGATATAATTCTTCAAATATAAATAACTTGAATTTTATGGAGATAATCTTCTTGTAGTCGGCATCAAAGCCCGAGGGAACTCATACTATTCATGGAATTTAAATGGTGCTTTCACCATTATTCCTCCTATAGTATTTGTTGAATACGGGAATTGATATTGAGTAGACTTAGACGATTTCTATAGATTCTGCTCACTTAATATTTGCTGGTTTTGGATTAACATCCTAGATAACTGCTGGAAGGTAGTCCCTTACCTTTTCATTATATGGAAATTCATTCTCCAATAAGTGCCTTCGGATTTGATTGTAGAGCCTAGTATGCTGAAATTTAATAATGTAACAATTTCGGCTAAGATTATGTATATTTACTTGAAAAGCACTTTCAAAAGAATGTCATTAAAAATAATATCCACATATTCTGCGTAGCAAATGTTTTGGTTGTCATAAGGTAAAAACCCATTCCATGTTTTTGTGCGGCGTGGTCTTATGAGATACCTTTTGTTTTCAAACATCATATTTTGAGTTTCTCACACCAGTCCCATGACTGATCCGGAGTTTATTTTCTTTCCCCCTTAAACTATGGGAGACCAGAATGGAACATGGAGCATGGAGCATGGAGCATGGAGCATGGAGCATGGAGCATCCGGAGTTTCTCACACCAGTCCTATGACTGATCCGGAATGGAACATGGAGCATGGAGCATTTTGGGTCTTTTGTTGAAGTCATCTATCACTTTCTGCTGTGTCTGTATTATGTATTAGTATTTACCAGCATTGTAAGGATAGATCGTTATAAGTATCCTAGTTGGGTTAGTACCTGTCATAAATTTGATGGAAGAATTTAGAGTAATTGCATGTACTACTCATATGTATAATTACGTGTTGAATACGATGTGAGATTCTATTATTGTCTATCTTCTATCTTTATTTCTTTACCCCATGATAATCTGCCTCTCCAACGCTTGGATTTTCGGCACGTGAATTCTGAGGATGTATTAGTGTAAATTTATAAGAGTCGAAGGGGTGGGTCATTACATTTGGTATCAGAGCTTATGGTTGAGCGAATACCTAAGCCTAGATGGGGTCAACTCATTAGGGATAGGGTTAGCATTACCCTAGAATGAGTTTAGTCTGAGAGAGTACATATTTGAAATTTTTATCCGAATAAATTTATTCGAGTTAATACCAATTCCCTAAAACATTTTCGTCTATATTTTTAAAGATGTTCCCATAAGATATGCAGATAGTAGGAGATGCGTAATAAAAGAGGATAAAGGGGAGCTGGCAACACAACGACCACTAACGGTCGATCACATGCTACAGTAATTGAGGAAGCAGTAATTCCTATGCCACCTTAAGTTAACTATGCCAATCTTTGCAAAGATTATACCAGCTTGGGAGAAAAGCCGTTCCAGGGCACAGAATCTATTATTGAAGTTCAAGCCTGGCAAACATCCTAAGAAAAAATCTTTAAAGGATTAGACATTGATGATAATCGAAAGAGGTTCTTAGCCTCTTGGCAATTGAAGGATGAGGCTCTAGTTTGGTGGGAGTCCGTTACTATTAATGAATCTGAAGATAATTTTTCTTGGATAAGATTTAAAGAAGTTTTTGAAGAGAAATACTTGCCCGCCACTAGAAAATCCCACCTATATAGAAGTTTCATGGATCTAAAACAAGAAGCGATGTCTATGGAAGAGTATTTGCACAAATTCAATGAATTGTCTCGCTTTGGGCTTGGATTGATAGACATGCCTCTGAAGAAAAACAAGATGATCATTTCTGGGATGAAGGAGAAGCATTGGGATAGGATGACTACCCATGTCAAAGGAACCTTTGTGGATTTAATAGATATGGGTTTCCGTTATGAAGCTTTGGACAAGATGAATCCAGTCGCAACCCAAAACAACAACAATAGGAGGAAATTCAATAACATTGAAAAGAAGCCATGGCAAGGCAAGCCCGGAGGAGGATCTCAGGAAAACCATTTTAAAGATGTTGAAATGTTTTAATTATAGAAAGAACGGACATTATTCAAAGTACTGCAGGAGTCCCAAGGTTCAAAGGCAGTAGCAAGGAACCGTCTCTCCTATGGTGCAGAAAATCCTCTACCATAACTGCCATCAACACGGCCATTGGAAGAACAAGTGCCTGTTAATGAAGAAATGAGAGTAGGTTAAGGTCTATGTTACCAAAGATGAGCCTTCAACCTCTGCTGATGTAAAAGACAAAGGAGTTCTTGAAGGTAATATTTATGTCAATGATGATTTAGTTAAAGTATTATTTGATACCGGCGCTTCACATAGTTTTATTGCTAAAGGACTGGTAGATAGATTAAAACCGATCACTAAAATAGTTGATACCTCTATTTGCGTGTCAAATCCGATAGGTGGTACAAATATTCTTTGTATGATTTGTGAAAATGTCTGAGTTACTCACCTCTCCCAAAAAATTTCATGCGACCTATTTGTTCTTGACTTTATTGGGTTTGAAGTTTTGCTCGGTACGGATTGGTTATCCAATAATAAAGCTGTCCTTGATTGTGTTAAAAGGACGGTAACTTTATGGACCAACTTCGAGAAGTTTATAGAAATATCTTGTGAAGCACCTAGTCCGATAAGGGATAGTTTCATGTGTGACCATGACTCATCTTAAAAAGATTTGGAGACAATACCAGTTGTCAAGGAATTTTAGGATGTTTTTGAGGAATTTAAAAGTTTGCCCTTGCATCGACAACTTGAGTTTCGAATTGACTTAATTCCTGATGCAAGACCCGTTATTAACCCTATTTGAAGCATGAAAAGATTGAGTTGGCAAACCAAACTGACGAATTGTTAAAAAAAGGACTAATTAGACCTAGTCGCTCAAGTTGGGGTGCAACGGTAGTTTTTGTAGCTAAGTCTAATGGCTTCCTAAGGCTTTGTGTAGACTATCGAGACCTAGATAAGCAAACAATTAAAAAAACAAGTATCCTCTACCCTACAAGATGACTTATTTGATCAACTTCATGGTGCCCGAGTATTCTCACAAACGAATTTAGCCACCGGATTCCATCATTTAAGAATAGTTGAGGATGGCATTCCATTAACTGCATTTGGGGGTCTAGATTGCTTTTACGAATGGTTAGTTATGCCTTTTGGGTTGGCTAATGCACCCGCCTATTTTTTAGACCTTATAAATAGATTGTTCAAAGATGTGCTAAACAAATTCGTATTGGTTTTTATTGATGATATTCTTATTTATTCCAAAACCGAGGAAGGACACAAAAGGCATTTGGAGATTGTGTTGGAAATATTGTGGAGAAATGTACTTAAAGCTAAACTCTTGAAATGTCACTTTTGGGAGAAAGAAGTAAGATTCCTTGGGCATATGTGTCAGGAGAAGGGATCTCAGTAGATCCAGAAAAGGTTTTAGCTATACAAGATTGGAAGCGACCACAAACCCCGAAGGACATCCACGGCTTCTTAGGGTTGGTAGGGTATTATCGGAGATTCATTCAAGACTTCTCCAAAATTTCTCCCATCTTACAAAATTGACTATGAAAGACGTTAAAGTTGAATGGACACCAAAATGTGAAGAAGTATTCAAGGAACTCAAGAGAAGGTTAACTACCGCTCCAGTTGTCCTAGCTATCGCTGATGAAGGCAGCGGTTTAACTGTATGTACTGATGCTTTTGGGGACGGAGTAGGTGCTGTTCTGATGCAGCATTGAAAGGTCACCGCTTATGCAAGCAGATAACTAAAGACTTATGAAAGGAATTATGCAACACACGACTTAAAATTATTAGCCGTTGTGTTCACATTAGAAATATGAAGGCATTATCTACTGGGTGAAAAGTTCGAGCTCTTCACGGATCACAAATTTTTGAAGTATCTTTTCACTCAGAAGGACTTAAATATGAGACAACAACATTGGTTAGAATTTATTGCATCATACGATCTTGATATCTCATACACACCTAGGAAAGCCAAAGTAGTAGTGGATGCGCTAAGCAGAAGGCATGCCATTATAGCTTATTTTGTGGTACATCCAACCTTGATTAATCATATAAAAGAGAGTCAGCTCAAGGATCCAATCATTTCAAGAATAGCTAGGGATGTAGAGGAGAATATAATATCGGGAAGATGGATATGATTCAAAGTAGATGAGCAGGGAATCTTAGGAATGAATGGAAGGATATGTGTTCCAAATGTCAATGGGATAAGGCAAGAAGTTTTAACAGAATGTCATAATTCTCGACTTTCTGTATATCCCAGAGTTACTATAATGTAATGAGATATGAAGAGAACTTTTTGGTGGGATGGCATGAAGAGGGATATCTCTATCCATGTTAGCAGATGTCCAAATTGTCAACGGATCAAAAGTGATCAGCGAAAAACCGTTGGATTACTCCAACCTCTTGAAATTTCGACTTGGAAATGGGACCAAATATCGATGAATTTCATCAATCGCTTACCCCGATCAGGAAAGGGAAACGAAGGCACTTGGGTTTTCATAGATTAATTAACCAACAACGCACATTTTATCCCAGTAAAACCAATGAGAACTGCTAAAGTCTGGCAAAAATATACATGAGGGAAGTAGTTCGATTGCATGGTGTCCCTAGTAGTATAGTCAGTGATCGAGACCCTATCTTTACCAGTAAGTTCTGGGAGACATTGCAAACAACTTTAGGAACTAAGTTAAACATAAGCACCGCATAACACCCCTAGACCGATGGACAAACCGAGAGAGTAAATCGAGTGTTGGAGGATCTTCTAAGAGCTTGCATTTTAGATTTCGAAGGTTCATGAGAAAGGTACCTTCATCTGCCAGAATTCTCTTACAATAACAGTTATCAGGCTAGTATTGGAATGGCCCCGTATGAAGCTTTGGATGGTCGCCTGTGTAGATCCCTAGCATGTTGGATTGAGATTGGAGATCGATTAGTACTAGGTCCTGACTTGATTAGAGAAGCTTCAGAAAAGGTTAACATAATTAGAAAAAATATGAAAGAAGCCCAGAGTAGGCAGAAGATCTATGCCGATTAAAGGTGAATAAATTTAGAGTTCTCAATTGAAGATTATGTATTCCTAAAAGTTTCTCCAATGAGGGGAGTGGTAAGATTTGATCGGGTAGGGAAGTTAGCACCTCCATTTATTTGACCTTTTCCTATTCTCGAAAGGATTGGCCCATTAGCTTATCGTGTGGAACTGCTCAAAAATTTATCTGGTGTACAATGTCTTTCGTGTATCTCACCTACGAAAATATGTGCATGATCCAGAGAAAATTATAGAAACAGCTGCCTAAGAAGATTCAAAAGTTGAACCTAATTTGGCGGTTATCGGGTAACCAATGCAAATTGTAGATCACGATGAGAAGCGATTAAGGAGGAAGGTTGTAAGATTGGTTAATGTCCAATGGAGTGGTGACGCAGTAGACTGCACATGGGAGACAGAGGAAAGACTGCATAAAGCCTACCTTGAGTTTAGAATGCATACATAGTTTTATGTGTATAATGTACTCATCGGCTTGTGATGATGCCACTTGCTATATCTTATACATGTGTATCACTTCGTGTTATATATATATATATATATATATCTTTGAGTTATCTTATTCTTATCCTTAATTTCGAGGACGAAATTCTTTTTAGGTGGGAAGTATGCAACGACCCATATATTTACCACTTTGAAAATGGAATATTTAATTAATTTTAAATATAAATTTATAAGTTAAATGAACTTTTTTTAATTATTTAAAGATGATAAGAAATTTATTTTCAAGTTTTGTTTACATAAATAAATAGTCTGAATTAAAAATTGAAAATATGACTTGAAATTGGATCCCGAAATCTCAACGTTTGACAAATGGAAACAGTTTTAAGTTATTCCAACATTGTTTGTACATGCTCATACATAAACATACACACTCATATGTGTATCGCAATTAGTCAAATCAAAGCTAAAAAGAATATCTAAGGTATTTTTACAAAAAGTAAGTGAAAAAGGTAACATCTAATCATCATTGAAACATCGAAAGCAAACATCATATCCACCATTAATGCATGTCATTCCATCTTAAGATATTTTTTCAATATGTTTTATCACATTACATCTCATTAATGCATGCATTTGAGTATGGTGACCAGGATTTGAAGTTTAAGTGATGTGGTGTAAGATATATTTTGATAATATCTAAGGGTAATTTAGTAGTTTGCTACATTTTCCTAAGGCTATAAATAAGACCGTAAGGCTTCACAAATTCGCATATTTCATTCCATCTTCTTCTTATTCACCTATATTTTAACGGATTTCATCACCTCCATCCTCTCTTCCATAGGCCGAACCATCTAGAAGCAATAATCCAAGTGATTGTGAGCTAAAAGTTTGAGTTAGCAAAGCTATAGCCAATTTTTAGTTAGTCGTTTAAACCCAATGTGAGTAAACTCTTAAACTATCATATTGTATGCTATTTGATGTTATACATGTTTTAATATGATTATTAATGATGGTTGTTTAATATAAATGTTGAATATATATATATATATATATATACATATATATATATATATATATATATATATATGCAAGTCATGGAAATACACGTCGATAAGCACAAAGGAAATCACTTTCCTTTATTTAATGAATTAGTGTATATGGAATAATAAACCTCTTTAAAATTGTTTAAAAATATGAAATAAATTTTAAAAACAATTTAAAATGTTTTAAAAGCAATAAAAAATGAGTTTCCAAATGAAAAAAAGAGTCATTTTTATCAATATAGCTTAAAAAGCACTTTCCGCGGCACTTTTCTATAACTTTTGAAATGTAGTTTTAAACGTGGCCGTTCTTTTCCAAATCTTTTGTAAATATATTCAAATGATTAATAAGGTATTGTAAATATATTTTGAAGGATTTATGGAATGGTTAAATATTAAATGATTTAGAGTCTATCAAATTACTTGACCGCCTTAAGGGTGTCTGAGAGATAGTGGCTAGGCTTGAGTTTGGAAAACCAGTTTCCTGCTCTCCCTGACTATTCGTACTGGCCCGACGGATGGGATATTAAATTTCATTTACTCGGATCAAAATTTTCCAAAGTTAATGGATATTATTCTCCAAACATAAATAACTTGAATTTTATGTTGATAATCTTCTTGTACTCGGTGTTAATGCCCGAAGAGGAAACTCATACTATTCGTGAAATTTAAAGGGTGCTTTCACCATTATTCCATTCATGGTATTTGTTGAATACGGGAATTGATATTGAGTAGAATTAGATGATTTCTATAGATTCTGCTCACTTAACATTTACTAGTTTTGGATTAACATCCTAGATAAGATGCTTTTAACCAAATTAAAATTATGAGTTTTGAATTAGGAAATATTTGTTAAGATTTAAATGAAATGAATTGGAAATATTTTTCTAAGTAAAATATGAAGGGGTTTGGAATTACTCCATGATTTAAAAAGGTTTAAATTAACCAAAAGGATTTGATAAATGAGGCTTGATGATTCTATATACTTTGAGAAATATAAAGAAATATTTCAATGAATATATCTCTAAGATATATCTATGAATGAATAGAAATCTGAATTAAATTGAATAATGATTGATAATCGCATATGAACTTAGCATCTTTTTAATCGATGATTGGTTCGAAGGAATCAGGGTCGGATTTGGATGATTCCTATCCGAAGACCACTTCGAACCAATTTACATATTTGAAGTGAATACATGGATATGATATTAAGGATTTTCATAATAAAGGACTGCTTGTTGATCATTTGGGGATAAAATCCCAATATATAGTAGCAGTAGTCTCTTCGTTATGAAATATCCAATGCAAGGACTAGTCGCTACTAATCCTAGGGGTAACTCCCGACAGGATGTGATAGGAGAGTGCCTTCGGTTTGTCCTGTTCTTGGACAACTTGCATGGATGGATTTCTGACGTTGCAATTGCAACTACATTGGTTGATTTTTATGAACGTATCATCTGATTGGTGGAGGAGAAGGCAACTTCTCTTATCTTAACATCCTTTCTTGAGACATACGAGCTCAGGAGTTATACATTTACAGAAATCAGTTGTGTGATTATGGATTGGAAATGTGGCATTCAAAGTGGAATGTGCTATGAGTAAGGTTATCGTTACCTCAAGCCTCGTCACCCGGAAATGACTAAAACATGGTTGATGCGGTAGAGCTAAGTGGGTCGCTCCCATTAGAGTATAGTCATCACCTTTCTAGATATATTAATTCCTGCTATGAAGTTGGCTTTTAAGTTAATGTGGTGTATGCAAAGAGAGCTCTAGTGTAGGTCGGGAACGGCCAGGGTGATGCCATATTCAGTACTATCTATGGTAAAGGTAGGCCAGTTCTGTGTTGGTAGTGGTTGGAGCCTCAGGTGCATTTTTCTAAAGATGTACTGTCGGAAGGTAGTCCCTTACCTTGTCGTTGTACGGAAATCCACCAATAAGTCCCTTCGCATTTGATTGTAGAGCCTAGTATACTAGAATTTAATAATGTAACTATTTCATCTAAGATTATGTATACTTACTTGAAAAGCATTTTCAAAAGAATGTCGTTAAAAATAATATCCATATATTCTACGTAGCAAATGTTTTGGTTATCATAAGATAAAAGCCCGTTCCGTGTTTATGTGCGACGTGGTCTTATGAGATACCTTTTGTTTTCAAACATCGTATTTTGAATTTCTCACACCAGTCCTATGGCCGACCCAGTGTTTATTTTCTTTTCCCCTTAAACTCTGGGTGCCTTATTTTCCTAGGTAGCCAACTAGTTGGTATGCTTGGAGCATTTTGGAATGGTGCATGGAGCATGGAGCATTTTGGATCTTTTGTTGAAGTCATCTATCACTTTCCGCTGTGTTTGTATTATGTATTAGTATTTACCAGCACTATAAGGATAGGTCGTTATAACTATCCTAATTGGGTTAGTACCTGTCATAACTTTGATGGAAGAACTTAGAGTAATTGCATGTACTACTCATATGTATAATTATGTGTTGAATACAATGTGAGATTCTATTATTTTCTATCTTCTATCTTTATTTCTTTACCTCATGATAATCTGCCTCTCCGACACTTGAATTTACGGCATGTGAATACCGAGGATGTATTAATGTCAATTTCTAAGAGTCGAGGAGGTGGGTCATCATAACATCAGAATCTCACTGTGGAAAGATAATATATAGTATCAAAGAACAACATGAAGCGTTATTCCGATACAGAAATTTTGGAGTTACAAAACCTAAGTATTATCATCAGCGTGGATAGTTGTAACAACCTATCCTCACAGACACCGATATATACAATAGTAATGTAGCGGAAATAAGAATACTATAGTAGGTGAAACATCCAGCTTGTCTTCTTGAGCTCCAATGAACATTAATAAAAACTTGCCTTTCTCAAACTACTATAAAGAGCATGCGAGGAATTTAGGAAAAACTAAAACCAAGCGTTAGACAAAGTCTGGTATGAGAAACTCAAGAAATATGTGTACAACATATAATAATAATTTTAAGACCGTGTGGGATACCTTAACGTTTATCCCCTCAAAAGAACCACCATCTAATAGGTACATAAGGTGATATAATAGATAATATCTAGGGTGTAGAATATAAATATTATAATATAGTTGTAATAGCTACATTTGTTACATTCAATAGCACATTAGAAGGTACAATCAAATCCTATAAGGAACTTCACATAATGGATTTTTCACGGAGATTCCTCCGATCAAGCAAAATCCAATCTTCATGCGCAAGGGTCAGAAAATACCTACGAGTGCCATATATCTTTAGATAAAATATACAATAAGGTAAACATAACTGGTCCATGTCTAAATAAGTGTTTCCAAATACCATTACTCCCGCCGGCCGACGATCGATAAGCATACTCTTAATATGAAGTGATAATATCTTGTTTCAGTTAGCAAAACCCCAACCAATGATCCTACTCTGTTATTAGCCATTTTCGATGCTGATGTTACGTTCGGCATCTTTCACACAAGTCTTTATCACTCAAACAGAGCAATAATCCCTAATTGGATTTGCTATCTCGAACAGGTCTCGAAACTACACATGGATTCTCATATCTCAACAAATTTCGGAACCACATATGGATACCCACATCCTGGATAGATCAACTACATGAGTTAACCATCTTAATCAGATCTCGAATCTCCACGTAGTTTCTTGCATCTCTAATAGGCCCACTTCTAAGAGATAAAAATACCTTAGCCTTGAAGTGGTATTCGATAAGTAAAACACTGACCGATCCCGGTTTCTCCAAGACTGAATCGACGAATTGGTCACCCAATGATAATGAGAACGATCGCATATGGAAACTAAGTCTCATATACTTATCATATTTTAGATATTTTCATCTCACAATGTCCCTCGATCAAGAGTGTAGCCGGTAGGTTAGAACTCTATTACTCATATCCCTACATGGACATCAGCCTTAATCCCACAGATAGACAAACCAAATTCATCGGCTTTTAGTGCTAAGTATATGAATAAACACTTTCCATAAATGAGTAAACATACAATAAACGATCAACTCATACAAAGCATGATCAAGACACATTAGTGATTTCTAATCCCCTTTATGTTTAATTAATCTTTTATTAGTTAAAACCTCTTTATTATCAAAACTTTATTTATTAAATAAAACTTCTTTTATGAATTTCTACTATTCATTTGTACTTTTTCAATACTTCAAAAGCTATTCATATACTAATCTCAAACGGTGTAAGTATATTTTCAAATCATTAACAAGATTTCTTACTTAAGACCTTTACTCTTTCTGTACTTTAAAAAGTGTTCATATATTTATCTCAGATGGTATAATTATATTCACAAATCATTAACAAGATTTATCACTTAAAACTTTACTTCTTCTATACATCAAAATGTATTCATATACTTATCTATGATGGTATAAGTATTCACAAACCCTTAACAAGATTTCTTACTCTTAATTTCCTTCAAAATATCCTTTTTACGGATCTAAGTTCTTTCACAAGTACATTCAAAAGGTTTAAGACTAACGTTACTTAAACATTGTCACTACAAACCCAAAACCATTTCACCTATGCTAATCTTTAAAACATTCTTTTAAATATTTATTAACATTATAAGTATAATCAAAAGGGGTTAAAGATTAATGTTATTAACACATTATCACAACGAACCAAAAACCATTTTGTACACTTTATCTTTAAAACATTTTTTAAAGATCCAGTTACATTCATAAGTATAATTAAAGAGGGTTAAAGACGAATATACTTAACACATTGTCCCAAAAAACCCAAAATCATTCCAAAATTGTATTATCTTTTAAACATTCTTTTAAAAGATCTAAGTTAATAATAGGTTGTGTTCGATAGTCGACTAATCGATTATCCGGTCATAACAATTACTTATCCAAATCAATGTTCGTATACTTAACTCATTTTCAACATTCCCGACCTAACTATTCCTTGTTCAATAAAGAAACTGGTAGGTTAGAGTTAAATTGCTCTGTCCTACTTGACATCGATCTTTAACTCTTAGAAATAGATAAACCTACTTCGTCGACTTTTAACATTAAGCAAAGTTGATTACCTTTTTAAAAAAGTAAGTAAACAACAAGATTTACGCGTTTTCGATATGTCAACCTATTATGTTCCTCATTCAAGAATGAAGCCATGTAAATTAGAGCACATGTTGCATCAACATATAATTTACTCGTCGGCATTTAATGTTTAGCCTGGTCATTCACCTTTGTCAAAACTTATATATATAAAATAATACTTTTGAAATATGTTTAAATAGGTTTTAAATAACTCTATAAAATATTGCAAGAAAATAACTAATTTAGTAGTTTGAATAAAAGCATATTTTACATTTTGTAGCACTTTACTTTCAGAATTCAAAAATAATCATTAAAACTATATTTAAACCCTGCTCCTTTTTTCATGCTCAAATATATTTTATAAGAACTTCCACAAAATGATTTTATAAAGAAAAGAATTTAGAAACCACTTAAATTACGAAAAATTAATCAAAATGTCGCATTATAAACACTTAAAACAACAAATGACTTACTATAGCACTTGTAAATGCTGTTAAAAGTCCTTATTAAAACAACATCGAAAAGCACAGTCTTTGCGATTAGTTTTAACCACATAAAAAATGATTTATGACTTGATATTTTTATAGTCAGTACCACCGTTAGGGTCTTAAAAACCATGGAAAGAAATCCCCAAGAATATCTTCCCATTTATTTATAAAAACTCACGAAACAATCGATTGCAAAGTGCACTTATAATAACTATTCTCGTTTCAAACACTTTAAAACTTTCTTTGATTCAACACACAATATAAATAGCCACTTAAACATTATGTTAAGGTCACGCCACATGTTTTAGAGGGTAATGGAAGTGATGTTTTACAATATAAAATTATCGTTTGCTTCCAAAAGCAAGCTGGTTCTAAAGTTTATAACTTCACTTAGTCAATGTCAATTTAATTATTATAATTTGCACACAACGTATACATACACAATATATATACTTATAAGATATTGAGATAAGTCACTTAAATCCATGCCTAACCCAAGAATAAAGCCACAAGAACCAAAAAACCACCCCCTTCCATCACCCAAAGCCTAAAGGTCCAACCTTTAGCACTTCCAAACCAAAGCCACCACCTTCTTCCTCCTCTTTCCAAACTCATAGCCCATCCAGGATTCCCCTCTTCCTCTCACCTTCTCCTATTTCTTACTTGTTAATTATGGTTCCATGATGTCTTTAGGCCCAAAGAAAAAGTTTAAAAGAAATTTGAAAAGATTTGGCTAATTTTTGAAAATGTTATGGAGTAATAATTGGATTTGTGCTTAAGCACTTCCACCATTTTCAACCCTCCTACTTTAATTAAAGCTTAAGAATTTTGTGACTATCTCCTAAGGATGTGCCTCTCCTTATATAAGATCTTCCAAGCGGTTATAAACACCTCTTACCTTCCATGAAAGGTTAAAAAGGAGCCTTCTTTGCACATGTTAACCGTACACCTATAACAACCCAAAATTTAACCCATAATGATTAATTCATTAATTAACTAGATAATAAAATGACTTTATGAAATTATCAGAATAGAGCCACGGAATTGCACCATTGTGTCCATGGTAATTTTCTGGTCAATTTCCATATATATAAGGTCAGAAACCGAGCTAATATGATCAAGTTATAAAATAAACAAAATAAGCCGATATATGTGCGTGTGAGTGTGTGTCGACCGACCAATCGGTCTGGGCACCAAGGTGGTCGTCCGCCCGGTTGACCCACCTCTACAATTTGCGAACGAACGAACGTTCTAGACCCTCTACTGACGTGTTTTGCATTCTTCTGACCAATCCGGTCCATCTATTTTTGCATTCGATGGCTCGTACTTAGCCTATGACGTGGTTGAATCCTATTTATTCCCCAAATCCAACGGTTTGAGATCCACTTCTACCTCTATAAATAGACCCCTAGACCTAACACTTTTCTCGTTCTATCTTTTCTCCAACTGGGTTCACCTTTCTAGGAAGGACCTTAAACGGAATAATTTTTCCAAAGGAGAAAATCGTTATAAATTAAATTATTTTGCAATACTAAGTGGATTCGGGAAGACCAAAGGAAGAGCTTTGGACCGGATGTGAGTGATTATAATTATTTTAAGCTTTCTTTAAGTAATTTAAAATAATAGGATATATAATAGTTATAGTTTTACTACGATTTTTTGAATAGCCTTTTCAATAGTTTATTTATAGTTTTTAGAATTATTTCAGTCTGTTTCCTTTCAGCTATTCTGTTGAATATGCAAGTATATGATTTTTGTTTGCTGATAATAAACATATATATATTCATTTAAATGTATTTGTTATTGTACTATTTTATTTTGCACATAATTCAATAAATATTTGATGACACAGAATTCATATTCAAACAAATATTTTATTCAAACAAATATTTTATTCAAACAAATATTTTACTACAATTTTTAATAGTATAAATTTGAGCTCTCACTACATATATACATTTCAGTTACATTACAATTTCGATTACATCACAAATTTCACTTTACAATGTTCACCTCACTACACATCACTCATTCACTCATATTTTATCTTCAACTTTATTCAAGATTGAATCCAACATCTGAATTATCTGCAAAATAAACACTAACGTAGTAAAATTGAAAAAGAAATATTTTACAGTGCAAATTAAAGTGTGTGTTTTGAAAATGCTATTTGCCTCAATTATTTGGGTTGTTCATCATCATATTTATTTTGAATTCATCTTACACGAACAACTTGTGACATGCACAATGTATCACTATACATGCCATACGACCGTGCATACGGATATACACTTGATAAAATTGCAAGGACATGTGACCATAAGTTCAAACCTGAGCCAAAGCTGGGTTCAACTCTGGTGCAATACGAAAACAAAAATAGAATGGTCAAGTACAAGCTTCAATACAGGAAACTGGAAGCAAAGCAAACCATGGACAATATAACCAGACAATGGCAAGTCACATGAACATGTGCACACTAGACTGCAACAACACAATGATGACAGCAGCTCGAATGAGCAAATACAGACTGGAGTTCAATGGAACAAGACTGCAACATATAACATCAATATGTACAAAGGATGATGCCAGAGAACCACTTCACAGTGTAGTAAAACTTAAACCAGGGTCAAGAACAAAACAGACTTCAAGTAACAGTGGCAACCACATAATAATGAAAACTGCAACATCAAAGGCGAAAACAAGCACAGGCTTAGACTCAGATGAACACAATGACTAATATTAACTAGAACCAAACTATAAATATGCATACATACCAGGAGCAACAAAGTTTTATGTTGAAAACAATGCACATCACAAGTCCATTGACAACATGAACTGGCTCGAAGCAAAAACTCAAGCAAACTAGACATGTAACTCCAAACAACCCAAAGCAATATGAAAACCAACTAAACACAAGTACTTGAAGCAACAAGCCATTGAAATCAATAATGACTCAAAACTGAACTGAATTAGACTGAAGTGGAACACAAGATTAATATAAAGCGACCTGAAATCCAAACCATACTACAACACAACCGGACTATAACATCAATGCACAAGACTGCAACTCAAAAGGAGACAGCAAATACAAGGCGGTATATGAAGCATCGCAAACAAACAGTTCAAATATTTCAAAAATAGTGGGGCAACACGTATATTCATATGCAACAGCAGTGAGCAGAACAAGGCATCACAATACATATATGCACACATACATATGATGTATGTATATACAAGGTGACACACATGAATCATTTCAAGCATTAACAAGAGCTAGGAACAGAGGCCAGCACATTTAGTACACATGAAGCTCATATGAAAACCAAACCAGGCTCAAGTGAACAAGACCACGTGGATATACATACACTAGCAGTTATGACAACAAGAGTTGCAACCACTTGAGAATACAAGTATAAAGGCATGAATCTACACAAGCACTCAGGTAGACAGAATCAAGATAAATCAGACCAAAGCAGTAGGTCAACAGTAGATCGGTGACAAACACATAAAATAGTGACAATAATTAAGTGCAGGCAAGTGTGACAACAAGTATGAATCAAAAATGGTCAGAAGCCATAGGTCATCAAGGTGCAGAGCAAGGTAACACGAATCTAACAAGTAAAGGTCATCAAGGTACAAAGCAAGGTAACACGAATTTAATAAGTCAAGGCGCAGTCAAAAAGAAATGTTCAAACATCTTTTTGAAAATTCGAAAATTGAATGCCAGTAAAGAATGTTGCAGTAAGGTCATAAGCCAGAGTTCAAAAAACCGAAGTCATAGGAGAAAGAATCCAAAACGAATATCAAAGATGGAGCAAGTCAGAGTTATCGTGTTCAGTCGAAAATCAAGGACTGAGCATAGAAAATCGGAACAAGTGACGAAATCACGAATTATTCAAACTTAGAAATATACAAACATATTATAAAGTTTTCATCCCTATATAAATTACCCAAATCATCATTGGCTATTTATTCGAGTTCAAGAAAAATAAAATACCAAAGCAATTCATTGAAGAAAACAAAAACCAATAAATTGAATTAAAATCGATTCGAAAGCAAATCAAGTCGAGTATAATCACAATAAATAAAAGCAATACATGAACCAGTTCAAAGCATTGATTCGAACTCGACTAATTGAAAGCGATAGCGAACCAAATCGAAGAATAGTTGAAGCCAATTATGGAATGACCAACAATTGTTTTGAATCGGAGCTTCAAACTACAAACCCTAAATCGCAAAAAGGAACGGCATGGACTAAAAATTTATAGGCTGAAGAACACAGAGAGAGAGGAGTTTTACTTTCTTAAGTTATTATCTGACCCGGTCTTTTTTTATTTGGGCTAGGGTTTAAAAATGGTTTTACTTGCTCAAATTACTTCTATTATTTTTAAAACTCTAGTTTTTAAGCTATTTACAAACTACGGTTTTGTATTTCAAGAATTCGCAACTCAGTGACTGAGTTGTGGCAGGGTTTTGTGCACAGAGTTAGCTTAGTCGATAGTGGGATAAGGGGCACGCTTATTCTAGAGTTTGAGGTAATAAGATGACCCAATAGGTGGAGCAAAAGGTAGCATGGGGCATGGTGGCAGTTACACGTGCAACTTCCATTCGGGTGCTCAGTAATAGCTATGAGTTCCAAGCGCTTAGTATGGGTATCTTTCGTAAACACCATTGCCTTTTGTGTAAGGAGCTATATATGTCGTCTGGTCCACAAACATTCCGTGTAAGGAGCTATAGAGTATCCAGTCCATTGTAAATAAATGCCTCCTATGTAGGGAGCTATATATGTTGTATGGTCCACAATAACATTTTGTGTAGGGAGTTATACAGCTTTTGGTCCGCAGAAAGGTACTGTAGAGTAGCAGGTCGATCAAAAGGGTAGGATTACGGTTACATCCTAATTACAGGATTAGGAATTCAGCCTAATCAAAGTAGAAATCAAGGACCAGTGCAAACAATCAAAGTTAACCTATCTTATAGTTAATCATATTTATTTCCAGTTTATCTCTTTCATATTTCCTTTTCCTCTTTATATACTAGAACTGTTGTAGAGTCAATTACTTTTATCTTGCTTAAAGACACTAGTAGTTACTATCATTCACCAGACTTTTAGTTTGACCCACTCCTCTATTTCTCCATTTTCCCCCATACGCAATCAAGGGAGAAGTCAGTAGATTGCTGTCTTGGAGGAGATTTCTACTGTGCATTTCTTTTATTTTCAGCTTCTGTTCTTTCTATATACTGGCTTATTATAAGGGATATTATGTACTCTGATTTTTGAGACTACGAGTTTTTATTTCATGGGACATATTGAATTTTCATACCGTATGTGGTATTTGGTATTTGATTTATTTATGAAGCAATTATGAAGTTTTGTTTTAATTAACTTATTATTTTGAGTTTCCCCTGTGTTTATCTGTATTTTTCTTGTGAATCTTAGTCCCTGTTAGCTTTAGTTATACTTATAATGCATCACGCCTTTAATGTGTCCTTTGGGGTATATTAAGGGGTGTGGGGTGTTACATTTGGTATCAGAGACTAAGGTTACAGGTTTCAAACTTTTTTTTCAAAATAACTTATTTAAAGTATTTTTTAGAAAAGAACTTTTAGAAATGACTTTTAAGTATGAAAGAATTTTTATAAAAATCCACTCATAAGTCCAGTTTAATCTCCCTTTGACTCTTTCCTAAACTATCCTTTTCTTTTCGTAGAATGACTGATGCCCTGAACCTTCCCGATGGCATTTCAGTCCCAGCTTGGTCTCGTAGGTACATACAAGCCACGACTCCAGAAGTGCACGGGTCTACGCCCACTGCACCAGCAGGTGGGAATCACACCAACCTACCCGCCGCCATCAATTTCTCTAAGATTTCTAAAGATTTTGCAAGTTTAGGCGGGAAGACTTTTTCTGGCAAGGAGACTTTTATAAAGGCTAGAGCTTGTCTTAGGGAACAGAGAGGATTTTTGGTCTTTTGAGATTGGATGGTTAGCAGCGAGTTAAGCTAGCCGCTTGGCAGCTAAAAGATGAGGCATTTTATTGGTGGAAGGTGATTGAGTTAGAGGGTAGAAATGTTACTTGGGATGGATTCAAGGATCGATTCGGTAGGAAGCTTCTATCCCAGGCAAAAGAGAGTGTTCAGCTGGAGAGGTTTATTAATTTGAAATAAGGGAGTTTGTCTGTTAAGGAATACATCAATTAATTCAATGAGTTGTCGCTGTTTGGTATGGATTTGGCGAACATGCCGCACAAGAAAGCTATGAAGTTTGCCATAGGGATTGAATCAACGCCTCCAGGGATTATTGCTGACTCATGTACCGATGGGAGCTACTTATGAGTCTTTGGTCAAGGTAACACTTATGTTGGATACAGCCAAGGAGGGAAAGTCTAAAGAGGAGGTTAAATTAGAAGGTTTAAAGAAGAATTGGTGGGAAGAGAATAAGAAGAAGAAGAAGAAAGGTGATGGCCTTCATATTAAGAAAGGAATAAAATGCAATAGTTGTGGGAAGGTTGGACATATGGTCAAGGATTGCTGGAAGGAGAAGATGAAGGGTAAGTGCTATTATTGCGGGCAACCTGGTCATATGAGTAGGAGTTGTCCCCAGGAAGCGAGTGCACCAATTGCGGAGATTTAGACATTAGACACTACACCTTCCAGTAGCATTCCAGATAGAGGTAGGAAAGTCACAGTTGAAGGTTTGATTTCTATATCCAATTCTCCCACTCGAACTTTATTTGATTCGGGAGCATCACACTCTTTCATCTCTAGTTCTTTGGTAGATTGTTTGCACTTAGACATCTTTTTAGTAGTAGAACCCATTGTTCTTTCAAACCCCTTTGGAGGATCGACACTCATGTCTATAGTTTGTAGGGGTTTGAAAATTTATATCCTAGGCATAGAATTTGACTATGACGCCTATATTTTGGGATTTTCAGGGTATGGGATGATTTTGGGAATGATTGGCTATCCACACATGGAGCTATATTAGATTGAAAAGAGAGAGTCGTTAGACTAGAGTCATGCGTCAGTAGGACTCTCGAGATTCATCGCGACCCACAAGGGTCAGTTATGTTGAGCTTTCTTTATTCCCGATATTCATCATCATCAAAGTAAGATTAGAAACATTTTGTCAGAGATTTTTCTAGACATCTTTGAGGTGGTTAGGGGACTACCCCTCCTAAGAGAGAGATTGACTTCAGGATTTATTTTGCTAGCCAGTAGCATTACCCGTAAGGCATAAGGCTCATAGGGAAAGGAAGGGATTGAGCAAGCAGATCCGTGAGCTTTAGCGAAAGGTTTCATAAGAAGAAACATATCGAAATAGGGAGCGTCGATCATCTTTTCTACCAAATCAGGTGGTTCTCTTCAACTTTGCTTTGAGAATAAGCTCACAAAGAAGGACCATTATCCACTTTCTAGGATGGATGATCGTTTCAACTAGATAGTTGGCTCTTTAGTATTTTCCCAGCTTGATTTAGCCACTGGATTTCATTAGCTTAGGGTCGCTGATGATAACATTGATAAAACGACATTTAGGACACCAGGCAAATTCTGAGTGGTTAGTCATGAATTTTGGGCTAACCAATGTCCCAGCCAATTCTATAGATCTGATGAAGCATGTTTTTAGAGACGTCCTAAAATAAAGTTCATGGCGGTATTCGTGGTCGACATTTTGGTGTTTTCCAAGAAGTATGAAAGAGCATGTTATTCATCTAAAGGGGGTTCTTTCTACCCTTTGTGTTCGTCAGTTGAAGAGGAGAGTTCTTGAAGTGTAACTTTAAAGTGCGTTAATTGGGGCATAGAGAATGTCTACACATGGTAGGGATTTAAGAAACAGTTTTGTACATTTAGGATAGGGATTGGAAATACAAAGAGAGGTAAGCAAGGGTTAGAGATGTACAGTAAATTTCAATAGATAAGCAGAGAAGAAAGTTCATGTATAGGTAATTACAGAAATTATAATTGTCTCAAACTAGTGGATTTGGCGGTGATGCCTTAGAATAAATATGAGTATACAAGAGGAATAATACTCCAGATCCACTTTATACCAAGCCCAATAAAATGAAAATTTTAAATTTTAAAAAGTTAAAAAAAATGTAATTGTTAGAATTGAAAATTTTAATTGTTGATATTTTCTTTCAGAAAATAATGGGGTTTTTTGAAGAATGCTATGGAATTTAAGTTGGTTTTTTATAATAAAAAAAATGGAATTCTTTTTGAAGAATTATGAAGTATATATATACACATACATAACTCACTAGTTTCTTTATAAGTAACCAAAGATTTTACACATAGAAACCTAGAGTGTATCAAATATCGAAAACGTAGATTACAACTTTTATTGTTGTAATAAATGTTTTCGTGAAAATACATGGAGCATAGGCTATTACACTACTTATAGTATGTAACTCTCAAGAGAAATATTTTTACATAGGTATACGAAATTTATTTATATTTTTTGGGTTGTAGTAACGGTGTTTTAAGCAACATCTGTTTTGACCCAAATAAAATTGTATTTTAACAGGTAATTTCTAAGTATAGAAACAAAATGGTTTGTAAAGTCACTTATTATTAATAAGTGTAAGGAAGTGTTTTTGCAGTTATGGAAATATTAAAACAGTTTATAAGATGAGTTTTTTTTTTCTGAAAAGAAAATATGTAAGTTAGATATTAGGAAATACTTATCATGGAAGAATATAATTTAAACATATTTTAATATATTGGAATGAAAAGAATAATGGTACGATTTTCTATGAAACCAATAAAAATGTTTTGTGTAAGTTACAAGTAATACATGAAAGAGATATACAAGGTATGAAAAGTACCATATTTTCTATAGCCTATTTTAAAAAAATATAAAATAAGTTCCTTGTAATTTCACATAAACATGAAATTCTCTTTTAAAAGGTTCATAGAAGGTTTTAGCGTAAGAGAAAGTAGTTCCAATACATTAAGATATGAGATTGTTAGGTGTAATAAGAAGCTGTTTTGAAAATATATAAAAGATATTTTAAAGATATCTTAAAATAAAATGGTTTGATGAAAAAGTAAGTAAGTTTTTGAAATGAAAACTTAATAAAAGTGAAATTTAAAAATTCAAACTTTTATATAGAAAACTTTAAAAGTCTTTAAAGAAAAGGAGATGTAAGTTTTAGACTTAAAAATTTGGAAGTTTTTCCCTTTAGGTTTGGGAAATAATGTTAACTAACTAAGTAATTTTTGAAATTAATAGAAACTGAAAATATAACACTTTCAAAGACAAAGATTTTGGGATTTGATGTTTTAATTTTTTTAGAAACCTTAGTTCTTTAAACAAGGTGATAAATACCAAACAAAACTCTTAAATGTGGAGTAGACAAGAATCATTTCCTAGGAGTACCAAAAAAGGTGTCAGGAGTTACCAGTAATTACTTTTAGAAGTAATAATGCAAGTTTCTGTAAAGTGTATAGGACACTAGTAAGAACCTAGAAATGTCGATTCATGAAGAACAATAAAATGAAATTGGTAGGATAGTAAGACAAGCATGGTTGAGAATGAGTATTCTTGATTTTGGAAGGACTTGGAAAAACCATGTTTCTAATGGAATTCGTATGGTAGTAGTTTTCAAGCTAGCATTGGAATGACACCTTTTAAAGTCTGTTTTGGGAAGGCCGTGTAAGACATCTTCATGTTGGTTGGAGTTTACAGAAAGGTTGTTTCTTGGTTTCGACATGGTTGGAAAGATTTCAGAGATGACTACTTTGATTAGGAGAAAATTCGTATCTCATATCCATTTCTCTTTGATAACAGGTCTTAGAATTTCCTTTTTCCATCTTTAGTTTTGAATAGGTTCTTTCCTTTATTATCCTTTGGGATGGTAAAACTTAGGATTTAACCTATGGATGGTAGGATTTAATGCAAACATGTTAATAGAACATATTATAAATGATGTATGCTAGTGATAGCAAGTGTTTTCTAGTGGATGCTAATGGACGCATATAGGTACACTCGACACTATCATTTTTTAGGGATCGGCCTAACTACGACATTAGAGCATATGCGTACGGATGTGTGCGTATTTTATTCTATTTTCCATGGTTGCTATATATGGATGATTTTCACATGGTTGTTGCATTTGGATGATGTTTGTAGCACATATATAGAATTATCAGTTATCATTAGGAAAGTTTTACATTCATTTGGATACATGATACAGACATGATTGCATAAAAGGAGGTCAACTGAATCAGTGGACCGTCTAATCTTTTGCATTAGTTAGAGACATTTACACTACACTAGTTGCATAAGTATCATAAAATTGGTTGATGATAGAGTAGTTGGTTGTGGAATTAGATGAAAACATTTACTACAATCTTGTATCCTTAGAGATTTCTAGGACGAAATCCCTTAAGGAGAGGAGTATGTAATAACCCGAAATTTAATTCGTAATAATTAATTCGTTAATTAACTAAATAATAAAATAACTTTGTGAAATTATTAGAATTGAGCCACGAGAATTGTACCATTGTGTCCGTGGTAATTTTCTGGTCAATTTCCATATATTGAACGTCAAAAACCGAGCTAATATGACAAAATTATAAAATAAACAAAATAAGTAAAAAAAAAAGAAAAAAAGAAAAGTGTATATTTATGTATGTGTGTGTGTATATATATATCCATATACATATATATATGGATATATATAAAGGCAGGCCGATCGACCAGTTGACCTGGGCACCAAGGCGATCGACCCCCCTCTACAATTTGCAAACGAACGACGTTCGTTCGTTTGAATGTTCCAGAGCCTGTACTAATGTGTTTTGCATTGTTCTAACCAATCCGGTCGATCTATTTGTGCATCTGACGGCTCCTATTCAACCTATGACGTGGTTGCATCCAATTCAATCACCAAAGCCAACGGTTCGAGATCCACTTCTACCCCCATAAATAAACCCCCAGACCTAACTCTTTTTCTCATTCTAGGTTTTCTTCAATTGGGTTCACCTTTCTAGGAAGGACCCTAAACGGAATAATTTTCCAAAGGAGAAAATCGTTAAAAATTAAATTACTTTGCAACACCAAGTGGATCCGTGATGATCAAAAGAAGAGCTTGGGACCGAAGATGACTGATTGTAACTATTTTGAGATATCTTTAAGTAATTTAAAATAATAGGGTTTCCAATAATTGTAGTTTTACTATGATTTTTGGAATAGCCTTTTCGGTAGTTTATTTACAGTTTTTAGTATTATTTTCAGTCTATTTCCATTCAGCTATTCCTTTTTGTTATTTTAGTTTATTTCTATTAATTATAGCTTTTTTGTTTATTTACAGTATTTTAGTTTATTTAATGTTATTTATGCGTTATTTACATCTTCTTTCTACGCTTTGGATTTTCTTCTATTTTCGGTTTTCTTTTATTCCTCCTCCTTCTTCGCGTACGGATTAGAATTGAATTAACGTGAATATGGATTAAATTGTAAGAAAACTAAAATAATGGAATATAAGATGTACATTTCAAAGACTGTAATATAAATAGAATTGGACAAAAATTACACCTAATTATGATGTTAATTGGTCTGAATTAAAAAGATTGTCCTAGTTATAATTTAAAATTATAACTAAAAGGAGTAAAATATGAAAGAAGCTTATTTTCACACTTAGACGTTGGGTAATGTAATAAGCACGATTATAACGTAGGTTGTAATGAGAAAAAGGACATAATAAGGCTTATTTTAAGACTTAGGATAAATTAATAAGCACAAATAGTAGAGAAAAATGTAAAGACTCATTTAAATAATTTACCAAAGTTGGTAAACAACGATGAAAGTAGGACTTGTACCAAATAGCATTCCTTGTTAGACAAAAGCTATGGTCCCACATTAGTATGAAGTGGGACATGGGGACGCTTATGCTAAGAATGGTAATAATTGGTCAAACAAAAGTCCAAATCATGGGGGATTTGGATAAGGGGAACGACTAGATATTGTTTGGATGACGTGTCAGTACCAACAACATTTCCCTTATAGATTCTATGGACACATAGTGATCTCACGTTAGCCTAAAGTGGGATGAGGGGCATGCTTATGCTGGAGTTTGAGGTAATAAGAAGACCTAATAGGTAGAGCAAATTGTAGCATGGGCATGATGGCAGTTACGTGTACGACTTCCATTCGGGTACTCAGTAACAACTATGAGTTCCAAGCGCTTAGTATGGGTATCTTTCGTAGACACCGTTGCCTTTTGCGTAAGGAGCTATATATGTCGTCTGGTCCACAGTAACTTCTTTGTAGGGAGATATATAATATCTGGTCCACAGTAAATAAATGCCTTTTGTGTAGGGAGCTATATATGTCATCTAGCCATAGTAACATTCTATGTAGGGAGTTATATAGCATCTGGTCCGCAAAAGGGTACTATAGAGTAGCAGGCCGATCAAAAGGGTAGGATTAGGGTTACATCCTAATTACAGGATTAGGAATTCAGCCTAATTAAAGCAGAAATCAAGGACTAGTGCAAACGATCAAAGTTAACCTATCTTATAGTCAATTGTATATATTTCCAGTTTATCTCTTTCCTTTTTTCTTTGTTTCCTCTTTATATACTAGAACTGTTGTAGAGTCTATTACTTCTATCTTGCTTAAAGACTCTACTAATTACTATCATTCACCTGACTTCTAGTCTGACTCACTCCTCTATTTTCCCCTTTCCACCCATAGGCAATCAAGAGAGAAGTTAGTAGATTGATGTTGCTTGGAGTTTTCTTGGAGGAGATTTCTACTATGTACTTCTTTTATTTTTACCTTTTCTTCTTTCTATATATACTGGCTTATTATGAGAGATATTATGTATCTGATTTTCGAGACTATGAGTTTTTGTTTCATGAGACATATTGGATTTTTAGACACGTCTGTGGTATTTGGTATTTGACTTATTTATGAAGCACTTATGAAGTTTTGTTTTAGTTAAGTTATTATTTTAAGTTCCACTGCTTTTATTATATTTGTCTTGTGAATCTTAGTCTCTATTAGCTTTAGTTATACCTACAACGCACCACGCCTTTTAATGTGTTCTTTCGGGTACATTAAGGGGTGTGGGGGTGTTACAACACCTTTCATATTTTTTTGAAAAGTGAAGTATTACTATAAAAGGTCATTTCCTAAATATCTTCCCTTGTCTCATATATGACATCATCCAAAAAGTTTATTTCCATAAATGAATAAATATTATTATTTCATTTTCTTTAATTCCTAAGCATATAAGTACATATAAAAGAAATCTGAACAATTTTTTATGGTTAAAAAGCTATTTGCCATTAAAACTCTTTTCGGTCACATTATCAATATTTTTTTCAAAGTATTTATTTTGTAAACATTTTTTGAAATTATGTTTCCATCATTACTTATGATTTAAAAGAGGGCTAAAGAGATTACTAAATAATTTTAATAATATTTAATCCAAGATTCAAATATTTAAATAGTTCAGATAATTAAATACGAAGTATTTGAAATTCCTGTTTGTTACATTCTCCCTCACTTAGAATATTTCATCCTTAAAATTATAACGCAAGCAACAAAAGAAATAATCACATAGCAATACTTTACTATATTCAATATCTGTTAGCAAACAAAACTTGTGGTTCATTGAAGTTCTAAATCCTTTCTTCGCACAAGGATGAAAAACAATCTCCTAAGCATAGATTACGCTTAACAGCCTTAGGTTATTACTAAGCTCGTACAATGTACATGCATCATCAGCATGCAGTTTCAATTCCGATCACTTGCTCGATCGCATAAATTTCACTTCCAAACTAGTATACATCACTTGACCTCTCTAGTGCGGACTGCAATCAGGTTCCTTGATTAGAAACATTTGTTCTCCTTATAAGCTGTAACGTCCCGCCTTTTTGCATGCTTTAAATCGACACACGTGCCGATTCAAACCATATGGAAGGGCGGATTGTTATGGGGTAAATAAGAAAAACAAGAAAGAAATAAAACAAAAATAGTATCTCACAGCGGAAGGATAAAATATAATAATCAAATATACAGTTCATGAAGCTATTTACAAAATATTTAATTTTACTTATACAACATATATCAGAGTTGCACAAAACAACGAATAAAATTGATACAGCGGAATACAGGGTGTAGGGGAACAATATAATATAATAATAATAATGAAATCTTCGTCTTCGTCCTTCAGAAATAAAGTCTTCAAATCCTGAATCACTCGGACCGACCCGAGCGAATTGAAAAGACAAAACACTCGAGTCAGAACTAGAATATCTTATGTAAGCTAAATCAACAAAAATAAATATGAGTGCGGTAACTCAAAAGATGCTCGAGATTTACAACTCTTAAGGATCCGTTAAACTATTTACTATGTAGTATATTTCGCTATGATAATAGTGTCTAATTGTAAAATAAACTTACTTTTAAATAGCGTTAAGGGGTTACCCATATGCCCTTAACACATATAATGTCAATAGTCTATACAGTACCGTAATACCTCCTGATTGGGAGGCTACCAAAGGATACTCTATAGGTGCGACACAAATAGAAACTCGTACAAGGCGCGATAGGGTAGGTGACACGGCACAACTAGGCAATGCCAGGGTAGATATACCAATTATGCTTCCGGGTCGGTGGTAACGTGTAGCCACAGCTACCGCCCACCTCGAGCCACACCCCCAAATAAAAAAAATCAAAAGTGGCCACCAAATCAATCCAAAAGTCAAACTATAATATCGAAGGGATGTGTCCGATCAAAGGTGCTACCTCGATTAACCCGTCGATCGTTCCTGTTTTAGCCACCTTATGCCAACTCACGGGAGTAGGGTCCACGTATTTACCTTAAAGGAAATGCCGCCACCATCCTACTTCATTCTGCAATCTCCACCGCGTACACGGTTGTTGAAGTGGTTTTCGAGGTTGGCAGAGAGTATGACAACTTCCGATCCCGGTCTCTTCAACAACCAAACGTTATTATAAAACTGCGGTCTTTCAAAATAATTTATACTTTAAAAAACCAGAATATAATATCATTTTTAAAACCATATAACACAATATCATCTTCATTTTTAAAACAAAATCAATAAGATATCCTTTTCAAATATATCCCTTTCTAAACCCATAATAATTTCAAAGTTATAATAATCTAAACCCAACGCTTGAAATATAGCCTTTCAAAAATATAAACTTTGAATTTCATACTTTGGAATGTAACCCCACCACTTAAATGGGATAAATATAAATTACTTTAAATAATAAAATAGTTTCTTCACCTTCCCAATTCAATTCCAATTATAGATTTTAAATTTCCAAATAAACCATTTAAATTTCCATATATTTCAAATCACTGAATATTATACCATTTCAAAACGTATTCTTCGGTAATTTTGTATATATCAAATTCCATTTCTGTTATTTCGATTTGAAATATTTACTTAATAAATACAATATAATTTAAGTAAAACTTTTACTTCACCTAACTGGATATTCTTTCAATTTATTAACTTGGCATATCAACTTTATATTCATTTAAATCCCTCTAAACCAAATTTAGTTATAAGAATCATACCCTTTAAATCTCAATTTTATTTAAGTTTCAAATCAAATTTATTCGAGTATAATTTTTAAATAATTCAATTCAAACCAATTTCATATTTATCTTCCAACTTAGATTTTTATTTAAGTTATTAAAACTTTATATATACAATATTTTGAACATGTACTTAACCATATAATATAAACAATCTAACTCCATAAATAAACTTATTTTTATTACACAAATTTATACATAGCTTGAATTCAAGAAATTAACTGTATATATAAAATAAGATTTATATAATATCAAAATTTACCTTATTAACCGTATATTTCTTTCCAAAACCATAGAACATCATTTCAAAAAAAATATTTTATATATATACCATGGTGCTTGTATATAATTTTCTACCCTATGGTCAAGTGATACGGATATATATCATTTCAATTCGCAATTTAAAATAAAAATGTGGTTGTATATCATTTCAAACCACAGTCCCAAATGAAATGAAAATGCACAATAACTTGCTGTTTATACAATATAAATACAGTATCCATTCATCTAATATCAATCAACAACCATTTATAGCAATCATCATCCAATATAAACAATACATCACTATAGAATGGATAATAAACAACAAATATTAACTAGTAGTTTATATTCAATAATAAATTTAAATAAATGTTTCACTGGCAGTTTATATGCAATGAATAATTAATTAATAATTTAACTGGCTGTTTAAATGCAATGAATAAATTAAATAGCAATTTAATTTAAATGAATGAAATTAACTGATTAAAAATGTGCCGAACAACCATAATTAACTTTTAAATCACATCATATATCAATTTAACAAACATAAGAAATTTTAGAAGTTGTGAGTGGGTTAAAACACTCACCTTTGATTTTAGCCCATAAAAATCCAAACAGAAGCGCAAAACTCAACAATCTCCAAATTCAACTAAATCAATTTCATGTTGTTCGGAATATAAATTTGAATCCAACACAAGAAATCGCGCGTGAGTCAAAGTTTATGTAACGACCCAGAATTTTTAGAAATTAAAATTTGAATATTTAATTAATTTTAAATATTAATAAGTGAATTTATAAGTCGAATAAATTTTTATTTGAATTTTTGGATTTAATTGAATAATTAAATCGATAATTTAATACGTTAAATTATGGAAATAATTGAAAATTGGGTTAAATATGATTGAAAATGATTTGTAAAATTTTATTATATCATATGGAAGTTAGAATGATATTTTAGAACTTTTAAAATCGAATTAAAAGTTAAATTGTGAAAATTGAATATTTTAATAATTAAATCGACTAGTGAAAATAGTCAATTTTTGAACAGTCTCAGAATTTAACGAAACCAGTTTCATTGGATCCGTAATAGTTAGTTATTACCGGATTTCAAATTTCGTGTCAATCAGAGTTATCGTTTGATCGTGGCAGCTCGAAACGCATCGATTTATTTTTAATTTTAATTTGACGAGTGAAAATAGCCATTTTTCAAAAAGTCTCGGATTTCGACGAAACCAGTTTCATCGGATCCGTAATGTGATATTATTGTAAGGTTTCAAATTTCAAGTCAATTGGATTTACCGTTTGTCCGGTACAAATTAAAACGCCTAGAAAATCGCTTAAATCGGTTTAATTCAAATTGAGCGTTTACAGCCATAACTCGCACATACTTCCGAATTAGCTTCCGAAACCTATTCCATTGTGTCCGGAACGCGGGGTAAACCCTAGAAATGCTGGTTATGGCGCGTAAATCGGAGTTCGGAATTTCCGGGATGAATAGTGTCGCTCGTTCCTTATAAATAGCCCCTACCCTTCATTTAGAAAAAAAAAAATATATAAACAAACCCTAGCCGGCCCTAAAACTGAATGGCCAGAAATTAGTTTCGATTCTCCTCATTTATCTCTTGATCCATGCATCGATTCAAGAAAGTTTCAACTAACAAATTGAAGAGGACGTTAAGCTCTGGAGATTCAACGGTTATGATCGGAAACGGAGTCGTGTGGAGGGAGCTACAGGCCCGCGTCCCTGGGGTGTTGCGCACGCTTTTCGAGACGCTGGGGGGGTGCGCGCGTGGCCGGTCTCAGGCCGTGGGTGGAGTGGAGGGGGACGGTCATGATGGCACCACTTGATCGTCTTCGAAGTCGACGTTGTTGCCGTGATTTGAAAACCTAATTTGGAAGTGATGGGTTTTGTGTGCGTGAGTGTTACTGGACATTTGCGTGAAAGAGGAGAGAAGGAGCTTACGGTCATGATGCAAAGGAGTTGAGATCCTACGGCTATGATGGTTGTAGGTTTTAAATTTTTAAAGTTATGTTGCAAAAGTTAAATAAATCGTGTACAAACTTCATAAATTGATAACTTTTTCATACGAGGTCGAAAAAATGCAAACTCAGTTGCGTTGGAATCGTATGGACGAGCACTACGCGATGGAGTTAGTTTGGAGTCGTTTGGAGTTAGTGAGAATTTTGGGTAAAATTAAACGTCCGTTTAATTTTATCCGAAATAAAAGCTGAAACGGAAATTAAAACCAAGGTGAGAACTTCTCACTCAATCGAAATGGTTTCGATTTTATTTTAAATAGTTAGATTTAAAATATTTGAATGCATGTTTGAATGATGACTGTATATATTGATTGTTAAAATAGACATTATACGCCGTTAGTAAGCGGATGTTATTTAATAAAAACATATACCGCGAATATTTCATAAACAGTGAAATTGGTATTATATATAATAGCAATATATATATATTGGCATATGTATATATTGGAGTTATTGATTTCCCGCATTTATTTGTTTAGCGGATGAGACCCTATTGCGCCGTTATTAAGCGGATAATATTTAATAAGAACATATACCGCGATAATTTCGTACTGGAGCGAAATTGGTATTGTGCTAATGTTTGTGGATGCAGGAAAACAGGTTGGAGGGATCCAACTGGATTCCTCAACAGTATTTATTTGATTATGGATATTTTGATATTCATTGATTTTCATATCGATATATGATATCGTTGTAGTCGTGATTGACTATTTGGTGTGTAGCATCATTGGACCCAGATTTTGGGATTTTAAAATGATTATAAAGTGATTTTTGAAAATATAAAATAATTTTGGAATTGATCCATTTTAAATAAATAAACGTTATAATTTTTAATGTTATAAAATTATGATTTTTGTGAAATACAGTTAAAAACTGATTTTTGAGAATATGATGCTATTGATTTTATAAAATAGTTAAATCGAGATATTTTAGAATTATTGTGAAAAGTTTAAATATAGGATTTATGAAATTTAATTATTTTATGAATCAAAAATGGTGAAATAATAAAGGAGATTAAAGAAGTTTTAAAAGGATAATATAAATTGAATTATATTAAGATATTTATAAATGGATATTTATAAATTGGAATATGGACATTATAAAACGAGTTTTTATAAGTGTTTGAATGAAGTGTAAATGAATTTTGTAAATGAATGGAATTTATAGAATTTTAAACAGTGAAGTTATAAATGAAATTTTATAAACAGTAGGTTTCCAAAATTTATAAAGTCATTGAAAGAACGAATTTTGGATAAATAAACAATCTTATAAGTTATAAGATTTATAATTTGGGAAGTTAAAAAGAACGATTTTGTAAAATAATCGTTTTATAAGTATTTAACTTATAACATGAACGGTTAGTTTATAATTGAGTTATAAACTGGAATAGGTTAATAAAAGAATTTATAAAAAGGAAGCTTTTATAAATAAATAGAAATGGAATTTATAAACGTTGTTTTATAAATTCGTAAATGACTTATTTTGATAAGAAAATTGTTGAAACCTATTAATGGAATTATATTCACGTTTTTGAACTGTGAATAATCCTTTGAAATAAAATGAATAAAAGGATGAAATTGTTAATGAAGTATATTCACGTTTTTGAATAGTGAATAAGATGTTAAAGGAAATGTTTTGAATGTGATATTTGAAATTGAATTAAAACGATCTAATGATGTTTTAAAATGTGTTGAGATTCGAAACCATAGATTTCAACATTTATTGTTGAAATAGACGTTTCGAGAAATAAAAGGAGATGATGGACTATAACACTGTTGTTATAGTAAATGATTTCCGAAAGGAAATGTTTTGTATAGTATTGGGATTTATATATCTATTTTAATTTTGAATCCCTATACTAGTGATTTTGGGTTATCGTAACGATGTTTTACGCAACATTCGTTTTGGCCCAAATAAATATGTTTAAGAGAATGATTTCCTTAATAGAATGAAATATATACTTAATTTCGATTTAAGTATATTGAATATTTTCCAAGTGTTGAAAATAAATAAAATTTGTGAATTACTTATTAAATAAGTATGGAATTGTTTTCCAATATGAAGTGAAAAATTAGAATTTATCTTTTGAAGATAAATTGAAAATGAATAGTTGAAATCGTATATGCATGAATATTTTGGAATATAAATTCACTAAGGAATTTATAAATGAAAGGTGGAATTTGTTTAAAAATAAATATTGATTTATTTTTGAAATATTGAAATTATATATCTAGTGAAGATATTTTGGAAAATAAATAATTTGGAAAATTATTTGGAAACTGGTGATGTGTGCATATCCAGTGATAGTTCAATAACCGACTATCAATATTTCCCTTTGAATGGGTAATTGATGTGATTTGTTTGAATGTGAATGCTACACTTATTTTTAAATAAGCGCTCACTATTCGGGTTAACCGGGAAAGGACCATGGGGTCGTATAACCCATTCCGAATATGTGATACGTCGTTGTGAATTGCATTGAAGATCGGTGTTGAAGACCGAGTTTTTGCGAAAGCGATAGGATGACCTATCGATTGTCTCTGCACTGGGTAGCTCCTGGTATAGAGATCTCCTATGTGATGGGAAATTCGATCGGGATTGTGAATACCCGTATTGCAAGGGCTTCGTAAGAAGTGCCTTCGGTTTTGTTCGAGCCCGGAACAGACTTGTATGGATTGTATGTCTGACGTTACAAGTTGAGATGTAAAGCCGATTTCTTTCAAATATATTTCTGTTGGTGGCGAAGAATTTATTCTTTTAGCTTAACACCCTTCTCTGAGACGTACGAGCTCAGAGGTTATGTAGTTGAATGTTATCAGCGATATATTCCCAATTTGGTAATGTGACATGCTGAGTGATGCTGAAATGATCATTGTGTTGATTATTTGTGATAGGATCGTTTATTTGATCATCTATCCTTGTGATCATTGTGTTGATCATTTGTTGACCCAAAGCATGGCTTTTGTATAAAGTATGTTTTTGTGGACGTGAATTCGTCGAGCCTCACACCCCGTGAATGGTCAAAACAGGAAAGAAGCAGCAAGGTTATGAGGGGTAGCACCCTTTAGGATGTGTCCATTTCCTTCTGGAAAAGGGTGGTATCATGGTATGGAGCCCAGATGCTTACTCATGTTGAAAACACTTTGATATGATTGTGTGAATTGATTACGAGCGCTCGGTGATAAAGGTCCCAAAGGACCGGGGGATGGCATATTCGGTCAGTTGTTACTCAGTTAGGGGTAACCCGGCCTTGTGTTGGTAGAGATCCGGTTTGGTTCTCGGGGATGTCCATCCAGAGGCATTCTCATGTGGCAATGGGAAGTTCCTTGGCCTGATCATTCGTTGGAAATCCAAAGAAACAATACGAAACTTGTACGGTTTTAGTTGTATAACCTGCTATGGAATGTGGCGGTAACCTGCTATTGAACATAGTTAGCTATAGTAGGCATACGATAATGGTCGTATGTTGGCTAAGATTTATATTCTACTTTCGAAATGAATTTTTCCTACACTATACACTAGTAATAATATAAAATGTTATTTTAAATGCGTATCAAGCATCTTTGACTATCATAAGGAGAAATCTCCTCCGATTCTGCGTTTGCATTGTGTGTGTGTGCGGGAGGCCTTATGGTAGTCTCATTTTTAAAAGCATTGCGAATTGAATTTAAAAATATTCCTCTATTTTGATTTTAAAGATAAATAAACTGTTTTGAGTTCTCACACCAGTCACATGACTGACTTGGAGTTTATTGTTTTCCTTCCTAAACTCTGGGTGCCCACCAATTTTCCACACGGGCAGTCAAGAGTTTAAGGTTTATCAGGATATTCTGGATATTCTGGAGTTGCTGGAGGCAAGCTGGATGGCATGACGTATTACTACTATATAGTATTTCTTTTTCCGCTGCATTGTTTGTTGTTGTTGTTGTACACTCTGATGATATGATGTAATGAAATGAAATGTATAAAATGTAATAACTGATATAGTTCTTTGTTTAAAGATTATTCATTTATCTATTATATGTTGTTCCGCTGCGAATTGTGAGATTCTGTTGTTGTTCTGTTGTTTTCTATTCCGTCCTATTTTCTTCTGTGTTCCATTTCCTTTCTCTTCTCTTTTCTTTCTATTTTAAAATTTTCTACCTTCTATTCTGTTTTCTTTTCTCTCTATTTTCTATCTTCTCTCTTCTTCTCTTTTCTTTTCTTAAATTCTTTTTAAAAACCCATAACATTCCGGTTTTTGACCTTCGAATTCTCGGCAGTCGATAAAGTGAGTATCGATGTTGAATTTTCGAAAGTCGAAAATTTTCGGGGCGTTACAGTTTATATGCAAAAGATATTCATGTTACAAGAAGTATTATTAAAATAAAAATTAGTACGCGTTAAAAATATATATAAATAAACAAATTTTAATATTTACGTTTTCTCAAGATGAGGCTTCAGGAAAAAATTAAAGAACAACTAAGATGAGGACAGGAAGTGTACGAAAAATGAAAAAGAATCATTTTTATAAAAGAATGCTTTTGGATTTGCAAGAATAAGAGCTTTTTAATATGAGGTGTTAGGAGAAACAAAATGTAAAAGAAGAAATAAGATGTAGGTTATTTATAATTAGGAAATGAACGTGGTGGGACAAAAATAAATGTCCCATTTTATTATTAAAGCTTCAGGCATTAATAATGCATAAGGAAATGTACGTAGGAATGGAAAAGTTTGCAAACAAAAGTAAAATTTTGTATACGTGAAAATGAGGTGGCAAGAAATAAATACAATCCAAAAGTCTAAGCTCAGGTATTAAACAGAAGTTGAAAAAAAACGGATCAACTATTAATAATAAGGTAACTATTTTAAAACGTTCATGCAACAATTAATAAAAATAAAATGAAGGGACCACGTATCTCGCACAACCTTTTGAAATTTAATTTTTTTTTTGTAGCGAAACCAAATTAACTTCATTAACTCAAATAATATTCAAATTTGTACGCATTTAGGTTTTTATCTACGCATAATAAAATATTTATACATACGTTAAAAATGAAAATGTTCAATTTTGTTTTCTCAAAATGATCTTTTATTTCCATTAAAACACCCTTTTTGTTTAACAAAAACGTGCGTTTCTTCTATTAAATTTATTAGTTGCGATCAATGTTACCTTTCCTTTTAATTGAAATATTTGAATTACATTAATTGCAGTTACTTACAAAGTTAAATTTTAAAACAGACAACTAAAATGGATAAAAATAAAATAGAACAATTGTTTATTTAAACACGTTTATGAATTTATTGTTTATACACAAGAGTAATAAATAGATTATTTTCCTATTCTTGTAATCAGTCTGTTAGTTAAAACACAGTTCAAATAAACATACATTTCTTTGTTAAAATCAATCTTTCTATTCTTTATTTTAATGAAATTAAACCTACATTCACAAATAAAACATTCATTTTATTCGATGTAATTTTCTTTTTATTAAATCAAATTTTCCCTATATTTTCACAAAACATATGCTGCAATTATTTACACCTATTAATTTACAATTAGTATCTCTGTCCTATTAATTGGAAATTTTCAATTATATTAAATTCAGTTGATTAAGTTTCAAAATGGACTAAATGAATGTAATGAGAAGTAGAACAATTATTTCCTATCTAATAGTAATTTAAACATATTAGTACACTATTGGATACAAACAGTAATTACAAATTTCTTACTACATAATAGTTTCTCATCTCTACAATCAATCTTTCAGTTGCCAAATATTTTTACTAAATGAATGTTTACTCTTTTACTAAACTTACTCATTCTTATTCTTTATTATCATTTATTATTATAATCACCGTTATTAATCACATTCAAACAATGTCATTAAATACACCTGACGTATGTTTTCATTTTTTTTATCTTACTGTAATACATGTTATTAGTAGAAGTTCAAATAAAGATCATAAATATATCTCTTAACATATGTTAACAAAAATAAAAAAATAAATTTTTATTATTATACATACCACTTATATTCCTTAATTATATCCCTTATTACAATTAGCCTTTGGTATTCCTATCCATTAATTACACAAATAACATAGTTAATATTTGTTTGTCTTTCACTGCATTAATACTGTCCAATTTTAGTCTTTTATTTATATTAATTACTATATTTCAATTTATATTGAATTTTGTCGGTTTTACATATTTAAAATCCCAACTAATTTTTTTTATCCTGTTTTCATTCTTTTTATTACATCAATTGTTAACTTATGAATAAAATTAACATTACTATTCATTTTGTTACATTCATAATTTTCAGTTATTGTCTAGATCTTATTAGTGTAACATTAAAGTTAATTTAATTGTAATTGATTTCCCATTTTAATCCAATAGACCAAATAAAATAAACAGGTAACTTAAAATGATTGTTACCATTAACCTTTACTCATATTTATGTAGCATTTTATTGACATATATTTGTAATTGATTAACTAAATTGGCAACGATAACAATTATCACCATTATACATTGTTATAATATTTGTAAGTTCATTCCTTACAAACAATTATTATAACCACTCTCATTACACTAAATTTATTCCATTTCCAATCATTACACTTTGTTTTATTAATAAGTCTACATTTTATATTATCAATTACCTTTTATATCCCACTATGTATTAATGCACACACTAATACAACAAATAGCTCCCTACATAATATGATTTTGTTCAATTACAATTAACAATATTATTATTTCATTAGCTAATTAAATGTTAACATTTGTTTTCTTATATCCAATTTATAACTAGGTATAACACTTACATTATTTCATTTATTAGAATTTCGTTCAATTTGTTAATAATTAGCTCTAATTAACATTTTTACCATTCAATTTAGTTATTATTTCATTATTAAATTACCAATTTCTATTTATTTTAATATTTAATCACAAAATCTTATTAAGTTGACCATTTTTAATTATCAAAATTTACGGGTCATTACACTCTCCCCACTCAAAACTTTTCGTCCTCGAAAAGGAAAAAGAAAGGAAAAGAAGAATTTAGAAACCAGTATATCTTATACCAAAATATTAAATTTATAAACAAATAATTTACCAAATTAAATAATTTAAATAAAAGATATCAATTTATAACAATTAAATCCTTTTTCTTAAATTAACAAAGTTTGGAAAGCATTTCATAAAATTTTCTAAGTCAAAAATTCATGAAAAATTTCGGCAGAGTCTCCTTTGTACGGAGAGGTCTAGGATAAATAGTAATATCAAATATAACAATATACAACATATTATTCAAAATAATATATCCCAACAGTGGGAAATATATATATATATATATATATATATATATATATATATATAACAATGCTATAACCGTAATCCGAAAACGTACTTATTTGTCGGGCAATTTACGCTTAATTATGAAACCAAAAGCAGTAGCAATTGCTTCCATAACCTGTATTTCACTTATATAATCCAAAAAGGTTAACAATTATATAAAATGAAATATTTAAAGTTGTTTCAAACAATAACAAACAAATCAATACAAACATCAATCATTTGCAACAAGTCATACAACCATCATATAAAAATCAACACAAATCAATCATTCATTCTTATCAAACAAAGCAAATAGTTGTTCGAGTTTAAAACTTTAAATTGTACAGAATGTAAAATAAACTACTAAGTGCACCATTAACTCAACAGTATTAGATGAAACCAATAGATTATTCATCCATCCAATCCGAATTTAAAGTATCCTTACCCAAACAACCATAAACCAAAACAAACAACAATTTCAACAATAAATCAAGTTTATTTTTTTTCTTTATCAATTTCATTTCAATCCATTTGTTGTTTGATTTCCTTTTTTTACATTCATATTATCTTTTAAATTTACATTTATTCTTACAATTTTAATTAGAAATAACTTCAACTTATTTACTTAAGTATAAAATTTCTTACTTACAATACCTGCCTTCTATTATATTTAATTAGTATTATTTCGATTATACTTAAGTTTACTGCAACATCAAATTTTTATTCATTACAGAATTTCATTAATTTTGCATTACGCTTAAGTATATAACAATTATAACTTCAATTCTTATTTATAAAAGCAATTTATTGAACACTTCATTACATACATTTACTTGTAAAACTTCCAATACATTTTCTTATTAAACATTTCAACTTTTAATATTTGGTAAGTTATATATGCTTTTAAAGAATGTAATTGAAAGTTATACAAGTTTTCTCATTTCTTTTAATTAATTTACAGTTCAATAAATCCATTGTTTTATATATTACCAATTTAAATTTTCTTTTTTATTTAATTTATAACTTAGCATTATACCTCTTATTTCCTTTAGAGGTTTCAATTATTAATTAAATTCCATTTCACTACACTAACTGAAACTATTACTTAACGGAAACTTGAGAATTAAACACCGGTTTTTTTTTTGTTTTTTATACAAAAATCATTTAAAATAATAGATAAATGTATATACTTACAACTTATATATACCTAACTGTAATTAAATAATTTAAAATTTATATTTGTTTATCAATATAAATCTGCAGTAAAACTACTACAGTAGCCTTCCCACTTCGAAACTCGAAAATGAATGTCGATGATGCGGCCGCCATCACCGAAATTATTTTCCAGCGACAGAGAGGAGAGTACAACTTATTTTTTTTTCCAAAATCTTCTTTAAAAAAATTCTTCCAAATTATTATTGAAATGTTTATATTAGAAAATTCTTCTAAATAATATTATTATTATATTCCAAAATCACTGAAATAATTTTCAAAACCCTAGGACTTAAGTTCTAAATTTCCAATTTTCATTTATTTTATTCTCACTTTTATTTCAACTTTTATTTATATTTTCATTACCTAACATCCAATATATTGCAACCAAAAAATATATCATTTATAAAATTTTATTTTAAATATATAGAAAATATAATAGGCAAAATTATTTCATTCACCTATAATAAAAACAAATATTATATCGGTTTGTCCTATTAAGTGTTTAGAAATCCCTATTGATGTCATAGCGTCCCATGCATCAACCAGAATCTATAAATACAAAACGGAACAAATTAACACAATATTAAAACCTTTTTATAACACTAACAAATACGCTCTCTCATATATATACGCCCAGTGACTCATCATAGAGTATTACTACCCTATTACTAAAGAGTCAGACCCCACAAAGCTAAGGTTTATCGCTAAACAAAGCTCTGATACCAGATGTAACGTCCCGCCTTTTCGCACGCTTTAAATCGACACACGAGCCAATTAAAACCATACGGAAGGGCGGATTGTTATGGGGTAAATAAGAAAAACAAGAAAGAAAAAAAAAGTAGAATCTCACAACAGAAGGATAAAATATAATAATCAAATATACAGTTCATGAAGTTGTTTACAAAATATTTAATTTTACCTATACAATATATATCAGAGTTGCACATAACAACGAATAAAATCGATATAGCGGAATACAGTGTGTAGTGGAACAATATAATATAATAATAACAATGAAATCTTCGTCTTCGTCCTCCAGAAATAAAGTCTTCAAATTCTGAAACGCTCGGACTGATTCGAGTGAATTGAAAAGACAAAACACTCGAGTTAGAACTAAAATATCTTATGTTTGTTAAACCAACAGAAATAAATATGAGCACAGTAACTCAAAAGATGCTCGGGATTTACATCTCTTAAGGATCCGTTAAACAATTTACTATGTAGTATATTTCGCTATTATAATAGTGTCTAATTGTAAAATAAACTTACTTTTAAATAGCGTTAAGGAGTAACCTATATAGCCCCTAACACAAATAATGCCAATAGTCTATACAGTATCGTAATACCTCCTGATCGGGAGGCTACCAGAGGATACCCCATAGGTACGACACAAATTGAAACTCGTACAAGGCGCGATAGGGTAGGTGACACGGCACAACTAGGCAATGCCAGGGTAGATATACCAATTACGCATCCGGGTCGGTGGTAACGCGTAGCCGCAGCTACCGCCCACCTCCTGCCACACCCCCAAATAAAAAAAATCAAAAGTGTCCACCAAATAAATCGAAAAGTCAAACTATAATATCGAAGGGATGTGTCCGATCAAAGGTGCTACCTCAATTAACCCGTCGATCGCTCCTGTTTTATCCACCTTATGCCAACTCACGAGAGTTGGGTCCACGTATTTACCTCAAAGGAAACGCCGCCACCATCCAACTTCATTCTGGAATCTCCACCGCGTACACGGTTGTTGAAGTGGTTTTCGGGGTTGGCAGAGTGTATGACAACTTCCGATCCCGGTCTACTCAACAACCAAACGTTATTATAACACCGCGGTCTTTCAAAATAATTTATACTTTAAAAAACCAGAATATAATATCATTTTTAAAACCATATAATACAATATCATCTTCATTTTTAAAACAAAATCAATAAGATATCCTTTTCAAATATATCCCTTTCTAAACCCATAATAATTTCAAAGTTATAATATTTCTAAACCCAATGCTTGAAATATAGCCTTTCAAAATATAAACTTTGAATTTCATACTTTGGAATGTAACCCCACCACTTAAATGGGTTAAATATAAATCACTTTATATAATAAAATAGTTTCTTCACCTTCCCCATTCAATTCCAATTATATATTTTAAATTTCCAAATAAACCATTTAAATTTCCATATATTTCAAATCATTAAATATTACACCATTTCAAAACGTATTCTTTGATAATTTTGTATATATCAAATTCCATTTCTATTATTTCGATTTGAATTATTTACTTAATAAATACAATATAATTTAAGTAAAACATTTACTTCACCTAACTGGATATTCTTTCAATTTATTAACTTGGCATATCAACTTTATATTCATTTAATCCCTCTAAACCAAATTTAGTTATAAGAACCATACCCTTTAAAATCTCAATTTTATTTAAGTTTCAAATCAAATTTATTCGAGTATAATTCTTAAATAATTCAATTCAGACCAATTTCATATTTATCTTTCAACTTAGATTTTTATTTAAGTCATTAAAACTTTATATATACAATATTTTGAACAGGTACTTAGCCATATAATATATACAATCTAACTCTATAAATAAACTTATTTTTATTAAACAAATTTGTACATAGCTTGAATTCAAGAAATTAACTGTATATATAAAATAATATTTATATAACATCAAAATTTACTTTATTAACCGTATATTTCTTTCCAAAACCATAGAACATCGTTTCAATTTTTTTCCATATATATACAACAGTGCTTGTATATAATTTTCTACCTATGGTCAAGTGATACGGATATTTATCATTTCAATCTGCAATTTAAAATAAAAATGCGGTTGTATATCATTTCAAACCACAGTCTCGAATGAAATGAAAATCCACAATAACTTGCAGTTTATACAATATAAATACAGCATCCATTCCTCTAATATCAATCATCAACCATTTATAACAATCATCATCCAATATAAACAATACATCACTATAGAATGGATAACAAACAACAAGCATTAACTAGCAGTTTATATTCAATAATAAATTTAAATAACTGTTTAACTGGCAGTTTATATGCAATGAATAATTAATTAACAATTTAACTAGCAGTATAAATGCAATGAATAAATTAAATAGCAATTTAATTTAAATAAATGAAATTAACTGAGATGATGATTAAAAATATGCCAAACAACCATAATTAACTTTTAAATCACATCATATATCAATTTAACAAACATAAGAAATTTTAGAAGTTGTGAGTGGGTTAAAACACTCACCTTTGATTTTAGCCCATAAAAATCCAAACAGAAGTGCAAAAATCAACAATCTCCAAATTCAACTAAATCAATTTCATGTTGTCCGGAATACAAATTTGAATCCAATACAAGAAATCGCGCGTGAATCAAAGTTTATATGCAAAAGATATTCATGTTACAAGAAGTATTATTAAAATAAAAATTAGTACGCGTTAAAAATATATATAATAAACAAATTTTAATACTTACGTTTTCTCAAGATGAGGCTTCAAGAAAAGATTGAAGAACAATTAAGATGAGGACAGGAAGTGTGCGAAAAATGAAAAAGAATCATTTTTATAAAAGAATGCTTTTGGATTTGCAAGAATAAGAGATTTTGAATATGAGGTGTCAGGAGAAACAAAATGTAAAAGAAGAAATAAGATGTAGGTTATTTATAATTAGAAAATAAATGTGGAGGGACAAAAATAAATGTTACATTTTATTATTAAAGCTTTAGGCATTAATAATGCATAAGGAAATGTACGTAGGAATGGAAATGTTTGCAAATGAAAGTAAAATTTTGTATACGTGAAAATGAGGTGGCAAGAAATAAATACAATCTAAAGGTCGAGGCTCAAGTATTAAGCAGAAGGAGAAAAAACGGATCAACTATTAATAATAAGGTAACTATTTTAAAACGTTCATGCAACAATTAATAATAATAAAAAATGAAGGGACCATGTACCTCGCACAACCTTTTGAAATTTAATTTTTTTATAAGGTAAACAAATTAACTTCATTAACTCAAATAATATTCAAATTTGTAAGCATTTGGGTTTTTATCTACGCGTAATAAAATATTTATACTTACCTTAAAAATGAAAACGTTCAATTTTGTTTTCTCAAAATGATCTTTTGTTTCCATTAAAACACCCTTTTTGTTTAACAAAAACGTGCGTTTCTTTTATTAAATCTATTAATTGCAATCAACGTTTCCTTTCCTTTTAATCGAAATATTTGAATTACATTAATTGCAGTTACTTCCAAAGTTAAATTTTAAAACAGACAACTAAAATGGATAAAAATAAAATAGAACAATTGTTTATTTAAACACGTTTATAAATTTATTGTTTATACACAAGAGTAATTAATAGATTATTTTCCTATTCTTGTAATCAGTCTGTAAGCTAAAACACAGTTCAAATAAACATATATTTCTTTCTTTAAAATCAATCTTTCTATTCTTTATTTTAATGAAATTAAACCTACATTCACATATGAAACATTCATTTTATTTGATGTAAATTTTCTTTTTATAAAATCAAACTTTCCCTATATTTTCACAAAACATATGTTGCTTTTATTTACACCTATTAATTTACAGTTAATATTCTCTCTCCTATTAATTGGAAATTTTCAATTATATTAAATTCAGTTGATTAAGTTTCAAAATGGACTAAATGAATGTAATGAGAAGTAGAACAATTATTTCCTATCTAATAGTAATTTAAACATATTAGTACACTATTGGATACAAACAGTAATTACAAATTTCTTACTACATAATAGTTTCTCATCTCTACAATCAATCTTTCAGTTGCCAAGCATTTTTACTAAATGAATGTTTACTCTTTTACTAAACTTATTCATTCTTATTCTTTATTAGCATTCATTATTATAATCACCGTTATTAATTACATTCAAACAATGTCATTAAATACACCTGATGTATGTTATCATTTTTTTTTATCTTACTGTAATACATGTTATTAGTAGAAGTTCAAATTAAAATCATAAACCTATCTCTTAACATATGTTAACAAAAATAAAATCATAAATTTTTATTATTCTACCACTTATATTGCTCAATTATATCCCTTATTACAATTAGCCTTTATTATTCCTATCCATTAATTACACAAATAACATAGTTAATATTTATTTGTCTTTCACTACATTAATACTATCCAATTTTGGTCTTTTGTTTATACTAATTACTATATTTAATTTATATTGAATTTTGTCAGTTTTACATATTTAAAATCCCAATTAATTTTTTTATCTTGGTTTCATTCTTTTCATTACATCAATTGTTAACTTATGAATAAAATTAACATTTCTATTCATTTTGTTACATTCATAATTTTCTGTTATTGTCTAGATCTTATTAGTGTAACATTATAGTTCATTTAATTGTAATTGATTTTCCATTTTAATCTAATAGACCAAATAAAATAAACAGGTAACTTAAAATGATTGTTACCATAGCCTTTACTCATATTTATGTAGCATTTTATTGACATATATTTGTAATTGATTAATTAAATTGGTAACGATAACAATTGTCACCATTATACATTGTTATAATATTTGTAAGCTCATTCCTTACAAACAATTATTATAACCACTCTCATTACACTAAATTTATTCCATTTCCAACCATTACACTTTGTTTTATTAATAAGTCCACATTTTATATTATCAATACCTTTTATAACCCATTATAAATTAATGCATACACTAATACAACAAATATTATAACTCCCTACATAATCTGATTTTGTTCAATTACCATTAATAGTATTATTATTTCATTAGCTAATTAAATGTTAACATTTGTTTTCTTATATCTAATTTATAACCAGGTATAACACTTACATTATTTCATTTATTAGAATTTCGTTCAATTTGTTAATAATTAGCTTTAATTAACATTTTTACCATTCATTTTAGTTATTATTTCATTATCAAATTACCAATTTCTATTTATTTTAATATTTAATCATAGAATCTTATTAGGTTAACCATTTTTAATTATCAAAATTTACGGGTCATTACACTCTCCCCCACTCAAAACTTTTCGTCCCCGAAAAGGAAAAAGAAGGGAAAAGAAGAATTTAGAAACCAGTATATCTTATACAAAATATTAAATTTGTAAACAAATAATTTACAAAATTAAATAATTTAAATAAAGGATATCAATTTATAACAATTAAATCCTTTTGCTTAAATTAACAATGTTTGGAAAACATTTCATAAAATTTTCTAAGTCAAAAATTCATGAAAAATTTCGGCAGAGTCTCCTTTGTACGGAGAGGTCTGGGATAAATAGAAATATCAAATATAACAATATACAACATATAATTCAAAATAATATATCCCAACAATGGGGGACACACACACACACACACACACACACACACACACACACACACACACACACATAACAACGCTATAACCGTAATCCGAAAACGTACCTATTTGTAGGGCAATTTACGCTTAATTATGAAACCAAAAGCAGTAGCAATTGCTTCCATAACCTGTATTTCACTTATATAATCTAAAAAGGTTAACAATTATATAAAATGAAATATTTAAAGTTGTTTCAAACAACAACAAACAAATCAATACAAACACCAGTAACTTGCAACAAGTCATACAACCATCATATAAGAATCAACACAAATCAATCATTCATTCTTATCAAACAAAGCAAATAGTTGTTCGGGTTTAAAACTTTAAATTGTACAGAATGTAAAATAAACTACTAAGTGCACCATTAACTGAACAGTCTTAGATGAAGCCAATAGATTATTCATCCATCCAATCCGAATTTAAAGTATTCTTACCCAAACAATCATAAACCAAAATAAACAACAATTTCAACAATAAATCAAGTTTATTTATTTTTTATTTATCAATTTCACTTCAATCCATTTGTTGTTTGATTTCCTTTTTTTACATTCATATTATCTTTTAAATTTACATTTATTCTTACAATTTTAATTAGAAATAAATTCAACTTATTTACTTAAGTATAAAATTTCTTACTTACAATACCTGCCTTCTATTATATTTAATTAGTATTATTTCGATTATACTTAAGTTTACTGCAACATCAAATTTTTATTCATTACAGAATTTCATTAATTTTGCATTACGCTTAAGTATATAACAATTATAACTTCAATTCTTATTTATAAAAGCAATTTATTGAACACTTCATTACATACATTTACTTGTAAAACTTCCAATACATTTTCTTATTAAACATTTCAACTTTTAATATTTGGTAAGTTATATATGCTTTTAAAGAATGTAACTGAAAGTTATACAAGTTTTCTCATTTCTTTTAATTAATTTACAGTTCAATAAATCCATTGTTTTATATATTACCAATTTAAAATTTCTTTTTATTTAATTTATAACTTAGCATTATACCTCTTATTTCCTTTAGAGGTTTCAATTATTAATTAAATTCCATTTCACTACACTAATTGAAACTATTAATTAACGGAAACTTGAGAATTAAACATCGGTTTTTTTTTTGTTTTTTTTGATACAAGAATCATTTAAAATAATAGATAAATGTATATACTTACAACTTATATATTCCTAAGTGTAATTAAACAATTTAAAATTTATAATTGTTTATCAAAATAAATCTGCAGTAAAACTACAACAGTAGCCTTCCCACTTCGAAACTCGAAAATGAATGTCGATGATGCGGCCGCCATCATCGAAATTACTTTCCAGCGACAGAGAGGGGAGTTGTAACGACCCGTAAATTTCGACAATTAAATTTGTTAACTAAATAAGACTTTTGTAGTTTAAATTTAGTAGGAATAAATTAATATTGGAATGGATGCTAAATTTAACTATAACAATGGTAAACTAAAACCTATTTATAGAAATTCGAATTTAATTCAAATGAATTTAAGTTATGAAAGGATTTTTACCTGTATATAAATTTAATGTTGAAATATTACATAGAGAATGATTTAGATGAAATGGATTAATTTATGAAAGAAATTTAAGGATAGGATAGCGACTATTTAAATTACTTAATTTATTGGTCAATGAATTTATTGTAAATAAAGTTCATTTAAGATGTTAAGTAATTATAATATTGTTATTAATAATAAACGTTACTTTAAGAATAATTAATGTAGTAATGTAAGGTGTAAATGTAAATTAAAATCGAAACGTAACCTTATTTTGGGGTAGTGATTGCATGTAGATTTATGAAATGGAGTTTATGCAAATAAATGGAATTGAATTTTACGTTAGTATGAATTTAAAGGAATATGTGGTAATTGGATAAAATCAATAGAAGACAATAAATGCAATGATGGTGGGTTATTAATAAAGTGTGAATAGGGAAATGATTTGTTATAGTAATTGAGTGGAATTCCAATTTGTTGGAATAGAGTAAATGCACTAGGCAATAAATTTAGTATGGGAAAATGAAATGGAAATATTGAATTAATTAATTCATATATATATATATATATATAATAAATGGTGATTTTTGGATTAGGAAATAATAAACTTATTAAAGGTGATCAAGAGTTGTGACCACAAATTATTACGAGTGATACATATATATTTAATTCATTCTATTGAATTGGAAATCATTGCAATAAAATATAAATTAAATGTTGCGTTAAATTAATTAAGGTATTAAATGGAGAATAACGTAAATGTTCTTCATAATATGATGATTTGTGAATAAAGAATGGAAATAAAGGAATTTAATTTATGATAAAAGGTTAATTGCAATTAAATGAGTTAAATATGTATACGGGAATCAAGCTTTATATTTTTTTTATTTGGATTCAAAATATGATAATTTGGATTTATTGCAATTAATCGAAATTAAATATATCATTTTTACGTTAATTGAAAATAAAGTTGAAATTGGGAAATGTTTAGGTAATAATATTAAATCCAATGGTGAACCCTTTTATTTGAAATTATGAATGAAATAAATATGGGTTAATTTAATTTAATAGAAATTTTGCAAATTTATTCTATAATTTTGAATTTTATGAAATTGAAGATTTCTATTGATTAATTTTTAATAAATTGACTTTTAAAAAATTGTTAAATCATTGTAAATGTTTGAAAATTTTAAAGTGGCAAAGATTGCAAAGTTCAAAATTTTAACGCGAAATTTATTTAATTAATTTATTTTTAAATTTATTTAATTAATATAAAAAAAGCCATTTTGGTCACGGACTCAGATTTCGACGAAACCAGTTTAATCGGATCCGTATCAGTGAATTATTATAGGGTTTCAAGTTTCGTAGCGATCAGACTTGTCGTTTGATCGTACGAACGCGAAACGCATTGAAATCGATTTAATTGAAATCAATTTGAAAATATTGTTTTCAGCATAACTTCTTCATACGATGGAATTTGATTGTGAAACTTTTTCCATTGCGTTCAGAATATTTTAAAATACCTATTTTGATATATGGCTTTACCCAACTTCGTTCCGGTGTCAGAACGGGCTTTTTTGGCCAATTATCGTTCAGCACGTTTGTTATCGGATCCATCTACTCTATTTCTAACCTATCTATGTAAACCCAGTTATAAACCCTAGCCCCTATCTATTCTCATTTGTTTGTGCGTTCATTTTTCCTTAACTCCTCTTTTTCAATGGCTGCAAACCCTAGATCCAATTTCAATTCAAAATCAAAAGTCAAAATTTAAAGTCCTTAGAAAAATTCCAGAAAATTATATGTTGATGCCCTCGACGAATGTAATTCAATGGGGTAATGCGTTTTTCGATTCGAGTTGCTATTTTTCCAGAATTCAGGGAAGCATTTTCGGCCATTCATTATCGTGTTGATCAACTTCTTCCGATCGACAAATCGTTGGTACCATGGCGTAAGGGGACCGAGTACTGCTCATCGGCATTATCGTTTGTCGAATCAACGGCTGAATCGAGCTTAAAAATTCAACTAGGGTATAAGATAAGTGGTGGCGGCTGTCATTGGAGTGCTCGATCGAGGGACGTGGGGTCGGCAAAAGGGGGAAGACGAGCTAGGCGGCGGCGTTGACCATTGGTGACGTGTGCGACCGGACGACAAGGACGATGGGCGCGTTGGAGTTTTCTGGTAGCGGCTACAGGTGCTTGAACGCGTGAATACGCACGCTAGGGTTTTCTTCTTTGGGAAGATGGTGACGTGTCATAGTTTGTAGTGCGTTCTTTTCTTTAATTTTTATAATTAAAATTCTAATGCAATTATCTCTATAACTCTTGCATACGAACTCCAATTCACACGCGATTTTTTTGTTAGGATCGTAATAAAATTCCGGACTTGATGACGCTGGTTTGGACGGATTCTAAGACCGTCAAATTTTTTGGTTTAAATTGGATTTAAATTCAATTGAAATCCCAAAGGTGAGTGTTTTAACCCACTCACAACTTCTAAATTTTCTTATGTTTGTTAAATTGATTTATGATATGAGTAGAAATTCATTTATGACTGCTTGGCATGTTTTATTCATCATCCCTGTTAAATCACATTTATTTAATTCAACTGTTAATTAATTTTATGATTGTATATAAATTGATAGTTAAATCTTATTATTTGCATATAAACTGATAGTTAAACAGTTAATAAATTTATTTTGAATATAAACTGTTAGTTAATAACTGTCATTTATTACCTGTTATATTCATATGCTATATATTGATGTTTGTTTAAATTGATGATGATTGAAATAAATTGGTTGATGATTTATATTGGGTGGATGGATGATGTGTTCTATCTTATGTAAACTGCAAGTTATCATGCATTTTCATTTCATTCGGGATTGCGGTTTGAAATGATATACAAACACATTTTTATTTTTAAATTGCGGATTGAAATGATAAATAGCTGTATCACTTGACTATAGGATAGAAAATTATATACAGGCACTGCAGTATATATAAACTTATTTTGAAATGGTTTTTATGGTTTGGATATGATACGGTTCAATAAATATTAAATTTGGATATGATATAATATTTTATATATACATACATAGTTAAATCGTCGAATTTAAGCTATGTATAAATCTGTTAAATAAAATGAATAAGTTGAAAAATGGCATTTGATAATTTATATTATACGATTTAGCATGAGTTTAAGTTATTGTATATATATATAGAGTTATAAATGATTCAAATAAATTAAGATTGAAAGATAAATTGGAAATTTAATTAGAATTGAGCTTATTTGAAAATTTAACTTCATAAGTTTATGTTAACTTATTAAAATTGGAAAATTTTAAAGGTATGATACTTATAACTGGATTTAATGAATAATTCTAGTAAATAAATGGAAGGAAATTTTTGTGTTAATAAATTTAGTTTATTTTAAATGGTTATGGATTTATCATATAAACCTTTCAAACTAAATAATAGGAAAATGAATTGTTGATTTCAAATTTCCAACCTTAGTTTTGAAATTCATAAAATTCTCCAAGTTTGAAAATATTGAAATCGAAGTGTTTTATTCAAACCGAAAGTGAATCTAAAAGTTATGGGTTTAGACTAAATTTAAAGTGAATTAAAATTGTGAAGGTGTGGAAATTATTTACTTTTAAGGAAATTTTAAATTCAAATGTTTTATTCTATATACTGTTGAATATCCAAACCATTTAAGTTTTGAAAGTTATGGTTTAAAGCTATGAATTTTCGATGTATTATAGTTTAAAAATATATATTTGAAATAAAATGATATTATATTAATTTGGGTTTTTATAAAGATAATATCAAATGAGTTTGTTTTGAAGTGGAAAGGATATAGTAATTATACGGTTTTGAAATAGATATTTTATTCTAGTTTTGAAAGTATAATTATTTTAAAGACCGCGGTGTTATAATAACGTTTGGTTGTTGAAGTGACCGGGGTCGGAAGTTGTCATACTCTCTGCCAACTCCGAAAACCACTTTAACAACCGTGTACGCGGTGGAGATTCCAGAATGAAGTAGGTTGGTGGTGGCGTTTCCTTTAAGGTAAATACGTGGACCCGACTCCCGTGAGTTGGCATAAGGTGGCTAAAATAAGAGCGATCGACGGGTTAATAAGGTAGCACCTTTGATCGGACACATCCCTTCGATATTATACTTTGACTTTGGATTGATTCGGTGGCCACTTTTGATTTTTATTTGGAGGTGTGGCTCGAGGTGGGCGGTAGCTGCGCGCTACGCGTTACCACAGACCCGGAAGCGTAATTGGTATATCTACCCTGGCATTGCCTAGTTGTGTCGTGTCACCTACCCTATTGCGCCTTGTATGGGTTTGGATTTCTCCCGTAGCCCGTGTGGTATCCTCTGGTGGCTTCCCGATCAGGATGGATTATGATATTGGATGGACTACTGGGACTATTATTGTGTTAAGGGAAATATTGGGTCACTCCTTAACGCTATTAAAAAGTAAGTTTATTTTACAAATAGACACTATTGTAGTAGCGCAATATACTATATAGTAAATAGTTTAACGGATCCTTAGGAGCTGTAAATCCCGAGCATCTCTTGAGTTACTGCACTCATATTTATTTCTATTAATTTAACTCACATAAGTTCTTTTAGTTCTGACTCGAGTGTTTTTGTCTTTTCGAATTCGCTGGGGTCAGTCCGAGTGTTTCAGGATCGAAGACTTTAGTTCTGGAGGACAAAGACGAAGATTTGTAGTATTGCTATCTAGTATATTATTACACTACACTATTTAATTCTGCTGCATTGATATTTATGGGTATGTGAACTCTGATATTTATTGTATAAAAAGAATCTAATGTTTGTAAACAGTTTTATGAACTGTATATTAATTATTATATTTATCCTTCCGCTGTGAGATTCTGTTTAGTTTTTATCTTCTCTGTTTTTCTTATTTACCCCATAACAAGCCGCCCTTCCGTATGGTTTGAATCGACATGTGTGTCTTCCATTGCACTTGGAGGGTGCGGCATGATAGGGGCTTCTCACATTTGGTTTTGGTAGCGAGCGGATGTCTCTTACTCCTACATGTCCCCGCGGGGGTTGGTGGTGCAGTCGGGAGGCTCGTCGTAAAGGCAGGACATATGTACCAATGTATGCTACGGTGGGTGTTACCCCACTGGCGCGACGCATTACATCTGGTATCAGAGCTTTGGTTTAGCGATAAACCTTTGCTTTGTGGGGTTTGACTCTTTACTAATAGGGTAGTAATACCCTATGGGAGTCGCTGAGTGTATATATATGAGAGAGCGTATTTGTTAGTGGTATAAAAAAGGGTTTTATTATTGTGTTAATTTGTTCCGTTTTGTATTTATAAATTCTGCTTGGTGCATGGGACGCTGTGACATCAATAGGAATTTTTAAACACTTAATAGGACAGACCGACATAATACTTGTTTTTAATATAGGTGAATGAAATAACTTTGCCTATTATATTTTCTATATATAAAAATATTTTATAAAGACATATATTTGGTTGCTATAGATTGGGTGTTAGGTAATGAAAATATAAATAATAGTTGAAACTAAGTTGAAAATAAAATAGATGAAAAGTGGAAACTTAGAACTTAAGTTCCGGGGTTTTTGAAAATTTCTTTCGAATAAATTTTGGAATATAATAATATTGTTTATAAGTACTTTCTGATATAGATATTTATTATGATTCGGAAAAATTGTTTTAAAGAAGATTTTGGAGAAATAAGTTTGTACTTTCCTCTCTGTCGTTGGAAAATAATTTCGATGATGGCGGCCGCATCATCGACTTTCATTTTCGAATTTCGAAGGGGAAAGGCCACTGTAGTAGTTCTACAGCAGATTCATTTTGATAGAAAAATATAAATTTTGAATTTTTGTAAATATAATTTTAGATATATAAGTTGTAAGAATATATTTATCTATTGTTTTAAAATAAATTGAAAATATAACCCGGTATTTAATTTTAAATTTCCGTTAATTAATTGTTTCAATTATTGTAGTGAAATGAAAAGTAGGTAATTAATAATTGAAACCCTAAATAAAATAAGAGATGTAAATGCTAAGTTATAAAGGGAAATAAAAGGAAATTTTAAATTTGTAACATATGAAACAAAGAGTGATATTGTTGAACATTAAATTTAATTAAAGAATGATAAAACTTGTATAAGTTCATTTGTATTTTCTTTAACATATATAACTTACCAAATATAAAAAGTTGAAATGTTTAATAAGAAATGTAATGGAAATTGCACAAGTGAAACTTGGTAATGAAGTATCCAATGAGTTTGCTATGAAATGAGAATTTAGTGTTATGAACTTAAGTTATAATGGAAATTTTACCAAATAAATATAATTAAAAGTAAGTATGAAAAATAGACGATTATAAACTTAAGTAATTAAGTAATCAATAAATGAGGACATGCAATAATAAATGAATGAATAATTATAACGTAATAAAAAGAAATTGGCATGACCTAAGTTAATGGTATTGAATAATTGTAAGTAATAAGTGAAAATAAATGAAACAAACAGTGAATGAGTAAATGAAATTAAAAGTTTGTTAGAAATAAATGTAAATTATAAAAGGAAAATTTATGTGGTATAAATAAAAAGAGAAATTAAACAACAAATGTATGAATGAAATTAATAAGGATAAACAAAATGTGTTGTTCGAATTGGTTGTTGTTTGTTTTGGGTTTTAGTTGTTGGATTTGTTGTTGTTTAGTAAATTGTTGTTTGGGCAAGAATACTTTAAAATTTTATTTGGGTGAATGAATAACCTATTTAGTTTATCTAAGACTGTTGAGTAAATGATACGTTAGTTGTTTATTCTTCATTCCGTATAATTTAAAAGTTTTGAACCCGAACAACAAATTGTTGTTGATTGAATGGTTACTTTGTATTTGTTGTGTATGTTGTTGTCGGAATTGGTTGTTGTTGTGGTTGAAATAACTTTAACATTTCATTTATATAATTATTAACACTCTTAGGTTTTATAATTGGAATTCAGGTTATGGAAGCAATTGCTACTGCTTTTGGTTCCATAAATTAAGCGTATAATGCCCGAATAATAGGTACGTTTCGGATTTCGGTTTATAGCGCTATTTTATATATTTTTCCGTGTAGGGATAGATTAATTTGAATAATATATGTAATATAATTGTTATATTTAATATTTTATTTTCTCCCGAGCCTCTCCGTACAAAGGAGACTCTGCCAAAATTTTCCGTAAATTTTGAACTTAGAAATATTTTGAAAAATGTTTTTCCAAACTTTAGTAAATTAAGTGCAAAAAAGATTTAATGGTTATAAATTGAGATATTTTATCTAAATTAATTAATTTTATAAATTTAATTGTTATAAAGTTAATATTTTGAATAAGATATGTAGATTTCCTAATTCTTCCTTCTCCCTTCTTTTTCCCTTTTCGGGAACGAAAAGTTTTGAATGGGGGAGAGTGTAACGACCCGTAAATTTCGACAATTAAATTTGTTAATTAAATAAGACTTTTGTAGCTTAAATTTAGTAGGAATAAATTAATATTGGAATGGACGCTAAATTTAACTATAACAATGGTAAATTAAAACCTATTTATGGAAATTCGAATTTAATTCAAATGAATTTAAGTTGTGAAAAGATTTTTACCTGTATATAAATTTAATGTCGATAGATTACATAGATAAGGATTTAGATGAAATGGATTAATTTATGAAAGAAATTTAAGGATAGGATAGCAACTATTTAAATTACTTAATTTATTGGTCAATGAATTTATTGTATATAAAGTTCATTTAAGATGTTAAGTAATTGTAATATTGTTATTAATAATAAACGTTGCTTTGAGAATAATTAATGTAGCAACGTAAGGTGTAAATGTAAATTAAAATGGAAATGTAACCTTATTTTGGGGTAGTGATTGCATGTAGATTTATGAAATGGAGTTTATGCAAATAAATGGAATTGAATTTTATGTTAGTATGAATTTAAAGGAATATGTGGTAATTGGATAAAATCAATAGAAGACAATAAATGCAATGATGGTGGGTTATTAACAAAGTGTGATTAGGGAAACGATTTGTTATAGTAATTGAATGGAATTCCAATTTGTTGGAATAGAGTAAATGCACTAGGTAATAAATTTAGTATAGGAAAATGAAATGGAAATATTGAATTAATTAATTCATATATATATATATATATATATATATATATAATAAATGGTGATTTTTGGATTAGGAAATAATAAACTTATTAAAGGTGATCAAGAGTTGTGACCACAAATTATTATGAGTGATACATATATATATTTAATTCATTCTATTGAATTGGAAATCATTGCAATAAAATATAAATTAAATGTTACGTTAAATTAATTAAGGTATTAAATGGAGAATAACATAGATGTTCTTCATAATATGATGATTTGTGAATAAAGAATGGAAATAAAGGAATTTAATTTATGATAAAAGGTTAATTGCAATTAAATGAGTTAAATATGTATACGGGAATCAAGCTTTATATTTTTTATTTGGATTCAAAATATGATAATTTGGATTTATTGCAATTAATAGAAATTAAATATATCATTTTTACGTTAATTGAAAATAAAGTTGGAATTGGGAAATGTTTAGGTAATAATATTAAATCCAATGATGAACCCTTCTATTTGAAATTATGAATGAAATAAATATAGGTTAATTTAGTTTAATGGAAATTTTGCAAATTTATTCTGTAATTTTGAATTTTATGAAATTGAAGATTTCTATTGATTAATTTTTAATAAATTGACTTTTAACAAATTGTTAAATCATTGTAAATGTTTGAAAATTTTAAAGTGACAAAGATTGCAAAGTTCAGAATTTTTAACGCGAAATTGATTTAATTAATTTATTTTTAAATTTATTTAATTAATATAAAAATAGCCATTTTGGTCACAGACTCAGATTTCGACGAAACCAGTTTAATCGGATCCGTATCAGTGAATTATTATAGGGTTTCAAGTTTCGTAGCGATCAGACTTGTCGTTTGATCGTACGAACGCGAAACGCATTGAAATCGATTTAATTGAAATCAATTTGAAAATATTGTTTTCAGCATAACTTCTTCATACGATGGAATTTGATTGTGAAACTTTTTCCATTGCGTTCAGAATATTTTAAAATACCTATTTTGATATATGGCTTTACCCAACTTCGTTCCGGTGTCAGAACGGGCTTTTTTGGCCAATTATCGTTCAGCACGTTTGTTATCGGATCCATCTACTCTATTTCTAACCTATCTATGTAAACCCAGTTATAAACCCTAGCCCCTATCTATTCTCATTTGTTTGTGCGTTCATTTTTCCTCAACTCCTCTTTTTCAATGGCTGCAAACCTAGATCCAATTTCAATTCAAAATCAAAAGTTAAAATTTAAAGTCCTCAGAAATATTCCAGAAAATTATATGTTAATGCTCTCGATGAATGTAATTCAATGGTGTAATTCATTTTTGGATTCGAGTTGCTTTTTTTCCAGAATTCAGGGAAGCATTTTTGGCCATTCATCATCGTGTTGGTCAACTTCTTCCGATCGACAAATCGTTGGTACCATGGCGTAGAGGGGACCGAGTACTGCTCATCGGAATTATCGTTTTGTTGAATCAACGGCTGGATTGAGCTTAAAAATTCAACTAGGGTATAAGATAAGTGGCGGCGGCTGTCATTGGAGTGCTCGATCAAGGGACGTGGGGTCGGCAAAAGGGGGAAGATGAGCTAGGCGGCGGCGTTGACCTTCGGTGACGCGTGCGACCGGACGACAAGGAAGATGGGCGTGTTGGAGTTTTCTGGTGGTGGCTACAGGTGCTTGGACGTGTGAATACGCACGCTAGGGTTTTCTGCTTTGGGAAGATGGTGACGTGTCATAGTTGCGTTCTTTTCTTTAATTTTTATAATTAAAATTCTAATGCAATTATCTCAATAACTCTTGCGCACGAACTCCGATTCACACGTGATTTTTTTTGTTAGGACCGTAATAAAATTCCGGACTTGATGACGTTGGTTTGGACGGATTTTGAGACCGTCAAATTTTTGGGTTTAAATTGGATTTAAATTCGATTTAAATCCCAAAGGTGAGTGTTTTAACCCGCTCACAACTTCTAAATTTTCTTATGTTTGTTAAATTGATTTACGATATTAGTAGAAATTCATTTATGACTGTTTGGCATGTTTTATTCATCATCCCTGTTAAATCACATTTATTTAATTCAACTGTTAATTAATTTTATGATTGTATATAAATTGACAGTTAAATTTTATTATTTGCATATAAACTGATAGTTAAACAGCTAATAAATTTATTTTGAATATAAACTGTTAGTTAATAACTATCATTTATTACCTGTTATATTTATATGCTATATATTGATGTTTGTTTAAATTGATGATGATTGAAATAAATTGGTTGATGATTTATATTGGGTGGATGGATGATGTGTTCTATCTTATGTAAACTGCAAGTTATCATGCATTTTCATTTCATTCGGGATTGCGGTTTGAATGATATACAACCGCATTTTTATTTTTAAATTACGGATTGAAATGATAAATATCCGTATCACTTGACCATGGGATAGAAAATTATATACAGGCACCGCGGTATATATATAAAATTATTTTGAAATGATTTTTACGGTTTGGATATGAAACGGTTCAATAAATATTAAATTTGGATATGATATAATATTTTATATATACATATATAGTTAAATCGTCGAATTTAAGCTATGTATAAATCTGTTAAATAAAATGATAAGTTGAAAAATGGCATTTGATAATTTATATTATACGATTTAGCATGAGTTTAAGTTCTTGTATAATATAGAGTTATAAATGATTCAAATAAATTAAGACTGAAAGATAAATTTGAAATTTGATTGGAATTGAGCTTATTTGAAAATTTAACTCCATAAGTTTATGTTAACTTAATAAAATTGGAAAATTTTAAAGGTATGATATTTATAACTGCATTTAATGAATAATTCTAGTAAATAAATGGAAGGAAATTTTTGTGTTAATAAATTTAGTTTATTTTGAATGGTTATGGATTTATCATATAAACCTTTCAAACTAAATAATAGGAAAATGAATTGTTGATTTCAAATTTCCAACCTTAGTTTTGAAATTCATAAAATTCTCCAAGTTTGAAAATATTGAAATCGAAGTGTTTTATTCAAACCGAAAGTGAATCTAAAAGTTATGGGTTTAGACTGAATTTAAAGTGAATTAAAATCGTGAAGGTGTGGAAATTATTTACTTTTAAAGAAATTTTAAATTCAACTGTTTTACTCTATATACTGTTGAATATCCAAACCATTTAAGTTTTGAAAGTTATGGTTTAAAGCTATGAATTTTCGAAGTATTATAGTTTGAAAATATATATTTGAAATAAAATGATATTATATTAATTTGGGTTTTTATAAAGATAATATCAAATGATTTTTTTTTGAAATGGAAAGGATATAGTAATTATATGGTTTTGAAATAGATATTTTATTCTGGTTTTGAAAGTATAATTATTTTAAAGACCGCGGCGTTATAATAACGTTTGGTTGTTGAAGTGACCGGGATCGGAAGTTGTCATACTCTCTGCCAACTCCGAAAACCACTTTAACAACCGTGTACGCGGTGGAGATTCCAGAATGAAGTAGGTTGGTGGTGGCGTTTCCTTTAAGGTAAATACGTGGACCCGACTCCCGTGAGTTGGCATAAGGTGGCTAAAACAGGAGCGATCGACGGGTTAATAAGGTAGCACCTTTGATCGGACACATCCCTTCGATATTATACTTTGACTTTGGATTGATTCGGTGTCCACTTTTGATTTTTATTTGGGGGTGTGGCTCGAGGTGGGCGGTAACTGCGCGCTAGGCGTTACCACCGACCCGGAAGCGTAATTGGCATATCTACCCTGGCATTGTCTAGTTGTGCCGTGTCACCTACCCTATCGCACCTTGTACGAGTTTGGATTTCTCCCATAGCCTGTGTGGTATCCTCTGGTGGCTTCCCGATCTGGAGGGACTATGATATTGGATGGACTACTGGGGCTATTATTGTGTTAAAGGGAATATTGGGTCACTCCTTAACGCTATTAAAAAGTAAGTTTATTTCACAAATAGACACTATTGTAATAGCGCAATATACTATATAGTAAATAGTTTAATGGATCCTTAGGAGATGTAAATCCCGAGCATCTCTTGAGTTACTGCACTCACATTTATTTCTATTAATTTAACTCACATAAGATCTTTTAGTTCTGACTCCAATGTTTTTGTCTTTTCGAATTCGCTCGGGTCAGTCCGAGCGTTTCAGGATCGAAGACTTTAGTTCTGGAGGACGAAGACAAAGATTTGTAGTATTGCTATCTACTATATTATTCCACTACACTATTTAATTCCGCTGCATTGATATTTATGGGTATGTGAACTCTGATATTTATTGTATAAATAGAATCAAATGTTTGTAAACTGTTTTATGAACCGTATATTTATTATTATATTTTATCCTTCCGCTGTGAGATTCTGTTTAGTTTTTCTCTTCTCTATTTTTCTTATTTACCCCATAACAATCCGCCCTTCCGTATGGTTTGAATTGGCACGTGTGTTGATTTAAAGCGTGCGAAAAGATGGGACGTTACAGGAGTACAACTTATTTTTTTCCAAAATCTTCTTTAAAACAATTCTTCCGAATTATTACTGAATTGTTTATATTAGAAAATTCTTCTAAATAATATTATTATTATATTCCAAAATCATTGAAAGAATTTTCAAAACCCCGGGACTTAAGTTCTAAATTTCCAATTTTCATTTATTTTATTCTCGCTCTTATTTCATCTATCATTTATATTTTCATTACCTAACAGCCAATATATTGCAACCAAAATATATATCATTTATAAAATTTTATTTTATATATATAGAAAATATAATAGGCAAAATTATTTCATTCACCTATAATAAAAACAAATATTATGTTGGTCTGTCCTATTAAGTGTATGGAAATCACTATTGATGTCATAGCGTCCCATGCATCAACCATATCTATAAATACAAAATGGAACAAATTAACACAATATTAAAACCTTTTGATAACACTAACAAATAAACTCTCTCATATATATACACTCAGTGACTCATCATAGAGTATTACTACCCTATTACTAAAGAGTCAGACCCCACAAAGCTAAGGTTTATCGCTAAACCAAAGCTCAAATACCAGATGTAACGCCCCACCTTTTCACACGCTTTAAATCGACACACGTGCCAATTCAAACCATACAGAAGGGTGGATTGTTATGGGGTAAATAAGAAAAACAAGAAAGAAATAAAACAAAAATAGAATCTTGTTGCGACTTTTCTATTGATTAGAAAAGCACAAATTTTAATAAATTCTGCAAGCGCACAGGCGTGTAGTATGCAGGTCAAACACAGGGAATTGTATTTTAAAACAATTAAAATCCATAGTTAAATCTTAGGCGTGTTAAACGAATTCGACGGTGAATTTTGAACAGAAAATAAAAACAATAATATACTCCGAATCTATTTCGAAACTAATCGAAATTACAATCAAAATATAGAATTGTAAAAATCAGAACAGAAATTGAAATTGCGGAAAAGAAGATAACGGAGCAAACAACTAAAATAATTATTAACTAACTGAAAAGAGTGCAGAAAATAACTAAGAACAAGAATAAATAAATTGCTAAATCTAATCAACAATCCGACGTATTCTGTTCGAAAATAAAAACAGTGCTGAATTTAAATCTAAACTTGAAGAAAAGTGATGAGGTAAGAGATGATTTTCCATTTGCATTCCTCTCTCTATTTAAAGACTTCAGCCTCCACAAATAACCCTATTATTTAGGTCCATGTGCTTGATATTAGGAGAAAAATAAGGCCACCTCACTTTGAATTGGTCTTTGCTTTGTTATTTGATTAACAAGTGGTCTTGCTTTGAGATATTTTCAGGTCAAACTTTGAATGTGTATTTTCAATATTTGCAATTGATTTCTTGCATGAATAGTACACATGTTGGTGACGTGAGATGCATTTCTTCATGAACGATATGTACTTTCTCTTCGACGGTATTCAAAATGTTGCACTTTGGAATTTATAATCTGCAAAACCACAAAAAAATACCCGTATAATACCACTTTATTAAAATAAAAATATATGAAACAAACGGTTTAAAATGCAGAAAAATATGTTCATCAAATACCCCCACACTTGAACTTTATTCGTCCTCGAATAAAGAAGAAAATAAAAACTAACTAAATCCTTTTTCATAGGAAACACGATTGCATTGAGCGTATGCAACAAGCCGTTAAACCTCTAGGTGTCCCTAGTAGGACGAGTGGTGTCTCGTGAGGGTTTTCAGCGGATACTACCCACAAAATCCAAATGCATTATGTGATGATTCTACTGTACTACATGAATGCAAAATTTTAAACAAATGGAGACTCGATTTACTTCAGAATAATTGCAACAAAGTAATGTATGTCAGTTTTAGTCAACTTTTAGAAATTTTTGGTTCCTCACTAAACACAAATTTCAATATAACTCAAGTTTTCATACATTAGATTCTAGTTTGGCCAGTTGTTTCGGTCGATAACATAGTGCAGCCATGAAATAAATTCTTCACTGTTGATCACAGTTTTTTTTCAAAATGGTATTTTTCATTTCCATTTGTATAACAAGCCAAATCAACAAAGTCAAGAAGTGTTTGGGTTTCAAAGCTTAGTCTCTCTTTACTAGTTTTTTGTTTTCTCTCTTTTTTTTTACACCTATCCTTTGGACCAAGGTATACCACCCATGCACTGCCTCGCGGGCTTACGTGAGAGTTGGGACAGAGCTTGGCGGATTGTGCAAACCGACGCTGACTATGTCAGAAAAGGTCGGTAATCCTTAGGTGATTATTTATTTAATTATTTATACACCTAACTCAGAATGCTGAGGCCAGATATACCATCCATGCACTGCCTTGCGGGCTTACGTGAGAAGAGTACAGAGCGTGGCAAGTGCACACACTTTCACAAGTGTGTACACCTATCGACTCTAGGTGTTTCTTATTAGTTTTTTTTTTGAGAAGAGCTAAAGAGTGTTATGCAAATCAACTTAGCACTACTTAACTTTAATGATTTGAGATGTCAACGCATGTACTTTAAATCTGCCATTTTTTTTAAACAAAGACTACAGTTTAGAAAAGATTTCATAACCATCACCTATGAATCCCCCTATATACTAACCTCACTATTATCGCTTGTAATTCAACTTTTCATTATATTTTACATTTGAAATTAGTGATTCACAAAAATCTTCATCAATTGACTTCAACTGCTTACTTACTTTGTCTTGACTAATTAAAAATAAATCGAAGTCCTAAAAATATTGGGAAATGAAAAAAAAATTGAAAGGAAATTTGAAAACAAATAATGAGATGATTTTTTTTTTTAAAAAATGATGCTACACTATGAAATATGAACAAACAGAATGAGATATGCGTCCCCCCACACTGGAATGAGACAGTGTCCCAACTGTCAAATAGAATGCAAATGCAAAATAGAAGAAAAAACTAAAAAAATACAACCTGATATGTGCAAGATAGTGAGCGGCTCATGCCGAATTGCTAGGTTCGTGAAGATCCACGAACTCATCGTCCTCGTGCTGTTCAAACTCTAGAAATGGCTTCAAGCGTTGTCCATTGACCTTTGAAATGGAACCGTCTCTAGGATTTTCAATTTCAACTGCGCCATAAGGGTATACTGTTTTCACAATATATGGACCTGTCCAACGGGATCTCAATTTTCCCGGAAATAAATGAAGTCTGGAATTATATAAGAGAACTTTCTGACCTACTTCGAATGTCTTACGAAGTATGTATTTATCATGATAGAATTTGGTTTTCTCTTTATAAATCTTTGCATTTTCGTACGCTTCATTTCTTAGTTCTTCTACTTCTGACAATTGTAATTTACGATGCGATCCTGCTTTTTCTATGTCAAAATTAAGGTATTTGATTGCCCAAAGTGCGCGGTGCTCGAGCTCAACGGGTAAATGGCATGCTTTTCCAAAGACTAATCGGTATGGTGACATTCCTAGATTGGTTTTATAAGCTGTGCGAAATGCCCAAAGGGCGTCTATCAATTTAGATGACCAATCTTTTCTGTTGGAGTTAACCGTCTTTTCAAGAATTTGTTTAATTTGTCTATTGGAAATCTCGACTTGACCGTTAGTCTGTGGATGATATGGAGTAGATAGTTTATGAGTGATAGAGTATTTCTTAAGAAGAGATTCAAAAGCATGATTACAAAAATGAGAACCGTTATCACTTATAATGGCTCGAGGTGAGCCCAAACGGGAAAATATGTTTTCTTTCAAAAATTTGACAACAACTTTATTGCCATTCGTTCTGGTGGGAATGGCGTCAACCCATTTAGACATGTAATCTACTGCGAGTAAGATGTAGAGATTTCCAAAAGAATTAGGAAAAGGACCCATGAAATCAATGCCCCAAACATCAAAAATTTCGATGACAAGGATTGGGTTTAGGGACATCATGTTACGTTTGGAAATACGACCTGTTTGTTGACATCTAGCGCATTTGGAGCAAAATTCGTGGGCATCACGAAAAAGAAAAGGCCAATAAAAACCGCACTGTAACACCTTGGCAGCAGTTTTCTTTGCTCAAAAATGTCCTTTACATGCTTGATTATGTGAAAAAGAGAGGATGCTATGAAATTCATGTTCGGGGACACATCTACGTATGATTTGATCAGTGCAATATTTAAAGAGATAAGGATCGTCCCAGTAAAAGTTTCGAACATTGGAGAGAAATTTTTGTTTATCTTGTTTTGACCAATGGGAAGGTGTTTCATTTGTGACGAGATAATTTACGATGTCCGCGTACCATGGTGCACTAGATATGGAAAGAATTTGTTCATCGGGAAAATGATCATTGATTTGAGAGTTATCGATGTTCTCAGGAACAATACGAGAAAGATGATCAGCTACGACATTTTCAGAACCCTTTTTATCTCTTATTTCTAGGTCAAACTCTTGAAGAAGGAGAATCCAACGGATTAAGCGGGGTTTGGAATCCTTTTTCGTGAGTAAATACCGCAAGGCAGCATGATCGGTGTAAACTATGACCTTAGAACCTACGAGATATGATCTAAACTTATCGAGGGCAAAGATAACTGCTAAAAACTCTTTTTCTGTGGTTGAGTAATTCAATTGAGCTTCATTAAGAGTTTTGCTAGCATAATAGATGACTCGAGGAAGTTTATCGATTCGTTGACCTAAGATGGCTCCAATGGCATAATCAGAAGCGTCACACATTAATTCGAAGGGTAAAGTCTAATTTGGAGGTTGGATGATAGGTGCAGTGGTCAAGATCAATTTGAGGGTTTCAAAAGATGTTTTACATTCATTGGAAAATTCAAATTCAACGTCTTTAGCCAGAAGATTCGAAAGAGGTTTTGAAATTTTTGAAAAATCTTTAATGAACCTACTATAAAATCCTGCATGGCCGAGAAATGAGCGAATGTCCTTTACAGACCTTGGAGGAGGAAGGCCAACAATAAAATCAACTTTAGATTTGTCAACTTCTAGGCCATTTTTAGAGACAACATGACCTAAGACTATTCCTTGCTTAACCATAAAATGACATTTTTCCCAATTAAGAACAAGAGATTTCTTCTTACATCGCTTTAAGACACGTTCTAAATGAAGGAGGCATTATCAAAAGATGACCCATAGATTGAAAAATCGTCCATGAATATTTCTAAGAAATCCTCCACCATATCAGAAAATATACTCATCATACATCTCTAAAAGGTAGCGGGAGCATTACAAAGACCGAAGGGCATGCGACGATAAGCGAAAGTTCCGAAGGGACATGTGAACGTCGTTTTGTGTTGGTCCTCTAACGCAATGGGAATTTGATTATAGCCGGAGTAACCATCAAGAAAACAATAGTATTCATGACCGGCTAAGCGTTCGAGCATTTGATCAATGAAGGGAAGGGGAAAATGATCTTTTCTTGTTGCTGCATTGAGTTTTCGATAGTCGATGCAAACGCGCCATTTTGTTTTGACCTTTGTCGGAACAAGTTCGTTATTCTCATTTGTTGTCACAGTGATTCCAGACTTCTTTGGTACAACTTGTACCGGACTTACCCAAGTCCTGTCAGAGATAGGGTTGATAATGTTATTGTCTAAACATTTGATAATTTCTTCCTTTACCACTTCTCTCATATTAGGGTTTAATCGCCTTTGAGCTTCGCGAGTGGGTTTAGCCTCGTCGACTAAATGTATTCGATGTTCAATAATTGATGGACTAATTCCCTTAATGTCAGCGATTACCCATCCTATTGCCTCTTTATTTTCCCTTAAAATTTTCAAAAGTTGTTCTTCTTGGTCCTTAATGAGATCGGATGCCAAGATTACAGGGAAATTTTCCGAAGAATCTAAGTATGCGTACTTAAGATCGTTTGGAAGAGGTTTGAGGTCTAATTTAGGGCGTACTTCTTTTGAGGCTTCAGTAGACATCAACTGATTGAATTATAGTGAATTATGAAAAGAGCATAGCATATCATTTAATTCATAAATGTATTCATCTTCGTGGAAGTTGGAATTAAAATGATCTAGGAACATGCTAAGAGACTCCGTAGTATCACTAAAATCATTTTCAACAATTGTTTGGATCATGTCAACTTCTTTTGTATCAAAATCCCTTGGTTGTCTGTTCAGATTGAAGATATTTAGTTCAATGGTTAGGTGCCCAAAGGAAAGTCGGAGTTGACCATTCCTACAATTTATGATAGCATTTGATGTTGCTAAAAATGGACGACCTAATATCAAAGGAATCTGACTATTGGGATTTGAGACAGGTGCAGTCTCTAGGACTATGAAATCGACTGGGAAATAGAATTGCTCGATTTGTATCAAAACATCTTCAACTGTACCCAATGGTTTTTTGACAGATCGATCAGCTAGTTGAATTGTGATGTTTGTAGGTTTTAATTCCCCTAGTCCAGTATAAGGCAAAAGATTCACACTCGCTCCAAGATCGAGTAAGGCATGACTAATGTGAGTGTTACCGATTTTACAACCGATCGTAGGACAACCGGGGTCCTTATACTTGATTGGGGAGGGATTTGAAAGAACAGAGCTAGTGTTTGCAGTTATAAATGCAGTTAGGAACGTTAGTGGCACGTTTTTGAGTACATAGCTCTTTCAGACATTTGGCATATTGAGGAATTTTCTCGATGGTATCAAGAAGTGGAATATTGACTCGAACTTGTTCGAAGATTTCAAGAATTTGGTCAAAATTAGCGGGCTTCTTCTTTTTGTTGAGTCTATGGGGAAATGGAGCAATGGGTTTATAGACTCGTTCGGAAGTTTTTTTCATTCGAAGAAGAAGGTGTTATATTAGAGGGTGAAGATAAGGGAGCTGGAATGTTGGGGTTGCCAACATCAGGAGGTGAAGAGTGGTCGGGATTGCCAACCTTAGATGAAGAATTAGAATCGTTTTGATTGACAATCGTGGTTGTCGACTGAGTTTCAGAATTTGGAACATGGGAAGATTTAAGAAGGATGTCGGGGTTGCCGACATGGTTGTCCACCTTCTTTCCAGACCTTAATGTGGTGACAGCATTAACCGGATTTACATCTTCGTTCTCACAAAGATTTACTCCTCGAGAGTTATACTTGGGATTCACTTCAGTTTGACTAGGCAATTTACCTTTCTCATTGATTTTCATGAGATCCTTCATCATTATCAACATTTGTTCATTTTGTTTGGTGATTTGCTCAATTCTTGCATCTTGGTTAGTGATTTGTTCATTTTTTTTAGAGAGTTGTTTTTCCAATCGAGCAATTTCTTGTGAAGGCTGGGAAGGTTGGGTTTATGGATTGAAATTAGGATGCCTGTACGGTTGATTCGAAGGTTTCGTTTGAGGAGCGGGTTGAGAATTTTGAGCACTAGAGGTTGGGGATCGATAATTCGGATTTGGTATCATTGGATACATATGTGATGGGTTAGCCACGTTGCTAGGATTTGACCATGAAAAATTGGGATGATGCTTCCAGTTAGGATTATATGTGGACGAATAAGGACTATTTTGAGCTATAGCATTAATTTGGTCTTGTGTGTAGTAATGGGGTAGTCCTTCTCCTTCTTGAGGAGTTTGGGTATCTATAGGAAGATGTGATGGGTCAATGACATGTACTCCTCTATTTGGAGCACGAATTGGAACACGATTGTTTCCCATTGCATATCCTTTTCCGAATACTCTTCTAAAAATTCCCAAGCTTCCTCGTCTGTTTTTGCCATGAATTCTCCTCCGCACATTGATTCGAGTTGGTGTCTTGTTTCATAGTTAAGCCCTTCATAAACGATTTGGCACAAAACGTGTTTAGGGATTGCATGATGTGGGAAACTATATAACAGTTGATTGAACCTTTCAAAGTATTTTGAAAAAGTTTCTCCTTCATTCTGGGAGAATTGGTTGATTTCAGTTCGAATTTTAAGAGTTTTGTGGAAAGGAAAAAACTTTTTCAAAAATATAGTAACGAAATTGTCCCAACTCTTAATTGAATTTTTAGGAAGAGAATTAAGCCATCTTTTCGCACTTTCTAGAAGTACGAATGGAATAAGTCTTAGCTTGATGGATTCATTAGAAAGTTGTTGCATTTTAGTTGTAGAAGCATATAACTCAAATTCACTAAGAAATTCATATGCATTTTCAGACCCAGTGAATTTTGGTACCCCTTGGGTAAAAGAATGTTTTAGATCAAAATTATTTCCTTCGGCGGGTGGAAATGAAATAACCGAAGGTTGAACAGTCCGTGTTGGATAGCATCGGTCTCTAAGGGATAATGGTCGGTTCTCATGAAATTCATTATTTCCAACATGTGATTTAGGTGATAATTTCGGTGAACTGTGTTGTGAACCGTGATTGCTCATATTTGTTTGATTTGAAATTTCCGTTGATTAGTTTGATGAAATATTTTGGCTTTCTAAACGGTTAAAATTATTTCTTTCCCAAGCGCGCATAAACAAATCAAGGTGTAACAGGAAAAAGTAAATTAAATCAGTTTTCAGTTGGGCACCTGTAGAGTTGAAAATTACTTACAGAGGTGTATGATAGCCTATCCAATGCAGCTGAGTAGCGCTAGCGGATCAAACTCCAAAGTTTGCAGTTGCTATGCTGTTGCTACCTGTCAGATATCTAAGAGATGATAAGCTTAGAAAAAATTAAACTGCAACTGTGTATATATAAATGAAACGTGACTGAAATAAGCAAAATGGAATGTAACTTGATGGAATAATGCAATGAATGTGTAAGTTTGAAAATGAAGCAATGTGAGTCATAAACCAAAGCAACGCGAAAAATGCAGGAGTGAGAGAATTTGAATGATTAGAAACCGAAAGTGTAGCTATGTGAAACGTGATTTTTGAAAAACGAGAAAAAAAGTAAATTTTTTTTTATTTTTTTTGATTACGTGGGAACCAAAATAGCAATGCAACTAAATAACGTGTAGCAGCAGTAAGTTGACACACAAAAATGAAAGGAGAAGTTCACGTATATGTGACAGCTAGTAATGCTTAAAATGAGATTATATGTGATAGCATACACATGAAAGTGAGAAACAAAATTTAAACTAACGTAAGCTGGGTATGTGAACAGAAACCAACTAAATGAGATGCAACTCACATGCAAAATGTAACGGAAAAAGCAAATGCAGCGAACAAACAAAATGCGATTTTTTTTTTAAGTAAAACGCTACTTTGGTGAAAGGAACTAAAAAAAGAAAAAAAATGATTTTTTTTTTTGAAAACTAATGCAAAAAAAAAAAAAAATTAACATGAATAGACTTAAAAACGGAAAATCGAAAATTTCAAAATAGCAACTCCCCGGCAACGGCGCCAAAAACTTATTGCGACTTTTCTATTGATTAGAAAAGCACAAATTTTAATAAATTCTGCAAGCGCACAGGCGTGTAGTATGCAGGTCGAACACAGGGAATTGTATTTTAAAACAATTAAAATCCATAGTTAAATCTTAGGCGTGTTAAACGAATTCAACGGTGAATTTTGAACAGAAAATAAAAACAATAATATACTCCGAATCTATTTCGAAACTAATCGAAATTGCAATCAAAATATAGAATTGTAAAAATCAGAACAGAAATTGAAATTGCGGAAAAGAAGATAATGGAGCAAACAACTGAAATAATTATTAACTAACTGAAAAGAGTGCAAAAAATAACTAAGAACAAGAATAAATAAATTGCTAAATCTAATCAACAATCCTTCGTATTCTGTTCGAAAATAAAAACAGTGCTGAATTTAAATCTAAACTTGAAGAAAAGTGATGAGGTAAGAGATGATTTTCCATTTGCATTCCTCTCTCTATTTAAAGACTTCAGCCTCCACAAATAACCCTATTATTTAGGTCCATGTGCTTGATATTAGGAGAAAAATAAGGCCACCTCACTTTGAATTGGTCTTTGCTTTGTTATTTGATTAGCAAGTGGCCTTGCTTTGAGATATTTTCAGGTCAAACTTTGAATGCGTATTTTCAATATTTGCAATTGATTTCTTGCATGAATAGTACACATGTTGGTGACGTGAGATGCATTTCTTCATGAACGATATGTACTTTCTCTTCGACGGTATTCAAAATGTTGCACTTTGGAATCTATAATCTGCAAAACCACAAAAAAATACCCGTATAATACCACTTTATTAAAATAAAAATATATGAAACAAACGGTTTAAAATGCAGAAAAATATGTTCATCAAATCTCACAGCGGAAGGATAAAATATATTAATCAAATATATAGTTCATGAAGCTGTTTACAAAATATTTAATTTTACTTATACAATATATATCAGAGTTGCACATAACAACGAATAAAATCGATGCAGCGGAATACAGTGTGTAGTGGAACAATATAATATAATAATAATAATGAAATATTCGTCTTCGTCCTCCAGAAATAAAGTCTTCAAATCTTGAAACGCTCGGACTGACCCGAGCGAATTGAAAAGACAAAACACTCGAGTCAGAACTAAAATATCTTATGTAAGTTAAATCAACAGAAATTAACATAAGTGCAGTAACTCAAAAGATGCTCTGGATTTACATTTCTTAAGGATCCGTTAAACTATTTACTATATAGTATATTTCTCTATTATAATAGTGCCTAATTGTAAAATAAAATTACTTTTAAATAGCGTTAAGGGGTTACCCATATAGCCCTTAACACAAATAATGCCAATAGTCTATACAGTATCGTAATACCTCCTGATCGGAAGGCTACCAAAGGATAATCCATAGGTACGACACAAATAGAAACTCGTATAAGGCGCGATAGGGTAGGTGACACGGCACAACAAGGCAATGCCAGGGTAGATATACCAATTACGCTTCCGGCTCGGTGGTAACGCGTAGCCGCAGCGACCGCCCACCTCGAGCCACGCCCCCAAATAAAAAAATATCAAAAGTGGCCACCAAATTAATCCAAATATCAAAACACGGCGTTTCGTTTCATTGAAATCTGATATATAATGTGAAAGTTATGCCTTTTAGCTACTGTGTGAAATTTGATGTATTTAACAAAATTGTTTATTTTAAATTATATAAATAATATTTTATTTAGTCATATAATGTTCTAATTTATGTTTTCATGTGTAAAATAACATGTTATGTATATATTTTGGTTTTAAAACATTTTTAAAAGTGTAATTGACATTTTCCATGTCAGTTGTATTCTGTTGTAAATTTTAATTCCATGTTTCAATTAATTAAAGTAATTCTTTATTTATCTTTATATTTTTCTTAAGAAATTATTTTAATCTCATTCCTACTTTATTTTGTTCCTCATTTATTTTATTTATTTGACATTTTATTTGTTTTAAAGTGAAATAGAAAATTTTCTAGAGCCAATGGTATTTTATTTGTAATTTTCATGTCCTGTTTTCAATTTTTAAACAATTTCTTTAATTATTTTTCTATTTTCTCTAAATTTAATTATTTATTTCGCTTTGAATATGTTTAAAAAAATTATTTTATTTCAAAATTTTGCTTTATAATATTTTTAAAATGAAGTAGATATTTTTCCAAAGCCAGTGATGTTTTATTTGAAATTTTTGAACCCTGTTTTGAATTTTAAGCAATTTCTTTAGTTCTTTTTCCATTTTCTTTAAAATTTATTATTTATTTTTATTTTATATTACTTTGTTTCGGTTTTTAAGGTCACATTTAATGATTTTATTTTGTTTTAATTGAATTAAGAAAAAGGAAATATGAAGAGTTTAAAAAGACTTTTAAAACTTAAGACTTTTCATTTCCAAAACATTTCAATTTACATAACCTCCTCATTTACTTTGCTTGGCCGTGTATTTTCATTGATTAACCGTGAATTCTCTTTTATTTCTCACACAAAAAAATTCATCTCTCCTTCTCATTCATGGCTAGAGAAAAAATAGTGGTAATGACCTCTTGTTTTCCTACTTTTCTTCATTTTTTAGAAGTTTTTGCCTTGTTTTCTTGCCTAGTTTTCTCGGCCTCCTCTTCATAGTCATGGCCACCACCTCCACCATCTCTTCCTTGCCGCCACCACCATCTACTCCTCCAACCATGGTCAGGCCGCACCAACCCATGAAGAGAAATCCATAAAAAATGCAACTATGCCTTGAAATACACCATAACCGACCACTTTTGCCTTCACCACTTCATTTTTCAGCACCACCACCAGCATTGTCCAAACCTCCTCTCACCACTCCAGCCCCTGACCAGACCCCACACCCGTTGGTCGAACCAAGTGCCTCCAAGGCCGAGCCCTTTTGTTGACCAAAACCATACTATTTTGCCTTAAACCCTTCACCTTCTCAAGTGTAACTTCCTCCACCTTTATGCCTTGTGGCCGTGCACTTCTAGGACCCAACCCATGCCTAAACAAGTCCAAACCCAAGCCAATTGCACCACTAGGACGTGCAAACAAATGTAGAAAGCAAGGCAAAAGCATTCATCTCAATATTGCATATTTTTTTCAAAATTGTTTCAAATTGAATGTAGTATTGAATTTATATTAATATTTGGTTTTGTTATGGGTTGTTCACAAGATCTATAGCTTGGATCTCTCTCTCATCTCGAGTCTGTAATCTTGTCTTTGTGTTCTGGAATCCGGTTGGGTCATTTGAATTGATAAATCCAGCACATGATGTGAGTAAATCTCACCTGACATTCATACTTATGCAATTATGTGAATTGACAACAATTGAATGTGTAGAATATTTTGTTATTTTATACCTGCCTATGATTATTAATTTATGATGTTAAACTTGTTAGTTTACCTATCTATCGTCTGTTACTGTTATATATTGTTAAACTGTTCATTTATGCTGATCATCACTGCCAGTTCCCTGTTAGTTTAGAAATCACTGTGGGTTGAAATGATACATACCCGAACAGACTTTAGAATAGGAAAAAATTGTTATGAGCTTAAATGATAGGCCTGAGCGGATTTTATTTATTTTATTTTGACTTGGGACTGCGGGTTTGAAATGATAGAACCCAGATTTTTCTTTTTGAATTGCGGATTGAAATGATATGTATCCGTATCGCTTGACCTAGGTTAGAAAACTATATATAGGCCCGTGGTTATTTTATAAAGTATTTTTAATATGTTATATATTTTTAAAAGTGTAAAATTATGAAAATTTAATTTAAAATGGATTTTTATATGTTTTAATTGAATAAATTATGATTTTTCTGTAAGTTAAAAATGTTAAATAAATGAATGGTTAAATTGAATCTTTGAAATATAACTTAAGTTTGGAAATTTGGAAATTTTTGTTTTAAAAATGATATTAAGTCATACAGGTAATATGGAAATTTAATCATATCTGGAAAATAGTAAATATGATAATTTGATTTAAATTTGAATTTAAATGATTTAATAAAGTATTTTTGATTTTTCGATGAATTAAAATGGTTAAATAAACGAATGCTTAAAAGTGAAATTTTAAAATATAACTTGGCATGGAAATGTAAAATTTGGGTTTTAATTAAAGATTTAAGTTAACTAAATAAATTGGAAATTTTGTTAAATTTGTGAAATGGTAATTTAAAGTTTAAGTGTTAAGTTTACTTGTTGAAAAGTGAAGAAAAGGAAATTATACACTTGAATTTATTAAGTAAATTATAGAAGTTTGATTTAATTATGAAATGTTACTTTATAAAAATCATAAGTTGAAAGAGTATTTTTAATGAACATTTTGAATGTTAAAAATTTGATTTTTTAATGTTTAAAGGGTTTAAATTGAAGTTTATTATTTGTTGGAAATACATTAAAATCTGGAAAGTACTTTTAATAGCATTCTGAAATGCTATGGTTTCTGTAAATGAACTAAAAACCTAATAAAAAGGCTATTACAGCAGTTCTAAAATGATGTAGTTGCTGAAGTAAATTGAAAAGGCTAAAACTTGACAAAGGCCTATTACAGCAGTTCTGTAAATGATGTAGCGGCCTGCTGTCTTTGCTGAAATTAATAAAAACTTTAATTTGAAGCCTGAGCTATTACAACATTTCTAGAAATGCTGTCTTTAAACTAAAAATTCAACTAAAATGAGATTTAACAGCAGTTTTAAATGTCGTCTTTGCTGAATTAAAATGTTTTCAAGTATAACTTATAACAGCTTTTTCTAAATGCTGCATAAGGCTGAAATTTTCAATGTTTATGGTTTTTAACTAAGTAAATGAGCTCAGAATGGTTTGAAACTTTGGGAATTGAATACTTAATTTGAAAGTATAAAAAGTCCACTTTTAAATGGTTTAAATGAGTTAATTTAATTTGAATATAAACTATTTAAAGGTGATTTGAAAGGATAATAAATGAATGTTATCTTGAATTTGGAAGGTATTTAAAGTTGAATATTTGGATTTGAACTTATATGATGATTTGAAGTTTTGAAAGATATGATATTTTGATATTAAATGATTTGAAAATGAAGTCCTAAAAGATACGATATTTTGATATTAAAATGATTTGAAAGTGAAGTTCTGTAAGATATGATATTTATGTATTAAAATGAATTGAAAGGAATTTTGAAAGGATATGATAATTTAATATATTGAAATGGTTGGAAATGACTTGATATTTATTTTGATAAATATTTGAATTTGAAAGATATGGTATGTTGATATATTGAAATGGTTTAGAAATGATTTAATCTTTATTTTGATAAAGATTTGGATTGAAATGATATTTTATTTTGAAGTATAAAATATTATTTTTAAGTTATATCCACGGGTTATAACAACGATTGGTTGGCAAAGAGAACAAGATCGGACATGGGCATACTGTCTATCGATACCGAAACCACTTTGACAACCGTGTACGCGGTGGATATTCCAGAATGAAGTAGAATGGTGTCGACGTTCTTGAGGTATGTTACGTGGACCCAACTCCCATGAGTTGGCATAAGGTGACTAAAACAGGAGCGATCTCGAGCCAAATGGGGTAGCTCCTCTAGTCGGACACATTTCTTCGATACCATTCTATTGCTTTTGTGATTGTTTGGGCGCCCCTCCGATTTTGGGAATGTGTTCCGAGGTGGGCGTATGTGGCAGCTGCGTTACCACCAGCCTGTGTGCGTAATTGGTATATCTACCCTGGCATTGCCCTGTGTGCCATGTCACCTACCCTATCGAGCCTTTACTACGAGTTTGGTTTTCTCCCATAGCTCATGCGTATCTTCTCATAGTCTCCCGATCAGGAGATATGCCGATATTGGATGGACTACTGGGACTATTACTTGTCTGGGGCTATATGGGTAACCCCGTGATGCTATTTTAAAGTAAGTTTATTTTACTATAGACATTATTATAATGACGCAATATCACTACATAGTAAATAGTTTGAGGGATCCTTAGAGGATGGGTGGTCCCAAGCATCCTTTAAGTTATTGTACTTTTACTACAGTTCACTTGAGTTGGTTTACATTGTATAAGTATGTATGTCCTGACTCGAGTGTTTGTATTTCTATTTACGCTCGGATCAGCCTGAGTATTCACAGATTTGGATTTCCACTTTCTAGAGATTGGAATCGCTGGAAATTATCTACTTGTCAAGTTTTATCCTTTTCAGTCTGTTGTTCCTTTTCAGCTCTTGTATTAGTAGACTTCTATGTATTAAGACTTCTGTTGTACTCTATTTTCTTCTGTTGTATCTTATGCAACTCTGATATATTTAATAGTAGCTTCATGAACTACTATTTCTTTTACTTCCACTGCATTATTAAATACTCTATGTCTGTGATCTGTGATTATTTACTGTATATTCTGAGATTTTCCAAATTTTTATTTACAACGCGGTATTTTGAACAATTCAATTCCGACATGTGTGTCTGTCATTGCACTTGGAGTGTCCAACATGATAAGGGGTTCTCGCTTCCTGGTTTGGTAGCGAATGATTGACTACTTTGAATTTTGGAACGTTCCCTATAGTTATAAATCCATTTGTGTCCCTCGCTATTCATCTTCTTTCGATTCTAGAGTATCCCATAATTCCGCTTCAAATGATCTTTTTAGCGAGTCGGCGATCTCGCCAATTTCGAATTGAATTGTAAAGGGGGGAAACTCCTTTATAATTAGCATTGATTCACTAGGGATTTATATATATATATATTTGGTTTAGATGCTAATATCTTTTGTTATTCCAAACTCTATCTCTTGAGATCGAAGGTAGATTTACCCCAAAAAAATCCACATTGATCTTATTCTTTAAGTCACGGTTGACCCAGTTAAGGTTGCCCGCGATTTACTTAAGCTTACCAATCTCTCTACTCTGTTATTTAATTATCTTGTCTTTTGTTCCCAATTTATTCTTCCAAACATCTTGAATTGTACTTGTAAATCTATATTTTTGTATTATATATTGTGTTGTTTCAATTGTTGATGTTGATTTGAGTTTTCGATCGATTCATCTGATCAACACTATTGATAGGACTTCTAAAACACTTTGACAGAAAAAACTGACACAATATTATTTTAAAATTTGGTAAATAAAATAAATTTTGATATATAAGTAAATTATGGAACTTAATAAATTGATTATTTGAAATGATAATACTTAATTTATCATTTATTAATCTATAAATGAAATTATAAATAGTTGTTTATAAATTGATTTGGGAACTGAAATGAATTTAAAACAAGAAATTTGAGAACTTAATTTCCGATGGTTTCAAACCTCGTGTTTAAGCTTTAAAATATATTATTTAAAGTATTTTCGAATAAGATTATGTTTAAAAATCAGTTGTAACAACCCGTATATGTTATGATTTATATATTTAAATGTTTTATTTAAATATGGTATCGTAGTCGGATTTTAGTCCTAAAAGCTACTTTGTGCATACGGTCGAATTAGGACTCGAGACCACTCCCATTGAGTTTAAAATGCCGTTTGCGACCTTTTTGAGTATAAGCTTCGATAAGTTTGGAGAAAGTTGAATTTTGCTACTTTTTGCTTAGGGCTTTGGTTTGGGCTGAGCCCAATAACCCCACTTATGTATTCAGTCCCAACTCCACTTCAACTCCTCATTTACTTCATTTTCAATTCCTTATACTCAAGCTTTAGCAACAATGGTGGGAGAGATGGGAAATTAAAACCCAAGCCCTAGTTTTCTTTTGCAAATCAAGTTCTAGCTCCAAACTAATAGAAGAACCCATTGGTAAGCTTCTCTTCTTCTTCTCCAACATTCTCTTATCATTTCAGAAATTCCTAAACCTAACTTTGGGAATGTTCTTCTTTTAAAGCTTAGAATCAAGCTTATTGAGTTGGATTTGGAAGAGTGGTTGATTCTCCTTTGCTTCCAAGCTTCTTCTTTATTTGTGTGATTTCAAAGGTGAGATTTTTATCTCACATCTATGACTATAATTATCTTTGGTTGTTGGGTATGAATACGTAACACTTCTTCATGTGCATTTGCTCTTGATTTGGATTGGTTTTGTGAATATTCCAATTTTTGGGTTTTTAAGTCAAATTTGTGTGAAATCCTTTTATGGATGTTTGATCATGCTTTTGGTGACGCATCGAGGAGCATATAGGGTTGGGTTGCCGATTGGCATAAACCCTTAGAGCCAATATTCGTCCGGATGCATTTTGGAAGAGTTTGCTGTTCATTTGGATAAGATGAAAAACAACCCAAGCATGATTCAGTCGACTGAATCTTCTGTTCAGTCGACTAAAATTGGAACCCGAAAGTTTCCAGGCATGATTCAGTCGACTGAATCCTCTGTTCAGTCGACTGAAACTAGAAACAGAAAGTTTCCTGAACCTGGAAAATTTCCAGGCACAGGGTCAGTCGACTGAAAACTCTGTTCAGTCGACTGAACCTGCTGTTTGAGTCCATTTTGCCTTTTTGGATTGAATTTCCAATTTAATTCGATTCATGATGATCCTATTTGTTGTTATCATTTATTATGACCTTGATGACTCCTTTTTAGGGATTTTGAATATCCATTTCGATGGATTCTTTATCGGTTTCTTTGGATTTTATTCACATCTTCGAATGTGAATTTTAGTGATTGATTGTTCCTACAATCTTCTTTGTGATTTGTCACTTTAAAAATATAAAGGTTTCGATACTAATAGTAAATATCAAAACTCTTTCTTCACATGATTTCAACACTATTTTATTACAAAGCTCGTTTTCTCAAACCGATTTCCAATCTATTAGTATATACAAACCTTTACCTCACTCGTATGAGAAATCTAATTAAACGACTTAGTAAAACAAGTGGTATGAAACGCTTGCGTTTACTTCGTCGGTTAATTCTTGGACTTGTTCGATTGAATCTCTTGTGACAATTTTCTAGTGGAGATCTACAATTTGTTCGTAAATATTTAAGTTAAGCTAGTGTTTATGGGACATGAAGCTAAGCTCATATATTTACTAGCTTACTGTGATTGACACTTCTTGATGATCATGACGATCATTTTTGTGATTTAGACTAGCAATTGTGCGATGTCTCTTTGTCCACATGGAGGACAGTAACTCGTTTTATTGAGCTTCGTCTCATTTCTTTTTTGGGTAGCTCCCCATGGCCTTGGGGCCATTCGTGTGTCAAAAATTAATGGCTAGATACCATGAGATAGCTTCTCGTTCGTGTGTCAAAAATTAATGGCTAGCTACCATGAGATAGCTTCTCGTTCGTGTGTCAAAAATTAATGGCTAGCTACCATGAGATAGCTTCTCGTTCGTGTGTCAAAAATTAATGGCTAGCTACCATGAGATAGCTTCTCGTTCGTGTGATAGGCCTTCTCCCCCCCCTTTTCTTGTGACTTCTGGATTTCGTGTGTTGAATTCTGGAACTTTCTTCTTCACCTATTTTTGTGATTTCTATTGATATGATTTATCAATATTTGTGCATTGATGAATTCGTGTGTCATTGACTTGCTGTGAATACAAGTTTTGGGTATGAAACCCTTTTTGGATCTTTGTGAAGATCTTTGTGATATTGATTTATCTCATGTTGAGTTTCAATTCCATTCTTATAGTAGTATGTCATTATGGATATTATATGTTTATGTCCTATCTTTTATTCTATATCATGTTGTTTGATATTTATAGCTAGACTGATCCGTTTATTATTTTCTTATAAATAATACGCGGGTCAGACCGAGATGTTACAGGTGCTTCTACTTGACTTCTCTTCTGGGGTTATCATCCTGACTTTTGGTTAACTACTTAGATTAGTAGTTTATTTTGTTGTATACACTTGAGATATGGACTCATGGTTGTATTCCTTTGTATAGCACGTGTTGCTATTCTTTTGATTATTCTGGATCTTCTTGACCACTACTCTGATATACACTTTCATGTGTTAATTATATATTCATATATTCTTCCGCCTTTGTGATATGAATTATCTGTGAATGAGTTGTGTTATGCTTATTTCTATATTTGTTTCCGAAGATTACTATAGCCACTGTGTAGTAGCTTTGAGTTTGTGTCGGTATGTCGGATTTCCTCTTGTGATGAAATGCATGATATATTTTTATCTGGCATATCGGTGCTCGCCCAAAGAAATTACACGGGTGATCGCTCCTCAACAGCCTTATTCTCCGTGCTAGTTGACAGCATTACTCCGTAGTGTTCTTGGCTAGCTTGGGTATAGAGGTGGGGCGTCACAGCTTGGTATCAGAGCCAAACTTCGGAACAATGTAGATTAATTTAACAAGGATCATCGTCCTAAGTCCATCTTAGGAGTCGTGCTTTAGGATTTTATTCGGGTTGTCGTACCGTCCAATCCTAATTTCTTTTATGATTCCTTGTTTTATCTATCAAGGTTTCTTGATATTTATTTTAAGAATAACATTTTCTTCTTTTTTTTTCTTAAAGGAAAGAAATGGTTGGTTCTGGCAATCCTAGCGCTGGTCAATCTAGTAGTCCTTCTCTGGATGGCGCATTCATGTCTGCCCAACAACTTTTTGATCTTGTAAAGAATCATGAGTTTATCTATGCTTTGAGTAAGAACCCCAAGATGATTTTACCTTTGAAACTTGAAGTTCCTTTCAATCAGCTTGTGGATATCACTCTTCGATATGAAGAGGTTGGTAAAGGAAATGATAATGATATTGGGATTTCCAAGAAGAGGCATATTATGTTCAAAAGCCCTAATCTCAATAAGAAAGTGAAGCAAACTACTTTGGTAGTAAAGACTCCAATCCCTCATCGTGGAGGATGCTACAATTGTAATTCTAAGGACCACTATGCAAAGGAGTGTTCGGAACCACTCTTTTGTCGTTATTGCAAAAATACATGTCATCATATTTCTGCATGCCCCATACTTCAAAGCAAGAAGAAGGTGGAACAAGAAACTTCGGTAGACAAGACTCCTACCCCAAGTCGTAAACAATGCTACAATTGTGGTTCCACGGACCATTATGTAATTAAGTGACCGAAACCCCTTTATTGTCGCTATTGCAAAGACTCGGGTCATCTTTTCTCTGCATGTCCCAAACTTTTGAATAGGGACATGAGAAAGCTAAATATTGTGCAAGCCCCTATCAACACTTCTCTTGGTCAAGGTATTTCTCATTCAATCCTTGATGACATTTGCTTTGTGATTTTCTTGTTCGTGTTCTTTTTTGATATGGGTTCCATCTCACTATTTTATATCAAAAGAACTTGTTGATTCTTTTCCTTTAAACAATTTTGGGATTGATGTCTTCCTTGAGAATTGCGAATCTGGATGGTAGATCCGCAAAACTCAATTTGTCTTCATCGATGTCAAAATTATTTTATGTGATTTTTCTGTCCGAGCCGATTTTTACTTAGGCTTCGGAATTTACTTTTGTAAGGATTGGCTTAACTATTATAAGGCCATATCCTTTGTCCCTTTGTGGACTATTCATCTTTGACATTTTCAATCTGTAAGCAGATTTCTATTTCTCTTTGTGATTTTGATTCCAATTCGATGACATCAATTTATTCTTTAAGCCTTCATGATAAGGAAAGTGTTGTTTCTTTTATCTAAATAGTTGTGAAACTTACCGGTATTTTTGAGCTTGTCTTAGGATTATCACCTAAGCAATATCTAGTGTGGTGATAAGGTCTTCTTAGCTCGACCTTACCACCGGTTTTCATTTGCTACGAGTTGCGGAAGTTAGCATTCCATTTACCGCATTCCGCACTCGTTATGATTCTTATGACTCGTTATGATTCTTATGAATGACTTATTATGTCATTCAGTTTGCTCATCTTGTTTCATCCATTTCATAAATCGAGTATTCTATGAATATCTCGATAAGTCCATTCTTGTATTTATTGATTTTGGATGAAAATAGAGATTCAAATTTTGAAAATCTTTTTCATAAGATTTATTTATAAATATAATTGGATTTTGATCTTAAAACGAGCAGAGAATATTCTCAAAACTTTTAAGAGATAATTTCATCATATAGAAGATGATTTTGTGATTGTATTGCCCGTTGAGTGCTTTAAGAATTCTGGTCGATGCGCTTGATCAACGTTATCGATAGGAATTTCCTAAACGCTTAGATGTGACAGTCAGACACAATAAAATGACTTATGTAAAATTTTCTAAAAAGATTATTACATAAAGATAAATGTAATTTTGAAAGTTTTAGCTTTTCGGGAAAGAAAATTATTTAAAAGAAGTTCTTTCTTTTCGATGCTCTTATTCTTGTGATTCCTGAAGGGAAACCAAGACTTTGCTATTTGTACCGATACTAGTCGTATTGGTTTGGATGTCATTCTCTTGCAAAGGAGAACGTGCTATCACTTGTGCTTCTAAATCATTATAGATTATCGAGACTGGATATGTCACTCATGATCTAGTGCTCACGGCTATTGTTTTCGCTTTTAGTGTTTGGCATCATCATTTTTGGGGGAGAAATTTATTCTCCACCTCGATCATAAATCTTTGGAATATTTATTTTCTCATAAGGAACTTAATTTGCGTCAACAACGTTGGCTCGAGTTCCTTGCGCCCTATGACCTTGATGTTCTTTATACACCCGGTAAGGGTAATCGTGTCGCCGATGCTTTTGGCCGTAAACAACAAGATTTTGTTTCTATGATCATATTCGAATGGAACGATCTCGAGATTTTATCCACTTGCGAAATTCGAGACCATGTTTCCGATTTATGTTCATCTCTTGTGTTATGTGTCCTTGAGGCTCATCCTTCTCTTTTAGACCGCATTCTTGAAGCTCAAGGGCTAGATCCTGAATTGGCTCTTCTTGGCCAAAATGTTAAGGCTAAAATTGGTATTGAAGGTTTGAAAGACTTTGATATTGATTCTCGTGGCGGCATTCGGAAGTTTGGTAGACTTATCGTGCCAAATATTAGTGGTCTTCGAAAAGATATTTTAGAAGATTCTCATCGTTCCAAATTCACCATTCATCCCGGTAGTAGAAAAATATACGCGGATATGAAGCGACTTTATTATTGGGAGGGAATGAAACTTGACATCGCTAACTTCATTAAGCGTTGCATGACTTGCCAACTCGTTAAGGCCGAACATCAAAGGCCCGGTGGGTTATTGCAACCTTTGGAAATTCCAATTTGAAAGTGGGACCAAATTCCCATGGATTTTATAGATGGCCTTCCCCGTTCTCGTTCGGGTCATGATAGCTTATGGGTGATTGTTGATAGACTTACTAAATCTGCCCATTTTATTCCCGTTCGATCTAACCGAACCGTTCCTCTTTTGGCCAAACTCTTTGTTAAAGAGATTGTTAAATTACATAGAGTTCCTACTTCTATTGTTAGTGATCGTGATCCATTGTTTACTTGTGGATTGGGAAGAGTCTTCAAAAAACTTTGGGAACGAAGCTTAATTTTAGCACCGCTTATCATCCTCAGTCCGATGGACAAACCGAGCGTGTGAATCAAACTCTTGAAGATCTTCTTTGTGCATGTGTTCTTGATTTTGGTGGAAGTTGGGAAGATCATATTTCACTTGTTGAATTTTCCTATAATAATAGCTTCCAATCTAGTATTGGTATGGCACTTTTCGAGGCACTTTATGGAAGGCCATGCCGATCTCCTTCTTGTTGGCTTGAGACCGGTGAGAAGCTGGTTTTAGGTCCAGATTTTATTCGGGATTCCACAGAGAAAATTGAACTTATTCGACATAGGATGAAAGAAGCCCAGAGTAGACAAAAATCCTATGCCGATAACCGGAGAAGGAAGTTAGATTTTTCTGTGGGAGATCTTGTGTTCATTCGTGTGTCACCTATGAAAGGTGTTGTGCGTTTCAGTCGATCGGGAAAGTTAGCGCCTCGATATATTGGGCCATATCCTATCACTGAACGTATTGGTTCCATGGCATATCGCCTTTTATTACCGGCTCAATTTTCTGCTATCCATGACGTGTTTCACGTTTCTCAACTTCGGAAGTGTCTTCGAGATTTCGATTCTATTCTTGAGCCCGGTGTTATGGAAGAGATTGAAGTTTCGCCAAATTTAACTTACGAGCAACATCCTATTCGTATCATTGCTTCGGAGGTCAAATGATTTCGAAATAAAAATGTTCCTCTTGTTAAAGTTCAATGGTCCTCAAATCCTAAGGATTGTTCTTGGGAATCTAGGGAATTCATCGAGCGAACACATCCGGACTTACTCTCTCGTGCTCTTTAAGGTGAACTTCTTATTTTGAATTTCATCTTTTGTGTTGATATGCATCTATGGTTGTTACTATTAGTTCATTTATTCCTTATGATTGCGTGGACGCAATTTCTTTAAGGAGGGGAGTCTGTAACAACCCGCATATGTTATGATTTATATATTTAAATGTTTTATTTAAATATGGTATCGTAGTTGGATTTTAGCCGAAAAGCTACTTTTTGCATACGGTCGAATTAGGACTCGGGACCACTCCCATTGAGTTTAAAATGCCATTTGCGACCTTTTTGAGTATAAGCTTCGATAAGTTTGGAGAAAGTTGAATTTTGCTACTTTTTGCTTAGGGATTTGGTTTGGGCTGAGCCCAATAACCCCACTTATGTATTCAGTCCCAACTCCACTTCAACTCCTCATTTACTTCATTTCCAATTCCTTATACTCAAGCTTTAGCAACAATGGTGGGAGAGATGGGAAATTAAAACTCAAGCCCTAGTTTTCTTATGCAAATCAAGTTCTAGCTCCAAACTAATAGAAGAACCCATTTGTAAGCTTCTCTTCTTCTTCTCCAACTCATTCTCTTATCATTTCAGAAATTCCAAAACCTAACTTTGCGAATGTTCTTCTTTTAAAGCTTAGAATCAAGCTTATTGAGTTGGATTTGGAAGAGTGGTTGATTCTCCTTTGCTTTCAAGCTTCATCTTTATTTGTGTGATTTCAAAGGTGAGATTTTTATCTCACATCTATGACTATAATTATCTTTGGTTGTTGGGTATGAATTCCTAACACTTCTTCATGTGCATTTGCTCTTGATTTGGATTGGTTTTGTGAATATTCCAATTTTTGGGTTTTTAAGTCAAATTTGTGTGAAATCCTTTTATGGATGTTTGATCATGCTTTTGGTGATGCATTGAGGAGCATATAGGGCCGGGTAGCCGATTGGCATAAACCCTTAGAGCCAATGTTCATCCGAATGCATTTTGGAAGAGTTTGCTGTTCATTTGGATAAGCTGAAAAACAACCCAGGCATGATTCAGTCGACTGAATCTTCTGTTCAGTCGACTGAACCTAGAACCCGAAAGTTTCCAGGCATGATTCAGTCGACTGAATCCTCTGTTCAGTCGACTGAAACTGGAAACAGAAAGTTTCCTGAACCTGGAAAATTTCCAGGCACAGGGTCAGTCGACTGAAAACTCTGTTCAGTCGACTGAACCTGCTGTTTGAGTCCATTTTGCCTTTTTGGATTGAATTTCCAATTTAATTCGATTCGTGATGATCCTATTTGTTGTTATCATTTATTATGACCTTGATGACTCCTTTTTAGGGATTTTTGAATATCCATTTCGATGGATTCTTTATCGGTTTCTTTGGATTTTATTCACATCTTCGAATGTGAATTTTAGTGATTGATTATTCCTACAATCTTCATTGTGATTTTTCACTTTAAAAATATAAAGGTTTCGATACTAATAGTAAATATCAAAACTCTTTCTTCACATGATTTCAACACTATTTTATTACAAAGCTCGTTTTCTCAAACCGATTTCCAATCTATTAGTATATACAAACCTTTACCTCACTCGTATGAGAAATCTAATTAAACGACTTAGTAAAACAAGTGGTATGAAATGCTTACGTTTACTTCGTCGGTTAATTCTTGGACTTGTTCGATTGAATCTCTTGTGACAATTTTCTAGTGGAGATCTACAATTTGTTCGTAAATATTTAAGTTAAGCTAGTGGTTATGGGACATGAAGCTAAGCTCATATATTTACTAGCTTACTGTGATTGACACTTCTTGATGATCATGACGATCATTTTTATGATTTAGACTAGCAATTGTGCGATGTCTCTTTGTCCACATGGAGGACAGTAACTCATTTTATTGAGCTTCGTCTCATTTCTTTTTGGGGTAGCTCCCCATGGCCTTTGGGTCGTTCGTGTGTCAAAAATTAATGGCTAGCTACCATGAGATAGCTTCTCGTTCGTGTGTCAAAAATTAATGGCTAGCTACCATGAGATAGCTTCTCGTTCGTGTGTCAAAAATTAATGGTTAGCTACCATGAGATAGCTTCTCGTTCGTGTGTCAAAAATTAATGGCTAGCTACCATGAGATAGCTTCTCGTTCGTGTGTCAAAAATTAATGGCTAGCTACCATGAGATAGCTTCTCGTTCGTGTGATAGGCCTTCCCCCCTTTTCTTGTGACTTCTGGATTTCGTGTGTTGAATTCTGGAACTTTCTTCTTCACCTATTTTTGTGATTTCTATTGATATGATTTATCAATATTTGTGCATTGATGAATTCGTGTGTCATTGACTTGTTGTGAATACAAGTTTTAGGTATGAAACCCTTTTTGGATCTTTGTGAAGATCTTTGTGATATAGATTTATCTTATGTTGAGTTTCAATTGCATTCTTATAGTAGTATGTCATTATGGATATTATATGTTTATGTCCGATCTTTTATTCTATATCATGTTGTTCGATATTTATAGCTAGACTGATCCGTTTATTATTTTCTTATAAATAATACTCGGGTCATACCGAGATGTTACAGGTGCTTCTACTTGACTTCTCTTCTGGGGTTATCATCCTGACTTTTGGTTAACTACTTAGATTAGTATTTTATTTTGTTGTATACACTTGAGATATGGACTCATGGTTGTATTCTTTTGTATAGCACGTGTTGCTATTCTTTTGTATTATTGTGGATCTTCTTGACCACTACTCTGATATACACTTTCATGTGTTAATTATATATTCATATCTTCTTCCGCCTTTGTGATATGAATTATCTGTGAATGAGTTGTGTTATGCTTATTTCTATATTTGTTTCCGAAGATTACTATAGCCACTATGTAGTAGCTTTGAGTTTGTGTCGGTATGTCGGATTTCCTCTTGTGATGAAATGCATGATATATTTTTATATGGCATATCGGTGCTCGCCCAAAGAAATTACACGGGTGGTCGCTCCTCAACAGCCTTATTCTCCGTGCTAGTTGACAGCATTACTCCGTAGTGTTCTTGGCTAGCGTGGGTATAGAGGTGGGGCGTCACATCAGTGCTCTTCTCTTTGTCACTGGGAAATAATTTCGATGATGACTGCAGCATCATCGACATTCATTTTTGAGTTTCAAAGTGAAGAGACCGCTTTGTAGTCTTACTACAGCTTTGTTTTGGGAAATCAAATTGATTTGAATTTCTAAAATATGACTTGATTTATAGTATATATAGATATATGATTTAAATTTGATTTGACAAATTATGTACATACATTTATTTATCTTTAAATGGTTTGAAGAAATCAGAAATTTAATTCTTAAATTTTATTCTATAGAATAATTTCAATTATAAAAAGAAAATCAAAATTTTGGATGAATATTCAAGCATGAAATGATTTAATTGGAAAGTTTTATTTGTATAATACAATTACATTCAAAATATAACTTACTATAATTTTAGAAGTTAACAATGTAATTGGATAATATACAATATAAAAAGATTTTATAAATAAAATTTGAGTGGTTATAATAAATGTTATACACTTAAATTTTAGTTATAAAATGATTAACAGAGGTAAATATAATTGTGACGATCCAGAATTTTAAGCATTTGAAATCAGAATATTTAATTTATTTTAAATATTCAAAGGTTAATTATTAAATTTAATTTCAAATATCAGTATTCATTTGATAATTAATTGTTGAATTTAATTATCAGAATTGGGTAAATTATTGAATCTGGAATTTTAAGCCAGTTAAAAATAATTTGAAGGCTTGTAAAATTCGTATTGATAATACTGAAGATAATAAAAGTGATAGAATCGAATTTAAAGATGTTTTGTTCAGTTTTTAAAAATATATAGTTTAAACTGAATTTAAAAATAGCCTTCCGAGGCGCAGTCTCGGAATTCGACAAAACCCGCTCCATTGGATCCGTAATATCGAATTATTATTGGGTTTCAAATTTCGTAGTAATTGGAGTGATTGTGTGAGCGTACGTTATAAAAACGCGTTGGAAATTTTATCGAGACATTTTGAATTTGGATTTAAATTAAATATAATTGTTTTCTCTTAGCCGACAATACGTACATCCTGCCTCCGTTGTGTCTCCTTCGTACCCATTTTCTTTCCTTTCCATCTTCTCAAATCATAATTCGATCAGAAGGAAAATAAAAATAATGGCCGAAGTCTTTATGCTAAAAATCGCGTCTCCCTCCTTCTCAAGTAAAGACGCATCGTCCAGATCTATATTTTTCTCCATTCATATTAATCTCGCCAACCGAGTCATGCGTTCGAAAAAGAGGAACGAAGAAGAAAAAAAAATGGCAGTCCTCATCGTGAGTGTCGCCGAATCTATTCACTTAAGTTTGAATCGAAATCGAGCCGGTTCGTCGTGAGCACGAGGTGAAGGCGCTCGTTTGTAGTTGCTGTTCGACAAGGCGTGGGTGTTTTTCGTTGAAGGGCTTCTAAGGGTTTTTCTGGGAGAGTGCGACTATTGGGGGAATCGTGATTTGACAGAAGTTGCCGTGATCGTGGAAGCGTTTGCTGCTTCGTACCGTGAGATTCGATCGAGTTTATCATCGCGATGGCTGAGAGGGAGGTCGCGTTTCTCTTGGGGCCGGTGTTACCATGCCTGTCGTTGAAGGAAGGTATCTTCCTTATGTAGTTTTTATATATTTATTTATACAGTAAGTGGAAAAAAAAAGAAGAAGAAAAGGAGAAAATTGTGTATATATATAGGTGAGTTTTTGAAAAATAAAATGTTTATCACATAAAAATATGCAAGGTTTTAACAGAGGATTTAAAAGAATTTTTTTTTTTTTACAGTGAGGTCAAGTTTTAATTTGGAAATGTATATAATTATATTTATATTAGGTTTAAAGCATAATAATAATAAATAGGGATATATGATCTGCATAAAGATTTACTTGTTTAATTTGCTTATTCATGTTTTATTAGATACTTAAGGTAATTTATAAAAAGAGTTGGGTTAAATTTAAAATCATAGTCTAAAGGAAATTTATATTATTTGAATTTAATGTGTACAGGTTATTTTTTTTGAAATAAGTAGTTTTAAGGAAGAAAATAAAATAAATTAGTTAAAAACTAATTTAAATCACATTTATAAATGGAATTTATTTTCAGTAAGTTCAAATATTGATAAAATCATATGATGTTTATTCAAAGGTTGAAATCTGAAATAAAACAAGTCGAGATGGATATGGTGGCAAATTAAAAGGGCAAAGGTGAGTTAATCTCACTCAGTTTAAATTTAAATTTAAATGATTAAATTTAAATAATTGTTTGAATGGTTGAAATTGATTGATTGATGTGCTATAGAATGATATATTCTGAAATTAGTAAATAATGCTGTGCTAACATTTGTGGATGCAGGGAAACAGGTTGGAGGGATCCAACTGGATTCCTCAAATTTATTATATTATTTAATATTCTGTGTGATGAATATTTGATATCCTGTGATTGTTTTATGGATAATTGGAATATTGGATAGTATGGTTGGATGGAATAACTCAGTTTAAAGAGTTACCAAAATCTATGGAATTGGATTTTTGAAAGGTAATAAAAGAGTAAAATTTTAAGTAAATAATTCTAGTAAATTGGAATAAATTGAATAATGAAGTGAAAATAAAATAAAATAGAGTGATTTATAAACTCTAACAAAATATGAAATATGAGGAAATTGAATTAACAAGGAATAATAAATTCTGGAACTTAAGTGAATAAAAGTCATTATTTTAAATGTAAGGATTAAATTTAAAGGTAAAGAAAGGAAAATTGAGGAATCTGAATTTGGTATTTTTCAGTTTAAAGATTTTAAAAACATAAATTGGAAATTAAATCTAAAGTTAATAAATTTTGAAATAAATGAAGTAAGAGAATTTATTTCATGGTAAAGTAAATGGAAATCAATTGTAAAATTGATTTAGGTGTTGAAATTTAAATTTAAAGTGAAGAGAGATTTTGGGACTTTATGACTGGGTTATAAAGTGAAATAAAATGTCGGTGGATATTTTATAAATTCAAGGTAAGAATTTATTAAAGGAATGGGTATTTGTTTAAAAATAAATGGTGATTTATTTTTAAGAAATGGGAAACAGAAGAGGATTTCCCTGGATAGCCAAGTATGGTTTTCAAAAATATTTAAAGTTTCTAAGATCGTTTTAAAAAGCAGGTTTTGGAAAGTTTATTATTTCTAAATCTAAATTTTTAAAGAAAGTATATTTTTCTAAATCTATTATTGAAATAACTATATAAAGTAACTTGGTATTGAGTTTAAAAGAGGAAATTTAGTTTATATTTTATAAATTGTCTTATACAAAATATTTTGTTAGTATATTTATTTTAATAAAATATTTAAGTTATAATTTTAAAAGTTATAAGTATATTTTATAAAAAAAATGTTTTTAAATTATTTTAAACTTAAGTGTTTGTACTTGGCGTTCCAATGGAAATAATAATTGGGAATGTACCCTGGGAAGGGAAAAAGGGTTTTGAAACTGTTTTCAAAAGGGGTTGAAAATTGGAAATATATATCTCGGGAAGATATTTTGGGATTAATAAATAATTTGGGAAATTATTTATTGGTTGATGGATGTTTGTGAATATTAATTGATAGTTAAATAACCGACTATCAATATTGGACAAATGCGTTGATCGTTTCGAAGAAACCGGGATCGAGATTTATTTCTCGAAAACCACTTCGATCCGGTTTGTACGTTTCGTGCGAAAAACGTGTTCGGAGTCGAAGATGGAGCAGTGAAGTGCAAGGGCTAGTCGCTACTAATCCTGAAGATATTTCCAAAATGGATGTAGTAGGAATAGTGCCTTCGGTTCCGTTCGAACCCGGGACGGACTTGTATGGATGAATGCTTGCGAAAACATCGTCAGGTGGACGATGGGCATTCTAAGTGAAAACGTTCTAAAGGTAACGCTTAGCCTCAAGCCTCATCAAATGGGAATGACTGAAAATCAGGGGATATGCAGCAAGGTTAGGTGGGTCATGCCCAAGCAGGACAAGATAATTCCCCTGTCTAGATGTCCCTTATATATATTTCGGCTTAGTGGGTGGTTGGTCGCGCCAACCACGGGGTTTATCTTGTTCGGGACTGTTCAGTAAGGAATGGTTCCGGCCTTGTGTTGCAGGGGATGAAGGGAGTAATCCTCGGTACGGTGATCTAGGCCCCGTACTGTGACAGGTGGCACCCAGTGCCTAGTCATTGTTGGAAATCCATTTTCCCTACGAGCCTTGTACGAGTTTTGTTTGTATTACCCACTTCGGTGGCTAGTAGCTGGAATTTAATCATGTAACAATTTCGGCTATTTTATAAGTACTTGTGTATAGACCCTATTATAATATCAGAGGATTTCTATAAAATTGTTTTAGCTATCGTAAGGTAAAAACCCGACATGTTTATTTGTGGCGTGGTCTTACGAGATGCTTTTGTTTTCAAAGGATTTTGGAAACTTTAATAATCAATTGGGTGTGATTTTCTCACGCTGGTAATCCAGACTGACTCGGGTGTTATTTAACTGTAATGCTCGGGTCAGACCGAGTATTATAGGATACAGGACATGATGCTGTGGAGCTCAGGAGACGAGCTGGATGACGAAACGTACTCTCGTATTTGTATATTGATATACGTATTCCGCTGTGTTGAGTTGTTGTGTACCCATTGTATGATATTGATGTTGAGTTGTGACTGATGTATTCTGATGATGTAATGTATGTAAACAGATATATTCGATTTTGAGTAAAGATTATTTACTATCTATTATATTTTATTCCGCTGCGATGGTTAGATGCTGATGTTGATTTTGTTTTCTCTTCTTCTACCTCCTTCTTTTCATTTAAATGGTCCGATTTTTCTGGCACGAAAAATCGTGGTCGTTACAGTTGGTATCAGAGCTTAGGTTGACGACAACCTAGGCTTTGGTGGGAATTACTCAAGTAGAGTCCGTAGTACTCTATAATGAGTTTGAGTGTATTAATAGATATGAGCGCGTAATTGTTAGTGAATAAAATGATTTTTATATTGTGTTGATTGGTTTATTAAGTGGTTTATGGATTCTGGTCAATACGAGTAATTAACGTTATTGATAGGGATCTCTAAACACTTGAATAGAACAATTCGACACAGTATTGTTTTAAAATAGGGTAAATGAAATAATTTTACCCAAATTATTTTTATATATAAAAGATATAAATTTTTGTAAAGTATATTAGTATTTGGATGCTTGATTTGTTAAGGAATGATAATATTAAACAAAATTGAATAAGAAATTGAAACTTATAACCAAAGTTGAAAAATAAATTTATATAACAAAATGGAATTTGAAATATAGATTATAAATGTAGTTTTTAAATTTGAAATAACTTCATATATAAATAAGATTATAATTTTGAATTAGAATTCCAGAGAATGAAAATAAATTAAGATGAAGATTCCAGAGTAAGTTTGGAATTTTGGGGGAAAAGTTTAAATTCCTTTGGATTTGGAAATGGTTTTCAAAAGTTTTGAAGAAATAATAGTGGTATTATTTCGGGAATATTTTTGAATTGAAATTGAATCTGATGAGGTTGGAAATTAATAATATTTGAAATGTTTTAAAGGGATAAAAGCATAGAACTCTTTCGGTCACTGAAAAATAACGTCGGTGATGACTGCAGCATCATCGATGTTTATTTTCGAGTTTCTAAAAGAGAAATTGCTGCCAAATTGTTTTAAAATGGAATTGGTTGTGAACTGGATTTGGTCTTGAAATTCAGAGGACAATTGAATTTACCAAAGGATTTTGGATATAGTTGATTTCAAAGTTGATTTTTGGAATTTTAGGAATTGTTTAAAAACTCTGGAATCTTATGTAAAAATGTTTGTGGAATAATAAAATATATTGAATAAATAAAAATGTATATTCCCAAGATAAAAGTAAGAATGTGAATGAGATTGATTGTGGATAGATGGAAGTGTGAATATAAATGAAATGTGACCTATAAAATTTAGAAATGAGATTAATAAGCCAAAATAAAATAGTTTTGAACTTGGAAAGTGAATGAAAATCCAAAACTTAACTTATAAAATAAATAGGTTGAACTCCAGTAAAATAGATAAAGAAATTTTGAAATAAAAATCAAATATTGATTTAATGTATGTTGAATATCAAATTTTGTGGTGACAAATGTTGAGTTTGTAAATGAATTATGGGATAAATATTCGATGTAAATAATATGGAATGTTCCAAGATTAATTAATGGAATATGGAAATGGAACTCAAATTGTTTAAATAAAAATTTGAGTTGCGGATAAATGATAAAATTTGAAAGAGATGTTGAGTTATTAATAGAAATTCAACTTGAAATTGTAAGTGAATTAAATTTGAATTTAAGTTGAATGGAATTGAATTAATATAAAAATGATTTGTGTTGCAAATAAAATCCAAGTAGGGATAAATTGGAAATGGCCTCATTATAAAATGAAAGGAATTCCGAAATAAATTATTGAATGTGAATTAGAATTCATATTGATTCAATGAAATATACTAATTTAATTTAAGCGAATGGAGCTAACAATGAAATTGGAAATGAGCTCGAGTAACATATAAATTCAACTTAGACCAACGATGAATTAAAAATAATTGGGAGTGTCAAACAAAATGAAATTGGGTTATAACAGTGATGGTTGGAATTTGTGAATCAATTCCAAGTAGGTTGAAATAGAATGGAAAAGACCTTGTTATTAATAAAATCAAAATTCTATGAATGAGTAGAAATTGACTAAAAATTGATTTTTGAAATCAGTTGAATTATAAATGGTTTATAATAAAACCTGTTTGGTAAGTGGAATGAAATTAGTAATTAAGTTGAGTAACTCAAGTTATATTAACAAGAGCTTGGTTTCGAATAAAATGGGAATTCCTTGAATAAAATTTTATGAGTTGATAGAAGTGAAATAAAATTTATTTTGAATCACTTGGAATAAAAATAAACTCGTTTGGATTCAAATGAATTGGAAGTAGGCAATGAAGTGTAAATCATTTAATTGGAATGTAAAATGAATTAAATGAAATGGTATTGGAATGGATTGGAAGCATTCAAAATAAATGTCGAAATGTTTCACATGTGCTTGTGGAAGTATATGATATGCATCGTTTATGAAACCCATGTTTTAATTATTTATATTTAAGTGAAATGCTATAAATTTGTGTAATTGTCACTTACATATTTATATTGAGTAAGTACAGGTTCAGGGAAGCCGTTTGGCTGGATTTGATTGCGCAATTTGCTAAAATAAATCGCCGCTTGCTTAAAAATGCTAAAATAAGGTACGCCTATGCAATACAAATAGGAAATATGAACTGTTTTTCTGTTTTCCGACCGTGTGGGTCGATGTATATTGATTTTCGGCCTGAGGCCGATGTATATATGTTTTTGTGCATCCTGCGATATCGCAGAAGTCCCTCCGTACAAAGGAGACTCTGCCAAAATTTTCCGTAAATTTTGGGAGTTAGAAAATTTTTGAAATTCTCGAAAATTTTCATTAACGGCAAATGATCTAAATTTGCTAAACAAATAAAATTGAAACTGGATATTGAAATCTAATTGGAATGTAAATGTAAAGAGAATGAAATTGAAGAAACTAAAGAAGTAAAGTTTGCAAATAAACTTTAATTGAGATTTAAATTAATTAGTAAGTGCAACTAATACAATATTCAAAGTGGAAACCAAAATTTAAACTTAAATGAAATTGTAAAGGCAAAGAGAATGGTAGTGGAAATAAACTTCAATAGTAAAATGAAGATTTATATAAGAATTATATACAATATTCAAATTAAACTTAAGGAATGGAAAATGAAATTCTTAAGTAAATTTGGTATTGCGAAAAATTATTCCAAGAGAATAATTGAATGGAAATTAACTGAAGGGTAAAGTGATAGCTGGGAATGTGAATAAAAAGAGAATTGGTGTAGCTAAAAATAAATTGGGCTAATTACGTAAGGTGTACGTATATTATTTATTCGCATAGCTATATTGATCCAGAATTCGAGCACAGATTTTCGAGATAGTTATATCGATCCGAGTTAGGATTTTTCACTCGATTTTCGACGGCGAACCTGGATATCGATTGTTGATTGATTCTGGAAATTCTCTATCATAGTTATGACTATGCAAGGAGAATGACGGTTTCTGATCGAGAAACCAGATCTGAGTCCGCACTAGGAAGTCGGGTGGACGATACTAGTTCGGAAATGAAATTGTGTGATCGAGTGAACGATCGGATTTGGTAATTGCATACGAATTATATGTGTGCATCGTATGGGCTTAAATAAAGCAAATATTGAAATTTGTGTAAAAGTAATGCAAAATGATTTTGAATGTTGTGGATGGACATTATTGTTATAACAGGATATACAGGTGTTTTAAAAGCAGAAGGAAATTGATGTTTGATTTCAGAAGATAAAATTTAAAATGGCCCGACAAAAAGGTATGTATTTGAATTTCTATATGAGATTTTGATTGGGTTTTTGTCGAGCCACTTGGTTTTTGTTTTCTTGTTGGATTTGGGAGGCCGTAGAGCCATTTTGTAGTAGTACCGAGCTAGCCGCGCAAAGGAGACGCTGGCGAAATTTTTCGAAAATTTAGAGAGTTAGAAAATTTTAAGAAAATTTTGATAATTTAAAATTTGAATTCAAATTTAAGATTTGAATTGATAAGTAAGTATGTAATATGGTTTAAGGGTTATGGATAAGTTCAAAGGCTAGGATAGAGTTAGAGTGTCTTCGATAAAAAGATTTGTTTGCTAAGTTGTTAAAAATTGTTTGGTTTGAGGAAATAGTTAATGGGTTATGGATCATTCTTCCTAATTAGTAATTTCGGGGACGAAATTCTTTTAAGGGGGAAGGGATGTGACGATCCAGAATTTTAAGCATTTGAAATCAGAATATTTAATTTATTTTAAATATTCAAAGGTTAATTATTAAATTTAATTTCAAATATCAGTATTCATTTGATAATTAATTGTTGAATTTAATTATCAGAATTGGGTAAATTATTGAATCTGGAATTTTAAGCCAGTTAAAAATAATTTGAAGGCTTGTAAAATTCGTATTGATAATACTGAAGATAATAAAAGTGATAGAATCGAATTTAAAGATGTTTTGTTCAGTTTTTAAAAATATATAGTTTAAACTGAATTTAAAAATAGCCTTCCGAGGCGCAGTCTCGGAATTCGACAATACCCGCTCCATTGGATCCGTAATATCGAATTATTATTGGGTTTCAAATTTCGTAGTAATTGGAGTGATTGTGTGAGCGTACGTTATAAAAACGCGTTGGAAATTTTATCGAGACATTTTGAATTTGGATTTAAATTAAATATAATTGTTTTCTCTTAGCCGACAATACGTACATCCTGCCTCCGTTGTGTCTCCTTCGTACCCATTTTCTTTCCTTTCCATCTTCTCAAATCATAATTCGATCAGAAGGAAAATAAAAATAATGGCCGAAGTCTTTATGCTAAAAATCGCGTCTCCCTCCTTCTCAAGTAAAGACGCATCGTCCAGATCTATATTTTTCTCCATTCATATTAATCTCGCCAACCGAGTCATGCGTTCGAAAAAGAGGAACGAAGAAGAAAAAAAATGGCAGTCCTCATCGTGAGTGTCGCCGAATCTATTCACTTAAGTTTGAATCGAAATCGAGCCGGTTCGTCGCGAGCACGAGGTGAAGGCGCTCGTTTGTAGTTGCTGTTCGACAAGGCGTGGGTGTTTTTCGTTGAAGGGCTTCTAAGGGTTTTTCTGGGAGAGTGCGACTATTGGGGGAATCGTGATTTGACAGAAGTTGCCGTGATCGTGGAAGCGTTTGCTGCTTCGTACCGTGAGATTCGATCGAGTTTATCATCGCGATGGCTGAGAGGGAGGTCGCGTTTCTCTTGGGGCCGGTGTTACCATGCCTGTCGTTGAAGGAAGGTATCTTCCTTGTGTAGTTTTTATATATTTATTTATACAGTAAGTGGAAAAAAAGAAGAAGAAGAAAAGGAGAAAACTGTGTATATATATAGGTGAGTTTTTGAAAAATAAAATGTTTATCACATAAAAATATGCAAGGTTTTAACAGAGGATTTAAAAGATTTTTTTTTTTACAGTGAGGTCAAGTTTTAATTTGGAAATGTATATAATTATATTTATATTAGGTTTAAAGCATAATAATAATAAATAGGGATATATGATCTGCATAAAGATTTACTTGTTTAATTTGCTTATTCATGTTTTATTAGATACTTAAGGTAATTTATAAAAAGAGTTGGGTTAAATTTAAAATCATAGTCTAAAGGAAATTTATATTATTTGAATTTAATGTGTACAGGTTATTTTTTTTGAAATAAGTAGTTTTAAGGAAGAAAAATAAAATAAATTAGTAAAAAATTAATTTAAATCACATTTATAAATGGAATTTATTTTCAGTAAGTTCAAATATTGATAAAATCATATGATGTTTATTCAAAGGTTGAAATCTGAAATAAAACAAGTCGAGATGGATATGATGGCAAATTAAAAGGGCAAAGGTTAGTTAATCTCACTCAGTTTAAATTTAAATTTAAATGATTAAATTTAAATAATTGTTTGAATGGTTGAAATTGATTGATTGATGTGCTATAGAATGATATATTCTGAAATTAGTAAATAATGCTGTGCTAACATTTGTGGATGCAGGGAAACAGGTTGGAGGGATCCAACTGGATTCCTCAAATTTATTAGATTATTTAATATTCTGTGTGATGAATATTTGATATCCTGTGATTGTTTTATGGGTAATTGGAATATTGGATAGTATGGTTGGATGGAATAACTCAGTTTAAAGAGTTACCAAAATCTATGGAATTGGATTTTTGAAAGGTAATAAAAGAGTAAAATTTTAAGTAAATAATTCTAGTAAATTGGAATAAATTGAATAATGAAGTGAAAATAAAATAAAATAGAGTGATTTATAAACTCTAACAAAATATGAAATATGAGGAAATTGAATTAACAAGGAATAATAAATTCTGGAACTTAAGTGAATAAAAGTCATTATTTTAAATGTAAGGATTAAATTTAAAGGTAAAGAAAGGAAAATTGAGGAATCTGAATTTGGTATTTTTCAGTTTAAAGATTTTAAAAACATAAATTGGAAATTAAATCTAAAGTTAATAAATTTTGAAATAAATGAAGTAAGAGAATTTATTTCATGGTAAAGTAAATGGAAATCAATTGTAAAATTGATTTAGGTGTTGAAATTTAAATTTAAAGTGAAGAGAGATTTTGGGACTTTATGACTGGGTTATAAAGTGAAATAAAATGTCGGTGGATATTTTATAAATTCAAGGTAAGAATTTATTAAAGGAATGGGTATTTGTTTAAAAATAAATGGTGATTTATTTTTAAGAAATGGGAAACAGAAGAGGATTTCCCTGGATAGCCAAGTATGGTTTTCAAAAATATTTAAAGTTTCTAAGATCGTTTTAAAAAGCAGGTTTTGGAAAGTTTATTATTTCTAAATCTAAATTTTTAAAGAAAGTATATTTTTCTAAATCTATTATTGAAATAACTATATAAAGTAACTTGGTATTGAGTTTAAAAGAGGAAATTTAGTTTATATTTTATAAATTGTCTTATACAAAATATTTTGTTAGTATATTTATTTTAATAAAATATTTAAGTTATAATTTTAAAAGTTATAAGTATATTTTATAAAAAAAATGTTTTTAAATTATTTTAAACTTAAGTGTTTGTACTTGGCGTTCCAATGGAAATAATAATTGGGAATGTACCCTGGGAAGGGAAAACGGGTTTTGAAACTGTTTTCAAAAGGGGTTGAAAATTGGAAATATATATCTCGGGAAGATATTTTGGGATTAATAAATAATTTGGGAAATTATTTATTGGTTGATGGATGTTTGTGAATATTAATTGATAGTTAAATAACCGACTATCAATATTGGACAAATGCGTTGATCGTTTCGAAGAAACCGGGATCGAGATTTATTTCTCGAAAACCACTTCGATCCGGTTTGTACGTTTCGTGCGAAAAACGTGTTCGGAGTCGAAGATGGAGCAGTGAAGTGCAAGGGCTAGTCGCTACTAATCCTGAGGATATTTCCAAAATGGATGTAGTAGGAATAGTGCCTTCGGTTCCGTTCGAACCCGGGACGGACTTGTATGGATGAATGCTTGCGAAAACATCGTCAGGTGGACGATGGGCATTCTAAGTGAAAACGTTCTAAAGGTAACGCTTAGCCTCAAGCCTCATCAAATGGGAATGACCGAAAATCAGGGGATATGCAGCAAGGTTAGGTGGGTCATGCCCAAGCAGGACAAGATAATTCCCCTGTCTAGATGTCCCTTATATATATTTCGGCTTAGTGGGTGGTTGGTCGCGCCAACCACGGGGTTTATCTTGTTCGGGACTGTTCAGTAAGGAATGGTTCCGGCCTTGTGTTGCAGGGGATGAAGGGAGTAATCCTCGGTACGGTGATCTAGGCCCCGTACTGTGACAGGTGGCACCCCAGTGCCTAGTCATTGTTGGAAATCCATTTTCCCTACGAGCCTTGTACGAGTTTTGTTTGTATTACCCACTTCGGTGGCTAGTAGCTGGAATTTAATCCTGTAACAATTTCGGCTATTTTATAAGTACTTGTGTATAGACCCTATTATAATATCAGAGGATTTCTATAAAATTGTTTTAGCTATCGTAAGGTAAAAACCCGACATGTTTATTTGTGGCGTGGTCTTACGAGATGCTTTTGTTTTCAAAGGATTTTGGAAACTTTAATAATCAATTGGGTGTGATTTTCTCACGCTGGTAATCCAGACTGACTCGGGTGTTATTTAACTGTAATGCTCGGGTCAGACCGAGTATTATAGGATACAGGACATGATGCTGTGGAGCTCAGGAGACGAGCTGGATGACGAAACGTACTCTCGTACTTGTATATTGATATACGTATTCCGCTGTGTTGAGTTGTTGTGTACCCATTGTATGATATTGATGTTGAGTTGTGACTGATGTATTCTGATGATGTAATGTATGTAAACAGATATATTTGATTTTGAGTAAAGATTATTTACTATCTATTATATTTTATTCCGCTGCGATGGTTAGATGCTGATGTTGATTTTGTTTTCTCTTCTTCTACCTCCTTCTTTTCATTTAAATGGTCCGATTTTTCTGGCACGAAAAATCATGGTCGTTACAATAATAAAGGGCAATTGAATAACTTACAATAAAATAATGTTAAAAGAACTAAAAATAAAATAAAGCAGTTATAATAAGTGTAAGTATATTTAACATAAGATATAAATATATTGGGAGGAATAAATTTAAATTTTATTAGGAATAAAGAAGAATTAAATTTTTAAGTACATTATGAGTATAATAAATGATTATTTTTCAAACCCATGGTTTTAAAATTGTTATTTTAAGATGATTGGATAATCAGATAATGAAATTTGAGATAGTTAAGATTTATTTAACTTGTGTAAAAAAATTATTTTCTATTTAAGTTGAAATTTCCATGGTTTCAAAATTATTTCCTTATTTTTTTTTTCAAACTATCTTTTGGTTGTCCTTATTATCCTTATCTTGCTACAGACTGGTATAGGCATCTTTCTATAATCTTTCTGTTTAGAAATCTTTCTATAATTTTTGGTACTCGTTTGAATCCACCTTTTTCGTGCTTGTGTTCTTGATTCTGGAGGATCTTGGAAAGATCATCTCCACCTTGTTAAACTTACCTATAACAACAGTTACCAGGTATAATCTCAATCTTCTTGTCGCCTTGTCATAATCTTATTTCATTTCTATCTTTTTTGTGCTTTCCCGTACCTCATTCCTTTTCGGGGACGAAAAGTTTTGAGTGGGGAGAGTGTAACAACCTGTATTTTGTGATTATTTTAATTGTATATATTAATTATTTTAATTGAATTTATGATTTAAAAGCTTTATTTTATTTATTTTAAATGGATAAATTTTGTTATTTTAAAATATAAACTTTGATTTTGATATGAATTATCATTCCAAAACATGACTAAAAAGAATATTTTCCAAAAAGTGAATTTTGGTCAATATGGTCAAATTTTGACTTTTAAATTTAAAATTTAAAAGTTTGAAAATTTTAATTTTATCTTCTATTATGAAAGTAAATATAATTTTAAGAACACTGCTTTTCGTTTCGTTGAAATCTGATTTATAATGTGAAAGTTATGTCTTTTTAACTATTGTGTAAAATTTGGTGTATTTAACAAAATTGTTTACTTTAAATTATATAAATAATATTTTATTTGGTCATGTAATGTTCTAATTTATGTTTTCATGTGTAAAATAGCATGTTATGTGTATATTTTGGTTTTAAAACTTTTTTAAAAGTGTAATTGACATTTTCCAATGTCAGTTGCATTCTGTTGTAAATTTTAATTCCATGTTTCAATTAATTAAAGTAATTCTTTATTTATCTTTATATTTTTCTTAAGAATTTACTTTATTCTCATTCCCACTTTATTTTGTTCCTTATTTATTTGATTTTATTTGTTTTAAAGTGAAATAGAAAATTTTCTAGAGCCAATGGTATTTCATTTGTAATTTTCATATCCTGTTTCCAATTTTTAAACAATTTCTTTAATTATTTTTCTATTTTCTCCAAATTTATTTATTTATTTCACTTTGAATATGGTTAAAAATTTATTTTATTTCAAAAATTTGCTTTAGAATTGTGATAACCCGGATTTTGGTTATCTAATAATTGGATAATTATCTGATTTTTGTTTGGATAAGTAAATAAATAAATGGAAATCTAAAGAATATCTGGATGTGTATATATAAAAATTTAAATATTTGGAAATGATAATTTTGTAGGAAATTAACATATATATATTAATTTAGGCAAACTTTATAATGTTAGAAAATTCAAATATATACATACAAGTATACAAGTATATATATATATATATATATATATATATATATATATAGACATATGTATGTATATGTACAGTAATTAGGAGGCATTGTTTGAATTCAATAATTTTCAAAGGGGTAATTAAAATTAAATTCTATTTTAAAATATAGAAACCGATTTCGAGAGCTATTTAAAATATACAACACATATGTAAATAAATATTTAGTTGGTAAATTTTATCTTTTACAGTTAATAAAGTATTTTCTATTTCTAATGTATATATATATTTGATTATATTGTAAATAGAATATCTTTAATTTTAATTTAATAAATAAAAATCATGTTTTCAAATTCTAATGTACTTTGGTAATTTAGAAATCATGATTAAATTTTAAAAATAAAACTTTTCAATGCTATTTAAAAGGGTTAATTATATAGTTTTAAAATATTTAAGATAAATGTTTAAGTGTTTAAAGTATATCTTAGCTTTTGTTTAAAATTTAAATAAGATTTATTAAAATATATATAAATATATAATAAGTAATTAATGCAATAATGAATTTAAACATTTGTAATATAGGATATCATGCATGGTAATAAGCGGCAATCTTGTTTTTCTTTATTATTTTATTAATATGTAGAAAATTAAGATTAGTGCTATATTCATTTTTATGAACCAGACTTTCTTCTCTTTCATTTTCTTTTATCACACATTTTCAAGAGGAAAATTAAAATCTGTAAACAACCTAAACTGAAAGCTATCTCAAACTAAAAACCAGGAAAATAAAAATTCAATTTCGGTTGAAATTAAATTCAAAATTTAATCAAGCACCAAGCTCAAGTCTAAAATCAAGTTCAGACCAAATCAACAGCAATTTGATCAACATTCAAGCTTCATTTTTTTCAAGGAGAAAAACTAAATTAAATCCTGCTTTCATCTGAAGCAAATCAAGGAAGCAACTTCAGTCAGTTTTGGAAGCTAATTATTTTAACATCAAGTTCCAGTAAAGCAAGCTTTCAAAAAATTTTCTCTTCAGCATTTCCAGATTTCAAGATATAAGCTCTAAAACAGGTGAGTTCACTCAACATTTTAAGAATTAAAAATCTTTACATACTCATTAATCTGTGGAATGATGCTGTATGGTCGTATTCTGTTGTTTATAGTGGAGATCTCTGTGTGTAGACTTGTGAATGTTTGTGAACATCAATATAAGTGCCCTGTTGTAATACCAGGCTAAATATCATCCTAGAAAATTCATATCACTCCAAAAAGTTAGATTTGTGTTATGATTTAAAAAAAATGTAATATAAATTGTTAGACAGCTGCAGGAGTTATATTTGGGAATGATTTCAAAAAGATGAATAACAGTGAGAAACTTTAACTTGGAATTTGAATTGTTCTGATATTTATAAAATATGAAAACTGGTTCATTCCAACATTCAAAAATCTAGATCACGTCACCTAGTTCATAATGCATGTTGATATAAACTAAGAAAATGTTTATTTCTTAATATAGTTTTAGTTAAAATTCGATTTATGTGGAAATCTTACTGTATAGTTCATTTATGACAAGATATACAGTAAATATCATATTCTGGTGAAATTTCAATGGTAGTGAATCAAAGCTTTAAGCTTGCATGATGATTTTCCCAGTAGAAATAGGAATTTTAGAGGTGAAATTGTGATTTTAAACATCCTATTTTGTAAGAAATTTGGGAACAATCAAATTCCGTTAAAAAAATTATTTCTGGTGAATGGGTTGATTAGGGGTGTCGCGCTTTGGTGGAGAGGAACCTAACTTCCTGTGCTAGGGTTCCACCGAAGCCGAATCTCAAAACTTGGCTTTGATTTGAGCTGTGGGGATGTTTTAGGTTTTAGTGGTTTTTATGGACATGCTTGGAACGCGATCAAACTGGAGAATGAAGATGCAACCGAGACCTTCGAGGTTTGGCAGGAAGGAAGGGTTGGAGTTGAGTTTTCGATCGATGGGTGAGTTGTGTTGATCGGTGAGGGGAGTTGAGAGCAGTTCGTCAGTAACTGAACTTTTTTTTTCGATGTACGAATTAAAGAGGGGTTTTACGAGAATTAGGGTTTGAGACTTTGACGTGGTGGCGATGGTGATTGGAAGGGGAAGGATCATCGACTTTGGTGTTTGGGAGGTCAAAAAGATCATCTGAACGTTTGTGCACGTGCACCGTGCACACTTGACGCTCGGCATGGCTGAGTATGATAGGCGAGAAGATGGATTCGATATAGGGCAGGGATTTGATCGTGTCCTGGATGTGTATGGGAGGGTAGTTGGTGAATTTATCGGAGTGGATTAATCTCCGGTTCATGGCATCATTTTCGATTTGATTGGGTATGATTTTCGTTGGGTTGAGCAAAGAGGTAATGTGGGAAGAAGCATGTTTGGTCTTCAAGTAGGTCTCTTTGCATTCGTGTGGGCTTCGGCCCGTTCTAGTTTACTATTAAACTGTTATCATGGTCGTTTTCTATTTCTAACATTTGTATTTAAAGGAAATTTAATATTCTTTAAATATACATCAAGTTGGCTAATTTAGGGTAAATATTTAAACATAATCCATAATTTATTTACTTGCCAAATATTTATAATAAGTGGAGACAAAAGAAAGTTACTAAATTTTAAAAATAATAATATAATCTAGTTGACCCTTTTTCTTGAATAAATTTCTTTAATATATAATAAATGTTTTATTAACATTTGACTTAAGAATGGTATGATTTGTTTATCTTATATTTGTAAGTTATTTTAGAAATAGAATCAATTGTTAATTAGAAAGTTAAAGTGTTAGAAATTTATTTAATTAAGTAATTAATAAGATAAATGATTTACCTTAAAAGATAATTAAGGTTTTGATAATTAAAGGATTCATTAAGTTAATAAGAAAAAATATATTAATGAGCAGGGATTAATTAATTAATTAATGATTTGAGATTATTAATGTAAGTAATTAGAGGTTAATTACTTAAATGACAATTACTTAATGTAAAAAAAAGGGATTACTTAATGGAAGTAATTAAGGATAGATTACTTAGTGCGAATAGTTAAAGGATTGATTAATTGAGGAAATTAATTAGAGGGTTAGTTAATTAATAATAGTGATTAATTAAAGGATAATTAACCAATGTAAGTGATAACTAATTTGAATAACTAAATTATGAATAAATATAATAAATGAAGTGTATATTGCTTAGTGAAGAAATCAATGGATAATTACAGAATATAATTAATTAATGGGTAATTACTTGATGGAAAGTAACCAAAGGATAGTTACTTAGTGAAAGTAATTGAGTGTGAATTACTGAGTGTAATTAATCTAAGGAATTTGAATGTCTTGGATTATTTGTTATCCCCGATCTGTGATTGTGATGCTTTATGAAACAAAATATTTTATGATATGATATGTATGGATTGAACAGTAATAATAGGGATGTCTATGATGTATTGCGGTGTAATAGTGACATCATGTATTTAAAATTTAATTGTGTTCACTTGAATAGCTCGGGTTAAGATGATTTGATTCGAAGAGACCGGAGTCAGGAATTAGATAATACCCGAAAACCCTTCGATTCAATATAAATTATATGTGAAATCAATAGGCTAAAACGGAATGATTTAAGTGAATTGAACCATAAATCTAAGTTTTGGTATTTAGAAGTTGAGGTGTGAAATTTGTAATGTCTATAACCACTTGTAAAGTTGTAATTTGATATAAGTTACCCGGGTTATATGAGTTGTTTTGTTTTTGTATTCTTTGTTAGAGGGGTTTACTCACGCTGGTTTCCAGCCTGACCCGGGTGTTACTTTGATGTAATGCTCGGGTCAGACCGAGTATTGCAGATTTTCAGGTAAGGACGTTCTGGAGCTCAGGAAGGCGAGCTGGAAGGCTGGACTGTATGGAGCGTACCCGCTGTGATATATAGTTATGTCTAGGACATGTTGTTTTATAACTGTCCTGTATTGTGTAAATGTTATAACTCCGATATATGAAAATGTAAATGTACTGATACTGTTCTTTTGTAAACTGTTATTATGTGATATTATATTTTGATCCGCTGCGAATGTGAGGTTTTTGCGTCTTCTTTCTGTTTCTTCTTCTTCTATCTCTTCTTCTTTTTTTCTAACTTTCTGGAATTTTCGGGGTCGAAATTTCTGGGTCGTTACATTTGGTATTAGAGCAGAAGGTTAAGCGAGAACCTTGGCTCTGGTAGGATTGCTCATTAAGGATAAGGTAAGTGGTACCCTAGGATGGGTTGAGTATATATATTTATATGAGAAAGCGTACTTGTTATTTTCTTATATAAATGTTTTTAAATGATTTCAAAAGTAAATGAATCTTATATAAGAAATAGATTATCTATTATATTAAGGAAATTGGTTGTAGTTAAATTAAAGTAAAAGTAAGGATTAAATTAAGTGGTATTAGAAATACAACAAAACTGGAATTAAATAAAGATAAGTTTGAAATGAATTCAAAATGAAATTGAAAACTTAAATTGGAAAAGAATTTCAGAATAAGATAATAATAAATTTGTTTCCAGATATGATAAACTTGATTATCATCATAAATGGTTGTTTTATTTAATAATAAAATGTTTTAAGGAAATAAAACATTTAGGGAAGTATGACTTATATATTGGAATTAAAGATGATCTAAATAGTGAAATTTTAAATCTGGGTCCTTTTTCAAACCAGAGTTGTTTGATAATTTAAAGGAATTTGTTTGGAATTAAAACCAAGGGTGGTTTGAATTTTAAAATTTGGCTTGGTGGGCCAAGAAGTAAAATGTATATATATGTGGATGGTTTGAAATAAACTCTAAATATTGAGTTTAACTTGGGAAAAAAGTTAAATAAGTTGGAATGATCAACATGATTTGAAAATTTCAGGATGAAATTAAGATTTAGCTTAGAAAGATTAAATGGTTGATTTGAATTTGGAAGTTTGAGTGATCTCAAAATGGGTTTGAGATCCGAAAAAAAAAATTGAAATGGATGGATGTTTTAAAATAATTTGAATGATACCATTCCGTTGTTATTAATAATCTTTAAGCTAAAATTGGATCTGATAAATGAAGAAATGGACTGTAGTAATATATTTATTATTGATATAAAAAGAAAATTTAACTTTAGTTTGGAAATAGAGAAATGGAATCACTTTGGATTTGAGATTTGGGTGTTTAAAGTAGAGTTTCAACTGAAATTGTTGAAAATTGGTTTTAAGGTTGAATTTGGATAATAAATTGGTTTTTGAAAGATTAAATTGATTTAAAATGAAATTCTGGAATATGGACTTAAAATTTGAAATTAGTTCAAATTGAATTTGATTTGAATTAATTGAAATTGTGATTGAAGATGTATAAGTATAAAATTCAAATAGAAAATTTGAATTGGATTAATTTGAAATGATTTGAAATTGAAGTGGGTTCAATTTGAAATTAGTCCGAATTGATTTATATAATTTGGCATTGTAATTATAGTAGAATAGTTTTAAATTCAAACGGAATTTGAATTGAATTTGGGGAGAAATCAAGAATAATTCAACTTGATTTGGAAATGGAGTTTGAAATTGGAATTAATTCAAACTGGAGTTGAAATGAATTGAAATTGGAACTAGTTCAATTAAAATTTGTTTGAATTAGTAGAATTTAAAATCAAGGTTGAATAAATTTAAATTTGGAAAGTTCAACTTGAATTGTGGTAGAATCAATTTCAATGGAAATTGTAGTTATTTAAAATCGGAATTGGGTCAATTTAAATGGAAGAGAAAATTTTAAATTGAATTGATGAGAATGGAGATTGGGAATTGAGCAGTTTTGACTCTGGACTATTTTTAATACAAATTGTTTTAATATAAACCTATTTTTCCAAGCTATTTATTTATATATATACAACCTTTCTTTTAAAAGCCAAACTATCTTATACTTGTTTTACGATTATTTTTGGAACTATTTAACAATTTTCCAACTGTTTTATAAACTAATTACTATATTTCAACTATTTTACAAAACTAATTACTATCTTACTACTATTTTGCAATTATTTAAAATTTCTATAATTGCTTTAACTATTTTCTAACTATTTTATACCTATTTTATAAACTAGAAATTATTTTCCAACTATTTATATATTTCTAAAATTTTCAAGCTATTTTCTAAATACCCAATCGAGATAAGAATAGAGGTGATAATCCAAATGGATTGAAGCAATTGTGAGTAAGTGAATGAAAATCAAAATGAATGTGAGTAGAATGGAATTGATTTCGCTAATAACTAATAAAGATAAATACGTAAGGTGCACGTATGTTATTATATTCGCATAGTGATTTGATCCAGATTCGAGCATAGAATTTCGAGATAGTTATATCGACCCGAGTGGGATTTTTCACTCAATTTTCGACGGCGAACCTGGATATGGATTGTTGATTGGTTCTGGATATTCTCTATCATAGTTATGACTATGCAAGGAGAATGACGGTTTTTGATCAAGAAACTAGATCTGTGTCCGCACTAGGAAGTCGGGTGGACGATACTAGTTCGGAAATGAAATTGTGTGATCGAGCGAGCGATCAGATTGGTATAGCATACGAATGATATGTGTACATCGTATGGATTTGAATGAAATTGATGTTGGAAAAAAAAGTAATCAAATTTGAATATTTGATTCTGGATAAATAAGTTATATATCTTTGTTATATAAGATAAAACTCCCCTTGTTGAATCTTTTGCTGAAGCAAAGGGTTTTTGAAAAGTGTTTGAAGTATAAAAGGAGTTTTATACAAGTTTGAAATGATCCAAAGTTTTAATTTTTTTATATATCTGTGTGTATATATATATATATGTGTATATATATATATAAAGGATCTTATGAGGATTTTAGAAAAGGTTTTGGGAACCTTTGGTTTTGGAAAGGCTTTTGATTTTTGGGTAAAATCAATATGAGAATTTGGAAAGCATAGTATGAGAATTATCGATTTTTGGAATAATCGATTTTGAGTAAAGGAGCTTTGTATGAGATCATACTAGGTGTATGATTTGGAAAATACTATATGTGTATAGTATAATTTTTTTTGATGATGGCTCTGGGGAAAAAGGCGCACCCTTGAAATGAACTTCTCAGAAGTACCACCGGGTGATGCTGCCTTGAGCCCCAAGGGGGGGTTCTAAAGTTGATCCTGTGAGGAGTCTGGACAAAACTAGTTCCTGGGGATTATGAGTAGAGTATACCATAGCGAAAGTCGTGTGTGCCGCTGAGAGCCAACAGTCTGCGTTTGATTTTATATCGATAGACTGCGACCTATGTAGGAGTGGAGGAGTTTCATTTCGACAGCGAAAATCAAAGGCCGCTGAGAGCCTGCAGTTACATGGACTTTTGCTGAGATGGAAACGTAACCCTGGATGTAACTGTGATCTGTTGTGTGGGTTCTATGGCGTAATCGAGAGGCCGCGGAGATCCTGAAGTTACATGGACATTTGCTGCGACGGCAACGTAACCCTGGAATGTAACTGTGACCATGGATGGGGGTGATGATTTCCAGAGCGTTCTCACCAAGAATATTTCCTCTATTTTCAAAAAGTATTTTCTATACTTTCAGTAAAGTTATTTTTTTCAAGTATTTTCGCTAGGTGTTGAAACGAGTCTGCTAAGTACTTGTAGATTTTCAGTCGTACGCCTGATCAACATATGACCGAATTTCTGTAAGAACGAGGACAAACTTATTGAAACATCGAGTTATAAAAGTATTTTTATAAAAACTATTTTAATAATATTATATAATTTTTTTAAAACTGTTTTAAAAATGATCAATGAAAATTTATCTGATTTTAAGCATTTTAATAAATTATGGTTTCGTTCTTTTTCGAGGACGAAAAGATTCTAGGGGGGAGGTATGTGATAACCCGGATTTTGGTCATCTAATAATTGGATAATTATCTTATTTTTGTTTGGATAAATAAATAAATAAATGGAAATCTAAAGAATATTTGGATGTGTATATATAAAAATTTAAATATTTGGAAATGATAATTTTGTAGGAAATTAACATATATATTAATTTAGGCAAACTTTATAATGTTAGAAAATTCAAATACATACATACAAGTATACAAGTATATATATATAGACATATGTATGTATATGTACAGTAATTAGGAGGCATTGTTTGAATTCAATAATTTTCAAAGGGGTAATTAACATTAAATTCTATTTTAAAATATAGAAACCGATTTCGAGAGCTATTTAAAATATACAACACATATGTAAATAAATATTTAGTTGGTAAATTTTATCTTTTAAAGTTAATAAAGTATTTTCTATTTCTAGTGTATATATATATTTGAATATATTGTAAATAGAATATCTTTGATTTTAATTTAATAAATAAAAATCATGTTTTCAAATTCTAATGTACTTTGGTAATTTAGAAATCATGATTAAATTTTAAAAATAAAACTTTTCAATGCTATTTAAAAGGGTTAATTATATAGTTTTAAAATATTTAAGATAAATGTTTAAGTGTTTAAAGTATATCTTAGCTTTTGTTTAAAATTTAAATAAGATTTATTAAAATAAATATAAATATATACTAAGTAATTAATGCAATAATGAATTTAAACATTTGTAATATGGGATATCATGCATGGTAACAAGTGGCAATCTTGTTTTTCTTTATTATTTTATTAATATGTAGAAAATCAAGATTAGTGCTATATTCATTTTTATGAACCAGACTTTCTTCTCTTTCATTTTCTTTTATCACACATTTTCAAGAGGAAAATTAAAATCTGTAAACAACCCAAACTGAAAGCTATCTCAAACTAAAAACCAAGAAAATAAAAATACAATTTCAGTTGAAATTAAATTCAAAATTTAATCAAGCACCAAGCTCAAGTCTAAGATCAAGTTCAGACCAAATCAATAGCAATTTGATCAACATTCAAGCTTCAGTTTTTTCAAGGAGAAAAACTAAATTAAATCCTGCTTTCATCTGAAGCAAATCAAGGAAGCAACTTCAGTCAGTTTTGGAAGCTAATTATTTTAACATCAAGTTCCAGTAAAGCAAGCTTTCAAATTTTTTTCTCTTCAGCATTTCCAGATTTCAAGATATAAGCTCTAAAACAGGTGAGTTCACTCAACATTTTAAGAATTAAAAATCTTTACATACTCATTAATCTGTGGAATGATGCTGTATGGTCGTATTCTGTTGTTTATAGTGGAGATCTCTGTGTGTAGACTTGTGAATGTTTGTGAACATCAATATAAGTGCCCTGTTGTAATACCAGGCTAAATATCATCCTAGAAAATTCATATCACTCCAAAAAGTTAGATTTGTGTTATGATTTAAAAAAATGTAATATAAATTTTTAGACAGCTGCAGGAGTTATATTTGGGAATGATTTCAAAAAGATGAATAACAGTGAGAAACTTTAACTTGGAATTTGAATTGTTCTGATATTTGTAAAATATGAAAACTGGTTCATTCCAACATTCAAAAATCTAGATCACGTCACCTAGTTCATAATGCATGTTGATATAAACTAAGAAAATGTTTATTTCTTAATATAGTTTTAGTTAAAGTTCGATTTATGTGGAAATCTTACTGTATAGTTCATTTATGACAAGATATACAGTAAATATCATATTCTGGTGAAATTTCAATGGTAGTGAATCAAAGCTTTAAGCTTGCATGATGATTTTCCCAGTAGAAATAGGAATTTTAGAGGTGAAATTGTGATTTTAAACATCCTATTTTGTAAGAAATTTGGGAACAATCAAATTCCGTTAAAAAAATTATTTCTGGTGAATGGGTTGATTAGGGGTGTCGCGCTTTGGTGGAGAGGAACCTAACTTCCTGTGCTAGGGTTCCACCGAAGCCGAATCTCAAAACTTGGCTTCGATTTGAGCTGTGGGGATGTTTTAGGTTTTAGTGGTTTTTATGGACAGGCTTGGAACGCGATCGAACTGGAGAATGAAGATGCAACCGAGACCTTCGAGGTTTGGCAGGAAGGAAGGGTTGGAGTTGAGTTTTCGATCGATGGGTGAGTTGTGTTGATCGGTGAGGGGAATTGAGAGTAGTTCGTCAGTAATTGAACTTTTTTTTTCGATGTACGAAATGAAGAGGGGTTTTACGAGAATTAGGGTTTGAAACTTTGACGTGGTGGCAATGGTGATTGGAAGGGGAAGGATCATCGACTTTAGTGTTTGGGGGGTCAAAAAGATCATCTGAGCGTTTGTGCACGTGCACCGTGCACACTTGACGCTCGGCATGGATGAGTATGATAGGCGAGAAGATGGATTCGATATAGGGCAGGGATTTGATCGTGTCCTGGATGTGTATGAGAGGGTAGTTGGTGAATTGATCGGAGTGGATTAATCTCCGGTTCATGGCATCATTTTCGATTTGATTGGGTATGAATTTCGTTGGGTTGAGCAAAGAGGTAATGTGGGAAGAAGCATGTTTGGTCTTCAGGTAGGTCTCTTTGCATTCGTGTGGGCTTCGGCCCGTTCTAGTTTACTATTAAACTGTTATCATGGTCGGTTTCTATTTCTAACATTTGTATTTAAAGGAAATTTAATATTCTTTAAATATACATCAAGTTGGCTAATTTAGGGTAAATATTTAAACATAATCCATAATTTATTTACTTGCCAAATATTTATAATAAGTGGAGACAAAAGAAAGTTACTAAATTTTAATAATAATAATATAATCTAGTTGACCCTTTTTCTTGAATAAATTTCTTTAATATATAATAAATGTTTTATTAACATTTGACTTAAGAATGGTATGATTTGTTTATCTTATATTTGTAAGTTATTTTAGAAATAGAATCAATTGTTAATTAGAAAGTTAAAGTGTTAGAAATTTAATTAATTAAGTAATTAATAAGATAAATGATTTACCTTAAAAGATAATTAAGGTTTTGATAATTAAAGGATTCATTAAGTTAATAAGAAAAATATATATTTAATGAGCAGGGATTAATTAATTAATGATTTGATATTATTAATGTAAGTAATTAGAGGTTAACTACTTAAACGACAATTACTTAATGTAAAAAAAAGGGATTACTTAATGGAAGTAATTAAGGATAGATTACTTAGTGTGAATAGTTAAAGGATTGATTAATTGAGGAAATTAATTAGAGGGTTAGTTAATTAATAATAGTGATTGATTAAAGGATAATTAACCAATGTAAGTGATAACTAATTTGAATAATTAAATTATGAATAAATATAATAAATGAAGTGTAAATTACTTCGTGAAGAAATCAATGGATAATTACAGAATATAATTAATTAATGGGTAATTATTTGATGGAAAGTAACCAAAGGATAGTTACTTAGTGAAAGTAATTGAGTGTGAATTACTGAGTGTAATTAATCTAAGGAATTTGAATGTCTTGGATTATTTGTTATCCCTGATCTGTGATTGTGATGCTTTATGAAACAAAATATTTTATGATATGATATGTATGGATTGAACAGTAATAATGGGGATGTCTATGATGTATTGCGGTGTAATAGTGACATCATGTATTTAAAATTTAATTGTATTCACTTGAATAGCTCGGGTTAAGATGATTTGATTCGAAGAGACCGGAGTCGGGAATTAGATAATACCCGAAAACCCTTCGATTCATTATAAATTATATGTGAAATCAATAGGCTAAAACGGAATGATTTAAGTGAATTGGACCATAAATCTAAGTTTTGGTACTTAGAAATTGAGGTGTGAAATTAGTAATGTCTATAACCACTTGTAAAGTTGTAATTTGATATAAGTTACCCGGGTTATATGAGTTGTTTTGTTTTTGTATTCTTTGTTAGAGGGGTTTACTCACGCTGGTTTCCAGCCTGACCGGGGTGTTACTTTGATGTAATGCTCAGGTCAGACCGAGTATTACAGATTTTCAGGTAAGGACGTTCTGGAGCTCAGGAAGGCGAGCTGGAAGGCTGGAACGTATGGAGCGTACCCGCTGTGATATATAGTTATGTCTAGGACATGTTGTTTTATAACTGTCCTGTATTGTGTAAATGTTATAACTCTGATATATGAAAATGTAAATGTACTGATACAGTTCTTTTGTAAACTGTTATTATGTGATATTATATTTTGATCCGCTGCGAATGTGAGGTTTTTGCATCTTGTTTTTGTTTCTTCTTCTTCTATCTCTTCTTCTTTTTTTCTAACTTTCTGGAATTTTCAGGGTCGTAATTTCCGGGTCGTTACAAGAATATTTTTAAAATGAAGTAGATATTTTTCCAAAGCTAGTGATGTTTTATTTGAAATTTGAACCCTGTTTTGAATTTTAAGCAATTTCTTTAGTTCTTTTTCGATTTTCTTTAAAATTTATTGTTTATTTTTATTTTATATTACTTTTTTCCGTTTTTAATGTCACATTTACTGATTTTATTTTGTTTTAATTGAATTAAGAAAAAGGAAATATAAAGAGTTTAAAAAGACTTTTAAAACTTAAGGCTTTTCATTTTCAAAACTTTTCAACTTACATAACCTCCTCATTTACTTTGCTTGGCCATGTATTTTCTTTGATTAGCCGTGAGTTCTCTTTTATTTCTCGTGCAAAAAAATTCATCACTCCTTCTCATTCACGGCTAGAGAAAAAATAGTGGTAATGGCCTCTTGTTTTCCTATTTTTCTTCTCTTTTTATAAGTTTTTGCCTTGTTTTCTTGCCTAGTTTTGCTCTACCTCCTCTTCATAGTCACGACCACCACCTCCGCCATCTCTTCCTTGCCACCACCACCACCTACTCCTCCAACCATGGTTAGGCCACACCACCCCATGAAGAGAAATCCACAAAAAAAAGGTAACTATGCCTTGAAATACATCATAGCCGACCACTTTTGCCTTCACCACTTCATTTTTCACCACCAACACCACCTTAGGCCGCCACCACCAGCGTTGTCTAGACCTCCTCTCACCACTCCAGCCCCTGGCCAGACCCCACACCCACTGGCCGAGCCAAGTTCCTCCAAGACCGAGCCCTTTTGTAGACCAAAACCATACTATTTTGCCTTAACCCTTCACCTTCTCAAGTGTAACTTCCTCCACCTTTATGCCTTGTGGCCGTGCACTTCTAGGACCCAACCCATGCCTAAATAAGTCCAAACCCAAGTCAATTACACCCTTACGCTATGCAAAAAAATGTAGAAAGCAAGGCAAAAGCATTAATCTCAATATTGCATTTTTTTTCAAAGTTGTTTCAAATTGAATGTTGTATTGAATATATATTAATCTTTGGTTTTGTTATGAGTTGTTCACAAGATCTATAGCTTGGATATCTCTCTCAACTCGAGTCTGTAATCTTATCTATATTCTGGAATCCGGTTGGGTCATTTGAATTGATAACTCCAGCACGAGATATGAGTAAATCTCACCTGACATTCATACTTATGTAATTATGTGAATTGGCAACAATTGAATGTGTAGAAAATTTTCTTATGTTATACCTGCCTATGGTTATTAATTTATAATGTTAAACTTGTTAATTTACCTGTCATATCATCTATTACTATTATATATTGTTAAACTATTCATTTATGCTGATCATCACTGCCAGTTCCCTGTTAGTTTAGAAATCCCCGTGGGTTGAAATGATACATACCCGAACGGACTTTAGAATATGGAAAAATCGTTATGGGCTGAAAATGATAGGCCTGAGCGGTTTTTATTTATTTTATTTTGACTTGGGACTTTTGAAATGATAGAACCCGAATTTTTCTTTTTAAATTGTGGATTGAAATGATATATATCCGTATCACTTGACCTAGGTTAGAAAACTATATACAGGCCCGTGGTTATTTTATAAATTATTTTGAATATTTTAAATATTTTTAAAAGTCTAAAATTATGAAAATTTGATTTAAAATATATTTTTATATGTTTTAAATAAGGAAATTATGATTTTTCTATAAGTTAAAAATGTTAAATAAATGAATGGTTAAATTGAATCTTTGAAATATAACTTAAGTTTGGAAATTTGGAAATTTTAGTTTTAAAAATGATATTTAAGTTATATGGATAATATGGAAATTTAATTATACTTGAAAAATGGTAAATATGATAATTTGATTTAAATTTGAATTTAAATGATTTAATAATGTATTTTTGATTTTTCTATGAATTAAAATGGTTAAATAAATGAATGCTTAAAAGTGAAATTTTAAAATATAACTTGGCTTGAAAATGTGAAATTTGGGTTTTACTTAAAGATTTAAGTTAATTGAATAAATTGGAAATTTTGTCAAATTTGTGAAATGGTAATCTAAAGTTTAAGTGTCAAGTTTATATGTTGAAAAGTGAAGAAAAGGAAATTATACAGTTGAATTAATTAAGTAAATTATTGAAGTTTGATTTAATTATGAAATGTTACATTATAAAAATCATAAGTTGAAAGGGTATTTTTAATGAACATTTTTGAATGTTAAAAATGTGATTTTTGAATGTTTAAAGGGTTTAAATCGAAGTTTATGATCTGCTGGAAATACACTGAAATCTGGAAAATACTTTTAATAGCATTCTGAAATGCTATGGTTTCTGTAAATGAACTAAAAACCTAATAAAAAGGCTATTGCAGCAGTTCTGAAATGCTGTAGTTGCTGAAGTAAGTTGAAAAGGCAAAAACTTGATAAAGGCCTATTGCAGCAGTTCTGTAAATACTGTAGCGGTCTGCCGTCTTTGTTGAAATTAATAAAAACCTTTAATTTGAAGCCTGAGCTATTACATCATTTCTGGAAATGCTGTCTTTGCTGTTTTAAACTAAAAATTCAACTAAAATGAGATTTAACAGCAGTTTTAAATGCTATCTTTGCTGAAGTAAAGTGTTTTCATGTATAACTTATAACAGCTTTTTCTAAATACTGCATAAGGCTGAAATTTTCAATGTTTATGGTTTTTAACTAAGTAAATGAGCTCAGAATGGTTTGAAAATTGAATACTTAATTTGAAAGTATAATAACTCCACTTTTAAATGGTTTAAATGAGTTAATTTAATTTGAATATAGACTATTTAAAGGTGATTTGAAAGGATAATAAATGAATGTTATCTTGAAAATGAAGTTCTAAAAGATATGATATTTTGATGTTAAAATGATTTGTAAATGAAGGTCTGTAAGATATGATATTTATGTATTAAAATGAATTGAAAGGAAGTTTTGAAAGGATATCATAATTTAATGTATTGAAATGGTTGGAAATGACTTGATATCTATTTTGATAAATATTTGAATTTGAAAGATATGGTATGTTGATATATTGAAATGGTTTATAAATGATTTAATCTTTATTTTGATAAAGATTTGGATTGAAATGATATTTTATTTTGAAGTATAAAATATTATTTTTAAGTTATATCCATGGGTTATAACAACGATTGGTTGGCAAAGAGAACAGGATCGGACATGGGCATACTCACTATCGATACCGAAACCACTTTGACAACCGTGTACGCGGTGGACATTCCAGAATGAAGTAGGATGGTGTCGACGTTCTTGAGGTATGTTACGTGGACCCAACTCCCATGAGTTGGCATAAGGTAGCTAAAACAAGAGCGATCTCAGGCCAAAAGGGGTAGCTCCTCTAGTCGGACACATTTCTTCGATACCATTCTATTGCTTTTGTGATTGTTTGGACGCTCCTCCGATTTTGGGAATGTGTTCCGAGCTGGGCGTATGTGGCTGCTGCGTTACCACCAGACTGTATGCGTAATTGGTATATCTACCTTGGCATTTCCTTGTGTGCCGTGTCATCTACCCTATCGAGCCTTTACTACGAGTTTAGTTTTCTCCCGTAGCCATGCATATCTTCTCGTAGTCTCCCGATTAGGAGATATGCAGATATTGGATGGATTACTGGGACTATTACGTGTCTGGGCTATATGGGTAACCCCGTGATGCTATTTTGAAGTAAGTTTATTTTACTATAGACATTATTATAATAGTGCAATATTACTACATGGTAAATAGTTTGACGGATTCTTAGAGGTGGGCGGTCACAAGCATCCTTTAAGTTACTTGTACTTTTACTACAATTCACTTGAGTTGGTTTACATTGTATAAGTATGTATGTCCTGGCTCGAGTGTTTGTATTTTTATTTACCTTCGGGTCAGCTTGAGTATTCACAAATTTCGATTTCCACTTTCTGGAGATTGGAATCACTGGAGATTATCTACTTGTCTAGTTTTATCTTTTTCAGTCTGTTTTTTCTTTTCATCTCTTGTATTAGTAGACTTCTATGTATTGAGACTTCTGTTGTACTCTATTTTCTTCTATTGTATCTTATGTAACTCTGATATATTTATATAGTAGCTTCATGAACTACTATTCCTTTTACTTCTGCTGCATTATTAAATACTCTATGTTGTGATCTATAGTTATTTACTGTATATTCTGAGATTTGCCAAAAATTTATTTACAACACGATATTTTTAATAATTCAAGTCTGACATGTGCGGATGCGAATGGTTGAAAATACTGGTTGTTACAAATAACCTTCCACTTGTTCAAATTTTCCTCTTCTTATTTTCTACTGTGTCTTCCTCTTCTCTGAATCAAATGGAGAAATTCTTTCTTTTGAACCTTGTAAAATTCCAGTGGCTATTACTTTCATTTGTACTACTTCTTCAAATTTTGAACTTATCTATGTCAAAAATGCATTTCTTTCAGACCCATTTTTGGACTCAAATTTTCTAGCCTGGAAATAGAAAAATAATTTCCAACAACCATTTTTTAACCACTTTTCAAATTTTCAAGAGTAATAAGGACAAAAATCAAGGAGAATGTGACCCATTTTCGAGTTGATTTTTGTGGTTTTCCAAACTTTACAAGTTCTTAAGTATTTCAAGTTTTCAAAAGAGTCTGCTTCGAGTTGGTAAGTTCCGGTGAGTAAACTTTTATTTTGGGAAAGCTTTTGACTTTTTATGTTAGTTAGTATGTTGCATGATATGTTGGTTCGAATTGGTTAAGCTATCATGTGATTGTTATATATACATGTTGCTTGTATGTGAAATGATATTAGGCTTGAATTTGAAGTGAAAAATTTGATGTAAATGGTTGACGCTTACAACTTGCTCATGTTTATGTGTGATGTGATTATGGTTGTTGTTGTTATGTATAGACTTGGATATATGATATATATGATAAGGAAGTTGACATATTGGTATGAAATTAGGAATTGAATTCTTGTGTGAAACTAGTGTTAATATTAAAGAAAGTTGAAATCATTTCAAAGGTTTCAACTTTGTTTCCATATACAAACTCCGACGGAATGTTCTAATATAATTTAACAAGTATTTAAGGGTTATGTTTCAAATAGGAAAGCTAAAAACATTTTGAGCTATGGCATCCATAGCAATAGTCGTTGCGGCTACAGTTTCGCTTAAAAATCCCATTTTTGCATAATTTGGTTTTTATAATTAAAAGTGTTTTTAAAATGTTTTATAAACTTAGAAATGATGTTTTAGAAGTTAACTAAGAATTATAGAATTTATTTTTTTTAATTAATTAAGTTTGGTAATTAATAATTAATTTAGACTAAACAAGGTTTATTAACTTTAATTAAGTTGAGATTAATTTTAATTAATTAACTTTTAAAAAGAGGGTTAAAATTTAATTTATTACGAATTAAGCAATATTAATTTTTATTTAATAACGAGGTAAGTATATAATTTATTTTTAATAAATTATTATTTCAATATAGTGTAACGATCCAATTTTTCGACGCTTGAAAGTCGACATCGATACGTCCACTATATCCAATGCCGCACGGTCGAATGCCGAAAAACCGAACCGTTAGGGTTTAAGAAGAAGAAGATAGAATAAGAAACAGAAATAATAACAGAATCTCACATTTCGCAGCGGAACAAATATAATAGATAAATGAATAATCTTTAAAACAAAAAAAAACTATATCAGTTTTACATCATCAGAGTTTACAACAACACGGTACAACACTGGCATTTAAAACTTGACCACATGAAAACTGACTTGCACTAACTCCTACGCAGCAAACACTATATAATATAAGTGATATGTCTCGCCGTCCATCTTGCTTCCAGATATCCACAGCATTTCTTTTCTGACTTCACTCCAAAATAATGATACCTGACTCTAGGCAGCCCGTGTGGAAAATTATGGGCACCTAGAGTTTAGAAAGGGAACAATAAACTCCAGATCAGTCATGGAACTGGTGTGAAATCTTAAAAAATAGTTATTTTCACAAAGAAAATAAAAAGAAACGCGCTATGCTTTTGGAAAATGGAACTACCATAAGGCCTCCCCGCACACACACAATGCAAGCGCACAATTGGAGGAGGTTTCTCCTTATGATAGTCAGACATGCTTGATATGCAAAATTTCTTTGATATTATTATTAGTGCATAGTGTGGAAAAATATTTCAAAAGTATAATATAAAACTTAGCCAGCATATATACCATTATATTTTGCCTGTTATAGCTACCTCCTGAGGAGGCAGGTTATACAATTGCAATCGTAAAGGGCTCGTATTGATTCTTTGGATTTTCAACAAATGGTCAGGTTAAGGAACTTCCTGGGCCACATAGGTACGCCTTTGGAGGGATGCCCCGAGAACTTAACCAGCTCTCTGCCAGCACAAGGTTGGGTTACCTCTATAACTAGGCAACTAACTGTCTCGAGTATGCCATCCCCCGGTCATAGCCGACCTTTATCTGAGGATCCTCAACACCAACAACCAGAAAGTAATAAATATGCAGCATTCACATAAGTTAAATATCTGGGCTCCATACCATGATACCACCTCTTTCCAAAAGGAAATAAACATACCCACAGGGGGTGCTACCCCCAAATAACATTGCTGCATCCTTCCTGTTTTGACCATTCCGGTTTGTGAGGTCCGACGAAGTCTCGTCCACAAAGCTATGCTTTCAACAAAGCCATGCTTCGATCAAAAAATGATCAGTAGCACTTCATATGCCACATTACTAAATTGAGAATGTATCACTAGTAACCTTCAACTACATAACCTCTGAGCCTCGTACGTCTCAAAGAAGGGTGCTAAGCTAAGAGAATAAATTCTCCGCCACCAACAGAAATATATTTGATAGAAACCAGCTTTATATCTCATAGTGTAACGTCGGACGCACATCCATACAAGTCCGTTCCGAGATCAAACGGAACTAAAGGCACTTTAAAGAAGCCCTTGCAAATCTGGATGTTCACTAATCACGTCCGAAATCCCCATCACAAAAGGTGATAAAATCTCTATACCGGAGCAACCCGGTGTAGAGACAATCGATAGGTAATCCTTTCGCTTTCAAAAATACCCGGTTTTCAACACCATCTTCAAATGCAATCCCATTTTTTCGTATCATTATTCGGAATGGGTTTTATGACACAAAGTCCTCTCCCGGCTAATCCGAATAATGAGCGCTTATTTCGAAAAATAAGCGTTACATTCAGATTTCAAATAAATCACAACATTGTTTCCACTTTGATCTTTTAAATAAAAGATCCAACACAAAGATTCGATGTGGTTTTCGCATATCCATTTGGAATCCAACCCCCGGTCGCATCGAAATCCAAACACCGTTTAAAGGCCAATATTGATAGTCGGTTATTAACTATCAATCAACATTCACAACAATCACCAGATTTCAAATAATTTTCCCCCAATTATTTATTTTCAAAATATCTTTGCAAGATATAATTTTAACATTTCAACCATTTGAAAACAAATTTCAAATCACTTTTCACCTTTCAATCTTTTGAAAACAAATTTCAAATCATTTTTCCTTACGCGGAATGTATTCCCAAATATTAATTCAATTCCATTGAAAATTTGTCAAGTTCAAATACTTTAAAAATAATTTAAAATACTTATCCAAAATATACTTGGAAACATTTAAAATAAAACTATTTTAAAACACTTGCTTAAATATTAGTTATGAAAATTTTATACTAATATCCCATATAAACTTAAGTCCAAAATTATTTTAAAATAAAATTATTAGATGTAGTGTAATTATTTAAATAACCATTTTCTAATCAAATATCAATTAAATCTTTAAATAATCACTTCTATAGCTAATTAAAAAATCTTTTACTTTAAAGATTTAAAAACAACTTAAGAAATAATTTCTCCACAAACATCCTTTTTAAAACCAACTTCAAAACTTTTAATTTTGAAAGCTACTTCAGAAACATACTCGGTTTTCCAGGGAAAATACACCTTCCATTTCCAAATGGACCATTTAAATCATTAAATAAATTATTCCTGATTTATCTCAATTTATATTCCAAATCCGCAAATTTCTTTTCACACTTTAAAAATAAATCAATATTTATTTTTAAAACAAATTTCCCTTTCCTTTTTAAATTTCCATTGTGAATTTAAATTTTCTAAATATCTACTAATATATGATTTTCAAATTGATTCCCAAAATTATTTCCAAACACCAATCAATTTTCATATTGATTTCCCAAAGATTTATTTCTTTTTTAACACCAAATCAATTTCCGAATTTATTTTTAAAAAAAATTATTTTATCTCTTCCAAACTATTTAAAATCTGTATTTTAAAATAAATTCTTCAACTTTTGAATAATATTACTTCAAATCCATTTATTAAAATCCTTTCCCATATTTTTGGAATTTATTCAATAGGATTCAAAAATAAAACTTTATCCTTTTAAAATTCGTTCTTTTACATTTATTCAATTCCCTAAAATAAATTTAATATTTCTGGTATCTTACGATACCAAAAATAAAATCGGCCAAACTATAGCCTACAACAATTTTCAATCACAAATAAAATCATACAAAGATTATAAGTAAATCAATACACAATATATGAAACAAATTCAAATATTTGAGGAATCCAGTTGGATCCCTCCAACCCGTTTCTCTTCATCCACAGATGTTAGCACAATAATTAAATACCAATTCCACTTCGAGGTGGAATATCGCGGTATATGATATTTATAAAATATCATCCGCTATCATACGGCGCATAGGGTCTCACCCACTATATAATGCAGGAAATCAACCACTCCAAATACATGTATAATACCAATTCCACTTCGAGGTGGAATATCGCGGTATATGGGATTAATATAATATGATTCGCTATTATGTAGCGCATATGGTCTAATCCAATATAACTGAGAATAATTTATCATCCAAGCACAAAATCAACAATTTTAAATTTATATATTAAATTAAACTGGAAATTCCAACTGACTGAGAAGATCTCACCTTTTTATTCGCAATCCGTTTCCAATCCTGACTTGTCTTCTTCATAGTATCAGACCTTGTATAGGCAATTTTATACATTTGATTAATATTCAAAATAAATAAAATAATAAATTTCCATTTAGTCTATTTATTTAATTTAAAATAATAATTAAATTTATTAAACCCATTTCCCTTGAATAAATTTAATTAACTAACAATTTCGACTTTAAACTAATACTTTTAATTTTAAACAAATTCCTTTTTTATAAATTTATTTAGCTAAAAATTAAATTTTAAACTAAATTTACTTTAATAAATTATTTTTAGCAACTAAAAAAATTAAATTGAAACAATTTAATCACCATACATATCATTTTAAAACTAACTTGTGAGTTTTAAAATTATGTATAAAAATTTTCAATTAATACCCTATTGTAATTATTTATGTCTCTACCAATTTGAATTAAATAAATAAACAAAAAAAAACTATACCCAATCGAAAACAGAGTTCGTCGATACATCGAACTCGTGTTCGAAACCCTAGCCTCCGCTGCCATTGCCAGAGCTACAGACGCGCGTGCTCCCTCAACTGTCGTCGTTGACACGCCGCTCACCCAGACACTCGAGCCTCCCTGCGAGATTGCGACCTCCATAGATATTGATTCCAGGTCGTCGCCACTACTTCGACGCTGATTTCCCTTCTCCTCACGCGATTTGTGAACCATTCTCGATTCCCAGATTCAAAATCCTCCTACCATCGATTTCACATGGCCGCGGTACACCTCCCCCTTTGAATCGAAATCGCTTTTCGATTTACTTACCGAAACCGCTTTCACGAGGCCGTGATAGCACATAGTCCCCTTTGCAAAAAAAAAATTTATAAACGAAATCGACTGCTGAATTTTCTCAAACGAATTTGATTTTTCGTTCAAAAGAATATTAACTGCTCGACTTTTTTGGTGAATAAAGAGCGGCCATGAATTTAAATTTGCAAAGAAGAATCGATTTCGATTTTAAAGATGCTCGGTTATTAAATTTTAAATGAAGAAAGGGTTCCCTTTTTTTCTTCTTTTATAAACATACGTCTTGATTTTAAATTGAAAAAGAACGCTTGTTATAGAAATGTGCCAGGTGTTTGAAGAGCGTTGACAAGTGGTGTAAGAGAAGAAACGCTGAATAAAATTTTATCTTGTAAAAACACTATTATATTTAAATTTAAACAGTTTAGGAAACGAAACCTAAAATTCCAATCTTCTATCAAGGCATGCCGCTAGGCTTTTATAATGTCATACGTCTATTCCAAACGCAAAGGAAAAGGTTTCCGGTCCAAATTCGATCGCACGAAAAAGATAGCTTATTGGACCCAGCTTATTAAATTAAATTTCGATGTCCAAATTCGATCGCACGAAAAAGATAGCTTATTGGACCCAGCTTATTAAATTAAATTTCGATATAAATTTCAGCGCGTTTGCTTATCGTACGATCACACGACAACTACGAATGCTACAGAAACTGAAATCCGATAATAGTACAATATTACGGATCCAACGGAACTAGTTTCGTTGAAATCCGAGACTGTGCTTCGAAAGGCTATTTTTAAATATCGATTCAAACGATAAAATATTCAAAACCGAACAAAACGCTTTCAAATCCAATGCTGAAGCTTCTATTATCTTCAGCATCATCAAAATAAATTTTCTAAGCCTTCAAATTATTTTTAATAAGCTTAAAATTAAAGAACCAAATTTTTACCCAACTTCAATAAATTAAATTCAATAATTTAATTGCCCAATTCATAGTTATATTTGAAATTCAAGTTAAATTGATTTCCAAACATTAAAAATCAATTAAATATTTTTAATTTCAAATGTTCAAAATTCTGGTTCGTCACATTCTTCCCCCTTAAAAGAATTTCGTCCTGAAATTACTAGTTAAGAAGAATGATCATTAACCCATTTATTATTTTCGCATAACCAAACAGTTTTATCAAACTTGCTAAAACAAATCTTTTATTAAAGACCTATTATCGCTTCAAATAACTTTCAAAAATCTTCCCCAGATTCCAAACAACATTATTTTCTTAATCAATTCAAATTTAAATTTAAATTTTACATTTTCCAAATATCTCAAAAAATTTCTAACTCCTTAAATTTTCGAAATTTTTTGCCAGCGTCTCCTTTACGCAGCTAGCTCGGTATGACTATAAAATGTCACAACGGGCCCTTAGATTTCAAAAAGAAAACAAAATGCCAAACGGCAAGACAAGAAAGTCATCAAATTTCATACTGAAATTTAAATACATACTTTTCTGTCGACCAACTTAAATTATCTTGTAAAATCAAATCCCAATTTATCTTTTGCCTTTATGACACCTGTATATCTTGCTTATCATTTTGCACATTTCTTTACAAAGGTTTGAATATCTATTTTATTCAAATCCGTATGATGCACACATATCATTCATACGCAATATCAAATTCGATCGCTTACTCGATCACACAATTTCACTTCCGAACTAGTATCGTCCACCCGATTTCCTAGTGTGGACACAGATCTGGTTTCCTGATTAGAAACCGTCATTCTCCTTGCATAGTTCTAAACTACGATAGAGAATTTCCAAAATCAACAAAAAATCCATATCCAGGTTCGTCGTCGAAAATCGAATGAAAAATCCTAACTCGGATCGATTTAACTATCTCGAAATTCTATGCTCGAATTCTGGATCAAATTGCTATGCGAAAATAATATACGACATTCTACGTATTTATCAATTGATTATTAGCTTTATCTATTTTCTTTTCCTTTATTCACATTGATTTTCATTCACTTATACACAATTACCATTTCATAATTTTCCAGTTTAATCTTCATTCACTTATCAATTTAGAATATTTACTCAAAAATTTACATAAGAATTCCATTATCCATTTCTTAAGTTCAATAAGGTATTCTATATACTTCTTATATTCATTTTTAATTTGCCACTTCAGTTAATAACTTATATTTAAACTGGATTTCCAATTTCATATGAATTCAATTTACCTTTCATTTATAATTATTGAATTCAATTCATTTCAAACCATATTTAATTTGTCATTTCTTCAATTAGTTTCACTTACTAATTTTGTTTTAGTACTTCGCTTTGTTTATCAACTTGACAAATTTTTCACTTTACTTTGTTTATCACAAATCAAATTAAGTTTCCAAACTCAATTATATTCAATAAATATTTTATATAGGATTCTAGAGTCCTTCCATCTTTTCAAAACCATTTTTGAAATCAATTCAACTTATCTTTTGAATTCCCAAAACTAAACCCAGTTTGCAAACAACTTCCATTTAAACAATTTGGCAGCAATTCCTCTTCTAGAAACTCGAAAAAGAACACCGATGATGTCACGATCATCATCAGAATTATTTTCCAGTGACCGAAAAGAGTTTAGTGCTTTTATCCCTTCAAAACATTTTTTCAAACCTTTGAAAATCATTTTCAAACTCAAAGGAATTTAAACCTTTCACCAAAATTTCAATTCTCAAAACCTTTCAAATTCTTCCAAATATTTCTCTAGAATTCTATTTCAAATTATAAATCATATTTACAAATTTACATTTACAAATCCCATTTGTATTTGAATTTTATTTCCCAACTTTAAGTTATGATTTCAATTTCTTATTCAATAATCAATGATAATAATTTGATATTATCACTTTCTAACAATCAAGCAACCATATACTACAACAATTTATGGAAAATTATTTCTTTCGTATACAATAATAATTTCGACAAAATTTTTTCATTTACCCTATTTTAAAACAATATCATGTCGAATTATTCTCTTCAAGTGTTTAGAGATCCCTATCAATAACGTTAATTACTCATATTGACCAGAATCCATATACCACTCAACATCAACAAAATATAAAACAATTTTATATTCACTAACAAATACACGCTCATATCTATTAATACACTCAAACTCATTCTAGAGTACTACTGACTCTATCTCTAATTACTAATCCCTAGTAGAGCGAAGGTTGTTGCTTAACCAAATGCTCTGATACCAAAATGTAACGGTCTAGGCTTTTCAACCATCGACAGCGGCCACTCTCGACTGGTAGGCTTTTCAACCATCCCAGCCACACCGTGGCATACAATGGTACCCTACCCTTGCTTTTACGGCCAGCCTTTCGACTTCTTTACCTACCCGATTAACCAACCCCTCCCTGGGGACATGTAGGGATAAGAGTCTCCCGTTCACCACCAAACGCAAAGCAAGAACCCCCTATCACGTTGTATTAAGCAAGGTCAGTCATGGGACTGATGTGAGATCTTAAAAAACAGTTATTTTTACAAAGAAAATAAAAAAAACCCGCTATGCTTTTGGAAAATGAAACTACATAAGGCCTGCCCACATGCACACAATATGTGCGCACAATTGGAGGAGATTTCTCCTTATGATAGTCAAACATGCTTGATATGCAAAATCTCTTTGATTTTATTATTATTAGTGCACAGTGTGGAAAACATTTCGAAAGTATAATATAAATCTTAGCTAGCATAGGTACCATTATATTATGCCTTCTAGAGCTACCTCCCGAGGAGGCAGGTTATACAATTGCAATCGTAAAGGGCTCGTATTGTTTCTTCGGATTTCCAATAAATGATCAGGCTAAGGAACTTCCTGGGCTACACGGGTATGCATGTGGAAGGACGCCCCGAGAACTTAACCAGCTCTCTACCAGCACAAGGCCGAGTTACCTCTATAATTAGGTAACTAGCTGTCACGAGTATGCCATCCCCCGGTCGTAACCGACCTTTATCCGAGGATCCTCAACACCAACAACCACAAAGTAATAAATTTGCAGCATTCACATAGGTTAAATATCTGGGCTCCATATCATGATACCACCTCTTTCCAGAAAGAAATGAACATATCCTCAGGGGGCGCTACCCCCAAATATCCTTGCTGCATCCTTCCTGTTTTGACAATTCCGGGTTGTGAGGTCCGACGAAGTCTCGCCACAAAGCTACGCTTTTCACAAAGCTATGCTTCGACCAATAAATGATAAGCAGCACTTTGTATGTCGCATTACCAAATTGGGAATGTATCACTAGTAACCATCAACTACATAACCTCTTAGCCCATACGTCTCAGAGAAGGGTGCTAAGCTAAGAGAATAAATTCTCCGCCACCAACAGAAACGTATTTGATAGAAACCCGCTTTACATCTCAAAGTGTACCGTTAGACACACATCCATACAAGTCCATTCTAGGATCGAACGGAACCGAAGCACTTCAAAGAAACCCTTGCAAATCCAGATATTCACTAATCACGTCCGGAATCCCCATCACAAAGGGTGATAAAATCTCTATACCGGAGCAACCTAGTGTAGAGACATTCGAAAGGTAATCCTTTCGCTTTCGATTTTTCAACACATCTTCAAATGCAATCCCATTTTTTCGTATCATTATTCGGAATGGGTTTTATGACACAAAGTCCTCTCCCGACTAATCCGAATAATGAGCGCTTATTTTGAAAAATAAGTGTTACATTCAAATTTCAAATAAATCACAACAATGTTTCCACTTTGATCTTTTAAATAAAAGATCCAACACAAAGATTCGATGTGGTTTTCGCATATCCATTTGGAATCCGACCCCCGATCGCATCGAAATTCAAACGCTGTTTAAAGGCCAATATTGATAGTCGGTTATTAACTATCAATCAACATTCACAACAATCACCAGATTTCAAATAATTTCCCCCAATTATTTATTTTCAAAATATCTTTGCAAGATATAATTTTAACAATTCAATCATTTGAAAAAAAAATTCAAATCACTTTTCACCTTTCAATCTTTTGAAAACAAATTTCAAATCATTTTTCCTTACACGGAATGTATTCCCAAATATTTATTCATTTCCACTGAAAATTTTTCGAGTTCAAATACCTTAAAAATAATTTAAAATACTTATCCAAAATATACTTGGAAACATTTAAAATAAAATTATTTTAAAACACTTTCTTAAATATTAGTTATGAAAATATTATACTAATATCCCATATAAACTTAAGTCCAAAATAATTTAAAAATAAAATTATTAGATAGAGTGTAATTATTTAAATAACCATTTTCTAATCAAATATCAATTAAATCTTTAAATAATCACATCTATAACTAATTAAATAAATCTTTTACTTTAACGATTTAAAAAAACTTAAGAAATAATTTCTCCACGAACATCCTTTTTAAAACCAACTTCAAAACTTTTAATTTTGAAAACTACTTTAGAAACATACTCGGCTTTCCAGGGAAAATACACCTTCCATTTCAAAATGGACCATGTAAATCAATAAATAAATTCTTCTTGATTTATCTCAATTTATATTCCAAATCCGCAAATTTCTTTCCCACTTTAAAAATAAATCAATATTTATTTTTAAAACAAATTTCCCTTTCCTTTTTAAATTCTCATTGTGAATTTATATTTTCTAAATATCTACTGATATACGATTTTCAAAATGATTTCCCAAAGATTTATTTCTTTTTTAACACCAAATCAATTTCCAGATTTATTTTTAAAATAAATTCTTTTATCTCTTCTAAACTATTTAAGATCTGTATTTTAAAATAAATTCTTCAACTTTGGAATAATTTTACATGAAATCCATTTATTAAAATCCTTTCCCATATTTTTGGAATTTATTCAATAGGATTCAAAAATAAAACATTAGCCTTTTAAAATTCCTTCTTTTAAATTTATTCAATTCCATAAAATAAATTTAATATTTCTGGTATCTTACGATACCAAAAATAAAAACTGCCAAACCATAGCCTACAACAATTTTCAACACAAATAGAATCATACACAGATTATAAGTAAATCAATACACAAGATATGAAACAAATTCAAATGTTTGAGGAATCCAGTTGGATCCCTCCAACCCGTTTCTCTTCATCCACAGATGTTAGCAGAACAATTAAATACCAATTCCACTTCGAGGTGGAATATCGCGGTATATGGGATTTATAAAATATCATCCGCTATCATACGGCGCATATGGTCTCACCCACTATATAATGCGGGAAATCAACCACTCCAAATACATGTATAATACCAATTCCACTTCGAGGTGGAATATCGCGGTATATGGGATTAATATAATATCATTTGCTATTATGCGGCACATAGGATCTAATCTAATATAGCCGATAATAATTTATCATCCAAGCACACAATCAAAAATTTAAAATTTAACTATTTAAAATTAAACTGGAAATTCCAATTGAGTGAGAAGATCTCACCTTTTTATTTGCAATTCCAATCTCGACTTGTCTTCTTCAAAGTATCGGACCTTATACAGACAATTTTATACAGTTGATTAATATTCGAAATAATTCGAATAATAAATTTCATTCAATCGATTTATTTAATTTAAACTAATAATTAAATTTCTTAAACCCATTTCCCTTTAATAAATTTAATTAACTAACAATTTTAATTTTAAACTAATACTTTTAATTTTAAACAAATTCCTTTTTTATAAATTTATTTAGCTAAAAATTAAATTTTAAACTAAATTTACTTTAATAAATTATTTTTAGCAACTAAAAAATTTAAACTGAAACAATTTAATCACCATGCATATCATTTTAAAATTAACTTGTGAGTTTTAAAATCATGTATAAAAATTTCATGTTAATACCCTACTGTAATTATTTATGTCCCTGCCACTTTGAATTAAATAAATAAAGAAAAAAAACTATACCCAATCGAAAACAGAGATCGCCGACACATCGAACTCGAACTCGTGTTCGAAACCCTAGCCTCCGCTGCCATTGCCAGAGCCACAGACGCGCATGCTCCCTCAACTGTCACCATTGACACGCCGCTCACCCGGATATTCACGTCTCCCTGCGAGATTGGGACCTCCATGGATATTGATTCCAGGTCGTCGCCACTACTTCGACACTGATTTCCCCTTCTCCCCACGCGATTTGTGAACCATTCGCGATTCCCAGATTCGAAATCCTCCTGCCATCGATTTCGCGCGTCCACGATGCACCTCCCCCTTTGAATTGAAACTGCTTTTCAATTTGCTAATCGAAACCGCTTTCACGAGGCCGCGATAGTCCACAGTCCCCTTTGTAAAAAAAATATTCAAATGAAATCGACCGTTGAATTTTTTCGAACGAATTTGATTTTTCGTTCGAAAGAATATTAAACGCTCGATTTTTGGTAAATAAAGAGCGGCTATGTATTTAAATTTGCAAAGAAGAGTCGATTTTTGATTTTAAAGATGCTCGGCTATTAAATTTTAAGTGAAGAAAGGGTTCCCTTTTTTTTCTTCTTTTATAAACATACGGCTTCGATTTTTAACTGAAAATGAACGCATGTTATAGAAAAGTGCCAAGCGTTTGAAGAGCGTTGACAAGTGATGTAAGAGAAGAAACATTGAATAAAATTTTATCTTGTAAAAACACTATTATATTTAAATTTAAATTTAAATTTAAACCGTTTAGAAAACGAAGCCAAAAATTCTGATCTCTTATAAAGGCATACCGCTAGGCGTTTATAATGTTATATGCCTATTCCGAATGTAAAGGAAAAGGTTTCAGGTCCAAATTCGATCGTATGAAGAAGATAGATTTTTGCACCTAGCTTATTAAATTAAATTTTGATATAAATTTCAGCTCGTTTGCTTATCGTACGATCACACGACAGCTCCGAATCTACGGAAATTGAAATCCAATAATAATGCAATATTACGAATCCAAAGGAACTGGTTTCGTTGAAATCCAAGACTGTGCCTCGAAAGGCTATTTATAAATATCGATTCAAACGATATAATATTCAAAACCAAAAAAAAGATTTCAAATCCAATTCTGAAGCTTCCATTATCTTCAGTATCATCAATATAAATTTTCTAAGCCTTCAAATTCTTTTTAGTAAGCTTAAAATTAAAGATTCAAATTTTTACCCAACTTCAATAAATTAAATTCAATAATTTAATTGCTAAATTCATAGTTATACTTGAAATTCAAGTTAAATTAACTTCCAAATATTAAAAATCAATTAAATATTTTTAATTTCAAATGTTCAAAATTCTGGGTCGTCACATATAGGGTTTATAATTATTTATTTAATTAATTAAGGGTTTAATTTGTTTTAATTATAAATTAATTTAGGTTTTAACTTATAATAAATTATTTATTAAAGGTTTAATTTATTATTTAAGGTTTAGTTAAAGATTATCACATTAAATATTTGATATTAATTAATATTTAAATATTAATGAGGGTTTGAATTATTATTTAATAATTAATTAGGGCTTAATTATTTATGTAGTGGTTAATTATTATTTAATTATTTATTATGGTTAATTATTTCTTAAATTATAATTAATTAAGTTAAGAATTAATAAAGATTAATTATGGTTTAATAAAGGGTTTAACTAGTAATTAATTATTCTAAAAAGGGAGTTTTAAGTTTTAATCCTTGTTTTCTAAGAATCAAAATGTTTTAAAGGTACTTCTTCTTTCGAAGATGGTTTTGAACATAAGGGATTCAAATATCGATACCGTTAAGTAGAAAATCAACTGTGAATGAACTACAATGTGAGTGCTTGTGTTTATGTGGACATCTAACAAAATAAATCCACATTCTGCCATGATATAATTGATTGTTGTGGAAATATATGTTAGTCGAATAAATCCCCATTCTGCTATAAGTAAATTGTTTGATTCTATGGACATATATGTTAGCAAAATAAATCCTCATTCTTATAAGTTAATTGTTCAACTATTTGAACATCTATTTAGCAGGACAAATCACCATCCTGCTATTATGTTATTTGGACATGTATATGCCAGTTAGTTTGCATCAACATATTATTTCATGATTTGGATATGAAGTGTATTTACATTTATGTTGACTTATGTAAATAAATTGTTGAGACTTGAAAGTGAATCTGAAACAAACGATAACTTAAATTAGTACCATTAGGTTTACTAAGCCTCCTTTTGAATTTATAAAGTATAATTTTTAATTAACTTCAATTCTTTAATCAATTTTAGGGTTTAAAGTTTATAAATGATTTTCAAGTTATATGATCATTTTATAAAGGTAATTATAGATAATAATTTTTTTAAAAAAAAGGGGCGTTACAAAATTACAGGGTTTATTTAAAGCGACTTTCAAAGGATGAGTTGTAAAAGATATTTTGTAAAGGATTTTTCTTAAGTAAGATTTATAAAAAGAGTTCTTGGAATAGGGAAATGATTTATAAATGATTTTAGAGATCTGTAAAGAGGTTTGATAATTTAACCTAGATAAATTTAAAATTGATTTGTAACTTTGTTTGAAAAATTTATAAGTTATTTGAAATATGAAGTGAGCTTTTGAAAAGGAAACTTTTTACAAAGGATAAGTGGATTGATTTTTATAGGAAGTAATGTTTTAAATAGAACCTGTTTGGTCCTTTAATATGGAATTCAGAAAAAGGAAATCTTTATAAAGTTTTGTAAATGCTTATACTGATAAGATAAGTATTTGATTTTTTCTCTAAATATTGGAAATAAAATGTTTTGGGTAGTATACTTCCATTGTGAGATAAGTATACAAATGTTTTACGAGTATAAAAGGGATGTAAGGAGTTTAAATAGTGTTTTGAAAAGACCCATTGATCAAGTATTATGTAGTGATTTTAATTAATCAGAGATTAATTAATAAAATCTTAGTGGATCTTGTGAAGACCCGTTTCTTCGACACTCGAAAATCGACACTAATACACCCTCGGTATTCTTGTGTCGCAAATCCAAGTGCTAGAGAGATGGATTCCCAAAGTTAAGAAAGAAAATAAAGACAGAACATAATCTCACACGAGTGGAATAACATATATTATTTCAACATAAATTTTATAGTGGAAATTTGAATACATTTATTAGAGTTAAATATGGACAGTTATAAACTTTTGTCCTTACAAATGCGGAGTACTATAGCACAAGAGTGTGATGGAAACAGGTAACGATCTTCAGAAAAATCTTCTAACCCATGCTTCGAGCTCCATCCATATTTCTTCTAAACTAAACCTAACTACTAAGCTGCCCGGGAAAAATTAGGGCACCCAGAGTTAAGGGAAAGGAAAATGAACCCCGGGTCAGTCATAGTATTGGTATTAGAACTCAAACTACACAGTTTGAAAAGAAAAGGTATCTCATAAGACCACGCCACACATAAACACGGAACGAGTTTTTACCTTATGATAACCAAACATTTGCTTGCAAAAATAAACATTTGATATTCTTTTTAATACTTTCCTCTGAGACATTGTAAGTAAACTTATTAATCTTAGTCGAAATTGTTACATTGATTAAATTCCAGCATATTAGCCGCAAAGTGGGTTCTACAAACAAAATGGCAAGCACTTATTGGAGAATGGATTTCCATATAATTGATCGGGTGAAGGGACTACCTTCCGGCAGTACATCTCTAGAGCAATATACCGAGACCCAACCGATGGTCCTCTACCAACATAAGACCAACCTACCTCTACCTAGGTAGTACCAAATATGTCATCATCCCAGTCGTTACGAACCTATCCGAGAGCTCTCTTCGCATACACCACATTAATTTAATACCCAACGTCATAGCATGAATAAATATATCTAGAAGGAGACGATCATACCCTAATGGTTACAAACCATATAGCCTTCTGCGTCTACCCAGTTTTGGTCATTTTCGAGCGTGAGGCCTAAGGTAACGATTACCTTTCACGTAGCACATCATCTTTCCTCTTTGAATGCCACATTGCCATTCAATAATCACACATCTGATTTCTACAAACGATAACTCCTGAGCTCGTAATTTTAGAAAAGGGTGCAAAGCTAAGAGAAGTTTCCTTCTCTACCACCAAGCAGATGATATGTTTATAAAGATCAATTAATGTGATTTTAAAATGCAATGTTAGAGATTCGTCCATACAAGTTCGTTCAGGGGCTGAACAAAACATAAGGCATTCCTTATACCGCATCATGTTTTGGGACTCACCCCTAGGATCAGTATCAATTAGTCCTTGCAATTCGAATATTTTCATAACAGATCACCTTTGCCATTATTTATGATATGCTAAATTTCCCAAAGGGTCTAGTGGCAAGTAGCCATACATCATGAGTATCTTCGCCTTCAATAATCTTTTCTATACTAAATTGGTTCGAAGTGGTTTTCGTATAGGAATTACTCAGATCCGACCCTGGTCTCTTCAAACCAACCATTGATAAAAAGGTCAATTAAATAGTGAACAATATTTGATTATTTTAGTCATTTTATCAAAAATATCTTTTATAGATGTATAACTTTAAAACATTTCTTTCCAATATATACAAAAATCATTTTAAACCTCTCTTATCAAATCCTTTGATACTTAACTCCTTTTTTTAAATCTTGTTATAATCCTAAATCATTTCATTTTCTAATTTGGGAAAATATTTCCAAACCGTTTCATTTAAATCTTAATAAATATTTCATAATTCAGAAATCAACATTTTGATTAAGTTAAAACCATGTTATTTAAGATGTTAATCCAAAATCTATAAATATTAAGTAAGCGAAATCTATAGAAATCATCCAATTCTACTCAATATCAATTCCCGTATTCAACAAGTATTATGGGAGGAATAATGGAGAAATCGAATTTTAAATTCCACGAATAGTACAACTTCCCTCTTTAGGCTTTAACACCAATTATAAGAAGATTATCTCCAATAAATTCCAAGTTGCTTAAATTTGGAAATTTTAATATTTTTTACTTAACTCGTTTCCGACATTTCGACCTTCTCTATCCACATTAAGATAAGATCTAAATAAATTTAGGCTTTAATGGCCTATTAAAGATCTAAATAGTAAAACAAATTAATTATACCCATTTATTCCAATTATATGCTGGCCAAGTTCCAACAATGGTATGAGATCCAAGTACCATATGCTGTCTAAATTAGTAGTATTTTAGGGCTAACTAATTAAAGACTACTCATATTGTAGGGTGCCTAAAAGAGTAGTGTTTATGGTTGAGTTTGGGTAATCATGTACTTACCCTACCTAGCTACTAGCCAAGCTGAAATGGTGATGTAAGCCTAAAAGGTTATCCAAAATAGGAAAGGCCCAATTTGAATTGGGCCTTGGCTACTTCCAAAATTATTTTGTCAAAAAAAAGTTTTCTAGTTTAAAAGTTAAATTTAAAATAAGAAAAATATTGCAAATGTTGTAATATAGAATTTCAAATTGTTTTGAAAATTAAAATTAAAATTTTAAATTTAAAGATTAAATTCAAAAAAAGCACATATTATAAAGGGAGCATTTGCATACTTCCTTAATAACTTTCATAATTCACCAAAAATCCGTTAGATACAAAACATATAAATTTCATCCTTATTTTTAAATGCAGCCATTTCTTTTCCCAAACTACCCTTAAAAATCATCCTATAATCCTGAACCCACGCTTTTTTTATCGTCCCACCTTTATTGCAATTGAAATCACATTTTCTTCAAGAAAATATAAAAAGTCTACAAAATCGAACAGCAAAACAACCAAAATCAAGTCGAAATCTGACGGTATCAAAATCAAACAAGGCAAAATAGGAAGATCGAATGTGATATATCTCAATTCCAAGAGTAGTCGATTTATACTACATTGTTTTCAATCAATAGATCTTAGGGTTTTTGCAAGTGATTTAGAGATTTTCGAGTTAGCCGTGCATGTAATCGATTTTTTTATGGTAATACAAAGAAGATTAAGAATGCGGACGATAAATTACAAAACATTCTCTGATTACTGAAATTTTTGTTAAAAATTGTTCAAAAAACTATTTTCTCTCTTCAAATTTCTAAGCAGATGTTATTAATGTGTTTTTTGCATATTTTTAAGCGATATATTCGATCAATGTTAGTATTTGCCTGCAATTTTTTATAATAATTACAAATCTAACAGTAAATATCATAATAATGTCAATTAGTCATAATTATTGTAGACAAATATGCAACTGTGTTGAAATTTTTTAAATTTCTCTACAACATTTATATATAAACGAAATTAAGTAAACATTACAGACAATATCACAGATGGTTGCAATAGTTCACCTTAATTGCTTACTTTGAAGTAGTAAAGCAGTTAAACAGAATAAACTTACTTTTATTTGTAATTTTTAGAATAGTTTAATGTCAATTCTTCATATTATTACAAACAGATATGCAACTATACTGAGCACTGTTGAATATCTTTGCAACATTTATGTGTGAACAAAAACAATAATTACTGATAATATCACATATAGTTGCAACAATTCAGTTTAACTACTTACTTTTTAGCAATAATTCAATTAAACAGAGTAATATCACTTTTATGTGCTACTTTTTGAATAGTTTCATTGAAATACCAATCTTTTTCGAGAAAAATGAAGAAAAGTCTGATAATATTTATAATTACAAATGCCATATTTTAATGTTTACAATTATTCAAATTGTTGCTGAAAATTAAGCAACTAATTTTTAAAATTGCCGACATATATACAACTACGACACACACAAGAAAATTTTGTATAAGCAACAGTTTTTCAATACTTTCATTAGATTACCAACATATTTCCAAAAAGTGAAGAAAATTCTGGAAATATGTACGATTAGAAACAATAAAATTTCGATACCATAGTTATTCAAATAATTGTTGAAAAATAAGAAATTATTTTTTAAAACTGTTAAATTATATACAATAGTTCCAATACATAAAAATTTGAATAAACCTTAAAATTTTCTTCACAGACTATAATTATTTAAGACAATTGCGTACATTTCTATTTTTTTCTGCATATTCATTATAACTACAAGTATTTAACATCACCTACATATTGTTAGATTGTTCATATTTATTTCATAATTTTTAATGTACTTTTATAGAAAAACACAAAAGAAGAAATAAAAGAAGCAAAAAAAGTAATTCTGGAAACATCAGTTGTTCCTGTTGAACAACAATCAGGATCAAATATTCTAAAGAAAAAAGAAAAACAATCACTGAAGAAAAAATTACTTCAAGGAAAGACAACTATATAAATAATTTGAGGTCTTTCTTCAATGTCCTTGGTCGGATTAAGAAGGAAGAATTGCTGACAGTATCACATACAAAGTATCTTCAAAATTTACCTTCTACAAATTCATTCATATGATCTATGTTGGAATTATACCAGCAAAGGAAAACAAAAAAAACTCAACAACTATAGACATAATCATCAAAGCCTAAAGAAAGAACTTGATCTGCTTCCAATTTGGAGATATGTTACTAACATTCAAAGAGAATGGTATAAGCCAATTATTATCAATTCCTACAGATGGTCAGCAAATCAAAACTTCTGTCCATATGAACAAAGAGAGTAAAAGCATGCTCAGTTTACATCATTCATCAATAGACACTTTGAAGGAGAGACAAGTGTCAACAAAAAACATAGAAAGGGAGTTGTTTACAACAATAAAAGGAACATCAAAAGAAGAAAACGCAGATACGACAAAGCTTTTGCAACTGCATTTGGTTGCAACATTCTTAATATAAAATCCAAACTCAACTGTATCTTGGAATATGATTCCATATTGTGTTTGTGAAGATAAAATGTAGCAGATATCATGGGCAAAAACAATTCACAAACATTTAATTAATCAAATTGAAAAATATGTTGACATACCAAGGGAAAAAAATGCTTGTGTTACATTGTTACTGGTATTAAATTTTTGATTAATTAGATAAATATCCTATTAATTAATAATTTATTCTAATACTAATTGATTTTTTTGTAGTGGTGATCCGTGAGAAAACACATGTTTTGAAATCTATTAAATTGCAATACAACAACTCATATCCCTTGACTGGCAAATGGGATATATCAAGACTCAAGCCAATAATATTAATGACCATAGAATACAACTCAGTAAGTATAACTACAATTTAATTTGTAGAATTGTTAAGTTACAGTACAAAAGTAGCCAATACGCTATATTTTTGCAAACTTATCTGCAATAATTAACAATAGTTGTGTGTGTGTGTGTGTGTGTGTGTGTGTGTGTGTATGCAGTTATTAACAGTAGTTGAGCATTTTTGGTGCAATTATTCACTACAGATGCTGACTTATATGCAATTATTACAAACAATTGCATATTCATTTATAGTTAAAATAGTAAAATTGAGCATTGATCTACAATTATTTACAATACTACAAGGTTGCATAATGCTTGCAGATTTTTTTGCCATTATTAAAAATATTTATGGACATGCATACCAATCATAATTAAAGTTATATACATTTTTTCAATTATTCACAATTATTACATAATTATATTCAAATATTCTAAAGCTTCAATTTTGATTCAAATCTTTATTTTTGGATTTTCAAGGAGAGGAACTAAAATTGCTGAAAGATGCAATTAAAAAATATGAAGAATATGAAGCATTATACAAGAAAAAAGAAGAAAAATACAAAGAAATAATAAGAAAACCTGAATTAGACAACATAAAACTTCAAGCTGAAAATACTCTGCTAAGAAAGCAATTGAGACAAAATGTGGAAACATCATCATCCACACAATCTGAGAATGTAGAGCTACCAATACAAGAAATAAGTGTAGCAAACTAAACTCCTCAGATGAAAATGAAAGTGAAGAATATGAAGAAAGTGAAGATAATGAAACAAAAGAGAATACGTCATTTGTTAGTACTTTCAATAATATATTGTTTTCCACTAAGAATGCAAAATTTTAAAATATTTGATGATATATCTGCAAATATTCTTACTATATGACAAAAGCATTTTTAAAGAATAAATGTAGATATTACTGCAATAATTATTAAAAAGTGCAGCACATTCTTCATTTTTACTTAATACCTTGCTACATGACACATAAAATCCATAATTATTTCACAAATACTAAAAATTTGAATTGCAATCATATATTTTAGCTCAAAGGAAAGAAGAAAAGGAAAACCAAATTGATATTCAAATTGAAGATAAAACTGTTGAAGATGAATCTCAGCTTATGGAAAAAGGTAAAGATGAAGAAAAAAATAAAGAAAAGTTGTTAACAATGAGGAAAAAATAAATTTTGAAGAAAAGAAAAAAGATCCAGATGCTGATGAACAAAAAAACAGTTGAGGAAGATAAAGCAATTGAACAAAATCCTTCATTTGGTAATGCTTTGAATAATTATAGTTTTTCAACAAGACTGTAAATATCAAAAAAAATTGTTGATATAACCAAAAATATTCTTATTATATTTAAAAATACGTTATTGAATAACAAATGTAGATAATTATGCAACAACTGTCGTAAAATGCAGCATATTCTTCGCTTTTTCACAATTATTCACAAAATTACAAATAAAATTCATTATCATTTCAGAAACAATAAAATTTTCAATTGAAAATATATCTTTCCGCTCAACGCACTAAGGAGATAGAAAATCAAACTAATATTGCATATTAAAACAAAAATATAAAACAAGAATGCAGATATACAGAAGCTAAAAAACTTGAAAACAATCAAATCATAAAAATTGTATTCCGAAGACCAATCACGAAATAAACATTCAAATTAATTTCAAGTTAAAGCATTCAAAATTATCCACAGCTACAAGGCAAACAAGCAGAAGATGAAATATCTACTTCAGTAAAAAAAACTGAAGAAATTAAAGAGAAAACATTAGAAATTGAAAAGCAAAAAAAGGGTATAAATCAGCTGAAGAAGTGGATTTCCAAACTGAAAAGAAAGCAAAAAGGCAAAACAGCATGTACAAATCCTATCAATAATAGTTGAAGAATATGAATCTGAATCTAGATCAACTAAATTACCTACCACTACAAAGATAAATGTCAGAAAAAGGTCAAATGTACGAAGTCTATCTAAAGAAATAATCAAGCTGCTTGAGGGCTTCTTTAATAACTCCGACCTCAGGTAAAACTGTATATTCTTTAAATAGCCAAGTATACCAATAATTGCTCATATAAAAGTAATTATTTAAATTTTCTACTGACATATCGGCAAATATTTAAAAAATGCAAACATTTAGTAATATTGATCATTATATCACAGCAAAAGTGCATACCTGAATGGAGACGATGACATAATTATAACTGGAACAGCACTTGATGAACTAATTATAGGAAGATTTATTGAAGGACAGGTATGTATTGCTTTACTAAAAAATTCCATTTATTTGCAAATTTATCAGCAACATTTCATTGGACTTGCTTTTTTATCTGCAAAAACCCATTTATCCGCAACAACTCCATTTATCTGCATATTTATCAGCAACATTTCGTTAAACTTATTGTTTTGTTAGCAAAATTCCATTTTTCTAAAACAAATACATTTATCTATAGATTTTTCGGCAACACTTCATCAAACCTATTATTGTTTTTGCAAAATTCCGTGTAACGACCCGTAAATTTCCGATAATTAAAATAACTAATTTGATAAGATTTCGTGATTTAATGTTAGAAAAAAATTTGTAATTCGTTTGAAATAATAATAACCAGAATGAATTGCAACAATAACTATCCAAGTAATGAAAAATAAAAGCTACTTAGTGAATGCCTTTGCAATCAAAAGTTGAATAGGATAATAAATGTTGAATTCATTGGGTATAATAGAGTAATTGATTGATAAGTAAAATCTATTTAAAATCAAATATTGAATATTGAACAGGTAAATTGTTTAAATTAAATATTTAAAACTTACTAAATAATTTAATAACTGTAAAATGAAATAGTGTTCTAAATTGTGAATTGGTTTTAAAGGTTGAATCTTATAAGTTCGATTTCCATATTTTAAAAGATTATGAATTATTGGATAAGCGAAATTGTTTATATTTAATATTTGGAATTTATTGAATAATTTAATAATGGGAATTGAATAACGGTATAATGGAAATGGTTGTTCTATAAATGTTAATTCATTCAAAAGTTAAATTTTTAAATTCCTTTTGAATATTTCAAAAGATAGTGATTTAAGAATAATCCAATTGTTTAAAATTTAATATTACAAATGTTTAAATAATTAAATTTCAAATTTGATATGATTAATTTGATATTGAAATTAATATATGAAAATAGAGTGAATAATTTAAATTTGATTTAATATGATTCAAATTGGTTTCCAAAGTGAATGTAAGTTATATCGGGATTTTAATAGAGTTAATAAATTTTTTAAAAATTGGAATTTATTGGATAAATTGAATAATGGGTTTAGTATGATTAAAAATGATTTGTAAAATTTTATTTTATCATATGGAAGTTAGTATGATGTTGTAGAACTTTTAAAATCGAATTAAAAGTAAATTTGTGAAAATTGAATATTTTAATATTTAATTATCGACTGGAAAATAGCCAAATTTTGAACAGTCTCAGAATTGGACGAAACTAGTTCATTGGATCCGTAATAGTTAGTTATTATAGGATTTCAATTTTCGTAGCAATCGGAGTTGTCGTTTGACCGTGGCAGCTCGAAACGCGTTGAAATTGTTTTAATATTAACTTGATGAGTTAAAATAGTCATTTTTCAAACAGTCTCGGATTTCGACGAAACTAGTTTCATCGGATCCGTAATGTGATATTATTGTAAGATTTCAAATTTCGGGTCAATCGGATTTACCGTTTATCCGGGGCAAGAAAAAACGCACAGAAATTAGTTTAAATCGATTTAATTTAAATTGATCGTTTATCGCTGTAGCTCTCACATATGATCGAATTAGCTTCCGAAACCTGTTCCATTGTGTCCGGAACGCGGGATAAACCCTAAAAATGCCAGTCACCACGCGTAAATCGGAGTTCGAAAATTTGGAGTGAATATGATCATCGTTTTTCTATAAAGGCTCGTTCTTCAGCAAACCCTGGTTAGTTTATTGCAGCTGCCCGTGGTAAACAAATTAATGGCCGAAATTCTCTCTTTTTCTTCTTTATTTATTTCACAATCCATAAATCAATTCAAGAAAGTTTCAATTGCAATGTTGTAGATCGTCTCGAGATCTACGACTTCAACGGTGATGATCATTTTTAGAGGAGCCGTTTGACGGCAATTTGGCATGGAATGCCGTGCGTTCGTGCACGTGTAGCGAGGTCAGGGGGAGGCTGAGTTCTCCTATACTCATGGCGTAGGGGGAGCACGGCATGACGAAGTGAATGGCGCTGCTTGATCGGAGCGAAGTCGACCATAGGGGTTGCGGCTATTAGGGTTTTGGGCGGCCTTGGTGGGTTGTCGCGTATCATCTGGAACGAAGAGGAAGAAATGCGCGTGCGGCCCAGATCTGGGGCCAAGAATCAACGGCCTTGATTGCATAGTAGGGTTTGGTAATTAATTAAAAGTGAATTAATTATATTGTAAATCATGTAATGTTTAAACGTGTATAATTTGTTAATACGAGGTCGAAAACGCACGAAACTTTTTGCGTTGGAATCGTATCGACGAGCACTACGCAATGGAGCTGGATTGGAATCGTTTGGAGATAGAGAAAATTTCGGGTAAAATTAAACGCTCGTTTAATTTTATTCGAAATAAAGCGCTGGAACAACAGAAAATCAAGGTGAGTGTTTATAATGCTCACAATGTATTGAATATCTTTATGCTAGTTAAATTTGATATTATGAAGTGTTATGATTTTATTTGTCGTTGTTTGATAAAAATTTAATTGTCATATAGCTTGTCATTTGAATTAACCATTGAAAATTTAATTGACAGTTAAATTGAAATTGAAATTGAATTGCGATTAAATTACCTGACATTGATAACTATGAAATTGTCATGAATTGTATTGTCTATTGGATGATTTATTTCGATGGATGCTATGGGTTGATATTTAAATGTTTGGATGTTTATTTGCTTATATATAACCTGTTATGCATACATATGATACTGTGATTTAATTTAAGTAATATATACTCATCCCTGACATTTAATAGAAATAAATAATTACTTGGCCATAGGATAGAAAATTATATACGGACACCGAATTGGCTAAATTAATAATTTTTGAAATCGTCGATTTGAAATTTATTTAAATGTTTTGATTTAAAAGTTATAAATAGAAATCGATTTATAGAAATTGAATTCATCGGAAAAATTGAGTTTGGAATGTTGAAATAAATTTTGGTTAAAGGAATTTTGTTAAATAATTAAGTTGAGACTTTGAAATTTGAAATTGGATATGATTGAATGTCGAAAATTGATTTGTTTAAAGATTTAACCTTAATTCGAGCTTTGAATATTACTAAGTAAAAGTGATAAAAAAAAAGATATTTTGAAATCGAGTTTGGAATTGAATCATATTTGGAATTTGGATTTAAACTTGAATATTGTTGGAAATTTTTGTTAGGTGTTATAAATTGATATTTTGAGAAATCAAGCTCCAAATCGATATAAATTGAAATTGAATAAATTGGAGGTAAATGAAAAATTGAATTAATTTGAAGTAAAAATTGACGTTGATTGAATTGAAATCGAAATTGAATCGGTAGAATGGAAATTGGAATTGATTTGAATTGGAAAGTTATAATTGAAATGGATGGATTTTGAAGCTGTTTTATTTTGTTTTCCAAATTACTCGGTTATATAAACCATTTTGAATACTTAAACTATTTTAATCTATTTTAAATCTACTTAACCCAATTTAAATTATTTTAAACTAAATTTATCCATTTCAAATCCGTTTTAAGATTTTAAAGTATTTTAACTATTTTAATTATTTAAAACCACTTTTAAACTACTCAAAACTATTTTTCAAAATCCTAAGCTGGTCAATAAGGTGAAATGTTTATATTTAAATCTTGAATTTAAATACAAATTGAGTTAAATGAAGTTGCAACCTAAATTGAAATTCGAAATGATTTTGAAATCGAAATGAGATATTGATGCGAAAATTGATTTTTGAAACGAACCTTACATTTGAATAGATACGATGATATTTTGAAATGGATTTGATTTTGAAGCGAACATGATATTTTGATATCAATTATGATCGATTTGAAATGTAAAGAGCCAACGGTGTAATAATACGTAGTTATTAAAGAGACCGGGATCGGATATGGACATACTCTCTGTCGATACCGAACACCACTTTAATAACTATTATACGCGGAGTGTTGATCCAGAATGAAGTGGATGGTTTGGTGAACGCGTTGACTGAAGAAAGAGAACGATATTGGATGACCCCTGACATGACTAAAACAGGAGCCGCGCCGGGCCATTGAGGTTCGCCACCTCTAGCGGACACACTTCTTCGATACCATATCTATTAAATTTGTGATGCGATTTGGGTGCACCCCTTGATTTGGTAGTGTTGTTTCGCGGTGTTGGGGTAGCTGCTGGCTATGCTCAACATCAGTCCGGATCACGCAACTTCTAGTATCCTAGTTGGTATCGCCTCATGTACCTTGTCATACTGATTATCCTATTCGCGACCACTACGTTTTGATTTGTACCTTGAGTATATGGATTGCCCTCTGGTGACTTCCGGTTTTGGGGAAACTACGGTCTTGTATATGCTTTTGGGAATATAAAATGTGTTAAGGGGGATTATGGTAACGCCTTAACGCTATTTTGATACTTTATATTACTGATAGGAATTATCTACTTAGCGTATATTACTACGTAGTAGATAGTTTCACGGATCCTTGAGAGATGGAAAATCCCGTAACATCTTTTAAGTTATTGCACGCACGTTGACACTGGATATGAGATGTCAAACCCCGTAAACATCTTTGACGCCGTTACACTCATATTTATTTACGATTAATTTAATTTTCATAAGGATATTTTAGTCCTGACTCGAATGTTTTGTCTTTTCATTACGCTCGGGTCAGTCCTGAGGTTTTCAGATTTTTGAAGATCTATTCTGGAGGATGAAGATGAAGATTTGGTATACTACTACTATTATTACCCTTGCACCATGCTATCTGCTGCATTATTTTAATTGTTCTGTTGTATATGTATAACTCTGATAAATGTTGTATAAATAATTGTCAAAGTATAGTAAATAGCTTCATGAACTGTTTATTTGACTATTATATTTTATCGTTCCGCTGCGAGATTTTGTGTTGTTTCATTTTCTTTATTTCTCTTTCTTTTCTTTTCTTATTTACCCCAATAACTATCTGACCTTTTGAATGGTTTGGAATCGACATGTGTATTTGATCGTCTATTTAAACTGTAAAAGGCAGGTCGTTACATTCCATGAACTTATTGTTTTTTCTGCAAAACATATTATAGTCTTCTATCAACAAATATAATATCACCATTTCCTTATAATAATTTTTGTAGACCATTAACTGATATTCACGTGAATTGCATAAAGTTCATGCAAAAAACTTGTACTTCAAAGTTTATGCTGCCGTAAGTCTTATAATCTTCTAGTGACGAATTTGTTTAAATATTCATAAATTCAATTTGCTGATATGTTCTCCTACAGATATTTCTACCGAGCAATTCCAAGAAATTAACACAAGCCCTAATCGATAATGTAGTAGCTAAAATTTTTGCAAACTGCAATAAAATGTTCTTCCCTATCCACTAAAAAACACATTTTACACTCTTTGAGTTTATTAAACAAGATAGAATATGGATTCACTACGATTCCATAAAACCACAGCATGAAGGAGAACATCAGAAGGCAACTAGAAAGCTGGTATGTAAATAAAAAAATGAATAAATCAAAGGAAAATAATCTGTTTAACAAAATCTTTGTTTTTCTTTACAGAGAGTTTATATCACAGCCTTACTAAAGAAATTGGAAAAAGAGAGCATGAACCATCAAAGCAAATCACTTTTGCTAACAGCCCACAACAACGTTCTGATTCGTAAGTACACAAAAAAAAATATACAAATATTTCCATATCATAGAACATTCATTCTAACAATTTTGTAATATTTGTCAATCATCGCAGAGTTTACTGTGGCATGTTTGTAATGAACATTATGAAACAAAGAAGTAAAGGAAAAGAAATTAACAATTATGACCCTGAATTCACATATGAAGCTATGGATTTACGAAGAGCTGAATTGGCACATCAAATTCTTTCTTACAAACCTTATAGTTGGAGCTTAGAAGAAAGATTGACACAAAAGTTTTTACTTTCTGAAGCAAACCAAAATATTTGATGTATCAAACTGTAAGGTTTTCTCTAAGAATATTGAAATGTATATACATGTTTTGCTAAACTTATGTGGTTGGAAGACTATATTACCGTGTTAATACAATATTGGAGTTTATTCTTAAAAAATTTATATATAAATTTCTTACAATTGTATTTAGTTACCAAGATACTAAACCAAATCACAGCTATTCATAATAATTGCAGAATTGTCAGCAATAAAAGCACATATCTGCAGATATCTCCACAATTATTTAGTTATTCCAAATTCTTGCTCATAATAATTGTGGAAATGTCAATAATAAAAGCACATATCTGCAGATATCTCAAAATATATTTATTTATTCTAAATTCTTACTCATAATAATTTCATAAATGTCACCAATAAAAGCACATATCTACAGATGTCTCCAAAAATATTTAGGTATTTCAAATTCTTACACCAAGTAGTTGCAGAAATATCAGCAATTAAAGCATATATCTACAGATATCTCCACAAATATTTAGATATTCGAAATTCTTGCACCAAATAATTGCAGAAATGTCAGCACAAAAAATAGATAATTGCAGATGCCTCCATATTTATTAACAAAAATTGCACATACTTATGGATATATCTTATTTATTTCGTGCCAAACAATTATACAAATATCATCTTCATATAAAAAGCAGTATTCACAAAAGAGGTATAAAAAGTAAACAAAAATTCAGAAAAACTGCAGAAATATGTGCAATTAATCGTAATAATTGTAGCAAATATTGCAACAGCGATTAATAGAAGCATACCATGATTAATATATTACAAACATTAAACATCCAACCTAAGTATAGAGAAAATACCATTAAAATGAGTAACAAAAACATAAACTCAACTCCATACATTTAGCTTTCCTAAAGAAAAGAAAAAACTACATGTGTTTCAGTGAACAAGTCCTTTTATTATGACCCAACATCTTTCATATACTACATCTAATAGTCTTTGAAATTTCACAATAGATTTTATCCTCTTAGATGATGATGGTTGATCGGGCATTTTTCTACCTTTAGGAGGTGCTACAATAACATCTTCACTCAAAACATCTTCTTTCACAAAGTTTATAGAAGGATTGATTGAATGAGAATATGTCGATCGAAAATAAACAACTTTGAAATAATCTTCAATGTAATCATAAACATTTAACTTTCCACAACTCAAAATACATCTAACAGCATAAGCATAAGGAAAACCATATATTTCCACAAATTACAAGAACAAATCCGATTATTTAAATCAACAGATTGACGAATAGGAGAATGAACTTCAAACACATGATCACTTGATTTTATCACAAACCACGAGGCTCCTTCCAAATGAAGATTTTTCAACTGATTTTCATTCATCGGACATGCAACACTATTCCAACTATTAGCAGGTTCTCAACGATCAGAAATTAGCTTCATTAACTTAACTCTAATGTTATCCAAGCATGTAGTGATTGGTAAATGTCTTTCTTCCAAAATCCATTTATTGAAACTCTCTGAACATTTTGATGACATTTCACCATAACAACAAGCAGGGAAAAAATATTAGCAAACTTTCAAAGGGAATTCCATTCAAAAAATTTACCACAATAGAATCACCAGCATCTTTAAAATTCTTCAATGCAACATTGAAATCATCCAAATTAGAAGCATATGCAACACATCCAAACAAATCTATCAACCATTTCTTTTTTAATTTGAAAAATCAGATTTTAACGCAATTTTTAAATTATTATTTAAATGATAAAAACAGGAACCATGAACTGAATTTGGAAACACTTTGGAAATAGCAAAAAGAATACCAAGATGATGGTCAGAAACGAGAACAAGATTTTTATTATCATCTTTCAAAAAATATTTAAGTCGTTCACAATACCAAATCCAATTATTTTCATCTTCACCAGACACAATTGCAACTGCTATAAAAAAACCTGATAAAACAACAAATATATAAATAACTGAAAAGATTGCATTATACTATGTACTTATATTGAAAAGGTGCATTCAAAACTGCAACTATTATCAAATATTACCGCAGAACAATTTTTCACTATATCAAAAAGATTGCAGACTTTTCAGCAATTTTTTATGTAAAATTGCTTCATTTTCTGCTATGATTTCTGTTAGTAAGATATATTTTTTCATTTTAATAAATGCTGATGTTGCAGCAAAAAATAATAATTATTGCAGATATTGATGCAATTATATATTAATCTACAAACAAACAACATACCATCATTGCCATTTTCACTAGTAGGAGCCATTAAACAACCTTGAGCTCCACCCTTCATAAAAATAGCATCAACAAATATTAAAGGCCAACAAAATTGAAAACCATGTGCACAAGCTTCAAAACCCATAAAAACCCTCTCAAATTGACGAGTATCATGATTACACTCCAGAAGTACTTTACAACCAGGATTAGTTTCGAGTACATCATCACAAAAAGACTTCAAATGGTGATAAGACATCATATCACTTCCATGTAAATCTTCTAAAGCCAATCTCATCCCACTATTAGCAAAATAATACTTCAAAATGATATTATACTCAGTTTGAAATAGGTTAATAATGTCCTTTATCTTCATTAAAGGATTAGCTTGAATATGATCATAAACCAACAACTTAATCAATTTACTTCAAACAGGAGGATCATTAATATCATGAATTCCAACACCAAAAGTATGTTCAGGATGAAATCTCTTTATAGAAAAATAGCCAGGAAGATTAAACTTGATAGAAGCCTGAATCCTGAAAGTACATTTTGTTCGAGAACAAACAGCCATAACTCTTTCCTTATCATTCCTAACCAAATCAAGCCTATACCCAGTCTTAATACTATATATCGTCAAATTGAGCCTAAATTCAATAACACCACCTGGAAATTGTTGACCAACACCCGTAAAAATAGATTAATTGGAATCATTTCTCAATAACTGCCTGAATTGAACATTAGAATCACTGGTACTAACACATGAGGAATCACTACTACTAGAAACAACATCTGACCTAATATTAGTAGCTGAAAAAATAGTAGGAACAACATCAACAAACTAATCCTCATGGTTATGAGCAGCCAACAACAAAATAGATTGAAGATCAAAATTAGTTTCAATATTCCTTCTCAATCCATCTCTAACATAGAATAATTCAACTGACAATGAACTCAATTTTGTCCATTTACCGCAAATAACACTTCTCAACATAACAACCGAACTATCAAATTGAAGATGTAATGAAAAGCTATCATATCCAAACTTCAACAGCACAAGCACTCGAGCATCACCCCGAAACACTTTAATTTAAAAAAAATAGTACAATTACAAAAAAAATAAAAATAAAAAACAAGGATATATATATATATATATATATATATTATATGCTGATATGTAAACAATAATTTTAAAAAATTGCAGATAAATTAGCACATAAAAATAATATGCTAATATGTAAGCAATATCATTTGCTGATATGTAAGAAATATTTCAAAAAATTGCAGATAAATAAGCGGAAGTATGAGCTTATTCAAACACAGTGAAATACAAACATTACTGGCTGATATCTAAGTAATAATTGTAAAAATTACAGATAAATCGGCAACTATTAGTAATTTGTACCATTTTCACCACACATATTCAAATTATTTGCGGACAAGTCTATAAAATATTTAACAGTAATTCTAGACAAATCTAAGCTTAATAAAAGCTAACAAAATGTATCATCAAACAATACCCTATACACACGCATTAATTTTTCAGCTCAAATAAACAATAGAATACCTGTAATTTCATTTACTTTAAACAAAAAAACCAACGAAACAAAAATAAAAAAATCTTCGACCAACATCTCAATATCTATTAGAACAAATAAAATCCACTATAAATCCAAACAATATTTTACTTGGAAGAAGATAAAGCCATGAATCCGAAATAATATTTTAAAACAATGATCAAACTGAATCAGAATTAAAAACTAGCAATCGAAATAACGACCACCATTAAAATTAGCGCGACAGGTAAACAGAGGTATTTATGGAATAAATTTTTCGCAAATAAAAATAGGGACCAGAAATATAAGTTTTCAAACAGGACGAGTTTACGTGGACTAATTTTAATTAAAAGGACGTGGGCCTAATTTTTACTATTATAAAAGTTATAATATAATTTTTCAAAATGTTTGAAAATGTTATAAACTTAATTTCGAAATTATTATTTATTAATAAGCCGTAACAACCTGGGGTTTCGCACCAATTAATTATCGTCATTAGACGACTATATTTTTCTGCTAGCTAATTGTTGTGGGAGTTTTTGAATCAGGTTTAAATTCTTTTAAATTTTTTTAAGGGTATGCGAGCTTTCAATTGAATCTTGGCCCAAGTTCTATGGTGCTGTGATAATTATCTAAGGCCGTTACCCATTCCTCTTTATTCATTCATTCGAAACCCTAAATCCAAAACATACGAAAACAATGGCGACTCGTTCTCCTATCTTCAGAAACTAGGGTTTCGGTAATTCGTTGAGGCCGATCGCAAATGCTCGATTCAACCTGATTTCCGTGCTTCACTAGTTGATCGTCTCTTGAGATACTTCACTTGCTTGATTTCGTTCGTTATCGTGTTGCTGTCCTCGGCCGAGTGGATTCGCGCTCTTCGAAACAAGGTGAGTGAACTCCACTCACATTTTAATTCAAGCTGTGGTTTTCGTAAAATTTGAGTTTTAATTTTGAGTTCGACTGAGAGTCGCTTGACATCATCTCGGTCATTTGATCTTGTTTCGATGTTGATGATTTCGCTGTGATGATTTTGGGTTGTTCGACTTTGGCCATCCTTCGGCCACTTGACTTTGTTAAAACTTGTACCTTGGTTATTTTGTTTCTCTGACATTTTTAATTCGGTTGCCAAGGCGTCGAGTTTGTTTTCGTTGTCTTCGGCTTTGACTTTGATTTGTTGTTCCATGGCTTCGGCATGGTTATTCTGTAGCATACTCGACTTATACTTTGCATTTGCTTTTTTTTGAACTTCCATCGGCCATTATGTCTCTGATCTACAGCTTGAACTTGTAATATACGTATTTACACATATAAGCAAATGTGCTTTACTTGTTCATTGAAATGCAGTATACTCGGGTCTGTACTATCATGAGCATTGAGTTTGATCATCCTGTTGCATATATTGATAGAGCCATTGGGTTGTAACTGTCTTGGTTCCCGTGCATCACTAAAACATTTTGTTCATGTATCATATGCTGTTAATTGCATGACTTTGAGCTTTTTTCGAATATGAGATGGCCGTGACTTTATTTATTTGGAAAGGTGCCTGGACTTTGACATTTATCTTGACCTGGTGTTGAGTCATTTTGCTTGACCGTTGCATCATTTTGATGATGATGCTTCTCTGTTGACATGTGTTATTCGGCCACGATACTGCCTTGGTTCGAACTGCTGCTGTTAGTCCATTGTCGTTTCACTAATTCACTGTGTTGCGCTTGCTTGACCCGGTTTGCTAGTTGCATACTTGCTGTGCACTTTTCATGTCCTTCCCTTTGTACTATTGCAGTATATATATGATTTTGATTCATACTTATGCTGTGCACTGAGCATTGCTTTGGATTTAAATTGTCTGACCACTTTGATTGCCTTTGTGGTCTGGTCCCTTCATGTTGTTGTACCTGATTCATTACTGTGTTATGTAATGTTACATTCATTGGTGACTGCAGTTTCGTTTTGTTTGCAGTCTTGTCCTTGTTGGTTTGCATTGCATTGATGCAATTGGATTGTTTTTCTAATTACACTTGAGTTGAATCCAGCTCGTAGCTCGGATTTGACCTTGTGTTGAAAGTTGTGACATTATTTTATTACACTTGAGTTGAATCCGGTATTCTGGGTTTGATTGTGAAATCTCATTGTGCCTTCTGTGCACTTTGTTCATTTGATGGTTACTGGGTAGATGCTGTGCTAGCAGTTGCAGTTCCATCTGGTTCATTTTGATTTGAGTTGGTGCCATTTACTTTTGATTCATTGATCTTTTGCGTATTTCATATACTGTATTGGCGAGGCAGTACACGTGAGCGTGTATTGCAGCTAATTAATATTGATGTTTTAAAGTGATATTTCAGCTGTTTGAATTGTTTCGTGTGTCCAATTCAATATTTGGAAATTGTATTTTGATTTAGTTTGATTCGATCATTTTGGTGTTGTCTAATTATGTATTTGATAATTACATTATGAGTTTCTAATTATTTATTTAATAATTAGATTTTGTTGTTAATTGCTGTTTAGGCTATTCTGTTGTTTTCTAAATTATCTTCATTGATAATCCTTTCATTTATCTTTGTGAAAATTTGAATTTGCTGATTTGTTGTTTATATATTTACCGTTATTCGATTTCCTTATTGAAGGATTGGATAGACGAGATTTATTGTGATTGTCGTCTATTTGTTATTTAATTATTATTGCTTCCGTGCATTTATAACTGAGTTTGAATTAGACTGACCCGTGTGCTATTTTCTTTTGAATTTAATACTCGGGTCAGACCGAGCTATTCTAGGTTGTAGATAACTTGCTTTGGCTTGCTGCTAGAGCTATGAAGTCTCTTTATATCTTTTGGGGTAGTTGTTGTCATAGTATAGGATGATTTGTATTCATGTATATTAATTATATTAATGTACTTGTATATGTAACATCCTGTGTTGACAGTTGTAGTTGTATCATATGTATTGTATCACGTGTATTGTAACTGATTTCAGTTATATATATATATGAGATTTGATATTATCTGTGTTCCGCATTTAGCTTATCTGTGTTATTATTATATATGTTGTCCTAAACTATTATGAACCATCGTAGTTCGTTTTATACTGGAATTGAATATGTCGATGGGAGTAAATAAACAGAGTTGAAAAAAATATATACTACTCCTATCGAGATAACCAATACTAGTGTAAGGCCTTACTACGGATGGCCGCTCCTATCCAGCCTTATTCTTCGCAATAACAGACAATATTTCCTTTTAATACTCTTTGTTATTGTGAGCATAGAGGTGGGGCGTCACATAATCTTAATAAAATAAATGAATTAAATAAATAAGTTAATTGGTTAAATATATATATATATATACATATACATGCATAATATATACATATAATGGTATATGTTATATTGTTATGAGTATACAAGTGGGAATAAAATAATTTTTCGGAATTAATAAATATTAATTCAAAAATTTCACTTAAATTAATTAATTAAAATACATACATACATACATACATACATACATATATATATATATATATATATATACATACATATAAGGGTTTTATTTCAACGGGAAAACCAACATCAGCTAAGCACATACGCAATCACTAATCTATTTAATTAATATTTTCATGAATTAAAAATCATTGTAAATACTTTATCAAAATACATTTACAAAGATCCATTCACAAACCCTTATATTTTCAATACTTAGAAATATCCATATACATATCTCAAAAGTATAAGTATATTCACAGGACTAAGAAAGATTTTCCCTTTTTATACAATTTAAAAATCATTTATAAACTCCTTTATAAATCCCTAAAAATCATTTATAATCTCTTTTATAAATCTCAAAATATTTATAAACCCTTTTATAAATTTCAAAAAATTCCTTTATAAACCCTTTATGAATCCGTAAACTATTTATAAAACTTCTTTTATAAATCTGTAAACCCGTTTGTAAAATTCTTTTATAAAACTATTTTTTTATATATTGTGAATAATCTCCGTTTTAGCCTCCAGACCATTTTTTAAACCCCCTCTTATAAACCCAAGTTTGCCACTCAATTTATAAATCTCGAAAACATTTATAAATAAACTCTAATCATTTACTTCAAAACACTATCATATAATAATAATTATTAGTAATAATAAACATTACAAATAAATAATTGTTATTAACATCTTAAAAATAATAACCTATAACTTCAAAAACATTATTGATAAACAATAATAATTAATCTTGAAAATTATTATAAATAATAATAATTAATTTCCAAAATTTTATTAAAAAATAATTGTAATTAATTTCAAACTATCTTGATATTTTAAAAAATTAACTTTTCAAAATATTAAAATATTGATTAACAACTTTAAAACAATATTAATATAAATAGATAACTTTAAAACAATATTAAACAATAGTTAAATACTTTAAATCATTTCTAATAATTTAGAAAAGACAGATAAAATGTTTGGAGTAAAAATAAATATAAAATCCACTAAAGTAAAATATTCTCGAAAATTCCAAATTCATATTTTAAATATTTCTTCATCTCAAAACCCAATTCCAACACAAATGGCGAGTTATAGTATTTTAAAATACTACTTTGATGCTAATAACTACTAAACGCTTAACCAATATTTCTATTGATTTTCTATCACTACTAGTTTTCAATTTGAACATAAACAATGTCATAACCAATAGTGTCCAAAATCAAGTTTCATATTCAACAATCATATAACTAGAATATTATTGAAAACAGTTCAATTGAGGAATCCTGCTGGATTCCTCCAAACTATTCCCCTGCATCACAACTTATATATGGTGTGTGCGTACACACACACACACACAGAGACACACACACGTGTAAATAAAATCAACAGTGGTTAGGAATCCTATTAGATCCCTCCAACCTATCCTCCCATGTCATAAGCAGCATGTAATTATATGACATGGGTCATCCGCTACTTTGTGAGTATACATAAAAGGCCATCCGCTCCAGAGGAGGGAATAAAACCAAACCAACTGATAAAACAATAAATCATCCAATCAATAATTTTTTAATCAATTATATAACATACTGGTTAACCAAACGATGAGTTTAACTCATTGAAATTTTTGTTGTCATCGAGTCATCCTAGTTTGGAACTAAAATCAAACGACGTCAGATTTTAGCCCAATTGTCAATGGCCTCCAAATTCGTCCAAACATGTTCCATCGCGAAGCGTTTGCCATCATGAGTGCAACACAAAAATCTATGCCTTGATTGGACCTTAAAGGGAGAGTTACACATATATTAAGTTACCGATATTTTTAAATTTATAATCAAATAATAATTATATATATTTTAAGCTAATTACCATACTTAGTATATTAATCCTTCTCTGCCACTCGCAATATCCAGACCGTGCTATATTTATTTTAACTCACTTCCATGACTTGGTCGCCCAACCGCGGCCGCCTCGCACCTTTCTACACCACCGTTGAAGGGAGCCTCGACCACCACGGCCCTATGCCTCAAATACCGACGCTAAAAGCTCCACCGTCGACAAGAAACGAACCCCAAACCACGACCGCTTCAGACTCTAACTTCCACTACCATACTTCATCTTTAATTGCCAAACTTCACCAAAACATCGCCTATACTTTCCTCAATAAATATTTTCTAGACTCCATGGCCAAAACATCGACGAAATTGCTGGAATTCGCTATAATTCCTGTCGACGTTCGTCATCGAACTGCAGCCACTCCACGAAGATTGATGATGATCCAACCATTGAATGAGTGAGTCAAGATCGACGTCCTCTACAACTTTGTAGTTGGTGACTTCGCCTAAAATGGCGTGGATTAGCCCTGATAGATGAGGACCATTAAATGAGGTGATGTATAAATTTGAAAATTTTCCAACCAACTTCTCTGATAACGTGATTTATAAAGGGGAAAGGTAGGGATTTTAATGTAGGCAATGTTATGGCTACAGTGGAGAGGTATGGTGAAGGGTATGGGGAGGTGTGTGTGTGTGTGTGTTATATTAGAAAATACCTAGCTCAATGTACTCAGAAATCTCAAACCTCAAACAAGGCATGCCGTCTTGCATCCCATATGTAATATCCCTATTTCGAAAATAATGGAACTAGTATTGAGACTTAATTCAATCATATGTGGAATATAGCTTTTAGAATCAAATTGTATTAATTTAATTCCCTTAGTTAATTTCTACGCGTTTTGAGCTCGCGCAACCAAACGATACGTCCGATCGCCACGAAATTTATTTACATTCAATAATTTATTATTATGGTTCCAATGACACTTGTTTCGCCAAATCTGAGACAGTGCCCCAGAATGAATTTTTACACGTTAATTAAAATGAATTATTATAAAAATAAAATTAATCACTTTCAAATCTAAATTTAAAAGTTTATTATTACCACTTTTATTAACTGGATTAAAATAAGATTTTGAAATCATTTTTTTGTATTAAATACAAGATTTAATTATTTAAAAAAATTCCGATGTTAAGTTCACTATAAACAAAATCACTACATTTGAAATTAAAGCTGTTTGGATTATAAAACTATTATTTAAATATTTAAAATTTGTTAAATATTTCAATTTCAAATGTCAAAATTTCTAGGTCGTTGCATTCTTCCCCTCTTAAAAGAATTTCATCCCCGAAATTTACAAGTAAGAAAAATGCCCAAACCCACTAACTTTTTTAAAAACACTTAGTTGAAATAGATTACCAAATTATTTAGCCTTTAACTTTCGAAAATCAATTTGTTGAAATTTTCTTACCACCCTTTTCTATGTCTTTAAATTCATTCATAATTACTAACTAATACCATTCCAATATATAACATAAAAATTAATTTTTTGTTGTAAAAAATTTCTTCAAAAATTTCTAACAGCTTAAATTGACAGAAAATTTTGCCAACGTCTTCTTTTCGCGGTTCGATCGAAAATTTTCACCATATATATACATACAAACAAATACACATCTCCTCTACAGGGATGAGGCATCCCGTAGGGAAAAACATAAAAATAAGACATGTAAACTAGAAGTGCAACTTTTGTTAGAATTAGCAAGCATATAAAATTAATATAATGCGAATGCGAGCTCCAAATGTGAAGTATATGCCATCCACCTAATAATCACTCTACAACCAATAAGAATAAGTACATAGAAGGTAATATAAGTATATAGCATGGACTATATAATAACGATATGCAATGTAACAAATGTAACCAGAGAAATCTCCAACAAATCATATCCATCTAATTAATTCATAAGCATATCAATTTACCTTTCCCAATGTCAACATTTGATTTTATTAACGTCCGTATGATGTACATATACTATTCATACACAATATCATACCTAATCGCTCACTTGATCACACAATTTCACTTCCGAACTAGTATCATTCACCTGTCCTCGCTAGCACGGACCCATATCTGATTTGTCGATTAGAAACCACCAACCTCCTTGCATAGTCACCTACTATGATAGAGAATCCTAGAATCAATCAAAAATCCATATCTAGTGTTCTCCATCTAGAATCGAGTGAAAAAATCTAATTCTACGAATAAAATAATATACATACAACTTACATATTTATTCCAATTGGGTTCTTATTATTCAGACTCTTTTGTTTACATTCTGATAATCATTATTCACATTCATTTATTACTTAGTATATTTCTTTTAATACTATTATCACTTAAGAACTATTCCTTCAAATTTCACTTAAAAGTTTATAAACATTTTATACAACCACTTCTCATGTTCATTTTCACTTTACAACTTATGTTCATATTTGTTTTAAATCAAATTCAACTTCATTTAACTCATTCCATTAATTCACTTCATTCACCTTTTCCTGAGTTAAACTCCCTTTCAAAATTCATTTTATTTAACTTAAGTTAAATTTCATTTCAATTTTCTTTTGTTAACATTCATATTCAATAATGTTAAAACATGTTTTATCTTATTATTCCTCAATTTATAAGCTAAAAAACTGATTTCTTGTAATTTCAACGAAATACTTAGATAAACATTTTCAGAATTTAAAAACTTCATTTTATTTCAACTCAATTTTGAAATAATACATAGTATGATATATATCTCCTTTTGCATAACAAATCTTATTTGGGATTAAATCAAAACTTGTTTTGTCAAAACAAAACACTAATGGTAGCAACCTCTCTTGGAAACCTGAAAATGAACGTCGATAATGCTGTAGTCATCATCGAAATTATTTTTCAACGACCGAAGTAAGTTCAGTGCTTTCTTAACACTTTCAAATTGCATTTTAAAGTATTTCCATTCAAAAATATTTTTCAAATAATATTACTATTATTTTCCAAAATTTTGGAAAACAATTTTCAAAATCAACGGGATTGAAATTCTCAAATTCTCAACTTGTAAATCCTTTCATTTAAAAATCATATTATACTCCTTATATATAATTTCACTTTTGTTATATAAAACCATTTGTTAATTATTTATCTTGTTCACATTATAATAATGACAACTTTAATTAGAACATAAACAACAAAGAACAAATGATACTAATCAATTATTATCATTCACTAACAACCAAACACACCACAAATACTACCATAATTTTTGAAAAATTATTCCTTTATACATATAGAATATAATAAAGGAAAAATTATTTCATTTACCCAAATTCAAAAACAACACCATGTCGAATTATTCTATTCAAATGTTTAGAGACCCTATTAATAACCTTAATTACTCATATTGACTAGAATCCATAAGCCACTCAACAGATGAATCAACACAATATAAAACATTTTTATATCACTAACAAATATGCGCTCGTAATATATATGTACACTCGAATTTATTCTAGGATGCTACTGACCCCATCTATAATGAGTACCCCGCCAAAGCCAAGGTTCTCGCTTAGCCTTTAGCTTTGATACCCAGTGTAACAGATAGTGATTTTTGACCCTCAGAAATTGACATTAATATGTCCAATGTATTGTGTGTCGAGTGATCTAATGTCGAAAAACCTGACTGTTAAAGGGAAAAAAGAAAAAAGAAGATAAGAAGGCAAGAAGTAAACTAACACGGAATCTCGTAGCGGAACGAATAATCCTTAATACAATAATAACTTTATAAAAGAAAATCGTAATATACATACAGACAACAATTAAAGTACATTAAATAAATTATCAGCCTGGACAGTTATAACAACATGTCCTCACAATTGCTGATAAACATAACAATGAATAGAGCGAAACATAATCATGTACGTGAATTCGTCTCTAGCCCTCCAGCTCATCTCCGGAAGCTCCAAATCATCCAAATTAAATTTGTAATATGCTCGATCCGACCCGAACATTATGATAAAATAACACCCGAGTAGTCAGGAAGACCAGTGTGAGAAAAACATACCCAGATGAAATTTAATGTTTATCAAACCTTTCAAATAAAGGTATCTCATAGGTCCACGCTGCACATAAAAACAGATGAGTTTTTACCTTACAATAACAAAAACATTTTCTATAGAAAATCCAGTGATATTACCATAATGTCTAAGCGTTCAAAGTAATATGAATATAGCTGAAATGCTTGCACCTCACATTTCAACATAGTTGGGCACAACTCCATATAGCGCTTTTGGAGAATGGATTCCATACAATGACTAGGGTACCGCCCGTTATGGTGCAGCTCTAGATAAAATAACACCGAAGTCGAACCTGTCGACTCTCGCTAACAAAGAACCGGCCTACCCCTTATTGTATAGTAACGAATATGATCACCCCTTTTGTTAGTGGGCCCTAAGGCATACAATTGAAAGATACTATCGACTTTAGATAGGGATGATTATACCCAAATAGGAGCTACTCACCGCCCTGCTACATCTCCCATGTTTTAGTCATTTCTTGTTAGCGAGGCTTAAGGCCACATTTTACCCTTATATAGCACTTCCCACTTGGAATGCCACATTGCCTTTCATTCGACGACACAATGTCAGTATTCATCCATACATGTCGTTTAGGAAATGAATGAATCGAACACACTACTTCTACTACATCCATTTTGGAATCACCCTCAGGATTAGTAGCAAGCAGACTTTGCACATCAAAGGTCTTTGTCTTCAATTCCATCATCTTCAAGATGTCTTCACTTCGAAATGCTTGAGTTGGATTGAAGTGATTTTCGAATAACATATTCGATCCTAGTCTCTTCGAAATAACTTTAGATAATTTCTGGTAAACTTAACCCCGGTTCTTTAGGAAATAAACAGTCAAAGATAAGAGCGAAGATCACCATGTAACCGTCTATGGACGTATTACCTTATCGTTTGTCCTAAGAGAATGAAACGAGATTTATACGCACAGTAGAACATCATCGGAGATTGTTGTGCCATATAACTCACATGTTTCTCCTAGATATTTTCAAAGTTAAATTTTGGGTCCAAATTCGATAGTTGGTTATTTAACTATCCACAAACACACATCCAAATCAGGGATTTATTTCAATGGGAAAAACAACATCGGTTAAGCACATATGCAGTCACTGACCTCTTTAATAATCTTCTCATTAATTAAAAATCATCTTGCAATTACATTATCAAAATACTTTTACAAAGATCTATTCGCAAACCCTTATATTTTAATACTTAGAAATATCCATATACTTATCTCAAAAGTATAAGTATATTCATAGGACTAAGAAAGAATGTCCCTTTTTATATAATTCAAAAATCATTTATAAACTCCTTTATTAATCCTAAAAATCTTTTATAATCTCTTTTGCAAATCTCAAAACATTTATAAACTCCTTTTAAACAGTTTAAAAATTCTTTATAAACCCTTTATGAATCCATAACTATTTATAAAACTTCTTTTATAATTCTATAAACTCATTTATAAAATTCCTTTATAAATGTCTGCAAATAATTATGTAACTCTTTTTTTATACATTGTGAATAATCTTCATTTAAGCCTCCAAACCATTTTTTTAAACCTCCTCTTATAAACCCAAGTTTATCTATAAAATCTACTTATAGTCACGAAAACATTTATAAATAAACTCTAATCATTTACTTTAAAACACTATTATATAATAATATTTATTATTAATATCAAACATTATAAATAAATAATTATTAAATTCAAAACATCTAAAAGATAATAATTTATAACTTCAAAAACGTTACTGATAAAACAATAAAAATTAATCTTTAGCATTATTATAAATAATGATTAATTCTAACAACTTTATTAATAAACAACTGTAATTAATTTCGAATTTATATTAATATTTTAAATAATTAGCTTTTCAAAATATTAAAGTATTGATAAACAACTTTAATAATAATAATATAAATAAACAACTTTGAAACGACATTAAACAATAAGTGAACACTTTAAACTATTTTTAATAATTTAGAAAAGGTAGATAAAAAACTTCGAGTAAAAAAGGAATTAAGTCTACTTAAAGTAAAATATTCTCAAAGATTCCAAACTCGAATTTTAGATTTTCGTTCGTCTTAAAACCCAATTCCAACCCAAATGGCGATTTATAATATTTCAAAATACTAAATTTGAGGCCAATAACTATCGAACGCTTAACCAATATTGCTACCGATTTCTATCACTACTAGGTTTCTATTTGAACATAAACGATGTCATAACAAATAACATTCACAAATTAGGGTTCATATTCAATAAATATATAATAGGAATATTATTGAAAACAATTCAACAATGATGAGGAATTCTGTTAGATTCCTCCAACCTATTCCCATGCATCACAACTTGTATATATTAACGCACACGCACACACAGAGATATATAAAATCAACAGTGGTAAGGAATCCTTTTGGATTCCACCAACCTGTCCTCTACATTACAAACAGTATATAGTTATATAATATGGGTCATCCACCGCTATGTGGTATATATAGAAGATCATTCGCTCCAAGGGTAGGAATAAAATCAAACCAACCGATAAATAGTAAATCATCCAAATTTCTAATTAATTTTTTTATCAACTATATAACATACTGGTTAACCAAAAGGGGAGTTTTACTCACCAAATTTCTGTTGCCGCCAAGGCATTCCGGTTTGGAACTAAAATTGAATGACGTTAGACTTTAGCCTAAATTTTAACCGTCTCTAAATTCATTAAAACCTATTCCATTGCGAAGCTTTCGCCATCATGAGCGTAGTGCAGAAGTCCATGCCTCAATTAGACCTTGTATGGGAGAGTTAGACATATATTAAGTTATCGATATTTTTAAATTTATAATTAAATAATAATTACATATATTTTAAGCTATAACCATACTTAATATATTAATCCTTCTCATCCATTCGCGATACCCAGGCCATGCCGTATTTTTTTAAATTCTCATTTGTGACTTGGTCACTAATCGCCGTCAGCTCATGCCTTTCTATGTCACTGCGATGCCGCTAAAGGGAGCCTTGATCACTACGGCCCTATGCCTTAAACCCCAAAGCCAAAAACTCCACCGTAAATTAGAAATGAACCCAAAAGCATGACCACATCAAACTCCAATTGCTTCCACATGCTTCTCCATTGGTTGCCAAACTTCACCAAGGCATCGCCCCTTACTTCCCTCAACAAATATCCTTTAGACTCCATCGTCAAAACATCGACGAAATCGTTGGGATTTGCCATAATTGCTACCGTCGTTCATCATCGGACTGCGGCCACGCCGCGAGGATAGATTATGATCCAACCTTTGAATGAGTCAAGCTCAACGTCCTCCACAACTTTGTAGTTGGTGACTTCGCCTGAAACGACATGGATTGGCTCTGATAGATGAGAACTGTTCGATGAGGTGATGTATAAATTTGAAAATTTTCAAACCAAAATCTCTTATAATGAAATTTATAAATGGAGAAAGGGATGTATATGAACGTGGGCAAGGGTATGGCTATAATGAAGAGGTATGGCGTGGGGTATAAGTGTGTGTGTGTGTATTATTCGAAAATACCTAGATCGATGTATACAAAAATCTCCAGTCCCAAATGAGGCATGCTGGCTGGCATTTGAAAGTGAATAAGGATCGTATAATATGGAATATTAACTAAGTTATCCACTAGTGTGAAATATAAATATAAAAGCAAATAATAAAGTAAATGACACTAGAGATTTTTATACTGGTTCAAACTTCCCATTCAACCTCCAGTCCCAGACACCTTCTGGAATTCAACTACCAACCCTCACTTGACTCAGAGGAACGTGTACTACACCGCTTGAGCAACCAAACAGGACTTCTATCGCCTAAGCAATAGAATAGGACTTCAACCGCCTGAGCAACCGAACAGTACTTCTAATACAAATAGTAAAATTGCTTCTGACTGTGTACGCTTTTGAGTAGCATTGCCCTTCCTATAATCTTCTCTTTTATGGTATATCATGAAATTCATGAAGATAGGAGGTATATTCAATCACTAATGAAGTTTTCTTGAATGAATAAGTGATTAGAACGAAAATATTGAATGTAGATGGAAAGATTATTTATAAATAAGAGTGAGAACTAGGATAAGAATTTAGTGTTTAAAATAGTGGATTTCGTGACTATATATAGTGACTGAGAGTTGTAATCATATGTGAATAGTATCCATGAAAGAATATGGAAGCAACTCTTGAATCAAGAGTTACTTCTATTTGTTGAAATGAAGTGTCTTTTCAAATATAGCCATTATGAAATTCAACCGTTTGAATGAACAATTCTGCTAGCTGAATCGATTATAAATTGAATTAGCAAAAAAATAGTGCAAAAGTCATACAATTCAGCCGGCCGAATCATCAACTTCAGCGGTCTGAATATTCAAGTTAAGTTATGCACTTGTACAGCATTCAATCGACAGAACTAGACTATTCAATCAGCTGAATTGCATGTTGTTTTTCCATATTAATGAATTTTCAATTTTTTTTTATATATGAACTATGTTATTGAAAATTTTAGCATATGAACTATGAATTTTTTATAAATTACGTGTACATTCACATGCCACTACAGAGAGATTTTAACATGAATTCACTACTAGACTTAGACCATATACTAAATATATTACCGAGGCTTCTATCTGGAATCTGGTCTGCAATTTGTTGGTTTATTTCCTAAGTAAAACAGTATCTTCTCCTACGAATATGGTTAGTTCATATAATATGTACTTATATACTTGTCACGATCAAAACATCAAAACTCTAGGTTCTAACATTCTCCTCTTTTTTTATGATAACAACTATGTAATTTTGTAGATATCTAAAATCAAATTTACTCCCCTTATCAATCATATTCTCCCCCTTTTTCATTGACAAAAGGGAACAAATAATTGATATGATAAATATAGACATATAAGCATATAGAATGGAGAAGCAAATAAACATAAATATCATAAACTTTATAGACACCATGCACATATGAGCACTTACTTAGGAACTTCAAAGCACAACAAACGCATAAGAATATGTCTTAAAAAAAAAAAATAGTACTACAATTTTTTCATGAGTTAAATAACAACGAAAAAAGGTTCTAGAATTCCTCACTATCTTGTACTTCTTCTCCTTCTTCTGAAGTCGTCCAAGAGAAAGGGGCTGGATTTTCAACAACATCGGTCGAAGTGGATTTGGAGCAAGTGACCTTTTCCCAAATTTTATTTACGAAGCCTTTGATCAAGTTTATCTTTATGTTAGTTTTGGAAACGTTCTATTCCACATTAGCTAAACGTCATCCAAGTTTGCTTTGATTCTACGATAATTTCACAAGAGCTTGCTTTAGAGGCACGTCAACATGAAGTTCTTAAATTTCATCATCATATTCTTTTCTTCATGTTGAGGAACTTAAGAAGAGGAAGAGGCGATATTCGTGTCTCTCGGTTAGGGATTCCTTGGTTACGATTAGCGACCCAACGTTGAAAGTTAATGATTTGTTGGTGTTTGGGATGCTTAGGAAGACCCTTTAGGCTTAAAGTCTTCGAGTTAAGCTCTCAGATGATCATGAAATTAGAATCGGTGTGACATTTCCGATTTTTCCTCCACGAACGCCGACATCAATACCTCCACTGTATCAACTGTCGAGCAATCGAAGGCCGGAAAACCGTACCGTTAGGGTTAAGGACAGAAAGAGAGAAAAAGATAGAACAGAACAGAAAGAAATAACAGAACAACATCAGAATCTCGCAATTCGCAGCGGAACAACATATAATAGATAAATGAATAATCTTTAAACAAAGAACTATATTAGTTATTACATTACATCATATTACATTACATCACATCATCAGAGTGTACAACAACAAACAAACAGCGGAAAGAAATACTATATACAAGTAATACGCCATGCCATCCAGCAACTCCTGAATATCCTGATAAACCTTAACTCTTGACTGCCCGTGTGGAAATTGGTGAGCACCCAGAGTTTAGGAAGGAAAACAATAAACTCCGAGTCAGTCATGTGACTGGTGTGAGAACTAAAACAATTTATTTTTCTTTAAAATCAAAATAGAGGAATATTTTTAAGTCAATTTGCAATGCTTTTAAAAATGAGACTACCATAAGGCCTCCCACACACACACACATTGCAAACGCAGAATCGGAGGAGATTTATCCTTATGATAGTCAAAGATGCTTGATACGCATTAAAAAGAAACATTTGATATTATTACTAGTGCATAATGTAGGAAAAATTCATTTCGAAAATAAAGTTATAAATCTTAGCCAACATACGACCATTATCGTATGCCTACTATAGCTACCATGTTCAATAGCGGGTTACCGCCACATTCCATGGCAGGTTCTACAACTAAAACCGTACAAGTCTCGTATTGTTTCTTTGTATTTCCAACAAATGGTCAGGCCAAGGAACTTCCCATTGCTACATGGAAACGCCTCTGGAATGACGTCCCGAGAACCAAACCGGATCTCTGCCAACACAAGGCCGGGTTACCCCTAACTGGGTAACTACTGACACGAATATGTCATCCCCCAATCGTAACCGATCTATCCGAGGATCCTCGATTTCCAACAACCATAAAATTTGCAGCAACAACATAGGTTAAATATCTGGGCTCCATACCATGATACCACCTCTATCCAGAAGGAATGACATACACTAAAGGGGTGCTACCCCCTAATAACCTTGCCGCATCCTTCCTGTTTTGACCATTTCCGGGGTGTGAGGTCCGACGAAGTCTCGTCCACAAAGCCACGCTTTATACAAAAGATGTGCTTTGGGTCAACAAATGATCATAGAAATGATAACCAAGATAAATGATCAAACAAATGATCAAATCACAAATGATCAAACAATGATCATTTCACAGCAACACTCAGCATGCCACACTACCAAATAGGGAGTATATCACTAATAACCTTCAATTATATAACCTATGAGCTCGTACGTCTCAGAGAAGGGTGTTAAGCTAAGAGAATAAATTCTCCGCCACCAACAGAAATATATTTGAAAGAAATCAGCTTTATATCTCAACTTGTAATGTCAGACATACAACCCATACAAGTCTGTTCCGGGATCGAACAGAACTGAAGGCACTTCCAAATAAGTCCTTGCAATCCGGATATTCACTAATCACGACCGGACTTCCCGTCACTAAGGGTGATAAAACCCCTATATCGGAGATCAGCCGATGTAGAGTAACTCGACGGTAATCCTTCCGTTTTCACAAATATCCGATCTTCAACACCAGTCATCAAATGCAATCCATAACGACGTATCACATATTCAGAATGGGTTATACGACCCCAAGGTCCTTTCCCGGCTAACCCGAATAGTGAGCGCTTATTTTAAAAATAAGTGTGGCATTCAAATTCAAGCAAATCACAACAAATACCCATTTAAAGGTAAATATTGATAGTCGGATTATTTAACTATCAATATGTGTGTTCAACATCACCAGATTCCAAATAATTTCCCAAATTATTTATTTTCCAAAATATCTTTACTAGATATATCTTTCCACACTTCAAAAATAAATCAACGTTTATTTTTAAATCAAATTCCCCTTTCTTTTATAAATTCCATAGTGAATTTACACTTCCAAAATACTTATGAATATATGATTCCCAAATCGATTTCTAATATTGATTTTCAATTTGTCTTCAAAAAGATAAATTCTCAACACGTTTCATTTCACGTTGGAAAAACATTTCCATACTTATTTATTAATAAGTAATTCACATCCATTCATTTTCAACACTTGGAAAATATTCAATATACTTAAATCGAAATTAAGTATATATTTCATTCTTTAAGAAATCATTCTCTTAAACACATTTGTTTGGGCCAAAACGAATGTTGCGTAAAACATCGTTACGACGACCCAAAATCACTAGTATAGGGATTCAAAATTAAAAAGATATATAAATCCCAATACTATATAAAATATTTCCTTTCGGAAACCATTTACTATAACAACAGTGTTATAGTCCACCATTTCCTTCTATTTCTCGAAAACGTCTATTTCAACAATGAATTTGAAATCTATGTTTTCGATGTTTACACCTTTTACAACATCGTTAAAACGATTAACTTCATTTTATAATATTCATTTTCTCAACCATATCCATTTTATTTATAATAATATATTCACTGTCCAAAAACGTGAATATACTTCCTTAACCAATTTTCAACTTTCAATTTATCGAATTCCCTTGATTTCGAATTTATAAACCGTGTCTATAAATTCCATTTCTATTTATAAGCTTCGATTTATAAATTTCCTTTATTAACCAATTCCATTTGTATATCTCAATATATACCAAAAGTCCATATTATAAGTTGATTACTTATAATTCATTTATTTACAAAATCGTTCTTTTAAAGCTTCACAAATCATAAATCTTATTACTTATAAGATTCCTTTATATTTTATAACAACTTCAACTTATAAAATCTCCTTTATTAACAATTTCTATTAATATCCCATTTATATGCTTAAAACCCAGTTTATAAGTTAATTACTTATAAATCTTTTATTTTACAACATCTATTCATTTTATATCTTCACAATTTATAAATCTATAATTTTCAATGAAATCCATTTTATTCTTCATTTTAAATACTTAATAAACTTGTTTTATAATTCCAATATTTTTAATTTATAAATATCCATTTTATAAATCTTTTATAAAACTTGTTTGTAATATTTAAAAAATTCCAATTTAAACCATTTCATAAATTTATTAACTATTTATTTCAAAAATCACTTTTCGCTTTCATTTCATAAAAATCATACTTTTATAACATTAAATTTTAACGTTTATTTATTTTTAACAATTCAAAATTTAATAAAACGTATACTTTCGAAAATCACTTTAAAATTCCTTTTAAAACCAAAATCATTATTTAAAAACTTCAGAAATGGATCCGATGATGCAGCAGCACCAAATAGTCAATCACGACATCCAAATATCATATATCGATATGATAATCAACAAATAATCATAATATCTGTAAATAAATCAATACAGTTGAGGAATCCAGTTGGATCCCTCCAACCTGTTTCCCTGCATCCACAAACATTAGCATAATACCAATTCCGCTCCAGTACGGAATTATCGCGGTATATGGGATTTATAAATTATTATCCGCTATTATGCGGCGCAATAGGGTCTCATCCACTATATAATGCGGGAAAATCAACTCCAAGTACATAAATAATATCAATTTCACTGTACTGTGAAATATTCGCGGTATATGTTTTTAATAAATAACATCCGCTTACTAACGGCGCATAATGTCTATTTTAACAATCAATAGATAACAATCATCATTCAACATACAATCAACAATTTTAAATCTAACTATTTAAAATTAAAATCGAAACCGATTCGATTGAGTGAGAAGTTCTCACCTTGATTTTAATTCTGTTTTCCAGCTTTTATTTCGAATAAAATTAAACGGACGCTTAATTTATCCGAAATTTTCACTAGCTCCAAACGACTCCAATCCAATTCCATTGCATAGTATTCGTCAATACGATTCCCACGCACTTCGTTTCAACATTTTTCGATCTCACAGCAAAAGATATGATAATTTAAAGATTATACAAATTTAAATACAAATTTATTTCAATTTTTTTATACCCTAGGCTATCATCTGCCGTTGGATTTCTGAAGCAAAATCGTGGCCGTCCCCAATCTCTTCTCCCCTCTCCAGTACACACGCGACCGAACCCATAGAGCACGCAACAAACCCCTCCAGGTCGCGACCCCTACAAACGACGTGACGACGATCGGATGCCACGGCCTCGAAGCCCATTGCGAAAGCTATCATCGGACAGAAGGCGGTGGAGCTCGTCCCCCTCTAGTGCCTCGAAATACGTGTCGAACTACACGCGTTTGAACTCAGTTTTCCATTGATTCGTTCGACTTCAAGCGATCCTGGCCGTTGGATTTGTAGAGCTTGCGGAGCTCTACAACATTGCAGTTGAAAAATTCACGTAATAACTTGTAGATTGGAAGAAATCGAGGAGGAAAGAGTTGACATTTTCGGCCATTGATGTTAGAACCGGCGACCACAAATCCTAGCCTTATTTTGTTTGCTAATAAATGAAGATAGAGGCCTTTTATAGAAAATTGGCGAATTACTATTCATCCGAAATTTTCCGAACTCCAAACAAAGCGTTCCGGTTGGCGTACCTAAGGTTTACCCCATGTTCCGGACATAATGGAACGTGTTTCGGAGGCTAATTCGATCATCTGTGCGAGTTATGGCAATAAACGTTCGATTTAAAATTAAACCGATTAAACGATTTTCTAGGCGTTTTAGCTTGCACCGGACAAACGGTAAATCAGATTGACACGAAATTTGAAACCATACAATAATATCACATTACGGATCTGATGAAACTAGTTTCATCGAAATCCGAGACTGTTTGAAAAATGACTATTTTAACTCGCTAAATTAATATTAAAACAATTTCGATGCGTTTCGAGCTGCCACGGTCAAACGAAAACTCCAATTGCTACGAAAATTAAAATGTGATAATAACAAACTATTACGGATCCAATGGAACTCGTTTCGTCCAATTCTGAGACTGTTCAAAAAATGGCTAATTTCACAAGTCGATTAAATATTAAAATATTCAATTTTCACAGATTAACTCTAAATTCAATTTTAAAAGTTCTATAACATCATTATAACTTAAATATGATAAAATAAAATTTTACAAATCATTTTCAATCATATTAAACCCAATTTTTAATTTTTTCTGTAATTTAACATATTAAATTATCGATTTAATTATCCAATTAAATCTAATTATTCGCAATAAAATTTATTCGACTTATAAATTCCACTTATTAATAATTAAAATTAATTAAATATACAATTTTTAATTATTATAAATTCTGGGTCGTTACAATCGGGCAATGGAACTCCAAAATTTAGTAGAATCTGCATAATATATGCTTTATAGTGAATTTTCTTGTAGCATCTCTTGTGATTAACGTTGAAAAATTCATCCAACATTATTCTTTCCCAATTTACTCGTTGGGATGAGCAAATAGCATATAGGGCTTGAAGATCCCTTTTGTAGAACTTTTCATAAGTTTTGGTCCGGGGTTGTAACGATCGAATAAGCGCACCTTGGATGATTCGTGCCATCAGACGTAAGGCACTAGATTTCAAAATGGTTAAATCGTCCGATAAGAAGAGATGTGATACTTTATCACGATTATACATATCAAACTCAACATCATCACTATCCAACCCTTCAGATGGACATCTTAGTATATGGCCTAATCGTTGAAGAGGTAAATAAATCTTTACTCCACATACCAAGGTCCATATGCAATCATCTTGTTGCGGGGATCTTGGGGGTCGAGATTCATATTTGTAAAGAAAATCTTAATTAAAAGAGGGTAGGTTTTAACATTGTTGGAATCATACCCAATGACCGAGTCAAAACCGTGAGCTTCAGTTATTTCTCTAATTACTCAGCCGTTAAAGTCGGGAAATTTCATGGAAGCTCCTTCGAATAACTTTGAATTTCTCATGGTGTTGAATCAATTAACCGCCGTTTCATTGTGTAACCAAGCTCGAATTAGGCTCTTAAGAGGTTCGGTTATTGATTCACGTGCTCTTTTTGATATTAGTGCCATTTGATTTATGAAATTTGGAAGAAAAATTAAAGTTTTTGATGAAGTTTCGGTTTGTTTTTGCATTTACTTTGAAATAGAGAGTGTTTAGGTAAGGTAAGAATGAAGGAGTAGATAGAGTTGTGTAGGGTTTGATGGATAGATGCTTTGGAGAATGTGCAGATCTATCTTTGAAAATTTAAAACTAACGGTTTAGTCGGCTAAAAAGCTAAAGGCAATGGGTTGATATGCAAAGAATTGAACTCGCAAGTTTCTAGTTAAAAATTGTCATAATCCAGTGGGCTGAATTCTGGGTTGTATGTTGGCAGTTTTGAATATTCGGTCGGTTGAGATGTCGAGTAAACTGGTTGAAGTGAAGAAATTCCTACCTACAAGAATATAGTTAAAAATGGGTAAGTTCAGTCAGCTGAGCCAGGGACTTCAGTCAACTAAATGCCGAAACAATTTTTAAGTATGTATGAAGTTTCAGTCGACTGATCTCCTACAGTCAATCAGATGAATCTGTTATTTGTTCCGAGGTCAAGCCTTTTTGTAGTTTTGAAAAATGCCACACACACACACACACACACACATATATATATTTATTTTTTGAGCTTTATTCTCATGTTAAAATAAATATAATTTTTATATCAATAAACATGTTACATATCCATATTATAATAAAATACAATATAGATTTTAATTTCTCGAAGTCTTAGATTCGTCTGAGCTTGGTTCAACTTTGGTGATATCATGTAATGGATGTATAGGAGACTAAACATTACGTTAAGCACCTTGTTCCTAAGAATTTGAAGACGCGTGAGGTCGTTGGGGAGATGGATTGTGCACACCTTGCTTAGGAGACATTCCACAAAAATTTGAGAGTGAATTGTTATAGGAAATTTAACCGTCTTCTATGGTATTTTTGTTCATAATACATCTCGCATCGTAAACCTAAAGTCTCACATTGATAGTGATGGATTTCGTCGATTTTTTCCTTGGTATATGGTGAACCAAAGTCTAAGTTTTTCCTAGCTCGTTTCCTGTTTGGTGTATATCTAGTATGATGATCCAAAGATGGAGTAATCTTCATTGGAATATATACTGGAGTAGATTTTTTTGATGAATTCGTAGTAGGAGTGCTGAAAACGATCGATGAGGGATCGGAGCTTTCTTGAGACGATAGTGTAAAGACAATGTACGTTTATTGTTAAAGTTTGTATACGAATTTAAGAAAATTCTTATCACTTATATATATATATATTGTGTTGATCATCTATTTAAAGTGTTTATTTTACGGTTAACATTCCTTAGAAAACTTCAGGCAAGAGAAAATGTAAGGTTAAGAAATATAAAAAAGAATATAACCGCTTATAGAATAAAAGGAATGTAAGGCCTTAAATAAAGTAACGCAATAGAACATTGGAAAAGCATGTGACTTCCTCCTACGAGTGCAGAGTTCGAGTGTCGTCATCTCCAATTTTTGTTTTATTAAATTTTTATTTATTTTATAATTTTTTATACTTTAATATCGAATTATAAATCATGTAACAATATAATTCCTAGTTCACGTCTTAATTTAAGAAAAATATTTTCATTTAAAGGTTTAGTAAATATATCTGCAACTTGATTTTCTATTGGTATAAAATCAAGAGAAATATTATCTTTTTTTATGCTATCATAAAGAAAATGATGTCGAATATCAATATGTTTAGTTCTGGAGTGATTTTTAGGATTTTTTGATAAATTTATAGCACTTGTATTATTACAATAAATTGTTGATTTAGATAGATTTATACCAAAATCATGTTGTGTTTGCAGCATGTATATTACTTGAGAATATGCCAAAGCAGCAAAAATATATTCTGCTTCACACTTCGAAAGTGAAACACAATTTTGTTTCTTATTATACCAAGAAAATAAAGATTATCCAATGAAATGACAAGTATACTTGTACTCTTTCGATCCGTCCTCCAAAATTATCATCACTTTATGATACTTACTCAAAAGGACATTCTCTTTTGGGTAAAAGAGATCGTAGTCTTTAGTCTTGCTTAAGTAGCGCAAAATTCGTTTCACTACCCGAAAATGTGATTCTTGGGGATTTGCTTGAAATTGTGCACATAAGCATACACTCATAATTATGTTTGCACCACTAGTTGTTGAATAAATTAAGGATCCGATCATACTTCGATATAGTTTTTTCTCAACACTTTTGTCATTTTCATCTCGATCGAGATGTAACGTAGTACTCGTAGGAGTTGGTTTAGCAGAAGTGTTTTCCATACCAAAACGTTTTATAAGAATTTTACAATATTTTGTTTGAGTAATAAAAATTCCATTATTTAATTGTTTAATTTATAATCTAAGAAAATATGAAAGTTCCCCCATATGAGACATTTCAAATTCTCTTGTCATAATATTCGAAAACTCTTGACATAATTTTTCGTTCTTGGAACCAAAAATGATGTTATCTACATAAATTTGTATAATTAAAATATCATTTTTATCTTGTTTTTAAACAAAGTTTGATCTACTTTTCCAATTTTAAAAGTAGAATTTATAAGATAACTTTTAAGACGATCATATCAAGCACGAGGTTCTTGTTTTAAACCATATAAAGCTTTTTTAATTTATAAACATGGTCTGGTGATTTTTCACGTGCAAATAGAGGAGGTTTTTCTACGTACATATTTTCTTTTATAAAATCGTATAAAAAAGAATTTTATGTCCATTCGATATAGTTTAAAATTACGAAAACAAGAAAAAGCTAATAAAATTAGTATCACTTCTAGTCAAGCTACGTGGGCAAATGTTTCTTCGCAGTCTATTCCTTTTTCTGATTTGTAACCTTGAGCGACTAATCTTTCTTTTTTTTAAAATAATATATCCTTTTCTCATCGGCTTTATTTTTATAAACCCACTTAGTACCGATGAATGTTTGATTACTAGGACTAGGAACTAGGTCTCAAACTTCATTTCGTTCAGATTGGTTTAACTCTTCTTGCATGGCTATAATACAGTAATCATCAGTTGAGGCTTCTTTAGCATTTTTGGGTTCAATTTTCGATAGGAAAGCTACATGACCCATTTGATTTAGTCGATTTTGAATTCTTACATTAGAATTAATTTCTATAATATCATTTTCAATTGGGTGATTTCTTAGAAGTCTTAGTGGAGTTCGAATTTAATTTTCATTTGGTAAATTGTTGTTTTCAATTTCAACATTATTTTCAATATTTTCAATATCATCTTTTATGATATTTGATTTAGAAATTATTTCTTCGTCTTCAATTTTATTATTAAATTTGAAATTTTCATCGAATAGCACATGAAATGTTTCTTTGATATTTTAATTTTTTGTTACAAATTCTATATGCCTTGCTTCGTTTCAAGTATCCAATGAATGTTCCGTCATCGAATTATGGATCGAGTTTACCAAATTGGTCCTTTGTATTTAGTAAAAGGAATTTTGAACTGAAAACTTTAAAATATCATATATTGGGTTTTCTTCCATTAAAAATTTCATATGGGTTATGTTTTGTTAATGGTCTAATGTAGACTCGATTTAAAACGTAACAAGCAGTTGCTACAGCTTCTGCCGAAAAATGTTTACGTTGAGTGCTTCTATTTAATAAGGTTCCAGCACATTCTTGAAGCATTCTATTCTTCCTTTCTATAATTCTGTTTTGTTATAGAGTTCTAGGAATGAAAAACTATGAACAATTCCTTTCTTATTACAAAATTCTTCAAAAATATCATTATTGAATTTGCTACTGTGATGCTTTGAATGTTTTTAAATTTTATATTCTTAATATTTTGAATTCTCTTAGCAAAGAACTTAAATTTTTCATAAGTATAACTTTTATTTTTCATTAATATTGTCCAGGTATAACTTGAAAAAATCACATACAGTTACAAAATATATCTATTATGATTTATAGATTGTATTTGAGTTGGTCCAAAAAGATCTAAATGTAATAACTCAAGTGGTTGTAATGTAAATATTATTTTATTTTATTTAAAAGACGATTTGGTTAATTTTTCTAACTAGCAAGCATAACGGATACTATTTACTTTAAAATTCATTTTAGATAAATCTTTTACTAAATTATTTTTAGATAATTTGCATATTGTTTTGAAGTTTATATGACAAAAAATTTTCTGTCATAACAAAGGATCGTTTTCTTTGGCTACTAGACACATATTTATGTGATGATTAACTTTCGTATTTAATATGTATATATTTCTTTCTCTAGTTCCTTCAAAGATTAGATTCTTGTTTTGATCAAATATAATACATTTATTTTCCAAAATGGATGTATTAAAACCTTATCGCATAATTGACTTATACTAAGACAATTATGTTTTAAATTTTTAAATAGTAAAACATTTGTAATAAGAGGTAAGTTAGATGTACCCTCATTGCTTACATCGCCTTTATCGATGATGTATTCTTCGGAATTATCTATAAATGTGACAGATCCTCTATCTGAATAGGTAATGTTAGTCAATATAACTTTGATTCCTGTCATATGTTTTGAGCAACCACTATCAAGTATCCACTGTCCTCTTTTCTTAGTTGGTACCTGCAAAAAATATAAAGATGATGTTGGTACCCACTTTTTATTATGGTTCTAAGAGTTAGATCTTAGGAAACCAAACCCAAGAGGGTTTAGAATTTCCTCTATAATTAAAATTTTCATTTTTATGAATTAAATTTATAAAAGACATAATATACTTATTTCTAATTGAATTATTATTAGTTTTTAACACCCAAAATTTTATAGTATTTTTATTACAAATGTCCTTCTTTTGAGTGAAAACCTATGGTTTTGGTTTTGCTTATAGAAAATTCTTAGGTATCTTGAAGTTTTTACTTAGTGAAATGTTTTTCTTTGGAATAGATTTTAAGGAATTTGTATATCCTAAACCTTTCTTACTGAAAGTAGTTTGAGAGTTTTTAATAATTTTAGAAAGATTTTATCTATCTTTATTAAAGTTAGAAACATTTTATGTTATATTTTCTAACTCAGTTTTGAGACTAGTATTATTTAATTCAAGAATTTTGACATTAGATTTTAAATCGTGATTTTCTAGCAGCTAATAACATATTTTTTCCATTTTGAACTTCAATTTCATTTAATAGCCTTGTGAGTTGAGATGATACATTACATAAAGATTCTTACATTTTGACAAGTTCTTCTTCTAAGATTTTATTTTCATTTCTAAGCATATCAACTTCTATTTCACTTGTTTAGTTTTTCTAAAGCATCTTTATACTTTATTTTAACTTCTTTTGGTTTAACCAATAACTCTTAGTTTATATCTATTAAATCATCAAAGGTTAGATCACTTACATTGTTAGTCGAAGCCATAAAGCAGACATTGGCTAGTTCAGAATCATTGTCAGTGTCACTGTCTGATGATGAAGACGATTCTAAATCATCCCATGTAATAGAGCTTGCTTCTTCTTATACTTGTCCTTCTTATTCTTGTACCTATCATTCTTTCGATCAGGACAGTCCTTCTTTATGTAACATTTCTTATGACATTCATAACAATCGAGATTTGAAGCTGGTGGTTTATTGGTATTATCTCTCCTATTGTTCCTGAATTTTTGTTCTTTCTATGTTTCAAAAAACTTTTAGAAATTATGTGCTATAAATGCTATGTCATCTTCATTTGAATTCGAATCTTCTTGTTCAGCTTGAAAAGCTATATTCTTTCTATCTTTGGCTTGATCTCGTTTTGCCTGCAAATTTACTTCATACGACATGAGATTTCCTATCAAATCTTCAGGTTTGATGGTAGAAATATCGTTAGCTTCTTCAATAGCTAAGACTTTTCGTTTCCATTTATCCATTAAAGATTTTAGGATTTTTGAAACAATATGAAAATCAGTGTATTTTTCTCCTCACGCTAATAGTGAATGATATATGTCTTAGAATCTAGAACACATTTCATTTATAGTCTCATCCGCTTTCATTCTGAAATTTTGGAACTAATTTTTAAGCATAGAAATTTTGCTTTGTTTAACTTTGTTTTTTCCTTCATTTGTGACTTTAAGAGTTCGCCAAATTTCATAAGCAGTTATACACATGTTAACTCTATTAAATTCATTTTTATCTAAAGCTCAAAATAACATATTCATGGATTTTGCATTTGAGTTTGCATCTAGCATTTGTGTGTTTCACCGTTGTGCATATGGTGTAGTTGATATAGTGCATTCATTCTGAGTGATATTCCAATTATCATATCCATTTGCTTGCATATAAATTCTCATGCGAGTTGACCAATAATTGTAATTCAAATCGTTAAATAGTGGTGGTCATACAGTGGATTGACCTTCAATGAAACTTGTGTTAGTATTATTTTTCATATTAACTGATTATCAAATAACTGTGTTATGGTTATATGATGACCTTGCTCTAACACCAAGTGAAAGTGACTAAGGATCGTATAATATGGAATATTAACTAAGTTATTACTAGTGTGGAATATAAATATAAAAGTAAATAATAAAGTAAATGACACCAGAGATTTTTATACTGGTTCGAACTTCCCATTCCCCGTCCAATCCCAGACTCCTTCTGGAAACTATCAACCCTCACTTGACCCGGAGGAATGGGTATTACACCACCTGAGCAATCGAATAGGACTTCTACCGCCTAAGCAAAAAATAGGACTTCAACCGCTTAAGCAACCAAATTGGACTTCCAATATAAGTAGTAAAATTATTTTTGACTGAGTATGCTCTTGAGTAGCACTGATAAGTCAGTAACATACACCCTTCCTATAATCTTCTCCTTTGTGGTATATCATGTAATTTGTGAAGATAAGAAGTTTATTCAATCACTAATGAAGTTTGCTTGATTGAACAAGTGATTAGAACGAGAACATTGAAAGCAAATGGCGAGATTATTTGGATAATAAGAGTGGTGAGAAGTAGAATCAGAATTTAGTGATTAAACAATTAATTTAGTGGCTATATAAGTGATTAAGAGTTGCAATCATTCATGAATAATAGCCATGAAAGAAGATGGAATTAACTCTTGAATCAAGAGTTGTTTCTATTCGCTGAAATGAGGTATCTTTTCAAAATATAGTCGTTATAAAGATTCAACCATCTGAATGGAACAACTCAGCCAGTTGAATCGATTAAAAATCGAATCAGTAAGATAATAGTGTAAAAGTCATACAATTCAGCTGACTAAATCATCAACTTTAGTGGTCTGAATATTCAAGATAAGTTGTGCATGTGTGCAGCATTCAATCGACCGAACTAGACTGTTGAGTCGAAAGAATTGCATGTTTTTTGTCATACCAAAGAATTTTCAAAAATAAATTTTGTATATGAACTATGTTACTAAAAATTTTAGCATATGAACTATGAATTTTTTTTTTAAATTGCTTGTGTGCATATGCCACTTTGGAGAGATTTCAACATTAATTCACTACTAGACTAAGACCATGGACTAAATATATTGCTACAGCTTCTATTTGGAATGTAACGACTGGGATTTTCGACCCTCGAAAATCGACACTAATACATTCACTGTGTCACATGCCGAATAATCAAGTGCTGAAAAATCGGATTGTTAGGGGAAAAGAAAAGGAAAGATAGAAGAAAAGAAACAACACATAGAATCTTACAGTCGTAGCGGAACAATATGTAATAGATAATAACATATCTTTATACGAAGGACACTATAATTATTATTATACATACCATAATTAGAGTCCGACAAATCAACAATCAATTTGGATAGTTATAATAACTTGTCCACACAAATGCCGAATATACAGCCTACACACACGGTGGAATATAATCAAGTATGAGAATACGTCTCTGACATCCAGGTCATCTCCTGAGCTCCACGGCATCCTAACCTAAATATGTAATACTCAGTCTGACTTGAGCGTTATAATAGAATAACACTCAAATCAGTCTGGAAAACTAATGTGAGAAAACACACTCAATTTGAATTTTAAAAATCCTTTGAAAAGCAAGGATATCTCGTAAGACCATACCATACATAAAAACGATGGGTTTTTACCTTATGACCAAAACATTTTATATCAAAATCATCCGATATTATAATGGTGTCTGTAGAAAGTAAATTAGAAAATAGATGAAATGCTTGCATCTCACGTTTCAGCATAATTGGTATATAATAAAACCATATGGCGCTTATTGGAAAATGGATTCCATACAACAACCAGATATGGAACTACCTTTCGATGAGTGCATCTCTGGAACAATGCACCAGGTCTGAAAAGAACGTCTTTTACCCTGTCACACAGAACCAGACTAGCACTTAACTACTAGTACCGAATATGTCATCATCCTAGTCTTCCGACCTTTTTGCGATCTTATGCACAACCAAATCCATAATAATATATATGTAAGGTATCTAGAAAGATAATGGTGAATGTGTCTGTGCTATAGGATCGTGTAATATGGAATATATAATAAATAATTAGTGCAGAAATAACTGTAAGATAATAATAGCAATAAAGCAAAATGACACCAGGAATTTTTATACTGGTTTGAACTCCCATTCTACCTCCAGTCCTAGACTCCTTTTGGAATATAAAATAGTAGCCCTCACTTAACCCGGAGGAATAGGTTTACCTGCCAGATTAACCGAATGGGACTTGACCGCTTGAGCAACCGAATAGGACTTGATCGCCTGAGCAACAGAATAAGACTTGATCGTCTGAGCAACTGAACAGGACTTGATTACAAAATAGATCGTCTTGACTTTTTGTGTTATGATAACACAAATTTCACTTGTAGTACACCCTTCCTATAATCTTTTCCCCAAGAATGATTTTATCATTGTGCATGTATGAAGAATAGGAAGTTTCAGATTGATTGCAAGATATGGAATTATGATAATAAGTAATTAATATATGAAATCAAGTAAGTAATAGATTCAAAGAATATTATTTAAGTTAGGTCAAAAGAGAAAAGTAAATTAAGTTATTTGATCAATGAAACTCAAGTATATATATAGTAGATAATGAGTTGCAACTATTGGTGAAGAGATTTCAGGAATGGCAATGGCTACAACTCTCTGCGAAGGAGAAGGCCATTCAAAATACGAAGCGTATTTTCAAAAAGGAGAAGTTATACAGTGTTCGGTTGACTGACTAGGTGGGTTAAGTCAACTGAATTTAAAAGGTGCACAAGTATTTGAAAATGCAAAGATTCAGTCAACTGAATGATGCACTCAGTCGACTGGTCCGTGTAAATTTTTTAAAACAATTTATGCACAGGTTCAGTCTGGTGAGGGCATCCGTTCAGTTGACTGAACTATGTATTTCCTGAAGCCTAAGTGCATGTGAGTTAGAAAATGATAAATTTCAAATCGAATGCAAATGTTTGTGAATATATGAATGAGAGTGATGATTCTTGAAGAAAGAACTTAACAAAGCAACTAGACTTGACCAAAATTGATTTTATATACATAATACACGACTCTAGTTTAAATATATAGAATATATGAACCATACATTGAGTCCGTTCGTCGTAGTAGTCGCAGATTCATGAATCGTTGTGTCGCTTGAAATACTTGACAGCAATCAAAACTTATGATCCAACATGCTCCCTCTTTATAATGATAACAACTCCATTTGATATGAATGAATCTCGACAAGCCAAGTTGATCTACATCTCCCCCTGAATATATGCTAGCAACTATGCTAGTTGTCTCTCCCCCTGAATCTATGCTTATATTTCCCTGTAAATAGTAATCGAGCAATATCTTTCTCCCCCTTTGTCATCAACAAAAGGAGAGTTTCCAAACTGATAATATTTATAATTTATGAACATATAGATACCATGGACAATGATATAGGCATTCAGAAACCACAGAAAATCAAAGTACAAGTCATAGCCACGTTACCATTGCCAGACAAATACTACATAGTCGAAATAAAAATAATACCTACCACATTTGTAACAAAATAAACATAACCGTTTGTTAAATTAAGGAAAAAAGAAAGTGAATACCTACTCATCACCATCTCTTTGTTTCCTATCATGTATTTCGAGTAACCACTTTCTAATATCCATTTTCCTCTCCTTTTAGATGGTATCTGCAAAATATAGAATTAACATTGGTACCCACCATTTTATTTGGGTCCTAAGAGTTAGGTCTTAGGAAGCCAAACCCAAGAGGGTTTAGAATTCCTTTTAAAAATAAAATCTTTGTTTTTATGAATAGTTTCTATAAAAGATTTTATATATTTATTTCTAATCAAAGAATTATTTGTTTTAGGAACCTAAATCTTAATTGATTTAGAAATATTTGAAGCTTTTGAAATTGGTTTTTCAATTTTAAAATTGCTATATAATGAATTCTTTTTCTTTGAAATTTGAAACTTGATTATATCCTAGTCCTCTTTTATTTGAAATAGTCTGAGATTTTTCTATAATTTTAAATAGATTTTGTCCACCTTTGTTAAAATCAAAGACAATTTTAGTAATACCATCTAATTTTGTTCTAAGACTAGAATTATCTAACTCCAAAATTTTAACATTAGCTTTAAGATCATGATTTTCAATTAATTGAGCATCATTCTTTCTTTCTAAGTTTCTATCTCTTGACTTAACATAAAGTTGAGATTTTATATTAGAATAAGATTCTTGAGTAACTTCAAGTTCTTCTTCTAAAATTTGTTTATCATCTCTTAACATATCTACCTCAGTTTCAGTCTTATTTAATTTTTCAATAGCTTCTTTATATTTTCTTTTGATGTCTCTTAGTTTGTCAAGTAATTCAGAGTTTATTTCCAATTAATTATCAAAAGTTAGATCACTCACCTCGTTATTTGTGCCCATAAAACATACATTGGCTTGTTTTATATCACTGTCTAAGTTACTATCTGATAATGAAGATGATTCTGAATCATCCCAAGTGATAGAGAAAGCTTTCATTTTGAATCTTCCTTTCTCGTGCTTGTATTTGTCTTTCTTTTTATCAAGACAGTCTTTCTTGATTGGCCTTTCTTGTGACTCTCATAACATTCTAGAGCAGACGATGATGGTTTATTGCTATTGTTATTGTTGTTAGTTGTTCTTAATATTTCTGAATTTGTTGCTCTTTGTGAATTTCAAAAACTTCTTGAAATTTTTAGCAATGAAAGCCATATCTTCTCATCTGAATCTGATTCATGCTTTTCTGCTTGGAATGCTTTATTCTTCTTACCTTGAGCATGTACTCATTTTTCTTGGAGATTAACTTCATAAGACATTAGATTTCATATCAAATCTTCTAGTTAAACGGTTGAGATGTCGTTATCTTCTTCAATTGCTAAGACCTATTGTTCCCACTCATCTGTTGGAGAGTTGAGGATTTTTAAAACAATATAAAAGTATGTATATGTTTCTCCTAAAGCTAAAAGAGAATGATATTTATCTTGAAATCTAAAGTACATTTCGTTTATAGTTTCATCTTAATTCATTTTGAAATTCTAGAACTGATTTTTGAGCATAGAGATTTTACTCTGCTTTACTTTGTTAGTACCTTTCATGTGTAACTTTAAGAACGCCAAATTTCATAAGCTGTTTTACATATGCTTACTTTATTAAACTCATTTTTGTCTAATGCATAATATTCATAGCTTTAGCATTTGCAGTAGCATCCAGTTTTTGTGAGTTAGACCATTGTGAATATTTCGTAGTAGGTATGTTATATTCAGTTCGAGTAATATTCAATCTTTCATAACTATTTGTATATAAATTCTCATCCTAGTAGCCCAAAAATTATAGTCCATTCCATTAAATAGAGGTGGTCGTGCAGTAGATTGACCATCAAGAAAGCTAGTGCTAGTTGCAGTGCTAGTGTTGTCTTCCATATTAAAATATCAGATAACTATGTTACGGTTATAAGATGAACTTGCTCTGATACCAAATAAAAGTGTCTTTGTTATAGGATCGTGTAATATAGAATATGTAATAAATAACTAGTGTGGAAAATAACTGTAAGATAATAGTAGCAATAAAGAAAAATGACACCAAGAATTTTTATACTAATTGTAACTCCCGTTCTACATCCAGTCCCAGACTCCTTCTGGAATTTAAACTAGCAGCCCTCACTTGACCCAGAGGAATAGGTTTACACTGCTTGAGCAACCGAACGGGACTTGACTGCCTGAGTAACCGAACATGACTTGACCGCCTGAGCAACAGAACAAGACTTGACCACCTGAGCAACGGAACAGGAATTGATTACAAAATATATTGTCTTGACTTTGTGTGTTCTAATAACATGAATTTGTCACTTGTAGTACACCCTTCCTATATATTAACCCGCCTTTTGGCAAGGCCCCGGACAGACGGATTTAACTAAATCAACTACTCGTTTGTCGAGACTGGAATATGATATGTTGAGTCGAATAGATGGATGGTTCGATGTGGGTCATTCGATCAAGGTGGCTCAATCAAGGAGAGGAAATCATGCATGGTTCGGTCATGGTGCTTAAGCCAAGCTGTCTTGGTGTGACTGGCTCGGTGAGTATGGCTAGGCCTGAGTCGTTCGGCTGGAGTGGATTGGCGTAGAGTGGTTCGACGTTGAAGTGGTTCGGTCAAGGTGGGTTGGCATAAGTTAGTCGGCTGGAGTGGATCGATGTGGAGTGGCTCGACGTTGAAGTGGTTTGGTCAAGGTAGGTCGGCATGAGTCAGTCGACATGAGTGGTTCAGCACTATAGTGGTCTGGCATTTTAGTGGGTCGGCATAGTGCAAATTTAGGATCGGTGCAATGTTACATCGAGTCTTGGCGCAGGTTACATCGGGCCCACATATGTTCACTTTGAGTCGCTCCTAGGGAAACGCCCTAGGTCAACATATTGACCGGGTTCAGTGTGTTTGCACTACTCAGGATCGGCCATGTGCAGGTCGACAGAGATGTTTAGGCTAAGGTGGTTTGGCATATTGAAGTTGGTCGGTCTCGGTGGAGTGGATCGGTGATGGGAGTATGTTAGTAGTGGTGTGGCTTGGCATTTGGATGGACTGGGGACTTTGGTTTGTTCTGGCTCGGTGGACTTCGTGCATTAGGTCGACAGCTTCTTGTCTTCGGGTCGGTTACGGAGATAAGGGGCCGACCATAGGGATTGTGCTCGAAGTCATGGAACATGCTACTTCAAGTCAGTGAGATTGTTACTTTGGGCCAATTATAGGTTTACTCCGGGTCAGCGGAGATAATAAGGAGTTAGTATATTGAAGGAATGGGTTGAGTCTTGGTAGGCCCATACACTCAAGAAGCCCAGCAACTCGGGATTTGCCTATTAGCACGCGGGGCTTCAGAAAAGGGATTTGGATTCTGTTTCCCTTCTACTTCCTCATTAAGGCTACTCTGCCATTTTCATTTCAAAAACTTTGGATTGTAACTGTAATTGGTTTTCATATCAATAAAAAGGAAATTTCTGGAGTGGACGTAGGCCGGAGTCAGCCAAACCACTATAATTCCTCTGTTATTACTGCTTTCTCTTTGATTTTTACTGTTCTTCATATTTATATTCTCTACATATAGTCTATTTGTGATCAGTGATTGTGATTTGGTGCTTTCATCTAGATTTGGGTGTTAGTGATCAATTTTGGAGATAACATTTTGGTGCTTTCACTGAGAAGATCTCAGGGACCTACAGCTTGGAATTTGGATTTTAAGACTTAAAGACTTGGATCTCGAAAGCTATGGCAAGGCAATCGACAAGAAGACAGAGGATTGAAATGAGTCACCATGAGGGGAGTCAGGAGCCTTCGTCGAAAGCTAATCAGGCCTCGATTTTCGTCACTAAAGATGAGATGGAAACAATGCTGAAAAGACAAGAAGAGATGATGCACAACCTACTTCGACAAGTTGCAAAAATTGGACTGTAGAGTCAAGGGAACGCAGCTGCGGGAGATGATGGAAATATGAGTCAGGAGCATGGAGCAACCAGAATTCTAAACAGAGCAGGACTATCAGGAGAAGCACCAGGACTAGACGGCACTTCCTCGGAGCATATTGATCCAATCCCGGGTGTAGTACCAGGTGAAGCTGTATAACATGGTGTCGATAGAGGAAGGGATGCTCATTTTAGGAAGCAGGTCCCACGATTCCCTCGTGAACTCAGGGGGCTGATAAGAGGCAACAGACAAGGACTACAGCTCGACAATAGTGATAGGTTGGCGGAGATGGTTAGGCGAGCCATGAGAGGCGGCTTGGTAAATAGAGACTTAGAAGATGTGAGTAGGGGTCCTTTTGCTCCTGCGATCAAGAAAGCTAGAAATCCGCCAGATTTCAGACTACCGACACTGGAGACGTATGACGGGAGAACGGATCCCACTATTCACTTGACGAGGTACATAAGGCATATGGAAGTGTTGGGGGGCATCGGAGGAAATCATGGCATGCTGCTTCCCTTTGTATTTGATGGATATTGCAGCATTATGGTTCAGACAGCTGGAGAATTGCTCTATCGGCATATGGATGGAGCTGATTGATAGGTTTTTGAGGCAATTTCGGGTTCACATCGTGTGATCTATGAGTGTGATGAATTTGACATCGATGAAACAATGGAAAGGAGAGTCGCTTAGGGATTTCTTAACTGGATTCAATGCGGCGATGGCTTCGGTGGATCAGTGGATCCATCGATGGTTTTGATGGCGGCGGTTTCAGAAATTGCAAATAATTCCGATTTGAAGATATCATTGGAACGGGATCCACCGAGGGATCTCGGGAAGTTCTACCATGAGGCGGAAAGGTTTCTGAGGCAGGAAGATGCGCAGGCTGAGAGAGAAGGGAGAGAGGCTGAAGCTTATGCAGTAAGGGGTGGAGGTCCACCCAGGGAGGATCGAAATAAAGATGATAAAGGAAAATGAATGACAATGATAGCACTTCGAAAATGCCTTGGAGGGAGTCAAAGTTTTCTTCTTACATAGATTTAACTGAGACTCTAGAAAGGACTTACTTGGATACTCGAGGACGCCTCCAATATCGAAGGTCGGCAAGGAGGGAACCTTATGAATACAAACGGGCATCGAGAAAGCATTATGTATTACATGAGCTACATGGGCATAACACAACTGACTCTAGGAATTTGAAAGATATCATTGAGGGTCATGTAAGGAATGGTCATCTACAAAAGTATGTAAGAAATCGAGCTATGGCAGTGGGGCTGAAGCGGCCACTCTGCCCACCTCGAACGAAGATGGCACTAGACCTAGGCAACGTCAGCTTGTTATCAACTAAATAGATTTAAGGCTTTGAATAATTAATAGAACTCGAAGTGATACGGCTAAGTCGCTTACACATGTACGGGATTGAGGACGCTACCTAGGCATGCTCTGAGACGATGATGAACCGTGTTGCTCAAGTCTATGAAATCTGGTTTTTCTTTTCATTTCCCTGAAAGTTTTTTTCTCCCTTGGATGTATGGACATTTATTTAGCTTCCCTGGCTATAAAAACATCTATTTTGAATGATTGGATTTGCATTACTGTAATAAATAATACAGGTTTCGCGATTACTGTCCCGACCAAAGAGATGAGGCAGCGTTCGCAAGTTATGAGTCCCTTCATCGAAGAGCGATGAAATGGCCTCGAACAGAATATTAGAGTCCCCGGTCTGAGAACTAAGGCCGGAGAATATTAAAGTCCTTGTCGGAGAGCCAAGGTCAGAGAATATTAAAGTCCTCGGCCAGGGAGCCTCGGCAGGAGAATATAAAAGTCCTCGGCCGAAGAGTCGAGGCCGGAGAACATACAAGACCTTGACTGGAGAGTCGAGGCCGGAACAGGATAACGCGATCCGGCAAGGTCTATAGATTCAAATTTAAGCTCGGAGAGGTCCTAGACTCAGATAAGATGATCCAAAGAGATCGTGTATTCGGTTAGTTAATCTCAGATGGATGTGGAATTGAATGAGGATTCAGTTACTGGATAGGAATTGGGTGTAAAATCAGAGCCGTCATAGATTCAGATAAGGATATGGCAATGGCACTTGGATAGAATGGATTAGATTTTGAATCGGAACATATGGACTTCGGATATCATATTTGAGGCTATACAAAACACACATTCCTAACGTAAGGTATGTTTTGGGGGGCAAATGTTAACCCGCCTTTTGGCAAGGCCGTGGACAGGCGGATTTAACTAAATCAACTACTCGTTTGTCGAGACTAGAATACGATAGGTTTGAGTCGACTGGATGGATGATTCGGTGTGGGTCGTTCGATCAAGGTGGCTCGGTCAAAGAGAGAAATCACGCATGGCTCGGTCATGGTGCTTAAGCCAAGGTGGCTCGACGTGACTGGCTCGATGAGTATGGCTCGGCCTGAGTCGTTCGGCTGGAGTGGATCGGCATTGAAGTGATTCGATCAAGGTGGGTTGGCATAAGTCAGTCGGCTGGAGTGGATTGGTGTGGAGATGTTCGGCATTGAAATGGTTGGTCAAGATGGGTTGGCATAAGTCAGTCGGTGTGAGTGGTTCAACACTGGATGGATCGACATTTTAGTGGGTCGGCGTAGTGCAAATATGGGATCGGTGCAATGTTACATCGAGTCTTGGCACGGGTTACTTCGAGTCCAATATACGTTCACTTCGAGTCACTCCTAGGGAAACTCCCTGGGTCAGCATATAGATTGGGTTCGGTGTGTTTGCACTACTCTGGATCGGCCATATGCGGGTCAGCCGAGATGTTTAGGCTGAGGTGGTTCAGCATATTGTAGTGGGTCGGTCTCGGTGGAGTGGATCGGTGATGGAAGTGGGTTGGTAGTGGTGTGGCTCGGCATTTGGATGGATCGGAAACTTTGGTTTGTTTTGGGTCGGTGGACTTCATGCTTTGGGTTGGCTGCTTGTTGTCTTCGGGTCGGTTACGGAGACAGGGGGTCGGACATAGGGATTGTGCTCGGAGTCTTTGAACATGCTACTTCAAGTCAGTGAGACTGTTACTTCGGGCCAATGATAGGTTTACTCCCGTTGGCGGAGACAATAAGGAGTCGGTATATTAAAGGAATGGGTTGAGTCTTGGTGGGCCCATACCACTCAGGAAGCCCAACAACTCGGGATTTGCCTACAAATATAGCAGGCGGGGATTCAGAAAAGGGATATGGATTCTGTTTCCCTTCTACTTCCTCATTAAGGCTACTCTGCCATTGTCATTTCGAAAACTCTAGATTGTAATTGTAATTGGCAATAAAAAGCAAATTTCTGGAGTGGACGTAGGTTGGAGTCAGTCGAACCACTGTAAATCCTCTATTATTACCGCTTTCTCTTTGATTTTTTTTACTGTTCTTCATATTTATATTCTCTACATACAGTCTATTTGTGATCAGTGATTGTGATTTGGTGCTTTCTTCCGGATTTGGGTGTTAGCGACCAATTTTGGCGCTAACATTTTGGCTTTCACTGAGAAGAACTCAGGGGACCTACAGCTTGGACTTTTGAATTTTAAAGACTTAAAGACTTGGATCTCGAAAGCTATAGCAAGGCAACTGACAAGAGGATAGAAGACAGAGGACAGAGCCCTGTTTAGGTCATTTCTCGGTTGATGAGGCTTGAGGCTACGTTTACCTTTTTGAATAGTATTCATTCTTGGAATGCTAATGTTGCCTTCTACGAAACAATGCAATGATAGCATTAATCCATAAAAGATGTCCTGGATCTAAACAAACTAAATCACCGTCTCCATTAGCTTCACGATATCATAATTCATAACACACAAATCGAATCGAGGTGGTTTTCGGATAATCAAATCTGATCCGGTCTCTTCGAAAAGATCAACGAATTTGACCATATTTGATAGTCGGTTATTTAACTATCAAATTACACACATAAGCAGACACTAGGCCCATATTATAAAATTTCCAAATTATTTATTTCAAAATATCTTTAAATTTATATATATATATATATATATATATATATATATATATATATATAAAACCCCTTCTAGTAGTTCAATATTTGGAAACTTCTCCTAATACTTCATTTCATAATAGAATATTTCCAACACTTTGAAATATTTCCAATTCCAATTTGTAATCCGTTACATAGAAAAATATTTCTATATAAATCATTTCACAGTTAGAATATTTCAAAACCATTTTATTCCAATACTTAGGAATAACATATAAGTCTATTTTCCAAAAATCACTTTTAATATTTTATACTTCGGAATCATTCTGTACTTATCTCATAAATTCCTAGAATTTTATTAATCCCATTTACAATTCCCAAAAATATCGATTACTCTTATATATAATCCAACTAACACTTTATAACTTCTTTATTGAATTCAAATTCATTATCGAAGTTTTCGAGTTTAGTTATTTTGGAAATTCCCTAAATTTCCAGAAATCCCATAAACATTTCTCTTATACAAATCTCATCCATGTAACAAATCTAGATTATAATCTCGAGAGAATTTATAAATAAATTCCAATTACTTGCTTTTAAACTATATACATAATAAAAATAAAGGTGTGATTAAATAATTATTTAAAATATCAAGCACTTTTTAAAATAAACTTCAATAACTGCTTCCACTTTATTTATAAAATTTTCAGTCGATTTACAAAACTTGTTTATAAAACTTAGAATTTAATTTTAACAAATTTAAATATTTAAATAACTAATTTTCTAAAATACTTTAATGGTAAAACATTTTTAAATTACCTAGTTCAATAATTAAAAATCCTCTTTTTGAAACAAACTCAACTTCTTGATAAAAATATATTTTTCATTTCCAATATAACCAACATAATATTTATAAATCTCTCTAGATCTATTACAAATTGATTTACTTTCCCAATTTCATAAATCCCTTTCCCATAAATTCCAAACTTGAATCCACTATTCCTTCTAAATAGATCACCATATCTCATTGTAAATTCTCCCTGTGAATTTATATTTCCAATTTACAAATTTATAATCATTTCACAGTTATAAACATCATTTATAAATTTCCTAAACTCATTCCTAGTTTATAAGGTTTACGCTACAAAAATCTATTTATAAATCGATTTCTAAATTTAATCCCATTTATAAATCCATTTCTTAAATAACCCAACTATATTCCAAAACTAATCAAATTTCGATTTCTACTTCCATTCCTAATTTTAAAAATCTTATTTAAAATCCAATATAGCCAGTTTTATATTTATTTCCAAATTTCCTTTGTTCTCCCAATCTATTTAAATCTCGATTTTTAAAACCCTTTTTACATTTACACAAATATTACTTAAATTTATTTTAAAAATCCTTTATACATATTATTTCATCTCTATTTAAATATATAACGGAATAGTTTAGTATAAAGTCAAACCATTTATCTTATCTAAATCAATTTCTTTTACTTAATCCAAAATTCAATATAAATATTTCACTTCCAAATTGCTTTTCAATTTCCTATCAAATTCAAAAATAATTTTTATTATTTTCAAAATATCAAAATTAGGGTCAGTGCTACTATAGCATCCAATCAATCAAATCACATCATAATCTATCACAGACTATCCAAACACATCATATATCACTATATATGAAATTAAAAATCAACAATTTTGAGGAATCTAGTTGGATCCCTCCAACCTCTTTCCTTGCAACCACCGATGTTAGATAGCATAAAATTCAATACCGCTTCGAGGCAGGATATTCCGGTAATATAGGATCATCCGCTATTATGCCCGGCGCATAGGGTTTCATCCGCTCCAATAGGCGGGAAAAATCCAACTACTGATATGTATATATGTACTAAGATATATAATATAAGATCCAACTGATAACAATAATTTATCAATTCATCCAACAAACCAAACAAATAATTTTAATCGTTTTAAATTAATTCGAATATCCAAATGAATGAGATTTACTCAGATTTTTTTTATCGCATCCGTGTTTGAATTTAACTAAAAATTCTAGAAGCTCCAAACTGCTCTAATCGAATCCATAGCATAGATCCCATCATTACGAATCCAATGCCACTTGTTGTGTAAAATTTCGATCCCGTATGTAGAAGATACAGATTTTATAAGATTCTTGATTTAGTTTTAAACAAGTAATTACTTATAATAACAAGTAACTTACCATTATCAGCTATTCAAACCTTCACTCGACTTGGCCCAAAGCCCCCCAGCTTCTCATTCTTCCAAGATTTTGCTTTCTCCCTTTTTTTCTATTCCCCTTTTTTATAAAACCAAGATGAAAGCCCGGCCCAACCTCCATCAGCCCACCCTCCTTCTTTTCTTCTTCCCCCACTCCCTCTGTTTCTTTCCTCACTAATACGTGCACATCAAAAACTAACTATGGCCATGCACAAGCTTCAATGGCATGCCATTCCCTTCAACAAAATCCCAAATCGATCACAGCAAACTCCATCCCTTCACAGTCTCGTCTCTCCTATACCCTTGTCGACCAACCTAAGACCCCCTTTCAACACGCGTCTTCATCTCCTCCCAAATGCTACAGTGTTGCACATGATCTCCAAAAGTTGATCGAACTACACGAATTCTCTACTACAGCTGCTAATCTCCACGCTGAACTCGAATATGATCACAAAACGAGCCAACGCTTCTTTGATCTATGAAAAAACCCAAACCCAGTAAAAACTACAGTTCGACTAATTTATCGAGATCATCCAATCATCATCGCACTTCAAAAGCCCACCAGATCGATGCTGTCCACGTAATTTGAATTTTAAACTTGGTTTGACGATTTTTAATTGAGTGTTTAATTAGATATAAGTTTTTGAAGACTTCATTTTTTCTCTTTGATGTGCTGTGTTTTAATAAAAGAAGAGGAGCATTTTGTAGAAGGAATAGGCACGAGTATAGATAGCTAAGGCTGAGTAAAAAATGCGGCTGAAAAGACATTTTAAAATAACATATATATATATATATTTGTGTGTGTGTGTTTATATATATATATGTATATATATATGTATATGTATATAAAATCCCAAAATATCTAGATATTTATTTCAAACCCCTATCAAGGCATACTGCTAGGCGTTCCTAATGTTATACCCCTATTCCGATCGCAATGGAACAAGTTTTGAGTCCCAATTTGATCGTTTGGAGAATATAGCTTTTTGAACCCAATTATAATATTACATTTCCGACATTAATTTCAATGCATTTCTATCACGTACGACCAAATAATAACTCTGAATGCTATAAAATTTGAGATCCGATAATAATACGTTATCATGGATGTAATAGAACTGGTTTCGTCAAATTCCGAGGCTGTACCCCAGATGGCAATTTTTATATGTTAATTAAAACGAGTTATTTTAAAAACCGAGTAAACCACTTATAGATCTAATTTGAAAAAGTTATTATCTTCATTCTTATTAATAAATTTGATAAGCCTTTAAACTATTTTTATCCAAATAAAAATCCAAGATTTCAATTATTTAAACGATTTCAACTATTTAATCCAATAATTAAATCATCAAATAAATCACTATACTTTGAAATTCAAGTTATTCAATCTATCAGACTAACTTTAAGTATTTAAAATCAATTAAATACATCAATTTCAAATAACCAAAATTCTGGGTCGTTACATGGAATATGGTCTGCAATTTGTTAGATTATTTCTTGAGTAAACAATATCTTCTTCTACAAATATAGTCAGTTCATATAATATGTACTTATATAGTTGTCAAACTAAAACATCAAATTTCTAGGTTCTAATAGCGTTCTATATGTAATACCCCTATTTCGAATTTAATGTAAATAGTATCGAGGTCTAATTCGATCGTATGCGGAAGATAGCTTTGAAAATCGAATTATATTAATTTAATTCCCTTAATTAAATTTTACGCATTTCGAGCTTGCATGACCAAACAATACGTCTGATTTCCATGAAATTCATTCATATACATTAATTTATTATTACAGTCCCAATGACACTGGTTTCGTCAAAATCCGAGACAGTGTCCCGGAGTGATATTTTTATATGTTAATTAAAATAAATTATTATAAAAAATTAATCACTTTTAAATCTAAATTTAAAAGTTTATTGTTACCATTGTTATCAACTGGATTAAATTGAGATTTCGAAGTTATTTTTTTCGTATTAAGTCCAAATTCAATTATTAAAAAAATTCTAATATTAAATACACTATAAAATAAATCGCCACATTTGAAATTTAAGCTGTTTGGCTTATAAAAATATTATTTAAATATTTATAATTTATTAAAAAAATTAATTTCAAGTGTCCAAAATTCTAGGCCGTTACAATTTATATATTAATAAATTACTTGTGTACTCTCTGGTTGTTGAGCAAACTCAAGCTAGAGATATTATGTGTACTATTATTAATATATTTACTGAACAGGGTAAGATAACTAAATATTTGTTAAGCAAAATCAAGGTACATATACTACACTTAAGCCATAGCAAAATGTTAGATTTTGAGGGAACTCAAGATGGAAATAAGATTAGGATAAGGAAGCATGGGTTAGGAATTCTATATGATACAACCGATAAGGAGTTATCCATCGTTCGTAGGGCTATGAGTTGTTGAGCAAACTCAAGGTTAAAATCCCAAAACATATGACTCCTAACACCTACTAGTGAAGTCATCTTCGGGTTTGGAGAAATATAAAAGACCCATAGGAGCCCTATTATAAAAATGAAATGGTAATATTTAGCCATTCTCATATTGCAAGAACATCTGCTATATAAGTTATGATAATTCACATTAATAAATTTGTGTAATTAATGTAATTGATAAAAAATTTATCAATTAAAATATACAAATGAACTAAATTAACATTGGAAAATAGAAATATAAAATATACTTACCAATAAAGTTTTGCATGTTGATCCGTGCAAGTGTCTAATTATACAACCACAAAATACATTCATAACTTGGTCACTTGAAAGTTTACTTGCCTGAGACTATGTATTATGTTCAATAAGTTTCAAACTCTAAAAGAAATTAGTGAATATGAATATATACGATCACATACAAATGTTATATGGTGAATGGTCTTAATTCGTTGTGTACGTAACTTTGATGAAACAGTACATTGAAATAAAGAAGTAAACAATAGTATGAGATCATATATTTAATATGATCGATTATAATAATGATCTTATTGTGTTAAATTTACAATGTGATGACATGCCTTTTCGATTCTTGAAAATCGACACTGGTATATCCTCGGTATTCACATGCCGCAAATTCAAGTACTGGAAAGGCAGATTGGTCAAGGGTAAAAAGAAAATAACACATAATAGAGTAGAAAATAGAATCTCGCACGAATGGAATAATCATGTATTATTAACCATAAAAAATTCATTGGAAAAATTTGAATACAATATCAGAGTCTAACCTGGATTCGACCTAGGTAGTTATATATCCTTTATCCTTACAAATGTTGAAAACAACAAAACAAATGCAGCGAAAAAGTAGAATACGTCCATACGTTAATGAAGATCTCCAGCTCTACTTTGGAAACTCTAAGCATTTTTAGTTTAATCTAAAACTACTAGGATCTGACCCAAGTATTAAAAGAACTGGATCAGGCTTGATAAAACAGCTTGAGAAAACTCGAAACATAAACGTATATGATAGTGGCATAGATCATATTAATGCTAATCAAAATCTTTGAAAAGAATGGTATCTCGTAAGACGACACCGCACATAAACACGGACGAATTTTTACCTTACGATAACCAAAATACTTTATACCAAAACAAATTTTATATTATCATTAATGACATTGGTTTGAAAGTACTTTTGAAATAAATAGGCACTCAAGGTAGGTATTAATACTCGGATAATGTCAAATGGAATATATGATGCCAAAGGTATAGTTGAAATGTTTCCAAAGCATTATAGCTATTTTGGGAATACAATCAAAAACGTAAAGCTCATATTGGAATTTGTTGAATATGCGCTTTGCGCTTATATGATTTTTGTTTGATGATAATAAACATATATACATTCGTTTAAATGTATTTGTTAATGTACTATTTTATTTTTCATAGAATAAATAAATATTTGCTGAATAAAATTAAATGACACAAAATTTGAATTCAAACAGAAATTTTATTCAAACAAATATTTATTACAATTTTGAATAGTACAATTTCAATCTCTCACTATAACTATACAACTTTGATTACAATCACATCACATTTCACATTTACAGTTAACCTCACTACATATCACTCACACTCGTGTTTTTATCTTCAACTTCCTTCTAGTTTGAATCCAGCATCTGAGCAATCTGCAAAAATATAAACTAACGCAGTAAAATTTAAAAAGAAATATTTTTGCAATATAAAATGAAATATGATTTTTGAAAATATGATTTGCCTCAGTTATTTGGGTTGTTCGTCATAATTTAAATTTGAATTCATCATAAACGAACAACTTATGGCATACACAGTGTATCACTGTATATGCCACAAGGCCGTGCACGTCGATATATACACTTGATTGATTTACAGGGACATGCGAGCACAGGTCAAACCCAAATGAAAAACCGGGTTCAACTCACGTGCAATAACATTGAAAATCGCAACATGAGCACAAGGTCAAACCCGAGTTTTAAAACTGGATTCAACACAAGGCAACATGACATGAATGAAACGAAGACCAACATCAAAACGGACTGCAACAATCATGTATGCAGATCAGGTCAGACCAGGCAGCAACATGCTTGAAGACCACAGCAAAACCAACAGTGGCAAACTACACAACTACAAGTACAGAGAGACTACAATATCAAGGGCAAGTGCACAACTAGATCAAAGTACAACATACACTACAATGAATACAGGCAGTGCAACAGAGCTATTCCAGACCAGGGCATATTGAAGCAATAGGCCGTGACAGTAGCAAATCAAACCATACCAGTAAACCAATGAACCAACACAAGCATACACACACACACATACATATGCATGTGTATACATGAGGAAGGTTACAGATTCAAGTCCAAATACACAGTTCAAACTACAGCGGACAGTGAAGTTCAAGTTACAGGTTGAAATGCAGCAATAAAGGCAAATGCACATGTCACCAGTATATGAAGACAACTGAAACAAGCCAGGATGCATCAGCCTCAACATCAGGTGAAGTGCAACAGTGAACTCGAGACTACAATGTCAAAGCACATACAACCAAGTTGTCAACAATGACCATGACTCGAGTGCATGTCAAGGCACAGTGCTATCAGAAAAACCAGAGAACATCAAAGCCAAGGAATTCAAGTCATAGCAAAATCAACCATATTCCAATTTATAGTTTTTAAAATGATCAAGGCTAAAAATATGCAAACTCAAGCATATATATGAACAAATCAGGGTATAACCAAAGTCAGTTAACATCAACACAGTTTTATGCATCAAAGAAACAATTCTAGCCGTGTAACCAAGTCAAAGCCAGAAACAATGCAAGTAGACCAAACGAAGAATGCAGTGGACACAAACGATGAAGCAAAGCAATATGAACTGTCCAGTTACAACCATAAAGGCACAATGCTTCAACATAACAGCAAAGACCACATGCCACAATATCAAGTACATGAAGCAGTTCAAATCCAAATCCAAGAATATATACAATGCAAATGTACAGGCCAGTGAACATAAAAAATGGCCAGAGTCGAAGCACAAAGAACAAAATAGGTCAAGTATGCTACAGCATTAAATTCAATCAAAAAATGGCCGTAGTCAATATTGAACGAGTCAATAATCAAAACCGTGTCAACCAAGCCATGGGAAGCAAGTATCAAGAATATACGCATATGAATTAGTCAAATAAATCATCAGCATCAAAGTGTAATCGAACGGCAAAGCAAGAAATTTTGAAGCAATCAGACGAACGGAAAAATAGGAAATCAAATCCTATAAAAACCCTAATCATCATCGGCATTTATTTCATCGAGTTCAAGCATAAACCAGCAAAGCAAAAGGGATAGATTACGTACCGAAATCACAACAGTGAACTCGATCAAACAGAAGCAGCCAAGAGCGAACGAACGAGAACGAAGCACACGAAAAGGCGAAGCTTCAAAGCCCTAATTTGGATCAAGAGCCGAAGCCCTAAATTCAGATCAAAGAATACAACAGAGGGCCGCCATTTTTTCAAAGCCAAATTTGGATCGCAAGCAGAAACCTAATTCGAAAAAGAGGGACGGCCGTATCGGGTTAAAGAAAATAAATTGGGCCGGCTTGCTTTATTTTAAAGGGCTTTAGTATATTTTAAATAGGGTTTAAGTGCTATTTGTTTTTTAATTGTTGTTTTTAACTTTTTCAAATCGAAAACTGGTAAATCACCACCTAGGGTTTAGGTAGTGTCAGATTGTCTAGTTAGAATTAGTTCAGTGAGCAGGGTGTGCGAGTTTGCAAAGTTCCATTGTAGGCGAGAGCAGAGTTTGCAAGTAAGCGAAGCTCTATAGGCGGGAAGCAAAGTTTGCGAGTAAGCGAAACTCTATAGGCGGAGCAGGGTGTGCAAGTCTAGTAGAGTGTTTGTGAGCAGGAGCAAATGTTTGCGAGCAGGGTGTGCGAGTCTAGTAGAGTGTTTGTGAGCGGGAGCAAATGTCTGCAAGTCTAGTAGAGTGTTTGTAAGCGTGATACTGTTTAATTCTAATAGAAATCTGTGAATGCAGCAGTAGGCAGGGGTTGCCGAAGCTGGGTAAATTTTGTGTGTGATTTACTTTACTGCATATTTATTTCTGTAGTTTATTTCTGTGTTTAAATCGACAAAATTTGCTATAACCCTATTCACCCCCCCTCTAGGGTTAATCTAGATCCTACAAGTGGTATCAGAGCGAGGTTTTTTATTTAACTCTAGAGTCATGAATTCACCGAATAATGCTTTTTCTGAGGGGCAATCTATTGCTAGACCACCCATGTTTAACGGAAACGATTATGCTTATTGGAAAGTTAGAATGGGTATCTATCTTAGTTCTGTTGATTATGATATTTGGGATATTATTGAAACTGGCTATAAACCTCCCACTATAATCGTTGGTGATACTGAGATTCTTAAACCTAAGGATAGGTGGGATGCTAACGATAAGAGATTGAAAACGACAAATGCTAAAGCCATGAACGCTTTGATATGTGCTCTTGATAAAAACGAATTTAATAGAATTTCTCATTGTACAACAGCACAGGAAATTTGGCATACTTTGGAGGTGACACACGAAGGAACTTCTCAAGTCAAGGAGTCTCGTCTAGCCCTATTCAGCAACGAATACGAAAACTTTGTGATGGACAAAGGCGAGAGCATAAAAGACATGTTTGGACGTTTTTCAACCTTAGTATACAACGCTAGAGCGCTTGGAAAGGTCTTCACTGAGGTAGAGCTTGTAAGGAAGGTGCTACGAGTTTTACCAATGAACTTTGAGGCAAAAGTCACGGCAATCCAAGAATCGAAATATTTGAGCAAACTAAGCATGGAGGAGTTGATTGGCAACTTGATGACATATGAGCTTGAGCTTAAAGCAAAGGAAGAACGCAACAACTCCGAACCAAAGAAGAAGACGATTGCCTTAAAGAGCAAAGAAGAAAGCGATGAAGAAGATCCAATTGAAGAGCTTGCAATGGCTGTCAATAATCTTAGAAGATGGTCTAGATTCAAGCCACGCAAGAAGAAAACAAAGGGCAATAGGTCAAAAGATTCCGAAAATTCCGATAATGAACTGACGTGTTATAACTGCAACAAGCCTGGCCACATCAAACCAAAATGCCCACTTCTCAAAGACAACAAAGGAAAGAAAAAGAAAAAGAAGGCTTTTGCAGTAACTTGGGATGATGAAGAAGGAGAGGAAGTTTCGGATAGCAGCTCGGAGGAGGCTAACTTGTGTCTTATGGCGAAATCAGATTCAGAAGCAAGCTCCGAGGAATCTAGTGAGGCAGGTGAGTATTCCTATAGAGATCTTGTTTTTATGTGTCTTGATCTTACTAAGGTAGTGGATACTCTTGAATCTAAAATTGAAAAACTGAAATCTGATAGGAGAGAATTTGCTCGTGAAAATTTTAGGTTAAAAACTGAACTTGAAAATATTCAAAACCTAGAATGTAACCAATGTAAAATTTTAGATTCAGAATTGACAAGACTTAAGAATAACTCTGAGAATCTTGAAAAAGAAAACTTGAATCTTAAGGAAAACATTGACATTAGGAAAAAGGATTTTATAAATCGATGCACCTCACTTGTCACTGAAAACTCAACATTAAAAACCAAAGTCCAAAATCTTGAGAAATCCCTGAATAACTTTTCAAAAGGAGAAAAATCATTTAAAATGTTATTGGGAAATCAAATTTTTGCTAACAATAGAAAAGGACTAGGTTTTGGGAAATCACAAGATGATGATAAAGGTAAAAGTGTCTTTGCTCAATCTGAAATAATTGGACATCATAGGAACACAAAATTTAATCAAGTCAATTTAATGTGCACGATTTGTAGAAAATTCGGACATAATCAAAATAATTGTTGGTATAGACCCAAACACGTGAAAACTATACCAATTTGGGTTCCAAAAGGCACAAATATAAAATCTTTGAAAGTCAAACAAATTTGGGTGCCAAAAGGAACATATATAAATATTTTTGGGTCTCCACAAACATATGTTTCATATTCTGCCACTAACAATCATGGACCTATAAAAACAAATAGGTCACAGAAAATTTTCATCGTGTAGGTGTGGTGGCAGGCTAAGGAACAACAACAGTGTTCTCTGGATTTTGGCTGTTCCAGAAACACAACGGGCGACAAAGCAAAGTTCCTTAGCCTAGTTCAAAGGTGACAGAATCACAATGGGCAATCACGAAAAATTATCGTAAAGATAAAACAGGTAATTTTTTTTTAAATGTGATTATCTGCACCATACTCTAAATTAAAATCAGCCAATATTGAGATAAACAAAAGATGATGATTTTGATGCTATGATTCTTTTTCAAAATATTGACCAACCATCTTTAAATAGAAATACGTGGGGTAATTATGATGGTTGACTGATTCGGACTTAATTGATATGATTTTTTGACTTGTTCTTATTTATGACATTGATTTGTGCTTAAATGATGACCAATCAGATTTTCAACTTTGAACTAATCCATATAAATTTGTTCGGTCAAATGATGGTTACTCATGCTACACGTAGATATATTGGTTTTGATATTTTGGTCACTGCTTGTAAATTTTCACGATTTCAAATTCATGTGAAAAAGGATTTTAAGAAATTGTTGAAACTTCAAGAAATTGTTTTTGAAATAATTATGATGTTGATTGACTGTTGATTACTCATGAATATAATTGTTTATCCTATGGTTTCTGAAATTAACACCATGATATTTGTTTGAGTGTTAACACGGCTTCAATTCAAAATTCAAAAGAATGATGTTGAGTTTGAAATTTTTGGTGCACACTTCATGGTTCAACGAGTGAATATTGAGTGAAATTTAAATTCAGATGCAGATTACACTGGTAATATAGTTGATAGAAAAATTACTAGTGGAACATGATTAATTTTTGAAACATTCATTTGCTGCATCGTCTTTTTAAAGAAAATATCTGCATATTTTTCATTTGAAATAATTTTCAAATAGCAGAAAATTTTCTTATAAAACCCCCTCGAGAAAATCATGTTTGACCATATTTACAGATTAGTCATTTTTTTTAAAAAAAATTGATTTTATAATTTTTTAAATTTGATTTTAAATGACTATTTTGACTAATCTAACTCCCTTTGATTATCGAAAAGGTGAATAGTGATTGAAAAAGTGATGAGTGTTGATATTTATCATATATTATAACTCGAGAAAGTATAATTAGAAAATTTCTTTAGAATTTCATAACAAGAGTTATAAAAACTTTTTGTTGGGTGAAAAATTCCATGACCATTTCTATTTCTATCATCTTTCTATCGACCATCACTCATCAAGATCATATTTAGTATGTAAATTTGTGGTAGTTTACAAAGGAAATCATTTGTTCTTCAATATCTTTAAATCTGTGAAGGAAATTATTTGTGCTTCAACTTATTATATTTAGCAATAAAAATAAATATCCAAAGTATTCAATCTCATTTAAAAGTCCTCACGGTTATGCATGGGTGAATTACTTGGATTTTTGATTATGTGATTCCATGCTCATTTAAAAGTCCTCACGGTTATGCATGTATGGAACGCATATCAAAATTAATTGATTCAAATAGACAAGTTGATTCTAATCCCATTTAAAAGTCCTCACGGTCATGCGTGGTTAGAAGATACTTGATTTCATTTTTTTAAATAAAAATTGTGAATACTACTAATCTCATTTAAAAGTCCTAACGGTTATGCATGGTTAGTAGATATTCAAATTTCCTGAAATAAATATACCACAAATAGACAGAATTGTATGATTTTTGATGATTTTATCCCCATCACTTCTGAAAGTGGAATACGCGCTTGACAAGGGTAACTATGATTTTTGTTTGAGTTTTATCGAAATTTAATATTTATATTCAATTGAGTTAAATGTTTGATTCATGTCTATCACTTCATCCCTATTTTTACAACACTGTTATTCTTTTGCTGATAACAAAAGGGGGAGAGAAAAGTTAAGATTTTGTCAAATAGAATCAAGCAAAGGTCAAAAAAATTTCACTTTGCATATAGGCTCATTTATATATTTCTATTTGTATGCATATATGTAGGGGGAGTATTGTGTAGAGAGGGAGCATTCAAATAGGGGGAGTAAATTGATCGATCAAATACATTTAATACATTCAAAATCTTAAATATATGTTTGTTATCATCAAAAGGGGGAGATTGTTGAATATGCGCTTTGCGCTTATATGATTTTTGTTTGATGATAATAAACATATATACATTCGTTTAAATGTATTTGTTAATGTACTATTTTATTTTTCATAGAATAAATAAATATTTGCTGAATAAAATTAAATGACACAGAATTTGAATTCAAACAGAAATTTTATTCAAACAAATATTTATTACAATTTTGAATAGTACAATTTCAATCTCTCACTATAACTATACAACTTTGATTACAATCACATCACATTTCACATTTACAGTTAACCTCACTACATATCACTCACACTCGTGTTTTTATCTTCAACTTCCTTCTAGTTTGAATCCAGTATCTGAGCAATCTGCAAAAATATAAACTAACGCAGTAAAATTGAAAAAGAAATATTTTTGCAATATAAAATGAAATATGATTTTTGAAAATATGATTTGCCTCAGTTATTTGGGTTGTTCGTCATAATTTAAATTTGAATTCATCATACACGAACAACTTGTGACATACACAGTGTATCATTGTATATGCCACGAGGCCGTGCACGTCGATATATACACTTGATTGATTTACAGGGACAGGCGAGCACAGGTCAAACCCAAATGAAAAACCGGGTTCAACTCACGTGCAATAACATTGAAAATCGCAACACGAGCACAAGGTCAAACCCGAGTTTTAAAACTGGATTCAACACAAGGCAACATGACATGAATGAAACGAAGACCAACATCAAAACGGACTGCAACAATCATGTATGCAGATCAGGTCAGACCAGGCAGCAACATGCTTGAAGACCACAACAAAACCAACAGTGGCAAACTACACAACTACAAGTACAGAGAGACTACAATATCAAGGGCAAGTGCACAACTAGATCAAAGTACAACATACACTACAATGAATACAGGCAGTGCAACAGAGCTATTCCAGACCAGGGCATATTGAAGAAATAGGCCGTGACAGTAGCAAATCAAACCATACCAGTAAACCAATGAACCAACACAAGCATACACACACACACATACATATGCATGTGTATACATGAGGAAGGTTACAGATTCAAGTCCAAATACACAGTTCAAACTACAGCGGACAATGAAGTTCAAGTTACAGGTTGAAATGCAGCAATAAAGGCAAATGCACATGTCACCAGTATATGAAGACAACTAAAACAAGCCAGGATGCATCAGCCTCAACATCAGGTGAAGTGCAACAGTGAACTCGAGACTACAATGTCAAAGCACATACAACCAAGTTGTCAACAATGACCATGACTCGAGTGCATGTTAAGGCACAGTGCTATCAGAAAAACCAGAGAACATCAAAGCCAAGGAATTCAAGTCATAGCAAAATCAACCATATTCCAATTTATAGTTTTTAAAATGATCAAGGCTAAAAATATGCAAACTCAAGCATATATATGAACAAATCAGGGTATAACCAAAGTCAGTTAACATCAACACAGTTTTATGCATCAAAGAAACAATTCTAGCCGTGTAACCAAGTCAAAGCCAGAAACAATGCAAGTAGACCAAACGAAGAATGCAGTGGACACAAACGATGAAGCAAAGCAATATGAACTGTCCAGTTACAACCACAAAGGCACAATGCATCAACATAACAGCAAAGACCACATGCCACAATATCAAGTACATGAAGCAGTTCAAATCCAAATCCAAGAATATATACAATGCAAATGTACAGGCCAGTGAACATAAAAAATGGCCAGAGTCGAAGCACAAAGAACAAAACAGGTCAAGTATGCTACAGCATTAAATTCAATCAAAAAATGGCCGAAGTCAATATTGAACGAGTCAATAATTAAAACCGTGTCAACCAAGCTGTGGGAAGCAAGTATCAAGAATATACGCATATGAATTAGTCAAATAAATCATCAGCATCAAAGTGTAATCGAATGGCAAAGCAAGAAATTTTGAAACAATCAGACGAACGCAAAAATAGGAAATCAAATCCTATAAAAACCCTAATCATCATCGGCATTTATTTCATCGAGTTCAAGCATAAACCAGCAAAGCAAAAGGGATAGATTACGTACCGAAATCACAACCGTGAACTCGATCAAACAGAAGCAGCCAAGAGCGAACGAACGAGAACGAAGCACACAAAAAGGCGAAGCTTCAAAGCCCTAATTTGGATCAAGAGCCAAAGCCCTAAATTCAGATCAAAGAATACAACAGAGAGCCGCCATTTTTTTAAAGCAAAATTTGGATCGCAAGCAGAAACCTAATTCGAAAAAGAGGGACGGCCGTATCGGGTTAAAGAAAATAAATTGGGCCGACTTGCTTTATTTTAAAGGGCTTTAGTATATTTTAAATAGGGTTTAAGTGCTATTTGTTTTTTAATTATTGTTTTTAACTTTTTCAAATCGAAAACTGTTAAATCACCACCTAGGGTTTAGGTAGTGTCAGATTGTCTAGTTAGAATTAGTTCAGTGAGCAGGGTGTGCGAGTTAGCAAAGTTCTATTGTAGGCGGGAGCAGAGTTTGCAAGTAAGCGAAGCTCTATAGGCGGGAAGCAAAGTTTACGAGTAAGCGAAACTCTATAGGCGGAGCAGGGTGTGCAAGTCTAGTAGAGTGTTTGTGAGCGGGAGCAAATGTTTGCGAGCAGGGTGTGCGAGTCTAGTAGAGTGTTTGTGAGCGGGAGCAAATGTCTGCGAGTCTAGTAGAGTGTTTGTAAGCGTGATACTGTTTAATTCTAATAGAAATCTGTGAATGCAGCAGTAGGCAGGGGTTGCCGAAGCTGGGTAAATTTTGTGTGTGATTTACTTTACTGCATATTTATTTCTGTAGTTTATTTCTGTGTTTAAATCGAGAAAATTTGCTATAACCCTATTCACCCCCCCTCTAGGGTTAATCTAGATCCTACAGAATTGGATTTTCAACATGACAGGGAACTAGTGGCCATCTCCTCCAGCGCGAAATCTATGCACAACATCCTAGTCCCCGGTGACTATTCACTTTTCTCAAGCAAGCCTTCGTACTTACTATATTGTTACACTGCTATGGGACAATGTATTTCGGTGGCTTTGCTCTTTCTCAGTCGAGCCTCCAATATATGCCTATTTAAACCATTGAGGGTCTATACACTATTGGACTACTCCATCATTAATAAAATCGATAGCCTGAAATATGTATTCTACAGACCACATAGTATATACCTTATCATTCCTGGGATGTGAGGCTGATGAGGCTACGCACTACTTTCCACAAAGCCACACTTTTCTTTTTGCAAATCCATGCTTTACTTTTCGTAAAGAAAATTGCACTTAGAATGGCACATTGACATTTCTAATAGCACATAAGTGATTTCCCCAATAGTACAACTCTGAACTCGTACTTCTTAGGGAAGGGTATTAAGTATAGGAAGTGTCATCTCCTACACCACCAAAGAGACGCGCGTTTGTAGAGATCAGGGTATGTGGTTTTAGAAATGCAATGTCAGACATTCATCCATACAGGTTGTCTAAGTGAAGGACAAACCGATGGAACTCCTCCAACTACTTCATGTTTAGGAATTACCCATAGGATCAGTAGTGGGTAGTCCTTGCAAATCGAAGATTTTCAGAATGAAGGCACTATTGCCACCGTATTTATATATATAGTGTGGGGATTAACCCAGAGGTTAGTGGCAAGAAGCCATACATAATGAAGATCTCCGTCTTTATATCATTTTCTTCAACATATCTTCGCTTTAAAACGCGTATATTGGTTAGAAGAGGTTTTCGGACAGGAATAGCCCAAATCCGACCCCGGTTTCTTTGAACCAATCATCGATAAAAGGATTTCAACTATATAGGAGGTTACCAAATAACATTCGATCAATTCATCTTTTTATCAAATAAAATATCTTTTATAGAAATATTCATTTAAACTATTCTTTTATCTTTTAATAGTATATGAAATCATTAAGCCTCATTTATCAAATTTTTTGGTTGATTAAACCTCTTTAATCTTGGAATAATTCCAAATTATTTCACATTTTTTTGGGAAAACATTTTCAGATAATTTATTTTAATCCTGAAAAGGATTTCTTATTTACAAATCATAACTTTTAAATGGGTCAAAAATGATGTTATTTAAGACATCATTTACTGCAAACCCAAATCAATTAGTCTTGAATAGAAAAGGATCCATACAGATTAAACTAATTATACTCAATATCAATTTCCATATTCAACATGTACTATTCAACGAATAACGGTGAAATCACCTTTTAAATTCACATGGATATTATGAGTTTCCCCTTCGGAATTTAATACAAAGTTTAACTAGGGTAATCTCTATACCACCAGAATCGTACTCTAAAATCTTGTTTAACTTTTGAAAAACTTCAAATCTCCTTTTCTTTTAACTTAAGAAAATGCGATCTGAGTAGATGAAATTAACTATCCTCTCCGTCGGGCTAGTCCGAATAGCTAGACCAGAACCTAGACACTGGTTATCCAAGCTCGGCTATATAGACTATCTCTCTGTCACCCATAAGGCGGTCAAGTTATTTGATCAAGTCTAAACTCTTTTATATGATCTTTTAAAGAGATTTTTCATTTACTTGACACAATTCCAAATATTGTTTAAAACAATTTTCCTTTAACTATTTATTTGAAACTCCTTTAAAATTATTATAAAACTTCCAAATCATCTTCAAAATAATTAATTATTTATTTAAAATGATTACCAAAATGATTGGAAAAGAATAATTAAGTTAAAACCATAATTTGCAAAAGTTACCGAAACCACCGCAAAAACTGCTGCGGATAGTATTTTCAAAGCTTCTTTGTTCTGAACACTAATTCCATTTCACGTATGTCTATTTTTAACTCAAATCCCTTTTAAAACATTTTAATATATTTATAAAATTTATTTCATATTTTTAAAGATTTAAAAATATCAATTTTAAAGCATTTACCACTTTGGTTCCCAAACTTCCAAAACACAATGTTTTTGAAAACTTGATTTGGACATATTTCAAACTCTACTAAATGAAATATTGATTTTCTTCTTTTTTTTAAAAAATATACCCATATGGATTTAGAAAATTCTATTTCATAGAATTCCGACATATATTGAATCCTATAATTGATTTAACTTTTCCGGTCGAAAAATGACGAACTGCCGCTACGTGACAAGCTCGATTTGGCTCTATTTTTCAAACTTCATCAATCTTTGCCAAGACTTGTTAAAATGTTTAAAATACCATAATAAACAATTTTAAATCTTTTCAAAATATTATTACGACATTAAAAAATCATTTTCCACTTTATTCCATATTATATAATATAATATAATTATAATATTCATTTTTTAATCTTTTTACGTTCAAACCCATAAAAAGGCTTATCAAACTCCATATACATGTTATATCGATTTATTTTTCATGAATTAACCATGGTTAATTAATTAATCATTTTTATTTTGGAGAATATTATTTTCCCATCATTAGCAACTATGTTATCAAGCAAATATCAATCAACCAAATTTTCATCCAATATTCAACCAAGCATATTAATTTACTAATTAAACATGCATATCATCATTTTAAGTTTTAAATAAAAAAACTAAATTTAAGTACTCACCATCGAATTCCACTCCACTAAACTTTTCTGAAGCTTCTTGAAATAAATCCAATGGAACTGCGATCGTACTTCTTTCCCTTTTTTTTTGCTCTGAAGCTTCTTGAACTCGCTCCTTCTTCTTTGAAGAGCTCAGCATGCCTTTGGAGTTGTGATGCTCGGCTAAGCTTGATAAAGAAGCTGGTGGCCGTAGGTTTTAAGGAGGAAGCGGTGGAGTTTGGACTTGTTTTTAAGGTATTTTTCCTTTGTATGTGTATGTATATATTTATATATTATATTATTTCTCTTTAGCTATATTTTTCTTCCTTATTTTTTATAAGAAAGAACCTATTAAAATAACTTGAAATGAAGAAGTAGAATGTGTGAATGAATGAGTGGATGTGTGCATGTGTTTATAGGATTGAACTTGAAAAAATCTCCTCCTTCCTCTACCTCTTCCTCACGCCACCCCCATGGCCTTCCATGACGTCACCCACACCATATGCACTTGTCTACCCATGTGTGTGTAAGGTGAAGAGATGGTTGCTTTTGACTTTTGCACGAAAATACCATGATATTTCTATTTTTACTTATGTGAATATAAATGTAAATGTAAATGGTAAAATGTATCTATGTATGTATGTGTATTTATATGTATATGTGCATGTATCACATGTATACATGTGCATAAAACACAAAAACTAGGTTGCAATAACTTAGAATGTTTCTATTCGTCAAACTATTGATAATTGGGAATCCGGTTTCAGTCATATTTTTACTTTTCGGTTAAATTATATATATTTGTAATCAAAGTTTTAAAATAAAATTTCTATTATTATTTAATAATTAAAAAGGCCTCATTTGATTTTAAAACAATTATTAAATCATTTAAACTCAATTTAAACTCAAAAATGATGATATCATTGATGATGTCATAAGGATATTTATTTCCAAAAATAAAGTAAATAATTTTATTTCATATACCTTTTTAAGTGGAGAAATAAGTGTACACAAAAAAAATCGTGCATGACTTTGACGGTAAAAAGTTGTTTATCGATAAGACGATTTTTGGTCATTTTATTGATATTTTTTCAAATTTGTAAGCTTTTTTTCAAAACAAGATCACCATTATTATCACATAAAACATGATTATTTATTTTTAATAAATCTATATTTAAATATTTAAAATTAATTAAATATTCCAAATTGAAGTGATAAAATTACAAGTCATTACAAACTTCCCCACTTAAAAGAATTTCGTCCCCGAAATTACAACCAAAACCCCAAAAGGTATTTTTAAACTCTATTCCGTATGATTTACCCAAATCAGCTTACGGAATATTTGTTTTGATCTCCTGTTCGAATATACAACTTTGCTTCCAAACTAGTACCGATCCTAAGATTCTCTAGTGCGGACTCTGATCAGGCTTTTTGATTATAATTTTAGTTTTCCTTGCATAGTTTAAACTATGATAGAAAATGCAAGTACCCAACCATAAACCCTCATCAATGTTTGTCGTCAATAATTAAGTGATAAATTTTTTTTTGGACCGGTGTAAACACCTCAAAGTTCCATACTCGAATCTTTGATCGAATCGTATGAGGAAATGATCTATGTATAACATACATAACTGTTAACATTCTCGAAATTTTTATGAAAACATTTCATGAAATTTTAACTTTTATTCCAACTCTTTGAAAATCATTATTTCAAAATATTAAACCAAAATATTTCTATCTCTTTTTCAAAAGAAATCAATTATACTTTACTTGGAATAATACTATTATAATTTTATTCCAAAATCTCATTGTAATTTCTTTTAAAAAAATTCCTTGTAAATTTAATCTCAAAATTATTCTATATTAAATAACTTTCCCTTTATCACTTTTAAAATTTTTCAATACATTTGGATATAAGTTCCCAGATTCCCTTTTTTGTTAAACATAATTTCAAATCCATCTTTTACAAGATCGTTTTTTTCTTTCAAAATTACACTTTATTTTATATAATATACTTTTATAAAATATATTATTAAATAAATTTCTTGATTTCAACACTTTTTACAAAGCCATTTTTTATAACATCCCTTTAAACTTTTATTTCTATTTCTTATTTAATTATCTGATATAAGGTAGAAGAAATGCATAGAGAGAATATTCCGGAAAGAGGTTTATTAATTAACATCATATTTATGCACCTAATCTTAACCCTTAGCCAGTGTATATTATAAACCCCATGCCACTTTCCTTTTTTGGTGTAACTAAATGGATTGTATGGAAATTAGACCAAATATACATACCACCACTTCTCAATTTCAAACTTATACCATCCCTCGATTAACAATGAAGTCGGCAAAATTAGGAAACTATTCTTGCCTTGACATATATTCTTAGTTCTCACAAATAGAGAATGAGTTCCCTTACCTCGGAATTTGGTGTAAGTATGGAAAGAATGCTTTCCATACAACTATAATTATAAAAACAATTATTTATAGAATTCAATTCTTCTATATTTGCGACGTTTTCGAAATTTTGACTTACATTATCCCCATCCAGAAATGAAGCAAGGTAAGTCACGACACTAGTTGCTCCTGGCCTTGCCTAGTAAATCGCTCTGAATCTGAATCTCAAACATAGAGGTAATTCTACTTATTAGTTTTTAGTGCTAAGCATAGGATAACTAATTTTCTATAACTAACTGAATTCATATACGAAAATAATATTTCATATACTTAACATTAATCTTTGATTTAAAAGTACTCTATCTTTTGATTAACAACAAAGCCGTTCAAGTTGGGATATTATTACCTTTGAAATCTGGACTTGATAATATTTTTATCTTTCATGATAGGTAGAAATTTCCCTACATTGAAACATAATATTAAATATAAGAATTTATAAAATGGGTATTTGAACCCGAGTTTCCGGGAAAAAGCAGAATATTTGATGGAAGAACAGGAGATCCTTTTGAACAACCTGTTCTAATAGGCAAGTCCTATATCCTAAAATTAATTCATCAAGTTGATGATAAAATCCATGGACGTTCGAGTGGGCATTACGCACTTGTTACACAACAACCCCTTAGAGGAAGGGCTAAGCAAGGGGGGCAACGAGTAGGGGAAATGGAAGTTTGGGCTCTAGAAGGATTTGGTGTTGCTCATATTTTACAAGAGATGCTTACTTATAAACATATACTATTTATAATAATCAAACTCATTTCCATTTTTCCCAAAACCATTTACTATAAAAAGAATGTTATAGTCCATGATCTCTTCCTTCTTTCCCAAAACATTTATTACAATAATGGTGTTATAAGCCATCACCTACAGCCCTTTCCTCTATCGGGGACTTCCACGAAATGAAAATGGGTTGCATCGTCGTATGCTCAAATTTTCCCCAGTGTATATCCCGGAGTACTCCTATGGCCAATCTATCACCTATACATTTTGGGCTTGGTCCCACCCCCTTGAAGGCATGGCTTAGTCAGTCGCAGTTCAAAGTTTAGTTATGTATGCTGCCACTTCTATGAAAGCACAGATCGCCCCAGTATACTCAGGCCTCTTGGAGTTTCATGACTTCTTTCCTCTTTAAGATTCCACTTAAAATCATTACAATACACTTTAAGCTTCTATATAAAATCACATTCGAAAGTCATTGTTCAAAACTACGTTTGATTTGGAAAGTTAAGATTCCCATATTCATAAAAGTACCACTTGCTTATTTATATCATAAAATTATTTAAATCGCTTATATAAATTTCAAATCTCTTTTAAAATACTTTTTAAACAAAATTTAGACTCCCATACAAATCATAACTTAAAGGCCATCATCTTTTAAAGAGAATTTTGACTTTTAAAAGGTAAAGGTATTTCCTTTGTATTACCCACTTCTTAAATGTATCAAAATAAATTCTTTAAATCTCAAATCTCTTTTAAAAATTCTATAACATAGTTTGAAACCTCATTACTTACAACCTTTATTGCTTTTTAAAAGATAAATTTGACTTTGAAAGGTAAAAGAGTTTCCTTTGTCCAAAATAAACCAGTTACTTACATACTTCAAAACAAAAAATATCTTTTAAATATATTTTTAAAATTCCAAACTACTTTTTAAAGCACTTCGCTATTGTAGGAAAGACTAACAAAGCTTGAAAAACAAAGTCAAGTTCAAAAACCTTTTAAAACATTTGGAAAAAACAAAAGCGACAAAGTTGCATAAAAGAGTGTTATGCCATATTTGAAAACATCCTTGAAAATCCAAGTAGAAAGTAAATGTATTAAAAAGGGAAAATAAAAATCATAAATCAAAATTTCATTTGAAAAGTTGTAAAGAGGCTTCGTAGCAACATTAGCACTTAACAAATGTTACTACTATCTTTTTCACTAAAAATGTTCAACTTTTAAACTTATCAATGTTTACATACAATATAGCCAAGCTACCAAGCTTCGACATTCAATAATTTATACAATATAGCGACCTATTCACTATGAAGACACTTCATCTTCAATTCAAGTCCCATAATAGTCCTTATATGCTAACTTTACGGCTATACACAAAGTGTATAACAACCTATTCAAGTCCTTTGCAAAGAAATATTGCATATGTCATCCGCTACTCAGTAGGAATCAAATTAGAACCAACAAAAATAAATATTACATAACAATGTAAACAACATAAGCGAGAAAGTATAAAATCATTACAATACGTAAAACCATTTTTTTAAAGCTATTACAAAATGAGTTATCTCACTTTTATTCTCAACCAAGCTTTGTCAACGTGTTAACACTTCACCTTAGAAGCAAACAAACATCTCCACATCACTTCCTCTTCTTGCTAGCCAAGCCTAACCCCTTGGAATGTACCCATGTGCTTGGCCATGCTCATACAACCCCTAGTTTGCTCGGCCTAGGTAGAAAAAGTGGCGTTTTGTGATATAGTTTACATCTTTGGGTCTATAGTAGTGTTATCAATGCAATTCTAGAATTATATAAGAATTTAGAGGAGAGAATTAAGTGTTTTGAGGTGAATTTTCTTAAAACTTTTGAGTGGAAAAGTACTGAAGAAGAATGGAGAAAAAGAGAGCAAAAAGTTAAAATAATGGAAAATGTAAAAAGTGAAATGAAGTAAAATGCTATTTTTATAGAATTTGAAAATGGCAAATGACCCAGCATGCCCTTCCTTAGATTTAGGTCATTACTTCTCTTCCTCACCATGTAGTCACCCTTTGCCAACCTAGGATCATGCTACCTTACTTAAAGTAAAAGCCGTACCTCCTTAATTTAAATACAAAAGGACTAAATATTTTGCCACTTTAACTAATACCCTTAAACTACACTTAAGTTACTTCTAGAAGCTATTTAAGAAACTTGCTTTTGATTAAATCTTTTGGCACAATTTGACTAATTATTATAGGCATATTGTGTGTTAAAAATGAGTGTATATGTGTGCAATAACTTTCGTTCGATAAAAAGTCGAAAATCCATAAAAAGGATTTCAGCCATATTTTCTATTTTTCATCGAACTATTTATTTTTGTAAAAAAATTCTATAATTTGTTCACTATCATTACTTATTAATTAAAAAAAAGTTATTTGAATATTAGAAACCATCAATTGAATATTTAAAATTAAATATTCATAAATTAAAGCGATAAAATTCCGAATCGTTACAACTAGCCTAGCTCGAAATAATGAAATAAGCCCAAAAGGTTACCCTCGATGAAAAAGACCCAGTTTGAATTGAGCCTTGGGATAATTCCAAAATTGGTTTGAAATTAAAAATAAAAGTGTTAAATTTAAAGTAAGAATAATATTATAAATGTTATAATATAAATTTTCAAATTGTTTTTAAAATTGAAAATATGAGAATTTTAAATTTAAAAGTTACATTTAATATATATATATATATATACACACACACATACTATAAATGTTATAATATAAGGAAAATTTTCAAAATATTTGAAAGTTAATATAAGTTAATTTCAAAGTTTATAAAATTTATAAATAAGATTAATAAAATATATTAATTAAATAAATAAGTTAATTAAGTGATAAATATATACATGCACTGTATATTATGATATATGTTACATTGTTTTAAAATGTTAAATTAATATTAGTATGCATCTATGTGTATAATAAATTTCAAAATTAATATACTTTAATTAAATTTTTTAATTAAGTAAATTAATTAAAAGGTTAATTAATTAAATAATTTACACACATACAAGATATATGTGTTATACTATAGAGCTTATAGTGAATAATAATTATTTAATACAAATATGATATTAAATTAATATAAATTAATTAAAACATTAATTAATATAATATTATACATAAGACTATTATATAAGTAATATGAAATATAAAAGTTATCTAATAATAAAACTTATATAATATGAATGTATAATTAAAAGTAGAAAATTGAAAAAAACCCTAAATAGACTTACGAAATAAACACATACGTAGATTTAGGTATACTGTGATTTCTGATATGTTCGACACTTGAATCATGAGGGCATTTCATAAGAAATACATTATTTCATAAGTCGATGTCAATCGATATAGTATATTGAAGATTATGAATCTTTAATAAAAAGTTATCCTCTATCATTTATATTAACAGATTGCTTGCATACTCTTTAGTTATGAGTTTTTCTCTAGCTAAGGATGGTATATTAGTACTATTAGTATATTGAAAAAATGAGGTAGATAACTACACATATTTCTTGAGATTTTTTCAAGGTATGTGTATACTTAGGCTGTCGTAAAATGATAGGTCAGAGCGAATAATCCTACTTTATTTGTTAAGCTTTCATCAATGTAAAGTCAGGATTAGGAAAAGGTGCCATGGGTTAGGAGTTGTATGTGATATAACCGATAAGGAGTTATCAATCATATGTAGGCCTATGATTTGTTGAATTTTCCTCAGGGTAAGAATCCCAAGACATAAGAGTCCTAGCACCCACTAGTGAAGTCAAAAGAATTCTATGCCTCGCCTTAGAGTTTGGAGAAACATAAAAGACTAGTGGGAGCCTTGTTAGAAAAGTGAAATGATATTATTTAACCTTTCTATATTGAAAAAAACATGTTATATAATGTTATAATAATCTATATTGATAAATTTTTGCATTTAATATGATTGATAAAACATTTATCAATTATGATATAAATTAAACTAAATTAAAAATTGACAAAATAGAAATATAATACATACTTACTAATAAGTGCTTCTTGTATGTTAATGTTTCAATGCATATGCAAGTGCCTGATTTTACAACTACTAAATACATTTGTAGTTTGGTCACTTACTTATTTATTTAGTCGAGATAGTGCATTACATTCTGTGAGTTCCAAACTCAAAATTATACAAGACCACGGATATTTGATCCATATACAATCACTTATAAATGGTAAATGGTGACGATCATAGTTTGTAATGTATAATATTTCAATGAAATTAGTTCATTCGAAATGAACAAATAAACTGTAACGACCCAGAATTTCACTACTTTGATTTAGAAAATTTTAATTAATTTTAATATTCAAATAATAAGTTATAATGAAAATAAAACTCTTCTAAATAATATTAATGATTATGAAATTATTTTCAAATTTTATTTAGAAAAATATTTAGTTCGATGAAAAACAGAAAATGTGTCTGGAAACCTTTTTTCAAATTTTCGATGTTTCATTTTAAAAAAGTTGTCTGAAATCTTATTAGCTTTTTTTATTTATGAAACAACATTTAAATGCTTAAGAATGTAAATCATTTAGTATATATTGGTATATACATTGGTATATATACTTAAGTATATACATGCATATACTAAAAGATGCCTTAAGTGACACGGTTTAACACTTTGGCAACTCGAGTACAAACTTGTTTAAACATGTGTCAAGGTCGAAATTGCATGTGTGGTGGAGGGTGTTTAGGTGGCAAACCAATGTGGAGTGTAGAAATACTAGAGTAGTTTAGTAATTTACCTTTTCTATTGCTTATAAATAGCCTTCAACTTCTTCGAATTTTCCTCCTTTTCCTCCTATCATATTTTCCTCATCTTTGAACCTAATGAATATTTTTTAAACCATGTAAAATTTCAGTAGCTACAACTTTTATTTGTATGACTTCTTCAAATTTTGAACTTAGCTGTGCCCTAATCTCATATCTTTTAGACATATTTCGGACCTATATTTTCATGTTCGAAAATACCCCTTCTTCTTTTGACCATATCTCGCTTAAAACAAATCCAAATTGAGTGATCATTTTTTAAATGACAGAAGAAAGAATTTCCAACAACTTTTCTTTTCGCCACTTTCCAAAATTATGGGAGGAACATAGTGAAAAGTCGAGGGGAAGGTGATCCATTTTTGAGTTTCTTTTTGTAGTTTTCCATGCTTTGCAAGTTCTAAGTATTTCAAGTTTTCAAAGGAGTTTTGTAAAATTTGGGTGATTATACTTCTAAATTTTATGGAAATATTAAACCTTTGTTATGTTGCCTATTTGGTAGTAGAATATATTGTTTGGATGGTTGAATTATCATATTATTTGGATGTACATATGTTGCTAGTTCATGAAGTAAGTTAAATTAATATTATATGGAAATATTAAACCTTTGTTATGCTTCCAAAACTTTATATTAAGTTCATGAAGTAAGTTAAAATTAATAAATAAGTGTTCTAAAAGACTATTTGAGATGTTAGTCAAGTTCGGAAGTTATGGTATCCATAGTGATAATCGTTGTGGGTGCAGTTTGATAAAAGTCCAATTTTTGAAAAGTTAATGTTTATATTTTAAAGTGTTTTGAAATGTTTTAAAAACTTAATAATAATGATCAAGGAAAGTAAATTAAGAGTTTAATAATTAGTTATTAATTGATTAAGTAGTTTTGATAACTAATAATCAATTAAATACTAAAAAAGGTTTGTTTATTTTAATTAATAAAAAATTAGTATTAATTAATTGACTTTTAAAGTAACATTAAATATTAATTAATTATGAGTTAAGTAGATGGTTTATTTTTAATTAATTATAAATCAAATATAAGGTTAATTATTTATTTATTTAATAAATCAATTGTTAATTATTTTTAATGAATAATTAATTAAGGTTTAATTTTAAATAATTATTTATTAAAGGTTTAATTTATTATTTAAGTTTTAATTAAAAGATTATTTAATTAATTATTTGAGATTAATTAACAGTTAATTATTAGTAACGGTTTTAATTATTATTTAATAATTAATAAAGGATTAATTAAGGGTTTGATTTATAAATAAATTATTTATTAAAGGTGTAGTTATTTATTAATTATAAATACATTAAGTTCAAATTTAATAAAGATTAATTATGATTAAATAAGGAGTTTAACTTGTAATTAATCATTTTAAAAGGGAGTTTTAAGTTTTAAATCCTTTATTTCGAGAACCAAATTGTTTTTAAGGTACTTCTTTTTCAAAGATGTTTTTCAACATAGGGGATTCAAGCGTCGATTCCATTAAGTAGACAGACAATTATGAATGAGTTATGTAAATGGTTTGATTATGTATATATTAGCAGAATAAATCCCCATTCTGCTATAGATTGGTTATTTGATTGTATGGAAATATGTATCACCAGAATAAATCCTCGTTCTGCTATAATTTAAGCGTTTGATTGTTAGACACCAATTTCGCAGGACAAATCACCATCCTGCTGATATTTGGACATGTATATGCTAGTTGAGATGTATTGATATGTTATTCGCTGATTTGGATATGAATTGCATTTAATATAAGTTGACTTATATAAATAAATTGTTAAGTGACTTAAAGTGAAATTGATGTTAAATGGTAACTTAAATTACTACCATTGGGATTGCTAAGCTCTTTTAAAATTATAAAGTATGGTTTTGAATTAACTTCAATTCTTCAATCAACTTGGGGTTTAAGGTTTATAAATGATTTTTTAAGTTATATTATTATTATAATGATATTTATAAATAATTGCTTGTTTATAAAAATGGGTTTTACTAAGTAAAAAGGTTTATTTAAAGTGATTTAAAAGGATAATTTGCAAAGATATTTTATAAAGAACTTTTCTTAAAGAAGATATATGTGACACTCCATATTTTTAAGGACATTATTTAGGATATTTAATTAGTTAAATTAAATAAAATAATGTTTTGATTATGGATTGAGATTTGTGATTAAAGATTAAGGGGTGCCTAGCCATGCTAATGAATAAATAAACGAACTAATAAGTGTTAGGAAATAAGGAAGGGCGAAATGGAAAATAGGACGGACTTATACCCTAAACCCTTAGGAATTTAAAACACACGTTCATTTCATTTTTCTCAAATAAAATACTTCATGATCGGCCAACAATTTCAGTCTCAAGAGAAGATAAAGCTAGGTTTTTCAAGAGGAAGAATCAAACCAATTAATCAAGATCAAATCTCATATCCTAATCACAAAGCTAAGGTGGATAATGACTACATCTCACTTTTCTATATGTTTTCAATTTTAAGATGAAATCCGAGTTTATCTTGCATGATTTAGCCATGATTTTATAGAGAAAAATGTTTATATATACATCTTGATTATTTATGCTTGTTCATATAGATTTTTATGACTTGTTTTGATGTGAAAACCCTATTTAATGACATCCAAATGCCTTGCGATTTTAGATATAGACCAAAAATGTTATTTTAGAAATGAGTTTCAATTTTCATAATTTTCTGAATTAATGTTGAGTTATATTAATTTTCTAGTGAAGAAAATGATTTATTGGGTTATAAATTATTTACGGTTAAATAAATAATTGTTTGGGTCTGAAATTTATATATGTTAGAAAACATATTTAATAGGATTTTCTAGAATTTTTGTAGAATTTTCCAAAGAATTTTGATGAATATATAAAATTATTTAAGGTATAGGACTTAAATGTTTTATATATTAATTAAGGAGAAGGGATATTTTGCAAATGATTTGAATAAATAAATTCTGGAATTATGGCAATAATTTTAGCAAAGAAAAATAAGCTGCCAATAAGAGTTTGAAAAACAAGGCAGGTTAGTTAAAAAGTTTACTTAAAAGGTTTTTAATCAAAAATTCATGTTAAAAGTGCGTTTTGCCAATTTTGGTTCCGCCCAGGTCGCTTTCGAATAAGACCCTCCGCCTACTTCCCTAAGCTAATGAACATAGTATCAACCTGTTGGTATACAGTGAATTAGACAAAGACGGAAGGTAGGAGTCGAACTCGGAGGTTTCGAAGTGGTTGAAGCACCTATATGTTCTAAAAGAGAAAAGCGCCTGCTTTGCTTTTAATTAAGATGCTTTCGACTTAGTTGGCTCTCGACTAGGTCAATTGATTTAAAGGAAAGGTTTTTAGGTTGCTCCCATTCTAAGCCATAGCTTTCGACTTAGTGCCCTCGACTAAGTTAATGGTGTTGAAACAGCTGTAACTTTTTTTAAAATGATAGCTTCCGACTAGGTCGAAGACTATACTACCGCTTCCTACCTTTCAAAACAGAGCTTTCAAATGGGACTGTTTTGTTTTATAAAAACCATACCGCTTCTCTAATGCTTTCGAAAGGGGGTGGTTTCTACACCATCACTCTCTTACTTAATTTATAGCTTTTGAAAGAGATAGCTTTCGACCCTATTGCTTGTAACCCTTAGTGATTTTTAAAGAATAACTCAATGGTTTTGAAAAAGAATGATTTCAAATTAAATGATTTCGAAAGGTGTTTTACACATGTCATAAATTGAACCCAAGTGCTTTCAAAAAGTTTGAGTTTCAAAAAGGTTTAATGCTCTCGAAAGGTTTTGAAACTGCTTTCGAAGGGGTGGTTCCCCAAAGGATTTCGAAAGAGTCGAATGGTACTATTTTCTAATGGCTTCGAAAGGTCAAAAGGAAAGGTTTTTCACTTGGTTTTGAATAAGTTTAAACGAAAGGTTTTTCTATGGCTTCGAAAGGCAATGTTTAATGGTTTTTGAGGGAGATGTCTAAATTTTTTACCTTTCAAAGGAAAAGGGATTCCGACGGTTTCGAAAAGTTATATGAATGGTTTCGTAACGAAGGTTTGGCTTTTTGGCCTAGATAAAAGGAGGGGTTTTGCATGGTTTCGAAAGGGGTACTTTCAAAGGATTCGAAAGGGTTACTTTCAAAGAATTCGAACGGGGTACTTTCAAATGTTTAAAGTTTTTCATTAACAAAGGGTTGAGTAAAATTTATATGACATGGCAAGGTGATTTTGAATAAAGCATAGAGAATATGTATTTTCCTTGTATAAGTGTGATTTAAAAATTTAAATCAATTTGTAAGAATTTTTCAAGGAAAATTTAAGGGAAATTATCCCTAAGTAAAATGACTCGGGTATTAGAGTGCCAGATGGGACTAGTATGGGGTCGCGCTCTATATATTAGCTATTGGCCCCAGCTAATTTAGTCCAAAATTCCAGTGTGTAGGGCTTTGTCACCGGTAAGACTAAAATTATGATTACACACAGAAGGGAAATATATGTTTGTCTACAGATAGGTTATTGGTGAGCCTGCAAAACCAATAGGATCAGGTGACCCTGGGAGGTGTTAAGGATAAACCGTCCAGGAGAGAAATATTTAACAGATAGTTAAGGGCAGACTGGCTAGAAGTGGTGTTTAACAGGTGTTAGATCATTTTGTTATTTTGTCTGGTAGGCACGAGTTAGCCAAAGGTAAATAGTAAGCCAAACAAAACTATATGTTCAGACATATATTCTGTTTGTTACCTGATATATATATGTTTACATAATGATGCTTTGCAGTTTTTAACCGGTTTTGCTTGTAGGATGAAGGTTTGCAGAAGATATGTTTTAAATGGATGTTAGTGAGGAGAAACCCGATGCGCTAAGCGGTGTTGTCTCACTTAACATTAATAATCGAGATGTATATTATTATTCACACCAGGCTTTATGTCTGACTCGAATCTCCCCTTAAACTCTCGGGTACTCAAAATTGATTTGAGTAGGCTTAGGGATTAAGGTTTTTTATGTTTTAGTAGGATGACGAATAAAGCTACCAGAGGTAGCTGGAGGATAACAGATAGCTATTTAGGAATTGCAGTGCTTTATTTTGTTGTTTATTTCCACTGTGTTTGTATTAAGTGAATTATGACTCTTATCGTCCAAAGGGGCATCTTCATATCTCTGTCTTGGTATATTTTGTAATAAGTATATTTTATCATTGTATGGGAAATGTTGGGATTATGCAATATGAATATGGAACGCCTGTTTTGAAATGTAATGGAAAATTTTGTTTTGAAATCTATGATTTATTTCATATTCAAGTGCTTCTGGTATTATAGATACCATTAACATAGCCGTATTTAGTTGTTGGAAGTTAATACTATAGATGACTGCAATATCTGTTGCGCTTAGCTTTGGTCCTCTAGATAGGGGATGTTATAAATTGGTGTCAGAGCATAGGTTTATGAAATACTTTAACTAAAAATGATTTTTGAAAACATAATCCTTAGGATTAGAGATAGGATTGGGGTAGGGGATAACGCTATAGTAACATACTTGTATTTGCTATACATACATACATATATATATATATATATATATGTACGTTTTATCTCTAGACTCCTATCTTTGTAGGCTATTTTTCTGTATTTCATGAGGCTTGAATACAGATGTGGACAAAAGAAGAGGCAGAGTTAATCTTGGAGGAGAAAGCACCATTACAAATGGAGATGCCCAATCAAACGCTAAAAGAGGTCAGGCTCAGGCAGAGAACATTGGTGCTGGGGTTCCTTAAGTGGACATGGGAGCCATGTATTAATTTTTTGTAAACATGATGCAAGCTGGAATCATAGTTGGAGTTGTTGGAGGTAATGTTGTTGAAGGAGGAGTTCAGGAAGCTTTAATGGTTAATCGGTATGCTAACTTGAGTAAGGACTATACTAGTCTTGGAGTAAAACCATTTGTCGAAACAGTGGATTCTATTGAAGTAGAAAATTGGATGCTACATTACGAGAGGATTTTTGCCGACCTATAGTTCAATGACGAGCAGAAAAGAAAACTTGCTTCAAGACAACTTCAAGGAGCTACTTTGTTTTGGTGGAATACTGTAACTACTGGCGTGGATGAAGAGATTATAAGGTAGGCGGAATTCAGGTCGAGGTTTCAAGAAAGATTCATGTCAGTATTGGCACATTCTGTTTTGGTCAGGACGTTTGCTGTGCTGGAACAAGGAGAAATTTCAGTTCTGGAATATGCTAGTAGATTCGAAGATTTAGCCCGATATGGGTATGCCACTGTTGACATAGTGTTGAAAAAAATGAATATATTATTAGAGGTTTGAAGCCGGAGTTGGCTAGGCCTATTTTACCTCACGTTAGAGATCCACGTGAGGTGGTAGTGGAAATGGCATTGAGAAAGAGGAAATGCTTGCTTGTTTGAAGAAGAAGAAAGAGAAGGAAGTTCAGGTTGGGCAGAGCCAATGAGGTAGTTTTTCTATAAGAAAAATCTTAGAAAAGGGAGGCTGCCAGGAAGGCAAAGGCTGATTTCATGTGCTTCAACTGTGGTAAGAAATGTCATTATGCTCATGATTGTCGGACAGGCAAAGGAAAGAAGGCTGCTAAGAAGAAAGGAGTTAGATGCTTTAGTTGTGATCAGATCGGGCACTACAAGAAACAGTGCAAAGAGCCTTCAGGGGAAGGAAAGGGCCAAGTGTTTGCATTGGAGCCTGCTACTTCAAGGCCGACAATGTAGGAGAAAGGAAAAGCAGTATTGAGAGGTACGTTTCAGATCTATGATATGTTTGTTAGCGTTTTATTTGATACTGGTGCATCACTCTCTTTTATATCTTGATGTTTGGTAGATAAACTTAACCTAGAACCCACATATTCAGTTACTTCCTTAAGAATTGCAAATATTCAGTTACTTCCTTAAGAATTGCAAATTTGATAGGAGAATATACGACGCTTGGGATGAAGTGTGACCACGTAGAGTTTGATTTGCTAGGTTACACTTTTGTTCGCAGTTTACATGTATTTGACTTTGTAGGTTTCGGTATTATATTGGTTATGGATTAGTTAAGTGAATATGATGCTTGGTTATTTTTCCAAGATAGGAAAATATCTCTTAGATACGCTGATTGTAGTGAACTGATAGTTTAAACCGTAGAAAATCCTAGTTGTGAGGTGAATGCTTTGTTGGGTGTTATGTAGTTTGAGGAAAAGTTGAATCGTGTCTTTGTAACACTCTACAAAATCCATTTTGGTGAAATTATTTCATTTACCCCATTTCAAAACAATACGGTGTCGAATTGCTCTATTCAAGTGTTTAAAAACCCTTATCGATATAGTTGTACGGACCATGCCGACTAGAGTTCATAAGCTACTTAATAAATCAAGCAACCCAATATAATTTTTTTTTTTTACATCACTAACAAATACGCATTCATGCCTATTAATACACTCGATCTCATTCTAAGGTACTACCGACCCTTTCACTAATGAGTAATCTCCACCAAAGCCAAGGTTCTAGCTTAACTTTAGCTCTGATACCAAAATGTAGCGACCAACATTCCGTACCATTTGAGTTGACAATAAACCACACTTGTCCAACCCAAAATTGTAGGAAGAGCGAATAACTAAGAGAAATAGGAGGATAGAAGAAGAATAGAACAAAATATAGAATCCCATAATCGAAGTGGAACAAAATATAATATATAATAATTGGTCTTTATACAAAAATAAAACTGTAACTATTAATATACAAACAATCATCAGAGTACAACAATCAATAAATCAATATGGACGGTTATTATAACTTGTCCCTACCAGTGCTAACTATATAGCCTGACACACACAGCGGGATATAATCAAATATGTGATATAAGTCTGAAATCCTCCAGCTCATCTTCTGAGCTCCATAGCATCCTAATCTAAATCTGTAATACTCTGTCTGACCCGAGCATTATAATAAAATAACACACAAGTCTGGAAAACCAGCGTGAGAAAACACACTCAATTTGAATTATTGCTGTTATCAAATCCTTTGGAAACAAAGGTATCTCGTGAGACTGCGTCACACATAAACGCGATGGGTTTTTACCATACGATAACCAAAACGGTTTATATCAAAATCATTTGATATTATAATTGTGTCTATAGAAAGTAAATTATAAAATACCTGAAATGCTTGCTTCTCACGTTTTAGCATAGCTGGTATAGAACTAAAACCGTACAGGCTGGTAGTGCATATTGGATTTCATGCAATGACTAGGCTACTAGGGTACCGCCGATCACAGTGCACTTCATGAAAAATGTACCGAGATCGTACCGAACGATCCATGCCAACACAGGACCGGCCTACCCTTTACTGGATAGTACCGAATATGTTATCACCCCAAGCGTTCCCTCCCTAATCGAGTCTCTCTATTCCATGCACAACCATATCCATAATTATATATATATATATATCCGAGGGTATCTAGAAAAGTGATAACATACCCTACTTGAGTGCGACCCACTTAATCTTGCTACATCTCCCTTGTTTTAATCATTCTCGGTTGATAAGGTTTGAGGCTACGTTTTACCTTTAGAATAGCATTCATACTTGGAATGCTAACACTGCCTTCCAGACCACGATGCAAATGATAGCATTCATCCGTACATGTTGTTTTGGGTCTGAACAAACAGAATCTCCAAAATGCCATCTCCAATATCTTCGAGATATCACATTTTGTAACGCACAAATCGAATCGAAGTGGTTTTTAGATAATTAAATCCGATCTCGGTCTCTTTGAAACGATTAACGAATTTGGCCAGGTTTGATAGTCGGTTATTTAACTATCAACTAACACACATAAGCAGTCATTAGGCCTAAATTATAAATCTTTCAAAATATCCATTTCAAAATATCTTTACCAAGATATATATTCAAATATCTTCCAGTATATCCAATAATCGATATAATTTCAAAATTTATATTCATAATAGGATATTTCCCAATCATTTCAGTACTTCGAAATAATTTCCAAGTCCAGCTTAATATTTCATTACTTAGGAAAATATTCCTATAAAAATCATTTCGTTGCTAAAATATCTCCAAATCTTTAATTTCAATACCTTGGAAAATATTATAAGTTTATTTAACAAAACCATTTCTAATATTCGTACTTAGGAAATATTCCATATTTATCTCATAAATCTCTAAAATTCCTATTAATTCTTTCCTACAATTTTCAAAAATTATAGATTATACTTATTTATAATCCAACTAACAGTTTATAACTCCTTTAATGAATTCAGATTCATTTTAAGTTCTCGAGTCCAACTATTTTGGGAATTCCTTACAATCTCCAGAAATCCTTTATAACATTTCATTCATAAAATCACGTCCGTTTAATAAAATCCGGTTTACAATCTTGAGATCATTTATAAATAAACTCCAATTACTTACTTTTAAATTCTATATATATAATAATAATAAATTTTAAGATCATGGTTAAACAATTACTTAAAAATATCAAGCACTTTAAGATAACGTTAATAACTAATTCCAATTCATTTATAAAATACCAATAGATTTAAAAACTTGTTTAAAATCTTAGAATTCATTTTAAACAATTTTAATATTTAAATAACTAACTGTTGAAATATTTCAATGCTAAAACAATTTTAAACTGTATAGTTTAATAATTAAAAATCCTCTTTTCAACAAAAAAAACTTAACTTCTCGATAAAAGTATATCTTTAAAATTCTAATATAACTAATTTCATTTTATAAATCTCTCTCTCGATTAATAACACATCTACCACTTTCTCACTTTCATAACCTTTTTCACATTCCATAAATAGACACTACCATTTCTTTTTAAACCGATTGCCCTATCTCGTTATAAATTCTCACCGTGAATTTATATCTTCAATTTATCAAATGATGATTTTATTTATAAACCTTGTTTATAAATTTCATAATCTCATTTCCCAGCTTATATAGGTTTACATTACAAGAATCTATTTACAAATCGATTTCAAATTAAAATTCAATTTATAAATCAATTTCTTAAAACTTAAACTATATTCCAAAACCAAACAAATGTCCATTTCGTCTTCCATTACATATATTTAAAAAAAAAAATTATTTAAATCCATTGTTTAAAAATCTTCAATATAAAATTCTCTATTTAAAAACATTTTATGAATATATCTAAATAGACACCAAAAATCCAAATGTTTAATTTATCCAATTCAATCCCCTTTAAAATAATTCCAAGATTCAATATAAATATTTTAATTTCCAAAATTGCCTTTAAATTTCCTTTTTAAATTCAAAATATTATTTATGATATTTAAAATACCTAAATTAAGGCCAGTGCTACTACAGCATCCAATAAGTCTCGTCACATCATAATCTATAACAGATTATGAATTCACATCACATAACACAATGTATGAAATAAAATAAACCATTTTGAGGAATCCAATTGGTTCCCTCCCACTTGTTTCCCTGCATCCACAGATGTTTAAACATAAAATACAAATCCCGCTTCGAGACGGGACATCGCGGTAATATAGGATCATCCGCTATTATGTGGGGCACTTTGTGTCTCATCCGCTCTAACGGCGGGAAATATATCCAACTACTAATATATACTACTATATATATATATATAAATTTTCAACTGATGATAGTTTATAAATTCATCCAATCAATCAATAAATAATTTAACATTTTAAATTATAACCAACAATCCAAGTGAGTGAGATTTACTCACCTTGATTTTTAATTTTTCTAAGCGATCCAATTTTAAATTAAATTGAAATATCGTTCAATATAATCTAAAATTCCAGCTATCCTCGATCGACACTAAGTTAATCCAGAATGTAGATCTAGTTGATATATACCTAACGCGACTGACCGCGTCTGATTTGGACCTAAAACAAGAGGGTTATTGATTTTACAATATTCTATAATTAATTAATATATAATACCACTAATTACCAATCTCTAGTTAACATTACCCTTAATCACTACTATTACTGTCCTACCCTCAATATCTCATCCGCAAGCAACAATCCCAGGCCACCTCTTCTAGTGCCTGCACACAAATACCCTACACCATCACCGACTCCCCGACCTTCTCGTCCATCACCTAAACCTGCTAGAAACTCAAACACCCACCGCAATCCATATCCAAAATCCCACTCCTTCCTCTACTACACTGCAACAACTAGCACCCAAACTTGCCTTGTCTGAATGATCACTATTCACCGAATGCTAATCCACATCTCCATGTCTTCCTCAATAATAACCAGAACCCGCACCTAACTGACACCATTGCCTCCTCCTACCTGCCACCGCTGGCCACAGCCACTTGGAATGACCGCCCCCCCACGAGACGCCTTGATGATGCGCCGCCAATACCTTGACTTAGATCATCGAACTCTCGCCCCTCCTCCTCACGCACTACCTCCCATCGTGATGCATCGAAGATTTACTTTTTTCGTTCGATTTGATTTTTTTATTACCGTTAATCGAACCGAAGAGAGGTAGGAGTGGGGAACTCACGATTTAAATGAGAAGGAGGAAACAAGTCTACACGATCAGATGCTAGGGTGGCTCTGAGACAATATAGATTTTGACTTTTAAAAATATAATTTATTTTATATCCAAAACATCTCGTATAACATAACTTGGAATCCCGAACTCCTATCGAGGCATACCGCTTAGCGTTTCTAATGTTATGCCGTTATTCCGAACCCAATAGAACAAGTTTTGGAACCTAATTCGATCGTATGTGGAAGATGGCTTTTTAAATCGACCATCTAAACTAATATTCGATAAATTATTTTTTGGCGTTTGCAGATCGCATGACCAAACGGTAAATCCAAGTGCTATGAAATTTGAAATATGATAATAATACACTATTATAGATCCAATGGAATTTGTTTGGTTGAATTTTGAGATTGTGCCCTAGATCGCTATTTTAACGCGTCGATGAAATCGACGATTTCAAAAATGTGCGGAATCACATGAAATTACAGTTTTAAAAACTTATTAACTAAATTCTAATTCAAACAGAATTTATATCAACATTAGAAATCGTTTCAATTCATATTCAACTCAAAGTTCAATTATTTCTGTATTAGGATAAATTGCTATATTTTGAAATTTAAATTCGTTCCATAATTCCAACCAAAATTTTCATTTTCAAAAAAAAAAATATATATTCCAAATCCAATATTTAAAATCATTTAAATATTCAAAATCAAACAATGGAAAATCCCTATTGTGACATTCTTCCCCCATTTAAAGAATTTCGTTCCTGAAATTGCTACGGCGGGAAAAATGATCCAAACCCATTACTCTTCAAAAACCCACTTAATTAAAACTCGATATTTCACGTAACTAAATCTTTTAGTTTCTACCAAAACCATTAGTTTCTATTTCTCTTTCAAAGCCCTTTATTTCAATTTCAATTCAATAATCAACTTTTCAGCTAACAAAAATTTTCCATCACCCTAAATTTTCGAATTTTTTTGGCAGAGTCTCCTTTGTAGGAGAACCTTTTGCAATATCGCAAAAATAATAAAAAGATATAGATTGGCTCTCATGGCTGGAAAATACAATATATACATACATACATACATATATATATATATATATATATATATATATATATATATATTTTTCATGCTGAATTTGTAAGCATGCCTTATTTTAGAATTATTAAGTGAGCGAGCTTAGTTTATATGCACTTCATAACCCAAATTTAGCCCAATAGCCTGCTCGTACCTATACTAACAAACCCATAAGACTCATAATTTAAGAATTTTAATATCATCATCTTTATTTAACTAGTTAAACACATAATTTGTGTAACGACCCACCATTTTGGACGGTTTAAATAGATAATAAACCACACATGTCGAACTCAAATCATTCAAAAGGAAGGATTGTTATGGGGTAAATCAAAAAAGAAGAGAAAGAATGAAAAAACACAGGATCTCATAGCAGAATGACAAAATATAATAATCAAATAACAGTTTATGAAGCTGTTTTACAAAAAACATTTGATTACACTTTTACAATACAGATAGGAGTAACATACACCAGGAATAAATAAATAATGCAGCGAACAACATGATCAGTGGTATAAATATAATAAATAATAATATATTAAATCTTCATCTTCGTCCTCCAAATAGATAGTCATCAATACGCTGAAAAGTTCAAACTGACCCGAGCATAATGAAAAGACAAAACACTCGAGTCAGAACTAAAAGATCTTATGTAAGTTAAATCAACAGTAGATAAATATGAGTGTAATGGCTTCAGAAATGTCTACGGGATTTTACATCTCCTATCCAGTATCTAACGTGCGTGCAATAACTTAAGAGATGTTCAGGATTCCATCTCATAAGGATCTGTAAAGACCCTCAAATCCGTACCCCTTTGAGCCGACCATATTCCACCCCAATTCAACTCAATACGGACGGAAATACAAATCTTTAGGGTTAAAAGAAGAAGAGGTAGAAAAGAAGATAAAAACAACAGCATCAGAGTGTCACAATCGCAGTGGAACAAAATATAATATATAATAACAGCTGTTAAATACAAAGAAAACTGTACTAATATATATACATACCATTATCAGAGTATAACAACCATCTATCACTTCGGACAGCTTAATACTTGTCCTTACATAGCGGAGCTAATAATTCAAGTATAGAGATACGTCTCTGTCATCCAACTCGCCTCTTGAGCTCCTTAGCTTTTTAACCTGAATCTGTACAACTCGGTCTGACCCGAGCATCATAATAAAACAACACCCGAGTCGGTCTAGAAAACCAATGTGATAAAATCACACTCAATTGGGTTATTATGTTTTTGAAAATCCTTTGAAACAAAGGTATCTCATAAGACCATGCCACAAATAAATATGTTATATTTTTACCTTACGATAACCAAAATATTTTTATCAAATTCGTCTGATATTATAATAGTGTCTATAGAAAGTAAAATAGAATGTAGCTGAAATGCTTGCATCTCACGTTCCATAATAGTTGGGCACAATCAAAACTGTACAGGCGTTTATTGGAGATTGGATTCCATACAATGGTAGGGCTACTGGGGTACCGCCCGTCAGAGTACCTGGTCTAGATCAGAATACCGAGGACCACTCCCGATCCCTTGCAACACAAGACCGGTGCTACCCCTTACTAGATAGTCCGAATAAGATCACCGCACGGTAGGAGTGACCAACCGCCACACAGCCTAAATAAAAGGGATCTCTAAACAGGGGAAATCTTACACTAATTGGGTGCTACCCACTTAGCCTTGTTGCACATCCCTTATTTGAGCCATTATCAGTTGATGAGGCTTGAGGCTATGCATTACCTTTTTAGCACACATTCACTTTGAATTCCCATCGTCCTCCACTGACGATGTTCTGATAGCATTCGTCCATACAGGTTGCCCTAGGTTTGGAGAAACCGAATCACTATCTTCATCATCTTCATGGTCTTCATTCGTAAACGATCAAATCGGATCGAAATGATTTTCAGATGATTAAATCTGATCCCCGTTTCTTCGAAACGATTAGCTCATTGACAAATATTGATAGTCAGTTATTTAACTATCAAATAACATTCACACGCGACCATTAGGCCTTAAATAATTTTCCCAAATTATTTATCTTAAAATACCTACTCAAGATATTATTCTCATATTTCAACACTTTAAAAATAGTTTCAAGTCTCTTCTATTCCCACTGAACAATTTCGACCTTTACCCAATACTTAGAATATTTTTCCCACTTCATTTAATATTCAACGCTTGGAAAATATTCATTTATTTCCTTATTTTCTCTTGTTAAAAATCATTTACACTTTTATTTGCAAATCCCCACTCGTTTACACAAATTCTATAAATTCAAGAATCTCTTAATTTATTTGCTTTAATATTTCCAAAGACATTTATGCTTGCTTATATTCCCAATTTCACTTCTATTTACTTGTGGATTTTATTTCCCCCTCCGAAGTTTTTTATCTTATGCTTTAGCAATTTATTTAAGCTTCCATAATAACCCTATAAGCTTTCCCTCTAAAATCTTATGCCATTAAATAACTTTGCTTCTCATCTCAAGAGGATTTATAATTGACTTTTAAAACATTTGAAAACATTTATCTCTATAAAATAAGAAAAAATGGTTTATTTTCAAAATGTGGTTTAAGGTAAAACTAAAATACCAATATCTCAAAAGTATTAAAGTTCATATCTAGTTGCTAATTAATTTACAAAGTTGGTTTATGAAATTAGAGTTTATCGCACAAAAGTTTATTTATAGAAAATCCAATATTCCCCATTCCCATTTATAAAATCCTATGGATTCGTATCCCATCGATCCTATCCAAATTTACCACCATTCTCATATTCAAAATATGTTCCATTATTTCTCTTCCAACGATTCCCATAACTCGATATAAGTTCATATCATTAACTTATATTTTCAACATATCCACTGATATCATTTTATCACATTTACAAACCACGTTTATAAATTTATAACTCCTCTGAGTTTTCCCTTTATTTATAAAGCCAATTCTTTATTTATATTCCATTATAACATTTTAGCCTTTAATACAATTCCGTTTTATTTCAAATCTATTTATCGATTCCAATATCTCATCCAGCCTTTAATAATAATTTAATTTCATGTCTTTACTTAAACAATTTACAAATGGTTAGGCAATACAGAGTTAGCCTCTATATTTCTTTGTTCTTCTTAATTCCTTTTTTTAATAAATCAATTTTCAATATAAATAATTTCTTTCAAATTTCCCTTTTTAAATTCCTTCACTTAATTGTTATGGTATTTAAAAATATCCAAATTCACTTCGTAGGCTATTTGACATTTAATAATTCAATTCACATATAATCCATATCAATTTATCTATCATATCATATATCACATATATATGACTAATAAATATTCTTGAGGAATCCTGTTGGATCCCTCCAACCTGTTTCCCTACATCCATAGATGTTAGTCAACAAATAAAATACCAAATCCCACTTCAAGGGGGATATCGCGGTATATAGGGTCATCCGCTATTATGCGGGGTGCATAGGGTATTATCCGCTATATAATGCGAGAATATCAACCACTCTAATACATATATATATATACACACTATATATATAACATCCAATTATTTAATTCATCCAAGCACATCCAATAATTTAAATTTAATCATTTAAATTAAACTATAGAATCCAAATGAGTGAGAAAATCTCATCTTTATTTTTGTTTGCAATCCACTTCAATCTCGACTTGGTTTCTTCATGATTTAAGACCTTGTATAATATTATACGGTTTATTAACATTTGGAATAACTGGACAAATCAATTACCATTCAGTAATTTTATTTAATCTAATAATTTAATTTTAAACTAATTTCCTTTTAATAAAATACTTTTAGCGACTAAAATAATTAAATAAGTTTATTAAACAAATTAACCTCCATAATACATTATGTTAAAATTAAACTAGTAAATGAAAATAGGTATATATGTATATTTATTTTATTTTTCTTCTTTGAAACTACTTATACAAAAAATAACCTATATACATTTTAAAAATCTAATTTTTATGAATCCTTTTAATATTTAAAATATCTATTTTCAAAATCTTTCATGTATATATATTTACTGTTTATCTATGTATATTTAAATTAAAATAGGTATGTATATCTTTTTATATAGATATATTTTTGTTTATATATTTTTCTGTAAATAACAAAACAATAAATTTCTTTACTATAAACTTTCTTTCTTCAATATATACATATACATTTGTAAATACAGCAATTTCCTTCTTTTTCTTTTTTAAAAAAAAAATAAAAACTTTACCTTACTGTAAAATATACTTTTTCCTTTTTCCCTTTTTCCGTAAATATGTATATTTATTAAATTATAATGAAAATAAAAATTCCTTAAAACAAAACTATTTTAAATCTTACCACAAATTTTATTTTTTCTCTTTTCTGTACATATAAATATTTATTTATCTAATCATGTTAATAAAACGATATAACTTACTGCCTCATCCCAGAACGGACCGAACTCGCGCCTGCCCTCTACCAATGACGAAGCCATGTCGCCAGACATCCACTCAGATCGTACGGCTACAATAGCTCCACTCGAGTACATCGCCTGTGACGACCCGCCTTTCATTCCAAAGAAAGACATATCATCAATAAGAAAGAAATTGGTAGAAAGAGAAAAGGTAGAAAGAAAGAAATAGGTTGAAAGAGAATAGATAGAAAGAAAGAAACAATAATATCATAATCTTACAGCGGAAATGGAAAAAATATATTATATCACACAGATATTATATAGTCATTACACATCAGAGTCAATACAACTACACAACAATACCTTAGACAGTCGTGAAGACCTCTCTATCCATTACATCCAACATACAAACAGATGATACTAACACAGTGGAAATAGATATAAATAGATACGTCAAGTCTCCTATCCAAGCTTTTCTAAAATTCGTCAAACTAACCAATCACTTGGCTACTCATAAAAATTTGAGTGCCTAAGAGTTTAAGAAAAACAGAATAAATTTCAGGTCAGACATGGGTCTGATGTGAGTAAATGGTTAAGTTGTTTAACTTGAAAAACCTTTGAAATAGAAGGTATCTCATAAGAGTTTCCGCAAATAAACACGAATAATTTTTTCCCTTACGATAACTAAATCATTTGGTAGGAAATCCGGTTATATTATAATAGTGTCTAGAGTTTCCAAATAAATATTCACATAGCCAAAATTGTTACATTATTAAATCCCAGCATACATAGGTATGCAATCAAGTCCGAGATCACTTATTGGAGATTGGATTCCATACAATGGTAGGACTACTGAGGTACCATCCGTCACGGTACGTGGTCTCGATCACTGTACCGAGGATCCACCCTAATCCTCTGCAATACAAAACCGGAGCTACCCCTTACTGGATAGTCCGAATAAGACAACATCGCAGTTGTGGCCAACAACCGCCCATACAGCCGAATAAAGGGACCTCTAGATAGGGGAAAATCTTATCCTACTTGGGTGCTACCCACTTAGCCTTGCGTGCACCTCCCCTGTTTTAGTCATTCAGGGTTGATGAGACTTGAGGCCACGATTACCTTTTCAGAACACAAATCTTGGAATGCTCATTGTCCTCCATTGACGATGGTCTAATAGCATTCATCCATTCAAGTTCATTCCGGGTTCGAACGAAACCGAAGGCACTATCTCCGTTACACTCATTTTGGAATCACCCTCAGAGTCAACGACAAATAGCCCTTGCACTCTGAAACTTCATCTCGATCTTCACTGAGTTTTCACGACCTATCATTTAACTTGGATTGATTTGGTTTTCAGATAACAATTTTGATATCCGAACCCGGTCACACCTAAATCCAAACGTTTCTTTTAAGGCCAGTTGTTTAAGTAAAAAATTTAATTTAATCCAGAACATTGTATTTACACAGCATTAGTCATAGATAAATAAGTCACATTTATCACAGCTATATCCAAAGTATTGCACATCACAGAACATCACAGATTAACATACTGTAAACATTAATCAATCCAAACATTCTATACAATCAATCATTTATAAGCAAGACTTATTAATCCATAACTATAATTAATTTAATTTTGAACCAATAAATTAATTACCTAACCTGCTTAATTAATCATTAATTAATTACAAACCTTTTGTTATTATCTAATTAATTAATGAAATTAATTAATCATCCTTAATTACTTACATTAATTAATTATCTATAATTATTAATTAATCCTTTTAATTATTAATTAATTATCCTTTAATTACTAATTAATTAATCCTTAATTACTAATTAATTAATTATTTTTAATTGCTAATTAATTAATACTTATTTACTAATTAATTAATTATTAATTACTAATTAATTAATTAATCCTTAATTACTAATTAATTAATCCTTAATTACTAATTAATTAATTATTCTTTAATTACTTCCATTATTTAATTAATTAATTTTTAATTACCCAAGACCTTAACTAATTCTAAGATAAACCATTTATCTTAATTAATTACTAAATTATCATTAAAGTCTTATTTAATAAATCTTGGAATTAATTATCATTAATATATAAATTAAAAACATTTTACCCTTTTAATTAACTACTTAATTACACCATTTAATTTAAGTTTACAGTAAACCTAAGAATTAACTTAATTAATTTAAGTGAGATAAATTATACAACTTTTCTTAAACCAAATATTTAAAAACATTTATTATATAAAAGAAATTGATTTAAGAAATAGTTTAAAACTTGATTTATTTTAATTTTTAAAAACTTGCTTTTATTTACATTTTAAAATTGTTATAAATATATACCCGAGTTTAACCCGGTATCCACCCGAGCCAGACCCGATAAACTTTCTTTTAAAAAAAAAATAGTTTAGTTTAAATTTTTAAATCTGTTGCTCTGGTAATCCACTCACGATCATACTCGAAAACAAACCCGAGCCAGATCAACACTTCCACGAGTCTAAACCCGAGCCCTCTGCTCCTTTTCTAAAACTATAGCAACCAAACCAAGCTGACACGCGTGCACGTGCGTGCCTGAACGCCGCAGCTCCGATCATCACCACCACCTCCAACACGTTGCCGATCACCTCGCCTAGGATTCTGACCACCCAAAAACCCAAATCAAACACCAAAATGAAATCGAGCAACCTGGTTACAACTAGAAAAAAACCGATCGACCAAGAACCACATCGACCCGACGCCTTCGACCACCAGACCCTTCGAAACTTCGTCCATAGCTTCATCGACCAACCACGCACCTATTCCCCTACCTCCGATCAACCCTAGTGCTTCGATGACGATGCAGTAGCCTCTCAAACCCAGACGACCAACACAGGCAACTAAACCCTAAATCGATGCCATGCCGTCGCCACGGTGGTCAGAAAATCCACTGTCCATTTTTCCTGAGATCGCTTACCCCCAGGCAAGCTTTAGCCATGATCTCGAGGCCCCAATGTCCTCCGATCACCAAAAAATACCCAAAATCCAAACTCCGTTCAACCCGAGATTCCTCACTCAAATCAATGTTAAAAAACTGGATTTTACCTTTAAAATTCTTGAATTTCGAAGATGATTTAGATTAAATAAGTGAATTGATGAATCATGACGTTTGAATTTGACATATTTTTAGAGTTTCCACTGTATTTCCCCATTTTTCGAAAAATACTCAAATTAATTATACTTACAGTATTTTTAAAATTTTGATCTTGTTAATTCAAACAAGTTTCCTTTATACATATTAACTTAAAAGTGCACGAGAGAAGAGATTTTAATTTTTGAACTTACTTTAGTATGTAAATTCAAAACAGAGACTTATACACACACACACACACACACATACACACACACACACATACACAGACTTGCACACTCAAACAAATTCATATTTACATACATGCAAGCATAATATACATTCATGCAACATCTATCACATCATCATTTCAAATATCTATCACATGCAACAAGTTTTAACAGATTAATACTTTGTTTACTCACAGATATGACGTTGAAATGAGAAGTTTTGAACTGAAAATGCTTGATCTTTTTGAAAACTTGAAACTAGAAATTCGTTTGACTTTGATCTGCATGTTTGCTTTAGATTTGAGATTTGTAAAGGTTGATTGCTGATTTCCTTTCTTTACTTTAAATTTTATCTTTGGTTTTAGTTTTCTATAGTTTGGTTACCAGGTTTATATTTTGAATAAAAGAAATGATAAGAGAATAGTATAGATATATATAGCCTTGATTTCCTAATATTTTAAAAAAATAAAAGAAAATAAATAATGTGACCCTTGTAAAGTTGCATGTTACAAAACTTACACTTGTTAATTTGCATGTGTTAATTATTTTTAATATGTATTTATATAATTTTATATTTTATTTTCTATTTAATTTAATATTAATATGTGTTTTTATGTTTTTATATTTAAACTTTACCTTTGTTTATATTTATAAAATCTTTAAGAAAATGATTTAAAACTAATTGTACTAATAAATAATCATATATTTATATATATTCACTAATTTTTAAATCCAAATTATTTTTTAAGATATTTATCTTTTGAATTTCAAATTCAAATTCAAATTCTATTTAAAATCTACTTATAGATATCTACATACAACACATTTTATTTGTTTGTAAAAGAATAATTTGCCAATTTTAAATAATTTATAAAAGAAGATCATCACATATTTATTTGCCTAAAATTCCGAGATATCACATTCCTTCCCCATTAAAAGAATTTCATCCCTGAAATTTAAAAGAAAAAGATAATCCAAAAGCTTTTATTATTCAAACAAACCAAGCATACGTATCAGCCATACACTAACAACTAAACAAACAATTCATTCAAACAAACTTTACTAACTATCTTGACACAAATCCGGATAGGCTTTCCTAATACTATCTAGAGTTTTCCAGGTGCAATCTCTGTGATCCTCACTCCATTGAACCTTGACCAGTTTCGTCACTTTGTTTCTGAATTGCTTCTCATCTTGATCAACTATCTAGACTGGATGCCTGACCAGAGTTAAGTCCGGTTCGACCTCTAAATCTTCCTGCACTGCCGGTTCCACAATTAGAGATGGGTCATACGTGTACTTCCTCGGATGAGATACTTGAAAAACATTATTAATTCCAGCCATCCAGACTGGTAATTCAATCCTGTAGGCTAAAGCACCAATTCTCACGAGCACATGGAACGGTCCAATATATCTCGGGGCAAGCTTTCCCATCTTTCCAAATCTGATTGCTCCTTTTTGTAGTGGAAACCTTGACAAAAACCAAATCTCCGACTTTGAATTCCAATTGCCTTCGTCTCTTGTCCGCATAACTCTTCTAACGATCCTAGGTTGCTTTCAATCTCTTCTTGATTAGCTCCACCTTCGCAGATGCTTCTCAGACCAAATCTGGACAAAGAACAAGACAATCTCTCAATTCTACCCAATAGGACGGTGATCTACAAGGTCTCCTGTAGAAAGCTTCATAGAGTGCCATCTTGATACTCGCTTGATAACTATTATTGTACGAGAATTCCACTAAATGCAGATGGTCCTTCCAATATCTATCGAAATCCAAAACATAAGCTCTCAACATATCCTCAAAAATACGATTCAGCATTTCCGTTTGTCCATCGATCTAGGGATGATATGCTGTACTTAAACTCAACCTTATACCCAAAGCTGTCTGCAGAGCTTCCCAAAATTTACTGGTAAAGATTGGGTCACGGTCACTCACTATGCAGACAGGAACTCCATGCAACCTGACGATCTCTTCCAAGAAAATCTCTACTAAAGACGATGCAGTTCCGGTTTCCTTAACGGGAATAAAGTTGGCACTCTGGTCAGCCGGTCTATGATTACCCACACTCCATCATTTCCTTTCCTAGTCCTGGGCAACCCATCGACGAGCTCCATCGATATCATTTCCCACTTCCATTCCGGGACTTCCAGATGCTGCAACAATCCTATAGTCTTCTGTTGATCACCCTTTACATGTTGACAGATCGCACATCCATTCACGAAGGAAGCAACATCCTTCTTCATTTTCGGCCACCGGAAAACTCTCTTCATATCCTTATACATCTTTGAGATCGCCGGATGGATACTCAGCCTGGAGCAATGACTCTTTGATAAAACTTCTTGCCTCAAATCCTTGAAATTCGAAACACAAATTCTCCCGTTGATCCTCAAAGTTTCCAGGTCATCAATCTCAAAACAAGAGCACTAACCATTCTTGACTTTCCTAACGATTTCTCTCAAACTTTTATCTGATCCTTGCTTACTCGCAATCCTTTCAAGTAGAGACGGAACATCATTCCCACTCAAAGCATCCGCCACCACATTCACTTTCCCTGGAGTACAAAGAATATCTAGATCATATGATGCCAAAAATTCTACCCACCTCTGCTGCCTCAAATTCAGATTCCTTTGGGAGAAAAGGTATTTTAAAGGTTTATGATCAATGAAAAGCTCGAACTTGTCTCCCAACAAATAATACCTCCAAAAATCTCACTTCCGACTTCCAGAAATGGCACTTCGAAAACTTAGCCTTCAGGACATGCCTCCTTAAAGTCGCCAACACTATCTCAAAATGTCGCTTATGCTCCTCCTCAGACTTGGATTAGACGAGAATGTCAACGCACGTACTTGTTCAGCACATCTCGAAAACTTGGTTCATTAAATCCACAAAATAGGCTGGAGCGTTGGTTAGGCCAAAAGGCATAACTAGCCACTCATAAAAACAATTGGATCCTCTGAACGCAGTCAAGGGTATACTTTCTTCAGCTACCCTTAGCTGGTGAAAACCCGAAGCTAAATCCAACTGAGAGAAAACAAAAGCTCCATGGAGCTGATCAAAAAGATCGTCTATATGGGGAAAGGGCTACTTATTCCTAATAGTTACCTTATTCAACTCCCAATAATCCACACAGAATCTTAATGACCCATCCGACTTGTTCATAAAAACTACGGCAACTCTAAGAAATTTTGGGTCTGCTTCACCAGCTTTTCTTTCTCTCTCGGCGCCTCCTTCTACTGGGTTCAACAACAGGTATTGCTCCCGGAACCAAGTCGATCCGAAATTCTATCTCCCGATGTGGGCCCAAACCTTTAACTTCTTCGAAGACAGGAAAATCTTTGACCACCTCGATGGATCCTAAATCTTCTGGAGATGCCTCAATTCTATGCAAAAGATTACTCAAGTGAATTCCAGAATTATCGCAAGTCAATTTTGCAATCCTTCCTAACTCGGTTTCCAAAGTCATGATTCTCTCCTCACAAATCAAAACAGCCTTATGCTTGCCCAACCATTCCATTCCCAAAATAAGGTCGAACCCTTTGAAATCTTATACAAATGGGTCGCAAGAAATACTATGGGACAGATCTTATCTAACTTGGTTACTCCCCCTTGTAGGATTAGATATAAAAATAGGGTGGTCCATAATACTAGGGGTAAGATGAAACTTCTCTACCGTATCCAAAGAAATAAAACTAAGGGATGCACCAAAATCAAACAAAACTCTAATAAAAATTCCATCTAAAAGCGAAGTACCTTCTAGAACGCCTTTCCCTTTCCTATCCGAAAAAGTTGATGGTCCTTCTTGAATAGCAAACACCTTAGTTGGCTGAGCTCTCTTAAAAAGCGGGAAAGCCTTCACTATATGCCCTGGCTGTTGACAGTTGAAACACAAAGACTTCTGAACCATTGTAGAACCGGGTCCACTTTGATGCTGTTGTTGAGCTCTACCTCTGGGACACTGCTTAGCCAAATGACCCTCTTGCTAACACACATAACACTTCTGAGCTCCATTATTGCCTCATTTTTTCCCTTTGTCTTGCTTCTTTCAATTTGGGTTGAATTTCCTTTTGTTCGGATTGGAAGAAGTTCCACTCGGTGCTGCTACAGGTTCTAACGGTTTCTTATTCATAAGCTCCTCATAACTCAATGCCATATCAATCAATTCCACAAATGATCGCTTAAGATGTGTTGTCATCTTCTCGTGGAACTCGGGCCTCATACCAAGCATAAATATCTCATTCTTCTTGAGGGGCGTGTCGATAAGACCAGGTCCGTAGCGAGATAATTCATTGAACTTAGTCTCATATTCGGATATCAACATACTTCCTTGCTTCAGATCCAGAAAGTCTCTATACAAATGTGTCTTCCAAGCTGTAGGCATAAAAAATTCCTTAAACTTGCTCCAAGAAATATCACCTTCTGAAATATTCATGGTAACTGCATCCCACCATGCAGCTGCTCCTTCTTGAAGTTGTCACGATGCCATCACTCTCTTTTGCTCATCCGACAGATCCAAACTCTTAAAATTCGCTCACACAAGCGTAACCACGCCTGAATTTCAATGATGGACTCCGTCCCTTTAAAAGGCTTTCCTCCCAGATTGGTGAAATCCTTGCACAATGCAGCAAAACTTACTCGAGGCGGTGTTGGATTTGCAGCCTCGCTAGTAGTCGAACCTCTTCCATTAGTGGTCGTCGTGCTGCCCACAACTCTGCCTCTCCTTCCTCTAGAACTCATGTTGGCAACCTGGACAGGTAACCCAACAATTAGATAGGTATGTTGATATATAAAAATTACAAATACGCTCTCTCAAGATATATATTACTCCAAAGCCTAGGTATTATCTCAACTTAGCGCTCTGATACCAACTGTGACGACCCGCCTTTCATTCCAAAGAAAGACATATCATCAATAAGAAAGAAATATGCAGAAAGAGAATAGATAGAAAGAAAGAAACAACAATATCAGAATATCACAGCAAAAACGGAAAAAATATATTATATCACATAGATATTACATAGTCATTACACATTAGAGTCAATACAGTTACACAACAACAAATTAGACAGTCGTGAAGACCTGTCTATCCATTACATCCAAAATACAAATAGATGACACTAACACAGCGGAAATAGATATATATAGATACGCCAAGTCTTCTTTTCCAAGCTTTTCCATAATTCGTCAAGCCAATCGGATCACTTGGCTATTCATAAAAATTTGAGTACCCAAGAGTTTAAAAAAACAGAATAAACTCCAGGTCAAACATGGGTCTGGTGTGAGTAAACGGTTAAGTTGTTTAACTTGAAAAACCTTTGAAATAAAAGGTATCTCGTAAGACTTTCCATAAATAAACACAGGCAAGTTTTCCCCTTTCGGTAACCAAATCATTTGATAGGAAATCTGGTTATGTTATAATAGTGTCTAGGGTTTACAAATAAATATTCATATAGCCGAAATTGTTACATTATTAAATTCCAGCATACACAGGTATACGATCAAGTCCGAGATCACTTATTGAAGAATGGATTCCATACAATGGCTGGGCTACTGGGTACCGTCCATCACCGTACGTGGTCTAGATCACTGTACCGAGGATCCACCCTAATTCCCTGCAATACCAAACTGGAGCTACCCCTTACTAGATAGTCCGAATAAGACAACCCCGCGATTGTGGCCAATAACCGCCCAGACAGCCGAATAAAGGCACCTCTAGACAAGGGAAAATCTTATCCTACTTAGGTGCTACCCACTTAGCCTTGCGTGCACCTTCCCTGTTTTAGCCATTCCTGGTTGATGAGGCTTAACGCTACGTTTACCTTTTTAGAACACAAATCTTGGAATGCTCATCGTCCTCTGTTGACGATGGTCTGATAGCATTCATCCATTCAAGTTTATTCCGGGTTCGAACGAAACCGAAGGCACCATCTCCTTGCACTCGTTTTGGAATCACCCTCAAAGTTAACTACAAATAGCCCTTGCACTCTGAAACTTCATCTCGATCTTCACTTGAGATTTCACGACCTATCGTTTAACTTGGATTGATGTGGTTTTCGGACAACAATTTTGATGTCTGATCCCGGTCTCACCAAAATCCAAACGTTTCTTTTAAGGCCAAGTTGTTTAAGTAAACAATTTAATTTAATCCAGAACATTGTAATTACACAGCATTAATCACAGATAAATAACTCACATTTATCACTGCTATATCCAAAGTATTGCACATCACAGAACATCACATATTAACATACTATACATATTAATCAATCCAAACATTCTATATATTCAATCATCTATAGCAAGACTTATTAATACATAACTATAATTAATTTAATTTTGAACCAATAAATTAATCACTTATGAATTAATTACCTAACCTGCTTAATTAATCATTAATTAATTACAAACCTTTTGTTATTATCTAATTAATTAATGAAATTAATTAATCATCCTTAATTACTTATAGTAATTGATTATCTATAATTATTAATTAATCCCTTTAATTATAATTAGTTATCCTTTAATTACTAATTAATTAATCCTTAATTACTAATTAATTAATTATTAATTACCAATTAATTAATCCTTGATTTCTAATTAATTAATTATTCTTTAATTACTTCCATTAATAAATTAATTAATCTTTAATTACCCAAGACCTTATTAATTTTAAGATAAACCATTTATCCTAATTAATTACTAAATTATCATTAAAATCTTATTTAATAAATCTGGGAATTAATTATCGTTAACACATAAATTAAAAACATTTTACCCTTTTAATTAACTACTTAATTACACCATTTAATTTAAGTTTATTATAAACTTAAGAATTAACTTAATTAATTTAAGTAAGATAAATTATACAACTTTTCTTAAACCAAATATTTATTATATAAAAGAAATTGATTTAAGAAATAGCTTAAAACTTGATTTATTTTAATTTTTAAAAACTTGCTTTTATACAAACTTTTAAACTGGTATAAATATATACCCGAGTTTAACCCGGTATCCCCCCGAGCCTAGACCAGAGAAACTTTTTTTTAAACTTAGTTTAGTTTAAATTTTTAAATCTGTTGCTCTGGTAATCCACTCGCGAACATACCAGAAAACGAACCCGAGCCAGATCAACACTTCCTTAAGTCAAAACCCAAGCCCACTCCTCCTTCTCCAAAACCACAACAACCAAACCAAACTGACACGCGTGCACGTGCACACCTGAACGCCGCAGATCCAATCATCGCCAGCACCTCCGACACATCGACGATCACCTCGCCTAGAATTCCGACCACCCAAAACCCCAAATCAAACACCAAAACGAAATCGAGCAATCTGGGTACAACTGGAACAAAACTGATCGACCAAGAACCACCTCGACCTGACGCATCCGACCCTTTGAAACTCCGTCCATTGCTTCGCCGACCAATCACGCACCTATTCCCCCACCTCCAGTCAACCCCGGTGCTTCGATGACGATGCAGTAGCCTCTCAAACCCAGACGACCAACATAGGCAACTAAACTCTAAATCGATGTCGTGCCGCCGCTGCGGTGGTTAGAAAATCCGGTGTCTATTTTTCCCAAGATCGCCTACCTCTAGGAAAGCTTCAGCCACGTTCTCGAGACCCCAACGTCCTCCGTCGCCAGAAAATACCCAAATCCCAAACTCCCTTCAGCCCGAGATTCCTCACTCAAATCAATGTTAAAAATTTGGATTTTACCTTTAAAATTCATGAATTTCGAAGATGATTTAGATTACATAAGTGAATCCATGAATCGTGATGTTTGAATTTGACATGTTTTTAGAGTTTCCACTATATTTTCCCATTTTCTAGAAAATACTCAAATTAAGCATACTTACAATATTTTTAAAACTTTGATCTTGTTAATTCAAACAAGTTTCCTTTATACATATTAACTTAAAAGTGCATGAGAGAAGATTTTTGAACTTGTTTTAGTCTGTAAATTCAAAATAGAGACTTATATATATACACAGACAAGCACACTCAAACAAATTCATATTTACATACATGAAAGAATAATATACATTCATGCAACATCTTTCACATCATCATTTCAAATATCTATCACATGCAGCAAGTTTTAACAGATTAAAGCTTTGTTTACTCACAAATATGATGTTGAACAGAGAAGTTTTGAACTGGAAATACTCCACCTTCTTGAAAACTTGAAACTGGAAATTTGTTTGACTTTGATCTGCTTGTTTGCTTTAGATTTGAGATTTGTAAAGGTTGATTGCTAATTTCCTTTCTTTGCTTTAAATTTTATCTTCAGTTTTAGTTTTCTATAGTTCGGTTACCAGGTTTATATTTTGAATAAAAGAAAATGAGAAGAGAAGAGTATAGATACGTATAGCTTTGAATTCCTAATATTTTAAAAAATAAAAGAAAAAAATAATGTGACACTTGTAAAATTGCATGCTACAAAACTTACACTTGTTAATTTGCATGTATTAATTATTTTTAATATCTTTTTATATAACTTTATATTTTATTTTCTATTTAGTTTAATATTAATATGAGTTTTTATGTTTTTATATTTAAATATTACCTTTGTTTATATTTATAAAATCTTAAAGAAAATGATTTAAAACTAATTATACTAATAAATAATCATATAAATATTCATTAGTTTTTAAATCCAATTTTTATTAAGATATTTATCTTTTGAATTTCAGGTTCAAATTCAAATTCTATTCTAAATCTACTTATAGATATATACATAAACAACACATTATTATTTGTTTGAAAAATAATAATTTGCCAATTTTAAATAATTTATAAAAGAAGATTATCATATATTTATTTGCCTGAAATTTCGGATATCACATCGCTATTCCCTGTACTCGCTTGTGATTCGCTCGCGTCCCTGACCGATGCTGCGAGCCCCCATAGTCTATCAAAATCTGAGGGTCTAGATCGACTGTCGACCCAAACGATCGTGCATGCGAGTCTTCCTTATCGCGAGCATCGTCTCCAGCTCACGTTGAAATCTTCTTCGATCGATACATCATTATCTATATTCGAATTCGAACGAGGAAGAGAACATTGCGATAACGTCTTCGTGCTTTCCCCTCTTTTTTTTCAATGATGAATTTGAAAGAAATGGGGAGTCTCGGGATTTTTAATTGTGGAGGAACACTCAATTTTGTTTTTGTCCACCATTCTTTTCTACATGAACGAATTAGAATTCATTATTTTCTTAGGTTTTTGAATGAGGGAGACTATAAATTCGATTTTGAACAGATAGGGGAAGAAGGGAGGTAGCTTGTGATATAATTGGAAAGAACTCGTAATTTATAAACTTAGAGAGCGGCTTGCTCTAGAAGATAGGTGGCATTGAAAAGATTTTGCACTGAGGGAAAAAAGATGGATGTGATTTTCTAACAGGAGAACGAAAGGGGACAAGACTGGATGTTAGCGTGAAAGCTAAAGGCCACAGTGTTCTGAAAGGAAGGGAAAAGTTCTGATGTGAATGCCATCAGTCAATATAAATATAATTATATTATTTAAATTTTAAATCGTCTCGAATTTGTAGCTTAAATTTTCAACCTCCTATCGGTGCATGTCGATAAGCATTTATAATGTTATAACCCTATCCTGAACACAATGGAAAAGGTTTTGGTCCCTAATTCGATCGTATGGAGAAGATAGTTTTTTTAGATCCAGTTATTATATTAAATTATCGATATAAATTTCAGCGTGTTTACACACTGTTCGGCTACATAATAATTCTGAAAGCTACGAAATTTGAAATCTGATAATAATACAATATTACAGATCCAATGGAACTGGTTTCGTCGAATTCTGAGACTTTGCCCTGGAAGGCTATTTTTAAACGTCAATTTAGACGATATATTTTTAAAACCGAACAAATCATTACTAAATTCAAATTTAGAATTTTTATTATCTTTGTTATTATCAATGTAAATTCTATAAGCCTTTGAATTATTTTTATTTAGCTTAAAACTCCAGATTCGCTATTTTTAACCAGTATCCAATTATTACTTTAATAATTAAATTATTCAACAAATTGCTATATTTAAATTCTTAATTTATTAAATAAAAACCAGCTCTTTTGTATCTAGAAATCAATTTATAATTCAAATTAAATATTTAAAACCATTTAAATGTTCCAAATTGAATATTGAAAAATTCGGGTCATTACATTCCTCCTCCCTTAAAAGAATTTCGTCCTCGAAATTACTAAGTTAGAAGAATGCCCCAAACCCACTAACTTACTAACACCCACTTAGTGAAAATCCCATATTCACTTTTCTAATCCTTTAGTTCCAAACTAAACAATTAGTTTCAATATCAATTCCAAATTGCCTTTATTTCAATCTCAATTTGAATTCAATTCGTCGTTAACAAAAATTTTCCAAAAATTTTCTAACGTTCAAAAAATTTTGGAAAATTTTGGCTGAGTCTCCCTTGTACGAAGGATCTTTCGCAATTTGACAGGAGAGATAAATATATTTACATCGACCCACATGGTTGGAAAACAAAAAAACAAAACAATATTTCTATTTCCTATCTTTTATTACGTAGGCGTGCCTCTATTTAGCATTTTTAAGTAAGCGGCTTATTTATTTAGCATTTAGCGCGACCAAAACCCAGCCAAACGGCCTTCCAGTACCTCTACTTACTCAATTTGAACACGTAAGTTCTAAATTTATGCAATTCATAACATTTCACTTAATTAAACAACTACAACACATGGATTTCATAAGCAATGCACAGTAACAATATTCATAAGCATTTTATATGATTTCAACCCATATGCGAGTGTTTTCGATCGATCCATATGCTATTTCATTCCGTTTAAATGGTTTACAACTCTACTGCTTACATTCGATTCATTTCTAAACCAAACAACTCATATTCTTTTCAGTTGATTCCAAAATCTAATTTATTTGCTTCTATTAATTCATATAATTTATTTAATTCCATTTGCGTCAATGATACTTATTCTTATACAAATTTGGCGATATTTATGTGAATGAATAATTTCTTAAGCATATAACCATTTTAAATTGATTACTACTCATGTTATATTAATTCCATTCCATTTTAAATTGTTCACAATCCATACACTTTCATTTTCATTTCATATCCAAATAGGTTCCATTTCAAAACCATTTTATTAAGATAAAAAACATTCGACGCTTATATCTTAAATAACCATTTCTCATATTCACTTAAGCCGAGCTTCCATTCAAATATTCGCTTAAGTTATTTATTTTCTTCAAGTTATTTCACTCTGTAACTTAAGTCCATTTCTTTCTTGCACAAATTCTATTTCCATTTTAATTAGATTCTTATCCAATCAAATTCCATTCCGTTTTACTAATTTAATTCAATTAGTTTATTCATTCAACCCATTTAAATTTTAATTCACATTCTCAATTTATTTTATTAATAACAAGGCCACTATTTAATTTATTCATACTCATTTGGATTTTATTTGCAACCTAAACCATCACTATTGTAATCCAATTTCATTTCATTCGACAACATTTCAATTATGTTTAATTTATTAACACTTCAAATCGAATGTTATTTATAACTCGAGCTCATTTCCAAACCCTTTATTAACTCACAATCCAACTTCTATTTAACCAAATTGGGTTCCATTTCCATATTTCATTAACTAATTAATTATCTAATTAGTTCACTTCCAATTTATAATTCAATATTTGATTTTCATCTCAAAAATCATTTCATTATTTTACTTGACTTCAATTTTATTTTACAATTCAAATTTGGATTTCTATTTCATTCTCCAAAATACCAAACAATTTTATTTTTGTTTATTTGTTCCACTTTTAGATTTTATAAGTCACACACTCATTAATTTGTTCACGCTTCCATCCATTTACAATCAATCACATTCATCTTTTATTCTTAACCCTAGACCATACGTTTATTAAGCCAGGTATACTTTTATTTCAAGCATTTCAATTCTTTTGATAAGCTATCGAAGTTTATTTATTCTAATTCGATTTTATTTAACTTAACTCCAGTTAAATCTAGCATCATATTATTTTTTGACTTCACACAATTCATGTGAATTTTATTAAGTAAGAACTTAATTTCATTTCATTTCAATTCTACTTCAATTTAATTCCAATCCAACTCAACATCATTAGCTTAAGTCCATTTCAATTCAATTTTAATTTTTGTTTCCCAATCCGATTTTCTATTTCCCAATTCAATCACATCCAAAGTTTAATCCATGTAACCAATCTTCTTCGCAGATTTATTTCTTTCCATCATAATCAATTAAGTTTTTAACAATTTAATTTCTTCAACTTAATCTAAGTTAAATTTCATTTTTGACTCTTTCACTTTTATTTTTAGTTCCAAAATTCAATCTCATACTTTCCTTCCCAATTTAAAAATCAATTCAATTTTATAAGCTTATAACTTATTCCCTGCTAATTTTTAAATTATTCAAATAAGGTTTTCCAGAATTTTTTTTCAAACCCCCCCTCCCCCTTGGAATTTAAACTTCCAGCTTCCGGTTTAAATCCAATTTAATTATAATCCATTTGTATAACTTATACTTATACAAATCCTCATATTAGTTATATAAAATTTTTCAGATTTTATAATCTCGTTTGACTGTAATATTATCATCCAAACATTCCAATCATATATAATAATTTCATAAAATATTTCCTTTTATTTCAAAATATATTTTCTGGGTAAAATTATTTCATTCACCCACTTTAAAGACAATACTATGTCAGTTTATCGCGTTCAAGTGCTTATAAACCCTATCGAATAACGACGTCCCACTACTCGATCAGAATTCGTATTCCACTCAACCAATAAGTCAACACAATATTAAAACAATTAAATTCACTAACAAATACGCGCTCATATCTGTTAATACACTCTAACTCATTCTAGAGCATTGCTGACTCTATTTCTAATGAGTAATCCCCACCGGAGCCAAGGTTCTTGCTTAACCTTCGGCTCTGATAACAAATGTAAAGACCCGTAAATCCATACCCATTTGAGCCTACAATATTCCACCCAATTCAACTCAAAACGGATGAAAATACAAATCTTTAGGGTTAAAAGAAGAAAGAGATAGAAAAGAAGATAAAAAAAACAACAGCAGAGTTTCACAATCGCAGCGGAACAAAATATAATATATAATAACATCTTTTAAATACAAAGAAAACTGTACTATTATATATAAATACCATTATCAAAATACAACAATCATCCATCACATCGGACAACTTAATACTTGTCCTTACACAGCGGAACTAATAAATCAAGTATGGAGATACGTCTCTGCCAACCAACTCGTCGCCTGATCTCCTTAGCCTTTTAACTTGAATCTATATAACTCGGTCTGACCCGAGTCAGTCTGGAAAACAAGCGTGAGAAAATAACACTCAATTAGATTATTACATTTTTGAAAATCCTTTGAGATAAAGGTATCTCGTAAGACCACGCCACAAATAAATATGCCGGGTTTTTACCGTACGATAACCAAAACACTTTTATCAAATTCGTCTGATATTATAATAGTGTCAATAGAAAGTAAAATAGAATCTAGCTGAAATGCTTACATCTCAGGTTCCGGCAAAAATTGGGCATAACCAAAACCGTACATGCGCTTATTGGAGATTGGATTCCATACAATGGCAGGGCTACTGGGGTACCGCCTCCGAGTACCAAGGACCACTCCTGATCCCCTGCAACACAAGATCGGAGCTACCCTTTACTGGATAGTCCGATACGATCACTTCATGGTTGGAGCGACCAACCGCCATACAGCCGAAATAAAAGGGATCTCTAGACAGCGGAAATCTTACCCTAATTGGGTGCTACCCACTTAGCCTTGCTGCACCTCCCCTGTTTTAGCCATTCCAGGTTGATGAGGCTTGAGGTAATGCGTTACCTTTTTAGCACACATTCACTTAGAATGCTCAGCGTTCTCTAATGACGATGTTCTGATAGCATTAGTCCATACAAGATACCCTGGATTTGGACAAACCGAATCACCTCTTCATCGTCTTTATGGCTTCATTCGTAACCGATCAAACCGGATCAAAGAGGTTTTCGGATAATTAAATCCTATCCCGGTTTCTTCGAAACGATTAGCGCATTGGCCAATATTGATAATCGGTTATTTAACTATCAAATAACATTCACAAGCAACCATTAGGGCTCAAATAATTTTCCCAAAATATTTATCTCAAAGTATCTACTCAAGATATTATTCCTATATTTCAACACTTTGAAAAGTTTCAAATCTCTTTTATTCCCATGGAACAATTACGACCTTTGTCAATACTTAGAATACTTTTCCCACTTCATTTAATATCCAACACTTGTAAAATATTCATTTATTTCCTTATTTTCTCTTCTCAAAAATCATTTACGCATTTATTTGCAAGTCCCCACTCGTTTACAAAAATTCTATAAATTCAAGAATCTCTTAATTTATTTCCTTTAATATTTCCAAAGACATTTATGCTTGCTTATAATCCCAATTTCACTTCTATTTCCTTGTGAATTTTATTCACCCTCCTAGTTTTCTTATCTTATGCTTTAGCAATTTATTTAAGCTTCCATCAAAACCTTATAAGATCTCCCCCTAAAATCTTATTCCATTAAATATCTTCGCTTCTCATCTCAAGAGGATTTATAATTGAATTTTAAAACATTTGAAAACATATATCTCTATAAAATAAGAAAAAATGGTTTATTTTCAAAATGTGGTTTAAGTTAAAACTAAAATATCAATATCTTAAAAGTATTAAATTTCATATCCAGTTGCTAATTAATTTACAAAGTTGGTTTATAAAAGTAGAGTTTATCTCACAAAATCTATTTATAGAAAATCCAATATTCCTCATTCCCATTTATAAAATCCTCTTGATTCGTATCCCTTCGATCCTATCCAAATTTATCACCATTCTCATATTCGAAATATATTCCATTATTTCTCTTCCAACGATTCCCATAACTCGATATAAGTTCACACCATTGACTTATATTTTCAACATATCCACTGATACCATTTTATCTCATTTACAAACCCCATATATAAATTTATAACTCCCTTGAGTTTTCCATTGATTTATAAAACCAATTCTTTATTTATAATTCCATTATAACATTTTAGCCTTTAATAAATTCATTTTATTTCAAATATATTTATCTATTCCAATATCTCATCCAGCCCATAATAGATAATTTAAGTTCAAGTCTTTACTTAAACAATTTACAAATGGTTAAGTAATACCGAGTTAGCTTCTTAATTCCTTTTTTTGATAAATCAAATTTTCAATATAAATAATTTCTTCCAAATTTCCCTTTTTAAATTCCTTCACTTAATCGTTAAGGTATTTAAAAATATCCAAATTCAATTCGCAGGCTATTTGACATTTAATAATTCATTCACATACAAACCATATCAATTAATCTGTCACGTCATATATCACATATATATGAACAATAAATATTCTTAAGGAATCCCGTTGGATCCCTCCACCCTGTTTTCCTGCATCCACAGATGTTAGTCAACATTAAGATACCAAATCCCACTTCGAGGGGAATATCGCGGTATATAGGGTCATTCGCTATTATGCGGGACGCATTGGGTCTCATCCGCTATATCGTGCGAGAATATCAATCACTCCAATTTATATATATATATATATATATATATAACATCAAATAGATAATTATTTAATTCATCATAGCACATCTAATAATTTAAATTTAATCATTTAAATTAAACTATGGAATCCAAACGAGTGAGAAAATCTCACCTTTATTTTTGTTTGCATTCCACTTCAATCTCGACTTGGTTTCTTCACGATTTAAGACCTTGTATAACATTATAGGGTATATTAACATTTAGAATAATCGGACAAATTAATTACCATTTATTAATTTTATTTAAACTAATAATTTAATTTTAAACTAATTTCCTTTTAATAAAATATTTTTAGTGACTAAAATAATTAAATAAGTTTATTAAAAAAATTAATCACCATAATAAATTATTTTAAAAGTGAACCAGTAAATGAAAATAGGTGTATATGTATATTTATTTTATTTTTCTTCTTTGAAACTACTTATACCAAAAATAACCTATATACATTTTAAAAAAATCAAATTTTTATGAATCCTTTCAATATTTAAAATTTCTATTTTCAAAATCTTTTATATATATATATATTTAATGTTTATCTATGTGTATTTAAATTATAATAGGTATGTATATATTTTTATTTATATATTTTTCTGTAAACAACAAAGCAGTAAATTTCTTTTATGTAAAACTTTCTTTCTTCAATATATATATATATATATATACACATTTGTAAAAATAGTAATTTCCTTCTTTTTCTTTTTTTTAAAATAAAAACTATACCTTATTATAAAAATATTTTTTTATTTTTCATTGTTTTCTGTATATATGTATATTTATTAAATTCTAATAAAAATAAAAATCTCGTAAACAAAATTGTTTTAAACCTTACTGCAAATACTTTTTTTTCTGTTGTCTATACATATAAACATTTATTTATTTAATCAAGTTATTAAAACGATATAGCTTACTGCCTCATCCTAGAACGGACCTAACTCAAGCCTGCCCCTACCAATGACGAAGCCTCGTCGTCAGACATCCACTCAAATCGTACGGCTACAGCTGCTCCACTCGAGTACATCGCCATTCCCTGTACTCGCTTGCGATTCGGTCGCGCCCTTGACCGATGTCGCGAGCCCCTACGTCACCTAGTCTCTCGAAATCTGAAGCTATCGATCGACGGTCGACCCAAACGATCATGCATGTGAGTCTTCCTTAACGTGAGCATCGCCTCCAGCTCACGATGAAATCTTCTTCGATCGATACATCATTATCTATATTCGAATTCGAATAAGGAAGAGAACATCGCGATAACGTGTTCGTGCTTTCCCCTCTTTTTTTTCAACGATGAATTTGAAAGAAATGAGGAGTCTCGGGATTTTTAATTATGGAGGAACACTCGATTTTGTTTTCGTCCACCATTGTTTTCTAAACGAACAAATTAGAATTCGTTATTTGCTTAGGTTTTCGAATGAGGGAGACGATAAATTTAATTTCAAACAAACGGAGGAAGAAGGCAGTTAGCTTGTGATATAACTTGAAAGAACTCGTGATTTATAAACTAGGAGTGTGTCTTGCTTCAGAAGATATGCGTCTTTGAAAAGATTTTGCACCGAGGGAAAAAGATGGACGTGATTTTATAACAGGAGGATGGAGGGGGACAAGACTGGACATTAGCATGAAAGCTGAAGGCTATAATGTTCTAAAAGGAAGGGAAAACTTCTGATGTGAATGCCATCGGTCAATATAAATATAATTATATTATTTAAATTTTAATTCATCTCGAATTTGTAGCTTAAATTTTCGACCTCCTATCGATCCATGCCGCTAGACGTTTATAATGTTATACCCCTATCCCAAATAGAGCGGAAAAGGTTTCAGGCCCTAATTCAATCGTATGGAGAAGATAGCTTTTTTAGACCCAGTTATTATATTAAATTATCGATATAAATTTCAACGTGTTTACACACCGTTCGGCCGCACAATAACTCCAAAATCTACGAAATTTGAAATCCAATAATAATACAATATTATGGATCCAATGGAACTGGTTTCGTCGAGTTCCTAGACTATGTCTCGAAAGGCTATTTTTAAATATCAATTTAGACGATATATTTTTAAAAACTAACAAATAATTTTTAAATTCAAATTTAGAATTTTTATTATCTTTGTTATTACAATGTAAATTTTATAAGCCTTTGAATTATTTTTATTAAGCTTAAAACTCCAGATTTGTTATTTTTGACCAGTATCCAATTATTATTTTAATAATTAAATTATTCAACAAATTGCTATATTTAAATTCTGAATTTATTAAACAAAAACCAACCTTTTCATATCCAGAAATCAATTTATAATTCAAATTAAATATTTAAAACCACTTAAATGTTCCAAATTGAATATTGAAAAATCTGAGTCATTACAGGATTCGTTAAACTTCTACATACAAAGTACAATACGCTATTATAACATGTCTATAGTAAAGTAAAGTACTAAAATAGCGTTGAGGCGTTGCCCATATCATCCTTAACACACTTTTATATATTCCCGTAGTCAATACAGATATTGGAAGCTCCACCAAACCGGTGGTTTACCCAGTGAGCACTCCACAGGTACGGTACAAACCAAACTCATAATGGGTGCGATAAGGCATGTTACAATGCATGTAAGGCAATGCCAAGGTAGGATACTACCATTTTTCGGATTTGAACTGGTGGTAACGCATAGCAGCTACAACCGCCCACATTGTGACACACTCCTATAATCAAAATCGAGGGTGGCCACCAAATCAATCACAAAGCAATAAATATGGTATCGAAGAAATGTGCCAAATAGGGGGTGCGACCCCACTTGGCATGGCTCCTGTTTTAGTCACATCAAGCTGACTTGAGGGAGTCAAGGATATGTTAATACCTCATAAAGAATCGTTCGCCAAACCATTCGACTTCAATCTGGAATCTCCCATACTCATACAGTTGTTAAACTGGTTTTCGGTATTGGCAGAGAGTATGACAATATCCAATCCCGGTCTCTTTAACAACCAAACGCTTATTTCACACCAGATGGTTCTTTTACATTTCCAAAATCAATTCATAAATGATGTCAAAATATCATATTCACTTAAATCATATTACTTTCGAAATCATATTCACTTTTGAAACCATATTCACAAAATAGTTAAACCCTCATTTCAACATCATCATATTTACTCAAATATGTCATTTCACTTAGAAAATATCATTTCAATTCCAACTTAGATTATAACATCATTTAAACATATTCGCTTTTAAATCTGGGATTCAAATATAAAAAATTCTGCCTTGCATAGTTTGAGATTTAGAAAATAGTTTAGATAGTCATACATAGTTTAAATAGTTTTAAAATAGTTTAAAATAGTCAAAAATAATTTGAAATAGTTTAAAATACTTCAAAATAGTTTAAATGGTTTAAATAGTTTAAAATAGAATAAAATAGTCTAAAATAGATTTAAATAGTTTAAAATAGATTAAAATACATTAGTATAGTTTAAAATAGATTAAAATAGTTTAAATAGATTAAAATAGATTGAAATAGTTTAAAATAGATTAAATGGTTTAGAATAGATTTAAATAGTTCACATAGTTTAAGATCAAATGGTTTGATTATTGGAAACGGTTTATACAGAAAATAGGTTGGAAACTAAATAAATCTGAATTTAAAATAATATATCTTCAAATAGTTTATATTAAAATAATTAATTTGAAATTAATATCAAATTTAACTATTTCTCCCATTTCAACGAATCTAGACCATATCCACTTTCCAAATCAACAAAACTCAATTTTAAATCTTTCAATTCAGATTCTCAATAAAATCATTTAAATATATATCAATCTCAAACCAATTGAACTATAAATTTAAACTATTTCAAATTCATTTAAAATATTTCAAATTCAATAGAGTTCAAAGTTTAAATATTCGAATGTTTACAATAACTCAATTTTGATAAATTTCATTTATATTTCAAAATTCAACTTTAAAGTTCGAATTTGAATTATTGAACAATTCAATTAAACCGATTTCAATTCAACGTCTAAAGCTTGGAATTTAAAAAAAAAATCAGTTTATATAAATCAAATTTTACTTCAAAATAGCATTTAACTACAATCCAAAATTTAAGGTTTCAAAATCATTTAATTTAACCAGCAGTTGTGAGTGGGTTAAACACTCACCTTTGATTTCAAATCGATTTAAAATCCAAATAAAGGCCCAAATTTGAACAATCTCAGAATTTGACCAAACCAGTTTCATATTGTTCGAAATTTCAATGCGATCCAAATGGAACAAACTATGCTTGAATTCAAGCTCATATGCAAAAGATATGGATATTAAAATGATTGAACATTTAAAATTTTGAATATTTAAACAAATTAAATAGAAGTACACATCACCTACTCGAGTACGACACCCTAGCACTCTAGATCATGTTTAAGCCACCAACCTTCCACCTAATTCTGTCGCTACCCTGCTCGCCTCCGACCTCATCCAATGGCTCTGCTGTGACCACCCTCCTGAGCTGCACCCAACTCCCTAAGCTATGACCACCACGTTGCCTCCAACAGCTCACGGTCGCCGTGCCAAAAATTAGCCAATTTTGGCGAATTTAGACCACTTTGAGACGAACAAAGACCACCTTAAGGACCTGATCGGCTCCCCCCTCCCAATGCCTCTTCCCAATCGTCGATCAAATGAAGATCCACCGTTAGATCACGAAAACCTAATTTCAACGCCCAAGGTTCATCCTCGATTTCTGGTCAAATAATGAACCAAATTGAAAAATGAAATGTTGTAGTCGAGCTCTCATCGAGAGCTTTCCAATGATGTATAACTCGATATAGTTTGGAGAGTTTGAATTTTGTTTTGAATTTGAAATTGGATTTAGGGTTTTTTGGAATTGAAAAAAGGTTTCTGCCATTGGAGAGAGGAGATAGGAATAGACAGAAAAATTTGTACGTACAGGAATAAGAAATAGAAAGGCTGCTAGGGCTAGAAAAATCTATTTATATAGACAAGGCCTGGTAAGAAAGAATGAACATATCGAATTTGTTTGAAACGATTCCGAAATGAAAATGGATCCGATATATCAAAATATATGTTTTCGATATTTTTAAATTCAATGGAACAGGTTTCAAGTCCTAATTCCATTGTATGAAGAAGTTAGCTTTTAAAATCAGCTTATTTTAATTGAATTCATTAAATTGATTTCTACGTGTTTCGAGCCCGCACGATAAAATGACAAGTCCGATGGCTATGGAAGTTGAAATTCTACAATAATTCACCATTACGGATCCGATGAAACTGGTTTTGTCAAAATCCAAGAGGGTAGCCAAAATGGTTATCTTCACGTTAATTAAATAAATTATTATTAATTTGATTTTAACACTTTTCAAATACAAATTTTATAACTAATATTTTTTATCATTTTTGATTACCTAATAATTTATAATCCTTTAAAACAAATTTCCATGTCAAATCCAATGTTAAATATTGCACTAATAACAATGTTCGGTTTCAATTGCAGCAAATTCATTAGTTATAATTTAAGTTCTAATAAATTCATTTATTTTGATTTTAATCTAATCATTCAATCAACTATCATCTTATGGATATAATTAACATTTGTTTACATTTTATAATATCGATATTCTACAGTTATCATCTTAATTCATATTAATTGCAATATTTAATTAGATTAATTGCAATTGATTTCCAATTTAATTTCAATGGATTAAAAACAAAATGATAATTGAAGCAATTATTTTACATTAATAATTCAAACATATTCAAATTGTTTACAAACGAAAGCCACTAAATTTACATATTAGTTAATTTATTTTCATATTCCAATTAATAACATGTAACTAAAATCCTAAATCCAACATTCAATTTATCTCATATTTACAGTTTCTAAACAAATTAACTCTACAATTATTCCAATTGACTGGGATTACATTCAATAGTTTTTATTAACATTCAAACAACATCATTAAATCATTTTTTAACTATTTTCCCGTTAATAAATAATAAATTTTAACCTCTTACAATATTAAATACCAAAATCTTATTTAATTCAATATTTAATTATCGGAAAAGTACAGGTCGTTACGCTCTCCCCCACTCAAAACTTTTCGTCCTCGAAAAGGAAAAAGAAGGAACCAAGGAATAAATTTATTTTATTCAAATTATTCAATTTGTAAACAATTAATTTAAATAATTAAGTATTTTAAATAAAATATATCAATTCATAAACGATTTAATCCTTCATATTCATGTGAATAAAAGTTTTGAAAATATCTCACTTTCACAAAAAATTCTAAATCTAAAATTCACGGAAAATTTCAGCAGAGTCTCCTTTCTTCGAAGAGGTCCGAAAAATATTAGTATCAATAATAACAATTTATATCATATTTCAAATATAAAGTATCCCAAACCACGAGAAAAATAATATAATATCGATATAAAACTATAATATAAAAACATACCTATTTGTCGGGCAAATTACGCTTTATTTATGAAACCAGTAGCAGTAGCATTGCTACCATAAACCTGTATTTCACTTGTATGATCCAAAAGAGTTAGAATTATGTAAAAGAGAAATATCTAAGTTGCTTTAATCAATTATACAAGCAATACAACATCACAACAGTCATTTGCAAACAAAACTGTACAACTTGTATACAACAAAGAAACTAACCATACATCCATAACAACCAAACTAATTGTGACGCCCCACCTCTATACCCACGCTAGCCAAGAACACTACGGTGTAATGCTGTCAACTAGCATGGAGAACAAGGCTGTTGAGGAGCGACCATCCATGTAATTTCTTTGTGCGAGCACCGATATGTCAGATAGTACAACATGCATTTTATTTCAAGAGAGGAAATCCGACACACCGATACAAACTCAAAACTACTACACAGTGGCTATATAAATCCTCCGGAAACAAATATAGAAATAAGCATAACATAAATCAGTCACAGATAATTCACATCACAAAGGCGGAAGAAGATGTGAACGAATAACTAACACATGAAAGTGTAAATCAGAGTAGCGGTCTAAAAAGATCCGCAATAACACAAAAGAATAGTTACAAGAACTACACAAAAGAATAAGTATACATTATGGAGTCTATATCTCATTTGTATACAATCCAAAAACTACTAATCTAAGTAGTTAACCAAAAGTCAGAGAAATCAATCCCAAGTGAGAAGTCAAGCTGAAGCACCTGTAACATCTCAGTCTGACCCGAGTATTATTTAATAAGAAAATAATAAACAGACCAGTCTAACTATAAATATCAGATGAAACGATATAGAATAAGAGATATGACTGAACACATAATAATCACAATGCCAAGCTATGATATATATAAGTAATTGAAAATCAACAATAGATTAATTAATATCACCAAACCTACACAAGAATCAAAGGAAATGTCATACTCCTTATTTCGTTCACCAAACCATAAATATTGACGATTATATCAATGTCAATCACAAAAGTCAATGACACACGAAATCACCAATGCACGCATATTGATAAAACTTATCAATGGAAATCACGAAAATTGGCGAAGCATAAATTCTAGAAATCATCTCAAGAAATCCAGTCAATGACACACGAATTCACCTATGCACAAAAATTGATAAATCATATCAATAGAAATCACAAAAATAGGTGAAGAAGAAAGTTCCAGAATTCGACACACGAAACCTAGAAATCACACAAAATAGGGGGGAGGCCTATCACACGAACGGGAGCATGAAAACTCACCAACATATGTATCACACGAACGAGACGCTATCTCATGGTAGCTAGCCATTAATTTTTGACACACGAACGGCCCGAAGACCATGGGGTGCTACCCCATCAATTGGAGTCGAAACTCCACAAAACGGGGTTTAGTCTCCCTCACAGACAAAGAGACATCGCACATTGCTAGTCTAAATCACAAAAATGATCGTCATGATCATCAAGAATTGTCAATTACAGTAAGCTAGTAAATATGTGAGCTTAGCTTCATGTCCCATAACCACTAGCTTAACTTAAATATTTACGAACAAATTGTAGATTTCCACTAGAAAATTGTCACAAGAGATTCAATCGAACAAGTCCAAGAATTAACCGATGAAGTAAACGCGAGCGTTTCATACCACTCGTTTTACCAAGTCGTTTAATTAGATTTCTCATACGAGTGAGGTAAAGGTTTGTACATACTAATAGATTGGAAATCAGTTTGAGAGAACGAGTTTTGTTATAAAATAGTGTTGAAATCATTTGAAGAAAGAGTTTTGATATTTACTGCTAGTATAGAAACCTTTATATTTTTAAAATGACAAATCAAAAAGAAGATTGTAGGAACAATCAATCACTAAAATTCACATACGAAGATGTGAATAAAAATCCAACGAAACCGATAAAGAATCCATCGAAAGGGATATTCAAAAATCCCTAAAAAGGGGTCATCAAAATCATAATAAATGATAACAACAAATAGGAAACAACGCGAATCGATTAAAGTTGGAAATTCAAGCAACTAGGCGAAATAGGCAAAAATGCAACAGGTCGGTTGGCCGGCTACAGAGCTCGGTCGACCGGACCCTATTCCAAAATAGTCTCGGGAAGCAGGTCGGTCGGCTGATCCCTGTAGCCAGTCGACCAGACCAGAGACAGAAAGGTGCCTATGCACCATAGTAGCAGGTCGGTCGATCGGCCACAGGGCTCGGTCGGCCGAACCTGTTCCCAGTCCCTTCAAAGCCCATTGAATACAATGGCCAATCACTACCAAATTGCAACCGTACGAGCATCGGCACTAAGGATTTATGCCAATAGACTACCCGCCCCTATGAGCTCCTTGTTGCATTACCAAAAACACATTTGAACATCAAAGCTATGGTTTTTAAGAATTTGGCTTTCAAAACACCAAAATTGGAATATTCACAAAACCATTCCAAACCAAAAGCATATGCACACGAATAAGTGTTAGGTATTCATATCTAACAATCGAAGATAAATATAAGCATAGATGTGAGATCAAAATCTCACCTTTGAACCCAAGCAATTGGAAAAAGAAGCTTGAAAGCAAAGGAGAATCAACCACTCTTCAAATTCAACTCAAGAAGCTTGATTCTAAGCTAAAAAGAGAAACATTTCCCAAATTAGGTTTAAGAATTTTCTGAAATCAAAGAGAGAAAGAGTTGGAGAAGAAGAAGAGAAGCTTACCAATGGCTTCTTCTTGAGTTTGGAGCAAGAAATTGATTTGCAAATGGAAACTAGGGTTTTGGATTTCTATTTCTCATTCTCTTCCACCATTAATCTCTTTAGAACTGAAATTAGAGGAAGAGGGAGTGAATGAAGAGGGGGGGTTTCAGTTTGGGGTATTAAGTTAGAACATTGGGCTGAACCCAACCTAAACCCAAAGCCCAAGTGAAAAGTAGCAAAATTCTACTTTCTCCAAACATATCGAAGCTTATACTCGAAAAGGTCGCAAACGGCATTTTAAACTCAATGGGAGTGGTCCCGAGTCCTAATTCGACATTATGCAAAAAGTAGCTTTTCGGACTAAATTTCGAGTATCGATAAAATAATTAAATATAAAAATCAACAAATATGCGGGTTGTTACAGACTCCCCTCCTTAAAGAAATTGCGTCCTCGCAATATTTAAGAAGAAGATATATAGTAACAACCATAAAAGCATATTCAACCCAAAAGAAGTTTGAAATAAGAAGTTCACCTCAAAGAGCACGAGAAAGTAAGTCCGGATGTGTTCGCTTGATGAACTCTCTAGATTCCCAAGAACAATTCTTAGGATTTGAAGACCATTGGACTTTCACAAGCAGAACATCTTTATTTCGAAGACGTTTGACCTCTGAAGCAATAATTCGTACAGGATGCTGCTCATAAGTTAAATTCGGTGAAACTTCAATCTCTTCCACAACACCAGGCTCAAGAATAGAATCAGAATCTCGAAGACATTTCCGCAATTGAGAAACATGAAACACGTCATGCATAGCAGAAAACTTAGCCGGTAATAAAAGGCGATAAGCCATGGAACCAATACGTTCAGTGATAGGAAATGGCCCAATATATCGAGGCGCTAATTTTCCCGATCGACTGAAACGTACAACACCCTTCATAGGTGAAACACGAATGAACACAAGATCTCCAACAGAAAATTCTAATTTCCTTCTTCGGTTATCAGGTAGGATTTTTGTCTACTCTGGGCTTCTTTCATCCTATGTCGAAAGGTGCCATACCAATACTAGATTGGAAGCTATTATTATAGGAGAATTCAACAAGTGAAATATGATCTTCCCAACTTCCACCGAAATCAAGCGCACAAGCACGTAGAAGATCTTCAAGAGTTTGATTCACACGCTCGGTTTGTCCATCGGACTGGGGATGATAAGCAGTGCTAAAATTAAGCTTCGTTCCCAAAGCTTTTTGAAGACTCTTCCAAAATCCACTAGTAAACAATGGATCACGATCACTAACTATAGAAGTTGGAACTCCATGTAATTTAACAATCTCTTTAACAAAGAGTTTGGCCAAAAGTGGAACGGTTCGATTGGACCGAACGGGAATAAAATGGGCGGATTTAGTAAGCCTATCAACGATCACCCATAAACTATCATGACCCGAACGAGAACGGGGAAGGCCGTCTATAAAATCCATGGAAATTTGGTCCCACTTCCAAATTGGAATTTCTAAAGGTTGCAATAACCCACCAGGCCTTTGATGTTCGGCCTTGACAAGTTGGCAAGTCATGCAACACTTAACAAAGTTAGCAATATCAGATTTCATTCCCTCCCAATAATAAAGTCGCCTCATATCAGAGTACATTTTACTACTACCGAGATGAATGGTGAATTTAGAACGATGGGAATCTTCTAAAATATCTTTACGAAGATCACCAATATTTGGTATGATAAGTCTATCAAATTTTCGAATGCCGCCACGAGAATCAATATCAAAGTCTTTCAAACTTTCAATATCAACCTTACCCTTAATATTTTGGCTAAGAAGAGCCAATTCGGGATCTAGCCTTTGAGCTTCAAGAATGCGGTCTAAAAGAGAAGGATGAGCCTCAAGGCTACATAAAACAAGAGATGAACATAAATCGGAAACACAGTCTCGAATTTCGCAAGTGGATAAAATCTCGAGATCGTTCCATTCGGATATCATCATAGAAACAACAGCTTGTTGTTTACGGCTAAGGGCATCGGCGACACGATTACCCTTACCGGGAGTATAAAGAATATCAAGATCATATGGTGCAAGAAATTCGAGCCAACGCTGTTGACGCAAATTAAGTTCCTTTTGAGAGAATAAATACTTCAAGGTTTATGATCGGTATAAAGAACAAATTTCTCTCCTAAAAGATAATGACGCCAAATCCGAAGAGCAAAATCAATCGCCGCGAGCTCTAAATCATGAGTGGCATATCTAGTCTCAGCAGGCTTCAATTGCCTAGAAGCATAAGCAATAACACGTTCTCTTTGCATAAGAACGGCACCTAAACCAACGCGACTAGCATCGGTATAAACAATAAAATCTTGGTTTCCATAGGGAATCACAAGAATAGGAGCATCGGAAAGGAGTTCTTTTAATTTCTGAAAAGAAGCTTCACATTTGTCCGACCAAATGTATTTAGCACCTTTCTTTGTTAAGCTAGTAAGAGGGACGACAATTTTAGAAAAGTCTTTAATGAGCCGACGGTAATAACCCGCCAATCCGAGAAAACTACAAATCTCTGTCACATTCTCCGGTCTCTTCCAATCTTGAATCTCTTCAATCTTTGAAGGATCTACTGAAATTCCGGATTCGGATATAATATGACCGAGAAACTTCACACTAGATTGCCAAAAATGGCATTTAGAGAATTTTGCTTTCAATTGATTACTCCTAAGAGTTTCCAACACAATCCAAAGATGTTTTTCATGCTCCTCCTCGGTTTTAGAATACACAAGAATGTCATCAATAAAGATGAGAACAAACCGGTCGAGAAAATCTTTGAAAACTCGATTCATAAGGTCAACGAAATAAGCCGGAGCATTCGTTAGACCAAATGGCATAACAAGCCATTCATAAGATCCATAACGAGTACGGAACGATGTCAAAGGAATGCTATCCTCTGCAATACGAAGCTGATGAAATCCAGTAGCTAAGTCTAATTGTGAAAAGACTCTAGCACCACTAAGTTGATCGAATAGATCATCAATCCGAGGCAAAGGATATTTATTCTTGATAGTAAGATCACTAAGCTTGCGGTAGTCAACGCAAAGCCTAAGTGTACCATCGGATTTCTTCACGAAAATAGCGAAGCTCCCCAAGGCGAGGAACTAGAGCGAATAAATTGCTTCGTCTCCAATTCGAATAGTTGTTTACGCATCTCCTCATTTTATTTATTGGACATACGATAAGGAGGGCGAGTGGTAGGTTGAGCTCCAGGAATGAGATTAATTCTGAACTCAATTGCTCGCTTAGGTGGTAATCCTAAAACGGGCTCGAATATGTCGGAAAATTCACGAACGACGTGAATAAGAGAAATAATATCACCCTCATCATCATCGTCGTCATCACGAGGATTTAAAGAATATAAAGATGCAACCAAACTGGAATCTGAATCTTTAAGATTAACAGAAACCTGATTAACAGATTGAGGATGTCGAAGATGAATAGTCCGCTCAGGACATAGGATATGAGCTTCATAACGGTTAAGCCAATCCATTCCCAAAATCATTCCAAAGCCTAAATAATGCATGACATGCAAATCGGCTAGGAAAGGAAAATCACACAAAATAATCTCGGCATCTTTACACAATAAACTGATTGTTGCGGATCCACCAACCGGATTCGCAATTCTCAAAGAAGTCATTAAACACAAAACATCCAAAGAAAAAGCATCAACAAGTTCTTTTGATATAAAAGAATGGGACGCACCCATATCAAAAAGAACTCGAATAGGATGATCACGAAATAAAATAATTCCATCCAGAATAGAATGAGAAATACCTTGGCCACGAGATGTGTTGCCAGGGGCTTGAGCAACATTAAGCTTTCCCTCCTTCCTATTTTGAAGTTTGGGACATACATGCATAAAATGGTCCGGGCTCTTGCAATAGCGACAAGTACGAGGCTTTGAACACTTGTTCGCAAAATGGTCTTTCGAACCACAATTATAGCATTTTCCTTGAGTAGAGGAAAAGGTCTTTTCAACAGGAGTTGCTTGCCTCCCTTTCTTATTGGGATAGGGGCCATTGAATTTGTTTGGCCTCTTCTTGTTGTTGAAGTTTGGTTTGGAACCCACCACTTCAACATCATTCTCCCTATCCGCCTCTTCAAGACGAAGAGCGATATCAATGAGTTGGTCGAAAGAAACTTCTAATTTTAGAAGTAATGGGTTCTTGAGATTTTTTTTAAGCCATAGACGAACCTCTGGTTCTTCTTTAAAGGGGTGTTGATGTATTCAACCCCGTATTTAGAAAGCGACTCGAAGGAGGCGACATAATCAGTCACGGAAGAATCACCTTGAACAAGGTCTATAAATCGTCGAGCCAATGTCACTTTCTCTGCTTCTGGTACAAATTTCATCTCGAAGCGTTCCCGGAATTGCTCCCAGGTGAGATCCGCTTCATTAATTTCAGAAATAAGAAGTTCGTACCAGTCCAATGCTCTTTCTCGGAGCATACTAGAGGCCACCTGAACTCGGTGAAGGTCAATAAGATTCATGCGAGAAAAGATTCGATCGCATGACCTTAGCCAAGCCCGTACTTCAATAATAGTTTCGAAACCTTTGAATGGATCCCCACCCAAATTAGTGTAATCGCTGCACAAGCGTGCAAATCCCGACTTTGGGTGAGTAGGTTCCGGGTTAGCTCCAGCTGCTTGAGCATTTGTCACTAAATCAAGAAGCTGTTGAGCAGTCATAAAAACTCCATCCTGGGGTGGAGTGCTAGATGGTACGGCTCTGGGGCGGCCTGGTCTAGACATTTCTCTTCCTTTAGAAAGAAAGAAGAAGAAGATAAATGTTATTCACCAAATTGAATATCAAGCAATCTTGATAGATAAACAAGGAATCATAAGGAAAATAGGATGAATCGGTACGAAGACTCGAATTAAATCCTAAAGCACGACTCCTAAGATGGACTTAGGATGATGATCCTTGTTAATATTCCATATTGTTCCGAAGTTTGGCTCTGATACCAAGCTGTGACGCCCCACCTCTATACCCACGCTAGCCAAGAACACTACGGTGTAATGCTGTCAACTAGCACGGAGAATAAGGCTGTTGAGAGCGACCATCCATGTAATTTCTTTATGCGAGCACCGATATGTCAGATAGTACAATATACATTTTATTTCAAGAGAGGAAATCCGACATACCGATACAAACTCAAAACTACTACACAGTGGCTATATAAATCCTCCGGAAACAAATATAGAAATAAGCATAACATAAATCAGTCACAGATAATTCACATCACAAAGGCGGAAGAAGATGTGAATGAATAACTAACACATGAAAGTGTAAATCAGAGTAGCGGTCTAAAAAGATCCGCAATAACATAGAAGAATAGTTACAAGAACTACACAAAAGAATAAGTATACATTATGGAGTCTATATCTCATTTGTATACAATCCAAAAACTACTAATCTAAGTAGTTAACCAAAAGTCAGAGAAATCAATCCCAAGTGAGAAGTCAAGCTGAAGCACCTGTAACATCTCGGTCTTACCCGAGTATTATTTAATAAGAAAATAATAAACAGATCAGTCTAACTATAAATATCAGATGAAACGATATAGAATAAGAGATATGAATGAACACATAATAATCACAATGCCAAGCTGTGATATATATAAGTAATTGAAAATCAACAAGAGATTAATCAATATCACCAAACCTACACAAGAATCAAAGGAAATGTCATACTCCTTATTTCGTTCACCAAACCATAAATATTGACGATTATATCAATGTCAATCACAAAAGTCAATGACACACGAAATCACCAATGCACACATATTGATAAAACTTATCAATGGAAATCACGAAAATTGGTGAAGCATAAATTCTAGAAATCATCTCAAGAAATCCAGTCAATGACACACGAATTCCCTATGCACAAAAATTGATAAATCATATCAATAGAAATCACAAAAATAGGTGAAGAAGAATGTTCCAGAATTCGACACACGAAATCCAGAAATCACACAAAATAGGGGAGAGGCCTATCACACGAACGGGAGCATGAAAACACACCAACATATGTATCACACGAATCGCTATCTCATGCTAGCTAGCCATTAATTTTTGACACACGAATGGCCCGAAGACCATGGGGCGTTACCCCATCAATTGGAGTCGAAACACCACAAAACGGGGTTTAGTCTCCCTCGCAGACAAAGAGACATCGCACATTGCTAGTCTAAATCACAAAAATGATCGTCATGATCATCAAGAAGTGTCAATTACAGTAAGCTAGTAAATATACGAGCTTAGCTTCATGTCCCATAACCACTAGAAAATTGTCACAAGAGATTCAATCGAACAAGTCCAAGAATTAACCGACGAAGTAAACGCGAGCGTTTCATACCACTCGTTTTACCAAGTCGTTTAATTAGATTTCTCATACAAGTGAGGTAAAGGTTTGTACATACTAATAGATTGGAAATCAGTTTGAGAGAACGAGTTTTGTTATAAAATAGTGTTGAAATCATTTGAAGAAAGATTTTTGATATTTACTACTAGTATAGAAACCTTTATATTTTTAAAGTGACAAATCACAAAGAAAATTGTAGGAACAATCAATCACTAAAATTCACATACGAAGATGTGAATAAAAATCCAACGAAACCGATAAAGAATCCATCGAAAGGGATATTCAAAAATCCCTAAAAAGGGGTCATCAAAGTCATAATAAATGATAACAACAAATAGGAAACAACGCGAATCGATTAAAATTGGAAATTCAAGCAACTAGGCGAAATAGGCAAAAATGCAACAGGTTGGTCGGCCGGCTACAGAGCTCGGTCGACCGGACCCTTTTCCAAAATAGTCTCGGGAAGCAGGTCGGTCGGCAGAGCCCTGTAGCCAGTCGACCGGACCAGAGACAGAAAGGTGCCTATGCACCATAGTAGCAGGTCGGTCGACCGGCCATAGGGCTCGGTCGGCCGAACCTGTTCCCAGTCCCTTCAAAGCCCATTGAATACAATGGCCAATCACTACCAAATTGCAACCGTACGAGCATCGGCACTAAGGATTTATGCCAATCGACTACCTGGCCCTATGAGCTCCTTGTTGCATCACCAAAAACACATTTGAACATCAAAGCTATGGTTTTTAAGAATTTGGCTTTCAAAACACCAAAATTGGAATATTCACAAAACCATTCCAAACCAAAAGCAAATGCACACGAATAAGTGTTAGGAATTCATACCTAACAATCGAAGATAAATATAAGCATAGATGTGAGATAAAAATCTCACCTTTGAACCCAAGCAATTGGAAAACGAAGCTTGAAAGCAAAGGAGAATCAACCACTCTTCAAATTCAACTCAAGAAGCTTGATTCTAAGCTAAAAAGAGAAACATTTCCCAAATTAGGTTTAGGAATTTTCTGAAATCAAAGAGAGAAAGAGTTGGAGAAGAAGAAGAGAAGCTTATCAATGGCTTCTTCTTGAGTTTGGAGCAAGAAATTGATTTGCAAATGGAAACTAGGGTTTTGGATTTATATTTCCCATTCTCTTCCACCATTAATCTCTTTAGAACTGAAATTAGAGGAAGAGGGAGTGAATGAAGAGGGGGGGTTTCAATTTGGGGTATTAAGTTAGAACATTGGGCTGAACCCAACCTAAACCCAAAGCCCAAGTGAAAAGTAGCAAAATTCTACTTTCTCCAAACATATCGAAGCTTATACTCGAAAAGGTCGCAAACGGCATTTTAAACTCAATGGGAGTGGTCCCGAGTCCTAATTTGACCGTATGCAAAAAGTAGCTTTTCGGACTAAATTCCGAGTATCGATAAAATTTCTAAATAAAATATTTAAATATAAAAATCAATAAATATGCGGGTTGTTACACTAATGATTTGTTCAGGTTCAAAAACCTTTAATTGTACATGGTGATAAATAAACTATCGAGTGTATCCTATGCTCAAAAGCCTTAGATAGTTACTTAATAGATTATTTATACATCCTTATACAGTTAGAAGTATCCTTTTCCAAACATCCTATAAGCCAAATAACCAAGAATTTCAAATATTATTTAAGTTTATTCTTATTAATTTCCTTTCACATCATTGTTTACTTTTATTTATTTTCATTTATTCATATAATATCTTCTTTTCCCATTCGCTTACATTCTTTTACTTACATAAGTTATCTCCATTCAATTATTTAGATCATCCATAATCAATTTCTCAAAATATTATGTAAGTCTCTTTGCAAATTTAATTCACCATTAATAGATTATTTCTTTTTCACACTTATTTCTTTCGTATATAGTATTATTGAATATTAACTCTATTCCTGAATCATTTCACATTTTTTAATGTTACAGTCATTTGATTAATATAGTATTCACTTTTACTACACATTTTAATTATAAATAACTTCAAGCATTAACTTAAGTTTATAATATTCTTATACATCTTAATTCTTCATTTATAAACATAATTCCATTGAACACTTCATTACTTAAGTTTACTTGTATAATATTCTATTAAATATTCCTGTTTAACATTACAACTTTTTAAACATTTGTAGTAAGCTATGTATATGTCTTTTAGAATATAATTGAATGTTACATAAGTTTATCTTATTCATTTTAATTAACAAAATGTTCAATAATTACATCTTCTAAATTTTCATTACTCTTTAATTTATAAGTGACAATCTTCAATTTCTTTATATTTCGTTAATCACTTAACTCTTAATTTCTCATTTTCATTTTAGAAGCTTCCAATTATTAATATAGTCAAGATTTCATTCATTATAATAATTAAAATTACTAACTTACATAAACTTAAGAACTAACTACCGGGTTCCATTTTCAAATCATTTTAAAATAATATAGATACTCATATCTTTCATATATCAATCATATTTAGAAATTAAAATGAAGATTTGTTTATCAAAACAAATGTGTAGTAAAACTACTACAGTGGCCTTCCCACTTTGAAACTCGAAAATGAACGTTGATGATGCATGCACTCATCACCGAAATTATTTTTCAGCGTTAGAGAGGGGAGTACGGAACTTATTTCCCTTTTATAAATTCTTTTTTAAATTTTCTGTCAAATCACATTGAAAATATTTCTATCTAAAAATACTTCCAAATATTACTATTATTATATTCCAAAAATCTTTTGAAAACATATTTCAAACCACAAGACTTAAGTTCTCAAATTTTTAGTTATTATTACTTTGCTTGTAAATTATATTTACAATTCAATATTTATAAAAGTTTACTACCTAACAAACAACATATCCAATCCAACCATGTCATTATAAAAATTAATCCTTTATATACAAAATATAGCACTAGGTAAAATTATTTCATTTACCTATATTTCAAAAACAATATTGTGTCGGTTTGCCCTATTAAGTGTTTAGAAATCCCTATCGAACCCATAGCGTCCTATGTACCGACTAGAATTTATAAATTCTAACAGAATAAATTAACACAATACAAAAGATTTTATAACATCAACAACTACGCTCTCCCATATATATACTCAACGACTCATTCTAAGGTATTACTACCCTATTCCTAATAAGTCAGACCCCACAAAGTTAAGGTTGCCGCTAAACCATGCTCTAATACCAAATGTAATGACCCACCTTTTTGGACGGTTTAAATTGACAATAAACCAAACATGTCAAACTCAAACCATTCAAAAGGAAGAATTGTTATGGGGTAAATATGAAAAGAAGAGAAAGAATAAAAACAAAATACAGAATCTCGCAGCGGAATGACAAAATATAATAATCAAATAACATTTCATGAAGCTGTTTTACAAATAACATTTGATTACACTTTTACAATACCGATCAAAGTTACATACAGCAGGAATAAATAAGTAATGCAGTGGAATAACATCATGCAGTGGTATAAATATAATAATTAGCAATAATATCCTAAATCTTCGTCTTCATCCTCCAAAAAGATAGTCTTCAATATACTGAAAAGCTCAGACACACTCCCATTTTCTAAGGATCTGTTAAACTTCCTTATACATAGTAAAATACTCTATTAAAATATGTCTACAGTAAAGTAAAGTACTAAAATTGCGTTAAGGCGTTACCCATATCCTCCTTAACACATTTTATATATTCCAGTCTATACAGATACCGTAAGCACCACCAAGCCGGTTGTTCACTCAGTGAGCATTCCATAGGTACGGTAGAAATCAAACTCGTAATGGGAGCGATAAGGCATGTGACAAGGCACGCGAGGCAATGATCATGGTAGGATACTACTGTTTTGTGGATCCGGACTGGTGGTATGTATAGCAGCTATAACCGCCCACCTCGAGACACACTCCCATAATCAAAATCGCGGGAACGCTGTTAGGAACTGGAGATAGTAGTTTTGATGACAACAACCTTTATAACTTATTTTATTATAACTTATACACTAACACTATTGTCTAGATATGTATGAATATTATTATAAAGGATATATATAAGGCAGGTACTAATTATTGAAGACTGCACAGTATCAAGATCAAGAATGAAGAAATCAAGTTTGAAGACTCATGAGTATCAAGATCAAGATTTCAAGATATGTGTCTAGTTTTTTTGTTAAAACTTCATAATAGCATGAAAATCTTCATTCCGAATTTCATTTGGGATGGAACCCATTTCTACCTTCTTAGTGGCTTACAAACCCGCAATAAGTAGCATACAAACCTACGATAAGTGGCTTACAAACCCACGAACATCCTGGTTTTGTACATGTTCTCGAGTCCTAATGTGATGAGATATTTTACAAGAAGAAGCTTGCAAAACTACATCAAAATGGTTTTTCAAAAATGATTTTCAAAACTGCTTTTCAAAATATTTTAGCCTTAAAATTATCTTTTCAATTTTTTTTTCAAAAAGTTGTTTTAGCATTAAAATATTATTTGTTTTTGTTTTAAAATAAACTCTTGTTTTAAACTTCATTTTCAAATACAAATTTTACATTGTTCTTTACATAGGGGTGTTGACATCATGGGAGCCACCATGTCGACATGGTGGCCGTTGAATTCAAAAGTTTCAATTTTCAACAGAAATTTCTATTCGTTTAAATCTCTTAACGAATGGTTATGACCGTTGGTGCTTTATAAATAAGCTTCACAAATGAATTTTTTAATCATCTATATTTTCTTCACTTCTTCTTATCTACAAATCCATATTCTATAATTTACATATTTTTAAGATTGTGCCGAAATTCTATCGAATCTTAAGTGAATCAAATTAGAATCTCATTCTTGTTTGATTCTCTACCCTCTCTCGTAGATCAAAGGGCTATTAAGAGTTGTAGGATCAATTTTTAATCAAAAGTTTATCGAGTCTCTCTATAAGGTGTGGTTGTGCCTGGAAATAATTGGGTAATCTTGTGACCCGTAAACCAAGAGAGTTTGCCCCGGACTCTTGAGACGGGAGGGTACCTCAAGGCCTTTACAAATTGAGGAATGTAATCTCAACATTGGTATAATAAAAATTTGTATGAGGTGGCTTGCTTTGGTACAGGACTGGATATAGGATAACTCAGAACAAGTATAAATCCAGTGTGTTCTTTTCCTTTTTTGCTTTTTATTTACTTTCTGCATCTGTGTTTGATTCTGTGATTAAGTTCTTCATTTGTTTGTGTCATAATTTTAAATTAGTTCATATAAGTCTTAGAATCCATTAAACACTATTCACCCTCCCCCCTCTAGTATTAAATTAGCCTTAAGATGCTTAATCTGCACTCCTTTTCAATTGGTACCAGAGTAAAGGTTTTCATAGTTTTCGTAATCTGAAACTTAAAAAGTTAAAAATGGCATTTTTGGAAATTTTATTAATACTAGTTTGAATTTATGCATTCATCAAAGTATCATAAGTCTGCATATGATTTTTATGAAAATCAAGTTATCTATCGAATTTGTTTGTTAAGCAGGAATAGATTTGTTACATGGCTTTTGAAGAATCAACTACCAATGGAAAAACTATGAAAATTAAGAAAGATAAATGGATACTTGATAGTGGCAGTTCAAGGCATATGATTGGAAATCCCGAGATACTCAATGACATTATATATCAAGATGGTGGATTGGTCAATTTTGAAGATAGCTCAAAAGGATATGTGGTTAGCATCGGTAATGTCGGTAAATCTAAAACTCCTCTTATTTTTGATATTTTGCTAGTTAGGAATTTGAAACATAATTTTCTTAGTATAAGTCAAGTATGTGATAAAGGATTTAAACTTAAATTTGAAAAGATAAGTATCACATCGAAGATAATAAGTCAAATATTATTTTTGAAGGAATTAGGAAGAAAAACATATACATTCTCGGTATGAAAGTTTTAAACGGTAACTTATGTCTTTTGGCTAATACAAGTGAACCATGGATTTGGCATAAAAGATTTGGTCATTTAAATTTCAAACTGTTATCTAGGTTATCAAAACTTGACTTAGTTAGAGGTCTTCCTAAGTTAAACTTTAAAGTAAATAGTATATGTGATGCTTGCCAATTTGGAAAACTTAAGAAAAGTTCATTAAAAGATATGATTTCTACTTCTAAACCTCTAGAATTACTTCACTTAGATTTATTTGGTCGATCTCAAGTTCAATCAATTAATCACAATAAATATATTTTTGTAATTGTAGATGATTATTCTAGATATATTTGGAAAAAATTTCTAAAACTTGAAAGTTTATGCTTTTGAATTATTTAAAAATTTTGCTGAAAGAATTAAAAATCAACTTTCTTTAAAAATAAAAACTATTCGTAGTGATCACGGTGGAAAATTTGAAAACGAAATTTTTGATAATTTCTGTAATCAGAAAGGAATTACTCATAATTTCTCTTTTTCAAGAACTCCACAACAAAATAGAGTGGTAGAACATAAAAATAGAACGATTCAAGAGTGTGCTAGAACAATGCTTTTTGATAGTAACTTACCTACAACTTTGGGGCTGAAGCAGTCGCTACAACATGTTATATATTAAATGGGATTTTAATTAGACCATTAACTAATAAAAAACCATATGAATTACTTTATTATAAGAAACCCATAGTAGCTTATTTTAAAGTTTTTGGTAGTAAGTGTTTTATTCTTAATACAAAAGATAATTTAGATAAATTTGAACCTAAACCCGACAAAGTTATCTTTGTCGGATATTCTAATAGAAGTAAAGCATCTAGAGTTTATAATTTAAGAACTAACATTATTGAAGATGTATCTTTTGATCAAAATTTTAAAGATACTGTACAAATAGAAGATGAAGAAGATTTTGTAACTTTAAATAATGAACCTAGTGAAAGTAATTGTGAAATCATTCAACCTAATAAAAGAATTAAGCTATTAAAAGATCATCCTATAGAAAATGTACTAGGAAATATTGAACCTATAGTTAAAACAACAAATCAACTAAATAGTATGAGTAATGTAGCTTTTATATCAACTACTGGACGTAAAAATCCAAAGGAAGCATCATCTGATGATTCATGGATTCTTGCTATGCAAGAAGAATTGAATCAGTTCACCAGAAATGATGTTTGGGAACTTGTCCCTAGACCTGAGGATATAAGTATAATTGGAACAAAATGAGTTTATAAAAATAAAATGAATAAATTTGGTGAGGTCATGAGAAATAAAGCTCGACTAGTCGCGCAAGGTAATTGTCAAAAAGAAGGAATTGATTATGACGAAACATTTGCGCCCATAGCAAGACGAGAAGCTATCAGGATTCTAATTGCTTTTGCAAATTACAATAATTTTAAGTTATATCAAATGGATGTTAAAAGTGCTTTTCTAAATGGTTTTCTGAAAGAAGATGTTTTTGTTGAACGACCTCCAATTTTTGAAGATAATAAATTTTCAAATATGTATATAAATTAAAGAAAGCTTTATATGGTCTAAAACAAGCTCCTAGAGCCTGGTATGAAAGACTAAGATCTTATTTACTACAATCTGGTTTGAAATCGATAAAATAAACACAACTTTTTTATTAAAAGAAACAAAAAATGATATTCGACTAGTGCATATATATGTAGATGATATAACATTTGGATCAATTAATAACATAATGAATAAAGAATTATCAGATACAATGACTAAAGAATTTTAAATGAGTCATATGGGAGAAGTAAGTTTCTTCTTAGGACTTCAAATCAAATAATTAGATAAAGGAATTTTCATTAGTCTAGAAAAATATGCCAAGGATTTATTTAATAGATTTGGATCGACCAATTCTGGTGGGAAATCAACTCCAGTGACAACTAATGTAGCTTTAAGTAAAGAAGATAAATCAAAAGATGTTGATCAAAATTTGTATAGGGGAATGATTGGTTCACTGCTTTATATAACAGCAAGTCATCCTGACATCATGCATTGTGTTTGTCTCTGTGCAAGATACCAATCTCAACCTAAGGAAACTCACTTAAAAGCTGTTAAAAGAATTTTAAGATATGTGAAACATACTTTACATTATGGTATATTTTACCCTAAAATGATGTATTTGACTTAATTTCATATTGTGATGCTGATTACGCTGGTTGTAAATCAGACCGAAAAAGTACAAATGGAACTTGTCACTTTCTAGGACATTCTCTGGTTTCCTGGTTCACTAAGAAGCAAAATACTGTATCCTTGTCAACAACTGAAGAAGAATATATATCTGCTGCTTTGGCTTGTTCTCAGGTTATATATATGCAACAAACTTTAAAAGATTTTGGATTAACTATAACTAAATCACCAATTTATTGTGATAATACTAGTGCAATAAACTTATCGAAGAATCCTACTCATCATGCTAGAACAAAATATATTGATATTAGACATCATTTTCTTAGAGATAATGTAAGTAAAGAAGTCGTAACTCTTGAATATATTAATACTGAAAAATGAATTGCTGATATATTAACCAAACCATTAAATGAACAAAACTTTACTAAATTTAAAAGAGAATGAGGGATATGTTCATTGACTAAAATATAAATTATAAATAATACAAGTATAATTAATAATTAATATAAATAAAATTTACTCAAAAAATTACACTAGGCATGTCGACATGACCCATCCCCTTATGTCGACATACTAGCCGTGATTTTCAAATTTAAATTTCCCTCTAAAATTAGTTATTAAGTTATATTTTTATATATTTTGACTTTTACTCCTTTTCTCTGTTCTATTCTCTATAACAAACTTCTAAAACAGTAAATTAATGGCTTCCTCTTCTAAAAATGAACCTTCTTCACCCATTTCAAAGATCCACACACGTACGAGTCATCAAATTGCAAGAGAAGATGAAAGATTTGCTTCAAATGATGACCGAGATTCAAGTTAGTCAACTGTGAATGGCAAGAGAACAAAATAGGCAAGGCAGAATCCTTGGGAATCTACAAAAATTCCTTATGGATTACCATGCCAATCCCATTGTTATTGAAGAATCATCACAAGCCATGGATTCTGAAAAAGAAGAGCCTCTAGAAGAACCTCAAGAGGATTAAGAAGAAGAACATCCTCTGCCGAATCCGAACGTTCATATGGACGAAGATGATGGTGTGATTTGCATTGGAGAGGTCCTTTTTGACCTAATGGGAACTTGGTTAAACAACGTGGAAACATTTGTTTCCACTATCCAAATTGTTCAGTCCATAATTCACCAATATTTAAGGGTCCTCATTAAGCGTTTTTTGTTTTTCTTTTTCATGATTGTATAGTAATTTGTTAATTTGTATATAGGTGTTATCTTAAGGTTCTTCTAAAAACAATCTTCGATGTATAGAAACATGAGTTTCAGTTAGGATGTTATATTATTATGTCATATGTTTGTTTATCTCCTTTTCTATTAAGTTCAAGGTTTATAGGTTATTTTTTTTTTTGATAACAAAGGGGGATAAAGTTATATAAAATAGTAGGCTTGGAGTAAGAGGGAGTTGTTGGAGTAAGGAGGAGTTATGGTACGATCGAAGTGGTAAGTATATTTTATAAGGTTGTCATCATCAAAAAGGGGGAGATTGTTAGGAAATGGAGATAGTAGTTTTGATGACAAGAACCTTTGTAACTTATTTTATTATAACTTATATACTAACACTATTGTCTAGATGTGTATGAATATTTTTATACAGGATATATATAAGGAGGGTACTGATTATTAAAGACTGTACATTATCAAGATCAGGAATGAAGAAATCAAGTTTGAAGACTCATGAGTATCAAGATCAAGATTTCAAGATAAGTGTCTAGTTTTTTTTGTCAAGATTACATAACAACATGGAAATCTTCTTTCCGAATTTCATTTAGGATGGAACCCATTTCTACCTTTTTAGTGGCTTACAAACCCATGACAAGTAGCTTACAAACCTACAACAAGTGGCTTTCAAACCCATGAATATCATGATTTTGTACAAGTTCTCGAGTCCTGATGTGATGAGATATTCTACAGGAAGAAGCTTGCAAAACTACTTCAAAATGGTTTTTCAAAAATGATTTTCAAAACTGCTTTCCAAAATATTTTAGCCTCAAAATTATCCTTTCAAAAGACTTTTCAAAAAGATGTTTTCGCATATTTGTTTTTGTTTTAAAATAAACAAACTTCATTTTCAAAAACAAATTTTACATTGTTTTTTTACATAGAGATGTCGACATCATAGGATACCCGTCGACATGATGGCTGTTGAATCAAAAGTTTCAATTTTCGCAAGAAGTGTCTATTCGTTTAAATCTCTTCACAAATGGTTATAACCGTTGGTGCTTTATAAATAGGTTTCACAAACGAAATTTTTAATCATCTATTTTCATTTTTTCTTCACTTCTTCTCCACAAATCCATATTCTATAATTTTCATATTTTTAAAATTACGCCAAAATTCTACCGAATTCTTAAGTGAATCAAATTAGAATCTCATTCTTGCTTGATTCTCTGCCCTCTCTCGAAGATCAAAGTGCTATTCAGAGTTATAGGATCAATTTGTAATCAAAAGTTTATCGAGTCTCTCTATAAGGTGTGGTTGTGCCTGAAAATCAATTGGGTAATCTTGTGGCCATAAATCAAGAGAGTTTGCCCCGGACTCGTGAGATAGAGGGCAACCTCAAGGCCTTTAGAAATTGAGGAATGTAATCTCGACATTGGTAAAATAAAAACCTTTATGAGGTGGTTTTCCTTGGTACAGGACTGGATGTAGGGTAACTCCGAACCAGTATAAAATCCTGTGTGTTCTTTCCATTTACTGCTTTTTATTTACTTTTTACATCTGTCTTTGATTCTGTGATTGTTCTGTGATTAAGTTCTTCATTTGTTTGTGTCATAATTTAAAATTAGTTCATATAAGTCTTAGAATCCATTATTCGATGCCCCTATAGTGTTAAATTAGCCTTAAGATCCTTAATCGGCACTCCCTTTCAGAGGCCACAAAATAAATCCCAAAGCAATAAATATGGTATCGAAGAAATGTGCCCAATAGGGGTTACGACCCCACCTGACCCGGCATGGCTCCTGTTTAGTCTCATCAAGCTGAATCGAGAGAGTGAGGGATATGTTAATACCTCATACACAATCGTTCGCCAGACCATCCTACTTCATTCTAGATCTCCACCACGTACACAGTTGTTAAAGTGGTTTTCGATATTGGCAGAGAGTATGACAATATCTGATATTGGTCTCTTTAGCAACCAAATGCTTATTTCACACCTGATGGGTTCTTTTACATTTCCAAAATCAATTCATAATTGATATCAAAATATCATATTCACTTAAATCATATTACTTTCGAAATCATATTCACTTTCAAAACATTATTCACAAAAAAATTTAACCCTCATTTCAAAATCATCATATTTACTCAAATATGTCACTTCACTTAGAAAATATCATTTCAATTCCAACTTAGTTATAGCATCGTTTAACCATATTTTAAATCTAGGATTTAAATATAAACTGTTCATCCTTGCACAGTTAGAGATTTAGAAAATAGTTTAGATAGGCATAAATAGTTTAAATAATTTTAAAATAGTTTAAAATAATTTAAAATAGTTTAAAATACTTTAAAAAAGTCTAAATGGTTTACAATAGATTAAAATAGTTTAAAGTAGATTAAAATAATTAAAAATAGATTAAAATAGTTTAAATAGATTAAAATAGTTTAAAATAAATTAAATATATTACATAGTTTAACTAGACTAAAATAGTTTAAATAGTTTAATATAAAATGGTTTGATTATTGGAAATGGTTTATATAGAAAATAATTTGGAAATCTAAACAAATCTGAATTTAGAATAATATATCTTTAAACGGTTTATTTAAAATAATTAATTTGAAATAAATATCAAATTTAACTATTTCTCCCATTTCCACAAATCTGAACCATATCAAGTTTCTAAATAAATAAAACTTAATTGTAAATCTTTCAATTCAGATTCTCGATAAAATCATTTAAATCTATATTGCTTTCAAACCTTGAACTATAAATTTAAACTATTTCAAATTCAATAGAGTTCAAAGTTTAAATATTCGAATGTTTACAATAACCCAATTTCAATAAAATTCATTTGTATTTCAAAATTCAAATTTAAAGTTCCAATTTGAATTCTTAAACAATTCATTTAAATCGATTTCAACAACGTCTAAAGCTTGGAATTTTATAAAAATACAATTTATATAAATCAAATTTTACTTCAAAATAGCATTTAACTAGAATTCAAAATTTAAGGTTTTAAAATCATTTAATTTAACCAATCTGGTGTCTGTATATAATTTTCTGCCCTATGGTCAAGTAATACAGATATCTATCATTTTAACCCGCAATAATTTAAATTTACGGGTATACATCATTTGAACCTACTATCCCGAGTTAAAATTCAAAAATCCATAAAATCGCTCGAGTCTATCATTTCAGCCCATTACGATTTTTCCCCTAGTCTATAGATCGTTCAGATATGTATCATTTCAACCCATAGTGATTTACTATCAACGAACTAAGCGAAACTGCAGTGTGATGACAACATATGAATAAACATATATCCAATCATCCAAACAATTAAACATCCATCACAATCATTATTCAACTTAACCAATAAATAACAACAGTTAACCGATTATCATTAACATGTATTTAATTAACAATTTAAATTCAGTATTAAATTAAATGACAATCAAATTTGATAAAATTCAAGTTTAACTGGAATGACGAATTAAATGTACCAAACAACAATCAATCAACTGCTAGTCACATCATACATTTAATTTAACTAACATAAGATAATTTAGTAGTTATGAGAGGGTTAAACACCCACATTTGATTTCAAATCGTTTTAAAATCCAAATAAAGGCCCAAATTTGGACAATCTCAGAATTCGACCAAACTAGTTCCATAATGTCTGGAATTTTGATAAGATCCCAATGGAATAAACCACGCGTAAATCCGAGCTCGTATGTAAATGATATGGTAGAATGATTGAACATGTAAAATTATAAATAATTAAATAAGTTTAATAGAAGTGCACATCACCTACTCAAGCATGAAACCCTAGCACTCTAGATCATGTTCAACACGAAGCCACCAACCTTCCACCTAATTCTGCCGCTACCCTACTCACCTCTGACCCCATCCAATAATAGCTCTACCGTGACCACCCTCTGAGCCTTACCCAACGCCCCTAGCTATGACCACCACGTCGCCTCCAATAGCTCATGGCTGCTGTGCCAAAAATCAGCAATTTTTTGCTAATTCCGACCACTTTGAGGTGAGCAAAGACCACCTTAAGGACCTGCTCGACTCCCCTTCCCAATGCCTCTTCCCAATCATCGATCGGATGAAGATCCATTATTAGATCGTAAAAACCTAACTTCGACGGCCGAGGTTCATCTTCAATTTTTGGTCAAATGATGAACCAAGTTGAAAAATGAATTGTTGCAATGGATTGCACTCGTCAAGATCTTTCCAACGATATATAATTTGATATAGTTTGCAAAGTTGAATTTTGATTTGAATTTGAAATTGGATTTAGGGTTTTTGGAATTGAAAATTGGTTTCTTCCGTTGGAGAGAGGAGATAGGAATAGACTAAAAAAATTGTACATACAGGAACAAGAAATAGAATGGCTGCTAGGATTCGAAAAAATCTATTTATATAGACAAGGCCCGATAATAAAGAATGAACATATTGAATTGGTTCGAAACGACAATAACGGCCCGAAAAGCCCATTTCGCTTCCGAAATGAAATGGATCATCCCATATATCAAAATAGGTGTTTTCGATATTCTTAAATTCAATGGAACAAGTTTCAAGTCCTACTTCCATTGTGTGAAGAAGTTAGCTTTTAAAATCAGCTTATTCTAATTAAATTCATTAAATTGATTTCTACGTGTTTCGAGCCCGTACGATCAAACGACAAGTCTGATCTCTACGGAACTTAAAATCCTACAATAATTCACCATTGTAGATCGGATGAAACTGGTTTCGTCAAAATCCAAAATAGTGGCCAAAATGGCTATCTTCACGTTAATTAAATAAATTATTAATAATTTGATTTTAACACTTTTTAAATACAAATTTTGTAACTAATAATTTTTATCATTTTTGATTACCTAGTAATCTATTATCCTTTAAAATAAATTTCCATGTCATATCCAATGTTAATATTGCACTAATGATAGTGTTCAGTTTCAATCGTAGTAAATTCATTAATTATAATTTAAATTCCAATAAATTCATTTATTTTGATTTTCATCTTGTTATTCAATCAACAATCATCTTATGGATATAATTAACATTTGTTATATTTTATAACATCAATATTCTTATCGTCTTAATTCGTATTAACTGCAATATTCAACTAGATTAATTGCAATTGATTTCCAATTTAATTTCAATAGATTAAATAAAAGAATGATAATTGAATCAATTATTGTACATTAATAATTCAAACACATATCCAAGTTTATTGTTTATAAAAGAAAGCTACTAAATTTACATATTAGTTAATTTATTTTCATATTTCGATTAATAACATATAATTACAACCTTAAATCCAATATTCAATTTATCTCTTATTTACAGTTTCTAACCAAATTAACTCTACAATTATTCCAATTGATTGGGATTACATTCAATAGTTGTTATTAACATTGAAACAGCGTTATTAAATCATGTTTTAACTATTTTCCCATTAATAGATCATAAATTTAAATTTCTTACAATATTAAATACCAAAATCTTATTTAACTTAACATTGTAATTATCGAAAAAATACGTGTCGTTACAAGTTGCATAAACCAAATTGGTAACACATGAATTTATCCAAAATCAAAAGGTTCCAACATTCGGTTATTCGTTACAATCGATTTAGATACCATTTCAATTCGAATGATTCATAAATAAATTTACTAGCATTCAATTTATATTTAAAAACATTATATTCGTATCCATTACAAATTCTTATTCAATTTATTCAATTCCATTTACTCTGATTTATAAGTTATTTAAACTTATTTATTCACAATTCCATAAATTCCATTGTAACAACCCTGAATTTTGAACAATTTAAAAATGAAAATATTTAACTAATTTTTAAATATTCGAATGATGATTGACTTGAATTTCAAATTTTCAGTATGAATTGGCGATTAAATTTTAGAATTTAATCTATACAAAGTTGAATAAAAATTCGAATTTAACTTTGAAGTTGAAATTGAATATTTAATTTGTAATTTTAAATTCGAACTAATGACTTAGAAAAAAATAGTTTGGATTTATGAATTATTTATGTAAATTAATAAATTGATGGTTAGTTTTCATAACATTTTTTCTTTTCTTTAAAATAAAAAGGAATAAAATTTTAATCATACAAAATAAATAAATAAATACACTTAGTTAAAGTTTTAACAACAAAAATTAAACAAACACAAAAAAACAAAGTAAAGAAAATAATTTACAAAACAAAACTGAATACAAAATAAAAATAAAAATATAATAATATATATAAAAAAAAAGAGTACACTGCCTTACTTATCACCTAAAGTCACGCCGTAACCCACGCTAATACACGTTCCCCCTTCTCTTTTATACCCGACCCCTTTACCTTTCCCATTCAAAACCCTAAACAAATCAAACCGAAAAAAAAAATGGCGGCTGTCGTTCGTCCCTCTCTTCACAATTAGGGCTTTTCGAAAAAGATTTTGGGTTTGCTTCGGCTTCAATTCGCTCGCATGCTGCCCCAATTCGTTTGCAAAGGTGAGTGATATAACTTTCACTCACATCTAGTTCAAAGTTTTCGTGATTTTTGAAAGTGTGATTTCGTGTTTTCCCCTCGGCTATGAATTGCAGTAAGCTTTGGTCACTTTGTTTTTTTTTAGAAGTATTTTGACTTTGGCATTGACTTTGACCTAAAGTGGTCTTGGACTGCAAACTTGATTTTTTTTTATGTCGAGCTTGTTTTGATAGTTGATGATTCTTGACTGGGTTTTGATTTCTGATTTTGTTAGATTCTTCGATATTTACAGTTTGAATTTCTTTGCTTATCTTGGTTTCGATTTAGATGGTTCGACTTTGGCACTGACTTGTTGATGTCGGCCTTGACACCTTTGTGATATTATTGAATCTACTATACATTGAACCCCTGTCACTTGGTTGATTTCGGTCATTAACTGTTGTTTTGGGAATTTTGTTGACTCTGGTAAATGCGACCGTTCGTAGTTGATTTTGGGCTGGTTGGAAATAATTTGATTTCGTGAGGCTTGCTATTCGATTTAAAAAAAAAATGGATTGTTTAAACCCAGCTACCTCAAACATAAGTATAAATCTTGTTCTCATCATCTGGTCAGTTGTCGGCTCTAGAAGCGGTCACACCGGTCGACCGATGGTGCGACATCGGTTCATTGGTGGATGAAAAGCCTGGAGCTAAAACTCGGTTCCAGGTGTTGCTTTTTCTTGCTGTTCGTTTTTAATTTCTGCTAGTTCATCTTTGGAGTGGCTCTTATGACGATGGATATAAATAATTGCATTATGTTCTATGTCATTCTCACCTATCCAATTGAAAGTATTAAATGAAGTATAGCTTTTGTTTTGTGGCATACGCATTGTGCAAGTCTGAAGGATGAGTCTCATGCTATAATAAGAGAAATTGTTTTTTTTTCTTCTTTTCTTTATTGAATACTCCCTGAGGTTATTGCGGCTACTGCTCTCCTGTTTTGCATGTTCTTCCTTCTTTTGTCTTCCTGTGTGCTAATATTTGAAAGTTATGGCATTTGAATCTTGTATTATTCATATCTTCATAGTGTTAAGTGATATAAGAATGAATACTAGTGAATTGGTTCATCAGTCTAATGAATTTTCTTGGTATCAACAACCGCATATAATTATTACATTTTGTTTAAATTTGAAGTCACAAGTTCTAACTAGTTTTTTTATTAATATTAATACACTTGTATATTCTTGTAGGTTTGGACTTTGTAATAAAAAGAAGGAAGAGTATAAATATATATATATTAGAGGCAAATTCTAAAACTATGAAGTAGAAAGGAATATATATATATATATATATATATATATATATATATATATTACAATGGAGAATCCAACCTTTTAGTAGCCTTAGCTATCTAGTTATATAAATAATATATGAATGAATAATATTGCCAATAGAATAGTATATACATTGTTGACTTTGTTCAAGTTTAAAGTAGCAGCCTGACAACTCTTTAATAAAAAAAGGACGGTTGTTATACATGCTTTTGTGTGTGCCTATAATCTAACTATTAGCATACACCTATTGCTTTTGAAAATAATAGCCCGGCTTAGTATATAGTAAAATAGGTTAGCTTTTAATATCTTGGAAATTTTTAGATGAAGCCTGTCACCTTTATTTTATTGAGGCTAGCTTTGTACATGGATATCTTGCCACCTTTTGCTCTTGAAATAATGGCTTGACGCATTTTCACATGCTTTATTACATATATTAAATTAAAACAGTTAGTTGATAATTGGTTTTGTGATTTCTGGTTCTTTGCATTTTTATTTGAACTGCATCTTTCTGTTACACGTTTGTATCACTGCCCTTGTGCACTTGGTCATTCAGTGTTGCCCAGACCTATTCTTGGTATTGCGGTTTACTTTAATTTGGACTCGCAGTTGTGTTGAGTCATGATGGTAGTGACTTGACCTCTGCAGTTTTGATCGCTGTTAGTATTCACTGTTGTGATGATTTCTATTTCATTACGGTAGTGGCGAGGCAGTGCACGCAAGCGTGAACTGCAGCCACATGAAGTTAACATTTTAAAAATGTGGCGAGGCCGTATACGCGTGTGTGTACTGCAGCCCTACCAAATCTAATGTTTTAAATGATGTTTCTACTTGATGAAAAATTGTTTTATGTTGACAATTCAATATATTTTGAATTGATTTTGATGATTTTGTTGATAATTGCCGTTCAGGCAGATTTTGATTGTTTTCTAAATTATCTTCATCAATAATCCCTTCATCTATCCTCATTGATAATTTGAATCTACTGATTTGTTATTTAACACTGTTAAGTGTTGTATTTACCGTTATCCGATTTCTTGTTAAAGGATCGGATAGGTAAATTTATATTCGACTGTCATCTAATTGCTATTTAAATTATTATTGCTTCTATGCACTAATAACTGAGTTTGAATTAGACTGACCTGTGTATTATTTTCTTTTGAATGTAATACTCGGGTCAGACCGAGTAATTTTACAGCTTGAAGATTTTCAGGCCGCGAAGTTAGAGAGAGTTGGGGAAATTGCTTCACTTTAGCTTTTCGAAGAATTTTTGTACTAAAAGAAATATTCCGCTGTATAAATATAATGCATTGTACAAACTCTGATATATGTATAAAAATTCATTTATGTAAAATATTATGATTATTCTGTGATTCTGCGGCTGTTTCTGTTTAAACTCTATAAACTGACTAACAATCCGTCATTTTGAACGTCTCAAGTTGGTTTAATTACCGACTGGGGGCGATCAGAGCGGCGGGTCGTTACATCCATGCTGGAATTCATTCCATTCAATAATTATAATTTATAGTTATGTAACCATTTTACAATTTAAACTTTATATCCAATTCAATTTGATATCGTTTCTAATCTAATCCAATTTTATTTACTTAGCTTAAGTTAAATTTTTAATTTCATATTAAAATTCACCTTTTCGGTTTATAAGTTCAAAAGCTTATTTTCTTTTCGGTTTCACAAACATTCAAATGAATATCCCATTCATTCATGCCAAATTAATTTTCATTTAATTAATTCACATTATTTGCTTCAAATTTATGTCCATTTACACGTTCATTCATCACTCTCATTTATATTCTCCATATTCAATTTGTTGCATTCAACTAGTTAACATCCAATCCATTTAATTAATCCATTAATGCTTTCATTATCACAATCGCTTCGTTTATTTATCCCGTTTATCTTTGCTTAAGTTAAATCACATTTCATTAATGTTCTTCATTAATTCAATTCAAATCCAAATCAATTTTATTTTAAAAATTATTTTATTTAACATAAGTTGGATTCCATTTAATTTCATATCTCGACTTTTAGATTTCCCTTTGTTATTTATGCTATTTTTCAAATTATAAATTCAAAAACTTATTCTCCTTATAATTTCCACCCAACACTTGCTTGAATAACAATTTCAAAAAAGATCCAGTTTTATTTTAAATCAATTTGAAGTCATATATATGTACATATATCATTTGTATATCAAATCCAAAATCTTGAATGATTAAAATCAAAAAATTTATAAAAACAAGACTCCCATAGCAAATCACCGTGGTAGCAATCTATCACTTAGAAACTCGAAAAAAACACCGATGATGTCGCGATCATCATCGAAATTATTTTCCAGCGACCAAAGTGAGTTCAGTGCTTTTATTCTTCCAAAATCCTTTTTAAATTATTTTATTCAAAAATACTTCCAAAATGATACTATTATTATTTTTCAAAATACTTGAAAACATTTCAAAACTCTAAGATGAAGATTCCAAGATTCTTGGTTTAAATCCATTTTCATTTATAAATCACATTTAAAAATTTATTTATATTATTCATTTCACAATTATATATCATGGTTTGTTTTATAATAAAACATCTTTTATTAAGGCACAATAATCGATTAATGATAATAATCAATATTATCATTCCTAACTACCAAATACACTATACATAACTACAATAATTTTCGAAAAATTATTGCTTCTATATCAAAATATAATTTTGGTAAAATTATTTCATTTTCACCATTTCAAAACAATACCGTGTCGAATTGCTCTATTCATGTGTTTAGAAACCCTTATCGATACAGTTGTACGGATCGTGCCGACTAAAGTTTATATGCCACTCAATAAATTAACCAGTCCAATATAAATTTTTTTACGTCACTAACAAATACACGCTCATATCTGTTAATACACTCAAACTCGTTCTAGGGTACTATTAAACCTATCACTAATGGGTAACCCCCACTAAAGCCAAGGTTCACTCTTAACCTTTAGCTCTGATACCAAAATGTAGCGACCTATCGTTCCATACCATTTGAGTTGACAGAAAAAAACAGTTGTCCAACCCAAATTGTATGAAAGGGCGAATAGCTAAGAGAAAGAAGAGGATAGAAGAAGAATAGAACAAATATAGAATCTCATAATCGCATTAGAACAATATATATATATATATATATATATATATATATAATAGCTGGTCTTTATACAAAAAGAAAACTGTAACTATTAATATACAAACAATCATCAGAGTACAACAATCAATAAATCAATATAAACAGTTATTATAACTTGTCCCCACCAGTGCCGACTATACAGCCTGACACACACAGCGGGATAAAATCAAGTACGTGATATGCGTCTAAAATCCTCCAGCTCATCTCCTGAGCTCCCTAGCATCCTAACCTAAATCTGTAATACTCGGCTGACTCGAGCATTATAATAAAATAACACCCAAGTTAGTCAGGTACAATTTCTGTAATTGTTTTGATATCTTTTTTTGAAATTGTTATTAAACAATGTAGAATGAACAATTGCAAATGCAAACACAGATAAATAGGCCTGTAAATGAATACCCGAAATATCTGAAATCCGTCCGCATCCGTATCCAAATACATGAAAAATATCTGATATCCAAAAAGCGGATGCGGATATCCGAAACATATTTCAGATACGGATACGGATACAGCTGTATCTGTATCCGATAAATATCCGTCCGGTTTGAAATTAAATATTTATATATTAATATGTTATTTTATATCCATAAATTTAATACAAATACACTAATTTATTGTACGGATTTTGTGTGATTGGATTACCTATTGTTTATTTGATGTAATTTATGTGTTACAAGGTTTTTTCATCTTTTTTTCAGTCAAAAAAATGAAATATGCATTATATTGATTAATTTTTGGATATTTTCGGATACATTTTGAGGTTCGGGTACGTATATCTTCGGATATCCAAAAATATCCATATTCGCTAAGCTGGATATGGATATTTTCGAATATCCTAAAATATTAGTGGATGCGGATATGGATAATATTTAACGGGTATTCGCGGATATCGGATACGGATCGGATACGGATTTTCATTTTCGGATACGGATACGGATACGGATACAGCACTATCCATATCCGACTGCATCCGTTTACAGGCCTATAGATAAGTATAAATGCAATAAAGTAAAAAAATAGATAATTAGAGAGATCATACTAGGGATTTTTATATTGGTTTGGAGTTACCATATTTCCAGTCCATGCAATTTCGGCAACGACCCAGAAATTAATCGCTATTAAAATGAATATTTAATTATATTTTAAATAATTAATAAATGGATTTTTTTTAACAAATAAGACTAAATAAAAATGATAAATAATGTTGATGAAATCATTTTAAAATTTTTTTTTACCAATATATATAGTTTATAGAGAAATAGAAAATGCGACCGAAAATTATTTTTCGAATTGATTTTTCATTAGTTAAAAGTTATGCTAAATGTCATCGCACTATGTTAAACACACATGCAACATTATAAACCATTTAAAAATGTGTACATGTACATATATATTCATGTACATGTTTCTTCTTAAGTGTGTGTGTGTGTGTAAGAATAAAAGAAGAAATTTAAAAAAGGAAAAAAAAATATGTATATATATGCATAATGTGCTTCTTTTTCACCATAAGTACACATGACATGGTGTGAATAGTGGAAAGTAAGGGGGAAGGTTGTATGGACGGTTTTGAAGGGATGGGACGGGTATGGTGTGCATGCATTTGTATATATTTATTATAAATCATTGTATATTTTTTAAATAAAATCTTAAGCCTACAAATGACATTACTCATTCATGTTTCTCATTTTACAAACATCCTCTTCATTTTAAATATCCCAAAGAGCTTAGATAAACACTTCCATGGCTTCTCTTTATATTCCCTAGTTTGAGAAAAAATCACTTCTTTTGGCGAAAATCTCCTCCTTTATTTACAAAACTATTTCTACAAACCATTCAACATCTCCTCTTCCAAAATACAACACTCTGCCACCTAACACCATTAGAGCCGAGCTCAAACATCCTAAGGCCATACCCAACAAGGCCTAGGCCGAGCTCAAACCCAATTGGTCGAGCCAAATTCAAGTGTTCAAGGGTCCAAAAGTTCTATTTTCGCAAGTTTCAAAAGTGTTTTCAAGATCTAGTAAAAGTTGCTTTGATTTAGAAAATTTTGTAGTGAGTAAAACTTTTTTTTTGGAAAATAACTTAACTTGATTTTGATGGACTATATGTTATGAAAATATTATGATTGTTATGTTGGAATATTTTGTCGCATTGATGACATATGATGATATGTTTATGTTTGAACTTGGATTTGGTGATTGGTTGGTATGTTGATGTGTTTGGATATGTATATGGATATTGATGTGTGATATTAGGTATGATATTATGGTAGTATGTTTATGAAAATAGAACCATGTGTATATGATGTAAATGTTGTGAAGTTTGCACCTTGACATAAAGAACTTGAGATCCGATTTAAAAATGAAAGCTGTTTTCTAGCTTTGGGTTTTTGAAAATGATTTTCTAAGTTTTTACCACTATTTTAACTTTTAAAAAACTTCTCATTTTTGTTTTCAAAGATGTAGTAGCAAGAGTTAAAGCGAATATTTCACCTAAAAATCAATTCTAGCAAACTGCGTTTATAACGATAGTCGCTATGGATGCAGTACGGAAAATTTCACGATTTCAAATTTTAAGTGTTTTCTTTTGTATTGTTTTTAAGAACTCATTTTAAATTAATTAAAGTCAAAATTTTAAGTTTTAATTATTTAATTATTTATTTATTTAATTTAAATTAATTTGGTATTTATTAATTAATTAACTAAGTAATTAGGTTAAATAATTAGAACTTAAGACTTATTAACCAAGTTAACTATTTTTAATTAAGTAAGTTTTAAAAAATGATTAATTAAAATAAAATGGAATTAATTTTAATAAAGTTTATTTTATTTAATTAATTATTTAATTAGACATAGTTATTTAATTAATTATTATTTAATCAAAGGTTAATTATCCACTTAATTTAGGTTTAATTTAAATAAATATTATTTAATTAAAGTTTAAATGTAAATAAAATTAGGGTTATTTTTTATTTAATTAAGATTAATGAAGGTTTAATTGAGGGTGTAACATCTCGGTATTTCGTGCCATTCGCATCCACACATATCGAGCTTGAATTGCTTAAAATATCATTTTGTTAATTTATATTTGGCAAAACTCAGCATATACAGTAAATAAAATCAATCATAGAATCATCACATACACAGAGTAATAAAAATAAGCGGCGGAAACAAATGAAAAATTGTTCATGAAGCTACACACACACACACACACACACACACATATATATATATCAGAGTTAAAACAAGATACAACAGAAGTCTCGAATATATAGAAGTCTCAATACAATAGTCAAATAACAAAATATGAATATATAACTAGAGTCAACTAAATAACTAAAACCTGAATAGATGTAAATGGATCTCCAAGCGAAGCTCTAACTCCCAAGGTGAGTTTCAAATGCTGTGACACTTAGTCTGATTCGAGCATAAAGCAAAACACAAAACACTCAAGCTAGGATTAACATTTTTATATCAATAAATCCAACTCAAGTGAAATATCAACTGAAATACAAGTAACTCAAAGGATGTTTAGGATAACCCTCCTCTAAAGATCCGTATAACTATCTACTATGTAGTAATATACGCTATTATAATAATATCTATAGTAAAGTAAAAGTATTAAAATAGCGTTAAGGTGTTACACATATCCCCCTTAACACAATTTATATATTCCCATAGTTTATACAGTACCGTAATCTCCCCCGTACTAGGCGTTGTCAGAGGGCACTCCATAGGTATGGTACAAAACAAAGTCGTAGTGGTCTCGATAATGTAGGAGACATGGCACAACTAGGCAATGCTAGGGTAGATATACCAATTACACTTCTGGGCTATTGGTAACGCATAGCCGCAGCTACCGTCCAACTCGATCCACACTCCCAAAAAATCCAAGGGTGCACCCAATCAATCACAAAGTAATAGAATGGTATCGAAGAAGTGCGTTTGATAGGAGGAGCTACCTCACTTGGCCCGTCAATTGCTCCTGTTTTAGCCACCTTAAGCTAACTCATGGGAGTCAGGTCCATGTATATACCTCATATAGAATTGCCACCACCATCCTACTTCATTCTGTAATCTCCACCGCGTACACAGTTATTAAAGTGGTGTCGATATTGGCAGAGAGTATGACAATAATAGATCCCCGTCTCTTTAGAAACCAAATGTTATTATAACGCCGTGTTCATTTCATTTCAAATAATTCATATTTCAAAACCAAAATATCATATCTATTTCAAAACCATATCAATACGATATCCTTATTCACTTAAAATATATCCATTTCCATAATCATAGCACATTCATAGTTACAACACTTTTGAAATTATAAAACATAGAAATTATAACACTTTGGAAATCATACCAGTTTAAAAACATAATACTTTGAAAAGCATAACACTTTGAAACATAACTGAAATCATAACACCTTTCTCTTAAAAAGTTTAGATATTAATAATAGTATATAAAATAAAAAGTTTATATAATAAAATAGTTTATATAATAAAATAGTTTATATAATAAAATAATTAGTATATTAAAATAGTTCAAAATTAAAAATAGTTTATATTAAAATAATTTATAAAGTAAAATATTAAAAATATTTTTAAATATAATTTAAAATACTTTATATAATAAAGATGGTTTCCTCAAATTTCACAAATTGATTCAAATCAACTCGAATTCGAAATTCAATTTAATTCAATTTCAATTCGTCAAATTTCAATTTAGTTCAACATCTCAATAAACCATTTTCAAAGATTTCAAATACAAATTTGAATCATAAAATAAACGTTTCAACTCCAATAGATTTCAAAGCTTAAATATTCAAACATTTACAAAACTAAATTTGATAGTTTCATTTATATTTCAAATTCAACTTTACAATTATTTAGCTTTGAAGTATTCACTTAATAAATCAAATAACATTTAAATAAATCTTTAGACTACAAATTTAAATAAAAATAAATATCCCATTTCGATTTATTTAAATTTAAAAATATTCATTTAATCGCTTTTAATAAAAATCAAGTTGTAAAATCATCTTTAAAATCTCAAATTTAATAGGTTTCAAATTAGTTTTATTTAAGTATAATTCTTAAACAAATAAATTTCAAATCAATTCTATTTCTCCTTCCAACTTACTTCCACTTTCTGATTCTAAGCGGTCTCGTCTGACTACTCTGGAATCAGATCTAGAAAGGCTTGTAAAGTAGGAGGAGATCGGCTGGAAGCAACGCTCTAAAGCCAAGTGGTTGAATGAGGGGGACAAGAACACTTCTTAGTTCCACCGTCTTGCCAATGGCCATCGCAGATCCATCTTAATTCCTGAGATTGTCCACAATAACACCATTTATACTGACCTCTCTGACCACCTCCATTTGTTCACTGATCACTTCAGAGGCATCCTTGGCAAGCCATCCCCTCCCCTCCCTGCTATTGATTGGTCCATCCTTTACTCATCCTCCCCCCACATCCCCATTGATCGTCCATTCTCTGAAGAGGAAATTTGGGCCGCTTTAAACGGCATGTCCGATGACAAAGCGCCTGGCCCAGATGGTTTTGGCCCACTCTTCTTCAAGCATTTCTGGGATACTGTTAAATCAGATATACTTGAATTATGCATGGAATTCCAATCTGATCCCTCATCCATTTCCAGATTAAACTATGCTAGTATTATCCTCCTCCCCAAATCTCCTGGTGCCAACTCCCTCTCCTCTTTCCGTCCCATCAGCCTTCTCAACACAACCTTCAAATTCATTACTAAAGTCCTTGCCAATCGTCTTCAAGCTGTTATTGCCCCTCTGGTCGGGGTCGAGAAGTCTGCTTTTATACTTGGCTGAAATATTATGGACTGTGTAGCATCAACTTAGGAAATCATTTCTTTCTGCCACTAGACATCAACCCTAGGAGTATTGCTGAAGCTCGATTTTTCCAAAGCTTTTGACTCGGTGGATTGGAACTTTATTCTTGACCTCATGAAGCATAGAGGCTTTCCCCCCAAATGGTGCAATTGGATTAAGCATACTCTTTATTCCATCCTCGCGTCAATATCGATCAATGGTGCTTCAGGAGGTCACATCAAGTCTGCACGTGGGCTACGACAGAGTGATCCCCTCTCTCCCCTCCTTTTCGTCTTTGTTGCAGACGTGTTCAACAGAATGATCAAATTGGCCTCATCTAACTTCCTATTCTCTGGCATTAAACTCCCAAATTCCTCCTTATCTGTTTCCAATCTGCAGTTCGCCGACGACACATTACTATTTGCATCTCCCCAGATTGAGCATTTGCACTGTTTGAAAGTGGCCCTCTACTCCTTCGAGCTCATTTCCGGCCTCTCCATTAACTTTAACAAGAGCTCGGTCATCATGTTGGGAAACTCAAATCATCTTGGCCCCCTCGTTTCATCTTTGCTTAACTGTAACCTCTCTGATTTTCCTCTTTCCTACCTCGGCATCCCTCTCCGCCCAACCAAGCTTCATAGATCCGATTGGTCCCCTCTAATATCCAGGATTGAATCTAGACTCCTGAGTTGGAAGGCGCATTCCCTCTCAGCGGCAGGTCGTCTTGTCTTGGTCAAATCCGTTCTATCGGCGATTCTGTCTTATTGGATGTCCTTTCATAAACTCCCATCCTGGGTCATCAATCGAATTGATAAAATCAGAAGTTCTTTCCTCTGGAATGGCGGTGGTGCCAAAAGATTAGTCAGCTGGTACACTGCCTGTTTGCATCAAAATCAGGGTGGTTCTGGTACCATCAATCTCAATTCGTTTAATACCGCGCTTCTCTCCAAGTGGATCTGGAGAATTCTCACCCCCGGCAACTTTATTTGGAAAGAATGGATTCTTTCGCTTCATTACCGTTCCAACAGCCACCTTGTTCTCCACCTACCTCCGTGTACCAGGCCCTCTCCGTTCTGGGCTGGTGTGCTTGTGTCCCTTCCCCGAGTCAAACCTCTTTTTCATGTTGCTCTTGAAGATGGCAAAAATTGTGTTTTTTGGTTAGATACTTGGCATAATCAGTTTCCCCTTGCCAAATCTCTGTCCCATCTCTTCTCCCTCTCTCGTTCCCCCTTGATCTCGGTCAGTGACTGTGTCCGTTTTGGTCCTGACTTCCTCTATCCCCCATCCCTCATTGACTCTGACGCTTTTTCCAGCCTCATCTCCGCTTCTAACCTGCTTCTTTCTCTTCACCTCACTTCCCTGCCAGACCGAATTATCTGGGCACCTGCGTCAGACAAGGGCTTCACCGTTTCTTCATGCTATTCATATCTCCTTAACCCTGGCCGCTTCTTTTCCTTCCCCAGACTCTGGAAATGTCCCGTTCTGCCACGCATCGCCTTCTTTCAGTGGTGTCTTGCTCACGATAGAATCAACACCAAATCAAGGCTCTTCCGTCTTCAGTTTCAGGTCGATCCATCTTGTGTCTTCTGTTCGGATCATGTAGAAGATATCCCTCACCTTTCACGGGATTGTGACTTCGCTTAATCAATTTGGGCCGCAACCTGTGCTCACCTCTTCGGTCACATCCCAGACCCGCCCGTTATTTTTGATCACTAGCAGTACAACCCTCAGAATCGCCCCCTAGATGTCCTCATTGCTCTATTCTGTTGGTACCTATGGAAAGAACGCAATGCACTTGTGTTTAACAAACCGAGATATCGTCTCGAAGGCATTTGTAGACATATTACTTATTTATTCAACACTCTTTCAGGTTGCAGCCAGTCGGCCCCCTTCAGGCTCCGCCTTCCGCATGGTAGTTCTTCCCCTACCGAGTCAGTGGGCAGCAGTTCGGCATTCCCACCTCGGCCATAGCTATGATTGACGTCTACAGCTGGATGCTTCTTGTGTATCTTCTTCACTTTTAACTAGTTGCTTTGTCTTTCTTGTATATATGTTTGTACTGCTTGTTGCTGGATGCTTCCTTTCTATCTTGGTTGTATGGTTTTTGTGAACTCTGCATAAGCTAGTACTGCCACCGATCAGGCATGTTGGTCGACATATATATAATTTATATATAATCGGCTGTGTAGTGACACGCTACATACCCGTCTTTCTCCAAAAACTTACTTTAGTAAAATTATTATAAAATCAAATTTTAAAATAAAATTTTAAATAAGTACTTAAATATATTATATGCAAATTAAATTAAATTTTAATAAATTAAATTTTATTAAATTAAATCTTATTATTAAATTTATTTTATATTAAAACTTATTTTATATTTATTTTAAAAATAGTAAAATTTATAAGTAAAATCATAAAATTTATAAATTTCAAAATTAACTTATAAATTTAAATCTCCTAAAACATATCATTTTGAAAATTAAGAATTTCAAACATATATAAATAACATTTTGTATATAATATTTAAAAATCAATATTTACACAAAACCATATATGTTTCTTTTCAAAACCCAAGAAAGCATTTTAATATTTATATATATACCAACGGTGTCTATATATAATTTTCCATCCTATGGTCAAGTGATACAGATATTTATCATTTCAATCCGCGATTTAATTATCTACGGGTATATATCTTTTCAACCCGCAATCCCAAATTCAATTCAATGAAAATCGCTTGGGTTTATCATTTCAACCCATAACGATTTTCTCCTATTCTACAAGATCGTTTGGGTATGTATCATTTCAACCCATAGGGAATTCTATACTAACACGGAACTTGCAGAGTGAGAACGGTTATGAATATAATACAACATATCAATAATAGGCATAAATAATCGATAAAAACACATATTGTGGTGTCAAATGTCATAGGTGAACAGTTATAGATAACAGCATATCATATATATAACAATTAAATAACCAGCAACAACATATTTCAGTTGTCATTCAAATGAAATCAAATTTAATACATATAAGAATGTTAATCATGAGTGGTTGCTCACCTTTTGAGGCTAGAGATGAACGAGAATGAGATGAGTTACGAATCCAAGCACGAATTACAAAGAAAAGCAAGATTGGCACGAATTCGACGAATAGAGCTGATAATTGGAGTCAGAGGAAAAATAAAAAATCATCTTGATATAACTGAAAAGAAATATATTATATAAAACCAAAATTAAATTTAGAAATACACATTTAATTTTTTTCCATATTATATATATATATATATAAACATAACATATTAATGAAATCTATATATATTATTTCACAATCATTACTCAAATTTTAAACACATATGTTATTATTTTTAACTGGAACCTATACACTATATATATGTAGACTGATATAAACTAACATGCAGACTCATATGTATGAACTAATAGATTTTATAACTTATATAAATACCTTATATATATATATAAATAACCAGGTCATATATAAACTATATAGCTTACATATATTACTTAATATTAATATGCTAAGGTTATAAACATGTAAATCAAAAATTTATTAACAAACAATATTTAAGGTTATATATACTTACATGCAAAATAAAGAAACACCATATCATATATTTTTATATGCAAACTAATATACAAACACTACTCATGCATATTATATTTTCAAATCAATATAAAAATCAATATAAACTTATGTACCCAACAACCAGGTTTTATACAACATATATAAATTTATATAAACTACATATGCAAACTAACATATCCCAAACCTATAATATGATTTATATTATATACCTGAAATATATAAAACTTAATATATATATAAAGACATATACGCATATATACTTGTACAAGCTAATATACATACTTTATAACATATAACTATATATTTTTAACTAACATTTATATATACTAACATATATAGGATATATATACACGTACAGATATTATATGTATATAACATGTACAGAAAGAAACTCTATAATATATACCTTTTAATTATGCTAAAACTGCTGCGGCACTAGCATGTAAAGATGAGGCCGAACATGGAGATGCGTTGGTGGTGGTAGCACGCGGGAAGAAGGTGGAGAATAGGCGAGGCAGAGCACGGACAAGGAGAAAGTGGAAGGCGGTGTCGGCTGCTGGGCATTGGTGGTGCGAGCAGGCCCAGGTGAGGGCGCGGATGGCTATGGGTGGAAAGAAAAGGCGGAGCAAGGCACTGGGAGGAGAGAAAGGAACTTGCATGGAGGAAGAAGTGCAGTCGCCTGGTGTTTTGGTGGAGATCACGGTGGCGGAGGGGCGTAGATTGCATGGAGGTTGATGGTTTAGGAAATGCATGCTCACATTTATTTTCATAAAGAAGAGACGGACATGAAAATATATAATCGGCTTGTTTTATATTTGATATTTTTTTTAGTGAACATAGAACAACAAAGAGAAGGAGAAGAGAAGGTAAATGCCAGTGTAGGATGAATCAACACATAAGATAATGAAATGGTAGGGATATGGACAGTTCAATATTAAATTACTGGGAATAGTAATAGTTAGTAAAATAATTTTTTTGGGAATTTTAAAAAGGCTACTGGTTTTCACAGGGTGAAAATGAATGGTAACGGGAAATCCAAAAGTCAAATGGCGGAACCGATACGAAGATCGTTTCTGTAGATTTCATCGTTTCCCATATCTCGAAATTGACAATTGAATATACTGTGGAGATCAACACAACTAGACGATCAAAATGGTATACAGATATCAGTGATATGACCATCCTATCAAAATCGATATTCGGTACCGAAAATGCTGCCAAAACGCCGGGATTAAGATAAATAGAGAAGTAGCAGTCTAAATTTGACGAAACAAAATATGACGTCTCACTCAGATGATGATTTACAAATATTTTCTGTATAAAAATATTCAGGTTTGAAAAACATTTTATTATCATCAAATACTAACTGATTTAAATTGAAATAAAGTTTCACAAAAAATAAACTTCCATATCATCTAGTGAAATTTTACTATTTGTTATGTTTATATAGACATATTCCAAATATTAAATTTTATTTCCAAATTTAGTTATTTAATATTTCACAAAATTTTAGATATTTAAGTTATAAAAACCACTAAAAATTTACGGGTCGTTACACTCTCCCCCACTCAAAACTTTTCGTCCTTGAAAAGTACAGAGGTTGGAGAATAGAAACTTCTAGAAAGAAAATAAATTTGAAATAACAATTAGTTTAAACCATATAAATTTATTTATTTAAAATTGGTTTATATTCAACTAATTTGGTTTAAATCCATTTTAATAAATAAATAATATTCATCAGTATTCATATTTTGACGATTTCAATTCAAGCTATTTCATTAAGTTAATTTAATTTCAATTTTATAAATTCTTTTAACACCATTATATATTGTAATTATTCAATTACATGTTCAACTTCTGAATAATTTAGTTATGTTATATCGGAATGCAAATTGAGTATTATATAATTGAAATTTTCCCAATTCAATTATTTCAAGTTTTAAATATTTATTCAAAAATTCAAGAGTTAAATTTCTGATTTCACTTCAAACATTTAGAGATAAATGTGTGTGTGTGTATATTCTATATATCAAATCTATAATCGTATACCTGTATATTATAAATCAAATCATACCCAAGAAATTCAAATCAAATTTAATTTTAAAAAAAAGTGTAGCAAAGCTACTACGTAATCTCTCTACTCCGAAACTTGAAAATTAATGTCGATGATGCGGCCGTCATCACCGAAATTACTTTCTAGCGACAAAAGAGAAGAGTATTGATTTAAACATATAAAATTCTTTAGAATGATTTCTTTCGAAAATACTTTAAAATAACATACCCTAAAATTTAAAACCAAATTTTCAAAAAATATCGAAAATTTAATTCTTAAATTTTTTGATTTAAAGTTATTTCAATTCCAAATAAATTTATAAACCATGTTTATGTTTTCATTTATTTATAATGCGAAAATAGTCAATGGTTTATAGAATAATTAATGAAAATCAAATATTATCATTTCTATTAATAATTCATTTAACTTTTTAATTTCAGAAAAATTTATACTTATATATAATATAATCATACAAATTTATTGTGTTGGTTTGCTCCGTTCAAGTGTTTTTGAATTCCTATCAATAGTGTTGATCGGACGAATCAATTGAAACCCCAGATTAACATTAACAACTCAAACAGCATAATATATAAAACATTTTAATATTAATTACAAATACACTCCCTCACACGATGGTTCTAGAATGGATCCAAAACAAGGATAGAGATTCATATTCAAGGGGACCCTAATCAAAAAAGAATTATAACTAGAAGCTAAGCTCGAAAAGAAGATAATATAGTTAAATTATAAAAGAAAAAAGGTGGATAGACTTAATTAATCAGGGGCGACCTTAACCGGGTAAACCATGACTTTAAGAATAAGATCAATGCAGAATCTAAGGCAAATCAACATCTGATCATAAGAGATAGAATTCAGGCATAGCAAGAGATAGAAGCATCTAAACCGAAGATACAGAAATCTCCGGTGAATCAATGCTCGTTGTAAAGGAGTTTCACCTCTTTACAAATCATATAGTGGAGCTCTGGAATGCTCCAGAATCAAGAAACACGAATAGGGAGAGATTAGAATGAATTCCCGAAGGAAGGAGGAAGTTTCAAAATTCAAAGGAAATCGAGTCAAAGAGGAAGAGATTCAAGCTTGAATGAAAGTGATTCTGTAATTAAAATTTTACTATATATGCCAAGTTTTGCCTAAAACCAAAGCTCCGATACCACATGTAACTTCCCGGTATTTCGTGTCATTCACATCCACACATGTCGGACTTAAATTGTTCAAAATATCATATGGTTAATTTACATTTAGAAAAACTCAGCATATACAGCAAATAAAATCAATCACAGAATCACAAACACAGAGTAATAATAGTAAGCAACGGAAATAAATGAATAGTAGTTCATGAAGCTACTATATATATATATATATATATATATATATATATATATATATATATATATACCAGAGTTAAAACAAGATACCACAGAAGTCTCGAATACATAGAAGTCTCAATACAATTGTCAAATAATAAAATCTTAATATATAACTAGAGTCAACTGAATAATGAAAGCTGAATAGATGCAGATGGATCTCCAAGCGAAGCTCCAACTCCAAAGGCGAGTCTCAAATGTTGTAACACTCAGTCTGACTCGAGCATAAAGCAAAACACTATACATTGGAGTTAGGATTAACATTCTTATATCAATAAATCCAACTTAAGTGAAATATCAACTGAAATACAAGTAACTCAAAGGATGTTTAGGACAACCATCCTTTAAGGATCTGTGAAACTATCTACTATGTAGTAATATATGCTATTATAATAATGTCTATAGTAAAGTAAAAGTACTAAAATAGCATCAAGGCATTACCCAAATCCCCCTTAACACATTTATCTCCCTTATACTGGGCGACGTCAGAAGGCATTCCATAGGTATGGTACAAAACAAACTCGTAGTGGTCTCGATAAGGTAGGTGACACGGCACAACTAGGCAATGCCAGGGTAGATATACCAATTACACTTCCGGGATGTTGGTAACACATAGCCGCAGTTACCGCCCAACTCGATCCACACTTCAAAAAAATCTGAGGGTGCACCAATCAATCACAAAGTAATATAATGGTATCGAAGATGTGTATCTGATTGGAAGAGTTACCTCGCTTGGCCTGTCAATTGCTCCTGTTTTAGCCACCTTAAGCTAACTCATGGGAGTCGGGTCCATATATATACCTTATATAGAATCGTCGCCACCATCCTACTTCATTCGGGAATCTCCACCGCATACACAGTTGTTAAAGTGGTTTCGATATTGGTAGAGAGTATGACAATAACCGATCCTGGTCTCCTTGACAATCAAATGTTATTATAATACCGTGGTCATTTAATTTCAAATAATTCATATTTCAAAACCAAAATATCATATCTATTTCAAAACCATATCAATAAGATATTATAAGACCCAGAATTTTTTCAATTAAAATTTGTATATTTAGTTAATTTTAAATATTAATAAGTGAAATTTATAAGTCGAATAAATTTTATTTCGAATAATTGGATTTAATTGGGTAATTTAATCGATAATTTAATATGTGAAAATACAGAAATAATGAAAATTGGGTTAAATATGATTGAAAATGATTTGTAAAATTTTATTTTGATCATATTGAAGTTATAATGATGTTATAGAACTTTTAAAATCGAATTAAGAGTTAATTTGTGAAAATTGAATATTTTAATATTTAAATCGACTAGTTAAATTAGCCATTTTTCGAACTGTCTCAGAATTGGACGAAGCTAGTTCCATTGGATCCGTAATAGTTTGTTATTATCGAATTTCACTTTTTGTAGCAATTGGAGTTTTCGTTTGACCGTGGCAACTCGAAACGCATCGAAATTGTTTTAATACTTATTTGACGAGTTAAAATAGCCATTTTTCAAACAGTCTCGTATTTCGACGAAACCAGTTTCATCGGATCCATAATGTGATATTATTGTATGGTTTCAAATTTCGTGTCATCGGATTTACCGTTTGTCCGGTGCAAGCTAAAACGCCTAGAAATTTGATTTACTAATTTAATTTAAAATCGAACGTTTATTGCCATAACTCGCACAGATGATCGAATTAGCTTCCAAAACTATTCCATTGTGTTCGGAACGTGGGGTAAACCCTAGAAACGCCGGTCACCGTGCGTAAATCGGAGTTCATAAAACCCGGAATGAATAGTGTTTTGAATATTTTCTATATAAAGACCATTCATTCACAATTTTGCAAAGGAAACCCTAAACCTAACCCTCAAACCCTAGCTGCCGGCTAAATTTTAATGGCCATAAATTTCTCAAATTCCTTGTGACGCCCCACCTCTATACCCACGCTAGCCAAGAACACTCCGGAGTAGTGCTGTCAACTAGCACGGAGACTAAGGCTGTTGAGGAGCGACCATCCATGTAATTGCTTATCACACGGTGGCTATAAATAATCTTCGGAAACAAACATAGAAATAATCATATCACAAATCAGTCACAGATATCCATATCACAAAGGCGGAAGAAGATATGAATATATAACTAACACATGAAAGTGTACATCAGAGTAGTGGTCAGTAAGATCCACGATAATACAAAAGAATAGCAACACGTGCTATACAAAAGAATACAACTATGAGTCTATATCTCAAGTGTATACAACAAAAACTGCTAATCTAAACAGTTAGCCAAAAGTCAGAGTGATGAATCCCTGGGAAGAAGTCAAGCAGAAGCACCTGTAACATCTCGGTCTGACCCGAGTATTATTTAAGAAAATAATAAACGGATCAGTCTAGCTATAAATATCAGATGACATGATATAACATAAAAGATATGGCATAAACATAAATATCCATAACGACATACCACTATAAGTATGTAAATAATGATCAACAGAAGATCAATCAATAAGAGATAATCAATATCACAAGAATCTTCTCAAAGATTCGAAGAGGGCATCATACCCTAAACTTGTACTCATAACAAGTCAATGACATAAATTCCAGAAATCAACACGAGAAATCCAGAAATTATAAAAAGGGAAAGAGGCCTATCACATGACGGTCCGAAGACCATGGGGAGCTACCCCACATGTGTGAGTGGAATCACACAGATTGAGGTCAAGACTAACCAAAAAGCAGAAAGGTATGTGTGAATGGAATCACACAAGTGGTGTCTAGTCTAACCTTGCAATGAAAGAGACATCGCGCAATTGCTAGTCTAATTCATAAAGCGATCATCAAGATCAACGAGAAGTGTCAATTACACTAAGCTAGTAAATATAGAAGTTTAGCTTCATGTCCCATAACCACTTGCTTAACTTAAATATTTACGAACAAACTGTAAATCTTCACTAATAAAATTGTCACAAGAGGTTCAATCGAACAAGTCCAAGAATTAACCGACGAAGTGAACGCAAGCGTTTCATACCACTTGTTTTACTAAGTCGTTTAATTAGATTTCTCATCCGAGTGAGGTAAAGGCTTGTATATACTAATAGATTGGAAAACGGTTTAAGAAAAGAGCTTTGTTATTAAAAATAGAGTTGAAATTGTTTGTTAAAAGAGTTTTGATATTTACTACTAGTATTGAAACCTTTGTATTATAAAGTGACAAAACACATAAGCAAGTGTAGAAACAATCAGTCACAAAGATCGCATACGGAGATGCGAATAAAATCCAAGGAAATCAGCTCAATGTTTTTCAGATAAGATCCCCTACGGAGGGGGGGTCCAGGGGGGGTGGCAACCCCCCAAGGTGGGGGTGCGGGGGCAACGCCACCGCTTACGGGGTTCGACCTAGTGACCTAACGACCTAGTGAAGACAAAATGAGGTCTAACGACCTAACGACTCAAGGGTCATACGACCTAACGGCTGCGACCTAGGGGTCTAAGGGGTCAAGCGACTTAGTGGTTGCGACCTAGAGGTGTTCGCGACCTAACGATGACTCACGACCCAACATGGCCGACTTAACAGAGTCGAGCGACCTAAGGTAAATGGTCCAACGACCTAACTCGAACGACTTATCTGGAGCTTAGGTCGGAGACGACCTACGAGATAAACCAGGCCGACTTAGTGGACGAGCGACCTAAGGTAAATGGTCCAACGACCTAACTCGAACGACTTATCTGGAGCTTAGGTCGGAGACGACCTACGAGATAAACCAGGCCGACTTAGTGGACGAGCGACCTAAGGTAAATGGTCCAACGACCTAACTCGAACGACTTATCTGGAGCTTAGGTCGGAGACGACCTACGAGATAAACCAGGCCGACTTAGTGGACGAGCGACCTAAGGTAAATGGTCCAACGACCTAACTCGAACGACTTATCTGGAGCTTAGGTCGGAGACGACCTACGAGATAAACCAGGGCGAGCGACTTAACGTTTGCCTAGAGATTATAGGTCGGAAACGACCTAAAACTTAAAGCTTAACTCGCGAGCGACCTACGGCTTAAGGCCAAACTCGTGAGCGACCTACGACTTAAGGCTTAACTCGCGAGCGACCTACGGCTTAAGGCCAAACTCGTGAGCGACCTACGACTTAAGGCTTAACTCGCGAGCGACCTACGGCTTAAGGCCAAACTCGTGAGCGACCTACGACTTAAGGCTTAACTCGCGAGCGACCTAACTCCGAAGTGCCAATACTTCCAGAATGACCTAAAGCCCTGCGACCTATGGTACTAACTCGCGAGCGACCTAACGACTTAACTCGTGAGCGACCTAATTCCGAAGTGCCAATTCTTCCAGAACGACCTAAAGTTAACTCGTGAACGACTCACGACCCATGGACGAACGACTTAACTCCGAACGACCTAAAAATGGCCAGAACGACCTAAGTGCAGAAAATTCACCAAAATGCTAAAAATTGGAGTTTTTCGCCAATCCAATCCAAACCAAATGCAAATGTGCATGCAAAAGTGATAGGGAATCATTCCCAACAGTCCAATATAGTTATAGACTAGATTTGTGAGACAAAAATCTCACCTTTGCACTAAAGTTTATGAAGATGAAGCTTGAAAGCAAGGAGAAGCAATCCAAAGCTTGAATCCAATATCTTCTACTTGAATTTGGAGTTGAATGTTGGATTTGCAATTGAATTTGTGCTTGGAGTTTTAATTTCCCATTCCCTCCACCATTAATGCCAAAGCTTGATTAGTTAGGAAATTTATGAAGAGTGAGGAGAAGAGGGTTGGAACTTGGGCTTAATAGGCTAAACTAACCCAAAGTCCAAAGCGGGAAAAGTTAGTGAAATTTCACTAACTCCAAACCTATCGATGTTTATACTTAAAAAGTTGTAAACGACATTTCGAACTCAATGGAAGTGGTCTCGAGTCCTAATTTGACCGTTTGCAAAAAGTAGCTTTTCGGACCAAAATCCGATTAACGAGTTAATATTTAAATAAAATATTTAAATACAAACTCGATAAATATGCGGGTTGTTACATTGCTCCTCCATTATCTCTCAATCCATCAATCTATACAAGAAATGTTCAACTAGAAGATTGTAGAGAGGAGTGAGATCTATGATCTCAACGATAGAGATCGTAAACGAAGCTACGGTTCGTCGGCAAATCGCTCATGAAGGCTGCGAATTTGTTCACGTTTTTTGAAGGGAATACTCAACCGCATGGAGCCGCACTTGGCTAGGTGGTGCATGGCGAGGAGGCGCATGAAGTGATGGCTATTGATCAAGTTCCGGTCGCGAGTGGTGGCTCAGCCTCGGAAAAGTTCGAACGTGATGAATGGGTTGTTGCGACCTGGAAGGAATGAAGATGGAAGGGGAGCGTGCAACGGCCTAATGATGGGGGATGGAAATCTAACGGCCATGATGAGTGTGAGGGTTTAATTATAAAATATAAAATGTTAATTGCTATATAAAAATTTGTATAAACTTCTAAAATTCATAACTTGTTCATACGAGATCGAAAATTGACGAAACGAGTTGCGTTGGGTTCGTATGGACGAGCACTACGCTATGGAGTTGGATTGGAGTTGTTTGGAGCTAGCGAAAATTTCGGGTAAAATTAATTCGAAATAAAAGCTGAAAACGAAATTGAAATCAAGGTGAGAACTTCCCACTTAATCGAATCGGTTTCGATTTTAATTTTAAATAGTTAGATTTAAAATTCCTGAATATATGTTTGAATGATGATTGTTATCTATTGACTGTTAAAATAGACATTATACGCCGTTAGTAAGCGGTGGTTATTTATTAAAAACATATACCGCGAATATTTCACAGTACAGTGAAATTGGTATTATTTATGTACTTGGAGTTGATTTCCCGCATTATATAGCGGATGAGACCCTATTGCGTAGTCTATTAAGCGGATAATATTTTATAAATCCCATATACCGCGATAATTCCGTACTGGAACGGAACTGGTATTGTGCTAACATCTTTGGATGCAGGGAAAATAGGTTGGAGGATCCAACTGGATTCCTCAACAGTATTTATTTGATTTCAGATATTTTGATATTTGATTGATTGTCATATCGATATATGATGTCGTTGTTGTCGTGATTGACTATTTGGTGTGTAGCATCATTGGGCCAATTTTGGAATTTTAAAAGGATTTTTTTAAAGTGATTTTTGAAAGTATACGTTTATAAAATATTTTTGGAATCGATTCATTTTAAAATAAATAAACGTTATAATGTTAATGTTATAGAAATTATGATTTTTGAGAAATATAGTTAAAAGTTGATTTTTGAAAATATGGGGTTAATGATTTTATAAAATAGTTTAAATCGGGATTTTTGAATTTATTATAAAAAGTACAAATATAGGATTTATGAAATTTGATTATTTTATAAATCAAAGAAAATGGTGAAATTATAAAGGAGTTTAAAGACGTTTTTAAATAATAATATAAATTGATTTATATAAAGGATTTATAAATTGAAATTTATAGATTAAAATATTTGAATTATAAAACGAGTTTTTATAAGGGTTAGAATGAAGTGTAAATGAACTTCATAAGTGAATGAAATTTATAGAATTATAAACGATGAAGTTATAAATGGAATTTTATAAGCAGCAGGTTTATAAAATTTGCAAAGTTATTAAAAGAATAGGTTTGGGTAAATAAATGAATCTTATAAGTTATAAGATTTATAATTTGGGAAGTTTAAAAGAACGATTTTGTAAACAAATAAATTATAAGCATTTAACTTATAATATGAACTTTTGGTATATAATTGAGCTATAAATTGAAATAGGTTAATAAAGGAGATTTATAAAAAGGAAGTTGTTACAAAATAAATAGAAATTGAATTTATAAACATTGTTTTATAAATCCGCAAACGGCTTATTTTGATAAGTAAATTGTTATAACTTATTAATGGTGTTATATTCACGTTTTAGACAGTGAATAATCCTTTAAAATAAAATGTATAGAAATGATAAAATTTGTTAACGAAGTATATTCACGTTTTTGAATAGTGAATAATATGTTAAAGAAATTATTTCAGATGTGATGTTTTAAATAGAATTAAAACGATCTAACGATGTTTTTAAAATGTGTTAAGATTCGAAACCATAGATTTCAACATTCATTGTTGAAATAGACGTTTTCGAGAAATGGAAGGAAATGGTGGACTATAACACTGTTGTTATAGTAAATGATTTCCGAAAGGAAATGTTTTGTATAGTATTGGGATTTATATATATATTTTAATTTCGAATCCCTATACTAGTGATTTTGGGCTGTCGTAACGATGTTTTACGCAACATTCGTTTTGGCCCAAATAAATATGTTTAAGAGAATGATTTCCTTAAAGAATGAAATATATACTTAATTTCGATTTAAGTATATTGAATATTTTCCAAGTGTAGAAAATAAAAGGATTTGTGAATTATTTATTAAATAAGTATGGAAATGTTTTTCCAATGCGAAATGAAACGTTTTGAGAATTTATCTTTTTGAAGATAAATTGAAAATGAATAACTGAAATCGTGTATTCATAAATATTTTGGAATGTAAATTCACTATGGAGTTTATAAATGAGAAGGGAATTTGTTTAAAAATAAATGTTGATTTATTTTTCAAGTATGGGAATTAATTTACGAATTTGGAACGTAAATATAAAGTAAATCGTTAAGGATTTATTTAATTGGTTCAAATGTACCATGTTGAAAGGAAAGTATTTCCGCGTAAGGAAAATGTTTGAAATTTGTTTTCAAAAGTGGCAAAGATGAAAAGTGATTTGAAATTGGTTTTCAAATGGTTGAAGTGTGAAAATAATATATCTTGTAAAGATATTTTTGGAAAATAAATAATTTGGAAAATTATTTGGAATCTGGTGATGTGTGCATATCCATTGATAGTTCAATAACCGACTATCAATATTTACCTTTGAATGGTATTTTTTGTGATTTGCTTGAATTTGAATGCCACACTTATTTTTGAATAAGCGCTCACTATTCGGGTTAGCCGGGAAAGGACCTTGGGGTCGTATAACCCATTCCGAATATGTGATAAGTCGTTATGAATTGCATTTGAAGACCGGTGTTGAAGACCGGATATTTTTGAAAACGGAAGGATTACCGTCGAATGTTTCTACACCAAATGGCCCCGGTATAGAAATTCCATATGTGATGGGAAGTCCGGACGTGATTAGTGAATATCCGGATTGCAAGGACTTCTTTGTAAGTGCCTTCGGTTCTGTTCGATCCCGGAACAGACTTGTATGGATAGTATGTCTGACATTACAAATTGAGATATAAAGCTGATTTCTTTCAAATATATTTCTGTTGGTGGCGGAGAATTTATTCTCTTAGCTTAACACCCTTCTCTGAGACGTACGAGCTCATAGGTTATGTAGTTGATGGTTATCAGCGATATATTCCCAATTTGGTAATGTGACACGCTGAGTGTTGCTGTCAAAAGATCATTGTTTGATCATTTGCGATATGATCATTTGTTTGATCATTTATCTTTATGATCATTACTTTGATGATTTGTTGACCCAAAGAATGGCTTTGTACCAAAGCGTGTGTAACGTCCCGAAAATTTTCGACTTTCGAAAATTCAACATCGACACTCACTATATCGACTGCCGAAAAATCGAAGGCCGGAAACCGAGATGTTAGGGTTTTTAAAAAGAATTTAAGAAAAGAAAAAGGTAGAAAGAGTAGATAAGAAGATAGAGAATAGAGGGAAAAGAGAATAGAAAATTTTAAAATAGAACAGGACAGAAAGATAGAACGGAACAGAAAGGAAACAACAGAACAACATCAGAATCTCACAATTCGCAGCGGAACAACATATAATAATAAATGAATAATCTTTAAACAAAGAACTATCAGTTATTACATTTTATACATTACATTACATCATATCATCAGAGTGTACAACATCAACAACAACAAACAATGCAGCGGAAAAAGAAATACTATATAAACTAGTAATACGCCATGCCATCCAGCTTGCCTCCAGCAACTCCAGAATATCCAGAATATCCTGATAAACCTTACTCTTGACTGCCCGTGTGAAAATTGGTGGGCACCCAGAGTTTAGGAAGGAAAACAATAAACTCCAAGTCAGTCATGTGACTGGTGTGAGAACTCAAAACAGTTTATTTATCTTTATAATCAAAATAGAGGAATATTTTTAAATTCGATTCGCAATGCTTTTAAAAATGAGACTACCATAAGGCCTCCCGCACACACACACATGCAAACGCAGAATCGGAGGAGATTTCTCCTTATGATAGTCAAAGATGCTTGATACGCATTAAAAATAACATTTGATATTATTACTAGTGCATAGTGTAGAGAAAATTCATTTTGAAAGTAGAATATAAATCTTAGCCAACATACGACCATTATCGTATGCCTACTATAGCTACCATCCAAACAGTGGTGACCACCATAAGTAAATGGCAGGTTCTACAACTAATACCGTACAAGTTTCGTATTGGGAATTAGATTTTCAACAAATGGTCAGGCCAAGGAACTTCCCATTGCCACATGAGAATGCCTCTGGAAAGACATCCCCGAGAACCAAACCGGAACTCTGCCAACACAAGGTCGGGTTACCCCTAACTGGGTAACTACTGACACGAGCACGCCATTCCCCGATCGTAAACGACCTTTCTCACGGGATCCCGAAAACCAACAACCACAAAGTAATAAATTCGTAGTAACCACATAGGTTAAATATCTGGGCTCCATACCATGATACCACCTCTATCCAGAAGGAAATGTACATACCCTAAAGGGTGCTACCCCTCATAACCTTGTCGCATCTTTCCTGTTTTGACCATTTCCGGGGTGTGAGGCTCGACGAAGTCACGTCCACAAAAACATATTTTATACAAAAGCCATGCTTTGGGTCAACAAATGATCAACACAATGATCACTAAGATAGACGATCAAATAAACGATCCTATCACAATAATCAACACAATGATCATTTACAGCATCACTCAGCATATCACATTACCAAATTGGGAATATATCGCTGATAACATTCAACTACATAACCTCTGAGCTCGTACGTCTCAGAGAAGGGTGTTAAGCTAAAAGAATAAATTCTTCGCCACCAACAGAAATATATTTGAAAGAAATCGGCTTTATATCTCAACTTGTAATGTCAGACACACAATCCATACAAGTCTGTTCCGGGCTCGAACAAAACCGAAGGCACTTACAAAGAAGTCCTTGCAATCCGGATATTCACAATCCTGATCGGATTCACCATCACATATGGAGAACTCTATACCGGAGCAACTCGGTGCAGAGTAAATCGACAGGTCATCCTATCGCTCTCGCAAATACCGGGTCTTCAACACCGATCTTCAAATGCAATTCATAACGACGTATCACATATTCGGAATGGGTTATACGACCCCATGGTCCTTTCCCGGTTAACCCGAATAGTGAGCGCTTATTCAAAAAATAAGTGTAGCATTCACATTCAATCAAATCATATCAATTACCCATTCAAAGGGAAATATTGATAGTCGGCTATTGAACTATCACTGGATATGCACACATCACCAGATTCCATATAATTTTCCAAATTATTTATTTTCCAAAATATCTTTACAAGATATATATTATTTCACACTTCAAAAATAAATCAATATTTATTTTTAAACAAGTTTCCCCATTCATTTATAAATTCCTTAGCGAATTTATAATCCAAAATATCTATGAATATTCGATTTCAATTATTCATTTCAATTTATCTTCAAAAAGATAAATTCTTAAGATATTCACTTTATATTGGAAAACATTTCCATACTTATTTATTCATAAGTAATTCACAAATTTTATTTATTTTCAACACTTAGAAAATATTCAATATACTTCAATCGAAATTAAGTATATATTTCATTCTTTAAGGAAATCATTCTCTTAAACATATTTATTTGGGCCAAAACGAATGTTGCGTAAAACATCGTTACGACAACCCAAAATCACTAGTATAGGGATTTGAAATTAAAATAGATATATAAATCCCAATACTATACAAAACATTTCCTTTCGGAAATCATTTACTATAACAACAGTGTTATAGTCCACCATTTCCTTTTATTTCTCGAAAACGTCTATTTCAACAATCAATGTTGAAATCTATGGTTTCGAATCTCAACACATTTTAAAACATCGTTAGATCATTTTAATTCAATTTAAACATCTCATTCAAACATTTTCTTTAACATATTATTCACTATTCAAAAACGTGAATATTCTTTGTTAACAAATTTCATCCTTTTATTCATTTTATTTCAAAGGATTATTCACAGTTCAAAAACGTGAATATAATTCCATTAATAGGTTTCAGCAATTTACTTATCAAAATAAGTCATTTGCGAATTTATAAAACAATGTTTATAAATTCCTTTCTATTTATTTTATAACAACTTCCTTTTATAAAATCCTTTATTAACCTATTCGATTTATAACTCAATTATAAACTAAAAGTTCATATTATAAGTTAAATACTTATAAAACGATTATTTTACAAAATCGTTCTTTTTAACTTCCCAAATTATAAATCTTATAACTTATAAGATTCATTCATTTATCCAAAATCATTATTTTAATAACTTAATAAATTTTATAAACCTACTGCTTATAAAATTCCATTTATAACTTCACCGTATAAAATTCTATAAATTCCATTCAATTATGAAATTCATTTTCACTTCATTCAAACACTTATAAAAACTCGTTTTATAATGTCCATATTTCAATTTATAAATATCCATTTATAAATCTATTAATATAAATCAATTTATATTATTCTTTTTAAACGTCTTTAAATTCCTTTAAAAACTTCTTCCTTTTGATTCATAAAATAATTAAATTTTATAAATCCTATATTTCAACTTTTCATAATAAATTCTAAAATCCCGATTAAACTATTTTATAAAATCATTAGCATCATATTCTCAAAAATCAGTTTTTAACTGTATTTCACAAAAATCATAATTTTTATAACATTAAAAATTATAACGTTTATTTATTTAAAATGGATCAATTCCAAAATTATTTTATAAAACGTATACTTTCTAAAATCACTTTAAAATCATTTTAAAATCCCAAAATCTGGGTCCAATGATGCTACACACCAAATAGTCAATCACGACAACAACGATATCATATATCAATATGATAATCCATCAAATATCAAAATATCTGAAATTAAATAAAAACTGTTGAGGAATCCAGTTGGATTCCTCCAACCTGTTTTCCTGCATCCAAAAACATTAGCACAATACCAATTTCGCTCCAGTACGAAATTATCGCGGTATATGTTCTTATTAAATATTATCCGCTTAATAACGGCGTAATAGGGTCTCATCCGCTAAACAAAAAATGCGGGAAATCAATAACTCCAATATATACATATGCCAATATATATATTGATATTATTTATAATACCAATTTCACTGTTTATGAAATATTCGCGGTATATGTTTTTATTAAATAACATCCGCTTACTAACGGCGTATAATGTCTATTTTAACAATCAATAGATATTAATCAACATTCAAACATGCATTCAAATATTTTAAATCTAACTATTTAAAATAAAATCGAAACTGATTCGATTGAGTGAGAAATTCACACCTTGATTTTAAATTCCGTTTTAGCGATTTATTTCGAATAAAATTAAACGGACGTTTAATTTTACCCAAAATTCTCACTAACTCCAAATGACTCCAAACCAACTCCATCGCGTAGTGCTCGTCCATACGATTCCAACGCAACTGAGTTTGTATTTTTCCGACCTCGTATGAAAAAGTTACGAATTTTTGAAGTTTGTACACGATTTTTATAAACTAATTACAACATTAACTTTATTATTTACAACCTTGATAAATTAGAGCCATTGGATTCCTAGCCCCCCTCATCACAGCCGCACATGATCTCCTTCTCCCCCACGTTTTGGCTACAGGCTCATACGAAACAAAAACCCATCACAACATCAACTAGGGTTTAATTTTGCACCAAAATCACTCGACTTGAATTCGATCAGGAAGCTCCATTGCGTAGCTCCTTCCACCCCCTATGCACGGCCTCCAAGGCACAGAGCTCGGCCACCCCCTTCCTTGGGAAACGCGCACGCAACTGGCCACGAACGGCCTCAATTATCTCCCCCTCCGTTGCACCAAAATCCATCATCACCGTATAGAATCGAAGCTCTCGTCGAGCTCTTCGACTTTGTAGTTGAGCACTTCGCGTAATTCCTTACGGATTGAGAGAGATTAAGAGGAGAAAGAGGATGATTTTCGGCCATACATTGCTTGAACTGGCGGCTAGCAATTTAAGTTTAGGGTTTAGTGTTTTTTTTTATAAATTATGAAGGTGGTGGGTGTATTTATAGAGTTTTGTTCGACACTATTCATCCGGAAATTCCGAACTCCGATTTACGCGCCGTAACCAGCGTTTCTAGGGTTTACCCCGTGTTCCGGACACAATGGAACAGGTTTCGAAAGCTAATTCGAAAGTATGTGCGAGTTATGGCTATAAACGTTCAATTTGAATTAAACCGATTTAAGCGATTTTCTAGGCGTTTTAATTTGTACAGGACAAACGGTAAATCCAATTGACTTGAAATTTGAAACCTTACAATAATATCACATTACGGATCCGTTGAAACTGGTTTCGTCGAAATCCGAGACTTTTTGAAAAATGGCTATTTTCACTCGTCAAATTTAAAATTAAAAATAAATCGATGCGTTTCGAGCTGCCACGATCAAACGATAACCCCGATTGACACGAAAATTGAAATCCGGTAATAACTAACTATTATGGATCCAATGGAACTGGTTTCGTTCAATTCTGAGACTGTTCAAAAATTGACTATTTTTACTAGTCGATTTTAATATTAAAATATTCAATTTTCACAAATTAACTTTTAATTTGATTTTAAAAGTTCTAAAATATCGTTCTAACTCCCATATGATAAAATAAAATTTTACAAATCATTTTCAATCATATTTAACCCAATTTTCAATTATTTCCATAATTTAACATATTAAATTATCGATTTAATTATTCAATTAAATCCAATAATTCAAATAAAAATTTATTTGACTTATAAATTCACTTATTAATATTTAAAATTAATTAAATATTCAAATTTTAATTATCAAAAATTCCGGGTCGTTACAATCTTCCCCACTTAAAAGAATTTCGTCCTCGAAATTATTAAGTAAGAAAAGTTACAGAATTTATTAACTTTCCAAAATTCATAGTTAAACTTCTTACAAATCTTTACTAAGTTTTCAAAATCATACTTAGTTATCTTTTCAAAACAACTACTATTGTTTAACTTTCAATTCCAAAATCAAAGTTTAAGTTTTCAAAATTTTCCAATTTTCACAAAAAATTTCTAACGCCTTAAATTTTCGGAAAAATTCGCCATAGTCTCCTTTGCGCGGCTCGATCCGAAAAAAAAATGACAGTATATATATCACAAATATACATCTCATCAAGTAATGAGGCATCCCGAAGGGAAAAATTTGTAAAAGTACGGTATGTAATCCGAGATATGTACCTTATATTTTATTAGCAAGCATATACGGCTAATATAGCGCAAAAGCGAGCTCCAAATGCGAAGCAAACGCGATCCGCACCTACTAATTACTCAACAAACAACATGAGAATCATGCATATAGACAATAGTATCAATATACAACATATAGTAACATAATAACTATATATGTCACATAGCAAATGCAACATATTCAAACATCAACCAACTAGCATTCAACAAATTCATAATCAATATATATTCATTTATATTCTTATTAATATTCAATGAATTGGGTTTTCAATTTAATCACATTTGATTCGTATACAGTGGATGTTCTTATTAACATTCATTCTCAATTAGTTTATATTCACTAATTCATATTCAAGTTGGTTCACTTCCAAATCAAATTCAATTCTATTTAAGATTCACTAACTTCCAATTGAATTTCAATTACATAGCTTTCAATTTCGCTAATTCACTTTCATTAATACTTAATGAATTATAAACAATCAACTAACAACCATATATCAACCAATGTTTATTAATTGCAACCAAATTCCTTTGCTTATATTCATTTTGGTTTTACACCTTTAATTAAATTGACTTCCATTCAATTTATTCAACTTCCAATAACATTAGATTTTAATGAATTACACTTACATTCATTATTCCATATCAATTATTTACATTTAATTGATTAACATTCAATCCATTAATTTAATTCAATTACAAAAGTTGAATTTCATTTAAATAACTTAAGTTCATATCCATCACTTAATTTTATTAATTTACTTTGATACTAATATCAACTTCATTCCATATCACTTAAGTTATATTCCATTTAATAAACATCACTTGTTTTACATAACTTAAATTCATTTTTATTTACAACTCATATTCATAAATATATTCATATAGTTTCACTTCTTATATATATAAGTTTATTTCACAATTGTAAATTACTTTAATTATAATTCAATTCTTATAATTCATTTTACTTATACAATTATTCTTTTATTTAGATTATTCAAACAACTAAACAATTAACTTATATACACTTTAATAATTCTGAAAAATTATTCCTTTATATATAAAATAAAATCAAGGTAAAATTATTTCACTTACCCATTTTAAAATCATACTGTGCCGAATTGCTCTGTACAACTGTTTAGAGATCCCTATCAACAACGTTAATTACTCGTATTAACCAGAATCTATATACCACTCAACAAACCAATCATCACAATATAAAACAATTTTATATTCACGAACAAATACGCTCCCATAGCTATTATTACACTCAAACTCAATCTAGAGTACTGCTACTCTATCTCTAATGAGTAATACCCAACAGAACCATGGTTGTCGCTTAACCATATGCTCTGATACCAAATGTAACGTCCCGAAAATTTTCGACTTTCGAAAATTCAACATCGACACTCACTATATCGACTGCCGAAAAATCGAAGGCCGGAAACCGAGATGTTAGGGTTTTTAAAAAGAATTTAAGAAAAGAAAAAGGTAGAAAGAGAAGATAAGAAGATAGAGAATAGAGGGAAAAGAGAATAGAAAATTTTAAAATAGAACAGGACAGAAGATAGAACGGAACAGAAAGGAAACAACAGAACAACATCAGAATCTCACAATTCGCAGCGGAACAACATATAATAATAAATGAATAATCTTTAAACAAAGAACTATCAGTTATTACATTTTATACATTACATTACATCATATCATCAGAGTGTACAACATCAACAACAACAAACAATGCAGCGGAAAAAGAAATACTATATAAACTAGTAATACGCCATGCCATCCAGCTTGCCTCCAGCAACTCCAGAATATCCAGAATATCCTGATAAACCTTACTCTTGACTGCCCGTGTGAAAATTGGTGGGCACCCAGAGTTTAGGAAGGAAAACAATAAACTCCAAGTCAGTCATGTGACTGGTGTAAGAACTCAAAACAGTTTATTTATCTTTATAACCAAAATAGAGGAATATTTTTAAATTCGATTCGCAATGCTTTTAAAAATGAGACTACCATAAGGCCTCCCACACACACACACATGCAAACGCAGAATCGGAGGAGATTTCTCCTTATGATAGTCAAAGATGCTTGATACGCATTAAAAATAACATTTGATATTATTACTAGTGCATAGTGTAGAGAAAATTCATTTTGAAAGTAGAATATAAATCTTAGCCAACATACGACCATTATCGTATGCCTACTATAGCTACCATCCAAACAGTGGTGACCACCATAAGTAAATGGCAGGTTCTACAACTAATACCGTACAAGTTTCGTATTGGGAATTGGATTTCCAACAAATGGTCAGGCCAAGGAACTTCCCATTGCCACATGAGAATGCCTCTGGAAAGACATCCCCGAGAACCAAACCGGAACTCTGCCAACACAAGGCCGGGTTACCCCTAACTGGGTAACTACTGACACGAGCACGCCATTCCCCGATCGTAAACGACCTTTCTCACGGGATCCCGAAAACCAACAACCACAAAGTAATAAATTCGTAGTAACCACATAGGTTAAATATCTGGGCTCCATACCATGATACCACCTCTATCCAGAAGGAAATGTACATACCCTAAAGGGTGCTACCCCTCATAACCTTGCCGCATCTTTCCTGTTTTGACCATTTCCGGGGTGTGAGGCTCGACGAAGTCACGTCCACAAAAACATACTTTATACAAAAGCCATGCTTTGGGTCAACAAATGATCAACACAATGATCACTAAGATAGACGATCAAATAAACGATCCTATCACAATAATCAACACAATGATCATTTACAGCATCACTCAGCATATCACATTACCAAATTGGGAATATATCGCTGATAACATTCAACTACATAACCTCTGAGCTCGTACGTCTCAGAGAAGGGTGTTAAGCTAAAAGAATAAATTCTTCGCCACCAACAGAAATATATTTGAAAGAAATCGGCTTTATATCTCAACTTGTAATGTCAGACACACAATCCATACAAGTCTGTTCCGGGCTCGAACAAAACCAAAGGCACTTACAAAGAAGTCCTTGCAATCCGGATATTCACAATCCTGATCGGATTCACCATCACATATGGAGAACTCTATACCGGAGCAACTCGGTGCAGAGTAAATCGACAGGTCATCCTATCGCTCTCGCAAATACCGGGTCTTCAACACCGATCTTCAAATGCAATTCATAACGACGTATCACATATTCGGAATGGGTTATACGACCCCATGGTCCTTTCCCGGTTAACCCGAATAGTGAGCGCTTATTCAAAAAATAAGTGTAGCATTCACATTCAATCAAATCACATCAATTACCCATTCAAAGGGAAATATTGATAGTCGGCTATTGAACTATCACTGGATATGCACACATCACCAGATTCCATATAATTTTCCAAATTATTTATTTTCCAAAATATCTTTACAAGATATATATTATTTCACACTTCAAAAATAAATCAATATTTATTTTTAAACAAGTTTCCCCATTCATTTATAAATTCCTTAGCGAATTTATAATCCAAAATATCTATGAATATTCGATTTCAATTATTCATTTCAATTTATCTTCAAAAAGATAAATTCTTAAGATATTCACTTTATATTGGAAAACGTTTCCATACTTATTTATTCATAAGTAATTCACAAATTTTATTTATTTTCAACACTTAGAAAATATTCAATATACTTCAATCGAAATTAAGTATATATTTCATTCTTTAAGGAAATCATTCTCTTGAACATATTTATTTGGGCCAAAACGAATGTTGCGTAAAACATCGTTACGACAACCCAAAATCACTAGTATAGGGATTTGAAATTAAAATAGATATATAAATCCCAATACTATACAAAACATTTCCTTTCGGAAATCATTTACTATAACAACAGTGTTATAGTCCACCATTTCCTTTTATTTCTCGAAAACGTCTATTTCAACAATCAATGTTGAAATCTATGGTTTCGAATCTCAACACATTTTAAAACATCGTTAGATCGTTTTAATTCAATTTAAACATCTCATTCAAACATTTTCTTTAACATATTATTCACTATTCAAAAACGTGAATATTCTTTGTTGACAAATTTCATCCTTTTATTCATTTTATTTCAAAGGATTATTCACAGTTCAAAAACGTGAATATAATTCCATTAATAGGTTTCAGCAATTTACTTATCAAAATAAGTCATTTGCGAATTTATAAAACAATGTTTATAAATTCCTTTCTATTTATTTTATAACAACTTCCTTTTATAAAATCCTTTATTAACCTATTCGATTTATAACTCAATTATAAACTAAAAGTTCATATTATAAGTTAAATACTTATAAAACGATTATTTTACAAAATCGTTCTTTTTAACTTCCCAAATTATAAATCTTATAACTTATAAGATTCATTCATTTATCCAAAATCATTATTTTAATAACTTAATAAATTTTATAAACCTACTGCTTATAAAATTCCATTTATAACTTCACCGTATAAAATTCTATAAATTCCATTCAATTATGAAATTCATTTTCACTTCATTCAAACACTTATAAAAACTCGTTTTATAATGTCCATATTTCAATTTATAAATATCCATTTATAAATCTATTAATATAAATCAATTTATATTATTCTTTTTAAACGTCTTTAAATTCCTTTAAAAACTTCTTCCTTTTGATTCATAAAATAATTAAATTTTATAAATCCTATATTTCAACTTTTCATAATAAATTCTAAAATCCCGATTAAACTATTTTATAAAATCATTAGCATCATATTCTCAAAAATCAGTTTTTAACTGTATTTCACAAAAATCATAATTTTTATAACATTAAAAATTATAACGTTTATTTATTTAAAATGGATCAATTCCAAAATTATTTTATAAAACGTATACTTTCTAAAATCACTTTAAAATCATTTTAAAATCCCAAAATCTGGGTCCAATGATGCTACACACCAAATAGTCAATCACGACAACAACGATATCATATATCAATATGATAATCCATCAAATATCAAAATATCTGAAATTAAATAAAAACTATTGAGGAATCCAGTTGGATCCCTCCAACCTGTTTTCCTGCATCCAAAAACATTAGCACAATACCAATTTCGCTCCAGTACGAAATTATCGCGGTATATGTTCTTATTAAATATTATCCGCTTAATAACGGCGTAATAGGGTCTCATCCGCTAAACAAAAAATGCGGGAAATCAATAACTCCAATATATACATATGCCAATATATATATATATTGATATTATTTATAATACCAATTTCACTGTTTATGAAATATTCGCGGTATATGTTTTTATTAAATAACATCCGCTTACTAACGGCGTATAATGTCTATTTTAACAATCAATAGATATTAATCAACATTCAAACATCATTCAAATATTTTAAATCTAACTATTTAAAATAAAATCGAAACTGATTCGATTGAGTGAGAAATTCTCACCTTGATTTTAAATTCCGTTTTAGCGATTTATTTCGAATAAAATTAAACGGACGTTTAATTTTACCCAAAATTCTCACTAACTCCAAATGACTCCAAACTAACTCCATCGCGTAGTGCTCGTCCATACGATTCCAACGCAACTGAGTTTGCATTTTTCCGACCTCGTATGAAAAAGTTACGAATTTTTGAAGTTTGTACACGATTTTTATAAACTAATTACAACATTAACTTTATTATTTACAACCTTGATAAATTAGAGCCATTGGATTCCTAGCCCCCCTCATCACAGCCGCACATGATCTCCTTCTCCCCCACGTTTTGGCTACAGGCTCATACGAAACAAAAACCCATCACAACATCAACTAGAGTTTAATTTTGCACCAAAATCACTCGACTTGAATTCGATCAGGAAGCTCCATTGCATAGCTCCTTCCACCCCCTATGCACGGCCTCCAAGGCACAGAGCTCAGCCACCCCCTTCCTTGGGAAACGCGCACACAACTGGCCACGAACGGCCTCAATTATCTCCCCCTCCGTTGCACCAAAATCCATCATCACCGTATAGAATCGAAGCTCTCGTCGAGCTCTTCGACTTTGTAGTTGAGCACTTCGCGTAATTCCTTACGGATTGAGAGAGATTAAGAGGAGAAAGAGGATGATTTTCGGCCATACATTGCTTGAACTGGCGGCTAGCAATTTAGGTTTAGGGTTTAGTGTTTTTTTTTTATAAATTATGAAGGTGGTGGGTGTATTTATAGAGTTTCGTTCGACACTATTCATCCGGAAATTCCGAACTCCGATTTACGCGCCGTAACCAGCGTTTCTAGGGTTTACCCCGTGTTCCGGACACAATGGAACAGGTTTCGAAAGCTAATTCGAAAGTATATGCGAGTTATGGCTATAAACGTTCAATTTGAATTAAACCGATTTAAGCGATTTTCTAGGCGTTTTAATTTGTACAGGACAAACGGTAAATCCAATTGACTTGAAATTTGAAACCTTACAATAATATCACATTACGGATCCGTTGAAACTGGTTTCGTCGAAATCCGAGACTTTTTGAAAAATGGCTATTTTCACTCGTCAAATTTAAAATTAAAAATAAATCGATGCGTTTCGAGCTGCCATGATCAAACGATAACCCCGATTGACACGAAAATTGAAATCCGGTAATAACTAACTATTACGGATCCAATGGAACTGGTTTCGTTCAATTCTGAGACTGTTCAAAAATTGACTATTTTTACTAGTCGATTTTAATATTAAAATATTCAATTTTCACAAATTAACTTTTAATTTGATTTTAAAAGTTCTAAAATATCGTTCTAACTCCCATATGATAAAATAAAATTTTACAAATCATTTTCAATCATATTTAACCCAATTTTCAATTATTTCCATAATTTAACATATTAAATTATCGATTTAATTATTCAATTAAATCCAATAATTCAAATAAAAATTTATTTGACTTATAAATTCACTTATTAATATTTAAAATTAATTAAATATTCAAATTTTAATTATCAAAAATTCTGGGTCGTTACAGCGTGGCTTTGTACCAAAGCGTGGCTTTGTGGACGAGACTTCGTTGGACCTCACACCTTGGAAATGGTCAAAACAGGAAGGATGCGGCAATGTTATTAGGGGTAGCGCCCTTTAGTGTATGTCATTCCTTCTGGATAGAGGTGGTATCATGGTATGGAGCCCAGATATTTAACCTATGTTGTTGCTGCAAAATTATTACTTTGTGGTTGTTGGAAATCGAGGATCCTCAGATGTAGATCGGTTACGATCGGGGGATGGCATATTCGTGTCAGTAGTTACCCAGTTAGGGGTAACTCGGCCTTGTGTTGGCAGAGATCCGGTTTGGTTCTCGGGACGTCATTCCAGAGACGTTTCCATGTGGCAATGGGAAGTTCCTTGGCCTGACCATTTGTTGGAAATCCAAAGAAATAATACGAATCCTGTACGGTTTTAGTTGTATAACCTGCCATGGAATGTGGCGGTAACCTGCTATTGAACATGGTAGCTATAGTAGGCATAAGTGCGAAATGTCTATGCTGGCTAAGATTTATATCTTTATTTTCGAAATGATTTTTCCTACACTATGCACTAGTAATAATATCAAATGTTCTTTTTAATACGTATCAGGCATCATTGACTATCATAAGGAGAAATCTCCTCCGATTCTGCGTTTGCATCGTGTTTGTGTGCGGGAGGCCTTATGGTAGTCTCATTTTTAAAAGCATTGCGAATCTATTTTAAAATTATCCTATTCTTTGTTTTAAAGATAAACTGTTTTGAGTTATCACACCAGTCACATGACTGATTTGGAGTTTATTGTTTTCCTTCCTAAACTCTGGGTGCCCACCAATTTCCACACGGGCAGTCAAGAGTTAAGGTTTATCAGTATATTCTGGAATTCAGGAGTTGCTGGAGGCAAGATGGATGGCATAGCGTATTCACTAGTATATAGTATTTCTTTTCTGCTGTTTGTTGTTGTTGTTTGATAGTTGTACACTCTGATAATGTAATGTAATGTAATGTAATAACTGATATAGTTCTTTGTTTAAAGATTATTCATTTATCTATTATATGTTGTTCCGTTGTGATTGTGAGATTCTGATATTGTTCTGTTGTTTTCTTTCAGTTCTGTTCTATCTTTTCTCTCTTCTTCTATCTTTTTCTTCTTCTTTAACCATAACGGTACGGTTTTCCGGCATTCGATTGCTTGGCAGTTGATACAGTGGACGTATTGATGTCGGTTTTCGAGCGTCGAAAAGTCGCAACGTTACATCTGGTATCGGAGCATATGGTTAAGCGACAACCATGGCTCTGTTGGATATTACCCATTAGAGATAGAGTCAGTAGTACTCTAGAATGAGTTTGAGTGTAATAATAGCTATGAGCGTGTATTTGTTAGTAAATATCAAATTGTTTTATATTGTGATGATTGGTTTGTTGAGTGGTATACGGATTATGGTTAATACGAGTAATTAATGTTGTTGATAGGGATCTCTAAACACTTGTACAAAACAATTCGACACAATATTGTTTTAAATTGGGTAAATGAAATAATTTTACCTTGAGTATATTTTATATATAAAGGAATAATTTTTCAGAATTATTAAAGTGTATATAAGTTGATTGTTTGGTTGTTGAAAATGTAAGAATATATATATAAGTTAATTAAAAGTTGTTTGAATAATCAAAATAAAAGAATTATTGAATAAGCAAAAAGAATTATAAGTGTGGAATTATAATTAATATGATTTACAATTGTGAAATAAACTTATATATGTAAGAAGTGAAACTATATGAATATATTTATGAATATGAGTTGTAAATAAAAAATGAGTTTGAATAAGTGGACTTTGGTAAAGGTTAAATAAATTTACTTAGAATTGGAATCTGAATTGATTTATAAGTGGGAATTTAAGTTAAGTAAAACCAAATAATGTTTAAATGGAATATAACTTAAGTGATGTTGAATGAAGTTGATTGGTATCAAAGTAAATTAATGAAGTGAAGTGATAAATGTGAACTTGAGTTATGTAATGAAATTCAACTTTTGTAATTGAATTGAATGTAAAATCAATTAAATGTAAATAATTGATATGAAATAATGAATGTAGGTGTTAATTAATTAAAATCTAATGTTATTGGAAGTTGAATAATTGAATGAAAATCAATTTAATTAAACCAATTGAAAGTAAAGGTGTTAACCAAATTGAATGAATGTAAGCAAAGGAATTTAGTTGTAATTAATATACATTGGTTGTTATATGATTGTTAGTTGATTGTATATAATTCATTAAGTATTAATGAAATTGAAAGCTAAAGTAATTGAAATTCAATTGGAAATTAAGTAAATCTTAAATAGAATTGAATTTGATTTGGAAGTGAACCAACTTGAATATGAATTAGTGAATATAAACTAATTGAAAATGAACGTTAGTAAAAACATCCACTGTTAATGAACGAATGTGATTAAAAAACCCATTTCATTGAATATTAATGAGAATATGAATGAATATTATTGGTTATGGATGTTAGTTGGATGATAGTTGGTTGATGGTTGAATATATTGCTTTTACTGCATTTGCTATGTTGGCATATATAGTTATTATGTTGCTATATGTTGTATACCGATACTATTGTCTATATACATGTTTTCCATCTGTTTGTTGAGTGTTTAGTAGGTGCGGATCGCGTTTGCTTCGCATTTGGAGCTCGCTTTTGCGCTATATTAGCCGTATATGCTCGCTAATAAAAATAAGGTACATATCTCGGATTAAATATCGTACTTTTACACTTTTTTCCCTGCGGAATGCCTCATAATTTGATGAGATGTATATTTGTGATATATATACTGTCATTTTTTTCGGATCGAGCCGCGCAAAGGAGACTATGACGAATTTTTTCGAAAATTTAAGGCGTTAGAATATTTTTGAGAAAAATTGGAAAATTTTGAAAACTATAATTTGATTTGGCGTTGAAAGTTAAACAATAGTAGTTGTTTTTGAAAAGATAACTATGTATGATTTGAAAACTTAGTAAAGTTATTGTAAGAAGTTTAACTATGGATTTATGGAAAGTTAATAGATTCTGTAACTTTTCTTACTTGGTAATTTCGAGGACGAAATTCTTTTAAGGGGGGAAGATTATAACGACCTAGAATTTTTATTAATTAAAATTCGTATATTTAATTAATTTTAAATATTAATAAGTGAAATTTATAAGTCGAATAAATTTTATTTCGAATAATTGGATTTAATTGGATAATTAAATCGATAATTTAATATGTGAAAATACAGAAATAATTGAAAATTGGGTTAAATATAATTGAAAATGATTTTGTAAAATTTTATTTAATCATATTGAATTTATAATGGTGTTATAGAACTTTTAAAATCGAATTAAGAGTTAATTTGTGAAAATTAAATATTTTAATATTTAAATCGACTAGTGAAATTAGCTATTTTTCGAACAGTCTCAGAATTAGACGAAACTAGTTCCATTGGATTCGTAATAGTTTGTTATTATCGGATTTCAATTTTCGTAGCAATTGGAGTTTTCGTTTGACCGTGGTAGCTAGAAACGCATCGAAATTGTTTTAATATTTATTTGACGAGTTAAAATAGCCATTTTTCAAACAGTCTCGGATTTCTATGAAACAAGTTTCATCGGATCTGTAATGTGATATTATTGTATGGTTTCAAATTTCGTGTCAATCGGATTTAGCGTTTGTCCGGTGCAAGCTAAAATGCCTAGAAATTTGATTTACCGATTTAATTTAAAATCGAACGTTTATTGCCATAACTTGCACAGATGATCGAATTAGATTCCAAAATCTGTTCCATTATGTTCGGAACGTAGGGTAAACCCAAGAAACGCCGGTCACCGTGCGTAAATCGGAGTTCAGAAAACCCGGAATGAATAGTGTTTTGAATATTTTCTATATAAAGACCATTCATTCACAATTTTGCAAAGGAAACCCTAAACCTAACCCTCAAACCCTAGCCGCCGGCTAAATTGTAATGGCCAAAAATTTCTCAACTTCCTCCTCCATTATCTCTCAATCCATCAATCTATACAAGAAATGTTCAACTAGAAGATTGTAGAGAGGAGTGAGATCTATGATCTCAACGTAGAGATCGTAAACGAAGCTACGGTTCGTCGGCAAATCGCTCATGAATGCCACGAATTTGTTCACGTTGTTCGAAGGGAATACTCAACCGCATGGACCCGCACTTGGCTAGGTGGTGCATGGCGAGGAGGCGCTCGAAGTGATGGCTATTGATCAAGTTCCGGTCGCGAGTGGTGGCTCAGCCTCGGAAAAGTTCGAACATGATGAATGGGTTGTTGCGACCTGGAAGGAACGAAGATGGAAGGGGAGCGTGCAACGGCCTAATGATGGGGGATGGAAATCTAACGGCCGTGATGAGTGTGAGGGTTTAATTATAAAATATAAAATGTTAATTGCTATATAAAAATTTGTATAAACTTCTAAAATTCATAACTTGTTCATACGAGATCAAAAATTGACGAAACGAGTTGCGTTGGGTTCGTATGGACGAGCACTACGCTATGGACTTGGATTGGAGTCGTTTGGAGCTAGTGAAAATTTCGGGTAAAATTAAACGTCCGTTTAATTTTATTCGAAATAAAAGCTGAAAACGAAATCGAAATCAATGTGAGAACTTCTCACTTAATCGAATCAATTTCGATTTTAATTTTAAATAGTTAGATTTAAAATTCTTGAATGTATGTTTGGATGATGATTGTTATCTATTGATTGTTAAAATAGACATTATACGCCGTTAGTAAGCGGAGGTTATTTATTAAAAACATATACCGCGAATATTTCACAGTACAGTGAAATTGGTATTATTTATGTACTTGGAGTTGATTTCCCGCATTATATAGCGGATGAGACCCTATTGCGTCGTCTATTAAGCGGATAATATTTATAAATCCCATATACCGCGATAATTCCGTACTGGAACGGAATTGGTATTGTGCTAACATCTTTGGATGCAAGGAAAACAGGTTGGAGAGATCCAACTGGATTCCTCAACGGTATTTATTTGATTTCAGATATTTTGATATTTGATTGATAGTCATATTGATATATGATGTCGTTGTTGTCGTGATTGACTATTTGGTGTATAGCATCATTGGGCCAATTTTGGAATTTTAAAAGGATTTTTTTAAAGTGATTTTTGAAAGTATACGTTTATAAAATATTTTGGAATTGATTCATTTTAAAATAAATAAACGTTATGATGTTAATGTTATAGAAATTATGATTTTTGAGAAATATAGTTAAAAGTTGATTTTTGAAAATACGGGGTTAATGATTTTATAAAATAGTTTAAATCGGGATTTTTGAATTTATTATAAAAAGTTCAAATATAAGATTTATGAAATTTGATTATTTTATAAATCAAAGAAAATGGTGAAATTATAAAGGGGTTTAAAGACGTTTTTAAATAATAATATAAATTGATTTATATAAAGGATTTATAAATTGATATTTATAAATTAAAATATTTGAATCATAAAATGAGTTTTTATAAGGGTTAGAATGAAGTGTAAATGAACTTCATAAGTGAATGAAATTTATAGAATTATAAACCGTGAAGTTGTAAATGGAATTTTATAAGCAGCAGGTTTATAAAATTTGCAAAGTTATTAAAAGAATAGGTTTGGGTAAATAAATGAATCTTATAAGTTATAAGATTTATAATTTGGGAAGTTTAAAAGAACGATTTTGTAAACAAATAAATTATAAGCATTTAACTTATAATATGAACTTTTCGTATATAATTGAGTTATAAATTGAAATAGGTTAATAAAGGAGATCTATAAAAAGGAAGTTGTTACAAAATAAATAGAAATGGAATTTATAAACATTGTTTTATAAATCCGCAAACGGCTTATTTTGATAAGTAAATTGTTATAACTTTTAATGGTGTTATATTCACGTTTTAGACAGTGAATAATCCTTTAAAATAAAATGTATAGAAATAATGAAATTTGTTAACGAAGTATATTCACGTTTTTGAATAGCGAATAATATGTTAAAGAAATTGTTTCGGATGTGATGTTTTAAATAGAATTAAAACGATCTAACGATGTTTTTAAAATGTGTTAAGATTCGGAACCATAGATTTCAACATTCATTGTTGAAATAGACGTTTTCGAGAAATAGAAGGAAATGGTGGACTATAACACTGTTGTTATAGTAAATGATTTCCGAAAGGAAATGTTTTGTATAGTATTGGGATTTATATATCTATTTTAATTTCGAATCCCTATACTAGTGATTTTAGGTTGTCGTAATGATGTTTTACGCAACATTCGTTTTGGCCCAAATAAATATGTTTAAGAGAATGATTTCCTTAAAGAATGAAATATATACTTAATTTCGATTTAAGTATATTGAATATTTTCCAAGTGTAGAAAATAAAAAGATTTGTGAATTACTTATTAAATAAGTATGGAAATGTTTTTCCAATGTGAAATGAAACGTTTTGAGATTTATCTTTTTGAAGATAAATTGAAAACGAATAATTGAAATCGTGTATTCATAAATATTTTGGAATGTAAATTCACTATGGAATTTATAAATGAGAAAGGGAATTTGTTTAAAAATAAACGTTGATTTATTTTTGAAGTGTGGGAATTAATTTACGAATTTGGAACGTAAATATAAAGTAAATCGTTAAGGATTTATTTAATTGGTTCAAATGTACCATGTTGAAAAATTTCCGCGTAAGGAAAATGTTTGAAATTTGTTTTCAAAAGTGGCAAAGATGAAAAGTGATTTGAAATTTGTTTTCAAATGGTTGAAGTGTGAAAATTATATTCTTGTAAAGATATTTTTGGAAAATAAATAATTTGGAAAATTATTTGGAATCTGGTGATGTGTGCATATCCATTGATAGTTCAATAACCGACTGTCAATATTTACTTTTGAATGGGTATTTGTTGTGATTTGCTTGAATTTGAATGCCACAATTATTTTTGAATAAGCGCTCACTATTCGGATTAGCCGGAAAAGGACCTTGGGGTCGTATAACCCATTCCGAATATGTGATACGTCGTTATGAATTGCATTTGAAGACCGGTGTTGAAGACCGAATATTTTTGAAAACGGAAGGATTACCGTCGAATGTTTCTGCACCAAATGGCCCCGGTATAAAATTCCATATGTGATGGGAAGTCCGGACGTGATTGGTGAATATCCAAATTGCAAGGACTTCTTTGTAAGTGCCTTCGGTTCTGTTCGATCCCGGAACAGACTTGTATGGATAGTATGTCTGACATTACAAATTGAGATATAAAGCTGATTTCTTTCAAATATATTTCTGTTGGTGGCGGAGAATTTATTCTCTTAGCTTAACACCCTTCTCTAAGACGTACGAGCTCAGAGGTTATGTAGTTGATGGTTATCAGCGATATATTCCCAATTTGGTAATGTGACATGCTGAGTGTTGCTGTGAAATGATCATTGTTTGATCATTTGTGATATGATCATTTGTTTGATCATTTATCTTTGTGATCATTACTTTGATCATTTGTTGACCCAAAGCATGGCTTTGTATCAAAGCGTGGCTTTGTGGACGAGACTTCGTCGGACCTCACACCCTGGAAATGGTCAAAACAGGAAGGATGCGACAAGGTTATTAGGGGTAGCGCCCTTTAGTGTATGTCATTCCTTCTGGATAGAGGTGGTATCATGGTATGGAGCCCAGATATTTAACCTATGTTGTTGCTGCAAACTTATTACTTTGTGGTTGTTGGAAATCGAGGATCCTCGGATGTAGATCGGTTACGATCGGGGGATGGCATATTCGTGTCAGTAGTTACCCAGTTAGGGGTAACCCGGCCTCGTGTTGGCAGAGATCCGGTTTGTTTCTCGGGACGTCATTCCAGAGGCGTTTCCATGTGGCAATGGGAAGTTCCTTGGCCTGCCATTTGTTGGAAATCCAAGAAACAATACGAATCCTATACGGTTTTAGTTGTATAACCTGCCATGGAATGTGGCAGTAACCTGCTATTAAACATGGTGGCTATAGTAGGCATAAGTGTGAAATGCCTATGCTGGCTAAGATTTAAATCTTTATTTTCGACATGATTTTTCCTACACTATGCACTAGTAATAATATCAAATGTTCTTTTTAATACGTATCAAGCATCTTTGACTATCATAAGGAGAAATCTCCTCTGATTCTGCGTTTGCATTGTGTGTGTGTGCGGGAGGCCTTATGGTAGTCTCATTTTTAAAAGCATTGCGAATCTATTTTAAAATTATCCTATTCTTTGTTTTAAAGATAAACTGTTTTGAGTTCTCACACCAGTCACATGACTGACTCGGAGTTTATTGTTTTCCTTTCTAAACTCTGGGTTCCCACTAATTTCCACACGTGCAGTCAAGAGTTAAGGTTTATCAGGATATTCTGAAATTCAGGAGTTGCTAGAGGCAAGATGGATGGCATGGCGTATTCACTAGTATATAGTATTTCTTTTCTGCTGTTTGTTGTTGTTGTTTGATAGTTGTACACTCTGACGATGTAATGTAATGAAATGTAATGTAATGTAATAACTGATATAGTTCTTTGTTTAAAGATTATTCATTTATCTATTATATGTTGTTCTGCTGCGATTGTGAGATTCTGATATTGTTCTGTTGTTTTCTTTCTGTTCTGTTCTATCTTTTCTCTCTTCTTCTATCTTTTTCTTCTTCTTTAACCACAACGGTACAGTTTTTCGGCATTCGATTGCTTGGCAGTTGATACAGTAGACGTATTGATGTCGGTTTTCGAGCGTCAAAAAGTCGCAACGTTATAGATATCATTATTCACTTAAAATATATCCATTTCCAAAATCATAGCACTTTCGAAGTTGTAACACTTTCAAAATTATAAAATTAGAAATTATAACACTTTGGAAATCATACCACTTTGAAAACATAATACTTTGGAAACCATAACACTTTGAAACATAACTTTGAAATCATAACACCTTCCTCTTAAACAGTTTAGATATTAATAATAGTATATAAAATAAAAAGTCTATATAATAAAATAGTTTATGTAATAAAATAATTAGTATATTAATATAGTTAAAAATAAAAAATAGTTTATATTAAAATAATTTATGAAGTAAAATATTAAAAATGGTTTTAAATATAATTTAAAGTACTTTATATAATAAAGATAGTTTCCTCAAATTTCACAAATCGATTCAAATCAACTCAAATTCGAAAATTCAATTTATTTCAATCTCAATTCATCAAATTTCAATTTAGTTCAACATCTCAATAAACCATTTCAATTTATGATGATTTCAAATACAAATTTGAATCACAAATTAACCATTTCAACTCCAATAGAAATCGAAGCTTAAATATTCAAACATTTGCAAAACTAAATTAGATAGTTTCATTTATATTTCAAATTCAACTTTACTATCATTTAGCTTTGAAATATTCACTTAATAAATCAAACAACATTTAAATAAAACTTCTGACTACAAATTTAAATAAAACTAAATATCCCATTTCGATTTATTTTAAATTTAAAAATATTCATGTAATCACTTTAAATCAAAATCAAGTTATAAAATCCTATCTTTAAAATCTCAAATTTAATAGGTTTCAAATCAGTTTTATTTAAGTATAATTCTTAAACAAATAAATTTCAAATCATATATTTCTCCTTCCACTTAATTTAGTAAATTATTATAAAATCTATCTTTAAAATAAAATTTAAATAAATACTTAAACATATTATATACAAAAAAATTAAATTTTATTAAATTAAATCTAATTATTAAATTTATATCTTTTAAAAATAGTAAAATTTATAAGCAAAACTTTAAATTTATAACTTTCAAAATTAACTTATAAATTTAAATTTCCCAAAACATATAATTTTTAAAATCAAGAATTTTAAACATATATAAATAACATTTTGTATACAATATTTAAAAATCAATATTTATGTAAAACCATGTTATTTTTTTCAAAACCCAGGAAATCATTTTGAAATATATATATAGAGAGAGAGACCAACGGTGTCTGTATATAATTTTCTATCCTATGGTCAAGTGATACGGATATTTTTCATTTCAATCCGCGATTTAAATATCTATGGGTATATATCTTTTCAACCAACGATCCCAAATTCAATCCAATGAAAATTGCTTGAGTTTATCATTTCAACCCGTAACGATTTTCTTTTATTCTACAAGATCGTTCAGGTATGTATCATTTCAACCCATAGGGAATTCTATACTAATAGGGAACTTGCAGAGTGAGAACAATTATGAATATAATATAACATATCAATAACAGGAATAAATCATCAGTAACAAAAAATATAAATAACATATCATGGTGTCAAATGTCACAGGTGAATAGTTTCAGATAATGGCATATCATATATGTAGCAGTTAAATAACTAGCAACAACATATTTCAATTGTCGTTTCAAATGAAATCAAATTCAATAAATATAGGAATGTTAATCATGAGTGATTGCTCAACTTTCGATGCTAAAGATGAACGAGAATGAGATGAGTTACAAATCCAAGCACGAATTCTAAAGCAAAGCAAGATTGGCACAAATTCGACGAATGGAGCTGATAATTGAAGTTAGAGGAAAAATCAAAAACAGCTTGATATAACTGAAACATAATATATTATATAAAACCAAAATTAAATTTAGAAATACACATTTAAAAAAATTCCATATTATATATTTATTTATTTATTTAAACATAACATATTAATGAAATCTATATATATTATTACATAATCATTACTCAAATTTTAAACACATATTTTTTTTAAGATCGAACCTATACACTATATATATAGACTAATATAAACTGACATGAAGACTTATATGTATGAACTAATAGATTTTATAACTTATATAAAAACTTTATATATATAAATAACCCTGTCATATATAAACTATATAACTTACATATATTACCTAATATTATTATGCTAAGGTTATAAACATGTAAATCAAAAATTTATTAACAAACAATATTTAAGGTTATATATACTTACACGCAAAATAAACACAAGATCATACGTATTTATATGCAAACTAATATACAAACATTGCTCATACATATTATATTTTCAAATCAATATAAACTTATGTACACAACAACCAGGTTTTATACAACATATATAAATTTATATAAACTACATATGCAAACTAACACATCCCAAACCTATAATATGATTTATAGTATATACCTGAAATATATAAAACTTTATATATATATATATACAAAGACGTATACACATATATACTTGTACAAGCTAATATACATACTTTATAACATATAACTATATATTTAAAGCTAACAATTATATATACTAACATATATACGATATATATACACGTACAGACATTATATGTACAAAACATATACAGAAAGGAACTCTATAATATATATACACACCTTTAATTCTACTAAAAATGTTGCGGCACTAGCATGGAAAGACGAGGCCGAGCATGGGGATGCGGTGGCGGTAGCATGCGAGGAGAAGGTAAAGAAGAGGTGAGGCAGAGCACGGACAGGGGAAAAGTGGAAGGCCGGGTCAGCTGTTGGGCGTTGGTAGTGCAAGCAGGCCCATGTGAGGACACAGATGGTTATGGGTGGAAGGAAAAGGCGGAGCAAGGAATTGGGAGGAGAGAAAGGAGCTTGCGTAGAGGAAGAAGTGCAGTCGTCTGGGGTTTGGGTGGAGATCACAATGGCGGAGGGGTACAGATCGCACGGAGGACGATGGGTTAGCAAATGCATGCTCACATTCATTTTGACAAAGAAGAGATGGACAGGAAAATATATAATCATCTTTTTTTACATTTGATATTTTTTTTAATGATCACGAAACAACAAAGAGAAGGAGGAGAGAAGGTAAATGCCAGTGGAGTACAAATCAACACATAAGATAGTGAAACGGTAGGGATATGGATAGTTCAATATTAAATTACTGGGAATAGTAATAGTCAGTAAAATAAATTTTTTGGGAATTGTGAAAAGGCTATTGGTTTTCACAGGGTGAAAATGAATGGTTAGGGGAAATTCAAAAGTCAAATTGCGGAACCGATACGAAGATCTTTTTCGTAGATTTCACCGTTTCCCGGATCTTGAAATTAACAATTGAATGTACTATAGAGATCAACACAACGAGACGATCAAAACGGTATACATATATTAGTGATACGACCATCCTATCAAAAATTGATATTCCGTACCGAAAATGCTGCTAAAACGTCGGAATTAAGATAAACAGAGCAATAGCAGTCTAAATTTGACGAAACAAAATATGAAATCTCACTCAGAAGATGATTTACAAAAAAATTTATATAAAAATATTCAGGTTTGGAAAACATTTTATTACCATTAAGTACTAACTGATTTAAATTGAAATAAATTTCATAATAAAATAAACTTCCATATTATCTGATGAAATTTTACCATTTGTTATGTATATATAGACGTATTCTAAATATTAAATTTTTATTTCCAAATTCAGTGATTTAAAATTTCATAAAATTTCAGTTATTTACATTATAAAAACAATTAAAAAATTACGTTTCGTTACAGAGGGTTTAAACTTATGATTAGGAATTTATTTGTTTTAAAGATTTCTTTTAAATTCTATCGGTTATATATTTTTGCCAAACTTCCTTATATAAGAAAATTATTTTGAAAAAAAAAGGATCTCTTGTCCATGCTATTAAGTAGCCAAATGAATTAAAGTAGTTGTAATAAAACTTTGACATGTTTTATTGAAAGTAAGTCAACTTGTACTTATCACAAATACCGCACTTCGAAAATGTGATGTATATAAGGGGTTAATTTTTATAAGTGGGTCATGATAATCTAAACATATGGAGTGTACTTCCATATGTAAATATTACACCCTAATAGTGGAATAGACCACTATAAACAACTTGACCCTTTAAAATTATCGAATGTTGGTATGGAGAGACTAGGATCAGACATTAGTTATTGTCTGAAAACAACTTCGAACCAACATTTCGAATTGGAAACAGTGAAGGCAAGTGCTATTTGCTACTAACCCTGAGGGTGATTCCAAAATGGGTGTAGTGAAGATAGTGCCTTCGGTTCATTCATCTCCTGAACGACTTGGATGGGTGAGTGTTGACATTTTGTCGACATATGGATGGCAATGTTAACATTTCAAGTGGCAATGCTATAAAAAAGCTAAAACATAGCCCCAAGCCTCATCAATCGAGAATGATTAAAATAGGAGATATGCAGCAAGGCTAAGTAGGTCACTTTTATTAGGGTAAGGTGATCCCTATCTAGAGTCCCTACTATCAACTTATGTATGCTTCCGTATGGTTTTTGATCCCAACTAATGGATGATCTTATTCAGTGCTTTCTAGCAAGGGGTAGGCTGGTCTTATGTTAGTAGGACATCCAGGCGAGGTCCTCGGTGTTATTTTATCTAAAGATGCACCATGATAAGAGGTACTCCAGTAGCCCATTCATTGTATGGAATCCATTTTCCTATAAGTGCCTTCGGTCTTATTTTCATACCTATTATGTTGGAATTTAATTAATGTAACAATTTCGGTTATTGAACTATTTATTTGAAAACCTTAGGCATTATGATAATATAACTGGATTTCCATATAAAATGTTTCAGTTATTGTAAGGTAAAAACCTGTCCGTGTTTATGTATGGCGTGGTCTTACAAGATACCTTTGATTTCAAAGTGTTTTATAAAATAAGAATTAAGTTGTTTGAGTTTACTCACACCAGACCCATGTCTGACCCGAAATTTTATTTTCTTTTCCTAAAACTCTTGGGTACTCAAGTAGCCAAGTAATACAGGTTTTTTACGGAAGCATTTTGAAGGAGCTGGAGCAGGTTGCTTCACCGTAGCTTATTATATTTATTTCTATTGTGGATGTATGATCTATGTATTTTGTGATGGGCAGGTAGCATAATTGTCTAGTTGAGATTGTATTACAATGACTCTGATGTACTATTATTATGGGAGTGACTATGTAATATCCTGTGTTATATATTATATGTTTTTTTTATTCATGGTGAGATTTCGGGATTGTTTAATTTCTTCTTATCTTTCTTTTTCTCCTACCCCTAATGGCTCATCTTTTGGTTCAACAAAGGCGGTCGTTATATTGTGGTATCAGATCCTAGGTTGAGAGAACATTTAGGCTTTGGGTTAGGGTTAACTTCTAGAGTGCTTATTTATAATTTTCAATCATGTGTATATATATATCCCTAATTGATTGATCAGCTTGGTAGGTTTGATCAGTACCCTTCTGTCAAGGTTTATCTTATCCAAGTATTCTAATAATGATCTTACTATGACGGGTAGTAAGATATAAGTAAAAAAGGTAGATGAGGTAGGGGAGCAGGTAGCACTACAACCACAAATGGTCAAACCCCAAATCTTGGAGGAGTTCGGATTACCGAAGTGGCAGTGCCAGAGCAGCCAGGAGTGAACTTCACAACCTTATGCAAGGATTACACCAATCTAGGAGGGAAACCTTTTATGGGAACCAAGTCTATTATGGAAGTGCAAGCTTGGTTGAGATCTTGCAAGAAGATTTTTAAAGGTCTTGGTTTATCAGATGAGCAAAAAAGGTATTTAGCAGCATGGCAACTGCAAGAGGGAGCAACACCTTGGTGGGACTCCCTTACTGCAAATATTCTAAATGATGAGTTTTCATAGGTTCGATTTAAAGATGTTTTTGAGGACCAATTCTTGTCAGCCGCAGGAAGGCGATGATGTACCGCAACTTCATGGATTTGAAGCAAGGGGATCTATCTGTAGTAGAGCATGAGATGAAGTTCAATGAGTCATCTTGTTTTGGACCAGAATTGATTAATACCCCATTAAAAAAGAACGAGATGTTTTTTTAGGTATGAGGGAGGAATAGCATGAGAAAATGATTGCTCATGTTAAAGATACTTTTTTGCATCTAGTTGACATGGCTTTGAGGTACAGGACCTTGGAAAAGAAGAAGCCTACTCTAGTAGCACCTAATGGAAATACCGATCGGAATAGTTCTAACAAGATAAAGTTCAATCGAAATTGGAAGAATCAGGAAAAGGGAAAACCTATAGGTGGAGCCCAAGAAAGCCATTTTAAGGATTTTCTTTACCACAAGTGTCAGTAGAAGGGCCACATCGTGAAGTTCTGCAAGAATTCTGGAATGCAGTAGCAACAGCAACAACAAAGTGGAGCTATCTCCTCGATAGTCCAAAAGACCCTATGTTTTAATTATCATCGGCCCTGGCATATGGTAAAAGACTACCCACTCATGAATAAAGTACAACAACCTAAGGTGTATGCCATTAAGGATGAACCGTTGACTTCAAGGGATGCAAAGGGAAAGGGCATCCTTGAAGGTATCTTACCGTTTAATGATATTTTTGTTCGAGCATTATTTAATAATGGTGCCTCTCATAGTTTTATCTCTCGTGAATCAGTAGGAAAATTTCATCTTATTCCTAGCATTATAGAAAACCATATGTGTGTGTCTAACCCCATAGGTAGTGTGACCTATTTGAATATGATTTGTAAGAATGTGCCAGTTTCCTACCTTTCTCATCACTTTTCTTGCAACCCACATGTCTTGGACTTTAAAGGATTTGACATTATTCTTGGTATGATTGGTTATCAAAATATAAGGTTGCCTTAGAATGTAATAAGAGAACCATATCCTTAGTGATTAATATAGAAAGGAAAGCTAAGGTCTCTTGTAAAGAACCTGGTATTCATATGTGTAGTTTCTTGTATACCCTGGAAGCATCCCAGGATTGTTTGGGTTCTATTGAAGTTGTTAAGAATTTTCCAGATGTATTCAAAGAAGTTAAAATTTTATCCCTGCATCGAGAGATAGATTTCGCATTGATTTGGTCTCTAATGAAAGGCCTGTGGTTCAACCTAAGCGAAGAATGGATCCAATAGAGAGAGAGGAGTTGATAAGTTAAACCCAGGACCTATTGAGGAGAGGATTGATTAGATCTAGCCATTCGAGTTGAGGATCTGGTGTTGTTTTGTGGATAAGTCTGACGGATCTTTAAGGTTGTGTGTGGACTACAGGGAGTTGAATGAGCTGACCATTAGGAATAAGTATCCCTTACCCCGCATGGTTGATCTTTTTGATCAACTCTATGAAGCTAAAGTATTTTCTCAAATAGATCTAGCTATTGGATTTCATCAATTGAGGGTTGCTGAATATAGCATACCCTTAACTACTTTTAGAGGCCATGAATGTTTCTTTGAGCAGTTGGTTTTGCCTTTCAAGCTAATCGATGCACTAGCATATTTTGTAGATGTCATGAATTATGTTTTTCGAGATTTTCTTAAAAAGTTTGTGTTAGTTTTCATCGACGACATCCTCTTGTGCACCAAATATAAGGAGGGGCATAAATATCATTTGGAAGTGGTGTCGAAAACATTGAGGAGACATGTCCTTAAGGCGAAACTTTCTAAGTGCTATTTTTAGAAATCAGACGTAAGATTCTTAGGATATATTATGACAAGAGAAGGTATTTCACAGGTCATAAATCCCTGAAGTATCTTTTTATTCAGAAGGATCTGAACCTGAGGCAATAGAGACGGTTAGAGTTTCTAGTGGCTTATGACCTGGATATTCTGTTTACGCCAGGGAAAGAAAATGAGGTGGCAGCTGCCTTGAGTAGGAATGTTGTTTTGACTCTTTTGGAGGCTACCCAGACTCTCCTAGAAGGAATAGCAAGCAAGAAAAGGGAGGACAAAAGCTTCATGGCGATCATCAAAAAGGTTGAGAAGGGGCAGTGTACAAGTTTTGAGATTGATAACCATAGAGTTTTAAGGATGAATGGACGTATCTGTGTGCCGAATGTCAACGGTCTTAAGTAGGAAGCTTTGTCAGTGTGCCATCGTTCGAAGTTGAGTATCCATCCAGGTGTCTCAAAGATGCATAAGAACATGAAGCGGATGTTTTGGTGGAAGGGAATGAAAAGAGATATCTCTATCTTTGTTAGCAGGTGTTTGTGCTGTTAACAAATCAAAGGCGATCATCAGAAGACATCCAGATTATTACAATCTTTGGAAATACCCAATTGGAAATGGGAAATGATATCAATGGATTCTATTAATGGTTTTCCCAGAACTAGAAAAGGAAATGGAGTATGGGTTATCATGGATCGGCTAACGAAGAGCATGCATTTTATTCCAGTGCAACCAATAGAGTCCACGCTTCTTTAGCTGAAATTTTTATGAGGGAGATAGTCAGGTTGCATGGAGTTTCTGTGAGTATTGTAAGTGATCGAGACCCATACTTACTGGCCATTTGTAACGACCCACTATTTTGTACCATTCGAATTCGACAATAATAGAACATGTCGAGCTGGAATAGTTCAAAATAATAGATTGTAGAATAAATTTGACAAAACTCGGAATATACAGTAAATAAATCGCAGAATCACAGATATCAGAATCTCGCAGCGGAAATTAAAAATTTAGTGGTTCATGAAGCCACTGATACATCTTTACAAAACAGAACTTACATTGTCTATAATCCTCAATACAAATTTTAACATACACAGATAGAGAGTCTTCAAAGTCTTGAATTCCAGAAAGGATAAAGGCTGAAACAACTTCCAATAGCACGAATGATCTATTGAGTGTCCTAGCTACGGAGAAGAAACTGAAGCTGCAACTCAGGCTGACCCGAGCGTACAATAAAACAAAACACTCGAGTCAGGACATACATACTTATATAATGTAAGCTAAATCAAGTGTACTGTAATATACAGCAAGTAACTCAAAGGATGCCTGGGACCGCCCATCCTCTAAGGATCCGTTAAACTATTTACTATGTAGTATATTGCGCTATTATAATAGTGTCTATTTATAAAGTAAACATACTTATTTCTTAGCATTAAGGGGTTACCCATATAGCCCTTAACACGTAATAGTCCCAGTAGTCCATCCAATATCATAGCTCCTCCTACTCGGGAAGCAACTAGAGGATACCACACGGGCTACGGGAGAAAACCAAACTCGTACAAGGCTCGATATGGTAGGTGACACGGCACAACTAGGCAATGCCAGGGTAGATATACCAATTGCTATCCGGACCGGTGGTAACGCGAAGCCGCAGCAACCGCCCACCTCGAACAACACTCCCAAATCAAAGGGTGCACCCAAACAATCACATAAGCAATAGAATGGTATACGAAGAAGTGCGTTCGATCAGAGGAGCTACCTCATTAATCCGAGAATCGCTCCTGTTTTAGCCACCTTATGCCAACTCACGGGAGTCGGGTCCACGTATATACCTTTCAAGAAACCGTCACCACCAACCTACTTCATTCTGGAATCTCCACCGCGTACACGGTTAGTCAAAGTGGTTTTCGGTATCGACAGAGAGTATGTCCATATCCGATCCCGGTCTCTTTGCCAACCCTTCGTTATTATAACCCGTGGTTATTTAAAAACAGTTTATACTTTAAATCAGAATAAACATTTCCATTTCAAAACTATAGATACGATATCATTTTAAAACCCAAAACAATAGGATATCGTTATATTCAAATATAATTCTTTCCAAAACCATACTGTTTATAATATCTGGAGACCAAATATTTGAATTATATCTTCAAAGGATAATGTTTTGGAAACTTTACTTAAATCCATAACTCCCAAACACAATGGTTTGGACATTCAACGGTATATATATAAATGGGTTAACTTTATGGTTACTTTGTAAAGAAGATAATTTACATAGCTTCACAAATATATTTCTTTATTTAAAGTTTAACCATAATTTAAATATCCCTTTATGTTCCCAAAACCATTTCAATTTTTATATATATCCAATTGGAGTATTTACTATTCAAAACTTAGTTTGGGTTTTATTCTTTCACAAATCAATGTTTTATATTTTTAGTCTTGAATATTCCCATAATTTCCATAAATAAAACTCCAAATTTTAACCATTAAATTTTTCCCAAAATTTACTTAATACCAGAATATTTATCTTTAATTTATTTAGGAAAATACAGTTATAAATATTATGTCTTAAGTTTTTCCAAAACTTAAGGTAAAATAAAATTTATCAAATTCCATAAATTTTAGAGCAATCAAATTCTAGATTCCATAGCACTTAGGAAATGCTACCTAAAGTTATGGGTAAAACTAGTCAAATTTCAGAAGACAGCATTTAAATGCTGTAATAGATTGTTTAACTTAATAAATATTTCCAAATATAACCTATTTATTTATTCATTTATTAACTGAAATCTTATTCTTTCAAAATCCCGATTTACCAAATAAGTTATATTCCATAAATTTATTCAAATATTTATTTATTTCTTTATTTATAACTTATTAAAAATCAATATAAATTCCTTTAAAGATATAAATCAAATATTTAACTTCCAAAATAATTTTAAATATTTCAGAAAATATTATAAGGACCACGGGCCTGTATATAGTTTTCTAGCCTAGGTCAAGTGGTACGGATTTATATCATTTCAATCCGTAGTTTACAAATATCCCGGGTCCTATCATTTCAAACCCGCAATCCCAAGTTTAACAGTTTAACAGTTAACAGCATAATTTAACAATAATAATCATTTAGGCCTATCATTTCAGCCCATAACAATCTACGTATAACAGGGAACTTGCAGTGTGATTTAAGCAGTAAATAAACAATAACATAATATAACTGCAGATATAATACAACAGATAATAACTGATGAGGTGTCAATTTAAATGGGGTTCATCATTTTATATTACACTACAGACAGATAATAGTGACATAAAATTTTACACATACACTTGCAATAATTTACGAAATATAAATACGTATGTCTGGTGAGAAATACTCACCTGAAAGTTGCAGAAAATTTGAATTCAAAACGACGATTCACCGGTAAAGACCGACAGAAAATAACGATCAAATTTCTTCTGATGTCGCCTAGATTCAAATCTAGAACAAATTCAAATATTTTGAAACGCGACTTTAGAATGTATGGTCAAGAAAGGATTAAAATAGAACGGAAATTGTTTTGACTTGCTCGACCACTCCACCGTATAATGTGACCTAAATATACCCAAACGTGAACCGTGCTAACACAAAAATTACGACAAAATTTCCTAAAACAAAAACGGCAAAATGTTGAATACGCATACACGTGCACACTTGCATTCCTATGTATTATGAAAATGTTGTTGCTTAAATTTTCCTCAAACTTAGAGTCACTTTTTCAAATCCAGCTACTATCTTACATTTTAAACTTAATTTGCATCATTGCTTTATGACTTCATCCATCTTCAATCTAAACTTTCCAGGCTTAAAAACTGTACAGACACACCTCATCCTATCTTCAACTATTACTAGCATCCCCAAACTCCAGCCTTTTACTAAACACTCAGGTTAGATGAATTCACTCACAAGGCTTGGTCATCATATCCAAAGCAAGTTTTTACTGATCCATTCGTGCACCGTGTGATACACAGATATGCACAGCCTATGAATTTTATAAATGCAGACTACCACTCAACTACGTTTTTCTTAATTCACTCATATATGCCTCTATGCTCTTTTCTTCTTCTATCCTCTTTTGCAATGACTTACCCAAACTAGAACCCAAACCTGGTCTAAGTTTACAAATACAGTTTGTCTGAAAGGAGAAAAATGAGCAAATTCCTTATTATACCCCTAGTCGAACCCATGATTTTGAAATCAAAAGAAAACTCAGGTTAATGAGATGTTTGATAGAACTTGGTTTTACATATGTAAAATTTTTTTTCAAAGTAACCTCTCAGTTCTATAAAGTTAGTACCTCTGACTTAATTATGTATACAAAAAAAAAGAAAAAAAAAAGAAAACTCTATAAACCCAGATCCATATGTTGTTCAAGGCATATGATAAGATTCTTAGAGAAAACAAAGTGGATAAATGGTAGTGTGGCCGAGCAAGGCAGAGATAAAACAAAATTTTCGAGGAAGAGGAAATATCTGAACAAAGAAAAGAAAATGACATAGACCATTTACCTGATAAGAGTTCGAGCCCGAGAAGAACAGACAAGAGAGAATGAAACTAAAGAAGATAAAGCAAAGTATATATAGATGGATTTTGCGAAATAGTCAGATATGAAACGTACGAGTATTAATGTAAGCGTTGATCTCTCCTACCACTCCTCTGTTAGAACGTTATGAGCGTGATTTACTGATCAGTTTGCAAAAGGATAAATCTTCGAAATATACAGGGGAAGCCAAGAGTTTCACAACGTATAAAGCTTGATGATAATTTAATGCCAGATTAATTTCCTGCGTGATTTGAGCTCATACCAGAGAACTGGTATCTTGGCAGGTATACATTTTTATAACTTCAAATTTATGTGATGTGTGATTAAATGATAAAACGGCAAGGCACATAAATTTGAACTGATGCGCATTTGAAGGGTGCTTGATTTATATTTTTTTCTTTCCAGATGATATGTGTGATTTTAAACTGCTCATTATGAATATATTTTGATTTCACAATATGTTCCAATTAAACAGTTGCATGGTTAAAGCAAACATGCTTTGAAGTAGTTGCAGAGATTTATGGGGAAAATGGCAAGAATAGAAACGGAGCATTGCTTTGAAATCTGAACGTTTTGCATATATGCGTGATTTCTCCTTTCAGTTTCAAAGAAATAAAGGTTTCAATATTAAGAGGAAGAGAAATCAAATCTGCTGCCAGTTATACACAATTGATTGAATGCATCAGTTTCTTATGTTAATTGTTTACTCACGTGATTAAAGCAATGGGATAAATATATAGGGCTTTGAATATAACTGACGAGCTAAATCAGAGGAGATAAATCAATAGTTATCAATTATACAAGATGTCAGGGAATACGTTCACATTTCAAGCATTGATTTGGTAAATATTTGCTTTAAATCTTCGTATGAATTAAAGGAGAGATAAATGGGAATGAAAACATCAGTTTCTATATGATAAATGCTTATACGTGATTTAGTTTATACATTGATTTATAGGCAAACAAACGGCAAATAGTGATACAATGCAATATTCCCTTGGTCTTAAGAAACGGCAGAGGTGCTGATACAACTAGTGATTCAAGCAAATACATATAGATTTGTTTTAACTGTAGGTTGCGTGATTCATTTCCAGTTTTAATGCATGCGTGATATATCTTCCAAATATAAATGTTTGCACGTTATAAGAATTTTTTTTTTCAAAAGCATGTGTGCCTTATAAATTTCCAGATTTGATGAATATGGACTGTGTAATTTCCTTCCAGGATACTTTGCTTGAATTATATGTGTGATTAGGAACGGAAAATTTTATTTATTTATTTATTTATTTATTGCACAATAAAGGTGAAATAGAGAGATATACATGGGAATTGAGAAGTTGAAAAGATAGGCAAGGTTAAGTATGAATGCGTGATTTAAAACTGCCAATTGAAATCTAGATTTAATGCATGCGATAACTGCAATTTTTATGAGAAGCTTTGATTTCAAAATCTTATACTATTTAATGTAGGCGTGATTTTAGATTGATGATTTGCAGATAAAAGGATTTGTTTGAGGCGGAATCAAATGGACAAATGGGGAGAAAAGGGCAAGCAGCTTAAATGGTTTAAAGTATCAGTTTTATATATATAAATATGTAAATATGAATACGTGTGTGATGATTCATTTATATTTACATAAATTTTGATTTGTATTAAATATGTTTACAAATGTATTTGGACGTTCGCAGATACCATACTAGATCATAGGCAAAAACACAGGGGAAAAAGAGGAAGCTGTAGAGATTTAAAGCTTTCAGTTACAAAAGTTATAAATATGTTTACGTGATATAAGATTTAGGCAGTTACACAACATATAAAGTTTGAAAATATGTAAATATGCATGCGTGATTTCAGCATGCTTTGATTCTCCTATGTTTGATTTAATAAACAAACTGGCCAGACTTAATGCAAAACTTTTTAAAAAGAAACGTACAAAATGAAAAGTTGCGTGATATAAGCCTGGATATAAAGTTTGTACGTAACTTTATGTTCTTTTTTTTTAGTTCAGTTTGCAAAAATTATAAGTTTTTGAATTTACTGGAAGGCCGAGAGATTTGCTTCAGTTTTCTCTTTGAATAAATGCTTAAACGTGATTGAAGAAATAAACAAGGGAAGTTATCAATGCATGATTTTATTTCTGAGAAAAGGAAAGGCAAACTCATATTCAATTCAGTTTTGATTTACAAAAGGTTTAATTAAGGCATACGTTGATATGGGGAGAAATAAAGGTAAGTATACATCAGAGGATGAACGAAAGAGTTGATATGTATTGTATCAATTTAGGCATGCACAAATTTCTCCTTGGATTTTTGTCTCACACGTTACTTCCATGTTAAGTTTTTACTTCATTTTATTTATTTGATTTTAGTTTGAAAACAATAAATGGAATGGCAAGAATTTATGCAAAGCTTAGAAAAACGTATACAAATTTATTTAAAATCAGACTGTCAGTTAATGCAACGTAACGTTTGTTATAAAATCTCTGACTGATATTTTTCTCCAAAATTTTACGAAAACATGATTTTTACACTACGCTAAACAGACGCAGTCCAAAACATCAAAAAAAATAAAAAATAAAAAAATTTTTTTTATAAAAATAACATTTTAAAAACACACGTTTTATTACGTCACTTATACCCTATAATTGACGCGTCCTTTAAACGCGAAATTTAACAGTTCAAAAATAGCTTAAATTTTCACAGTTATTATTTAATTTTATTGACATATACAAATTTTATAAAATATATCTCCAAATAAAATAATTAACTATTTTGATAAACACAATTTATATAAAATATATTTCAAAGTTAAATAATTAAAATAAAATAAATAGCTAAAACTAGGGCTGTTACACTCTCCCCCACTTAAAAACTTTTCGTCCTCGAAAAGGAACGAAAGGAAAAGAATCAAAAGAGGATAAGCTAGACAAACAAGAATCTTAAACGAATAGTTCCGGATTTGAAACACGAAGAAGATCCTCCAGAATCGGTTCTACTCTTCAGTTTGACCGTCAGTCCATGGGTGATAAACGGTGCTTAGGTCTCGATGAGTAACAAAGGTTTCAAAGAATATTGAAAGATTCCTAAATAGGCTGGTAGAAGCAATCGCCTCCCCATTCTGTAGCAGATAGGGAAACCAAGGACACTTAAAAATAGTTCATAAACAAAATAAGATAATAAATTTGAAATCATAATGCTTTTGAGATTATAATACTTTGAAGGTCGTTAAAATTTATAGATATCATCATCTGGAAATCATATTACAAAAATCATAGCACTTTTTAAAATAATCTTCATTTATACCTTTTAAATTCAATGCCAAATAATACTCATTTCAAAGTTGAAATATTTTAAGGTTCATTTATTCAATTATAAAATTTTCAAAACATTTTATTTTTAAAAACAGCAGCACTTATAATATGTTACGGTAGATATAATAGTATTTTCCAATCAATTCATTATTCTACTTAACTCTTGATTTAGCAATAACCTAACACTTTATTTAAAATACCTATTTTATAATTAAGATATTCCTTTAATAAGTTACACTTGAAATTTCCATTTGAAAACCAAATTCTCAATTATCAAATTTTAGTGATATTAAAATACATCTTAATCATAATTATCCATTTTTCAAGACATGTCTATTTCCTGAATGAAATATTTATCATAGCAAATACAACAATCAAATTTCTCTATTCATTAAGATATCAATTAAACTATAAATCCTTACTACAAAATATTTCTTCAATATTTTACAAACATATTCTTCTCAGGAATTATTAGGATTTCCTGGTTAGATTTAAGGTTCCTTATTAAATCAAATTTGATTGTTAAGTTATTTTAAATAAGATTCCTTAAATTTCTTTTTCCTTATTTACCTCTATTAATCTTTTATAACTAAAATTTAAGTGTATAACATTTATTATAACCACTCAAATTTTATTTATAAAATCTTTATATTATATATTATCCAATTTCATTGTTAACTTTTGAAAATCAAGGTAAGTTATTTTGAAATGAAATTGAGTATTATACAACTAAAACTTTCAAATTCAATTATCTCCAGTTGGAAATTTTTATTCAAAAATTTAATTTTCTCCTCAAGATAAACTTTAAAATTTTATTTCCGATTCCCTCCAAACCATTTAGAGATAACTAATATATGTACATAATGTGTCAAATCTATTTTATAAATTAAGTCATATTTTAGAAATTCAAATCAAATAAAATCTCAAGGTAATACTGTAGCCAGACTACAGAATGGTCTTTCACTTCGAAACTCGAAAATGAATGTCGATGATGTTGTAGTCATCACCGAAATTATTTTCCAGCGACAAAGAGAAGAGCACTAAATTTTTAAAATTCTTTGGGAAACAAACTTCTATTTTGAAAATACTTTAAATAATATATACTTTTAAAATTTTAATCCCAAAGTTTGAAACCATCAGAAATTGAATTCTCAAGTTCTTGTTTTATATTCATTTCTGTTTCTAAATTAATTTATAACCATTGTTTATATTCAATTATTTAGACAAACACATGGTTTACAAAACCATAAATAAAATCAAACTATTATCTCCTGACACTAGTTAAATTAAATATTAAAATTTCTGAAAATTTATACTTATATATATTTTAGATTTCCTTTCAAATATAGGAGTAAATTTCCAAAACAAGGATAGAAATTCAAATTTGATGAACTCAAATCAAATAGAATCCAAGCTAGTTAAAATCAGAAGGTCCGATGATTAAATAACAGAATAAGGAACTGGGTAAGTCTATATAAATCGCGGACAACCTTGACCTGGTCAACCGTGACTTGAAGAGTCGGATCGATATGATTGGGTAAATCTATATTTGATCCGAAGAGATAGAGTTCGGAATAACCAAAGATACTGGCATATAAACCGAGGATAAATATAAATCTCTGGTGAATCAATGTTAATGGTAAAGGAGTTTCGCCCCTTTATTAGAATAATGGCGAGACCGCCAATTTACTATAAAGATCATCCGAAGTGGAGTTATGGGACACTCCAGAATCTAAAGTAGATGAAAGTGAGGGACACGGATGAACTTTGGAACCACAGGGAATGTTCCAAATTCGAAAAGGAAGAGGTTCAAGCTCGAATGAAGGTGATTCTATAAATCAATTTACCATACATTCTAAGTTTGCCTAGAGCCAAAGCTCTGATACCAAATGTAACGACCCACTATTTTGTACCATTCGAATTCGACAATAATAGAACATGTCGAGCTGGAATAGTTCAAAATAATAGATTGTAGAATAAATTTGACAAAACTCGGAATATACAGTAAATAAATCGCAGAATCACAGATATCAGAATCTCGCAGCGGAAATTAAAAATTTAGTGGTTCATGAAGCCACTGATACATCTTTACAAAACAGAACTTACATTGTCTATAATCCTCAATACAAATTTTAACATACACAGATAGAGAGTCTTCAAAGTCTTGAATTCCAGAAAGGATAAAGGCTGAAACAACTTCCAATAGCACGAATGATCTATTGAGTGTCCTAGCTACGGAGAAGAAACTGAAGCTGCAACTCAGGCTGACCCGAGCGTACAATAAAACAAAACACTCGAGTCAGGACATACATACTTATATAATGTAAGCTAAATCAAGTGTACTGTAATATATAGCAAGTAACTCAAAGGATGCCTGGGACCGCCCATCCTCTAAGGATCCGTTAAACTATTTACTATGTAGTATATTGCGCTATTATAATAGTGTCTATTTATAAAGTAAACATACTTATTTCTTAGCATTAAGGGGTTACCCATATAGCCCTTAACACGTAATAGTCCCAGTAGTCCATCCAATATCATAGCTCCTCCTACTCGGGAAGCAACTAGAGGATACCACACGGGCTACGGGAGAAAACCAAACTCGTACAAGGCTCGATATGGTAGGTGACACGGCACAACTAGGCAATGCCAGGGTAGATATACCAATTGCTATCCGGACCGGTGGTAACGCGAAGCCGCAGCAACCGCCCACCTCGAACAACACTCCCAAATCAAAGGGTGCACCCAAACAATCACATAAGCAATAGAATGGTATACGAAGAAGTGCGTTCGATCAGAGGAGCTACCTCATTAATCCGAGAATCGCTCCTGTTTTAGCCACCTTATGCCAACTCACGGGAGTCGGGTCCACGTATATACCTTTCAAGAAACCGTCACCACCAACCTACTTCATTCTGGAATCTCCACCGCGTACACGGTTAGTCAAAGTGGTTTTCGGTATCGACAGAGAGTATGTCCATATCCGATCCCGGTCTCTTTGCCAACCCTTCGTTATTATAACCCGTGGTTATTTAAAAACAGTTTATACTTTAAATCAGAATAAACATTTCCATTTCAAAACTATAGATACGATATCATTTTAAAACCCAAAACAATAGGATATCGTTATATTCAAATATAATTCTTTCCAAAACCATACTGTTTATAATATCTGGAGACCAAATATTTGAATTATATCTTCAAAGGATAATGTTTTGGAAACTTTACTTAAATCCATAACTCCCAAACACAATGGTTTGGACATTCAACGGTATATATATAAATGGGTTAACTTTATGGTTACTTTGTAAAGAAGATAATTTACATAGCTTCACAAATATATTTCTTTATTTAAAGTTTAACCATAATTTAAATATCCCTTTATGTTCCCAAAACCATTTCAATTTTTATATATATCCAATTGGAGTATTTACTATTCAAAACTTAGTTTGGGTTTTATTCTTTCACAAATCAATGTTTTATATTTTTAGTCTTGAATATTCCCATAATTTCCATAAATAAAACTCCAAATTTTAACCATTAAATTTTTCCCAAAATTTACTTAATACCAGAATATTTATCTTTAATTTATTTAGGAAAATACAGTTATAAATATTATGTCTTAAGTTTTTCCAAAACTTAAGGTAAAATAAAATTTATCAAATTCCATAAATTTTAGAGCAATCAAATTCTAGATTCCATAGCACTTAGGAAATGCTACCTAAAGTTATGGGTAAAACTAGTCAAATTTCAGAAGACAGCATTTAAATGCTGTAATAGATTGTTTAACTTAATAAATATTTCCAAATATAACCTATTTATTTATTCATTTATTAACTGAAATCTTATTCTTTCAAAATCCCGATTTACCAAATAAGTTATATTCCATAAATTTATTCAAATATTTATTTATTTCTTTATTTATAACTTATTAAAAATCAATATAAATTCCTTTAAAGATATAAATCAAATATTTAACTTCCAAAATAATTTTAAATATTTCAGAAAATATTATAAGGACCACGGGCCTGTATATAGTTTTCTAGCCTAGGTCAAGTGGTACGGATTTATATCATTTCAATCCGTAGTTTACAAATATCCCGGGTCCTATCATTTCAAACCCGCAATCCCAAGTTTAACAGTTTAACAGTTAACAGCATAATTTAACAATAATAATCATTTAGGCCTATCATTTCAGCCCATAACAATCTACGTATAACAGGGAACTTGCAGTGTGATTTAAGCAGTAAATAAACAATAACATAATATAACTGCAGATATAATACAACAGATAATAACTGATGAGGTGTCAATTTAAATGGGGTTCATCATTTTATATTACACTACAGACAGATAATAGTGACATAAAATTTTACACATACACTTGCAATAATTTACGAAATATAAATACGTATGTCTGGTGAGAAATACTCACCTGAAAGTTGCAGAAAATTTGAATTCAAAACGACGATTCACCGGTAAAGACCGACAGAAAATAACGATCAAATTTCTTCTGATGTCGCCTAGATTCAAATCTAGAACAAATTCAAATATTTTGAAACGCGACTTTAGAATGTATGGTCAAGAAAGGATTAAAATAGAACGGAAATTGTTTTGACTTGCTCGACCACTCCACCGTATAATGTGACCTAAATATACCCAAACGTGAACCGTGCTAACACAAAAATTACGACAAAATTTCCTAAAACAAAAACGGCAAAATGTTGAATACGCATACACGTGCACACTTGCATTCCTATGTATTATGAAAATGTTGTTGCTTAAATTTTCCTCAAACTTAGAGTCACTTTTTCAAATCCAGCTACTATCTTACATTTTAAACTTAATTTGCATCATTGCTTTATGACTTCATCCATCTTCAATCTAAACTTTCCAGGCTTAAAAACTGTACAGACACACCTCATCCTATCTTCAACTATTACTAGCATCCCCAAACTCCAGCCTTTTACTAAACACTCAGGTTAGATGAATTCACTCACAAGGCTTGGTCATCATATCCAAAGCAAGTTTTTACTGATCCATTCGTGCACCGTGTGATACACAGATATGCACAGCCTATGAATTTTATAAATGCAGACTACCACTCAACTACGTTTTTCTTAATTCACTCATATATGCCTCTATGCTCTTTTCTTCTTCTATCCTCTTTTGCAATGACTTACCCAAACTAGAACCCAAACCTGGTCTAAGTTTACAAATACAGTTTGTCTGAAAGGAGAAAAATGAGCAAATTCCTTATTATACCCCTAGTCGAACCCATGATTTTGAAATCAAAAGAAAACTCAGGTTAATGAGATGTTTGATAGAACTTGGTTTTACATATGTAAAAATTTTTTTCAAAGTAACCTCTCAGTTCTATAAAGTTAGTACCTCTGACTTAATTATGTATACAAAAAAAAGAAAAAAAAAGAAAACTCTATAAACCCAGATCCATATGTTGTTCAAGGCATATGATAAGATTCTTAGAGAAAACAAAGTGGATAAATGGTAGTGTGGCCGAGCAAGGCAGAGATAAAACAAAATTTTCGAGGAAGAGGAAATATCTGAACAAAGAAAAGAAAATGACATAGACCATTTACCTGATAAGAGTTCGAGCCCGAGAAGAACAGACAAGAGAGAATGAAACTAAAGAAGATAAAGCAAAGTATATATAGATGGATTTTGCGAAATAGTCAGATATGAAACGTACGAGTATTAATGTAAGCGTTGATCTCTCCTACCACTCCTCTGTTAGAACGTTATGAGCGTGATTTACTGATCAGTTTGCAAAAGGATAAATCTTCGAAATATACAGGGGAAGCCAAGAGTTTCACAACGTATAAAGCTTGATGATAATTTAATGCCAGATTAATTTCCTGCGTGATTTGAGCTCATACCAGAGAACTGGTATCTTGGCAGGTATACATTTTTATAACTTCAAATTTATGTGATGTGTGATTAAATGATAAAACGGCAAGGCACATAAATTTGAACTGATGCGCATTTGAAGGGTGCTTGATTTATATTTTTTTCTTTCCAGATGATATGTGTGATTTTAAACTGCTCATTATGAATATATTTTGATTTCACAATATGTTCCAATTAAACAGTTGCATGGTTAAAGCAAACATGCTTTGAAGTATTTGCAGAGATTTATGGGGAAAATGGCAAGAATAGAAACGGAGCATTGCTTTGAAATCTGAACGTTTTGCATATATGCGTGATTTCTCCTTTCAGTTTCAAAGAAATAAAGGTTTCAATATTAAGAGGAAGAGAAATCAAATCTGCTGCCAGTTATACACAATTGATTGAATGCATCAGTTTCTTATGTTAATTGTTTACTCACGTGATTAAAGCAATGGGATAAATATATAGGGCTTTGAATATAACTGACGAGCTAAATCAGAGGAGATAAATCAATAGTTATCAATTATACAAGATGTCAGGGAATACGTTCACATTTCAAGCATTGATTTGGTAAATATTTGCTTTAAATCTTCGTATGAATTAAAGGAGAGATAAATGGGAATGAAAACATCAGTTTCTATATGATAAATGCTTATACGTGATTTAGTTTATACATTGATTTATAGGCAAACAAACGGCAAATAGTGATACAATGCAATATTCCCTTGGTCTTAAGAAACGGCAGAGGTGCTGATACAACTAGTGATTCAAGCAAATACATATAGATTTGTTTTAACTGTAGGTTGCGTGATTCATTTCCAGTTTTAATGCATGCGTGATATATCTTCCAAATATAAATGTTTGCACGTTATAAGAATTTTTTTTTTCAAAAGCATGTGTGCCTTATAAATTTCCAGATTTGATGAATATGGACTGTGTAATTTCCTTCCAGGATACTTTGCTTGAATTATATGTGTGATTAGGAACGGAAAATTTTATTTATTTATTTATTTATTTATTGCACAATAAAGGTGAAATAGAGAGATATACATGGGAATTGAGAAGTTGAAAAGATAGGCAAGGTTAAGTATGAATGCGTGATTTAAAACTGCCAATTGAAATCTAGATTTAATGCATGCGATAACTGCAATTTTTATGAGAAGCTTTGATTTCAAAATCTTATACTATTTAATGTAGGCGTGATTTTAGATTGATGATTTGCAGATAAAAGGATTTGTTTGAGGCGGAATCAAATGGACAAATGGGGAGAAAAGGGCAAGCAGCTTAAATGGTTTAAAGTATCAGTTTTATATATATAAATATGTAAATATGAATACGTGTGTGATGATTCATTTATATTTACATAAATTTTGATTTGTATTAAATATGTTTACAAATGTATTTGGACGTTCGCAGATACCATACTAGATCATAGGCAAAAACACAGGGGAAAAAGAGGAAGCTGTAGAGATTTAAAGCTTTCAGTTACAAAAGTTATAAATATGTTTACGTGATATAAGATTTAGGCAGTTACACAACATATAAAGTTTGAAAATATGTAAATATGCATGCGTGATTTCAGCATGCTTTGATTCTCCTATGTTTGATTTAATAAACAAACTGGCCAGACTTAATGCAAAACTTTTTAAAAAGAAACGTACAAAATGAAAAGTTGCGTGATATAAGCCTGGATATAAAGTTTGTACGTAACTTTATGTTCTTTTTTTTTAGTTCAGTTTGCAAAAATTATAAGTTTTTGAATTTACTGGAAGGCCGAGAGATTTGCTTCAGTTTTCTCTTTGAATAAATGCTTAAACGTGATTGAAGAAATAAACAAGGGAAGTTATCAATGCATGATTTTATTTCTGAGAAAAGGAAAGGCAAACTCATATTCAATTCAGTTTTGATTTACAAAAGGTTTAATTAAGGCATACGTTGATATGGGGAGAAATAAAGGTAAGTATACATCAGAGGATGAACGAAAGAGTTGATATGTATTGTATCAATTTAGGCATGCACAAATTTCTCCTTGGATTTTTGTCTCACACGTTACTTCCATGTTAAGTTTTTACTTCATTTTATTTATTTGATTTTAGTTTGAAAACAATAAATGGAATGGCAAGAATTTATGCAAAGCTTAGAAAAACGTATACAAATTTATTTAAAATCAGACTGTCAGTTAATGCAACGTAACGTTTGTTATAAAATCTCTGACTGATATTTTTCTCCAAAATTTTACGAAAACATGATTTTTACACTACGCTAAACAGACGCAGTCCAAAACATCAAAAAAAATAAAAAATAAAAAAATTTTTTTTATAAAAATAACATTTTAAAAACACACGTTTTATTACGTCACTTATACCCTATAATTGACGCGTCCTTTAAACGCGAAATTTAACAGTTCAAAAATAGCTTAAATTTTCACAGTTATTATTTAATTTTATTGACATATACAAATTTTATAAAATATATCTCCAAATAAAATAATTAACTATTTTGATAAACACAATTTATATAAAATATATTTCAAAGTTAAATAATTAAAATAAAATAAATAGCTAAAACTAGGGCTGTTACACTCTCCCCCACTTAAAAACTTTTCGTCCTCGAAAAGGAACGAAAGGAAAAGAATCAAAAGAGGATAAGCTAGACAAACAAGAATCTTAAACGAATAGTTCCGGATTTGAAACACGAAGAAGATCCTCCAGAATCGGTTCTACTCTTCAGTTTGACCGTCAGTCCATGGGTGATAAACGGTGCTTAGGTCTCGATGAGTAACAAAGGTTTCAAAGAATATTGAAAGATTCCTAAATAGGCTGGTAGAAGCAATCGCCTCCCCATTCTGTAGCAGATAGGGAAACCAAGGACACTTAAAAATAGTTCATAAACAAAATAAGATAATAAATTTGAAATCATAATGCTTTTGAGATTATAATACTTTGAAGGTCGTTAAAATTTATAGATATCATCATCTGGAAATCATATTACAAAAATCATAGCACTTTTTAAAATAATCTTCATTTATACCTTTTAAATTCAATGCCAAATAATACTCATTTCAAAGTTGAAATATTTTAAGGTTCATTTATTCAATTATAAAATTTTCAAAACATTTTATTTTTAAAAACAGCAGCACTTATAATATGTTACGGTAGATATAATAGTATTTTCCAATCAATTCATTATTCTACTTAACTCTTGATTTAGCAATAACCTAACACTTTATTTAAAATACCTATTTTATAATTAAGATATTCCTTTAATAAGTTACACTTGAAATTTCCATTTGAAAACCAAATTCTCAATTATCAAATTTTAGTGATATTAAAATACATCTTAATCATAATTATCCATTTTTCAAGACATGTCTATTTCCTGAATGAAATATTTATCATAGCAAATACAACAATCAAATTTCTCTATTCATTAAGATATCAATTAAACTATAAATCCTTACTACAAAATATTTCTTCAATATTTTACAAACATATTCTTCTCAGGAATTATTAGGATTTCCTGGTTAGATTTAAGGTTCCTTATTAAATCAAATTTGATTGTTAAGTTATTTTAAATAAGATTCCTTAAATTTCTTTTTCCTTATTTACCTCTATTAATCTTTTATAACTAAAATTTAAGTGTATAACATTTATTATAACCACTCAAATTTTATTTATAAAATCTTTATATTATATATTATCCAATTTCATTGTTAACTTTTGAAAATCAAGGTAAGTTATTTTGAAATGAAATTGAGTATTATACAACTAAAACTTTCAAATTCAATTATCTCCAGTTGGAAATTTTTATTCAAAAATTTAATTTTCTCCTCAAGATAAACTTTAAAATTTTATTTCCGATTCCCTCCAAACCATTTAGAGATAACTAATATATGTACATAATGTGTCAAATCTATTTTATAAATTAAGTCATATTTTAGAAATTCAAATCAAATAAAATCTCAAGGTAATACTGTAGCCAGACTACAGAATGGTCTTTCACTTCGAAACTCGAAAATGAATGTCGATGATGTTGTAGTCATCACCGAAATTATTTTCCAGCGACAAAGAGAAGAGCACTAAATTTTTAAAATTCTTTGGGAAACAAACTTCTATTTTGAAAATACTTTAAATAATATATACTTTTAAAATTTTAATCCCAAAGTTTGAAACCATCAGAAATTGAATTCTCAAGTTCTTGTTTTATATTCATTTCTGTTTCTAAATTAATTTATAACCATTGTTTATATTCAATTATTTAGACAAACACATGGTTTACAAAACCATAAATAAAATCAAACTATTATCTCCTGACACTAGTTAAATTAAATATTAAAATTTCTGAAAATTTATACTTATATATATTTTAGATTTCCTTTCAAATATAGGAGTAAATTTCCAAAACAAGGATAGAAATTCAAATTTGATGAACTCAAATCAAATAGAATCCAAGCTAGTTAAAATCAGAAGGTCCGATGATTAAATAACAGAATAAGGAACTGGGTAAGTCTATATAAATCGCGGACAACCTTGACCTGGTCAACCGTGACTTGAAGAGTCGGATCGATATGATTGGGTAAATCTATATTTGATCCGAAGAGATAGAGTTCGGAATAACCAAAGATACTGGCATATAAACCGAGGATAAATATAAATCTCTGGTGAATCAATGTTAATGGTAAAGGAGTTTCGCCCCTTTATTAGAATAATGGCGAGACCGCCAATTTACTATAAAGATCATCCGAAGTGGAGTTATGGGACACTCCAGAATCTAAAGTAGATGAAAGTGAGGGACACGGATGAACTTTGGAACCACAGGGAATGTTCCAAATTCGAAAAGGAAGAGGTTCAAGCTCGAATGAAGGTGATTCTATAAATCAATTTACCATACATTCTAAGTTTGCCTAGAGCCAAAGCTCTGATACCAAATGTAACGACCCACTATTTTGTACCATTCGAATTCGACAATAATAGAACATGTCGAGCTGGAATAGTTCAAAATAATAGATTGTAGAATAAATTTGACAAAACTCGGAATATACAGTAAATAAATCGCAGAATCACAGATATCAGAATCTCGCAGCGGAAATTAAAAATTTAGTGGTTCATGAAGCCACTGATACATCTTTACAAAACAGAACTTACATTGTCTATAATCCTCAATACAAATTTTAACATACACAGATAGAGAGTCTTCAAAGTCTTGAATTCCAGAAAGGATAAAGGCTGAAACAACTTCCAATAGCACGAATGATCTATTGAGTGTCCTAGCTACGGAGAAGAAACTGAAGCTGCAACTCAGGCTGACCCGAGCGTACAATAAAACAAAACACTCGAGTCAGGACATACATACTTATATAATGTAAGCTAAATCAAGTGTACTGTAATATATAGCAAGTAACTCAAAGGATGCCTGGGACCGCCCATCCTCTAAGGATCCGTTAAACTATTTACTATGTAGTATATTGCGCTATTATAATAGTGTCTATTTATAAAGTAAACATACTTATTTCTTAGCATTAAGGGGTTACCCATATAGCCCTTAACACGTAATAGTCCCAGTAGTCCATCCAATATCATAGCTCCTCCTACTCGGGAAGCAACTAGAGGATACCACACGGGCTACGGGAGAAAACCAAACTCGTACAAGGCTCGATATGGTAGGTGACACGGCACAACTAGGCAATGCCAGGGTAGATATACCAATTGCTATCCGGACCGGTGGTAACGCGAAGCCGCAGCAACCGCCCACCTCGAACAACACTCCCAAATCAAAGGGTGCACCCAAACAATCACATAAGCAATAGAATGGTATACGAAGAAGTGCGTTCGATCAGAGGAGCTACCTCATTAATCCGAGAATCGCTCCTGTTTTAGCCACCTTATGCCAACTCACGGGAGTCGGGTCCACGTATATACCTTTCAAGAAACCGTCACCACCAACCTACTTCATTCTGGAATCTCCACCGCGTACACGGTTAGTCAAAGTGGTTTTCGGTATCGACAGAGAGTATGTCCATATCCGATCCCGGTCTCTTTGCCAACCCTTCGTTATTATAACCCGTGGTTATTTAAAAACAGTTTATACTTTAAATCAGAATAAACATTTCCATTTCAAAACTATAGATACGATATCATTTTAAAACCCAAAACAATAGGATATCGTTATATTCAAATATAATTCTTTCCAAAACCATACTGTTTATAATATCTGGAGACCAAATATTTGAATTATATCTTCAAAGGATAATGTTTTGGAAACTTTACTTAAATCCATAACTCCCAAACACAATGGTTTGGACATTCAACGGTATATATATAAATGGGTTAACTTTATGGTTACTTTGTAAAGAAGATAATTTACATAGCTTCACAAATATATTTCTTTATTTAAAGTTTAACCATAATTTAAATATCCCTTTATGTTCCCAAAACCATTTCAATTTTTATATATATCCAATTGGAGTATTTACTATTCAAAACTTAGTTTGGGTTTTATTCTTTCACAAATCAATGTTTTATATTTTTAGTCTTGAATATTCCCATAATTTCCATAAATAAAACTCCAAATTTTAACCATTAAATTTTTCCCAAAATTTACTTAATACCAGAATATTTATCTTTAATTTATTTAGGAAAATACAGTTATAAATATTATGTCTTAAGTTTTTCCAAAACTTAAGGTAAAATAAAATTTATCAAATTCCATAAATTTTAGAGCAATCAAATTCTAGATTCCATAGCACTTAGGAAATGCTACCTAAAGTTATGGGTAAAACTAGTCAAATTTCAGAAGACAGCATTTAAATGCTGTAATAGATTGTTTAACTTAATAAATATTTCCAAATATAACCTATTTATTTATTCATTTATTAACTGAAATCTTATTCTTTCAAAATCCCGATTTACCAAATAAGTTATATTCCATAAATTTATTCAAATATTTATTTATTTCTTTATTTATAACTTATTAAAAATCAATATAAATTCCTTTAAAGATATAAATCAAATATTTAACTTCCAAAATAATTTTAAATATTTCAGAAAATATTATAAGGACCACGGGCCTGTATATAGTTTTCTAGCCTAGGTCAAGTGGTACGGATTTATATCATTTCAATCCGTAGTTTACAAATATCCCGGGTCCTATCATTTCAAACCCGCAATCCCAAGTTTAACAGTTTAACAGTTAACAGCATAATTTAACAATAATAATCATTTAGGCCTATCATTTCAGCCCATAACAATCTACGTATAACAGGGAACTTGCAGTGTGATTTAAGCAGTAAATAAACAATAACATAATATAACTGCAGATATAATACAACAGATAATAACTGATGAGGTGTCAATTTAAATGGGGTTCATCATTTTATATTACACTACAGACAGATAATAGTGACATAAAATTTTACACATACACTTGCAATAATTTACGAAATATAAATACGTATGTCTGGTGAGAAATACTCACCTGAAAGTTGCAGAAAATTTGAATTCAAAACGACGATTCACCGGTAAAGACCGACAGAAAATAACGATCAAATTTCTTCTGATGTCGCCTAGATTCAAATCTAGAACAAATTCAAATATTTTGAAACGCGACTTTAGAATGTATGGTCAAGAAAGGATTAAAATAGAACGGAAATTGTTTTGACTTGCTCGACCACTCCACCGTATAATGTGACCTAAATATACCCAAACGTGAACCGTGCTAACACAAAAATTACGACAAAATTTCCTAAAACAAAAACGGCAAAATGTTGAATACGCATACACGTGCACACTTGCATTCCTATGTATTATGAAAATGTTGTTGCTTAAATTTTCCTCAAACTTAGAGTCACTTTTTCAAATCCAGCTACTATCTTACATTTTAAACTTAATTTGCATCATTGCTTTATGACTTCATCCATCTTCAATCTAAACTTTCCAGGCTTAAAAACTGTACAGACACACCTCATCCTATCTTCAACTATTACTAGCATCCCCAAACTCCAGCCTTTTACTAAACACTCAGGTTAGATGAATTCACTCACAAGGCTTGGTCATCATATCCAAAGCAAGTTTTTACTGATCCATTCGTGCACCGTGTGATACACAGATATGCACAGCCTATGAATTTTATAAATGCAGACTACCACTCAACTACGTTTTTCTTAATTCACTCATATATGCCTCTATGCTCTTTTCTTCTTCTATCCTCTTTTGCAATGACTTACCCAAACTAGAACCCAAACCTGGTCTAAGTTTACAAATACAGTTTGTCTGAAAGGAGAAAAATGAGCAAATTCCTTATTATACCCCTAGTCGAACCCATGATTTTGAAATCAAAAGAAAACTCAGGTTAATGAGATGTTTGATAGAACTTGGTTTTACATATGTAAAAATTTTTTTCAAAGTAACCTCTCAGTTCTATAAAGTTAGTACCTCTGACTTAATTATGTATACAAAAAAAAGAAAAAAAAAGAAAACTCTATAAACCCAGATCCATATGTTGTTCAAGGCATATGATAAGATTCTTAGAGAAAACAAAGTGGATAAATGGTAGTGTGGCCGAGCAAGGCAGAGATAAAACAAAATTTTCGAGGAAGAGGAAATATCTGAACAAAGAAAAGAAAATGACATAGACCATTTACCTGATAAGAGTTCGAGCCCGAGAAGAACAGACAAGAGAGAATGAAACTAAAGAAGATAAAGCAAAGTATATATAGATGGATTTTGCGAAATAGTCAGATATGAAACGTACGAGTATTAATGTAAGCGTTGATCTCTCCTACCACTCCTCTGTTAGAACGTTATGAGCGTGATTTACTGATCAGTTTGCAAAAGGATAAATCTTCGAAATATACAGGGGAAGCCAAGAGTTTCACAACGTATAAAGCTTGATGATAATTTAATGCCAGATTAATTTCCTGCGTGATTTGAGCTCATACCAGAGAACTGGTATCTTGGCAGGTATACATTTTTATAACTTCAAATTTATGTGATGTGTGATTAAATGATAAAACGGCAAGGCACATAAATTTGAACTGATGCGCATTTGAAGGGTGCTTGATTTATATTTTTTTCTTTCCAGATGATATGTGTGATTTTAAACTGCTCATTATGAATATATTTTGATTTCACAATATGTTCCAATTAAACAGTTGCATGGTTAAAGCAAACATGCTTTGAAGTATTTGCAGAGATTTATGGGGAAAATGGCAAGAATAGAAACGGAGCATTGCTTTGAAATCTGAACGTTTTGCATATATGCGTGATTTCTCCTTTCAGTTTCAAAGAAATAAAGGTTTCAATATTAAGAGGAAGAGAAATCAAATCTGCTGCCAGTTATACACAATTGATTGAATGCATCAGTTTCTTATGTTAATTGTTTACTCACGTGATTAAAGCAATGGGATAAATATATAGGGCTTTGAATATAACTGACGAGCTAAATCAGAGGAGATAAATCAATAGTTATCAATTATACAAGATGTCAGGGAATACGTTCACATTTCAAGCATTGATTTGGTAAATATTTGCTTTAAATCTTCGTATGAATTAAAGGAGAGATAAATGGGAATGAAAACATCAGTTTCTATATGATAAATGCTTATACGTGATTTAGTTTATACATTGATTTATAGGCAAACAAACGGCAAATAGTGATACAATGCAATATTCCCTTGGTCTTAAGAAACGGCAGAGGTGTTGATACAACTAGTGATTCAAGCAAATACATATAGATTTGTTTTAACTGTAGGTTGCGTGATTCATTTCCAGTTTTAATGCATGCGTGATATATCTTCCAAATATAAATGTTTGCACGTTATAAGAATTTTTTTTTTCAAAAGCATGTGTGCCTTATAAATTTCCAGATTTGATGAATATGGACTGTGTAATTTCCTTCCAGGATACTTTGCTTGAATTATATGTGTGATTAGGAACGGAAAATTTTATTTATTTATTTATTTATTTATTGCACAATAAAGGTGAAATAGAGAGATATACATGGGAATTGAGAAGTTGAAAAGATAGGCAAGGTTAAGTATGAATGCGTGATTTAAAACTGCCAATTGAAATCTAGATTTAATGCATGCGATAACTGCAATTTTTATGAGAAGCTTTGATTTCAAAATCTTATACTATTTAATGTAGGCGTGATTTTAGATTGATGATTTGCAGATAAAAGGATTTGTTTGAGGCGGAATCAAATGGACAAATGGGGAGAAAAGGGCAAGCAGCTTAAATGGTTTAAAGTATCAGTTTTATATATATAAATATGTAAATATGAATACGTGTGTGATGATTCATTTATATTTACATAAATTTTGATTTGTATTAAATATGTTTACAAATGTATTTGGACGTTCGCAGATACCATACTAGATCATAGGCAAAAACACAGGGGAAAAAGAGGAAGCTGTAGAGATTTAAAGCTTTCAGTTACAAAAGTTATAAATATGTTTACGTGATATAAGATTTAGGCAGTTACACAACATATAAAGTTTGAAAATATGTAAATATGCATGCGTGATTTCAGCATGCTTTGATTCTCCTATGTTTGATTTAATAAACAAACTGGCCAGACTTAATGCAAAACTTTTTAAAAAGAAACGTACAAAATGAAAAGTTGCGTGATATAAGCCTGGATATAAAGTTTGTACGTAACTTTATGTTCTTTTTTTTTAGTTCAGTTTGCAAAAATTATAAGTTTTTGAATTTACTGGAAGGCCGAGAGATTTGCTTCAGTTTTCTCTTTGAATAAATGCTTAAACGTGATTGAAGAAATAAACAAGGGAAGTTATCAATGCATGATTTTATTTCTGAGAAAAGGAAAGGCAAACTCATATTCAATTCAGTTTTGATTTACAAAAGGTTTAATTAAGGCATACGTTGATATGGGGAGAAATAAAGGTAAGTATACATCAGAGGATGAACGAAAGAGTTGATATGTATTGTATCAATTTAGGCATGCACAAATTTCTCCTTGGATTTTTGTCTCACACGTTACTTCCATGTTAAGTTTTTACTTCATTTTATTTATTTGATTTTAGTTTGAAAACAATAAATGGAATGGCAAGAATTTATGCAAAGCTTAGAAAAACGTATACAAATTTATTTAAAATCAGACTGTCAGTTAATGCAACGTAACGTTTGTTATAAAATCTCTGACTGATATTTTTCTCCAAAATTTTACGAAAACATGATTTTTACACTACGCTAAACAGACGCAGTCCAAAACATCAAAAAAAATAAAAAATAAAAAATTTTTTTTTTATAAAAATAACATTTTAAAAACACACGTTTTATTACGTCACTTATACCCTATAATTGACGCGTCCTTTAAACGCGAAATTTAACAGTTCAAAAATAGCTTAAATTTTCACAGTTATTATTTAATTTTATTGACATATACAAATTTTATAAAATATATCTCCAAATAAAATAATTAACTATTTTGATAAACACAATTTATATAAAATATATTTCAAAGTTAAATAATTAAAATAAAATAAATAGCTAAAACTAGGGCTGTTACACCATTTATGGTAAGCATTACAAATAACCCTTGGAACAAGGTTAAGCTTAAGGATAACATATCACCCTTAGACCGATGGACAGACTGAGTGGGTAAATCAGATTCTAGAAGATCTCTTGAGGGCATGTATTCCGTATTTTGGTGGATCATGGGAGGATCATTTGCATTTGTTGAGTTTTCCTACAATAATAGTTTCCAAGAAAGCATTAGGATGGTACCTTATGAAGCCCTATATAGAAGACCATGCAAGTCACCAGCATGTGGGGTTGTGACGAGGGATAGATTAGCTCTTGGACCGGATATGATCCGAAAGGCTACAAAGAAAGTTGTGGTGATTAAGAAAAGGATGAAGGAGGCTCAAGATCTTCGAGAGAGTTATGTGGATAAAAGGAGAAGGGATTTGGAATTTATGGTTGGAGACTAGGCGTTCATAAAGATTTCACTAATAAGAGGAGCTGTAAGATTTGGAAAGGCTAGAAAGTTAGCTCCAAGGTATGTTGGACCCTTCAATATTCTTGAGAGGATTGAATGACTTGCTTATAGGGTTGAGTTTCCAGAGAGACTGGCGGTAGTTTATAATGTGTTCCATGTGTCCCATTTGAGGAAATATGTTCATGACCCATCTTTAATTGTAAGCCATCGGTTCAAGAGGAGCTAGAAGTATGATCGAACCTGACAGCGGTTAGAAATCTAGTTTATGTTGTGGATCAGGATGAAAAGAGGTTGTATAACAAGGTAGTGAAATTGGTTAAGATTTAATGGAGCAAGGATCCCAAAGATTGCACTTGGGAGACGGTGGATCATATGAGAGAAGCCTACCCTAAGTTGATGTTGGGATAGCTAGTCGTAGGTTATACGTATAATATATGTTTGTTTGCTATGGAAGCTTAGTGTATGTATTTGTATGTGTTTTACGATATGAATACATAGCTTTTTGCATAGTTGACTTATCTCCTTGGTTGCTAATTTCAAGGCAAAATTCTTTTAGGGGATGGGGGAATGTAACGATCCAGAAATTAATCGCTATTTAAATGTATATTTAATTATATTTCAAATAATTAATAAATAAATTTTTATTAATAAATAAAACTAATATAAATAATAATTAATGATGATAAAATTATTTTCAAAATTTGTTTACCAATATATATAATTCATAAAGAAATAGAAATTATGACCGAAAATTATTTTCTAAAATATTAAATTTTCATTAGTTAAAAGTTGTGATAAATGTCATAACGCTATGTTAAACAGGCATGCACACATATATTCATGTACATGTTTCTTCTTAAGTTCATATAGATAAGAATAAAAGAAGATATTCAAAAAGAGAAAAATATATGTATATATATGTATAAGGTGCTTCTTTTTCAACATAAGTACACATGACATGGTGTGAATAGTGAAAAGTAAGGGAGAAGATGGTATGGAAGGTTTTAAAGGGGTGGAAGGGGTATGATCTGCGTGCATATGTATATATTTAATATAAATCACTTTATATTATGTAAATAAAATCCTAAGCCTATAAATATCATTACTCTTTCATGTTTCTCATTTTACAACCCTCCTCTTCATTTTGAAAATTCCAAGAGCTTGGATAAACACTTCCATGGCTTCTCTTCATATTCTCTAGTTTGAGAAAAAATCACCCCTTTTGGCTAAAATCTCCTCTTTTATACTTAAAACCATTTCTACAAACCATTCAACATCTCCTCTTCAAAAATACAACAATACACTACCCAAAACCATTAAACCATTAGGTTCAAGCCCAAACATCCCAAGGCCATACCCAACAAGGCCTAGGCCGAGCCTAATTCAAGTGTTCAAGGGTCTAAAATTTCTATTTTGCAAGTTTCAAAAGTGTTTCAAAGATCCGGAAAAAGTTGCTTTGATTTAGAAAATTTTATGGTGAATAAAAATTTTGTTTTAGGAAAATAAATTAACTTGATTTTGATGGACCGTATTTTGTGAAAATATGGTGATTGTTATATTGAATTATCTTGTCGTATTGATGACATATAATGATATGTTTATGTTTGAACTTGGATTTGGTGATTAGTTGATATGTTGATATATTTAGATATTTTTGGATATGTATATGGATATGGATATGTTATATTAGGTATAATATTATGGTAGTATGTTTATGAAAACAAAAACATGTGTATATGATGTAAATGTTGTGAAGTTTGCACCTTGAAAAGTAGTAAAGAACTTAAGATCCGATTTGAAAATGAAAGCTATTTTCTAGCTTTGGGTTTTTTAAAATGTTTTTCCAAGTTTTTACCTTTGTTATAACTTTTAAAAAACTTCTCATTTTTGTTTCCAAAGATGTTGTAGTAAGATTTAAAGTGAATATTTCACCTAAAAATCAATTCTAGCGAACTGCGTTTATAACGATAGTCGCTATGGATGCAGTACGGAAAATTTCACAATTTTAAGTTTTAAGTGTTTTATTTTGGATTGTTTTTGGAATTTCATTTTGAATTAATTAATTAAAAATTTTAAGGTTTAATTATTTAATAGTTTATATATTTAGTATAAATTGATTTGGTTTTTAATTAATTAATTAATTAGGTTAAATAATTAGAGTTTAAGAAATTATTAACTAAGTTAACTATTTTTAATTAAGTTTTAGATAATGATTAATTAAAATAAAATGGAATCAATTTTACTCAATAAAGTTTATTTTATTTAATTAATTATAACTAGAAATAGTTATATAATTAATTATTATTTAATCAAAGGTTAATTATCCACTTAATTTGGGTTTAATTTTAAATAAATGTTATTGAAATTGGGTTATTTATGATTTAATTAAGATTAATTAAGGTTTAATTGAGGGTTTAAACTTATGATTAAAATGGGATTTATTTGTTTTAAAGTTTCCTTTTAAATTATATTGGTTATTTATTTTTAACAAACTTCCTTATATAAGAAAATTGTTTTGGAAAAAAAAGATCTCTTGTCCATGCTATTAAGTAGCCAAATGAATTAAAGTATTTGTTTGAAAGTAAATCAGCTTATACTTATCACAAATACCGCACTTAAGGAATGTGATGAATACAAGGGGGTTAATTTTGATAAGCAGGTCATGATAATCTATGCATATGGAGTGTATGTCCATATGTACATATTACATCCTGATAGTGGAATAGTCCATTATAAATAAATTGACCCTTTAAGATTATCGAATGTTGGTTTGGATAGACCGAGATCAGATATTAGTTGTTATCTGAAAACCATTTCAAACCAACGTAAACGTTCGAATTGAAAACAGTGAAGGCAAGGACCAAGATGAAAACTTAGAAGTGCATGAGTTGTTTGCTACTAACCCTTGGAGTGATTCCAAAATGAGGGTAGTGGAGATTGTGCCTTCGGTTCGTTCATCTCCTAAATGACTTGTATGGATGAGTGCTGACATTGTGTCAACATATATAAGGCAATGTTAGAATTCTAAGTGGCAATGTTATAATAAAGGTAAAATGTAGCCTTAGGCCTCATCAACCGGGAATGACTAAAATAGGGGAGATGCAGCAGGGCTTAGTGGGTCGCTCCTATTAGGGTAAGGTTATACGTATCTAGAGTCCCTACTATCAACTTATATATGCTTCGGTATGGTTGCTGATTCCAACCGAGGGGTGATTTTATTTGGTACTATCCAGCAAAGGGTACGCCGATCTTGTGTAGGTAGGGGATCCAGGCGAAGTCCTAGGTGTTATTTTATATAGAGACGCACCATGGCAGGCGGTACACCGGTAGCAAAGTCATTATATGGAATCCATTTTCCAGTAAGTGTCTTTGTTCTTAGTTGTATACCTATTATGCTGAAATTTAATTAACGTAAAAATTTCAGCTATGTGAACTATCTATTTGAAAACCCTAGGCATTATGATAATATCACTAGATTTCCATATAAAGTGCTTTGGTTATTGTAAGGTAAAAATCTTTCCGTGTTTATGTGTGGCATGATCTTAAGAGATATCTTTGATTTCAAAGTGTTTTACAAAATAAGAATTAATTTTTTTTAGTTTACTCACACCATACCCATATCAGACTCGGAGTTATATTTTATTTTCCGAAAACTCTTAGATACTCAAATTTGTATGAGTACCCGACTGATCCAGGTTTCTTACGGAAGCGTTTTGAAGGAGCTGGAACAAGTGCCTTCACCGTAGCTTATTATATTTATTTCTGCTATGTTTATGTATGATCTATGTATTTTGTGATGGGCAGGCAGTAAAACTAACTAGTTGAAATTTTATTGTAATAACTCTGATGTACTATTATTATTGGAATGACTACGTAATATCCTATGTTATCTATTATATATTGTTCTGATTCATGGTGAGATTCTATGATTTTTTTAGTTTCTTCTTATCTTTTACCCCTAATGGCTCGTCTTTTGGTTCAACAAAGGTGGTCGTTATAATTTCTTGTATATATTTCTTTTCGAAATGCCAATCATTCAATGGGAAGAAGGCAAACCAAGTACAATCTCGATTTCATGGCTATGAGACACGCCCTTTTGATTTTCTGGGCTCAGGTACACTTACTTGATTTGGATGGACTACAAGCTTGCCACTTAGATTTCCATGCTACGAAGCACACTCAATTGGTTTGAACGGGTTACAATCACATCCAAGCAAGTACAACTAGAGTTTGATGGTTTTTCTAAAGACAATTTCTTATTATTTGGTTATAATGGATCCTATATCCTCTTGAATAGCACTTTAATCTTTGATTGGGGGAGAGGTGATTAAAATCAAAGAGTGAATAGTAGAGAATCTATACAATGAAGATTGAATTGATTTTGGTTGAAATTGAGAAGATTTGTTTAAGTTTTTGACTAGAAATTTTGGCAGAGTAAGTGGAGAGAAGATAATAAGAAAGTAGCTGTTAAAAAACTCATTTGGAATCCCTATATATAGAGAATAAACATACATGTTCATTCATGTAGAGTTATGATAAATAGACACTTCATTTAAAAATTTGAATTCCAAATTTGCGGCATGAATGTCGACATATCCCTTTGAAATTTGAAAATTCTTTTGGTTTAAATCGTTTTGAAAATCTTATGCTTTGTAAAATATTTTCATACTTTGTAAATAATATTAAACATAGTTTATAAACATTAAACTTTGAAAACATTTATAAATATTTTTAAGTATATTTTGGCTTTAAAAACAAAGGATAAGAAAATAGAAAATAGAGATAAAAGATTGCTACTAGGGACTTTAACAATATTCTATAACTCTATGTACTATACATTTGAGATCTATATATTTTGTTTTTTATACTCATGAATCTTTGTGTCAATTTATTAAGTCTTTATACTGTACAGTCTTTGATTCAACATCTATATAATATCATGCACTATATACTATATAACTTGGGAAAACATTAGTATCCATATTTTATATGAATAGATTTTTGTTATAAAGGTTGTTATCATCAAAATCAATAACTAAGAAATTAATAATCTTCCATTTTTGATGATCACAACCATTAATATATTGTACACAAAATATGATACAACCCCCCTGAATATATGCATGTGTATTTTATATTTTTCTCCCCTTTTGTCATCAACAAAAATGGGTAAAAAGGTAAAAACTCCCCCTTAATGAAATACTTTAGGAATTATAGATTTAAAATCAATGAAAATAAATAATATATGATGATGTATGATGAATATATGATAAACAATACATTATTCTATATTAAGAATGATGATGTATAATAATAAAGTAGATTTTATTTATGTAATTCAAATATATCTAATTATGTACAAGTCAATCAAAACAAATCAAACATACAAATTCAAACAATCCAAACCAAATTAAACCAAATCCTAATAAATCAAATTGATACGTGCTAAGCTTAACTCTATGGTTTTCTTTGGATTATAGGGGACATGTAGATAGGAAATAAAGGGTAGTATAGTCAAAAGTTCCCCTTTTGTTCGATGATATTTCCATCTTGATCAAAGCATACTTCACCCTCACATTTGACCTCACCGTCATCTTCTTTCCCTTCCTCTTCATTTTCTTTATTTTCCTCTTCATCTTCCTCTTTTACCACTTCTTCATTCATAGGATTGTGAATGACAAGATTACGATTGTCCTCTTTGATAACAATTGGATTCATTGGATTATCCAATAGAAAATTCTAGAGATTAAAAAGAATTCGCACTTGCTTCTCTTGTTCTTTCGAGAGGCACAGCTGAACAACTTCTACTTCTGAAAGCATATTGAGTGTATGCTTCAGGTCTTCTTCAATCTTGGTTATTTTGGCCATGGTAGTGGTTTGAAAGGGGTATAGAGTGAGAGTTTGGAAAGAAAAGGGTGAATTTTCTTCTCGGATGTTTGGCTCGAGGAACCATTAATTTATTTTTATACAGAATTTACTGAAGAGAGAAGATAGAGAATTTGGTTTTAATTACAAATTTAGTGGTTACATAGTTGCACTTCTAATTTCTAATTTAGGAGGGAAATATGTTTTTTGAAGTTACTAGTACATGTAAATGTAAGAGGTAGGGGTATGTCAACATCTGTTGTGTAATTTTAATTTTTGAATTTTCTCTTGAATTTATAGTTTTTATTTTATTATATTTATATTTCAAAAAATAAATTATTCCGAACTATGTTCTAAGTTTAATAAAAGATGTTTGAGTTTATGGTTTTGTTAAATTATCGGCTATCTGATTTTTAGTATTTATAAATTTGAGCGAAATTACTTCCTTGTAACAACCCGAACTTTAATGGGATTAAATTTCGACAAAAATCGAAACCCAAGTCCATCAAAGCAAAGATCGTTGGATTTGGTACTTGTAAATAAGCATGAGCATTATCATAGATTGATAGAAATCCAAACTCACAGCGAAAACAATAATAGGATAAGAATACTAATTGTGACAACTACTTTGGAATTAATGGTATTCCTTAGATGACAGATTGTCACACCAACATTGTGCATGAGAGAAAAGAAGACTTCTCCAATAATTAAACACACCCAGCTCTAGCGACATGTTTCTATAAATCTATCATGTGGGTTGTAATGAGGAGTGGGTTAGAACAATGTTCTGTTGACTAGAAAATTTATAAACTATCCATAACATAAATTTATACCGTTTGATTTCCATGTACTTGTTATGTCAATTCAGGTTAGCAATTCTAATCTAACCTTACATTGCACACACGAGTACTTACCTACCCATTCCCAAGGTACAAAATGCCGACAAAGCCTGATCAACCACCCAATACTTCCAAGTCCATTAGCCATTGGACACTTCTAAATATGAAGCGGGCTTCTACTATCTAGATGTAGTACTTTGAAAAGAGAAATAGGCAGCCTTTGCTATTTAAGACCTCAATCGAGGTAGACTTTGTCATTTAAGACCTATTCCCAAGGAGGACTTCCAAAATCGACATTATTGGTCTATTGGTCCTAATTAGAGAGACCTTTGATCACTATATATGGCCTTATAATTTATAATAGCCATACCACTAGTGCATCTATCATTATTAAAGTATTAGCAATATGAGAGATTGTACCTAAGCCACTTAGTACCTCATTAATAAAGACTAGGAAGACTTTTGACCATTTAACGCCAATTTATAGGTAGGCCTTTGCCATTTAATATCTAAACCCAAGGCGAACTCCTCACTGGAATAATCTAGCTGACATTGCTTAAAAATCTCATTGGGCTACTTAATACTTTTTTTATGTGAAAGAGGCGGACCTTATAGCCACTTAATACCTCAAACCTGAAGAGAACCTCTCCTGAGATATCCTGTATCACTCTTATAAATATGGAATCTTATTAGATTACTTCTTTCAATAGGGGGGCTTCCCTAAGGTAGCCACATAATACATCAACATTGAAGTAAACCATTTTAGAGATATCCCTTATTGCTCCTAATTCCCAATTTGAACCATTTAATACTTTCCAATTAAGAAAGCAAGTCCAATCTCTCACATCGTCACGAGTCCTAGGGTTAGTGATATCTCACATTAGTAGTAAGTGCAACCGACGGTTGTTAGCCATAAAGTGAAGGGCGGTCTTCAGTTAACTGACTCCACCGACCTCGCATCACTAACCTTATAAGTCCAATTGTAATGACCCATAATTTTAGTTATTTGAATTTGAAATATATAATTGATTTTAAATATTAAAAAGATAATTTTATAAGTTAAATAACTTGAATTTCAAATAAAGCGATTTACTTGATAATTAAATTATTGAACTTAATATTAGAATTGTTTAAATAATTAAATCCTAAATTTAATGTAAATAAAAAAGATTTTGGAAGTTGATTAAATTCTATCTGAATAAGAATAAAGATAGTAAACTTTTAAATTTTAATAAAAATCGAATAAAGTAGTTTTATAGTTGTAACGACCCGTATATTTCGAAAAGAAGAAAATTCAAATTTTAGAATTTAATATAGTAAGTAATTAAAAATTTATGATTTCAAATAAAATTTACTTTGGATTATAACATATGATTTTTGATTTAATAAAGTGATAACTATTTTATGTGATTTCAAACGTATGGTTTAATAAAAGTTTAATTGGATAAATTTAATATTATGTAAAGCATGAAATCAATTTATAATTACTAGAATTGGGTTTTAATTGTAAATTAACTTCTAATCTATTTGTAAACAATAAATGTATAATTATGTATTCAAACTTATTTAAATTTTAGTCTTGATTTTTACTCATCTTACATATCAACCTATTGAAATTAATTTGTTAATAAAATTTAGTATAATTGGATTTTACATAAAAGGAAAGAAGTATAAATTTTAATTTAATAATACTTAATTAGTTAAACGATTCAGGAATTGAGAAGATAAAGTTGAATTAATTGAAATAGTGTTTAACTAAGAACTCTACTAAATATAATCGAATTTAAACTATTGAAGTTTAGTGAAACCGTCAATAATAATAAAATATAAATATAAATTTTGTTTTTTGTACGTCATTGATACTATTTAAGCAAGTTAATTATCTTATGTGTAAACAAAAATTCTATAAATGTATTTAAGTTACTGTAAAGAATATTTCAATTGTTCTAATTATCTATCCATTAATTATGTTCCATTTTAAATTCTAATGTTGAAATTTATTGTCGTTAATTTAACTTGGAATCTTTGAATAAAAGGGAAAAAGAATTTAACTGAAATTAATTATTTAGCGTATATTTTATTATTTAAATAAGAAACGAATAGATTTAAAATTGCGTTACTTTGTTAATTATTTTGGGCGTACGTTTCGTTGGCATCTATTATACGCATTCTTTGACTTCATATCTTAGCAGTTAAAAATCAATCAACAGTCGTTCAAATATGATTTCCTGCCTTACAAATCACGTGTAAAACTTTCCACTTTCATTTGCGTCTCCATATTTAATAGGAACATAATCTTTGATTTACACTAGCCGTTTCAAAATCTTTTGTTTCTTTCCATTTCCTTTTGTATATTTAATAGAAATGAATGCCAAAATTTTCTCATGCCACTTTAAACAAAATTTCTTGCCTTTCTCCTACTTAATCAATGCAAGCTTCCCTGACGAATATTCCACGTACATAAATACCAACCGCATATTATTTGGCCTTCATCTTCTCTCTTGCTTATGAAGTTTCTTCTGTAGGTAAATGGATGCACTTATTTTTTTCTTATTTATTTTCTTTTTTCTTCTTATATTTTCTTTTATTTCCATTGTTTCACTCATTCAAGTGCTCGGCTCTTCACCACCACGACAGGCCTGCGCCCTCCAACCACCCATCCCGACCTTCTTTCTTTCCTGCCTTCACACATAAGATTGGCCACCACCACTGCATCCAGTCTTTCAGCCTTGCTCCCCTCTTTTATTTAAAGGTATATATATATATATCCATAAGTGAATATAAATCTGTTATCTGATCTTGCTTAAATAGGTTTGTTGTTTTATATCTATAAGTTTTTATATCTATAAGTTATAGTACGAATAGTATAGTTATATATAAGTTGAGTTTTAATGTGTACGTGTGTTTAAAAAAAAAATATAGGTAGGTATAAGCTTTATATGAGCCTGCAAATCTATTTCTGACATTGTTTTTATAAGTTTGCTTAAGCTATAAAAATTGTATTAGCAGCATATAGTTATATATGCATGCATATATAGGCTCACAACATAATATGAAAAGCTGACAGTATATTTTGTTATGCATATAGAATCAAGTATGTAAATCATATAACCTATTATTTGTATAATAATATAAGTTAAGTGTTAAGTAAAGTTGTTAACATGGGTTCAATCTGTTGTGTATATTTTAGCTTATTTTGAAATATATTTGTTTAAAGTATCTGTTTGTGTTAGGCAGTATATATGTAAGTATTATATAAAGTATATTATGTAGATATGTTTTTTCTAAAACAATGATTTTAGATATATATTTAATTTATATGTGTTTAAAATTTTAAAATTTATATACAAATTATTTTAATATATAAACTATTTAAAGTATTTTAAAATATTTACTATTTTCAATATCTAAACTGTTTAGGCATTTTAAATGTAAATAATGATTTTTAACATTCTTCTTAAAAATTTAATATTGATTTCATGGGAAGACAATATATATATCGTTGCATATGGATTTGTATTTGTCTGCATATATATTGGGTCGGTTTTCAAACTTATATTAGTGTTAGCGTCTAAGATGGATTTAAGGAAATTTTAAGGAAATGTATGAATTGTATAAACATTGTATATTGAGTTTTGTTTAAATTAAAAAAATTTGGACATGATAAGGATTTCAAAATATATGTTTGAAACTATTTTAGAAACAAATAATAATATATAAATGAAATAGTTCCGTTATATCAAAACTAATTCAATCGTTCTCATCGATTTCCCATTATCAGCCTTGTCCGTCGTACCTGTTTTCTACATCAAATCATATCCATCTAGCGTTGCTTTGGATTTAGTAGCTCATTTCTGTGTCGAATCTCTTTAACCTCGAAAGGTGAGAAATCACTCACGTTAACGATCTTATAATTTATTAAATTTGATTTTAATTGAAACGATAATTGAAATATGTTGTTGTAGTTATTTAAATTGTTATTTATGCTATTATCTGTAATTGTTCACCTGTGGGATATGACACCATATCCTGTTGTTTATATTATATTGTTATTGATGATATATACCTGTTGTTCTATTTTATATTATCAGTTATCACTCTGCAAGTTCCTTGTTAGTATAGAATTCACTATGGGTTGAAATGATACATACCCGAACGGACTTTAGAATAGGAGAAAATCTTTATGGGTTGAAATGATAGACCCAAGCGATTTTCAATTGAATTTAATTTGGGATTGCAGGTCGAAGTGATATCTACCGGTATGTATTAAAATTATGGATTGAAAAGATAAATATCTGTTTCATTTGATTATATGATAGAATCCTACATGAAGACACCGTTGGTCCATATATAAATATTTTGAAAATAATTTCTATGGTTTTGGAAAAGAATATGGGTTTTATTTAATATTGGTCCTTAAATATTATATGTAAATGGTAATTTTATATATAGATTTAATAATAATGTTTAATTTAAATTTGATTGATTTAATACATATAATATGGTTAAGTATTTATGTAAATCTATTTTTCAAATAGATTTTGTGATAAATTGAATAAGTAAGGTTGAGAAGATAAATTTGGGTTTATTTGAAATGGTATTTAATTAAGAATTTTATTTAATTAAATCGATTTGAAGTTATTGAATGTGAAATTTAAAAATATGATTTTATAACTGGATTTTTTGATTCATTTGATTTAATGAATGTTTCACGTTTCAATAAATTAAAGAAAATATTTAGAAAATGTAATTTAAGGTTACTTAAATGATATTGAATCTAATGAGGGAATACTTCAATACTAAGTAATAATGAAGATAAACTAAATCTATATGAAATTGTTAAATTTAGTTTAAAATGTTGAATATTTAAAGTTTTAAAATATATTGAAATATAAATGCATATTTTATGATTCAAACCCGGATTTGAGATCGATAAAATTTGAAATGGTTATTTAGGAATTGAGTTGAATTAATAAATTGAGATGAGACTAAATTTGAATTTGGAATTTGAGTAGATTTGAATCGCAACTTTTAAAGTGATAAAATTTGGATATATATATATATATATATATATATATATATATATATATATATATATTTGAAATGAAATGATATTTTGGTACAAATTAATTTGAAATGACCACGGTGTTATAGTGTATATCTCTGCATTGTAGATAGTCCCACGGATCCTTAGAGGATTGTTATCCCAAACATCCTTTGAGTTACTTGTATTTTAGTTGATATTTCACTTGAGTTGGATTTATTGATATAAGAATGTTAATCCTGACTCGAGTGTTTGTGTTTTGCTTTACGCTTGGGTCAGACTGAGTGATACAGCATTTGAGACTCGCCTTTTGGACTTTGGAGCTTCGTATGGAGATCCAACTCTCAATTCAGCTTTCAACTTTTCCAGTTGATTGGTTCAGAGAAGTCATTTGCTCGTACTAGAGACTTCACTACATCTGAGATATTCTGTTGTATTTTATTTCTAACTCTGGTGTTTATATAGTAGCTTCATGAACTACTATTTATTTATTCCGCTGCATACTATTGTACTAGTCTGTATCTGTGATTCTGTGATTTATTTATTTTGCTGCATATGCTGAGTTTTTCCAAATATAAATTAACAATCTGATATTTTGAGCAATTCAAATCCGACATGTACGGATGCGAATGGTCCAAAATATCGGGTCGTTATAGTTGGTATCAGAGCTTTGGCTCTAAGAAAACTTAGTATATATGGTAAATTTATTTACAGAATCACTTTCGTTCGAGTCTAATCTCTTCCTTTGACTCGATTTCTTTCAAACTTTGGAACGTTCCCTATGATTCCAAAATTCATTCTTGTCTCTCCCTATTTATATTCTTTTGATTTGGAGTATCCCATAACTCCACTGAATGATTTGTAAAGGGGGTGAAACTCCTTTACAATTGGCATTAATTCACTGGAGATTTTTATACCCTCGGTTTAGATGTTGCTATCTCTTGTTATGCCGAATTCCATCTCTGGCGGTCAAATGTCGATTTGCCTTAGGATTCCGCATCGACCATATTCCTGAAGTCACGGTTGACCTGGGTAAGGTCGCACGCGATTTATATAAGTATACCCATCTTCTATTTTAAAATTTTAATTACCACATCTTCAATCGAGCCTATGTTCGAATCAGAATTCTATTTGATTAGAGTTCCTCTAAATTGAATCTCTATTTTTGCTTTGAAATCCATCCTTGAATCACCTTTTGAGAAATCGGGTATGTTTGTATTTTTTGAAATTGTTTTATATATCGAAATTATTATTTTGATAAGTATGATTTTATCCTATATATAAAAGTGAAAATGTTTTTGATAAGGATTATATACCTTTAAAAACGAGAATTCGGAGTTTTGAAAGGATTTGGATTTTGAAAATTTTATAAGAAATTTGATTTATATTAAAATGATTTATAACTGAAGGGTTTTAATTTGAAATTCGAGAGATTGAATTCCGGTGTTTTGAAATTGGTTTTAAATTTTTTGAAAATATATAATAATACGATTTGAAAGTATTTTCTAAATAAAAAGTGTTTCAAACGACTCAAACGAGTTCCAATGATTTCAAATAAATTTCAAATAAGTTTTCAAGAAAATAGAAGTCCTGAACTCACTTGTGTCATTGGAAAATAATTTCGGTGATGAGTGCACGCATCATCGACGTTGATTTTCGAGTTTCAGAGTGGGGGAGAGGCCACTCTAGTAGCTTTGCTATGCGAGCGATTTGTGAAACAAATTTTGATTTAGATTTTGAAGTATGGTTTGATATTTGAAAGATATATGTGTATATATATATATATATATATATATATTTGAAATGGTTTAAAGTAAGCCGGTGTTCAGTCCTCGAGTTTCAGATTGTTTTGCTATAACCTTATCTATTGGAATTGATTTATTGATTTGTTGGTGATTTCCAACTCTTGAATTTAAAATTTTAGTTTCTTCGACTATTTTTATAGGTTCGAGCATTTCCAAATGAAGGTTTAATTTTCAAAGCTAAGTAATCCTAGAAAAATATGTCATCCGATTCGGTAAATGAGTTGAAACTGTTTTGTTAACTAAATGAATAAGACTATTTTGAATTATATTAATATGGAATTTAGTTTGGATTGTTTTGAATAAAATTTAGTTTTAAATAGTTTGAAAAGTAAATCGATCTTTTCAATAGAAATAAATAGTTTAAAGGTTTAAAAAGGGAGTGTTTTAAACTGTAATCATTTTGGGTATAATTGATTTTAGAAAATATTTGGTTTCAAAAATAGATTTGGAATTTAAAACCTAGTATTTATATGATGATTTCGAAAATGAATTTGTTTGACGTAAATTATGTGATTTGGGAGCTAGGATTATTTTCTAAGCCTATTATTTTGGAAACTTTGAAACTGAAGATATTAAATTTGAAAGTAATAATTTGGTGAAATAGTATATGGCTTTGAAACTGATCAAATGTTGAAACAAATTGAAATTGAGAACCTTATTTTACTAAATACTTGATTTGGGAGTTATCAAACTTATATTAAACTGATTTGTATAAGTATGAAGTTGATTCGAGAACTACTGATTTGGAAAGGCACTCAATTTGAAAAGTGAAATCTTATATTATCGAAGTCTATATAAGTACGATATTTGAAAGTGATTTGAAAAGGTACTATATGACACATATTTTCGAAGTAAAGATATGGAAAGTGTCTTCTGCTTGATATGCGATTTGTGGCCACATCTTGGATTCATTCTATCGATATTATTCTCTCTGATTTTGGTTTTCCAGATGTGATACTCGAGTGTCCTACCATGGCGTAACCCATGGTTTTTCTTTTCTTGGCGCGACTGCGTAGCGTAATTCGCCTGGCTGAGATGGCCCAGGGGTATGGATGTTTCCTGAGGAATTCAGGCGTAACCATTGTGTATCCTGTGATCTACGTAGGTTGTTTTTTGTAGCGAAATCCGCAGGACTAAGAAAGCTTAGGATACGGATGTTTCCTGGGCGATTCAGGCATAAATTTTGTGTATCTGCGGCCTACTAGTCATCATGATGAAATTCGCAGGGCTGAGAAAGCTTACGGATACGAATGTTTCCTGGAGGATTCAGGAGTAACCTTTGTGTATCTGCAATCCATGGTTGGACAAATGGGTTAGTTGATTTGTTTGGATTGTACTTTCCATATCTGTTTTCAAAAGTTTTTCAAGTATTTTCACTGGGTGTTGAAACAGGTATACTAAGCACTTGGAGAATTCTAGCTTTGCGCCTGATCAACGCATGGCCAGAGTCTGCAAGAACGAGGATAAACTTGTTGAGACATCGAGTCATAGAAGTATTTTCGAAAGGAAAATTGGTTTCGATATAAAAGTATTGTATTATAAAGGTATTGTATTATAAAAGTATTTCCAACAAAGAAACTTTGTATTAATATTTGGGATTGAAATTTTTATGGTTTAAATTAACTATTCGGGCCCGATACTAATCTTTTGAATCTACCTTATCTGCTCAGCTTTATTTATTCACCTATACTCTGTTTTTCGAATCTACCTCCTTTCCTTTTGAATACGTCCTTTTAAAATATTGTTTATTTATATACTGCATTGTTTAATAGAAAATTTTAGTGTTATAAATATTTTAAAAGTTATTAATTAAATAAAACATATTTAAAATAAATGACTATTGATTTATTAATAATATTTGAAAAGTATCTTGAGATAAAATTTATAAACTTATGAATTATGGATTAATGTTTTTAATAGTTTCTTCGTAAATATTAATGATGCAAATAATTGTTTTCAAATAGTTTTCATATATTTATAAAGGTGTTATTTAAACATATAAATGATATTTGTAGAGGAAGCAGGAAATTTTCAAAATGGGTTTTGAAAAGTACGAATATTGCAGGTAAAGTTTATATAGTTTCAAATTAATTGTTAATTTTAACTTTCAATCTACTTTTATTTCTGGTTGTTCTATTCTCCTACCTCCTTCCTTTTCGGGGACGAAAAGTTTTGAGTGGGGAAGAGTGTAACGACCAGTATTATTCGAAAAGAAGAAAATTCAAATTTTAGAATTTAAACAGTAAGAAATTAAAAATTTATGATTTTAAATAAAATTTACTTTGAATTATAAAATCTGATTTTGATTTAATAAAGTGACAACTGTTTTATGTGATTTCAAACGTATGGTTTAGTAAAAGTTTAATTGGATAGATTTAATATTATGTAAAGCATGAAATCAATTTATAATTACTAGAATTGGGTTTTAATTGTAAATTAACTTCTAATCTTTTTGTAAACAATAAATGTATAATTATGTATTTAAACTTATTTAAATTTTAGTCTTGATTTTCGCTCATCTTACATATCAACCTATTGAAACTAATTTGTTAATATAATTTAGTATAATTGGATTTTACATAAAAGGAAAGAAGTATAAATTTAATAAGACTTAAATAGTTAAACAATTCAAGAATTGAGAAGATAAAGTTGAATTAATTGAAATTGTATTTAATTAAGAACTCTACTAAATTTAACTGAATTTAAACTATTGAAGTTTGGTGAAATTATCAATAATAATAAAATATAAATATAATTTTTTTTTGTATGTTATTGATACTATTTAAGCAAGTTAATTACCTTATGTGTAAAAAGCAATTCTACAAATGTATTTAAGTTACTGCAAAAAAGATTTCAATTGTTTTAATTATCTATCCATTAATTATGTTCCGTTTTAAATTCTAATGTTGAAATTTATTGCTGTTAATTTAACTTGGAATCTTTGAATAAAAGGGAAAGAGAATTTAACTGAGATTAACTATTTAGCGTATATTTTATTAATTAAATAAGAAACGAATAGATTTAAAATTACGTTACTTTATTAATTATTTTGGACGTATATTTTGTTTTAACTATGGCATCTATTATACGCACTCTTTGACTTCATATCTTAGCTGTTAAAAATCAATCAACAGCCGTTCAAATATGATTTCCTGCCTTACAAATCACGTGTAAAACTTTCCACTTTCATTTCCGTCTCCGTATTTAATAGGAATATAATCTTTGATTTACACTAGCCGTTTCAAAATCTTTTGTTTCTTTCCATTTGCTTATGTATATTTAATAGAAATGAATGCCTAAATTTTCTCGTGCCACTATAAACAAAATTTCTTTCCTTTCTCCCACTTAATCAACGCAAACTTCCCTGATAAATATTCAAACCCCACGTACACAAATACCCACCACATATTATTTGGCCTTCATCTCCTCTCTTGCGTGTGAAGCTTCTCCTGTAGGTAAATGGATGCGCTTATTTTTTCTTATTTATTTTCTTTTTTCTTCTTATATTTTCTTTTGTTTCCATTATTTTACTCCATCAAGTGTTCGGCTCTTCACCACCACGACAGACCTGTGCCCCTCCAACCACCCATCCTAACCTTCTTTCTTCCCTGCCTTCACACACAAGATTGGCCACCACCACTGCATCCAGCATTTCGGCCTTGCTTCTCTCTTTTATTTAAAGGTATATATATCCATAAGTGTATATAAATTTTTTATCTCATCTTGCTTAAATAGATTTGCTGTTTTATATCTATAAGTTTTTATATCTATAAGTTATAGTACGAACAGTAGTTATATATAAGTTGATTTTTAATGTGTACGTGTGTTTTAAAAATAAAAATAAAAAATTAAATTAAAATGAAATAAAATATAGGTAGGTATAAGTTTTATATGAGCCTGAAAATCTATTTGTTACATTGCTTTTATAAGTTTACTTAAGCTATAAAAATTGTATTAGCAGCATATAGTTATATAGTGCATGCATATATAGGCTTACAGCATAATATGAAAAGCTTACAGTATATTTTGTTATGCATATAGAATCAAGTATGTAAATCATATAACCTATTATTTGTATAATAATATAAGTTAAGTGTTAAGTAAAGTTGTTAACATGGGTTCAATCTGTTGTGTATATTCTAGCTTATTTAGAAATATATTTGTTTAAAGTATCTGTTTGTCTTAGGCAGCATATCTGTAAGTATTACATAAAGTATATTATGTAGATATGTTATTTTTTTTAAAACGATGATTTTAGATATATATTTAATTTAATATGTGTTTAAAAATTTTAAAATTTATATACAAATTATTTTAATATATAAACTATTTAAAGTATTTTAATATATGTACTATTTTCAACATCTAAACTGTTTACACGTTTTAAATGTGAACAATGATTTATAACATTCGTCTTAAAATTTTAATATTGATTTCATGGGAAGACAATATATATATCGTTGCATATGGATTTGTATTTGTCTGCATATATGTTGGGTCGGTTATCAAACTTATATTAGTGTTAGCGCCTAAGATGGATTTAAGGAAATTTTAAGGAAATATATGAATTGTATAAACATTGTATATTGAGTTTTGTTTAAATTAAAAAATTTGGGACATGATATGGATCTGAAATATATGTTTGAAATTATTTTAGAAACAAATAACAATATATAAAATGAAATAGTTTCGTTATATCAAAACTAATTCAATCGTTCTCATCGATTTTCCATTATCAGCCTTGTCCGTCGTGCCTGTTTTCTATATCAAATCATATCCATCTAGCGTTGCTTTGGATTTAGTAGCTCATTTCTGTGTCGAATCTCTCTAGCCTCGAAAGGTGAGCAATCACTCATGATTAACGTTCTTATAATTTATTAAATTTGATTTCAATTGAAACGACAATTGAAATATGTTGTTGTAGTTATTTAAATTGTTATTTATGCTATTACTTGTAATTGTTCACCTGTGGGATATGACACCATATCATGTTGTTTATATTATATTGTTATTGATGATATATGCATGTTGTTCTATTTTATATTATCAGTTATCACTCTGCAAGTTCCATGCTAGTATAGAATTCACTACGGGTTGAAATGATACATACCCGAACGGACTTTAGAATAGAAGAAAATCGTTTTGGGTTGAAATGATAGACCCAAGCTATTTTCAATTGAATTTAATTTGGGATTGCCAGTCGAAGTGATATCTACCCATATATATTAAAATTACAGATTGAAATGATAAATATCTGTATCATTTGACCATATGATAGAATCCTATATGCAGACATCGTTGGTCCATGTATAAATATTTTGAAAATAATTTCTATGGTTTTGGAAAAGAATATGGGTTTTATTTAATATTGGTCCTTAAAATATTATATATAAATGGTAATTTTATATATAGATTGTGACGCCCCACCTCTATATCCACGCTAGCCAATGACACTAGGGGTAATGCCGTCGACTAGTATGGAGGATAAGGCTGTTGAGGAGCGACCATCCGTGTAATTGCTTTGTGCGAGCACCGATATGTCAGCTGGTACAATAAGCATCTGGTTTCAGGAGGGAATCCGACATACCGACACAAACTCAATGCTACTACCCGGTGGCTATATATACTCTTCGAAAACAAATATAGGAATAAACATAACACAAATCAGTCACAGACATCCATATCACAAAGGCGGAAATAGGTATGAATATATAACACATGAAAGTGTACATCAGAGTAGTGGTCAAACAAGATCCACAATGTCACAAAAGAATAGCTACAAGTACTAGACAAAAGAATATGGATACATCAATGAGTCTATATCTCAAATGTATACAACAAAAACTATTAATCTAAGTAGTTAGCCAAAAGTCAGGGTGATAATCCCAGATGTAAAGTCAAACAGAAGCACCTGTAACATCTTGGTCTGGCCCGAGTATTATTTAATAATAAAATAATAAACGGATCAGCCTAGCTATAAATATCAGATAAAATGATATAGAATAAGAGATATGACATAAATATATGATAACCATAAAGCCATACTATAATAAGTATGTAATTGATAATCAACAAGAGATTAATCAATATCACGAGAATCTTCTCAAAGATCAAAAAGAATGTCATACTCTCTATTTATATTCACTAAACCATAAATATTGACAATAATATCAATGCCAATCACAAAAGTTAATGACACACAAATTCACTAATGCACAAATATTGATAAAACTTATCAATGTAAATCATGAAAATTGGTGAAAACGCAAAATTCCAGAAATCATCAATGGAAATCCAGAAATTACAAAAAGGGGGAGGCCTATCACAAAACGGGAACATGAAAACTCACCAACACATGTATCACAAAATGGAACGCTATTCCATGGTTGCTAACCATTAATTTTGAGCCGAAGCTCCACAAAATGGCCCGAAGATCATGGGTCGCTACCCCACCAAATTGAGCTGAAGCTCCACAGAAACGGGGTTTAGTCTCCCTCGTAGACAAAGAGACATCGCACATTTGCTAGTCTAAATCACAAAAATGATCATCAATGATCATCAAGAAGTGTCAATTACAGTAAGCTAGTAAATATATAAGCTTAGCTTCATGTCCCATAACCATTAGCTTAACTTAAATATTTACGGACAAATTGTAGATCTCCGCTCGAAAATTTTCACAAGAGATTCAATCGAACAAGTCCAAGAATTAACCGATGAAGTAAACGCAAGCGTTTCATACCATTTGTTGTACGAAGCCGTTTAATTAGATTCCTCGTATGAGTGAGGTAAAGGTTTGTATATTTTTAAAAATGATAAATCACAAAAATGATCGTAGAAACGATCAAATCATAAAAATTCACATACGAAGACGTGAACGAAGTTCAAAGAATTCGATTCCAAATTCATCAATGTGGAAATACCCTTGCTACACGACACGGCGCGACCTACCAGACGAGCGACCTAAGAGGTAACGGCATAAGTGCAGGGGCGAGCGACCTAAGGAATAGTGCGACTCAATAGTGCAAACGACCTAAGGGGTAGCGGAATAAGTGCAGGGCGAGCAACCTATGGAATGGTGCGACCTAACATGGCCAAGCGACCTATGTGGCCAGCGACCCAAGGCAAGCGACTCACGTAAAAAGGCCGAGCAACCTAAGCGGTCAAATGGGCGCGACCTAACAGCAAGCGACCTAACAGATACGGCATATGGCCGAGCGGCCTAGGGATGAAATGACCTAAGTGGGAAGAAGGAGAGTAGGCCGAGCGACCTACCGACTTACAAGCCGAGCAACCTAACGACCCAATGAATAAACAAGGTTGTGCGACCTAAGGGGGTTGCGACCTAACGACCTAAGGCGTATGAGAAGGCCGAGCGACCTAAGTTGCGAAGATGGTCGAGCAACCTAGGGGGAGAACGACCTAATGAATACTAGGCCGAGCAACAACCTAGCACGCGCGACCTATAGGGGAGCGACCTAATGTGCAGGCCGACCTAACTGCATGCCAAGAATGATTCTTGTGCAAGCAGAGTGACCTAAGGGTTTGAAGTGCAAAAACTCTCCCAATTTGCAACCGATCGAGCACGGACGCTAGGGGATTATGCCCATAAGCTACCTGGTCGTATTGGCTCCTCGATGCATCACCAAAAACGTGTTCAAACATCAAAGTTGGTATTTTTAAAGATTTGAACCCAAAACACTAAAAATTGGGATTTTCACTAATTCAATCCAAACCAAAAGCAAATGCACATGAATATGTGTTAGGAATTCATACCCAACAATTAAAGATAGTTATAGACAAAGATGTGAGATAAAAATCTCACCTTTACACAAAATCAATGAAGAAGAAGCTTGAAATCAATGGAAGAATCAATGGCTTCTCTTTGAATTTGGAGTTAGATGTTGGATTTGCGAATGAACCTGAGCTTGGAGTTTTAATTTCCCATTCCCTCCTTCATTTTTGATGAAGCTTGAGTGTCAGGAAATGAAAGTAAAGTTATGAAGAGAAGGGGTTGAGTTAGAGTTAATAGTTTAGGCAAATGGGCTAAACCAAACCCAAAACCCAAAGTGAAAAAGTAGCAAAATTCCACTAACTTCCAACATATCAAAGTTTATACTCAAAAAGATCGTAAATGGTATTTTGGACCCAATGGAAGTGGTTCTGAGTCCTAATCCGACCGTATGCAAAAAATAACTTTTCGGACTAAAATCCGACTAACGATAAAATATTAAAATAAAATATTTAAATAATCAATCGTAAAATATGCGGGTTGTTACATAGATTTAATAATAATAATTAATTTAAATTTGATTGATTCAATACATATAATATGTTAAGTATTTATGTACGTCTATTTTTCAAATAGATTTTGTGATAAATTGAATGAGTAAGGTTGGGAAGATAAATTTGGGTTTATTTGAAATGGTATTTAATTAAGAATTTTATTTAGTTAAATCGATTTGAAGTTATTGAATGTGAAATTTAAAGATATTATTTTATAAATGGATTTTTTGATTCATGTGATTTAATGAATGTTTCACGTTTCAATAAATTAAAGAAAATATTTAGAAAAATGTAATTTAAGGTTACTTAAATGATACTGAATCTAATGAGGGAATACTTCAAAACTAAATAATAATGAAGATAAACTAAATCTATACGAAATCGTTAAATTTAGTTTAAAATGTTGAATATTTAAAGTTTTGAGATATATTGAAATATAAATGGGTATTTTGTGATTCAAACCCAGATTTGAGATCGATAAAATTTGAAATGGTTATATAGGAATTGAGTTGAATTTATAAATTGAGATGGGATTAAATTTGAATTTGGAATTTGAGTAGATTTAAATCGCAACTTTTAAAGTGATAAAATTTGGAAATATATATGTGTTTATATATATACATATATGAAATGAAATGATGTTTTGGTATAAATTAATTTGAAATGAACTCGGTGCTATAGTGTATATTTCTACCTTGTAGATAGTTCCATGGACTCTTAGAGGATGGTTATCCCAAACATCCTTTGAGTTACTTGTATTTTAGTTGATATTTCACTTGAGTTGGATTTATTAATATAAGAACGTTAATCCTAACTCGAGTGTTTTGTGTTTTTGCTTTACGCTCGGGTCAGACTGAGTGATACAGCATTTGAGACTCACCTTTTGGAGTTTGGAGCTTCGTTTGGAGATCCAACTATCGATTCAGCTTTAAGTTTTCCAGTTGATTGGTTCAGAGATGTCATCTGCTCGTACTGGAGACTTCACTGCATCTGAGATATTCTGTTGTATTTTATTTCTAACTCTGATGTTTACATGTGATTCTGTGATTGATTTATTTTACTGCATATGCTGAGTTTTGCCAAATATAAATTAACAATCTGATATTTTGAGAAATTCAAGTCCAACATGTACGGATGCGAATGGTCCAAAATATCGGGCCGTTACAATAGTATCCGTCTTAATTAACATATAAAAATAGCCTTCTAGGCCACTATCTCAGTATTGGACGTAACCAGTTCCACTTGATCTGTAATAGTATATCATAGTATGACGTAGAATTTCATGGTGATCGTACGTATCGTTTGGTCGTTCGAGATCGAAACATTTAGAAGTTAATTTTAGAAATTTATATAATAATAACTGGGTTTGAAAAGCTATCTTTTGCATATGATCAAATTGGGCCTCGAGACTAGTTCCATTGAGTTCGAAATAAAGGTACTGCATATAGAACGCCAAGCGACACATTACGTTTGGAGTTCGAGATTTTAGTAACTTTAAAGCTAGACATTTCTAATTTAATTAATATATGTATACATTGCAACCATAACCTGTCCATGCCTTCCCCATCATCGTGCCCATACCCCTTCCCCATTATATTAGCATGCGAACTGAACAAGTTCACCCAAAAAATTTCAAATCCCCTCCTAGCCAATCCATTGGCCACTAGCGATATGAGCCATATTTGACGAAGTTGACAACTAGAGAATCGTTCATGGGGGGAGCTCGACATGTTGACCGGATGGATTGACATGCGATCGCCTGAAGTGGCGGCGATATGCATATGAAGTGGTGGTGGTTTTGGGTGGATTGGCGACGAACGGTGGCGAGATGGCGATGGAACGATGCGACAGTAGGCATAGAGGCGCACGCTCGAATAGCAGTGCAGGCGATAGCAGTAGTGGTTGGGAAGTCGCGGTCAAAAACAAAAGAAAACGAATGAAACGTGACCTAGAAATGGAAGCGTAAAGGAGGGAAGGAGAAGGTAAATGTAATTAGTCTAAAATCAAAAGCTATTAGTGAATTAATATTTTTATTTAATAATTGTTAAGTTTATAAATGCTATAACTTATTCATACGAGGTCGGTTCTGAGCGCAACGTGATGCATTGCAAGCGTATCGACGAAGGCTATGCTATGGAATCGGATTGGATGGTTCAAAGCTAGTGAGAATTTTTGTCAAGATTGAATGACTATTCAATTTTAATTCATAATGGAAAGTTTAGACGAAACTAAAATCAATGTAAGTTAATCTCACCTTTTGGTCAACAGAAATATTTTTAGCCGATAAAATTATTGGTTGTTGACTGTTTGGATAATTTACTAAATTATATCCTATGTTTAGATATATTCCCACCCCTGGAGCATATGAGATCTTATTACATTTCGGTGTAAGAGTGGATGACCCTTCATATATGAATCTCGCCTTGAAGCGGTTGATTTATATTTTTATAATCATATACTTTAAGTGATGCGGGGGACAGGTTCGAGGAATCCAACAGGATTTCTCATACTATTGATTTTTTCATATAAATTGATATATGATATGTTGGATGCTATAATTGATGATATGGACATGATTTTTGCTTATTTGGTGCTTTAGTAGCATTGGGACTTATATTTGTTATTTTAAAATACCACAAAATAGTGTTTGATTTTAAAGGGGTATTTCGAAGTGAATTTGGAAATTATATATGTTTAAATATTTATTATTGAATTATTTGAAGAATCAATTTATTTTAAAATCAAAGATATGATTTTTTGATGTTATAATGTAATAGTTTTATAAAATATTTTAAATGGAGATTTTCGAACTGTAAAATAATGATATATGAAATCTTAAAATATCCGCCTTTTATAATAAAGGGATATGTTTTTAAAGAAAAATAAAAATGTTTCGATGCAAATATTTATAAACCATTTTATATAAAGTAATATATATATGTACATATATTGAAGATTTTTTTACAAATGTGGGGTTTATAAGTGTGAAAATTTATAAGAAGTGATATTTTACAAAAGTGAAGATTTGTAAAGTCATATTTTGCTAATAAAAGTATGGGTTTATAAATGATGTTTACTAATTAAAGGAAACCATTATCATTTAATAGATTGGAAGAATAAATCAAACGGTGGATTTATTGTAAGGTATGGAAGGTTGTTTTAGAAAATATCTAATTATATTTAGGAAATCGAAGATGAGGGTAAATTTGGGGATGTTAAACGATATTTTATAAATAGAAAGTAATTTATAAAAGGAATTTATGCATATGGGAGCAACGTTAAAAACAGATGGTGATTGATGGTTTTAAATGGGATTTATAAATAAGAAAGATTTAAAAAGGAAACAGAGTTATAAATGGAGTTCATACATAAAGGAATTTTATGAAGGGAGTTTTGTAAAAGAGAAGGAGATTTATAAATATAGTTTTATAAATATGGAAATGATCATGTTGGAAATTAAGTATGGGTTTTGATCAAGGAAATATAATTATGTTTTAAAAGTAGTTTATTTATGTTAACATTGTTTTAAAAGTGGTTTATCAATATTTTAATATTTTAAAAATTAAATTATTTAAATTATTAATATGGTTTGAAATTAACTAAAATTATTTATCAATAAAGTTTTGGAAATTAATTATTAGTATTTATAAAAATGTTAAGATAAATGATTATTGTTTTATGTAGGATGTTTTGGAATTTATTAATTATTATTTTAAAATGTTTTAAAGTTAATATTTATTTATTTATATTGTTTACTAGTATATAATAGTATTTTTAAGTAAACGATTAGAATTTATTTTTAAATGTTTTCGACGTTCATAAATAGGGTTTTATAAATAGATGTGGATTATAAGAGGAATTTTATAACATGTTTTTGGAAAAACGTAATGGGAGATTGGTTAAAATGATAAAAGAGTTTTATAATAGTTCAAGATATTTACAAAAGAATTTTAGAAATGGATTTATAGGTTTATAAAAGGAATTTTATAAATGGTTTTATAAATTATAATGGAGTTTATAAAAGATTTTAGAATTGTATAAAAAGGAAATCTTGGTGTTTGGTGGATATACTTATACCATTTAGATAAGTATATGGATATTTCATAAGTATTGAAATATAAGGATTTGTGGATATATACACACACCTTTGTAAAAGGATTTTGAGGCAAATATTTACAAAATGAATGTAATTAATAAAAGATTAATTTAAAAGGTTAGTGGTTACTTATGTGCTTAACCAATATTTGTATTCCCTTTTAAAATAAACTTCTGCTTTGAACATATGTTTGTTGATAGCTAAATAACCTATTATCAAATTTTGATACAAAAGTAACTTTGAAAATATCTAGGAAAAACACGTAAGTTATATGGCATAGTCATCTCTGATGATGCTGTAATGTGCATATAAATTTCGTTTCATTCTTTGAGGACAATGATAAGGAAATTCGTCTACTAACGGTTAGGAGGTGATTACCGCTCTTATCTTTGACTATTTATTTCACTACACAAAATAAGTGATTTTGCAACATTTTATATCTGTCAATTGCTAACACTTATATATGTCACAGGCCGCTAACAGTAAAAAAGTGTTAGGATACCTAAAAAGTGTTGGTAAAAATAAATAGTCTTCTGCATTAATTTTGCTAACGCATATAAGTGTTACAACAATCGGTAAAAATGTAAATAATTTAATAACAAAAGGAGTCTTTTGTAATTTGTAAATACAATCCCTTTCCCATGCTTGCCCATTTCTAAACAGATTTTGGCCGCCTAAAAGTTAATTTAGGGTTTGCTCTTCCTCACGAAAAAACCAACGTCCTTCTTCTCCCTCAATCGCAATTTTTATTTCTCAAATTTTTTGAATCTCCTACATCTCGAATCAAGTTTATTTCCGCAATTCAAAAACCTGTCTCATTTTTTTGTGGTTCGGGCTCTGGGTGATTTCGTTTGTGGTGGTTAACTGTTGCTATTTCGGTCGTGTTAATTCGTGATTTTGTCAGGTGGTTGAAGTGGTTGTGGAATTCGAATGATGTGGCTACTACGAGTTGCTGTGGAGTCGATGTGGCCAGAGGTGACTTTGAGTGGATTGCAGATTGAGGCGTTTGACTTGCAAGGTTAGATTGAAGCCGGCGATTTTGGGTATGAGGAGACTTTGGGATAGTTCGAATTTATGGTTAGTCTAGGTTTTTTTTCATTTTTTCTTTTGGAATGGATAGGTGGATGGTATGCTTTGATGAATGGTGGTATGCGGTGAGGTGCTGGAAGCTTATCAGTGATTTGGTTCGACAATGGTGGTGTTTTGATGGGGATGTAGTGGATGGTATGAGAATTCTCAAGTGATGGTGAAGATGGTCATTGCAGTTTGAATTTGCGGTCAAGGCAAGTTGCAGTAGTCAGGTAAGGCAGTGGGTTAAAAGGAGTTGCGGTGAACATTTGCAATGTTTTTTTTATTAGACCTACCCCCTCTTGCCCTAACATTTGCAATGTTTTTTTTTTTCCTTTAGAAAATTAAGTTTTGTTTTGAATATTTGGCATAAAATTTGAAACATGACGGGTTAGTCCAATCAAATGAGCAGTTAAGTTTTGTTTTGTTTTGTAAAACTTATACTAGACAACATCAGGTTATTTCTACATATAAGTTTTGAGAAGGTGCCCTGCACATCTTGAAAATAATTAATATTATAGACAGTTTCCTTTATCTTCAATTATTAAAATGTACGTGATATATTGCACTACAACCACCATTCGCTATAGGGCATTCCCAACTCTAAGGTATAAGCGATTTTCAAAATTACATTCCCATCAGCTCACTTACTAGAATCATTTCCTAACAATACAAACCAGTTGAAAAAAATGGTGAAATTTATATCAAACAAAGTTAAAGATGACATTGGCGTCATTATCTCTTTACTTTTGCATCAAGACTCGCACTTAATTAGTTGGTTTGATGAGCAAGTTATGTGAGCATTTTTTTACCCTTGCCTGTTATTAATTTATGTATGTCAGTGTAAAATAGTTTGCCAACTCTTGCCATGTTGAGGATACTTATAACTTTTTTGTGCGATTTATTTATCTAAAACTGTTTATCTATCCATTTTCCTTTCAAAAACAACTTGATCATGGATCACCTGATATTGAGAACAAAGTGGAGATCGCTCTTGATCTTTTTTTTGGGAGCAGCTGCAAACCAGATAGAAAAAAGGTTATCTAGCAGAGCATGGAAACATTTTACTCTGGGTTAATTTGCCTTATACTATGATAATGATTTTCATCTCATAGACTGCTTTGAACTTGTAGAAAAATAGGAAAATAAGACTGCACCCACAAGTTTTTATTTATTTATTTATTTATTTACTTATTCATGATACCGTAAGTGTACTCAGCAACATAAAATACCTAGCAATCTTGTGAATATGGATGAGGGTGTATGCTTTAGCAAATAACTTGTTGGGCATGTTCATGCTAGAAACATCAATATACCAAGGAGTTTTACCATTATTTATGTTATCTTTATTATTTTATGTACGGTATTATTAATCATTATCCCTTTTTTTTAATGTTATTTGATTGTTTTCTCGTCTTACCATTTGTGGATCGATGAATGCTCATACAGGCTTTAGAATTGCTGTCAAGAGCTATTGAGACCGACCCAACCTCTGTAGTTTTATGGACTGTCTATCTGAACATCTACTATGGAATGGAAAAGTATATTGGGAAGGATGACATGTTCTTCCGTGCAGTAGATGCTGTTGCCTTATTTCAGGATTTAGATTGAATTATGTTTCTTGATTCAGTGCTGTTCTTTTGACATTAGTATATAGCTTTCTCAATATTTAACACCTAGTTCGAGTTTTATCTAACATTTAAGTGCTGGTTGCTAATTATGCATTGCACAAATGTCTGAAGACTATCATCCTTGGTTATTTATAATTCATTTGACCATTTTTATTTTCAAAGACATCATCATGTCCATGTGCTATAGGTTTTCCCTATTTTTATTTGCTTCCAGTAAGTGATTGCAAAAGCAGCTCTGACAACTTGCAGTTTTGTACCCATTCCTTATTTGGCCATACATTTTAATTTTAAGTTTGGAACCATTTTATTTTTTTTCGTTTGGTGGATGCTAATCTGCTTCGAAATTCTATTATCCTCAACAAAATGTTACTTGGATGTGGAGTGCGATAATTAATAATTTCTTCTAGACAAAGGAGATATTTTGTAGACTGCTTTTACTGCAATAATATAATGTTTGACAGTTGCTTCCTTATGCTGATTATTCTTTTGAAAAGATTAATATATCTCTAGCCAGACAAACTTGCTACAAGTAAATGCATAGAAATAGAGTGGTGTTCTCTTAAAAACCAGCGAGTTCTAAGAGCCTACAGCATAGACTCAAATATTAGTAAAATTCTTTTTGAAAGTTCTTTAATTTCAACGACTGGATCATGCTAAGAGTGGCCATTAGATTTTCAATTGCTAACCAATTGATTATAATATAATTTGTCTAAGTTTGCAGTTCTTTTGTTTCCTTCTAGAAAATAAGTTGCATAGGTCACTATCTACATTCACATACTCAAAGTGTCATGTGGATAAATCTTATGTACAAATTTTTATTTTTATTTTTTATGTGCCACTTAAAAAACTTAATACAAAAGTAGATCTTTACAAAACTAGGTCACATGGAAAAATAATAATACATTCATGTGGTTTTAAAACATGACAATGTAATGGAAATCCTATGTTCACTGGGGAAATTTGGAATGAAGTCTTTTATATATGGCCATTTTTATATAACATAGTAACATGTTTTTGTAATTAGTTTGAAAATAAGTTTTGCTTGTGAAGTTGTTTATACTGAAAACAAAATCCATACAAAAATGATATGTGATAAATATACATGCATTTTAATTAGTGATCGAGCAAGTAGTCTAGAAGCGAAACTCCTGGGTACTCTTAAACCTATCTGAATATGACATCAACTTATTTATATGAAGTTCGACAATATTGTCTTGTACATACACCTGTGAGTGCACACATTTACAAAGATTAGGATTACAAAAGATGGAAATCATTTAGCTACTTAACAAGTAGACTTTTAGTACTACCTTAAATGCTTAATTGTTCTTATTTCAAACATTTTGGATGGCTAGAAATGCAAGATCCATTTCTGTTTAGGATCTTTCTGTTTATCCAGATATCATTCACTGGTTCTCATTACATTTACACTAAGATACGTATTGTTCACGATGCTAGCATTCATGAGTTAAGAAAAAAGAGAGTAGTTTGTTCCTCTCTGCCGCGCTTTTTTATATTTGTGATCATCAAAACTATGTTTTATTTTTGCCTGTCATTTTTAATTTTTAGCCTGAGAGACTATCAAATTGTACAGACTTTAGTTTTAAATATTACATCCTCACTGCATATAATGTGATGATTGCAATTTTCTTTTCTTATTAGGTACAACACAATAAAGAATCTTATGAACTCTGGCTAATGTATATAAATAGCCAGATTCAAGTTAATGATCAGTTGAATGCATACGAGATGGCTCTGGCAGCTTTATGCCACAGTAAAAACAACAAAGATGCACGGTACATCAGCGCATGCATTTTAGATATTTTCTTGCAAATGGTTGATTTTTTGCGCATGTCTGGAAATGTAGAGAAAGTTGTTCAAAGAATATATGGATTGCTTCAAAGTCCTAGTGACCAACTGCTCTCAGATATCCATTCATCCTTAACGATTTCTGAAAAATGTTTATTTTGGTTGTGCTCTATATACCTGACAATTTATGGGAAACTCCCTGAAATAGTTGCACAACAGCTTGAGTATGGAAAAGAGCTGATGTTTGAGGTTGAATAGCCATGCATTCAACTAACACCCTATAGGAAGGAGTAATCTCTAAGTTTAATGAGACTTGCAGCGGATATAACAATCGGAGATGTAAATAATGATCCTGGAACTAAAGATGAAGCCTCGATTAGATCGTTGCACAGCGTGGATATATGTCACATCAGATGCGTAGCAGCACTAGAAGGAATAAAATCTTCTACTAATTTATTAGCTGAGTACATAAAAATGTATCCAACGGCCATTGAACTTCTTCTAATATCCGTTCGTTCTAATGATAGTACTACTCAAGATATCAACTGCAAAGGTTTTGAAGAGGCTCTTGCACATGGGTTTGATGATACTCGTAATATTCATTGCCTTTGGAATCAGTATGCGGAGCATGCTTTAGCAAATAATAAGATTGAACTTGCCGAGACTCTCATAACCCGCTGGTATGTTATATTCTACAAAGATACAAGTCAACATGATTGGAATGAGGAAAAGGACATTTTTGCCTTGCTCAATCTATCCTTGTACAAAAGTTTGCTAAAGGATGCAAGAGGAGAAAATGATGCTATCGTTAAAGCTCTCAAACTAGCTTCACCTCAAGATTACTTACATTGTGTGAAAGAGCATGCTTCATTTACTCTTGCAAACGAGCTCGATTGGAGAAGAGGTAACAAACCTTGGTGCATAATATTAAACCTTCTAAATTTCTACTTGGGGGATCATCGTTCTACTACTGTATTGGAACCGCTATCAAGGAAATATCTTCAGTGCATAAGAAACCAAGAGTTCGACAGCTTATTAGTAGGTTTCTTGGTCCAGTTTCAGGGAATTTCACACTAGTGAATTCGGTTCTTGAAGTTTGTTTCGGCAAGTCTCATCTTCCCGAAAACATTGACGATCTTAAAGGATTTGTCGATTTCGTCGAATCTCTAATGGAAATTGTGTCTACAAATTACAAATTAGCCCTTTCTTTATGCAGACTGGCCTCTCTAGTGGTCAGTGATGTGTTGTAGCCATGGCAGTGCAGAGGTAAGTGTTTTTCGGATGGAAGCAGTAAAAATGAAGTGGTGGGTGTGGCTCACGAGTTGTTTTGGTGTTGTATTGCATTGGTAGGTGTTGCACTGGTAAGTGTGGGGTTTGTGATTTTATTAGAAGGTGGATGAAGTGGCACTGTGCTGTAGGAAGTGATGGAGTTGTTTTGGAATTGAAATTTGAAGAGTGAGTGAGTATTGAAGTTGCAGTTTGATGTATTTGATGTAGTAGTGAGAATGGTATCAGTTTGAAGGTGTTGGGTTTGTTGGGGTATGTATGCAGTGGAGCAGTGAAAGACTGTGAGGGTAGAAGGTAATTGATGTGGTGATGTATGATGAACTGAGGCTGTAAAATGATGTTCCGGAGGAGGTTGATTTCAGGGATGCAGTAATTGTGGTTGGTTGAGAACAAGGGTAGATGATCAGGAAGTTGACGTGGTAAGGCAGTAGTTTGTTCGGTGCACCGATTGTTCGCATAGCTATTCACCCAAATGCAATGAGGGTAATTTTTCTTTCATGTCCGAAGTCTTTTGTTTTACGTATGGGTTCATATGATTTGATCTGGTAGATTGCAGCTTGGATACGGTTCTAAGGCAGTGGAACTTCTATCGAGGTTGGTCTCATCTTTTTTTAGTGCTTTGTCTAACAAATGTTTTCAAAATGATACATAGAAAATTCCCTGTTTATCCAGATGTTCTTGAATTTAAATTGCCATAATATATGTTATGCCAAGGTGATTGTATTCTCAATTCTGTAATCTGTAGCTCATACAAGTCGATGTGCACACGTTAAACTGTTGACATTTGTAGAACCTTGCAACTCTTTTCAAAATTACCGTTGGACGTTGGTTTTTCTTTTTCTGTTTTATGAGTTGATAGAAAATACTTGTAAAATAAAATAAAGTGATTGCGTGTTATACAAGGTACTATGAACGGCAGTTGGCAGATTTCAATGAAGAAGATAATGAGGAGACCGAAGAGCCTAAGCCAAGGTCACAGTCACAGAAGCTGCAGAGAAGGTATACCTAAAAACCTTTCTTGCTAAAATATTTCTCAACGCTGGTAAAATGGTTCTTGGTTATATGATTTACATGAAGTACACTCACAACCTATTTACCAGAGTCAACAAATATCAATGTGATTGCAAGATTTAAGCCGCATATATTGTTTTACATAAATAGGAAAAGTTTAAATTAAAAACTTGCTCTGATGCTACATCCACGCAACTTCCGTCTTCGTCCTTTCTTCTATGAACTAACTCATATGCTTTAAGATTTGACGTTTCGACCAAAACATTAAGATTTGACAAAGAATCATTTTCATTGGTACTAAATGCAATTATACACAAATTATAAGTGCTTGTTACTGTCTGGGTGTATACACAGACTTCACCTTTATATTTGTGATAATATCTAGGTTGTATAAATGTCGATCAGGTTCAGCATATTCATGTATTGTATATAATTTCGTGGTAAGTTCAACTATTCATCTATTAGTAGCTAAGAGTTATTTGATTAAGGATTGCATGGTCTAATAACCAAAAAAAAAGTTTAGTGAGATACTGAACATATCACAAAAAAAAGTTTTTATCGAGTGTTTATATTAAATGCAGGAACTTGAAGAAGGATGCCTTAGATTTTTGTATTGGACGTTGAAGAATATTCAAAACCATTAGAGTTTGGAGTGGATGATCAGGAATGGTTAGGTTAACCACAAGTTAAACTTTAAGTGTATTTTGAAATATATTTTTTGAAGCTTATGTTGTAATAATATCTGAATATATGACATTATGGTATTTTAGATATGTAAATAATTGTTTATGATATACCATACTACATTTGCAGAGCGTTTAAACTTTGCATTGAATATGTATGATGAATTATTTGTGATATGGAAACCATTATTTGCAGTGTGTTTATATTTAAACTTTGCGTTTAAGTTTTGGTATATATATGTGTTACTAAATAATCATTTTCCAACACTTATAAGCGTTACCATGTATTTCTATACCAACACTTATAAGTGTCACCATATATTTCGTTATCGACACTTATAAGCGTTACCGTATATTTCTGTACCAACACTTATACGTGATACCGTATATTTCGTTACCAACACTTATAAGTGTTACCGTATATTTCTGTACCAACACTTATAAGCGTTACCGTATATATAGGTACCAACACTTATAAGCGTTACCGTATATTTAGGTACCAACACTTATAAGTGTTAGTAATACGTATGTTTGTAACACTTATAAGTGTTACAAATTTGGCCGCTCCATTCCTCACAGTCCATTAGTAACACTTAAAAAGTGTTACTGAAATTATTTGTAACACTTATAAATGTTAGAATTTGCCTGTTTTGGTGTAGTGTTTCCTAAAGAATCGGGGTTGAACTTACTTGAGTTCTCGAAAAGTTATTTTCAAAGAGAATGGGATCAGATATGTTATTTGAAAACCACTTCAATCCAACTTAAGCATTTCGAACTGAAGACATCTTGAGATGATGGAATTGAAGACGGAGCTCGCAAGTGTTTTGTTCAGTCCTAGAACGAACTTTTATAGATGAATGCTGACATTGCATTGTTTCTTGGAGGAAAGTGTTCGCATATATAAAGGTAAAGTAGCCTCGAGCCTAAACAATTAGGAAATGACAAAAATTGGGGATGCAGTAGGGCCAAGTGGATCGCTCCCAAGCAGGGTATGGTCATTCCAAATCTAGGTCGGTTATTATCTCTCATTTGTATGCTCTGAGGCTCATTGACGGGTAGGGTGATCATATTTGGTATTATTAGTCAAGTGGTAGACTAATCCTGTGAGGTAGGGGTGCAAGATGTTCTTGTCAAATCTAGATGCATTTTATCTAGAGATGTACCTTCAGAAGGTAGTTCCTTAATTTGTCATTGTATGGAATCCATTTTCCAATACCATTCTTTACGGTTTTAGTTGTATACCTATTATGCTTGAATTTAAATAATGAAAAAATTTCGGCTAAGATTAATAAGTATTTTTATCTAGACACTATTATAATATCAGAGAATTTCATATGAAATGGTTTTGGTTATCGTAAGGTAAAAACCCGTCTGTGTTTTCTCAAAGGTTTCTATAAATTTAAAATCCAGTTGGGTGTATTTTCTAATGTTGGTTTCCAGACTGACTCGAGTGTTATTTTATTATATTTCTTAGGTCAAACCGAGCATATTAATAGATTATTTGGATGCATTGGAGCTCACGACACAAGTTGGAGGTCTACATGTATATGTTTATTTCGGCCGCTTTATTGTCGAAATCATCAGCAATTGTGAGGATTGATCGTTATAACTGTCCAGGAAGATGATTGTGATTGTTTTTGTACTCTGATGGATATATGTATATAACATTTTCTCTTTGTAAAGATCATTGATATTATATTATATATCGTTCCGCTGCGATTGTGAGATTTTGTGTTGTTTTTAGTTTCTTTTCTCTTCTTCTTTCCTTTTTCTTTCTCATAACTATCTGTCTTCCCGTATGATTGGGTTGGACATATGTGGTTGATTGTCAACTTGAATAGTGCGGATTGGCGGGTCACTTCACCAATCAACCATCTTAAGTCTTTACTTATACCATCTTCGGTTGACATTAAACTTAACTTACTAATACCCTTTTTATTAAGGCAATAAGAGTTACCTTAAATGCTTAGCTTTCCATAAATCCCTTTTAATGCTCATAAATGTCAATTGCCCGTAAAATCCTAAAGGACGATTCCTAAGACATTTATGCATGATTACCAATTTCAAATTAATAACCATTTTATATCTATTCCATTTTTATCACTTCCTTTAATCCATTTGTCTCTATTAATTATAACCCTTAATTTTATACTATCCATTATTTGTCACTGATTGACGATTAAATTAGATTACAATCCTTTATTTTCTATTAATTAATTAATAGAAATTCCTAATTTATTTCCCATTAATATGAATTAGCACCTATTCTAATTCTAACTATTCGCTTCCCTAAATATAATAATAGCTAATGAATGTTAGGTATAACACAGGAATAAACGTTATTCTTCTTTATTAATGCAATTAAAACGTTTAAACTGCCTAATAAAACAACCAATTCCTAACAAATATATTCTAGTCATAAATATATAACTAAAATATACTTTCCATATTTAATTTGGTGGAATTAAATTCCCTAGGACGATTCTCCGCTATGATTTCCATAAATTGGTTTAATACAAAAAGGAAAGATGAACTCCATTTGAAATTAAAATAAATGGATAATTTCTTTTTAATCAGAATAAAAAATAAACTAAATTTGTACTTTACACATCTCTTCCCTTTTTTTGGGCATTCCTTGTTAAATCAAATGTCGCCCATGTGAATTAAAAGTGGAAAAAGTAAACAAATTTATAAAAATCAAACGGATGTTCTTCTCATAAATTAAAATATGGAAAATCTACAATATAACACAATTTGGGCAATAATCCAAAAATCCTATTTTACACCCAAGTATAGATCTGGAATAAAAATATACAACATTCAAATTCTAAAATCTTTGGGACTGACTTCCAGATCTAGGTGTAAACATATTAAAGTTAGATCTAAAACAAAAATACGTAGGTAATGGTTTTCTACACTAATTTAAGCCTACAATTCAAAAATAAAATCGATTTAGGTACAAAAATCAAACATATGCCAATGGAATAGATATAAAATCATAAATAATATATAAAATTTCCCACTCACCTTTTAAAAGCGATCTAAATCTCCAGATCTGAAGTAGAACCTTTGATTCATTTTCGAAACTTTTTTAATCCAAGAAATATGCAGCAAAAGGGTATATAAATTTATTAGAATTATAGATCTGAGAAGTGATTTGGGATTGGGAGAGCAAATAGATACAAAAAACAAATATATATATATATATAATATAACCCCAAATATGCATATAGTTGATTGTCTCCTCTTCTCTTTTTTATTAGATTTCTATTCTTCTCCAATTTGTATGAATATAGATATAAGTGTCTTATTTCATTATTTAGAAAAAAAAGTGGAGAAGAAGAAATGGTAGAGTTTCATTGATCAGTTTTGAAAAATATTAAAAGAGAAGAAACGGTTAGGCATGTATTTATAGGCGCCAGAATCAACCAGAACCATTAATCATAATATAATAGATCCGAGCCATTGGGCCAGGGAAAACCCTAGCCGTCGCCTTAAGAGCGGTAGACCATCCCTTTATAAGGGTCAACCACCCAAAGATGACCGCTACAATAAGTGGGTCGACCTATATTCAATCAATTTAAAAAAATGTTAATTTGTTAATGAATTTTTGTTTCGAATTCATTTTTCATCTGTAACTTCATCATTTGGACTCCGATCGCAAAACTCTAAATATGGAAGTTGCTTCGAATTTCGCCGCAAACGTTTGCATAAATTCCATTATTTGAGCTAAATTAAGTAACTAACTAATTAAATAACTAATGCCAAATTATGGAGTGTTACATTCCTTATTTATGTTATCGCTCAGAAAATTATGTCTTATATCTATATGTTTGGTTCTAGCATGATATGTTGGATTTTCAGATAGATTTATTGTATTAGTGTTATCACAGTATATTGGTGATTTAGTAAAATTTAAACCAAAATCTTTTAAAATTTGTTGCATGTAAATAACTTGTGAAAGGGCTAATGTAGCTGAAATATATTCTGCTTCTATTATGGATAGAGAAACAAAATTTTATTTCTTTGCTAAACCAGGAAACAAGAGAACGCCCTAGAAAGTAACAATTCCACTTGAACTTTTTCGGTATGATTTGCATCCACCATAGTCAGCATCACTGGATGAAATAATATCGAAAGAATCTTCTTTTGGATAAAACAACCATAGTCTCGGGTATTGTTCACATATCTTAATATTCGTTTTACTGATTTTAAATGAGTTTCTTTAGGTTGAGATCGATATCTTGCACATAGATAGACACTATGCATTATATCGAGTATATTATCAGAGATATAGAGTAATGATCCTATCATACCTCCATATAATTTTTTATCTATATATATTGAGTTTTCTTCTTTATTTAATTTGTCATTTGTTGACATTAGAGTTGGTTTTCCACTAGTATTCGACATACCAAATTTGTTAACAAAGTCTTTGGCATATTTTACTTGACTTATAAAAAATCCATTATTTAATTACCTTATTCTTAGAACTAGAAAGAATGTTAGTTCTTCCATATGACTCAATTCAAATTCATTAGTCGTTATATCTGAAAATTCTTTACCTAACTATTCATTCGCTGATCCAAAAATAATATCGTTTATATATATTAGTATAATTTGAATATAATTTATTTTTTCATTTAATAAACAAAGTACTATTTACCATTCCTATTTCAAAATTAAATTGTAATAAATAGGATTCTAATCTATCATACATGCTTTAGGAGCTTGTTATAGACCATATAAAGCTTTCTTTAATTTCTAAACGTGATTAGGTTACTTTTCATATTGACATCTTGTTTAATAAATCCATTCAAAAAGGCACTTTTGACATCCATTTGAAATAGTTTAAAGTTATTATAATTTGCAAAAGCAAGTAAAATTCTAATAGCCTCCAATATGGCTATAAGAGCAAAAGTTTCATCAAAATCTATATCTTCTTCTTAACTATAATCTTGAGCAACTAAATGTGCTTTATTTCTAAAAACTTCTCCTTGTTCATTCATTTTATTTCTACACACCCATTTAGTTCCTATTACAAACCTTTCTTCAGGTCCAGGGACTGATTCCCAAACATCATTTCTGGTAAATTTATCTGCTTCTTCTTGCACAGCAAGAATCCAAGAATCATATAATGATGCTTCATTTGGATTTTTAGGTTCCATAATTGAGGTAAAAGCAACATTACTCATTTTAATTGATTTCTTGTTCTTAAAAAAGATTCTATATTTCCTAAAATATTTTCTATACGGTGATATTTCAAATATTTTGTTCGTTTATTTGGATGTTAATTTTCAAGGTTATTATTATTTTCATTGTTACTGATTTCATTATTTGTTATTTCATTAGTTTTATCAATATTTTCCTCTTCATCAAAATTGAAATTGTTGAATTTAAAATTTTCATGAAATGGAACATGTAATATTTCTTCAGTGGTACTAGTTCTAGTGTTGAAAGCCTAGTGATAGTGATGCTATTCAAAATCCCCTCAAAGGATATTTTGCTTATACTACCATCCTATGACGACACACCTCATCGACCCTCAAAAATCGACATTAATACATTCTCGGTATTTACGTGCCGTAAATCCAAATGTTGGAGAGGAAAATTATCATGGGGTAAAGAAATAAAGATAAATGATAAGATAATAATAGAATCTCACGTCATATTCAATACATAATTATACATATGAGTTGTACATGTAATTACTCCAAATTGTACCATCAAAGTTACGATAGGTACTAACCCAACTAGGATAGTTATAATGGCCTATCCTTACAGTGTTGATAAATACTAATACATAATACAGACACAGCGAAAAGTGATAGATGACTTCAAGAAAAGACCTAAAATGCTCCATGCTCCATGCACTATCCAAAAATGCTCCAACCTTTCCTAACTAGTTGGTTGCCCAGAAAATAGGGCACCCAGAGTTTAAGGGGAAAAGAAAATAAATTCCGTGTAAGTCATGGGACTGGTGTGAGAAACTCAAAGTACAATGTTTTATAATAAAGATATCTCATAAGACCACATCGCATATAAACATGGATTGGGTTTTTACCTTATGATAACCAAAACATTCGCTATGCAGAATAGGTAAATATTACTTTTATGACATTCTTTTGAAAACAATTTTCAAGTGAGTATACATAATCTTAGCCGAAATTGTTACATTATTAAATTCTAGCACACTAGGCTCTACAATCATATCTAAAGGCACTTATTGGGGAATGAATTTCCATACAATGATAGGGTAAGGGACTACCTTCCGACAGTACAACTCTAGAAAAATGCACCTGAGGCTCCAACCACTAACAACACAGAATCGACCTACCTTTACTATAGATAGTACCGAATATACCATCACCCTGGTCATTCCTAACCTATATGAGAGCTCTCTTTGCATACACCACATTAATTTAAAACCCGACATCATATCGGGAATAAATATATCTATAAAGGTGATGGCTATATCCTAATTGAAGCGACCCGCTTAGCTCTACCGCATCTACCCTGTTTTTATCATTTCCAGGATAATGAGGCTCGAGATAAAGATTACCTTACTTATAGAACATTCCACTTTGAATTCCACATTGCCAACTCATAATCAAAAAACTGATTTCTACATGTGTATAACTCCTCAGCTCGTATGTCTCAGGAAAGGGTATTAAGCTAAGAGAAGTTTCCTTCTCCGCCATTAATCAGATGATACGTTCATAGAATCAACTAATGTAATTACAATTGCAACGTCAGACATTCGTCCATGCAAGTTGTTTAGGAACACGACAAACCGAAAGCACTCTCCTACAATATCCTGTCGGGAGTTACTCCTAGGATTAGTAGCGATTAGTCATTGTATTGGATATTTCATAACGAAGAGACTACTGCCACTATACGTATATTGGGAGTTTGTCCCCAAATGATCAATAAGTAGTCCTCCGTTATGAAAATCCCAAACCTCATATCAATATCTTCACTTCAAATACATGAATTGTTCGAAGTGCTCTTCGGATAGGAATTACTCAAATCCAACCTCGGTTCCTTAAAATCCAAATAATGATAAAAGATATTATGTGATTTGGGAATCACACTTCAATTAATTCGGTTCTTTTTATCAAAATATATTTTGGAGATATATATTTCTGAAACATTCTTTTCAGTACATACAGAATCATTTAAACCTCTCTTATCTAATCCTTTGATTACTTTAACCCTTTTTGAACTGGGAATACATTCGAAATCATTTCATTTTTTCCACTTCAGAAAACATTTCCATTTCATTTCATAAATCTTAATCAAGATTTCGTAGTTTAAAACTCATAATTTTTATTGGGTTAAAACTATGTTATCTAGGATTTTAATCCAAAACCAGAAAATATTAAGTGAGCAGAACCTATAGAAATCATCTAATTCTACTTAATATCAATTTCTATATTCAACGAATACTATGGGAGGAATAATGATGAAAGCACCTTTTAAATTCCATGAATAGTATGAGTTTCCTCTTTGGGCTTTAACATCGAGTACAAGAAGATTATCTTCATAAAATCCAAGTTATTTATATTTGGAGAATTATATCCTTTATACTTTGAAAATTTTTGATCCGAGCAAATCAAATTTACTGTCCCAACTGTCGGGCTAGTCTAGGTAGCTAGGGAGAGCTGGAAACTGGTTTTTCAAACCCAAGCCTAGACACTACCTCACTAACACCCATAAGGCGGTCAAGTAATTTGATCGACTCTAAATCATTTAATATTTAACCATTCCATATATCCTTCAAATCATATTTAATATACTTTATTAATCATTTGAAAACATTTACAAAAGATTTGAAAAAGAATGGTTGCATTTAAAACTGCATTTCAAAAGTTAAGGAAAAGTGCTACGGAAAAGTGCTGTGGAAAGTGCTTTTTAAGCTATATTGATCAAAACGATTTTTCTATCATTTGCAAATTCATTTTTATAACTAAAATCATTTTTGAAATATTTTAGAATTTATTTTATATTTTTCAACAAGTTTAAAATATCATTTTCAAAGAAATCCTTCTATGGATTTCGAACTGCAATACCGCGATTTTTCTAAAAACTTGTTTTACTTAAGTTTCAAAATCTACTTATCGAAGTCTCAACTTTCTTTCTTTGTTTGAAAACTATGGATATATTAGTTTGGAAAATTCTTATCTCGAAGAATTCCGAGCTAGATTCTAAATTCCAAGCCAAAACACTTTTAAATGTTTATAAAACACTTCTAAATCATATTAAACCATTTTTAAGAGGTTTAAACATTCAATATACACCAATTCATTAAATAAAGGAAAGTGATTTCCTTTGTGCTTATCGATGTGTATTTCTGTGACCTGCAAATATATTCAACATTCATATTAAATAACCATCATCAACAATCATAATCAAACATATATAACATCCAATAGCATATAATACTACATTTTAAGAGTTTCTCACCTCAGGTTTAAACGACTAACTAAAAATTGGCTATAGCTTCGCTAATTCGAACTTCTAGCTAACGATCACTTGGATTATTGCTTCTAGATGGCTCGGCTTGGAATGGCTAGAGGAGCTCATGGCCTATAGTTGTTGTAGAGGAAGGGTCGGCCTATGGTGGAGGAAGCTGAGTCCGTGGAGACAAAAAAGGTGGAATTTTGGAATAGTTTGACGTGCTTAAGAGTGTGTGTGTGTGTATTATAATTTAAATTTCTTTTGAGAAATATTTTTGCATTATTTTCTTTAGGTTGGAGGACATGAAAAGAAGAGAGAAAGCTTAAGAAATGGAAGGATAGGAAATGAGGAAATGAGAGGGAAGAGGGGCGGTATTTGTAGGTGAAAAGAGGAGAAAAAATATCTAAGATATTTTACACATATGCATCATTACCCATCACTTCAACATGTCCGATCTCAATCACCTTTTTGGCCGAAATGACTCCTCCCCCTCCTCCCTCTCCCCTCCCCCGTGCTTGCAATGATGCATGTACCATGGCGTAAGAGGGTAGACTTTTGGTTAGCTTAGTTAATATCTTTGATATTTTGTTTAAATATATATGTGTGTGTGTGTGTGTGTGCGCGCGCGCGCACGTGTGTGTGTTTGCATGCATGTGTGTATGTCATGTGTATATTTATGTTGTGTATATGCATATGGACATGTCTTGTATATGTACATGTGTGTGTTTATGTATCTTACATATCCTTACAACGTTGCACAACTTCTACGCGTCGAGTCGGTACAAATTCTATTTTTGATTTTTGGTCATATTTTTACTTTTAGTTAATAAACATAGTAAATAAATTTTAAAAATAATATACATATCATTATATAAAAATTAAAGAGCTTAGTTAATGATTAAAATGATTATTAAATCATTTAACTAAATTTAAATTCAAAAATCAATTAATTCGAAATGATAACATCATTAATGATGTCATAAATACATTTAATTTTTTTCCATAAATAAATATATTTTATTTCATATTTCCACTCATTTATACAAATAAGTATAGGTATCCATCTTGGCGTGCGATGTTGGATGAACGAAGAGCTATTTATCAATAAAATAATTTTCGGTTATTTTATTAATATTTAACACAATGTATATGTTTATTTTATAAATATTTCTTCATAATAAGATCACCAATATTATTATATTTATTCAAAATATCATCACTTATATTTAAAAATCTTATTTTTGAATATTTTGGAATTTTTCTAAAGCGATGAATTTACGGATCGTTACATACTTCGCCCTTAAAAGAATTTCGTCCTCAAAATTAAGGATAAGGAGAAGATAACTCGAAGGCAAATACATATACATATACATATATATACACACACATATACATACATATATACATATAACGGAGTAACACATATGTATAAGATATAGCAAGCGACATGACCACAAGCCGTTGAGTACACCATACACATACAACTATGTATCCATTCTAAACTTCGGATAGACTTTACGCGTTCTTTCTTCTGTCTCACATGTGTAGTCTGCTGCATCACCACTCCATTGTACTTTAACCAATATTACAAATTTCCTCCTTAATCACTTCTCGTCATGATCTACGATTCGCATTGGTCGCCTGATAACTACCAAATTAGGTTCAACTTCTAAATCTTCTTGGGCAGTTGTTTTTATAATTTGCTCTGGATCATGCATATATTTTCATAGGTGAGATACATGAAAGAAATTGTGCACACCAAATAAGTTTTAGGGCAATTCCACACGATAAGCTAATGGGCTAATCCATTCAAGAATGGAAAAAGGTCCAATAAATCGAGGTGCTAATTTCCTGGCCCGACCAACTTACCACTCCTCTCATTGGAGAGACTTTCAGGAATACATAATCTCCAACTGAGAAATCTAAATTCCTTTGTCTTTGATCAACATAGCTCTTCTGCCTATTCTGAGCTTCTTTCATCTTTTTTCTTATCATGTGAACCTTTTCTGAAGCTTCTCTAATCATGTCAGGACTTTGTACTAATCGATCTCTGGTCTCGGTCCAACATGCTGGGAATCTACACGGACAACCATACAAAGCTTCATATGAGGCCATGCTAATACTTGCCTGATAACTGTTATTATAAGATAATTCTATCAAATGAAGGTAGCTTTCCCATGAACCTCTGAAATCTAAGATGCAAGCACTTAGAAGATCCTCCAACACCCGATTTACTCTCTCAGTTTGTCCATCGATCTACTGTGATATGCGGTGCTTATGTTTAGCTTTATTCCTAAAGCTGTTTGTAAGGCCTCCTAGAACTTACTAGTAAAGATAGGATCTCGATCACTTACTATACTGCTTGGGATGCCATGCAATCGAAATTTTCCTCATGTATATTTCTACCAGAATTGTAGCAGTTCTCGTTGGTCTTACTGGGATAAAATGTGCGCTCCTAGTAAATCGATCTATGATAACCCAAATGCCTTCATTTTCCTTTCTTGATCATTGTAATCCATTGATATTTGGTACCATTTCCATGTTGTAATTTCAAGAGGTTGGAGTAATCCAGCAGTCTTTTGCTGCTCACTTTTTATTTGTTGAAAATTTGCATATCTGCTAATATGGATAGAGATATCCTTCATTATGCCATCCCATCAAAAAAGTCTTCTTCATACCTCGATACATTTAGTAACTCCAAGATGTACAGAAAGTCGAGCATGATGATATTCTGTTAAAACTTCTTGTCTTATTCCATCGACATTGGGAACACATATCCTTCCGTTCATTCTTAAGATTCCCTGCTCATCTACTATGAATCCTATCCATCTTCCTGACCTCTACATCCCTGGCTATTCTTGAAATGTTTGGATCCTTAAGATGACTATCTTTTATATGATTAATCAAGGTTGGACATACCGCTAAATAATCTATAATGACATGCCTTCTGCTTAGTGCATCCGCCACTACATTGGCTTTCACGGGTGTGTATAAGATATCAAGATCATATGATGCAAGAAATTCTAACCAACGTTTGTTGTCTCATATTTAAGTCCATTTGAGTGAAAAGATAATTCAAAGATTTATGATCCGTGAAGATCTCAAACTTTTCATCTATTTAAAGAAGGAACGTTATTTACTAGGGTCAATCAAAGTTTATTTATAATAAACAATAAGTAATTCTTACCCAGCAGATAATGCCTCCATATTTTTAATGCAAACATAACGGCTAATAGTTCTAAGTCGAGTATTTCGTAATTCCTCTCATGAGTCTTTAGTTGTATGCTTGCATAAGCGATGACCTTTCCGTGCCGCATCAGAATAGCACCTACTCCTTCTCTACAAGCATCAATATATAAAGTTAAACTACCGCCTTCATCAGCAATAGCTAGGACTAGAGTGGTAGTTAACCTTCTCTTGAGTTCCTTGAATGCTTCTTTCACATTTTGGCATCCATTCAAATTTTACATCCTTCATAGTCAACTTTGTTAGATGGGACGAAATTTATGAGATGTCTTGAATGATTCTCGGGTACTATCCTACAAATCCTAAGAAGCTGCGAATGTCCTTCGGGGTTTGTGGTTGCTTCCAATCTTGTATAGCTGAAATATTTTCTGGCTCTACCGAGATCCTTTCTCCTGACATAATATACCCTAGGATTCTTACTTCTTTCTCCCAAAAGAGACATTTCAAGAATTTTTCTTTAATTACATTTCTCCATAACATTTCAACACAATCTCCAATTGCTTTTGGCGTTCTTCCTCGGTTTCGGAATAGATAAGAATATCAATAAAAACCAACACGAATTTGTTTAGCACATTTCTGAATACTCTATTCATAAGGTCTACGAAATAGGCGAGTGCATTAGTCAACCCAAAAGGCATAACTAACCATTCGTAAAAGCAATCCGGACCCCTAAATGCAATTAATGAAATGCCATCCTCCGCTATTCTTATTTGATGGAATTCTATGGATAAATCCATTTGCGAGATTATTCGGGCATCATGAAGTTGATCAAACAAGTCATCTATGCGGGGTGGAGGATACTTGTTTTTAATCCTTTGCTTTTTTAGGTCTTGATAGTCTACAGAAAACCTTAGGAAGCCATTAGACTTAGCTACAAAAACTACCACTGCGCCCTAACTTGTGCGACTTGGTATAATTAGTCCTTTTTTAACAACTCATCAGTTTTTTTTTCCAACTCAATCTTTTCCTTTAGGGCCATACTTCGAATAGGGTGAATAACGGATCTTACACCAGGAATTAAGTCAATTCGGAATTCAATTTGTCGATCGGGGGTAGACTTATAACTTCCTCAAGAACATCCTGAAATTCGTTGACAATTGGTATTGTCTCCAAACCTTTTTGAGATGAGTCTAGCGCATACATGAAACTATCCCTTACTGGATTGGGTTCTTCATAAGATATTTCAGTAAATTTCCCAAAACTGGTCCATAAAGTTACCGTCCTTTTAGCGCAATTAAGGATATATTTATTCTTGGATAACCAATCCATACCGAATAAAACTTCAAACCCAATAAAGTCAAGAACAAATAGGTCGCATATTTTTTTTTTGGGAGAGATGAGTAACTCGGATGTTTTCACAAATCATACAAAGATTAGTTGTACCGCCTATGGGATTGACATGTAAATAAGGGTATGTACTATTTTGTGATCAGTTTTAATCTATCAACTAATCCTTTAGCAATAAAACTATAGGAAGCCCTAGTATTAAATAATACTTTAACTAAATCATCATTCACATAAATATTACCTTCAAGAACTCTCTTGTCTTTTACATCAGTAGAGGTTGAAGGCTTGTCTTTGATAGCAGAGACCTTAACCTGCCCTCCTTGTTTCATTAATGGGCACTTGTTCTTCCAATGGTCGGGTTAATGGCAGTTATGGTAAAGACTTTTCTGCACCATAGGAGAGATGGTTCCTTGCTGCTACCTTTGAACCTTGGGACTCCTGTAGTACTTTGAATAATAGCCTTTCTTTCCACAATTAAAACATTTAACATTTTTAAAACGTTTACCCTGAGATCCTCCTCCAGGCTTGCCTTGTTATGGATTATTTTCATTGTTATTGAACTTTCCCTTATTGTTGTTGTTTTGGGTTGCAACTGGATTTCTCTTATCCAAAGCATCATAACGAAAACCATTATCTATTAAATCCATAAATATTACTTTAACATGGATGGCCATCCTATCCTTATATTGCTCCTTCATCCTAAAAATGAACACACTACAATAAAAATAACCTATTACAACGCCCTTTTTACAACGGGCATTGGCTGTCCGTTGTAATAGCCTTCTATTACAACGGTCCACTCAGACCCGTTGTAATAGACGCACTATACAATGCCCTTTTTACAACGGGCGATGATAGCCCGTTGTAATAGAATGTTATTACAACGGTCCTTTCAAGCCCGTTGTAATAAAAGTTAATTTTACAACATAAAATGTCCATTGTAATACATAACTATTTTACAACAGTCCAAACCAAATTTTTTTGGCTCCGGCTATTAATTTTGGCTCATTCGTTTTTTATATTTATTACCGATTCTTTCCTCCTCCCAAGCCCTAATTCCCAAATCCCTAAAACTCCTACACTTGTTCGTTGGCGATGCTTGCGGTTGTGAAATAGAGACGTTGTTTAGAGTCTGGCAACTGGTTACGATGGGAAGTTGTGGTTCAGAGGAGCGATTCGGTGTTGGTGATTCGATGTTGGAGGAGGCGATTTGTCGAATTGAGTTTGCGGTGATCAACTTGAGGCGATTTTGGGGAAGTTGGCCGGCAAAAGTTTCAGGTGGGGGTAGTGAACCAGTCTGTTGATGTGGGGTTTGAGTTTGGATGGAGAGGTGATGCTCGATTTCGATTTGGGTGAAGCGATCTCTGATTGATGAATTGGGGAGGTTCAATTCTCTGTGTGGTTTTAATGGATATTGTTATCTGTTGAAGCTCGATGTTGGGATGGTGTTGAGGTTGGATGTGGATTTTGTAGGATCTAGATTAACCCTAGAGGGGGGTGAATAGGGTTATAGCAAATTTTCTCGATTTAAACACAGAAACAAACTGCAGGAATAAATATGCTGAAAAGTAAATCACACACAAAATTTACCGAACTTCGGCAACCCCTGCCTACTGCTGCATTCCCAAATTTCTATTAGAATTAAACAGCATCCCGCTTACAAACACTCTAATAGACTCGCAAACCCTGCTCCCGCTTACAAACACTCTAATAGACTCACACCCCTTGCTCCCGCCTATAGAGTTTTGCAAACTCGCAAACCCTTGCTCCCGCCTATAGAGTTTTGCAAACTCGCACACCCTGCTCACTGAACTAATTATAACTAGACAATCTGACACTACCTACAACCTAGGTGGTGATTTACTAATACTTTGACTCGAAAAGAAAAACTGACTTCAAAAATAAAAGCAAGAGCAAAAATTAAAATACAGACTTGAATCCATAATTTTTGCTCAAATAAAACTAGATTTAAAAATTAAACCCTATTAAAAAATAAACTAAAGCCCTCAAAATAAAACCCCTTTTATAAAACAAGGCCGGCCCGTTCTGTTCTTTAACCCGATCCTTTTCTCTTGCTTGTGAAACAATTGCGGCCGATCCTCTTTGTGATAATGTCGGCTCTGTTGAATTAGGGCTTTTGTTCCCTTGCAAAAATTAGGGCTTTGATTCTTCGTTCGATCTGATTTGTGTTTCTCATTGCTCGCGACTTCTTTGATGATCGATTCTCTAGTTGCTTCGCTCGTTTGCCATTGCTCCTTTGATCGATTTCGACAGATTTCGGTATGTAATCTCTTTGCTGGTTTAATTTGCTTGAATTATCACTTGTTCTTGTTGCCCACTCGCTGTCGATGTTGAACTTGGGTTTATATTTGGATTTGATTCGATTTTTCCACACAGCCGATGATGATTTTGGGATTGTATTTATATGAATTTCGAGATACTTAAGTTTTTCATATCAATTCGATACTTTCCAAATTTTTGCTTTCCTGATATAGCTACAACTTGATACACACGGCCTTGTTTGTGCAGCGTTCGATTTAACTTGATTCATACGGCAAAGAACTTTACTCTTTTATTTGTTTTGACTTTTTCAAAGATACGAATTTGACTTTTTCAAATTGTACACACACTTTTTTTCTAACTTGTTCATCACGTCGTTGTTTTGATTCACTTCCATACTTGAGCATTGTTCCATTTTTATACATACTTGGTTGTATTGAGCTCGACATGCTTTATGTTGCAGTCATGTGCTGTTGAGTTGTTGTTTGGACATTTGCTTATTTGAGTTTGTTGTCTGCTGTTATAAAAGTTGCACTTTGCATCCATTCTGGTTATTACAGCATGTGCCCAGTTGATTTTCTGTTCATTGCTTTGAGTTGTTGTACTGATTTGAACTTCTGCAGTGTTATACTTGAGCTTCACTGAGTTTTGATAGTCAAGTTGTACTCATGTCCACTGCATAGTAGTCTTCATTGTTGCTGCTTTGACTCTGTGTTCTGGTCATTAGTGCTCTGGTGCATTTTGCTCGAGTCACTTGCATTTGTTTGCTGTCATGTTAGTTCGAATTGCACTTGCTCTACTTGTAGTCTCTGGTACTTTATTCTTGCATTCACTTCATTGTCATTGCTGAAGTTGTACACTAGTGGTCTTCATTCTGGTTTGCACTTGCATGTGATATTGTAGTCTCTGGCCTTGCATCATGATGCAGTCTTCATTAGCTCGTGTACCTGAACTTGATTCACTTTACTTGTTGCTTTCATGTACACTGCATAGTGTTCGATACTTGTTTCTTTTGTTGTATACATGTCCACTGCAGTTTCATTGTGACTTCACTGATGCATTTGGACTTGATCATACTTGATGTACTTTACTTGTGGTCTTGCATTGTGCATATGAACTTGGTCTCTGTTGCCTTGAATTTCTGGTTGGTCTGCACTGTTGAAGTATGTCTGACCATGTTGCTTGTTGTTACTTACTTGGTGCATTGTGTAGTTGCACTGCACTGTTGCCTTGAGTTTCACTGCCATACTTGTTGTTGCTAGTTTGCCTTGTATCATTTTGCTCTATCTGGTCATTGCTTCACTTGAACTTTTGTGACTTGTGGTTGCTGGACTTGTTGTTGTACACTGCATAGTGTGATCTTGTGGTCATGTTGCTTTCATTGTTGATTCACTTCATGTTGCAGCTGGTTTTTGCATCCATACATGCTGATTTTTGAAATTTCACTTGAGTTGAATCCAGTTTCAAAAACTCGGGTTTGACCTTGTGCTCGTGTCGTGATTTTGAGTATACCGCATGTGAGTTGAACCCGACTTTTCATTTGGGTTTGACCCGTGCTCGCCTATCCCTGTAGCATTATCAAGTGTATATTGATGTGCACGGCCTTATGGCATGTACAGTGATACACTGTGCATGTCACATTGTTCGTGTATGATGAATTCAAATGTAAATGATGACGAACAACCCAAATAAGTGAGGCAAATAATATTTTCAAAAATCATATTTCATTTTATATTGCAAAAATATTTCTTTTTCAATTTTACTGCGTTAGTGAATATTTTTGCAGATTGCTCAGATGCTGGATTCAAACTGGAATGCAGTTGAAGACAAAATACGAGTGTGAGTGATATGTAGTGAGGTTATTAATGTAAAGATAATTGTGATGTATTCAAAAATGTATATGTATAGTGAGAGCTTGGACTTGTACTATTCAAAATTGTAATAAATATTTGTTTGAATAAAATTTCTGTTTGAATTCAAATTCCATTCAAATTCTGTGTAATTTATTTTATTCAACAAATATTTATTTAATCTATGGAAAACAAAATAGTACATTACCAAATACATTTAAATGAATATATATGTTTATTATCATCAAACAAAAACATATAAGTGCGTATTCAACAGATTTCAGGTCGAAGCCTACAAGGTCGAAGCCTACAAGCCTAAAATTAATGGATTCTTTTTTTAATATGCCATACTTGAATTTGATTATGATGTTACAACCTCGTATTTTTACAGTTACAAATACATGACAATGTATGTTGTATATAATCAACATTTACATTAAATTACCTATTGAAATAGATCTATGAACACACGGCGATGATGACATATAAATTTATATCAGTCATAGAGTCAGTAGTCTACAAATTTACAAATTAACTGTGTTTGTAACAGCGTTTATCTTTTAACATGACAGATATTTTTACTCCTGCTTTAGTAATATTAAGTTTCGCACAAAACATTGCATTTCCAGCTTCCCTTTTTGCACTGGAAAGTTTACTACTCTAAAATTCAACATACAAATGTTATCATATAGAACTTATACTCCTTTCTACATCGTACACATATACTTAAATACATCGTCATAGTCATCGTCATCGTCATATGGACAAGATTTTCTTACAGCTACTTTAACATTCATTGCATCATTAAGTTATTACTTGATTCTCATATCTTCGTTTATGATTGACATCCCATTTGGTGTCACTAACGAATTTCCATTTCATTTATGTTAATGTTTCAATCCCTTGCAAATTCAACCCATCTTTTTTAGGGAAAAACCTTTGCTTTCGAAGCAAAAATAACAGGGCTTTCTCTCGACAGTGGATGAGAATACTTATCCTGCAATGTTTTCAAATCCAGTATAGGAACATCAGCGCCCAAGAGGTACTGCAACAAATGCGATCGAGATATCGAATTCCCATTACATAGTTAATGACATCATAATTTTGGCTCCATGTTCATCTCCCTTTCACGCTCATCTTCCTTTCACATTTCACCCTTACTAGGTTCCGTCTGGAACTAATCATTGATGATGGCACCGCGTCTGTTCCAATAGTCCTATTTGACAAGGTGGCGGAGTTTCTTCCAAGACATAAGGCCGAATCTTTATATCAAATTCAAACAAATGAGGTACTTTTCTGACTTAATCTCGATCATCGTAACACTTCTAGAAGTCAACGTACAAAAATTAGTCTCCTGCATTTAGGCATACCCATAAAAATATCCAGAAAGAAAAGCAGTAAGATTTTATATTTGCACATTTGAGGGAAGCAATACTTTACTTTGGCAGCAATTAATATAAGTTTTATGACAGGACACACAACAAGTGCTATGGTGTCATTGTCTGTGATCCATCTATTCGTCAAGGGTTAGATAACACTGTAAGTAAAAGCTAATTTTAGCTTGTGTCTCTTGTAAGATGTATTTGCTGAAATTGGTATAAGTTGTTCTGCTGTCTGATTTAACATGCAAAGTATATGGTTGTTCCTTACATGCCAATGGTGGCTCCACCTGTAAATTGGTCTGGGTATGAATTTGAACCTGTATAATTTTTCGTTTGAATACACAGACCCTGATGAATCTTTGATTTTTTATTGACTTTAAATAAAGCGTCAGAAAAATTGAAACAATAAACCACGTTATTAAACAAAATTTGAAATTCTCAATAGCAAATACAAAAAGGAAATACAGTAAGAACAAATGCCAAAAATTCTCAACTTAGAAATCAAAATTGGAAACAAAAATTTCTTTTTTTTTCATTTGGTTGCTGGAGTCGGTTCGCGGCTGTAGGAGGTTGTTCGATGAAGGTTTCTGGTTGGAGATTTTTTTGGGTTTAGGTGGTCGCAGGGGTTGGTTCAGGTTTGATTGAGATAGATGGATGATTGCAGTGAAGTAGTGGGGTTATTTGTAGGTTGAGATTGGTGATTTTAGGCAGAAGTTGGGTTGCTGATTTGTGGGGATGGTGAATTGCATGTAATTGGATTTTAGGATTATGGTTGCAGGGGCATGGCTGTAGTGATTTGAGGAGTGAAAAGAAAGAGGAGGAGCAGTTAGGTGGTGTTGTAGGATATTATGAAGGAGCAGATGGTGATGCAATGGGATTATGGATAGCAGTGGTGATGAATTGGCGGGGGATTGTTTAAATAGGCAGTGAGTTAAATGGCCTGTTTGGTTTGGAATAATGAAATGGCAGTGAAGGGGCGACTATTGTAGTTTGACAGAAATGTGGATGAGGTGGCATGATAGAAATGTAGTGATGGCAATGGAACAGCTAGGAGGAGTTCTCATATGTGGTTTATGAACAGTTAGGAGGAGGAACAGCTTGCAATGTTGATGATAGAAATGTGATGACAAGTTGATGGGTTGATATGGTGGCTGTGAGGCAATGGTGAATGTTTATAATGTTTATGAGGCAATGAATTAACATGGTTGATGAACTTTGTGAATGTTTGTAATGTTGTTGCACAGGAATTTTTGTAAAGCTGACAGTGTGGTTGGGTGAAAGAGTAGGATGAAGGCAGAGGAAGTTTGCAGCAGTTGGTTGGATGATGAAGTTCCTGAAGTGGATGGGTCTGTAGGCGGTTGTTGGTGAAGGTTGCAGGAAGGAGGCAGTGGCGGGTAAAAGAGATGAATGTATGTGTTGTTTGTGTATAGGAAAGGGTGGTTATAAAGGCCAAAAGTGGATGATGGAGGCAGTTTGGAGGATGATGGGTTGTTGTTTGATGTTTATGTGCAGGTTAGTGATTAAGGCAGAATAGCAACAGTAGTAGAGTTATGTAATGAAATGCATAGAAATGGTTATGTGCACAGAAATGCACAGTTTTTGTATATTATGAAATGTGGAATTGTAATGTAAATTTTTGAAATGAAATGCAAAGTTTTTTTATATATTATGAAATATAAAGAAATGTGAAGTGAGCAAACGATGAAACGGAGTGTTTTTTTCCTTTTTTAAATGCAAATCAACACACAAAATGAATACACAATAAAATCAAATAAAAATAATTCGAAGATTATAATTAAAATCAATTTATGGAGTATTTTATTTTGCTCCATAGTAATGAACACATTTGACAATTGAGAGACCACTTCTCCTCACAATTTGGGATATTGGGTAACTTGAAGTATTACATGATTTTTATGTGTTCAGTGAAGAAAAATAAATAATATTTCAAGCAACAATCTGTATTTACCTACAGCCTCGTAAACTTACTGCTGGATCTTATCTTTGCCATGTTGGACCTATTATTTTATATGGAAGTTTGTGAACACTGCTTTATTCCTTTGTTTTAGGATACAAAGCAGCTGAAAGAGAAGAAGATAGGAGTAAAGGGGCTTGAAAGGAAGAAGACAAACGAGGCTGAGCATTTCTCATGGAAGAATGACGTGAAAGTGCTATGTGGGAGCATCATGGATTCCGGGTACAAGGATAGCCCACTTGAGTACAATGAATATGTTTTCTATGATCCAAAAATGGTAAGAATTAAGAAGAATTATGTTTAACTAATGTTACACATGATATTATCAAAGCTCAGTGTAGGTTGACAAATGAAATTCTCAACGGTTGTTATAAAACTAGTCGTCGTGTGTATATTAAAACTATGTCAATGTAAACTTATCTAACTTTTTGGAATGTGTTAGAATTTTATGACTTTAGCTTTTAGTCTTTTAGTATGTGATTTTGGTTGTTTTATGATAATATTTATTACTCGTTAAATTATTCATTATTGGTATGGATGTATGCTGCTGTAATTTTTTTTAAAATTTGCATTTATTTTGCAACGGTCAGAAACCATTGCAATATCATGTATTACAACGGGCACTGCCCATTGTAAAAAGGTGCATTACAACGGGCATTGCCCGTTGTAAAAAGGTGCATTACAACGGGCATTTCCCGTTGTAAAATATGGTCGACCTATTACAACGAGGCCTAATACAACGGGCACATGCCCATTGCGAAATCCATATTACAATGGGCATTGCCCGTTGTAAAATGGCTGTTTTATTGTAGTGACATCTGGTTTTTCTTCAGAGGCGGGTCTATCAATCCAGGCCCAAAGCGAGACAATTCATTGAATTTGTGCAAATACTCTTCCAAAGACATCGCTTTTTGTTTAAGATCCATGAAACTTGTATAGAGGCGGGATTTGCCAGCGGCGGGAATGTACTGTTCTTTAAGAACTTTTTAAATCTTACCTAAGATAAATTATCTTTAGATTCATTAAAAGTAACGGACTCCCACCAAGCTAGAGCCCCATCCTTCAATTGTCAAGCGGCCAAGAACCTCTTTCGATTATCATCGATATCTAAGCCTTTATAGATTTTTTCACAAGATCTGAGCCAAGCTTGAACTTCAATAATAGATTTTGTGCCTTGGAATGGTGTTCCTCCCAAGTTGGTATAATCTTTGCAAAGAGCTACAAAGTTAACTTGAGGTGGCATGGGAATTACCGCTTCCTCCATTACTGTAGCATTTGATCGACCGTTAGTGGTCGTAGTGTTGCTACCTCCCCTTTGTCCTCTTCTATTACTCATCTCCAACTATCTGCATATAGTAAGGGAACATCTTTAGAAATATAGATGAACTTATTTTAAGGAATGGGTATAAACTCGAATAACGTATTCGGATAAAATTTTCAAATATGCGCTCTCTCGTACTAAACTCATTCTAGGGTAATACCAACCCTATCTCTAATGAGTTGAACCCATCTAGGCTTAGGTATTCGCTCAAACAGAAGGTTTGATACCAAATGTGACGACCTACCTCGTCGACCCTCAGAAATCGACAATAATACATCCTCGGTGTTCACGTGCCGTAAATCCAAGTGCCAGAGAGACTGATTATCATGGGGTAAAGAAAAAAAGTTAAAAGATAGGACAATAATAGAATATCATGTCATATTAGACCCATTATTATACATATGAGTAGTACATGCAATTATTCCAAATTGTACCATCAAAGTTACGGCAAGTAATAACCCAGCTAGGATAGTTATAACGGCCTATCCTTACAGTGTTGATAGATACTAATACATAATACACACATGGTGGAAAGTGATAAAGGACTTCAATAAAAGACCTAAAATGCTCCATGCTCCGTGCTCTAATCCAAAATGCTCCAAGCTTACCTAACTAGTTGACTACCCGGGAAAATAGGGCACCCAGAGTTTAAGGGGAAAGAAAATAAACTCCGAGTCAGCCATAGGACTGGTGTGAAAACTCAAAATACAATGTTTTAAAACAAAAGGTATCTCATAAGACCACGCCGCACATAAAGACGGAATGGTTTTTAAACTAATGATATCCAAAACATTTGCAACGCAAATTATGGGGATATTATTTTGTATGACATTCTTTTGGAAACACTTTTCAAGTAATTATACATAATCTTAGCCGAAAGTGTTACATTATTAAATTCTAGCATAATAGGCTCTACACTCAAATCCGAAGGCACTTATTGGAGAATGGATTTCCGTACAATGACAAGGTAAGGGACTACCTTCCGATAGTACATCTCTAGAAAAATGCACCTAAGGCTCCAACCTCTATCAATACAAAATCGACCTACCTTTACCATAGATAGTACCGGATATGCCATCACCCGGTCGTTCCCATCCTATCTGAGTGCTCTCTTTGCATACATCACATTAATTTAAAACCAACTACATAGCGGGAATAAATATATCTAGAAAGGCGATGGTTATATCCTAATGGAAGCGACCCACTTAGCTCTGCCGCATCTACCCTGTTTTTGTCATTTCCAAGATGATGAGGCTTGAGGTAATGATTACCTTACTCATTTCATATTCCACTTTGAATGCCAAATTGCCACTCTGTAATCACACAACTGATTTCTACAAACGTATAACTCCTGAGCTCGTATATCTCAGGAAATGGTGTTAAGCTAAGAGAATTTGTCTACTCTACCATCAATGAAATGATACGTTCATAGAAATCAACTAAAGTAATTGCAATTGCAATTTCATACATTCGTCCATGCAAGTTGTCCAGGAAGACGACAAACCAAAGGCACTTTCCTACAACATCCTGTCGGAAATTACTCCTTGGATTAGTAGCGATTAGTTCTTGCATCGAATATTTCATAACGAAGAGACTATTGCTACTATATGTATAATGGAAGTTTATCCCCAAATGATCAACAAGCAGTCCTTGGTTACGAAAATCCTAAAGATCATATCCACGTCTTCACTTCAATATGTGAATTGGTTCAAAATAGTCTTCGAACATGAATTGCCCAAATCCGACCCCGTTTCTTTCAAATCCAATCATCGATAAAAAGATGTTCCATGAATAGAGAATCAATCTTTAATTGATTAAGTTATTTTTATCAAAATCTTTTTTGGATATATATATTTCTAAAACATTCTTTTCTGCCCACAAACCATTTATTTTTCGTATTTATTTAATTGCGTAGTCTATGTAGAGATTCCTTTCAGCCATGGGGAAAAATTAATTCTCTCATCAAATTTCCTCAAATCTCTCTAATTCTTCCTCTCTAACAAGACCACTTGAGGTTTCTCACATAGAAAGCCATCAGGGGTTATCGACATAGATAATGATAGGTTTTAATTGGTCAAATCTAAGCAACAAAAGAGGAAAGAGGCCAAGAAAGCTCAAGAGTTGCTACCAGCTCTCAATAAAGCCAATCTAAAAGGAAAAGATGGTCAGAAAACCACCACCCAGCAAGCGAGAAAGGGCGAGGTGGTGTCGTGATAGAGAATACCGATAGCCATCTCACTGAACAAGAAGCAAGGCCGAAAAACATGGGAAGATATTGTTTAGATCAGCCTTAAAAACCAATTGATGATGAATGCAATCTAGAGCATATAGCACCAATCAAGATAAATAACAAGAAGTATGGCCTGGTTAAAGAAGAGGTATGTAAAAGAGCAACTGAATCATAGAATAATTCTGTTCTTGTTTATGTAGTGGGTACCAAACCATACTACTTGTGTTTTAAATCATATATTCAAAGAGTTTGGAATCTGATTGGTGAATTTGAAATATTCACTCGAGAGAACATTTTCTTTCTTGTGAAATTTGAAGAATATTAAGATTGCAATTCAGTGTTGGAAAATGGACCATATTTCTACAATGGCAAGCTCATCATAATGAGAAGGTGATCTGGATCCCTAAATATGGACAGAGATCTACTAATTACAATGCTGATATGGGTAAGATTACCATATGTTAATCAAAATCTATGGGACAGCGCGGCTTTTAGTGTCATGGCGAGTATTATAGGAAAACCCATTAAAATGGATGCACCCACAACTACGAAGACAAGATTGAATTATGCTTGCCTTCATGTTGAAGTGTCTACAAATGATGAACTTCCTGATGAGATCTATCTTTCTTTGTATAATGGTAAAAAAATTGCTCAAAAAGTTGAATATGAATGAGTTCCACCAAAGTGCAGTATATGTAAGTGTTTCGGTCACACTAAAGATCAGTGCAGTCCAAAACAAGTATGGATGCCCAAAACTAGTAATCAGGAAAGTCCAATTTCTGACTCAAGAAATCATTCTATAACACAAAATCAGATAATTTCATTTGGTGAGAAAGACCGAATCGACCAAGAAGGTGTCATTTTCAATCAAAGAAAGTATGATATTTCGCTCTCTGATCAAGATGATCAGGTCATAGCAAAGGAAGTTCATCATAATTCTAAAGAAAATAGTTCAAAAGAGAATATACAAAGTAACACAGAGGAGGGTGGGAACAATAAAAAGGTCTTTGAGTCTTAAAACCCCTAGTTTTAGACTCATGCTTAATTACAGACAGCAATTACACAAATAATAATATAAAGTCCAACATAAATCCAAGAATCAAGATCTAGATAGGGTCACAGAAGAACCTCCCCCCGAGCAGGCTGCAATAGCTGAGTGTTGCGACTCAGCCATGCTTCGCACAGCTAATCTATTTGATATCTCTCTGGTAAAGTTCCAGAAATAGTGCATAATGAAGGAATTGAATTAGAAATGATGGATGCTACTGACCAGCTTAATATCTCAGAGTTAAACATTCCAACACCAAAAGAAACTGGTAAGATTAAGAGAAATAAAGATAAGAAAGCTTTCAAATAAAGTATATTTCTATCAATCCAGAATAGGACGAAATGTCTATAAGACTTAAAGCTAAAAGTGTTGAAATTAAAAGGAGAGGTAAGGGCACTACAGTGTCGGGTACCATCTAGTTTTCAATTTTATATATTATATTAATGTCAATATTTGCTTGGAATGTCATGGGAATGAACTACCCTACTAAACAGTCTGATATTTTACATATGTTAAGTGTTTATAAGCCTTCTATTATAGCTCTTACCGAAAATAAACTGAATGATGAGAATTATGAAAAATTTTGTCTGAAATTTTCTAGCAATTACAAATCTATTAATAATAATGATTATGATCGTAGAGGAAGAATCAATATTATATAGGATTCTAATATTTGGACAAACTTAAATATTAATAAAGATAAGCGGTTTATAGAACGTCAATTCAAAAATGTAGGGGATTTTTCTCGCAAATTACAAGTATTTATAGCAGTAATTTTGAAAGTGAAAGAAATGGTATGTGGTGTAAACTAAAAAGATTTGAATTTAATCTATAATTTTCCCTGGATTTTTTGGGTGATTTTATTGCTATTTTTCATGTCTCTGAAAAATTTGGAGGTAATAAATTCCTCGGAGTAAGCAAGATAGGTTAAATAAATTTTTATTAGATATAGGTCTTGTAGAACCTAATATTAGTGGAAATAAATTTACTTGGAAATCTGGTTTGGTTAAGAATATTCACTGTAAACTGGATAGAATTTTAATTGATAAAGAATTTTCAAACATTTTTTCTAATTTTTTATGTTCCACTCTTGAACAAAATTCTAGTGACCATACTCCTTTACTTGTCAATCTCTTTCTAAAAGTGGACTTTTGTTATAAAATTTCCCCTTTGAGATTTAAAAATAGTTGGGTTTTAGAAGAGGAGTATAAAGTTTTAATGAAAACTGCCTGAATTTCTCTTGTATTGGTACTAAACAATTTGAGTTTAGTATGCTTCAGAAAAATGCAAAAAATAATCATAAACTTGGAATAAAAATAATTTTTTGAATGAAAACAATCTGGTTATTTCAAGAAAAGATGTAAAAAATTTACAAGATCTTGCAAATAATAATCCAGAGGATATGAATGTTGTCAATAATTTTTTCAATAATCAGAAAAACTCTCTACTGAACTCTATAAATATATAGTTAATGCTAGACAAAAGGCTAAAGTAGATTGGTTTACTCTAGGGGATAACTGTACCAAAAATTTTCATGCGAAAATGAGTTATAGAAAGCATGTAAATAATACTGACAACATCATAGATAATGCTAGGAATATATCTAATGCTTATGACAGAGTAACTAATGCTGTTGTTGAGTTTCATGAAAAGCTATATTTTTATGACATCAATGAGAGAATTTTCCTCAAATTATTTGTAAAAATATATTGAATGATAATGCATCTGAAAGTTTACTTGCTCCTATCACTTTGGAAGAGATAAAATATATTATTTTTAATGCTGGTGATAATAAAAGCTCTGTCCCTGATGGGTTTAATGCTAAATTCTATAAAAATCACTGGGATAATATTAAGGGACGGGTCTTTGATGTCATATATGAATTTGTGGTAAAAGGTAATATTCTTAAAAATTATAGACCATACTTTTATTACTTTAGTCCCTAAAAATAAAAACCCCACTAGTATAGGTGACCATAGACCCATATCTTACTGTAATTTTATATGTAAAATTATGTGGAAATTAGCCACAAGGGCTTCTTTAGCAAGTGCAATTAGTTTTTAGGACACACAACTGAAATAATTACTTTTAAGGACAAAATGCAAAATAATTAGTTTATAAGGCCTAAAAACCTATGAAATTACGTCCTTGAAAGTAATTGGACTGCTAACTTTGTCCTTAAAAGTAATTATTCTACTGACTTTGGTCTTGAAATTAACATCTGTGGATGTGTGTCCTAGAAAATAATTGGACTACAAAGTTTGTCCTTCTAGTGAAATGCCCCTAAAATTATTGTTGTTGTACTAAGTAATAAAACTACAAAAAAATTGCCTTTTCTCATTTGTGAAAATCAGAGTGCTTTTGTGCCTAGCGGACTAATATATGAGAATTCTCTATTAGCACATGAGATGGTCTGAAAATTTAATACTAGAAATGGTGATAATGTTTGTATTAATATAGATTTACAAAAAGCTTATGACAAAGTGAATATATTTTTCATTTATCATATTATGATATGTATGGGTTTTCCTAGTAAATTCTGTGATTTTATTCTAAAATGTATTAATGCCCCTACTTTTTCTATTCTTATTCAAGGTAAATCGAAAGGATTTATTAAAAGTCACAGGGGTATCAGACAAGGCGATCCTTTATCGCCTTATCTATTTACTATGGTCATGGAATACTTTTCTATATTAATGGAAATTGAAGCCATCAAGAGTGATATTAATCCTATTAATAGAGTTCAACCTTGCACAAACCATCTTATCTATGTTGATGATTTAATGGTATTTGTTAAAGTAAGTAAAGGTAATGCAAACACCATTATGAGAATCTTTGACAATTTAAATAAATATGCAGGGTAGCAACTTAATATAGGTAAGAGTAAAGCATATTTTAGTAAACATAGTAGATACAAAAATGATGTTTAAATTGCAGAAGGCAATCTTCCTATTAAATATTTAGGGCTACCTTTATCTGTAAATCAAATTAAAGATTCAGACTGTCCTATGTTGATTGAAAAAATCCAAGAGAGAATGGAAACTTGGTCATGCAAACTACTTTCTACTGTAGAAAGACCAAAATTAATAAAAACTATTGTTTATGTTATTATTCTATATTGGCTGCAAACATACCACATCCCTGCAGCATCAATCAAAAAATAGAAAGCAGACGTGCTGATTTTTTATGGAGGGGTAAATATCATAAAATCAGTTGGGATAAAGTATGCAGACCTAAAAACGAAGGGGATTTTGGCATTAGAAATATGAACGATCTTAGTTTAACTTGTCATTTAAAACTATTCTAGAGATTTGTTAGTGCTGACTCTATGTGGGCAAGGTGGATGAGGGCTAAATACCTTAAGAAGGGTAATTTCTGGAATATGTTACCGAATAGCACTCAATCTAATGCATGGAAGAAAATCTTAAATTGTAGAAATATTGGCAAATCTTTATTAGACAGAAATTTTAAGCTAGGTGAGGAAACTAGCTTATGGTTTGACCCATGATTTAATAATGATTCTTTTATTAATAAAGTGGGGTGGAATAATTTAGTCGTATGTGGAGGTTCCAACGCAACAATGTCTACAATAGTAAAAAACAACCAATGGCAACCCCAACTTCATCCAATTACTAACCCACACAAGTACGAAATATGCAAAATTCATCTTGATCTTAGTGCAGGCAGTGATTATTGGGAATGTAAAGCTAGCAATAAAGGGAAGTTCTCCTTTAAAATTACATGCGATGCTATCAGAAATAAAGTCACAAAGGTTTATTGGTATAATTGCATATGGAACAAGGTAAAAAGTCCCAAGATGACTTTATGTACTTTTGCAGTGAATAACAGATTGCCAATTTGGGACAAAATTAATAAATGGGGTGGTAAATCTAGTTCACTATGTTCCCTATGCAATTTGGTTAATGAAAGTGACGACCATTTGTTTTTCGAATGCAACTATTCATATTTTATTTGGAATTACATACTAGTTAAACTGGATATCCTATACAATGGCCAGATGGATCTCATGCAAGCTATTCAACTTATTAACAACAAATTTAAGGTCAAATCCATTCAAATAGAACTAGCTCGCATATTAATTACTACTGTTGTCTATCATATTTTGAGAGAAAGAAATTCGCGTACACATAATAAAGCAAGTAGTAATAAGAGTAGAAATGGTTACTCATCGAAACAGACAGCAAGATACTGCTTCAAAAATCAAAGAAAAAAAATGAAAGATCAAACCAAGTTTGCTTTTTTAACTGATGACTGGACAATCGAAACTGGCGGTGAACATTTGGAGCACTTTCTAACCTACCGGAAGAGTTTTCAGACATGTCATCAACTAACTGAAGCTAACACTTTCGACTGTGCTTTCAATCGAGCTTGTGCTGCTTTCCAAAAGGAAAGATTAATAGATCTGAGTCGTATTGACCACAGATCTGCTAATTCCCCTCTTTTGAACTTTTTTCAGAGAAATATCTTCTCCAACAAAAAGAGATAGGGGGATGAGGTGGAGTTTTAACGACTGTTTTTCGTACTGGGAAAGAGGAGAGACCAGTGGAGTGAAAGAAGATGGAAGAAAAGGGTAGAAGTTGGCTTCGTTGAGTCGCCATTTTTGATCTTTTTCTTTTTTCTCCGATAAGTTGTATAAAGAGAATATAAAGTATCGGCGCTTACTCTAATTAGGGTTAAAGCTAAAGTTGGTTCGGGTAGTTTGTTTTATACCGTTTCTTTGTAATTCATGAGCTGGGCCTTTTTCTACCTTTATTAAAAAAATTAACTGCATAGTCTGAAAAACTAACGAACTGAGTCAATCCTATTGGCAGAAAAATTAAAATATTTTATTTACATAAAATAATTTTTGATCGAATTCATTTATCACCGAGTAACAAAATATGCTCCGGCAGATAGTTTAAGGTGTGAAAGTACACAGAAATGTACCTAACGTATTGTTGACAATCTTGTAGCGAATGGAATAATACTTTGAAACAAATACGAAATTGAAAATGTAACTGATGAAACAAAGATTCATTCTAATACCAGATCCAGTGTTTTTTAATCCTTGATGATTCAAAATAAAAATTATATAAATTAAATGGCACGAAACTATGTTGCATATCAAAACTAATGACACTTCAATAGCCATGTGACCGTATATATAGTCTAGGAACTTCCCCGCGAGAAAAATATAGCTTTTCTCGAAGAGTATTATAAACTTTCAAAAATTCAATCTAATTTTCAATATTTACTACAATATTTAGTGAGAATGTTGTTGGTTCTATAGGTGAATTAGAAAGAAAAATCATAATGCGACCTGACCAAATCATATGAAACTAAGAAAGCAGAAGTGCACTAATTTATTGATGAGTTGCTCCATAGACCAAATTGGTTACTATGCCTTCGATCATTCAAGTCACCTAGTCGTGATTCATTATGAGTCAAGAGCTGAGATCTGTGCAGTTAATACGTTCAACGGTTCTATAGTGTTGGAGGTGCAAAAAGTTATAGCGGAGATATAGTGGAAAATAGCAGAGATGAAAAAACCTTCATTGGATATGAAATTTTTTAAAGTTAATTTATTTTTATTCTCACATCATTTGTGTAGGAAAAGAAATACTGCTTAATATTATATAAAAAAAACCAAAGAATATCATGATTTATGTATACTAGATTTGATGACTACAGTAGATTTTTAACTTATATTGAGCACTTATGCCTTAAAATTAGGTCTTTACACTACCTTTTTTGGCTTGTTTTAAAATTGAACCATTTAAATCAACATTTGTATATTAATGTTCCTAAAATGGGTGTTAAAAAGCCTTGATTTAGTAGGTATAGCGGAAAATAGCGGAGCTTAAAGTAAATCTACTGTTTAATAGCACTGAATTGAAATAGTGTAGCGGTTGAAGAGCGTTATGGCTATAGCGGAGATTTTGTGAGGCTATAGCGGGGTTTTAACTGCAGAGACTGAGATCCACGAATGTTGTGCATATCAATCAAGTTGTCATATAATACTTATCCAGTTTAGCCACTCTTAATCTATTTGATTATCCTTACATTAATTATTTGAAATCAACATTATACATCAAGACGAGAAAAATAAGATATCTATTGAATGATTATATGATTGGAAGAAGAAAAAAATATACCTACTTGAAAGAGCTTTAGGTGTATTGAATTTAGAGGAGAAGAGAGAATATAATGAATAACTAATTTTGTTGCACATTTTTTCTCTGATTTTACATGCTTTTTGTACATGACTATATATAGCTTAGTTCTATTGGCCGTTGCTTATTTCCTTAGTAATAATTCTACTAGCCATTGCTTATTTTCCAAATTAAAATTCTACTAGCCATTGCTTGTTTCCTAAATTATAGTTGTCTAATTACACCATAATTACAACAAAGTACCAACTATAACTAACAGCTGTATAACAGATGCTAGCAATTTATGTATTTTCTGTTTTCAACCTAAATGAAATATTCTGAGGCTATTGTTCCTATTTCCCAACACTTCCCCTCAAATTGGGTTCGACTAAATTTATAAAACCTAACTTGTCAAGTATGTTCAGATTGCTGGTCTTGTCGAATGCTTTTGTGAAAATATCTATCGGTGGTTTTTTGCTTTTGATAAATGGAGTTTCCATTTCCTCCGATTGCAATTTTTGTCTAACAAAGTAACAATCTACCTCTATATGTTTTGTCCTCTCATGAAAGACAGGATTGGATGCAATATGACGTACGGCTTGATTATCACAGTACATTTGCATTGTTTTTGTGTGCTTTATCTTCATGTCACTAAGTAATTGCTTAATGCAGACAAGCTCACTTGCTGTGGATGTCATGGCTTGATATTCTGTTTCTGCACTTGATCTAGCTACAACATTCTGCTTTTTACTTTTCCAAAGTGACCAGGGTACTGCCTACAAATGTACAAAACCCTGTGGTTGATTTTCTGTTGTAGCTTCCGCCACAATCTGCCTCAGAAAAACCAGTCACATCATTAGCATTGTTTTTCTTCATCCAAATCCCTTAACCCGGAGTGCCTTTAAGATATCTCAATATCATATCAATTGCACTCAAGTGATTGGTATGTGGAGCATGCATAAATAGACTTATGACAGTAACCGTAAAGGCAATATCAGGTCCGGTTACTGTAAGATAAATTAATTTCCTTACCATCCTCTAAAATTATCCTATGTCAGATAATGGCTCACCATCTTCAACTCCAAATTTTATATTCACTCCATAGGAGTATTAGCTAGTTTTGCTCCTAATTTACCAGTCTCTTTTAACAGATCAAGGACAAATTTTCATTAGGATTGAAATAATCCTTTACATGAGTGGGTTATTTCTATTCCAATAAAATATGAAAGTTTCCCAAGGTCTTTGATGTCAAATTCCCTTTTTATATATTGTTTAACCCTTTCAATTCCTCATTATTATTTCCAATGATGATAAAGTCATCAACATAAATCAGAATAATAGTAGTGATATTTTTTGAGTGTTTGATGAACATAGAGGAATCGGTAGTACTTTTAAAAAAATTAATCTTTAAAAGAGAAAAACTTCGCTTGGCATAGCATGCTTTTGAAGCTTGAAAATCATTCTTCCAAGACTAGGAACCCCTCCCAAGAGATGAACACTATCTGAGGGATGCCTTAATGGTTTAAACAATATCTTTGGCATTTAGGACAAGTTTATTTCCCTTAACTTGATGCACTAATGGTACCCACCACCCCACATGCTAAAGCAGCACCCTGGCCCATAGACTAATGTGAAAGCATTTCCCAAACATGGGTGGGAAGAAGTATATAGGAGCAGAATTTTTCGTGGAGACAAAGGCTTGGATAAATGACTGAGAGGAAACTTCAGGAGCTTGGTTAAGAGGACCTAGTCAACCAAAGAATAGTAGCTTGACACCTTAAAGGAGAGGGCTTAGATTTGTGGATGATTGTTGCTGAGGATAATGGTGATAGAATTATACATGGAATGAGTTCAAAAACCGATTTGAGTTGCAATTTATGTCGAGGGTTGAGATAACAGTTGGAGAGATTTATACAATGTAGATGGGGAGAGTATATTAGTAAGTTCATAGATCTAGCTAAGTTTGGAATGAGTTTCATTGATACCCTCATGAAAAAGGACATGAAAATGTCAAAGGCCTAAACTCCTCGCTTAGGTAATTACTTTTAACCCAAGTACCCATTGGCGCTACATATATTGGTGGAGATGGCACTACTTCATATGTTTAGCTTAGAGAAGAAGGGGAAAGAGAAGGAGAAGGCAGGAGCTACTCGAAGTCAAGGAGGAGTCAAGAAAGGAGGTTTTTGGGCAAACAAGAAGTCGAAAGGAAAGTTTAAGAAGGAGGGTATAGTATGTTGGAGATGCCAGAATAAAGGACATATCACTAAAGATTGTAAGTTAAATTTGTTGAAGGAGGCTTTTAAGGGGAAGTGCTACCACTACCATGAGGAGGGACACTTCAAGAACCAATGTACGGAGCTTGCGAAGGAAGGGAGAAGTGGAGCTATTTCTATCTTAAGTAGACCTCCCCATAGAGATCAAGGAAAGGCTACAATGGAAGGTACAACTCTTGTTTCTGTGAATATTATCTACACGCTATTTGACTCGGGAGCATCACATTCATTCATTCATGGCTAGGAATGTACTTGACTCCTTGAGTCTACAAACCCAAATTAGCACCAACCTAATAGTAGTATCAAATCCTATTATAGGGTTGAAACATCTTTCTTCAATTTGCAAAGACCAAATTATGGACATATGTAATGTTGATTTCATATTTAATGCGCACGTTCTTAGTTTTGAGGGGTATGAACTTATCTTACAAATGGATTGGTTATCGTACTAGAGGTTATCTTAGATTGCAATAGGAGGGTTGTATAGTTAAAGAGTTGTAGGGGGTAAGATATAAATGTTTGCTATACATCCTAAAACTCGATCGAGTTAAGCTATCTATACTCGATGAACCTATCACAAGATCAGCTCTCTTTCATACCCCTAGTTTGAAATTTCCCTGACGTCTTTAAAGAGGTTTTGAGTCTCCCACCCCGAAGGGAGATTGAGCTTAGGATTGATTTGGAGAAGAACGCTAGACCAATCACTCTTCCATTAAGGAACATACCCCTAAGGAAAGATGAGAGTTAGATAAGCAAATCTCGACCCTATTGCAGAATGGATTCATCTATCGAAGTACTTCAAAATGGAGTTCCTTTGTTCTCTTTTCCACTAAGGTAGACGACTCATTAAGGCTATGCATCGATTATAGAGAACTCAACAAGTTAACTATGAAACATAGGCATCCCTTACTTAGGATAGATGACTTGTTTAATCAACTTTTGGGAGCCAAATCTTCTTTTAATTTGATTTGTTGTCTAATTTCATCAGTTGAGGATAGCAGAGGACAACAAATCAAGAAGGCATTTCGTACCTCGGGTTGGACTGTATGAAAGGGAAGTGACGCCTTATGGATTAACGAATTCGCTAGCATACTTTGTAGATTTGATAAGTAGAGTATTTCAGGGATGACTAAATAAATCCGTCGTGGTGTTCATTGATGACATCTTATATTCTCCAAGAGTGAAGGAGAGTATGAAATCCACTTACGGGGATACTAGGGACTCTGAGAAGGTACCAACTTAAAGCCATGTTCTCGAAGTGTCACTTTTGGAAGAAGAAGGTAAGATTTCTTGGATACAATGTTTCAAAATGTGGATTATAAGTAAATCCTACAAAAGTATAAGTTATTCAAGATTGGGAGATTCCAAAGAGTTCCAATGAGGTTAGAATTTTTCTTGGGTTGGTAGGTTACTATAGGAAATTCGTAAAGGACTTTGCAAAAATAGATGTCCCTCTAACCCGCTTAACCAAGAAGAATCTATTCTTTGCATGGGATGGAAAGATGCACGAAAGCATTCAAGAAGTTAGAAGAACTATTAACAAGTGCACAATACTTACCATTCCCAATGGGACGAAGCCTTTTATAGTTTACATGGATGCATGTGGCACAGGATTAGGATCAGTTCTTATGACAGAAAGAAGGGTGATAGCTTATGCCAGTAGGCAATTAAAAGACCATGAGAAGAGATACCCAACTAATGACTTAGAGTTGGCGACTATCGTCTTTTCCTTAAAGATGTGGCATTATCTTTTGAAAGAGAGGTTTGAGTTGTTCACCGATCACAAATAGCTCAAATACATATTTTCTTGAAAAGATTTAAATCTTAGCAACATAGGTGAATGGAGTTTATAGCATAATATGATTTTGGGATAATATACTCCAAAAAAGAGAATGTCATCGCCAATGCCCTTAGCCAAAGGCATGCTACCTTAGGTGCGATTTATGAGTGGATGCAGTTGAAGTTCCTCTTGAATTTCAACTTTTAACCGCCACCAGAACCCACTCTAGGCTATTTAGTAGTGATGGAGGTCAGACTAGAATTTATAGACCGTATTGAACTTGAGCAAAAGAAGGATGAGGATATAGTATATATTTTATGTAAGCTAAGTAGAGGAGAGCATTTTCCATATGCTAGTAGATATGCAGTTGACGAAAAGAGATGTTTGAGGAGAGAAGGACACCTTTGTGTTCCAAAAATTAATAATGTATTGGAGGAAGTGTTTATAGAACCATTCAAGGATGACCATTCACCTCGAAGGAGATAAGATGTACAGGGATATGAAGTGGATTTTCTATTGGCCACCGATGAAAAAAAATTCTAAATTTTTTTCCAAGTGTTTGACATGCAAAAGGATAAAGGCTCAGCAACGAAAGCCCGGAGGATTGTTATTACCATTGGATATTCCAACTTGGAAGTGAGAGCATATATCAACGGACTTTGTAGATGGGTTGCCTAGGAGCCAAAGAGGAAATGAAGCAATTTGGGTCATAGTAGATAGACTCGCTAAAAGTGCCTATTTTATTCTCGTTATAGGAAATAGGAACACAACGTCTCTAGCGCATATTTATATCAAGGAGATAGTTTGACTTCATGGAATCTTGGTTAGCATTGTTAGTGATAGGCACCCCTTATTTACGAGTGAATTTTGGAGGAGCATGTAGGCAACTTTAGGAACTTCACTGAATCTTAACACTGCTTACCACCAATAGACCGATGGTCAAACTAAAAGGGTGAATGTGATATTGGATGATTTGTTGAAAGCTTGCATCATGGACTTTGGAGGACATTGGGTATAGCACTTACATTTATTGAATTCGCGCATAATAGTATTCACCAAGCGATGATTGGCAAAGTACCCTTTGAAGCACTTTATGGAAGGCTATACAAATAGCCTAATTATTGGTGGAAAACCACTAAAAAAACCCTATTTGGTCCAGATTAATTCGCCAACCTTCAAAAAAAAAAGAATTGATTAGGCAGTGAATGTAGACCGCACAAGATCGTCAAAAATGCTATGCAGACAAACGAAGAAATGAGATGGAGTTCAAGGTAGGGGACATGATGTTCATTAAAGTTTTCCCTCTTAAGAAGGTCGTGAGATTTGGAAATTTAGGCAAGTCGGCACCAAGATTTTTTGGGCCTTTCTTAATTTTGGAAAGAATAGGAAGACATGCTTATTGTGAAAAGCTACCGGATAAGATGGCAGGAGTCCATAATGTTTTTCATATTTCGCAATTCAGGAGATGCCTTCATAGCACAACCACTGTGGTAGAGCCTGATCAATTAGGAGACATTGAGATGGAACCAATAGCATCTCGTGCTACCACACACATTATGGAGTATAGAACTAGCAAGCTCTACAACAAAGAAATTAGGCTAGTTCGAATACGATGGGAGATAACCCAGTGGAAAGCACATAGAAACTTAAGAGAAGACGATAACTTCCCATCCTAAGCTTTTCATTGGTAAACTTTCTCTCTCCAAATTAGGGTTTAGTTACATGGTGGTTTCTAGATTGGATGGTAAGGGATGGGTGCCACACTTTTTACTGTCACTTTTTGTAACGGCCTGATATTTTCCACCATTTGCATCCACACATGTCATATTTGAATTGCTTAAAATACCAGATTGTTAATTTATATTTGGCAAAACTCAGCATATACAGTAAATAAATAATCACAGAATCACATACACAGAATAATATACAATACGCAGCGGAAATAAAAGAATAGTAGATCGTGAAGCTACTATATATATACAACAAACTTAAATAAGATACAATGGAAGCTTCAAATACAATAGTCAAATATAAGATCAGAATACATCACAGGAATCAACTAAATATCTCCACGCTGAAAAGATTTAGATGGATCTCCAAACGAAGCTCCAACTCCAAAGGAGAGTCTTAAAAGCTGTATCACTCAGTCTGACCCAAGCGTAAAGCAAAACACAAAACACTCGAGTCAGGATTAACATTCTTATATCAATAAATCCAACTCAAGTGAAATAACAAATGAAATACAAGTAACTCAAAGGATGCTCGGGATAACCATCCTATAAGGATCCGTTAAACTATCTACTATGTAGTAGTATACCCTATTATAATAATGTCTAAAGTAAAGTATACATATTACACCTTAACACATTTTTTATATTCCCATAGTCTATAGAGTACCGTTATCTCTCCCGTACTAGGCGTCGTCAGAGGGCACTCCATAGGTACGGTACAAAAAAAAATCATAGTAAAGCACACTAGGGTAGGTGACACGGCACAACTAGGCAATGCTAAGGTAGATATACCAATTGCACTTCTGGACCGGTGGTAACGCATAGCCGCAGCTACCGCCCACCTCGAGCCACACTCCCGAAATCAAAGGTGCACACCAATCAATCACAAAGTAATAGAATGGCATATGAAGAAGTGTGTCCGATCAGAGGAGCTACCTCATTAGCTCGTCGATTGCTCCTGTTTTAACCACCGTATGCCAACTCACGAGAGTCGGGTCCACGTATATACCTCAACAGGACGTCGCCACCATCCTACTTCATTTCGGAATCTCCACTGCGTACACGGTTATTAAAGTGGTTTTCGGAGTTGGCAGAGAGTATGACAACTTCCGATCCTGGTCTCTTTAATAACCAAACGTTATTATAACACCGTGGTCATTTCAAAATAGTTTATACTTCAAAACCAAAATATTATTGCCATTTCAAAAACCATATCAATACGATATCATTTCCATTTCAAAACCAAATAAGATATCATTTCCAAAGTCAACACTTTCGAAACCAAACACTTGAAATTATAATACTTTCAAACATAATACTTTGAAATTCATAACTCTAAAACATAACTTCCGGCAGTTTAGATATTAAAACAGTATATATAATAAAATAGTTTACAAAGTAAAATAGTTTATATAAAAGAATTATAAGTTAAAATAGTATATATTAAAAATGATTTATATTAAAATACAAAATATAAGATAGTTTTAAATATAATCTACAAACACTTTATATAATAATATAGTTTTCCTCAAGCTTCACAAATCGATTCCAAATCTACTCGAATTCCAAAATTCAAATTTAAATCAAATATCAATTCATATGTTTCAACTCAATTCAGTTTTCAATAAATTATTTCAAATTATGTCTATTTCAAATACAGATTTGAGCCTCAAATAAACCATTTCAATTTCCATATATTTCAAAGCTTTAAATATTCCATAATTTCAAACTAAATTTTGATGATTCAGTATATATATCTAATTCAATTTACTATTATTTAGTTTGAAATATTTACTTAATAAATTCAATATCATTTAAATAAAACTTTTAAACTTCAAACAACTGAATATTCCTTTAATTTATTTAAACTTGATATATTTATTAAATCACCTTAAACCAAAATCAAGTTATGAAATCATATCCTTTAAAATATCAAATTTTGTTAAGTTTCAAATCGATTTTAATTAAATATAATTCTCAATCAAATACAATTTTCAAACAAATTTAAATCTATCATCCCAGCCTTAATTTATTAAAATCATTATAAACTCTATATTAAAATAAAATTTTAAATAAATATTAACCATATTATATTTTAAATAAAAAAAATCAAACTTTATTATTAAACTTATTCTATATTAAAACAAATTTGTACATAGCTTAAAATCAAGAATTTAACTATATATAAAATAACATTTATATTATATCTAAAATCGGTTTTTTATAAACCATATATTTCTTTCCAAAACCATAGAAATCATTTCAAAATATTTATATATAGACCAATGATATCTGTATATAATTTTCTATCCTATAGTCAAGTGATACGAATATTTATCATTTCAATCCGTAGTATAAATATATATGGGTATATCATTTCAACCTGCAATCCCAAATTTAATTCAATGAAAATCGCTTGGGTCTATCATTTCAATCCATAATGATTTTCTCCTATTCTTCATATCGTTCAGGTATGTATCATTTCAACCCATAGTGAATTCTATACTAACAGGAAACTTACAGAGTGATAACAGATATGATAATAATATAACAGGAATATATCATAAATATAAATAACAGATAATGGTGTCAGATATCACAGGTGAACAGATAGCCTGTATATAGCAATGTAAATAACTAACGGCATCATATTTCAATTGTCATTCCAATTGAAATCAAATTTAACAAATATAAGAACATTAATCGTGAGTGATTGCTTCCCTTTTGAGGCTAGAGATGAATGAGAATAAGATGAGTTATGAATCCAAGCACGAATTCCAAAGTAAAGCAAGATTGGCACGAATTCGATGAATGGAGCTGATAAAAAGAAATTAGTGAGAACAAATATATATATATATATATATATATATATATATATATATATATATTATCATTATAAAAAAATCAACGTTTAAAACTTGAGACAAATATATATATATATATATATATATATATATATATATTATAAATCCATTGCTTAATTTAAAACACTTATAACAAAGTCTTCATATATAGGCTTAAAAATCAGACTAATGTATACTGGTATATATAACCACTTAAAATAATATTATAATAACAATATATATAAAGTATCCTTCTGTAGCATCTCTAAACATATTATATAATACCAGCATAATTTATAAACATAGTATATACAAAATTTACACCCAAGTAACTACTGAAATATATATATATATATATATATATATATATATATATATATATATATATATATATAATACTGCTTTATATAATATTCGAACAATAGGACCTAGACAAGAGGTAAACATATACGCGTGACCGGTATATAAAATATATATACATTCAAATATACATAACACCCTTAATATACTGGCATATATATTTGTACCACATTATAAAACAATATAACACACACACACACACACATATATATACCGAGGTAACATAAATACACACATATGAAATACTACATATATATATATATATATATATATATATATATATATTATGAAATATACATACTTTAACATATAATAACAGATATTTATATATATATATACACACACACATATCCTAAACAAGATTATACTTATATATATTATATATACATAGAAGAATCACTCATGCATATACTACATATATAACTCATATACATATAACATATTATATATATCCAAATAATATATATATATATATTAAACAAAGGTATAATACGATCAAGGTATACTTTTATATAAACAAAGCTTGGAATGAAAATCAATATAACTTAAGTATATGGTCTCAGCCTCTATATTATATGCTGGCACTTTCATAGCAAAGAAGATAAACATACATTATATAAAAATATATATGTGAACAAGTACACATATATAACCTGCGATGGTGAAAAAATATAAAGCCAGAGATCGGGGACGATGAGACTCAAGTATAGGATACACGAAGTGGTTGAGCTTCGGGTGGTGGGGTGGTTGTCAGGCCGAGGGTGTGCTTGGGATGGAGGAACGTGGTTTTCAGCAAGGTGAGGAATGAAGCCAGGGAGAGCTAGGCTTCGGCATCTGGTCGGCCACATGCACAGGCGGGTGGAGGAATAGGGCTTCGGGAAAGAGGCGCGACTGGCTCGGCTACGAAGATCAGAGTTTGGCGTTGTTGCGCGTTTGATTGGTTTGAATTTGTTTGTGTGGGATTACATGGGAAGAAGGCTGTTGAAAAGGTGACGAGGTGGGTGGAAAAGAAGTAGAGGCGGAGGAAAACTGAAAAGTGGAGTTTCCTGTGAAGGGTCATGGCAAAAATGAATAAGATGTGAGGAAGTGTTCACAACGAAGAAGGCAAACTTAACGTATATATTATTATTAATTCTTTTATAAATGAGAAAAACGAACATAAGATGAAAAGAACCAATATGTAAATCAAAACTAGAGAATAGGAATGGCCACGCACGGAATAATAAAAGTAAGTGGTTGTTTCTTTTCAAACGGCGGAAGATGAACGATCACAAACAAAACAGATGGCTCAGTTAACCATTTCACGGTTTCGCCACGTACCGGACACAGACACACAAATATGAATATACTACAGAGATTAGCCCGACGAGACGATCAAAATGGTACACAAATATCAGTGGTACGAACAACCTATCAAAAGTCGATATTGGTACCGAAAAATGCTACAAATCTGTTGAAAATAAGATAAATGGAGCAATAGCAGTTCAAATTTGGAGAAACAAACTTTGGCGTCTCACTAAGAAGATGATTTACAGGTTTTCTATAGAAAAATATTTAGGTTTGGAAAATGTTTTTTATCGTGAATTTTAACTGGTTTAAATTGAAATAAAAATTACACAAGAAAATAAACTTCCATATTATCGGATGAAAATTTACCATTTGCTATGTTTAATTAGACGTAAGCCAAATATCAAATTTTTATTTCAAATTCAATTATTTAAAATTTCACAAAATTTTGATTAATTAAATAAATAAAACCACTAAAATTTATGGGTCATTACACTCACCCCCACTCAAAACTTTTCGTCCCTGAAAAGGAAGGAGGTAGAAGAATAGAACCAACCAGAAACAAAATTAGGTTGGAAAACAAAATAAAACAATTAATTTAAAACCACATAAATTTTCAATTTAAATTAATTTATATTCAACAAATTGGTTTAATCCACTTGATTTCACTTACGTTAAATTAAGACTATTTCTAAACTTATATTTACTTATTATCTTATTATCCAATTTATCCTAAATCAAAAATTTCTAAAATCATAAATTGGTATGGTCATTTATTATAATCATAATTTATTCAATAAATTTAATTCTTCTTTATTCCAAAGTATTAATATATTCCACTTAATATATCCTATCACATATATTAAGTATTTGCACTTATAACTACTCAAATTTATTTAAAAAAATTCTTTATCGTCATTTTATATTGTATAATCTTCAGTTACATAGTTAACTTCTGAATAATTAAGGTAAGTTATATTGGAATGCAATAGAGTATTATACAAATAAAATTTTCCAAATTCAATTATTTCAAGTTTATATATTTATTAAAAATTCCGGTTCTAATTTTATAATTGAAATCGTCCTTACTTTAAGAATTAGATCTTAAATTCACTTCAAACCATTTATAGATCAAATATATATACACACCGTATATCAAATCAAATCTATAACCATATACTTGTATGTACATTATAAATCAAACAAACTCAAATCAAATTCAATTCTTAAAACAAAAGTGTAGCACAGCTACCGAATGGTCTCTCCACTTCGAAACTCGAAAATAAATGTCGATGATGCGGCCGCCATCACCGAATCTATTTTATAGCGACAAAATAGGAGAGCACTGATTTAAACATTTAAAAATTCTTCAGAAATGATTTATGTTTGAAAATACTTTCAATAATATACCCTTTTAAAACCTAAAAACCAAAGTTTGAAATCACCGAAAATTAAATTCTCGGTTTCTTGATTTAAATTCATTTCAATTTCCAAATTAATTTATAGCCATGTTTTATAGTTCAATTATTTATATATGGACAAAAGCCAATGGTTTTCAAGCTATATATAAAATCAAATATTATTTCTTAACAATCAATTCAATTAATATAAAAATTCATAAAATTATAATATAATTACATAAAAATTATTTGATTTATTAAATTTGAAAACCATATTGTGTCGGTTTGCTCTGTTCAAGTGTTTTGGAAATCCTATCGTTAGCGTTGATCAGATGGATTGATCAAAAACCCAAATCAAAATCAACAACTCAAACAACACAATACATAAAACATTATAAATATTAATTTACAAATACACTTCCTAGCTCGACGATACGGGAATGGATTTTCAAAGCAAGGATAGAGATTTAAATTTGATGGATTCAAATCCAAGAGAATTATGATTCAAAGATAAGTTCGAAACAAAATATAAGATGATTAAGTAACAGAATGGGGAGTGGATAAGCTTATATAAATCACGGGCAACCTTAACCAAGTCAACCGTGACTACAGGAATAAGATTGATGTGGAATTCTAGGACAAATCTACAATCGATCTCAAGAGATAGGGCATAACAAGAGATATCCACATCTATGCCGAGGATATATATAAATCTTCGGTGAATCAATGCCTATTCTAAAGGAGTTTCACCCCTTTACAATCATTCAAAGATTGGCGAGACCACCGATTTATTACAGAGATTATTCGAAGTGGAGTTATGGGATACTCCAGAGTACGAATAGGGGTGGACAGAATGGATTTCAGAACCGAGGGAACATTCCAAAATTCAAAGGAAACCGAGTCAAAGAGGAAGAGATTTAAGGTCGAATGAAAGTGATTCTGCAATTACATTTACTTTATATGCCAAGTTTTTCCTAAAACCAAAGCTCTGATACCAAATGTAACGACCCGATATTTTCAACCATTTGCATGCACACATGTTGGATTTGAATTGCTCAAAACACCAGATTATTAATTTATGTTTGGCAAAACTCAACATATACGGTAAATAAATAATCACAGAATCTCAGACACAGAGTAATATACAATATGCAGCGGACACAAAAGAATAGTAGTTCATGAAGCTACTATATATATATATATATATATATATATATATATATATACAACAGAGTTAAACAAGATACAACGGAAGTTTCAAATACAATAGTCAAATACAAGATCAGAATACATCACTAGTAACTAAATATCTCCAAGCGGAAAAGATATAGATGGATCTCCAAACGAAGCTCCAACTCCAAAGGAGAATCTCAAAAGCTGTATCACTCAGTATGACCTGAGCGTAAAGCAAAACACAAAACACTCGGTCAGGATTAACATTCTTATATCAATAAATCCAACTCAAGTGAAATAACAATTGAAATACAAGTAACTCAGAGGATGTTTGGGATAACCATCCTCTAAGGATCCTTAAACTATCTACTATGTAGTAATATACGCTATTATAATAATGTACAAAGTATAGTATAATGTGTTTTAAAAATAGTGTTAAGGCTTCACATTTTCCACCTTAACACATTTTATATATTCCCATAGTCTATATAGTACCGTAATCTCCCCCATAGTAGGCGTCGTCAGAGAGCACTCCATAGGTATGGTAGAAAACAAAATCGTAGTAAAGCACGCTAGGGTAGGTGACACGGCACAACTAGGCAATGCCATGGTACATATACCAATTGCACTTCCGGACCAGTGGTAACGCATAGTCGCAGCTACCGCCCACCTCAAGCCATACTCCTAAAATCAAAGGTGCGCACCAATCAATCACAAAGTAATAGAATGGCATATGAAGAAGTGTGTCAAATCAAAGGAGCTACCTCATTAGCCCGTCGATTGCTCCTGTTTTAGCCACATTTTGCCAACTCACGAGAGTTAGGTCCACGTATATACCTCAATAGGACCTCGCCAACATCCTACTTCATTCTGGAATCTCCATCGCGTACACGGTTGTTAAAGTGGTTTTTGGAGTTGGCAGAGAGTATGAAAACTTTCCGATCTCGGTCTCTTTAACAACCAAACGTTATTATAACACAGCGTTCATCTCCAAATAGTTTATAGTTTCAAAACCAAATATCATTGCCTTTTCAAAAAACATATCAATACGATATCATTTCCATTTCAAAACCAAATAAGATACATTTCCAAAATCATAGCATTTTCAAAGTTGTAACACTTTCGAAACCAGACACTTGAAATTATAGTACTTTCAAACATAATATTTTGAAATTCATGACTTTAAAACATAATTTCCATCACTTAAGCAGTTTAGATATTAAAACAGTATATATAATAAAATAGTATATAAAGTAAAATTGCTTATATAAAAGAGTTATAATTTAAAATAGTATATATTAAAAATGATTTATATTAAAATATAAAATAGTTTTAAATATAATCTAAAAATACTTTATATAATAATATAATTACCTCAAGCTTCACAAATCGATTCCAAATCTACTCGAATTCCAAAATTCAAATTTAAATCAATTCTCAATTCATAAGTTTCAACTCAATTCAGTTTTCAACAAATCATTTCAAATTATATCGATTTCAAATACAGATTTGAGCTACAAATAAACCATTTCGATTTCCATATATTTCAAAGCTTTAAATATTCCATAATTTCAAACTAAATTTTGATAATTCCATATATATATATCAAATTCAATTTACTATTATTTAGTTTGAAATATTTACATAATAAATCCAATATCATTTAAATAAAACTTTTAAACTTCAAATAAATGAATATTCCTTCAATTTATTTAAACTTGACATATTCATTAAATCACCTTAAACCAAAATCGTGTTATGAAATCATATCCTTTAAAATATCAAATTCAATAAGTTTCAAGTCGATTTTAATTGAATAAACTTCTTAATCAAATACAATTTTCAAATAAATTTAAATCAATCATCCTAGCCTTAAATTATTAAAATCATTATAAACTCTATATTAAAATAAAATTTTAAATAAATATTAACCATATTATATTTTAAATAAAAAGTCGAACTTTATTATTAAACTTATTCTATATTAAAAAAAATTGTACATAGCTTAAAATCAAGAATTTAACTATATATAAAATAACATTTATATAATATTTAAAATTAATATTTTATAAACCATATATTTCTTTCCAAAACCATAGAAATCATTTCAAAATATTTATATATGGACCATCGGTGTCTGTATATAATTTTCAATCCTATGGTCAAGTGATACGGATATTTATCATTTCAATCCGCAGTTTAAATATATACAGGTATACATCATTTCAACCTGCAATCCCAAATTTTTATTCAATGAAAATTGCTTGGGTCTATCATTTCAACCCATAATAATTTTCTCCTATTCTACGGATCGTTCAGGTATGTATCATTTCAACGCATAGTTAATTCTATACTAATAGGGAACTTGCAGAGTGATAACAGATATGATAATAATATAATAGGCATATATCATAAATATAAATAACAGATAATGGTGCCAAATATCACAGGTGAATAGATAGCCTATATATAGCAATGTAAATAACTAATAGCAACATATTTCAATTGTCATTCTAATTGAAATCAAATTTAATAAATATAAGAACATTAGTCATGAGTGATTGCTCACATTTTGAGGCTAGAGATGAACGAGAATAAGATGAGTTACGAATCCGAGCATAAATTCCAAAGTAAAGCAAGAATGGCACGAATTCGACGGATAGAGCTGATAAAAAGAAATCAGTGACAACAAATATATTATTATTATTATTATCATTATAAAAAAATCAACATTTAAAACTTAAGCAAATATTAATATATATATATATATATATATATATATATATTATAAAACCATTTTTTTAATTTAAAACACCTATAACAAAGTCTTCATATATAGGCTTAAAAATCAGACTAACGTACACTAGTATATACAACCACTTAAAAAAATATTTTAATGACAAAATATATATACAGTACCCTTCTGTAGCATCTTTGAACATATTATATAATACTAGCATACTTTATAAACATAGAATATACAAAATTTATACCCAAGTAACCGTCGAAATATTTATATACATATATATATATATATACATATATATATAATACTGCTTTATATAATATTTGAACAACAGGACCTAGACAAGAGGTAAACATATACACGTGACCAGTATATAAAATATATATATTCAAATATACATAACACCCTTAATATACTGGCATATATATACTTGTACCACATTATAATACAATATATAATACACACACACACACATATATATATATACTGAGGTAACATAAATACACATATATGAAATACTGCATATATATATATATATTATAAAATATGCATACTTTAACATATAATAACTAATATATATATATATCCTAAACCATATTATACTTATATATATACTATATATACATATAGAAGAGTCACTAACGCATACACTACATATATAACTCATACACGTATAGCATATTATATATATATATATATATATCCGAACAATATATATATATATATATATTAAACAAAGGTATACATACGATCAAGATTTACTTTTATATAAACAAAGCTTGGAACGAAAATCAATATAACTCAAGTATATGGACTCAGCCTATATATTGTATGCTGGCACATTCACAACAAAGAAGATAAACCTACATTGTATAAAAAAAATATGAACAAGTAAATATATATAACCTGCAATGGTGAAAAAATATAAAGCCAGAGATGCAAGGACGATGGAACTCAGGTGGAGGCTACGCGAAGTGGCTGAGCTTCGGGTGGTGGGGTCGGTTGTTAGGCCGAGGGTATGCTTGGGATGGAGGAACGAAGGTGTGGTTGTTCGGCAATGTGAGGGAATGAAGCCAGGGAGAGCTAGGCTTCAGGATCTGGTCAGCCACATGCACAGGCGGGCGGAGGAATAGGGTTTGGGGAAAGAGGCGAGACTGGCTCGGCTACGAAGATCGGAGTTTGGCACTGTTGCGCCTTTGATTGGTTGGAATTTTTTTGTGTGGGCTTGCATGGGAAGAAGGCTATTGAAAAGGTGAGGAGATGGGTGGAAAAGAAGTGGAGGTGGAGGAAAATTAAAAAGTGGAGTTTCCTGTGAAGGGTCATGGCAAAAATGAATAGGAAGTGAGCAGGTATTCACAACGAAGAAGGCAAACTTAATATATATATTATTATTAATTATTTTATAAATGAGAAAAACGAACAGAAGATAAAAAGAACCAATACGTAAATCAAAAGCAGAGAATAGGAATGGCCACGCATGGAATAATAAAAGTAAGTGGCCTTTTGTTTTCAAACGGTGGAAGATCAATGATCACAAACAAAACAGAAGGCTCAAAAACATGTACCGATTCAGTTAACCGTTTCATGGTTTCGCCATGTACGGGACACCGACACACAAATATGAATATACCACAGAGATCAGCTTGACGAGATGACCAAAACGGTATACAGATATCAGTGGTACGAACATCCTATCAAAAGTCGATATCGATACCAAAAATGCTGCAACTCTGTTGAAATAAGATAAACGGAGCAACAGCATTTCAAATTTGGAGAAACAAACTTTGATGTCTCACTCAGAAGATGATTTATAGGTTTTCTACAGAAAAATATTCAGGTTTGGAAAATATTTTGTTATCATCAATTTTGACTGATTTAAATTGAAATAAAAATTACACAAGAAAATAAACTTCCATATTATCGGATGAAAATTTACCATTTGCTATGTTTGATTAGATGTAATCCAAATATCAAATTTTTATTTCAAATTCAATTATTTAAAATTTCAATTAGTTAAACAAAATAAAATCACTAAAATTTATGGGTCATTATATTTTTGTACCCATATAGAATTTTTTTTGCATGTTTAAGATGCTTATATACATGTCTATATGTCACGACACTTGCATTCATGTTTGGATTGAGCTCACATATAATATGTCTGCATAAGTAATCATATTGTACTCTTGGTTAAGTGGATTGTAGATAACGTGGTTGTACAACATGGAAGCTTAGTGCGTGTTACGTTGTCCGTCCTTGGAGATTTCAGCAACGAAATCCTTTTAAAGGAGGGAAGAATGTAAAACCCCATAAAATTAACGAAAAAATTAATTAATTAAGATAAGGCTAAATATGGAAAAAAAATTAATTGCTAGAATCTCACCGCAAAAGTTGTTGCGTTCGTGGCGATTTTCCGATCAATTTTCATATATAATGTTTTGAAATCGGAGGTCAATTAAACTTTTTTTAACATTTGAATTTTTTTGGATCCAATAATTTAAATGGAATTCAGATTCAAATTTATAATTAATTCAATATTTGTAATTCAAAAATTAACAGTAATTAAACTTAGGGGTTAAGTAAACATTAAATTTAATTAATTCATAAAGGAATTAAATAATCAAATAATGACAACCAAAATTCGTTCTCAAAATAAGGCGACCAATCGATCGCCTACCTAGGGCCGATCGACCATTAGTGGTCGACTGCCTGGGTTAGTGAGGTCGACCGATGTTGTTATGGTAGCTAGGGTTAACGTAGACGGTGAACGATCTAGATTTTATTATTTTAAACAGACTTAAATATGACGGCTTTGTATTTCTAACCACTATAAATAAGAGTCTAGCCCCCTCATTTTTATTCATAAATTATTTTGAAAACTAAGTGAAGCTCTGTCGGTCTCTCTCTTTAAAGATTCAGAAAATTCTCTAGGCTTTCGGGTAAGAAATTTTAGGTATTTTTTGTTCAATGTCTAATCCTACTTTCCTCCAATCTCTAAATTTATAAATCAAATTCATATCCAATTCCCTTGTTGTATATTTCTAGAAGGAGAGAATTGTAAGAGATTAAAGCAAGCATAAACAAATTCAAAAAGAATGAGCTAAGGACGTTTCGCTGGTGGAAATCTAAGTTTTTCTTATTTTATAATTGTATATTATAACTTGGTTTTTTTATATGCCTTGGGTAATTTTGTTTACAAAAAGTTCACACTAAAACCCCAAAATTCCCTTAAAGCGAATTCCAATTCTCAAGTTAGAATCTCGGTTATTTTATATTAAAATACTAGAATTGTGTAATTATTGCACTTTTAATGTTTTATATTCTATTCCACTTCTTATCTTCTTTAGATCTGATTAAGGGTTTTGAAAACAAATTAAGTTAATAAATGATGCGTGGGTACAGATTCATTTATTCTTAATTTACGCTATCTATTTTGCAATACAAATCGAAATTCCCTTTTTCAATTTTATACAAAGAAGTTGAGTAGAGCGTAAAAGAATTTAATTTGTAAATTTCTCTTAATGTTGGTTCTTCTATTTTAGTATATGGTATGGATTCTATTTTTATATAACTCTATAGTTGAATTGAGAATGTTGGATATATGGTATATTTATTGATATCGAATTAGACTCCAGTAAATTTGAAGTTTTGACATTTAAACGATTAGCATAAGGCGTAATCTTCACACGCTTAGAAATATTTAGGCAAGTAATGATATATATATATATATCAATGTATAAATAATGTATAATTAATAACGTATTAATTTCATTGTAAATAAGTTATTAACTAATATTAAATTCCTCTTTAGGAAAGAAATGAGGTAACTATGGATAGCAATACTATGGACATGGGTAGCAATATTATGGAATGTGGTGAGGTATATGGTAGTATATTAGGTGAGTGTAAATTATGACTAAGTTATAGGGATGCGAATTCAATCAAAAGCAACGGAAGTCTACCCAGCTAATCTGGCTACCCTCAATATGACTTTGAGGATGATGTGAGACATTACCAATAATAAGTATCCATAGAGGACGCGAGGTTAGTCCCAAATTCTATAAGGTAAACCTTCCCAACTAATTTGGCTATAAGTACCTACGAGTTGTTGGACTAATGTGAGGTGTCACAGTTTGGGTTATGGGTTATGATACCTGGGACTGACTTTGGGGTTGAAGGTAGTAAGTGGTTGATTAAATGCCCACCTCCTCTCCATTTAGGAAGTATTAAATTGTCAGAGTTAACGGTTCGGCATGGTAGAGGATATCTCAGGAGGGGTCCACTTCGGGTTGAGATAAGTAATTATTATAGGGTCCTCCTCTCCTATAAAGAAGTATTAAGTGATCTAATGAGATTTAATGCACTGTCAGCTAGATAGTATCGAAGAGAAGTATGCCTTGGGATAGGCAGGTAAATGATGGGGACCTGCCTAAAATAAGGTATTAAATGGTCGGAGTCTGCCTAGCTCCTATTGAAAAGGTATTCGGTGACTTCGATACTATCTCTTACATTGATAGGACATTATTGATAGTAGATGTGTGGGACTGGGAATGGCCTTTGGCCTACAATTGAAGATGGTTTGTTATGTTGGAATGGAGAGGGTATAGGTTATAGAGATGGACTTGCAGTTACAGATCTTCACATGGAATATAGTTAGAATGCATAAGACATATTCTTAATTAAATTATACTGTCAGAGTACTATTATAGAAAGGCTTGAGATTTTTATTCACCAGACATTGTTGTTCTGTTTAATAACCCTAAATTTTATAACTAATTTGACGAGTTAATTAAAGGAATAAGGTGAGCTAAATACAAAAAAAGAGGAACGAATTAATAGAAATGGCAATGAGGGACGAGCCCTACTTATTGCGGGACAATATATAATACTCATTTCTATTCATTCATTTCATTTACTCAAACTAAAATAAAATTTAGAGAAACATTTTAATGGTGGAAGCTTAAGAAGGCAAATAAGAAGAAGATAAGTAAACGCATGCTAAATGAGACTAAGAAGATTAAAGTTATATATATATATAAGAGATTTAGGTAAGGACACTTAACCATTCTAATTTGATTTCTTATTTATGTATGGCATCGGTGTAGATCTAGATGTTTCTATATATGATGGGGTTCATGGGTTTTCATGCAAAGATCTAAAATTTTAATGAATGTTTTAGGGAAGGATGAGTGAATATGTGATGTTTACATATGTTTTTCCTACTTTAGTAATTTCAAAACTTAATGAAAATTTTATATAATCTTTAAATCATGATTTATGAAGTGGGTTTTCATTTTGCCTAGTTTCCTAAGCTTATATGAATTGTTGAAGTGTTTTTACCATGAAAATAACAAGTGAGATATCCTCAAAAGGCAAAATTATATAAAATATGAAAGAACATAGGTTCGGGAATTTTAGAGAATTTTATGTGAAATTTTATGTGAGAAAATAAAGGGATTAAACCGCTAAGTACTATGTTGGGAAAAGGAGGTATTGCACGGGAAGCAGGGGAATAAAATCATGTAATAAAAATATTAACATGGATTGGTAAAAGTAGGACAAGATTCAAATTATTTACTAAAAATGATGCAACAAATAACAGAAAGTAAAATAAGAATAAATAGTACACTGACATGTGTATAGGTGTTTCAAGGAATGTCGGAGTTGTTAGGGTACGATGTTGGGGCGGCGGCTTTATTTTTTATAAGTGTATAGTGCTGAATATGAAGGGATCATACTAGGCTGAAACTTAGGATGGAATGCTTAAGTAGTACAATATAGAGCATACTGCCTGGGTCGGTAGGATTCTACGCTAAAAAGATAAACATATAAGACTTATAAAAGATAAGTCAATGAGACTCTGGGAGAGGCCAGGTCAAAATGGGTAAGGGATCCCGCGTTAAAATGAAAAGACAAAGTCGGAAGGGCTACTAACGTTGGGTAGGGACACTCATGAGAATGCACATCGGGAAGGTGAGGAGAAGCATTCAACTTTCAAGGGAGGTGGGGCAGCTCCAATAAAAAAAATGTTTAAAGGGATGTACACCATAGGAAGGTAGGCATTGATCTGCGCGAGGTGCAGACTTCACTTTAGGAAGGTGAATTAAAATATTTAACTTCGTGGGGCACAATATAAATACTTAAATAGGAATAAGTAGGGATTCACCTTAGGAAGGTGAAACTGTGCGAACCGCGGTACTAAATTCCAAAGAAGAATAAAGTTCTAAAGAAGAATGAAATATCCAGCTGTGCGGGGAACAATATTAAATACTTTAAAGCATGCTTTATGGAATATGGGAAACCTATGCGGGCGCAGTATCGAACCAATGAGGAGCAAAGAAGTATTTTGCGGGTTCTGAAGTAAATAATCAAGTGAAATAGAATAATGAAGAATCTATAAGGGAAACCAGGTGGGGTCTGCATAGGGAGTGCAATATTGTACACTTAGAGTTAAAAGTAATCTAAACCAGGACTAGGGTGGGTCAGCTCAGGGTGCATAGTTGTAAAGAAGATCTTGTTAAGGAAGCATTCAATTGAAGATCTAAATAAGAAATAATTGCATCAGCTGTTTAAATTGTTTTACTCATGATGTCTAAATAATGAGGGGAAAACCTAACATGCGTAGTGTAGGTTAGATTCACTATATGTTTGCTTTTAGGGAACAGTGTTATCCACACCAAACTTTATGTTTGACTCGTGTTTTTATTATTGTTTTCTCCATAAATTTATGAGTACTCATTTGAGTAGGCTAAGTTAATCGGTTTAGGCAGGTTTGGAATAATGCCACAGTACATTGAAGGTAAGCCAAACTTCAAGCATAGGTTTGAGGAAAAGAAGTTGTAACATCCGGTTCTTAAGTGGTAATTGATATAAGTTAATTATAGTAATTTGGTTAATTAAATTAGAATTTTGTGATATATTTGAAATTGAGTTTTGAAAACTATTTAAACTATATAAAATGTAATATTTCAACTTACAAATAAGTTAAGATATGGAAAATGACTTTTATATAAAAGTAATGTATTTGAATTATAATTAACGTGTAAAAGAAGCTATTTTGAAACAAAAACTTATAAGTGTTTAAACTAAATTGAATTGAATTTTAAAAGAAAAAATAATGTAAAATCTATATACATATATATTCATTCATCCACCTATGTTATATATTATAAAGCCCAAGCCCAAATATCGCAAACCCAAAACCTAAGAATTAAGCTTCCTGATTACTCCTTCTTGAGAGATTTCTACATCTTGATGCTTCTAAAACAAATATAAACATACGCTAAACCTAAACGATACTCGCTTTAGGAAAATCTCATAAACCTTGCCTCAACCTAAACCTTAAATAAATTCAAACACGTACTTATAAATTCCTGAATCCTGTAATATGTTTCTCTACATCAATACCCTTTTCACGCTCGAAGGGGAATTAATTTTTATCAAAGCTTTAAAAGCTTAAACACGTGCATGCTCTTGAATGGAAGAATAAGTCTTTAACCGCAACTTCTGGTGATTTTTTTACACTCACCAATCTATGCCAAATCAACAAATCTTTAGGAGCATTACGGCACGCGCTTCGCACATGATGAGGCACCTGAATTGTTTTCTACAAATTGTCTTTGTTTAATATGCTCAAAGAAAATGATTTCCATAAATATTTAGCCATATTTTTGTGTTAAATCATACGTAGTTAATTTGAATTTTTATTTCTAAGTTGCAATTCTATTTCTTTAGTTTAAATTTTTATTTATATTATTAATTATATAAAAATGAACTTGTAAAGTAATTTATTTGTTAGATCACATTTTTAAGTAATATTAAGACTTGGTAAATATTTGTAGAGGAAATTTTGAATTTGCAGAGGAAGCTTAATTGTCAGATCCTATTTTTAAGTGATGCTAAATCCTACTAATAATATCTGTAGAGAGACACTTTCTGTATAGCATTCTGATGTCAAAAAAGTGTGATGATAAATATATTACAACTATTAATGAAGAAATACATATAAGGTAATTTTTGGAACTTCACGATCGAACCAAAAAATTGCGTTTTACGCGTGAATTGATTTTCTATAAAGTGAATATGTTCAAAAAGTTTATTTGATGTTAATTTGAATTTTTGTTCTTATGATTCTATTTTAGTTGCAACATCTACATTGATGATAGTTTGAATTTTTGTTTCTATTAATTTGTAAAAAATAATAATTTGTTAGATCTTATTTTAAGTGGTATTAGGATTTGATAATATTTGTAAAGAGAAGTTTTAAGCTAGTAATATTTATGGAGGTTTTATATTTAAGGGATATTAAGATTTGGTAATATTTATAGAGGGGAATTTTGAATTTGTAAAAGAAGTTAAATCTAATTTTTAAATGATATTAAGATAAATGAGCATTTTTTTACTGATACCAAAAAAATGTCCAAAGATATTATAACTATCATTAAAGATGTGTTGAATTATCTAGAAGAATCTTTTATTATCTAGATGTGCGTATTTGACCTATTCTTATTTTAGTAAACATGCAAACCTAAAAATATATTCATTGAAATGTTTGAATTATTCTAGTCCAGCGTACAATAATAGGTTAGAAATAACATTAAAAAAAATTAGACGCTTGTAAAAGGAATTGATATAGATAATACTTAGAATTATATATGAGTGAAAGTTATTTTGGGATGTCCATTGTCAACCAAAAGATTGCGCATCCAAGCCAACACCAATAAAGATATATACATTCTTGTTTAGAATTAAGTCATGATTTGCATATAAAATCAAAACATATAAAGTTATACTAGATTGAATGAGTGGAGAAGGATTCGAACGCAGCAGGCAAGCGATTGATTTCGCCTAGAATAGCCTGTTGACCTATCATTGTCCACCGGTCGAGCGATCAGTCGGCATACGTGCTCTGTTGTTTTCATGTGCGTAGCTGTTCGTTCAGCTAGGTATGAGTGTTTTAATGTCTTCATATTTGGTGCTTCTTATGTTGTGAGTGCTTGGATCTTCTACGTGCACGAGTTGTTTATGTGTATAAGTTTATATACAAGTACAAATATACATATATTTAACCTACTGTTGTTCACTTAGAATATGACATGTTCTTGTTTTTGAGGTATTCTATGTTTTAACCTCCTTTCTATAGTCATCTAGTTGTTATAAATTACATGTGTATTAGAATATATACACACACACAAATGTAAATCTAAACTTAATTTAATTATTGAAACAAATTTAATTACAAAACTTCCCAAATCTTTAATGGTCATTTGTAAAAGTATAGGAACTCTAGATATAAATCTTCATACATATTTGTTATATTTGGGTAATATATGCTGGGAAATTTATGGTTCGAATCAAATACGACGAATACGATGCCGTACTTCTGACTTCAAGGGTCTATGGAATAGATTCTTTCAAACAATAGTTCAACCTAGCAAGTGAAAATGGGTTATCAATGACTTTCAGGATTCAATGAAGCCATGGAACAGCGTAACCAGATTCAAAATTTGTACGGTTTTGATTTGGTCAAGAACTCTTTATTGTCATCTTGAAATGATGCAAGATACGGAGGCAGAATGGAGCGAAGAAATGAAATGTAGTCTGCAACGTCGCGCAGGCATGACAAAATTACTGGATTTGCAACATCTTGTAGGCGTTACAAATCAGTTGATATGAGAGTATTTTGTAACACTCTAATAGCGTTGCAGATTTGTGTGGGAAGAAGAAGAAGGATGTTTTTTTTCTATTTTCTGAATAACAATTCTGACCGGCTTATATATAGATGAGGAAGTGTCTATTCATGTAGGATTATGTCCGTTCGGGTCAGAACCGTTTACAACGGTCGCGCCCATTTGAATTTCATATTTGTTCGGTTAAGAACCGTTAACAACGGTTCCCTTTCCAACATCCCATTTTGTTTAAATTCAGGATCTATAATGGGCTAAAATCGGGCCCATTTTTGTTTTCAAAATATTATTATCATTTGACCCGTACTCATACCCAGTCCGGCCCAGCCCGATTCGGTCGGTCGGACGGCGGCGCACGCATGTGTGGTGGTTATGCATGCCTTCCCTCCTCTCAACAAAGCACACATTTGGGAGCCCCAAGGTCGTAACTCCCTCATGAGAAACCCATACTTAAACAAGTATGGTTCCTAATATCACAAGATGTGGGGCTTTTCTTTTCTTCTTTCTTCCCTCTTCTTTTCTTCTCTCTTCGTGAAAATAAAAACAAGGGAAAACTTGAAAATATCCAATATTCTCCCCTATTCTTATGTTGGATAATTTCAAACATTTTAAGTTTAAAAATAGGAATAGCTGCATCACTTGAGTGATTGCCTATGTACCCAAGTGGGATCAAGACAAACGTAGTTCAAAGATCATATATTGCATCATTGTGAAAACCAACACACAAATAAAAGGTATCTTTTGGATTTGAACCTTTACTTAGTGTAAACCGTTCAAAGCATTATCGTGATTCTATGATGAATGAATCTTGAACCAAGTATCCCTTATGATAAAATCGAAACAATCACACATGTTGATTTTCTTAGGTAAAGTGTTTTGTATTGCTCAGCATGTTAACGGCCATGTGCTTTTAATCCTGGGTTCATGATTCTACGTCAGAAAATGGTCTTACTTTCTGAGAGAACGGTCTGATTTCCATACTTGTATAGGTAAGTCTCTTAAGGTGTTTCTGCGATACACCTTTTTAAGGTAACTAGACTTATTAAGGATGTATTGTCCATCCTTTATTCTTGCAGAATCCAACACTAAATGTTATGGGATCATTGATTTAGTGTTCCATAATCATTCTCTTAACTTTTTGGTACCCATTGAACTTTTTCTATCTTTTCCAAAATATTAGTTGGGTTTATGTTAAGGATGATCAACCTTCATTCACAGACCTTAGTCCCATTTCCTTTGATTTTATAGAAACCATTGCCTTTGGAAGACTCTTTGTGAGTGGCTTAGCCAAGTTTTTCTTTGTTTCTATGTAATCAACAGTTGTTATTCCACTTCTGAGTAACTGTCTTATCATTTGATGTCTTAGACTCACATGTCTAAACTTCCCATTATGTCTTATTAGAGACATTGTATATTTTAGCCTGATTATCACATTGGAGATGGCTTCATCCATAATGGGATTTCTATAAATAAATTCCTAAGCCATTCCGCTTCCTTACAAGAATTTGCTAATGCAATCAACTCTGACAACATTATTGAGTCGGATATGCACATCTGTTTCTTAAAAACCCAAGACACATCAGCACCTCCTAACGTAAAGATCCATCCATATATTGTATATTAGAATATACTACAGATGCCTTGATTTAAGAATATACTACAGATGCCTTGATTTAAGAATACCACCTTTGTCAATTTCACCTGCTTGCATGCCTGATTCTTGGAATTGCTAATCTTATATATATGTTTATATTTACTTTGTTTTGGTCTTGTTATATTAATTTGTTAATTAATGTAAACATGCATTTCTTTGATTTTCAGTCATGTAATCTCTGTCTGATTTAATTAGTAAAAATCTACAATTATATTACGATTTCATTGACTCTATTATATATATATATATATATATATATATATATATATATATATTCATGTTTGGGTATACTCCTTTACTATTGTACATATTTTATATTGTAAAAAAATTATATTAGACCAAGGGCGTTATACTTATTCAAATAAATATCTATTCAAACTAAATTATGAATTTTTTTTTGTCTATTTAATAATTAAATAATTTTTACATGTAATAATTAGTTCTACCGATTATTTTGTGAAGTCTAGAATGTTGATGGTTTATTACGAATCGACTTTATATTATAATTATAATAGTTTAGTTGGATTACTTATTTCATAGTTTTGTAGTTTAATCTTTAAAATAAGGAGATTTAGAATATATGAAATAACTTAACATGAAGCATTTAATTTTATATCTATTTTATGATAAGATTTATTTTTTGTACATTAGTTTTGTGTTATGAAATTATATGTTTTAACATTTCATTATCAAACATTGATTTATTGATTATAATTGATTGAATAATCTATCCTTATATTATTATTGTTTACACCAAAAATGGTCACGAACACCCAAGAATAATTTTTGCAAAGAAGTAAATGAAGAGAAGTAAAATTAAACTGAGTAAATGAATAAGTAAGCAATAGAGAATAAGCAGTAGTCAAAGATATAAAGTTTTATAATGGTTCGGCGTTGTGTGCCTATGTCCACTTTGAATATTATGTTTTATTACTCTCTTATGAATCTGATTACAATAGTAGGACAAAGCTAACACTTGATTACAATAGAGTCTGGAGTAACTAGCAGCGTAAAGATCCTGAAAATGAACCAGTAGGCCTGTATTTATAAGGCGAGATGACGAGATATTTCGCTAAGATTTCGGTAGAAGGTTCTCCAGGTCCATAGGGGCCCACCATTTCGATCGGTGGTCATGACTCGTTGTTTTGGAACGACTGATAAGAATCACACCGATCATTTCTATTGCATCTGATTGACGTCCGATCGTTTGTGGAGGGACCCACATCCTCTAGACTTTGCTCCTAAAATATGAAGTCTTTCTAAGTTATAGTTTATGAGATATGGTTCAATATTCATTGTATTTAGATATCTTGTTGAGATACACCGATCATTATAAATAATCGGTATAGAACAATCGGTGGTTTCTGAACATGAGAGTTTGGATCTACGATAGTTTATGTGGGTTCTAGACATTCCAAGTGTCTTGCAGCTACGCGTACTAGACCATATTCTCAGCAGGATAATCCTGGCATGGAGTCAAGTTTTACAAATGAGTCTGATAGTCCGTCCTCCAGTCGTAATTTAGAACAACTGAAGAACCTAGGGCCACTGTTTGATTTTTTTTTTCTCTACAGTTCTCATTCTTCCACCTGAAGTCGTTGATCCTATTCCTGACACTCTAGAGGATGTAGTTACTCTAGAGGACTCTGTTTTCCGTAACCTCTAAAATTAAGGAAGATGCTCTTCGTTGAATCTGCATAAGGCATGGAATTCCTTTGGACGATGTACTGATTCCATCATAGGACGATAAGGCTCATTGACCTCGAGAAGGATATATGGCATGCAACAAATTCATGTGCTGGGCCGAATGCATCTTGTTATTTAACTCATACATCCGGGAAATTCTCCGTTATTTGAGGATAGCTCCAGCAGCTTCATCCAAACAGCTAAACTCTTCTCAATTGTATTTATATAGTATTTACGGAGTTCCTGCATCGTCCTCCAACCATCGATGACATTCGATTCATATTGTCTTTCAAGGGATGGATAGGGAGCCTTTTGTTTACATGTTTAGAGTCAATGATAAGGTGACAGATTCTAACCGACGCATGGAATAAATTAAGCGCGTTCAAAAGCAAGAGGTTTTTTGATCGATGTCCTCCCGATTTTGCTCGACAATGGCTAGAAAGACTAAGTAATTCTTGTATTAGCATGGAAAGCTGATATCCTAGCTGTACTCTAGACTAAGTAATTCTTTTTATAGGCAGTGCTGCATTGCCTAGCAGTAATCTTTATGAGGAGGCAGTCACAACTCTTAAGAATGCACCAAGTAAAGATAGGGACATCGAATATCTTCTCAAGGACGAATGCCTTGTTAATTTTTGTTTAATGGAAGAGGGCCTTAGCATAGGGTTAACAAAGGTTTCTCGAGCTGCTGGGGTAAGCCCACAGGCTGTAACTGGTCGAAGAGGCAATCGAATCGATCTTGTCATGCTCCCTGTTATGGGTGCCTAGGAATTCGCTGACATTGATGTCGAAGGAGAAAAAGGCGATATGCTCGGTCGTAATGATAATGGATCGAGCCTTGGAGTCGAGGTTGGATCCTCGCTGACATCACTTCCTTCGACTCTTGATAAAGGAAAAGAATAAACACATGTTTACAAATTTCCCAAAAGTCGTCTTTCTGATCAACTCAATTTGTCGATCACTCCCAAGGTTGTTCAAGATGAATCCTCTTCTCAATCGTTGGATCATTTAAGTCTATTGCTTGATTCTTTATCTGGTCTGCCAATACTGCATGACTTTGACACTTTGCACTTCATTAACATGAGTGTTGATGGGTTGGAATCTCTCACCAGAACTCTCACTGAAATTCCAACTTCTAAAGAGGAACTTACTCCAATGAGCAAAGCTCTCGTATCTGGTCCGTCGGGGGGAAACACAAGGACACTTGCACACACATGCACCCCTCAACAATGCATTATGCTCAACCTGTACCCTTTAATGCTTAAAGTCAATTAACTTTAGTTTTCCTTTGTAGGAACTATGATGAAGAAAAGGAATATGTTCGATTCCCTTTGGGATATACACCACCAATCCTCTGGTTCACGCTCTAGCTTGTACCATCAAGGTGGAAGTCGAGAGTATTATGATTCTAGTTATCACTCCGGTCGGGACCAGGGTCATCGGGATAGGGGTTCTCAAGGTAAGCATCAATCACGATCTAGGTTCCCTCCTTCAAAGGGTTTCAATAAGCCAATTAATCGTCAGGACCCCCCTGTCATTTCCTCTAGTGGTCCCCCTTCCATTTCAGCTCCTCCATAGTCTTTAGTTCCTTTTCATTCTCAACAGTGTAGTGATCATCGTCACCTTAACAAATATGTTACTACTCACAAGCCCGGCAAGGAAAGCACTTAAATGGAAATTGCTACCTAAGATCCTACGATCGATCCAGTTGATCGCATGGCACAACTTTGAGAAGAGTTTCCAAACCTATGCTTTGAAGGGTTCTTTTTCCCTTCTAATCTAAAGAGGCTCCCAGACCATGTACAAAAAATAACTATTAATTGTGTCACTAATATCCGCAAATAGTACCATGAATGGATGAAAGAAGCGAAGAAGATGTCGAATGTATCATTCGAGCATGCGGTGGAAATAGAAAAGCCAAAACACCAGGTTGCTCAGAATAAAAGAATTATCGATACTTTGATAAACAAGTTAAAGGATTCTAAGACCTCTCAAGTAGAGGCCAAGGGTAAAGCTAATGCTACCATCAAATCTATAGAAGAGATGAAGTCCAGTCATCTAGATATAGTCCAGGTGTTACATCATTGAAATCAAGAAATCGCACTCGAGTGAGAGAGACAGCTCGAAGTAATAAATCTGCAGCCTAAAAGGAGATAGCAGAACTCAAGGCTAAGCTTAAGTAAGCAAATAAGGAGAAAGATGATGCTCGAAAAATCGCTCAAGATGCTTATGATGAGTTGGTGAATGTTAGCCTTGAGAGAGATACGACAGTCAAAAGGGCCAAAGATGTTGATGCACTTAGTCAACGCGAAGTAGAAGCTCCTAAAGATAAGGCTAGGGAAGAGATGACGAATGAGCTTCACCGGATTCTTGTTTTTTAGAATGCCAATGTTCTCAAGCACTGAAATCTGACATGGCATGGCGATAACTATCCCTACCAGCTCTGGCTTGCAAGGGAAAAGAGACTTCTTAATACCGAGGAAATCAACTTGTCTTGGCTTGAAGGTGAAATGTTGTTGGGCGGTGGATCCAAAATATTGCATGATATCTAGCTTACACTTCAAAAAGAATCTGTTGCTGCCTTTTTACATAAAATGGGTGAAGGATCTACGTTGGCACAACCCGATGTTACAACTGAATTGCCCCCAGTATCCCAGGCTATCTCTAGCTTCATAACAGATTCTTCAACCATCCCCGAGTATGGTCCTTACAAGCCTCGGCTTTCTTCAGTTCCTGAACATAGTCCTGAGGGTATTTCGGCTCAACTTGAGATCCATGCTAATGAAGGTACTTCGCTGACATCTTTCGTCTTTTAAAAGGTTGGGGTGTCACCAGTTGATATTTCTAATCTTTTCTTCTATTTTCCTTTGCTTTAAATCTATTATGTCGTTCCTCCTCCCTTGCAAGAGCCTCAATAGGAATCACAAGAGGCCATGATGGAATCTATTACAGTTACAACTTCAGTCACTGCTCAGGGTGCTCTATAAGAAACCTTCGTTATCGATGATCAATTCATGGAGGCATTGTTCAAGGAAGGAGGTGATCCATTCCATGAAATTCCTTTTAATGAAGATGTCATAATCACGGGCTCTTCCGACCCGACTGATGAGCTCAGCTTGAAAGAGCGTGTTGAGAAGGAAGAGTTGTTGAAAAAGAAAGCGAAAGTTTTGCCTGTTGATGTGGATTCCAATGAGCCAAATCCTATTCCACTTCAGATGATCCCTCCTGGCAGGACCCCCTGAGATGAGGTCCCCCTACTTTTGTTGTTGAAAGTGCCTCGATCTCTCCTGCTTCCAAAGATGATGCTGCCTAGTTCCCCATAACTGAAGATGTTTCTTCGAAGAAAAAGCCGAGGAGGAAAAGGATCAAAGAGAGGATCGAGTGGCAGTTCAGATGGAACCACTTCCAAGAAACAAAAGAAAGAGAGGAAACCCAAGAAGTAGTTGTGGGGTTGATATGATGTGTAAATAGTTTGGATGGCTGCTTTTTCTTTTTCTTTTGGTCGTGTTTGTTCGAGTTTAATGTCCACTTTTATTTCTCATTTTGGATAAACTTATATGGTGAATAGTAAGTCTAGTTAATTCTTTTGTTCTTGTGTAGAATTCTCATACATGCTTGTTTAAACGATCAAGCTATTACATTTCCATTTAATGTCTTTCTGATTTGTTGCTCGTTGGGTTGGACATCGATCCAATTTATCCATCCCAAGGCCTCCCTGAATTCATGGCCTCGAGTCGTATTCAAACATTAGGCTTTAGCCCTAAAGTTATGCTATCGAATTCAGCGATCCAGTCATCGTGCCTCTGCCCTCGAACTTGGGTTGGCAGGGTTGACTAGCAGATGGTCGAGTTCCATCTCCACTAACTTTGTTCTCATCCTGTCATAGTCAAGTTTGTGTTATTTAAATAATAAGTTGTTGGATCACACTTTTTTTATTCGTTTATGCTCACGTCCGCATTTTGGGGATGAGGGTCATTTCATAGGTGGTCAGTCACACCCGTTTAGCATTTACAGTTATATCTGCATTCTGGGGACGTGAGTTACTTTATAAGTGGTTAGTCGCACCCATTTAGCATATATACTCATATCCATGCTCTGGGTACGTGAGTTATTACATAGGTGGTTAGTCACACCCATTTAGCATTTATACTCATATCCACACTCTTGGGACGTGAGTTATTTCATAGGTGGTCGCACCCATTTAGCATTTATACACATATCCGCAATTTGGTGACATGAGTTATTTGGAAAATTGTCGAGTTAAGTTCTCTTTGGTCAGTCATTCTGCCATCAAGTATGCGGTTTGATTCAATAAGTGACCGGTCAAATCTCAATCACTCCCGAGTTATGTTGGTCCCATCGAACAGTGGGATCTAGTCGGTCGTATTCTGCAACTAACACGTACTGTAGTGGAAGGTCATAGATATGATGTAAAATTCAAAGCTTTATTGCTGAATGGAAAGAAATGACATAATTTTTCTTATTACATATTTGAAAACTAAATGCTAAAGCAAATCTTGAAATTAAATACAACTAAATGAAAAAGAAATGACTATGTGAAATAGCATCGTAAATGCTTGCTATTCCAGGCCCTTGGGAATTTGATACCATTAACACTCGCTAGCTTGAATGTTCCCTCTCCAAGCCTTCGCTCAATGACATATGATCCTTCCTAGGTTGGAATCATATGTTACGGGGTTGGAAAAATCCATTTTACGATAAGATCACCAATTTCAAAGATTCTAGGTCGAACTTTAGTGTGGTAGTATAGGGAGACTCGGCGCTGGTGTGCAGTATCCGTCAAATCAGCTTCCTCACGCTTCACATGTATAAAGTCTAGAGATTCCAGGAGGATATCTTTATTCATTATGAGATCGTACTAAATCACGTGATGAGAAGGAACTTCGAGCTCAATAGGAATAATAGCCTCGGTGCCGTAAGCGAAGGCGAATGGAGTATGGCCAGTCATGGACTAAGGGCAGTCCTGTAAGCCCATAGTGTTAGCGGGAGTTCATCCACCCACTTGCCTCTAGCCTTTTTCAAATGCTTCTTTGGAATGGATTTTATGATTTTGTTAACAACTACAACTTTCCCATTCGTTTCAGGGTGAGCGACTACCGCAAATCTCTTTTCAATACGATGCCGACGGTAGAAGTCTTTGAATTTAGCACTGTCGAATTGAGCCGCATTACCTGTTACAATAGTTCGTGAAAGACCAAAATGACAGATGATGTTCCATACAATGAAGTTGATTACTTTTTTGGTTCTGATCGTGGCTAATGGTTCTGCTTCGGTCGATTTGGTGAATTAATCAATTGCGACACTAGCGTACTTTGCACTACCTTTAGAAATCAGTAAGGAAACGATCATATCTATACCGTACATGGTAAATGACCACAGGCTAATCATTTTTTTAATTTCTATCGGTGGAGCTCTTTGAACTTTTGCATATATCTGGAACTTTTCTCATCACCTTCCATTAATCAGTAGCATTTCGAATAACAATCGACTAATAATACCAATAATATAGTATTTTCTTTGCTAGGGTTTGTCTCCCAGTGTGATCATCACATTCCCTTTCATGAGCTTCCTTTAGGACTCGTTTTATTTCATCATGAGCAACACACTACAGAAGGGGAACGAAGAAACCCTTTTTGTATGTAACTCCTTCCTGTATGATATACCGTAAAGCTTTGTGAAGGACTTGTCGCTTTTCATTCCTTCATTTAGGAAGAACTCCTTGTAGCAAATTATCTTTGATCAGACTCATCCATAACTCCTTCTCAGGCTCCGTCTCTAGTACCCGGTCAATCTCCATCAGGCTTATGCTTGGAGCATTTAGTACCTCGATTGGAACCAAGCCCGTCTATTGTTCATCCTCAGTGTTACCAAAATTTGCTAATAAATCAAGCTCTTTATTTTGATTCTGAGGAATGTGCGTAATGTCATAATACTCAAAGTCAGTCAACAACTCTTGGACTTAGGTAAGGTATGGAGAAAGTTGTTGTCCTTTAGCTTGGTGATCTCCTCTGACTTGGTATACTACCAATTATGAGTCACAAAAGATTTCAAGAAACTTTAATCCCAGTTCTCTAGCAAGTTTAAGTCCAGCAAACAGAGCCTCATACTCGACTTCATTGTTTGGTGTAGGGAACTCAAGCTTTAAAGCATAGAAAATTTACCGATCTTCAGAAGTTACAAGCATAATCTTGCCTCTATAACAACGATCGTTGGATGCTCCACCTGTATACAACTTCCACCATATGGTAGGGATTTCACTGCCCTTTGGGAAATCATCCTATGCAGTAAATTCTGTTATAAAACCTACCAATGCCTAACCCTATATAGCCCACGAAGGATGATAAGTGATGTCTAATTGGAGAAGCTCAATATTCCACTTGGGTAACCTTCCAAACGTCTTAGGTTGCTGCAAGACCTATCGTAGTGGATGGTCGATGTAAATATTAATATGGTGTGCTTGAAATTAAGGGCAAAGCTTTTGTGATGCAATCAGCAAGTAGTATGCTAGTTACTCTATCTTTGGATGGTTCCTTTCAGCCTTTGGCAATCGCTTGCTAACATAATAGACCGATCTCTGAATTCTATTCTCTTCACAAAGCAATGAATCACTTATAGCATGTACTGACATGGCTAAGTAAATATATAGATCTTCATGATCTGTTGGCTTTGATAAGATGGGAGGTCTCTCCAAGTGGTTCACCAAAGCTTGAAACACATTTTACAATCCTATATCTATTCGAAATTCCTTTTTCCTCTCCTAATTAAGTCAAAGAAAGGAATGCATTTATCAGTAGCTCTAGAAAAATTGGCTTAAGGCAGCGACTTTCCCATTCAGGCTCTATACTTGTTTTATCGTCTTTAGCGCTTGGATGTTATGAATAGCTTGGATCTTCTCGGGATTAACTTCGATTCTATGGGCATTAACGATGAAACCCAAGAACTTTCTTAATGCAACGCCAAAGGAACATTTCAGAGGATTAATCTTCATTTTAAAATGTTGAAAAATGTCAAACATTTATACCAAGTCTCTAATGCAGTAGCTAGATCGTCATGAATCCATGAGCATATCATCCACATATACCTCCATCCTTTTTTTCGATCTGATTTTTAAATAGTCTATTAACTAGGTGCTGGAAGGTCGCTCCTACATTTTTTAGTCCAAATGGCATCACCACATAGCAATGTAACCAAACATCGGTAATGAAGATGATGTGCTCTTGAACTAGAACATGCATCGGGATTTGGTTGTATCCTAAATATGCATGCATGAAAGATATCAATTCATGTGGTTGATCCTTTGAAGGGGAAAACTGCCTTTTGGGCATTAATTATTCAAGTCCGAGTAATCAATGCACGTTCACCGTTTCCCTATTGTCCTTCTCATAAGTACAGGATTAGATACCCACTTAGGGTAGAGGATGTCGCGAATAAACCCATTATCTTTGAGTCTATCCACCTCATCTTTAAGAACGGGTGATCTTTCTGGATCCATTCCACGTCTTTTTTGTTTCACCGGGACATGCCTCGAGTCGATATTCAATGCATAGCTTGCAATGGCAGGCGAGATCCCATACATACCAGAGTGAGTCCACCAAGCAAACTCATCGAGATTTGCTCAAAGAAATCAAGCAAATTCTTTCAACATTGGGGGGCTGAGCTGTGATCCGATCTTTAGGACCCATGAGGGGTCATCGTGGCTGACTATGATGTCAATCACCAGCTTAGTTGGTGCAGCCTTGGTCTTTTTGGGCTCCTCCTCGTCATCTCTCAGATCTATTTCTCCATAGAACCGACTATGGGGGCCCAATCCAAGGCTTGGACGCTAGTTGTCAATCTTCAATGGCTTGGATACGGAATGACTTGTCCACACCTTTACCTTTCTGCTTCCATTGAGCATCCCTCAACTCGGCTACATAATAGGCATGTCCAGCTACCTGATCATCATGAACAACTCCGGCACCATTATTTATCACGAACTTCACAGTTAAGCATCATGCGGAAAGAGCTATCCGGAACTCAGCTAAGGACGGTCGGCCTAGAAAAGCGTCGTATGGAGAGTCAACATCCAAAACAAAAAAGGCAGAATCCACACTCTTTTACAGTCACCTCCTCCTAATTCTGCAGGTAATTCAACATAACTAACAGCTTTAGTTGCAACATCATTAAAGCTATGAATGCGAACTTTAGACGGTTTCAAGTCCTTTGGCTTCCATCCTCATCTGATCATAAGCTTTTTTGAAAATTATGTTTTATAGAACTTCCACATTCAACCAATATATTTGTCACAAAAGCGAGGCTGATTATAGCCAAAATGACCATTGGGTCGATCATTGGAGCCTTCATCTTATCTACATCTCTGTTTCTGAATATAATATCATCTGCCACTGTACGTTGCTATTCTGTCGGAGCTCCATCTTTTGTATATGAACAGCATTCAACATCATCACACTTAATCGCGCTATCATAGCACTCCATCTCATACCAACTTTTATCAGCTAGATGTGGTACCTCAACTATTATATTAACTACCAATCTTCCACCGTTTCGAGCAGGTTCCTCAGCCCTATGCATTGCTTGTCCTCGGTTGGGGTCAAACGTCCCCTACTCGCCATCCTGTGGGGTTTTTACAAACCGTTGTAACTTCTTTTATCAGATCATCTTTTCGATAATATCCTAGAGATGCCTGCATTCATTTGTGTTATGCCTATAGCATTCGTGAAACCAATAATATTTTCATGTTTGTTTCTACTTCTCTGTTGATTCTTTTGGAGGCAGCCTTCTGTACTCTATGGTATTGCAGGTAGATAAGTAGATATTCTCTAGGGATGTATTCAGTGGCGTGTAAGTATGTACATCGAAATCCTAGGCTTTCCTCTTCTGAAATCCCTCTTTCATTCTCGGCCCCTATCTCCAGCTTTCTTTTGTTGATTCTATTTGTTATAGACATTCACTTGAATATTTCCAGGGCTATAATCAAACCGCTTTACAACAATATTACTGTGTACACCCTCTCTACTTGGTTCTGCAACATTCTTTTTCTTAAAGGACCTGGCTTCCTCCTTACTCAAATACTGAGCCGCCTCTGCATAAAAGTGTTCCAAGTTTCATGTGGCTTGCCAGCTAGTGAATTGCCAAAATTAAATTCTGGATCAATACCTCTTATTACAACCATCAATATTGCATAGATTACTGATTTCGATAGCAGCTCTATGTAATCTCTCCAAATAATCTTTGAATGATTCTCCTGGAGCCAAGATCACACTGGATAGGTACATCACATCTTTGGGACGATTTACGTGCATTCGGAACTACTTTACAAACCTTATTGTCAGATCATCAAAACTAGAGATCGACCGTGGGGGTAGCCTTATAAACCACATCGTCGCTATTATAGAGAGAGTAATGGGAATATAACTACACTAGGTTACATCATTTGCTCATGCGGAATCCATCAGCCATTTATATCTCATGATGTGCTTCCTGGGGTCGGTTTTTCCCTTATGGGAAGGCATCAACGTCATGTTGAACCTCCTTGGATACTCTACATATAGGACATTATTAGTGAATGGGGTATGGCTTCTTGAGATTCCCCAGTCATCATTCGTCAAGCATTGGCTCTCTCTCACTAACAGTCTGAACATAGCCGACAAGTCATGTGTTTGGATAGTTGGTGCCAAGTGGCGGTCGTGTTCCATCTCACGTAAATGGTCCGCTTGATGTCTATAGGCCATTCCATGCCTTCTTGGTTCAACATCTTCCTGATAAATATCATGTAAATTCACCTCATTTTCATTCTGTGGAAGCATTTGGTCAACATTTAACTAAACTCCAAAGGTAAGTTCCCTTCTTTAAATCCCATCATGCAAGGTAAGTTCCCTTCTTTGGAGAAGGGATCGATATCGATCATTCCTAGAAGACCATGATGGTATACATGTTGATGCCCTGAAGTTTCTTTGTGATATTCGTTTGTTTAACGAAGTCTATGCATGTGATACTCGTCCAATGAATAGGACTCTTCGATGCTGAGTAAGGGGCGGGGTCCCTTTTAGATTTTCCTTGCTATTGTTGACTGAATTGATTCATTAGGTTGATATTGGTCCGAATCTGCTGATTTAATTGTTGATGTCTATCCATTAGCTCTCTCATCAGATTTTGGAATTCAGTTCTTGTAATAGAATCAGTTGGATTATGGAATTCAACTCATTCAGCATTCACATCCATTGGTTGACTGCTCAGGCCTCCTTGTGGGATACTAGCTTCTCATTTCCTTTCATGTTCTGAGAAGTAGATCTAGTGTTCCTTACCACTGTTGATAGATTTTCTTAGATTTTTGCAAATCTAATTATAAAGAGCAAACCTCCTGAAGATAACTATGGATCTCCTTCGAGGGATTTATGTAATCCAGTAGCAATAAAGGGATCCTAATAAGCTAAGAATTAAGGCTCTCAATGAAAGCACCAAAATGTTTTCACCAAAAATGGCCACAAACACACAAGAATAATTTCTATAGAGAAGTAAATGAAGAGAAGTAAAATTAGACTAAGTAGATGAACAAGTAAGCAACAGAGAATAAGCAAAAATCAGGGACACAAAGGTTTATAGTGGTCGTTGTTGTGTGCCTACATCCACTTTGAAGATTATGCTTATTACTTCTTATGAATCTGATTACAATAGTAGAACAAAGCAAGCACTTGATTACAATAGAGTCTAGAGTAACAAGCAACATAAAGAACCTAAAAATGAACCAATGGGTCTGTAAGGGTGAGATGATGAGATATTTTCGCTAAGATTTTGGCAGAGGGTTCTCTAGGTCCATAGGGGCCTATTATAACGATCGATGGTCATGGCTTATTTTTTTGGAACGATTGGTAAGAATTAAATCAATCATTTTCATTACATCTGATTGACGTGCGATTATTTTTAGGAGTTCCCACATGCCTCTAGACCTTGCTTCTAAAATATGAAGTCATTCTAAGTTGTAGTTTATGTGATATGGTTCAATCTTTTTTGTGTTTGGATTGCTTGCTTAGATACACCGATCATTATGAACGATCGATGATTTCTTGAACCTAATATGTTTGATCTACAATTGTTTCTATAGGCTCCACCCTTTAATATATTGATGCGCTTAATGTTTCAAGTGATTTGGTTGTGTAGATTTTGAGATATCGGTCGACCTTCGCGGATTTGTGTTGTTTTATGGATCGTTCCCGATCGATCCATAAAAATGCTTTCTCTGTCATAACTAGAGCATATGAACTCCGATCGACTCAAATTTTGAAATGTAGCTTCATGAGGCTATACCTATCACTCCACACTAATTTCACCTTGATTAAGACCAGGTCCTAATCTGTTTGGCCATCGTACATAGTATTGTATACAACTGATACTCAAGGCTGGTAACTATCCGTTTCTAGCCAATTCGATGATATCACGGCCTTGCCAAAAGACGGAATAATAATTATTATATTATTTCTTTCATGTTTACTGAATAATATTTATATAAGTGATTCACATTAATCTTGGGTTGAATGATGATCTTAATATGATACAATGGTGACATCTTTTTATATGATTTATTTTATTTTATTCAACGTAATGAGAAATCTAAATAAACGGTTTAGTGATACCATGTGGTGTGGGACTTGCATTCTGCTTATTCTTTGGACTTCTTATATAGAATAAAGAAGGGAAAGTGTGATGTGTGAACGTTGAATAAATGGACTAGTAACACACGGTGGCATGGGACGCCATTGTTTTATATATTCGGTTATTCTTTGCTCATAGATGACACTTATACGGGGGTATATGGTGTTTGGGTGACCCATCGCGGTGAGCACTTATTGAAGCAACTTGTTAGCCACATAGTTTGTGTGCATTATGTGTTTGTCTACCTTTGTCCAGCTTCCTTTATGTATCGGGAGTGAACTAGATTGGTCGGTATCTATCATTGTGGCTTGATTGTAGGGTCACACCCCAAATCCGCGACACCATTATTGTTATGATATTTGATGCACATCATGAGATATATAGTTTATTCCCCCTTTTTTCGCATAGGCCAGTAGTTAATTAACAAAGGGCCACATGTTGGTAGCCATGGCTGAAGAGACAACGAGTTATCGAGCCTATTGTGGATCATTGTCACGATACCGAGAGGGGGAGGTAATGGTAACCGATGACTGTAGGAGTCTATGTCATATAGACCACGTATGGCTCCTGGAGAAAGCAGACATATTGTCAGTTTCCCGTTTGATTTTAGTGTATATGATGTATGTGTATATGTAGGTGGTAGACAGACATATATCATGTATGGATGAGATTATACCCGAGATTATGTCCAGAGTATGGTCCACCCCATACCATTCTCAGGCAGACGACCTATTATTTACAACCTGACAACCTACTTTGATTGATTATATTTCTATATTATTATGAGTTGGCTTAGATCTTTGTTGTTGATCTTAGAGTTTTGATGATGATTTCTTATAATACAGGATTAAGAGATAATTGGGCAGTGCTTCGTGTTAGCCTAATATACTTAGTGATATCTCATCTATTGTTGTTTTCTGGATTTAGATGATGGTTTCTGGTTATGTATAATTCACCCATTTGTGTTGATTAAGTGATTTTTGATTTAAAGTGTTCTAAATGGGTGATGACGTCTTTAAATTGATTTGAGATATTTAGGTAATTTAATGCCTTGAAGATTATTCTATATATGCATACTTTGATATGCCATAAGATGTTTAAGTATCTTTATTAGAGATATCATGTTATTCTTCCTTGTTTTTGCTATGTCATCTTATTTATGATCCATGATTAAACATAGTCTGAGCCGTGTATTTCATAATGCTTGGGTCAGTTCAAGACATTTCAGATATAGGGACAACATGACTAGCTTATGTTTATTTGGGTTTAGAGGAGTATATATTGGGATCGCTGCATGATACTTGTAAGATATTGATTAATGTATATGTACATCTGACATCTGAGTTGTATTGTATTCCTAAAACATTATTGTATTATACTTTATCGTTGCATTTGACTCTATGTGATATTGTATATTATGTATTATTCTGTCATGAAGGCACACTTGTCTATTGCTTTGTACTGATACGGTGTATGTATAGGTGAGTTGTTATATTAGATGTTTTAATTCGTACCAGTGTTAGTCCAAGGGAATATTCATGTGTGTACCCCATATAGCCTCATTCTCCATATTATCTGACAGTGTTACTCCATAATACTCTTGGATAGTATGAGTAAAGAGTAGAGTGTTATAGAAGTTGTGGGCATGGAAGAAACCCGAAGATGGGGTTCCATCATAGAAGAAGCAGACCAACTTAGCCAACATTCTTTATTTCAAGTGCAATAAGATGGACCACTTTACAAATCATTGTCCAATTTCCACATGTTTCAATTGCGACTTGAAAGGACACATGAAGAATGAGTTCCCTTTTCCAAAGAAGAGGTCTTAAGGACTGATTTTTACCATTAAAGAGATACCATCCACTTCTTCAGGTCAAAAAAGGGAAGCGAGTGTTGCAAGATACATCATCCATCTATGATATTCCTATAAAGGTGTTATTTGATACATAGGCTTCCCATAGTTTTATTTCTTATGACCTAATGAACAAATTAAACCTCAAATATGTAATTGTAAGTAATTCTCTTTGTGTGTCAAACCCAATTAGAGGTCCAACGAATCTTGACACTATGTTTCAAAACATGCCTATTTCTTATCGGAATTGTCTCTTTCCTTTTGACTTATTTATTCTTGAGTTCATGGATTTTCGAGTGTTGTTAGGAATGGATTGGCTATCTAAGTTTAAAGCTATTTGGATTGTGGTAGAATGCTTGTCAGAGTTAGTTATGCTGGAGATGTTGGTGTTGAGTTGTAAAGAACCTAACAAGTTAATAAGCAATTTTCTCTATTCGCTCGAAGTTGCTAAAGTGGAGCTAGGAGATGTACTGGTCATTCCGGATTTCACTAATATTTCTAATGAGGTGCAAGGTTTCTACCTCACTGTGAAGTGGAGTTCTGTTTTGATTTGGTTTCGGGAACCAAACTTATTGTACAACCCCTACGAAGGATGGATCCAAAAGAGAAGAGGGTGTTGGAAGGGCATACCTATGACTTGTTGTAGAAGGGCTTGATCTAACGTAATACCTTGAGTTAGTGATCGCCAGTCATCTTTTTTACAAAGGCGGATGGCTCTCTAAAGTTATATATAGACTATCGAGAGTTAAACAAAAGGAACGTCCTGGGTAAATTTCCTTTGCCATTCGATGATATGTTTGATCAACTCTACGATGTTCGGATATTTTCTCAATTGAATCTTTCCAAAGGTTTCCACCAATTAAAGGTAGATAAGGAAAGTGTACCCTTAACAGCTTTTTGAACTCTAGAACATTTCTGCGAGTGGTTAGTTCTGTTTGGGCTGATTAATGCACCCGCTTATTTTATGGATTCAATGAATCGAGTATTTCGACATATTCTTAATAAATCTGTTCTCGTCTTTATTAATGACATTCTTATCTTTTTAAAGATAGAGGAGGAGCATAAATATCATCTATGTGTCGTACTCGACACCTTAAGAATCCATGTGTTGAAGGTTGATTTTCAAAGTTCCATTTCAAGAAATCCAAAGTTAGGTTGTTGGAGCATGTTTTTTCTAGGGAAGGCATATCAATGGACCTAGCTAAATTTGTTGCAGTTCAAGATTGAAAGAAGCCTGAATGTGCCATGAAATTAGAAGTTTCTTGGAATTAGTGGGTTTTTACCGTGGTTTTATCAAGGACTTCTCTAAGATTGCTTCTCATCTGATGAAGTTAATAAAGAAAGATGTTAAGTTCATTTGGACTTCTGAGTGTGATCAAGCGTTCAACTAACTGAAAGAAAAGGTTGACTAGCACTCTTGTTTTAACCATTTGAGATGGGAGTGATGGTCTAACGATGTATATGGATGTTTATGGAACTAGATTGGGAGCAGTTCAAATGCAGCACGGACAAGTTATTGCCTATGCGAGTCGACAGCTAAAACCGCATGAGAAAAATTATGCTACGCATGATATGGAGCTTTTGGTTCTTGTCTTCACACTAAAAATATGGAGGGGTTAATTTTTGGGTGTGAGGTTCAAGTTATAAACAGACTACAAGTCCTTAAAATGCCTCTTTACCTAGAAAGCTTTGAATTTGAGGCAGCATAGATGGGTGGAGTTTCCCGCTTTTAATGATCTAGAGATTATTTCTATTCCTAGGAAAGCAAATGTCACTGTTGATGTGGGGAGTAGGAATGTAGTTATAGTTGCAAAGCTATAAGTTAAGCCAGTATTGTTAGAGAGGATTGCATCTAGTCAAGAGGCGGTCCTATTTTGGCTCAACTTAAGAAGGATGTTGAAGAAGTTGTTGTTTCTAGCTTTAAGGTTGATCCTCGAGGCATATTAAAAATGAACGGATGTATTTGTATTCCAGACTGATGGACTTAGACAAGAAGTTTCAACCGAATGCTTCCGTTCAAAGTAATCTTTTCATCTAGGAGTGATCAAGATGTTCAAGGATATGAAGAAGGTATTTTGGTGAAAGAGGATGAAGCGAAATATTTCATTCTTTGTGAGTCATTGTGAAAACAGCCAGTAGATTAAGAGTGACCAGCATAAGACGGCTGGACTACTTTAGCCACTTGAGATCCTAAAGTGGAAGTCTAGGTTGAGAAGAGGTAATGAAGGCATTTGAGTTGTAGTCGATCGACTGAACAAGAGCGCCCATTTCATCCTTGTTAAGTTAACTAGGACTACTATGAGTCTGATGATTTTGTATGTGAAGGAGATTATGAGACTCCATAGGATTCCTTGTAGTATTGTAAGTGACAAGATGCGATTCACTAACAGGTCCTGGGAGGGGCTGAAAATTGTTTTAGGGACTGAGCTAAGTCTAAGTACAACTTACCAACCCCAGACAGATAGGTAGACGGCGAGAGTGAACCGGATCTTGGAAGATTTATTACAAGCATGCATTCTAGACTTTGGGGGTTCTTGGGGAGATCATTTACCCTTAGTCGAATTCACTTACAACAACAGCTATCAGGTAAGCATTGGTATGGACCCTTTCGAAGCTCTTTATGGTCGTCCACGCCATTCTCCTTCGTGTTGGGTTGAACCTAAAGATAGACTTGTTCTTGGACCCAACATGATCTTAGAAGCCAGTGAGAGATAGATAATATTAGAAGAAAGATGAAGGAATAATAAAAGTGGCAAAAGTGTTATGCAGATAGAAGGTGTAGGGATCTAGAATTCTCAGTCGGGGATTTAGTATTTGGTAAATCTCTCCTCCGAGAAGTGTTATGAGGTTTGGAAAGATAGGGAAGTTAGCCCCTCGATATATTGGCCCTTTTCCCATATTGGACCTGATTGGTAGACTTGCATATAAAGTGGAGTTACTAGATGGACTATCGGATGTGCACAACGTATTACACATATCTCATTTACGTAAGAATGTATACGACCCTTCGATCATAGTCGAATCGGCACAACAAGTTGGCTTGGAGGTTCATCCTAACCTAACCATTCTTAGGAAGCTTATTCGTATCGCCGCTTGAGATATAAAGTGATTGAGGACGAAGGTTGTGAATACTGTTAAGGTTCAGTAGAGTGGAGATGTTAAAGATTGTACCTGTAAAACTGAGAACTATATTAGGGATTCTTATCCCAGGTTGATGTAGCTGTTATTTGTTTTTTTTTTTGTTTTTTTTATTATACTCACCGATTATGGTAAGATAACTTTCCTTGTATCTTTATGCAGTATATATGATATCATTTGGGTTTCTTTGATATCTCAAGTTTATGTGATTATTTTTGAGGATGAAATTTTCTTTAATGAAGGGTGGATGTAATGACCCGTAATTTAATCACTTTCAACTTAAATATATAATATATTTTTAATTAGTAAAAAAATGGATTTTATAATATAATTAAACATGTTTTATATAATAAATATAAAGGAAAACTTGTTTTGAAAATTTGTTTATACAAATATATAATTTGGAGAAAAATCGAAAATGAAACCGAAAATTGTTTTTTGGATTTTGATGTTTCATCGACCAAAAGTTGTTGGAAGAAATTGTGCACACTAGTGTGCATATGAACACGCCTTTATAATTATCATATAATATTATATTTAAACTTATAAGAAGAAAAATTGAATTCTTCTACTCTCTGATTGGTCCACACCTTTTTACTTATCCATAAAATATTATACTTAAACTTATAAGAAGAAAAGTTGAATCTTTCTACACTCTTATGAAAGTGACCAAGGATCGTGTAATATGGAATATTAACTAAACTATTTACTTGTGCAAAATATAAATATAAAAGTAAAATAATAAAATAAATTACACCGGAGATTTTTATATTGGTTCGAACTTCACGTTCTACTTTCACTCCCAGACTCGTTTTGGAATTTAACTATCAACCCTCACTTAAATCGAAGGAATGGGTATTACAACGCTTGAGCAACCAAACAGGACTTCAAGCGCCTAAGCAACAGAATAGGACATCAACGCCTGAGCACCGAATAAGGCTTCAATAATATAGGGAATTGTCTTGATTGAATGTGCTCTTTTAATAGCATGGATAAGTCTTCAGAGTATACCCTTACTGTAATCTTCTCATTTGTGGTATACCATGTAATTCTTGAATAAGGGAGTTTATTAAATCATTAATGAAGTATGCTTGAATGAAAAAGTGATCAGAATGAAGTATTGAATGCTTAGAGTTCAAATAGCAAGATAGATTACAAAATAAGAATGAGAATTAGAATTGGTGAATAAAACAATGGAATCATGGCTATTTATAGAAATTAAGTGTTGCATTCGTTCGTGAAAGATAGCCATGGTGAGATGGAAGAAACCCTTGAATCAAGAATTGTTTGTGTTCATTGCATTGAAGTATCTTTTGAAAATATAGCCATTGTGAAGATTCAACCGTCTGAATGGAGAAATTCTGCTAGCTGAATGGATTTAAAACAAACCCGTAAGGAAACAGTGTAAAATACACACGATTCAGCCGGCTAAAATAGCATGGTCAACCGTTTGAATATTCAAATCAATTTGTGCATATGCACAATATTCAGCTGGCTATTTCGAGCCTTTCAGTCGGTAGAATTCTGTGTTTTCTGGCTTATCTACAATGTTTTGAAAATTTTTAAATTGTGTGTGCGTGCATGTACCACTTCGGAGAGATCTTGACATATATTTACTACTAAACTCGGACCTTTAAACTTAATACTACACTGATGCTTCAATCTAGAATATGGTCTGCAAATTGATAGACTATTTCTCGAGTAAAAACAATATCTTCTCCTGAAAGTTTGGTTAGTTCATATAATATTTATTTATATAGTTGTCACAATCAAAACATCAAAATTCAAGGTTCTAACATTCTCCCTCGTTTTGATGATGACAACTATGTAAAAAAATTTAAATATATAGAGTAATTTTCTCCCATTAACTGACGTTCCTTTTTCTCCTTCTTTGTTAGGGACAAAAAGGAATAGATATCAATAGGAAAATAAGAAGTTTGTATAAATAAACAGTTTATAAGAAGCAGCATTAGACTCAAAATATCATAGAACATACAATCATCACATCATGTAAAATACTCATATTGAGAATTTGAACATCACATTTTGGCTTCATTTCCATAAATATCAGAAAATTTGGAATATATCTCCCCCTTTATATGTGGTGTACATGCAAAAAAATGAGATATATATTCTTATATCCACTTCCTATGTTAGGGTCCAAGGGTTAGGTCTTGTGAAGCCATACCCATTAGGGTGTGGTTGAACTTTTATAAATATAATTTTCATTATTAACTACTATATCAAAATAATCATCAATGTATTTTTCTCTACTTCTCCTGTTAACTGGAACCCAAATACTTAGATAATTTTTATTCGTATTTCATGTCAATGGTTTTGTATTTCTAGAGATATTATAAACATTATTGGTCATAGAAGTACTTGATTTTTTTATAAAAAATGGATTTACTTTACACGAAATCTAGTACTAGTAACATTTTTACAATACATGAAAGCGCATCCAGTGCTATTTTTACGGTCAGTTTTATTATATCCTAAACCATTTTTAACATGTAAAGGTCTAGAACTAGATAAAAACATGTTTAAATCATTTTGACCTTTATTAAATTTCATGAATTCATTTTTATGTTTTTCAAATTTAGTATTAAAGTCACAATTGTTATTTTCAAAAGAAATATTGTTATTTTTCAAAATATTAATTTTTCTTATTTAATTCAGAATTGTCATTGTTTAAGTACGGTTCTCATTTTTAAGAAGAAAATTTTGAGATTCTAAATTATCTAAAGAGAATTGTAGTAAATCATTTTGTCTTTTCAAATCAAAATTTTCTTTTAAAGATTTTTCCCTCTCTTTTTCAAATAAGGTGTTTTGTTCATCTAGAAATTCTTTAAGTTATAAAATTATTTATTAAAACACCAAGTTGATTTTCTAAATTTAATTTCTCGATTTTCAATTTCTCATTTTCAAGTTTGATAAATTTCATCTTTTCTAAAATAATAAAATTAAGCTTTGAGATCTCATTGCTTATACTAAATAATTTATTATTATTATTTACTGAAATTTGTAAATTAGAAAGTACCTTTTTATAGTCCTCATTGGTAGTTTTGACAAAGATTTTTCTTGTTGTATTTAGGTTGGATCTTTTTCTGGCCATTATTCTATGATGTTGTTACAATTGATTGAATTCCAAGCTCTAATACCGATTGAAAGTGACCAAGAATCGTATAATATGGTATATTAACTAAACATTTACTTTTGCAGAATATAAAAATAAAAGTAAAATAATAAAGTAAATGACACCATAGATTTTTATACTAGTTCAAACTTCGCATTCTATGTCAAGTCCGAGACTTCTTCTGGAATTTAACTATCAACTCTCACTTAACCCAGAGGAACGGGTATTCCACCGCCTAAGCAACTAAACAAGACTTCAACCACTTAAGTAATAGAATAGGACTTCAACCGCTTGAGCAGCCAAACAGGACTTTAATAACATTGATAATTATCTTGACTGAATGTGCTCTTTATTAGCATGGATAAGTCTTTAGATTACATCATTCCTATAATCTTCTCCTTTGTGGTATGCATGTAATTCGTGAAGATAGGAAGTTTATTAAATTACTAATAAAGTATGCTTGAATTCATAATTAAATGCTTAGAGTTCAAATAGAAAGATAGATTAGAAAATATGAATTAGAATTAGAACTGGTGATTAAAACAATAAAATTCAGGGTATTTATAGATATTAAGAGTTGCATTCATTCGTGAAAGATAGCCATTAAGATATATGGAAGCAACCCTTGAATTAAGAGTTGTTTCTGTTCATTGAATTAAAGTGTCTTTTGAAAATATAGTCGTTATGAACATTCAGCCAGCTGAATGGATTTAAAAAAGAACCAGCAAGTAAATAGGGTAAAATATACATGATTCAGCTGGTTGAAATAGCATAGTCAACCGTTTGAATATTTAAATCAATTTGTGCATATGCACAGTATTCAGCCGGCTGTTTCAAGCCTTTAAGTTGGCTAAATTTTGTGTTTTCTGGCTTATCTACAAGGTTTTGAAAAATTTAAATTGTGTGTGCATGCATATACCACTTCGTTGAGATTTTGACATAGATTTACTACTAAACTCGGATCTTTTAAATTTATACTACGCTGAAGCTTCGATCTAGAATCTGGTCCGTAAATTGGTAGACCGTTTCTCGAGTAAAAACAATATCTTCTCATGCAAGTTTGGTTAGTTCATATAATGTTTACTTATATAGTTGTCACAATCAAAACATCAAAATTCTAGGTTCTAACATCTTATTAGACCAAAATATAGTTGACTTGGGTTTTTCCATGCAGATAGTTGCCATCTCTTGTTAGACCAAAATATGGTCGAATCAGATTATGCCATGCAGATAGTTGCCATCTCTTATTAGACCAAAATATGGCCGAATTAGGTTATGCCATGCAAATAGTTGCCATTGGACCAAAATATGGTCGAACCAGGTTATGCCATGTGGATATTTGTCATTGAACCAAAATCTGGTCGAATCAAGCTAGGCTATAGAATGTTAGGTAATTATTAAAGTACCCTCTCTTCACCTATAAATACCTATGCCTATATCTCATTTTAATCCATTCACAACCTAAAGAAAAAAAGAAATTTTATCTTCATTACCAAAGGCTAGGTATTCCAAGTCTCTAACAAAGAAATTAGGAGGTCAGTGTAATCTTAATCTCTTTCCTTTGGTTAGTTCACATTTCAATAAATGATTCTAAGTGAATATATCTTACCTTGCAATAGCTTTAAAAAGTGAATGTTTTGATGTTGTAAATATAATTGTATATGTCTCGTATGATTATATAGTGATGTATATATATAGTGCTGATGTTGTTTGATTTATTGTTAGCATGTGAATGCCATGTAGGTATTAATGTCGACTTTTGAGGGTCGAAAATGCCGGTTTTACAACCTGGCTTCAATTTTAACTGAGGGATAGTACCAGTTAGAAATCGATAAGTGGTGTTAATAGTATGAGTTTTAATTTTCATATACGATCGCTGTTGTTATCCTCGATAGTTAATATCTTGACTATCGATTTTGATACCCTTCTTTTTTATGTTTTGGCAATCCAAGGCGATTTGTTGCTCATTTGGAGCATTGATATCATTTATTCGAAATGACTAAATAAAAAGCGAGCGGGGACCAAGCTATGTGGGATTTCTCCTATTAAGGATTTTCACATCTACTCTAGATTGGTTTGGTTGTATGCACATGGAGATGTGAAATACTCAGATACTCAATAAGGGTGGAGGGGTCCGGCTTTGAGGTTCCTGAGAGCCATCGTAGTTCTCAAGTATATTTTCTGGAGGTATATTTTCGGTCAGGGAGCGCACCCTCCTAGTCATTGTTGGAAAAATTTATTTTCCTTATTTTTGATTCAAACCTTTGGATCGATTCTTTCTTAATTGCATAGGGAAGCGTCTTGCACTCTTCGTGATGTTTAATTATTTGTGTCCATTCTTTTATGATTGGATGTTAATCTTGTGAGGGGAAACCCATTTCGTGTTTTGTGGCGTAGTCTCACAAGTTTTTTTATGTTTTCATTTTTTGATATGGAGTTTACTCATACCATACTTATTATCTGACAGAGTTGTTTTTTCCCTAAACTTTCATGTTCTTATTTATATTTGAGTGGTCCGGGAGTGACAGGTTTCTTTGGGCTCTTTTGAAGATGGTGCACGAGCAAGAGGCTCCTTATCTATCTAGCTATCTATTTCCGATGTTATGAGATATTGGTTCTATGTATGTATATTATGTATCAGTAAGTGCAAAGTCAGGTTGTTACAATTGCCTAGGCAAATAATGGTACTTTTGTCGTAACTCAGAAAACTCCATGTTGGGGAATAACCTTATATACTATCTTATTGTCATACTATATTTAGCCATTCCGTTGTGAGATTTCTGTTATGTTATTTTATTTACCGCATGATAACTCGTCTTTCAGATTCTTGGATAATGACACATAAATATCATGGATGTATTGAGTGTCGGTCTTAGAGGTCAGAAAGGTAGGTTGTTACAAAATGGGTGCTGTTTTCATATTATATTTATCCATCCACTGTGAGATTCTGAATGTGTAGATAGATAGCTCTGTGTATTGTTCTTGAAATCAATTTTACCAATAGCCAGCTTTGGAATGGGTCTAAGGTTTGATGGACCTTTTTGGGTTGAAAATTAGGCACGTTTCAAAGTGAGTTATTACAAAATGTTTGCACAATTTAGTGAACTATGATTCTCGATCCATGCAACAAAACTGAAATGAAAGAAAAGAGAATTCAAGAGGGAAACAACTAAATATAACAAATTGATAAAATGCAATTAGTTAGATAAACAAAAAAACAACTACTTCAATGAAAGAAGCTTTAAATAAACTTGTCTTGCATATATTTTACAAAATTTAGAAATGGTGCCATTATATTTGTTAACTAAACTAAATTCATGAGGTATAAAAAACACTAAGTAACATATGAAAATAATGGAAAAAGTATACCCAACAACAACACAACCAATTGTTAGATAAACATTGCAACATAATTTAAATATTAAAAAAATTGATTACCTTCATAAATAAATGCATCATAACGCATCTAATAAAGTTGAAATACTGCAAAAGTGAATTGCACTAATGGAAAGATACTTCTAGTGATTGAAAATCAACATAAAAACCCTATTATTTCAAACGATAATAAGGAATAAAAATTAAATTTTAAATCACTTTGAAATAGGGAATTCCTTTTCATTGTTCAATATGTAATGGCAGCACAATTGGGAAGAGTAATAATCAATGAGAATTTTTTTGCTCAATCACCTGAGTATGGACGATAATGGATTTGACAACGATGTAGAATAAAATTGAAGGTGTAAGGTATCGAGTAATTACAATAATAACCAAAGTATTTTTATTGTTTGATGTTTTGCATTATATGTTAATAACGTTTTTATTTATGAAATGCTTATTTATTGAGATTGTTAGGCTTAAAAGATGAGAGATATTCATTTTGTTCTCTCTCGTTTATTTTCTTAATAAAATAAAAACAAGATCTACAATAAAAAAAATTATCTTCTTCATTTCATCTCACTACAATTTCCTCTAAAATTAAATCTATCTTTCAAATACTTAAAACTTTTGGGCAGTGAATTCTACAAATTTCATATTCTTCAATCTTGAGTGCATGAGTTTTAAGGATCATAGCCTAAGGGAGCGGAGAACAATTGTTAATTGCACCATAGTCATGTTGAATTTCGCTTTCACTGACCCCATCCATGATACAACTCCTATCACTTTCTCTTTTTGTTCATACCCATCAATTTCCAACAGTTTGAATGCGAAATTAAATCCATCATTTATAAAGATTAGCATTTTTGGGTTTTGGAGCAAAGATGTGCTATGTCGACAAATAGTGCGTTTGAAGAAGAAAAGCAGGGGTTGCCAACAAAAGTTGAATTTAATCTAGAAGTTTCAAAACATTAAAAGATAACTTATATAGTAGGTTAACACTATGATATGTTCCATAATTTCCTCTACTTCAATATTTGAATCGTTTTAGAGCTTTGATAATAACCCTATTTTGTTAAAAAGTTTAAGAATGTAAAGTGGTTAAAAAACAAACTATGATTGTTGATATGTGTAGCCATATTGACATAAAATTTTATATGCAATTGTGACAAATTTCTTTTGTTAATATATATACGTGATGAAAATAATCATTTTTTTGCAATGTCCCTATTTTCTATAGTCTTAAGTGATTAAGAAAAGGTTTTCTTATATAATCTGAATAGAGATAGAAATATATATTCAATAAACTTTTATTTGTCTAACTATAGATTTTTTCATTTATATAAACATTAAATATAAAGGTTTTATTAATTTCCACATAAGCTATTAATTTCAAATATAAGAATTTAATGAAAGTATCATGAGACCGTTATAATTTTAGGGTAATGATATGTGTAAAGAAAGAAATAATTGATTTTAGAAAAGTTACAAAAGTAAAAAATTATGGGTATTGTTATTGACACTCGGGTTTTGGATATAAGGGGCCAAATTTTATGAACACTCCATATAAAATTAAATTTCTATGAAAGGTACATAAATTATTAATACTGTTTATATCTTTGCCGCTTTTGTCCCTAATTAAAAACATCGAAAGTCTAAACTAATTGCACTAAAAACCCTAAAAATCAAGACCTTCTAACTTCGCTCTTACAATTATACTTTGATACCTTAAAAAATTACATTTTCCAAAATGAGTATGGCAGTAGGTTAATGGTACAATTCGGTAGCAACATACCGAATAAAATATATAACATAATGATACACTACTGAACTAAAATGCATATTTTGATGTGGGTCCATCGAACTAAAACATTTTGTTCGGCTAGCACCCACCAGATTTTTTGTTCAACAATCTCAACCTCGACTGTCAAAAATGCATTGTTCTTAATCCTACGAAGCCCTAAATTATATGAAAATTTTAGATATCTTATTGTTTTCTCAATTGCAATTAGTTGAATTTGAATTCTCCATTATTTAATTAATGGTTTTGGATTAAAGTTTAATGCGGATTAGGAGAAAATTGCAAAAAAATAAAAGGAATGATAATTAAGTTAATGTGATAATAATTTTATTAGAGGGCTTATATGATTAGTATCCCTCATAGTAAAAAATAAAAAATAAAAAATAAAAAATGTCCCTCTCATATCCAAAACTAGAGTGTCAATAACAGTATTCCAAATTATCGTTTTAGTATACTGAGAAGTCTGACCGTTCGACATTCATTCTCATTTTAGAATGACGTGTTTTTGTTTATTTGTAAAACTTTTGGTAATCTGAAAAAATGATCAAGTCATTGTTATTTTACAATCAATATTAAAAAAATAGTTTTTTGTAATGAATAACCCCCATTCTTTTGACATTTTATATAAGAGGAGGATAATGTAAATTAAGTGTTATTTTTTTTCTTAAATTTTATAGTCGAATAATTTTATAATGAATTTTTATGAATTTACTAATTAAGGCTATTTAAATTTTGTTCTTACACTTTTAGGAGTTACAATAGCATTTACGGACCATCAAGGAATGCAAATATAACATTGTCAATTTAACAAATGACTTCGTTAGTCTGAGCTTTCGTTTTCTAACAATAAAATTTATTTTTCCAATTTGATAGACTTTCAAAGGAATTTATATGAATTATTTTGATGTTTTTAAGGGTCAAAAAGAAGATGTCAAACATTTATTTAGTATATGAAATTAACCTATAAGTTTGGATTTACTTGTAAATGTGCTACTGAGTAAATCACATATAAGCATATTACTAAATTATTGATTTTCTTTAAATGTTTTATTAGGAATTTTGTAAGCATTAAAAGCATGGAACTTGAATTTTAAATCATATAAGTGATTGCCTGACCTATTTATGGAAGTAAGTTAAGACTATTTAATGCTTCGTTTGACGTTTGAATGAAAAGTGAACTTGAAAGTCAAATCCATTATAATAAAAATTGAAATAACTAACTTACGACTTTATATTTATTGATTTATGGAGTTATATTTATTACTATGTTATGAAAAGAATATAAATCTTATGATTTTTTAATACAAAGACTGTGACTTTCTATAATGTCAAAGTTATCACAAGTCTATTTTAGATAATAATTATTATGGATTTTAATGTTAGTTAAATGGATATTTATGTATAAAGTTTCATAGCAGAAAATATAAATATACCAAGATTTTATATTTAGTCAATAATAAGAATGGAGAAATCATGAATATTTAATTCATATATTGGTTATAAAGAATTTCGTCCAAAAGAGGAATGAATGCTATAATCTTAGGACCATTGGTGTATTCTAGAATTTTATTACTATTCAATATTAAATTCATCCATGCTTATTATGCATATATGTATTTTATAATACAATTGAAACATATTCTAAAATGACTCGAAATATTCACTTTGTGGACATGAATGAATTTACTAAAAGTGAAGAAATATTGACATGAGTTACACATTACAATGTTATGATGGTACAGTATACATTTATAGTAGCAGGCTATGAAATTAGTTTGTCTTGAAATAAAACAATGGTACTCAATGGATACTCAAAGACTGTGTTGCAATCCCGCAAACTCAGACCCCAAACCCAAAAGCGCAGAGAATGAGACAAGGAAAAATACTGCTCGTGACTAGGAACTGAACTTCACACCACAGAAGCAAACTAAGGAGACCCAACTTCATCTCCAAGATCATTAGATCTGACCCAAAGATCATTAGATCTGTACAGGATCACGTAGGACAACCACCTCTAAAGGAAGGAAACTTCAACTATCCCCACATCATGGCATGTTAACACAATTTATAGATGGCGTGGTACACGTTCAGAAACGTCCGTGCAGTTCTAAGGCAATATGGCATCCTAACACTCAGCAAATCAAAGAAAATTCCTATAGAACCAATAAAGGTATAAGCTCTCCCTAAAAGGAAGAGCAGCACCTCATTGCAACACCATCCATCCAAAGAATAAGAATATAGCCTTGGCAATGTGCAAAATCATGAACATACAAGCAATTCAATACACTATGTTTCCTGCCTCAATTCCAAACACTCCCGCTACAATTTCCAGTTTTCCACCTAGATTCAAAAATTCAATTACTTAAATGAAATTTCCCACCAGAGACGTGTAAACAATCCACGTACATGACCCAAGGTGGAAATTGAAGGAGCACAGGAATGATGTTGACAATCCATGTGCATATTTGCACTATAAATGGAAAAGGCACTATAGCAGAGAGGAGTTTTTTTTCACTTTACTCTTTTGAGACATGGAGAATAAAGATTCTGTACTCTCTTCCATTAATTGTATGTACTTATAATCTAAAAGGAAGAAATTGATATTTTTTCCATGGATGTATGATTTCATAACATCCGAACCACATAAATTCTCTGTGTCAATTTACTATTTACAGTACCTTTTGCAGTTTTATTGTTATATACTAGCTCGAATGCCTAGATAACTAATAATTTTAGGCACTTTATACTTTACAATATTGTTTGTAAGAATAGTAATATAATTACACCTCTTTAAGGCAAATTTAATATCACTTAATTTTGTTGATTCGCAAAAGCATTAAGCGTCGTGGCTACTTCATAAGAAATACTTGGGTATTTGTAAGAAGAAAAATCTCACCAACATTTTTGACGCTAGAAGGAGGGCCCGAACCTCTGCTTTTCTTATCTAGCAAATTCTACCTATATTTCCTTCAAATACCATTACGACATCAGGAACTTTACAGATTCCACCACCCTCTGCACTAGAACAATTACACTCAACCTCAATCTGGAAGAGGCCGCTCATAAAATCAAAAGTCCTAACCAAGACGAAAGCTTCAACAGAGGTCCCATTAGATCCCATCCTGGCCACATTCTGGGCTTTCACTAACCAAATAAACCAACATATGGAGGAGTTGAAAAAAACTATGGCCTAACATACTGCCCTTAGGCCAACCTCTCCTAAACCATCTACAGCTTACCACCTTCACTAACTAATTGCTTCGGCCATGCAGCGCATGAATGATAACGACACTCTTAGAAATGAGAATGCTGAAGCCAGCGCAAAAACCATTACCAAACTTAAAGGCAAGATCCCGGCTAACTCCCAAGTCAATTCAAAACCTATTAACATTAATCCACTACTACTGAAGAAGCAGGCTCAGTCTGCGCTGGATGATGATGATGATGTCACTTCGCTTTACAAGGGTAATTCATCCCAAACAGATTCTTAATAAGATGAGATCCATCAGTGAATGCTCGTGTAGAGTAGATAGCAAAGTTATGCCAGTGGATACGAAGGAAAAAGTAAGGGAACGGTTATCTTCCCCATTCAATGAGACCATCATAGAAGCAGATTTCTTCGACAACCTTAAAACCCCATCGATTAACAAATTCAATGAAACCACCAACCTGAGGACCACATCTACACCTTTGAGTATTATATGGACATTTTAAAACTTAGGAGAATGGCTCGATGTAAACTCTTTCTATTTTATATAGCCAATGCAGCCTCTAGATGGTTCAGGAGGTATGGACCAAAAGAGGTCAGCTCTTGGTGACAGCTATTCACAAATTTTCTAAGGCAATTCAATTCAAAGAGAGAAGCTTCCCCAGATGTGAGTTCCATGTCATGTGTAAAGCAAGGTGAGAGTGAAAGCCTACACAAATTCATTAAACACTTCAAATCTAAGGTGCTTCGGATCGGGGAGACCAGCAAAGAAGCACTATTAATGGCGGCTTATGCCAAGATGAAGAGGTATTGCTATGTGGGACGAAAACAATAGAAAGCCATGTCATAGTATGAAGGCTTTCTATGAAAGGGTGAGAAGTTATATTAGGATGGAAGATGCAGGATTTACAACGTAATTTCACTAAACGTTTGCTCCCAGATATGATAAGAAAAGGTGGGTAGATGGATATCATCTGCCTAAAAAAAGACAGAAGAAGCTTAACTTCACAACAAAAACTCCCCTCACTCATACCCTTGGGAAAATATATGAATTGACCAGGATCAAGCTTGCTTATAATATTCCCAACAAGGGGGAAAAGGCGGAATAGAAACAAGGAACCTCACCCCGGTCAAAAAGGCGGAGTAGAAACAAGGAACAAGAGGAAAAGGGGAAAATGCCACCATATAGATAACTACAGACACTTGAAAATGAGACAGAAAGATTGATTCCTAAAGAGTACTTAGGCAGCTTCCATAAAGATAATAACGAAGAAAGGAAAAGGAACCTCACCCCGGATTTGAATGAAAACCAAGTAGAAACCCCATACAATCTCATAGCCTCAATACATTAGGGGCCACACTTCATGGGGAAGAGCGAGAAGGCGCAAGAACATCATCTGCAGGAAGTGAGAGTGGAATAAAGGACCTTATACAATATTAAAAAGAAACCTATGCATGACACAATTTTTATTATAACCGATACCGTTGGAGTTTTTTATTCACGTCAAGATTCGCTTGTCATTACGGTACAAATTTCGATTTGCACCATGAAAATGGTCTTCATGGACTCTAGGAGCTTGTTAAATTTCATTTTCAAGTCTGCATACGACCAGATGAAGCTTCCAATAGATGTATCAAAACACAACCCAGAGCCAATCTATGGCTTCAACAACACTACAACCACTCTCATCGGGTCAGCCTGCTTACTAGTCACTATCGAACTACACCCCCTCATAACTCTTTCTATGCGAGTTTCCTAGTCATCGATCAGTTGTTGCCATATATTGCATTCTTGGAAAGATCTACACTAATTTACTTAAGGCAATTACCTCTCAGAAGGATTTGCTCATTAAATTTCACATCACCGTTGGAGTATGACCAATTAGAGGAGAATAATTACTAGCTTGACAATTATACAACGTAAATATTAATTATAACAATAAAATTGCTCAAACCTACTCTATTCTTTCTTCCAATATCCGCGATAAGAATAACGATAATGGAAAAAAGGTTAAGGCAGTTCAAAAACTGAACTGACATAAAGTACTACGACTAGTGATGAAATAAGTCGTTCTACAACCACACCATCAGCAAGAAAAGAGAAAAGGAAATATATACACATGATTGGCACCGACGAATATAACTTAGTCTTTGCACAATACTTCTTCGAAGAGGCTCAGAAACTGGCACACCTGACAACCTCTCAGTCCAAAGAGGAAGGAGAAGATGAAATAGACCCAAGATTAGGGAAAACAAAGAGAGGGTTAGAGTTGGTGGATGATCTTGAAGATGTACAAATTGATCCAGAAGACCTCATAAAAGTTCGCAAAATTGGGAAAAATCTCGGTGCAAAAGGCTCTAATTGAACTAATGAACTTCTTAAAAAGATTAGCGGACATATTTGTTTCGACGCATTCGAACATTGTGGGAATAGATCCAACCATCATCTGACATGCACTCAACATTGATCTTGATGCTTATCCGGTAAGACAAAAAAGCAGAACTGTGGATCGAGAAAGGTATAATGCATTGCATGAGAAGTCAAGAAACTGGAAGCAAACGATTCATCAGGGAAGTCTACAACCCGAAATGGATCGTCAATCTAGTACTTGTAAAGAAATCCAATGGAAAATAGAGGAGTTGTATAGACTACACCAACACCAACACCAACAAGGCTTAGCCTAAAGACAACTTCCCCTTACTTAGAATTGATCGGTTGGTAGATGCAACTAGTTGACATGAACAGCTCTCATTCGTGAATCATACTCAGGATATAATCAGATAGCTGTGTTTGAGCCAGATCAAGAGTATACCAATTTCGTAATAGAAAAAGGCTTGTACTGATACAAAGTGATGCCATTAAGACTCAAAAATGTTGGATCGACTTACCAAAGATTTAGTTAATATGATGTTCTCGGAGCAGATCGGAAAAAATGTTGAGGTATATGTAGACAGCTTGTCGGTTAAATCAAAGGTAGTATCAAGCCATGTACAAGGCGTGGAGGAGACATTCACAGTCCTAAAGCAGTATAACATGAAGCCGAATACCTTGAAGTGCACCTTTTCTATCTAATTGAGGAAATTTCTACGGTACATAGTCAGTGCATGCGGCATAGAAACAAATCTAAAAATAATTGAAGCCATAAAGGGAATGTGGATCCCAACGAAGACAAAAGATCTCATGAGCCTGAACGGTAGGGTAGTTGTACTAAGCAAGTTCGCCTCCAAAGCCAGTGATAAATGCATACAATTCTTCGATCAAATAAAGAAAGGACGAAATTTCGAGTTGATTGAGGAGTGCAAGGACGCAATCCAAAATCTAAAAAATCATTTGATCAATACTCCCAACTATCTAAATCGGTAATATGTAAGGACTTGTATATATATTTAGTTCCAACTGTAAGTTATAGAGGTTCAAGAAGATAAAGGAACCCAGAAGCCCATTTACTTCACAAGCAAGCATTTTTCAGAGGTAGAATTAAATTACTCGGTCATTGAAATGCTAACCTATAACATACTCCTCACAAAAAGAAAGGTACACCCTTATTTCCAAGCACATCCCATCAAAGTCCTCACATATAAACCACTAAGGAAAATACCGCATAAGCCGAAAACATATGATATTTTGCTGAAATATGCAATGGAGTTCAGTCAATATGATATCACCTACTGTCTAAGAAAAGCAATCAAAGGTCATCTATTTGGATCGTTTTTCTATCAATTAGAAAACCATCGAATTATATCATCGTAAAGACCTTAAGCGCAATGCATACAATTATAATACGTATGCTAGTACGAGTCGACTCGTAGGAAAGCAAATTTTTTAAAATTACCCAATCAAATTATCCTAAAAGTTTTGAAATATTTTTAACTAAAAATCGTAGAATAACCAGAGAAAAATTAGAATTGAAATAATGAATTAAAAGGTAGTTTAGAGATAAAACCACTTTCACATTCAAATAAATCAACATACGGTAAATTTATAATCTCTCTTTTAATCTAGATAGAATTACCTAATATATTTATTTTAAGCATGGTTTATTTGTGTTATTAATTAACATAACTTAAAACAACCAAACCCACTTATCAAATCTAATGAAAATGATTTTGAATGAGAAATTAAATTTATTTTAAGCATGACCTATTTACTATCTTTGATTTAGTAATATAGAACATCAAATTTTAATTCTACTTTTAACTTCATTATCAAAATCAAATGGTTAGAAGAAGATTAAATTTGAGTCTATTTTTGATTAAGTATAGTCTATTTTTGATTAACAATATAGGCTATCAAATTCATTTGTAAATATTAAACTTCCATTTACTTCGAAATTCATGCAAAGCCCAAAATAAGAGATCATAAATGAAACCATTTCATTGACTTAACATGATTCATGAGAGCTTCATTACCTCTAAATTGAAGAGGTTTAGCCTATCATCCTTGAATTCATTTCAACAAAAAGTGGATTCAACGTTAACAAAAAGAAAGTAAGTGCTAATTAAAAAGAAAGAGAGTGCTAACTAAAAAAGTAAATCTACGCTAATTTGCATAAAAAGAAAGCTAATCTACTAGCATGAAAAACATGAAATAAAATAACATAACAAAATGAAGCATGCAATAAAAGGCCAATACCCATTAAAGAGAAGAGAGCTTTTTATTTCAATTTGGTGGCTATAACTACATATGCATAAAAGATGCCCTATTACATGAAACATAAGAGGGTATTTATACAAGTCTAAAACCCTAATCTTTATTTAGGATGCTATCAAAAATGACTTTAACTTTATGTAGCCATCAAGTAATCAATAAGCATTAGTAAATCTCCAATAACATGTATTTTTGCTTTTAATTATGGTCCATTAACAAGTGGGTAGGTGGGCTCCTCAATGAAAAATCAATTATTATTTCTTCTTTATTTTTGTTTATAAATATATGCATGCATACATCCATGGAGTATCTTCCAATTTGCACTCATTTTCCTGAAAAATTAAATTAAAATGTGTAAATAAATTTTCTCAAAATTAATACATATACAAAATTAACGTTTTTACCTCCGCTTTGAAAACACTTCTATATTTTTGTAAAAACATGTAAAAATACCCTAATATATCATTTATTTTAATAAATTAATATTAAATATGAGTGTAAAAATATATATTTTTATTGCACATCACATACCCCTACACTTATCATTTTAATTGTCCACAAATAAAGTAAAACTAGGATAAGTCCACTTTCGTAGGAAATGCGATTGCATTAACCGTATGTAATAAGTCGTTAAACCTCTAAGTGTTCCTAATAGGACGAGTGTTGTCTCGTGAGAGTTTTCAACTGATACTACCCACAAAATCCAAATGCAATATGCAAAGTTCCTGATGCAAAAGATGTGGATGTAAGTTCTATTTGCAAAATGAAGAATACAATTCTAAATTGACCTAAGATAGTAATATATAAGTCTCGGTCATTGCTAGAAAATTTCAATCCTTAACTAATCAAAACTTCCAACAAAAATTAACTTTCCATTACATTTCAACTCTATCTTGGACATTTTTTTGGTTACTAACATAATACAACTATGAAATAAATTCTTTAATTGATTGTCTAAATTTGCAAAGTGGTATTTTCATTTCTATTTGTAAACAAGTCAAATCGGTAAAGTCAGGAGAATGCTTGGGTTTCGATTGCTCACTCTCTCTTTATGTGAAAATAATATTAACATTATAATTATTTACATACACCTAACTCGGAAAACCGAGGCCAAATATACCGTTCATGCACTGCCTTTCGAGCTTATGTAAGAAGAGTACAGAGCATGGCGAGTGTCTATATCTAGGTGTGTACACTTGACTCTAGGTATTTATTATTTTATTTTATTTTTTATATGCTTATACCTAACTCAGAATACTAAGGTCAGATATATCATTCATGCAATGCCTTAGGGGCGTACGCAAGAAGAGAGCATGGCGAGTGTACACATTTATATGCCCACACTTGACTCTAGGTGTTTGTTATTTTTTTTTTCTTGTTTTTTCTTTTTTTAAGAGAGAGAGAGTTATGCAAAATCATCTGAGCACCACTTAGCTTTAAAGATCAAAAATGTTGATGCATGTAATTTAAATCAACCACTCTTTAAACAAAGATTACAATTTAGAATAGACTTTATAACCATCACCTAAGAATTTCCATATATACTAGTTTCATTATAGTTACTTGTAATATAAGCATTTCTTTTTATTATTCATTAAGACAAGTAATTTCCTAAAAATTTCAATTTAATGACCAACACTGTATGCTTATCCTATCATGCCTATTCAAAAGTATATTAATATGCAATTTTTTCCCTTTTTCGAAAGATAGGGAAAGAAAATGCCAAAAATCAAACTTTGTAAAATCAAAATAAACATGAGACTCCCCACACACTCGGTTTGATTGTGTTCCCATAATCAATGCATGACATAATGAGTGTAAAGGAGAAAATATGTACATATTCACAAAAGAGGGTTAAAATTCCTCACTGGACGTAGTGTGGTTCATGAAGAATCATGATCTCCTCCTCTTGGTCACTTGCCTATTCCAAGTAATGCTTTAAACGATGGCCATTCACCTTAAAAGTTGATCCATCCCTTTGATTTTCTATTTCTATGGCACCGTGTGAAAAAATAGTATATACCACGTATGGTCCTGTGCATCTCGATTTTAATTTTCCGAGAATAAATGAAGTCGGGAGTCATAAAAAAGAACTTTTTGATTTAGGTAAAACTTTTTTCTTAGGATTAACTTGTCGTGAAAAACTTTTGTTGTTTCCTTGTAAATTTTAGCATTTTCATACACGTTGTTCCAAATCTCTTTTAATTTATTGAGATGCAATTTTCTATTTTCACCAGCTTTTTCAAGATCAAAGTTTATGTTTTTTTATTTCCCATAATGCTTTATGTTCAAGCTTGAATGGTAAGTGAAGTGCTTTACCATATAATAATCCATAAGGAGATATCCCAAGATTAGTTTTAAAAGCAATTTTGTAAGCCCAAAGCGCATCCGTCAATTTGTATGACCAATCTTTTTGAATTTTATTAACAGTTTTCTCCCAAATTTGTTTGATTTATCGATTTGACACTTTAACCCGACCACAAGTGTGAGGATGATAAGTAGTGGACAACTTGTACGTTATCGAGTATTTCCACATTAAACTTTGAAAGATTGATAACAAAATGGGTTCCGTTATCATTTATTATTGTGCGAGGTGTGCCAAATCTAGAAAATATGTTATTTATGAATTTCACAACAATTTTATGGTCATTTGTTTAGCAAGGAATGGTTTCAACCCATTTAGAATCATACTTGACGACAAGAAGAGTATAAAGATTTTTGAAAAGTTAGGAAATTGTCTCATGAAGTCAATTCCCCAAATGTTAAGGATTTCAATCATTAGGATTGGGGTAAATGACATCATATTTCTTTTCATGATTTTTCCTAACATTTGACAACGATTACATGTTTTACAATACTTGAATGCGTCTTTGAAAAATGTAGGCCTATAAAAGCCACATTAGAGCACCTTTTCTACGATTTTCTTAGGATTGAAATATCCACCACAAGCTTGGTCATGACAACACGATAGAACACGCTTGATTTCGCTATCTGGGATGCATCATTGGTTGATTTAGTTATAACAATACTTAAAAAAGTATGGATCATTCCAATAGAAATATTTCACTTGGGGTACAAATTTGTATTTATCTTGTTTGGACCAAAATATAGGGTTTCCTTGGTGACTAAATAGTTTACTATCTTGGCAAACCCCAGATTGATAGAAACTGGAAAAACTTGTTCATCGAGAAAGTTCTCATTGATGGATAAAGAAGATGGTGCGTTTGAAGACAAGATAAGTGATCCGCTATGACATTGTCGGATCCTTTTTTGACTTTGATTATAGGGTCAAATTATTAAAGTAACAGCATCCAACAAATCAAATGAGGCTTAGCATCCTTTTTTTGAAAAAATGGTACCAAAGAGTGGAATGGTCAGTGTAAATCGTGATGTATGAACCTATCAAATAAGGTATAAACTTTTCTACTGCGAAAACTATGGCTAGAAGTTCTTTTTTGGAGATTGTAGTTGAGTTGAGCGTCTTTCAAAACCATATTAGCGTGGTAGATGACGTAAAGGATTTTGTTGATGCGTTGTCCTAGGATAGCACCAACCGCAAAGTCAGAAGTGCCATACATAATTTCGAAGGGAAGATTCCAATTAGGCGAGCAGATATTTGAAGTAGAAATGAGTTCATTTTTAAGACATTTAAAAGAAGAGACAAAATCCGAATAGAAATCATTCAAGCCTTTTTTCCATGCTTTTACCGAAGGTCTGGAGAAAGTAGCAATTAATAGGATTTTCCTAATCTTCCCTTCCCGAATGGAAGAATGTGAAATTATTTTTCCTTTCCTCAGTGGCCAGGAGATTGAATCTAGCCATAAAAAGAATGCTTGGTATAAACAACTCACTTCTTGGTCTTAGGAATGTCTTTTCTCAAAAGAGTAGTCAAAGATTGAGCGATTTTGTTGAAGTTTTTCAAAAGCATCGATAAAAATCAACATTCGCTAAGAATGATCGAATGTCCTTAACGGATTTAGGAATGGGTAGATTTGAAATAATATCAACCTTTGCTTTCTCTACCTCAATGCCCTTATTTGAAATGACATGTCCGAGGACTATTCCCTTTTTGACTGCATAGTGGTATTTCCCTCAATTTGAAGTTAAGTATTTCTCCTTGCATCAATTTAGAACCAACTCGAGATGACGTAAGCATTTGGAAAAATAATCTCCAAAGAGAGAGAAATCGTTTATAAAAACTTTAAAGCGTTCAATCATTTTAGAAAAGATGCTAACCATGCATCTTTAGAAAATCGTAGGGGCATTACAAAGTCCAATGGCATACATCGATAAGCAAAGGTGCCGAAAGGACAAGCGAAAGTCGTTTTTTCTTGATCTTTGAAAGCGATTGGAATTTGGTTATAAATGGAATAACCATCAAGAAAACAATAGAACTCATGGCAGGCTAACTTTTCAAGCATTTGATTGATGAAAGGAAGAGGGAAATGATCTTTACATGTTGCAGCATTTAATTTTCGATAATAAATGCAAATATGCCAACCCGTTTGAGTACGAGTTGGAATGAGTTCATTAGCGTAACTCTTGATTACGGTAATATTAGACTTTTTAGGTGCAACATGAATTGGGGAAACCCACGGGATATATGATACCATTACCAAGGAGCTTAAGAATTTCTTCTTGCACAGCATCTTTCATAATGGGATTAAGCCTTCATTGGTCATTACAGGTAAGCCCGGCTTCGTCAATTAAGTGAATTAAATGTTGAACAACTACAGGGCTAATTCCCTTAATATCGGCAATGTACATCCAATCGCATCTTTGTTTTTCAAAAGAATTAAAAGAAAAGATGCTTTTTGGTCAAGAGAAAGATCTGAAATTATGATGGGAAAACTTTTTTGATCACTTAAGTATGCATACTTCAGGTGACAAGGAAGAGGTTTGAGCTCTAACATAGGAGGTTGCTCAATCAAAGAAATAGGTTAAGTTTTGGACTCAACCATGAGTAGTTAGAAGGGAAGCATATCTTCGATCTCATTTGGCATGTCTTGAAACAATTATTTATACTCCACCCCCACATTGTTATTAAGGTCAATTGTTTCATTTTCAAAGTTTTCAAGAATAGCACTAAATTCCAAAGTTTGGTCAAGTGGTTCATTTGATTGATTTTGTAAATTAAAGATGTTAAGGAAATGGTCGTGTTACCAAAGGAAATTCTCATTCAACCATTTCGATAGTTAATCAGGGCATTTGAGGTGGCTAAGAAAGGTCATCCTAGAATCAAAGGAATTTTGCTAGTGAGATTGATCACAGGTTGTGTTTCAAGGAAAATTAAAGCGACTGAAAATATGAATTTCACTCCTTTGATTAACACATCCTTAATCTCACTTATAGGTTTCTTTATACAGCGATCAGCTAATTGAAAGGCGAGCTTTTTCAGTTTAAGCTCACCTAAACCAAGTTGTTGGGAAACAAAGTATGGAAGCAAATATACATTCGCACCTAAGTATAATGAGCATTTATCAATTATCTTTCTCCTATTGTATAGGAGATTATGTGGCAACCAAGATCTTTGTATTTCAAAGGAATAAATTGAGACAAGACTTCACTTAGACCGACTGCTAAGAAGACTTTTTAGGCACTCGAGTGTGTTATTTTTGAGTGCATAAGTCCTTTAAAATTTTGGCATAGGTTAGGACTTGTTGAATTATGTCTAAAAGAGGAATGTTGACCTTGACATGCCTAAAGATTTCTAACACTTTTTCCATTTGTTCCAAATGTTTCTTAGCATGAAGTCTATGTAGAAAAAAAGCTCGCAACTCAATAGGTTGGTCTACTGGAGTTGGCGATGGATGAGCTTCAGAATTGGGTTCAATGTTATGGTTGGACTCAGCCAAGGGTATTGGAGATTTGGAAGAAATTTCCAGTAAGTCATTAGGATTGACAATTTAGTTATCGATTCTATTACCGAATCGCAAAGTGGAGATAGTATTTATTTGATTCAAATATCTATTTTGAATGACATGAGCTTGGTCTGAGCATATGTTTTCCTAGGGTTTGGAATTGGTTGACTCGGGAACGTACCTCTTTTCCCTTCACTCACGATGATGGCTAATTGACTCGTTTGCATTTTGAGTTTAGCGATCGACTGACTCGTATTTTTCATGCAAATTTTGCAAAGTTTTGTTCAATTGAATATTTTGAGTGGTCGTTTAAGCTAAACTTTCCAAACTTATCTCAAGTGATGTCTTTCGTTTGTTGTCTCAAGGAACAAAAGATTGTTGCACTTGTTTTTGAGAAGGTGGAGCAAAATTTTATTGAAATTGATTTGGTTGAAAAGGAAGTTTTGAAGCATTTCTCGAAAATGCTTGAAAGATGGCTGAAATGTGTTTTGGTTCCAAGCGGAGTTAGGATGATTTCTCCAACCGAGATTATATATTGGAGAGAACGGATCATTCCTATCTTTGTTAAAAGCATTGATTTGTTCTGACGAGTGAGGACATTGATCGGTGATGTGGTTTGGATCGGTACATTTATAACACAAAACATGAGAAGCTTGGTTCATTTGATTAGATGAAAAAGCATTATCAAATTTGTCTGTCATTGCATCGATTTTGTTTTTAAGGCTATTGATGATCCTACAGAATGTGTGCTCGATCGTAAATAGATTGATTTCTCATTAGATCGTTCCCATCGAGTTGATTTTTCAACCAAACTTTCGAGAAATTTCGAAGCGGCATCGTGATGTAGTGCTAAAAAGTTTCCTTGGCACATTGGTTCAAGCATTGTTGGAGAGCTGTTTTCAAGTCCGCCGTATAAAATTTGACAAAGAGTCCATTTTACAAAATTGTAGTGTGGACATTTTAATAAATATTCCTTATGTCTTACAAAATATTTTCTAAAATATTCACCCTCAAGCTAATGAAATTTTACAGTTTCGTTTCGAATTTGGTTTTTTCTTTAAGAAAACTTTTACAAATTCATTCCATTTTAATCGAATTTGAAGGCAATCTATACAACCATTTCTCGGCATAATCGGTAAGTGCGAATATAATTAACCTAAGTTTTTTTCCATCGTCGCATAATTGTTGAAGTTTTATAGTTGCACAAAATTATTAAAATTTCATTAAAAATATATAAGGGTCGTCATTTTCAAAATAACCAAATTTTGGAAAAGTGTTATTATGACTTGAATCGATTTCAAAATGATCATTGTAATTAACCTAAGTTTTTTTCCATCGTCACATAATTGTTGAAGTTTTATAGTTGCACAAAATTGTTAAAATTTCATTAAAAATATATAAGGGTCGTCATTTTCAAAATAACCAAATTTTGGAAAAGTGTTATTATGACTTGAATAGATTTCAAAATGACCACTGTAACAACCTGTAAATTTTCAGTAATTATAATGGTTAATTTAAGAAGAATTTGGTAACTTAATTTAGAAGGAAATAAAAATCTTATAATTTTTATTGGAACGAATGTTAGAAATTAGATGTAGCAATTGAACTTAAATTAACAATTTAAAATTTATATCGCAATTAATTGGAAATAATGTAAATTGAATAGAAACGTAAGTTTATTGATAGGGCAGTAATTGACCAAGAAAAGTTTGAAACTAAGTAAATAAATTTATGGAGAACATTTAATAGTAATTAACGTATATATTAGGCAATTGACAATTTATGGATTTGTTAAGATTGCAAAGTTATAATTGAGTGTAAATAGGAATAATTGGTAATTAATTAAAATAAGAAAAGAAATGTAAAAGTTATAACTTGGTTACAAAATACGGGAGTGGATGTAAATATGAATTAATTAATGTGTGCATTAATTTATAATGGGATAAAACGTAAATTAATGTAATAAGGATGATGCAGGTTGATAAGTATTCATAATGTTTGTGTTGATGATAAACGTTACTTTAATGATTGTAATATAAAAAAAGGGAAGTGTGAATGGAAATTAATAGAAATGTAAACTTATTTTAAGGTAGTAATTGGATGTAGATTTATGAAATGGAGTTAATGCAAATCAATGGAATTAATAAAGACGTATACGTAGCTACAAATTGAATATATGAAAAAAAATGTAAGCATTGGATTAAATTAAGGAAATTTAATATTAATAAGTGGTCATTTAATAAAACCAATGTTCTGGGAGTAATTATCATAGTTGTTTGAAATACGTGTAAACTTTGATTTGGAAATCAATTGGATAAAAAATGAAATTTGGTATTACATTGATGAGTTTAAACGTTATTTTATTTTCTAAAGTAATAAATGGTGTAATAAAGGAATGAAATCAAGATAAAAAATAATAATTGAGATTTTAATTATAAATAATGAGTGAAATAAACGTTAAAGGGCAACAAGTATTGTAAGTTAACCTTTTAGACAAGTATATTACATTTTAACTCGTAATCTATTGAAATAAATATAAACAAATTTCTACGTTAACGTTAATTTAAGTAATTTTTGAAAATAATGACCATTCCATTTATAATATGACTATTGGTTGAGGTAAAGATTGTAAATCAAGATTTATTGATTTATTTGAATGAATTTAAAGTATAAAACCAAGTAAATAATAGAAATGGAATAAAGCTTTATTAATATATTGGAATTTAAAATCTAATAAAAGGATTTAATTGCAATTAAATGGATTTAATATTTAAAGTGAGAATTTAGATGAAATGTGAGGATATTAATGTAAATAGTTTTGAATCCAATGTTAAATCCATCTGTTTGACAATAATGAATGGAAAAATGATTTGTTAATTTAATTTAATCTAAATTTTGGAAATTAAATTTATAATTTCTGAATTTGAATGGAACTGAGGAAAGTACTGAAATCGATAAGATAATCAACATTAAATTGACTTTTAATTTGTTTAAAACATTGAAATTGATTGAGAAATATAAAAGTGATAAATTTTTTCAATTTTAAGATTGAAATTTAAAATTGGATTTAATTAATTAATAATTAATTAATTTAATTAACGGAAAAATAGCCATTTTGGCCACTGACTCTGATTTCGACGAAACCAGTTTCATCGGATCTATAACGGTGATTATTGTAGGGTTTCAAGTTTCGTAGTGCTCGGACTTGTCGTTTTTCGTTTTGGATTGTTGTTTGACCGAAAAAATCGAAGAAGCCTCGGTCGTTCATCACGTCGAAATCAAACTCGACGGATCGACGAACCGTTTCTGGGTTTTGGAGAGGAAGCCGAGAAGATCGCATCTAGGTGATTGGTTTGACGTTTTGACGGTTGGATCTACGGCAATTTTCGAACTAGGGTAATAAAATCAATGGCGGCGGCTCATATTTTTGGCTACCGGAGCGATGATGGGGGCACCAGTGGATGCGGCGTGGCGAGCAGGGGAGGATGGTGGAGGCAGCTCAGCCTAAGGCGGCGTATGGTGGTCGAAGATCATGGTCAAAACTGTGGTCAACGCCTTCATTTTGGATTCGGTTTGTACTGGGTCGCGTACGAGAAGAGGAAGGGGGCGGCTCTCTGATGACGTGACAAATGTGTTTAGGGTGAAAGTGTTCTTTTCTTTTTTAATTTTTTTATCATCATAACTTTTGCATACGATGTCAGATTTATGCGTGTTTTCTTTTGTTAGGATCGTATTGAAATTCTAAACTTGATGACGCTAGTTTGGACGAATTTTGAGACGGTCAAATTTTTGGGTTTAAATTCAATTTAAATTCAAAAGGTGAGTGCTTTAGTTCACTCACAATTTCTAAAATTTCTTATGTTTGTTAAATTAATATATGATGTGATATAAAATTTATTTACGCTTGTTTGGCATATTTTTAGTCATCATCTCAGTTAATTTCATTTATTTAAATTAAATTGCTATTTAATTTATTCATTGCATTTAAACTGCCAGTTAAATTGTTAATTAATTATTAATTGCATATAAACTACCAGTTAAACAGTTATTTAATTTATTATTGAATATAAACTGCTAATTAATACCTGTTGTTTATTATCCGTTCTATATTGATGATATTGATTGAATTTGATGATGATTTTGATAAATGGTTGATGGTTGATATTGGATAAATGGATGATGTATTTCATATTGTTATAAACTGCAAGTTATTATGCATTTTCATTTCATTCAGGATTGCGGTTTGAAATGATATATAACCGTAAATTTTATTTTTAAATTGCAGATTGAAATGATAAATATCCGTATCACTTGACCATAGGATAGAAAATTTTATACGGACACCGCGGTATATATATAAAAATATTTTGAAACAATTTTCTATGTTTTGTAAAGAAATATATATATGGTTTTATGAGATATTGATTTCGGATATTTGATAAAGGTTATTTTATATATAGTTAAATTATTGGTTTTAAACTATGTATAAAATTGTTTAAAGTATGAAGTAAGTTTAATAATAAAAGTTGATTTTATTAAAAATTACTGCGGATAAGTATTTACTTAAATTATATTCTAATATAGAGTTTATATTGATTTTATAAATCAAAGTTGAAAAGATAGTTTTAAAATTGATTTGAGATTTTATTTAATTAAGATCTTATTCGAATTTAGATTTAAAAAGAATATGGTGTTATAACTAAATTCGGGTTTAAGATGATTTAAGCGAATAAATCTAGTCTAAATAAATTGAGGAATATTCAATTATTGAATTTGAAAGTTTTATATAAAGGATACTGGATTTATTAAGTAAGTATTTCAAAACTAAATAATAGTAAAATGAATTTGGCATATATATATATATATATATATATATATATGAAGTAAAAATTTAGTTTTGAAATGGTGGAATATTTAGAACTTTGAAATATATGGAAATTTAAATGGTTTATTTAGGAATTCAAATCAGTATTTGAAATTGATTTGAGAAAGTAAAAAAGCAAATACTTTATAAAGTAATTTATGATTTAACCATTTAAGGTTTGAAATTATATTTCGAAGCTATGGGTTTAAGGTATATATATTTGAAAGTACTATGATTTTTGAAAAAGATATATTTGAAATATAAATGATATCATATTGATTTGGGTTTTAAAATAGAAATGATATCATATTTATAAGGCATTGAAATGGATATTTTATTCTGGTTTTAAAGTATAAATTATTTTAAAATAAGCGCGGTGTTATAATAACGTTTGGTTGTTGAAGAGACCGGGATCGGAAGTTGTCATACTCTCTGCCAACTTCGAAAACCACTTTAACAACCGTGTACGCAGTGGAGATTCCAGAATGAAATAGGATGGCGGCGGCGTTTCCTTTGAGGTAAATACGTGGACCCGACTCCCGTGAGTTGGCATAAGATGGCTAAAACAGGAGCGATTCTCGGGCCAATGAGGTAGCACATTTGATCGGACACATCCCTTCGATATTATACTTTGACTTTTGGATTGATTCGGTGGCCACTTTTAATTTTTCATTTTAGGGGTGTGGCTCGAGGTAGGAAGTAGCTGCGGCTATGCGTTACCACCAGCCCGGATAGCATTTGGTATATCTACCCTGGCATTGCCTAGTTGTGTCGTGTCACCTACCCTAGCGCGCCTTATACGATTTTGGTTTTGTGCCATACATATGGAGTACACTCTGACGACGCCCATTACGGGGGAGATTACGGTACTGTATAGACTTTGGGAATATATTATGTGTTAAGGGATATATGGGTAACCCCTTAATGCTATTAAAAAGTAAGTTTACTTTACTATTAGACATTATTATAATAGCGAAATATACTACATAGTAAATAGTTTAACGGATCCTTAGGAGATGTGAATCCCGAACATCTCTTAAGTTTCTACACTCATATTTATTTCTGTTGATTTAACTCACATAAGATTATTTAGTTCTGACTCGAGTGTTTTGTCTTTTCAAATTCACTCAGGTCAGTCCGAGCGTTTCAGGATCGAAGACTTTATTCCTGGAGAACGAAGACGAAGATTTCATTTTATTATTATTATATATATAGTGTTCCACTACATATTGTATTCCGATGCATTGATTATCATTCGCTAGTATGTGCAACTCTGATGTATATTTTATAAGAATAAACGAATATTTTGTAAACAGCTTCATGAACTGTATATTTGATTATTATATTTTATCGTTCCGCTGCAAGATTCTATTTTTGTTTCTTTTTCTTTTTCTACTTTTTCTTATTTACACCATAACAATCTGCCCTTCTGTATGGTTTGAATTGGCACGTGTGTCGACTTGAAGCGTACGAAAAGGCAGGATGTTACATCTGGTATCAGAGCTTTGGTTTAGCGATAAACCTTAGCTTTGTGGGGTTTGACTCTTTATTAATAGGGTAGTAATACCCTATGATGAGTCGCTGAGTGTATATATAAGAGAGCGTATTTGTTAGTGTTATAATAAGGTTTTAATATTGTGTTAATCTGTTCCGTTTTGTACTTATAAATTCTGGTTGATGCATGGGACCCTATGAAATCAATAGAGATTTCTAAACACTTAATAGGACAGACCGACATAATATTTGTTTTTAATATAGGTGAATGAAATAATTTGTGCCTATTATATTTTCTATATATATAAAAATACATTTTTATAAATGATATATGTATATATATATTTGATTGAAATATATTGGTTGCTAGGTAATAAAATTTATAAATGATAGTTGAAATGAGATTGAAATTAAGATAAATGAAAATTGGAAATTTAGAACTTAAGTTCCGGGGTTTTGAATATTTCTTTCGAATGATTTTGGAATATAATAGTGATATTATTTAGAAGTATTTTCGGATAAATATTTCAACATAATTTGAAAGAATTGTTTTAAAGAAATTTTGGAAAAAAAATAAGTTCTGTACTTCCTTAAATTTTGGAAAAAAATAAGAGATTTAATGCTAGGTTATGAATGAAATTAAAAGAAATTTGAAATTGTAACTAGAGAAAAGGATATAATTATTGAACATTTAATTAATTAAAAGAAATGGGATAAACTTGTATGATTTTCAATTACATTCTTAAAGGCATATATATAACTTACAAAAGAGATAAAAGGTTGAAATGTTAATAAGAAAATGTAATAGATATTATACAAGTAATAAACTTGAGGTAATGAAAGTAATTAATGAAATTATTTAGTAAATAAGAATCTGATGTTGAAATTTTGTGAACCTAAGCTAAAATTTAAATGTTACTGTAATAATGGTAAGTGGAAGTAAGTATTGTAGGTATAAGATTATAAACTTGAGTAAATAAATTGGAAATGCTAAGAAATTTAATGGGACATGAATATTATTAATGAATGGATGAATAATTACAATGCAATAAAAAGAAATTGCGAATTGAATGAATGTAATGCAAATAAATAAATGAATGAAAATGAAAATTTGCAAGAAATAAATGTGAATTAAAGGAAATCATTAAATGAAAAAAAAAGATATCAAACAACAAATGTATGAATGAACTAATAAGGATAAACTAAATCTGTTGTTTGAAATTATTGTTGTGTGTCTTGGTTTATGGTTGTTTGGGTAAGGACACTGATAAATTGTCTGGATGTATGAATAATCTATTTAGGTTCATCAGAGACTGTGGAGTAAATGGTGCCCTCAGTAGTTTATTTTTCATTCTATACAATTTAAAGTTTTGAACCCGAACAACTACCTATTTTGTTTGATATGGATGGATAGTTGAATTGTGTTGATTCTTTATGATGGTTGTATGATGTTTGTTGCAATTGATTGTTGTTGTATTGATTGTTATTTTAGGTTGAAACAACCTTAAATATTTCATTTTATACAATTGTTAACCTTTTGGATTATATAAGTGAAATACAGGTTATGGAAGCAACTGCTACTGCATTTGGTTTCATAATATAAGCGTTACTGCCTAACAAATAGGTACGTTTTCGAATTACGGTTTATATCGTTATTATATTTTTCCCGTGTTGGGATATTTATATTATTTTGGAAAATATATGTTATATATTGTTATATTGATATTATATTTTCTCCCGAACCTCCCCGTACAAAGGAGACTCTGCCGAAATTTTTCGAAATTTTGGACTTAGAAAAAAAATTTGAAAATGTTTTCCAAACTTTATTAATTTAAGTATAAAAGATTTAGGGTTACAAATGGGTATATTTTATTTAAATTATTAAATTTTGTAAATGTATTTGGGCATAAATCTAATATTTTAAGTAAGATATATTGATTTCTTAATTCTTCCGTTCCCTTCTTTTCCTTTTCGGGGGCGAAAAGTTTTGAGTGGGGAAGAGTGTAACGACCCGTAAATTTTCAGTAATTATAATGGTTAATTTAAGAAGATTTTGGTAACTTAATTTAGAAGGAAATAAAAATCTTATAATTTATATTGGAACGAATGTTATAAATTAGATGTAGCAATTGAAATTAAAATTAACAATTTAAAATTTATATTGCAATTAATTGGAAATAATGTAAATTGAATAGAAACATAAGTTTATTGATAGGGAAGTAATTGATGAAGAAAAGTTCGAAACTAAGTAAATAAATTTATGGAGAACATTTAATAGTAATTAATGTATATATTAGGCAATTGATAATTTATGGATTTGTTAAGATTGTAAAGTTATAACTGAGTGTAAATAGGAATAATTGGTAACTAATTAAAATAAGAAAAAAAATGTAAATGTTATAACTTGGTTACAAAATACGGGAGTGGATGTAAATATGAATTAATTAATGTGCGCATTAATTTATAATGGGATAAAATGTAAATTAATGTAATAAGGATGATGCAGGTTGATATGTATTCGTAATGTTTGTGTTGATGATAAACGTTACTTTAATGATTGTAATAAAAAAAAAGGGAAGTGTGAATGGAAATTAATAGAAACGTAAACTTATTTTAAGGTAGTAATTGGATGTAGATTTATAAAATGGAGTTAATGCAAATCAATGGAATTAATGAAGACGTATACGTAGCTACAAATTGAATATATGAAAACAAAATGTAAGCATTGGATTAAATTAAGGAAATCTAATATTAATAAATGGTCATTTAGTAAAACCAATGTTCTGGGAGTAATTATCATAGTTGTTTGAAATACGTGTAAACTTTGATTTGGAAATAAATTGGATAAAAAAAATGAAATTTGGTATTACATTGATGAGTTTAAACGTTATTTTATTTTGTAAAGTAATAAATGGTGTAATAAAGGAATGAAATCAAGATAAAAAAAATTAAATGAGATTTTAATTATAAATAATGAGTGAAATAAACGTTAAAGGGCAACAAGTATTGTAAGTTAACCTTTTAGACAAGTGTATTAAATTTAACTCGTAATCGATTGCAATAAATATAAACAAATTTCTACGTTAACGTTAATTTAAGTAATTTTTGAAAATGATGACCATTTCATTTATAATATGACTATTGGTTGAGGTAAAGATTGTAAATCAAGATTTATTGATTTATTTGAATGAATTTAAAGTATAAAACCAAGTAAATAACTGAAATGGAATAAAGCTTTATTAATATATTGGAATTTAAAATCTAATAAAAGGATTTAATTGCAATTAAATGGATTTAATATTTAAAATGGGAATTTAGATGAAATGTGAGGATATTAATGTAAATAGTTTTGAATCCAATGTTAAATCCATCTATTTGACAATAATGAATGGAAAAATTATTTTTTAAGTTAATTTAATAGAAATTTTGGAAATTAAATTTATAATTTCTGAATTTGAATGGAACTGAGGAAAGTACTGAAATCGATAAGATAATCAACTTTAAATTGACTTTTAATTTGTTTAAAACATTGAAATTGATTAAGAAATATAAAAGTGATAAAATTTGTCAATTTTAGGATTGAAATTTAAAATTGGATTTAATTAATTAATTATTAATTTATTTAATTAATGGAAAAATAGCCATTTTGGCCACTGACTCGGATTTCGACGAAACTAGTTTCATCGAATCCGTAACGGTGAATTATTGTAGGGTTTCAAGTTTCGTAGCGATCGGACTTGTCGTTTGATCGTACGGACTCGAAACCCCTTGAAATTTATGAAATTGAAATCAATTTGAAAAATATTGTTTTTATCATAACTTTTTTCATACGATGGAATTTGGACGTGAAACCTTTTCCATTGCATTTAAAATATTTTAAAACATCTATTTTGATATATGGGTTGATCCAATTTCGTTCCGAAGTTAGAACGGGCTTTTTGGGCCACTTTGTCGTTAACGCGTATATCCAACCTTATCCATCCATTCTAATTTCTGACCTACCAATATAAACCCAGTTATAAACCCTAATTCCCCTCATATTCATTTGTCTGTGCGTATATCTCAAATCTCTCCTCCTCAATGGCAGACAAACAAATTCTAGATCCAATCCCAAATCAAATCAACATCAAAATCCAAATTCCTCATAAAAAATCAAAAAAAAAATATGTTGAAGCTCTCGAAGTGCGTAATCTTCTGGTGAAATTCGTTTTTCGTTTTGGATTGTCGTTTGACTGGTAAAAGTCGAAGAATTCTCAGCCGTTCATCACATCGAAATCAAACTTGACGGATCGACGAACCGTTTCTGGGTATTGGAGAGTAAGCCGTGAGGATCGCATCTAGGTGATTGGTTTGATGTTTTGACGGTTGAATCTACGGAAATTTTTGAACATGGGTTTTAAAATCATTGGCGGCGGCTCATATTTTTGGCGACCGGAGCGATGATGGGGGGCACCAGTGGATGCGGCGTGGCGAGCAGGGGAGGATGGTGGTGGCAGCTCGGCCTAAGGCGGCGTATGGTGGTCGAAGATCATGGTCAAAACTGTGGTCAACGCCTTCATTTTGGGTTCGGTTTGTACTGGGTCACGTACGAGAAGAGGAAGGGGGCGGTTCTTTGATGACGTGGCAAATGTGTTTAGGGTGAAAGTGTTCTTTTCTTTTTTAATTTTTTTATTAAAATTCAATCGCATTTTGCATCATAACTTTCGCATACAATATCAGGTTTACGTGCGGTTTCTTTTGTTAGGATCGTATTGAAATTCCGGACTTGATGACGCAGGTTTGGACGAATTCTGAGATGGTCAAATTTTTGGGTTTAAATTCAATTTAAATTCAAAAGGTGAGTGTTTTAATCCACTCACAATTTCTAAAATTTCTTATGTTTGTTAAATTGACATATGATGTGATTTAAAATTTATTTACGCTTGTTTGGCATATTTTTAATCATCATCTTAGTTAATTTCATTTATTTAAATTAAATTGCTATTTAATTTATTCATTGCATTTAAACTGCCAGTTAAATTATTAATTAATTATTCATTCATATAAACCGCCAGTTAAATAGTTATTTAATCTATTATTGAATATAAACTGCTATTTAATACCTTTTGTTTATTATCCTTTCTATATTGATGCTATTGATTGAATTTGATGATGATTTTGATAAATGGTTGATGGTTAATATTGGATGAATGGATGATGTATTTCATATTGTTATAAACTGCAAGTTATTACGCATTTTCATTTCATTCGGGATTGCGGTTTGAAATGATATATAACCGTAAATTTTATTTTTAAATTGCGGATTGAAATGATAAATATCCGTATCACTTGATCATAAGATAGAAAATTTTATACAGACACCGCGGTATATATAAAAAAAAATATTTTGAAATGATTTTCTATGTTTTGTAAAGAAATATATGTGGTTTTATGAGATACTGATTTCGGATATTTGATAAAGGTTATTTTATATATAGTTAAATTCTTGGTTTTAAACTATGTACAAAGTTGTTTAAAGTATGAAGTAAGTTTAATAATAAAGTTAATTTTATTAAAAATTAATGTGGATAAGTATTTACTTAAATTATATTCTAATATAGAGTTTATATTGATTTTATAAATCAAAGTTGAAAAGATAGTTTTGAAATTGATTTGAGATTTTATTTAATTAAGATCTTATTGGAATTTAGATTTAAAAAGAATATGGTGTTATAACTAAATTCGAGTTTAAGATGATTTAAGTGAATAAATCTAGTCTAACTAAATCGAGGAATATTCAATTATTGAATTTGAAAGTTTTATATAAAGGATACTGGATTTATTAAGTAAGTATTTCAAAACTAAATAATAGTAAAATGAATTTGGCATATATATTGTGACGACCTGGAATTTTTGAGCGTTTGAAATTGGAATATTTAATTGATTTTAATATTTAAAGGTTAATTTTAACTTGAATTCAAATCTCACTGTTTATCTGATAATTAAATTTTTGAATTAAATTATTTGAAGTTGGGTAAATTATTGAATCTGGAGTTTTAAGCCTATTACAAATAATTTGTAGGCTTTTAAAATTTATATTGATAGTGCTGAAGATAATAGAAGCTTTAAAATTAAATTTAACAGTGATTTGTTCAGTTTTGAAAATTTCATCATTTAAATTGAATAAAAAAATATATAGCCTTCCGAGACGCAGTCTCGGAATTCGACGAAACCAGTTCCATTGGATCTGTAATGTTTTATTATTATCGGATTTCAATTTTCGCATTATTTGGAGTTACCGTTGGGTCGTATGACTGGTTAATGCCTAGAATAGTCAAATTGAATTTAAATTAACAATCGAGACTTCTCTTATACGTCTCTTCCCTCATCCCTATCTTCCTTTACACGACAGATCTCTTTCCTATTTCTTTCTGTTATCTCGTTCCTTCCTAAAATAAAATAAAAAATAACATAATGGCCGAAGCCTCCTTCAAAACCTAATACGCAGAGAAAAAAAGGGGGAAAACCAAATAAATCATGGCCAAGTTTCCTTTCCCCTCCCTACCCCTTTTTCAATCTCAGTTCGTATATATAAAAAAAAAATTGTTTGTTAATCAGATAAACATATATATACAGAGAAGGATATGAGGATAAATATAAATACACCTACATATCTTAATTTAAATATATTGGCTGACAGTAAAAATATATGTTTAAAAGTGGTAAGATTTATAAACAGGTAGATATTTAGATATATAGAGATATATATATATAGGTTATTCTAATATATGTAAATATAAAGGAGATTAAGTTAAAATTAAAACATTAGTTCAAAAGAACATTTGTCGGTTTAAAATTAATAATAAATTATTCGATGAATTCAAATATTAATAAAATTATATAAATATTTATTTGAGGTCTATAATCATGAAGAAACCAAGCTGAGATGGAAGCGGATTGCAAATAATAGCAAAGGTGAGTTAATCTCACTCAGCTGATTATAAATTTGAATTTAAATTTAAATAATTGTTTGTATGCTTGAATTGATTGATGTGATATAGTATGATATAATTTGAAATTGGCATTTTATGGGATGCTAACGTCTGTGGATGCAGGGAAAACAGGTTGGAGGGATCCAACTGGACCCCTCACCATTTATATAAATTATTTAATACTCCCTGTTGTGATTATTTTATATTCTGTGGTGAATATTATTGATATTTTTGATAATTGAGATATTAGTTGATATGGATTACTTGAATATATTCCTGTGCACTAAGTTATCAACATATAAAGAATTTGATTTTGGAAATAAAATGAAGAGAAGGTGTAAGTGAAACAATTATAGAAAATTTAAATAATTTAAGAATAAATTGGATAAGAATAATGGTAGTTTTAAATTCTAATAAATAAATTCTGTATATGGAAAGGAAAATTTGAATAAACAGAAATTTAATGAATATTAAATCTTCAGTGATATTAATTAAAAGAACAAAACATTTATTTAAAAATTTAAGATTTAAATTATTGAAAGAAATAAAGAAGAAATTGGGAATAACCTGAAATTTGTATATTTCAGTCAAAAAGGTTGTAAATCAAACGGAAAATAATAACACTAATAATAAGTCCATGATTAATGAATTTTGAAATGAATTGAGTAATTAAAGAAACTTATTTCAAATAAAATAAATTGGAAATCAATTTGGGAAAAATTGATTTAAGTGACTGAAGTTGGGAATATTCTTTGGATAGCCAAGTACATGTTTTTAAAAGTAAATTTTTAAATATAAATTAAATGTTTTTAAGTTGTTTTTAAAGAAAGAAAGTTTTGTAAAATTTATTATTTCTAATATTTAAAGTCTAAAGTAAGTATTTCCTCTTAATCTAGTATAACAGTAATTATTTAAGGAATGATTTGGTATCTTGATTAAAGAAGAAATCTAATGTTTAGTTATAAGGTAACCTTATTTAATTATTTCTAAAGTGTTATTTAAATTTAGTATTACAGTAATTTTTCTAAATTGAATGATAAATGTATTTTTTCAAATAAGTGTTTTAAATTATTTTAAAATCTAGTTTTGTGCTTGGTAATTCAGAGGAGATAGAAAATATTTGGGAAATTTTATTCTGGAAGGAAAGATGGTTTTGAAACTGTTTTCAAAGGAATTTGAAAAGTGAAATATATCTTGTGAAGATATTTTTGAGATAAATAAATAATTTGGGAAATTATTTATTAGTCGATGGTTGTTTTGTGAATAAAAATTGATAGTTAAATAACCGACTATCAATATTGGACAAATATGTTGATCGTTTCGAAGAGACCGCGATCAAGATTTATTTCTCGAAAACCACTTCGATCCAGTTTGTACGTTTTCGTGAAAAACGATTTTGGATTCGAAGATGGAGCATTGAAGTGTAAGGGCTAGTCGCTACTAATCCTGAGGATATTTCCGAAATGGATGTAGTAGGAATAGTGCCTTCGGTTCCGTTCGAACCCGGGACGGACTTGTATGGACGAATGCTTGCGAAACATCGTCAGGTGGACGATGGGCATTCTAAGAGATATGTTCTATAAAGGTAGCGCTTAGCCTCAAGCCTCATCAAATGGGAATGACTGAAAATCAAGGGTTATGCAGCAAGGCTATGTGGGCAGCACCCAAACAGGGTGAGGTCATTCCAGTCTAGATGTCCCTTTTTATTTCGGCTTAGTGGACGGTTGCTGATCCCAACCGTGGGGTGATCTCACTCGGGATTATCCAGTAAGGGGTAGTCCCGGCCTTGTGTTGTAGGGGAGCGGGTGTACTCCTCGGTACGGTGATCTAGGCCCCGTAATGTGACAGGTGGTACCCCAGTGCCTAGTCATTGGTTGGAAATCCATTCTCCCTACGAGCCTTGTACGAGTTTTGTTTGTATTACCCACTCTGTGGCTAGTAGTTGGAATTTAATAGATGTAACAATTTCGGCTATTTTATAAATATTTGTATGTAGACCCTATTATAATATCAGAAGATTCCTATAAAAATTGTTTTAGCTATCGTAAGGTAAAAACCCGACATGTTTACTTGTGGCGTGGTCTTACGAGATGCTTTTGTTTTCAAAAGATTTTTGAAACTTTAATAATCAATTGGGTGTGATTTTCTCACACTGGTATTCCAGACTGACTCGGGTATTATTTAACTGTAATGCTCGGGTCAGACCGAGTATTATAGGATACAGGATATGATGCTATGGAGCTCAGGAGACGAGCTGGATTGACGATACATACATTCGTACTTGTTTATATATATTCCGCTTTTGAGTTGTTGTGTATCCATTGTATGTTATTGATGTGAGCTGTGACTGATGTACTCTGATGATGTAATGTATGTAAACAGATATATTTGATTTTGAGTAAAGATTATTTACTATCCATTATATTTTATTCCGCTACGATGGTTAGATTCTGATGTTGATTTGTTTTCTCTTCTTCTACCTCTTCTTCTTAAACCCAAATGGTTCGTATTTCTGTGCAACTTGAGTTGATTGTTGTAGAATAGTGTTGACTCAAGGGGTACGGATTTGCGGGTCGTTGCATATATGAATTAAAAATTTAGTTTTGAAATGGTGGAATATTTAAAACTTTGAAATATATGAAAATTTAAATAGTTTATTTGGGAATTCAAATCTGTATTTGGAATTTATTTGAGAAAGTAAAAAAGGTACTACTTTATAAAGTAATTTATTATTTAACCATTTAAGTTTTGAAAATTATGTTTCAAAGCTATGGGTTTAAGGTATATATATTTGAAAGAACTATGATTTTTGAAAAAGATATATTTGAAACAAAAATGATATCATATTGATTTGGGTTTTAAAATAGAAATGATATCGTATTTATAAGGTATTGAAATGGATATTTTATTCTGGTTTTAAAGTATAAATTATTTTAAAATAACCGCGGTGTTATAATAACGTTTGGTTGTTGAAGAGACCGGGATCGGAAGTTGTCATACTCTCTGCCAACTCCGAAAACCACTTTAACAACCGTGTACGCGGTGGAGATTTCAGAATGAAGTAGGATGGTGGCGGCGTTTCCTTTGAGGTAAATACGTGGACGTGACTCCCGTGAGTTGGCATAAGGTGGGTAAAACAGGAGTGATTCTCGGGCCAATGAGGTAGCACCTTTGATCGGACACATCCCTTCGATATTATACTTTGACTTTTGGATTGATTCGGTGGCCACTTTTGATTTTTTATTTTGGGGGTGTGGCTCGAGGTGGGCGGTAGCTGCGGCTATGCGTTACCACCAGCCCGGATAAAAATTGGTATATCTACTCTGTCATTGCCTAGTTGTGCCCACCTACCCTAGCGCGCCTTATACGATTTTGGTTTTGTACCATACCTATGGAGTGCCATCTGACGACGCCCATTACGGGGGAGATTACGGTACTGTATAGACTATGAGAATATATTATGTGTTAAGGGCTATATGGATAACCCCTTAACGCTATTAAAAACTAAGTTTACTTTACTATTAGACATTATTATAATAGCGAAATATATTACATAGTAAATAGTTTAACGGATCCTTAGGAGATGTGAATCCCAAGCATCTCTTAAGTTACCGCACTCATATTTATTTCTGTTGATTTAACTCACATAAGATATTTTAGTTCTGACTCGAGTGTTTTGTCTTTTCAAATTCGCTCGGGTCAGTCCGAGCCTTTCAGGATCGAAGACTTTATTCCTGGAGGACGAAGACAAAGATTTCATTTTATTATTATTATATACTATAGTGTTCCACTACACATTGTATTCCGCTGCATTGATTATTATTCGCTGGTATGTGCAGCTCTGATATATATTTTATAAGAATAATCGAATATTTTGTAAACAGCTTCATGAACTGTATATTTGATTATTATATTTTATCGTTCCGCTGCAAGATTCTATTTTTGTTTATTTTTCTTTCTCTACTTTTTCTTATTTACCCCATAACAATCCGCCCTTCTGTATGGTTTGAATTGGCACGTGTGTCGACTTGAAGTGTACGAAAAGGCGGGATGTTACAATCACCCACTGGAGCAGGTAAGGTAATGCAAGAAGGAACCAAAACTCCATCGGGAAAAATTCTGTCTGTGAGGGTACGAGAAGGATTTGCGTTTGCCATTATGGAAGGACTATTTATCCGAACTAAATGGTTAGTCAAAATGTCATGAGTCCAAACACTCATGCATATGGAAGAAGATTAAGAGAAGAAAGAGAAAAAGAAAAGGCGAACATCAAAGGTAAGAGAAAAGATGGAAGTAAGTTTGTATTCTTTTAAGAGAAAATGTAAGAAAATTACTTCTTTACAAATGGAAAATGTTTTTTTTTGGATTTCAGATTTTTGATTTTTTTTTATATGTATGAAACTAAAGCAACTAAATGAATGCAAGTGCTTAATCAGAAATTTTTTGTCCTTAATAGCTCTTAACCCAAAATTGTATCTTGATACTTTGACTTATTCAATGAAATAATTCTTAGTCGGGTAACAAACATGATTTATCAGTGCACCACGAGTCACCGTAGCAATGCAGCTGAAGATTTAAATACCTTTAGAGAAACAGTAAATATAATATCTTATGAATCACCGTAACAATTATAAATGATTGTTAGTTTGTCGTTGCCTTAGACGCCAAGAAATAGTTTGTTAAAATAAATCAACTTGTCAAAATACAAATTTTCTCTAAATGAGCCCGCGACACCCTTAAGGATGAGCCTATGATGCCCTTAAGTCGAACGTCTAAAATTTATTACTTAATTCAATTTATATAACAAAAGCAATTCGTGAACCAAGGAAAGAATGATGAAATCTCCATCTTACATGGATTTGGGTGTTGCTCTTTGAAAATAAAAACAAATATGAAATGATGCAAAACAGAAATTAAACATTAGTTAACAATGCAACTACAAATGAATTTTTATTTTGTTTTTGTTTTATAAATGCAAGCAACCAACAATGTAAGAAAAATTAAAAAAAAATATAAGAATACGATATTAGAGCGTGTAGAATTACTTATTTAAAAGCAACGAATTTTTTTTGATAAGTAAAGCAGAGCAAGCGGTTCTTCTTGTTTTGATTTCCTGCGCATGAAAAAGTGTTGAAAATGATTTTTTTTTTTTTAAGTTTTTTTTTGAAGAGAATAAACAAACACTTTTTTTTGTAAAGTTAAAATAAACGTTTAACAAAATTAAGAAAACCAATTCACACAATACAATAACACACTGGCACCCAAAAAAGCAAAAGCCCAAAACAATTTTATGAACAATTTTTTTTCTTTTCTAAAAACAAATGAATTTAAAAACGACGACGACGACGCGGCGACCCACTACCCAAGCCCAATACTCAAAGTCAGCCCGCAACTTTTAATAATACCCCAATTCAGTTCTGCTTCTCTGTTAAATGTGAAATAAGAAAGAAAAAAAGAAAACGCGGTCTGGAGAAGTATCAAATCATGAAATAAAATTGAATGTTTGGTCGTGATTGCTGTTGGGTGAGGTGATTGCAGGAGGAGGTCGCTTAGGATGTTCGGTTTGGGTATTTGGCTTCGGTTTGAGGGTTTGCTGGAGTTCATGTTATGGATATTTGTAAGGGGTGCTGGAGTTTGGTGTTGGAGTTGGTTGGAAATTGGAGGTTTCTAGGTGTTGCAGGTTCGGGTTGGTGCTCAGGTGGGTTGCAGGAGGAGCAGTTGCGGAATTTAGGTAGTGCTGTGAGTTTTTGAGGTCGTGCGTGTTTGGGAATTGTTGATTTTAGGCAGGGGAAGTGGTTTTGGGTTTTGTGGTTGATGGGTATGAGGGAAGGTTTTGGGTATGGAATTATAGGTGATTGAAGTGTGGGGCGGGTCTCTTGTTGCAAAGGAAGAGTTGGTGATATTTGGATGTATAGGTTGGTACTGTTGTCGATGGAAGTGGCGTAGTAAAGGAGTTTTGCTGGCAGAAGTGATGTTGATGAGGTGATTGTAGGATGCAGGACAATGTGTGTTTGTGGTTGTGGACTGTATAGGTTGGGTGTTGCAGTGGTGGGGTGGTTGCAGATTAATGAGGAAGGCTGCAATTGCACTTTTATAATAGCAGTGAGGTGGGAGTTGGTTGGAGCTTGTTCAATTTTGGGTGGTTGGTTGGTTGGTTGGAACTTGTTTAGTTTTGGGTGATTGGTAGGTTTCGGTTGACGATGAGGTGGGTTGTTTGGAAGTGATTTGGATATTGCTATTGAAGTGGTGATGGAAGGAGCATCTTGGATGTGGTGATTGAAGTGTATGGAAGTGATTGAGTTGTATAGGGAGGAGGAGAAGGTGTGGATTGAGGTGGTTTCGGTGTGTGCAGAGTTGCGGTGAACGGATGTTTGAGGAGATGCAGGGTGATGGAGGAAGTTGATGGCTGTGGTTTGTGAGGAAGTTGATGGCAGAGTGATGGAGAATGTAACAACAAATTAAAAAATATGTAAAATGTAATCCAATGTAATGATAGAAAACAAGAAAGCAATGAAATGAGATGCATGGTGGTGATAGAAAACAGAGAGTAAATGTAATAAGAAAAATAGAGAATAAAATGTAAGTTTGTAATAGACAATGCAATGCACAATGAACGGAGATTTTTGTGGTGTTTGTTTTTTAATGAATAAAAAAACAATGAACAACAGAAACACTATGGCGATAATGAACAAGGGGACAAAATAAACTCCAAATCACAAGCAAATGTGACTTAATAGTAAATAAAAAAACATTGTTTTATGCTGTTTTGGATTATCTTTTGAAAAATAAAACAAAATAAAAGAACTGCAAAAAACAAATCAAGTAAAATTATATTAAATTGCTTTCCCTAGCCAGAACGCCAAAAACTTATTCGGATCGATTTTTCTATCGATTAAAAAACCGTCGAATTATATTGTAATAAAGATCATAAGTGCACGGAGTACAATTGTAGTAAGTATGCAAGTATGAGTCGATCCACAAGGAAAGAATTTTTTTTTCAAAATCACTCAATCAAATTATTCCAAAAGTTTTGAAAATATATTTTACTAGAAATTATAGAAAAACCAGAGAAAACTTAGAATTGAAGTAATGAACAAAAAGAAAATTTAGAGATAAATCCACTTTCACATTCAAATAGGTTAACACATCGTATATTTATAATCTTTCTTTTAATCAAAATAGAATTAGTTAATGTATTTATTCTAAGTATGGCTATTTGTGTTATTAATTAACGCAACTTAAACCATCAAATTTTAATACATCAACTAAACTCACTTATCATATCTAATGAAATGATTATGAAGTTAGGAATAAAATTTATTTTAAGCATGGTCTATTTACTATCTTTGATTTAGTAACATAGAACATCAAATTTTAATACTACTTTTAACTTCATTATCAAAATCAAAGGGTTAGAAGATGATGTAACTTGAGTCTACATATGATTAGGTATAGGCTACTTGTGATTAACAATACATGCTATAAAATTCATTTGTAAACATCAAACTTCCATCTACTTCTAAATTCACGTAAAGCTCAAAACAAGAGATCATAAATGAAACCATTTTGTTGACTTAACATGATTCATGAGAGTTTTATTACCCCTAAATTGAAGGGGTTTAGCTTCTCATCAGTGAATTCATTTCAACAAAAAATGGATTCAACATTAACAAAAAGAAAGTAAGTGCTAATTAAAAAGAAAGAGAGAGCTAGCTAAAAAAGTAAATCGATAATAATTTGCATAAAAGAAAGCAAATCTACTAGCATGAAATAAAATAATATAACAAAAGGAAGCATGAAATAAATGGCTAAGAAGCCATTAAAGAGAAGAGAAATTTTTATTTCAATTTTGTAACTACAAATTCATATGCATAAAATATGCTCTATTATGCGAAGCATGAAACGGTATTTATACAAGTCCAAAACCTTAATCTCCATTTAGGGTGCAACCGAAAATGCCATTAACTTTGTATGGCCATCAAGTAATCATTAAGCATTAGTAAACTCCAATAACATATGTCGTGGCTTTTAATTATGGTCCATTAGCAAGTGGGTAGGTGGGCTCCTCCATAAAGAATTAATTCTTACTTTTCTGATTTCTTTTTGCTTCCAAAATATATGTGTGCGTACATCCCAATTTGCACTCGGTTTCCTACAAAATAAAATTAAAATATGCAAATAAATTTTGTAACAACCCGCATATTTTACGATTGTATATTTAAATATTTTATTTAAATATAGAATTATTTGTCGGATTTAAGTCCGAAAAGTTACTTTTTGCAAACAGCTGAATTAAAACTCGAGACCACTTCTATTGAGTTCAAAATGCCATTTGCGACCTTTTTAAGTATAAACATCGATATGTTTAGAGATAGCTTGAATTTTGACATTTTCACTTAGGACTTTAGGTTTGGGTTTCAGCCCAATAACCTAACATAAGACCCTAGCTCCACCCCCTCTCCTCTTCATTCATTCTCATTTCCTAACACTTCAAGCTTTAGCAAAAATGGGGGAAGAGATTGAAAATTAAAATCTTAAGCCCTAGTTTCTTTTGCAAATTCAAGTTCTAGCTCCAAAATCAAAGAGAAGCTTATGTAAGCATCCTCTTCTTCTTCTCCATCTCAATCTCTCTTCGGTTTCAGAAATTTTCTATAATCTAACTTAGGAAATATTTGCTTATGATCTTATTTTGGAGCTTTTAGAGTTGAGGTTGAAGAGTAGTTGATCTTTCCTTTGTATTTGAGCTTCTCCTTCATTGTTTTTGAATAAAAGGTGAGTTTTTGAACTCACATCTACTTCTATAGCTATCATTGTTGTTAGGTATGAATGCCTAACACTTCTTTATGTTTATTTGCTTTTGATTTGGATTGAATTGGTGAATATTCCAATTTTGGTGTTTTGAGGTCAAATCTTTAAAAATCCAATCTTTGATGTTTGAACACGTTAGTGGGGTGTTTCAGAGAGCCATACAAGGCTGGGTTGTCGGTAGGCATAAATCCCTAGTCGTTGTTGCTCGCTCGTTCGCTTCCGTTCCGTGCTATGGATTTTTCACCACAAAGGGGCTAGGCTAAAACTGCTGATGAAGCACGTTCGGTCGACTGAACCAGGGCGAAAAAAATTCTCATTCCCCATATCAGTCGATTGACCTGGAAACCCGAAAGTTTGCAGGCTCTGGGCCAGCCGACTGACCACCTGGTCCAGTCGACTGACCTGCTTGCTTCAGCCTAATTTGTCCATTTTGCTTGAGATTCCAATTTTAATCAATTCATGATTATCTGAATTGTTGTTATCATTTATTATCGACTTTGATGACTTCTACTTCGGGATTTTTGGGAATATCCATCTTGTTGGATTCGGTATCGATTTCTATGGATTTGATTCACGTCTTCATATGTGAATTTTTGGTGATTGATTGTTTCTACATTTTTGTGAGTTGCCACTTTGAAATACAAAGGTTTCTGTACTAGTAGTAAATATTCAAACCCTTTTTCAAAGATGATTTCAACTCTATTTTTAATACAAAGCTCTTTATAAAACCATTTTCCATCCTATTAGCATATACAGACCTTTACCTCATTCGTATGAGAAAATCTAATTAAACGACTTAGCAAAACAAGTGGTACGAAACATTTGCGTTTACTTCGTCGGTTAATTTTTGGACTTGTTCGATTGAGAATTTTGTGACAATTTTCGAGTGGAGATCTACAATTTGTTCGTAAATATTTAAGCTAAGCCAGTGGTTTTGGGACATGAAGCTAAACTCATTTATTTACTAGCTTAGTGTAATTCACACTTTTTATTGATCAATATGATCATTTTGTGATTTAGACTAGCGATATGTTATACCTCTTTGTCCACATGGGGGACCGTGCCTCGTTTTATTGAGTTTCATCTCATTTCTTTTATAGGCTAACGACCTATTGGTTCTTTGGAGTTTCGACTCATTTTTATGGGATAGCGACCCATGCTCTTTTATGGAGTTCGGTTCATCGGGCGTACCGTTGTACTACGTCGTTGTCCAGCTTATCAGGTTCGTCGGGCGTACCGTTGTACTACGTCGTTGTTCCGAATTATTTGAGTTTCAGGTTTCTTGAGTGTACCGATATTGTACTACGTCGTTGCACCAGCTCTATGGTTAGCAACCATGGGTTAGCGACCCGTTTGTAATACACGTGTTGGTGAGTTTTCATGCTTCCGTTTTGTGATAGGCCTCCCCCTATTGTGATTTTTGGATTTCTAGTTGATGATTTCTAGAATTTGTGTTTCACCTCTTTTTGTGATTGGCAATGTTATGTTTGCCGTTATTTGGGGCTTGGTGAATAAAATACAGAATATGACATTCTTTTAAGTGCTTTAAGATTTCTTGAGTTATTGTATGATTTTTGTGTTGTCTAACGTATACTTTTGATAGTACAACATTATTATTATCATACATTTTTGTCATATCTCTTCTTCTATCTCATTTTATCTGATATTTATAGCTAGACTGGTCCGTTTATTATTTTCTTATTAAATAGTACTCGGGTCAGACCGAGATGCTACAGGTGCTTCTGCTTGACTCCTTATCTAGGACCATCATCTGACTTTTGTCTAACTACTTAGTTTAGTAGTTTTTGTCAATATACATTCGAGATAGAGACTCCTTGATGTATGCATATTCTTTTGTGTAGCACTTGTATCTATTCTTTTGTGATTTGTGGATCCCGTATGACCACTACTCTGATGTACACTTCTATGTGTTATACTCATATCTATCTCCGCCTTTGTGATATGGATATCTGTGACTGATTTGTGTTATGTTTATTTCTATATTTGTTTCCAAAGATCATATAGCCATTGTGTAGTAGCTTTGAGTTTGTATCGGTATGTCAGATTTCATGCATGTTATACTATCTGAGATATCGGTACTCGCACAAAGCAATTACATGGACGGTCGCTCCTCAACAGCCTTATTCTTCATGTTAGTTGAAGGCATTACCCCCTAGTATCCTTGGCTAGCATGAGTATAGAGGTGGGGCGTCACAGCTTGGTATCAGAGCCAAACTTCGAAACAATGTAGAATAATCTAGCAAGGATCATTGTCCTAAGTCCTTCTTAGGAATCGTGCTTTAGGATTTATCGAGTCATAGGACCCGTTCTATCCTATTTTCTTTTATGATACTTTGTTTTATCAATCATGATTGTTTGAAATTCATTTTGTGAATAACTTTTCTACTTCTTTCTTTCTTAAAGAAGTGAAATGGTTAGATCAGGTCATTCCAGCGCCAGTCAATCCAGTGCTACTCCTCAGGATGGAGTATTTATGTCTGCCCAACAACTTCTAGATCTTGTAAAGAATGCTCAAGCTGTTGGACCCATTCCAGAGCCTACTCACCCAAAATCCGGATTTGCACGCCTGTGCAGTGATTATACAAATTTGGGTGGAAAGTCGTTCAAGGGTTCCAAGGGCGTTATCGAAGTCCAAGCTTAGCTTAGAACATGCGACCGCATCTTTTCTCGCATGAATCTCATTGATCTGTATCGAGTCCAAGTGGCTTCTAGCATGCTCCAAGAAAGAGCATTAGATTGGTATGAGCTTCTAATTTCTGAAATTATTGAAGCGAATCTTACTTGGGAGCAATCCCGGAAACGATTTGAATTAAAGTTTGTGCCGGAAGCTGAGAAAGTAACTTTAGCTCGGCACTTTATTGACCTTGTTCATGGTGAATCCTTTGTGACGGATTACATCGCATCTTTTGAAATCCCTCTCTAATTATGGGGTCGAGTACATTAATACCCCATTGAAGAAAAATCAGAGGTTTGTTATGGCTTGAATAAGAATCTCAAAAAGCCATTACTTCTAAAATTAGAAGTTTCTTTCGATCAGCTTGTTGATATCACTCTTCGACTCGAAGAGGCCGATAAAGAAGATGATGTTGAAGTTATGGGTGTTAAACCGAACTTCAACAACAATAAGAAGAGGCCTATTAAGTTCAAAGGTCCTTATCCCAATAAGAAAGGGAAGCAAGAAACTCCGGTAGCAAAGTCTTCTACGCCTAGTCATGGGCAATGCTACAATTGTGGTTCTAAGGACCATTTTGCTAATAAATTTTCGAAACCTCTCTTTTTTCGTTATTGCAAAAGTTCGGGTCATCTTTTGTCTTCTTGCCCCAAACTTCAAAGCAAGAGCGAGGGAAAGCAAAATGTTGTGCAAGCCCCTAGTAACACTTCTCGTGGTCAAGGTATTTCTCATTCTATCCTTGATGGCATTATTATGTTTCGTGATCATCCTATTCGAGTTCTTTTTGATACGGATGCATCCCATTCTTTTATATCAAAAGAACTTATTGATACTTTTCTTTAAATGTTATGGCCTTGATGACTTCTTTGAGAATTGCGAATCCGGTTGGTGGATCTGTAACACTCAATTTACTTTGTAAATATGTCGAGATTTTTTTATGTGATTATTCTTTCCAAGCCGATTTGCATGTCATGCATTACTTAGGTTTCAGAATGATTTTGGGAATGGATTGGTTTAACCGTTATAAAGCACATATCCTATGTCCTGAGCGGACTATCCATCTTCGACATCCTCAATCTGTTAATTATATTTCTATTGTTCTTAAAGATTCGAATTCTAATTAACAGCATTCTTGTATTCTCTAAACCCTCATGATAACGATAGTGATGATGAGGAAGATGTCATTTCTCTCATTCACGTTGTTCGTGAATTTTCCAATATATTTGAGCCCGTTTTAGGATTACCACCTAAGGGAGCAATTGAGTTCCGAATTAATCTAATCCTTGGAGCTCTACCTATCACTCGTCCTCCTTATCGTATGCCTAATAAGGAAAATGAGGAGATGCGTAAACAATTATCCAAATCGAAAGCGAAGCAGTTTATTCGTTCTAGTTCCTCTCCTTGGGGAGCTTCAACGGTTCAATCTTGTAGTGCTTTCCTCTTCACTTTCCTCCACTTATTCATTAGCAATTTCCTCTTGTTGATAACCTGCTCTATATCATCCTCAATATCGTGATCAGATCGAATATTCTCATCCTCACTACTACTACCACTACCATTGTTATTGCCACGATTTAAACTTTTCTTTTCAATTCGTTTCTTCATTCTTTCCTAAGCTAGTTATTTCGATTCGACGTCATCGGTGGTATATGAGTGCTCGAAGATGCAGACATTGATTTCTTGCTACAATAGACAAATATAATTAGTCATTCACTAAGTAATTAGGAACAACATTCAATAGAGTAGTAGTTATCAATAACACACACCTTTTAACAACTCAGTTGCGGCAATATCATGCCAAATAGAAAAAGAAAAAACGACACAGCCTTGCCGAATAAAAATAACACAGCCGAAAGACCCTGTTCGAACTAAAATAAAAAATTTGACGAACTATACCGGTCCAAAATTTAATATTCGACTCTATTACGACGTTAATTAGTTGAACATGAGCTAAATATTTTTGCCCATTTCATATGTCGCGAGTTCATCAAATTAGGGTTTCATACGATTTACCTTGCTGCGATCTTCTCGATGATGTTTGGATTTGGCTCCATCCTTTATGAAGAATTCTTCGTTGGCACCATTTTTTATCGTGACTTCGATCGTGCTTGGACAAATTAGTTTTTTTTTTCTTTTTTTTCCTTTTCCCTACTTTTACCGCTGGTAGGTTTATTAGCATGGTAATTGGTAAGAAATTGTTTTAAGTTGTCAACGAGGGCATCATATCAAGCTTGCTAAATACAAAGTGCTCATAGAGCATACTCCCCTTGTATCCATCATTTTGGAGTAAAACGAGTGCTAAACAGATTTTGCCCCAAAACTTTTATCTTCCGAGCATTTTTCTCACAAAAAGAATCAAATCAGTTTCGGTGAGAGAGGAATGGAGAGATCAGGCGAGCACGATAAATCTCAACCGTGTCCAGTTTACACTCTGAACCCGCAACCGTACCACAAAGAAGACATACTCTTCTGCCTAGACGTCGACGTCGAAGGCAAAGTGGAAATGAAGGCGAATCCGAAAACTGGAGGACCGGCTACCCGTTTAGAATCTGTTAAGCAAGCAGTGATGATGTTTGTTCACTCTAAACTCACCATTGATTCTGACCATCGCTTCTCTTTCTCTACTCTTGGCAAAGATCACATCTGGGTACCTCTCTTTTGCTCTGACCTTTCTGAAATTTGGCAATTATTTTAGAGATTTACAGTGGGTTTATGAGTGGGACTATAGTGATTGTCAGATTAAAGATTTATCACTGATCATTAGTTATTGAAGACCATTATTACAAGGAGAAACAAAATGGGAAAGGCGAGAGAAATTTAAGGGGGAATGCCGCATTGCAAATGGTTAGGCTTTATATGCTGCAAAACACCACTTTTATTCTTGTATACGAGTGTAGTGTAAATTGTTTTTCTTATAAATTATATATGTTTAAATCAGTAAAAAAATGATTTTTTATTTTCAAGTGATATTTTGTAAAGAAGTATTTTGAATCAATAATTAAGGTTTAATTTTAGATCATATTTTTAAAAGCGTTTTGAATTTTGAAGTATGTTTAGTTATTAGATCCTACTTTTATGGGCATTTGAATTTGTAAACAAAATTTAGTATTAGATCCTACTTTTATGGGCCTTTGAATCTGTAAACAAAATTTAGTATTAGATCCTATGTTTAAGTAATTAAGATTGGATAATATACAGAGGGGCATTTTGGTAGTTCACGTTGATACCAAAAAAGTGTGACACCAAAGGTATTACAACTATTATTAAAGATTATACTATTGCATACTGGTACAACTACAGCGGTGAAAAACCACTGTTTTGATATGTAATTTTAATGAATAAAATATTCAGTGTAATTTTTCATTAATTTTAATTACACACATAATGATAATACGTTGAACAATACTAATAAAGAACCGTCAACAATACACACACACACAACAATATATATATATATATATATATATCCTATTTATTTAGCACAATTTGTAAACCCTAATATCTGCTACAAGTTTATATTTTTCATAGATGATGAGCAAAAAGTGGGAATAATGAAGGAAAACATATTAGTAGTACCAATCGAGGAAAAAATCATATTACTTTTGCTTTATATAGCGTTTTGAATACAAGCTTACAATAAAGCAAATCTTCCTAATTGCCGTTTTGATTATACTTTTCATCATTCAAGTTGTACAAACGCACAATAGTGGAAGACCGACTAGGTTGATGCTACATAATTTATAGAAAAAACGATTTGTTGCAACTTTTTTGCTGACTAAGAACTAAACGAACAATAAATATACTAGCACAACTTGTGCTTTTCACACGAATCCCTCCTCAAAGTGATCTACAATATATGAAAAGATGAATGGACACTCCTACATGGTATCATTATGGAACTAAAATAAATATGAATAAATAATCTTATAAATGTTTAAATATTTTCTGTTTCAACTTCATATTAAATTAAATATGGTTATAAACTTATATCTATGCAATACGTGAATGTCCATACAACCCAATTTGTTGAAAAAGAACATTTGAACACACATTATTTTGAAATTCAAAACACTTATAAGAGCATCTCAAACGATCGAGAATGTTCCTTTCCGAAAGTGCTGATGTGACGTAGTTAATACGTGCTACTTCCTTATTAGATTATTAATTATGAGACTTACCTGGGTTTAATAACACCGCTTTGCAACATGTCAAACGTCCTTTCATTTATCGTAATCCTACTTTATTTCAAAAAAAAAGAGAATCATAAAGAATTGGTGATTAATTTTAAGGTAATTAAGGAAAAAATGTATAAAATTTGAATAAACATGCAGCTCAAAAGATTCGTCAGTCGTAAGAATTTCATATGAAAAGAAACCATTTTAAAATGTCATGATTTGTATTTATCCTTTGATATGTTTGTTGCTAACAAATGCAACTATTTATATTTTGGATCCATTTATTGTATGATGTACTGCATATATTTTTTGATGTATGCAAATACTTGATTGCCTTTCTTTTTTAGTTAAAGAAATGTTTTAACACCATGAGATGCAAAATACCTAAATATACTTGCGCTGAAAAAAAATACATATTTGCCCAGAACCTTGATATAGGTATATATAAAGAAGTAGCATGAAATAGAAAATTCAGAATAACGTGAACAAATATTCATGAATATTCCCTACAATTTTATTTTATTTTAGGTAACCATTTCATTAATACGTTCCAACTTTTGAAGTCTGGAAATAAATTTGAAGTTTTCAAGCAAACCACTCACTCAAAAAAAAAAACAAGTACAATGATTTTGCATAATTAAAAACCAACCACTCACTAAAACAAATAAGGCATGAGACTATTGATTGTGTTCTCTAGCACTAAATGTTTCCAATTCATCTTATTCATTATGCCAAACCATTCTTCCGACGCTATATAAATCTGCATGTATCACTCCCCATATCAGGATCATGATTCCGTCCTATCAGCAACACTAAAACCGGACACGAGGATAGATTTTCATTGATCCAAATCCATCAACACATACATATGTAGTTAGGAAAACAACATTATGGATGATTTATTTAGTTCTACCCTTGTAATATTAAGTTGTTTTGGTCCTCATCGTGAATAAGTAAAGATTAATAATAGCCAATTTTCAAACCTCTCCTTTTGAAGGGCCAAACAACATAGTTTGACAAAGCATTCAAGCTAGCTACAAATTATATTATGCTGATAAAGTAACTTTTATTAATGTAAATGTAAAAAAACACATGAAACAAAATGTAATCGGGATCTATGTAAACCCGCTTAAATTGTAACATTATGCTTTGTAGAGTTGCCAAACTCCTTAACTTCTTTTATCCACATGTACCTTCCTTTAATGCTTTGAAAAGCTCTCCACATTTATAAGCTAACAAAAAGTTAATCTGTTCAAAATAGACATAGGAAACATGAAATTATCAAACATGAGAGCATATAGCATAGTAAAACATCAAGAATGTATATATTTATAAGATGACATTAAATTTAAACATCAGAAATGTCAAATTATTAAACAGGAAAGCATATAGTTGACAAAAACACTGAGCAGTAATCTTATCAAATATTGAAAAATGAACATCAGGGAATTGGATGTCTTTGTGGAGGATGTAAACGCATAAAATTTAAATATATTTAGAGCCTTTTTCATTTTTAAACATCATACCAATTTTCTATAGATTGGCTACATAAGAGTAAAAAAAGTAAAGAGTAACATAAAGTTAAGTAGCATAAAGGAAGAAATTTAAATAAAACAGGAAGAAAACAATCATTGATTGACATGCCAATTCTAGAGTTAGAACCGGACAACTTCTCAATAGAACATCACCTCAGTGTGGAAGATGGCATGGTTTATCAAGTATTCTTAAAGACAGTAGAGGATGGCGATAGGGTTTTTTATTTTATCTTTCACTTTACACTACATGAAACCGGTGAATGTTTGCTTGGACTGTAGGACATCAGATTGGAAAAAAGTGGATAAAACTACTGCCACGATTGAGGGAAAACCTTGGTAACCGAAGACGATGAACGTGGAAATTAATAACTTTGACCTCAATTTCACTTAAAAATGAAACTTGCTCACATGCTCATGTGAGATTAATCGATCCATTGTACTGCTATATGAAAGATTATGTAGTGCATGTGACATTAAAATAAGTGGTTATTGGTAGAAAACTAAAAAATTTCTCATGAGTGGAACCTTCATGATTATCTATGGAATAAACAAGTAAATGAAAGTATTATCCCTACAACTAATATAAATAACCAAATTTCATTGAGGCTACTCGCTCAATTTTCGGCATGATCATTATCCGCTTTTTGCAAGCAAGCATCAAGCTTCAACATCTAATAGTGATTAAAAATAACACTTGATCACAAATTTTGCTACATTGCTCTAAAATATAACGCGAAGATGTTTGAGATACCAAAGTAACATAGGCATTATTAGAACATATAAAATTAAAATGATGATTACCTAATAGTTCCGAGGACAAAAAATCAAAATGAGACTATGGTTCCAATCAAGGGGAAACTGAACATAAACCTAGCACCGATTTGAATATATCATTTTCTGAAGAGTAACTTCGATAATGAACTCGTTTAAAAAAGAACTGCAATCTACCTCTAACCATGCTTATCCTTGACAAAGGGTAACCTCCCCTTTTCTCTCCATGTCTATTTTTAATCCCAATGGCGTGTACTTCTTGTTCATCAAATCCGCAAACATGTGTAATCTCAATATGTTATGTGCAACCCAAGATGTAATGCTCATTGATTAAGTTCAGATTTGTCGAAAGAGGATTTATGAGAGAAGAGAGGACAGAATATGCAGAAGAGAGGACAGAATATGCAGATACAAAATGAAATTAAGGTTTAAGAATATTAAAATTAATTGCTCTTTAACATTTGCTCTTTTGATCAAGCTTTTATGAGTATGTAAGCTAACTTTTCAATATGGTAGAAGTGATGGAAATGAAATCATCTATGCATATTTATGAAAAAAATAAAAAAGATGAATAACTCCAACTCATTCCTTCAAGCATATCTAATAATACAGAACTATTGAAGAGGATTCTTTGAATTTTCTAATAAGATAATGAATTTTCTTAACAAACAGAGGCAAAACCTAGCCAAACGTAAATGAACATATTATCTTGATTATCTTTCTCAAAAATGCAACTCCAAAAGACAATCTAAGCTACAACTCAATGTTTCTGATTATATATATTTATACTAGAGTTATTCTTGCAAAATTTGGGCGATGCTCTTGTTGTTTGTGCCTACTAACCTATCTACATCCAAAGATAAGGGTAGCAATAAAATGAGAAGTAAACGAATGAGACTGTACAATTCGTCTATATTTGAAGATTTTAGTTTATTAGCTAATTTCTTCAAATACATGGTCTAAATGCTGGGGCAAAAAAAAAAAAAAAAAAAAGAGAGTTCATTTATCAAAATGAAGAGTATCCAAAAGTTCAGGAACTAATGCATCACAGTTCAACGGTATGGTTTTTATCAGTAGAAAAGTAATTATGCCATGAAGAAACTATTACCTCACGCATAAGTCGCGTAAGTATGGAAAATTTTGCTTAACTTGAGTTATGAGGATACAAATTCAAATAAACTATGTTATAATCAGATTAAAAAAATACAAATTAATGACCATAAAGTGATCCGCGATTGGTAGATCGATAACATATAAACCTTAATCCAAGATTTTAGCGATTAGGAAAGAGTGATTAAAATTATCAGATCCATAAGGTTAGGGTTTAAGAACTATCCAAAAATTGCTAAATAAAAAAAGTGGAATTGGTCTTCCATTCGAAAACATAATTGATATTTCGATAGTTTAGGGATGTGATATTTTAGAGGGTTTAATTATTGAACAGATGAGAAACACAGAACAAATGTATTAAAAATTTGCTGAAGAAAGGGACACATTTGGGGATGAGGGGAAGATAATTATACCGAGAGATAAGTTTGGGTCGTGGCTATTTAAGAAATGCGAATTTTTTTTGGCTTCAGATGGTTTTATTTTGGCTCTTCATAGTAGACAAATCTCTCTAACAGTCGGTTTGATGATTGAATTTGAATTTATGAACTATTCATATACATATATACTATTTGGTTCAAATATGTGTGTGCATGTCAGCATGTTTTATGTGTGTATTTGTATGCGAAAGCTACAGCAAAACATATAATTGCTGTGTATAGTTAGGATGTGGAAATAATAAACTTATGCTGCTATGATATGTTTTAAATATTTAAAAATATTTAGAGTAAGCAACAATTAGAATTGATAGAAAATTCTCATTGATATTAACAGTTGAGATTATGTTAATACGTGCTCAAGGGGCACGTGTTAATTTGTATTAATACCAAAAGACAATACAACCTGTGCAAACCAAAAAATACCATTACTATCAAACTGAAGTACAATATCCTGTAACGATATTTTTGTGATTTAATCGTGCATAAGAATATCCCAGGCACCTGTTATCGTTTCCTTTAAACTAGTTAATAAGTTACTTATGGTTTGGTTGTGATGGTTGATGAAGTCTCATATTTAAATTAAATACGATCTTTTGATTTGTTGTAGGAGCGGAGAGTGTTTAGTAATCATGTTGGAGATGCGGTTTCAGCACTGCAAACTATAAAATCATCAGATTCATCTTATGGGAGAGCAGATCTCACTCTACTATTCCAAAAAGCAGCCTACGAAGCAAAAAGATCTAAGCTACAGGATCGAATATTCAGGGTGGTAATACACTGTTATTTATCTTCTTTTTGCCTTGCATGCATTTATGCAATACCCACTAATGATACGAGGTGACTAACGTGAATTTAAAAGTAATGGATTGCTTTCTAATTTGGGGTTCATATCATATTAAATTATATTAGCCATAGCACAACTACATGCATACACATACACACATACACATCAAGTAGTTAACATCAGTGTTGGCAACATATCGGTCAACTTTTGATATGCGATATTTAAAAATATCAAGATAGTATTGGATAATATCGGGCATGTTTATAACAACTTACAATGCTACAGTAACTATGTTCTAATGTTGTAATTATATATATTTTTAGATCTTTTAATAAATATTGCCAAGTTACTACTAAAGACTGATCACATAAACAATATAAATATAGATTATAGCTAGGTCAAACACACACACACACACACACTTCAACTTCTAAATCTTGGCGTATGATATTATAAAAAAAATACGATTTTATAAGTTAACATATTATCAGGGAAAAAAAGGCGGTTAAAAAGAAAAGTATTTCTTACATGATGTTTCTAACGGTAAAATATTCACAAACAATAAAACATGCAAAATAATGGAATAGTAGAGTTTTCATTACTAAAAGACAATGGAGAAGACTGAAAAATTATGGTTATTGCTGAGCAGATGGAACACTTGGATTTAAAATATTGTCCATACATCGTCATTACCATATACAAAAATCAAATTTTAAGAAAGTGAGGAGATTTATTCTTCATATTATTCTATTTTCCACATATGAAATATCGGTCGATATTCATTAAGTATATGAGATGTTTCTCTCTAAATTCGCTGCAATACATCGACATATATCGGATATTTTACTAAATTTATGAATTGATGATATGTAGTATTTCAGTAGAACAGTACACTGTGAAGTGCAATATTAGGAACTTAATGTTGTTCTTGACAATGTCACTATTTGCTACATCATTTAATAATTTAATCAACATCACATTTGGAGAAAGGATTTTAAATAACATCGTCGGTTCGTGGTAATGACATTCACTTTACATGATAACTACACAAGGTTGGAGATGCTCTAAGACAACCCAAGATCAATGCAAAATAAACAATTCAATCTTTTCGAGGGAATATGCACACTATTTTTCTTCCTAGCTAGGTTGACAAATCCATATTTTTGATTATTAACTAGAACTTGACACAAAAAATATATAGTCTCGCAAACTTAAAAGTTGTCGCCTTTCTCACCCACTGTATGACTTCTCCTTTGAGGTCGTTGTTACCTTTTCCTTTTTCCTGTTGAAATCAGTAATTGGTTGTCAAGGCGATTCGTTCCTAGAATCTCTAGAGCGACAGTCTAGAACTTTGATTCTTTTCACTCGCAAACAATTAAGCATCTGTAGTAATCGCATAAACTCCAAACTTTGTTTGAATTGGTCTATGTAACAGCCTTACATGAACAGTATTAGTCTTTTATTATTAAAATCGTAACCTTCATTTAAGTACTCTTGTTAAAAACCAAATGAACTTGCCCATCTCCAAAAATATGATCTCAAGCGATAAATTCAAGTGGTAAGAGATGTGCTAGCTAGCTAGCTACCTCATTCACTTTTGGCCACCATATTGTGGAAGACTACTGCAGCTCGCTTCAGAATTCCTAAAGTCGATTGTAGAGTTTCCTAACTTTCAAAAAGGCAATTCATCCACGTCACAGTTTTCATCTCATTATCAAACTCCAAATTTATTATGCTTGGTTTTATAATTCCATAACTCATTACATATTAGAAGTGCCAAGATGCTCTTTGTGCTTCAAATTTTTGTATGCACTTGGCAAGTGAGTCAATCACCATTATTTTTCGATACAGTTATATGATATCTAATTATTGTAATGGTGTAGACAATGGGAAAAAGTGGCAAAATATGGTATTTAGGTATTAGCTTATTTACGCAAGTGGCGTTGTGTGCTATAAATAATAATGGAATTACGAATTGCTCAACCTTTGATACTGATGTCCCTGTCTACTATAAATAATTGCCAACACCATCAAACTTATTACTTTCGAGCGGTGATCGATTTTCTTTATACTCCAACAATACTGTATGTTCATGGTTATACATTATATTATATTTAAGCTCACATTCATTTTGATTTACTTATTTGTTTTATTTTTATGCTACAATTTAAACCTATGTTCTAAAACATTAGTTTTACAGATCTTAGCTGTATATTGATGACATACAAGTAGAATAAAAGATTGATTTTGGACTGCTGTTTCGAATTCATAATTCAATTTAGGTTTCTAGTTTGCAGAATAAGCATGTCAGCTAAATGTTATTCTATCTAATTTAACAACTGATAAACAATGCCAGATATTGATCTACTGCTGATCAGCAATGCCTTTGATGATGATGTTCCACTCAACTACTAGTATCCGAAACTTTCAGACTTCCAACATTGTTAAACTCCTTATCTTCTATTTTTAACAGTTTTTTGTATTTATAAGTTTCAAGGTTCTGTGTCATACTATATTCAAGCTTGCATTTGTTTTGAATGCAACTTTTTGATCAATGTTAAAATTCGAACATATAAATAGCTGATGAAGAACTGTTAACGGGTCAAAAGTTATTTTATGTGATTGTTTTGGAAAACACCAGGGTCTGTTTGGCTTCACTAGTTAAGGTAGTTTGGCTTAAAAAAGAGGATTGTGTTTTCAGTGTGTACTTTAAAATGCACATTTGAGGAGGAGGGTTTGAAAAAGGGTCGTGGAAATGGTTTAACATCTTGTTTCCACCTTTTGGAAACTATTCTCTTCCTCCGTTTCTCCCATCCATTGGAATGACTAGGATTTTCCAATTCTTTCTCTTCCATATTTTTTAGCACACATTGAAAACGCAAAACACAAAACTCGTTTTCAATTCTGCCTATGTTTTGTGTTGTGTTTTCAATACATATTTCAAAAGGCATGTGAGAGGAAGATGCGGATGGAAAACAGTTAGTTTGGAAATGAATTGACATATAAAATTAAAAACAACCTTTTCTTGTTTTTCTGCTTTTTAACGGATGCCATAAACTGTATCATTCCTCCCTTTTCTCCCATTTAGTGTATTTTCCACCCCTCTTTTTTTTTTTTATAACTTTCAAAGTGCATACCAAAAACACTAAACTCAAATTTTAAAACCAAATAGACCCTCAGTTTTGCAAATTCACATACGTAATGTTAGTTATTATTTTTCTTTTAGAGTAAGAGTGGTATTTGATTCAAGCAGAGCAATCATTTTGATTTCTAAGGGTTCAAACCGATGACCTCTAGAACCTCGGTCTAGAGCGTCATGCCACTTGTCATTTAAGCTAGTAGTTTTTCACATAGCGTAATATTACTTCATATAAATTTTGATATACAATAATGTAGATATTGATCTACTGCCGATCATCGACGCCGCCAGAGCACAGGTACCCTGTAAGCCCAAAGAACTATACTCTGGACATTGTGTACCTGCACGACAGGCCAAGCACGGAGAACTGCCCACAAAGGGTGTACGACAAGTTAGTGGACGCCCTCGAGCACGTGAGCGAGTACGAGGCCTACATCTTCGAGACCGGTCAAATGATACACCGGGTCGTGACCCGCTTCCTCCTCTCCCTTTTGTGCCACCCTCAGCAACGTTGTCCTCAGGACGATCTCGACATCCCTAGGCCCCTCGCTAGGAAGCCCCTGCCGACAACTAGTTCGGAGCTTGCTGTTGTTCCCGTCAAGGATGAGTCGTCCGCTGTGACTTCTTGAAGGGTTTCAACTCAAGTGTCTAGTTTGTTCTTATGCTTTGTCTCTTATGTATTAAAATGCAGGTTATGGTATGTTGCGTGTTATGTTGGTGTTGGTGAGAAAACTGCAAATGCTCATCTGGTTTATATGTATGTTTTGAAATCATGACATGGTTATGGGTTGTGGCTAACAGAACCAAGGAATGACACTTGGGTTTTTATTATTAATGTATATGAAAAGTCCCTATGGCTTGTAAATTTAGGTGCATGACGTTGCAGTTTAACCATATGTTAATTTTGATCAGAGCCTTATTTTTTTGCACAAATATTTTCCAATTATCTTTAATTTTATTTTCTGAATTCATGGTTTTCTGCTAAAGCATTCACATTGTAATCCATTGCAAATATTTTCATTAGTATTCTTCGTATTTTCACCTTAAATATTTGATATCTAAAGTCAGCAACAAGTTTGAACATATTTGCTGCATTTATATTGGTGTTCTTACGCTGTCGGCACTGAAACTGTACAAGCATTTCTCTACACTAATGTTAGCTTTTGTAGAATTTCACTAGTAGTTTTTGGTACATCAGATCAATATTTTTAAAACATAACTGAGGAATTAAATTTGATAATGATAGGAAAAAGTACTATATTTGTTATTAACATTATTTCTAAGAGGATTCAGATCACCTGTTATGACAGATATAGGCTAACATAAGGAATACTCAAAGATCTAGATTAATTATCAATTTTTCTTTATTAAAGGAGGTTACAAAAGTGACATCATAAAAATCACAAGTTAAAACTGGAGAGACTAAATTATAATTGAAAATCAAATAATTGATTCCTTCAAAAACCGGATTAGAAAATATGGATTTTCTCATATTAATATAAAGACCGCTTTCATGTACATAGACTTTAGAATGAAGGCATTACTCGTAGACTAAGTAATTAATTGTTCAATTATCTTGAAACCTTTTTAAATTTTTATTATTTAATGCAAATAAATAATGGTGTTCTTGCTTTCCATAATGTTTTTTGCGTAATTAATTGCTAAATTATCTTGAAATCTTTTCAAATTTTTATTATCTAATTTAGTGCAAATAACAAACAGTGATCTTGCTTTTCATAATTTTTCTTACTTGATTAAATCTCCATGCATGATAGTATCTTACTTGATTAAATCTCTAGGCATAATATTTTCTTTTTCATGTTGCATAATTAATTAATTAAAGAAAATCAGTTGATTAATTTTCTTTCATATTTTCTTTCCACATGCAACATAATTAACTGGTTGATTGTATCAGTTAATTAATTCCTTTCTTCTTGGCAAATATTTGAATCTCAAATTTAACACTCCATCTTGATTCAAATATAACAATCTCTTTTTATAACCGCATCTCAACAACTTGTTCAGTCCGCGTCACGTGACACCAAGCTCAAGATGAACTAGTTTGGACACTGTTGTCCAAACGGAGCTTCTAATTTGTTATAAGCACAAGAAAGATAGTATGCATATAAATAAGCAAAATGCATACGAGAAAATACAAAAATTCTTCAATGCATCTGATGCAGGAGACAAATTTATAGATACTAAACTTCGAAAGACCAATGTAGACCTAACAACGCATTTCACTTTATTCATTCCATGTTAAGTAATGACATACTTAGTATTCTTTACTTCAATCTCATTCTCAAGAAGTTTGTCAAACTTTACTCTAAATAACTTTACTAAATTTACACTAATAAGCTCCACATTACTCAAAACATAAGACGAAGAATTATTAATATAAATATGCTCACCGGTATGACCAATTGAATCAAAAGGTCTTGTCCGCGACTGAGCTCCACCTGAAGTCTGAACAGTTGAAGTCTTCTCATCAACCATGATATCATCGGAAATACCACATATTTTGAATATGGAAATATGATGACCTTTGGAGTATTTGAAAATTGTCTATCATTTTAACATCACCACAAGATATAGGTTCCACCTTCAAGATCTCTCATCAAACATTACATGCATGCTAGTCGCAATCCTTTTGGTTCCTAAAGACCACAATCTAAACTTCTTCATTCCTTCTCTATAGCTTAACAAAATGTGTTTGCTTCCCTTGAGTTTCAACTTATCATGTCTTTCATCTTTTAAATAAGTTAAACAACCTAACACTCTATGGGAGGAAATACCTAAAGGCTTACCTTTTCATATCTTCTTGAGATCTTTGTACCAATGGTAATGGAAGATGTGTTGTTGATAAGAAATACCATCATAGATATCATTTCTACCCAAAATTTCTCTTCCAAACTAGTAGTAAATTTCAAGCTCATAGCCTCACCCGCAATGTCGACTCATACTCTTTGCCACTTCACAACAATGCGACTCAATAGAAATAGAAAAATCTTTGACTGCATGCTTGGACCCACATTAGCTAATGAATTCTTATGATAGAAATTCACTAATATTTCCAACTTTGAGAACTTCCAAATGCTTCCTCGGTTGCTTCTTTGTCAAGGTCTTCTACTTACAAAAATGGACAATATTTCGTTCTTGATCTTCAACAAAGAGACCAAGACCTTATGTAAGAAATCATCCATAAATAAGATAAAGTAACTACCTCCACCTAAACATGCAACTGCAGTGGGTCCTTACACATATGAATGAACATACTTTAGAAACTCTGTAGCTTTAAGTCTCCCAACATAAAATATGACAAGCTTCTTCTTCTTGAAAGAACAATCTCCACAAGAGCTAGGTCTTAACCATCAAACATCATCAACTAATCCCCGCTTCTATAGAATATAAAAATCTACTCATCAACATGTGCTAACTGAAGATGTCATAACTGAGTATAATCTGGAATACTATAATCACTATAAACTATTGATCTCCCAAGGCTGACTCTCTCTGAAGCACATAAATACCATCAAATCACACCTCCTTCATCACTACCAAGGAACCTTTTGCCACTCTCAATCTCTCACCATCAACCATTATGCTCATATCATGTCTACTCAAAGCTCTCATCGATAGAAAACACCTACACAACTTCAGAACTTGCCTAACATCCGTAAGAGTCCTAACAACATCATTAAACATCTTGAACCTCACACTTTCAATGCCTAAAATGAAAAGACGTGTCATTCTCCATATGAACTGTTCCGCCATCAATCTTACTATCACTTCCAAAATAGCTCCTACCTAGCATCTTATAACAAGAGGCTCCAGAATCAATCACCCAACCTTTACTCCCTAAAGATGAAATACTAGCTAGAAATACTTATGTATCACTATCATTAATATCTAATCGATATAACCTCAGCCAAAACCGAAGCTTTCCTCTTCTTTTCTCTCTTCTTTCTAAGAGATGGTATTGCTCAAATTTCATGCAAATATAATAAGCAACTCCGACGCAACTCAAGCCCTACCACTTCTAAGCTCGGCCTATTTAATGCCAATCCACACTCATTATCTCCCAACATCAGTTCTTCTATTTAGCCATCTTCCAAGACTAGAGCTAGCCAGCTCAACTCGAGATGTCTTTAACAGCCAAGTCATCTGACCAGGCCTGGCTCAAGCGTGATCCTCCTTTGGTCTGGATTCATCTCAGACCCACTTTGACCAGTCCTAGGCATACCGTCTCGTAATCGCATGAATGGATCAATACATTCCTTATGACCTGGTCCTTAGCAACATTCAGCTTCACTCAACAATCTTCAACAACAAGCAACCGACCACTACCATGCACAAGAAGCTTATCATTTGCCTTGCTTCCTGAACAAGCAAGACTAAATGACAAATAATGTAGCAACTATACTACGTAGTATAGCATGTCTGCCAAAAGCAAACCTAATCCTATAGCAAGCCGCCTTACTCAACTCAAAACATGTGCCTGATATGGCACTACAGCTGGCATGCTCCTTAGCCATATATCCATAATTCCTTCGTAGTTGCAATCCATCAACCCATGCAATTATATCGATAGCCAAGAGTGTTTCTTACCTGTTTTACTATGTAATCTCAGCCATCCACGATTAATATCAGCTGTTATAAATACCCAATGCCATACAACATCAAAATGGTTGATTTTTATGCTCATATTTGTCATTTCTAGCAAGTAGTTCCTCTTAAAGCTCATAAGTTAGTACCATTGTGAGCTTAAGTGTTAGGTTTCTTATTATTTTCTTGTAATTCTTTGTGGTTTTAAGAGATAAACATAGTAAGAGATCCTTATGATGGACATAGACAAATCTCTGCTGAACCACTACATGTTTATGTCATTTACCTAATTTTCTCATTTTATTCCCCATTTTACATTAACAAGTCTAGTTTTAGCAAGCACTTTTGCTAATACAATGCTTTAGTTTAATTTCGAGGTTGTCTAACCTTTTAGTCAAAATTTTGGCGCTAGAAGGAGGGACTCCCCTAAAAGGTTTCATCTTTTTCATTTTTTTTCCTCTACAAACGTCTATTCTAGTTATCACCATGTCAAATGCTAATGTTGAGAATGAAGTTATCAACTCAAATGACTGTGAGACTAATGGTAACGTTGTTGCCAGCTCTGCCAATCTCATCCCTAGGCTCAATAATGAACTGTGGCAAAGTATGCTCCAAGGCTTGACCAACATGGAAACTCTAGCCCGCAAAGTGCAACACCCAAGGATGAGGTTGGACATCAAACAAATGTAAACTTTGTTCCACCAACCCATTCAGTGGTTGAATTGACTTCGCTCGAACCTATTTTTCCTCATGCTTACAACAACATGAACACTTCTGAGGTCCGGGATAGGGTGGGGCCTGAAACCCTAGTCACGAATGTTCATGCTTATCCAAGAAGACATGTATGCATCGGCCTTAGCATTGACCTGAAGATGGCTACGCATATAGAACCAAGAAACCACTGATCCTTTAGTGGAATGGAGATCTACTTTTTAACTCCTTCGTACGACAAGTAAAGCTTGAGATCTAAGGTTCGAGCATATTAGTAGTGGTGCTCATACCATCAACGGAGAGCCAAGGGCCCTATTGGTGTACTTTTGATCCCATAGGGGTGTAACCAAGCCTAGATCAAGAGAGGGGTAGACTGATCATTCACGGTCGTCTTTTGTGAATAGGGATATGAGGTCTCCCACTTTATCTCACCATCACCACTATCACTCTCCATCACCTCATTATCGTTGATCTCCCACTCCATCGAGAGGTCGGTTGAGCCCACAACTGGTTGTTGGCCAGACAATCCCACAGTAGACCGATGCTGGTCTCTGGGTGGAAATGAACATCCTTTGCCAGTAGCTCAACATAATGCAAGACTGTAATGTTAGGTGAAGCCTTTTCTAATGACGAGAATGAAAAGCCATTTTTCGATGAAATCCTGAATACTTACATCAGCCAACGGTATGCCTTACTGCCTATTAACAAATAAGATGGAAGTGCTGACCTATCAGATCACATTATCGTACTCAACTCCATCCCCATTATCGACTTGCTTTCTGGTCCAATAAAGTGCCTAATCTTGTCCTCCTCTCTCACAAGACTAGACTCTTGTTGGTTCCTACATTTACAACCAAGTTGCATCCATTTTCGGGCGTAGATATATGCAGACTTCAGGATCATGTTCTTCACCTCAAAGATCCGTGTTATGATGGCTAGTGAGCTAGGTAACACTAGATAGAGGCCAATTTTGGTCGCATGTGAATCGCTTTATAATGAATCCACCTAGGCTAAGGGTGTTGACAAGAATAGTCTGGTTGTGTCTCTCTGCTCGAGGGTCAGGTACAATTTGATAATGTGGAAGAAAGTCCAAAAATAGCTGGTTACATCCCTACCGACTTCTAATAATGGATGAATGACATTCTGGGGATGGAGGACGCCGATCTTTCTGACGGCTATAATGAAATCCAATGTACCAGCCAAGCCAGTCACCATGAAACTACTGATCGATGAGGCAATGGTTGGTAGAACAATGCCAAAAGACGAGCAGAAAATGGCACCCAATATAGGTCCAACTATCCTAACTATACTACTCTAAACAAGGATATGGAAATAATATATATCACAATCAAGGATCGAGTGCAATTCTAAAGATCGACCACCACCGGAGATAGAGGAAGGAAGGAACCTCATGGTAATGGAAATACTGTGAGTTCCATCAAATCAACAGCTGCTCCACCAACGAGGGTTGGTTTCTTAAAGACGAGATTAAAAGATTGATCCAGGAAGGGACACTTTTAGAGTTTGTTTGGCATCAAGTGAAACAAAGGACGGCTCATAACAACCGACTGGCACCACCCACAACCAAGCAACAACATCATAGCCATAACCAACATCTTGACCATATGCGGGATGCCCGCATATCCGCATATGGATGGAAGCAGTCAAGGAGCACAGTCCTAGTATCAGAGAGAAGCAGGTCTAGACAGTCAAATCTATTCTCTAAAGCATTGGGTGTCCAAAGCACATAGGTTAAAAATAGATCAACCCATCGTGTTTACTATTAATGATAGAGAAGTCATCTCTTATCCCCACGATGATCCTATGGTCATCACTCTTACAGTGGTTACTCAATTGTGTATCGTGCCTTTATGGCTGGAGGCAGTTCAGTCAATGTCATGTTTAAGCATGTTTTTAAGGCTCTTAAGCTCTTGCCTCTGACCTCATCCCCTACGCTTTGCCCACATACAACTTTGGGGTTATTGGTTATTCCAATGGGTACTACCTCCCTCGTGACCGCATTTGGCAAAGAGCCCCTTATTGCAAAGATTTAGATAAACTTTGTACTAGTTGATTGCCCATCTCCATATAATCTTTTGATGACATGGCCATCTTCTATAACTAGCTCCTCATGAAGTGTCCTGTAAAAGGTAGGGTCGAGAAAATCTAGGGCAATAAAAAAAAGCTAGGGAGTGTTATGGGACCTCCTTCGGACAAGCCAAGAAGGGTATGCTTATGCTTTAACAAGAACTTGCAACTATCCACGGTAAGTCACTTGAGGAAACCTTCAAGTCGGTCAGTGCTCAAGTTTATGTTGAGACTGCTCTCGACCTTGAAGTTGAGGCATCAACATCTGTAGCTCCCCTACGGACAATGAACGACCTTATCAGGTCATGATGGCCAACGATGTGTTACCTAGGAGAGTGCTTGAGTCGAACAACACTCACACTAGTGGTAGGACCATCCTTGCCCTTGAAGATACTACTTCTGATGGTGTTTCACTCAAGAGTAACCTTGAGCCTAACATCGTTTTGGTTTGTGTCGGGACCGCCCAAAGCAGCAAAGCTACATCGACTAGTCGAGTGTCGACCGAGAGTACCTCGAGCCTAGTAGCGCTCAAGATCGTGCCTAGACTGCCTATCATAATGAAGATCGGGATGGCAAGGTTTATATCTCCTTGACTACTCTCCAATGAACTAAAGAACTCATCTCAGCACGTAATGATCAAGTCGCGTCCAGTTGGCAACCAAGGACATCCAACAGAGAAACTCCTATCCTATTAGCACCGGTAGAGTTATCTTTGAGAGCCGTAGGCAAACTCAACCCTTCGACTCAAGCACAGATGTCTGTCCTGACTGAAGATGTCATAGAGTGCATGATTTACGTGCTAGACCAATGCGACTTGGAATTATGCTATCTTGATGACGATCCACTCGACCCTGGAATGGGAGGTTCAAACACTAAAGGCATGCCTGCTACTCTATTGGAGTTGATATCTATAGACTATGCTGACCCTAACAAATTTGTTCAAATTAGCACATAACTCAACCAGAAGTTAGAGATGAACTAGTCAATTTTTATGGCAAAGCAAGGATGTTTATTCATGGGAGCATGCTGATATGACTGATATTGATCTCAAAATCATTTTCCATGCACAACATTGATCCCAAAGCCACCTCACCTGCCAAAAACATCAAACATTCTGGTAAAAAAGCTATTAGCTAATGCACTCAACATTCATCCTAATATCATTGTCCATGCTGATATAACTGGTAAAGAACTGTTAGCCAATGGCTTCATCCAGGAGGCAGAGTATCAAACGTGGGTAGCTAATTTGGTGCTGGTCCAAAATCCAAATAGTTCTTGGAGAACTTGCATTGACTTCTCTAATCTTAAAATACCCTACGCCAAAGATAGCTTTCCATTACCTTACATCAATCAGTTGGTAGATGCAACCAGTCGACATGAGCTCCTCACCTTCATGGACGCCTACTTTAGGTACTATCAGATTACCATGCATGGCCTAAATCAAGAGCATACTTCCTACATGTTGGTCTATACTAATATCATACCATGCCATTTGGACTATGAAATGCAAGCGCCGCCTATAAGTGGTTCATCAATAGCATGTCTTCAAAGTAGATCAACCAGTCTATGGAAGTATTTGTGAAGGACATGTCGGTAAAGTCTAAAAAGGTCGAGGTGCATATATAGAACATAGTTCAGACTTTCAGCATACCACGCCAGTACAACACGAAGTTGAACCCGAAAAATGATGTTTTATTGTCCACTTCGGTAAATTCCTTGGCTATATGGTGAGTGCCAAGTGTATTGAGTCTGACCCTGATATTATCTAAGCCATCCAAGATATGTAAGTCCCCAAAACTATAAAGCAAGTATAGAGCTTGAACGAGATGGTCATGGCATTGGGCTGGTTCATGTAAAAGGTGATAGAGTTAGGGGTATGCCATAGGGGAAATTATACAATTTGTTACATATATCTAACTCGAAAATCATTCTTGTTTGAAATAAAAGATGTTTTATTTCTGTTATATACTTGATATAATATGTTATATTTATTAATTAACTAATTTAATTAAAAGTATATTTAGTAGGAAATCCATAAATATTACAACTTGTGATGGTAGTTACAAAATGTTATGTCTGTGAGTAATTTATCACTGTGAAAATAAATATATCATTCTAAATGTTCCTTGTCAAGATGCATCGAGACTGGATATCGATGTATCCATTGAGATTAGAGTATGTAGCGCTCCTCAAAAGTTGGACAGTGTACTACTTATGATTGTTGGGGCATCTAAGGGTTACGTATTGATAGTTATTGGATAAATATGGAATGAATCACTTGATAGTTTTTTGTTGCTTAATATAACTAAGGTCATACAGAAAATATTGATGTGACTGATCTACATAGTTCTCTCGACTTGAGAATATCGTGATCTTCATTATAAAAGCTCTATGTTAATTATAGTCGAATCATGGCACGACGTCCATTGAGTGACTATAGTTAGGTCGAGTGGAAGTATTGAAAGTGAAACGCTGTTCAATAGAGGATTGTCTCCTCGGTAATACGGGGTTGGTATCACGGTCAACTCAAGGTCAAAGTCTTTGGCCAAAGCATTTCAATTAATAATAATTTTTATTATTGAATCATGGTATTTGCCTTTGGACTATAGAGTTGAATATAGATGGTATTGAAATTTTGATCATTACCAAATTCAATAAGTCCAAAGCGACATAGATTTGACGAAGAGAATTGGTGTAAATAAAATTCACAACTGAGTAACACTTAAAAAAGTAAAATTGGATTTTACCGAATCCAAATAAGCAATAAACTTGGCCAAAATGTCACACCACCTACTAAGTGATGTTTGAACGTTAATATTTGAACAGTTCGATATTAATCGCTGACCAAATTTATTCATGCCAAGTCACGCAACCGAAACGATGAATTCTTCTTTGACCAATTTAATTAGTTTATAATTATTATTAATTAATTAAATTAATTAATATTTATGAAATATTAATTATAAAATTTTAATGATGATTTGAGGAATAACTATTATTAAATATATGTGTGATAGTTATAAATATATTAATCGATATACGATATCGATAAGTGATTAAATTTGATATACTTAAGTAATATTTTATTTAGGTTTAAATTGATTTTTTGCCCATCATAATGGGCAAAATTTTTGATATCAACATGACACGGGGGCCTCAAAACAGTGTTTAGATGTTGGATTTTAGATGACTTAGATCAAGGGAGAATTAGTATGGGATGAGATCCACTTTTGCTCCTTTTTATCCACTATATAAGCAAACCTAAACTAATTTGACTAGGACCTTTTTGCTACATCTTCATCACATCTTTCTAACTGAAATTACTCTATTAATGCTTCATCATATCAAGTTCAAATCAACTCAAGTCGATCATTATCTGATAGTCAAAGGTCAACGGTTCAAGTATTAGCAATCTACCGAATCGAAAAAATTTCAAAAGGGAGAGTTCATTCTTTCGAGTTGTGCTTCAAGGCTTTGGTTCTTGGGTATATCTTATCAAATTATAGTTTATAATTCTTTGCACATTGTTTTATTATGTATGTGTATATTATTATATTGTTAGTTAGGTGTTAATTCTGATATGAATTAATGTTGTCACCAACTGATTTGGTTATATGTATGTATATACTTATAGAAAAACCATTTTTTATATTAGATTAGTACAAGATCATAATACATATATTAATTAATATTTTATTAAATTACACACATATATATATACATACATGCCTATAATTTAATTACATATATTTGTTTTATACTTAATTACAACATCATGTTAAAGTTAAAATTGATCATACAATTTTGTATATGTAAATTTATATAATAGCAATTTTTGACAAAAATATAATTTTATAATAATTTATTATTATTAATATTATTTAATCAATATAATATATGAACAAATCATATAAAATTGACTATGTTATGAAATATATTTTTTAATTTTGTAAAATTATTTTAACATTGGATAAGCTTTTAGATAGAAAAAAAAATTAAAAACATTATTTAGCATTTTTAAAAATTATTATTCAAATCTACCAAAAATTCATAAATCAAATAAAAATAAAATTTAACTAAAAAAATTATGAATTTTTTTCAAACTTCAAAATATAATTTTGATTTATTGGAAATTAAAATTTTGAAAAATGGTTGGAAAATAAGTTTTTATTAATATTCTATGTAATTTCGAATGAATTATTCAATTAAAATATATTTTGAAATAATAAAATTAATGATAAAAATTTCTGTGTTGTACACATGATCTAGAGTTAAAAGTGTATAAAAAATTAACTTTTAATTTTATTCATGGTTTTATATAAATAATAATTATTATTTTAAATAACTCATTTACATTTACATGGATATATTATAATAATATGCGTATATATATATGTATGTATGTATATGTATTATTAATATTTTATTTATAAAATAATATATATATATATATATATTATATACATTTACATAAAATTATCTAAACAAACTTAATATGTACACACTCACAGTTTTATATATATATATATATATATATATATAAATATTTATATATAAAATAATGGCTTATATACATACATATATTTGGACAATATATACTTACATATTAGATGAGCTAACGTGTTCGTTGTGATGTAAATCCCAACATCTATACATGGGCGTGTTATACCTTGCACAAGTTGACATGTTACACATGCACACATGTCTATATATGATACATGTATATATCTATATACACATACATGTATAAAAATTAAATAAAACCATATAATTTATAAATTTAAATAAAATAAAATATTTTATGTAAATAAAATTTAGAAATGTTATAAATGAATTGGACTTCATAAACCCAATAAAGATCCAATAAGGTTTTTTTTTTTAAAATTCACCCGTAACTTTCACTATGGGCTGGCCTAGTACCAATAATGATATTAGAGCCCAATAGGCTATGCGTTCTAAGTTAATCATATTAGGGTTAACTAATTAAAGCATACGCATATAGTAGGGTGTCTTGAAAAGTACCGTCCAAGGTTAGGTTTGGGTAATCCAGTACTCTGCTTTACTTGGCTACTAGCTTGGCCCAAAATGATGAGGTAAGCTCAAAAGGTTATCCCTAATATAAAAGCCCCAATTTGAATTGGGCCTTGGGCTAATTTCAAGATTGTTTTGAAATAAAAACTAAAAGTTTCAAATTTAAATGTTAAATTTAAAATAATAAAAATATTATAAATGTTATAATATAAAATTTCAAATTGTTTTGAAAATTAAAAATATAAGATTTTTAATTTAAAAGTTAAATTTAAAATATAATACACACACATTATAAATGGTATAATATAATGAAAATTTTCAAAATGTTGAAAACAAATATGAATTAATTTTAAAATTTATAAAATTTACTAATAAGATTAATAAAATATATTAATTGAATAAGTTAATCAATAAATAAATGCATGTATTGTATATTATGATATATGTTATGTTGTTTTAAAATGTTAAATTAACGTAAGTATACATGTTTTATATATTATGATATTTGTTATGTTGTTTTAAAATGTTAAATTAACAGAAGTATACATGTTTATATATAAATAAAATTTGAAACTAATATAAATATAATTTAAATCGCTTAATTAAATAAAGTAATTAAAAGGTTAATTAATTAAATAATATACACATCTATATGACATATATGTTATACTACAAAGGATGTAGTATATAACAAATATTTAATATAAATGTTATATTATATTAATTAATATAATATTATATATAAGACTATTATATATATGTAATATGAAATATAAAAGTTATATAATAATAAAACTTATATAATATAAATGTATAAATTAAAGATCGGGCATCAAGAAACCCTAAATAGATCTAAGGAATAAATACATACGTAAATGTATGTATATTGTATTTTCGATGTGTCCAGCACTTGAATCACAAGGGTATTTCATAAGAAGTACATTATTTCATAAGTCGATAGCACTCAATATAATATATTAAAGATTATGAATCTTCAATATAATGTTTTCCTACACCATATATATTAATAAATTACTTGCATACTCCTTAGTTGTTGAGGAAACTCAAGCTAGGGATATTATGTGTAGTAGTATTAATATATTGAATAAACAAGGTAAGATAACTATATGTATTTGTTGAGAAAACTCAAGGTACGTAGACTATACTTAGACCGTCATGATATGATAAGTACGAGTGAATAATTCCGATTTACTGAGTAAAGTCAAGGTCGAAGTGAAATTAGGACAGAGTACTAAGGGTTATGAGTTGTATAAGATACAACTGATAAGAAGTTATCCATCGTCCGTGGAGATATTATTTGTCAAGCAAAATCAATGTCAGAATTCCAAGATGGGAGTCCAAACAACCACTAGTGAAGTCAAAGGACTTCTATATTTCAACTTAGAGTTCGGTGAAACATAGAAGACTAATGGGAGCTTTATTAGAAAAATGAAAGGATAACATTTAACCTTTCTAATATCATAAGAATATATGCTATACAATGCTATAATAATCTATATTGATAAATTTGTCCATTTAATATGATTGATAAAACGTTTATCAATTAAGATATGAAAATGAATTGAATTGAAGACTGACAAATAGAAATATAATATATACTTACTAATAAATGCTTCTTGCATGTTAATGTTTCAATTCCCATGCAAGCACTGATTTTTCAACTACTAAATACATTCATAATTTGGTCACTTCATCACTTTTATTTGGTTGAGACCATACATTGCATTCTATGAGTTTCGAACTTTAAAAGCAATATAAGATTATGGATATTTGATCCATATATTATCGCATATAAGTGTTATATAGGGAATGGTCACAATTCGTAACGTATGATACTTTGATATTGTTAGCGTCAACAATCACACAAACACCCAAATGAATATAGTAGAGAAAAGAACGAAGAAACTAAATAAAAACAAGTAAAAGCAAGACACAAATGTTTTATAGTGGTTCGACTAATCGTTGCCTACGTCCACTGAGCTTTATTGTTGATTTGATGGCTGTCTATAAGTACAGTTCTTATGGTTTGGTACCACTCGATAGAAAATTATAAGAAAGGTGTAAAAATTGCTAGAGAGCTAAATGATCCTTGAAATAAAGCCCCTCTATGCCTATTTATACCTATAGGTCGATGGGAAATGCTCTACCATATTCTCCTCTATGATTTCCATTATCCAACAGTAGTTGATTCGAGAAAACGTAGACAAATCAGCAATCTGCTATGAATCGGTACTGATCTATAAGATTGACTTATGGATGGTTCTAGCCACTTTGGATCGAAGTGTCATAGCGATAGCTTCATGTTTTTGAACTTGTTCGTATGATCATTATCATGTTTCTTGGCCAATGGGATGGATCGGTGGAGGAGTTAAGTTGCTAATTCCTTGTGCTGGAGCTACTTGATACCAAACGATAAGAGAATGATCAACGAGACATGGAGTGAGCTTCTAGCATTTGGACTAAGTGGTGTGAGAAAGGTGAAGTTATTTGGTTGCACTTCTGTTGACCAGTGCCGATCCATATGGATGGATCGGTACCGAGCCAAGGGATGGTGGAATTGGGTTTTGGAACTTTTGGGTTTTGCTTTGACTTTGTCTTGTGGTCTTAGTTGTACATTGTTTTCTAAGACTTTACAACTATCTCTCTAGGCCTTCTACCTTGATAGCTTTTAAGTTCTGTTTGTCAAGTAAGTTTGGTAACTGCCTAGCCAAAAGGCTAGATAACACTTGCCTCCTAAAGCATGCCTCGCAAGTGGAATGTATGCTTTGCTCTAGAACAGATTTCGAAGTCGATGCAACATTGGTAGTTGAGTTATTTGGCTATCCACCTGTTGAATTGTAGCGAATCATCCCGTTCCTTTGGATTCACCTGTAAATCAAAAATCGTTCTAGACCATGATAGCTAAGGTCTCGAGCCCTTGCTTGAGCGTCAGACACAGACAATGACTCTAATGTGCATGTAAATGTGCATATTTTTACTTCCATATTTAATCTAAATTAACTAAATAAATGATATATAGAGTTATAACATGTTTAAACCAAAATTCGTATTATTTTTAAATCATCATTTATTCATCTTCATATAAGGGAAAAATGGTCATTTTTGTGCATATATTAATTTGAGAAAATTTACTTGGACATTTTTATATTATTTTTGTAGGAATTTGGATTCAACTGCAAGAGGCTTCATTGAAATATGCATGCATAAGAGGAAAAAAAGGAATGAAGATGGAAATAATTCAAATCATGCAACATGAAGGACCCACCTACCCACTTACCACGATCATCTATTAGGAGCTAATAATGCACATGCTAATGAAGCTTAAAGTTTCGTTGCACAATTAAATGGAGGATTATCTCATGCTAATGATAACTTGGTTGGTCATACTTCTTAGAGGGATAGTTTGGGTAGTCCCTAAAAATATGGATTAGGGTTTCAAACTTATATAAATACCCCCTATGTTTCATGTAATGCTCTCTTAGTCTCCTTAGCCTACATTTTAGTTAGTTTAGTTTGAGGCTCAAAAATAAACATAGTTCTCTTTTCTCTTTCTTGGCTACTTAGCCATTTTTCCTTTATGTGATTTTCTTTTAATATTCAATCTCTTTTTATTTACGTGTTTTTTCCTTTTATGTTAGTAGTGTAGATTTTTTATATATATGCAAGTAGATTAGCTTTTTTTGTTAATTAGCTCTATTCTTACTTAGCTTGCATTTTCCTTTTGTTTTTGTTTCATGTTGCAATATACAATTGTTGAAATGATAACAAATACGAGAGGCTAAACCCCTTCAATTTAGGAGTAATGAAGCTCTCTTAATCATGGAGATTCAACATTTTGATAATTTTTGGTCTCTTTTTGTGCTTAATGGAAATGATTGAATGAGTTAAAATTTGTTGTTTTAGCTTTGAATTTGATAGCCAATGTTGTTGACAACAAATAGGCTATGCTTAAACAAACACAAACACAAATTACTTCTTCATCTACATGTGATTATGGTAATGAAATGACTTTTAAAATCAAAATTTGATGGTCAATTTTTCTAGTCAATAGCTAACAGGCCATGCTTAGTATAGATTTTATTTCAATTTCATTGTCATTTTTATGAGAGTTAAGAAGTGGTTTAATGGGTATGTTATAGTTTGATGGTTCGTATTGGGCTAATTGATAGCAAAATATTCCATATTTATAATAAACACATCAATTAAATTCACTAGTGACTAAAAAACAGAGATCATAATTTCATGTTGTGTTGATTTATGTGTTTACGAGAAGGAAATTGCCTCTAAATTGCCTTAAACTCTCATATTTTTATCCGTTTTCTTTTGCTAGTTTATTTACATTTTCATTTTTAGCTTAACAACACTTTCAACTTTGGATATTTTGATTAAATAGAAATTTTAAAATCTAAATAATTCCCTATAGGTCGACACGTACTCGCCACGTACGAACATTGTATTTCGTGCCCTTGTAGTTAATTTTAATTAAAATTTGATCGACTATTTTCTAATTCGATAGAGATTAGCCGTCAACTCCATGTTCTCTCGGAATCGGTGTGTCATAGGTCGCACCATAAATTGAGATCATCCCATGTTCGACCGAGACTTAGCGATCACATGTTGAAATCAATAGCTCGATTCAACGATAGCTAACGAATCGTTTCAAGGTCAAATGCGTTCAAATCCAAAGTGCAAATTTCAATTTCTAGGTCATGCATTCGATGATCAATTCAATTCCTGATGGCTCCAGATCATTAGTTGGACCTATAGCTATTCCAAGCAGGTAGTTAAGTCCATGTTCTCTCCGGATCGTTAATTGAATTCATGGCCATTCAGGATCGGTAAGTAAATCTGCAATCTCTCCATATCTTCAATTGAGTAAATGGCCATTCAAGGCCGATAAGTAAATCCACAATTTCTTCGAAGTGTTAATCAAATCTATGTCCATTCAAGGCCGGTAAGTAAATCCACGATCTCTCTAGATCATTAATTAAATCGATGGTCGTTCAGGTCCGATAAGTAAATCCAAGATCTCTCCGAATTGTTAATCAAATCGATGGTCGTTTAGGGCTGATAAGTAAATCCATGATCATTCCATTTCGTTAATTGAATCGATGGCCGTTTGGGGTTGATAAGTAAATCCATGGTTGTTCAAGGCCAATAACTAAATCCATGGTCTCTTCTGACCCTTATTGAGCCTAATCCGCTCACTCTCCTACCGAGGACTCAACGACAAAGCAAGCACACCTGCTCGTGCTTTGGCAAGGTGACTTACTTTCCATACAAGTCCAATCCACTCATTCTCTGGCAAGGGAATTTGTACCATACACTTCGGTCCCAACTCTACGGTAGGGACTTAATGCGATCAATATCGTACAAGTCCATTCACTAGAACTATGATAAGGAGACTCACACTTTGTGATCACCATCCCGTCTCTCTAGATGGGACTGCCATGATCAGTACGGTCAACACAAATAAATGGATGAAATAAAGCATTCATTTACAGGGTTCGAGCTCAAACACCAAATGCACATCACAGCATTCATCCAGGTATTACAACCTTGCATCAAACTTAAAGCATTCCTAGGGATCGATTAATATCCCTTGCATGAGTAAGCAACTCAACTACAATACCACTTCATTTATTAGGAATAAAAAGGGGGGAAAGTAAGGAAAATGGACTTGATTCCCTGCTGTCGTAATCAGGAGATGACTATCCATGATCTCGATTTAAAGCTGTTTCCATTCATTGCGAATGATTGCTGCTTCTGTTCCATAATTGCAGCTCGCCTTTTCACATACTACTCTAATTGATTATTCCTGATCTATTCGTCGATCAGGTTGTGCAAGTGCCTATAATCATTCATGTTATGCCCATATAGTTCATGGAATAAGCAATATTTTCTAGACGTCCTCTCACGGTCCATAGGATCTCTCCTTGTTGGTTTCCAATAGAGGATCCGTCCCTTAGTATCAAAATAAATCTGTTCCGGGATCTCTTTCAAATCTATGTAAGAGGAGAATTTTGGTACCCCTTTTTGTCGCTTTAACCCTTCAAAGTCATCATCATCTTTCGTTTTTCCTTTGCTTGTACTAGATCCTTCTTCGGGTGCTCCTCTGTCATCAAAAAAATTAATTTCTTTTTGCTCAGCTTCAGCATCCTTCAAATGTAAGTACCTTTCAGCTTTATTATAAAATTATGGTAGATCTATCAGTGGATCCCATTCCAAAGAAACCTAGAAATCTATTTTATTAGTTGTTCCCGAAACTGCCGCCACATTGAATCTCATTAGATAACTTCTAAAGGTATTCCCGACCCTCTGCTTCACACTAGACGTGTCATCACATTTTTGGGTCGTGAAATATAGACCCGAAACTGTTTCATGAATTTATCGAACAATTCGGCCTATGTGCTGATGTAACCATTCTCCAATTGTCTAAACCATAATGTTGTTAACTCTGTTAGGTACAAAGGGAAACTGTTACACCCTTAATTTTTAAAAAATTGTTCAGGAGATTTATGTAGATAAATTATATAGAATAATATAGATATTACAATAATAAAGGGATTGAGATTTAAAAATTTAATTAGTACCCGATCTTAATTAAATAAAATCTTAAAGAATAGGCTTATGAACAGTTTTATAGGTTAGTTAGCAAGGGCAATATAGAGATTTGCCGCCACCATAATCCCATTACCCTTAAAACCTTGTTTCCATTTCTCTGCATGTTCATAATTCATTATTCAAAAATGTAAATCAAAAGCTCAAGTAGGCCATAACCTAAGGAAAGGAAAAAGGAAAAAATCAATTAAAGCCAAGCAATCAAGCAAGATGAATTAATCAAGGATCAAATCTCAAGTTCCTTATCCTAATCAAGGTGAATGATAATGAAAACCATCTCTATTTTTGTTTTAAAAGGGTATTTGATTTTGGGTTTAAGTTTAAATCCATTAAGATGATTTTTTAGGATGATAGGCTTGGATTTCATAATATGTTATATTCAAAAAAGTTTGTTTAATAAATGTTTTATTCGATTTTAAGGCTAAAATCATTTATATTGGGTTTCAAATGCTATGAGGATTTAATATGTATCGTAAAACATTATTTTGAAGATGGGTTTAATTTTTCGTAATTATCCAAGCTATGGATAATTTATTATGAATTTTCAAAGGAGAATATGAATAATTGGGTTTAGAAATTAATTTTGATAATTATATAAAGAAATTTGGGTTCGAAATTTATATATGTTAGATAACGTATAAAAAGTGAATTTCTATGATTTTGGGGATTTTTCTTAAGAAATTTACTATGGAAATTAAATTAATTTAGTTGGAGGACTTAAATGTTTTTATTGTTTTGCTTAAGGGAAGGGCTCCATTGCCAGTTGTTTTTAATTAAATATGGAATTCGGAAATATTTTAGGAAAAGATTTTTGTAAAGTTTATGGCAACCAATTAAAGTTTTATAAGTAGGCAATTTAGTGGAAAAACATTTACCTAAAAAGGCAATAAAACAGTTTTGTTCAGAAGCATGGTTTTGCTACTTCCAGTAGCAACCTTTCGACCATATATCTTCACCCCCATCTATGTCGAAACCAATACATATGGTATCAATGCTTTGATACGTAGTGGATTGGAGAAAGGAGAAAGGTATGAAGTCGAAAACCATGCTTTCGAAGGGGGTCAAAACCAGTTTAAATGGCTTTCGTAGGTCCTTTGTTTTACTATCCAAAGAAATGCCACTTGCCTCGTTTTCGAAAGAACGCATTCGAAAGGGTTTAATATAGCTTTTGAAGAAGTTGCCGCCTTTTTGTTTTGAAAGGCTAGCTTTTGAATGAGCTGTCTGGTTTTTAAATCAATGCTTTCAAAAGAGTAGTTTGAACCTAATCGAAATCCTGCAGCCTTCTTTATGTTTTTGAAGGGATTGAAGTCATCAACGAGTTCAAAAGGTTGCTTTTGTTTTATAAATGTAATAATCCACTTCCCAATGCTTTCAAAAGGGTTCCAGTAGCCACTTATACCAAAGGTTTCAAAGGCAATGGCTTAGAAAGGGGTTTTGAAGCTTTCCTTCTAAATATTTTACTTAAACGATTAAAGCTTTCAAAAGGATGGTTTTGAAGCCATCAGTTTTCCCCAATCACTTTTACTTTAAAATTAATGGTTTTGAAAGGCGTACTTTCGTTCTTATTCACTTTGACCTAAATGGTATTTTTTAGATAAACCCAATGGTTTCAAAAAAGGTACTTTCAAATGGTTTCAAAGCCAAGCTTTTATGTGTTGGAATGATATACTTTAATACTTTCCAAAGGATTATTTTGATAGTTTCGAAAGGAAGGTTTTGATGCTTTTGAGTGAGAGGTGTTTCGAAATTCATATGTCTTGAGTGTTTTGAAAAGAAGATTTGAAAGATTTCGAAAGGTAGATTTTAAGGGTTTCGATAGTAGAGGTCTAAGGTTTCAAAAGCCTTTGTTTTCCAAACAAAGAACCCAATCTCATTTTTAAAGTAAAACCATAGAAAAATAAAGGAGTTTTAAAATGGCTTTTAAGCATGGGGTTTTTGAAGAAGCTTCCCTTGATAAAGCAATATGTTAAAGGGAGTAGCCATGTTTCATACAAAAATGATTTCAAGGATATTAAACCATAGATGTTAGTGTTATTATGCTATTATGTTTGCTTCTTCTAATATACATATTCACTATAAAATGGATCCATAACTGTATTTTAGGAAAAAAGGGCAGAATAACCAGTTAGGTTGACTCAGTTGTGAATATAAATTGATTAAACTCCTATACTAGTAGAGTTGCATCCAGGAGGTCAGGTAGACCAGAACATAGGATGACTAAAGACTAAATAAAGAAGCTGTCAGATTTGACAAAGTTCATACTTAACCCATTAAAACTATATTTTGAAAGACCTATTGGCAGGAGCCAATAGGTTCATAGCGATCCCTTGAAAACTATATTCGGATAAATTTATTGACAGAAGTCAATTGGTTCCTTGTCAACCCATGAAAACTATGAAGTGAGAGAAGTTATTGGGGATACTAATAGGTTTTGGAGAATTCATGAAAGAATGAAGTTATTGGCCGGGGCCAATAGATTCTTAGTGATCCCATGAAAACTACGTGACTGGATAGATAGTCCATTAACTTTAAACATGTTATTAGTCCGCCCATGAAAAATAATAGGTCGATAGCGACCCTAGAAATTATAATCGAGACAAATAGTCTAATGAACGGGGATGGGAAATCCATAATAACTTGTTTATTTGCATATCATCATAATATTTTAAATTGCTATGTTTTAACCATTATAGATGCATAAGCACAGTACATGGTTATTATAAACTTTTGGATAGAATACTAGTGGGGGAATAACCCATTCCGCTAAGCAGCGTGGTCTCACTAGATATCTAAATAGTTTGAGATAATAGATTATTATTCATACCAAGCTTTGTGTCTGACTAGAAATTTATGTTTTCCCCTTAAACTCTCGGGTGCTCAATTAATTTTGAGTAGTTTAAGAGTTAAGGTTTTTAGGTACTCCTTTAGACGAATAAGCTTTCGGAGACGAGTAGGAGGCAAGCTAGCTAGTAGGAGTTCGTTTTCTATTTTGATTCCGCTGTGTTTTATTGTAAAGGAAAAGTTGTTTGATTGCCTGTGTTTAGACTCTGACATTCAATGAAGCATCTTCATATGTTACTCTTTGCGTATGTTGTAATAAATACATTTTCTCTAAATGTGGTTCTCGAATATGGGATTGTGTAATGAATTTGAAACAATTTGAAATGGAATATGAAAGTTGTTTAATGATTTTAATTTTTTTCCATATACATGTGTTTCTGTTATATCAATGAACCTAACATTACGTATTTGGACGCTAAAATTAATAACTATAGATGGCCACAACATCCGTAGCTGTTAATTTAGGGCCTCCAATTGGGGAATGTTATAAATTGGTATCAAAGCATAGGTTTATGAAAACTAAAAATAAATTTAACCTAAAAGATTTTTCAAAACATAATCCAATGAATCACAAAAAAAAGATCGGGGTTTGGGATAATGCGATAGTAACGTACTTGTATTTCATATATATAGGTACGTATTACCCTCTCTCTCAGACCGTTCTTCTGTATCTTACTAAGGCTCGTATGAAGATTTACGAGAAAGAAGATATGAAGGTAGGAAACGGAAGAGGAAATCTCGGTGGAGGAAGCACCACAACAAACGAAAATATTTGACCCACCAGGTGGAGCCTAGGTGTCGACAGGAAAATGCTAATCAAAATGCAGATGCCAATGTAGGTGCTGGAAACCGCCAGCAGATATGGAAATGATGTACTGGTTCTTCATCAATCTAATGCAAGCAGGAGCAGCTGCTGGAGTAGTTGGGAATGTTGGAGGAGCTAATCCCATGGCTCCAATTGGAAACAATTATGCTAAGTTGAGCAGGGATTATACTAGTCTTGGTGGAAAGCTATTTGTGGGAACGGAGGATGCCATAGAAGTTGAAAATTGGTTGCTGCATTATGAGTAATTTTTTGCTGATTTGGGATTAAATGATGAGCAAAAGAGGATACTAGTCTCTAGGCGGTTGCGGGGAGCAGCGCTTCATTGGTGGAATAGTGTTACTGCTGGAGTTTTCGTGGAAGAATTGACATGGGGCAGAATTTCAAAGGAGATTCGAGCAGAGGTTTTTGTCTGAAGTTGCTAACTAGGCATTATTGAGAAAGTTCATGGATCTGGTGTAGGGAGAGATGTCGATAATTGAGTATGCTACCTAGTTTGATGAGTTTTCCATGTATGGGTATGCTACAATTGATACCTTTATCAAGAGGAATGAGAAGTTTATTCGAGGATTGAGACCTGAGATTGCTAGGGCAACCCTACCACATCTGCGTGATCCTTGTAATGTTGTTGTGGAGATGGAAGTCCGACATGAGGAAATGTTTTCCATTTATAGGAAGGAAAAGCCGGTTGAAACCCAGGGTTCTCAGGGAAAGAAGATGAAGTTCTTTAAGAAGGGAATCCAAAAGGGAAAGGCTGCCAAGAAGGCAAAGCCTGATCTGGTTTGTTTCAAGTGTGATAAGATGGCTCATTATGCTCATAAATGCCGGACAGACAAGGGAAGAAGGCTGTAGAAAAGAAAAGTGTGAAGTGCTTTAACTGCGATCAGATAGGGCATTATAAGAATTAGTGTCCAGAACCAGTCAGGGCGGACAAGGAAAAAGTTTTTGTGGTTGGACCATCATCTGGAAGGCCAACTGCTGCTGAGAATTGAAAGACTATGATGGAAGGTACGCTTTTGGTACATGCTATATCATATAATATTTGATACCAGTGCATCGCATTCATTTATATCTCGGTGTTTGGTTGTTAGGTTATGCCTAGAACCCACATACCTGTTACTTCCTTAAGGGTTGCGAATCTAATAGAAGGATATGCAACTCTAGGGATGAGATGTGACCAGTTAGAACTCGATTTGTTAGGTCATAAGTTCGTATGCAGTATGTATGTTTTTGATTTTGTAGATTTCGGGATCATTTTGCGTACGGATTGGTTGGGTAAATATGAGGCTAGGATATTTTGCCAGGATAGGGAAATATCACTAAGACACCCTAATAGCCATAACTAAATCATGTTCTCAGTGGAGAATTCTGATCAAAGTGCTTGTGCTTTGTTGGGAGCTATGGAAGTGGAAGAAGAGTTAAGTCAGGTTCGAGTATCCAAAGAGTTTGTAGATGCTTTTGAGCCGGTTATAGGACTACCACTAAAACGTGCTATTGAGTTTTGAATAGATCTAGTGTCAGGAGCTGAACTTGTCAGTAGACCACCTAGAAGGATGGCACCGACCGAGATGAAGGAATTGAAGGTGCAGCTAGTGGATTTAGAAGGGAGAATTTTTATTAGACCAAGCAGTTCGCCTTGGGGAGCGATCGTGGTTTTCATGAAGAAACTTGATAGGTCGTTGAGAATGTGTATCGACTGTCATAAGTTGAATGAGAAGACAATTAAGAATAAGTATCCTTTGCCGAGAATTGACGTTCTATTTGACCAGCTGTGTGGAGCCAAAGTATTTCTCAATTGGATTTGGTGATAGTTTTCCATCAGTTCAGAGTAGTAGAGGACAATATTCCACTGACAGCATTTCGAACTAGGGATGGTTCGTATGAGTGGTTAGTAATGTTATTTGGGTTAAAAGCGCACCAGCTTTCTTCATGGATTTGATGAACCGAGTTTTCTGAGAGTATTTGGATAAGTTCGTGCTGGTTTTTATAGATGACATTTTATTAAACACGGAGGATGAAAGAGAGCATTAAGATCATCTTAGAGTAGTGCTTAAGACATTGAGCCAGCATCAGTTGAAAGCAAAGTTTTCAAGTGTCATTTTTTGAAGAAAGAGGTTAAGTTTATTAGTCACGTGGTTTCAAAGAAGGGCTTGTCAGTCAACCCAGGTAAGATCAAAGCTGTTAACTGGAAGAGACCAGAGACGGTGGCTGAGATTAGAAGTTTTCTTGGACTTGCTGGATATTACAGGAGATTCATTAAGGATTTCTCGTAGATAGCAGCGCCTTTGACTAAGTTAACCAGGAAGAATATGAAGTTTATCTTGTCCGACAAATGTGAGGATGCATTCCTTATGTTAAAGTATATGTTGACCAATGCACCTGTGTTAGTAGTTCCAAACGGAAACCAAGGGTTTTTGATGTATACCGATGCATGTGGGATTGGATTAGGAGCTGTGTTGATGTCAAAAGGGTAAAGTTATTGCCTATGCTAACGACAGCTCAGACCGTGTGAAGTGAGATATCCTACTCACGATTTGGAGTTGGCTGCAGTGATATTCGCATTGAAGATATGGAGACATTATCTCTTAGGGGAGAGATTTGAGCTATACACAGATCATAAGTCGTTGAGGTATTTATTCTCTCAGAAGGAGTTGAATATGAGACAAAAAAGGTGGCTGGAGTTTTTAGCAGTTGATGATTTTGGTACAGAGTATGCTCCTAGGAAAGGAAATAACGTAGTGGATGCTCTTAGAAGAAGATATCAGAATGTGGTGTTAACTATGTTGGCAGAATGGAGAGATTTAGAAATTTTAACTACTTGTAGAGTGCACTTAAGACTGCTATTTCTAGTAAGAGCACCGCCATGTTGTCCTTTGAAGTTTGACCAGTTTTGATCGAAAGAATTACTTCTGAGCAGAAAGAGGATCCAGTATTAGCCGAGAGGATTAGAAGGCTCGAGGTAGGATCAGAGATCAATGATCAAAGGGACTTTAATCTTGATCAGAGTGGTTGAGAAAAAAAGGACGGTTGTGCATTCCAAATGTTGAGGACTTAAGGAAATAAGTTCTCAAGGAACATCACCATTCCAAATTTACGATTCATACCGGAGAAATCAAGATGTATCAAGATATGAAGAGGAGCTTCTACTGGGAAGGTATGAAGAAGGATGTTGCTTGTGGGTTAGACAACGTGTAAAATGTCAACAAGTGAAGGCTGAACATAAGAAGCCGAGTGGATTGATTCAACCTTTAAAGATACCAGTTCGGAATGGGATCCGATATCCATAGGTTTTATAGATGGGTTGCTAATGTCGAATAGAGGAAATGAAAGTATATAGGTCATAGTGGACAATTTGACCATGAGTGTCCATTTCATTCCAGTTAAGTCAACGAGGATGACACATGTTTTAGCTAAGTTGTTCGTGAAGAACATAGTTAGACTGCATCGAATTCCTTGTAGTATAGTTAGTGACAGAGATGCTTTCTTTACTAGTGAATTTTGGAAGAGTCTATAGAATATGTTAAGAACCAAGCTTAAGATGAGTACTGATATCACTCTCAGACTGATGGAAAGACAGAGAGAGTCAATAAGGTACTCGAGGATTTATTAAGAGCTGGTGTATTGTACTTTGGTGGATCTTGGAAAGATCACATGCACTTAGTGGAGTTTTCCTATAATAACAGTTATCAGAATAGTATAGGAATGCCGCCTTTTGAAGCCTTGTATGAAAGGCCATGCAAATCACCAACATGCTGGTTGGAAACTGGAGACAGATTAGTCATGGGTCTAGACCTGGTTAGAGAGGCGACAACGAAAAATGAGTTGGTCCGAGAAAGGATGAAGGAAGTTCAGTCCAGACAGAAGAGTTACGCAGATAAAAGGTGTAAAGATCTAGAATTCTTAGTTGGAGATAGATTTTTCATTAAGGTATCACCGATGAAGGATGTAGTACGTTTCGGAAAGTCAAGGAAACTGGCACAGAGATATGCTGGTCCGTTCCAAGTTATACAGAGGATCGAAAAGCTCGCATACAGAATAGGGTTGCTGAGTAGCATGGCAGGTGTCCATAATGTGTTTCATGTGTCTCATCTTCATAAGTATATGCATGACCCAGAGACTACTATTCCTTCGACAGAGCTAGAAGAGTTGGTAGTAGAGCCGAATTTGACTTTTGTTAGACAACCAGTTCTGGTTGTGGAGAGGAATGAGTAAGGCTTAAGGAACAAGACAGTTAGGTTGGTGAAAGTTCAGTGGAGCGACAGCAAGAAGGACTGTGCTTGGGGGACAGAAGACATGATTAGAGATATTTATCCTGATCTGCTGTGAGGGTATGTTCTATATTTGTTTTATATAGACTGTTACTAGTCAGGTAGGATAGTATGGCAGTTAAAAGCTGTAACAAATGATTGCTATATTTAGTATTTAGTCCTTAATAAATTTTAGAGGACGAAATTCTTTAAGGAGGGAAGCCTGTAACACCCATATTTTTTAATGACATAATTCAGGAGATTTTATTTAATAAATTAAATGGAATAATAAAAATATTAGAGTGATAAGGGAATGAAGATTTGAAAATTTAATTAGAGGCCAAGCTTAATTAAATAAAACCTTAAAGAATGGGATATAAATGGTTTATAAGTTAATTAGCAAGGGAAATATAGGGGTTTGCCACCACCATAACCCCATTGCCCTTTTGTTTCCATTTCTATGCACGTTCATAATTCATTATTCAAAAACGTAAATCAAAAGCTCAAGCCAGCCATAATCTGAGGAAAGTAAAAGGGAAAAATCAACTAAAGCTAAGCAATAAAGTAAAGCGAATTAATCAAAGATCAAATCTCAAGTTCCTTTTCCTAATCAAAGTGAATAATAATCAAAACCATCTCTATTTTCATTTTAAAGGGTATTTGATTTCGAGTTTAAGTTTAAATCCATTGAGATGTTTTTTGATGATGATATGCTTGGATCTCATTATATTTTATATTCAAATAAGTTTGTTTGATAAATGTTTTATTCGATTTTAAGGCTATTATCGTTTATATTGGGTATCAAATGCCATGATGATTTAATATGTATTATAAAACATTAATCTGGAGATGGATTTAATTTTCATCATTATCCAAGCTATGGATAATTTATTATGAATTTTTAAAGAAGAATTTGAATAATTGGGTTAGAAATTAATTTCGGTAATTATATAAAGGTATTTGGGTTCGAAATTTATATATGTTAGATAACATATAAAAAGTGAACTTCTATGATTTTGGGGATTTTTCTAAGAAATTGACTATGGAAATTAAATTAGTTTAGTTGGAGGACTTAAATGTTTTAGTTGTTTTGCTTAAGGAAAGAGCTTCGTTGCTAATTACTTTTAATTAAATCTGAAATGAATTCAGTAGTATTTTAGAAAAACAGTTCGGTAAAGTTTATGGCAATCGATTAAAGTTTTACAAATTGGCAAATTACTTGAAAAGCATTTACCTAAACAAGCAATAAAACAGTTTATTGTTCAAGCATAGTTTTTCCACATCCAGCGGTATCTTTCAACCATGTACCTTTGCCTCCATATAAGTTGAAACCAATATACATGGTATCAATGCTTTGATACGTAGTTGATTGAAGAAAGGCAGAAGGTATAGAGTCGAAACCAGTTTAAATAGCTTTCAAAGGTCCTTTGTTTTATTATCCAAAGAAATGCCACTTGCCTCATTTTCAAAAGAATGCTTTCGAAAAGGTTTAATATAATTTTGGAAGAAGTTGCCGCCTTATTGTTTTTAAATGGTAGCATTCGAATGAGTTTCTATGTTTTTAAATCAATGCATTCGAAAGGATAGTTTGAACCCAATCGAAACCTTGCTTCCGTTTTAATGCCTTTCGAAGGGATTGAAGTCATCAATGAGTTTGAAAGTTATCTTTTGTTTTATAAATGTAATAAGCCACTTCCCGATGCCCTCGGAAGGGCTCCAATAGCCACTTATACCAAAGGTTTCGAGGAAATGGCTTTGAAAGGGGTTTCGAAGTTATCCTTCTAAATGTTCTACTTAAATGATTAAAGCTTTTGAAAGGATGATTCTAAAGCCATCAATTTTCCCCAATCACTTTTACTTTAAGATTGATTGTTTCGAAAGGGGTACTTTCGTTTATATTCACTTTGACCCAAAAGATATTTTTAAAGATAAACCCAATGTTTTTGAAAGAGGTACTTTCAAATGGTTTCAAAGCTATGATTCCATGTATTGGAAAGATATACTTTAATACTTTTGAAAGTATCGTTTTCATGGTTTCGAAAGGAAGGTTTTGATGCTTTCGAGAGAGATAGGTGTTTCGAAAGTAATATGTTTTGAGTGTTTGGAAAAGAAGATTTAAAAGTTTTCGAAAGGTAGACTTTAATGGTTTTGAAAGTAGAGGTCTAAGGTTTCGAAAGCCTTAGTTTTCAAAACAAAGAACCTAATCCCATTTTAAAGGAAAACCATTGCAATATAAAGGAGTTTTAAAATGGCTTTTAAGTATGGGGTTTTTGAATAAGATTTCCTTGATGAAGTAATAGATTAAAGGGATTAACTATGTTTCATACAAAAATGATTTCAAGGATATTACACCATATACGTTAGTGTTATCACGCTATTATGTTTTCTTCTTCTAATATACATATTCACTGTAAAATGAACCCACAAATGCATTTGGGAAAAAAGGACATAATAACCAGTTAGGTTGGCTCAGTTGTGAATATAAATTAAACTCCTGTATGAATAGAGTTGCATCCAGGAGGTCAGGTAGACCAGAACATAAGATGACCAGAGACTAAACAAAGAAGTTGTCAGATTAGACAAGGTTCATAGTTAACCCATGAAAACTATATTTTGAAAGAGTTACTTGCAGGGGCCAATAGTTTCGTGGTGATTCCATGAAAACTATATCCGGATAAAGTTATTGACAGAAGTCAATAGGTTCCTAGTCAACCCATGAAAATATTGAGATGAGAAAGGTTATTGGGGATACCAATAGGGTCAGGAGAACCCATGAAAGAATGAAGTTATTGGTAAGGGACAATATGTTCTTAGTGTCTCATGAAAACTATTTGACAGGACAGATAGTCCATTAGCTTTAAACAGGTTATTAGTCAGCCCATGGAAACTGATAGGTTAATATTGATCCTAGAAACTATAACCGAGACAGATAATCAAATGAATGAGGATGGGAAATTAAGAATAATTTGTTTGTTTGCATACCATCATGATATTTTAAATTGCTATGTTTTAACCATTGTAGATGCACGAGCGCAGTTTACGGTTAATATAAATTTTTGGATGGGATACTAGTGAGGGGAAAACCCATTCTGCTAAGCGGCGTGGTCTTATTAGATAGCTAAATATTTGAGATGTTAGGTTATTATTCATTTACGATTAATGTCTGACTCAAAGTTTGTGTTTTCTCCTTAAACTCTCGAGTGCTCAATTAATTTTGAGCAGTTTGAGAGGTGATATTTTCAGGTACTCATTAAGACGAATAAGTTTCCGGAGACGAGCAGAAGGCAAGCTAGCTAGTAGGAGTTCTTTTTCTATTTTGATTCTGCTGTGTTTTGTTGTAAAGGCAAAGTAGTTTAATTGCCTATTTTTAGACTCTGATCATCCAAGGGGGCATCTTCATATGTCACTGTTCATACGATCAAATTCTACTGAGTTAGAAAATTAGCTGATCGAATTTATAAAAATAAACGCAAACGCATGGCATACAATGATTGTACGTGGCGAGTACAGGTCGATCTGTAAGGAATTGTTTAGATTTTTAAAATTCTGTTCAATCACATTAACCAAAGTTGAAGTGGTGTTAAGCTAGAAAATGAGAAAACTAACAAACTAGCAAAAGAAAATATATAAGAATATGAGAGTTTGAAGGTAATTTAGAGATAAATCCACTCTCTAGATCACATAAATCAACACAACACGAAACTACGATCTCTTTTTTTGGTCATTAGTGAGTTTAATTGATGTGCTTATCATAAGTATGGCCTATTTGTGCTATTAATTAGCTCAACATAAGCCATCAAACTATAACACACCCATTAAAATACTTTTTAATTCTCATGAAAATGATAATAAAGTTGAAAATAAAATCTATTTTAAGCATGGCTATTAACTATTGACTAGAAATATAGACCTTCAAATTTTGATTTTAAAATCACTTCATTGCTAATATCATATGTAGATGAAGAGGTAATTTGTGTCTGTTGTTTGTTTAAGCATAGTCTATTTGGTGTCAACAATATAGGCTATCAAATTCAAAGCTAAAACAACAAGCTAACCACATTCAACAATTCTATTAAGCACAAAAAGAGATCAAAAATTAACAAATTGTGTTGAAGCTATATGATTAGAGAGCTTCATCACCCCTAACTTAAAGGGGTTTAGTCTCTCATATTTGTTATCTTATCAACAATTGTAGCATTCAACAAGAAAATAAAAACAAGAAAGAAAAAAATAATTAAGTAAAAGAGAGCTAAGCTATTTGCATAAGGTAAAGAGATCTACACTACTAACATGAAATAAACAACAAAGAAAAGAGCATATATTAAAATTGTATAAAAAAGAAAGAGAATCGCCTAAAAGAAATGGCTAAGTAGCCATGAAAAGAAAGAGATCTTTGTCTTATTTTTTGATCCTAAACTAAAGTGCTTAGAGGAAGGGAGAAGGGTTACATGAACATATGGGGTATTTATATATGTTTAAAACCTTAAACCTATTTTTGGGAACTACCAAAACTACCCCTTACGAAGTGTGGCCTCCAAGTTATCATTAGCATGAGATAATCATCCACTAAGTGTGCATGAAACTCTAATGGTCATTAGCATATGCATTAGCTTATAATTTATACACCAAGGTAGGTGGGTAGGTGGGGTCCTCCATGATACATGAAATGAATTATTTCCATCTTCATTTGTTTCTCTTCACTCTTGTGCATGCATATATCTTCATGAAACCACTTGCATTTGAATCCAAATTCCTACAAAAAATCATAGAAATGTCCAAGTAATTTTTCTCAAATTAATTTATGCACAATAATGACCATTTTTCCTCTATATAAAGATGAACAAGCGATGATTTGAAAATAATTTGAATTTTGGTTTAAACATATTAAAACACCTAGTATGATCATTTATTTCATTTAATTCGATAAAATATGGAAGCAAGAATATGCACATTTACATGCACACCATATACCCTCACACATATCTTTTAGTTCGTTCTCGAATAAAGAAAAACTAAGATAAATCCATATTTGTAGGGAGCACGAATTCGTTGAGCGCATGAAACAAGCTGTTAAAGCTCTAGACGTCCTTAGTAGGGCGAGTGTTGTCTCGTGAGGGTTTTCGGCGGACACTACCCATAAAATCCAAATGCAAAGCGAAAATTCCTAAATGTAAGATTTATTTTCAATGAGATGGATGCAAAATCTTGAAAATATTTACAAATGTAGGATTTACTTTTAAATTGACACAAATAAGTTAAACATAATTTTTGGTCATTATTATGAAAATTAAGTCATTTACCTGTCAAAATTTCGAACAAAATCAAGTTATCATAATAATTAGACTATAGTTTAACTCGTTGTTTCGGTTGATAACACAGTATAAGTATGAAATGGATCCTTAGTTGATTATCAAAGTGGTATTTTCATTTCTTTTGAATAACAAGTCAAATCAAACAAATCAGATAGTGCTTGGATTTCAATTGCTTACTTACTCAAAAAAATTGAAAATTTTATTGATATTTACAATATTTACGTATGCCTAACCAAAAAAATGAGGCCGGAAATATTACCCATGCATTGCCTTTCGGACTTACATGAGGGGAATACAAAGCGTGACGAGTGAACACATGAGTGTGAACGCCTATCAACTGTAGGCGTTAACAAAAGAATTTTTATATATATACACCTTATTTAGATAAACTGAGACCAGATATACCGATCATGCACTGCCTTTCGGGCTTACGTGAGAATGGTACAGAGCATGGCGAGTGAACACACGAGTGTGAACACATGGCTCTAGTTGTTAATAATATATATATATATATACACATACATACATATAAATATTTTTTGTTTTTGTTTTTTTGTTTTTTTTGAAGAGAGAGTCTTGCGAAATCATCTTAGCACCACTTAACTTAGAAGATAATTTTTTTTACATCCTTTACTTTAAATTCACCACTTTTTAAAATAAAGATTTTCAATTAGGATATACTTCATAATTAACACATATGAACCTTCCTATATACTAGTTAAACCATTGTTATCTGTAATCGAACTTTATTTTTATTTTTGCTAAGATAAATAAATTTTCAAAAATTTCAATTTAATTAATCAAAACCATATATTTATCCTATAATGTTTCTTTAAAAATGAAACAAAATGGTTAAAAAAATTCAAAATTTTGAGTTTTGGAATGAAAATACAAAAAATAAATCATGAAAAATAAAAAAATGAAGATGAGGCTTCCCCGCACTTAATTTTGACCGTGTCCCCACAGTCAACCCTAGTGAAAGGAGAAAAATAAAAATAAAACTATGACCTATATTTACATGAAAGTGATTATTATTTCACGACTCAAAAAATATATCATTAAAGAGTAAATGAAACGGTCTTCCAAAGACCAGTTCATATGTCTCGTCAAATACATAAGACACAGCTTAAGCATAGAAAACTAAATCATAAAAGATTTCGAAGTTGAATGTTGATTTGAAAAAATAAATGTCGTTTTATTAAAAATCGTATGAGTTATTTTTTTCGATGATTTTTGGCGTCGATAAAATAATTGATTGAAATTCAAGTTTATTTTCACCAAATTAAATTTCAAACTCGTCATTAAAAACTTCTTTAGAATTATCGATTTCAAAATCAAAATGGTGATTTAACTCTTTTCCTTCAGAATTCAACAACTCATTTTTGAAAAGTCCAAAAAATTCATGTTCATTAAATTCATCTTTCTTTGTTAGATTATCAAAAACTTCATTGCATATGTCATTTTCAAAATCCAAAGTTGTTGTATTCAAAATTTTGAAATCTAACTCAATTACTGAATTTTCAACAACTTCATTAAGATTGTCGTTTTCTATTTCAAAAATCGTTATTTAAAAATCGTCAATTTAGGTAAAGATGGACTATCACTTGACTCGTCAATTGTTGCAATTTGCTTATGTTGCTCACATTCTTTCATATATGTTTAAAAAACAAATTTTTGTGATAATTGTAAATCTCGTTCATTTTCTCAACAACATCAAATTTATAATTACTAACTTGAGAACAAAAATTTTCGACATCATTGAAACAAATCCCATTGCAAAATCATTTAAACAATTGTTTCCGTTTTGAATTTGAAATTCATTTTGGAGTTCGCATTTGAATTGGCATGGGCTATAATCAAAATTATTTGAATTTTGAATTGAATTCATATTTTGAAATCCTTGACTCGAGTTATTGCACAAATATGAATTACACAATTCATTTATCATTTGATTTTGTTGTGTCGAGAGTTCAAGTAAAGACGAAATCATTTCCATGCTTTTTTCAAGTGTTGAGGGTTGATCATAATTTTAAAATTTTTGTTCAAAAGTTGAATTGTTTATACAACAGTTGTCATTAAATATCCATTAGAATTTGAAGTGAATCATATGGATTATATTGATTTTTACAACTATTGTAAAATTCTATCGAGTAAGAAAAATCGGACATTTTCAAGAATGATTTTTTTTTTGAATTTTTATAAAGGAAAACTATTCATCGAAATGAATTTATTTTTCAAAAGGAACTGTTTTGAAAAGATTTTATATTTTTTTTGGATTTTTGTTTTATTTTTTTAAATGTGCATGAACTAATGCAACTAATTGAATGCAGGAGATTAATTACAAATTATATAATCACACTTTGTCTTAAATCAACAAAAATATTTCTCAACCAGGTAACGGACATGATTTATCGGTGCACCACGAATCACCGTAGCAATGCAGGCGAAGGTTTAAGTACCTTTAGAGAAACAACCACTATAATATTTATGAATCATCATAATATTTATGAATGGTTATTGCTCTGCCGTAGCCTTGACACCAATAAATAAAATTGTTCAAAGAAGACAATTGTCAAGATACAATTAAGCGTTATCGATATCTAACCGTTACTATTAATCAAAATCTAAGAAGAAATACAAAACTGAAATTAAACGTGTATTAACAATGCAACTACGATGAAAATTGTTTTTGTTTTTGATTTTTTTTAAAATGCAGACAATCAACAATGCAAAGCAAATAAAACTAGAGATAATGACACGATACCGGAGCATATACAATTATTATCTAATTATTTTGAAAGCAGCAATTTTTTTAAGAAAGTAAGCAGTAATTATTATTTTTTGGCAAGCTAAGCAAAACTAGTAACTTTTCCTATCTGCTTTGGCAACTTGAATATGTATATATATATATAGTTTTTTAATGTATATCAAAGAAGAAACTAAATCAACTTAAAAATATAACAAATTAAACTAAAACTATTGAGAACAACCTACAATCCTATTTTTTAAATCAAACAAATTAAATAAACCTGAAAAGGGAGTTGAAAACGAACAACAATTAATCCAAACAAAACTTAAAACAAAAATTTTGAATTGAACCCAATTATTTAAATCGAACACAACCCTTCCTTTTTTTTAAGAAGAAGGTGAAAAGAACTTAAAACTTAAACTAAACAATCAAAGACACAAAAAATGAAAACAAGCCCACCAATTTTCAACCTAACCCAAACCAATGAACCTGCCCACTTAAAAAGCCCAATACCCAAACTAAAACTAAACCTATTTTACTGATTAAAAAAAATGATGCTTAACTACTTATTTTCTCATTCAACAACACAAACCCAAACCGCCATTTTGATTTACTATTCAATACAAATTCCACTGTATGCAAATTAGAAAATAAGAATTCGTGAATGAGTTTGATTGAGGCTTCCTCTGTGGTTGATTCAGAGGATTGGGAGAATATTTTTGGGTTTTGTATGTTCAATTTGGATTTGGGTATGTGGAGGTTGGATTGAGACATTGGCGGCGTCGAAGTTGAGGAATAGGTTTGGAGGCAACTTAGGGGTTCGGGTGGTGATTTGCGATGTAGTTCGGTGATTGTGATGAGGTTCAAGGCATCGAATTGGTTCGTTAACAGTTGCTATTGAGTCACGATGTCGTGGTTGTATGGCAAGGTAGTGAAGGCATGGAGATGTTGGTGTTTATGCACTGGGAAGTTGTGTGCACTGGTATGTATGAATGTAGTCTTATATGCTGACAGAGGGGAGGTTGCATAGGAGATGACACAAAACTGGTGGCAGATGGCAGTAGTACAGGGAGGCGGTTCTGGTGATATGGTATGTATGTCAGGGGTATTTGTTGTTGTGAGATTTGGTGGGTTGTTTGAATGGTTGCAAGGTAGTTGATTGGTGAATGGTTTGTAGCCGTGTTGGTTGCAGAGGAGCAGTGGGGGATTGTTGTTGCAATAGTGGTCTGTTTGTGTACCTGTGAATTGTTTGGTGGATGTTGAAATGATGGCAAGTGGTTGTCTGACTTGCTGAACGGCGATGTTAAGCTAGAAAATGACTAGAAAATGAGAAAACTAACAAACTAGCAAAAGAAAATAGATAAAAATATGAGAGTTTGAAGGTAATTTAGAGATAAATTCACTCTCTAGATCACATAAATCAAAACATAAACTATGATCTTTTTTTGTCATTAGTGAGTTTAATTGATGTTCTTATAATAAGTATGACATATTTATACTATTAATTAGCTCAATATAAGCCATCAAACTGTAACACACCAATTAAACTACTTTTTAACACTCATGAAAATGATACTAAAGTTGAAAATAAAATTTATTATAAGCATGGCCTATTAACTACTGATTAGAAATATAGACCATTAAATTTTGATTTTAAAACCACTTCATTACTAACATTATATGTAGATGAAGAGATAATTTGTGTTTATTGTTTGTTTAAACATAGCCTATTCGGTGTCAATAATATAGGATATCAAATTCAAAGCTAAAACAACAGGTTAACCACATTCAAAAATTCCATTAAGCATAAAAAGAGATAAAAAATTAGCAAATTATATGAAGTTATATGATTAGAGAGCTTTATTACTCCTAAATTGAAGGGGTTTAACATCACATATTTGTTTTTTTTGAAATGGTACTTTATATACAACAAATCACTGAGACAACATATCACATGTCTACAAACGTTCAAATCATGCTACGCAAGTTTCGAACTTGTGACATCTTGCAGCAAAGTCGAATCATGCCTCTCATATTTGTTATCTTATCAACAATCCTAACATTCAACATGAAAATAGAAATAAGAAGAAAAAGAGAGCTAAGTAAAAGAGAGCTAAGCTACTTGCATAAGGTAAAGAGATCTACACTACTAACATGAAATAAACAACAATGAAAAGAGCATATATTAGAATTGCATAAAAAAGAAAGGGAATCACATAAAAGAAATGGCTAAGTAGCCACTAAAAGAAAGAGAGCTTTGTCGTATTTTTGATCCTAAACTAAAGAGCTAAGAGGAATAGTGGAGGATTACATGAACATATGGGGTATTTATATATGTTTAAAACCTTAAACCTATTTTTGGGAACTACCAAAACTACCCCTTAGGAAGTGTGGCCATCAAATTATCATTAGCATGAGATAATCATCCATTAAGTGTGCATGAAACTCTAATCGCTATTGGCATGTGATTTGTACATCAAGGCAGGTGGGTAGGTGGGGTCCTTCATGATATATGAAATGACTTATTTCTATCTTCACTTGTTTCTCTTCACTGTTATGCATGCATATATCTTCATGAAACCACTTGCATTTGAATCCAAATTCCTACAAAAAATCATAGAAATATCCAAATAATTTTTCTCAAATTAGTATATGCACAAAAATGATCATTTTGCCCATATATGGAGATGAATGTGTGATGAATTAAATATGATTTGAATTTTGGTTTAAACATGTTAAAACACCTAATATGATCATTTATTTAATTTAATTTAATAAAATATGGAAGTAAAAATATGCACATTTACGTGCACATTAGTCGCTCTTGGTGTATGTTGTAATAATTATATTTTCTTTGAACGTGGTTCTCGAATATGAGAGTATGTAATGAAGTTGAAATGATTTGAAATGGAATATGAAAGTTGTTTAATGATTTTAATTTTTTTCCATATCCACGTGTTCTTGTTATATCAATGAATCTAACATTACCGTATTTGGTCGTTGAAGATTAATATCTGTGGATGACAGCAGCATTCTTAACCGTTAGGTTTGGGCCTTCAAGTGGGGGATGTTTTAGAAACACCATCACATGACCTCTTCAGACGCACCCAACATCTCCATGTATCGGATGTACCTCATCAAATGAACCATTGGATCTGTTTTTCCATTATATGTTTCCAATGTTGGTAGCTTGAAATCAGACGGATTCCAAGCATGTCGAATGTTGGGAGTAAGTGGATCCTCCAGGCTTTGGTCGAGCAATCCTCCCCTCATAGCTCGTCTTACCAGCTCAGCAAGTCTGTCATCATCATTTAAAGGAATTCTCAAGTTCTCATTCTTAGCTTGCCCCTCCCCATTTCCACAAGAGAATTCTGGCATATGCTCCTTCGACCGTGCATCCACAATCTGATTTATATCCAATCACTCAGCATCATTTCCTAGACCTGTCCCATTTCTGCTTAAGGCAACATAGGGTATGCCCCCAAGTTCTTAGGGTTCGGTAGCGATCGGTCCTTGAGGATCGAAACTGATCCATACAACTCCATCAAGGGTTATTTCATGCTGCTCCATTCTAATCCCAACTGCATTTGCTCCAGCTTTAAGTATTCGATTCGAGTTTTTAGCAACTTCGGCTATTCCTATTCATCTTGTCCTCCTCAAGAAATTTTCCATCATCTCTTTCTGATGGTCTATCATCTTTTCCTACATTTTTTTCATCATGGTCTCTATCTCATCCCTGGTTATGTAGACATGTGATGGATTGGATTCTAAAGAGACCTCTTGGCTGCCCCCTTGTTGATTTCCTCCAATAATAGTTTTCCTAGAAGATAGTCTCATCTTTTTAACCTTTACAAATCTCAAATCAACGCATTCAAGTATTTCTTAGTGAAAACACCAAAATATTGAACCAAACGTGGCACAAATACCCAAATGAGTATAATAGAGAAAAGAGTAAAGAAACTAAATAAAAACAAGTAAAAGCAAAAAAGGGTTTTGTAGTGGTTCGGCTAATCGTTTCCTACATCCACTTAGCTTTGTTGCTGAATTTATGACTGTTTACAAATACAGTATATTATGGTTCGGTACCACTTGATAGGAAATTACAAGAAAGGTTTAAAAATTGCTAGAGAGGTAAAAGATCCTCGAAATAAAGCCTCTCCATGTCTATTTATAGCTGCAGGTCGATGGAAAATGCACCATCACATTCTCCTCCATGATCTCCATTATCTAGCAGTAGTTGCATTCGAAAAACCGTGGCTAAGTCAAGAATCAGCCGTGGATCGGTACTGATCCGTATGTGTAACGATCCCGAATTTTAATTTATTTTAAATTGATAATTAAATTAACTTTTGATTTAAATTTGTGAAATTAAATGATAATCGATTGGAGTTTTTCCAAATTCAAATGGTTTATGTTATTTATTAATAAGAAAATGGTTTCTTTTGTAAATTATTTTAAATCAATAAGGAGTTATTTTTATAACAATAATTATAATAGCTTTATCTATGTACATGAAGTATAAAATCAAAATTAAGTAAAGGGATCTTGTATGAAACCAGTAAGTGGTTATGCAAAACAAATTCAAAGTTCAAAGCAAGATAAAGAAATGTCATCTCTAACACATACAAATCAAGTATCTTCAGCCGAAGTCTTGCTTAGTCAAGTAGGAAAAAAATTAAAATATCTATACATAAAAATAAGGTAAGGTTGTAGACATTAAGTACAAGCAAATAAATGATAAGTATGTAGGCTGTAACTAAGGAAAGCAACATATGCTCAAATATAAAACAAGTACAAATATAAGCATGGAATGAAACAAGTAAACAATTAATATCTTAGGCTTGCAAAGGAGGCATAAGGTACATATGCAATTAGTGTTTGCATCTCTAGCATAGCAAAGAAAAATTTTCAGCCCAGTTAGAGAAAATGCAGGCAAGTAAAGGAATCAACAAGTACAAACAAATAAAAGCAAGTACACAATACAACATCTCAGCCGAGATCTTGTTGATAAAACAAGGAAATAAAATCACATTCTCTGTACAAGCAAAGATATATATCACAAGTATGGAGACATAAAGTACAAAAAAAAATAAACCAAGCTAAAGTAATTAATGCAAAGTATATCTTCAGCCTCCATTATAGGAAAAGTAATATCTGATCAATACAATAAAAAAAGAAAAAAAGAAAAAAGTGTACCTGCCAATTTGTTTAACCCATACCCTCTTTACAAAACACTTCTATATTTGTATATCTGCTTGTTGTAATTCATTTCTCAAAGCATGACAACCTGAGAATAGTAGCAAGTTTTTTTTTCTTTTTCAAACCTGAAACAATAGCAAACATTTCCATTTTTACATCTTAAACAACTTCATCTAAACAAAGGCAAGGAGTTTAGGAAGATCACAGCAAACAAATTCTCAGTTTTGAAGTTCAAAGATGTTTCAATACCCAAGTGCTCTGTTCATTTTAAAAGCAAGGTGAGCAAACTCTCAATCTTTAGATCTTTTGATACTGCTGCATGTGATATCTATGTGGTGATGATTTATATGTATGTTTGTCTAGATATATTCATCTCGAATATAGTTGAATTAGGCTATAGACATGTTTGCACACTGGTATACAGGTATATATGTATACCTCTGTTAAGCATTTACAGGCATTCAACTAAATTTGATGAAAACTAAATTGTTGAAAAATATTAATTCGAGATTATATATTGAATCTATACAGAAATCCATGATTTTTAAAACAAAAACGAGGATTTTTTGGTTGGGTATACAAAGAGCAGTTCATTTTTGAACAAAATTTGCATTTTTCTCATTTTCTAACAATCAAATTAATTTAAAACGCTGAAGTTTGGTTTAAAGCAAGTATGAACATCATGGGTTTCGAGAAAATTATCATAAAAAATTTTCAATGCGTAGATTGATGGGTCGAATCAAATTTAGGGTTTAAGGCATGGGTTTGTTTGGTTCTGGAACGAGGTGATTACTTCACGTCTGTCTGACCGAGCTGCGCGAATCTTTGGGAATGAGACGTGAGGGGGTTTGGCGAGGCATGGACGAGATCTGGGCGACTTCGGTGGCGTGAGGGACGGTGGCGAGTTGGAAGTGTCGAATGTGGTAAGCTACAGGGTTCGAGCAACAGGCCCTTTTTTGATTTTGTGAATTTCGCGACGAACTGGAGATTGTTTTCGAGTTGGAGGGTGATTTGTGACTTGTTGGAGGCATCGTGGGTTGCCGGAGGGGAGGCGAACCACCGTGCACGTGCACGGCGGCGTGAGCATGTCAGTGAGGTCGTAGGTTGCTTCGACTCGAGTAAGAGGGGAGTTGCATCGGGATTCCTGGGTATTTGCGCGAGGATATATGTATAACTGCTGGTTGAAATTTAAAAAAAAAAAATAAATAAAAGAGAAAAGAAGGTGGAAGAACGAGTAGAAGAAGGAGCAGGCATTAGGAAGAAAGTGGGACTGGTAAATGGATAGAGGAACTCGAGTAACCCAGCGTTTTTTTTCACGGGTCCTGGGTCCCATTTTCATGTGGATTAACTTAATAACTTTTAAGTTATTTTATTAGACAAAGGTTAGTATTAATAAAGTTAATGAGTTGACATGTTTAAGTTAAAATTTGATTTTAAAATTTATTAAAAAGAGATTTGCAAATGTAAAATTAATAATTAATTTAAAGTATAAGTTGATTAATAATGTAATTAATTTCATTGTAATTTAACTAAAGTAATTTAAGGTTAAATAAATTTGAAATTAAAGATTGAGATTTATAACCTTGTGTTTAATCAATTAGAAATTAGAAATTTTATTAACTATTTAAAGTTAATTAATAGATAAATAGTTGTCAACTAATTAAATGATTATTTAATTAGAAATTAATTAACTTAATTAAATAATTAGTGATCAATCAAACACATCGCCTTTAATCAATACGTAATTATTAAAAGGAAAATTTAAGGATTCATTAAGTAACAATTAACACTTAATTAATTAAATAATTATGGATCAATTAATGAGTTGTTAAAGAATAATTAAAAGGAAATTTATCTCAGATGATTTGAAATTAACTTATGTTAAGTAACCAGGATTAATGACAAGTAATACATATGATCTAAATTAATCTGTTGATTAATAAATTTTACCTATCAATGTTTAGGTCTTATTGAATGGTTGAATTGTTGATATTCCCGATGTCTGGTTTTTTTGTGATATATCTGATTTGTGACATTTTGTTCTATGGATTGAGCTGTGTATAATTTATTCATTTATTTACATTTGTATATTATCTGTGAATCTGTGAATGGACGATAAGCGTTATAGTTTATATCGCTCATCAACTATATTTCTGTGTTTTAATCTGTGATGATTGAAATGATGTTGCACTATTGTGTTAAACCCCTGGACCACACTTATACACACACACCAATATGGATTTCACGAGGAAATCGATTAAGTCACAGATTTTTGAAATAGTTTTAAATTTGAATATTTGAATTCAAATGTTTTGGAAATGGATTGGGTTTAAAGTGAAAAGCTTTTGAAATGGAATTTCAAAGATGAATTTTTTTTGAATAACTTGATTGAGTTTTGAAATTTAAATATTTTGATTTAAATTTGAATTCAATATTTGAAATTGAATTCTATATTCAGTATTTATGATATTAAATGGTATACCGGTTTATATGGGTTTTAAACCATTTTAAGGTGTTGTTTTTTTGGGAATTTGAATTAACCCAAAGATTTTAACTTGTATAAATGAGATTGAATTTCTTCGAAACGAAAACTACTTGTTTTCAAATAATAATAGCTTTCATTTTAAAGAAAGGATCTCCAAATTATGTTGAAAAGATTTCAAGTTTGAAATAGAATTGAAATGTTTTGAAAGCTATGAAATGAGTATTTAATTCAAAGACCGAATGAGTTAATCCAACTTGAATTGAAATTGTATTTGAAAGGCTATGAATGAATCTTTGGAAATGATTTTGAAAGCTATAAGTTGAATCTTTGATTTAAAGATTCAACAAGTTAATCGAACTTTGAAAGCTATGAGTTAAATCTTTGATTTAAAGATTTAATGAGTTAATCCAATTGGAATGGAAATTGTTTTAAAGTCTATAAATTGATCTTTGTGAAATAAATCTTTTTTGTAACATAAAGATTTGAAATGGTAATTGGTTTAAACCATTTGAAGAAAAGTTTTGGGTTTTAAGTTGTGACTTAATTGAAATCCCAATATCCATATGTTTTTGAAATACTGCGCTCACTGTTCGGTTTAGCCGGGAGAGGACCTTTGTGTCATATATCCCATTCCGAATATGTAATATGTCGTTATGGATAGCATTTGAAGACCGGTGTTGAAGACCGGATATTTTTGAAAGCGAAAGGACAACTCGTCGAATGTCTTTGCATCGACTGGTCCCCGGTATAGAGACTCCATATGTGATGGGAAGTCCGAACGTGATTAGTGAGTATCCGGATTGCAAGGACTTCTTTGTAAGTGCCTTCGGTTCTGTTCGAGCCCGGAACAGACTTGTATGGATAGTATGTCTGACATTACAAATTGAGATATAAAGCCGATTTCTTTCAAATATATTTTTGTTGGTGGCGGAGAATTTATTTTCTTAGCTTAACACCCTTCTCTGAGACGTACGAGCTCAGAGGTTATGTAGTTGAAGGTTATCAGCAATATATTCCCAATTTGGTAATGTCACATGCTGAGTGTTGCTGTGAAATGATCATTGTGTTGATCATTTGTGATATGATCATTTGTTTGATCGTTTATCTTTGTGATCATTTCTATGATCATTTGTTGACCCAAAGCACATCTTTTGTATAAAGCGTGGCTTTGTGGACGAGACTTCGTCGAACCTCACACCCCGGAATGGTCAAAACAGGAAAGATGCGGCAAGGTTATGAGGGGTAGCTCCCTTTAGGGTATGTGCATTTTCTTCTGGAAAAGGGTGGTATCATGGTATGGAGCCCAGATACTTACTCATGTTGAAACACTTTATTTATCATTGTGTGATGTTGGTTAGAGAGCTCTCGGATAAAGGTCCCAAAGGACCGGGGGATGGCATACTCGTGTCAGTAGTTACCCAGTTAGGGGTAACCCGGCCTTGTGTTGGCAGAGATCCGGTTTGGTTCTCGGGGACGTCCTTCCAGAGGCGTTCTCATGTGGCAATGGGAAGTTCCTTGGCCTGACCATTTGTTGGAAATCCAAAGAAACAATACGATCTTGTACGGTTTTAGTTGTAGAACCTGCCATCTAATATGGTAGCTATAGTAAGCATAATATAATGGTACCTATGCTAGCTAAGATTTATATTCTACTTTCAAAATGATTTTCCCTACACTATGCACTAATAATAATATCAAATGTTTCTTTTTAATGCGTATCAAGCATCTTTGACTAACATAAGAAGAAATCTCCTCCAAGTCTGCGTTTGCATTGTGTGTGTGGCGGGAGGTCTTATGGTAGTTACATTTTCAAAAAGCATTGCAAATTGATTTTTGAATACTTCTTGGTTTGTTTTTTAAGATAAACTATTTTTGTTGCTCACACCAGTCTCACGACTGATCCGGAGTTTATTGTTCTTTCCTAAACTCTGGGTGCTCATTATTTTCTACACGAGCAGTCTAGAGTTGGGTTTTTCAGATAGCTAGGTTCAGTAGATTATCTGGAGTTAGTTCGGTCTTTGGATCACACCAGTCTTGCTTGTCTTGGTGCATCGTTATTGGGAGTTCGAGCTATTGCTGGATTGGTTCTTGGAGATGGAGTTGCAGTTCTCGGAGTTCTCTTTTGAAGACTATCTTAGAGTTATATTGTTCCGCTGCTAGATGTTATCTATTTTCCTTTTCCGCTGCTATTTCTTGTATCATATCTCTGATGTATATTGATATCTATTGGATCATCTGTTGTATCAGATATTGTATAAAAGCTGTATATCAATGTATTATTCATTTACTCCACTGTGTTGTTTACTTAATGTTGTTATAAGCTCCGGTGAATCGGATTTGAACGGTCGAATCTATGGCATTCGAATACGATTTGAAGTATGGATGTCGATTTTCGAGCGGGCAAAATCCGTCTCGTCACATTTGGTATCAGAGCTACGGTGGAACTTTAGCTCAGGAGTATAACACATTAAGTAGCTCATTAGAGATAGGGTGAAGTATATCCTAGAATGAGTGTATCCCTAAGATATCTATTTGAATGCCTCAGTAAATTCTCTTACTATTCACCGATAGTAAGTATGAGTGCAAGAAGAGAACGCGATAGGGGACAGGGGAGTATCACTATAAATGGTCGATGCCCTGCAACAGTGGAAACAAACTTTCTTTATCAATTTCTTTGATTCGTTTCCAAATTCTTTTGAATTCTTCGTGACAGTTACAAGAAGAAGTTTCGGTGTGATGATGGCCCTATGTATCGTTGTAGGAAATTTTTATCGTATCTTCATCAATTTCTTATCAGTTTTTCGTTTTAAACTATAATGAATTTGAAATTTAGAATTGAAATTTTGAATAAATTGGAAATTCTGTATAAATGGGAAATTTGAAATTGAAAATTTAAATAAATTGGAAATTTTAAATTGAGTTAAAATTGATTAATAGAATATGAAGGATAATTTGAATAGTATCGATAAAACGATTTCGTTTAAAACTAAATTTGAAATTTTATTATAATTTCTTGTATCTATTGTTGATATTCTGATTTGGTGAGCCAAATGCAGAATTGGTATCCAGTTTGATCTGAAAGGATATTTCTCTATCTTTCATCTATCCTTGTTGTTTTCGTGCCTGCGAATTTCGAGAACGAAATTCTTTTAAGGGGGGAAGTCTGTAACGATCCCGAATTTTAATTTATTTTAAATTGATAATTAAATTAACTTTTGATTTAAATTTGTGAAACTAAATGATAATCGATTGGAGTTTTTCCAAATTCAAATGGTTTGTGTTATTTATTAATAAGAAAATGGTTTCTTTTGTAAATTATTTTAAATCAATAAGGAGTTATTTTTATAACAATAATCATAATAGCTTTATATCTATGTACATGAAGTATAAAATCAAAAGTAAGTAAAGGGATCTTGTATGTAACCAGTAAGTGGTTATGCAAAACAAATTCAAAGTTCAAAGCAAGACAAAGAAATGTCATCTCTAACACATACAAGTCAAGTATCTTCAGCCGAAGTCTTGCTTACTCAAGTAGGAAAAATATTAAAATATCTATACATAAAAATAAGGTAAGGTTGACATTAAGTACAAGCAAATAAATGATAAGTATGTAGGCTGTAACTAAGGAAAGTAACATATGCTCAAATATAAAACAAGTACAAATATAAGCATGGAATGAAACAAGTAAACAATTAATATCTTAGGCTTGCAAAGGAGGCATAAGGTACATATGCAATTAGTGTTTGCATCTCTAGCATAGCAAAGAAAAATTTTCAGCCCAGTTAGAGAAAATGCAGGCAAGTAAAGGAATCAACAAGTACAAACAAATAAAAGCAAGTACACAATACAACATCTCAGCCGAGATCTTGTTGATAAAACAAGGAAATAAAATCACATTCCCTGTACAAGCAAAGATATATATCACAAGTATGGAGACATAAAGCACAAAAAAAAAAATATAAACCAAGCTAAAGTAATTAATGCAAAGTATATCTTCAGCCTCCATTATAGGAAAAGTAATATCTGATCAATACAATAAAAAAAGAAAAAAAGAAATAAGTGTACCTGCCAATTTGTTTAACCCATACCCTCTTTACAAAACACTTCTATATTTGTATATCTGCTTGTTGTAATTCATTTCTCAAAGCATGACAACCTGAGAATAGTAGCAAGTTTTTTTTTTCTTTTTCAAACCTGAAACAATAGCAAACATTTCCATTTTTACATCTTAAACAACTTCATCTAAACAAAGGCAAGGAGTTTAGGAAGATCACAGCAAACAAATTCTCAGTTTTGAAGTTCAAAGATGTTTCAATACCCAAGTGCTCTGTTCGTTTTAAAAGTAAGGTGAGCAAACTCTCAATCTTTAGATCTTTTGATACTGCTGCATGTGATATCTATGTGGTGATGATTTATATGTATGTTTGTCTAGATATATTCATCTCGAATATAGTTGAATTAGGCTATAGACATGTTTGCACACTGGTATACAGGTACATATGTATACCTCTGTTAAGCATTTACAGGCATTCAACTAAATTTGATGAAAACTAAATTGTTGAAAAATATTAATTCGAGATTATATATTGAATCTATACAGAAATCCATGATTTTTAAAACAAAAACGAGGATTTTTTGGTTGGGTATACAAAGAGCAGTTCATTTTTGAACAAAATTTGCATTTTTCTCATTTTCTAACAATCGAATTAATTTAAAACGTTGAAGTTTGGTTTAAAGCAAGTATGAACATCATGGGTTTCGAGAAAATTATCATAAAAATTTTTCAATGCGTAGATTGATGGGTCGAATCAAATTTAGGGTTTAAGGCATGGGTTTATTTGGTTCTGGAACGAGGTGATTACTTCACCTCTGTCTGACCGAGCTGCGCGAATCTTTGGGAATGAGACGTGAGGGGGTTTGGCGAGGCGTGGACGAGATCTGGGCGACTTCGGTGGCGTGAGGGACGGTGGCGAGTTGGAAGTGTCGAATGTGGTAAGCTACAGGGTTCGAGCAACAGGCCCTTTTTCGATTTTGTGAATTTCGCGACGAACTGGAGATTGTTTTCGAGTTGGAGGGTGATTTGTGACTTGTTGGAGGCATCGTGGGTTGCCGAAGGGGAGGAGAACCACCGTGCACGTGCACGGTGGCGTGAGCATGTCAGTGAGGTCGTAGGTTACTTCGACTCGAGTAAGAGGGGAGTTGCATCGGGATTCCTGGGTATTTGCGCGAGGATATATGTATAACTGCTGGTTGAAATTTAAAAATAAAAAATAAATAAAAGAGAAAAGAAGGTGGAAGAATGGGTAGAAGAAGGAGCAGGCATTAGGAAGAAAGTGGGACTAGTAAATGGATAGAGGAACTCGGGTAACCCAGCGTTTTTTTTCCACGGGTCCTGGGTCCCATTTTCATGTGGATTAACTTAATAACTTTTAAGTTATTTTATTAGACAAAGGTTAGTATTAATAAAGTTAATGAGTTTGACATGTTTAAGTTAAAATTTGATTTTAAAATTTATTAAAAAGAGATTTGCAAATGTAAAATTAATAATTAATTTAAAGTATAAGTTGATTAATAATCTAATTAATTTCATTGTAATTTAACTAAAGTAATTTAAGGTTAAATAAATTTGAAGTTAAAGATTGAGATTTATAACCTTGTGTTTAATCAATTAGAAATTAGAAATTTTATTAACTATTTAAAGTTAATTAATAGATAAATAGTTGTCAACAAATAAATGATTATTTAATTAGAAATTAATTAACTTAATTAAATAATTAGTGATCAATCGAACACATCGCCTTTAATCAATACGTAATTATTAAAAGGAAAATTTAAGGATTCATTAAGTAACAATTAACACTTAATTAATTAAATAATTATGGATCAATTAATGAGTTGTTAAAGAATAATTAAAAGGAAATTTATCTCAGATGATTTGAAATTAACTTATGTTAAGTAACCAGGATTAATGACAAGTAATACATATGATCTAAATTAATCTGTTGATTAATAAATTTTACCTATCAATGTTTAGGTCTTATTGAATGGTTGAATTGTTGATATTCCCGATGTCTGGTTTTTTTGTGATATATCTGATTTGTGACATTTTGTTCTATGGATTGAGCTGTGTATAATTTATTCATTTATTTACATTTGTATATTATCTGTGAATCTGTGAATCGACGATAAGCGTTATAGTTTATATCGCTCATCAACTATATTTCTGTGTTTTAATCTGTGATGATTGAAATGATGTTGCACTATTGTGTTAAACCCCTGTACCACACTTATACACACACCAATATGGATTTCACGAGGAAATCGATTAAGTCACAGATTTTTGAAATAGTTTTAAATTTGAATATTTGAATTCAAATGTTTTGGAAATGGATTGGGTTTAAAGTGAAAAGCTTTTGAAATGGAATTTCAAAGATGAAATTTATTTTGAATAACTTGATTGAGTTTTGAAATTTAAATATTTTGATTTAAATTTGAATTCAATATTTGAAATTGAATTCTATATTCAGTATTTATGATATTAAATGGTATACCGGTTTATATGGGTTTTAAACCTTTTTAAGGTGTTGTTTTTTGGGAATTTGAATTAACCCAAAGATTTTAACTTGTATAAATGAGATTGAATTTCTTCGAAACGAAAACTACTTGTTTTCAAATAATAATAGCTTTCATTTTAAAGAAAGGATCTCCAAATTATGTTGAAAAGGTTTCAAGTTTGAAATAGAATTGAAATGTTTTGAAAGCTATGAAATGAGTATTTAATTCAAAGACCGAATGAGTTAATCCAACTTGAATTGAAATTGTATTTGAAAGGCTATGAATGAATCTTTGGAAAAGATTTTGAAAGCTATAAGTTGAATCTTTGATTTAAAGATTCAACAAGTTAATCGAACTTTGAAAGCTATGAGTTAAATCTTTGATTTAAAGATTTAATGAGTTAATCCAATTGGAATGGAAATTGTTTTAAAGTCTATAAATTGATCTTTGTGAAATAAATCTTTTTTGTAACATAAAGATTTGAAATGGTAATTGGTTTAAACCATTTGAAGAAATTTTTTGGGTTTTAAGTTGTGACTTAATTGAAATCCCAATATCCATATGTTTTTGAAATACTGCGCTCACTGTTCGGTTTAGCCGGGAGAGGACCTTTGTGTCATATATCCCATTTCGAATATGTGATATGTCATTATGGATAGCATTTGAAGACCGGTGTTGAAGACCGGATATTTTTGAAAGCGAAAGGACAACTCGTCGAATGTCTTTGCATCGACTGGTCCCCGGTATAGAGACTCCATATGTGATGGGAAGTCCGAACGTGATTAGTGAGTATCCGGATTGCAAGGACTTCTTTGTAAGTGCCTTCGGTTCTGTTCGAGCCCGGAACAGACTTGTATGGATAGTATGTCTGACATTACAAATTGAGATATAAAGCCGATTTCTTTCAAATATATTTCTGTTGGTGGCGGGGAATTTATTCTCTTAGCTTAACACCCTTCTCTGAGACGTACGAGCTCAGAGGTTATGTAGTTGAAGGTTATCAGCAATATATTCCCAATTTGGTAATGTCACATGCTGAGTGTTGCTGTGAAATGATCATTGTGTTGATCATTTGTGATATGATCATTTGTTTGATCGTTTATCTTTGTGATCATTTCTATGATCATTTGTTGACCCAAAGCACAGCTTTTGTATAAAGCGTGGCTTTGTGGACGAGACTTCGTCGAACCTCACACCCCGGAATGGTCAAAACAGGAAAGATGTGGCAAGGTTATGAGGGGTAGCTCCCTTTAGGGTATGTGCATTTTCTTCTGGAAAAGGGTGGTATCATGGTATGGAGCCTAGATACTTACTCATGTTGAAACACTTTATTTATCATTGTGTGATGTTGGTTAGAGAGCTCTCGGATAAAGGTCCCAAAGGACCGGGGGATGGCATACTCGTGTCAGTAGTTACCCAGTTAGGGGTAACCCGGCCTTGTGTTGGCAGAGATCCGGTTTGGTTCTCGGGGACGTCCTTCCAGAGGCGTTCTCATGTGGCAATGGGAAGTTCCTTGGCCTGACCATTTGTTGGAAATCCAAAGAAACAATACGATCTTGTACGATTTTAGTTGTAGAACCTGCCATCTAATATGGTAGCTATAGTAAGCATAATATAATGGTACCTATGCTGGCTAAGATTTATATTCTACTTTCGAAATGATTTTCCCTACACTATGCACTAATAATAATATCAAATGTTTCTTTTTAATGCGTATCAAGCATCTTTGACTAACATAAGAAGAAATCTCCTCCAAGTCTGCGTTTGCACTGTGTGTGTGGCGGGAGGTCTTATGGTAGTTACATTTTCAAAAAGCATTGCGAATTGATTTTTGAATACTTCTTGGTTTGTTTTTAAAGATAAACTATTTTTGTTGCTCACACCAGTCCCACGACTGATCCGGAGTTTATTGTTCTTTTCTAAACTCTGGGTGCTCATTATTTTCTACACGAGCAGTCTAGAGTTGGGTTTTTCAGATAGCTAGGTTCAGCAGATTATCTGGAGTTAGTTCAGTCTTTGGATCACACCAGTCTTGCTTGTCTTGGTGCATCGTTATTGGGATTTCGAGCTGTTGCTGGATTGGTTCTTGGAGATGGAGTTGCAGTTCTCGGAGTTCTCTTTTGAAGACTATCTTAGAGTTATATTGTTCCGCTGCTAGATGTTATCTATTTTCCTTTTCCGCTGCTATTTCTTGTATCATATCTCTGATATATATTGATATCTATTGGATCATCTGTTGTATCAGATATTGTATAAAAGCTGTATATCAATGTATTATTCATTTACTCCGCTGTGTTGTTTACTTAATGTTGTTATAAGCTCCGGCGAATCGGATTTGAACGGTCGAATTTATGGCATTCGAATACGATTTGAAGTATGGATGTCGATTTTCGAGCGGGAAAAATCCGTCTCGTCACAGTAAGATTGACTTATGGATGGTTTTGGCTACTTTTGTCTGAAGTGATATATCGATAGCTTCGTATTTCTCAACATGTTCATATGATCATGAGCTTGTTTCTTGACCAATGGGATGGATTCGTGGAGGAGTTAAGTTGCTAATTCCTCATGCTTGTTCTACTTGAACCTAAATGATATGAGAACGATCAATGTGACATGGATTGAGTTTTTGGCATTGAGACTATGTGGTGTGAGAAAAGTGTAGTGATTTGGGTGCAGTTCTATCGATCAGTATTGATCTATAGTGTTGGATCGGTACCGATCCATCAGATGGTGGAATTGGTTTTCAAACTTTTGGGTTAGCTTTGACTTGTCTTGTGATCTTAGTTGTATATACTTTGTTTTTTGGACGTTATGTCTATCTCTCCGGGCCTTCTACCTCGATAGCTTTCAAGTTATGTTCATCAAATCAGTTTGGTAACTATGTGGTCAAAAGGCTGGATAACAAATACCGTTAGTCCATTCAAAATTAGCCAATAAACAATACTGTAAGACTGATTATTCAATTTGATTAATTAGAAATGGCTCATATTTATAACACTATACCAAAACTACAAGAAAGATATAATAATTCGATTATTGAAATGCCAGTTTGATCAATTTAGTAAGATTGTCATATTTAATGTCCTTAAATGTAAAGGACGATCAAATACATTTTTATAAAGAGCTCATTATGATATTGTAGTAAGGGCTTTCCTTTGAATGATTTGACCACTTAGAAAGAAAAACAAATCTACAAGTGTATGTGTGATTTAAGATACAATTGGGGTAAAGAGAGTGAATAGTGACTTCTGCTTCATAAAGAAACATTGAAAACGAGAATTATTATAACAATAATTATTACTTAACATCAGAATGATAAATATGATTTCCATTTCTAAATGTATTTTGATATAGAAAATTATTTTCTACGGGATTTATTTCTTTGAGTTCAAGGTGTTTGATAAAAGAACTCACCACTATAAACATGTTGTAGTATATGAAATAAATAATATATATTAAGTGAATGATGGACCTCCAAATTCTGTACTCTATTATAGTAATGGCGTAAATAGTTGGAGTATGTCATATAACACTTATTGATTGCATCAAGTTATGAAAATTGTTTTCCTAAAACATACCGAACATTATTTATGAAATAATGACAACTTTTCGGGTTCAACTGAAAAATAGATATAGATGTATTTCAATGTGAATATTATGAATATTCGTTATGAAATAAAACTAAAATATGATATTTATTTTCACAACAAAAGTGATGCATTAGAAAATACTGAAGTGTCTAAAATTAGTTACAATTATTTTGGTAATATAGACCAAGCCGTAGGTTTGAGAAATAATTTTATTATATGATTATGAATCATATGATACTGGTTAATTATATCTCAAACAATTAAAGGCTATGCATCCATTTAGTGGGAGCATCATAAGAGTTGATGAACTCTTAGGATTGACATATAGATGTCAATCAATTAATACCAAAATAGTTCCACATACTTTGTCATATCCACAGATGAGTCATTGCAGACATGGACATGTATTTCATACGCATGTATAAGTGTATGATAAGCTCATAAAATATAAAATAAAAATAAATAATATAATATGCGATAGAAATGATTCGATTTGATTGAATGAGTGAGTATTTAGATAGGAGTTCCATCCGTACCTAAAATGAATTATGATTCAATATCAAAGGTCACTCCTTACAATCATACAAAATGATGTATAGGTAAGAAGTAACTGAAATTTGTTGGATAATGCACGGTTGATAATGAGTGAAGTTGAGTTAAACTCTTTCTATAAGGTGTGTCGTTAAGACTAGTACACAAGGTTAAAATTAAAAAACATCTAAAGAATAGTTTATAAAACAATATGAGATAAGAGTTTATAAGAAACCCCTACATATCATAGGCCAACGCGTTGGCAGGTTGTGCGATTTGAAAGACCGCACGTAATAATTGTACCTATGGGATCTTGTATGAAGCGTCCCTAGAGAGTTTTGGGTATGATAGTCATTGGATGACTAATTTATGTTGTGAACATAAATATATTGTGAACTAATGCAAAATCAGTTTTATATAAGGTAATTCATAAAATGTTTATGAATGCATATTCCGTTGCACCGAGAAACAACCATTGTTTTAAAAAATACCAACTTTGTAGTGAATGAATTTCTCTAAGGAATTATTGTTATATAATGAAATTTAGGTACCATCGAATGATAGAAATGATTACAAGGGATGAAATGAAATTAACCAAACCTAATAAACACAAAAAATAGAATGTCTAATGAGTATTCTTGTGCATTACGGTGAAACTGTGAGTTTCTTATCAAGGTCAAGAATAAATGATCCTTGGTTGTTTAATTAAACCATTAAGAGTATTGACTCCATGATATGGCACGATATGCAGATCTGAAATAGATTAGTATATTATCAAAATATGAGTTTGATAGTCATATCCGGATAGATATTGTCCATTAGCTGCAAATGTGTCTTTGTGACAAAGACAAATGCAGTTGGAATATAGTGAGCCACATTGATAAGAATAATGTCGTGAACCTCAATTGTTGAAATTAACGTAATAGTTTAACCATTCTACGTGCTCAAGTTGGTTTTAGTTTTACTGACAAACTTATTGCATCGCATGACTTTATGTTTTGGTATGTATGTGTTGAAACAGAAAACTCTAAATAATGATTCAAAGTAAATTTTTACGCATAACAACCAAAGTGTCTTGAAGTCAGTGGGAGTGATATTGGATTTACATATTTTTGGATATGATCCAAGAATGGATGCAAAAATGTCATTTTGAATATCACCAAAGTCGAACTAGTATTTTGATAGATGTATCTGAATATCTTGATTATCAATCAAAATACAAAGGAAGCTTTTGCTCATAAGAAGAAAGTTAAAAGGTACATAGATATTTCTAAATCATAAGTAAACAACACATTGTTGATTGTTAACATTGTACTTGTGTTAAAATTAGTTTTAGTTGTTTTAATACTCAACATTGCATTTGTGAACGATTCTTTTATAGTAAGTATAAAAGATGTTGGAATGTCCCAAAACAATATGCAAGGACGCCTTATTAAAATGTTTAATACAAAAAAATGTAAGATGTATTCGTCATGCATTGGCAATAGGAATTATCATACGTGTTATGTTGTCAACGATATCATGATTTGTTTATTTATTGGATAGATGAAACAAATGTCAAATACAAAATTGATATCACTAAATAGTAGTTTGGAGTGTTCTTTTGTATTTCCAAAATAATAGAAAATTATTTACAGAAACAACAAGTTCCTTATAAAGGAATGTTTAAATTCAAACATCGTAAGTGGTATTGAGTATAATCTATCAATAATAAATTCAAGTTAAGAATCTTAAAGTTGGGAATGTTCCTTTTGAAAGTCTGTGGATGATTCAACGAAAATGCCAAGTACATTGACTTGGATAGCGTCACAATAAAAGCAATGTATATATAATTAATTCAAAAATTTATAACTGATACAATAGTGACTTCAAATGTTGAGAATCTTATAACATTGTTATATGATAACAATGTTGTCATATGGTTCATAACATAACTTAGAGCTCACTAGAAGTCGAGAGACATACTTCGAATTGTTCCACATAATAAAGCTAGTTTATCAACTTCGGTGAGAGTTGATTGACAGAGTAGATAGTTAAAATGTAATAACATATGTGTTCATAGAGTGGATGATCTAATTGGCCTTGAGGAAACCAATTGGAGAAGTTGAAATAAGTTTCCATAATTGACCCCAAGTGTAAGTGGGAGATTGATGGAGTTATGACTATGTCTTAGGGGCAATTATGTAATTTTTTATATATATCTAACTCATTAACCAATCTTATTCAAAAGAAAAGGTGTTTTCTTTCTGTTATATACCTGATATAATGTGTTATATTAATTTAATTAACACTATATTTAATAGAAAATCCTTAAATGGTAAATTTTATGATGGTAGTTATGATGTGTTATAAACATGAGTAATTTTTTAGCAAGGCTAGCTAGCTTTATAGTGGGCCGTGCCACTATATCATTCAAATCTATTACAATGTTCTGCATATACGCAAAAATACTATAGAACATAAAAACAGGAGAATGGAAGAAGGCCAAACTACTAAAAGAACAACTAATCCCCATCAGAAGGGTATAGTCCATCATCAAATGTATTAGCCCCAATCACATGAACATATAAGCTAAAAAACTTCTAAGCAAAGAGACGTAATCAAGGGAATCCATAGAGTAAAAATATCCTAACCCAACTAGTATCCTAAAGAATAACACGGTTATGATCCCTAGAATCACCATTCAGTGATAGAGTAAGAGATTCACCCGATACCTGGTAGATTAAAAATCTATGCTTGCCCACCACATCAGCAACATATCTATAATATCAATCTCTCATGGGGGAATAACGAAATTTAGTATCTTTATGAACCCAAACTTGCTCATTAGAATACTAAGATATCATATTTAGAGATGTACTGGACCAGAGTTGGATAATGGATTATCAATGTCAGGCCTTATAGGGCTAGAAGCTAACATTAATTCCTTGCAAATCCAAATTCACTTCTCCACCTTTCGCAAAGAATTTTCCAAGCAAGGGGAATATCAATGTCTTCCATCACCAAAGGGATAGGGGATGGAACCGTAGCGTGATGCTTGCAAGAATCTGTCAAATGTCCAAAAGAACTACAAGTAGTGCATATAGGAGGTTTCCACTTATAATTTACTTCTACTATTGCAACCTACCTCGGAGCAGGTTCAACGGGTAGAATCAAAGGCAAAAGGCTAGTAGGTTTAATCTCAATCAAAGACCTAGCATAGCCTAACCTATCCCTACTAACTGTAGCGGCATTAAAACAAACCAAATCCCCAACAAGGTTAGCTAGACAACTAATGCCAATCAATGATTGTAATGTTGATGGGATTTTGGAAAATTGAACCTAAATGGGGATGGATAAAACCTGTTCCCTATCAGCGTCCACTAAAGAATTCCAACAAGTAACAGTAAACTGTTTCTCTAATACAATAGTTGGCTCTGCTTCTAGAATTTTGGAACGATCCTTAGGAAATGAAAATTCAAAGTAAAACATAGAGTTGTCCCTTTTCATTTTAATTTTACCTTTCAGTCTCCACTTTTTCATCAAGTTACATTTAACAACCAAAAATGGAGGATTTTCATCAAGAAAAAAACCAATAAGTTGATTACGTCAACCCGCATCAATAACTTTCACGAAGGAATACTAAGACCATTTAAAGCTTTTATTCAAATGAGTGAGGAGAGAACCCACCAGCGTTACATGGGTTAGACAAGAATAGAGAAGCCCAATAAGTTTTGTTCGAATTACAAGCAATAGGATGCAAATAGGAATCCAATTTTTGACTGTAATAAGGAGATTTATTCACTAGAATAGCTACGGCACCTTAACCTCAATCTTAGTATTAAGAAAGGATATAGGAATTAAATCTGCAATTCACAGAAGAAGTAGCATACAAAATGGATACAGGAATTAAATCTGCAATTCACAGAAGGAGCAGCATACAAAATGCTAGCACAAGGATTACTTGCATATGAAAGATCAGGAATGTCAGCAGTATTCAATGAAGCATCCACAACTATATTTTTTGCTTCTGAATGCCACTTAGAACCAATAATACTTTCCTGACCATGGGAAAGAATGAGGAAATCAAAGAGTCATTGCAAGTGTTTTTGATACCTGATATCATCCTAGAATTTTGTAACGACCCGCCTTTCATTCCACAGAAAGATGCATCATTAATAAGAAAGAAATGGATAGAGAAGAGAAAAGATAGAAAGAAAGAACTAAACAACATCAGAATCTCATAGCGGAACGAATAAATTATATTAATCACATAAGTATTACATAATATACAACATCTATCAGAGTTAGACAGCTTATACATCACATACTAAACAGGTATAAACACCTGTCGAGTCATTACAACACAAAATACAACACAGAGATACCAATATAGCGGAAACACAATATATCTACAAACGCTGAAGCCTCCTGCTCCATACCTCCTCCAGATTTCGTCAAAGCTAACCTGAATCCCTTGGCTACTTGTTAAAATTGGAGTATCCAAGAGTTTAAGAAACAGAAAATAAACTCCGGGTCAGACAAGGGTCTGGTGTGAGTAACATGTTAAAGTTGCTTAGCTTTGAAAACCTTTGAAAACAAAAGGTATCTCGTAAGACTTTCCGCACATAAACACGAAAAAGTTTTTACCTTATGATAACCAAAACATTTGATAGGAAATCCAGTTATATTATAATAGGGTCTAGGATTTTCAAATAAAATATAGAAATAGCTGGAATGCTTACATCTCACGTTCCAACATAGTTGGGCACAATCAAAACGTACAACACTTATTGGAGATTGGATTCCATACAATGGCAGGGCTACTGGGGTACCCCCCGTCACAGTACGTGGCCTAGATCACCGTACCGAGGATCCACCCTAAATCCCCTGCAACACAAGGCCGGAACCATCCCTTACTGGATAGTCCCAAACAAGACAACCCCAGTAGTTGTTGCAATCAACTACCCACACGGCCGAAATAAAAGGGACCTCTAGACAGGGGAAATCTTGTCCAACTTGAGCGCGAATCACTTAGCCTTGCTGCACCTTCTCTGTTTTAGCCATTTCCCATTGATGAGGCTTGAGGCTACGATTATCTTAGCAGAACACTTCACTTAGAATGCTCATCGTCCTCCAATGACGATGTTCTGAAAGCATTCAATCCATATAAGTTCGTTCCGGGTTCCAACGAAACCAAAGGCATTATCTCGTTACACTCATTTTGGAATCATCCTTAGAGTTAACGACAATAGCCCTTGCATTCTGAATCTTCATCTCGAACTTCAATTGAGATTCACGACCCATCGTTTAATTTGGATCGATGTGGTATTCGGATATCCAAATCTGAAAATCCGATCCCGGTCTCACCGTAATCCAAAACGCCGTCTTTTAAAGCCCAGTTGTTTTAAGTTAAACAATTCAATTCAATATCTATATTCACATAGATAGATAATTCATATTATCACAAATAGATAATCCATAACATCACAATTCAACCAAAGCATCTCATAACATAGATCAGCACATATCTCATATAAGAGACATCAAACAATCCAAGGATTCAATATCATTCAGCCATCCATAAGCAAAGATTAATTAATCACACTATCTCTAATTACTTTAAAATAAATTAAATTAATTATTCCCATCACTATAAATCCTGCTTACTTAACCATTAAATAATTACAAACCAATTAATTGATCATCCTCTAATTATCCATCTTAATTAATTATTCTTCAACTACATTAAGTAATCAGCCTTAATTAATTACACAAATTAATTATCCTTAATCATTTACAGTAGTTAACCTTTAATTACTTTCATTAATTAATTAACTATAATTAATTACATAATCCTTAATTAATTACATTGATTAATTATTCTATAATCACTTATATTGATTAGTTATCCTTTAATTAATCAACCCTTAATTACTTCATTAATTATATTAATTAATGATCCTCTAATTACTTCTTTAATAATTAATCTTTAATTAATCACATTCATTAATAAACTTTGATTAATCACACTCAGTAATTAACTATCCTTTAATTACTTACATTACTTAATTAACTTCTAAATAAATTTTTATTAATTAATTCTTAAATTAATTACACTAAGTAATTAATTCTTAATTACTTCCACTAAGTAAATATCCTTCTTATTAATTACACAAAGTAATTAAACCCAAATTACTTCCATTAATTAATTATCCTTCAACTAATTACATAAAGTAATTACCCATTAATTACTTCACTAACTAATTACACTTTATAAATTACATTAAGTAATTATACTTAACCAATTCCACAAATGATTATCCTTAATTAATTATCTTAAATTAATCACATTAATTAATAATTTCATAACCCCTAGTTAATGGTCTTGCTTTTAATTATACTTATTAACCATCCTTTAATTACTTCCCTAAGTAATTATGCTTTAATTAACCATTATTAATTACAAATCGATGAATTCTTAATTACCAATTAATTCATCTCTAATTACATAATTAATTAATGCTTAATTGTAACTTAATTAATCTTTAATTACTAAACCAATTAATTTCTAATAATTAATCAAAAATCTTTACTTACTTAATTAATGATCCTTAAATACAAATTAATTAACCTCTAATTAATTAACTTATAACCCTTAATTATTTATTTATTAATCCCTAATCATTAATTAATTAAATTAATTAATTATACTTGAATTTCTTTATTATTTTAATAAATCTCAAATCATTAAATCTTAATTAACTTTAGGATAAATTATTTTCCTTATTAATGACTTAATTATCATTAACATGTATATTTAAAACATTACACTTTTTAAATTTACTTTTAACTTCCATTTCTAATTAAGATTTAAAATGATTTAAGTTAATTTACGAACCTCATAAACAAATGTTAAAGAAACACTTACCTTATAAAAGAAATTTATAAGAGTTTTGAACCAAATCTATTTAATTTCAAAACCTTGCTTTTTTTTAAAAACTTTTAAAATCCGTTTTAAAATGTGCTTCGGGTTCAACCCAATGGCTACACGAGCCCTGACCCGAGAAATTCACTCTTTTGTTCTTTTTTAAAAATTTGTTTAAGTTTGAAGTTAAAAATCTGGAAACACAATTTTCACTCACGTTTACTCGAGTCCTTACTCGAGTCAATACCACACTAACCCGAGACTTCCTTCGAGACAAAACCCCATACAAAACTGTTGACACAACAACAGTGCCGTGCACAAGCACCGGCGATCCAGCCTCCTCCGACCAACCACGACGCCTCTCGCATGCCGAAGATCATCCTTACACCAGATCCCGACCACCAGAACATCAAAACTAACTCGAAATCGAATTCGAGCAATCCCTGCACATACCTGGAACAAAAACTCAGCCTAGAAAAGACCTCGAACTCACTCCTCCGACCACCGGAGCGCCTGAGCATCCAACCACACCTTCGCCAGCTCCACCTCTACCATTTTCCAAAATCTGGTGGAACTCGATCCACCAGAGACGGCAAGATAAACTAAATTCCAACCTTGCCAAAACTAGGGTTCAAAACAAATCCAACCCACTGCCGCCACCACAGTGACTTGCACACCCATCTGATATTTTTCCCAAACACTCCTATTATCTCTCTATCTCTAGCGAAGACCCCTACCTCCCCAAGCATCATGATCATCAGAAACCACCCAAAACTCAAATTCTGATCAAACTTGAAATGCTCACTCGACCCAATACTAAAAATTGTAATTTCATTTTTAAAAATCATGTTTGATTCAGATTATATGCCTGAATCGATGAATTAAGAAGTTTGAATTTTAAACAAAACTCAAGCTTGTACTGTTCTTTTTTTTTCCAAAACATTACACATTTAATTTACTTAAATATAATTTGAAATCTTAATCTATAATTAAACAAACAGATTTTGTTTGAAACTTAAATCCTAACAAAGATTAGTTTAGGAGAAAATGGATTTTGATTAAAATCTTAAGCTTGAAAACAAAGAACAGAAATGTCTCAGGTAACAGGCATGCACGCACACACATAATATATATATATATATATATATATATATATAGACAGAAACTCACTTTTATATATTCACACAAAACATACTTATTTTTAGTAATTTCACATGCAACCATATTTACAGATACTTAAGCTTTTTAAAAAGGATGTTACTCACCAGGCATGTAAAAACAAAGAGCGGTTTTGAAACTTTAAAGCTTGAATGCTTTGTTGCTGATAATATTTTAGCTTGAAAACAGAGATGATGATGCTTTGTTTTCTTGATGATTTTTTAAAAATTAAAGCTTGAAGATGCATGAATATCTGGAGCTTTGATTGTACAAGTTGAAGACGATTTCAGGCTATAGGTTGTCTCTGGTTTGAGCAGTTACAGGTTTTTGATTTTCTTGAATTTGAAAATGGTTTACGAGCTAATGAATTTGATTTATTTCTGGTTTGAAGAATGTTTGATTATCAGATTTTTTTTTTTTTGAGTTATAGGATTGAGTTTCTTAGCTTTGAATTGAAGATGAAAAGAATGAGAAGAGAGGAGATAAATGATTTATAGAGTTAAATTTGATTTACTAAAAATTAAAGAATATTGAAATTAAAAGATGTATTTAAAACTCACCATTTGTCATTTATTATAGTTTATTAATTAACACTTGTTAAAATCAAGCCTTATATATTTACACTTGTCATTAAGTAATTTTTTATTTATTTTAAATGTTAATAAAAAGCTTTTATACTTAATTTACTAATTTATAAATACTTATCTAAATATATATATATATATATATATATATATATATAAACTTCTTTAAAGAAAATATTATAAAACAAATCATGTACAAATAAAATCTTATACATATATTTTTAAACCTAAAATATTTTAAAATATATATCTTTTGAATTTCAATTTTAAATCCAAATTCAAATTCAAATTAAATTTAAAAAAAGCTAATTTAAAGTCAACTTATACACACACACACACATGTAACAACAAAAATTCAATTCGAAAATAATTATCAAAATTTATTTATCTATATCTAAAAACAGCACATTATTATTGTTTAAAATAAAAATTTTGTCAATTTTAAATAATTTATAAAGGAGATTATCTTATTATTTAATAATTACTCATTTTACTAAATGAATTAATGTATCATATTTTTTTTATATGTTTGTGAATTGTATTTTAAACTTCATATATTTTCGAATCATATTTATCAAGCAATATTTAAAAAGAAAGTAAAACAAACCTTTTTGTTAATCTTATTTAAATTTAAATTTAAGCTAAAATATACTTTAAACAATTTAAACATTTTTCCTTAAGTAATTTGAAACTATATAATTAACTTTTAAATAACTTTGAAAAGTTTTATATTAAATTTAATCATAATTTCCAAATTACTAAAATATATATATTAGAATTTTGAAAACATGATTTTATTTGTTAAATTCAAACCAAAGCTTATCTATTTACAATATATACAAATATTTCATGCATTATAAATAGAAAACATTTTATTAGCTTTTAAAAGATAAAATTTACCAATTAAATATTTATTTGCTTTTTAAAAGAATGAACATGCCAATTTAAATTAAAATTATAAAAGAAAATTATCGAATTAATTTAATTATTAATACAGATTATTAAATTGATATTGCCTAAAATTCCGGGTCATCACATTCCTCCCCCTTTAAAAGAATTTCGTCCCTAAAATTTAAAAGCAAAGATAATTTAGTAACCTATCAAAGATTTTAATTTTAAATCACAAGCATATATTATCAACCATATGCTAACAACCATAGCAACCAATTCACTCAATCAAACAAATCTAATGATCCTTATACAAATCAGGATATACCTTCCTAACACTATCTAATGTTTCCCAGGTATAAACACTGGGATACTCGCTCTACTGAATCCGAACAAGCTACACCACTAAGCTTCTGAGCTCCTACTCATCTAGATCAACAAACTGCATAAGATATCTGACTACAGTCAAGTCCGACTCAGCTACCAAATCCTCCTGAACTGCTGTTTCCACAACCAGTGATGGATCATACATGTACTCCCTTAGAGATACATGAAACACATTGGATCCCATTCTTCCAAACTGGCAATTCAACCCTGTAGACCAAAACACTTATCCTCATAAGAACACAAAAGGATCCAATACACCTCGGAGTTAGCTTCCCAGTCTTACCAAATCTGATGGCTCCTTTTATCGGAAAAAACTTATCTAAAATCAAATCCCCGACTTTGAAATCCAAATTCCTTCGTCTCTTATCTACAAAACTCTTCTAACGATCCTGGGCCGCCTTCATCCTTCCTCATCAGCTCAACCTTCTCTGATGCTTCTTGAAACAAACTGGACTAATAATAAACCAATCCCTGGATCAAAACTCAACAAGATGATCCTCTCAAGATCAACCAAAATTGAGAACATAAACTTTAATTCACAATCATCAGTAGAAAACTAACTTCTCCTATCCGAAAAAGACAAAATAGATTCACTCGCCAATCTCGCCTTCGGATCCAAAAAACTTCCCGAAGAAACCTTCTAATCTAAGAAAACTGCAAACTTCCAAGGTGTCTAGGGTTGCTTCCATTCTGGAACAGCTGCTACCTCCCTTCCACTGCGCAACTCTGATCTGGAATAGATGAGAATGCCGATGGTGAACACGAGCACAGACTTGTCCAATACATGACAGAAGACACGGTTCAACAGATCCATAAAGAGAAAACTCAGAAGTACCACGAAATCCAGAGCTGCTTCACCAAATCCTCTCCCTAGGAGCCATCCTTTTATTAGCTGAACCACCGGTATAACTGTTGGAATCCTAATCGGTACAAAAACTAAATATTCAGATGCTACGGCAAACTTCGACTTCTACGAAGTCATCCGAAAAAATTTCTGACAACTTATATAAATCTAACTTCTTCTTGAGACACCTCGATCCCATGCAAAAGATTACCTCAGAGAACACTCAACTATCGCAAGTCACTTTTGTGATCAACCCAGCCTAATTTCCAAAGAACTGTTCTCTCTTTACCAATTAGAACAGCTTATGCTTATCTAGCTAATCCATCGAAGAAATGGGTCCACTCTGCTGCTTCTGAACTCCACCTCTAGAACACTACTTAGCCAGATAACCTTCTTGTTAGCACACAGAACACCTCCGAGCCGCACTGCTGACACAAATGCCAAAGACTCCTTATCCAAAGCTCTTCGAACCTCAAAGCCAGATCATTCAATCCCACACAGATCCTAGTGATGGGCAGACATCTCCTCAAGAAACTCGAGCCTCAAACCAAACACAAACACCCTGCTGAACCTAGTCTCATCACTGATGCAGACATACTTCCTTAAAACTTGCTTCAAAAGAAACATCTTCGGAAATATCCATAGTTACTGCGTTTCATCATGCACCTGCTCCTTCCTGAAGTTGCCAAGATACCATCATTTGCTTCATCTTAACCGACAAATCCAAACTCTCACTCATCCAAACTTGCACTTCAATGATGGACTCTGAACCTTTAAAAGGTTTCCTTCAAAGATTGATGAAATCCTTACACCACTGCAAAGCTCACTCGAGGCAATATTAGGTCCACAGCCTCGGCAGCTACACCTTCCACCTCAACACTCGGACTCCTATTGGTAGTCGTGCTATACGCACCACTACCCTTCCTACCTCTAGAACTTATATTGGAAAACCCGAACAGATAACCCAATAATTAGGTATATATATATATATATATATATATATAATTACAAGTACGCTCTCTCAAGAAAGAAATCACTCCAAAGCCTAGGTATTTGCTCAACCTAGCGCTCTGATACCACTATCACGACCCGCCTTTCATTCCACAGAAAGACGCATCATTAATAAGAAACGATAGAGAAGAGAAAAGATAGAAAGAAAGAACTAAACAACATCAAAATCTCATAGCGGAACGAATAAATTATATTAATCACATAAGTATTACATAATATACAATATCTATCAGAGTTATACAACTTATACATCACATATTAGACAGTTATAAACACCTGTCTAGTCATTACAACTCAAAATACAACGTAGAGATACCAACACAGCGAAAATACAATATATCTACAAACGCTGAAGCCTCCTGCTCCATACCTCATGCAGAATTCGTCAAAGCTAACCTGAATCCCTTGGCTACTCGTAAAAATTTGAGTACCTAAGAGTTTAAGAAAATAGAAAATAAACTCCGGGTCAGACATGGGTCTGGTGTGAGTAACATGTTAAAGTTGCTTAACTTTGAAAACCTTTGAAAACAAAAGGTATCTCGTAAGACTTCCCGCACGTAAACACGGAAAAGTTTTTACCTTACAATAACCAAAACGTTTGATAGAAAATCCAGTTATATTATACTAGGGTCTAGGGTTTTCAAATAAAATACAGAAATAGCTGGAATGCTTACATCTCACATTCCAACATAGTTGAGCACAATCAAAACGTACGGTACTTATTGGAGATTGATTCCATACAATGGCAGGGCTACTGGGGTACCGCCCATCACAGTACATGGCCCAAATCACCATACCAAAGATCCACCCTAAATCCCCTGCAACACAAGGCCAGAACCATCCGTTACTGGATAGTCCTGAACAAGACAACCCCAGTAGTTGTTGCAATTAACTGCCCACACAGCCGAAATAAAAGGGACCTCTAGACATGGGAAATCTTATCTTACCTGAGCGTGACTCACTTAGCCTTGCTGCACCTCCCTTGTTTTAGTCATTCCCGGTTGATGAGGCTTGAGGCCACGATTACCTTATCAGAACACACCACTTAGAATGCGCATCGACCTCCAATGACGATGTTCTAAAAGCATTAAAGTTCGTTCCGGGTTCAAATGAAACCGAGGCACTATCTCGTTACATTCATTTCGGAATCACCCTTAGAGTTAACGACAATAGCCCTTGCACTCTGAATCTTCATCTCTAACTTCAATTGAGATTCACGACCCATCATTTAATTTGGATCGATGTGGTATTCGGATATCCAAATCTGAAAATCCGATCCCGGTCTCACCGAAATCCAAAACGCCGTCTTTTAAAGCCCAGTTGTTTTAAGTTAAACAATTCAATTCAATATCTATATTCACATAGATAGATAATTCATATTATCACAAATAGATAATCCATAACATCACAATTCAACCAATGCATCTCATGACACAGATCAACACATATATCATATTAGAGTCAAACAATCCAAGGCATTCAATATCGTTCAGCCATCCAAAAGCAAAGATTAATTAATCACACTATCTCTAATTAATTTAATATAAACTAAATTAATTATTCCCATCACTATAAATCTTGCTTACTTAACCATTAATTAATTACAAACCAATTAATTAACCATCCTCTAATTATCCATCTTAATTGATCATCCTTGATTAATATTCTTCAATTACATTAAGTAATTAGCCTTAATTAATTTCACAAATTAATTATCCTTAACCATTTACAGTAATTAACCTTCAATTACTTTCATTAATTAATTAACTGTAATTAATTACATTAATCCTTAATTAATTACATTCATTAATTATTCTATAATCACTTATATTGATTAATTATCCTTTAATTAATCAACCCTTAATTACTTCATTAATTATATTAATTAATGATCCTCTAATTATTTCTTTAATAATTAATCTTAATTAATCACATTCATTAATCGACTTTGATTAATCACACTCAGTAATTAACTATCCTTAACCACTTACATTACTTAATTAACTTCTAAATAAATTTTTATTAATTAATTCTTAAATTAATTACACTAAGTATTAATTCTTAATTACTTCCACTAAGTAATTATCCTTCTTATTAATTGCACAAAGTAATCAAACCCAAATTACTTCCATTAATTAATTATCCTTCAATTAATTAGACAAAGTAATTACCCATTAATTACTTCACTAAGTAATTACACTTTATAAATTACATTAAGTAATTATACTTAACCAATTCAACAAACGATTATCCTTAATTAATTAATTAATCTAATTAATTATCTTAAATTAATCACATTAATTAATCATTTCATAATCTCTAGTTAATGATCTTTCTTTTATTATACTTATTAACCATCCCTTAATTACTTCCCTAAGTAATTATGCATTAATTAACTATTATTAATTACAAATGAATGAAGTCTTAATTACCAATTAATCCATCTCTAATTACTTAATTAATTAATGCTTAATTGTAGCTTAATTAATCTTTAATTACTTAATTAATTAATTTCTAATCATTAATTAAAAATCTTTACTTATTTAATTAATAATCCTTAAATACATATTAATTAACCTCTAATTAATTAACTTATAACCCTTGATTATTTATTTATTAATCCCTAATCATTAATTAATTAAATTAATTAATTATACTTGAATTTCCTTATTATTTTAATAAATCTCAAATCATTAAATCTTAATTAACTTTAGGATAAATTATTTTCCTTATTAATGACTTAATTATCATTAACATGTATATTTAAAACATTACACTTTTTAAATTTACTTTTAACTTCCATTTCTAATTAAGATTTAAAATGATTTAACATAACAAAATTTAAAATAATTTACAAACCGCATAAACAAATGTTAAAGAAACACTTATCTTATAGGTCGGGGACCATCCAACCCCGTCGGCCTTGCCAAAAAAAAAACACTTATCTTATATAAAAGAAATTTATAAGAGTTTTTAACCAAATTTATTTAAATTCAAAACCTTGTTTTTTTTAAAAACTTTTAAAATCTATTTTAAAATGTGCTTCGGGTTCAACCCAAAGGCTACACGAGCCCTGACCCGGGAAATTCACTCTTTTCTTCTTTTTCAAAGATTTGTTTAAGTTTGAAGTTAAAAATCTGAAAACACAATTTTCACTCACGTTTACTCGAGTCCTTACTCGAGTCAATACCACACTAACCCGAGACTTCCTTTGAGACAACCCCACACGAAACTGCTGACACAACGACACTGCTGTGCACATGCACCGGCGATCCAGCCTCCTCCGACCAAGCACGATGCCTCTCGTATGTCAACGATCATCCTTACACCAGATCTCGACCACCAGAACATCAAAACTAACTCGAAATCAAATTCGAGCAAACCCTGCACAAACCTGGAACAAAAACTCAGCCTGGAAAAAACCTCGAACTCACTCCTCCGACCACCAGAGTGCCTGAGCTTCCAACCACACCTTCGCCAGCTCCCCCTCTACCATTTCCCAAAATCTGATGGAACTCGATCCACCAGAGACGCCGAGATAAACTAAATTCCCGACCTTACCAAAACTAGGGTTCAAAACAAATCCAACCCACCTCCGCCACCACAATGGCTTGCATACCCATCTGATATTTTCCTAAACTCTCTTATCATCCCTCTATCTCTAGCGAAGACCCCGACCTCCCCGAGCATCTTGATCAAAAAAACCACCCAAAACTCCAATTCTGATCAAACTCGAGCTGCTCACTCGACCCAAAACTAAAAATTGTAAATTCATTTTTAAAAGTCATGTTTTTAGATAAAAATTCAGATTATATACGTGAATCGATGAATTAAGAAGTTTGAATTTTAAACAAAACTCAAGCTCACACTGTTCTTCTTTGTTTTCCAGAGCGTTACACATTTAATTTACTTAAATATAATTCTAAATCTTAATCCGTGATTAAACAAACAGATTTTGTTTGAAACTTAAATCTTAACAAATATTAGTTTAGGAGATTTTGATTAAAATCTTGAGCTTGAAAACAGAGAACAGAGATGTCTCAGGTAACAGGCATGCACACACATCTATACACTCATACACCCACACACACATACATAAACTCACTTATATATATTCACACAAAACATACTTATTTTTAGTAATTTCACATGAAACCAGATTTATAGATACTTAAGCTTTTTAAAAAGGATATTACTCACCAGGCATGTAAAAACAGAGAGCAGTTTTGAAACTTTAGAACTTGAATGCTTTGTTGCTGAGAATGTTTTAGCTTGAAAACAAAGATGATGATGCTTTGTTTTCTTGATGATCTTTTTAAAAATTGAAGCTTGAAGACGCATGAATATCTGAAGCTTTGATTGTATAAGTTGAACATGATTTCAGGCTATAGGTTGTCTCTGGTTTGAGCAGTTACAGGTTTTTGATTTTCTTGAATTTGATAATGGTTTACGGGCTATTGAATTTGATTTATTTCTGGTTTGAGGAATGTTTGATTATTAGATTTGTTTTCGAGTTATAGGATTGAGTTTCTTAGCTTTGAATTAAAGAGGAAAAGATTGAGAAGGGAGAAGATAAATGATTTATAGAGCTAAATTTGATTTATTAAAAATTAAAGAAAATTAATATTAAAAGATGACACTTGTTTAAAACTCACCATTTGTCATTTACTATAGTTTATTAATTAACACTTGTTAAAATCAAGCCTTATATATTTACACTTGTCATTAAGTAATTTTTTATTTATTTTAAATGTTAATAAAAAGATTTTATACTTAATTTACTAATTTATAAATACTTATATAAATGTATATATATAAAATTCTTTAAAGAAAATATTATAAAACAAATTATATACAAATAAAATCTTATACATATATTTTTAAACCCAAAATATTTTAAAATATCTATCTTTTGAATTTCAATTTTAAATCCAAATTCAAATTAAATTTTAAAAAAATCTAATTTAAAGTCAACTTATATATATACATATATAACACCATAAATTTAATTTGAAAATAATTATTAAAATTATTTATCTATATTTAAAAACAGCATATTATTATTGTTTAAAATAACAATTTTCTCAATTTTAAATAATTTACAAATGAGATTATCTTATTATTTACAAATTACTCATTTTACTAAATGAATTAATGTATTATATGTTTTATATGTTTATGAATTATATTTTAAACTTTATATATTTTCAAATCATATTTATCAAGCAATATTTAAAAAGAAAGTAAAACAAACCTTTTTGTTAATCTTATTTAAATTTAAATTTAAGCTAAAATATATTTTAAATAATTTAAACATTTTTCCTTAAGTAATTTGAAACTATATAATTAACTTTTTAATAGCTTTGAAATTTTTTATATTAAATTTAATCATAATTTCCAAATTACCAAAATATATATATTAGAATTTTGAAAACATGATTTTATTTGTTAAATTCAAACCAAAGCTTTTTTATTTACAATATATACAAATATATATACATTATAATTAGAAAACATTTTATTAGCTTTTAAAAGATAAAATATTCCAATTACATATTTATTTTCTTTTTAAAAGATAAGCATGCCCACTTAAATTAAATTATAAAAGAAAATTATCAAATCAATGTAATTATTAATACAGATTATTTAATTAATATTGCCCAAAATTCTGGGTCATCACAAATTTAGAGAGGCAGCATAATCTTCTAACAATTCATTTACTAAGTTTAGCATTTCCAAAGGGGAAGAAACTTTTAATGACCAGACATCCCCAATAACTAAATCAAAATTCACTCGTTCACAAGCATATACATCAAGAATGGAAGTAGTGATATCATCTACTATAAAATTGCTGGGTTTATTAACGCTTAGATATAGTCATATTGAGAGTATATAGTAGAGACTCAAACTAAAAAAGAGGAGTCGAATGCATTGAGATGGATTTAACCGCACTGACCTTATCATTATTATCGTTATCCGCTTCAATTGACTCTAGCAACAGAGACGGCGAATGTACTTGCAAAGAGGTGGAAGCATTGATCTTGGATTGAATAGGAGGGGCCAAAAAAATCGTCCAGATCGGGTTTTAAAGGGAGATCGAGGTTCAAGCGACGTTGCAAATTGAGGCCTAGATTTACGGTCTCCATTTTTGTTATTTTATGAGTGACCATAAGTAATTTATCACAATGAAAACAAATATACCATTTTAAATGTTCCTAGTCAAGATGTATTAAGATGAGATCTCGATGTATCCATTGAAACTAGAGTATGTAACGCTCTCTAAATGTTCGACAGTGTGTTACTCATGACTATTGAGGCACCTGGAGGTTACATTGTGATAGTTATTGGATAACTATGGAATGACTCACTTGATAGTTTTCTGTTGGTTAATATAACTAAGATCAAATAGAAAATAACGATGTGACTGATTTACATAGTTCACTCTACTTGAGAGTACCATCGATCTCTTCAAAAGGAAAGATTTGCTCCTGATTATAGTCAAATTATGGAACGGTGTCGTGTGACTATAGTTGGGTCGAGCGGAAATATTGGAAGTGAAACACTATTTAAGAGAGGATTCACCTCCTCGGTTATATGAGGTTAGTATCATGGTCAACTCAAAGTCAAGGTCTCTGACCAGAGCATTTTGGCTAATCATAGTTGTTGTTATTGAACCAAGGACTTTGCGTTTGGACTATAGAGATAAATATGGATGATATTGAAATGTTGACCATTACCAAATTCCATAAGTCCAAAATTATATAGTTTTGACGAAAAAAATTGCGTAAATAAAAGTCACAACTGCGTAACGCTTAACAAAGTAAAATTAGATTTTACCAAAATCAAGTAAGCAATAAATTTGGCCAAAATGTCACACCACTTGCTAAGTGCCATGTAAACGTTAATATTCGAATTGTTTAATATTAATCCCTGACCAAATTTACACATAATGAGTCATACAACCCGAAACGATGAATTATTAATTGACTAAATGATTTAATTAACTTATAATTGTTATAAATTAAAGAAATTAATCAATATTTATGAAATTCTAATTATAGAATTTTGATTTGAGGAATAAGTATTATCAAATATATTTATAATAGTTTTAAATATATTAATCGATATATGATATCTATAAATGATTAAATTAAATTTAACTAAATAATATTTACTTTGGGCTTATGTGGATTTTTCGCCCATCACGATGGGCAGCAACATGACATGTGGGGTGGCTCAAAGTAGGGTTTAGATGTTGGACTTTGGATGGCTCAAATTAAGGAAGAAATAACATGGGATGAGATCCACTTTTTTCTCCTTTCTATCCACTATATAAGCATCCTTAATTTTAAATAACATTATTCATGATATTTAATTTGATAAATTAAATAGATAATGTAAATGTCAAGTGATAAAGGGATTTGGATTTAAATAAACTAAGTGGCTATGCTTATTAATTCAATTGGGCTAAATAATGGTTTAATGATTAAGTAATGTAAGGGTATAATGGGATTTAGCTACACCCAATTTTACTCTTATGTGTGTGTGTGTGTATGTGTGTGTATGTTTACTTCTTAAGCCATTGAGACTCATAATCATTTTCTCAAAAGTAAGAAACTTAACAAAAGAAAGGAAGCCGATCATTAAAAGTAAAAGAAGAAGAGGAAATTCAAAGAAAAGATAAAGAATTAAAAAAGGGGGAGTCAAACTCATCTCAATACACTTTCCTTACCAAAGATTAATGTGAATGATAATTTCCATCTCTATTTGTTAAATATATGTTTTTGATTTAAGTTTAAATTTATATGTATGATGTTTGATGATGAATATGCTTGAATTGTGGTTTATTTAATTTAAACAAGATTGTTTAATTAATGATTCATATGGTTTTAGATTAAAACCATGTGATATATATGATTAAATGCCATGGAAAAATTATATTACGAAAAATATGGTTTTGGAGTTGGGTTTTTAGTTTAATAATTTTCCAAGCTTTGGAAAGATTATTATGAATTTTTGAATGAAATTATAACACGTTGGGTTTATAAATTTATTATAGAAAATATACTGAGAGTTTGGGTATGAAATTTTAATATGTTAGATAACATGATCATAGTAAATTTCTATGATTTTTAGGGATTTTTCTTAGGTGATTTGATATACAAAATAAATTATCTTGAGAAGAGGATCAAAATGATTTACGTATAAATAAACAGGAAGGTTTTAATTGCAAAAGTTTAAGTTTGATACTTACCCAAAATAAAAAGGCAGTTAGTTTTGAAAAGAACGGGAAAAGTAAAGGCAGCCAATAAGAAATTTACGTGTAGGCAAGTTGGTTTATATAAGTTACTTAATTTAGTATTTAACCAAGAAAAACAGGTTTCGCCTCTATTCAGAGTACCTTTCACCCCTTACCTTTCGCCTCGAACCATGCCGAAACCTTGTTAAGCTAAATTCAATACATAGGGTATCATCTAGGTGATAGTACTAGATTGGAGAAAGGCAAAAGTATGGTGTCGAAAGCATAGCTTCCAATGGGGTCGTTACCTCAATTTGTTTTGAAAAGATAAATGCCTGCCTCTGTTTTACTAAGCTTTCGACTTAGTAGATATGAATGTTTTTGAAATTAGTTTATAATGCTTTCGAAGGGGTTTTCATGTTTTTTAAAAAGAAAATTGGTGAAACACAAATTCTAGAAATCATCAATTAGAAATTCAAAAATCACAATGGGGGAGGTCTATCATAAAACAGGAGCATGAAAACTCACCAACACGTGTATCACAAACGGAACGCTATTCCATGGTTGCTAACCATCAATTTTGAGCCAAGGCTCCACAAACGGCCCGAAGACCATGGGTCGCTACCCCACCAATTTTGAGCCGAAGCTCCACAGAAACGGGGTTTAGTCTCCCTCGTAGATAAAGAAACATTGCACATTGCTAGTCTAAACCACAAAATGATCATCATCGATCATCAAGAAGTGTCGATCACACTAAGCTAGTAAATAGATGAGTTTAGCTTCATGTCCCATAACCATTGGCTTAACTTAAATATTTACGAACAAATTGTAGATTTCCACGAAGATTGTCACAAGATTTTCAATCGAACAAGTCCAAAAATTAACCAACGAAGTAAACGTAAGCATTTCACACCACTTGTTTTGCTAAATCGTTTAATTAGATTTCTCGAACGAATGAGGAAAATGTTTGTATATACTAATAGGTTAGAAAATAGTTTTATAAACGAGCTTTGTATTAAAAGTAGAGTTGAAATCATCATTATGAAAGAGTTTGAATATTTGCTACTAGTATAGAAACCTTTGTATTTTAAAGTGACAAACCACAAAATTGATTGTAAAAACAATCAATCACCAAAAATTCGCATACGAAGACGTGAATCAAATCCATAGAAATCCATACAAAATCCATCAAAATGGATATTCCTAAAATCCCCAAAAAGAAATTATCAAAGTCAACAAAAGTGCTAACAACTAACCAGAGAAACGAGAATCGATTAAAAATTGAAAAACCACTCAAAAATACCTAAATTAGGAAAAAAATGCAATTTTCCAGATTCAGTCGACTGGACTCTGAAGCCAGTCGACTGATTCAATGCCTGCAAACTCTTTGTTTCCAGGTTCAGTCGACTGAACTCAGAGTTCAGTCGACTGACACATGCCTGGAAACACTTGGTTTCCAGGCTCAGTCGACTGAACTCAGAGTTTAGTCGACTGATACAGGGACCAGAAATTTTCTGGTTCCAGGTTCAGTCAACTGAACTCAGAAGTTAGTCGACTGAATCTGCAAATTTCAGTCTTCTCAGCTTAGCCCAACCAAGGGTAAAAATCCAACAAATGGCGATCAGACGAGCAATGGGCACTAAGGGTTTAAGCCAATCGGCTACCCAGCCTTATAGGATCTCCGATGCACTACCAAAAACATGATCAAACATCAAAGATATTATTTTTAAAGATTTAACCTTAAAACACCAAAAAATTGGAATATTCATAAAACCAATTCAATGCAAAGCAAATGAACAAGAATAGATGTTAGGAATTCATACCTAACAATAAAGAAAGTTATAGGCATAGATGTGAGTTCAAAAACTCACCTTTTACTCAAAAAACAATGAAGGAGAAGCTTGAAAACAAAAGGAAGATCAATTACTCTTCAATTTCAACTCTAAAAGCTCCAATCTAAGATCATAAGAAAATATTTCCTAAGTTAGGTCATAGGAAATTTATGAAATTGGAGAGAGATTGAGATGGAGAAGAAGAAAAGGATGCTTACCTAAGCTTCTCTTTGATTTTGGAGCTAGAATTTGAATTTGTAAAAGAAACAAGGGCTTAGGATTTTAGTTTCCAATCTCTTCCCCCATTTTTGCTAAATCTTGAAGTGTTAGGAAAATAATAGAATGAATGAAGAGGAGAGGGGGTGGAGTTAAATATAAGATGAGTTGGGTTAGTGGGTTGAAACCCAAAACCCAAACCCAAACCCAAACCCAAAGCCCTAAGTGAAAACATCAAAATTCTAGCTAACTCCAAACATATCGATGTTTATACTTAAAAATGTCGTGAACGGCATTGTGAACTCAATGGAAGTGGTCAAGAATTCTAATTCGGCTGTTTGCAAAAAGTTGCATTTCAGACTTTAATCCGACCAACGATGCTATATTTAAATAAAATATTTAAATATACAATCGTAAAATATGTGGGTTGTTACACAAGCATGCCGAACCACACAACCATGCCGATCCACACCGTCCTGGCGAACCACCTCAACCCAACTACCTTGGCCGACCAACACATGGCAGATCCAATAAGGCCGAACCACATATGCCAAACCACCAATGTCGAACCATAACTAGCCGAGCCACTCCTTTGCCGACCCAATGCCATCTCTAAGTGCCATGCTTAGCCATCATGCTTGGAATGCTATACTGACCCATAAAGTGTTGGTCCATCTTGACCATGCCGACCTGGAGCACTCCTCAAGGCCGATCCACCTTCCACTGAACCACCCCGGTATGACCGAACCACCTTCCTGCCGACCTACTTCTCCGCCAACCCCCAAAGCATCGAACGCTGACTCGAAGCAAGTTCCCTCTAACTCAAAGTAACCATCCTGAGGACCCGAAGAATGTCGAATGTTGACTCAAAGCTAGGCCCTCTTTGACTCGAAGTAGCTACCATGAAAACTAGAAGCAAACCCAAATACGACTCGAAGCAAACTCCTGGCAATTCATGACAACTTAACTTTTTGTCGAAACTCGTATTTCAAGTATCCCAAGTCTCTTGTCCCTCTTCTATTCCGAATCTCGGCTTCATAACCATGTTTATCATCCATTATTGATATTTATCATTCTAGTTGAACCAAACCCATCGAATTCCAATCTCGATAAACGAATAGTCGATTTAGTTAACCTGTCTGTCTATGGCCTTACCAAAAGGCGGGTTAACACTGTTGATAGTAAATTACATCATGGTACAAAGAAGATATTTTATTAGGAAAAGAATAAGAACATTGGGCATTCATTTTGAGATGAATGAATCTTTAGCTGGTAAATGTTGAATGGAAGAAGCCAAGTGGTTCCCGCAATCGCTTGAGATTCCCTGGTGGAAATAGGGATGGATATTGATGGACCTTATGATGGATGCTAAGGACTAGAAGAGAATATGACACATTTGAGTCGCAGTTGATAGATTGATGACACATGCTAGATTATATTCGTTAAATCCAGTAAAATGGCATCCAAATTGGTTGAGCCATGTGTGGAATGGATAGTGTGATTCCATTGTGTGCCAAGAGTATTGTAAGTGGCTGAAACTCATTGTTCACCAGTGGGTTTTGGGAGACCCCGCAAGGGACGTTGGGAAATTTGGTACCAAACCGACTAGCTTATATCTAGACTGAACTAGAAATTTGAGACCTCATAGGCCTATGCTTACCGATAAACGTGATACAAAACAGGTTAGGAGGAAGGCAGTGAAGTAGTAAAGGTTTAGTTGAGTGAAAGAGAAGATGATAGCATATAGGAGACCAAGAAAAGCATAAGATCACTTATTCGGAGCTCTTCACTTAGTGAGATTTTATTTTTTGTCAGCTTCCGTATTGGATATCATATTTGATGCCATGTACTAGATCATTTAGAATCCTACATATTAGGATAGGCATGGATGTTACTTTTCAACGTTTAATCTTTAAATGCTTGTTTGATGTTTGATTTTTGGCATTTGAATGCTTATATGGTTGTCAGGAATGTGGCATAATTACGGTTTGATATAACATATTTATTTAAGATGATTGTTATATATATAAACTAATATGCTTATTTACATGATGATATTGGTATTGTGTTTATCCTCTTTATTGAGTACTTAATCAGGTACACAAAAGAAATTGTTGGCTATTTGGATGCTTTCCCACATTTACTCGCATCTAAATGGTATGTTGTTGCTATAAAAGAGGTACATAACCTCTGTAGTGTAGATTTGGCTATATATGATTGGTTGTCCGTGGAAATGAAACGCCTTAGATATAAGATGCCTCTGATATGAGATGTATATATATCTATGTTGTATTAGGATTTTTCTCGGACTTAGCCATGCAGAGGAGGTGCTGTCGAAATTTTCCGTGGCATAAGCCAAAATTGAGAGAAAAGTCAATGTATAAGGTATAGACGTTGTCGATAGTTTAGAGAGTCGGTAATGTATGATGTTTAGTTGACTTGCCTGCCGATTAGTGAGTTGGCGCTTTTATTTTCCATTGTCCATTTCTTTGGAAATAAGTGTGCGACTTAGATATTTGGTTTAGCCATATTGATTTCATATTTGATAGTGATTATACTTAGGGCTGAGGAAGAGGTACCATGGCCGATTTCGAATTTTTCCCTTTGTTTCAATCGCTTTTGATGATTATTGTCGTGAGTTGATAAATGACGATTTTTATTGTGTCGTTGCTTATGTGAGGGTGGATTGTGTTGCTTCATCCATGGGATTTCGAGGAAGAAATCCTTTTAAGGAGGGGAGATTGCAAAAAAATATATTTTAAAGATAAGATATTTAAATAAATAATTAATTAACATTCCCAAAAATATTATTTTTCGCATACGATCGAATCAAGAATCAAGACCACTTCTGTTGAGTGTGGATCAAAGTTGCAAGTTAAAATGAATTAAACATCGATGTGTTTTGAGATCAGATGATCCAATGAGCGAAACGATCTCAAAAAGTGCGAGATTATCATCCCAAAGCACTGCCTCGGAGAGCTATGAATTTACTACCATTGGGACCAAAAAATGTAGTGCTGTAGTTAGACAAGTTTCGTTGCGATCGGACGTGTCGTGTGATCTTGCGAGCTCGAAACGTACAGCCATTTATCTGAGAACTTGACAAATAGAATAAAATATTAATATAAATAAAACCCTCATCTCTCACAAATATCACATTTAATGTTCCATTCATTCTTCAAAATAAATGTTCGCCGCTCTCTAATCTGCTTCAAAAGAAATCGAGCAATCCGCTCAACTAAAAATCACAAAACTAGTTATGTTGAGCTCGTATTGAAGAGAGCTTTGCATTGACCATGTCAGAATTAGGTGCAATTGGAGATCTTCCACTTTTCCATAGCTGACTAGGGTTCCATTCTACGAATGACTAAAGGTGAGATATGTCAAGGCGTTTGTGGCGTTGTGATTATCATCCAAATGAGCACCTTTCCACAAAATATGGCCACGCATAATCGTTTATAGCCAGGTGCGACATTGTCTTGTCGCATGCATGAGCTTCATGTCGCGCTCTTGGTTGGTGAGAGGAGCTTCAAGGCTTAGGTCTGGGGTAGAGAGGTTTGGAAGTGGACTTTGTTGGTGAAGCCGGTTCATGATTTCATTAAGAAACAAGGAAGGAATCGAAAAGAGATGTTGCAGGATGAAGTGGGTTTGTTATGCCTATATGTTCACATGTATAGGGAGTTGAAATGTTGATTTGGGGAAGAAGGATTAAGGGGCAATTAGGCAATCAATATTTTGATTAGTGAATTAATTATTTAATTGAACCAAAATTCAAATTTAATCCATATCGTTTGCATACGAGGTCCATTTTAATGCGGTTTTATGTGTTGCGCTCATGATGGAGAGCCCTGCGACTTGATTGGTTTAGTTAGCTTTATTAAGGTGCGTGATATTGCCTCTCACCATGCTACGATTGTTAGTATAGTATTAAAATGACGTTTTGAGACTATTTATAACATTAAACCATGATTTCTAAAATATATACATACTATTTTATAAATAATTGAAAGTGTTCTAAAATGGTTTTTAATTAAATACCATATTTTTTCCATTGGCACACTATTTTGATGATTGATAGATTTAGGTTATTTTAGTATTAATCCCACATTGGTTACTTGGATGTATTGATGTGTGTTATCATAGATATAGTTAGGTTATTATAGACGTTTATATGCTTTTTGATTGCATGTATGCTTGTTTGCCATTCGAAGGTGATATAGTATTAGAAATATCCCATAGGATAAGATTTCATGCATAGAGTTTTGTGCATGCTGATTTATCTAAAGGCAGAAGATGGACTTGAGGATGTGCTTTAGATTTTCGGATGGATGCGTGACGCTTTCATTTGCTTCGTATTTAACCACTATTAGTTAAGTACACGACCAAAATAGTCGTTATCGACTACTTTGGAGTGGTAGATATCTACCGCTATTGATGATGGTCGATTTGGCCGATTTTAACGTGGATGACAGAGAGGCTTTGAAGAGCATGATGTGATAGTTCATTCGTTCGACATTTGATTTGATTCTATGACTCTTCGATGGGAAGTTTTGGTACTATACAAGGAGGCAACGCTTCGACGTGATGTCTTCATGATTCGACAATGATGATTCCATGATGGGAAGTGATGGCTTCGATAATGGATAGCTGTACTTTGAGATGCATATTAGTAATATATGTGTCATGTTAAAGGAACCGTTGGAGTAAAGTTATGGGATGAATGACGACACTCTGTTACTTATGATGGTTGTTTAGAATATTTCCCAACCGTGACGACTTCAAGCGGGTGTTGTATGGACAGTTCTGAGATAAACTTTGCTGTGGATGACATGTGTAATGGGATCATTGATATTCAGGGTTTTGAAGTGTACTTTATAACAGGGGTATGAATATATGTGTCATGTTAAAGGAACCGTTGGAGGAAAGTTATGGGATGAATGATGACACTCTGTTACTTATGATGGTTGTTTAGAATATTTCCCAACCGTGACGACTTCAAGAGGGTGTTGTATGGACAGTTTTGAGATAAACTCTACTGTGGATGACATGTGTAATGGGATCATTGATATTCAGGGTTTTGAAGTGTACTTTATAACAGGGGTAGGTGAGGATGCTCACTTGGTTTATACGGAGCTCCCTGGATCGCACAGTGTTTTGATATATATGTTGGACTGCTATAGGGAGCATGGTCTAGTTTCTGGCCTTCTAAGTGGCATGGATTAGAGTATAGAGAAACCGAGACGTTGAGTAGTCCTTGACTTTATGGGAGAGGTCTTGTGAGTATCACATATCCAACATACTGAATGAGTGAATATGAGAATGGATGATGGATGCTATGTTGCTTGATTGTTTATCACCTTAGTAATGTCACAGGATGTTGATATTATGGATGCAGATATCTAGACACCCTCAGTACTTTGATGTATAGAACACCTATGATGACTACGATATAGAGTAGCACATATTCAATGTCATGTGCTAACTCTTTGGATGTAGGGATATGCCATGTATGATTCCCCATACCCTCTGTTCCATATACTACACCGACTTTTATATTACTTCAAAATTATTTATTGTTCACGCCAAACTTTTGTCCAACTTAAGGTTTTATGATTTTCTTCTTATTACCTCGAGTACTTTTAAATGAGTAAACTAGATAACATGTGTAAATAGCACTTAGAGCTGTGTAGATGGACTAGCAGAAGGTGACGCTTTCTTATATATACATTTTGGACTGATTATTGTTTATTCCATTGTGTGACACTGTGGAGCCTTGATGGTGTTAACTTACTATTATTAAAGACATTTTATCAGTTGAGTTTATTTATCATTTATATAACTTCTGTTATATTTTTTATAGCTATGTGATCCTGTGTACTCTGATTCTATGGTTTATGTAGTTATTACTGTCTTGCCTATTTATATCTTTGACGACTATTATATTTTATCTGATGCGCTGTGAGGTATACAACGGTTATGTGATTGTGTGGTGTTTTCTTTCTTTCTCTTCTCTTTTGTTCTGGTCTCTTCTTTTCTATTTCTCTTCTTTACTTCATTTTCTTTTCCTTAATAATCATCCTACATCGACTAGGTGCTCCAACAACACACTCTTCGATTATATGAACATCGGAAGTGCGGGGCGATCGTCACAAGTTGCATGTGGATTCCCTCCATGTATTCAATGACTTGTTACTGGTTAGGAGAGTGCTTCCAAGCCAAGGGAAAAACACTGGTCCTGTATGTTGTAAAGGCTAAGAAGATAATTAGCACATTCATTGAGTTCAAGCTTGAGCACATGCCCATGGGAAGAACACCATGACTGATAAGCTACCCAAGGCAGCTTGCAACCCAAAAGAATCCACGCTCCTTGGGTACTATTTGAAATTTGAAGCAACCCTTGCCATGACCTGGTGGCAATGGAAATAAAGATTGGCATGCCATCCATGGACAACTGGATGACACCTCTGATTTAGTAATTATTAAGTAAAGAATTTCCAACGGACCGCAAAGACGTTAGGAAGATTTCTCTACCGAGCTCCCTATTACACGATTGTAGATGAAAAGCTCTACAAATGAAGGTGTTCCATACTACTTTAGCATACACGTTTGAAGATGAAGCCGGCCAGATCTTGAATAAGCTACAAGAAGAGTTTTGTGGAGATCGCGTCGGGAGCAGAGTTTAGCAAAGAGGGTCGCCCAATAAGACTACTATTGGCCTGTATGAACAAAGATTAAAAGAACTATGTTAAGAAGTGTGATTAGTGTCAACAGTTCGCTAAGAACCCCATAGACTCTCCTACTCTTCTTGTCCCCTATAATTCCCCATCTTTATACTTATACTACCAAAGAATTACATAGTAATATTGCCTGGTAAGACGAAGAATAAGGCTAGTTAAGAGAAAGCATGCATGAATATTCCTTTGGAATAACACCTATCATTTTACTTTACCTCATATACAAATAACGTGTATTGTATTGCTACAAAGCAGTGAACACATTGGCTAATTTAGAATAGATAATATATGATACATCAGAGAACATAGAATCATAGAACAAAATGGAAAATACAATTCATGCCAAAATACGTACATATTGCGAGTCTACAAAATTGAAGTACTAGATCCACATAATATACCTCCATGTTCAAGTATTAAATGGGGAAAAAAGATATACTTCAAGTGTAACTAGATCTCATAGAAGGGCCATATGAAACATATATAAAATGGACTAGAAAAAAGACATATCTATCTACAAAACTAGCCTAACGTCCCTAATCGACGTGTCCCAGTACCTGTTTATTCTCAGTCTGACTTAAGTATTATTAAAATAATAAACGTCTCAAACTCTATCTAATTAAAAAGGGTGATAACATAATAATACGGCATATGTGATTTCAAATGATATAGTCATAATGCTTATGCCAACAATAATTATGCAATAGTATAACCATGAATAAATCACCATGTGATAAAAAAATATCAGCCTATCATAGGTAATCATAAAAACACGGTGAAATATGAATTTCAATCAAATCCAAAAGATTAGCACAAAATGAGTCAAACCATAAGGCAACCATAAGGAAAGTCCACTATAAGATGAGCACAAGATACACCAACTACAAGACAAGCATAAAGCACACCAATCAACGAGCATAAAGCGTCCTAACCATAAGATGGGCATAAAGCACGCCAATGGTAAGAGGAGTATAAGTATGCCAATGATAAGATTAGCTTAAAGAACGTCAAGCATAAGACGAGCATGAGACACACAACCATAAGATGAGCACCAGGCATGCTAAGATCATATGGATCAAAAGTGTAATATACTTCCGAATAGTAATCACTTAAGTACTGCCATGTGTCCCATACAACTCGGTGGTACTTGAATATTTAGTACGAATAGTAAATTCCATTCACTCAAAATATTCTATGCAACAAGTTATGTAAATAACTGGTAAGACGATATCAAATGTCACATACCACTTAGTACTACTGAATTATTTATTTAAAGTTCTCTTTCATATCAAAAATTATATATATATATATATATATATTATAAAATTTGTATTTACTACATATATCCTTCAAAATATTAAAATCAATTGGTATTGATACACTTAATTTTTTTATTAACCTTTCTTATTGAAAACAATTTACATGCAAATATGATTTTGAATATCATACTCTGAAAAATTTCCAATATTTAACGATTAATATTATATAATTTCTTAATTAATTTTTTTAACGAACTTTTATTTTAATTTAAACCTAAAGAAATCCATAAAGAAATGCTTTAATATGTGTGTATGTGTCAACTTCAATATTATATAGATCAGTTAATTTGATAATCACTTGTAAAAATTAAATTTTAGTTAAATCCGTTGTAACGTCCCGCCTTTTCGCACGCTTTAAATCGACACACGTGTCAATTGAAACCATACGGAAGGGTGGATTGTTATAGGGTAAATAAGAAAAACAAGAAAGAAATAAAACAAACAGAATCTCAAAGCAGAAGGATAAAATATAATAATCAAATATACAGTTCATGAAGCTGTTTTTCAAAATATTTAATTATACTTATAATATATATCAGAGTTATACATACCATAGAATATCAATAATGCAGCGGAATGCAATAGTGTAGTGGAATAATATAATGTTTATTAATAATAATACTAAAATCTTCGTCTCCCTCCTCCAGAGATAAAGCCTTTGATCCTGAAATGCTCGGACTGACCCTAGCGAATTGAAAAGACAAAACGCTCGAGTCAGAACTAAAAGATCTTATGTAAGTTAAATCAACATAAATAAATATGAGTGCAGTATCTCAAGAGATGCTCGGGGTTTACATCTCTTAAGGATCCGTTAAACTATTTACTATGTATTATGTTTTGCTATTATAATAGTATCTAATTGTAAAATAAACTTACTTTAAAATAGCGTTAAGGCTTTACATTTTCCACCTTAACACATTTATATATTCCCATAGTCTATACAATACTGTAATCTCTCCCGTACTGGGCGTCGTTAGAGGGCACTCCATAGGTATGGTACAAAACCAAAATCGTATAAGGCGCGCTAGGGCAGGTGACACGGCACAACTAGGCAATGCCAGGGTAGATATACCAATTGCTATCCGGACTGGTGTAACGACCCGCTATTTTGGACTATTCGCATCCGCACACGTCAGACTTGAATAATTCAAATACCGAACTGTTAATTTAAAATTTGGCAAAACTCAGGTATACAGTAAATAAATAATCACAGAATCACAGGCACAGAGTAATAGTATGCAGCGGAAGTAAAAGAGATAGTAGTTCAAGAAGCTACTATATAAATATATAAGATACATCAGAGTTTACAACAGAAGAGAAATATGATACATCAAGTACAAATCAGAATACATCACTGGAATCATCGAATACTGAAAGCAGAATAGATGGCTGGATCTTCAAGAAAAGCTCCAACTCCAAAGGTGAGCCCCGAATACTGGTACACTCAGTCTGACCTGAGCGTAAAGCAAAACACAAAACACTCGAGTTAGGATTAATATTCTCATATCAATAAATCCAACTCAAGTGAAAAAAGTAATCGAAATACAAGTAACTCAAAGGATGTTGGAATCACCATCCTCTAAGGATCCGTTAAACTATCTACTATGTAGTAGTGTACGCTAAATAGACAATGTCTATCAGTAATATAAAGTATCAAAATAGTGTTAAGGCGTTACCATTATCCCCCTTAACACATTTTTACATAAGCATCATAGTCTATACAGCACTGTAAACTCCACCGTAAACTAGTGGGATATCAGGGAGTACTCCATAGGTATAACACAAAACAAATTCGTAGTGGTCGCGTATATAGGGATACAAGTATGACAAGGCACATGACGCAATACCCAAGGTAGTGGAACTACCGTTTTCCTGATCCAGACTGGTGAGAACGCATCGCCGCAACGATCGCAACACCGCGAAACAACACTCCTGAAATTCCGAGGGTGCACGAATCAATAACAAGTAATGAGTAGTTTACGAAGAAGTGTGTTCGCTCGAGGTGGCTAACCCCATTTGGCCCGGCACGGCTCCTGTTTTAGTCATTTCCAATTTGACACAAGTGTCAAGGCTATCCATTATCGTTCTCTTTCTTCAGTCGTTACGTACATCATTCCAACCACTTCATTCTGGATCACACTCCGCGTATAGTTATTAAAGTGGTTTTCGGTTTAGATAGAGAGTATATCCACAACCTACTCCGGTCTCTTTAATAACTTTCGTAATTATTACACCGATTGGTCGTTTAATAAATTTCAAAACCAAATCAAATTCATTTTCAATTAGAATTTATAATCAACATTTCATTTGTCTTTCACTATCAATTTCCAAAATTTACGTTTCAAAACTACCAAATAACCATTTCAAAGTCTTACAATTCAATTTTAATTTTAATTTAAAATAATTCAAATATTGATTCAAGTTCGCATATAGGTTTCATTCCGAAATCATTTAAATTGTTTAATTTTCATTCAAATCAATTTAAATTCATTTATCGATTTCATTCAATATTCGCTAAGCCAATTTATCATTTAAAACAATTTTCATTTAAATTTCCGATTCATTAAATCGATTTCTTAAGTTCAACTTCATTATATCAAAACTTCAAATTGAAATAAATTAAATTCGTCATATCAATTCTTTAAATTACAATTCTTACGTTAATTTCAATAAATAATATTCATTTCAATAAATCACATTTTATTTCTTGTTAAAGAAATTCAATTTTCACTTATTTATTGACTTCGTTACAAATTTCAAACTCAATTAATAAAGAACCAAATTTCATATATTCAAGAAGGTTAATTTCAGTTATTAACTTAAATTTTCCAAAGCTTAATTAATAAATAAAGCAACTCAATTTCATTTATTAACGAAGTTCAAATCCACTTTTACAAAAGTTCAATTTCTCTTATCAAAGAATTCAATTTTTATTCAATTATCAAATAATTAAACCTTATTCAATTATTAAATAATTTCAATCTTAATTATTAATAATTTCAAAATTTAATAATTACAAACTTGGTTATAAATGTAAACATAATTATTAAATCATTTCCACTTAATTATGAATTCAAACTTAATTATCAAATCATTTCAACTTAATTATAAATTCAACTTAATAATTTCAAACTTAATTATAATTCCAAACTTAATTATAATTTCAAATTTAATTATTAAATGTTTTCAAACTTAATAATTTTAAAACTCAATTATTACTAATTCCAAATTTATTTATTAATAATTCCAAATTTAATTATTAAATAATTAAACTTCAAATAACGTTCTTTCATCAATTACTACGTTAGTATCTATTTCCGATTTCAATATTTACATTTTCTTTTCATAAAGATTCAAATTCTAACCTTATTTCAAAACTTATTCTTTATTCGAATAAAATCATTATTTTATTTTTAAATCAAATTATTGACCAATCGGATTTTTATTTAATTCTCTATCCTAAGTCAAGTTCATTTGGGTATTTATCATTTTAACCCGATTCCAATTCAATTCAAAAATCAAAACATAACAAAGGGAACTTGCAGTGTGATAACAGGGATGGTGTCAAAGTAAATAAACATGCAATAACAACAATCAATACAATCCAATAATCAATTCAAATAATCCCGAAATAATCGTATTAATTCCATTGTTATTTGTACAAATCAATATAATTATTTCTAGAATCTATACTATCATTTCATGTAGATTAAAGATTATTAAAATATTAATTATACGGTTCCTTACTTGTCATTCATTATTCAATTTCAACTACATCGATCTACACAACATACATCTAAATAGTTCAAAGCGCGATTTACCATATTTCTACGTGTCGATTCATTTAAACATTTAAGGGGTCATATTATGCAAATGTCACCAAATCAAACTTAACCCATATATCAAACATAACTATCCAACGACAATTCCAATTTCAAGTTATTTATCACTTACAACATCAACAGTTTAATGTTCAATGTCAACATCACACAATCAATCAAATTATCAACCAAACTAGATTATTATGCATACATAATAAATAATGGTGTCGGATGTCACAGGTGAACTAATGCAGGTAATAACATATTTTTAACAGTGTAAATAACTAGCAACGACATATTTCAATTGTCGTTTCAATTGAAATCAAATTTAATAAATATAAGAATATTAATCGTGAGTGATTGCTCACCTTCCGAGATTAGTGGGAGATTCGACGATAGAGTGAGTTACGATTCAAAGCATGGATTTCAAAGCAAATTGGATTGGCACGAACTTCGAGGAACAAAGCTGATAAATAGGAGGAGACGAATATGAATCGATATTAACAGAAATTATATGCAATAAACAAGTTATTTTATTATCATTTATATATTCTACATAACTTGGCTGCAACCCTTTTCATGTTATATAAATAAAACATATATGCAGACTATTCTACTAAAACACATATATATATATATATAGTATAATAAAAAAAACCAATCTGTATAATACTAACAGTATTACATATATATGCACTGCACACACATTACACAGGCATATATGAATACACGGCACACACACTACACACGCACATACACATACACACACACACACACACGGCGCACACACTACACACTCATGCAGTCAGAACAAAGAACAGACTTGTCATATATTTAACATAGACGGCTACAAAGTGACGACAAAATATAAGTACAGCGCAGCCTATAAATGACCCAGAGCCCCTATGTACAGAGATACGCATAACTAGAAAGTCAAAAATGGCAAATCTTCATTGGACAAAAGCATTGATGATCACGTATGTACTACTGACGACAGGCCTACTACACATGCATACGTATACAAACTGCACTTTAAACTTGCATATACATATATAACATATTCAAATATATAACCATAGAGAAAATACAAGTCCCAACTATATCTTTATAACTACAGAAAATGCCATGTGAACAGAATGTCGGCCAACCTTATAACCAATTATATTTCATGTTATAAAATGTAGCTTATATTTGAAATAATCTTTAACTGAAACATATATAAGGATTAAATCAATATATATTAAATCATAGACTGTTAAACCGCATGTACAACAACAGCTTGTTAAGCTAATACATAGAATCACATGTATAAACAGCATGTTAGAAATTTAATAACTTGTATTTTATATTAAACCATAACTTATATAAAATCTTATCTGTAACAACACGATACTTGAAATCTAATATATATATATATATATATATATATATAAATCTACGTTTTTAACATTCTTTATAAAATCAACTTTATATAAACATATCCATTGCAGACTAACACATAGCGAATTTATAATATGAACACACTATGAACTTATATACTAACAAATGCAAACACCTGTTTAATTAAAGCTTATTATTATATTGTAAGCAACATGACTCATGATGCATATAAACAAACATTTGTTTTACCAAACTCATCTCTAAAACTCACGCTAGCACCTTATAACCTACTATACACAACATAATATACCACTTACAACTCACGCATATAAAGCTAATACATATATAAACTTTTACAAATAAGTAAATAAATTAATATTCATATATTATATACTTACACGAGAAGGGGAGAAGGTTGCGGGAAGACAAGTGGTTGGAAGGAGGTTGCGCGCGGCATGGCACGGCCGCTGCAGTGGGGTCCGCTGTCAAGGGATGGACGTGGAGTCAGCGACGCAGATCTGAAGGGGATGGATTGGGTGACGCTGTAGGCGGCAGGTGACGGGAGGAGAAAGTGAAGCATATGGTGATGGTAGGCGAAGGTGAATCGGGGTCCACATACTGGCTGTCGTGGCCGTTGATGTGGAGGAGGCGGGTTGAAGGGAAGAGCGGTGAAGAGGTTGCAGCTGTCGTGGCGTGGCTGTAGACGGCGCTTGGATGAGGGGTTGTGGCTAGTGAAAGGTTGATGGTGGAGGCCATGGCTTCGGCCATGAAGCAAGAATATGTAGACAAGCAGGATACAATATGTACACTATAATATTATAAATTTTCTCAAACACAGCAATGAATAGAATTTTGAGAAGAAAAAGAAACTAGAAAAGAACCGGCATATAATAAATGAAATTTAGGGAATAGTAATAGGAATAAATGAATTCAGGGAATGTAAATGGTCAGTAGGTATAGGTCATACGGTGGATACTGGAAGTTGAAAAAACGACAAACTGACATCTTGCTCAGAGAATTTTTCTATGTAAAAATATTTTGGTTTTGAAAACATTTTATTTTCATCGCTTTTTAACTGATTAAATTGAAGTAAAGTTACGCGCGAAATAAACTTTCATATTTTCGAACGAAAATTTACCGGTTACTATGTTTAACTAGACGAATTCCAAATATCAAATTTATATTTCTAAATTTTATCATTTAAATTCCCACAAAATTTCAATTAATATGTTATTAAAACCGGTTAAATCTGCGGGTTGCTACACTCTCCCACACTCAAAACTTTTCGTCCTCGAAAAGGAAGGAAGTAGGAGAATAGAAACAACCGAAGAAAATAAACTTGAATTACATTATAAACAATTAATTTAAATGATATAAATTTCAATTTAAATAAATTTATATTCAACAATTTGTTTTAAAATTAAAGATCTCATTAAATTGTTTTGATTTCACGTTTATTAATGTTAAGTACAAAAGGTTCCTTTCAAATGAAATTCAAAATTAATTCAAGATACTCCTTAAAGTTGATTTAATTCAATTTATTTACTTCCAAATCAAATTTTTCTACTATTAATCATGCCTATTATTTATTTAACTTATTATTCTATTAATCTTCATAAACATTTTATAATTAAATTTAAGTGAATAACATTTATTATACGCACTCACATTTCTATTTATAAAGACAATTTATATCATTTATTATCCAATTTTCTTAAATTAACAATTTCAAAGATCATAAATTTGAATGGTCATTTATTATAATCATACTTTATTCGACAAATTTAATTCTTCTTTATTCCAAATTATTATTAAATTTATTCCACTTACTATATCTTATTACATATATTATGTATATTTACATTTATTATAACTACTCAAATTTATTAAAAGAAAATTCGTTGATATCATTTTCTACTGTATAATATTCAATTACATAGTTAACTTTTGAGCAATTTAGGTAAGTTATATTGAGTGCAATTGAATATTATACAAGTGAATTTCTAATTCAATTCTCTCAAGTTTAAATATTAATTCAAAATTTTGGCTTCATTTATAATTGAAATCATTTTTACCCAAATTTTAAGAATTATATTTCCGGTTAACCTCAAACGATTTAGAGATAATTATGTATATACTATCTATATCAAATCAAATTAAATTTAAAATAATATACCTATATATATATAAATTAATCATACTTAACAAATTTAAATCAATTTAATTTTCAAAACAAACTGTGGCAAAGCTACGAATTGGTCTCTTCCTTTCGAAGCTCGAAAATGCATGTCAACGATGCGGCCGCCATCACCGAAATTATTTTCCAACGACAAAGAGAAGATCACTGATTTTAAACTTTTAAAATTCTTTGAAAACCATTTACATTCGAAAATATTTAAATAATATACGTTTTAAACTTTAAAACCATAGTTTGAAATTATCGGAAATTAAATTCTCAAATTCTAACTTAAATTCACTTCAAATTCTAATCAAATTATACCCAAGTTTTATAAATTCATCTATATTATGCAATAGTCAATGGTTTACCAAACAATAAATGAAAATTAAAATTTTCACATTTCAGACAACAGATTTATTAACATTTTAATTTCAGAAAAATTTATACTTATATATAATAAAATCATTCAATATTATTTTATTTACTAAATTTGAAAACAATATTGTGTCGGTCTGCTCTGCTCAAGTGTTTTAGAAATTCTATCGATAGCATTGATCAGACGAACCGATCGAAAATCTAAATCAACATCAACAACTCAAACAACACAATATATATAAAATATTTTAATATTAATTCTCAAATACATTTTCTTGCTCGACGATACAAGGATGGATTTCAAATAAGAATAGAGATTTAAATTTGATGGAAATCAAATGAAAGAGAATTTTGATTCGATAATAAATTTGAAACAGAAGATAAGATAATTCAATTAACAGAACCGGAAGATGGACAAACTTATTTAATTCATGGGCAACCTTAACCGGGTCGACCGTAACTTCAAGAATATGATCGATGTTGAATTCCGAGGTAAATCAACATTCGATCTCGAGAAATAGAATTAAGGTATAGCAGGAGATAGATAGTATCGTAAACCGAGGATACAGAAATCTCCGGTAATTTAATGCCTATTATAAAGGAGTTTCACCCCTTTACAAATTATTCGAAGTTTGGCGAGACCGCCGATTCATTATAAGGGTCATTCAAAGTGGAATTATGAGATGCTCCAAAATTGAAAGAAGACGAATAGTGGGGAACACGAATAAATTTTGGAACCGCAGAGAACGTTCCAAAATTCAAGGGATTTGAGTCAAAAGGAAGAGATTGAACTCGAATAAGAGTGATTCTGCAAATACATTTAACATATATGCTAAGTTCTGCCTAGAGCTACCAAAAGCTCTGCTACCAACTGTAACGACCCGCTATTTTGGACTATTCGCATCCGCACACGTCAGACTTGAATAATTCAAAATACCGAACTGTTAATTTAAAATTTGGAAAAACTCAGATATACAGTAAATAAATAATCACAGAATCACAGACATAGAGTAATAATATGCAGCGGAAGTAAAAGAGATAGTAGTTCATGAAGCTACTATATAAATATATAAGATACATCAAAGTTTACAACAGAAGAGAAATATGATACATCAAGTACAAATCAGAATACATCACTGGAATCATCGAATACTGAAAGCAGAATAGATGGCTGGATCTTCAAGCAAAGCTCCAACTCCAAAGGTGAGCCCCGAATACTGGTACACTCAGTCTGACCCGAGTGTAAAGCAAAACACAAAACACTCGAGTCAGGATTAATATTCTCATATCAATAAATCCAACTCAAGTGAAAAAGCAATCGAAATACAAGTAACTCAAAGGATGTTGGAATCAATCATCCTCTAAGGATCCATTAAACTATCTACTATGTAGTAGTGTACGCTAAATAGATAATGTCTATCAGCAATATAAAGTATCAAAATAGTGTTAAGGCGTTACCATTATCCCCCTTAACACATTTTTACATAAGCATCATAGTCTATACAGCACTGTAAACTCCACCGTAAACTAGTGGGATATCAGGGAGTACTCCATAGGTATAACACAAAACAAATTCGTAGTGGTCGCGTATAAATGGATACAAGTATGACAAGGCACATGAGGCAATACCCAAGGTAGTGAAACTACCTTTTGCCTGATCTGGACTGGTGAGAACGCATCGCCGCAACGATCGCAACACCGCGAAACAACACTGCTGAAATTCCGAGGGTGCACGAATCAATAACAAGTAATGAGTAGTTTACGAAGAAGTGTGTTCGCTCGAGGTGGCTAACCCCATTTGGCCCGGCACGGCTCCTGTTTTAGTCATTTCCAATTTGACACAAGTGTCAAGGCTATCCATTATCGTTCTCTTTCTTCAGTCGTTACGTACATCATTCCAACCACTTCATTTTGGATCACACTCTGCGTATAGTTATTAAAGTGGTTTTCGGTTTAGATAGAGAGTATATCCACAACCTACTCCGGTCTCTTTAATAACTTTCGTAATTATTACACCGATTGGTCGTTTAATAAATTTCAAAACCAAATCAAATTCATTTTCAATTAGAATTTATAGTCAACATTTCATTAGTCTTTCACGATCAATTTCCAAAATTTACGCTTCAAAACTACCAAATAACCATTTCAAAGTCTTACAATTCAATTTTAATTTTTATTTAAAATAATTCAAATATTGATTCAAGTTCGTATATAGGTTTCATTCCGAAATCATTTAAATTGTTTAATTTTCATTCAAATCAATTTAAATTCATTTATCGATTTCATTCAATATTCGCTAAGCCAATTTATCATTTAAAACAATTTTCATTTAAATTTACGATTCATTAAATCGATTTCTTAAGTTCAACTTCATTATATCAAAACTTCAAATTGAAATAAATTAAATTCGTCAAATCAATTCTTTAAATTACAAGTCTTACGTTAATTTCAATAAAAAATATTCATTTCAATAAATCACATTTTATTTCTTGTTAAAGAAATTCAATTTTCACTTATTTATTGACTTCGTTACAAATTTCAAACTCAATTAATAAAGAACCAAATTTCATATATTCAGGAAGTTTAATTTCACTTATTAACATACTTAAATTTTCCAAAGATTAATTAATAAATAAAGAAACTCAATTCATTTATTAACGAAGTTCAAATCCACTTTTACAAAAGTTCAATTTCTCTTATCAAAGAATTCAATTTTTATTCAATTATCAAATAATTAAATCTTATTCAATTATTAAATAATTTCAATCTTAATTATTAATAATTTCAAAATTTAATAATTACAAACTTGGTTATAAATTCAAACATAATTATTAAATCATTTCCACTTAATTATGAATTCAAACTTAATTATCAAATCATTTCAACTTAATTATAAATTCAACTTAATAATTTCAAACTTAATTATAATTCCAAACTTAATTATAACTTCAAATTTAATTATTAAATGTTTTCAAACTTAATAATTTCAAAACTCAATTATTACTAATTCCAAATTTATTTATTAATAATTCCAAATTTAATTATTAAATAATCAAACTTCAAATAACGTTCTTTCATCGATTACTACGTTAGTATCTGTTACCGAATTCAATATTTACATCTTCCTTTCATAAAGATTCAAATTCTAATCTTATTTCAAAACTTATTCTTTATTCGAATAAAATCATCATTTTATTTTTAAATCAAATTATTGACCAATCGGATTTTTATTTAATTCTCTATCCTAAGTCAAGTTCATTTGGGTATTTATCATTTCAACCCGATTCCAATTCAATTCAAAAATCAAAACATAACAAATGGAACTTGCAGTGTGATAACAGGGATGGTGTCAAAGTAAACAAACATGCAATAACAACAATCAATACAATCCAATAATCAATTCAAATAATCCCGAAATAATCGTATTAATTCACATTGTTATTTGTGCAAATTAATATAATTATTTCTAGAATCTATAGTATCATTTCATGTAGATTAAAGATTATTACAATATTATTTATACGGTTCTTTACTTGTCATTCATTATTCAATTTCAACTACATCGATTTACACAACATACATCTAAATAGTTCAAAGTGCGATTTACCATATTTCTACGTTGCGATTCATTTAAACATTTAAGGGGTCATATTATGCAAATGTCACCACATCAAACTTAACCCATATATCAAACCTAACTATCCAACGAAAATTTCAATTTCAAGTTATTTATCACTTACAACATTAACAGTTTAACTTCAATGTCAACATCACACAATCAATCAAATTATCAACCAAACTAGATTATTTTGCATACATAACAAATAATGGTGTCAGATTTCACAGGTGAACTGATGTAGGTAATAACATATATTTAACAGTGTAAATAACTAGCAACAGCATATTTCAATTGTCGTTTCAATTGAAATCAAATTTAATAAATATAAGAATATTAATCGTGAGTGATTGCTCACCTTCCGAGGTTAGTGGGAGATTCGACGATAGAGTGAGTTACGATTCAAAGCATGGATTTCAAAGCAAATTGGATTGACACGAACTTTGAGGAACAAAGCTGATAAATAGGAGGAGACGAGTATGAATCGATATTAACAGAAATTATATACAATAAACAAGTTATTTTATTATAATTTATATATTCTACATAACTTAGCCGCAACCCTTTTCATATTATATAAATAAAATATATATGCAGACTATTCTACTAATATATATATATATATATAATATAATAAACCAATCTGTATAATACTAACAGTATTACATATATATACACTGCACACACATTACACACGCACATATAAATACACGGCACACACACTACACACGCACATACACACACACACACACGGCGCACACACTACACACTCATGCAGTCAGAACAAAGAAAGAACTTGTCATATATTTAACATAGACGGCTACAAAGTGACGACAAAATATAAGTACATCGCAACCTATAAATGACCCAGAGCCCCTATGTACAGAGACACGCATAACTAGAAAGTCAAAAATGGCAAATCTTCACTCGACAAAAGCATTGATGATCACGTATGTACTACTGACGACAGGCCTACTACACACGCACACGTATACACACTGCACTTTAAACTTGCATATACATATATAACATTTCAAATACATAACCATAGAGAAAATACAAGTCCCAACTATATATTTATAACTACAGAAAATGCCATGTGAACAGACTGTCGGCCAACCTTATAACCAATTATATTTCATGTTATAAAATGTAGCTTATATTTAAAATAATCTTTAACTGAAACATATATAAGGATTAAATCAATATATATTAAATCATAGACTGTTAAACCGCATGTACAACAGCAGCTTGTTAAGCTAATACATAGAATCACATGTATAAACAGCATGTTAGAAATTTAATAACTTGTATTTTATATTAAACCATAACTTATATAAAATCTTATCTGCAACAACACGATACTTGAAATCTAATATATATATATATATATATATATATAAATCTACGTTTTTAACATTCTTTATAAAATCAACTTTATATAAACATATCCATTGCCAGACTAACACATAGCGAATTTATAATATGAACACACTATGAACTTATATACTAACAAATGCAAACACCAGTTTAATTAAAGCTTATTATTATATTGTAAGCAACATGACTCATGATGCATATAAACAAACCTTTGTTTTACCAAACTCATCTCTAAAACTTACGCTATCACCTTATAACCTACTATACACAACATAATATACCACTTACAACTCACGCATATAAAGCTAATACATATATAAACTTTTACAAATAAGTAAATAAATTAATATTCATATATTATATACTTACACGAGAAGGGGAGAAGGCTGTGGGAAGACAAGTGGGTGGAAGGAGGTTGCGCGCGGCATGGCACGATCGCTGCAGTAGGGTCCGCTGTCAAGGGATGGACGCGGAGTCAGCGACGCGGATCTGAAGGGGATGGATTGGGTGACGCTGTAGGCGACAGGTGGCGGGAGGAGAAAGTGAAGCATACGGTGATGGTAGGCGAAGGTGAATCAGGGTCCACATGCTAGCTGCCGTGGCCGTTGATGTGGAGGAGGCGGGTTGAAGGGAAGAGCGGCGAAGAGGTTGCAGCTGTCGGGACGTGGCCGTAGACGGCGCTTGGATGAGGGGCTGTGGCTAGTGAAAGGTTGATGGTGGAGGCCATAGCTTCGGCCATGAAGCAAGAATATGTAGACAAGCAGGATATAATATGTACACTATAATATTATAAATTTTCTCAAACACAGCAATGAATAGAATTTTGAGAAGAAAAAGAAACTAGAAAAGAACCGGCATATAATAAATGAAATTTAGGGAATAGTAATAGGAATAAATGAATTCAGGGAATGTAAATGGTCAGTAGGTATAGGTCATACGGTGGATACTGGAAGTTGAAAATGGAAAGACACAAAGACCATAAAGGTTCCAACGAGTACCGGTACGACCAATTGTTTTTTTTTGGCGATTACATCGCATTCCAGATGTTGAATTACTGAAATAAATATACTACAGATATCGTCACAATAAGATACTCAGAATGGTATACCGATATTAGTGGTACGATTTAATTACAAAAATTCGAATTTTCTAATAACGGAAAATGCAAGAAAAACGTCGAAAAATAAGATCGACGGAGATAAAAATGTCCGAATTTGAAAAAACGACAAACTGACATCTTGCTCAGAAGATGTTTTAGAATTTTTCTATGTAAAAATATTTTGGTTTAGAAAACGTTTTATTTTCATCTCTTTTTAACTGATTAAATTGAAGTAAAGTTACGCGCGAAATAAACTTTCATATTTTCGGACGAAAATTTACCATTTGCTATATTTAACTAGACGAATTCAAAATATCAAATTTATATTTTAAAATTTTATCGTTTAAATCCCCACAAAATTTCAATTAATACGTTATTAAAACCGGTTAAATCTGCGGGTTGTTACAACTGGTGGTAACGCATAGCCGCAGCTACCGCCAACCTTGAGCCACATTCCCAAATCAAAAATCAAAAGTGGCTACCGAATAAATCCAAAAGTCATAGTATAATATCGAAGGGATGTGCCCGATAAGAGGGGCTACCTCCTTGGCCCGAGAATCACTCCTGTTTTAGCCACCTTATGCCAACTCACGGGAGTCGGGTCCACGTATTTACCTTAAAGGAAACGCCGGCACCATCCTACTTCATTCTGGAATCTCCACCCCGTACACGGCTGTTAAAGTGGTTTTCGGAGTTGGCAGAGAGTATGACAACTTCCGATCCCGATCTCTTCATCAACCAAACGTTATTATAACACCGCGGTCTTTTCAAAATAGTTTATACTTTAAAACCAGAATATAATATCCATTTCAAAACCATATAAATATGATATCATTTTCGTTTTAAAACACAAATCAATATGATATCATTTTTATTTAAGATATATCCTTTTTCAAAAATCATAGCACTTCAAATCTATATACCTTGAAAACCCATAACTTTGGATCATAACTCTTAATACTTAAATGGTTTAAATATTAGAAATACTATATAAAATAAATATAGTTTATTTAATATCCCAAATAAATTCCAAATACCGATTTGAATCTCTAAATAAACCATTTTTATTTTCCATATATTTCAATTCTTTAAATATTCCTCCATTTCAAAATAATTCTTTGATAATTCCATATATATATATCAAATTCAATTATCATTATTTAGATTTGAAATGTTTACTTAATAAATCAAATATCATTTAAGTAAAACCTTTAAACTTCAAATAACTGGATGTTCTTTAAATTTTATTAACTTGATATATTCATTTAAATCAACTCGATATTTATTTAATTCACTTTAACCCAAAATCAAGTTATAAAATCATGCCCTTTTAAAGATCTCAATTTTTATTTAAACACATCCATTTTATTCAAGTCAAATTCTTAAATCCTTCGATTCAAAACAATTTCATAATTATCTTCCAGCTTAATTTTTATTTAAGTCACCAAAACTCTATATATACAATATGTTAAATAGGTACTTAACCATATAAAAATAAAACAACCAAACTCCGTTATTCAACTTATTTTTATTTAACAATTTTATACATATCTTAAATTCAAGAATTTTAACTACATATATATAATAATATTTATATAATATCAAAAATTTATATTTATTAAACCGTATATTCTTTTCCGAAGCCATAGAAAACATTTCAAATATTATATACATACATAGATATATATGTATGTATGTATGTATGTATGTATGTATGTATATACTGCGGTGTCTGTATAAAATTTTCTATCCTATGGTCAAGTGATACAGATATTTATCATTTCAATCCGTAATTTAATTAAAAATGCGGTTGTATATCATTTCAAACCGCAATCCCAAATGAAATGAAAATGCATAATAACTTGCAGTTTATAACTATATAAAATACAACATTCATTCATCCAATATCAACCATCAACCATTTATCACAATCATCATCCAATTTAATCAATAGCATCAATATATAACGGAAAATAAACAACAGGTATTAAATAGCAGTTTAATTCGATAATATTTTAAATAATTGTTTAACTGGCAGTTTATGTGCAATGAATAATTAATTTACAAATTTAACTGGCAGTTTAAATGCAATGAATAAATTAAATAGCAATTTAATTAAATAAATGCGATTTAACTGAGATGATGAATAAAAGTATGCCAAACAGTCATAAATAAATTTATACCCATATCATAAATCAATTTAATAAACATAAGAAATTTTAGAAGTTGTGAGTGGGTTAAAACACTCACCTTTTGAATTTAAATTGAATTGAAATCCAATTTAAACCCAAAATTTTGACAGTCTCCAAATCCATCCAAACCAGTGCCAAAATGTCCGGAATTTTATTACGATCCTAACAAAAAAAATCGCGTGTGAAACTGAGACCGTATGCGAAAGTTATTCGAGTTAAATCGTTTGAAACCAAAATTAAATTTAAAAAAAACAAACCTACCTACTAAAATATGCCACGTTGACATCTTTCTCTCTGAGACCTTTGTGCACGCGGCAGTAACCCACCTAACCCTAACATACGTGAAGAACACGAAGGCAGCACGAAAATCAAGCCGCCACCAACGATTCTGGTCATCGCCGCACGCGCCTGGAATGCCGATTCCCCTCCTTGACAAGCCATCACCCCTCGCCCCAGCTCGACGTCGAAGTCGATGCCAAATTATGCACAGCCGCCGCCATTAAACCCTTAACCCTAATCCGATGAAACTTGTTTCGTCGAAACCCGAGTCAGTGACCAAAATGACTATTTTTCCATTAATTAAATAAATTAAAAATTAATTAATTAAATCAAATTCCCAATTTCAATTTTTAAAATTGACAATTCTTCTCATTTTTTTATTTCCAAATCATTAACACTACTTTAACAAATTTATGGCGTCAAATTTAAAGTTACTTACTTATCAATTTCAATGTCAAATTTTAATTTCATTATATTCACAAATCAAAATTCTTAACTTCCAATTTCCACTTAATTACATAAATAAATTATTCCCTTCATATTTGTCAAATAGATGGATTTATCATTAGATTCAAAATCTATTATCTTAATATTCTTAGATTTCATTTAAATCTGTATTAACGTAATATTTAGATGTTACATTTCATTTATTTTCAAGTTAATAAATCCAGTTATTTATAATTACTTACCATACATAAATTTAAACCTAATTTCAATCCTTCCACTCTCTATTAAACATTTCTATAATCATAGTTAATATTTGTTTTACATTCATACATTAATGCTCTCATTCCATCCTTTGTTTATTTACTATCATATTTCCATTTACTATATATTTTGGTCAATTTCACTTGTTACTTGAAATTAAAATCTCAATTAAACTTATCTATTTTGATTTCATTCTTATATTTCATCACTTATTGTTTTACAAATAAACTACGTTTCAATTCATCCTATTTCCTTTATATCTGGTGACTATTGCTTTAAATTCTTGTTAATATACATTAAGGTCCATTAAATTCTAATTGACTCCTATTTTAATTACTACAATAATTACTATCCTTACTTCCAATTTCAATAATACAGAAATTACCAATTATTTATCTTATACATAAATTTATGTTTCTATTAAATTTACATTCACACTACCGTTTTTAATTTAACAAACATTGAAGTAACGTTTATCAACAACAATAAACATTATGATTATTTATCTAACATTGATTTTATAAATTTTCCATCTATTACATATTATTGTATCAATTGATGTAACTTAAAATCTATTTCCCAAATCTACTACTTTCAATCAATTAAAACTTCACAATTGTTTAAATCGATTGGGATTTTGCTACATTTATTATTTACCAACTAGTTTAACCTTATTACCTAAATTTACGTTTAGTTACTATTGAGCAATACTATTTCATTAAATTCAAAAATTCCACTTGTTTTACTCAAATTCCCTTTATTGTAACCCTTTATTTTCATTAAAATTTAATTTCAATTCCAATTCAACCAACAATTTCAACATGCAACTTACAATAATTGTTTACAAGTATGAATATAATTAACATTAATTTCAATTATTATCTTATTTTACATTAACATAATAAATAAATTATCTTCAATGAATTTTGTTCCCCAATTTATTAAATGCAATCAATTTACCTTACATACTTTAATATTCCCATTTTTATCTTAATTCCAATTCACTATAGTATTTATTTCAATTTCTTGAATTAAACTCATCTATTATAAATTTGCATACCAATAAATTAGTTTCCGATAAATAGGATTGATTCAATTCAAATCAAGTCTATATAAATCATTATAATATTTCATTGGTTAATTCTTAACATCTACTTCATTATAAATTATAATTTTTTTATTTCTTTATAAATTTAAATTCCAAAATCTAATTAATATGACAAATTTAATGAACGAAATTTACGGGTCTTTACATTCTCCCCCACTCAAAACTTTTCGTCCCCGAAAAGGAAAAAGAAGGGAAAAGAAGAATTAAGAAATCAATATATATCTTATTCAAAACATTAACTTTATAAACAAATGAATTTACAAAATTAATTATTTTAGATAAAATATACCAACTTATAACTATTAAACCTTTTTATACTTAAATTAATAAAGTTTGAAAAACATTTTCAAAATATTTACTAAGTCCAAAATTTTCGGAAAATTTTAGCAGAGTCTCCTTTGTACGCAGAGGCTCAGGAGAAAAATATAGTATCAAATATAACAATATACACATATATTTTCCAAAATAATATATCCCAACACGGGAAAATAATATAATAACGTTATAAACCGTAATCTGAAAACGTATCTATTCGTCGGGCGATTACACTTAATTACGAAACCAAAAGCAGTGGAAATTGCTTCCATAACCGGTATTTCACTTATATTATCCAGAAGAGTTAATAATTATATAAAGTGAAATATTTAAAGTTGTTTTAATCACAACAAACAAATCAATCAACCATCACTTGCAACAAGCATACAACCATCACATAGAATCAATACAAATCAATCATTCATTCATATCATCAAAACAAATAATTGTTCGGGTTCAAACTTTAAATTGTACGGAATGAAAAATAACTACTAAGTGTACCCTTCACTCAACAGTCTTAGGTGAAATTAAATAGATTATTCATTCATCCAAACAATTTTAAAGTATCCCTACCCAAACAACCATAAACCAAACAAACAACAAATCCAAAAAATAATTAAGTTCATTCTTATTAATTTCATTTCATACTATTTATTGTTTGATTTCTTTTGCATTCATATAACGGTTTATCTTTTATTTTACAATTTATTCATACAGGTTTCAAATATCCATATATAATGCAAATCTCTTTTATTTGCATTACATTCATTTCTTCATCACTTAATTTCACTTATTTACCGTATTCTTTTTTTTTCCTACTTATTTTATCCATAAATAGTTTCAACCATTTTCTTAAGTTTATTATCATTCATTTATACTACTTAATTTCATTTATCTACTTTCATTTATTCTAATTTTCATTTATAATACTCACCTTTCTATTTCAATTAGTAGTCTTTTCAATAGTGTAGTGGAATAATATAATATATATTAATAATAATACTGAAATCTTCGTCTTCGTCCTCCATAGATAAAGCCTTTGATCCTGAAATGCTCGGACTGACCCAAGCGAATTAAAAAGACAAAACACTCGAGTCAGAACTAAAAGATCTTATGTAAGTTAAATCAACAGAAATAAATATGAGTGCAGTAACTCAGGAGATGCTCGGGATTTACATCTCTTAAGGATCCGTTAAACTATTTACCATGTATTATACTTTGCTATTTTAATAGTGTCTAATTGTAAAATAAACTTACTTTAAAATAGCGTTAAGGCTTTACATTTTCCATCTTAACACATTTATATATTCCCATAGTCTATATAGTACTGTAATCTCCCCTGTACTGGGCGTCGTCAGAGGGCACTCCATAGGTATGGTACAAAACCAAAATCGTATAAGGCGCGCTAGGGTAGGTGACACGGCACAACTAGGCAATGCCAGGGTAGATACCAATTGCTATCCGAACTGGTGATAACGCATAGCCACAGCTACCGCCCACCTTGAGCCATACCCCCAAATAAAAAATCAAAAGTGGCCACCGAATAAATCCAAAAGTCAGAGTATAATATCGAAGGGATGTGTCCGATAAAAGGGGCTACCTCCTTGGCCCGAGAATCACTCCTATTTTAGCCACCTTATGCCAACTCACGGGAGTCGGGTCCACGTATTTACCTTAAAGGAAAAGCCGCCACCATCCTACTTCATTCTGGAATCTCTACCCCGTACACGGTTGTTAAAGTGGTTTTCGGATTTGGCAGAGAGTATGACAACTTCTGATCCCGGTCTCTTCAACAACCAAACGTTATTATAACACCGCGGCCTTTTCAAAATAGTTTATACTTTAAAACCAGAATATAATATCCATTTCAAAACCATATAAATATGATATCATTTTCGTTTTAAAACACAAATCAATATGATATCATTTTTATTTAAGATATATCCTTTTTCAAAAATCATAGCACTTCAAATCTATATACCTTGAAAACCCATAGCTTTGGATCATAACTCTTAATACTTAAATGGTTTAAATATTAGAAATACTATATAAAATAAATATAGTTTCTTTAATATCCCAAATAAATTCCAAATACCGATTTGAATCTCCAAATAAACCATTTTTATTTTCCATATATTTCAAATATTTAAATATTCCACCATTTCAAAACAATTCTTTGATAATTCCATATATATCAAATTCAATTATCATTATTTAGATTTGAAATGTTTACTTAATAAATCAAATATCATTTAAGTAAAACCTTTAAACTTCAAATAACTGGATGTTCTTTAAATTTTATTAACTTGATATATTCATTTAAATCAACTCGATATTTATTTAAATCACTTTAACCTAAAATCAAGTTATAAAATCATACCCTTTTAAAAATCTCAATTTTTATTTAAATTTCACATCCATTTTATTCAAGTCAAATTCTTAAATCCTTCAATTCAAACCAATTTCATAATTATCTTCCAGCTTAATTTTTATTTAAGTCACCAAAACTCTATATATACAATATCTTAAATAGGTACTTAACCATATAAAAATAAAACAACCAAACTCCGTTATTCAACTTATTTTTATTTAACAATTTTATACATATCTTAAATCCAAGAATTTTAACTACATATATAATAATATTTATATAATATCAAAAATTTATATTTATTAAACCATATATTCTTTTCCAAAACCATAGAAAACATTTCAAATATTATATATATATATATATATACCGCGGTGCCTGTATAAAATTTTCTATCCTATGGTCAAGTGATACGGATATTTATCATTTCAATCCGTAATTTAAAATAAAAATGCGGTTGTATATCATTTCAAACTGCAATCCCGAATGAAATGAAAATGCATAATAACTTGCAGTTTATAAGAATATAAAATACAACATTCATTCATCCAATATCAACCATCAACCATTTATCCCAATCATCATCTAATTTAATCAATAGCATCAATATATAACGGAAAATAAACAACAGATATTAAATAGCAGCTTAATTCAATAATATTTTAAATAACAGTTTAACTGGCAGTTTATATGCAATGAATAATTAATTTACAAATTTAAATAGCAGTTTAAATGCAATGAATAAATTAAATAGCAATTTAATTAAATAAATGAGATTTAACTGAGATGATGAATAAAAGTATGCCAAACAGTCATAAATAATTTTCTACTCATATCATAAATCAATTTAACAAACATAAGAAATATTAGAAGTTGTGAGTTGGTTAAAACACTCACCTTTTGAATTTAAATCCAATTTAAACCCAAAATTTTGACAGTCTCCAAATCCGTCCAAATTAGTGCCAAAATGTCCGGAATTTTATTACGATCCTAACAAAAAAATCACGTGTGAAACTAAGACCGTATGCGAAAGTTATTCGAGTTAAATCGTTTGAAACCAAAATTAAATTTAAACAAAACAAACCTACCTACTAAAATATGCCACGTTGACATCATCCTCCCTGAGACCTTTGCGCACGCGACAGTAACCTACCTAACCCTAACATACGCGAAGAACACGAACGCAGCACGAAAATCAGGCCGCCACCAACGATTCTGGTCATTGCCTCGTGCGCCTGGACTGCCGATTCCCCTCCTTGACATGCCATCACCCTTCGCCCCGGCTCGACGTCGAAGTCGATGCCAAATTATGCACAGCCGCCGCCATTAAACCCTTAACCCTAATCGAATTTTGCCGTCGATCAGACCGTTGATTCGCCAAACACCCACATAGATCGACTCCCCTCAGTCCCCTCTGCAAAACCCAGAAAGGGTTTTCCGATCCATCGACATTGATTACGACCCCATTGAACGGCCGAGAATTCAAACCCAATTTCTGGTCAAACGATAATCTGAATCGAAAAACGAACACCACCAGTGAATTAAGCTAGTCGAGAACTTCAACATATATTTTTTCCAGATTTTTTTGAGGACTTTGAAATTTATACTTTGGATTTGATTTGCAATTGGATCTGGATCTAGAATTTGTTTGTCTGCCATTGAGGAGGAGAGAGTTGAGATGTACGTGCAGACAAATGGGAATTTGGAAGGCTAGGGTTTAAAGCAGGATATTTACAGAGAAAGTTGAAATAGAATAAATGGATCGGGTTGAATACGCGCTAACGACAAAATGGCCCAAAAAGCCCGTTCTGTGCCCGAAACGAAATTGGGTAAACCCATATATCAAAATAGGTGTTTTAAAATATTTTAAACGCGATAGAAAAGGTTTCGGGTTCAAATTGCATCGTATGAAGAAGTAATGCTCAAATCAATATTTTCAAGTTGATTTCAATTGATCGATTTCAAGGCGTTTCGAGTCCGTCGATCAAACGACAAGTCCCATCGATATGAAACTTGAAATCCTACAATAATTCATCGTTACGAATCCGATTAAACTTGTTTCGTCGAAACCCGAGTCAGTGGCCAAAATGGCTATTTTTCCATTAATTAAATAAATTAAAAATTAATTAATTAAATCAAATTCCCAATTTCAATTTTTAAATTGACAATTCTTCTCATTTTTATATTTCCAAATCATTAACACTAATTTAACAAATTTATGACATCAAATTTAAAGTTACTGACTTATCAATTTCAATGTTAAATTTTAATTTCATTATATTCACAAATCAGAATTCTTATCTTCAAATTTCCATTTAATTACATAAACCAAAAATTATTCCCTTCATATTTGTCAAATAGATGGATTTATCATTAGATTCAAAATCTATTATCTTAATATTCTTAGATTTCATTTAAATATCTATTAACGTAATATTTAGACGTTACATTTCATTTATTTTCAAGTTAATAAATCCAGTTATTTATAGTTACTTACAATACATTGCTTTAAACCTGATTTCAATCCTTCCACTCTCTATTAAACCTTTATATAATCATAGTTAATATTTGTTTTACATTCATCACATTAATGCTCTCATTCCATCCTTTATTTATTTACTATCATATTTCCATTTACTATATATTTTTTTCAATTTCACACGTTACTTGAAATTAAAATCTCAATTAAACTTATCTATTTTGATTTCATTCCTATATTTCATCACTTATTGTTTTACAAATAAACTAAATTTCAATTCATCCTATTTCCTTCATATCTGGTGACTATTGCCTTAAATTCTCATTAATATACATTAAGGTTCATTAAATTCTAATTGACTCATATTTTATTTATTGCAATAATCACTATCCTTACTTCCAATTTCAATAATACAGAAATTACCAATTATTTACCTTATAAATAAATTTATGTTTCTATTAAATTTACATTCACACCTTATTAATTTAACAAACATTGAAGTAACGTTTATCAACAACAACAAATATTATGATTATTTATCTAACATTGATTTTATAAATTTTCCATTTATTACGTATTATTGTATCAATGAATATAATTTAAAATCTATTTCCCAAATCTACTACTTTCAATCAATTAAAACTTCACAATTGTTTAAATCGATTGGGATTTCACTACATTTATTATTTATCAACTAGTTTAACCTTACTACTTAAATTTACGTTCAGTTACTATTGAGCAATACTATTTCATCAAATTCAAAAATTCCACTTGTTTTACTCAAATTCCCGTTATTGTAAACCTTTATTTGTTCATTAAAATTTAATTTCAATTCCAATTCAACCAACAATTTCAACATGCAACTTATAATAATTGTTTACAAGTATGAATATAATTAACATTAATTTCAATTATTATCTTAATTTACATTAACATAATAAATATACTATCTTCAATGAATTTTATTCCCTAATTTATTAAATGCAATCAATTTGACCTTACATACTTCTATATTCCCATTTTTATCTTAATTCCAATTCACTATAGTATTTGTTTCAATTTCTTAAAATAAACTCATCTATTATAAATTTGCATACCAATAAATTAGTTTCCGATAAGTAGGATTGATTCAATTCAACCTTTTTAATTAAGTCTATATAAATCAATATAATATTTCACTGGTTAATTCTTAACATCTACTTCATTATAAATTATAAAAAAATTATTTCTTTATAAATTTAAATTCCAAAATCTTATTAATATGACAAATTTAATGAACGAAATTTACGGTCTTTACATCTATTTTGGAACCATCATTAGTATTTAAAAATCACAAGAAGAAACATAAAAAGAGAGGGAAGAAAACAAAATGAAAAGCTAAAACAAATATAAAGAAAGAAGCAAACCTGGAGCAGAACCGCTCTAGGTATTTAACCATCGGTCAATCGATTCAGGAGACATCGGTCGACCGATGTCGTAATTCCTGGAGCATTTCCAGTCCATATTCTGATCATATCCAATTGAATTTTCATGACCTTGGCAATGATTCCTACGTTTTTAACCAGCATGCATGTATCCCATTCAAACAATTAACCACTAAATATCCAAAAGAGAAGTGTTCTATTTGTATTTTCTAGCATTTGCAGTTTACAATAAATTATAGTAACATTTCAACTATATCATCCTCTAGTCGAAGTATCCATAATCTCAACTAATTCAACTTGCAATAGATTATAAATTGTTGTGAGCATCTTTACTTGCTATATTTCCTTGCTTAAGCTTGCAATTTTTGAGGTTGCCTTACTTCTTGCCTCTTTTGCCCCAAATCTTTACAACCTAAATTTCTCAACAAAATAGAGCAAATAAAATTAAAATCTAAACCAAAATTTGAAATTAAAGCTACTTGAGAATCATACCTTAATTTTCTAGAAATTTAGAAAATTATAATTGAATTTAAAAATGGGGATTTGTTTTAGGTTTTCGTATAGGAAGTAGAAATGGTTATGTTTCTATTTCTTATGGTAAGGAGAATGATGTATCTTATAGTAAGGAGAATGCTGTGGATGAAATGGGATAGAAGATTTATTTGTCTTTCTTAGATTAGTGGGTCTAAGGGTTAGGCCAAATTAATCCATTATCCAAATACTACCTTATTTTTATTTCATTTTTCATTTATAACAAATAATGATCAATTTTAATACAATGTTTTAAAACAAATTTTAAATGCACTTTAAGAATGGAAGTTTACATAATTAAAGATCATTATATATTTTTACAAACAAATAAATGAATGATATAAAAGCAAATTCTTTACTTTATTTATTCAAAATGAATTTGTCCATGTAAATTTACCCATTTCATATTTTTAATTTATCAACCATTGTCAAAAAAATTCATTACGTATAAAAATTATTTTCATACTCTGTTTTAAGTTAACTAGAATTTAGCATAAGGATTTCTTTCTTAGAAATTTACTTTTTAACCAACCTCAAAAATTAAAACTTGTAAACTCATAATTTTAGTTAAATTACTAATAAATTTCCTATTTTAATTTAAGGTAGTTTCTCAAACCAGGATTGTTATGGACACTTACTTAGGAAAGTTGTATCCAGATCACTCTCTTTAAAGAGAATCTATAATATGCTTATTAGTTCTAGCAAATGTATCCATCTGAAATTTAAACAATCATACAGTCAAAACATACATGATTCGATAAACAAAGGAACCCACCAGACTCGTGTGCTTTAGAAAATAATTTAAGGTAAGTCTGCTGCATATACTCTCTATCTCCTAAGTGTAATCTTTAGGATTCCCTGACCATCACATTTTAACAAGCGAAACCTCTTTACTTTGTAGCCGTTTAGTTTTAGAAGCAACTATTTGTATTGGCTTTTCCACATAAGTCAGACTAGGAGAAATCTCGAGTCTTCAACATTTTTTAGGCTCTAGCACAGACTCTAGATCTCGTAAACACATGTGGAGTTGAAAGACATGGAACAAATTATATATTCCTAAAAATGAGCTGGTAATTGCAACATAATTTTTTTTTTTGAATTACATAGAGAACCAAGCTTCGCTTGTAAACTCTAGGGAAGTATGTGCCTGCCAAACACATACTTCGGGTACTTGTTACAGGGTTGTCAGTTTCGGGGCTCGAACTCGTGACCTTCGATCACGCAGTCCGGACCATCAACCAACTGCGCCAACCCTGTTATCTTGCCAATACATTCAGTGATTGGATATGGTCCAATTTAATGAGGAGCCAACTTCCTAGATTGAATGAAATAGATTAATACCTCCACACAAGAAACTCTAACAAATACGAAACTGAAAGTGACTACTGTGTAGCTAGTTATCACTTAGGATCGTGTTATATGGAATGTATTATAATATAAATGTGGAAACAGATAGTAAAGTAAATAAGAATAAGCACACCAGGAGTTTTTATACTGGCTCGAGCTTCCCGTTATACGTCCAATCCCAGTTTCCCTCTGGAATTTCACTCAGTAACCCCTCACTTAACCCGGAGGAATAGGTAAACAACACCTGAACAGCAGAACATGATTTTTTCGCCTCAGCAGCCGAAGAGGACTTTTCCGCCTGATACAAACTAACAGGACTTCTATAATTTCAATAAAGTTGTTTGACACTTTGTGTTCTTGATAACACTGATTTGTCTTTGATAGTACACCCTTCCTATAATCTTTTCCTCAAGTATATATTTTGTGTGAAGATTAGAAGGGAAGATATTTCTTTGAATCGAAGAATACGTTAATTAATTCAGAGATTCAAGCAATATATAGATTGTGATTGCTTGTAGAATGCAGAGATAGATAGTAGAGAATATAGTAAGAAATAAAAATAAAAATTAATGATTTGAGAAGTGATTCTAACGTGTTTATATAGCGAACAAATAGTTACAACTATTCATGAAGAGTTTCAATCAAAAGATGCAGCCATATCTCTTCAATTTGAATCAAAATTCTTCGTAGATAGAAGTGTCTCTTTAGGAAAAATGACTGTTAGAGTCGGTCAGTCGACTGAGGAAAAACGATCAGTCTACTGAATATTCAAAAATAGTGAAAAACAGTGCATATCTGTGAACTGAGTATGGTCAGTCGACTGGCTGTTTTTGATCAGTCGACTGACCTGGTTGTCAGTGCACAGTTTGCTTATTTTTTTTAAAATTTGAATTTTAAAGCAACTTTGATTTTAAGCAAACTACTTGAGGATAGATTTTAACAATTTCAAACTATATCTAAGACTAGAAACTTCAATAAATAAACATATTATACTTAGATTTGAAGTCTCGTCTCCTTTGTAGTTTAATAGCATATCTCATTCTCTTTTTGTTGCTTGATCGTATAACCTCATCACTAATTGTTGAAGCTTTTTGTCATGAATCAAAAACTCATGATTCAACAGAAACCTCCCATGGTAAAATCTAAACCCTTTCTTTTTTGATCTGCATAGAATTTCTACATATCCCAAACTTCCTTCATTGTTTACTTGATTAATTATATCTTCCCTCATGCTTCACGAATAGAATTAGCTCCAAAAAGAAACTTGTCACCAGTCTCGAGCCAACATAAAGGCAATCGACATGGCCTTCCATAGAAGGCTTCAAAAGGAATCATACTAATACTTGACTAGAAACTATTATTATAAGCTAATTCTACAAGATAGATATGATCCTCCCAACTACCACCAAAGTCTAAATACAAGCTCAAAGAAAATCTTTTACAGCTTTATATACTCGCTCCATTTGCCCATTCGTTTGCAGGTGGCAAGCGGTGCTAAATTTAAGCTTCGTACCTAATGTAGTTTGAAGGCTCTTCTAGAATCTACTAGTGAAGAACAGATATTGGTTACGTATTTTGGCATTGGGCATATCCTTTAATTTACAATCTTTTTAACATAGAACTTCGCTAGTCGAGGAGCCGTTCGGTTAGACTTTTCAAGAATAATATGAGCTTAGTTAGGTAGTCGATCAACAATCACCCATAAACTATCATGTATATATCTAGAATAGTCCAACCCATCCAAAACATCCATGGATACATGCAGATAAATATTTGACCATTACTAGATCGATTACCATAACGAATATAAATTTGAACATATTTTCGTTCTAAGTCCACATACCCGATCCCATTCCCATAATGGAATGCTTAATGGCTACAAGAGTCCACTGGGTCTTTGATGTTTAAGCTTTTACAAGATGGTAGTTCATGCAATTCTTTACATAATTTCTAATATCTCGTTTCATTCCTTCATAATAGTACTATTTCTTCATATCAGCATACAGCTTACCATAATCGGTATGAGTGGAAAATCTAGACCAATGGCATTCATACATAATATCTCTTCAAAGATTATCAATATCGAGTAGTATACATCTACCCCGTCTCTGAATACATCCATGAGCAACAACTACATACTACTTATCCTCATCATCACCACTTCCACTAGCATAATCTTGAATAAGCTCTACAAATCTGGACTCTAGCCTTTGAACAGCTGATAATCGACCTAAAATCTAAGATGGAGCTTCTAACCTAGCTAGCATCAACCTAGGATTTGAATTAAATTTATGATCTCTAATCTCACATAAAGCGCTTCAATATTATTTCATTCAGATAACATCATAGAGACAACAACTGATGCTTTTGGCCAAGATCATCAACTACTTAACTTCCATTTCCAAGAGTGTTGGATTCTAAAATCATAGGCTACTAGAAATTCCAGCCACCTTTGTTGTCACATATTAAGTTGCTTCTAAAAAACAATTATTTTAGAGGTTTGTGATCAATATAAAGAATAAACTTATCTCCTAGGAGATCACGATGCCATATTTTTAACGCAAAAACAATGATTGTAAGTTCTAGATCGTGCATGGACATCTAATCTCATTGCCTTGAAGCATATGTAGCCACTTTGTTCCTCTGCATAAGAATAGCTGCAAGTCCATAACCACATGCATCAGTATAAACAAAAATATCTTAGTTCCCTTAAGGAACTAAAAGAATATATGCATGTCTGGGAAGTTCTTCTAACTTCTGCAAAGATGCCACATACTCTCTGTCCACAGATACTTCCCACCTTTTCTAGTCAAACTTTGAAAGGAATAATAATTCTGCAAAACTCTTTAATGAAATGCTAGTAATAACCAGCTAAACCTCAAAAATGCGAACTACGGAAATATTTCCAGGTTTCTTCCAATCCTAGACAACTTCAACCTTTGCGCGATCGAAAAAATTTCCATCTTTGGAAACTAAATAGCCTAAAAACTTAACTTGCTTCTACTAGAAATGATGCTCAGAGTTTCAATTGATTCTTCTGAAGTGACTGTAAATAATTTTGAGACGTTTCTGGTCTTCCTTAAACTTAGAATAAATCAATATATCACCAATAAAGATAAGAACAAATTTATGAAGATATTCAAGAAACATTCGATTCATTATGTCTACAAAATATACTAGCGCATTTATCAACCCAAAAGGCATTAAGAGCCACTCATAAGATCCATATCCGGTTCTAAAAGATGATAAGGGAACACTTCTTTTACCTCTTGAAGTTTGTGACAATCAGTTGCTAGGTCTAATTGAGAAAAGAACGTAGTGCCACATAGTTAGTCAAATATGTCATCGATTCTTAGTAGAGGATATCTATTTTTGAAAGTGAGCTTATTAAGTTTTAGGTAATCTATACATAGCCTAAGGCTTCCATCCGCTTTCTTTACAAATACAACTACGATATCCTAGAGAGAGAAGTTGGACTGAATAAAGTGCTTTGCTTCTAGCTCAGTCAGTTGCTTCTTAATTTCTTATTTTTTGCCGACATCCTCATAGAAGAACGACTATCCGGCTGAGCATTGAGAACCAAGTCAGTTCAGAACTCCATTGCCCTTATAGGTGGCAATTAAGAAATAGGTTCGAATACATCTGGAAATTCACACACTATAGGAATTCTTTCTATTTCTTCTTCTTTACGAGACTTAAGCATATATAGATAATTCCTGTCTTTGATCTATCTCTTCGAGATCTACAGAGACTCGCTCTTTTGAAAGAGGATGCCCAAGATATATAATTCTTTCAGGACATAACATATAAGTCGCATATTTACTAAGACAATCCATTCCTAAGATCATCCTAAAACCTAAGAGAGCTTCGCTTCATCCACTTTAGAAGTCAATAAATCCTACCAGTCCAAGGATTACTCTTGGAGTTGGCTCAATGCCACTTGCACCTTACATAATTCTAAAAAGGCTAAGTTATAAAATATACCTTTGCATGTCTTAAGCCATGCCTACCCCTTAACAACTCTACCAAAACTCTTGAACTGCTTTCCTCCCGAATGAGCATAATCGCTACTCATACGAGCAAAATCTTTTCTAAGAGTGGGTGGGTCAGCAGTAGATGAACTAGAAGTCTGAGCATTTTTTACCAGTTTTATAATCTGTTGGGTAGTCATAAATACTGCCACATGACTAGAACTACTGGATGGTCCAGAATCAGAGCAAGTAAGCCTACCACCAGCCATAACTCACTCTTACCACAAGTGAGTTCCAAATTTTAGCAGTACAATCTTAATAATAATTTCATATAATGAGGATAAAATCTTACAAATATGGTCCAAATAATCTCCCATTTAATCATTATATTCCTATCCCTAATAGGAAATAAATTCTAAAGTCCACCCTACACTCTAAGGGATGAGACTCTAAGTCCTTCTAAGCCAAGATTCAAGTGTCACAGATTCTATATTATTCTAAACCTTATTTTGATGCCAAACTATAATGTCCTACCTTTATACCTATACTACCAAGAATATTACATAGTAATATTATATGGTAACACGAAGAATAAGGCTAGTTAGGAACTACCACATGTGAGTATTTCCTTGGGCTAACACCGATATGTATAACTTCCCCTCATAACTATAAATGATGTGTATGGTATCGGCAAAATGTAGTAGACATGTTGGCTAATTCAGAACAGAATAGTATATGATATATTAAAGAATACGGAATCATAGAACATAATGGAAAATATAAAGCATGCCAAAATACATAAATAAAGCGAGTCTACAAATAGAAACACTAAATCGCATAATACACCTACATGTCTAAGTAATAGACGAGAACAAAACGAATATACATCATGAATAACTAAATCTCATAGAAGGATCATACAAAACATATACAAAATGGACTAAGAAAGATAAAATTATCTCCAAAATCTTTCCCAGGATCCATAATCAATGTGTCCCAGTACATGTATAGCCTCTATTTGAACTGAGTAATATCAAAATAATAAACAGGTCTGACTGTGTCTAATTAAAAACGATGAGATCATAACAATAGAGCATATGTGATTTCAATTGATGCAGTCATAACTTTAATGCATATGCCAACAGTAACAAAGCAATAGTATAACCATAAATAAATCATCATGACATAAAACAATATCATTCCATTCATAGACAATCATAGAAAATATGATGAAATCAGCATTTCAATCAAATCCAAAAGACTAGCATAAATGAGTCAAATAATAAGATAAGCTTGAGACAAGTCAACCATAAGATGAGAATAAAGCATGCTAACCGTAAGATGTGCATAAAGCATACCAACCGTAAGACGAACGTAAAGCACGCCAACCATAAGACAAGCATAAGGCACGCTAACCACAAGATGATCATAAAGCACGCCAACCATAAGATGAGGACGAGGCAAACCAACCATAAGATCCTATGGATCAAACTATAATATACTACCAAATAGTAATCGCCGAGAATCGCCATGCATCCCATACCACTTGATGTTACTTGAATATTTACTACAAGTTAGTAAATTTCACTCACTCAAATTTTTCTCCACAAGTCATATAAACAAACATAGGATACCAAATGTCCTATGCCATTCGGTACCACTAAATAGTTTATTTAAAGTTCTCATTCCATAGATACAATATTAGGTTTATAAAACTATAATAGAAATTACATACATATAATAATTTATCAAATTAATATTCTATATATATATATTTGAATAACTAAAATCAGTTGGTAAGGATGTAGTTAATTTTTTATTAACCTCTTTTACTGAAAATGATTTATATGCAAACATGATTTTGAATATCATTCTTTGGAAAATTCCCATAATCTAATGAATAATACAAAATAATTTCTTACTTAATTCTTTTAAATGAACATTATTTTAATGTAAATGCAAAGAAACCCATAAAATGATGTTGTAGTATGTGTGTGTATTATAGATCGATTAATTTAACGATTGTTATCCAGCCTTTTGACCAGGTCATACTCGGACTGATTGGACTGGTCGAACATGGAGTTATCAAGGTAGGAAGATCAAAGGGATAGCCCATAAGTCTAGGAACCACACAAAAACAAAGTCACAAGGCTAATGTAAGATCAACTTAAAGCAAGACAAACATAGAATCACCCAAGTGATGGGTCGGTACTGACCCCATCCTATGGGTCGGTACCTACCCCTATTTTCTTGCCATATGATGTTCAACTTTTGCCTACTAGTCCTACTTGATGCCAATAGCTTGTCCTCAATGTCGTTTTGTTGGTTCAATGTCATTCTCCATTGATCTCTATGAACACTTAAAGCTGCAACTCTGTTCTTCCACAACTCCATCATTGAAACCAGACACAAGCTAATATTTCTGCAAACAACTATGGAATCACGAAACCGACCATAAGGTGGGCCAAGATGAAGTGTTGAAGATGGCGTTTTTGGCCATCCTGTGAGTCGGTATTGAGCCTTAAACTTGGAATTGTACTGACCCATACAAACTTATGAGTTGGCACCTACTTTCTTGGGAGAATTTGTTTAAATCATGAATAACGGGTTGGAGATATTTTGTGCAAGATATTAGGCTCCCTACCTCTCTAAATAGGGTTAGGACTTATGTTTTAGGATCTTTGGCTCCAGTTCTTCCCTACTCCATAATCTTGTGATTTTGAAAATTTAAGCGTCAGAGTTGTACCGACCCCTAACAACTTCTGCCTCTAAGTTAGATATGAACAATAATAACTCAAACTGGACATAGGCCTTGCTTTGCCGAACCACTAGAAATTATTGTGTCTTATTTATTTCTCATTTTAATTTACATTTCTTCATATTTTATTATCTTCATAAACTTCTGGATGTTTGCGCCATTTTTTGTTCAAAATTTTTGGTGCTTTCACTGAGAACTCAGATTCTCAAGCTACTTGGGTTCATCATCTACTATTGGATTTCCTATATCCAAGAGATAGATTTAATTTCTCTGCATCAGATTTGCAATGATCTACTAGAAGCTGCCTATCATGGACACATTAAGAAAAGACCGTTCCACTAATTCCAAAGCTACTACTGATGCTAAGTATCAGAATCCTCGATATGAAGATGGAGTTGTCCTCAACCGAAGACCCAGACTCCAAATAATGTCATGACTAAATTGGAGATGGACGGGATGATGAAGCAGATGGAAGATAGATTCTAGACTAGTCAAAATGAGATGTATCAAATGACATAGCAAAGCTTGTGGCTGTTGAATGAACTAAATCAAAAGAGCCATAGAAGTAGAAGGGACTCTAGTTCTTCATCTGAAAGTTCCTCGTCATCTGAGCAAAGACAGAGGGACAGGAAGCAGAAGAAGACTCGGAATGTTATTAAAATGTCATACCAGGTAGGAAGATGAGGCCTAGCTCAAATTTGGGTTTGGCACTGACCCATGATTAGGAGTCGGTACCGACGCCTCCAATGGTGGGCCTAGAGCCTATTCTTTTGAAAGTGGTGTGGGCATAGCTTCAGGATGCACTACTGGTGATCGAAATATAGAGAATTGTGTTTTTACCGATCATATTGCCCACGCAAATCAAATAGGGGAACTTCTAGACGAATAGATTTCCCGAAGGCCGGAGAACCTAGGTATCAAGAGCCAAACCAAGTACGTTTGCTATATCGAACACTCGGGGCGAAATTCGATTACCACTGTTTAATCGAACCTGTTGACTCGAACTACTTGAAGGATGTGGCTAGAAGACTTATTAGTGAAAATCCTTTTAGAAGCAATGTTGAATGTGGTAACTCTTTGTGATGCCCCACCTCTATAACAACGCTGGCCAAGAACATTACGGTGAATGCTGTCAACTAGCACGGAGAATAAGGCTGTTGAGGAGCGACCCTCTGTATAATTGCTTTGTGCGAGTACCGATATGCCAGATAAAAATATAACTTTTCATCTCAAGAGGAAATCCGACATACTGACACAAACTCAAAGCTACTACACAGTGGCTATAAAGGTCTTCGGAAACAAATGTAGAAATAAACATAACATAAATCAGTCACAGACAATTCATATCACAAAGGCGGAAATAGATATGAATATAACACTAACACATGAAAGTGTATATCAAAGTAGTGGTCAAAAAGATCCACAATAATACAAAAGAATAGAAACACGTGCTATACAAAAGAATAAGTATACATCATAGAGTCTGTATCTCAAATGTATACAACAAAAGACTACTAAACTAACGTAGTTAACCAAAAGTCGGGATGATAGCCCGATAAGGAGTCAAGCAGAAGCACCTGTAACATCTCGGTCTGACCCGAGTATTATTTAAGAAGAAAATAATAAACGGACCAGTCTAGCTATAAATATCAGATGAAGTGATATATAATAAGAGATATGACATAAACATATAATAATCACAATGCCAAGCTGTGATAAATAAGTAATTGAAAATCAACAAGAGATTAATCAATATCACAATAATCTACTCAAGATAAAAAGGAATGTAATACTCCCAATTTCATTCACCAAACCACAATAAATGACATATATATCAATGCCCATCGTAAAAGTTGGTGAAACACAAATTCCAGAAATCAACACACGAAATCCAGAAATCACAATAAAAAGGATGGTCAAGACATTGATGTAGTACAAACGGTACATTCAATGAATCCAAAAGCCAAAACATCGATGTAGTACAAACGGTACATCCGATGAATCGAAACACATTAGAAAGTACATGGGTCGCTCTCCCACGAAGAAATGAGATGAAGCTCCATTTAATGAGGTACAGTCCTCCACATAGACAAAGAGACATCGCACATTGCTAGTCTAAACCACAAAGGTGATCGTCATGATCAACGAGAAGTGTCAATTACAATAAGTTAGTAAATATAAAAGTTTAGCTTCATGTCCCATAACCACTTACTTAACTTAAACATTTACGAACAAACTGTAAATCTCCACTAGAAAATTCTCACAAGAGTTTCAATCGAACAAGTCCAAGAATTAACCGACGAAGTAAACGCAAGCGTTTCATACCACTTGTTTTACTAAGTCGTTTAATTAGATTTCTCATACGAGTGATGTAAAGGTTTGTATATACTAATAGATTGGAAACCGGTTTGAGAAAACGAGCTTTGTAATAAAATAGTGTTGAAATCATTTGAAGAAAGAGTTTTGATATTTACTACTAGTATAGAAAACCTTTATATTTTAAAGTGACAAATCATAGAAGTGATTGTAGAAACAATCGGGCATAAAAATTCACATTCGAAGACGTGAATAAAATCCAAAGAAATCGATATCAAATCCATCAAAGTGGATATATCTAAAATTCCCAAAGAAAAGGTCATCAAAGTCATAATAGATGATAACAACAAATAGGAAACAACACGAATCGATTAAAGTTGGAAATTTACTCAAAAATAGCCAAAATAGGCAAAACTGCACATTTCCAGACATCTGATTTGGAATCTAGACGTCTGGATTTGTTCTCTGGAAATAACCCAGAGAACACTTAGACGTCTGAGACCTCAAGTCAGACGTCTGAGACCTATCCAGACGTCTGGTTTGATGGTCAGACGTCTGAAAATAGTCTCTGGCTTTTTTTTATAATATGCGTGCATACATATTTACTTTCCAGGTCCAAACCAGACGTCTGGACTTGGTCACCAGACGTCTGGTCACCTGGTCTAGGCAACAATTTGCCTAGGCCAAAGTGGCCAAAACGTATCGGGAGCGATCGGACGAGCAACGACGACTAAGGATTTATGCCTAGCGACAACCCGGTCTTATAGGCTCTCCGAAACACCTCTTAAAGCATGACCAAACATCAAAGTTATGATTTTTAGAGAATTGGCTTCAAACACCGAAAATGGAAATATTCACAAAACCAATCCAAATCAAAAGCAATTGCACATGAATAAATGTTAGGGATTCATACCTAACAACAAAGATAGATATAGACATAGATGTGAGATTAAAAATCTCACCTTTGAATCCGAAAATAATGAATGAGAAGCTTGAAAGCAAGCTAAGATCAATTCCTCTTCAATAACAACTCAAGAATCTTCAATCTAAGCTTAAAATAGAAACATTTCCTAAATTAGGTTTAGGAATTTTCTGAAATCAAGGAGAGAAAGAGTTGGAGAAGAAGAAGGAGTTGCTTACCAATGGGTTCTCTTGAGTTTGGAGCAAGAAGATGGATTTGCTAAGGAACTAGGGTTTTGGATTTCCTAATTCTTTTTCTCTTCCCTCATTTTTGCTTGAGCTTGAATGAATAAGGAAATTATGAAGGAATGAAGAGGATAAGGGGTTGGGACTGAATACATAAGTGGGCTCAGCCCAAACCAAAACCCTAAGTGAAAAGTAGCAAAATTCAACTTTCTCCAAACATATCAAAGCTTATACTCAAAAAGGTCGCAAACGGCATTTTGAACTCAATGGGGGTGGTCTCGAGTCCTAATTCGGCTGTTTGCAAAAAGTAGCTTTTCGTACTAAAATCCGACTAACGATAAAATATTTAAATAAAATATTTAAATATAAAATCGATAAATATGCGGGTTGTTACAGACTCCCCTCCTTAAAGAAATTGCGTCCTCGCAATACTTAAGAGGAAAATAAGAAGTAACAACCATGGAAGCATATCAACACAAAAGAAAATTTGAAATAGGAAGTTCACCATAAAGTGCACGAAAGAGTTAGCAAGAAATCTGGTGAAACTTCAATTTCCACAATATTACCGGGCTCAAGAATGAAAACCGGAATCCCTAAGGCATTTCCGTAGATAGAAGACGTGGGGAACGTCAAGAATAGCAGAAAATTGAGCCGGTGCAACGGCGTAGTACAATCACGGTACGCCCGAGAAACTAGAAACTCGAATAATTTGGAACACCGACGTAGTACAAAGACGGTACGTCCAGTGAACCAAAAAGCCAAGTCATTGATGTAGTGCAAACGGTACATCCAATGAACCAAAAAGCGAAGACATTGATGTAGTACAAACGGTACATCCAATGAATCAAACAGTAAAGTCATTGATGTAGTACAAACGGTACATCCAATGAATCAAAAGCAAAGACATTGATGTAGTGCAAACGGTACATCCAATGTATCAAAAGCATATCATTGATGTAGTGCAAACGGTACATCCAATGAATCAAAAACACCGATGTAGTACAAACGGTACATCCGATGTATCAAACAGCAAAGGCATTGATGTAGTACAAACGGTACATCCAATGAATCAAAGACACTGATGTAGTACAAACGGTACATCCAATGTATCAAACAGCAAAGGCATTGATGTAGTACAAACGGTACATCCAATGAATCAAAGACACTGATGTAGTACAAACGGTACATCCAATGTATCAAACAGCAAAGGCATTGATGTAGTACAAACGGTACATCCAATGAATCAAAGACACTGATGTAGTACAAATGGTACATCCAATGTATCAAACAGCAAAGGCATTGATGTAGTACAAACGGTACATCCAATGAATCAAAGACACTGATGTAGTACAAACGGTACATCCAATGTATCAAACAGCAAAGGCATTGATGTAGTACAAACGGTACATCCAATGTATCAAACAGCAAAGGCATTGATGTAGTACAAACGGTACATCCAATGAATCAAAGCCCGAATGATTTCGGAACACCGACGTAGTACAAAAACGGTACGTCCAATGAACCGAAGCCCGAATGATTTCGAAACACCGACATAGTACAAAAAGGTACGTCCAATGAACCGAACACAATAAAAGAACATCGGACGTAAGCTTATAAAAGAAATGAGATGAAACTCAATAAAACGAAGCACATCAAAACTCCCGATGAACTTGATAAAAAGATTATTTCATTCGGTCATCAACAAAGAAACAACCCCTTGTTGCTTACGACTAAACGCATTGGCAACACGATTTCCCCTTCGGGAATAAAAAGAATATCAAGATCATAGGAAGCTAGGAACTCGAGTCAACATGCAGTTCCTTAAGAGAACATAAATATTCCAAAGATTTATGATCGAGGTAGAGAACAAATTTCTCATCCAAATATGATGATGCCAAATTCCAAAAGCAAAAACAATAGCCGAGAGCACTAGATCATAAGTCGCATATCTAGTCTCGATAAACTATAATGATTTAGAAGCACAAGTGATAGCACGTTCTCTATGGCAAGAGAATGGCATCCAAACCAATACGACTAGTATCGGTACAAATAGCAAAGTCTTGGTTCCCCTTCAAGAATCACAAGAAAGAATAAGAGTATCGAAAAGAAAGAACTTCTTTTAAATAATTATCTTCCCCGAAAAGTTAAAACTTTCAAAATTACATTTTTACTTTTATGTAATAATCTTTCTACAAAAATTTACATTTTTACAAGTCAATATATCATGTCTGATTGTCACACCAAAGCGTTTAGGAAATTCCTATCGATAACGTTGATCAAGCGCATCGACCAAAATTCTTAAAACACTCAACGGGCAATACAATCACAAAATCATCTTTTACAGGATAAATAAATCTCTTAAAAAGTTTTAAGAATATTCTTTGTTCGTTTCAAGAACAAAAATCCAGTTTTACTTATAAATAAATCTTATGAAAAAGATTTGCAAAATTTTAAATTACCATTTTCATCCAAAATCAATAAACTCAAGAATGGTCTCATCGAAATATTCATAGAATATTCGATTTATAGAATGGATGAAATAAGCTGGACAAATTGAATGACATAATAATTCATTCATAAGAATCATAACGAGTGCGGAATGCGGTAAGTGGAATGCTAACTTCCGCAACTCGTAGCAAACGAAAACCGGTGGTAAAGTCAAACCGAAAAGACCTTAGTATCACACAAAAGATTACTTAGGTGATAATCCTAAGACAAGATCAAAAATACCAAAAAATTTCTTAAACTACATGAATGAGAGAAATAACACTTTCCTTATTATGCGGGTTTTAAGGAATAAAATGATGCCATCAAATTGGAATCAAAATCACAAAAGAAAAACAGAAATCTGCTTAACAGATTGAAAATGTCGAAGATGAATAGTCCACACGAAAAATAGGATATGGGCCTCACAATTTAAGCCAATCCTTACATAAAAAGTCAATTCCGAAGCCAAAGTAAATATCGGCTCGGAAAGAAAAGTCACATAAAACAATCTCGACATCTAAACGAAAGCAAATCGAGTGTTGCGGATCTACCATCCGGATTCGCAATTCTCAATGAACTCAACAAGCCCAAAATATTCAAAGAAAAAGAATCGACAAGTTCTTTTGATATAAAAATAATGAGATGAAACCCATATCAAAAGAACTCGAATAAGAAGATCATGAAATAAAACAATGCCATCAAGGATTGAGTGAAAAATACCTTGACCAAGAGAAGAGTTGCTAGGGGCTTGCTCAATATTTAGCTTTCTCGTGTCCTTATTCAAAAGTTTGGGACATGCAGATAAAAGATGACCTGGTTTCTTGCAATGGCGACAAGAATGGGGTTTTGGACACATATTCGCATAGTGTTCCTTAGAATTACAATTGTAGCATCCTCCACGATTAGGGATTGGAGTCTTTGCTACAAAAGTAGTTTGCTTCACTCTCTTATTGGGATTAAGGCTCTTGAACTTAATATGCCTCTTATTAGAAATCCCAATATCACAAACACTTCCTTTACCAATCTCTCCATGAAGAAGAGTAACATCCACAAGCTGATTGAAAGAAACTTCAAGTTTCCTAGGAACCATTTCGGGGTTCTTACTCAAAGCATAGATAAACTCTTGATTCTTTACAAGATCCAAAAGTTGTTGAGCAGACATGAATACTCCATCCTGAGGAGTAGCACTAGATTGACCGGCGCTGGGGCGGCCTGGTCTAACCATTTCTCTTCTTCAAAAAAGAAATAAAGAAGAAGAAAAAGTTATTCTCAAGATAAGTATCAAGCAATCTTGATAGATAAAACAAGGAATCATAAAAGAAAATAGGATAGGATGGTACGAAGACCCGAATAAAATCCTAAAGAACGACTCCTAAGATGGACTTAGGACGATGATCCTTGTTAAATTATTCTACATTGTTCCGAAGTTTGGCTCTGATACCAAGCTGTGACGCCCCACCTCTATACCCACGCTAGCCAAGAACATTACGGTGAATGCTGTCAACTAGCACGGAGAATAAGGCTGTTGAGGAGCGACCCTCTGTATAATTGCTTTGTCCGAGTACCGATATGCCAGATAAAAATATAACTTTTCATCTCAAGAGGAAATCCGACATACCGACACAAACTCAAAGCTACTACACAGTGGCTATAAAGGTCTTCGGCAACAAATATAGAAATAAACATAACATAAATCAGTCACAGACAATTCATATCACAAAGGCGGAAATATATATGAATATAACACTAACACATGAAAGTGTATATCAGAGTAGTGGTCAAAAAGATCCACAATAATACAAAAGAATAGCAACACGTGCTATACAAAAGAATAAGTATACATCATAGAGTCTGTATCTCAAATGTATACAACAAAAGACTACTAAACTAACGTAGTTAACCAAAAGTCGGGATGATAGCCCGATAAGGAGTCAAGCAGAAGCACCTGTAACATCTCGGTCTGACCCGAGTATTATTTAAGTAGAAAATAATAAACGGATCAGTCTAGCTATAAATATCAGATGAAGTGATATATAATAAGAGATATGACATAAACATATAATAATCACAATGCCAAGCTGTGATAAATAAGTAATTGAAAATCAACAAGAGATTAATCAATATCACAATAATCTACTCAAGATAAAAAGGAATGTCATATTCCTAATTTCATTCACCAAGCCACAATAAATGACATATATATCAATGCCCATCGTAAAAGTTGATGAAACACAAATTCCAGAAATCAACACACGAAATCCAGAAATCACAATAAAAAGGATGGTCAAGACATTGATGTAGTACAAACGGCACATCCAATGAATCCAAAAGCCAAAACATCGATGTAGTACAAACGGTACATCCGATGAATCGAAACACATTAGAAAGTACATGGGTCGCTAGCCCACGAAGAAATGAGACGAAGCTCCATTTAATGAGGTACGGTCCTCCACATAGACAAAGAGACATCACACATTGCTAGTCTAAACCACAAAGGTGATCGTCATGATCAACGAGAAGTGTCAATTACAATAAGTTAGTAAATATAAAAGTTTAGCTTCATGTCCCATAACCACTTACTTAATAAACATTTACGAACAAACTGTAAATCTCCACTAGAAAATTGTCACAAGAGTTTCAATCGAACAAGTCCAAGAATTGACCGACGAAGTAAACGCAAGCGTTTCATACCACTTGTTTTACTAAGTTGTTTAATTAGATTTCTCATACGAGTGAGGTAAAGGTTTGTATATACTAATAGATTGGAAACCGGTTTGAGAAAATGAGCTTTGTAATAAAATAGTGTTGAAATCATTTGAAGAAAGAGTTTTGATATTTACTACTAGTATAGAAAACCTTTATATTTTAAAGTGACAAATCATAGAAGTGATTGTAGAAACAATCGGGCATAAAAATTCACATTCGAAGACGTGAATAAAATCCAAAGAAATCGATATCAAATCCATCAAAGTGGATATATCTAAAATTCCCAAAGAAAAGGTCATCAAAGTCATAATAGATGATAACAACAAATAGGAAACAACACGAATTGATTAAAGTTGGAAATTTACTCAAAAATAGCCAAATAGGCAAAACTGCACATTTCCAGACGTCTGATTTGGAATCCAGACGTCTGGATTTGTTCTCTGGAAATAACCCAAAGAACACTCAGACGTTTGAGACCTCAAGTCAGACGTCTGAGACCTATCCAGACGTCTAGTTTGATGGTTCAGATGTCTGAAAATAGTCTTTGGCTTTTTTTTATAATATGCGTGCATACATATTTACTTTCCAGGTCCAAACCAGACGTCTGGACTTGGTCACCAGACGTCTGGTCACCTGGTCTAGGCAACAATTTGCCTAGGCCAAAGTGGCCAAAACGTATCGGGAGCGATCGGACGAGCAACGACGACTAAGGATTTATGCCTAGCGACAACCCGGTCTTATAGGCTCTCCGAAACACCTCTTAAAGCATGATCAAACATCAAAGTTATGATTTTTAGAGAATTGGCTTCAAACACCAAAAATGGAAATATTCACAAAACCAATCCAAATCAAAAGCAATTGCACATGAATAAATGTTAGGGATTCATACCTAACAACAAAGATAGATATAGACATAGATGTGAGATTAAAAATCTCACCTTTGAATCCGAAAATAATGAATGAGAAGCTTGAAAGCAAGCTAAGATCAATTCCTCTTCAATAACAACTCAAGAAGCTTCAATCTAAGCTTAAAATAGAAACATTTCCTAAATTAGGTTTAGGAATTTTCTGAAATCAAGGAGAGAAAGAGTTGGAGAAGAAGAAGGAGTTGCTTACCAATGGGTTCTCTTGAGTTTGGAGCAAGAAGATGGATTTGCTAAGGAACTAGGGTTTTGGATTTCCTAATTCTTTTTCTCTTCCTCCATTTTTGCTTGAGCTTGAATGAATAAGGAAATTATGAAGGAATGAAGAGGATAAGGGGTTGGGACTGAATACATAAGTGGGCTCAGCCCAAACCAAAACCCTAAGTGAAAAGTAGCAAAATTCAACTTTCTCCAAACATATCGAAGCTTATACTCAAAAAGGTCGCAAACGGCATTTTGAACTCAATGGGGGTGGTCTCGAGTCCTAATTCGGCTGTTTGCAAAAAGTAGCTTTTCGGACTAAAATCCGACTAACGATAAAATATTTAAATAAAATATTTAAATATAAAATCGATAAATATGCGGGTTGTTACACTCTTCCAGTCGGAATCCGTTTACATAGAATATTCCACTTAGGAGATACCCCCTAGAGATTTTCAATGCCAACTATGTTGTTGTACGAAGGAATGACAGATCCTAGACAGCACTTGATGAGATGCAAATGGCATATGGATTCAGCTACAGCTTCTTATGCTATGAAATGCCATTGATTTTTGATTCTCTTAGAAGGAGTATCTATGATGTGGTTCACTCAACTTCCATTGAGGTCCATATCATCTTTTGTTGAGTTATCGAAGAAGTTTGTAGAACAATTTCGTTTACATGCTGCATGCCTGAAGCATGTGATGGCGTCAAACCTCTTCCAAGCCAAGGAAGAGTCATTAAAGGATTTCTTGAATCGATTCCATACAAACGTGATAGAAGTTATAGTACCCAAGGACGACATAGTGTTGATTAGGGGAATTTGCCTCAATATGGACTTCGGAGAATGGTTAGAACGGAAGGCCCCGTCGATAATGGATGCGTTTTATAGATGGGATAATGAGTGATAGAGTTGGGGGTATGCTCTTGGGGCAATCATGTAATTTGTTACGTATATCTAACTCATTGACCAATCTTTTTTGAAATAAACGTATTTTATTTCAATTACATACTTGATGTAATGTGATTATATTAATTAATTAATTTATACAAGTGTGTATAATAGAAAATCCATAAATCATATGTTTTGTGGTAGTGGTTATAAAGTATTGTAACTGTGAGTAATTTATCATAATGAAACAAATATACTATTTTAAGTATTCCTAATCAAGATATATCGAGATTGGATATCAATACATCTATTGAGACTAGAGTATGTGACACTCTACAAATTTTAGGCAGTGTATTACTCATGATTGCTAGGGGCACCAAGGGTTTACGTACTAATAGTTATTAGATAACTATGGAATGAGTCACTCGATAATTTTCTGTGGGTTAATATAACTAAGGTCAAGCAATGAATATTAATGTGACTAATTTACACAAAGCTCTCAACTTGAGAATACTATTGATCTTCAATATGGAATCTCCACTTTGATTACAGTTAAATCACAGCACGACGTCCATCGAACAAATAGTTGGGTCTAGTGAAAGCAAAGGAAGTGAAACGCTATTCAAGAGAAGATTCGCCTCCTCAGTTATACGAGGTTAGCATCACGGTTAACATAAGTCAACTCAAAATCGAAGTCTCTGGCCAGAGCATTCTACGTAATAATAATTGTAATTATTGAACCAAGGACTTAGTGTTTGGACTATAAAGTTGAATGTAGACCATATTGGAATTTTGAGTGTTATCGAACTCCATAAGTCCTAATGTGATATAGTTTTGATGAAGAGAATTTGTGTAAATAATTGTCACTATAGGGTATCGCTTATAATAAGTAAAATTGGATTTTACCAAAGGATGTGTAAGCGATGAATTGAGCCAAAATGTCACACCACATGCTAAGTGATGTGTGAACACTTATATTCGAATAGTCTGATATTAATCGCCGATTGAATTTACACCTTTGAGTTGCACAATCATGACGACGAATTCTCTAAAAAACCATATGATTTAATTAATTTATAAAATACAGTAAATTGATTGAATTAATTGATATTTAAGAAATATTGATTTTATATATTTTATGTTTGGAAGTTTTTTGTAATTATTTTAATGCATTTGTAAATGTTATATTTAAGTGCATTGGTATACCATATCAATGTAATTTAAAGATAATTGCATGAAATGATTTATAGAAATTTTATGTCATTTGATGGCATAATTTGTGGAAATTTTATGTCATTTGACGACATACGTGTAAAAAAAGGATTGGAGAGAGAGAAACAATCAAGGGAATTGATTAGGGAAGTTTTAATTAAAGAACGAGAAAAGTTTCATTCTTTCAAATAAAACATATTTTCTAGTTCATTATGCACATACAATTCATTCTTTCTCATTCAATCTGTTTCGTTTCTCTTCCTAATTTTTCTTGGAAAAAAACACACAAAAAAATTCAAAAATCTTTCAACTCCATATAAAAACATCAAATAAACAAAATAAAAGTGATTCATCCATCTCTTGCTAGGATAGAATGGAGGTCTTGAAGATCTGAGAAGATATCACCATTCACGGTGTGACTTTTAGGCAACATCCTAAGCGGAGTCCATTTTCAAGATGTGCTTCAAGGCTTTATGTAATAAGATATGTTTTTCTTAATAGATAATGATATTTGATGTAATGTTTGTTGAAAGAGAAATTTAATTATCATAATTTGGATATACATATCACTGCCTCATTTAATTTGAAAGTTGTTTATGTAGCATGAATTATTTGTTGAATGAATCGACTGGTGTTTTATTTTAGCAAATCAAAACTAATATATGTATATGTTTAAATACAATTTTTTTGAACTATGTTCTAAACATTCAATTTAAAGTCTAATTTTTAGATCAGAAGTTTTATATGTTCAATTTATCAATTGGGTTCTTATTTTGTTAAATTAAAATTAAAATATATCTGAATATATTGTTTTATTATAGATCTGTATTATAAACATTCAATTCAAAGTATAATCCTTTAAATCTAAAATTTTATATGTTCATGTTATTTTGATTGGATTTTACTTTAACAAATTAAGCTAAAATTTATGTATGAACATTACAGTGTTTTATTGAAGATTCATGTTTTAAATAATATAAAACAAAATATAATTTTAACTTTGAAAGTTTACATGTATGTATTTTGTGTTTGTATTGTTTTAGAAATAAAAGAGAAGATATTTTGGCAATAAATCTAAATTTAAATTTGTGTTATAATATATGTAAATATATAAGTGAATATGCTTTTATGTTGTTTTGTTTAGTCCCACATCGTGGAATAGGTTACATCCTTAGCTCTAAAGCCTTTATATAAAGAAGGCTATGTAATGTAAATAGATATCTATTCTCTGAATGAATAAAATTGTTCTCTCTCTAATGGCTTCCCCTTTCTTCATTTCATAACACGTTATCAGCACGATCTTTTTCTCGAATGTTTTCGATATTCTAATTCAGAAGATTAGATCCATTATATTTTATGTAGGTACATCTCTTTCTCTTATTCAGTTACTGAAATCAGATCTATCTCTTCCTCTTATTCAACCATTGAAATCAGGTTTGAAATTTTCTAGATCTACATTTCAAGATTTATTTTGCGATTAATTTATATCTAGATTTAAGTATTCTTGTTTCACAATTCTATATCTATTTTCTAATTTTTCAGATTTGGATTTAAGTTTTAATATATCTTATCTTTTCAAGATTTTATTTTGTCATAGATCTAAAATTATAGATCTTATTCCACTGTACATATATTTTTGTCATTATATTTCAGATCTCATCCTACAATAGATCTGATTTTTTTTTTTGTTCTTATTTTCTGATCTCATTATATTGTAGATCTTAAAATCACACCCAAATAATATACCTTTGAGATTTGTACATTGTTTTAAAATAAAATGTTGTGATTTTTTGAATTTGGATTTGAATTGATTTCAAACTTGCTTATTATTGCATGTTTTTTTGAGTTCATTATTTGGAAAGCAAGTTTTGAATTTGACAATTTCTGTTGTTGATTCAAATAAATTTATTGATCTTGACTATGTTTTGGTTTGTGATATAGGTCTAAGTAATATATACACGTTTGATAAATGAAGTTTTCATTTTGAAAATTCTTTGATTTGGATTTCGATTTTGGAAATTATTTTGATATATATTGTTTATATTTCCAGAAGAAATATTTTATTATTTCTTAGAGAAACATATGCAAGAATAATGCATATTTAGAGCATCATATTAATTTAGATCAATTATTAATATTGATTTAGTACACCTGAAGTGAATGGAAACGTTAATGAACATATATACGGTAAACTTAATTTCTAGCATTTGAAATAAAAGTTGAGAACCTGCAGTTCCTATAATGCTAAAAGCTTGAGTTTCCATAAATTATTAAATTTCAAGTTTTCTTATAATAAAGAATCAAAAGTTTCAATAAAAGAGAAGAAACTTGAATTGTAAAAAAAGGGATATGTATATATGTATGTTTGTATATACATATATATAAGAGTTATTTTTGTTATTTTAGAAATTTTTGACTATTAAGAAATAAATTTTCTCTTATGGTATTCATTTAATTTTATTATTGAGTATATTAAACTTAGCTTTGAGATTATATTTTGCTAACTAAAGTTAGTTATATTGATTTACTTATTTGTAAAGAAATCAATTCGTTGTGATAATATTTTATATTTTATGCCACAATAATGGTAAATTGCATTCATTTTTTTAATCATAAATGCATTAAACGTTGTCATCATGGTAATAAATTAAATTACCATATCATCATAAATGCACTGGCTATAGTAAATTAAATGATATTGTATTTTTATGTTTGGAATAAGAATAGGCATATGGTTTATTATATGGTGTATTCATTTTGGCAAACAATGCTCGATATAATGAAAGAAATAAGTTTGAACAACAACCTGAAGTTGTGCAAAGATTTTTTTTTCCAACCAGAAGTTGTATAACTCAAAGTCCAAGACCTAAATTCTTGAATTATGAAAAGATTTCTGATAAACTTTACAAGCTCGAATTCTAATAGACTTTTATTTTGTAACAATATGGTACAAAAAAAAAGGAGAAGTTTACACAAAATTTAAGAACCTGAAGTTCATAACAAATTAATGAACTTGAAGTTCATGAATTAGAAGCCCGAAGCTCTATTGAAATTATGTATTATGATAAGGTTGTACTTCCTGAAGAAGTTAAAGAAAATTAATAAATAATCATATGAGAAAATGATGCTGCATTAAAGAGATTACAAAAATCTCCAAATAAGTTATACCTTACCTTATATCTTAACATTTACACTATATTAACCAAATATCCTAAAGATATTATGTTATATGATATTTCAAACATCATTGGATGTGTGTGTGTGTATATTAATCTCTTGAAAAGATGTTTTAGAGATTTATTTATATTTATATTGCAAAATATAACATCCTAGAAGAGATGTTATAGGAATTTTATTTCTGTTACATTGCAATTCCTTAAAAGGAAATACTATATTCCCTGAAGGAATAATGATATAATTTTTTTTGGGTAATAACAATAGTTAATCCAAAAACAAATGATATTGTATACCAATGTTACACTCCAGAAGTAGTGGTCTTATATCTTCGCATCTTACTTTCATTTGGTGCATCTAATTTTGTTACTGTATTTAAAGTTTGATATGTCATTTCAAAGATAGTTACAACAAAAATCTCCAGTAGGTATATTTTATGTTATTGTAAAGGTAGTAATTATGTAATTTCTACAAAAGAAACATTGTACATTGACATGACATTCCAATAGTACATATACATATACATACATACATACATACATACATACATACGTACGTACATACATATATATATATATATATATCTATCTAGAGGAGATAAATTCACTCCAGAAGTAGTGATAATAAAATATCCCTAAAAGAGACTAACAAATTAGGAAATGATAACATATCTCTAGAAGAGATTTGCTTATATATTTGGTAATTTTATTAAACCAAATAAATGCATAGAAATTTGATTATAAAGGATCCTAATTTAGTTTAGATTAGATCCTAAAAGTTTGAGAGCTATGCAACATGTATCATATATTTCATTATAATTATATCAAACGTGAGAAATATTACACGTATAATCAATTCTTGAAGATATATCTTTAAATATTCTCCTGAAGAGATAGTCTATATTTCATATCATAATTTTCAAGCAAGCTATACATATGGTCCTGAGGAAATCTGTATCTATAACATTCCAAGTATCTAGAAGATACTATTATTATTTTTGTTGTAATTTTTTTTACAGAACTCTAAAAAGAGATGTGTAGAAATGTCTATATGCAATTATAAGTTATTCTTTGATAAGTAATATAATTAATGTTCAAAACTTATACTTGAGATATAATTGAGGAACAAAACTTAACAGCTTGAAGTTGTTTGAACCAGAAGTTCGATATGGTTCCAAACCAAAAGTCTTAGATCCTTGTAATAGTTTGTTCTAGAAAAATCACTAATTCAAATGAGAAAAAATATATGAGAATTTATAATATAGATGTAATACGTGGACGCACGTATACATCCATATATGTAAATATTCAGCTAACAACCTGAAGTTTGTTATAAGCTCATCATATAGACTACGCATAGATATTATTTAGTGATTTAAAATTCAATCAATATATATGTTGAATGACCTGAATTCATGTATGTATTCAAATGATCTACATAATAAGTAAATTCCCCTAATTGATTAGATCAATGAATGAGAACAAACTCTAATAATCAATATCAATTGAATGCATCTTATGAACTAATAATAGAATTATCCTCCTATTATTAATATGTATGATGTATTTTCTAGTAGCAATATCATAATGGATCAAAATGAGAGTCCAAAGATGATTATTATTTAATGTGACAATGTTTGTCAACATTGAGGGGGAGGATAAAGGGATAAAAGCTCATTTTGATCATCGGTATTAAATATTTGTTAAAATATACAATGATGCAAGATATTAAGTAACTTGAATAAATTATCAATAATATCCCTAGTAGACTTTTTCTAATATAGATTTGAATCCCTGAAGGATCAAAATTTGTAAACCACATCTAAAATATGGTTCCAAAGTCAGTTCAAAATATTTTTGGAGTAAGTAATAAAGATGCCAAATAAAGGAGGTGGGTGTTCTTAAAGAAACACTTAAGGATGCTCTGAAAGAGATCCATGATATGATTCTCAAATAACCCTAGAAGTGGGTTAGGTGCCTAAAACATGATAATTAAAGAGATCTCAATAAATCATGTTTCGAACTGACAAGAAATAATCATCGATGATAAATTTATAAATAATAAAGCGCTTATGTTTATAAATGGATTGAAGATCCTGGATTAGAGAAAAACATGATTGGCCATCATGAAATTCTCCTAAATAAGAAATGTGAACCAGTAGTTCGCAACACACACACACATATATGTATAATAGAAAAACACACTGAAATTACTGAAGCACGTGTAGTGCTACATCGTGTTAAATGCTCTAGGCATCATGTTTTTATAAATAATTGAATTGATTGAAGCAGCGAAAGTGTTTGAAACACTTAAAATACCCTGAAGGTATAAATATTGTTTAAAAAATTATAAATAATGAAAGTATATTCATAAAGTATGCGATATTCATAAAGTATCCATTGAATGGTAGTTGCGATATGCAAATACTTATTAAAGTATACAAATTCTTGAGAATATATATAACTTTTGTAGTCATAAAGTATGCGAAGGACAGGAAATGTAGGTTACAACCTTCTTCAAAGTATTGTTGTAATGAAAATCTTGATATACTTCAAGATGAGTAGATTACTTCCTGCTTTTTAGTAATGTTGTAATGAAATTTTAATATTCATGAAAGATGTATAGTTGCAATACGCAAAATTGATTTGAAGCACAAAAATGAAAGCACATGAAGGTTTTTCATAAAAGTAGCATACAAAATGCATAAAATGCAAACCATATTTGGAAGAAACAATCTTAGAAAATTTGATTGTATCGAAGGAAACTATTAATAAACTGTATTATTAATGAGATACATATTTATGGATTCAGAAGTACCTATAACCAATTTGAGTTATCGAAAGACGAATATGAATTCAGAGGAAAATTTAAAATCAAGGGGAGCATCCATAATTATTTTATAATGCACTCTTTTTCCTTAACTAAGACTTTTCCCACTGGGTTTTTATTATTAAGGTTTTAATGAGGCATTATCTTGATCCAGAAGTATCAACTCCCCAGTAACATTTGAAAATAAGTTACAATATACTATTTTCCCTTATTTAAGTTTTTTCCCACAGGGTTTTTCTTACTAAGGTTTTAACGAGGCATTGTCTTGATCTAGAAGAATCAAACGTATTTTCAAGAAATAACATCTCAAGTATGTTATTTAAGTTAAATTATATTTTTATCCTTGACTAAGGTTTTTCCCATCGGGTTTTCCTTTGTAAGGTTTTTAATGAAGTATTGTATTGATCCAGAAATATCAAACTCTATTTGACTCTGTAAATTATTGAAATATGTAATACTATATTGTACTCTTTTTCCTTCACTAAGATTATTCCCATTAGGTTTTTCTTAGTAAGGTTTTGACGAGGCATTGTTTTGATCCCGAAGTATCAAACCCTTTAGAAAGAATATCATTTTTAATATGATTTATAAGTTGCACTCTTTTCCTCGTTCAAGGATTTTTTTCCCACTGGGTTTTCCTAACAGAGGTTTTTAATGAGGCAACAGACAATATTTATAACGACTGAATGGATGTATGAAAGCAAGATAATAATGAGGGGGAGCAATTGTCATGGAAGTTATAAAAGAAACAATTTCTACCAACGATATGAGCATCCAAGATTTTGAAGACGCATATTTAAGGGGGAGTGTTATAATATATGTAAATATATGAATATGCTTTTATGTTGTTTTATTTAGTCCCACATCGTGGAATAGGTATTAGATCTTAGATGTACATAATTAATGTTTTGACAATAAATATACTTTTAAATTAATTGCTATAAATCTCTAATTTGCATTGATTAGAAAGATTTGATTTAGGCTTATGCACATAATTAATTTTATATGTATATTTGTGTATATAAAATTTATTACATATATTTCATATTTTCAAAGTATGATTAGATTTCTTTCCAAAAGAAGGAAACAATTTAAATGATGCAATAATATATACATACATTTATATTATGATGCCTATTAATTGACATTTATATGCTGCATTAATTAAGTTTACGAAATGGAAAATTGAATCAATCATTTTTGTTACCCTGTATTTATTTCCCATTTTTCCTTTAGGTGATTAACTATACATTTAATTTTGTTATATGTCTACACATTGTCATCAATTGATAGCACCTATCATGTGTTGCACTTATTGAATTTATACTATAATACACACACACACACACACACACACTTACATTCATGTTATATACATATTGTTATTAATGACATTCGTATAATCAATCAATATAATTAAAGAGAGAAATAAAAAGTTTCTCTCTCCATCTAGTTGAATTTATACCCCTTCATTAATTAAATAAGTTAAGTAGAAGGAAATGAAAAGTTTCATTGTGTAAATAAATTTATGCTCCGCCATTATTGAATAAGTTAAGACAAAGAAAATGAAAAGTTTCATTCTCTAAATAAATTTAATATATGACCTTTACATAGAGATATTTATACAAAAGTATATGTAATATACTCTAATTTATATTCACATTTACTTTATTAATGAAATTAAATATAATATTGACTTTGTTTAAGAGATACTTAGAAAAGTTGTAAGTATATTAAGACTTCATAGGCTTTAAAACCCCGCATTTTTATATAATTAAATAAAATCAATTGAATTGAATTAACATAATTGCAAAACAGAATATAAATGTCAAATATATCCATTTAAGAATTAAGAGGTTATATATATTTATGCAAGCAATTAGTGTGTGATTAATTGGCGCATCAATCAATTAAAACAGGATTAGTTAAGAGACATAGAGGCGTCAATTATTCAGAGAATATGTCACTTTTATAACATTAATTAATTAAGGGATCTTCTAGTAAAGGGAAATGTATGTGGGGAATAAACTAAATGATAACATACATATATTAATTTATAATTGATGTAGCCAGTTAATTAAGAATTCATTAAAGACATTAAGTAAGCCTTAGTTAATAAAAAAGGAAAACTTATGTGTCAATTAATTGGATAATGAATTGGAGGTTTAAATATGTACAACTAATAAATGTGTGATTGAGTGACACATATGAATTAATTTGGATACTGAATAAAATGGAAAAACGTGTCAATTAATTAATTGGCAATTAGTTGAGCATTTTAAAAAGGGTGTCAATTAATCAAAGAATATGCCATCTTTACAATAGCTAATAATATAAATTAATTAGCTAGAAGAAAATGCCAGTTATAGGATTATTTGTTACCAAGTTAAAAAAAAGAATTGGAATGTGTACAAAAATCAAACGGAGTAATTAAGTTTATGATGAAGATAAGTTAATAAGAATAAATTAAAAACTCTATTTTTTATATACAATCAATTAATAGAGATATTTATTGACGTGTTCAAATAGGTAAGAAATTATAACGTATAAGAATCAATTAATATTGGATATACATACATACATACATACATACATACATATATATATATAATCTAATTAAATGGATAATTAATAGGAGAATCTTATTTAGAAGGAAATTTAAATTAATGGGGTCGTATAACAAAGGAATAAATGTATAAAATTGGAGAATTATATGTTATAAGCGTAGTAAATTAGAAGGGATAGAGATTGAAGCTAAGGAAGATGGATAAGTGGGTTTATTTATATATCTTTTAAGGTTAAGTTATATTATCGTTAGATTCCTGTTTAGAAAATTTTATTCAGTAGTTAATTATGTTAATTAATTATGCTGAACTATAAGAAACCTTGCAGTTTATTTACAATATTAATATTTATAACGTTTTTCTATGCTTTATTTACATGTTTTTCTAAGTTTTAGATTTTATGTAAGCATCAGTTTTCTTCTATCCTCTTCTTTTCCTTCGCATATGGATTAGAATAGATTAAATGCGAAGTATGGATTAAATAATTAAAAATATTGAAATGAAGATGTAAAATAATAAAAGTTTGAGGAATAGAATTACTGTAATAAATTGCATTAAAACGGAAAAAGTTAATAGGAGTAATTATCAGATTAATTGGTCGGTTTAGAGAATAAGATACATTTCCATAACCTAACATCTAAAAGATAGCAATAAATGTAACTGTAAGAACAAAAGAAATAAAAAGGGAAGCTAGTGTAAACAGATAAACCGTTGTATTTTACATTACTCCAAAATAATAAAAGAAATATCTTGTAGTTATGGATTATTGTTTATAGTATTACCCAATAGCAAGATATAGAAATGGATTATACAGTTCTCATAACTAGCCAAATAAAATAGAATTATTTCCTAAAATAGAAGACAATAAAGTAAAGTATGAATCGAAACAAGCAAATTATTAATAAAAAATTTGAAGCTGTAAAAATTAATGAGCCTAAGAGTGCATTTACTACGCAGGCTATTTAAATAGGCAACTATTTTGATAAGTGAATTATGTAATATTAGAGAATTAAAAGAAATTTTATATCATAATATAAGAAGGCAGACTAGAACATACAAGAAATGCTTAAAATTATATAATGGACTATAAAAGAAGAAAAAGTAACAATTAAAAGTAGAATCATAACATAGGTTATAATTAGGAAATAATAACGGAACAGCTTATCGTAAGACTTATAACAAATTGGTAAGCAACAGTAGTAGAGAATAATGACATAAGCTTATTTAAAAAACTTATATTAAGTCAATAAGAAGATAAAAAAGAAATGGTAAAAGAGGCTTATTTCTTTGAACTTAAAGATCTATATATTAATTTAAATAAGCAAGATGATGAATGTTGCTCATATTAAGAGTATTCCTTATTAGATCTATGGTAATCTCACAATAACTAGAAGTGAGACGAGAGCAAGAATATGCTAATTAAGTTAAATAAGTAGCCAACAGAGTAAGAAAGCAACCTAAATGCAAATTAAAAGATTAGACTTTGGATCTAGTAAAAGAATCGAATTGCGTTTGGAGTAGACTAAGGGATGAAGCACCTAATGAAGCAGTTCATCGAGGATTATAGCAATGAAGAACCACATCCAACTTAGTATTTTTGGGCTAGAGGGAAGTACGAGACTTCAACGGGACATGATGATATCTAGAATGGCCCTCTTGGTAGGCCTAACGAAGCTGCATCCCTGGCGGCAGGTCTCTAGGTGTTCCGTCAAGAGAGTATGCCTTGACTGCATTTGCATTATAGGCCTAACCTAGCAGAGCTTTGTAGGCAATCAAAAGGGCTTGGTGTTCTGAGTAGGGTATTCGTATGTCCAGTACTTGCAAGTAAGGTGAAGGATAGTCGCATGCGGATATCTGCCAGCATCAAGACCAAGAGCGATTTCGGGAAAGACTAGAGTTGAACAAACAAGCGAATGATTCTTTCACCATTGAGACATTGGACGGAGGGGCAGCGCCAATTGGATGCTAGATTGTTTGTAGTAGGGCACTACCACTTAACTCTTTAGAAGTCTTTCGGCTGCGTGGGGTCATAGCCACGATGAGAAAAAGAGACAGACCAGCTGGAATATCCGTATTGTAGGCCTAATGAAGCTGTCCTTTACAGATATAGAAAATCCCTGACCGAGTTCCATACAAGGTAGACCTTGTTGGTAGGATTCAGAAAGTAGACATAACGATTATGTATAGTCCTTAATGTGTGCACTGGGTGGTACATTGCGGATGTCCGAGCATTAGTATAGACTAGTGCAGACGCAGTTTTATGTTTTTGTAATAGACGATGGAACATCTGTTTTGTAGGCCTCACGAACCTGTACATTACAGATGTAGTCACAGAACGCTATAGGAGCAAGGCGATTGAGTCCTTTGCGAGGAGGATATGAGAGGTATATGGGTAGTACCAAGGACCAATATGGTCATTAGGAATATAGCTACATATATGTATATATTATTTATTAGGTTTTAATCTATTATGGAGTAGAAGGACATGGTTCATGAACAAAGGCGAGAGTATTGTAACCTAATGAACTCAATATAGGAGTAAATGGAAATAAAATGATATATGTAGAATTAAGCCTAGAAGTATATAATTTATTCATTCATCGGAACTTTTGTTCTGACCCCCTCCTCATCACATCATATAGGTTAGGTAGATGGTAGAGATTTCTTAGCTTTATGACACTTGCTTAGAAAGTGTTATTATTTGGGTGAGTACTTACTTATTATTATATTTTAGTCAATTTCGTCGTGAAATAATTAATTGAGCTCCAATATATTTATCTTTGCCTATTTGCAGGATAACAGATACCTAACTTTTTGCAAAAAATTCGGACCACTGGAATTCGAGTTGCTACATTTGGTATCAGAGCCTAGGTTTAGGATTCCTAGGTAGATAATGAGTGAACGTATTTATAATTTTGAATAAAATATAAATATATTATGTACTAAAATCCAAATAGTCCTCAACCGTAGATTTTAACATATGGAAAGTTTTTAGAAGTATATTTGTGCTTAGTTTGCTAGTTGGGTTCGGGTTGACCCAAGTATCATGAGCCCTATGGTATTACCGATTTATAGCGTACAAATAAACCATGTTTTGAGAGAAACTTTGTGCCCATAGTTATAGAAAGTAGGGAAGTCCCTTAGAGATAGCGGGGAGAGTGTTTTTTGGAACGAATAAGAGGTTTTAGTAAAAAGAAAATCCACTTTATGTCCAGCCCAATAAAATGAAACTTTTGAATTGAAAAGTTGAAAAAATTAACTGCTAATATATTTTAGGAAGTAAATATTGGGTTTTTGAAGAAAAAGAAGGATATTTTGAAAACATGTGAGCATATTTTTTTTAAAGTCAAGAAAAAAGAAAAATGTTTTGAGAACAAGAAAGGCATGTTTCAAAAAAATGGTTCGGTGGAAAAGTAAATAAGTTTATGAAAAGATAAAATTTAGAAGCTTTAATTTTTGAAGTTAAATGATAAATACCAAACCAAACCAGACTTTTAAGTAAGAGTAGATATAAATCATTTTCTAGGTGTAACGGGAAAAGTATAAGGCTGTAGCAGTAATTACTCGTAGTAGTAGTAATTAAAGTTCTCGTAAAGTGTATAGGACACTAGTGAAAACCTAGAAATGTTGCTTCATGTGTGTAGAATATAGAAGAATAGTGAAATGATATTAGTATGATGATAAGACACATGCGGTTGGGATAGGTAGACCTTAGTTGGGGAAAGATGAAAACTAAAGAGGGAATTTTCCCAAGCTTAGTTGCCTTTTTAGATAGAACCGCATAGATTGAAATCCTTATCCATTGTAGTAAATGAGACTTAATTATTCCATTTTGAGCATGGAATATAAGAGATAAATAGATCTTATTCGTCATGAGTAATACATCGTAAGTTGGTAGCAATTAATAGACGGCAGATAGAGCATATAAGTTACTTGGATTCCTATAGTAGGACCTTTCTGTGTCAGAGTAGATATGGTCCTAGACCTCCTTGCCCTAGATGATAGCTTGTTTAGTTGCTGTGTTAAAAGAAGAGTAAAAGCAGAATAAGAATTTTTTTTTTAAGGAAAGCGATAGAAATGTCAAAAACAAATAAAATTTAAAAAGAGATATTTTATTATTTAAACTATGCTAGGGGAAGTAAATATTGTTTTTAGAATAGTAGCCTAAATCCCAAGTATGGAGGAAGACGTGCGCAAAAGAAAATCGAAGAAATACGAAAATTTTCCGTTTTGTACCTTTTTTCTGACATAAGAGATCGAATTTAGAAAATTAGGTTTTTCTGAAATTTGAATATTTAAAGTTGTATGGTAGGGTTTGGATGCAAAATTCGTTGAACTACACTCCTATTCAATAAGAGTGTGGGAATCTTTGATGAAAAGTGTTTTAAATTTTCAAAAGATTGCTTTTATATAGAAACTGCAAGTATATTTAGGATGTGTGCATCAAGTTTTAAAAATAAATTTTAAAAGAAGCAAAGCATTCATATAGGAGGTATCGCTTAGAAATTCATGTGTATGCATATATTTTGTATTGAATAATACTTTTGCACAAGAGCACGGGTGGTCGAAAAAATGGATGCACACAAAATGGATGTGATTGATGCGAGGAATTACAAATTTTACACTTATCGAATTTCGGGGACGAAATTTCCTAAAGGGTGGGAGAATGCGGCACCCTGCACTTTTATATAATTAACTAAAATCAATTGAATTAGCATAATTGCAAAACAGAATATAAATGTCAAATATATGCATTTAAGAATTAAGAGGTATATAGATTTATACAAGCAATGAGTGTGTGATTAATTGACACATCAATCAATTAAAAGGGAATTAATCAAGAGACATAGAGGCGTCAACTGGTCAAAGAACATGTCACTTTATAACGTTAATTAATTAAGAGATCTTCTAGTAAAGGAAAATGTATGTGGGAATAAATTAAATGATAACATACATATATTAATGTATAATCGATGCAATCAATTAATTAAGAAATTAATTAAAGACATTAAGCAAGCGTCAATTAATAAAAGAAGGAAACTTGTATGTCAATTAATTAGGTAATGAATTAGGACTTAAATATGTACAAATAATAAATGTGTAATTGAGTGACGCATAGGAATTAATTTGGATATTGATTAAAATGGAAAAACGTGCCAATTAATTAACTGGAAATTAGTTGAGCGTTTTAAAAAGGGTGTCAATTAATCAAAGAATATGTCATCTTTACAATAGCTAATAATGTAAATTAATTAGCTAGAATAAAATGCCAGTTATAGGATTATTTGTTTCCAAGTTAAAAACTAATAATTGAAATGCATACAAAAATCAAATGGAGTAATTAAGTTCATGATGAAGGTAAGTTAATAAGAATAGATTAAAAAGTATAACTTTTATATACAATCAATTGATAGAGGTATTAATTGACGTGTTCAAATAGGTAAGAAATTATAATGTATTAGAATCAATTAATATTGGATATACATACATACATACATACATACATACACACATACATACATACATACATATATATATGACCTAATTAATTGGATAATTAATGGGGGAATCTTATTTAAAAGGAAACATGAATTAATAGGGTCGTATGACAAAGAAATAAATGAATAACATTGGAGAATTATACACTATAAGCGTAGCAAATTAAAAGGGATAGAGATTGAAGCTAAGGATGATGGGTGAGTGGATTTATTTATATATCTTTTAAGTTTAGGATATATTGTCGTTAAACTCCCGTTTAGAAAATTTTATTCAGTAATTAATCATCTTAACTAAATTATGCCCAACTATAAGAAAACTTGCAGTTTATTTACACTGTTAGGATTTATATACTGTTTTCTATGCCTTATTTACTTGTTTTTCTACATTTTGGATTTTATGCAAGCGTCGGTCTTCTTCGATCCCCTCCTTTTTCTTCGCATATGGATTAGAATAGATTAATCGCAAATATGGATTAAATAATTAAAAATACTAAATAAAGATGTAAAATAATAAAAGTTTGAGGAATAAAATTACCGTAATAAATTGCATTAAAACGGAAAAAGTTAATTCGGGAGTATTTATCTGATTAATTGGTCGGTTTAGAGAATAAGATACATTTCTATAACGTAACATCTAAAAGATAGCGATAAACGTAACTGTAAGAATAAAAGAAATAAAAAGGGGAGCTAGTGTAAAATAAAGAAACCGATGTATTTTACACTACTCCAAAATAGTAAAAGAAATATCTTACCGTTACAGATTATCGTTTATAGTATTATCCAATATTAAGATATGAAAATAGATTGAATAGTTTTCATAACCAACCAAATAAAATAAAATTACTTCCAAAAATAGAAGACAAGAAAGTAAAGTATGAATTGAAGCAAGAAAATTATTAATCAAGAATTTGAAGCAGAAAAATTAATGAGCCCAAGTCTGCATTTACTGCGCAGGCTATTTAAATAAACAACTATTTTGATAAGTGAATTATGTAAATATTAGAGAATTAAAGGAAATTCTATATCATAATAAAAGAAGATAGACTATAACAGACAAGAAACGCTTATAATTATATAATGGACTATAAAAGAAGAAAAGTTAACAATTACAAGTAGAATTTTAACATAGGTTATATTTAGGAAATAAGAACGGAAAAGCTTATTGTGAGGCTTATAATAAATTGGTAAGCAATGGTGGTAGAGAATAATGGCTGAAATTTATTTAAACAACTTATATTAAGTTAATAAGCGAATAAAACAGAAATGGTAAAAGAGGCTTATTTCTTTGAACTTAAGGATTTATATATTAAGTTAAATAAGCAAGATAATGAATGTGGCTCATACTAAAAGTATTCCCTGTTAGATCTATGGTAATCTCACCATAATTAGAAGTGAGAGGAGGGCAAGAATATGCTAATTAAGTTAAGTAAGTAGCCAATAGAGTAAGAAAGAAACCTAAATGCAAATTAAAAGATTAGACTTAGGGTCTAGTAAAAGAATCGAATTGCATTTGGAGCAGCCCAAGTGATGGAGCGCCTAACAAAGCAGTTCATCACGAATTCCAGCAATGGAGAAGCATGTCCAACTTAGAATTTTTGGGCTAGAGGGAAGTACGAGACTTCAACTGGACATGAGGATACTTTAGGATGGCCCTTTGGGTAGGCCTAACGAAACTACATCCTCAGAGGTATGTCTGTAGGTGTTCCATCAAGAGAGTATGCCTTAAATGCATTTGCATTGTTGGCCTAACTAAGTGAAGCTTTGTAGTTAGAAGGGCTTGGTGTTCGTAGTAGTGTATTCATATGTCAATGCTTGCAAGTAAGGCGAAGAATAGTCGCATGCGGATATTGGCCAGCATTAAGACCAAGAGCGATTTCGGGAAAGACAAGATTAAACCAACAGGCCAATGATTCTTTCACCATCGAGACATTGGATGGAGGGGCACCGCCAATTGGATGTTAATTTGTTTGAAGTAGGGCACAATCACTTAACTCTTTAGAAGTCTTTCGATTAGTTGAGGGGTGGCTGTGTGGGGCCATAGCCACAATGAGGAAACAAGATAGACCAACTAGAATATCTGTATTATAGGCCTAACGAACCTGTCCTTTACAGATATAGAAAATCCCTGACTGAGTTTGGTACAAGGTAGACCTTGTTGGCGGGATTCAAAGAGTAGACAGAAAGATTACGTATAGTCCTCAATGTATGCACTGGGTGGTGCAATGCGGATGTCCGAGCATTAGTAAGACTAGTGCAGACGAAGTTTTTCATTTTCATAGTAGACGACGGAACATCTGTATTGTGGGCCTCACGAAGCTGTCCTTTACAGATGTAGTCACAGAATGCTATAGGAGCAAGACGATGTAGTCCTTTGCGAGGAGGATACGGGAGGTACTATGGGTAGTATCTGGGACCAATACGATCACTGGGCATATATCTACATATATGTATATATTAGTTATTAGCTTTTAATCTACTATGGAATAGAAGGGCACTGTTCATGAACAGAGGCGAGAGTATTGAAACCAAATGAACGATATATGTAGAATTAAGCCTAGAAGTATATAATTTATTCATTCACCAGAATTTTTATTCTAACCCCCTCCTCATAACATCCTACAAATTAGGTAGATGACAAAGACTTCTCAGCTTTACAACACTTTCTTAGAAAGTGTTATTATTTGGGTGAGTATTAACTTACTATTATATTTTAGTCGATTCCACTGTAAGATAATTAATTGAGCTCTAATATATTTATCTTTGCCTATTTGCAGGATACCAGATATCCAACTCGGGCTTCAGAGGGCTTGGTATTAGCATTTTTGCAAAAAATCTGGACTACTGGAATTCGGGTTGTTACATAGGCCAATTAAAGATTCATAATGGCTAAAAGTTTTGAATTTCACTCATTTTCTTTGTTGTGGGATGGCCTGGTTCCATCAATGGTATCGGAAACCTTTAGCATATGTAGTCTAAATTAGGTATGTTAAGGCTAACTAATTAAGCTTGCACACTTAATATGGTGTCTAGAAAGGTGATGTCTAGGATTGAAATTGGATAATTAAGTACCCTAACCCTATCCTACTTGGTTACCTGCTTGCCTGAAAGGTGAAGTGAGCCCAAAAGTTCCCCATTTGAATTGGGCCTTGGGCTATTTTCAAATTAATTTTGAAAATTAAGACAAGATTTTAAATTTAGAAGTTAAATTTAAAATTAAAACATGTTTATTATAATTGGCTAAGATATAACGTAAAATTTTAAAATGTATGAAAATGTAATGAAAATTTCAAAATGTTTGAAAATTTTCAAATATTAATTTCTAATTTTAAAATTTATTGATATTGATTTTATTAATAGTATTCATATGCATGTATTATATCTGTTGATATATGTTATATTATTTTAAAGTTTTTAAGATAATATAAATATACATGTATGTATATAAGATAAATTTTGAAATAGATATAATTTAATTAAAATTGTTTAATTAAATAAGTTAATTAAAGGTTAATTAATTAGATAAAAATACGTATATATAAGATATATGTGTTATATTATAAAGGTAACAATATACGCTATGAATGTTATAGTAGATATGTCCAATATAAATGTTGCATTAGAATACTCATATAAAATTTATTAAGATTTAACTAAACAAAATATTACACATAAGACTATCATATAAGTAACATGAAATATAAAAGTTATATGCCAATAAAACTTATATGACATGAATGTATAAATTAAAGGTGGAACATTAAAGAAACCTAAACAGACATAAGGAATAAATACATACATAAATGTACGTATATCATGATATCTAATGTGCCTGATACTTGAATCACGATGGTATTTCAAAAGAAATACATTAGTCTGTAAGTCGTTATCACTCAATATAATATATTAAAGATTACAAATCTTAAAAATAATATTCTCCGCTACCATATATATTAATAAATTACTTGCATACTCCTTAGTTGTTGAGCAAACTCAAGCTAGGGATGTTATCTGTAGTATTGTTAATATATTAAATAGACGAGGTAAGGTAACTATATGTATTTGTTAAGAAAACTCAAGGTATGTATACTATACTTAAGCCATTTCGATATGGTAGGTACGAGTGAATAATCTCTTATGTTTTGTTGAGCAAAGTCAAGGTCGAAATGAGATTAGGACAAGGAAACATGAGTTAGGAGTTGTACAGGATACAACCAATAAGGAGTTATTTATCGTTTGTGGGGCTATGATTTGTTGAGAAAAATCAAAGTTAGAATACCAAGACAAACGATTCCTAATACCCACTACCGAAGTTGAAATACTTCTATGTTTCATCATAGGGTTTGGAGAAACATAAAAGTTTAGTGGGAGCCTTATTAGAAAAATGAAATGGCAACATTTAACCTTTCTAATATTGTAAGAACATATGCTAAATAATTATATAATTATCTACAATGATAAATTTATGCATTCAATAAGATTGGTAAAATGTTTGTCAATTAAGATATACAAATGAATTGAAGATTGATAAATATAAATATAACATATACTTACCAATAAAAGATTATTGAATGTTAATGTTTCAACACCCATTCAAGTGCCTGATTTTACAACTACTTAATACATTCATAGTTTAGTTACTTATGCATTTATTTGGTCGAGACCATGCATTGCATTCAATGAGTTTCGAACTCTAAAAGCAATACACGACTATTGATGTTTGATCCATATACAATTGCATAAAAATGTTATATGGTGACCAGTCAAAGTTTTTAATGTACAATATTTCGATGAAATTAGTTTATGCAAACACCGAATAAACCTTAGTGCAAGATCGAGTATTCATTCTGATTGATGACAAAAGGATGTGTCATGTTAAATGTAACACTGGACCAAAACAACTATACAAATCTAAGAACTCGATCACTGAAATATCAGTTTGATCAGTTTATGTAAAGTGTAACATACCTAGTGTCCTTATAGACTAAGGATAATTGAATGCGCTTTTGTAAAGAGTTCATATGATATTGTAGTAAGGGTTTTTTTTAATGGTTTGACCATTTAAAAATAATAGTGAATGTACAAGAGTAGATATAATTTAAGGTACAGTTGGAATGAAGAGAGTGAATGGTCTTGTTTACTTCATAATGAAACAACGAAAACGAGAATTGTAATAATATTGATTGATACTTAATATTGGAATAGGAAATGTGATTTCTTCAAATGTATTCTTATATAGAAAATTATTTTTATGAGATTTATTTCTTTGAGTTCAGGATAATTGATCAAAGAACTTTCCGTTGTAAATTAGGTACAACATATGAAATAAATAAACAGTATTAAGTGAATGATGGACCTCGAAATTTAGTATACTATTATATAATGGCACAAATACTTGGAGCATGCCGTATAGCACTTATTGATTGTATTATATTATGAAAGTTATTTTCATAAAATGTATTGAACGTTAATTATGAAATAATGACTATTTCTCGGTATCGACCGAGGAATAGACATGGCTATATTTCAATATGAATATTATGAATATTCGTTATGAAATAAAATGATAATGTGGTTTTTATTTTAGTAACAAAATGATGCATTAGAAATATAGAAGTATATAAAATTATTTACAATTATTTTGGAATCATAGACCAAGTCATAGTTTTGAGAAATAATTTTTATTATATGATTATGAATCATATGACATAGGTTAATTATATCTCAAACAATTGAAGAGTTGTGCACCTAATTAGTGGGAGATTATAAGAGTTAACGAACTCTTCGGATTGATGTATATAGATGTATGCAATCGCAAGTCTACTAATAGCAAAATAGTTCCACGTACTTCATCATATTCATAGATGAGTCATCGCAGACATGGACATGTGTATTTGATACACGTGTAGTATGTCTTAGTAAACTCATAGAGTATAAAATAGAAGTAAATAAAATAACATGGGATAGAAATGATTCGATTTGATCGAATGAGTGAGTATATTGGAAAGGGTTCCTAACGTACCTAAAAATGAATAATTATTCAATATAAAAAATTCACTCTTCCATGTGATATATAATGATGCATCAATAAAGAGTAATCAAACTTTGTTGGACAATGTATTATTAATTGTGAGTGAAGTAGTTAGTTTCTTTCTATAAGGTCGTATACTTAATAGTTGTACACAAGGTTAATATTATTTCATTTGAATAACAGTTTATAAAATGACACAAGATAAGGGTTTATAAGAAACTTCAACATATCCTAGGCTAATGAGTTGGCACGTTGTGTGAGTCAAAAGATTGCATGTAATAATTGTTCATGAGGGATCTTGTATGAATCTGTCCACAAGGATTTTGGAAAAGACTGTCATTGGATGACATAGTTATATTTTGAACATAAGTTTTGTAAACTAAAACCAAATTAGTTTATAAATAAAGAAATTCATAAAACGTTTATGAATACCTATTCTGTTGCACTGAGAAACAATTGTTGTTTCAAGAAATACAAATTTCATTGTAAAGGTATTTTTTTAATGAATTGTTGGTAGTAAAATGGAATTAAATATGATCCATAGATAGAACCGATTAGATGAGATGATATGAAATTAACCAACTTAAACAAACACATCGTATTAGAGTGTCTAATAAGTATTCTCGCACGCTGAAGAGAAATTATGAGTTCCTTATCAATTCGAAAATATATAATCCTCGGTTTTTTAATTAAACCATTAAAAGTGTTGATTCTATGATATGGTATGATGTAAATTTGAAAGAATTACTTTTGTCATAACAGAAGGGAGGTGATCCATCGGTCGTGGTTGTGTCTTTATGAGCAAGACTAATGCAGTTGGAATTAAATGAGCCATGTTGATATGAATAATATTGCAAACTTCAATTATTGAAATTAGCGTAATAGATTCGATATTCAATGTGCTCAAGTTAATTCAGATTTACTCACAAAATTACCACTTAATATGACTTTATGTTTGGCATGTATGTATTGAAACAAAAAAAATACTAGATATGATTTAGAGTAAACTGTTTACACGTAATAACCAAAATCTCTTGAAGTCAACCGGATTCAGAGCGATATTTAGTTTTTTAGTCCGTGGATATGATCCAAGAAATGATAGAAAGCATCATTATATAAGCATCAAAATTGAACAAATATTTTGACACAAATGTCAAACAGTTTAATTATCAATTAAAATGCAGAGGAAGCGTGTGTTCATAAGAAAGAATGTTAAATGCACATTGATATTTCTAAACTTTAAGTAAACAACACATTGTTGATTTTAAATTATTTGTGGAAAAATCGACCTTAATTGTTTTAATGCTCAATTTTGGATTGTAAATGATGTCATTTACGGTGAGTATTAAAGACATCGAAATGTCCTAAATCGATATTCAAAGACATCTTATCAAATTGTTTAATATGGAACATGTAAGATGAGTTCCCTATGCATTGGCAATAGAAATTATCATACATGTTATGTCATCTATGTCATTGTTATTTGTTTGCGTATTTGATACATGAAGAAAATATCAAATCTAAGATGATATCACTAAATGGTTGTTCGAAATGTTCTTGTGTATTTATGAAATACTAGAGAATTGTTTACAGAAACAAAAACACCTTATGAAGGAGTGTTCAGACTCAAACTTCATAAGTGACATTGAGTATAATATATCAATAATATTTTCAAGTTAAGATTCTTTAGGTTGGAAATGTTCCAAATGAAAGACCATGGCTGATTCAATGAAAAAGGCTAAGCATATCGCCTAGATTAAAGCCACATATAAAATATATAAGTGCATAAATTTATAATTGAGCCCATTCCAAATGTTGAGAATCTCATAACATTTTTATATGATAATAATATTACGATATAGTTCATAATAGAACATAGAGCTCACTAGAAGTCAAGAGACGTACTCCGAACTTTTCCACGCGATAAAAAAGTTGATCACCACCATAGAGAGTTGAGAGACAGAGTAGATAATTAAAACATAATAGCATACCCATTTACAAAGGGGCTGGCCTAATTGGTTTTGAGAAAACTGATCAGAGAAGTTAAGATAAGATTCCATAATTGACCAAAGTGCAAGTGGGAGATTGATAGAGTTGGGGTATGCCCCAGGTGCAATTATGTACTTTTTTACATATATCTAACTCATTGAACAATCTTTTTCGAAATAAAGGTATTTTTCTTTTAGTTACATACTTGACATAATGTAGTCATATTAATTAATCAATTTAACTAAAAGTATATTTAGTAGAAAATCCATAAATGGTATGTTTTGTGATAGTAATTACAAAGTTTTATAACCGTGAGTAATTTATCACAATGAAACAAATATACCATTTTAAATATTCTAGTCAAGATGTTTCGAGACCAGATATTGATACATCCGTTAAGACTAGAGTACGTAACGCTATAATATTTGCAGTGTATTACTCATGACTGCTGGGAGCACCAAGACTTTACGTACTGGTAGTTATTGGATAACTATAGAATGACTCACTCGATATTTTTCTATCGGTTAATATAACTAAGGTCAAGCAAAGATTATCGATGTGGCCAATTTACACAGTTCTCTCGACTTGAGAATATTGTTGATTTTCAATGTGAAATCCCCGCTGTGATTACAGTTAAATCATGGCACATGTCCATCGAACAACTATATTTAGATTGAGTGTAAGCATCGGAAGTGAAACACTATTCAAGAGAGGATTTGTCTCCTTAGTTATATGAGATTAGCATCACGGTCAACTGAATTCAACTCAAAGTCAAAATCTCTGGATAGAGCATTTCGGTTAAAAATAATTATTATTATTAAACCAAGGACTTTGTCTTTGTACTGTAAATTTCAATGTGGATGATATTGGAATTTTGACCGTTACCAAATTCCATAAGTACTAAAGTGATATAGTTTTGACGAAGAGAATCGATGTAAATAATTGTCACTATCGGGCACCGCTTATAGTAAGTAAAATTGGATTTTACCAAAAGTTGTGTAAGCGATAAATATGGCCAAAATGTCACACCATCTGGTAAGTGACGTGTGAATGTTACTATTAAAATAGTTCGATATTAATCGCCGACTGAATTTATACCTTTGAGTTGCACAACCATACTGATGAATTCCCTGAAAAACCACATGATTAATTAATTTCTAAAATATTGTAAATTGATTAAATTAGTTGATATTTGAGAAATATTAATTATTATTTATTTGATATTTGGAAGTTTTTTGTAAATATTTTAATGCATTTATAAAAGTCATATTGGCGAATATTGGTTTATGGTATCATTGTAATTTAAAGTTAATTGCATGAAATGATTTATGGAAATTTCACGCCATTTGATGACATGATTTATGGAAATTTTATGTCATTTGATGACATTATTTGTGCAAATTTTATGTCATTTGATAATATACGTGTAAAGAAAGGTTTGAGAGAGAGAAACAATCAAGGGAATCAATTGTGGAAGTTTTAATTAAATAATGAGAAAAAATTTTCATTCTTTCAAAGAAAACATATTTTCTAATTCATTCTGTACATACAATTCATTCTTTCACATTCGGTCTGTTTCTTTCTCTCTTAATTTTTCATGGCAGACAAAAAAAAAGTTCCAAAAATCTTTCAACTCCGTATAAAAACATCAAATAAAATAAAACAAAAGTGGTTCATCCATCTCTTGCTAGGATAGGATAGGGATCTTGAGGATCTGAGGAGATATCATCATTCAAGGTGCGACTTCTAGGCAACATCCTAAGGGGAGTCCATTTTCAATATGCTTCAAGGCTTTATTCAATAAGGTATGTTTTCTTTAATAGATAATGATATTTGAGGTAATGTTTGTTTGAAAGAGAAATTTAACTATCATAATTTGTATATACATATCACTACCTCATTTAATTTGAAAATTATTTATGTAAGTTGAATTATTTGTTGAATGAATCGATTGGGATTTTATTTTATTAAATCAAAACTAATATTTAAATACGTTTAAATACAATATTTTTTGGAATTATTTAACAACCCGCATATTTTACGATTGTATATTTAAATGTTTTATTTAAATATAGCACCGTCAGTCGGGTTCGAGTCTGAAATGTTACTTTTTGTAGATATTCAAATTAGGACTCGAGACCACTTTCATTGAGTCCAAAATGGCATTTACAACCCTTTTGAGTATAAGCATCGATATGTTTGGAGTTGAGTAGAATTTTGCTATTTTTCTATTGGGCTTTGGGTTTCAGCCCATGAACTCATTTAATACCCTAACTTCACCCCCGCTTCATTCATTCATTCTATTTTTCCTGACACTCAAGCTAAAGAGAAAAATGGAGGAAAATAAAAGAAATTAGAAATTCCTAAGCCTTAGTTCTCTTAGGAAATTCAAATTCTTGCTCTAAAATCAAAGAGAAGCTTAGATTGAAGATTCTAGAGGTGTATTGAAGAGGAATTGGTCTTGCATTGTTTTAAAGCCTCTCGTTCGTTGTTTTTGGGTTTAAAGGTGAGTTCTTGAACTCAAATCTTGTTTATAGCTTTCATTATTGTTAGGTATGAATTCCTAACATCTGTTTCATGTTTAATTGCTTTTGATTTGAATTAGTTTTGTGAATTTTCCATTTTTTGGTTTTGAAGTCCAAATTTATGAAAATCCTACTATGGATGTTTGGACATGATATTTGGGGTGTATCAAATAGCCTATAAGGTTGGGTTGTCACTTGGCATAAATCCTTAGTCTTCGTCGCTCATTCGATCGCTTTCGAATCGATTTGGCCATCAATGGCCTAAGCAAACTACTGCCTAACATAGGCAACCAGACGTCTGGGTGGAAGGTCCAGACGTTTGGTTAGGGCAACAGAAGGAAAAAAAATAACGACAGAAAAAAATATAAACCCAGAGCCATGAACTAGACATCTAGTTCAACCTGTCAGACGTCTGGTTAGGGGTTTTGGAAATTTTATAGAAAAGGCAAAATTAAAAGAAAATAGCAAAACCCCAGGTCAGATGTCTGGCCAAACAAGCCAGACGTCTGGTCCTGTTGACTTTTTCCCATTTTGCCTAGTTTTGAGTGGATTTCCAATTTTTATCGATTTTTGTTGATCTGATTAGTTATTACCATTTATTATCAACTTTGATGACTTCTTTTCTGAATTTTTAGGAATATCCGTTTGATGGATTTGATATCGATTTTTATGGTTTTGGTTCACTTTGTCGAATGTGAATTTTTGGTGATAGATTGTTTTTACAATCATTTCTGAGATTTGTCACTTTAAAATACAAAGGTTTTTATACTAGTAGTAAATATTCAAACTCTTTCACAAAATTGATTTCAATGTTATTTTTAATACAAAGCTCGTTTTTAAAACCGTTTTTGAATCAATTAGTATATACAAACCTTTACCTCATTCGTATGAGAAATCTAATTAAACAACTTAACAAAACAAGTGATATGAAACACTTGCGTTTACTTCGTCGATTAATTGTTGGACTTGTTCGATTGAACTCTTGTGACAATTTTCAAGTGGAAATCTACAATTTGTTCGTAAATATTTGAGTTAAGCCAGTGGTTATGGGACATGAAGCTAAACTCATTTATTTACTAGCTTAGTGTAATTTACACTTCTTATTGATCATTGATGATCATTTTATGGTTTAGACTAGCGATATGCGATGTCTCTGTGTCCACGTGGGGGACTGTACCTTATTTTATTGAGTTTCGTCTCATTTCTTTTATAGGCTAATGACCTATGTGTTCTTTGGAGTTTCGACTCATTTATGGGTTAGTGACCCATGCTCTTTTATAGAGTTTCAGGTTCATGAGCGTCTCGTTATTGTACTACGTTGTTGTTTCGAATTATTTGAGTTACAGGTTCATCGGGCGTACCGTTATTGTACTACGTCGTTGTTTTGAATTATTCGAGTTTCAGGTTCCACGTGCGTACCACTATTGTACTACGTTGTTGTTTAGAATTATTCGACTTTCAAGTTCCTCAGGCGTACCACTATTGTACTACGTCGTTGCTCCAGCTCTATGGTTAGCGACCATGGGATAGTGAGCAGTTTGTGATACACGTGTTGGTGAGTTTTCATGCTCCCGTTTTTGATATGCCTCCCCTTTGTGATTTCTGGATTTCTAATTGACGATTTCTAGAATTTGTGTTTTGCCTATTTCTGCGATTGGCATAGATATGTTTTGTCAATATTTGTGGTTTGGTGAATAGAATAAAGAATATGACAATCTTTTTGGTGTTTGAGGAAATTTGACATATTGTATGATTTTTGTTGTTATTTAATGTATACTTATTATAGTATGGCATTATTGTTATTATACATTTTTGTCATATCTCTTATCCTATCTCATTTTATATGACATTTATAACTAGACTGATCCGTTTATTATTTTCTTCTTAAATAATACTTGGATCAGATCGAGGTACCTTAGGTGCTTCTACTTGACTTCTTATCAGGGTCCGTCGTCTGACTTTTAGCTAACTACTTATCTTAGAAGTTTTTGTTTTATACATTCGAGATAGAGACTCCTTGATGTATACATATTCTTTTGTCTAGTACTTGTACCTGTTCTTTGGTGATGTAGTGGATCTTACATGACCACTAGTTTCATGTGCACTTTTATGTGTTATATTCATATCTGTTTCCGCCTTAGTGATATCAATATCTGTGACTGATTTACGTTATGCTTATTTTATATTTGTTTCCGAAGACCACATAGCCACCGTGTAGTAGCTTTGAGTTTGTAGTTGATATGTCAGATTTCCTCTTTAAATGAAATGTGTTAACTTCTATCTAGCATATCGGTACTCACACAAAGCAATTGCATGGGTGGTCGTTCCTTAACAGCCTTATTCTTCATTCTACTCGACGGCATTACCCCGTAGTGTCCTTGGCTTGTGTGAGTATAGAGGTGGGGCGTCACAAATTATGTTTTAAACAGTTAATTTAAAGTCCAATTTTTAGACCAGAAATTTTGTATGTTCAATTTATCACTTGGGTTCCTATTTCATTAAATTAAAATTAAAATTTATCTATTTTTGAATACAATGTTTTATCATAGATCTATATTATAAACATTCAATTTAAAGTATAATTCCTTTAGATCTGAAACTTTGTATGTTCATATTGTTTTGGATTTAACTTTAACAAATTAAGCTAAAATATATGTATGAACATTGCAGTGTTTTATTGAAGGTTCATGTTTTAAATCATATTAAAATAATGTAACTTTAAATTTAAAAATTTACATATATGTATTTTTTGTTTGTATTGTTTTAGAAATTAGAAAAAGGAAGATGTTTTGAAAATAGATCTAAATTTTAATTTGATTACTATAAGTCTCTAATTTGTACTGATTAGACAATTTTTATTGAATCTTACATACACATAATTAATGTTTTGATAATAAATCTACTTTTAATTTGATTGCTATAAATCTCTAATTACTCATTTCTTCCGCTACGGGCTGGCCCTATTCCATCAATGAGTACTTACACTTGGAGGAAGTGCGCAAATGTCCACGGAGGGTCGATGTTCGAAATACAGACAAAGTGATACAAAGCAATGTTGCTGTAAAGTAGTCTGGAGGAAGCTCTGTATATGTGGATATAAATGTTGGTAACTAAAAAAATAATCAGACATGAAACGATGATGGGGCTAAGAAGAAGCCAGATAACGGGAATCGTATCAGGACTCCTAAGTATGATAGTTATACTGAATTGAATAACTCAATAGAGAATATCTATTTGGTAACTCAAAATACCGAGGAACTTAGAAAGCTAGCTCCAAGAGAGTCGTCTAAGGAGAGAAAGTCAGGCAAATTCTGTAGATTCTATGAAACTCATTGTCATAATACAAATGATGGCAGACAATTGTGGGATATGATTGAAGATTTGATTTGCAAGAAAAAGTAACAGCTATATGTGAAAGCCTGGTAGGATTTCGGGAAAGGAAACTCTAACACTCCTGGGCCATCTTCCTATGGGGGCAATTCGAGCCTAGTGTTGATACATTTAGACGGCCATAAAAACGATTGGTGATTAATATAATTATCGATGGGCCATACCCCACCGATAAGAGTCTAGCTAAGATGGACAGACATGCCGATGCAATAAAACATGCAGAGAGTGAATGTTGTTTCAATATTGAAGATGGAACTTCGGCGAAACAATGCAGAACGATGACTGATGATATTGTTTTTTGGAATAGAAATGTTGATGGAGTAAAAGCTTCAACGATTAACTCACTCATGATCACTACCATGATAGGTCCTATAATTTTTCGAAAAGTGCTTGTTGACTATGGGAGTTCAATCAATATCTTGTTCAAGAAGGCTTGTGATCAAATGATGTTAGAGGAAAAGGATTTGAAACCTTGTAAAGCTTGAAAAGTGCCAGTTGGATATGTAGAATACTAGTGGTACTTGGCTAGGGCGACCGCAAGTGAATGCTGGTTGAGCCTTTTTTTGTTTTGGATATTTACTTAGCTTACAATTCATTTCTAGACCGACCGGCCTTGGCTGAGTTCAGAGCGGCAATAGCACCTTGGTGTTTGATTATGAAGTTTCCTACAAAGAATGGCATAAGGATTATCCAAGGCGATCAAGTGACTGACCGCGAATGCTACATCGCCAAGCTAAAGGAGAAAAGGTAAAGGAAGAAAGGAATAAATGTAGAGATGACCCTTTTCATTAAGGCTTTGGATGCATAGAAACTACAGCTTAAGCTCTGGCTTGGGCAGCCCAGTCGGCTCCATGACGGCATGACCGACATAAAGAGCCAAAAGATGGAAGAGCAGCTCCAGTCGAGTTGACGATCACTGTTTTGGTCAGCCAAGATGATCAAAATTGGGTCCTAAAGGTCAGAACGTAGCTCAGTGCAAGAGTGACAAAAGATTTGGTCGGTTTCCCCTAGGCAAACCTGGTTGTGTTTGCCTGGACACTCTCGGATATGTGTGCGATCTCGCTAGAGATAACGAGCCATACATTAAATATAAATCCCAAACATGTTCCTGTGAAATAGAAACGCGACAACCTGGGCCCGGAGAGATCCGCTACACTTAAAGAAGAGGTGGATAAGCTAAAGGAAAATGGTGTCATCCGTGATGCCTAATACCCAGAGTGGGTATCTAATCTTGTCTTGGTGAATAAAGCAAACGAGACATGGAGGACATGCATCGACTATTTCGATTTGAATAAGGCATCCCAAAAGAGAGCTTTCCGCTTTCGAGGATCGATCAGTTAATGGACTCAACTGCTGGACATAAGCTACTTTTATTCGTGGATGCGTACTTTGGATACAACCAAATCCTGATGCACGTACCGAATCAGGAACACACCAGCTTTATAACAAACCTTGGATTGTATTGTTAACTTATCATGCCCTTTGGATTAAAGAATGCAGGAGAAACTTACCAAAGGCTTGTAAATCAGATGTTTAAAGACCAGACACTCGATGGAAATCTACATGGATGACATGCCAGTGAAGTTGCAGCATCTATGTAACCATGTTGATGATCTAGTAGAGATATTTGGCATCCTTCGAAAGTAAGGGATCAAGCTTAATCTGTTGAAATGCTCTTTCGGTGTTGCATTAGGAAAAAAAATTAGGCTTGATTATGAGCTCCCATGGTATTAACGCCAAACTAGAGAAAATCGAGGCACTGAGAAAAATCGAAGCCCCGAAGACGATCAAGGAGGTTTGAAGCTTAAATGGGAAGGTCGCCGCCTTGAGTCGGTTAATTTCCAGAACTACAGATAAATGCATCCCTTTCTTCAAGGTGATTAAGAAGGGAAAAAGAAACTTTGAATGGAATCTCAAGTGTAATGATGCATTCCAAGGTCTAATGGATCACTTAGAGAGCCCTCCAATTCTTTCAAAGCCGGTGGATGATGAGGATTTATTTATATGCTTGGCGGTGTTGGTGCATGCTTTGAGTGCCACTCTTGTACATGAGGAATCCCACATTCAATGGTCGATCTATTACGTCAACAAGCGGGACAGACGCAGATGAAATTACCCAAAGCTAGAAAAGCTCACATGCTACCTTTTGATCACTTGGAGAAAGCTCCGCCCTTACTTTCAGGCTCATCCGATCAAAGTTCTCATTAACCAGCCTCTGCAACAAGTTTTGTAGCGTCCTGAGACTTCTGGAAGGCTATTAAATTGGAACAATGAATTGAGCCAATATGATATAACTTATCACCCTCGAAGAGCAACCTAGGTCAGGCCTTGGCGGATTTCATATTTGAATTCACTATGCGAGATGATCCTTTGGGGAGCAGTGATCAGAAAGATACTGGATGGAAGATGTACAAGGATGGTTCATCTAATGAACGGTGTTTCAGTGCTGGAGTTATACTTTTCACCCTCGATGAACACCCAATTTGTTACGCCTTGAAGCTTGACTTTCCGACAACAAACAATGAAACTAAATATGAGGCCTTGATTGTAGGACTCAAAGTCGCCAAGAACTGGGAATAAAGACTATACACATTTTCTATGACTCCCAACAAGTGGTTGCCAAGTTTGAAAAGAATTTCAAGCAAAAGGAGCTAGATTGGCTCCTTATCTAAACTAGATCCTTGAGCTCTCGATGACATCGAATATTACACGATCACTCATATTCCTAGAAGGAAGAATGAGAAGGATAATTGATTGCATAAATTGGCCAGTTCCGGAGATGCGCAGCTCATGGGCTTGGTTTTGATGGAAGTACTATCAACTTCGAGCATCGACCAGCTAGATGTTGATTGGATCTTATAGACCGAGTCTGAAAAGGAGTCATGGATAACTTTGATTCGGGATTATTTGCAAAGGGGAATCTTTGGGAGAGAAGGAATGAACGACGAAAGCTCCTTCGACAAGCTTTAATGTATATTATTTAGGAAGGTGTACTTTATAGGAAGGGCTTCTATGTCCCCATACTTTGGTGTATTGCTCACAACGAGGCTAAGCGAGTCCTAAGAGATGTTTACGAAAGGACTTGTGGCGACCATACAGGGAGCGAAGAAGATCTTCTGCTACAGATACTCCTAGTCAACTATCAACCGAGATGTAGTAAATTACACTCAAAAGTGTGACAAGTGCGAAAGATATGCTAAAATACGCAGAGCCTAGCCTATGGAGATTACTCAAATGGTCAGTTCTTGGCCATTTGCAGTCTGGAGAATTGATATCATCGGTGTTTTGCTGATATTTAAAGGTGGCATGAAGTATTCCATCGTTGTAGTTCACTACTTCACCAAGTGGGCTGAGGCAGAGCCATTAACCATGATCACCACAAAGAAAGTAGGACAAATTTGTTGTTTGAAATATCATCTAATGTTCTGGAGTTCTACAGGGTTACCAGTAACGAGACCCAATTTGACAGTACTAAGTTCAAATATTTTTGCTGTCGGCATCACATAAAGAAGAGATTTTCTGCACTGGCACATCCAAAGGATAATAGGCATATTGAAGCTGTGAATAAGATTATCAAGTCCATTCTTAAGAAGTAGTTGGAAAAGGCCAAGTGCAAGTTGGTCGATGAACTTCCATTAGTAATGCGGGCTTATCGAACAACTCACAAGTCAGTGACTGGCTACTCACCATGCGCCCTACTCTACGGATCAGAGGCTATGATTCCGGTTGAACTGGATATACCTTCTCATCAAGTGATTCACTACAATCCATGGACTAATGAACAACTCCTGCTGGAGTCACTTGATATGATCGATGAGAAGCGCAATGCAGCTGAGTTAAGGGTAGCTGCACACTAAAACCCAGTCGCACGACATTACCACACTAAGGTCATGAATTGGACCTTCAAATTTGGAGACCAGTTCCTCAAACGAATCTTCCCTAGTCCTGGAAACTTGGGCCTGACCTGGGAAGGTCTGTACACAATAGAACAAAAGCTTAAAGATGGAACTTTTAGGCTTGCGATGACAAACGTGGTTTCCCTCCCGAGGGCGTGGAATAGCAAGCACTTATCATGCTATTTTACTTATAAATAAATTCATAAATAATTAGCTGGAGCCATGTAATAAGGTAAATTCTGTTATTTCCCATCTTTTATGGAATAAAACGGTTCTCCTAGTCCAAGAACTCTGTTTTCCCATCACTTAAGAGTTGTTATTTGACCAACTCAAATGAATCTGCATGTGAATAATGTAGGTGTTCAAATACCCATAGATAGGTAAAACCAAACTTTTACAGACCATGATCAGACCCTTGAAGTCTTTCTTAGTATCCGAAGATTAATACCATCTAACCCTTGTCCTCGGATTGGAGGTAGGAGTATAAACTCAAAACGGGTGTGACACGAATGTCCATACACTAACTCTTGCCCTTGATGTGGGGAGAGGAGTATAAATTCAAAATGAACGTGATACAACCATTCACTCACTCAATTCTTATCCTCGGATTGAAAGTAAGGGTATAAACTAAAGTGGACGTAACAAGACCATCCAACTCTTAACACTTTCCCCATGGTAGGCGAAAAAATGTTACATGACCAATGTAAGGTGGGATCTTTCATATGAAACTTGAATTGATGCCTGGAGTTAGGCACGATTAAGAGTGTATATCGTGGAGAGGATGTGAAAATGACGATAAGTTAACTCAGATTAGTGCCCAATCAGCACAATCAGGTATTGTGATCCTGGAAAAGAATATGCGAACCACTGTTCGAAATGGTTAGCCAACTTATGCCCAGAGTTTGACACTTCAAAAATTAATTTATGTTTGCAAGAGTGACGAAAGGCTTGAGAATTATAAACCAGACTAAGGTTTTTGTCCGAAGATAATAACTAGAAGAATTAGAACACTACTACATTGAAGGGAAAGCGTATTTCTTAAGTATTTAAATGAATCCATACAAGGAGTTAACAAAACTAAACCTTTGTTATTCGCATAAAACGACAAGTGTTATTGACACTAAAAATAGAAAGCGAAAGCATCAATTGAACTTGCACAAAGTCGACCAAAAAACCAAAACGAATCATATGCACAAAACAAACTGGCACTCATTTTTTCGGCTTCATTCTCCTTTGCTTCTTCTTAGCATTTGGAGATACATCACTGGAGCCCTCATCTTTTCTCTTCCTCCTTTTCCCTTGCTTCCTTATCTTTAAGGGGAGTGCCCAGCGATGATCTTGCAAGCACACTTTAAGAAGTCCAGGTGATGGAACGGAGGATGAAATGTTGTGCGAGGATCCTACGGGTGTGCTTTGAGCGCTTCCAGGTGGATGAATATGGACTGGAATAAAGATAGTTTTCCCACGTAAGATGATGGATAGAGGAGGAGGAATTGCTTCCATCTTCTCGTGCTTGATCTTTGTGGCAAGGAGGATGTCTTTCCTAAGTTCCTGCTCAAGCTTGTGCATGCTACAGCGCAACAGGGGCTTGGAGACCACAATAACAATAACATCTTCATCAGTATGAGTTTCCTAAGTCCCATCAACTTCTTCATCCAACAAAGCATTAATCATGTGGTCGTCAAGGCTGAGAGTATCTTCAACCAGGATGGTTGGAATCGTTGTTGAAGTGGTAAGAGTAATTGATTCTGTTACAGCTACTTGTAATCCCGACAGAGAATCCTTGTAGAGAATGGGAGCAATGTGGGGCTGACCTAAAGCTTGTGAAATAAAGAAAGGGAGATAAGTTACGTTAATCGATGACGTGTCAACTTTCTAGAATATAGGAGAAGTCAACAAGAAAGCTTCCTCGATTTGAGGTTCTGTGCGGGCCAGAGTGCCGTAAGAGTTCTCCTTTGGAATCGAAGATTCCCATGGATCTCAAGCCTCTCATACCCAGGACCAGAAAATGAATCGAGAGTGGCCTAGGACCCAAGTGTTTGGCTGGCAAGGGTAGCACCTTGTAGTGTCGACCCGAAGCTTCGCTTAAATCTTTTAATGCCACAGACAACTCCAGATGGAGAATACGTCTACCATCCTTTAGAATCTTAGGCGCATCCTTTACCAAGACTTCTCTCTCCACGTACTCCAAATCCACCTCGCCACCTTCGAGGAATGTTTTCTCTTCTTCAACAATCCACTCCCAGGCAAATGTAAGGATTCTGGGATATTCATCTTTAAACAACTCCAAGTTTTGGAATTTGAGCACGTTGGCATTGTGCTAGTTCAGGAGTGGTTCAAACTTCTCCATCACACGCTCTTCTGCCCACTTCAACTTCACTTTGACAAGTGCGTTAACATCTTTAACATGTTCAAGCACTTTGTCTCTTTCCTCCTGAGCATCAAGTAACTTATCATGGTAAGTTTGAGCTTTCTGGAGTGTGTTATCTTTTTCTCTCGTTTCATGTTTTAGTTTGGTTTTTAGCTCAGCCGAGTTTCTATTTTTGATATCCCTCTCCATTACTAGAGCATAGTTTCGATGGAAAGCCTTCTCCATTTCATCTTGGTGCTTAATCCGCTCCTCTTTGAGTGCCTTGATGGCCTTCTTGGCATTCTTCTAGGCTGGGCTTGGGATGTTCTTAATTTCTCGACCTCAGCATCGAGATTAGCAATGATTCTCTTAACGTCAGCTTCCATGAGTTTCTAGTTGTCGATCTCTTTCTGCTTATCCTTAGAGACTTTGGAAATTTTCTCTGCTACCTTCATCCATTCATTATACCGGTTGTGAACATCAACCACGCAATCGATGGTCATCTTTTGGATGACGGCAGCGATTCTTTTCATGTTAGGCACAAACATAAGACCATCAAAGCAAAGGTTTGGAAATTCTTCCTTTAGTTTGACCATTCAGGTATTGGATGCAAGCTGTTCCTCCATTAAGATAGGTATGACTATAACAATTTCTTTGCCAGGCCTATGCTGGGAAGTTTCAAGGCCACTCTTAAGATGCCTATGGTCGGACGATCGACTGGAGTGAGATGGTACTGGGGTTTTTACGTTGACGGAAGTTGGAGGTGGAACAAGAGAAGCATCACTAGGCGGAATGTCATTACGACGATTAGGTTGCCTGTCTACACCTCTAGGTAGAGGTGATCTAGACCTAGGGTGATGCTTAGAAGCAAAGTCAAGTGATGAGAGATCTCTATCATAACTGCTTCTATCTCGGTCATCTCTATCTCGGCTAGAACGATTTCCTGACTCATAATCGCGACCATTTCCCTGATGATACGAACTCGACCGAGGCCTTTGTGCTTAGGATGTTTTCTTCATCAAAGATTGATATAATTTTTTTCTTTTCTCCTTGGACCCTACAAGGTAAATAAGAAAAATTTAGATCCATCAAGCAAGGACAAAAGTCAAGTGCGAGCATTGTGAAGTGCACCAGTGTGTAAGTGTCGTAGTGGCCCCCGATAGATCGTGAACTAGAGCTTTACTCATTGGAGTGACCTCTCTCATACTAGTAGGGATGAAGCCCTTATCGATGCGAATAATGGAGTCGATGCCCATAATACTAACATTAGCGACGTCAAAAGAGCCAAAGTTGGTAGGAATTGGACCTAAGCCAGCGAATGTGCCTGTCAAAGGAAAAAATGGAGTTTTCTCTGCATCTGTGATTAGTGGGGGCTGGATAAAAGTCTACGCCTTGAAGCTTTTCATGATTAACCTCTTCTTCGATGCAGGTGGTTGGCTGTCCCTAAATTATTCAGGTTGAGACTCATGCCTCGCGTCGATGTTACCTTGGCAGGCCTCACCACTTTCACCAATAATTTTGCCTTCGTTGAAGTATTATGGTACTTTTCACTATTTTCATCAACTCCAACGTAAGAGCTTGGGACTAGGGAAAATCTAGATTAACGTCACCTCCTCCGAGTAGGTTGTTATCATCTTCGTCATTGTTGTCATCAACGAAAGCTATTTGGACGATGCCAATACTGCATCCCACCTATAACAAGCCGTAGGCAAGAAGATTTTCATCTGATAGAAGAGTTCCGATATCTCCATTTCCCATTCAAACCGTCATAAGAGTGTTAACAACATCCGAAAGCATCGAGCTACTGGGACTCTTCGGAACATCTAGATAGTAAAGCAAGGATATGAGTTAAGTCTGCATACTATTAAACAAATTCATATAATGAACATGGACACGAAGTTACTACGGACAACCATTTATGTGTGAACCCAGGCGGACAACAGACATAGATCCACTCGGTTTAAAAATAGCTCAACTTGTTCCATGGGTCCGAGACTACACTACATCCTCTGATATGTTCTAGATAGATTAGGGTGGACTTTCTTTTTGGCTCTTGAAATTTTTTTATGTGTGTGTGTGTCTGTATATATCAAATCTCCTCATCTCTTGGTGCTCGATGTAAGTGTTTAATGAAGACTATATATGTTCCTTGGAGAAAGGCATAGTTATTCAGGTGCAACTGTGTTGGAGCAAGCATCATGATATTCATGACTTGATGGACGAATTGATTGAACAGTGGGACACAGCCCGCCAAGCACACATATCTATTAAAGGCAATATAACCCTCTTGGGGATCATGAGATCTTTGATTGCGAGACGGAACCGAGGTGCCATCGAATGAAATTCTATGCTTGATGCATATTCTATGAAGAGATCCATCATCGATTTTAGAGGCAACATAATCGACAGGGTTGTTTAAATTACGGCATCCTCAAGGGTGTCAGGTGCAGGTTCTACTTCTGGCCTATCTGCTTACTCAACTAGATTTTTTGGAATTTTTTGTTCTACTTGTGATTTCATGTTGTTGTCATACACTATAGGAGTTTGCTATGCATATGGAATCGTACTTGAACTTGATTCGGCATCGTGTTCAACATATCTTGAAGTGGATGTACCTATGGCATGTGCAGCAAGATGTTTGGAACATCCCCGATCAATCTCTATGAAAAACTCCATAGATAATCAACATTAGAAAATTATTTGCAAGTTGTTCCTCCTGTTAAAGTGAAACCTAGTGCGATTTCATGTAGTGTCATGCGATGAAATGTAGTTGAAATTTCCAATATTATTTAAAAGTTCGTTTTTAAATTCCAGATATCACTCGATGTGACCGTCATCACTAACCGTCTAGACAAGTTTCAAATCATTGGTCGTGTTGTGGAAAAGGCACAAGATCAAGAAGAAGATATTGGTTAACAAAGCAGGTCTCATACGGACCAAATGTTTAGAAAATTAGTCTAAAGTGTTGAGGTTGAACAACTCTGTCACTTGAAGAAATTTCCATCCCTCCTTCTTCCATCTTCACCGATCACAAATCACAACTAACCACGATAGTTTTATCCACATTCACGGTCATCCACGGTGGCCTATCCATTTCCTCATCTGTAAAATCCCTCATTCTGAGGCATAAAACTAACTACTATGGATGCTGCAATCATCCATAGTTATTAAATCTCGACGACAAGATATGGCCATGCTAATCATATCAACAATCAGAAGCACATAAATATGAAAACTTTTCAAACACAATTCAAAAATAACTTTTACATTCCATTTCAGAATATGGCATCATATTTATTACATAATCCCATTCGCGATTTCATGTTCAGAGAAAATATAACTATAAAAATACTCCAAGAGCGACATATGAAGAGATCCCCTTAGTTAATCAAAGGCAAATTCTTGACAATTATAAAAAATTTCCATTACATCGAATAGACAAACCAAACTACATAACGAAAATAATAAAGCTCCTAATAGCTAGATTACCTCCTACACGTTTTCGAAAGCTTATTCGTACTATTAGGAAAATTGAAATACCTTACTTCGGACCTACTCAATTGAGTATCCGAGAGTTTAAGGGGAAAAAGAAAATCTTTGGATCAGACAATAGTTTGATGTGAATAATAACCTACCATCTTGAACTAAATAGATATCTAGTGAGACCGCACCACTGAGTGGAATGCGTTTTCCACTCGTTAGTATCTTAATCAAGACATAACAACCTTATACTGTTCTCCTGCATCCATAATGGTTAGAACATAGAAAATCGCATTTATAACGATGCAACTTATACGGAATTACCTATCCCAATTTATTAGATTATCCATCCTAATTTCAAACGACAACTCATCGTAATTTAAACTAATCACCCATCTTATTTTAATATGACTACCCATCTCACATATAAGCATATTTAGAATTATGTGGACTATCCATCTCACATGTAATTATTACTTGGATTGCCCATCCTCTACCACATTGACTACCCATCACATGAGGTTTAATTATTTAAAATTATTGGACTATCCATCATACATATTCCAATTAACTTAAAATGATGTGGACTATCCATCACACATTCCATATTTTTCCTAGGATGACTATGAGCCCTTCATTATCCTCATAGAGACTATCCATCTTCTGCATGATGTGGACTATCCATCTCACATCCCATAATTTTCCTAGAATGATTATGAATCCACCATTTACAATTTAATTCATGATACCCATATGTTTAAACTATGTCTATTGGTATCCCCAATTAGGTTATTTCCTCATAAAGTTACAACATTTTAAAATGACATACATATTGGTATTTCTAATTGATTCATATCGAACTTAATAAACAAATAACGGTATCTTCAATGTTTAAAGTCGAAGTTAAGGACATATGGCTCAGCACCATTAAATAATTTACATTTTAGATCAATGTCGAAGTTCATCTATATTGGTGTCCCCGATGATAGTGCCAAAGTGTACAATTTAAAATGGGAATGGTATCCCAAATGATGACGTCGAAGTAGAAAACTTGGGCTCTCTGCCCTTTAATAATTTAGTGTAGATCAATATCAATGGCATGAGCAATGTCGACACAGAGGTCTAAGGCTCTCCACCTTTAATCATAACATACATGCGGTTTTAACAATGTCGAAGATGATGTTGTCGACCTTCATAAACTATAGGCTATGACCTATTAAACAGAAATTGAAACCTTTAGAGGTTATATGGCTAACTGCTGAAGATATAGGGTCATCGAACCTCTTGAAACATATGCCACTTCACCATTTAAAAATATTTCTAGTTTATAAAAACAAGTCTTTTCGACTTTAAAACGATGAAGTGAGACGTCGATGCTACACTGCATCATTGTCGCCTCCAATCAATATAAAAATTTGAGTATACGAGCTCATCGACCTTGATGTATAACGACAACTAGACCCTCGACGTCACTATAAAATCCTTTGAAATTTAGTTTACTTTGGCTATTATGTCGCTTGGTTCAAAGACATAATAGGCGGAATTATGGTCTAAGTATTAAAAACAATCGAAGTGACTAGGTGCAGCATCTTTGAAAACAGCAATGAAAATATGCGATGTCATCAATATCGACATTAAGCTTTTAAAACGTTTAGGTAAATCACGAAGACACCATATTGCCAACCATCTATTGATGTCTTTGTCCATTTCTACCCCGAAGAAATCACTCCATAGGTACTTTGGTGACTGTCATGTGCTTCCTACTTCATCGATGTCGACATTCAATGATGCAACCTCATCATTAGGCTCGACGACGTATGGTGGTATGACATTATCGTAATTCCTAAAAAAACTGTTTTATTACAACTTTAAGCAAAAACTTTTCACCAAATCTTATTGCCTCTCCAATTTCTATTGAATAAAGCAATTTCTTTACAAATCCTTTTATGAAATTACTACCATGCTAAATTTTCAAGTTTCCAAACATATTTAAAATAATTAATTAATATCTATAATTAATTATCCTTTTAAGTACTTTTCTATCATAATAAATTCATATTAAATTGAAATCACTTGGAAAATATCTAAAAAATTCATAAAAATTTGAGAATATCCTTCTCCTTATCATATAAAAATTTCAAATTCAAAAACCAATTTAACTATTTTAAATAATTTAAACCTATTATTTCCTCCTTAGGAAATTCATAAAATAATCTATATAACTTGGAAAAGTATAAAATTAAAAACCCATCTCCAAAATAATATTTTATACAACATATCGGAAAATCAAACCATTTGCAGATTAAAATAATAGGTTTTATCCTTTAAACCCATTTAAATAATTCCACAAAAATTACATTAACCATTATTTTATTCAAACTATGACTAAGCAATAATATCTTAGAAAAACAAACAATAATAATTCGGGTACTATCCACAACTAAATTCGAGAAGAAAACAAAAGAGATGGTTCTTGTAATATTCACCTTTGAAATTGATGTTGGGGTTGACATTTGATTAGTGTTGTGCTTCTTTAAGCTTTAACTTGTAAATATTTGTTGATTTCGTGATCTTCTTCCCCTTAGAATGGCTGGCCTCCTTAGATTTTTCTTAGATTGTTCTGTGAATAAGTAAAGTGAGAATGAAATAAGTCGAGAGGGCTTAAGGCAAATGATAGGTATATTTCCTAGATTGTCACTCTCATATATTCTCTTATATGTTAAAATTAAACAATCTTTCTTAATTAATAAGTATGGAACGACCTTATTAAGTTTCAATTCTCATTCTCCTTAACCCCTTACATTATTCTATTTAATCTATGCATAAATGTCCTGAATAATGTTTAACTAAAAATAGGGGTATTACATGCTCTCCTCCTAAAAGAATTTCATTCTCGAAATTTAGTAAGGAATACAAAATAACTTAACAAACATGCAAACAACGCTAGTATGTCATACCAGCTATAAAGTCTATATACAACTAATATAGAACATACCATCATAAAATCTCAAGAAAAGTATCCCCAATCCTTTCATATGTCTCCCAAGTATAGTCTTTCTTGTTGTCACTCCACTGAACTTTTACTAACTTGACTATTTTGTTTCTTAATTTCTTCTCATCTCTCGCTACTACCTGAACTAGTTGCCTCATAAAATTTAGACTCGGTTCTACTCCTAAATCTTCATGTGCAGTTGAAGCGGTAATAGTCTTTGGATCATGCACATAATTCATAAGATGAGAACCATGGAACACATTAGGGACACATGCCAAACTACTGGGTAACTCTACTCGGCATGTGAGTTTATTGATACTCTCTTTAATAGGGAACGGTCCAACATATCTCGGTGTCAATTTCCCTAACTTTCTGAATCATGCCACACCTTATATCAATGATATCTTAATGGAAACACGATCTCCAACTAACTCTAGATATTTATGCATTTTATCCGCGTAACCTTTCTACCTAGACTGAGGTTATCTCATCCTATCTCGGATTAACTCAATCTTCTATGTGGCTCCTCTTACCATATCTAGACCAAGGACCAATTTGTCTCTGGTCTCTAACCAACATACTAGTGATTTTCATGGCCTTCCATACAAAGCTTTAAAAGACGCCATTCGTATACTAGTCTGATAACTGTTATTATAGGAAAACTCAACCAAGTGAAAATGGTCTTCCTATGACCCACCAAAATCTAGAGCACAAGCCCTCAACAAATCCTCGAGTACCTTAATGACTCTCTTCGTCTGCCCATCTGTCTGAGGGTGATAAGTTGTACTTTCTTAAGCTTGGTACCTAACAGTTCATGTAGACTCTTCCCAAGTTCACTAGTGAACACTGCATCTCTATCACCGACTATAATACCATGAATCTCATGCAGTCTAAAAATATTCTTTATAAACAACTTAGCCAATACAAGTGTCATCCTAGTTGACTTGATGGGAATAAAATGTGCACTATTGGTCAGTCTATCCACTGTGAACCAAATACATTCATTTCTCCTATTTGACTTTGGAAACACAGTCAATAAAATCCATGGATATAGAATTTTATTTCCAAATCGGTATATCTAAAGGCTGCAGCAACGCACTTGCCTTCTGATGTTTGGCTTTTACTTGCTCGCAATTCACATATTGCCTTACCCATAAGCCTACGCCCCTTTTCATACCTTCTCGAAAGAAACTTCTATTCATATCCCAATACATCTTGGTTCAGCCATGATGAATCATAAACTTTCATCGTTAACACTCCCTAAGAACTTCCCTCCATAGGTTTCCAACATTCAAAACACATAACCGTCTCTTCTTCCTTAACATCCTCCCTAGACAAGACTAAAATCCTTTATATCAATGATATCAGTTCCACCTTCCAATCTTCTAATCCTCTCTACTAGGAATGGATCATCTCTCTGCTTAGAAGCATTCCTTTTAATCAAACTAGTCGAGCTTCTAAACAGGGCAATATAGTGGTACTCTGACTAGAACTAACAGTCGGTCTTAACTGCACTCTACTAGTAGTCAATGTCTCCAGGTCCTTCCATTTTTCCAATATAGCTAACACCACATTCTGATATTTTCTTTTACATGCGTCTGTAACTTTATTTCCTGTCCCTAGTGTATACTCAATATAAAAATCATAAGATGCTAAAAACTCTAACTACTTCAATTGTCTCATATTCTACTTTTTTGAGAGAATAAATACCTCAATACTAATGATCCATATACAAATCGAATCATTCTCCTAAAAGGTAGTCTCTACACACTTAATGTGAAAATTAACGCTGTCAACTTCAAATCATGAGTCAGATATATAACTTCATATGGTTTGAGTTGTCGAGAAGCGTAGGCAATCACTTTACCCATCTACATCAATGCAGCTCCTAATCCTTTCCACATGCATCTGTATGCACTGCCAAGTCTTGATTCGCATCTCGAACAACTACCACAAATACATTGGTCAACAAATGCTTTAACTCAAGGAATGATTCCTCACATTTATCAAACTAAATAAACTTCACATCCTTTCTGGTTAGCTTAGTCAATAGCAATGACCTGTCTGGCTTCCTTACAAATACCATGGCCGCTCCCCAAGGCGAACTAATTGGTCTAATAAAAACAAATTCTTTTCAAATCCACTAGCTGCACCTTTAATTCCTTCATTTGGGTAGGTGTCATCCTGCTAGGTGATCTACTTATAGGTTCAACTCCTGATACAAGATCTATTTGAAACTCAATAGCTCATTTTCGGGTAGTCTTGTAACCACCTCAAAAACATTTACAAATTCTTTTACATAGTAAATCCGATTTATTTCGTCTTCCACATCTATGGCACCCAATAAAGTACAAATTTTTGGACTCGAATTCTCAACTGATTATAATATTCGATTTACTGTCAAGGTGTCTCAATAATATTTTCCTATCTTAGCAAAATATCCTAACATCATATCTTCTTAACCAATCCATACCCAAAATAATCCCAAATTTGCGAAATCAAATACATACAAACTACAAGCAAAATTATAACCTAGCAACTCAAATTCTAGATGGTCACATCTTATCCTTCTCCTATTGAACTAGCTATCCATAAGGAAGTAATAAGGCATGATGCTTCTAAACATAACTTATCTACTAAACACTAAGATATAAATGAATGTGATGCACTGTTATCAAACAGTACCCTGGCTAGTATGCTATGAATCAAAAGCATACCTTCCATCATAGACTTTCCATTCTTAGCTGTTGTTAGCTTAGAGGATAATGGTTCCAAAGCAAAGTCGTTTCCTTTTCCTTCCTTGTCTGCTTCTGGACATTTATTCTTGAAATGTCCTATATGGTCGCAATTAAAGCATTTCACAATCTTACCAACAACCACCTTGCCATCCCTTGATCAACATTCTTTAGCATAGTGCCTCTTCTTGTTGCATTTGTAACAAACTATACCGGCTTTCTCCATTTTGGCAGCTCTACCTTTCTAAGCACTCTTCTTCTTAAAGAATTTTCTCTTCTTATTCTGAGAATTCTAGTTCTCTGTTGAATTCTCTTTTCCAAAGATCGAAAGCATTTCTTCATTCCTGACAGCCATCTCCACCACTATATTTAATGGATCTATGAGATGTGGCATAGTTTCTCTAGTAATCTCTGACCTCAACCCCTAGATAAACCTTTCGTTCCTCTTGATAACAACGTCAAATAGTGGCATATCCATATCTAGATAGATCATCGAGCTTAGCAGGGTGTTCCCACACTGACATTTCTTTCTGCTCTAACTCTATAAACTTCTTTAGCAAGACTGACTTAGATACTTCAGTCAAAAACCATTCCTTGTATCTCTTTCAAATTTCGCCTAAGTCAATTTCTCTTCTGGTACCCCTATGGTCACCCTATTCCACCAGAACAACGTAGCTCCTTGCAACTATCTCGAAGCCAATTTACTTTTCTTCTCGTCATTCAAGCCCAAATCCGTAAAAAATCCTTTCATAATGTAACAACTATTTCTCTACTTCTGTTGCATTCTTAGTCCCTAGAAAAGGGTTCCCCCAAGACTAGTGTAATCTCGGCTCAACTTAGCATAGTTATTACCAACTAGCGCTGGAATTTACTCCTCCTACGCTAGTCATTTCCTCCAGCTACTCCTGCAGGTGCTCCATCTTGCATTAGATTAACAAAGAACCGATACATTGTCCCCATATCCACTAGTGGGATCACAACACCTACTTAGCATTTGCATTTTGATTAGCATTTTCCTATCGACCTTGGCTTCTCCTGATGTTTGACCGAGCATTACCATTGGTTGTGGTGCTTCCGCCATTTAGATTCACTCTTCCTTTTCCTACATACATATCTTTCTTTCCCGTAAATCTACATTTGAGCCTTAGTAAGATACAGAAGAATAGTCTAAAAATGAGGGCCGAATACATAGTTATACCAAGCAAATACAAGTACGTTGCTATAGCGTTATCCCATACCCCAATCTTACTCTATGATTCATTAGATTATGTTTTCAAAATATCTTTTAATCTTTAAAGTTTTACATAAACCTATGCTCTGATACCAACTTGTAACATCCTCCATTGTGAGGCCCAGAACTAACTATTACGGATGCTACAGTCATCCATAATTATTAATTCTCAATGAAAAAACACGGCTATGTTAATCATATTAATAATCAGGAGCACATGAATTAGAAAAATATTCAAACATAATTTAAAAATAACTTTTACATTCCAAATCAAGATATGACTTCATATTTATTACATAATCCCATTTGAGATTTCATGTTCAGAAAAAATATAACTATATTATATACTCCAAGAATGACATATGAAGATGCCCCTTAGTTGATCAAAGTTAAATTCTAGCAATCATACATCTTCGTTATTACATCCAAGTAGACAAACTTAGCTACACAGCAGAAATAAATAAAACTTCTAATAGCTGGATTGTCTTCTGCATGTCTCTGGAAGATTATTCGTCCTACTAAGAAACCTGAAATCCCTCACTCCCGACCTACTTAATTGAGCACCTGAGAGTTTAAGCGAAAAACAAAAACTTCAGGTCAGAAAACAGTCTGGTGTGAATAATAACCTACCATCTTGAGCCAAACAGATATCTAGTGAGACCACGCCATTAAGCGAAATGGATTTTTCCCTTAGTAGTATCTTGATCAAAACTTAACAACCATATACTGTGCTCCTACATCCACAATGATTAGAATGTAGAAAATAACATTTACGACTATGCAACATATTTAGGATTACTCATTCCAATTTATTAGATTATCCACCTTAATTTCAAGTGACTACCCGTCACAATTTTAATTGACAACCCGTCTTATTTTAATATAGCTACCCATCTTATAATTATATAGACTGCCCATTTCACATATAAGCATATTCAAAATTATGTGGACTATCCATCTCACATGTAATTATTACTTGGCTAACCCATCCCCTATCACATTGGCTACTCATCACATGTGGTTTAATTATTTAAAATGATGTGGACTATCCATCACACATATTCCATTAACTTAAAATGATGTGAACTATCCATCACACATTTCATAGTTTTCCTAGGATGACTATGAACCCTTCATTATCCTCATAGAGACTACCTATCTCCAACATGATGTGGACTATCCATCTCACATCCCATAGTTTTTGTAGGATGACTGGGAACCCATCGTTTACAGTTTAATTCATATTACCAACATATTTAACCTATGTCTATTGATATGTCCAATTAGGTTATTTCCCCTTAAAGTCATAATATTTCAATGTGACACACACATTGGCATCCTCAATTGATTCATTTCTAACCTATTAAACAAAAAATGGTATCCCTAAGGTTTAATGTCGAAGTCAAGGACATATGACTGGCCACCATTAAATAATTTAAATTTTACATCAATATTGAAGTTTATCTACATCGGTGTCCATAATGATAGTGTCGAAATGTACAATTTAAAATGGCATTGGTATCCCCAATAATGACGTAAAAGTAGAAAACTTAGGCTCTCTACCCTTTAATAATTTAGTATAGATCCATGTTGATGGCATTAACAATGTTGACATACAGGTCTAAGGCTTTCCGCCTTTAATCATAACACACGCGTGGTTTAAAAAAATGCCGAAAATGATGTTATCGACGTTCATAAGCTATAGGCTATCCACCTATTAAACAACACTTAAAACCTTCAAAAGCTATATAACTAACTGCCAAAGATATAGGGTCATCGACCCACTTGAAACATAGGCCGCTTCACCCTTTTAAAATATTTATAGTCTATATAGAACAAGTCTTTTCGACTTTAAAAAGATGAAATGTGACATCGATGCTACACTGCTTCATTGTCACCTCTAATCAACATAAAACTCTATGTATATGAGGTCATCGACCTTGATGCGTAATGACACCAAGACCCTTGCCATCATTATAAAATCCTTTAAAATTTAGTTTATTTCGGCTAATATGTCACTTGGTTTGAAGATATAATAGGTGGCATTAATGCCTAAGTATTGAAAACAGTAGAAGTGATTAGGTGGGGCATCATTAAAAATAGTGATAAAGACATGTGACCTCGTCGATGTCGACATTAAGCTTTTTAAACGCTTAGATGAATCACTAAGACACCATGCCGCCAACCATATATTGCCATGATTGTTCACTTTAATGCCAAAGGAATCATCATGTGCTTTCTCCTTCATCGACATCGACATTCAATAGTGCGGCATTATCATTATGCTCGATGACATATGATGGTATGTTATTATCGTAATTCTTAAGGAAACTATTTTATTACTAACTTAAGCAAAAACTTTTCACCAACTCTTATTTTTTGTCCAATTTCTATTGGATAATTCAATTTCTTTACAGATGCATTTCAGAAATTACCACCACATTAAATTTTCAATTTCCCAAACATATTTAAAATAATTAATATATTTAATTAATTATCATCTTAAAGCTTATATAGCATAATATATTCTCAATAAATTGAATCACTTAGGCAAAATTTCAAAACTTCACCAAAATTGGAGAATATCCTTCTCTTTATCACATAAAAATTTCGAAGCCAACAACCGTACTCAATTATATTAAATAATTAAAACTTAAAATGATACTATTTTTTCCTTAGGGAGTTCATAAAATAATCTATATAATTTGAAAAATTATGAAATTCAAAACCCATCTCCAAAATAATATTTTATACAACATATAAAATTTGATAGCATTTAGAGATTAAAATATTAGGCTTTCCCCATAAAACCCATTTAAACAATTCCTTGAAATTTCCAGTAACCATTAATTTATCCAAATTGTGATTAAACAACTATATATTGGCAAAACAAACAATAATAATTCGGGTACTATCCATAAGCGAAATGAAGATAAACAAAAGATAGGGTACTTGTATTATTCAACATTAAAATTGATATTGGAGTTGAGATTTAATTAGTGTTGCTTCCTTAAGCTTTAACTTGTAAATCTCTCTTGACTTCGTGATCTTCTTCCCCTTAGAATGGCTAGCCTCCTTAGGTTTTTCTTAGATTTCTTTGTGAATGAGTAAAGTGAGAATGATATAGGGGAGAGGGTTTAAGGCAAAGGATAGATCTATTTCCTAAAATGCCTCTCTCATATATTCTTTTATATGTTAAGCTTAAATAATCTTACTTAGTTAATTAAGTATGACATGACCTTATAAACTTTCAATCCTCATTCTCTTTAACCCTTTATATTATTCTATTTAATCTATCCAATTAAATGTACCGAATAATGTTTGACTAAAAATAGGGGTGTTACACCATTCAAACACTTACATGGCATCAAAGGCGATTGGGTCTCGACCTAGAGGCGAGGACAGTTGTAGTAGGACAAGGTTTAACGGAAACAATGGAGGTTGTGAAGGCGGAGATGATGACTTTTAATGGTCAAAGGCCAGGGGATTTTCAATTCGGAATCAAGATCTTTAATGGCATCGTGTGAGTTTTTAGATCGGAGAAGGCAAATGAGCAAGTGAGCGAGAAAGTGGAATAAGAATGGGTTTTATACAACCCTTGGAACTCAAAGTCGTAGGTGCGTTTGGAGGTTTTTCTCCAAACCACGGAGTCAATACCAACCCCTAGCTTATGGGTTGGTACCGAGTTTTTAAAAAATGTGTATTTATATATGTGTGGATTAAGGCCTAAGCATATGCATGCGATGGACCATGCACCTATACTTCTCCACTTAAGAGCATGCATGTGAGCATATATATGTGTGTGTGTGTGTATATATGTATGTACGTGTGTGTGTGTATATATATATATATATATATATATCCAATGCCCGACAATTAGAATCAAATGGAAATTTAATTCAAACTTGAAAGATCCATGAAAGAAATCGGTTTAAAATCATCAAACTTAGAATATGGATCATGAGAATATATTCTAGGATTATAATCCTATATGCTCGTAAAGCATCGCGACAGATGCAATGGACATAACTTTTCACAGAAATGATTCACAAAAAGGATAACGACTATTTGGAACAAAGAATAGAGTCCTTTACAGCAGCTCCGACTTGTCTCAAGTCAAAGCACATCATGTTTGAAATGAGATATACTTTGGGGGGCATGTGTTATCCAGCCTTTTGACCAGGCCATACTCGTATAGATTGGACGGTCAAACTTGGAGTTACCAAGGTAGGAAGCTCCAAGAGATACCCTAGAAGTCTATGAACCAAACACAAACAAAGTCACAAGGCCAATACAAGATCAACTTAAAGCAAGACAAACATAGAATCACCCAATTGATGGGTCAGTACCACCCCTATTTTTTCCCTATGAAGTCCAACTTCTACCTACTAGTTTTACTGGATGCCAAAAGCTTGTTCCCAATGCCATTTTGTCAGTTCAATGTCATTCTCCATCGATTTCTACGAACACTTAAAGCAGCAACTATGTTCTTCAATAATCCATCATTTGGACTTAAAAGTAAGCTAATATTGATGCAAACAACTATGGCATCACGAAGCTAACCATAATGAGCCAAGATGAAGAGTTGAAGACAGCCATTTTGGCCATCATATGGTTCGGTACCGACCCCCAACCTTAGGGCTGTACCAACCCATACAAACTAATGATCTGGCACCTACTTTCTTGAGAGAATTGGTCTAAATCATGGATAACAGGTTAGAGAAATTTTTGTGCGAGATATTAGGCTCTCTACCTCTATAAATAGGAGGTATGGCTCAATTTTTCAGAATCTTTTGGCTCTAGTTCTTCCCTACTCCATATTCTTGTAATTCTAAAAATCTAATTGTCGGAGTTATACCAACCCTTAAGAACATCTTCCTCCAAGTCAAATATAAACAATGAAGCCTTAAAGTGGACATAGGCCTTGCTTTGCCGAACCACTATAAACGATTGTGCCTTGTTTATTTCTCATTTTAATTTACATTTCTTCATATTTTATTCTCTACATAAACTTCTCGATGTTTATGGTATTTTTGTTTCAAACATTGATTAATTATTGAAATTAAATTTTTAGTCAAACAATGTTGGAACCATCATTAATATTTAAAAATCACAAGAAGAAACATCAAAAACAAAAGGGAAGAAAATGTAAAAGGAAAAAACAACTACAATGAATGCAACAAACCTAGAGAAAAATCTCCATATATTCGAACATGGGTCGATTTGTCCAGGAGACACCAATCGACCAATGTCGCAATAAAGGCAGTTTCCGCTCTAGAGCGTGACTCTAATCATGTTCGATTCAATTCTAGCGACTTCAGCACTGTATTGATGGTTTCTACATTTTTTAACCAGCTTTTTTACATCCAATTCAAACAACAAAACATCTAATATACAAATGGGTGAAGTTTCGTTTGTATTTTCTAACGTTTGTGGTTTATTGTAAACTTACAGTAACTATTTCAATAATATCATACTCCAATTCAATTAAAACATCCATAATCTTAACTAATTCAACATGCAACAGACAATTTTGTCATTACTCACCTTATTTCCTTACTTAAGCTTTAAAATACTGAGATTTCCTGCTTCTTGCCTCTTTTGCCCAAAACCTTCACAACCTAGAGTTCTCAACAAAATAAGGCAACAAAATTTCAAATCTAAGCCAAAATATGAAATTCAAGCTACCCAAGGATGCATTAAGTCTTGAGAATCATACCTTAATTTTTTAGAAATCTTCAAAATTTTATTTGAATTCAAAAATGAGAATTTTCTTTAGGTTTTCATGTAGAAAGAAGAAGAGGTTTGTTTTTATTTCTTATTTTAAGGAGAATGAACGTGGATGAAATGAGAAAGAAGGTTTCTTACACTTTTCTTAGCTTAGTGGGTCTAAGGGTTTGGTTAAATTAACCAATTATCCAAATGTTGCCTTATTTTTATTTCATTTTTCATTTTATAATAAATAATGATCAATTATAATAAAATGTTTTGAAATAAAATCTAAACACACTTTTCAAAGTAGAAGTTTACATAATTAATATATGTTTTTCTAAACAAATAAATGAATGGTATAAAAGTAAATTCTTTACTTTAGTTAGAATATGTCCGTATAAATTCAAATTGACCCGTTTCATATTTTTATTTTATCAACCAATGTGAAAATTTATCATTTCATTATTCAAAAATTTTAAATACCTATAAAAATTAAATTCATATTCTCTTTTAACTCGTTCAAAATGTAACATAAGGGTTTCTTTCTAGAAATTTAGTTTTTAACCAATCCCAAAAACCAAATACTTGAAAATTTAAATTTTCATTTCAAAAATCCCAATAAAATTTCTATATTTTTATTTAATAACTTTTTTTTTTTTAATAACAGAAATTTTATTAATCAACATCAAAAGCTGTCAAGGTTCATTACATCCCCATGACTTCCACGTAGTCGTTTGACATATAAGGAATTGATTTTATAGGAAAGCTTCCAAATGTTAAGGAGATACAATCGTGCCATAATCATCATTGACTACTTCACCAAATGGGCTGAGGTAGAGCCCTTTACTGAGGTTACCACCCTAAATACTGAACTTTGTCATTAAAAACGTCATTTTCCATTTCGGCTACCAATAAAGATTATCATCGACGATGACACTCGATTCAAGAGCAGACTCTTTCAAGACTTTGGTACAGGGAATGGAATCAAGATATGCTTCCCTTCCATTCCCATCCTTTAGCAAATGGATAAGTCGAGACTATTAACAAGTTCATTAAATCAACACTCAAGAAGCACCCCATCAAAGCTAAGGGGTTGGGTCAAAGACATGTCGCTCGTTCTTTGGTCACATCATAGCCAACCGCAATTCAATCATTCATACTCATTTTTTGCATTCCTATAGGTATGAAGCCATAGTATCATTAAAATAGATGTCCCTTCACCCTTGAGCCTTACTTACAAGCTTGAGCTGAGCTAATTAAGCTTGGGCTCAATGTCGTAGAATAACGAAGAGCTGAATTCGAACTTCGCACTTAAGCCTAAAGAAGAAGATAGCCAAGCACTACAACCCTAGGGTAAAGCTCTGGTAATTCGTTGTTAATGATCTAGTTCTGCGTTTGGTGTTCGCAAATACAAAAAAGCTGGATGAAGAAGTGCTTGGCCTGAATTAGGAGGGGCCTATATTATCAGTGTCGCCTTGACAAATAACGCTTATCACATCTCTTACCCGAATGGAATCTATATTCCCTATATTTGGAACACCATTCACCTTTGGGTCTATCATATATAAAAGATAGCCACAAGTATATAGATATGTAATACGTCTTTTGGGAAGAATACAATAAAGACTTTAGAGCCAACTTTGTTCAACACAATCATCAAGGCTTTCAAGTGAGGTTGAGTTATTATATGCCCACTTCCTTGCTTGGGAACTACTGACCTCTACTGCCAAGGACGGTATGAGACCTACTCCCCAATTGATGGCTGACTATCCAACGATGGTGAATTACCATATATGTACTTCATTGTTCGGGGACTACAACCTCAATAGGCTATTTGACAAGGATGAGTTATTATGTTTTCATTAACTTTTTGGGAGACTGCCGTTCTTTATCGCCAAGCACTACACGAGCCTTGCTCCCCTCCTTATTAGTCGACTATCCAACAAGGATGGATTAACTGCATTTACTCCCTTGTTTGTGAATTTCCACGCTATCCAATAACGGTGAATCATCGTTCATTCACCTCCTTGTTTATGGATTGCCAAATTGTCTAATATGTTTGGGTGAGACATCTCTCCACTCCACGTTGTGGTGCATCAACGACTGGATAGCACGACCATGATAGCCCTGATTCCCTTACCCATAATGAAGCTCGTCCTTCTTGTAGGCTGGGGCAATATTGCCAAGGCTGGCACTATTAGCTCGAGTGAAGCCGAAGTCTGGCATCCTACTTGTAACGACCCAGAATTTTATTTAATTAAAATTTGAATATTTAATTAATTTTAAATATTAATAAGTGAATTTATAAGTCAAATAAATTTTTATTTGAATTATTGGATTTAATTGAATAATTAAATCGATAATTTAATATGTTAAATTATGGAAATAATTGAAAATTGAGTTAAATATGATTGAAAATGATTTGTAAAATTTTATTTTATCATATGGAAGTTAGAATGATATTTTAGAACTTTTAAAATCGAATTTAAAGTTAATTTGTGAAAATTGAATATTTTAATATTAAAATCGACTAGTGAAAATAGTCAACTTTTGAACAGTCTCAGAATTGAACGAAACCAGTTCCATTGGATCCGTAACAGTTAGTTATTACCGGATTTCAATTTTCTTGTCAATCGGAGTTATCGTTTGATCGTAGCAGCTCGAAACGCATCGATTTATTTTTAATTTTAATTTGGCGAGTGAAAATAGCCATTTTTCAAAAAAGTCTCGGATTTCGACGAAACCAGTTTCATCGGATCCGTAATGTGATATTATTGTAAGGTTTCAAATTTCAAGTCGATTGGATTTACCGTTTGTCCGGTACAAATTAAAACGCCTAGAAAATCGCTTAAATCGGTTTAATTCAAATTGAGCGTTTACAGCCATAACTCGCACAGATGTCCGAATTAGCTTTCGAAACCTGTTCCATTGTGTCCGAAACGCGGGGTAAACCCTAGAAACGCTGGTTACGGCGCATAAATCGGAGTTCGAAATTTCCGGATGAATAGTGTTCGAATTTTTCCTATAAATACACCCACTCTCTTCATAAATTAAAAAAAATAAACAAAACCCTAATTTCATAACCCTAGCCGCCACTACCCTATTCAATGGCCAGAATGTAATCTCACTTCTCCCTCAATCTCTCTCAATCCAGCAAAAATTAGCCAAAGTTGTTAACTACAACATTGAAGATCATGAAGAGAGCTTTCAATCCATACGGATATGATCGTAAATGGAGCATCGTAGGGGGAGAAAATGGGGGCCGTTCGTGACTTGTCACGCACGCATTTCCAGGTGCAATAGAGGGCCGAGCTTCAGGTGGTTGGTGGTGGAGGTAGCTCTCGCGAAGGGCTTCGACATGGCAGTAATATGATCGAGTATAGTCGAGTATAGATTGTGCAAAGTCTAACCCCTAATTGATATTAGATGGGTTTGATTTTTTTGTTCGTGCGGCCTGTAGATTTGTGCGTGGGGGAGATGAAGGTAGGGGACGGTCCAGATGAGGAGAAGTTGGATCATGCGGCTGTAGATGCATGTAGGGTTTTAATTATAAAATTAATGTTATAAATATTAGTTATAAAATCGTGTATAAACTTCATAAAATCATAACTTTTTCATACGAGGTCGAAAACGCGCGAAACCAGTTGCGTTGGAATCGTATGGACGAGCACTACGCGATGAAATTGGATTGGAGTCGTTTGGAGTTAGTGAGAATTTTGGGTAAAATTAAACGTCCGTTTAATTTTATTCGAAATAAATCGCTAAAACGGAAATAAAATCAAGGTGAGAACTTCTCACTCAATCGAATCAGTTTCGATTTTATTTTAAATAGTTAGATTTAAAATATTTGAATGCATGTTTGAATGTTGATGAATATCTATTGATTGTTAAAATAGACATTATACGCCGTTAGTAAGCGGATGTTAATTATTAAAAACATATACCGCGAATATTTCATAAACAGTGAAATTGGTATTATATATAATATCAATATATATATATATATATTGGCATATGTATATATTGGAGTTATTGATGTCCCGCATTTATTTGTTTAGCGGATGAGACCCTATTGCGCCGTTATTAAGCGGATAATATTTAATAAGAACATATACCGTGATAATTTCGTACTGGAACGAAATTGGTATTGTGCTAATGTTTTTGGATGCAGGAAAACAGGTTGGAGGGATCCAACTGGATTCCTCAACAGTATTTATTTGATTTCAGATATTTTGATATTTGATTGATTATCATATCGATATATGATATCGTTGTTGTCGTGATTGACTATTTGGTGTGTAGCATCATTGGACCAAATTTGGAATTTTAAAATGATTTCAAAGTGATTTTTGAAAGTATAAGTTATAAAATAATTTTTGGGATTGATCCATGTTAAATAAATAAACGTTATAATTTTTAAAGTTATAAAAATTATGATTTTTAAGAAATATAGTTAAAAGCTGATTTTTTTGAAAATAAGGAATTAATGACTTTATAAAATAGTTAAATTGGGATTTCTGAAATAATTGTGAAAAGTTTAAATATAGGATATATAAAATTTGATTATTTTATAAATCAAAAGGATGAAGTTTTTAAAGGAATTTGAAGACGTTTTAAAATATTAATATGAATTGATTTATATAAGAGATTTATAAATGGATATTTATAAATTGAGATATTGAAATTATAAAACGAGTTTTTATAAGTGTTTGAATGAAGTGAAAATAAATTTCATTAAAGAATGAAATTTATAAAATTATAAACTGTGAAGTTATAAATAAAATTTATAAATAGTAAGATTTAGAAATTTGTGAAGTTATTGAAAGAATAGATTTGGTTAAATAAATGAATCTTATAAGTTATAAGATTTATGGTTTGGAAAGTCTTTAGAGGAACGATTTTGTAAAATAATCGTTTTATAAGTATTTAACTTATAATATGAACTTTTAGTTATAATTGAGTTATAAACTGGAATAGATAAATAAAGAAATTTATAAAAGGGAAGTTGTTATAAAATAAATAGAAATGGAATTTATAAACGTTGTTTTATAAATTCACAAACAGCTTATTTTGATAAGTAAATTGTTATAATTTATTTATGGAGTTATATTCACATTTTTGAATAGTGAATAATCCTTTGAATTAAAATGAATAAAAGGATGAAATTTGTTAACAAAGTATATTCACGTTTTTGAATAGTGAATAACACGTTAAAGGAATTGTTTTGGATTTGGATGTTTTAAATAGAATTAAAACGATCTAACGATGTTTTAAAATGTGTTGAGATTCGAAACCATAGATTTCAACGTTAATTGTTGAAATAGACGTTTTCGAAAAATAGAAGGAAATAGTGGACTATAACACTGTTGTTATAGTAAATGATTTCCGAAAGGAAATGTTTTGTATAGTATTGGGATTTATATATCTATTTTAATTTCGAATCCCTATACTATTGATTTTGGGTTGTCGTAACAATGTTTTACGTAACATTCGTTTTGGCCCAAATAAATATGTTTAAGAGAATGATTTCCTTAAAAGAATGAAATATATACTTATTTTTGATTGAAGTATATTGAATATTTTCCAAGTGTTGAAAATAAATAAAATTTGTGAATTACTTATGAATGTATAAGTATGGAAATGTTTTTCCAATGTGAAATGAAACGTTTAGAGAACTTATCTTTTTGAAGATAAATTGAAAATGAATAATTGAAATCGAATATTCATTGATATTTTGGAATTATAAATTCACTAAGAAATTTATAAAAGAAAGTGGAATTGGTTTAAAAATAAATATTGATTTATTTTGAAATGTGAAAATTATATATCTTGTAAAGATATTTTGGAAAATAAATAATTTGGAAAATTATTTGGAAACTGGTGATGTGTGCATATCCATTGATAGTTCAATAACCGACTATCAATATTTCCCTTTGAATGGGTAGTTGATGTGATTTGTTTGAATGTGAATGCTACACTTATTTTTGAATAAGCGCTCACTATTCGGGTTAACCGGGAAAGGACCATGGGGTCGTATAACCCATTCCGAATATGTGATACGTCGTTGTGAATTGCATTGAAGATCGGTGTTGAAGACCCGGTATTTGCGAGAGCGATAGGATGACCTGTCGATTTACTCTGCACCGAGTTGCTCCGGTATAGAGTTCTCCATATGTGATGGTGAATCCGATCAGGATTGTGAATATCCGGATTGCAAGGACTTCTTTGTAAGTGCCTTCGGTTTTGTTCGAGCCCGGAACAGACTTGTATGGATTGTATGTCTGACATTACAAGTTGAGATATAAAGCCGATTTCTTTCAAATATATTTCTGTTGGTGGCGAAGAATTTATTCTTTTAGCTTAACACCCTTCTCCGAGAAGTACGAGCTCAGAGGTTATATAGTTGAAGTTATCAGCGATATATTCCCAATTTGGTAATGTGACATGCTGAGTGTTGCTGTAAATGATCATTGTGTTGATTATTGTGATAGGATCGTTTATTTGATCGTCTATCTTGGTGATCATTGTGTTGATCATTTGTTGACCCAAAGCATGGCTTTTGTATAAAGTATGTTTTTGTGGACGTGATTTCGTCGAGCCTCACACCCCGGAAATGGTCAAAACAGGAAAGATGCAGCAAGGTTATGAGGGGTAGCACCCTTTAGGGTATGTACATTTCCTTCTGGATAGAGGTGGTATCATGGTATGGAGCCCAGATATTTAACCTATGTGGTTACTGCGAATTTATTACTTTGTGGTTGTTGGTTTTCGGGATCCCGTGAGAAAGGTCGTTTACGATCGGGGAATGGCGTGCTCGTGTCAGTAGTTACCCAGTTAGGGGTAACCCGGCCTTGTGTTGGCAGAGTTCCGGTTTGGTTCTCGGGGATGTCTTTCCAGAGGCATTCTCATGTGGCAATGGGAAGTTCCTTGGCCTGACCATTTGTTGGAAATCCAAAGAAACAATACGTGACTTGTACGGTTTTAGTTGTATAACCTGCTATGGAATGTGGCGGTAACCTGCTATTGAACATAGTTAGCTATAGTAGGCATAGTTCGGAATGTCTATGCTGGCTAAGATTTATATTCTACTTTCGAAATAAATTTTTCTTACACTATGCACTAATAATAATATGAAATGTTCCTTTTAATGCGTATCAAGCATCTTTGACTATCATAAGGAGAAATCTCCTCCGATTCTGCGTTTGCATTGTGTGTGTGTGCGGGAGGCCTTATGGTAGTCTCATTTTTAAAAGCATTGCGAATTGAATTTAAAAATATTCCTCTATTTTGATTTTAAAGATAAATAAACTGTTTTGAGTTCTCACACCAGTCACATGACTGACTTGGAGTTTATTGTTTTCCTTCCTAAACTCTGGGTGCCCACCAATTTTCACACGGGCAGTCAAGAGTAAGGTTTATCAGGATATTCTGGATATTCTGGAGTTGCTGGAGGCAAGCTGGATGGCATGGCATATTACTTATATAGTATTTCTTTTTCCGCTGCACTGTTTGTTGTTGTATATTGTTGTACACTCTGATGATGTGATGTAATGTAATGTATAAAATGTAATAACTGTTAGTTCTTTGTTTAAAGATTATTCATTTATTATTATATGTTGTTCCGCTGCGAATTGTTAGATTCTGATGTTGTTCTGTTGTTTTCTGTTCCGTCCTATTTTCTTCTGTTTTTCTTTTTCCTGTATTCTCTTTTTCTTCTATTTTAAAATGTTCTATCTTCTTTTCTGTTTTCTATTCTCTCTAATTTCTATCTTCTATTCCCTCTATCTTCTACCTTTTTCTCTCTTTTTCTTTTCTTCTTTTCTTTTTCTTCCCTCTCCATCTTCTCTTTTCTTCCTCTTTCTCTCTTTCTTAAAACCCTAAGGGTTCGTATTTTCGTTCATCTTGAGTTAATCAATGGAGATTAGTGTCTATTCAAGGAGTACGGATTTACGGGTCTTTACAATGTGGTATCAGAGCATATGGTTAAGCGACAACCATGGTTCTGTTGGGTATTACTCATTAGAGATAGAGTCAGTAGTACTCTAGAGTGAGTTTGAGTGTAATAATAGCTATGAGAGCGTATTTGTTAGTGAATATTAAATTGTTTTATATTGTGATGATTGGTTTGTTGAGTGGTATATAGATTCTGGTTAATACGAGTAATTAACGTTGTTGATAGGGATCTCTAAACACTTGTACAGAACAATTCGACACAATATTGTTTTAAAATTGGGTAAATGAAATAATTTTACCTTGAGTATATTTTTATATATAAAAGAAATAATTTTTCAGAATTATTAAAGTGTATATAAGTTGATTGTTTAGTTGTTTGAATAATCTAAATTAAAGAATAATTGTATAAGCAAAAAGAATTATAAGAATTGAATTATAATTAAAGTGATTTACAATTGTGAAATAAACTTATATATATAAGAAGTGAAACTATATGAATATATTTATGAATATGAGTTGTAAACAAAAAAATGAATTTAAAGTTAAATGGAAAAATTTACTTAGAATTGGAAGCTAAATTTATTTACAAGTAGGAATTTAAGTTATGTAAAACTAAGTGATGTTTAAATGGAATATAACTTAAGTGATATGGAATGAAGTTGATATTAGTATCAAAGTAAATTAATAAAGTTAAGTGGTGGATGTGAACTTGAGTTATATAAATGAAATTCAACTGTGTAAATGAATTGAATGAATGGATTAAATGAATCAATTAAATGTAAATTTAAGTTGACATGAAATAATGAATATAAGTGTTAATTCATTAAAATCTAATGTTATTGAAAGTTGAATAATTGAATGAAAATCAATTAAATTAAACCAATTGTAAGCAAAGGAATTTGGTTGTAATAAATATACATTGGTTGTTATATGATTGTTAGTTGATTGTATATAATTCATTAAGTGTTAATGAAATTGATTTAATAAAATTGGAAGCTAAAGTAATTGAAATTCAAATTAGAAGTAAATAAATTTGAATAGAATTGAATTTGAATTGGAAGTGAACCAACTTGAATATGAATTAGTTGAAAATGAATGTTAGTAAACCCAATGTAAATGAATCAAATGTGATTAAATTGAAAACCAATTCATTGAATATTAATGAAAATATGAATGAATATTTATTGGTTATGGATGTTAGTTGGTTGATGTTTGCATTTGTTGTTTTGTTTCATTTGCTATGTTGACATATATAGTTATTATGTTACTACATGATGTATATTGATACTATTGTCTATATGCATGATTCTCATGTTGTTTGTTGAGTGATTAGTAGGTGCGGATCGCGTTTGCTTCGCATTTGGAGCTCGCTTTCACGCTATATTAGCCGTATATGCTTGCTAATAAAATATAAGGTACATATCTCGGATTAAATATCGTACTTTTACACTTTTTTCCCTTCGGAATGCCTCATTACTTGATGAGATGTATATTTGTGATATATATACTGTCATTTTTTTTTTTCGGATCGAGCCGCGCAAAGGAGACTATGGCGAATTTTTCCGAAAATTTAAGGCGTTAGAAAAAATTTGAGAAAAATTGGAAAATTTTGAAAACTTTAAATTTGATTTTGGAATTGAAAGTTAAACAATAGTAGTTGTTTTTGAAAAGATAAATAAGTATGATTTGAAAACTTAGTAAGTTATTGTAAGAAGATTAACTATGAATTATGGAAAATTAATAGATTCTGTAACTTTTCTTACTTGATAATTTCGAGGACGAAATTCTTTTAAGTGGGGAAGATTGTAACGACCCAGAATTTTATTTAATTAAAATTTGAATATTTAATTAATTTTAAATATTAATAAGTGAATTTATAAGTCAAATAAATTTTTATTTGAATTATTGGATTTAATTGAATAATTAAATCGATAATTTAATATGTTAAATTATGGAAATAATTGAAAATTGAGTTAAATATGATTGAAAATGATTTGTAAAATTTTATTTTATCATATGGAAGTTAGAATGATATTTTAGAACTTTTAAAATCGAATTTAAAGTTAATTTGTGAAAATTGAATATTTTAATATTAAAATCGACTAGTGAAAATAGTCAATTTTTGAACAGTCTCAGAATTGAACGAAACCAGTTCCATTGGATCCGTAATAGTTAGTTATTACCGGATTTCAATTTTCGTGTCAATCGGAGTTATCGTTTGATCGTAGCAGCTCGAAACGCATCGATTTATTTTTAATTTTAATTTGGCGAGTGAAAATAGCCATTTTTCAAAAAGTCTCGGATTTCGACGAAACCAGTTTCATCGGATCCGTAATGTGATATTATTGTAAGGTTTCAAATTTCAAGTCGATTGGATTTACCGTTTGTCCGGTACAAATTAAAACGCCTAGAAAATCGCTTAAATCGGTTTAATTCAAATTGAGCGTTTACAGCCATAACTCGCACAGATGTCCGAATTAGCTTTCGAAACCTGTTCCATTGTGTCCGAAACGCGGGGTAAACCCTAGAAACGCTGGTTACGGCGCATAAATCGGAGTTCGAAATTTCCGGATGAATAGTGTTCGAATTTTTCCTATAAATACACCCACTCTCTTCATAAATTAAAAAAAATAAACAAAACCCTAATTTCATAACCCTAGCCGCCAGTACCCTATTCAATGGCCAGAATGTAATCTCACTTCTCCCTCAATCTCTCTCAATCCAGCAAGAATTAGCCAAAGTTGTTAACTACAACATTGAAGATCATGAAGAGAGCTTTCAATCCATACGGATATGATCGTAAATGGAGCATCGTAGGGGAGAAAAAGGAGGCCGTTCGTGACTTGTCACGCACGCATTTCCAGGTGCAATAGAGGGCCGAGCTTCAGGTGGTTGGTGGTGGAGGTAGCTCTCGCGAAGGGCTTCGACATGGCAGTAATATGATCGAGTATAGTCGAGTATAGATTGTGCAAAGTCTAACCCTAATTGAAATTAGATGGGTTTGATTTTTTTGTTCGTGCGGCCTGTAGATTTGTGCGTGGGGGAGATGAAGGTAGGGGACGGTCCAGATGAGGAGAAGTTGGATCATGCGGCTGTAGATGCATGTAGGGTTTTAATTATAAAATTAATGTTATAAATATTAGTTATAAAATCGTGTATAAACTTCATAAAATCATAACTTTTTCATACGAGGTCGAAAACGCGCGAAACCAGTTGCGTTGGAATCGTATGGACGAGCACTACGCGATGAAATTGGATTGGAGTCGTTTGGAGTTAGTGAGAATTTTGGGTAAAATTAAACGTCCGTTTAATTTTATTCGAAATAAATCGCTAAAACGGAAATAAAATCAAGGTGAGAACTTCTCACTCAATCGAATCAGTTTCGATTTTATTTTAAATAGTTAGATTTAAAATATTTGAATGCATGTTTGAATGTTGATGAATATCTATTGATTGTTAAAATAGACATTATACGCCGTTAGTAAGCGGATGTTAATTATTAAAAACATATACCGCGAATATTTCATAAACAGTGAAATTGGTATTATATATAATATCAATATATATATATTGGCATATGTATATATTGGAGTTATTGATGTCCCGCGTTTATTTGTTTAGCGGATGAGACCCTATTGCGCCGTTATTAAGCGGATAATATTTAATAAGAACATATACCGCGATAATTTCGTACTGGAACGAAATTGGTATTGTGCTAATGTTTTTGGATGCAGGAAAACAGGTTGGAGGGATCCAACTGGATTCCTCAACAATATTTATTTGATTTCAGATATTTTGATATTTGATTGATTATCATATCGATATATGATATCGTTGTTGTCGTGATTGACTATTTGGTGTGTAGCATCATTGGACCAAATTTGGAATTTTAAAATGATTTCAAAGTGATTTTTGAAAGTATAAGTTATAAAATAATTTTTGGGATTGATCCATGTTAAATAAATAAACGTTATAATTTTTAAAGTTATAAAAATTATGATTTTTAAGAAATATAGTTAAAAGCTGATTTTTTTGAAAATAAGGAATTAATGACTTTATAAAATAGTTAAATTGGGATTTCTGAAATAATTGTGAAAAGTTTAAATATAGGATATATAAAATTTGATTATTTTATAAATCAAAAGGATGAAGTTTTTAAAGGAATTTGAAGACGTTTTAAAATATTAATATGAATTGATTTATATAAGAGATTTATAAATGGATATTTATAAATTGAGATATTGAAATTATAAAACGAGTTTTTATAAGTGTTTGAATGAAGTGAAAATAAATTTCATTAAAGAATGAAATTTATAAAATTATAAACTGTGAAGTTATAAATAAAATTTATAAATAGTAAGATTTATAAATTTGTGAAGTTATTGAAAGAATAGATTTGGTTAAATAAATGAATCTTATAAGTTATAAGATTTATGGTTTGGAAAGTCTTTAGAGGAACGATTTTGTAAAATAATCGTTTTATAAGTATTTAACTTATAATATGAACTTTTAGTTATAATTGAGTTATAAACTGGAATAGATAAATAAATAAATTTATAAAAGGGAAGTTGTTATAAAATAAATAGAAATGGAATTTATAAACGTTGTTTTATAAATTCACAAACAGCTTATTTTGATAAGTAAATTGTTATAATTTATTTATGGAGTTATATTCACATTTTTGAATAGTGAATAATCCTTTGAATTAAAATGAATAAAAGGATGAAATTTGTTAACAAAGTATATTCACGTTTTTGAATAGTGAATAACACGTTAAAGGAATTGTTTTGGATTTGGATGTTTTAAATAGAATTAAAACGATCTAACGATGTTTTAAAATGTGTTGAGATTCGAAACCATAGATTTCAACGTTAATTGTTGAAATAGACGTTTTCGAAAAATAGAAGGAAATAGTGGACTATAACACTGTTGTTATAGTAAATGATTTCCGAAAGGAAATGTTTTGTATAGTATTGGGATTTATATATCTATTTTAATTTCGAATCCCTATACTAGTGATTTTGGGTTGTCGTAACAATGTTTTACGTAACATTCGTTTTGGCCCAAATAAATATGTTTAAGAGAATGATTTCCTTAAAAGAATGAAATATATACTTATTTTTGATTGAAGTATATTGAATATTTTCCAAGTGTTGAAAATAAATAAAATTTGTGAATTACTTATGAATGTATAAGTATGGAAATGTTTTTCCAATGTGAAATGAAACGTTTAGAGAACTTATCTTTTTGAAGATAAATTGAAAATGAATAATTGAAATCGAATATTCATTGATATTTTGGAATTATAAATTCACTAAGAAATTTATAAAAGAAAGTGGAATTGGTTTAAAAATAAATATTGATTTATTTTGAAATGTGAAAATTATATATCTTGTAAAGATATTTTGGAAAATAAATAATTTGGAAAATTATTTGGAAACTGGTGATGTGTGCATATCCATTGATAGTTCAATAACCGACTATCAATATTTCCCTTTGAATGGGTAGTTGATGTGATTTGTTTGAATGTGAATGCTACACTTATTTTTGAATAAGCGCTCACTATTCGGGTTAACCGGGAAAGGACCATGGGGTCGTATAACCCATTCCGAATATGTGATACGTCGTTGTGAATTGCATTGAAGATCGGTGTTGAAGACCCGGTATTTGCGAGAGCGATAGGATGACCTGTCGATTTACTCTGCACCGAGTTGCTCCGGTATAGAGTTCTCCATATGTGATGGTGAATCCGATCAGGATTGTGAATATCCGGATTGCAAGGACTTCTTTGTAAGTGCCTTCGGTTTTGTTCGAGCCCGGAACAGACTTGTATGGATTGTATGTCTGACATTACAAGTTGAGATATAAAGCCGATTTCTTTCAAATATATTTCTGTTGGTGGCGAAGAATTTATTCTTTTAGCTTAACACCCTTCTCCGAGACGTACGAGCTCAGAGGTTATATAGTTGAAGTTATCAGCGATATATTCCCAATTTGGTAATGTGACATGCTGAGTGTTGCTGTAAATGATCATTGTGTTGATTATTGTGATAGGATCGTTTATTTGATCGTCTATCTTGGTGATCATTGTGTTGATCATTTGTTGACCCAAAGCATGGCTTTTGTATAAAGTATGTTTTTGTGGACGTGATTTCGTCGAGCCTCACACCCCGGAAATGGTCAAAACAGGAAAGATGCAGCAAGGTTATGAGGGGTAGCACCCTTTAGGGTATGTACATTTCCTTCTGGATAGAGGTGGTATCATGGTATGTAGCCCAGATATTTAACCTATGTGGTTACTGCGAATTTATTACTTTGTGGTTGTTGGTTTTCGGGATCCCGTGAGAAAGGTCGTTTACGATCGGGGAATGGCGTGCTCGTGTCAGTAGTTACCCAGTTAGGGGTAACCCGGCCTTGTGTTGGCAGAGTTCCGGTTTGGTTCTCGGGGATGTCTTTCCAGAGGCATTCTCATGTGGCAATGGGAAGTTCCTTGGCCTGACCATTTGTTGGAAATCCAAAGAAACAATACATGACTTGTACGGTTTTAGTTGTATAACCTGCTATGGAATGTGGCGGTAACCTGCTATTGAACATAGTTAGCTATAGTAGGCATAGTTCGGAATGTCTATGCTGGCTAAGATTTATATTCTACTTTCGAAATAAATTTTTCCTACACTATGCACTAATAATAATATGAAATGTTCCTTTTAATGCGTATCAAGCATCTTTGACTATCATAAGGAGAAATCTCCTCCGATTCTGCGTTTGCATTGTGTGTGTGTGCGGGAGGCCTTATGGTAGTCTCATTTTTAAAAGCATTGCGAATTGAATTTAAAAATATTCCTCTATTTTGATTTTAAAGATAAATAAACTGTTTTGAGTTCTCACACCAGTCACATGACTGACTTGGAGTTTATTGTTTTCCTTCCTAAACTCTGGGTGCCCACCAATTTTCACACGGGCAGTCAAGAGTAAGGTTTATCAGGATATTCTGGATATTCTGGAGTTGCTGGAGGCAAGCTGGATGGCATGGCGTATTACTTATATAGTATTTCTTTTTCCGCTGCACTGTTTGTTGTTGTATATTGTTGTACACTCTGATGATGTGATGTAATGTAATGTATAAAATGTAATAACTGTTAGTTCTTTGTTTAAAGATTATTCATTTATTATTATATGTTGTTCTGCTGCGAATTGTGAGATTCTGATGTTGTTCTGTTGTTTTCTGTTCCGTCCTATTTTCTTCTGTTTTTCTTTTTCCTCTATTCTCTTTTTCTTCTATTTTAAAATGTTCTATCTTCTTTTTTGTTTTCTATTCTCTCTAATTTCTATCTTCTATTCCCTCTATCTTCTACCTTTTTCTCTCTTTTTCTTTTCTTCTTTTCTTTTTCTTCCCTCTCCATCTTCTCTTTTCTTCCTCTTTCTCTCTTTCTTAAAACCCTAAGGGTTCGTATTTTCGTTCATCTTGAGTTAATCAATGGAGATTAGTGTCTATTCAAGGAGTACGGATTTACGGGTCTTTATACTACTGCACTCATGTAAAAGTAAGTCTGGCTCAATACCAACTACCTACATGTCACCTAGGAGATCGAGCCTCCAATGCTCAGGTTTGTGTTGGGATGCTTACCACTTAGTCTTGTTGGTGTCACCCGAACAACCCTCGAGCCCCTTATTACTCATGTTCACACTGGGTTCGCTTGCCACTCACTCTTGCCGCATTTAACCTTGGAGAACATTTGAGTCGACCAATGCTTTGGTTCGGCTGAGATTGCCCAACAATAAAATAACAAAGAAAGGCCTGACTATCATATGTTGGCCTTGATGTTTGACATCGACCGGTTACATGGACAATGCTCGCATCTAAGTCCATTTGCCGGTCGACCTATCGAATAAGATGAATTAGGTAATTTAATACATTGTTTGCAAGAACGGGTCGCACTCACTGCCATCCCTTTAATTACTTTACTATTCTTTCTATCTTGTGAAAATGTTCAAGCATGGATACATAGGGATTCTATTGGCTACTCAAAGTATGATACCCTATAAACTATGCACAGATAAAAAAGAATAGATAATCAAAGAAAGTATTAAACAGTTCAAATAACAAAAGAAGCTTTTAATTTCATCCAAAAATGTAGTGCACGAAGCCTGCCCTGTTGAGCTTACGAAAAAAGATGGAAAATATTTATAGAGCTGGGTCGCAGGCTTACGGGCCAAGGAGTCAATCTGCTCCCTTGTCAAAATGAACGGCATGACCATCCTAGCTGCCTCCATCTTGAGGGCCACCTCAGCCTGGGTCTTGTCGAGGATCTCAACCTTGAACTTATTAATGGAGATTGGAAAGTGATAATTTTACCTAAATATAGCCTTCACCATGTTTTCTAGGTTAGTTCTTTTCGCAATGCTTCGAATCATTCTCGACCTCCTCCAGCTTCTCTATGAGATACTCAGCCTCCTTCTCTACCTAATCCCTTAACTTGACCAACTCTATCCCAACTTCTCCGCTACCACTACCACCTCTATGACCTCCTTCCAAAGCTGCCTATTTTTTAGGGTCTTTCCTTCTAAAACTAGAAAGTCATCCCGAACATAGATGGAGCGGTGGGCGGACTAATAAAAAAATCAGTGTTAAAAGAAATTCCATAAAGCAACTAAGAATAGTCAAATTTGTAAGCTTATGAGAAGGGCATCCCATGTATGTGCACTAATGGGTGGTTGATAGGATCTCCATTGGCATAAGTTGGAATGACCTCAGCGACTATTCTAGGTCATCATGGTCCAAGGATTGATCCGGCTTCTAAGACACTTGCCTCACTGGCACCCTTTTGTACCCTTAGTTCAACCATCTTTATCAAAAATAGGTGCCTTCTTTGCAATGGAGCGTAGACGTCAACTTAAGGCCCCTTAGGCCTCTTTCTACTCTTATTGTCGATTGAGTGTTGGGATCATGCTTTAGGATGATGCGCATCACAATGATCTCCTTCTCTACTACATATTTAACTTGTCGACCACTGCAACAACAAAAGAAAAGTGTCAGTCAAATACTTGCTTTTGGCTAATGGCACCACGGTAGGGTTGGTCTGGACGTTAGTGTTGATGTTGTTAAAAATATCAAAATTGAGCTTGTCGGCCACTACAACAACTAAAGAAAAGAGTTAGTCAAATAAAATGAAAAAGAAGAAAGCACAAGAGAATTAACTACCATTTGTACTAGCTTGACATTGCTTTTTGATAAGAGGTGGGCAAGATAAAGCTGAACTAACTACAATAATTTGATCTGTTCGATATGAGACTCACTGGAGGCACAACATCATATTTGAGATACAAAGGGTCGTACATGGTAATTGGATTGGAGGAGGGACCTTCACCCCTATTGATAACCAGTTCTTGTGACCTTACGTCTACACTACTTTGCTGAGAGCACCCTTAGGTGTCCCACAAGACAATTCACATCCTATAAGGTGGGACTGAGACGTCAAACAACCATTGTTGGTCGTATTCTTCCCACTGTAGCACTGATACTACATCGCATAACTTATCAAAATCAACTTTTAAGCTACTAGGGCAAGTCCGTTGGCATTTAGAATAGAAACACAGTAAGGATGAAGAGGAAACATGAACCCAACCATGTAGCAGATGAGGGGCCATACGAAGTAGCTCAAGGAAGGGTGGTTGGGTCAATCTACAGTAGTGGGCTATCTGATCATCCCAACGTTGCACCTATGCTTAGCCAGGAACTTGGTTAGGTTCACCATTCCCTCCAGAAGTTCAAAAGCTTTGAGGTTGGATACACCAACTAAAGAAGATCCAAAGGTTTCCATTTGAAACACAAATGTCCTAGTAAAATTACAGCATCCCTATAGCCAAGCCTAACACTAATACATATTCCACAAAGGCGACTGGAAAGATTACCAACATCGATCCACTACCGATGACATTGCAATGATGGTGGATTAACATCCAAAAGATGGCCAAAGAATCATAAGGAAAGAAAGAGGAAGAACCTACTATTTTCAAACAAGAAAGCATGAAAAATCGAAGTGTTTTGAAGATTTTTTGGAAGTTTTTAATGGCAAATTTTTTTTAACTTCAATAAATTATAAAGAAGGAGAAGATAAGAGGTATTTGTAATACCTACCCTACCCCACTCCCAATCATAACCTTTGGATTCGAAAGTCCATGAATCTTAATTGTCTAGGTATAATACATGCTAATGTTGTTTCACACACGTTGGAAATGTAAGATCCCTTGCCTTGTCCAGAAAAGTGAACCGTCTCAACCAATGGCACAATAACATGTGTGGCACACATTAAATACGTAGCAAAAGACATAAGAAACATGATCTTTGTGATTTGACAAGCCATCCCTACTCTCGAAGAAAGGCTTGGGGTAAAATGTTGCACAAATTTCTTGCAAATATAATAAGCAATCCCAGCCCAACCCAACTCAATTATTCCCAGTACTTCTAAGATCGACCCATTTAATGTCCGCCTGCACTCAACCTAGCCACACACCATTCTGTCTACTAAGCAGTATTCCTAGACTAGAGCTAACCAGCTCAATTCGAGACATCTTAATCAACAACTCATCTAACTAGGCCCGACTTAAGCGCAACTTGTCTTTGGCCCAGCTTTATCTCAACTTGCCTTCAATTGGTCCTAGGTAATCTATCTTGTCATCTTGTGAATGGCTTAGCACATCCCTTACGACATAGCTTCACTCAATAATCTTCAACAACAAGCAACCAGCTACTACCATGCACGAAAAGCTTCACAACCACCTTGCCATCTAGATAAGCAAAAGTAAACCACTAATAGTATAGCTAGTTGTACTAGGTAGTGGAGCATGTCTATCAAAATCCTACATACTCCTATAGCAAGCCGCCATACTTAACCCAAAACACACGCCTGGTATAATATTACATCTGGCATGCGCCTAGCCATATATCAACAACACCTTTACAGTTGTAACCCATCAGCCCATGCAACCAAATCGATGACCATGAGCATTTTCATCTTGTTTAACTATGCAATCTCAACCATCCATGATTATTATCGGTTGCTATAAGTATCCCATGCCATACAACATCAAAGTGATTGATTTTTATGCTTAGATTTTTCATTTCTAGCAAGCAATTACTCCCAAAGCTCTTATGTTTAGTTTCATTGTAAGATTAAGTGCTAAGTTTCTTATTATTCCCTTGTAATTCCTTGTAATTGTAAGATATAAACATAATATTCATAGTGTTAGCAAACATTTTCAAGACTAATATTAGCAAGTACCTTTTAATAATATGATGCATTTGTCTAATTTTGAGATTAACTAATTTTTTAGTCAACATAGTGATTCCTGTATGAAATGCCCCTTATTATACATTAACAATAAGCATCCCTTCTAGGACCCATGGAGTGGGACTTATGCTTATCTCTCCTTCTTTCAAGATACTTTTAATTCTTATTTCTTCATCTAAACTAATCAAGTAACCAAAGAACACTATAATTAGTTTTTACCTTCCATGTCCCAAAAACTCCCTTTTAAGTAAATTTGTTGACACCATATAGTTTATACTAGTCCTAGAAGAATTATTCATTGATAAATGTTGGTACGATTTTCCACTATACACTAACACCCCAAAGATAAAAGGTACTCTTTAGCTTATTATGTTCGTTACGGCTTCGGTGGGCTGGTTATGAAGACTTTTAGATGGATGTTGGAAATTAAGTTGAAATTCTAAGGTTTAATACTAAAAGGAAACCATATCAAACTAAGTCGATGTTGAGCACTATAGATAAAGTCAAAAGTAAAGCAACGAAAGTAATGACACCAAGAGCTATAGTAGCTCAGGTTAAAATCCTCATGTCCACTGTCCTTTCCTTCTGTAGTTGAGAGGCCATCATAAAGCTAGAATAGCTGACTCTGTCATAATGAGTGTTCATAAGTAGCTCTAATCTAGGAAATCACTATTTACTTAGCATCCAAATTGTGCAAGTGCCAAAAGATCCTTGATACATCAGGATCAATGCTTGCTTATAGGGATCTATTAGTGTTGCTATTAGCAGAGAGCTTTCCCCTATTAACTTGGCCCATTTATGAGGTTGAGATTTGAACATGTACCTCCATTTGATCATTTAAAAATTCACATGGAATGGTGATGTGACTTTTCATATATATACCTCATGCATGTTAGCTTATATATTGTGTATGGGATTTCGAATATCTGGGTTATTGATGTACGTTGAAGCCATCTTAGCCGTTGTTTCGATTGCTTTTGGAGTGCTTCCAACTTTCTGTTGGAAATCAGCTTTGTGACTTATTCTTTCGGTTAAAGGCTTACCTTATGGCTATTCTTTTAGTTTGATGCCAATTTTTAACCTATACCTTTGGTTACCGCCTCTTTAGAGGCCTTTGCTTTCAGATCTTGTTTTTACTTTGGAATATGAGCTTAACTTTAGGTTAAACATAACATAGACTGCTATGCAAAATATATACAATCTATTCAATGATGTTTAATGTTTATGGGAGATTGAATACATGTCAGAGTTTATATGGTTTAGAGGTCAAACATAAGTGAGTTAAAATTATGGTGTAATAGATGCCTCTTAAAGTTCACTTCATATGATGAATACCGAGTGGACTTTGGTTTTTGCAGGGAGGGTTAGACTGTACTTTTTTACTTATTTATTTTTCTCTTTCCTTAGTCTGCATTAGTTCTCCATAAATAATAAATTTATTCAATGTCCGCTAGGAGTTAGGAACCATCTTATGCAATGAGGATTTAGATGCCTAAAGCTAAGAATAATAGGTTGTCATTAGTTGGAATTAGTTGTTTGCCGAAGACTATGTATAGTATATGTCATAAGTTGAACTAGATGTGTGCTGAAGGCTTTGTGTAGTAAAGTGGAATGGGGAAAAAGTAATTATATGCCAAAGTAAATGTATAGTAAGGTGTTATTGAAGCAAAATTAGTTGTATGCCAATGACTATCTATGCATTGCCGCAAGGTGAAATAAGTTATATGCCGAAGGCTATATGTAGTAGTGCACTGTAAAGTCAAAGTAAGTTGTGCATCGAGGGCTATATGTAGTGGAGTGCAGTAAAGGAAAAATAAACTATATGCCGAAGGCCTATGTATAGTAAAGAGTTTTGAAAATCTAACCTCATCTTATAGTGAAGATCTAAAAATTAAACCTTACCGTTTAGTAAACATTTGGAAGTTTTACCCTATTATGAGGGTTTCAAAAATCCAATCTCATCCTGTAGTGAGGATAGGAAAGATAACCTTATTGTTTAATTGGGATTTGTTGTTGAAATCTAGGTTGATTGTATGCCTTAAGGCTAAGTTTATTAAATGACGTAAGCCATAATTGATTGAATTTCATAAGGTGCAATTGATAGTGGGTCGTAAGGCATAGTTAGTTGAATGTTGTAAGGTTTAGTTGATTGAATGTTGCAAGGTGCTGTCGATTGAATCTCATAAGGCATAGTTAATAGCATGTCGTAAAGCGTAGATAGTTGAATGTCGTAAGGCTTAGTTGACAATGTGTCATAAGGCGTAGTTAGTTGAATGCCGTAAGGATTAATTAATAATGTTCCATAAGGCTTAGTTGATTAAATGCCATAAATCATAGTTGATTGAATGCCATAAGGCTTAGTTGATTGAATTACATAAGGCATATTTGATAGCATGAGCATAGTCCATTGAATGTCATAAGGCTTAGTTGATAACATGCCTTAAGGCATAGTTAGCTGAATGTCATAAGTCTTATTTCTTGTTATGACATAAAGCTTAGTTGATTGAATGTTGTGAGGCTTAGTTGATTAAATGTCATAAGGCGTAAATGATTATGTGTTGTAAGGCTTAGTGGTTGGATGTGTTAAGGCGTAGTTGATGTCATGTTGTAAAGCTTAGTTTATTGAATCGTAAGGCTTAGTTGATTGAATGTCGTAAGGCTCAGTCGATAATGTGCCATAAGGCTTAGCTGATAACGTGGTGTAAGGCTTAGTTGATTGGATGCCACTGAATGTCGTAAGGCGTAAATGTTAATGCGCCATACAACTTAGTAGTTTGAATGTGGCATAGTAGTTGCATGCCATAAGGCTTAGTTGATTGATTATTTCTAAGGGTTAAGCTTAGTTGATTGATTATTTCTAAGGGTTAGCGATTAAACATCATGACCCTTAGTAGTTACCGAAGGCATAAAGTTTTTCATCTCAATGGCAAAGCATTTTAAACGCCAAAAGTAAGACAAATTTTATATGTTGCGAAGCATTTGTTTCAGTTGCCTTTTAAAGTTAGCCTCTTTAGACGTAAAGAGACCTTTCTACTACGCATTGAATGCAATTGCCATATGGCGTTATTTGATTAGGCCTTTTAAAAAAGCGGTATCTCTTTTATCATGCATAGATGATTTTCTTTTTGACATGGAAGCTTTTGAAATATTATCTTATAACGACCATTTTGATCGTGTGATTGAAATTTCCTTAACGCTTTATTTTATTAGTCTGCTTAGCAAGATATAAGAGACTCTTTCTCCTTCTTTCCTTTAATTTTTCTATAATCTCTTACTGCTGCCATTGAAGCTTAAAGAAAAATCAACAAAATTTCATATGTTCAACAAAATGTTTAAGTCTTTTATTCTCTTCTTGTCACACTTTTAATCGCAATGATTATCTCATTCTCGTATTGACTTGTAATCTAGTTTTCATATTTTTTCTTTATGATATTTTGGGTGTTTTTTTCATATGATGGGATTTTAACTTGCTGAATCGTATGAAGATATTAGATTTATGTCATTTGTTTTTATTAAATCGACGATTAATTTGCAATATTTGTTTGGGAATTGAAAAAAGAAATTTATTTTCATTGATATTAAATTAATTTTGAGGATATTCTTTAAAACCTGTATCTAGATTTTTTTGGGTGTTATCTAACTTTTAAGCCAAGCGGCTTTTAAATGAATCTAGACGTCGGAACGAAGATGAAACGGTTTAAGGAATTATAGGCATGCTTGGATAGATAATGTAATGGGCTTTAAAGAACAGGAGCGTAAAATATGGCTAAGGAAGAGATCGATATCGACCTCTTTTCAAGTCGGCACCGAATAGATTTAGAGCACTCTAAAGCTATGGTCAAAGAGTGGTTGGCTAAAGTGATCATCCCGAGGCACATTTTGAAGAAGTAAGTGGACAACCCCAGAAAGCCTTAAAAAAAAGGACAAGTACTGAAGGTGTCAGAACCTCTCGGCAATGACTTGATTTCTAAGGCAATAGTGCCCGAAGCTCAATAGATTGAAGCAGGAAAACGAAGTATAAGAAGATGGAATTATTTATAGTCAGAAAATCAGGTCGGTACCGACCTGATTCGATTGGTACCGAGCTAATTCGATCACTTTGGGGACCTCGTCTTCCCTTTTACTTTCTCAAATATGAAGTTTAAACCAGTATTTTATGATCCAACGTTCATTTGGCAATCTTCTATAAATATAAAGCGTATAACAACTTGGAGAGGACTTTTGGGCATTTAAACTTCACTTTCTTCCTCTACGTGATGACCTAACTTTCTGATCCCTGAGAATGACTCTTAGTACTTCCTCGGTATTCGAGTGTCATTGCCCAAGCATCCAAAAGATAAGTTGTCTTGGGTAAAATAAAGAACAGAACAAGACATAACAGATAAACATCATGGTGGAATGGTTACATATAATATAAAATGATATAGTACAAAAGGTTACTACTTATAAGGAGTTATCAGAGTTATAAAAAATACTACATCTAACAGATTGATAGCCATACATTCTGACTTTTCATTTTTATGATACAAAATACATCTACATAATCATATAGCGAAAATAAATAACTAGATAACGAAGGATTCACCTTCTCGATCACCATCTTCAAGAGTTCTAAAGAAAACCTGCTATTCTCGGACTACCCAAATATAATTGAGCACATGAGAGTTAGGGAAAGAAACAACTCAGGTCAGACAAAATGTCCGTTATGAGTAAAATTATGAAACAAATGGGGTGTATTTAAACAATAATGTATGGGACCACTCCGCACGGGTTTTCTCCTATATATACAATAACCAAACATAACAAAAATGAAAATGAACGATATGGAACAAATCCTAACATAGATGATGGGTAAAATTAGTATAACATTCAGACTTGAAATAATGGAAATAGTCTGAATAAAAATCCAAACTGGACAGAATGGATAAAATAAGACAACAGTCCAAACTCGATAGAATGGACTAAACAAGATAACAGTCCAAACTCGATAGAATGGACTAAACAAGATAATTGTTCAAACTTGATAGAACGGACAAAACCAATAATTGAATACTGCGAAGAGTAGTTGACTCATCCTATTGTAATTAAAGAAAGTAGACGCAAAGATTCGAATCAAATAAGTAAAGAAAATTTTCTAACAATGACTAGAAGGGTGCTTCCCCTTTACCGAAAATATACCTCTAGAAATATACATAAGATCTCCGATGGCTCTTGGAAACCTCCAAGTCGGACCCTGCCAACTATTGCCGAGTATCGAAGAATTTCACATCTCAATGCGCAACATTGAATCCAATCTAGAGTGGATGTGAAGATTCCCTAATGGGAACAACTGTAACATCCCGCAACTGGAGGCTCAAAACTAACTGCTACAGATGTTGCAGTCATCCGTATGTTTTATTACCGAGTGACCAAAATCGGAATGTTGAAATTGTTGGAAACACACAAACACAAGAATACGAAATTTTTTAAACTTCAACAAAATAGAATTTCTCATTTCTTATGAATTTCAATTTAAGATTTGATTATATAATCCCAGACGTTAACCACGTTCAGATAACATATACATATACAAAATACGATAAGAGAAACATATTAAGATGTCCCCTTATGATGATCAGAGAACTAATAAATATGAACTTTACAGTTCTTAGTGCATCACAACGAAAACCATAAAATAGCTACTATATAGCTAACACTGCCTCTTGCACATCATCCGAAGCTTATTCATCCAAAAACCTGAAAGTCTCCCACTCTTAGACTACTCAAATTAATTTTGAGTACCCAAGAGATTTATGGAGAAACACAAACTTCGAGTCAGATAACAAGTCTGGTATGAATAATCTCCTATCATCTTTTATCATAAATAGATAGCTAATGAGACCACGCCGCTTAGCGAAACGGGTTTTCCCCTCACTACTATCCAAAATAGACATAAAAATCATTTACTATGCCCCTACACCCAAAATGACTAACCTTAACACAATATGAAATAATTCCATAAATCATATGTATCGGATATCCCATCCATCCATTTTTTAGATATGCCACTTAAAAGAAATTTATTAGATTTCCCTTCTAAAATCAATTTATTAGAGTTCCCCTCTAAAATCTTTAAAATGACTATCCATCATAACTTAATAGGACTGTCCTAATTTAATAGGACTGTCCATCCCAAATCCCTTTAAAATAAATGTAGATTGTTCATCGTACATTGTTTTATAAAAGATAGTGTGGGCTATGCACTACACACTCCATAGTTTCCTAAGATGACTATGAACCCTTGGGTGCCAAATCTCGAGGCTAACCACCTCTAGCAAAACATTCTTTACTTTAGAAATTTGATGTGGGAAACCCACCGCACATTCATGGTTTTCCTAGGTTAACTAAGAACCCATCACTTGGCCAATTAAAATATCATAATCCCCTTGATTATTTATAAAAATTCATGATCCCCGTGATTAATTGTTTTTCCCAGGTATACCACCTATTTAACCTATTCCCATTGGCAGCCCCAATTAGGTTAAATTAAATAAAAACACATTAATAGCCTTAATGTATATTTTCGAAAGCATATTTCTGTTTGTAACCCCAAACTATGTGTCGAAAACATTAAACATACCCCGATGTCCCTAAGGTTTTATAAAATTCAATTAAATATGGATCCCCCTTACACTTTCAAACAAAGATAAGTATTTTATGTTATAACCCTTCAAAGTAACCCCTTCGACTTAGTAAAGTTTTGCTTAAGGAAAACGGCTAAAAACAGCCCTTTAGAACCCTTCAAATGAAATCCCATTCGAAAGCAAATAAACATCCAAAGTTAGCCCCTTTGGAAACCTTTCTCTTGAAAACATCACTAAATCATACCTTCTGACCTTACCAAAAAGTTCTACCTTTCAACCTTGTCGGAAGGTTTCTTTTCAATTAAGCCGAAACCATGGGGTATCACCTTTATAAAACTATTTATAAGTCTTTCGACATCAAACCTTTCAAAATCAAACCTTTTGAAACAAACCTTTTGAAATCAAACATTTCGAAATCAAAACCTTTCAAAACAAAACCTTTCAAAATCAAAGCTTTCAAAATCAAAACCTATCAAAATCAAAACCTTTCGAAACCAAACCTTTCGAAATCAAAACTTTTGAAAACATTCAAAACAATGAAGTGCTGATGTTGAAATCGACCCTTCCAAAGCATGCTTCCGACCATGTTGGAAGGTTAACCCTTCGGCTTAGAAAACAATTTTAAACAATACTCTTGAAGGTTTAAGCTTTCGAAGGTCCCCTTCGAAACCACTTCTTGAATATATAAAAAAAATTAGCCTTTTATAAAATGTTGGTTCGAAGGATCCCCCTTCAACTTATTCGAAAGCAATTAAATTTCTATCTGAAATCAAAGAAAGCAGCCTCCCCATCGCTTCGCCCTTCTCTTCCCTTCGGCCCTGTGCCTACCTTTCAACTTGGGCGAAAGGTAACTGTTAACCTTCCATTTTAGATGAAAGGATAAAAGCGGGCTTGATGAAGTCGAAGGCAGAACCGGGCCCACTGAAGTGATGTTTTTATCTTGCTTGTCTACTTTTGATTGGCTGAGGAACCTTCTTCTTTACTTCCAAATTGTAAAAAGTACACAAAAGTCAACATTTTTCTTAAAACACTGTACCTCTTCCCCAAATATTTCCAATGGAAATTTCTTTCTGAATTTAAGTAATTTCGGAAGCAAATTTTCAGTTTAGCCCTTGGGCTTAAATAATTTTATTACCTTAGTAAGTCACTAAGGAAAAATCATCAAAAATCACCAAAAATCTGACAAATCATATACTTTCAACATATTAAAATCTTAAATCATATGAAGATCAAAATAACTTGGAATTTAACCATTACTGAATGAAAATGTGTTAATTAGCCCATTAACATTTTAAAACACTGATGTCTTATCCAAACAAAGGTTTAAATGGTTATATCCTAACCAGAATCACAATTAAGAATCAGGTACAACCCATGACCGATACAAGCACAAAAAACAAAATGATAAACATGATTATTCACCTTGATTAGTTAATTGGAGAATGAGATAATTTCCTAGCTTTAATTCCTTAGCTTTTTCTTCAATGTATGCTTCTCTTGGAGCTTTTAATGGCCGGCCGAAATTTGATGAGGAGTTAAGAATGAGAAATTGGAAATTTATTCAAGTGGAGGAAGAGATATATACTAAAAAATGCCGCCCCATTTCCAAGTTTACCCCTTGGGAAAATTCTTTCTTCTTAATTTATTTAAGTCTTTTTGTTTTAGTTCGTTCTTATAGACACGACCATTAGATTTATTAATATCATCTCCCTATTTATTTACATTATTCTACTTAATTTATCCAATTAAATATCTCGAATAATGTTAATTAAAATTTAGCGTCATTACAGCAACCCCACATAGATTGGCCCCCACTCACTTTTCGGTTTTAGTCATTTCCGACAAAGGATAAGAAAGCTCAATAGAGTAACACATCTTCTTAGAATGATGATAATAAAGAAGCTGAAATAACTAATAGCTGAGAACTAACCATCGAGGACATAAAAAACCGTATATGGAAATTAAGACTTGTATTCTTATCACCACTCATCGAATTTCAACTTGTATATTTCTTGATTAACAATAGTATCAAACAAGTCAAGGTAGCGTTACCTCAAAGTCGTGTCTCACTATTATTCTTAACTTTCGAAATAGCGACAAGTCTACCTTTTTAAGTTTAGTGCTAAGTATACAAATAAATCATTTGCATATAAGTGAACTGCTTTACGGAAATTAATTCATTTTCATAAACGATTCAAACCTTTTCTATTTTAAAAAACCTGAATTCTTGTTTGGCCTTACATTACAAGTATTAGCTTTAAAACACTTTGTTTAAAGAGTTCACTGGCTTCAAAACATCAATTTAGAAAGGATTTAATAACTTAAAACATCTTATATTACATTAACTAATTAACTTTAAACTTCATCACACAATTTGATTTTGAACTTCAAATGACTTTAAATAATAAAAAAGTGTAAACCACTTTTAAACCTTATTAATTCAATTAATTAGTAAAGTATAATTAATTAAATTAACAATTAATTAAATATCATTATTTAAATGAATAGGAAAGTTGAAACATCCTTGTTACTTTGATAAATTCACTTGAAAGCTTCATAAATTAAGTTGATTAATCAATTCCAATAACCTTTAATTAAAAAGGGTAAATCGCCTTTAAAACAACATTAATTCAATTAATTAATAAATTTAAATATAATTAATTTAATTAATTAATTCTCATTATTTAAAAATGATTTATTAATAATAAACATCAATAAAGGAAAGATTAATTAGTGTTAAAACAAGTTAATAATTTTAAAAATCATTTATTAAAAAGATCTATTAATTTAAAAGCATCATTAGAAAATTGATTAATTAACTTTAATCCATCATTATTGAATGATTAATTATCCTTAAACATCATTAAGAAAAATAATTAATTAAATATAAACATCATTAATAAAATGATTAATTAATTTAAACAGTCATTAATCAGGTAATTAGTTAAATTTAAAATGCAGCATTAACTAAGTAATTAGTTAACCTTAATCCTTATTAGTTAAATAATTAATTAAATTAAAATGGTTAATTACTTTTGAAATAATATTTAATCAAAATCTTGTTTAACTTGTAAAACAGTTCCAAGCACGAAGATGAAACCAAACGGTTTCGATAAAAGCGATTTTTCGAAAGTGCAGATAAAGCGATTATCGCTTTACGGACAGCTTAGCAAACACGATTATAATATTATCAACACAACCAAACATCAAATAGCAATGGTTTAAGCATACATACAACAAGCATTCATAGCCAATAAGCATGAACATGAATATAGTTCTAAAGCTTTGATTTTTGAGGGTAAAATTTTACTTACTAACTAGTTTGCTAACTTAGCATGTTTGCATCCATCACACATGTACATTTCCAAACCAAACATGGTAAAATTCACATCATATCCAAACCAAGCAAGCAATATATATCACAATTTAACTGAAGTAAAATATTTCCCAATAATTGTTAAGAGTTTTACTCACCAAATCATTTTAGAAACTTGAAATAAACTTTAAGCTTGTAGAGCTTGGAAACCAGCAAAAATTAACTCAAAAAGGTCATTTTCTCCTTGGTTTTTAGACATGTTGCACTCGAAATTTGGTAAAGCGGTTAAATGTAAAGTTTTAGGAAATTATTTCCTGTACAATTTGAAAGAAAGGCACACTCAATTACGATTTATTTTGAAGAAGATATGGTCAAAATAAGAATGATCATTTTTAGACTTGGAATTCTGGGTCCAAAAACACTCTGTAAACATTTGATATTTGTACATAGCAATTCTTGAAATTTTTAGAAGTGTAAAACCTAAAAGATGTAGCCACTAGTATTTGACATAACCTAAAAAAAAAGAAAATCTTGATTGGGAGTAGTTTGGAGGAAGCTACGGTCGAATGAAGTGGGAGGAAAATGGAGATGTTTTTAAATGAAAACGTGGAGATTTAACAAGTTTGAAATTATATTGAAAGTTTAAACTTGGATTTTTAAAAACTTAAAATTATGAATGGAAACCATTGAAAGGTTTCATGAAGCTTTTAGGAAGATGAAACCTTTTGAAAAAAAAGGGAAAAGGTGAAAAGAATAAAGGAAAAGAAAATGGAGGAAAACTTTTATATAAAATGCATAAATGGAATTACCATTATACCCTTATCCTTTTCCCTCCATTCATATGCTTCCACCTCATTACCAAGCCTCCCTCCTTTTACACATGCTAAGAAACATGTTTAAACATATTTGTACTTTGAATTGCCAAGTGTCACATCACCATTACCTTAAGTTAATTAACTTAATTAAACCTAATTATACTATCTTAACCCATATTACATAATTAGAATATGTGTTCATATACATATATATAAGAAAGTGTGCATAACATTTCAAATAATTTTTATATGGTAAAACGTCGAAAATTCAGAAAATAGTTTCCGATCACATTTTCTGTTTTTCATCAAACTAAATATTTTTTTAAAACTAAATTTGAAAACTATTTTATCTTCAATATTTATTATTTGAAATTGTTTTTATTTTAACTAAAACACCTCCTATTTGAACATTTGAAATTAATTAAACATTCAAAAATTAATGTGGTGAAATTCCGGCTCGTAACATCTACACAAGTTCTTCATTAAGGATGCTACTTTTTATTATTCTAACCAGTTTTTAACTATAAATCCCTTATACTTATGGCAATAACATTCCGTAACAAAATGAAAATGGACGTAGACCTCAGATTAGTCGAACCACTACAAAATTTTATTTTCTACTATTTACTTGTTATTTGTAGTTAGATCTAGTCTCTATCATTCGAATAGGGATGTTGTGCCACTTTTGGCTTATTTATTTTTTGGTGTTTTCATTGAGAGAAGAGATCTCAAGCGAAGATCCAGCTATCTATTTTGGATTAGGACATCCAGGAGTTAGATCTAGATGGTTTTTATCTAAAATCTAAAGGAATATCATATTGGAAGTAATGGCATCAAGGAAATCTAAAAGATCTTTAGTAGAGAAGGCAAAGATTTCCACCATGGCTAGGTGACTTACCAATTGGCAACTGCATTGCCAGGGCCATCTGCCCCTTAGGAGATGGTGACTAAGATAAAGAGTGACAAGATGATGGTGGAGTTGAATCAATGGGGTGATAGATAATTAGAAGGATCTTCTTAAAAAAATGGATGCTAGCATTTCCTTGTTAATCTAGCAGTTTTAAAGGCCCATGAGGGATAGGAGAGAAGTACCCGCAAGTTCTTAGAAGGAAAATTCATCTGATTTTGGTAAAAACAAAATGGATGGAAAGTAAACTATGAAAGGAGTGGACCATTAGAGTAGTAGGGAGGAAACCTGAAAAAAGTGGACGATCACCTGCTGAGGGAATTCATATTGGTACCGACCAGAATTGGGTTGATACTAATCTGAATTTGAGGACCTTAAAGGGGCAAAAGCCCAAAGCCATTAACTTGTTAAATTCAGAGGATGATTTACAGGATGCTGGCAGTGTGGATGGCCGAATGCTGAAGCTTAGGATGTTGATGTTCAAGCAACCACTATAAATCCAACCAGACATCAAAGAAGAACCAAAGGAGTGGTTCTCCAAGAGATTGGAGAACCTAGATGTTAATAAGCAAATTGAGACCGTTTGTGGAGTCAAACACTTGGCGCCGCTTCTAATTGTCGTCCTTTAGATTACTAGGCTAGCGAGGAGAATATTGCGGATATGATTAAGCAATTGATGGAACAAAATCATAGAAGAAATAACAAAGATTAGAGTTCTATGCTTAGTAGAAATCCATTTACAAAAAACATATTACGAAAAGAATTTCTTAGGAATTTTACAATGCCTTTAATGCCATCGTATAATGGGATGACTTACCTTAGGAAACAATTGTCAAAATAGAGTGGCGCACGGATGATGCCAGAGCGATAGATGCAATTCGATGTAGGTGTTTACCTATCTTTTTAGATGTGGTTGCATCAATGTAGATTACTCGGCTTGCGTCGAATTCCATCTCAAATTTCGATGAATTGATTAAGAAGTTCTTAAAGCGGTTCAGACTCTAATCTGCTTGGCCTAAGGAGATGATGTCCTTGTCAGGCATTTCTCAGGGACCTGAGGAGTTGCTGAAGGGATTCCTGAATAGGTTTAATGCTGCAGTTACTGAAGTAAACGATCCAAATAAGGATATATTATTGATGGCCTTAGTCGGAGGGATACATTCGGACATAGATTAGGGAATGTTGATAAGGATGAAACAACCAACAACTATAGAGGAGTGGTTAGAGGAATTGTGGGTAGCATTAGTTGAGCTGACGATCAATGTTCTGATCAATATTGAAAATTCTACGATGGTCCTTAAGATTGGATATTAGCTCAGTACCATATTGAGAAAGGAATTGGTCAATTTTCTTTGACCAGACCTAAATGTATTTACTTAGACACATTCGAATATGCATGGAATATCATTGAAAGCATGCCATGCACTGAATGTGGACTCGAAATATCCACCTGTAAAACCAAAAAGGCATAATATGGGTTCAGAGCGATCCTTTGCATTAAAAAGAGGAAGTGGATAAGCTGAAAGCAAATGACTTTATCTACTATGCTTTATAACCAGAAAGGATATCAAAGCCCATGTTGGTTAAGATAGCGAATGGGAAGTGGTGGACATGCATTAATTAGTCGAACCTAAGTAAAACATGCTCAAAGGATAGCCTCGTGTTGTCCAAAATCGACCAGCTAGTATGCGGGATTGCCTGACATGGGTTACTTTCTATCATGGATGCTTATTCTGGCTATAACTAGATATCAATACATGTTTTGGATTAGGAGCATACAAATTTTATAATGGATTTAGGATTGTATTACTACCGAGCGATGTCTTTCAGTCTGAAGAACCTAGGAGCAACTTATCAAAGATTGGAGAATTACATGCTCAAGGATCAAATCGGATGGATAATGAGGTATATGTAGATGATATGTTTATAAAGTAATGACTATCGATGAATCACATGGATGATCTTTTAGAAAGTTACGGCCGTATTTCCAGGCTTGACTAATAAAGGTGTCGATGGATCAACACTTGAAGTAAATACTAAACTGACTGAAGACTTCAGGAGGGTTATTGAAATGGAAAATCAAATTAAACTAGTACAACATCACTTACCATCCAAGGAGGGCGGTTAGATAAGCGTTAGTGGATTTTATCATTGAATTTACCATCTAAGATGGAGAAGAGGAAGATGATATGGTCACACTTTCTCAATGGAAATTATTCATTGATGGAACTTCCAATGAATGTAGTTCTATAGCAAGAGTAATTCTAGTGACTCCAGAAGGATGACCAATTTGCTTCCCACTAAAGTTAGAGTTCCCCACAATAAATAATGAGGCTAAGTATGAAGCGTTAATCGCAGGACTTAGGATAGCGAATAAACTAGATATAAGGATACTGCATATATTCAACGACTCATGGCTTTTGGTCTTCTAGGTAAAGGAGCTCCAAGCTAAGCATGCAAGACTTACTCCTTACCTAATAAAGACACTAGAATTTCTAAATGATATAGAATATTATACGAATTATGCATATCCCTAAAGAGGAGAATACAAAGTATAATTCATTGTCCAAGCTGGCTTGCTAGAGTGATGCGTAGTTGATTGAACTAGCTCCAATGGAGGTTTTAATGGATCCAAGCATCAACCGGATGAATGTCGATTGGATCTTGGAGGCCGAGGAGGAAAAGATTCATGGATGACTTCGACCAAGGACTACCCACTGAAGGGAACTCTCCCAAAAGGAAAGAATGAACAACAAAAACTCCTTCATAAAGTTATAAGATTTAGTGCAAGGAGTGTTGTATAGGATAGATTTCTCAACCGCTTACTTTGGTGTATAGCCAAGGATAAGGCTAGGAAATCCTCATGGAAATCCATGAGGGTAGCTACAGCAATCATACCGGGGAAGCTATAGCGATCACACCAAGAGGCAGACATTGGCAAAAAAGATACTTCTCCATGGATAATTCTAGCCAACGATAAATTATGATACTTCTGATAACATTAACTGGTGCAATAAATGCTAGAGGTTTGCAAAACTTCCAAAAGTCCCATTCAAAAACTTATGCAAATGGTTAGCCCACGGACATCTTTGGTTTGAGGAAGTGATATAATCGGTGTGCTACCGATGTCAAAAGAAGGATCTAATTACACTATTGTTGCGGTGGATTACTTCACAAAGTGGGCTGAAGTGGAACCGCTTATCATGATACAAAGTGGAAAGTGATCGGTTTGTGATAAGTAATATTATCTATAGATTTCGAGTTCCCAAGAAGATTATAATTAATAATGGAACTTAATCTAAGAGTACCGAGTTCAAGGATTTCTGCAACCGATAAAAAATTGAGAAAAAAAATTCGGTAGTAGCACCACCTGCAAATGGATAGGTGATGGCGGTGAATAAAATCATTAAGTCTATCTTGAAAAAATAGTTAACCAAAGCCAAGGAAAATCAGGTCGATGAGCTCCGATTTGCATTATGGGATATAGGATGACCCACAAGTCCACGACTGGACATAATCCATTTGTCCTGGCCTTTAGACTTAAGGTTATGATTCCGATAGTACAAGTAGTCCCTTCTTATTAGAAAAGGCACTATGACCCCAAGGTCAATGAGAAAATCTTGCTTGAGTCCCTTGGCTTGATTGATGCAAAGAGAGAAAAGGCTGAATTAACGATAACAGATCATTAGAAAAAAGTGGCACTGCATTTTAACACCAAGTTCTAGAGTCATATCTTCGAAGTAGGGGACCTCATTCGTAACGATCTTTATTTTATCGGATGATCGTAAAATATTAATATTATTTTTATATAGGGTCGTATAATTCTATAATTTAGGAAAATGAATAATTGAGGCATTTTCCATTCATAGAATTTTTATGGACGATTATGACCCTAAAAATCTTATATGACCTGCCACTTTTGATAAAAATGAATTGGGGTTTGAAAACACTTCCATTAGATCAAGATGATGTTTTTCTTTTCGTAAAGTGGTCATAATAGGGAAATGGAGTTACCAATTTGTTGATGTGGATGTTTGAAGTTGAACTTGAATTCGAATAGACTAATGGTTAATTTAGCGGATTAATGGTTAAATCAAAGGTCCATTTCAAAATTAGCACCCAAAGGGGCATGATGAGACTTCTTGTCATTTCATACTTCCTAAAATAGTTAAAGAAACCACCATTGGCATCCTACTAGTCATAAACCACCCTAAACCTGACTTTAATTAGCCAAATCTTGTAAGGAGGAGATTACCAAAATTAGCACATGGATTTGGGAATTTTCTGTTGAGGACATCTTGGATCTGCTATTTATCTTGAGATTTGAGCTCCTTTCGATTCTTTGTATTCTAAGTGATGGTTAGGACCTCTCACTTGCTATTTAGTCATTATATGCCTTAAAACAGTGTTCTAAAATTAGGCCCTAAAATGTGTTTTAAATATTATTTAATCACATAAGTTGATTTCAAATAATTTTTGTAAATATTTGTGAAACCGTGTTCTTATGGACCTCCCTTGTTCTTATGGTTCTTCCTTTTCTTCCCTTAGATTTAGCTCAAATTTAATGTATGTGAATATTGTCTTGTTTGGAAATAGTTTAGATGTTGAATGCTTGAATGTATGATGTTGGTTTGGTTGAAACTGCCGCTCAAATTGAGACTTAGGAATAGGAATAATATTAAAGCTCATCATCTATTCATGGAGCTGACAGTGACCAGATTTGGTGTGAGTTATGTGGGGTGACAAGTAAGGCCTTACAAAGCTACATTTCAAGTTTTAAGTCATTTGGAGTTCATTTGCTCGGATTATTGGCAAAAGAATTTGGATCATTGATAATGTTTTAGCATTGGATTGATGAGGACTGCTCTGTGTTCTACTTTGAGTCCTATGGGGATTTACTTTAGGCTTTGCCTAGGGTGGCATAGGGGATGAGAGCACAAATGGGGGATCAGTGGTGACATGAGATAGTGGGATCGGCACCAAGTAATAATGGGGTGGGCTCAAGTCTCACTTTAGGTAGTTGTATGTTCACTTGGAATTACACTTTGGGGAAGTAAAATAGCTTAAGTGCTAGATCAATGTGCATTGTTTGATGCAGGGTCGGTTCATTGGAGCAAGGATTGGTGGAGGGTCATGATTCAATGGTTGTGGTTCGGTGATGGAAGAGGCCAAGTTTTCTTCGATTCCTCCATCTGTTTGCTGCGGGCTGCAAATGCAATTGCTTTGAGTTCTTCATCCATTTACTTCAAGACATTCATGCTCATGCTTGCTTTGAGTTTTGTCATTTCTGCTTTGGGCTAAGGCCCAGATCGATACCTAGTCATGGAACTTGATGGCAAACCGTCGACATTGATGATGCACGATTTGGTGATGTGAGGTGATGACTTCAGCGATGGGATTGATGTAGTTGGGGATGCAGAGTAGAGGACTGTAGGTCGAATTTAAGGAACCATTAGAGGATAATTATGGGAAAAACGATGATACTCTACCACTAACGATGATTGTCGAGGATAATCCCAACTGCGACGGCTTTAGATGGGAGTTGTATGACTTAAAGATCAGTTGCAGGATGTAATCTGCTATGGATGACATGTGTAAAGGGATCGTTGATACTTAGAGGTTCTGGTGTGTACTCGTAAAGTAGGGGTATGTGAAGATGCTCACATGGGCATACAATAAGCCTTCGATATAACGTCGTTTTGATTTGTTTTACCATGGATAGCATATGATGGGCGATCTAGGTCTTGGCCTACTGAGTGGCGATGATTCGAGTACCAAGGAACCAAGACATTGACTAGTCCTTGAATGACGATGTGACCATACGAGTGTAATATATCCAATGCACTGACTTAGTGAATGTGAGGATGGATGATGGATGTTATGTTTTCTTTGGTTGCTTATTACCCTAAGGATGTCACATAATGTAGGTATTATCGATGTAGATATATTTGCACCTATTAGTACTTTGGCATATAAGATATAATGATGATTACGATATATAATAGTATATATCCCATGTTAAGTGCTAACTCTGTGGATGCAGGGATAGGTCTTGTATGATTCTTCATACCTATTTTTTTATATTATTGATTGTATGATATATGATACTTTCCACTAATTACAACAGACTGTTGTTTGACTCGTGATTTTATGCTTTGCTTCCTATTATTTTGGATACCCTTAAAAGAGTAGATTAAGGGATATTAGGCCTGGTGAGCACGTGGAGCTAAGCAGGTAGAGAGCAGGAGCCTATGTTCTCACATGTTATTATATTTAGTTATTATTGCATTTTTTCATTATACAACACTATGGAGCTTACTGGTGCTTTACCTATTTAGAGAAAGTTATTTATTTTAGTTTATAATCACTTATGTAAACTCTATCACTTACATTGACCTATGCATTCTGATTTCTATGGTTCATTCAGTAATTATTGTCTTGCCTATTTTATAATGTGACTACCATTATATATTTTTGATGCACTGTGAGATATATGACAAGTTCTGTGATGTTTTATTTTGTTTATATGTTACAACCCGTAACAAGTTCTTGTATCGACTGGGCATTGTTACAACGTACTCTATAGATTATTATATTAGGTACCGAAGGTATAGGGGATCACCACATTTGGTATCAGAGCTTAGGTTGCATAGTTTAACCTAAGGGATACCGTGGTTCGGTAGATATAGGTTAGAAGTTATCACCCTAGATTCAATAGAGAGAGGGTGTGTGTGTACGAGAGAGCGTATTTGTTATATATTTTGGTTTTCAAAACTATGTTGTATATATATAGTATAAAATTGTATTGTACACAGAGTATTACTTAAGTAAAGTTCCCTATAAAGAGTCTGAGTGTCTTTAATACAGATTGAAGGATAAGTCATCACATAAGGAAAACTATTAGGAACTATGTCTCTAGAGTCGAAGAAGGAGCTAGAGCAGGAGCTGCTAATCCTGATCTGCAGACGATGTTTAATAATATAATGAGAAACATGCTGCAAAACACTCAAGTGGTCGCTCTAAATATTATTATAGATGGTGGTGCTCCGATATAGATGCCTAGAGCCAATTTCTCTAAGGTAAACAAATACTTTGCTAATCTAAAAGAAAAACGTACCAAGGAATGAAGTCGATGATGGAAGTGCATGATTGGCTTGACACTTACAAAAGCATTTTTGACAACTTAGAGCTAAATGATGCTATAAAGAAAATATTGACTTCCTGACATCTTCAAGGGCAAGCCATGAACTGTGGAATGCGGTGAGACTACTACTCCGAAGGATCGGTTTACTCGGGACCAATTCAAAAGTATATTTGAAGAGAAATTGATTCAAGCTGCTCAGAATTCAATTTTCTTCCAAAGATTCATAGATCTGAAGCAATAGGATATGACTATCTTCGAGTATGTTGTCAAATTTGATGCCCTATCGAAATATGGGATGTCTTTCGTCGACACTGCATTAAAGAAGAATGAGAAATCTATTATTGGCTTAGATGACTACTTGGGGGTTCGACTCGTGGGCCATATTGATGAGACTTTTGAGATGATAGTCAAGAAGGCCCATAGGCATGGGAGTTTATGTCAGAAACCGAATATTATATTTCCTAATGAAGAGTCAAAACCGTAGTTGGATGGGGAAGGGAAGAAGAAATGGAACTACAATAACAAGAGGAAGCAATCTTAGAACAAAGTTAGTCAGAAGAAGATCAGTTGAAGCAACCTGCTACAACTGCTTAGAAAATGGTCACTACAGTAAAGACTGCAAAGTTGAGGGGAAGAAGTGTTTCACTTGCAATAGGTTTGGGAATATAAAAAAGACCATCCATAGCTTCCTAAGCAGAAAAAATGCTGAAAGAATACGCCATCAATGCTATCCCTACTTCGTAGAGTGCTCTATCGACGAAAGAGAAGGGAAAGAGCATCATTTTCAAGGTATGTTTCTATTTATAAAGTTTACATATGTGTTTTGTTTTATATCGGGGATTTATATTGCGACATATCCGGTGACTTGGTAGATAAGTTAATATTGGAACCCAAAATTGATAATCGACCATTGGTTGTAACAAACCCTATTAGAGGCTCCATTAGCCTACGTATGGTTTGTCATGATTTGGTCTTGTCGAGTCATGGATGCCCTTTTGCTTGTGATTGATTTGTTTTGGGTTTTGTGGGTTTGGTATTATTCTGGGTACGGACTAGCTTCATTGCACAGAGTGATGATGGATTATAAGATAGGTGTAGATGGGAAGACAGTAGTTCTAGGATGCCTACCATATAATGAAGTGATAGTTAGCTTTCTACGTTCGCTCGATATCCTATACAATGTATTTTCATCAATGCCTATTGCTATGGTGCATTCAGACATATTTGAGGAGGTGACCTAACTTCCATCACATAGAGAGATTGAGTTTTGTATTGACTTAGTGAAAAATGCCAAAAAAAATAGTGATGCCTTTAAGGACAATAGCTCTTAGACAGCAGCGAGAGCTCGAGGGGCATGTGAATTACCTTTTGAGAAAAGGGTTCGTTCACAGAAGCATTTCTGAGTGGGGAGCTCCGTGATATTTTCCATGAAAGCGGATAGTTTCCTTAGACTCTATGTCGATTATCATGAGTTGAATAAAGTGATGAGGAAGAATAAGCATCCACTCCGACGTATTGCTGACTTATTCGATCAGCTCCATGGTGTTAGAGTATTTTCTTAGTTGGATCTTGCAACGAGATTTTACCAACTGAGAGTAGTGAAGAAGAGTGCACTGATTATAATATTTCGCATGCCATCTAGATTCTATGAGTGATTGTTATGCCTTTCGGGCATACCAATGTTTTAACATACATTGTTGATCTCATGAATTGTGTTCTCAAAGGTTAGCTAAATAAGTTTGTGCTGGTATTCGTCAATGAAATTCTTGTTTAATCATGGATAGAAGAGGAACAAAGATGCATTTGAGGATTGCACTCGAGGTGTTGAAAGAGCATAGATTGAAGGCAAAGTTTTCTATATGTCACTTCTGGAGGAGGGTAGTGCGATTTTTGGGTTATGTTGTTTCTAAGTAGGGCATTGCCGTATATCCTGCAAAAGTTACAGCATCCAAGATTGGACTGGACCCAAAAATACTATGGATGTGAGAAGTTTATTGGGGTTAGCTGGATATTATAGACGAATCATCCAGGATTTCTCAAAGGTAGATGCACCATTGAATTGGTATACAAAAAGAATTTGACTTTTACCTGGGATGCACGATGCAAGTGGGCATTCCTGAGTCTGAAAGAAAAGTTGATGAGTGCATCAGTATTAACCATTTCAAGTAGGAATGAGGAGATGATGGTATGCATGTGGTACCAGATTGGGTTTGGTATTGATGTAGAAGGGCAAGGTTCTTGTGTATGCTAGTTGATAACTATAGCCACATGAGAAGAAAAACATAACCCATGATTTGGAGTTAGCAATAATCGTGTTTGCATTAAAGATTTGGAGGCACTATCTTTTAAGAGAGAGGCCCGAGCTGTTCACCAAGCATAAATCATTAAAGTACCTTTTTTCATGTAAGGATCTTAATCTTTTCCAACAGTGTTGGTTAGAGTTCCTAGCCTTCTGTAATTTTGATATTGCATATACATTAGGGAAAGGGAATGTAGTCGCCCATGCATTGGGTAGGAGACATGCCCGCTTGAGAGCTATATTCCTAGAGTGGATGCAATTAGAATATATTGTTGGTTATGATTTTTGACCGAGATGCGAGCTTAAGCCAAATATATTGATGAGCTTGACTATCAAGCCTACTTTGATTGAGAGGATTAGTACTAGTTAGATACATGAGGCTAGACAAGATAAGATTATTACTAAGATTGAAAATGAAGAAAAGTCTGAAGAGATAAGGTGGTATGGACTCAACCGAGATGGTTGACTCTGTAAAGATGGGAGATTGTTTGTACCCGATGTTGATGGGGTTAGAGAAATTGTGCTATGAGAGTACCGTCATTCAAGATTGGTCATACCTCCTGACAATAATCAGATGTAATGTGATATAAAGCACCTATTATTGGGAAGGGATGAAGATGGATATTAGAAAATTTATCTCAAAGTGCATGAATTGCCAATTAGTGAAGTCAGAGCATAAGAAACCTAGTGGTTTGGCGCAACCGTAGAAGATTCCGAGTTGAAATGGGAACAAGTACTGATGGATTTTATCTATGGACTGTCGAGGAGTAGAGGAGGGTATGATAGCATTTGGGTCATAGTCGATCAATTGACTAAGAATGCCAGATTTATATCCATCAAGTCAAGTCGAACTGTAGCCTACTGGTTGAATTATGTGAATTGGATAGTGTAATTTCATTAGTGTGCCAAAGAGCATTATGAGTGACTAAGATCCAATGTTCACTGGTGAGTTTTAGAAGAGCTTATAAGAGGCAGTGAGGACAGAGCTACATCGCTGTATAGCTTATCAGCCTCAAACTGATGGTCAAACTGAGAGAGTGAATCACAACTTAAAGGATCCGTTGATGGCTTGCATACTCGACTTTGGTGGCTCATGGGATGATCACTTAAATCTTGTTGAATTCATATACAATAACAGTTATCAGTACAACATCGGTATGGAACCTCTCGAAGCATTGCATGGCCGACCGTGCAATGCTTCTTCATATTAGTAGGAAGCAGGCGAAAAGCTTATACTTGGATCAGATATGATTAGAGAAACTTTAGAAAGATTTAAATCATTTAGAAGTGGATGAAAGCCACTCAAGATAAATAAAAGAGCTATGCTGGTAAAAGACACAGAGATCTAGAGTTTTTTGTTGATGATATAATTTTTTTTTAAGATCTCTCCATTGAAGAATGTAATTTGGTTCGGTAGTAAAGGAAAGTTTGCACCGAGATTCGTAGCTCATTTTCTGATACTAGAGAGGATTGGAAACCATGCGTATAAAGTCGATTTACTTCAAATAATGGTGGGAGTAAATAATGTGTTCCACGTTTCTCATTTATGAAAATTTATGCATGATTCGGGCATGACTGTCGCACTGGATCAACTAGATTATATCAAAATCAAACCACAAGCTTTGAGATCTCGTAGGACTATTTGTATTGTTGGATGTGGTATTAAATTGCTTTGGAGGAAAGGAGCTGGTGAAGGTTTAATAAAGCGAAAGTGAAGGCGATTGTACATGTGAGACCAAAAAGTGGTGAGGATAGCTTATCAGGAGCTCTTTACATGGTAAGACTTTCTATTTATCACTTTTACTTTCACTTATGATATCATAAGTATACCTTAATATAGTATCTTGCATGCTAGGATAGACTTGGATGTCACCCTTTGAAATTTGCTATTGTGTGTGCATGTTTGATGTGTGATGGTTTTTTATGCTTGTATATGGTTGTTAAGCATGCGGGACAACTTTGTTGATTTTATTTGGAATTTCGAAGTCGAAATTCCTAAAAGGGGAGAATGTAATGACCCATATTTTACGTATTAGATGATCGTAAAATATTAATGTTGTTTTAATATAGGGATGTGTGTATCTATAACTTTAGAGCATGACTACTAGAGACATTTCCATTCTTAGAATTTTTAACAAATGATTCTGACCCTGAAAATCTGACATGGCCTATAACTTTTGATAGGAGTCGAATTGGGGTTAAAACCACTTCCATTTGATTAGGATGATGGTTTTCCTTTCTATAGAGTGGTCATAACAAGAAAACGAATTTACCATGTGGAGATGTGGTTGTTTGAAGTTACGTTTGAATTTGAACAGCTTAATGGGTAATTTAGGGGATTGGTGCCTAAGCACAAGGCTAATTTTGGAATTAGCACCCAAAGTGGGATGGCGGTTTTTTTGCTTTTGATTTCACACTTCCCAATAGTTAGAGAAAATGCCGTTTGACTCCTCTTAGCCATAGACTATCCTAAACCTTTTTTTAATTAGTCAAATCTTATCATTAAGTAGGAGATTAGCAGAATTAACAATTGGATTTGGGATTTGCTATTGGAGACACCTTGGATCTACTATTTATCTTAGGATTTAAGCCCTTTTGGATTGCTTTAGATTCTAGGTACATGGTTTGGACCTCTCACTTGATAGTTAGTCACATATGCCTTAAAATGATTTTTGGGCCTTCAAATGTGTTTTAAACCGTATCTATTCACATATGTTAATTTCAAATAATTTTTTAAACGTCTATGAAACGGTGTTCTTTTGGGTCTCCCTTATTCTTATGTTTCTTCCTTTTCTTCCCTTAGATTTAGGCTATAATTTGATATATGTGAATATTTTCTTGTTTGGATATAGTTTAGATGTTGAAAGCTTGAATGTATGATATTTGTTTGGTTGAAAATGTCGATTGAAGGATGACCTAGGAATAAGAATAGTGATACAGCTCATCCCCGATCCATGGAAGTCACAGAGACCAAACTTGGTGTAAGTTGTGTGCGAAAACAAGAAAGGCCTCATAAAGCTACTTTTCAAGTTTTAAGCCTTTTGGATTTCATTTGCCCGAATTATAGGAAAACGAAGCTAGATCGACAATGATGTCCAAGCATTGGATCGGCAGAATATTGCTCCAATTTTTACTTCGAGTCATATAAGGGTTTTCTTTGGGCTTTGCTTTGGGTTGCATGGTGGATTATAGCATAAGTTGGGGACCAATGGTGAGATGATATAGTGGGATGGCAGTGAGTCATAAAGGTCAGTTCATTTTCATGCATCTACTTCAGGCCATTCGTATTAGTGCTCTTTTCGAGTTTTGTCATTTCTACTTTGGGCTAAGGCCTAAATCAGTACCAGTCATGGAACACGGTGGCGAAACATTGGCTTTGACAACCCATGATATAGTGATGTGAGGTAACGGCTTCGACGATAGGATAATTGAAATTAGGATACAGTGTAGAGGACCATGGGTCGAATTTAAGGAACTGTTAGAGAGTATTAAGGGGCAAATGATGATATTCTACATCTAACAATGAATGTCGAGAAACATTCCAACCATGATGATTTCAGATGGGAGTTGTACAATGACTTAAAGGTCGGTTCAAGGATGTGCTCTGCTATGCGACATATGCAAAGAGATCGTTGATACTTAAAAGTTCTGATGTGTAGTCGTAAAGCAGGGGTATGTGAGGACGTTCACCTAGGCATATGATGACCCTGTATCGCATGATTTTTTGATATGTCTTACCTAGGCCAGCATACGATAGGCAGTTTAGCTTCTGGCCTACTAAGTGGCGTGGATTCGTTGTGAATACCATCCTACACCATCAGCATCTAATATAACTAAATAATGTGTTGCCGATGTGCCCAGCCGTTGTAGAATGATTGTCAAGGGTTGTATAGAAATAAAACATCACAAAACCTATCATGTATCTCACAGCACATGCAAAAATGTAATATACACTACAGATATATAACAGGAGAGATCGTAAAAATTAAGAAAACCAAATACCGAAGCACCGATATATAGAGTTATACAACATCATAATAGAGTTTACATATAATAAAAATATACTCAAGTAAATTATCTCATTATAGAAAAGCAAGCACTTCCTAGGCTCTATAGTGTTGCACAGCGGAATGGACATAATATCCTTGTATAATGCAAGAAAGCTCCTTCCAACTCATCCTCTGCACAACTATTGTGTCTCACCTCGACCTGCTATCTAGTCTACTCATTTAAGAATATATGAGATAATAAGAAGCAAAGCATAAAACGCCGAGTTAGACAAAGTCTGATTTGAGTGATAAAATAATCTCAAAATATTATACAAATCAATATAGTAATGAACAATGGTATAGTAACTATACCTGATCTATCCTTGCAACCAAAGAGTTAGCACATAACATCATAACATGCTACTATACTATCATCATCAAAATGTATACATCTTAAATACAACATCGGGTATTTAGGTATCCACATCCTAAATACTACGTCAGGTGACATCTCTAGAGTGATAGACTACAAGGAAAAATAATCAAAGCAAGCATAACATCTATCAGATAATCATCACTATCACTTGATGTGCTTGGATATTAGAAAAATCGTATGGCACGATCATAAGCCGAAGACCTAATTGAATATCGGTTCTACATTACTCAATCTAATGCCACTTCGTAAGGCTAGAAATACACCCACAATCATAAGGATTAGGGAATTCTATGGTTATAAGTTCTAGACACGGGGATAATCCAGGTGGGTGTCCCATGTACCCCCTCTACATAATTATACAGAAAACCACCAAGTATCTACGATCCCTTTGCATATGCCTTCATAATGGAACGCGGTCGTAATTACATTCTATCGATATCCATAGTGGAACACGGTCATAATTCCATTCGCGGGCAATCCTCATTGAACTCGGCCTTTGAACCATCCTTTCGGCTCCATTCATCGAGCCAATTATATAGAAACCTAACTCTTTTCCTCATGGAGTTAGCATCATCAAAGTTTCAAAACCATCACGTCGAAGCACTACAATATCGCTTCATTTCTCAACTATAAGTCTTCATCGTTCCATCATACCTCCATTGAATGTCAAAAGAATAAACGAACACTTCCAGCATGACCCAAAGACCATGTACTTCACCCAAAAGTTTCACCCCGACCTGATCAAAATATTAAGGTTGGTTTTGAGCTAAGTTACTCGGTGGTGAGTGGTATACTTAGCCAGATTTTAGGTCCCTCTCCGTCCTTGAAGCCTCTCTCCTCTAAAACTCCAAATCCCAACCCACTAGACCCTATTCCTATTCAATAAAAGTACTCAATACTGAGTTGAATGATTGATACCGAGTGCTTTACTTAGCCAAATTTTCAAACTAGGACTTTACTTTATTTTCTTATATTTTCCTCCAAGCAAGCCTAAGGCATCCCCCTATTTTTCCTAAGCAAGCTCGAATAATGTCCCACCGAGTGGAATTTCATACCGATCAAATTCTACTCACTATGACCACTTCCCCCAATCCAAATTTGATGCAACTTGAACCATGGTCTCCTTCCACGCTCTAAAGCCCCTCCTCCGAGTTTCATCCAATTCTTATAATTTATGCCTTTAATTTGCCTAATTCGACAACCTCTTTCGTAACTACCTAAAAGCACTAGCAAACCATATCAAAGCATAACATACCAAACTAAAATATCATTCATATACATTTACACACACATGCAATTCAAAAAACATAGTAATCATACAATTCCTATTCTAGATCTAATTTTTACACTAGCATTTCAATATGATCAAAATAGGTTGCATAGCCATTCATAACCTATTTAAACCATTTTAATTTTGACTATAAACATGTATAAATGTCTGACTAAAGTTGGAAAAATGTTTTAGTATCAAACATGTTAAAACCCTCAAATTTAACTATATGAAGATGCATGGGATAGTGAGAAGTCAAGAACCACTCACCAACTACCCAAATTACCATTTTGATCATTGAATGCAAGATGAACTGCTAAGAATCCAAATTTTCAAGCACTAAATGGTAGATATGCCGATCCCTTCACTAAATACCCCTCTAATGATGATTTGGCTAAGATTGGTAAGCGAAAAAGGTAAGCTTTTTTATGAAATTAGGGTTAATGGAGGTTTAGAACTATTTTGGGGAAGATTGAAATGATTTAGATCAGTCCTTACAGCCTTCCCTTAGCATAATTCCTGAAATTCGTAAATGGTCCAAAGTAAGGGATTAGTTAATTACCCACTAATGTAGGCCAGCATTAGCTGATATTTAAAAGAGCCATAACTTTCAAAAAGAAAGTCCGTTAAATTATAATGACCACTCTACAAAATAAGAAACCATCATCTTGAAGTAATGGTTTTAGTCCCTAACCTGGCTTCTATCAAAATTTGTAGTCCATACAAGATTTTCAAGGTCAAAATGGTCACACAAAAATTCAATAAAATCAAAATGTGGAAAATGTCCTTAAGAGTCATTTCTTAAATATTAGACTCATAGGAATAAATAAAAATATTTTATAATCCTCTGATAAATAAAATAGGGGTCATTACATTCTCCCACCTTTTTGGAAATTTATCCTCAAAATACCTAAATACGTCAAAGAACAGTCAAACATAGTTACCACGCATGCCTAACAATCATATGCAACCATCAAATATATTAAACATGCAACCATGTAACCAATAGTGTAAATAAACCTATGCTAGCATGTGAGATACCAAACTATCCTACACAATATCAAACGAAAGTAAATATGATAAACAGTATACCTTACTAGGCAAAGAGCTTTGGATATGCAACCTTCATGTTTTCCTCGGTTTCCCACGTGCAATAGCTTTCACTTTTGCCCAATTGAACCTTCACTAACTCCACCGTCTTCCACCTATAATGTTTCGTATCATGTCCGGTAATAGGAATGATCCTACAAGGTCTCGAAGCTTCCGGCTCAATCTTGATATCATGAAGTTGATCCAGTGCAATTGTTACGCCTAAGTTATGCACAAACTTCCGCATATAAGAGACATGGATGACGTTGTACACACCTGCCATCCTTTGAAGTAAGTCGACCTTATATGCTTGTTCCTAATCCTCTCTACTGTTAGAAAATGACCTATGAATCTCATTACCAACTTCCCTTTACTACCTAATCAAATTCTTTAACGAAGAAATATTCATAAATACCATATCACTGATAGAGAACTCCAAATCTCTACATCTCTTATCAACGTAGCTCTTATACCTATCTTGAGAAGCTTTCATTCATTGTCGAATGATCTCAATCTTCTTCGAAATTTGCCTAATCATATCTAGTCCAAATATCAATTTTCCCCACTTCCTACCAATATGAAGGACCATTACACAGTTTCCATAAAACAATGCTTCGTATGGTGCCATACCAATACTAGACAGATAGCTATTGTTGTATACAAACTCTACCAAATGTTAGTGATCAATCCACAAACCTCCGAAATTGAGAATGCAAGCTTGCAAGAGATCCTCCAAAATACGGTTCACCCTATCAGTCCACCCATCTGTTTGTGGGTGATAAGTTGTACTAAGATGAAGCTCGGTCCCCAACGCCACTTGTAAGCCCTTTCAAAACACACTAGCGAATAAAGGGTCTTGGTCGCTCGTAATGCTCTTCGACACACCATGGATTCGTACAACCCATTTTACATATAACTCTACAAATTTGGATGTCGTTCTACTGGATTTAACAGATATTAATTGAGCATTCTTTGTCAATCTATTAACTATGACCCAAATGCTATTATACCTTGCTCTGTTCCTCGACAATCCATCTATAAAATCCATTGATACTTACTCCATTTTCACTTGGGGACTTCAAATTGTTATAGCAATCCACTTGGCTACTTCTGTTCTTCCTTCACCAACTAGCAGTTCATACACTTTGAGATGAATTTCCTGACATCCTTCTTCACCCCTCCCTCATAATACATTTGCTTCATATCACGATACATCTTATTACCATTGGAATGTATAGTCAATCTATAGTGGTGGCACTCTCGTAACACCGTGTCTCGCAATCCATCGACATTGGGAACAAACAATCTTCTATCTTATGGAGCCAACCATCTTGGTTGAGTCCATGCTGCTTCATCTCCTCGGACTCTACTACATCTATTTCGCCATGATCTCAACTAGTCTAGCGTCTCGCTTCTAATTAGTACCAATCCGCTTAATCAAAGTACATCCAATCGTCAAACTTGCCAACATATCTAAATCAAACTCGCAATGAGGTATGAAGTCATAGCCAACAATATACTCAAAATACTTCCACTCTAGGAACATCGCTTCTAAAATGGCATGGCTTCTACTCAATGCATCAGCAACCACATTTCCCTTACCAGACGTATAGGAAATGTCAAATTCATAGGAGGCCTAGAATTCCAACCATCACTACTGGCAAAGGTTTAGATCTTTTAGGAGAAAGGCAATTCAGGGACTTGTGGTCTATGAACAGCTCAAAATTTTCTTCAAATAGATAATGCCTTCAAATTTTGAAAGAAAACAATATCATTACAAACTTCAAATCATGAGTAGGGTACTTCTTTTTGTGTGGTTTTAGCTTTTGACGAGCGTATGCAAAAAAAATTCCCTTCTGCATCAACGCTACGCCCAGTCCAATACCATAGGTGTTTGTGTATACTGTTAGCTCCTTATTCAGCTTGGAATGGTAAATGTGTGTGCACTCGTCAGCCTCTCCTTCAGGCTTATAGATGCATGCTCACACTTCACGTCCCAAACAAAAGTCTAAATCTACTTCATCAAATTGGTCAATGGTGCTGCAACCTTTAAGATGGCCATGATAAGACTTCTATACTAACCCCCCAATCTTAAAATGCTCTTCACATCAATAGCATTCTTGAATTGGTTACATCCTAAACTGTTGCCACCTTGTCAGGTTCTACTATGATGCGCTACTTAGAGATGGCATGACTCAAGAATATCACTTCCCTCCTCCAGAAGTGACATTTTAAAAACTTCGCTTTCAAATATTTCTACCTCAATACTTCAAGCACAATCGTCAAGTGCATCTTGTGTTTCTCCTCCATTCTAGAATAGACCAAGATATCATCCATGAATATAAGCACGAACTTGTTTAATTGATCCTTGAAGACACGACTCATAAGATCAATGAAGTATGTCATATCATTAGTTGGCCCAAATGGCATAACCAACCATTCGTAGAAACCAAATGGCATACGAAATGCAATGATTAGCACACTCTCCTTTGCTACTCTCAACTGATGAAATCTCATCGCCAAATCCAACTAGGAGAATGCCTTTGCACCATAGAGTAGATGGAACAAGTCATCGATTCATGGGAGCGGATACTTGTTCATCTTCGTCAACTTATTCAGCTCATGGTAATCTATAAACAACCGTAGAGGAACACCCACCTTAGTGGCAAATACTACAGGTGCACTCACTTAGATTGCTCCTACGAATGAACCTATGCTTTAACATGTTAATCACTTGCACCTACAACTCCTTCTACTCTCTAGGTACCATACACCTTAAAGGCATGACTATCGATCTAGCATCTTTTACTAAGTCTATGTAGAACTCAATCTCTCAGTATCGTGGTAATTCGATTATCTCTTTAACACGTCTAGATACTCTCTAATGAGAGGCATGGATGACAACTCATCCCGTGGAAACTTGAGCAAATATAGAAAGCTAACCGTTACTCCATCCTCCAATAAGAAACCAATCACTACCATCCATCCCTTCACAGACCCAATTGTCACCATCAGCTTCTTGCAATCTACCACTATCACATACTTTTCGAACCATTTTATCCTTAATGTAATCCCCAACCCAATAAAATCCAAAACAAAGCAATCATAAACAAAAGAGCATCGATAACACCAAACTATGACAAATTATACACGGATTAATAGAACCTATAACGGGATTTGTCAAAATCAAGGGTCAGTCAACTATTTTGGGTTTCAATCCCAATCTATCTACTAGGTCATTTAATGCAAAGGAATGTAAAACCCCGATATCGAACAAAACACATAGCGAAACATTATAAATAGAAAGCATACCTTGAATGACGACACTTTTCCCCTTCTTCTTCACCGAGGGAGCACTCAAGGAAGTCGGGATAGCATCCAGAGCATACGCCTTCACCATCTATTTCAGCTTCATAGGCTCATGACAATTCTTTTGAATATGCCATATCTTGCTATAGTTATAGCACTTCCTTCCTTTAGCTTTACAGTCTTTAATACGGTGACCTTTCTCCCCATAGTTGTAGCAAGTAGGCTCTCACCTGCCCTTCTTCTAGCCATCCTTACCCACCAATTGTTTTCTCTTTCCACTCCATTTCTTATTTCCTCTACAGCCATGTTGCAGTTTTGGCTCTTCTTTAAACATATCAACTCATTTGGGCTTGGAGGTATAAATCCTCCTAGCGAAGAGCTTTCTCAACAAGTCTCTCAAATGGCTCATCAATATGACTAACTAGCTTATCCCTTAAATGATCATCCAAACCTATAAGAAATTTTCATTCTTTCTTAATGGGGTGTCAATAAAGGACATCCCATACTTTGACAGGGCGATGAACTCAACAACATATTTTGAGACAGACATATCTCCCTACTTTTAATCAGCAAATCTCTTGAATAACATCTAGTTCAAGCAGTCGGAATGACCTTATCCTCGAATTGGGTTTTGAACTGGTCCCAAGTAAACTAATTCTTTTAGGTTGCAATAGTAAAGACATTCCACCAGTTCATAACCTGCCCTTGAAGCTATCTAAAGGCCATCTTCCTCTTCATGGCATCATTTACTTTCACGTCACCAAAGATCCACTCAAAGGTGTCCATCCAATCCTGCACTTCAATGGACGACTCTGTTTCGAGAAATGATTTTCCTCCCAAGGTGGAGCGATCATTATAAAGATATGTAAAGTCGGCCTTTGATGCCTGCAGTTAAGCACCACCACCAACAGTGACATTTGGAGCGGCCATTTGGGCATTCTACAACATGTTCTCTATCATTATATTGAACATAGCTTGCTAATTAAGGTTAGTAACCCCAGAACTTGCTCCATCTTCGAGTCCAGAAATGGAGTTCCTCATAGTGTTTCTTGTTTGCCAGCTCGTTCTTAATCTATAAGAAGAATGATATCTCACAGCACATGGAGTAAAATATAGCATACATCACAGATATAAAACATAAGAGATAATAATAAGTAAGTGAACTAAATATTAGAATACGCTCCATAAAGTTATATAACATAGTTATAGAGTATATACAAAGCAAAAATAAACTTAAGTAAACTATCTCGTAATAGAAAAGCAAAATTACCTATGCTCTATAGTATTGCATAGTGGAATAAGCATAATATCCATGTATAATACGAGATAGCTCCATCCAGCTCATCCTCTGCACCACTACTATGTCTCACCTGGACCTGCTATCTAGTCTACTCGTTTAAGAGGAACTAAGATAATAAGAAGCAAAGCATAAACTCGAGACAGATAACGGTTTGGTATGAGCGATAAATAAATGTCAAAATAATATACAAGTCGACATAGTAAAGAACAAGGGTATATGAACCATACCTAGCCTATCCTACAACCGAAGAGTTAGCACATAACATCATAACATGATACTTTATTATCATCATCAAAATGTACTACATCATAAAAATAGCAAATGTCTAGGTATCCTTGTCCTAAGTACCTACATCAGGTGACATCCTTAAAGTGACAGACTATAGGGGAGAACAGTCAAAGCAAGCATAGCACCCATCAAACAATCATCGCTATCACTCGATGTTGTTGGACATAAGACAACTTTTATAGCACAGTCACAAGCAGAGACTCAATCAAATCTCGGTTCCATGGTATTCAATCCATGCAACTCCGTAAGACTAGGAAATGGACCCACAGTTATAAAGTCTAGGGTAATCTATGGTTATAAGATTTGGACACAGTCAAAATCCAGGTATGCATCCCTATATACCCCTCCTACAGATGCACATGTGAAACTTACAAGTGTCTACGATCCCATTGCATATGCCTCATACTAGAACATAATCACCTTTCTATTAATATCCATAGTGGAACAAAATCATAATTCCACTCATGAGCTCTCCTCATTGAACCCACTCTTTGGACCATCTCTTCAACTCCAATCAGTGAGCTAGTAACATCAGAACCTAACTCTATTCCTCATCGATATACCGTAATCAAAATTTTAAAACTATTATGTCAAAGCACTCAATATCGCTTCGTTTATCAACCATAAGTCTTCATTGTGCTATCATACTCTCATCAAACATCAATCAAACAAAGGAACGTTTCTAGCATGACGCGGAGACTACATAGTTCACTCCCAAAAGTTCCACCCCAAACTAATGAAAATATTCAGGTTGATACCAAGCTAATCTACTTGATCCTGAGTGGTACACTTGACAGAGTTAGGGATATGCCCTAGGGGCAACTATGATAATTGTTACATATATCTAACTCGATAACCAATATTGTTTGAAATAATAGATGTTTACTTTCTATTATATACTTGATATAATGTGTTATGTTAATTAATTAAAATTATATCTAATAGAAAATCCATAAATGGCATGCTTTGTAATAGTAGTTAGAAAGTGTTGTAACTTTGAGTAATTTATCACAATAAAAACAAATATAACATTTTAAATTTCTATGTCAAGATGTATCAAGAAATGATATTGGTTCATCCGTTGAGACTAAAGTACATAAGGTTTTCCAAATGATGGGTAGTATATTATTCATGACTATTGAGGGCACCTAAGGGTTACATACTACTAGGGCATCAAGGATGGAACTGGATAGGTGGAGAGTCGGAGGCTACAATCTCTCTTATTATTATATTTAACTGTTATTGCTTATTATTCCACTTTGCAGCACTATGGATCTTACTAGCGCTTTTACTTATTTAGAGACGGTATCTATTTGAGTTTATCATTAGTTTTATAAACTCTATGACTTATGTTGTATAGCTGTACGGATCTATGTACTTTGATTTCTATGGTTTATTCAATTATTACTACCTCGCATGTTTTATATATATGCTACTATTATATTTTATTCGATGTGCTATGAGATATACGATAGGTTCTATGATGTTTTATTTGCTTTATACTTTATAACCCTTGACTACTATCCTGCATTGGCATGGCACCTTTACACCTTACTTTACAGGTTATTATATTGGATGCTGGTGGTGTAGGATAGTCGTTATATCGCTTTGGAATGATTTCTCCAAGGTATGGGGGCATTTGGTCTAAATTGGAAAGGTCCTTATACGATTGAATAAAATCTTGGAAATGGAACTTTCAAGCTATCCACTATCAATAGAATGATTCCGCTGGTGTAGAACACCAACATGTTGCAGTGCTATTTCACTTAGATTTTTTTAGTTTAATTTCAACAAATAAGCCACCCCAGTGGATTGGGGGTAATGTAATTAGTAGGACTTGCCACTTCTTTTGTTTATAAATTAAGTTAGCTTCTTAAACTGCGTTCATGTTAACCAAAATCTTGTCCTACGTGAGTAGCAGTATACTTGGATATCTGGCCATACATACTAACAACTTTGATCCATAATCAAGACAAAGGAGTATAACTGCAAGGGCTAATCGGATAATTCACCCTTATCCCTCCAATCTTGACTACTTCCCAGAGATAGGTAAAGTAAATGAGATATGCCAAGAATTGGACAACTACAGTGCCAGCTTTCTGAGACACAAGCTGTAGTGCATGTTAAATTTTGATGACCATGCTTGCGACTTAGTAGGACGTGGTAGACCGAGGATAAGGAAGGTTGATCAAAGATACTCTTTGTCAATCCCCAGAGATAGGTGAGACTGAGAGCGGTTGTCCAGACATATGTGCCCGAAGCATTGGCTCCCGGAGATAGGAACTGGTGTGCAACCAAGATTTTCATGACTGTGCTTGTGTCCCAATTGGTATAGGATGAGTAGGAATAGTCGATGTATAATATTGATCATGCTCAGTTACTGACAAGGCCAAGGATGTTAGGATATAGACGTCCAAACCGCTTTTTCCTAAAGATAGGAAATGGCACATAACTTGATTTATTTGTAGCTTGCTAATGGTCAAGGGAAACTTGACCAAGGTTAAACATGAATAACCATGGAATTGCTTAGACATTAGTTTTGTTTACCTGAACGGAATCACTTTGGCAATGAAAAGTAGAACTAGTAATGGAATATAACTAAAGCAATTGTTGGAGTTTACATGTATGTACAGAGTTACAGTAAGTAAAAGCATTGCACAGACATAAGCGTGTATAATTTGGATGAATTGTAGTACAAGCAGTTATATTATGTATGTAGAAAATTATGTATTGGTTTGTACAATATAAAAATGTGGAAATGTATATAGAGCAGAGATTGTAAAAGAAAAGAAACCTTTCATTACATCAATTTTTATATATCAGTTGCAGAGGCCGCTCCTACATAGACGCGGCCTATGTACAACTAGGGAAAACATAAGGTACAACAAAAAGGGACAAAAAGAAACTATTTCATCATCATTAAATGCTAATTGGAAGGCCTATTTCTTCTGTGTCTTCTTCTTCTTGCCCTTGCCGCCCAAACCATTATGTGGTCCCTTCTTGTCCTTGCCATCCTTGGGATTTCCCTTGGGAGTACTGCCTTCAAAGGGTATAGTCTCTCCTTCAGTTATTATAATGATTGGATCTTCGGACTTGTCAACAGGGGTAAGATGTCTCTATGGAGGCATCGGCACCGCTATCCTTAGGAGGCTTAATGGTAACAAGAAGAATTCTCAAAGTAAACTTTGGCTTTTCAACACCAGCTGGCTTTTCTAGTCCAACCTCGATCTTAGTTTTTACCTTGGACATGTTAATCTTCCACCTCTTCTCTAAAGAAATAGGATCATTTGGGCTTGTAGCGCTAGTGATGATGATGTTTTGCCCCATAGACTATGAATTATTGTCCATTCTCTCTAAAGTCACGATCTTCTCTGAACTAGGACCAAGGGTGGAGATAGAGGGAAGGAATGGAGCGGCGGTCCTGTTGCAATAGAGGTAGATTCAGCGAAGATAACAATTGGATCTAAACTTCGAGTAATTGGTAGCAAAAAGGAGGAAGCAATGGGAGACCTTTAAGTTCACAAACAGTGAAGTAGAGGTTAGTAATAGTCTTAGGTAAGGACCGAAGCTTCTTGAACACCGAGAGACGAAAGAAATACCTTCACTAGTTAGAGTTTCCTTGGCAAGAGATACAAAAACTTCACCCTCTTCTGTTGTTGATTAAATGGGTTAAGAAATAGAGACAGGAATGTAGAGCTTGTTAGAGGCCATGGTGATCGAAATAAGAGTTGTAGTAAGGGCAACATCAAAGCTAGCTCCTATGGAAATTGGAACATTAATTGCAGGTTCTTGGATTTTTAGAGTTGATGATTTGCTTGCTAGATGCACTTAGACAAACAAGAACCTAAATAAAAGCTTCAGTGGTAGTAGCATCCTATGCAGCCAGAATTGCTCTTCTCCCTTCTAGCTTTTCAATGTCATTGACATCAAGGTACCTGACTTTCAAATGGCCCTTGGTGAGGCCTTCAACGGATGCAGCCACTCAATGCATACCTCTTCCAAACCATCAACTAAAGTGATGGAGTAAGTTTTTCCTAACCACTTTAAATTCTCGAATTTGATAACATTAGCAAAGAATTGGCAAAGGTTAGAATTCAAATCTTCTTTTTCCTTGGCCACCTACTCCTTTAACTCGTTTATCTCACTCAATGCCCTAGCATGATCAATCTGAGCCTCACTTTTTCCACTTTTTCCATTAGTACGGTAGAATAGTTTCTAAATTACGACTCATTGTTTACAGTTATCGGATTCCTTGGCCTAAAGTGCCTTGCATTTTCTTCTAGGGCATGGTCCTTGTTCTCAATTTGCACCTTAAGATGAGCATTTTGTTCATGAATGGCCTAATGGAGAGTTCGTATCATATCTTCGATAAATTCTTTAGAGTTCTTTGCCGATTTTTAAACTGTATCTCTTTCTTTAATAGCTTTGACCAATTTCCTCTTGTATTCTTGTCATAGCTCTTCCTTGCTAACTCAAATGGTTGGATGTAAATCTGAGGGATTCTATTGACGTCGGAGAGGGAAAAGGCAAATTTCTTCCCATCATACCCTTGGTCTATCAGCTCCTAGATTCCTCTAACCCTACCTTTGGCCTCTTTCCTAGCAATATCTTTAAGGTTATGGTCGAATTTGATTCCAGTCAGTGAAAGGTTCGAGAAGGCGGCTTGCAATATCCCTAGTGGAGGTGGAACTGGATGAATATAGACCTCCTTAGATTAATAGGGTTAAAGAAACAATGGCGGCCACAGAGAGAGAGATGTTGGAAGTTATTGTGAAGAAAGTTACGGTTAAGATTAAGGTAGGGAAAACTAGAGGGAGGACCATGTGGTCACACAAGTCTTCGTGCCTCTTTCCTTGGTTATAGGATTCTTTCTCCTTTGCATGTCTTTTCTATCTATCCTTTTCTACTTAGTGGTCTCCTTCTTCTTGGCATTCTATTTGTTTCCTCCATGCTCTCTCCTCGTTTTATTCTCTTTCTTTGTGAGGGCTATGATGATATGGGTATAGTTTAGCGGTTAATCTCATTTTTTTGGAAATACTACAATGAAGGTAGTTGAAATGGCCTCTTCCTATCTCATCTGAAACAAAAGATATAGAAACATATCAACGTTTTTAACAAAGGAATAAGGGAGAATGTAAGTGTGAGTGTTCATGATCCTAGAAGTGTGTGGGGTGCTGGTGTTTCCCTAAGTACTCTATGAACCATGTTCAAAAGGTTGTAAGGATGGATTTTCACCTCCCTCGGCTTGGAGACCATCAGATGGAAAGCTGAATCGTGAAGGGTACTCCTTAAGAATTTCACTAATAGGGATGTCAAGATCACTCAGTGAGTAGAAGATATTTTTAAATGACCGGCTATAAGATTTGCTTTAAATGTTGGTGTCATGCTCGATTCAGTATATTGCTCAAAGATCTTGGTGATAATTCGCTTTCAACATGATGGGATAAGAATCTTGGTACCCTATATGATTAGTCTCCATCCTAGTCAAAACCCTCATCATCATCATCATCATCTTCTTTGTCGCTTCTCCTTTTTCTATTTTTTTCCTCCTTCTCTTCCTTCTCCTCCCTCGTGAACGGTTTCCATCTCCACTCTCTCCTTCTTTGAGTTTGTACTCCACTTCCTATATTTTCCTCAATCATTCTATCTATGAGTTCATCGATATTCTCCATGCCTAATGGGCCTTTAGTGCCTCCTTGGATATTTTTGATAGTGCCACAAGTTAGGGAAGAGGAACAGTTGGGCGCCCTGGACCCTCTTTTTGGAAGCTCAGTTGGATGGGTTAAGCATTCAAGGTATAGAAGACCACATTGGCGAAAGTTCTCAATCGTCAAGGGACAAGCGGTTGAGTGATATCAGATGCTGACTTTTTGGAGGAGCTTTAATGTCTTAGAATGCTCAATGCTCCAGTCTTGGGTATAAATATTTGCAAATAGAATGGGTAAGCAGTTAGGCACTTAGATGATAAGAGTCCAAGTGTAAGGAAGAACATAAAGGAAGAACCCTTACTTTCGGACGACTAGAGCGGGTTGAAGGTGCATGGACATTTAATGTAGAAATACTCGTTTTGGAAAAATGATCATTTGTTGTGAAGTGCCTCAATTACTTTGCATCGGCACCAAGCTTGATGATCATTAAGGATTGTACTCACTCCATTGCTTGAAGCTCAAATGGTGTCTGAATTCTCTAAGGGATGGAGGTCGCTGAAGTTGTAGCATGAATAGGACGTAAAGAGAACTCAAAAAGGCATAACTGTTAGGGTGAACTTGAGTGGAGTGTGGCCGGGCTCTTGAAGGAACATACGAAGAAATGAAATGAAGGGCGGTACAATGCCACCTAGGCACATGTACTTCTTGCAAGTTATATAGCCCTATGGAGGATTGTGTGCCCATTGGTCAGACGTCGCTATATGGGATTCTACACTTAAGGCATATGGTTCGGAGTGACTTGGCATCTGGTCGGGAGGATCATCTAGAACTCTTAAGCCAACTTGTTTATAAAGGGAAGGAGGTTGGTCCCATATTGGACCAACTAGAATTATCATCCTCTGTAGCCTATAGTGACTCAACGTTTGTGTCCGACAATCGTGGATTGTAAGTCTTGACTAGTAGTGGAACTAGCCTCGATAGGACTTGATGGTCCAGTGCCCGTGCTAAATCTAAGTGAATGGAAAGTTATTCTGAACTGGAAAAATCGATAATGAACATGCTCAATGGATGTTGATATGTGTTAACCAATCAAATTCTGAATGTCGACTGGGGAAATTAGAAGTATCAATCTATACAATATGTATATCCTGTGTCTCATACCCAATGAACGGACCATGTTATATAGATAGCCCGATCATGCTCGAAAGCGAGCTCCATAAAATGATGGAACCATGCATTGAATCTTACCCGTAGAAAGGAGGGCAATGCATTGGAGCTGACCGAAAGCAAAGTGGGTAATGACTTGGAGTCACCACCAGGTTACGACCCTTAGGCACTTTCTTCGAGACAATCCCAGGTTAAACCTTAGGAAGTCCTAAGTCATGCCATGTTCTCTTTGTAGATTAATTGACCATCATCCAAACCCCACTTAATTCTTGGTTGAAAGTGACCACCGAAAGTGACCAGTGTTAGCGCCAAAATTGATCACCAATACCCAAATCCAGATGAAAGCACCAAATCATGCTCACGAATAATAGATAGGATGTATGTAGAGAGGATAAATATGATGAACGGTAAAAACTAAAAAGATAGAAATAACAATAGAGGATTTATAGTGGTTCGACTGACATAGGCCTATGTCTACTCAAGAAATTTCCTTTCTATTGATATGAGAATTAACTACAGTTACAATCCAGTGTTTTTGAAACAATAATGACAGAGTTGCCTTATTAGAGAAGAGGAAGGGGAATAGAGTCCAAATCCCACTTTTTGAAGTTCGCTTGCTTATTCATAGGCAAAGTCCTGGTTACTGGGCTTCTTGAATAGTCTAGGCCCATCAAGAACTTCCGGCCTAAACTTCCTTGGGAATGACCCAAAGCAATCCTACGCTTGACTCGAAGTAACTTGCTCTTATACCTATGTCGACCCACTCTTCCATTCCTAACTTCTAACTATGCTGACCGACCCCATATAGCCGAACTACTGAGGCCGGTCCACATATCATAATCCGTCTGAAGCCGAACCACAAAAGGCAGAGCCAGATGACTCTAGGGCCGACCCCATGTCATAGTGCTGACCTGATTCCATTCAATCAAGATGGGAAATCACAACATAATTTTACCTCAACGTCACCTAAAGAACCCCAGAAAATCCTGAGTTGATCCTCTTTTATTATTACAACCCTACCTACAGGGTCTAGTTTAATAGGCCTAATAAAGTGCTATCAGTCGACAAGCGACTCTACCATGTATCGACTTGTGGTGGCGAAATACAAGAGCAAAGCACCTGTCAATTTCCTGCATACTATTTCTATCCTAGTTCTTGTTTCTCTTTCCTTGCTTATTTTTTATCCCATTTTTGATCCATTTTCTTTTAGATTTTGACATCTTTCTATAGTATCATTATACTTCAAAACTATGAAAATTTTGCATCAAAATCTCTCTAAAATCCCTTGTTTTCAAAACTAGTTTTTAGAAAATCAAAATATACGCTTTTTTGAATGGTGCTTTACATACACTATGTCACTGGGACAACATATCACATGTCGATAAATGTTCGAGTCATGCTACACAATTTTCGAACTTGTGACCTCTCGCACCAAAGCCGAATCACTTAACCACTTGGACAATGATGCTTGTCTAAAATATACACTTTTAACATTTGTACTTCAAAATGTCATTAAAAATCGTAATGAATTTAAGATATAATTACATTAACACCTTAAATATCATATAGGATTTCATAAATATTTTTATATAAATATGCACACACATACATATTGTATATTTTCAATATAATCACCATTTCACACATTAAACACAATATTTTCAATATCCTTTAATTAACATGTATAAAATCATTAAAATTTAGTCTAAAAAATATTAGTTCACTTTAATGGATATTTGAGTCTAGAAACGATTTAATATCATTTTTACATGATTTGTATAGTATTTTTCATATATTATATGCATATATGCCTTGAACTCATTTCTATTACTTCTCTTTGCTTGTATCCATTTATATATGATGTGTGTGTGTATATACCAATTAAATTTTGAATAATATGTTCTGATTAATATAAATTATCATTATATACTTTAGTCCTCATTAATTCATGGATTTTAATATGAATACTAGCATCATATCACAATATCCAATCGCAACATTCGTTTATTTGGCCAAACTTCATTTCATTGATTATAGTAAACGTATTATCATTATTTTTAGACTGGTATCATTTTTATTTACAGTCCAAACTCAGTGATTGTCCAATTTAAATATGATTCTTAACACATATATTATCAAAGAACTATAAGGGATTAACTAATTACATAGTAGATTAGATGCGAATCACTCTCATAAACCCAATTTTCTCTTAATTGTTGATTGTTCAGAACTCATGTTTCCTCTAAATATGTGTATTAACGAATTTAACTGATAATAGAATGTAAGCCTCGACTCACTCTTTGATTTGGTACTTGAATTATAAATTTTAGTGAAGAATTGAGTGAGAAATTGTTGCCTGAAATAAAAAGAAAGTTTTCAGGTTTTCCTAGACGAAAGGAGGAGGAAGAATATATACAAAAGAAAATGAACTAAAATTTCTAATGGAAGGGAATGGTCTGCTATTTGTAGCTAAGTGGTAAATGTCCATTCATTTTAAACGGGCTTAGCCAATTTGAATTTCAGATTATCGAATAATGCAACAATGATATTTTCATCATATAGACTCTGGTTTTGACAAAAAATATAAGGCGTGGACTAGAAAACCAAGATGGTCATAATGGCATAAATTTCATCTCCAAATTCAAATGTTTAAAAACGAAAATTTTGCCCTTATAGTCAAAATTATTGAATTTATTTGAATTATTAAAAATATGAGTTATTAAACCTACATCTTTGAGACCAATCAAATTGTGAACTATGTTTTTACTCATCTCCTCCTATCTCTCTTTTGCTGCCCTTAGCAATTTTTCCACATGACGCGTTCGCTAGGAAGTCGCCGACTAGTTCAGAGCTTGTTATTATTTCTATTGAGGAGGAATCAACCACCATGAATTTTATATTTAATGTCTATTTTTGTGTACGTTATGAAACCATGACATGTTCAACGATTGGTTTTTTATTATTAATGCTTTGATATGATAAGTTCTATGTTTTAATACATGTAAATCATGCAATTTTAACAATTCTAACTCTCTTTCATTTTGGTTTTATTTCTTGAATTCACGATTTTCTAGTGAAGCATTCACATTGCAAAAAATTACATTGCGTATATCTTCACCTCAAAGAGAGTATTAATAGTATTCTTTGTAGGAATTATCAATATGTATAATTTCACCTCAAACTTTTAATATTCAAAGTGTGCAACAAGTTTGAATCTTTTTGCTGGAATCTATCAGTAGTATTCTTTACAATGGTATCTTTTATTGAAACTTAAGTACCAATTTTAGTACTTTAGATCAAATTTCAATATTTTAAAATAATAATTGAGAAAATAGACTAGATAATAATAGGAAAAATTACAATATTGTTATAATATATGTATATTATGAAGTGAATATGCTTGTACGTTGTTTTGTTTAGTCCCACATCGTGGGATAAGTTCAGTCCTTTCCTCTGAACCCCTTATATAAAGTAGGCCATGTAATGTAAAAAGATATCTATTCTCTGAATGAATAAAATGTCTCCACTCTTTTCCTCTAATGGCTTCTGCTCTTGTTTATTTATAACATATTCTTATTTGTTTATAACACGTTATCAGCACGATCTACAATTGTGATAATTTATTATGAAATCAGATCTATTCTTCTCCAGATCTAATCTCAAAACGGTAAGTTATTTTTCTATTATGATTGATCTAATCTTCCAAATTATTATTTTTTATATATCTCATTCCATTCTAGATCTACTTCTTCAGATCTAAATCTATTGTATTATTTTTTAGATTTTATTATACTAGTCTTATAATTTTATATCTTATATAGATCTAAACTTTAAGATCTAATTCTTATTTTGTTGGTTATTATATTTCAGATCTAATTTGTTTGTTGTTGCTATTTTTCTGATAAATTATATTGTAGATCTCAATATCATGCTTATTTTTATGTTTTATAGTTCATTTATTTTGGAATGCAAGTTTGAACTTGACAAAATTTGATATTGTTGATTCAACAAATTTATTGAATTTGATTGCATTTAGTTTGGATATGGATTTGAGAAATCAATCACGGTTGGTAAATGAAGTTTTCATTTTGAAAACATTTTGATTTGATTTAGATTTAAATGAAGACTTTGGAAATTATTTTGATATACGATTTATATTTCCAGAAGAAATATTTTATTGTTTCTAAGAGAAACAAATATAAATATAATACGTATCTAGAAGATCGTATTAAGTGAATGGAAACATTAGTAAAAGCTTACATGATAAGCTTCATATCTTCCAATGTTTCCTTGTTAAAAAAAAAGGGAAAAAGGAAATAATAATTGAGAACCTGCAGTTTTCATAAATCAGTAAATTACAAGTTTCCTCAAAATAAAGAACCATAAGTTCTAACTAAAAAAAAAAGAGGATCAGAAAATTTAATCATAAAAAAAAAAAAATGTTTGAACAACCTGAAGTTGTGCAAAGATTTTTTTTCCAACCAGAAGTTGTATAACTCAAAGTCCAAGACCTGAAGTCTTGAATTATGAAAAGATTTTCTGACAATGTTTTAGAGATTTATTTATATTTATATTGCAAAATCTAACATCCCAGAAGAGATGTTATAGGAATTTTATTTTAAAATTATGTGAAAGGATTGTCTAGTAATACTAACCTGAAGTTAGATCATTTTTTCGAAGATGAAGGAAACTTCATTAATGATGAAAATCTAAGTGCAGTAATAAATGATATGGTCGAATTGACCAATAATAGCAGCCTGAAGTCTGCTATGTGGATTTTATTTTATTTCAGTTCAATAAATCAGTTTGAAGTTGGTAAAACCCAAGTTTTGATAATCTTTGGGTGTGTTTGCCAAACTATACATTTGAAGAAGTACATTTTAATATTCTCCAGAAGAGATAATCCATATGACATACTCTTGAAGAGATGTTTTATGATTTTTATATTTCAAAATCCAAACATCCTAGAAGAGATGTTGTAGAATTATGTCAATTATGTAGAAAAAGATAGTGATTATTGATGACATGCCAAAAACGATGCATATAAAGTATCTTTAGAAGTGATATGTACCACTCTAGAAGCGGTGTTTATGAAATATCCCCAGAAGTGATATTATATCATCGTATAGCACTATAAAAGAATTGCCTATAAAATATTGTCAAATGTAATAATAAATTATCCAAAATTCAATCGTCTATTGTCATGGACCCGTAGCTCCATTAGACAAATAGTGATGTGTAACCTTTTACTTTTCAGAACTTACGATGAATCAAATATTATATGCACAACTATTCTTGAAGAAATATCTTTATATATGCTCCTGAAGAGATAATCTATATGTCGTATCATAATTTTCACTAAAGCTATATAAATACGGTCTTGAACAAATCGTTATGTGCAACCATTATAATTTCTTATTTTTATAACATTTCAAGGGTCTAGAAGATACTCTTATTTATATTGTAAATATATCTATTTTACTGAACTCTCTAGAGGAGATGTTTATATATAATTATAAGTTAGTACATATTTTCTAATAAACAATCATAATTAATGTTCAATAGTAATGTTAGAGATATAATCAAGGAATAATGATATAATTTTTTTTTAGTAATAACAATAATTTATTCAAAAAAAAAGAAAAGAATAATGATATTGTATACCAATGTTACACTCCAGAGTAGTGGTTTTATCTCTTGCATCTTACTTTCAGTTGGTGAATCTAATTTTGTCACTGTATTTAAAGTTTGATATGCCATTTTAAAAGCAATTACAACAAAAATCTCCAACATGGATATTTTATGCTACTGTAAAAGTAGTAATTATGTAATATGTATAAAATAAACAGTGTATATTGATATGGCATTCAAATAGTGCATATATATATATATATATATATATATATAGAAGAGAAAGTTCACTCCAGAAGTGGTGATACTAATATATCTCTAGAAGAGATTTATAAATTTGAAAATGATAACATATCTCTAGAAGAGATTTATTTATATATTTGGTAATTTTATTAAACCAAATAAGTGTACATAAATTTGATTATAAAGGATCCTAATTTAGCTTAGATTAGATCCTAAAAGTTTGAGAGCTAAGAGGAAATCTGTATCTGTAACATTCCAAGTATCTAGAAGATACTATTATTATTTTTGCTGTAATTTTTTTTACAGAACTCTCAATAGAGATGTGTAGAAATTTCTATATGCAATTAAAAATTACTCCTTGATAAGTAATCATAATTATTGTTCAAAACTGATATTTGAGATATAGTTGAGGAATAAAACTTAACAACTTGAAGTTGTGTGTATATTTTGTTCGAACCAGAAGTTCGATATGGTTTCAAACCAAATGTTTTGAACATTATCATGCGGTTTTGACAGGTTTGCATTGACATTGATTTATAAATAGAAATTAATAGTTTTGATCCTTGTAATAGTTTGTTCTAAAAATCACTAATTCAAATGAGAAAGAATATGAAAATTTTATAATATATATGTGATACGTGGACGCACGTATACATCCATATATGTAAATATTTAGCTAACAACCTGAAGTTTGTTATAAGCTATTATTTAGTGATTTAAAATTCAATCAACATAAATGTTGAATGACCTGAAGTCATGTATGTATTCAAATGATCTACACAATAAGTAAATTCCTCCAATAGCTTAGATCAATGAATGAGAACAAACTCTAATAATCAATACCAATTGAATGCATCTTATCAACGAATAAAAGAATTATCCTCCTATTATTAATATGCATGATGTTTTTGCTAGTAGCAATATCATAATGGATCAAAATGAGAGTCCAAAAATGATTATTATTTAATGTGACAATGTTTGTCAACATTGAGGGGGAGGATAAAAGGATATAAGCTCATTTTAATCATCAGTGTTAAATATGTAAATATACAATGATGCAAAATATTATCAATATTATCCCTAGTAGACTTTCTCCAGTATAGTTTTGAATCCCTGAAGGATCAAAATTTGTAAACCACATTTGAAATATGGTTCAAAAGTCAGTTCAAAATATTTTTGGAGTAAGTAATAAAGATGCCAAATTAAGGAGGTGAGTGTTCTTGAAGAAACACTTAAGGATGCTCTGAAAGAGATCCATGACATGATTCTTAAATAACCCTAGAAGTGGGTTAGGTACCTAAAACATAATTAAAGAGATCTCAATAAATCATGTCTAGAACTGACAAGAAATAACCATCGATGATAAATTTATAAATAATAAAGCGCTTATGTTTATAAATGGATTAAAGATTCTGGATTAAGGGAAAACATGACTGGCCATCATGAATCCTTTACCAATAGAGAAATATGGACATGTAGTCTGCAAAGTAGCGAAAGTACTTGAAATGTTTAATATACCCCGAAGGTATAAATATGGTTTAAAATCATATTAAATAATGAAAGTATACAAATTCCTGAAGAATATAAATAACTTTCATTGTTATAAAGAATGCAAAGAACAAGGAGAGTAAATTTCAACCTACTTTTAAGTATTGTTGTAATGAAAATCTTGATATAATTCATGATGAGTAGATTACTTTCTACTTTTAAGTATCGTTGCAATGAAACTCTTAATATCCATTGAAGTGATAGTTGCGATATGAAAATACTTATTAAAGTATACAGATTTCTGAAGAATATATATAACTTTTGTAGTTATAAAGAATGAAAAAGACATGAAGTGTAGATTACAAATTTCTTCTAAGTATTGTTGTAATGAAAATCTTGATACATCAAGATGAGTAGATTACTTCCTGCTTTCTAGTAATGTTGTAATGAAATTTTTAATATTCATGAAAGATGTATAGTTGCAATGCGCAAAACTAATTTGAAAAAAAAAAAAAATGAAAGCATATGAAGTGTGTTTCATAAAAGTAGCATACAAATGCATAAAATGCAAACCATATTTGGAAGAAACAATCTTAGAAAATTTGATTGTATCGAAGGAAACTATTAATAAATTGTATTATTAATGAGATTCATATTTATAGATCCAGAAGTATCTATAACCAATTTGAGTTATCGAAAGACGAATATGAATTCAGAGGAAAATTTTAAATCAGGGAAAGCATCCATAAGTATTTTATAATGCACTCTTTTTCCTTAACTAAGATTTTTCCCACTGGGTTTTTATTAGTAAGGTTTTAACGAGGCATTATCTTGATCCAGAAGTATCAACTCCCTGTAACATTTGAAATAAGCTATAATGTACTCTTTTTCCTTATTTAAGATTTTTCCCACTGGGTTTTTCTTATTAAGGTTTTAATGAGGCATTATCTTGATCTAGAAGAATCAAACGTCTTTTCAAGAAATAACATCTCAAATATGTTATTTAAGTTAAATTATATTTTTATCCTTGACTAAGGTTTTTCCCATCGAGTTTTCCTTTGTAAGGTTTTTACTGAAGTATTAAATTGATCCAGAAGTATCAAACTCTATCTGATGCAGTAAATTATTGAAATATGACATACTGTATTGTACTCTTTTTCCTTCACTAAGATTTTTCCCATAGGGTTTTACTTAGTAAGGTTTTAATGAGGCATTGGTTTGATCCAGAAGTATCAAGCTTTATTTAAAGAAATAAGAAAATAAAATATGTCATTGTACTCTTTTTCCTTCACTAAGATTTTTCCCATTGGGTTTTTCTTAGTAAGGTTTGAATGAGGCATTATTTTGATCCCGAAGTATCAAACTCTTAGAAGGAATATCATTTTCAGTATGATATTTATGATTTCACAAGTTGTACTTTTTTCCTCTCTCAGGGTTTTTCCCATTGGGTTTTCCTTATAGAGGTTTTTAATGAGGCAACAGACAATATCTATATCGATTGAATCGATAAATGCAAGCAAGATAATAATTAGGGGGAGCAATCATCATACACGTTTCGAAACGGAAATTTCCAAATTATCCGAGCATTCAAGATTTTGAAGACGCATATTCAAGGGGGAGTGTTATAATATATGTATATTATGAAGTGAATATGCTTGTACATTGTTTTGTTTAGTCCCACATCGTGGGATAAGTTCAGTCCTTTCCTCTGAACCCCTTATATAAAGTAGGCCATGTAATGTAAAAAGATATCTATTCTCTGAATGAATAAAATGTCTCCACTCTTTTCCTCTAATGGCTTCTGCTCTTGTTTATTTATAACATATTCTTATTTGTTTATAACAAATATTTATTTTAACATTATTTCTAAGGATTCAAATCAACTGTCCAAAAAAAATTCAAAGTAATGGTACTTTAGAGAGAAGGGATATGTAAAAAGTGAATTTTACATGGAAAGACAAATGGAGCTTACATCGGTGGATGTTATTGAAGAAACAAGGGTGGGTGGAGATTATGTACTACATGAATACATTGAAAATTTTAGGGTAGAAAATTTGAGTCCTTTGACATCAATATTACCTGTTAACAAGAATAAATGTGGTTTACATTATTTCCATCGAAGAGAGATATGAAACTGATTTCTCTTTCCTTCAACAAGGAATGTACACCAATGCATTCATCTTAAAAATTTAGGTAAATTGCACTCATACGTTAAAAATTACTTAAAAAGTACTATTAATTTTGTAAGACAACATATTACAAATTACACTTTTCTTAATCACACTTTACTATCTTTTTATAAATCAGTAAATCAAATCCTTAAAATTAATGAAATTTAATTCAACCATTACATTTGGATGAAGCCATTATGAATTTTTTTGAAATAGGCTCTGACTTCATTTATTAAATAAATAAAATATTGTACATAGTTACAAATATTGTCACAATAGGCCCATAAACCCAAGGCTTGCGAAAAAATGCAACGTAACTAATACAGATAAATCGGTTTGGGTTTGATATTTGAAACCGCGATCTAGCAGTCTCCAATTACATTAACCTTAAGTGCCGCTTTCATTAATTCATACTTCGCTTTTGAAAAATGTTTCCTTCTTCGTTTACTTTCACGACGATGGAAAAAAATCACCGATAATTTAGCACTCCAAAATTTCGTTCATCAAAGAAATGAAGTTAAATCTATTGTATACTCCTTGTTGCCGCCACATGCATCACCAACTATGCCAATCTATACTCTTAACTACCTTCTTTTATAATAGAGGTCATCTCTTTACTTCGTTACTGATCTTTTTAGCAAATTCTGTACCTGCATAGCAAGAATAATGAAAAATAAGATACAGGGAGGTGACGAACCTACTTAGGGAACCATTCAATGATTTTCTAGCAACCAAAAGCATATATTTCACTCTACAGGCACCAAAACCTAGTTTCAATTGGTTTTGATTTGACTTGTCTGATCTTCACCATAAACATAATTCACTCATATAATTCTATTTTTTATTTATGTTTGGATGATGTAAAATATTGATCATCTCGTTCTTTCCATATACTCCTAATGCACATTGATAGCATAAGCTTTGCAATGTCTTGGCTCTTGCATTTGAACTGTTATTGAATGTTTTGGATTTTTGAATTGAGTGTTGGAACTTTTGAATGATTTTCTAGCAACTATTTAATCATGCACCATTTCCACATGAAGTTAATGATTCTTTTATCTTGAAGCTTAACTATAAACAACTTTCAACACCAATCTCTCTCATTTCAGTGTAGTCAGCATTTTTTCTTCAAAAATTTGATTTTGTTAACAGTGATCTTTAAAATAAATAAATAAATAAATAAAAAGTTAAAGAAGCTACAATATTATTGTAGAAATTTGAGTTTATTTGACTAAATTTTAACTTAATTTAGTGTTATGAATTTTTAGATTATATGAATGAGTTTTATGTTAGGGAGGAGAATAATGAAGATGAGAACAAAGGTAATTTTGTAGGAAAATGGTGTGTAGAATAAATTCTAGGGGATGCTAATTTGTTGTGGATTGTGCTAAATAGACCATGAAAGTTTCTCCAACTTACCCATTCTCTATTTTTACTACTCTTCAAATGTCATGATATTTCATTTCATCTTCGGTCAAATTAACATATTATCCATTTAAGTTCACTTAAATAGATTAGTATATTCAAACAATTTCATATACATAACCCTAATTGCCAAACCAAATAAATCAAATAAACCAGCATTCACAAAGTCAATGAAGAAGCAAATGGTGGTAAGAAGTTTCCTATCACCAAATCGAATAAAACGATAGTTAACAAACATTGCGAGATGGAACCCGTGATGGGGAAAGGTATAATGTTTTATTTTTCAAATATATTTAGTAATAGGTTACAATTCAGAAGGTAGGTTCAAGCGACTTACCGACTGATTTACTTTAAATTTTGCTTCCCTTAACTCATTTGATAGGTTTCTAATAACATGTTGGGTAAAATGTAGTGCTACTGGATTTTTATTATTATTTCAAATTGGGATAATGAAAGAATTTTTGAGGTGCATATAGCACCACTCCGTTATATTTTTCTGTAGGTGTAATAATTATTTGCATGTTTGTTGAGAAAATTGGCATATGCAGATTTCAAGCCCTAGGTCTGTCTTTTAAATCGCTTTCAAGCTCCATTCTAGCACAACTAATATATTGCTACTAGTTTTGCAATCTTTCGGTTTGATGCTCTTATTATTAAGACATGGAAAATAAAGTGAAACATGCAATGGTTTCAATTAGTAAGAACTTTCCTTTATCAAGCATCCCTCTGCCTTAGACACACTTGCATTATACATTAATCCAACGTGAATATTCAAAATAATTTTTCTAGGTGTCCTTAATTATTCATAATAACACATGATGACTTCGATATCATTGCAATCAATGGTATTACATTGCAGGGTAAAAGTACAAACTAAAAAAACCTTTATCACATTTTACACAAGATCATATAATAATTAGTAGGAATATATTTACATTTATCCATATTCGGTGTGTATTAAATTTACTTATTTTGATTTTTAAATGGTATTATATGTTAAATAATATTGATTATTGTATTTATTAATATATAGATCATAAACATATGTTGTTTTATGATTAAGTATTGCGTATACAAATAAATAGATGTAACATTACTTTCTAATATTAGGAAGGATGCGTGCTCACACAGGTGAAATAATATACATAAATATGTAAATGTTTGTATAAATACATAGTAGTATATCTACATATATATACATACAATATATATGACATAAATGTATTTCGACTATTAAAATATATATATTTATAACCAATTTGATTATTAATTAAATCTAAATATTAAGATTTGTTATAAAATTTAAAATACTTAAAAGAAAGGATATTTATTTTCAAAATTCAAAGTTTATAGTTAATATTAATCTTTATTATTTTCGAAACAAGTATGGAGGAATTAGGGAAAATGACAAATTTTGAAGAAAAAAATGTGGGTTAAACGACATCAAGTTTTCTTTTTAGGTTGAAGGATAAATGTAGTTATAATTTAGGCAGAATAACACTTTGAAAAAAAAAATTAAGGTTGAAGGGCAAGTGCTAGTTTTATTTTTAGGCATTATATTCAACTTTGCACTATAAAAAACTAGCATTGTCCTTTAACCTAAAAAAAACTTGTTGTCCAGTGTAACAACCCGTAATTTTGCGATAATTAAAATATTGAAATCCAATAATGTTAATTTAAGGCAATTGATAATTATTTTAATGAAATTTCAATTAACCGAAATGATTGTAAACGTAAAATTTGGTTACAAATTGCAAATAAGGAAATAAACCAAAATGTTGTATTAATTGGTGAAATAATATGTAATTAACTGAAATTGGATAAAATCAGTGTTGTGTAAGTAGTTATAACATTTGTTTGTGGACAATAAACTTATAATTGTAATTAAATTAAGTAAAAAGTGACAATGTTATTTGTTCCCTATGTATTTAATCTATTGAATTAAATTGTAAATCGATTGCAATTAAATATAACTAAATATTACGTTAATATGAATTAAGATGATAATTGTGGAATACTAATGTAATAAGATATAAACCAATGTTAATTATATCCATAAGATGTCTACTGTTTGAATAATAAGATTAAAAGTCAAATAAATGGATTTATTGGAATTTAAATTAATAATCACCGAATTTATTTCAATCGAAATTCGAACGTTGTAATTGGTGCAATAATTAATGTCGAATTTGACATGGGAAATTGGTTTTAAAATGATTGTTAAATTCTGTGAAATCAGAAATGATAAAAATTGTTAGTTATTAAATTTAAATTTTAAAGGTGATTTTATTAACTTAATAATAATTGATTTAATTAACATGAAAATAGCCAATTTGGCCACTATCTCGGATTTTGACCAAACCAGTTTCATTGGATCTGTAACATTGAATTATTGCAGCATTTCAAGTTTCGTAGCGATCGGACTTGCCGTTTAATCGTATGGGCTTGAAACGCGTAGAAATTGAATTCAATTTAAATAAGCTAATTTTAAAAGCTAACTTCTTCATACAATGGAATTAGGATTTGAAACATGTTCCATTGATTTTGAAAATATCAAAAACAACTATTTGATATATTGGATGATCCATTTTCGTTTCGAAGACGAAACGGGCTTTTTGGGTTGTTATTATCATTTCAAACCAATTTGACATGATGCTTATTCTTATCGAGCCTTGTTAATATAAATAGATCATTCTAAACCCTAGCAGGCTTTTTATTTTCTTATCTTTGTATACATCTGCTTCTTCTTCCTTCCTATGACTGCAGATCTGAACTCCAATTCAATTTCAAGTTCAAATCGAAAATTCAAACTCTCAAAACCCTAATATATTATATATCGTTGGAAAGCTCTCAATGAGCGTAATCTACTACAGTGGTTCATTTTTCAGTTTGGTTCATCGTTTGGCAAGAAATTGAGGATGGACCTCGGCCATCGAAATTAGATTTTGGTGATCCAATGGTGGATCGTCGACCATTCGACAATCGCGGAGTGGCGTTGGGAAGAGGGAACAATGTAGATCTTAGGGGTGCTAGTCATTCACGTCAGTTGGCAATGAGTTCACCAGAAAGTGGCGGCAAAGATGACGGCGACGGAATGAGATTGGGTTGGTATTGGACGGCTGCAACGTTAAGGAAGGGACGCCTGGACTAGGCGAGCTCGGTGACGTTGGTGGATCAGGTCGATATCGTGCGATACGACGACAATAACTGGTCAAAGTTAGCATGCGTGGCATCTGTAGCTCGTTTTTCTCATGGTCGTGATTATTAGGATTGCCGCGTTCGATTCCTGCTGAAAGAGGTTTGATGACGTGTACAGGTTCAATTTGCGTTTTTTATTTTAATCTTAAAATCATTTAACTTCTAATGATAACAACTTTTGCACACGAGGTCGGATTTAGGTGCGGTTAGTTCAACTGCAATCATATCAAAATTCAGGACATTATGGGACTAGTTTGGATGAATTGTGAGACTGTTGAATTTTGGGCCTTATTTGGATTTCAAATCAATTTGGAATCAAAGATGAGTGTTTTGACCCGCTCACAACTAGTAGATTATCTTATGTTAGTTAAATTGAATTTATAATATGATTAGAAATTGATTGGTTGATGTTTGGTATATTTAAATAGTCATTCCAGTTAAATATGACTTTTATTGCATTTAATCGTCATTTAATATTGAATTTAATTGTCAATTGAATACTTGTTGATGATAATATGTTAATTGATATTATCTATTAGTTGATTGAATTGGTAATTGTGATTGAATTATGATTGTTGATGTTGGATGACTGGATGTTATATTTTATATTGTTATAACACTGCAAGTCCCTTATGGGTTGAAATGATACATACTCGAGCGAGCTATAGATTAAGGAAAAATCGTTATCAGTTGAAATGATAAACCCAAGAGATTTTATGGATTTTGTATGTTAATTCAAGATTGCGGATTGAAATGATATATATCCGTAAATTAAAATTATTGCGGATTGAAATGATATATGTCTGTATCACTTGACCATAGGGTAGAAAATTATATACGGACACCGGATTGGTTAAATTAAATTATTTTAAATCCTTAATTTTTGAATTCAGTTAAATGATATTTTGTAATAAAATTTGATTTATACAAATTGAACTAAATTCGAAAATCCAAGCTTTAAATGTTAAAATTGGAATTGGTTTAAAGGAATTGTTTAAAGAAATTAAATTGGAATTTTAAAGTTGAATTTGAATTATAAATGAATTTTTTATTGAAAACGTTTGGAAATGTAACTTTGAAATCTACTAAATTTTGAAATAGTTTGAATTTATTATTCGAACATGGATTTGAAATCCATATTGATTAAACGGTTTTAAATGTGAATTTGAATTGAAAGACAAAATTTAGTTTGTTGATTTGAAAGCTGAACATGGTCCAAATGTATTGAATGAAAGAAATAGTTTAATTTGATATTTATTTCAAACTTATTATTTTAATATAAACTGTTTAAAAATATATTATTTTAAAAATCCTGGTTATTTGGATTTTTAAACTATTAAACTAAATTAATCTATTTTAAAATATTTTAATCAATTTAAAACTATTTTAATCTATTATAATCTATTTAGTCCAATTTAATCAATTGTAACCTATTTTAAACTAATTAACCCATTTTAATCTATTTAACCTATTTTAAATCTATTTAAACTATTTTAAATTTATTTAAACTATTTTAAATCTATTTAAACTATCTTAAATCCATTCAAACTTTTTTTAATCTATTTTTAAACTATTTTAGAGTATTTTTGACAATTTAAATTTTTTATTTTAAACTACGCTAAACTAGTTAAATTATTTATAACTATCTAAACTAAATTTAAAATCTCAAACTATGTAAATTGGAAGTGTTTATATTTAAGTTCTTGATTTTTAAAGCGAATATGGTCAAATGATGTTATAACCTAAGTTGGGATTTAAAAAGATATTTGCTAGTGAAATGACATATTGGGTAAATATAATGATTTTGAAATGAGGTCTTAATTAATCTATCTTATCGATATGATTTCGAAAGTGAATATGATTTCGAAAGTGATATGGTTTGAATTGAATATGATATTTTGATATCAAATTATGAATCGGTTTTGGAGATATAAAGGAACCATCCGGTGTGAAATAAGTATTTGGTTGTTAAAGAGACCGGGATCGGATATTGTCATACTATCTGCCAATACCAAAAATCACTTTAACAACTGTGTACGTGGTGGAGATTCCAAAATGAAGTAGGATGGTTTGGCGAACGATTTTGTATGAGGTATTTACGTAGCCCTGAATCTTGTGAGTCAGGTTGATGTGGCTAAAACAGGAGCTATATCGGGCCAAGTGAGATTGCTCCTCCTATTGGGCACATTTCTACGATACCATACTATGACTTTGTGATTGATTCGGTGCCCACTCTTCGATTTGATTATGGGAGTGTGTTTCCAAGTGGGCGGTAGTAGCTGCTATGCGTTACCACCAGTCCGAAAGTACAAATGGTAAAATCATTTCCCGGCATTGCCTCACGTGCCTTGTCACATGCTTTATCACGCCTTCTACGAGTTTGGTTTGTATCATACCTATGGAGTGCCATCTGATAGCCCTCCAGATTACGGAGGAATTACAGTATTATATAGACTACAGGAATATATAAAATGTGTTAGGGGAGATACGGGTAACGCCTTAACGCTATTTTAATACTTTACTTTACTATAGACACTATTATTATAGCATTTTGTATTATGTATGTAGACAGTTTAACGGATCCTTAGGAGATGGAATCTCAAACATCTCTTAAGTTATTGCACGCACGTTAGACATTAGATGGGAGATGTCCAACCCCGTAAACATCTTCGATGCCGTTACACTCATATTTGTTTATTGTTGATTTAACTTACATAAGATCTTTTTGTTCCGACTAGAATATATTTTCCTTTCAATTCGCTCGAGTCAGTCTGAGATTTTCAGTGTATCGAAGACTACTTTTTTGGATGACGAAGACGAAGATTTGGTATCTATTCCACTTCATCATGTTTTTCTGCTGCATTATTTATTTATTACTATTGTATGTAACTCTGATTTGTATTGTAAAAGTATAATCAAGTATTATTTGTAAATAGCCTCGTGAACTGTTTATTTGATCATTATATTTTGTCATTCCGCTATGAGATTAGGAGTTTGTTTTCTTTCTTTCTCTGCTTTTTTATTTACCCTATAACAATCCTCCCTTTTGAATGATTTGATTCTAACATGTGTGTTTTATTGTCGATTTAAACCATCCAAAAAGATAGGTCGTTACATTTGGTATCAGAGCTAGGTTTAGCGATAACTTAGCTTTGTGGGGTCTGACTCATTAGAAATATGGTAGTAATACCCTCGAATCAGTCGTTGAGTGTATATATATGAGAAAGCATATTTTTTAGTGTTATAAAAATGTTTTGTACCGTGTTAATTTGTTCTGTTTAGCGTTTATAAATTCTGATCGGTACATAGGACGCTATGACATCGATAAGAATTTCTAAACACTAGATAGGACGGACCGACATAATATTGTTTTGAAATATAGGTAAATTAAATAATTTTACCTAGTATTATATTTTTTATATAAAAGAATAATTTTATTAATGATATATTTGGATGTGATAAATTTGTTTGTTAGGAAGTGAAATTCTATGAATAATTGGTTGTGAAAGGAATTTACAAATAGAGTGCATATAAATTGGAAATTTGAGAACTTAATTTCCGAGATTTCGAAATTGGTTTTCAAAGGATTTTGCAATATAATACTGGTAGTATTTGGAAGTATTTTCTGATATAAATATTCCAATATGATTAGAAAGAAGTGTTATAAAATAATTTTAAGGAAATAAGTTCTATACCCCCTCTCTGTCGTTGGAAAATAATTTCGGTGATGAGTGCACGCATTATCGACGTTCATTTTCGAGTTTCAAAGTAGGAAGGCCACTGTAGTAGTTTACTACACATTTGTTTTGATAACAATTCTTAATTTTTCTAAATATGATCTGTATATATAAAAGATACGAGTATGTATATTATTTTAAAATGATTCAGAAAGGAAACCCGGTATTTAGTTCTTAAGTTTTTGTAAATTAGAAATTTTAAGTATTATAAGAAAGGAAATCTTGACTATATTAATAATTGGAAATTACTAAAATGAGAAAAATATGTAATTAGATACTAAGTGATTAATGGAATATATAAGAAATCGAAAATTTATAACTTGTAGATATAAAAATTTATAAGATGTAATTATTGAACATTTTGTTAACTAAATGAGCAAGCTAACTTGTGTAACATTCAATTACACTCTTAATATATATATATATATATATATATATATATATATATATAACTCGCCAAAATATTAAAAGTTGACATGTAATATGCATATGTAATAGAATATTATACAAGTGAAACTTAAATAATGAAAGTGTTCAATGGAATTACTTCTATAAATAAGAACTCTGATGTTTCCATTAAGCTCTAAAAGAGGACATAAGCATCAAAATGTTCTATCTACATACTAGAGAGCTTCATTACCCCTAAATTAAAGGGATTAGGCTATCATATTTGTTATCAAATCAACAAATGTAGAAAACAATATGAAACAAACAAGAGGAAAAAGAGAGCAAAATGAAAAGAAAAACTAATTAAAAAGAAATAAACACTAATCTACTTGCATGAAAAGTAAACTACGCTACTAACATAATAATAGAATCATGTAAAAGAATAGAGCATGTCTTAAATTGCATAAAAAAATTATATGAAATAAAAATGGCTATGTAGCATGAAAAGAAAGAGAGCTCTCATTTTATTTTTGATCTAAACTAACTGGATCTAAACTAACTGAGAGAAGAGAGCATAAGAGAGACTTTACATGAAACATAAAGGTATTTATACAAGTTTAAAACCCTAATACATTTTTGGAAACTACCGAAACAACCCTCTTAGGAAATGTGACCTCTAAGTAATCATTAGCATTAGCATAACCCTCCATTTAAATGTGCATATAGCTTCAATCATGTGTATTAGCTCTTAAGAGGGGATCATGGTAAGTGGGCAGGTGGGGGTCCTCCAATGATGCATGAAATGAATTATTTCCATCTTCATTTGCTTCCTTCTCTTGTGTGCACGCATGAATACATTAAGCCTCTTCTAATTTCCATTAATTTTCCTATAAATAAAATTAAAACGTGTAAGTGAATTGTCTCAAACTAATTAAAACATAAAATTGACCATTTTGCCTCTAAATGAAGATGAATAAACAATGATTTAAAAATATTTTGAATTTTGGTTTAAACATGTTAAAAATACCCTATATGATCATTTATTTAATTAAATTTGATAAAATATGAAAGTATAAATATGCACATTTACGTGCACATCAAATACTCTCACACACATCTTTTTATTCATCCTAAAAAAACTAAGATAAATTTGTTTTCATGGAAAACACGATTACATTGAGAATATGCAACAAACCGTTAAACCTCTAGGTGTTCCAAGTAGGACGAGTGTTGTCTCGTGAGGGTTTGCAGCGGATACTACCCACAAAATCCAAATGCAAACCGAAAAATTCCTAAATGCAAGATTATTTACAAAGATGTGGATGCAAGTTTTTGAACATATTTACAAATGAAGTATTCACTTTTAAATCAACATAAATAAGTTAAATATAAGTTTTGGTTATTATCTTAAAAATTAAGTCATTTACTCGTTAAAATTTCCAACAGAAATCAAGTTATCATGACAAATAGACTATAGTTTAACTCGCTGTACAAATTGATAATACAATGTAACTATGAAATGGATCCTTAGTTGATTATTAAAGTGGCATTTTCAATTCTTTTTAATAACAAATCAAATCAAATAAGTAAAAATAGTGCTTGGATTTCAATTGCTTACTCTCTCTATTTTTTTCTTTTGAAAATTTTATTGATATTAACAATATTTACATATGCCCAACTTAGATAAACTGAGGCCAGATATATTACTCATGCGTTGCCTTCCGGATTGATGTGAGGGGAATACAGAGCGTGGCGAGTTAGCACACAAATGTGAACACTTATTGATTGTAGGCGTTATTAGTAAAAGAATTTTTACATATATACACCTAACTCAGATAAACTGAAGCTAGATATACCGATTGTGCACTTCCTTTTGGGCTTACATGAGAAGGGTGCAAAGCATGACGAGTGAGCACACAAGTGAGAATACATGACTCTAGGTGTTTATGGAAAAAAAAACATATATACAAGAATTTTTTTTTTTGTTTTTTCGCTTTTTTGTAGAGAGAGTTTTGCACTATCATCTTAGCACCATTTAACTTAGAAGACCAAAAAAAATGTTATATCTTACGTTAAATCAACCACTTTTTAAAACAATGATTTTCAATTAGGATGTATTTCATAATTAACACGTATGAATCTTCCTATATACTAGTTAAACCATTGTTATTTGTATTCAAACTTCATTTTTATTTTTGCTAAGACAAATAAATTTTCAAAATCAATATAATAAACCAAAACCATATATTTATCCTATAGTGTTTCTTTAAAAATAAATCGAAAATACTTAAAAAAATTGAGGTTTTTTGTTTTTTTAAATTTTGGTGAAAATGTAAAAATAAACCATGAAATATAAAAATCACCATGAAAAATAAAAAAATGAAGATGAGGCTTCCCCCACACTTGATTTTGATTGTGTCCCCACACTCAACCCAAGTGGAAGGAGAAGAATAAAACAAAAATAAAAAGATGACTTATATTTACATGAAAATGAGCAGTATTTTCACGAGATCAGAAAGTATATAGTCAAAAAGTAAATGAAACGGTCTTCCAAAAAACAATTAATTTGTCTCTCAAGCATATGAGACACAGCTTAAGCTCGGAAAACCAAATCGTAAAAGGTTTCAAAATTGAATGTTGATTTGGAAAAACAAATGTCATTTTATTGGAAATCGTACGAGATGTTCATTTTCGATGATTTTCGGGGTAGGTAGAACGATTTGTCGAAGTTCAAATTTATACTCACCAAATTGATTTTACAGCTTATTGTTGAAAACTTCTTTCGAACTATCGATTTCAAAATCAAAGTGGTGATTGACATCTTCCCCTTCAGAATTCAACAACTCGTTTTCAAAAGTCCAAAGAGATCATGTTCGTTAAATACATCTTCCTTTATTGGACCATCAACAACTTCATTACGTATATCATTTTGAAAACCCAACATTTTTATATTCAAATTTTCAAAATGGAAAAAGGAAGATTGAAATTTAAATCAAGTTTCCCACCCTCATGGGAATTGAAATCCAAATCAATTACCGTACTTTCAACAACGTCATTACGATTATCATTTACAATTTCAAAAGTTGTTATTTGAAAATTTTCAATTTCGGTAGAAGATGGATTATCATTTGACTCTTCGCAAGTTGCGATTTGCTTTTGTTGCTCGGGAATTTTATTTCAATGTTTTAATCAACAAATCCATGTGATCCTTTTCCATTTGTTCAACTGTTTCAAATTCATGATTATCAATTTTAGAATTTTCAATTTGAATTTGTTGAGAGCAAAAGGTGTCAATTGCAAAATTGAAATTATTCCCATTGCCAAAATCATTTGAAGAGTGATTCACATTTCTATTGTGATTTTGAAATTTATTTTGGAGTTCGAAGTTGAATTGGCATGGGTTATAATCAAAATCATTTGAATTTCGAAGTGAATTCAAATTTTGATTATTTTGAAATTTTTGACTTGAATTGTTGCATAGATATGATTTACACAAATCATTAAATTGAATTTATTGTTCAAGTAAAGATTCAACTTTTTCAATACACCTTTCAAGGGTTGAGGGTTGACCATTATTTTGACAATCTTGTGGTGCAAAATTCGAATAGTTTGTATAATGGTTGTTATTAAAATATCCATAATTTTGAGTGAAATTATATTGATTATATTGATTTCACAACTATCGTAAAATTCATATGCATATGGAAATTCGGACATTTTCAAGAATGTTTTTTATTTCTTTTTATTTTTTGAATTTTTTTGGATTTTTATAAAGGAAAAGTATTCACAAAGAATTTATTTTAAAAAAATTGATTTTCGTTTGGTTTTTGGATTTTCAAATATTTTTTTTGGTTTTTGAAAAGGTTTTATATATTTTTATTTGGATTTTTTGTTTTTCCATTGTATTAAGTATTTATTGGATATGTCAATCCACTTGAATTAAGAAAAAAAATGGCATTGTCGACGTATTCAATAGATATTTAAGACAAGGCTATAGATGGCTATAGGATCTATCAGAACAAAATAAAATAACTCAAATGTAAAACACATCACAGAACAGCAGATAATCCCATAGATACACACATATACAAATACATCATAAAGTATACAAAATGATACATCACATAGGTGGTATGACGACCACAGTACAAACACGAGTCAAAAGAATATACATATCAGAGTAGTAAACCAAAAAGGACTATACAAAAAGATATAACAAAAAGAGCTAGCAGAATAGTCCATGCAGAAGCAGAATATGCTAAGTCCAAAAGTACCTAACCTGAAACACCTCGGTCTGACCCGAGTATAAAATACACGGGTCACTCTAGCTAAACGAATCAGTAAAAGGAGATAGTGGAATAATAGAGCATAAGAGCATAGTGATATTCTTCTTAAACAAGGAGAAACCATAAGAAAGCAGACTATAGTCATATGGAGGATACAAAACATGTATGGCATATATGGTTACACTAGGTGATAGAACACTATTGCTTCAATAAGCATAAAACACAAAATCTCATGAGTCGCTAAAATGTAGCATGCCTCATATAATCGGCAATCATAAATCAATAAGAATGGTTTAGGAAATAGCAAAATGTTAACTCCTAAAAGAGTAATTCCCAAACCCGCCATATCGGCAACTCCAAGGAAAACATAAGCAAAAGCCATCTCGACATAAGCCATAAGGCAAACGTCGACAAAGAGATAAAAATCTCATACAACGCCAAAAGGCAAATCTCAAAAATAGCGCCAATAGGCAATCTCAATATATATATACGCCAAAAGGCAAATCTCAACACGCCAGTGTAGGCAATGAAATTCCAAAAGAACTCCCAAGAGTCCAAAAATCCTAAAGAAATCGCCACCGAATGGTTCAAAGGACCGATTCCAAAATGACGACACGCAAGGGTAAAAATCATCTCAAAAAGGTTTTGCACGTGCTATTTTTGCTGAGTACTGTTTCACATAATAGGTACCTCGCCCAAAGGCAAACGTCGAAAGACAAATACGCCGCAATGGCAAATACGCCGCAATGGCAAACGTCCGAAGACAAATACGCGGCAATGGCAAACGTCCGAAGACAAATACGCCGCAATGGCAAATGACCCGAAGGTCCAGTACTGGCACGCCAATAGGCAAATGTTTCACAAACTCTCGGAAAGGAAGCCAAAAAGTGTTAACGTGTGTCCCATACCACCCGTTCGCACTAAACGGTTTACTAACCGCTAGTAAATTTCACACTCAAAGCAGTAAAAGGTTCACCTCATATCATCGGTAAACTAGACTCGTAGGCCAAAACGATCAAACGGACAAGTTAGGAATTAACCGAAAGGATAAACGCACGTATCCCATACTACGTGTTTTACCCAAACGTTTAACTCTCCTTCTCATTCGCTCGACGGTGCAAAAATGTGTAATTTTTATAGAAAATAATTTACCTTCAAAATAAGCTTTGAAAACGATTTCGAAAACCATTTGGAAACCATATTTGAAAATTTCCCTTATTATAAAGAATAAATAGGTTTTATACTTGAAAATACTTTACAATATTATATAATAATTATTTTTAAATCCCCTAAAGTTTTAAAATCATTTCAAAAATAATTGGAGAAAACCGTGCTCGAAAACGACCAAAAACAAGCAAAATTCCACTTAAACCGAAATTCAAATTTAAATTCAAATTAAATTCAAATAATTCAAAATTTGAATTCTGAATTCATCAAAACTGAGCTAACCTATTGATAGGCATCATAGCCCTCAAATACTTCAAAAATATCACAAAAACAAAAGTAAATGTCAAAAATCGGACGGAAAAAGGACATAAAAACACTTAGTCAAAATAGTACGCAGGTCTAAAATCTTCTCTGGGTTCAACTTTCAGACATAAAACAGATGGCCGAACGATAATTAATTCATATGAAAATTAGTGTGCATAAAGTAGAAAACTTCATCTTTTAGAAAAAAAAAAGAATCAATGAATTCCAAAATAAAATTGAAAAGTTATGTTGTCTCAAACATGGACTCGGACCATGTTTGTAACAGTTCAACAAGGATGTGCCTAGGCTTAAAATCCACTCCGGGTTCAACTTCCAGGCATGAAACAGAGGAACAATAGACGTCTAATTGGGCTCAAAATTGGTTTTCACATAGATGAAAACTTCATCTCTCAAACAAAAAAAGAATCATGTAATTTGGATACAACAGGAGAAAGTTATGATGTCTCAAAGATGAACCCAGACAGTGTTTTCACTGTAAAATTCTGGGCAAAAACATGGTCCAGGTCAAGGTTTAGCAGCATATTTATATAATCTATCTAAGACAAAATGACCTGAAATTTGGTATGGATATAGTAGAAACCCCTATCTTTCAAACAAAAAAAGTGTCATGCAATTTGGATAAAATATGAGTAATTTATGAGGTCTCAAAATTGAACCCAAAGTAAAATTTCTTTTTGGTTTTTGTTTTTGATTAAAAAAATTCAAAAGAAAGGATTTTAAAAAAACAAAAGTTTAAGGAATATTTACCATATTTTTTAGTTTTGGATTTTGAACTTTTTTAAAATATGCATGAACTAATGCAACTAAATGAATGCAAGAGTTTAGCTACAAATGATTATCCTATGTTAACCCAAAATTGTATAATCATACTTTATCTTAGATCAACAAGATAGTTCTCAGCCAGGTAATGGACATGATTCATCGATGTACCACAAATCACCATGGTAAAGCATCCAAAGGTTTAAGTATCTTCAGAGAAACAATTCAGTATAATATTTACGAATCACCATAATATTTATATCTGATTGTTCTGCCGTAGCCTAAACACCAGGAAATTAAATTGTTGAAAAAGGACAAATTATCAATATACAATTAAGTGTTATCGATTTCAAACGGTTATTATTAATCAAAATTTTAGGATGAAATGAAAAACAGAAATTAATTGTGTATTAACAATGCAACTACAATGAAATTTATTTTTGTTTTTGAATTTTTTTTTATATACAACAACCAACAATGTAAAATAATTAAAAATAATATATATGGGTTAAAAGAAACAAAATTTCTATAAGCAAGCAAGCAGTTATTTTTTTAGCAAGCTAAATGAAGTAAGCAACTTTTCCTTTTAATCTGCTTCGGCAACCTGAAAAGAAATTAAACACAAAATATATACAGTTTTTTTATATATAAGGATGGAACTTAAGATAAATTAAAACTTGAACAAAACAAATTCAAATTCGATTTTTTTACTAAAACAAATGGAATGAAACAAAATAAACAAAACAAATGAACAAGATATATGCAATTTTTTTTAATTTTTTTTTGAACGATAGACTTTAAAACAAACTAAAACGAAAACAAAACAAGCGAAAATGAAATAAATGAAAACAAGAAATTTTCAAATTGGTTTTTGTTTTTTTTTGAAACTCAAACTAATTAAAAAAAAGACAAAAAAAAAAAAGACAAACACAAGCTTAATTTAAGTCCGACCACCAAATGAATTATATCCGGCCCAAACAGATGTTATCACAACACTCTCCCAAATAAAACGAACATAAAGTAATAGTAGCCAAACAAACAAGCTCAAAATCTTGAATAAAACCAAAAATCAAAATCTCGAACTAACTTTCACAGCACATTTGTAAATCAAATTCTCAATCCAAAACTCGTTCGAATTCGCTGCATGATTAGTTTGAAGGCGGCGGATAGAAGTGCAGTCGTTGTAGTGATTGTGGTCATGAATTGGAGTTTGATGAGGAGATAAAGTTTTCAAGTTCAATATGGTGGGCTATTGTTTGACAGAGGGAAGGCAATTGAGGATTATCACATCAACAACTTGTTTGATTTAAAGGATTTTGGTCGAAGGTAATTTATTTGATGGGATTGGAATTTGCGTATTAGGTCGCGATTGCTGGTGATGGTTTTGGATTCACGTTGGTGATTGAAGTGGTGTAGAAAGTTGTGTTAATCGGCTAATTTTCTATCGGTTTAGAAAATAGTCGAAAAATTTCAAATTAAATTTACTGCAAGTGCACAGTGTACGAATGTAGCACGTTACAAGTATAGGTCGATCCGCAGGGAATTTTTAAGATCTTAAAAATCTATTCAATCAAATTAGACCAAATGGAGGAGAGATTGTTAACTAGAAACAAAATGAAGCTAAAACTAGAATTAAAATGAGATTAAAACTTTGAGATTAGAAAACAATTTAGAGGCAAAACCATTCTTATATTTTTATAAATCAACAAACAATAATTTATGATCTCTAGCCTTGATATTAAGTGAAATAATTATTGTATTTATCATAACTATGGTTTGTTTATGTTATTAATTAACATAACTCAAACCATCAAACTATAATACAACAATTATACCACCTATAATTCTCATGAAAATGAAGCCAAAGCAAAAGCTATTTTAATTATGATCTATTTACTATTGTAACTAGTAATATAGATCATCAAATTTCATTTTCACTTTCATTCAAAATCAAAAAATAATTAGCAAATGTTGATGTAAATTGTGCTTATTTTGAATAATAATAGCTCATTTGCATAAGCAATATAGTCTATCAAACCCACTTGTATAAACTTACATTAAAATTTACTTTATGAAGCACAAATCAAATGAGATCATAAACCATAGAAATGTTGAAATGACATAATATTTGAGAGCTTCATTACCCCTAAATTGAAGGGGTTTAGCTACTCATTTGTGGCATTGAAGTAACACAAGTAAATTTCAACAATAAAAAGAGAAGAAAACAGAAAATAAGCGAAGAAAGAAAAAGAGATTAGCTACTAACTACTTGCATAAAAATATAAACTACACTAGTTGCATAAATGTAAATCTAAGCTATGAACATAAAGAGAAAGAGATCATAAAAATAAACATTAACAACAAAACAAAGAAAAGCATGTAGAAAAGAGAGAAGAAAGAGGCTTGGAAGCCATTTTTATTTCACTTTGGTTTTTGTTTACAACTTTCTAATTTCCTAAGTAAACATATATGAGAGTAGAAGATAGTCTCATGTACATAAGAGGGTTATTTATACATGCATAAAACCCTAATTCTTTTTCTAGGGAGCTTCCCAAAGTACCCTAGAGGTAGTGTGGCCACCAAGTAATCATTAACACTCAGTAATCCCCCACTTAAATATACATGAAGCTTTAATGACTTTTAGCAAGTGTTTAGCTCCTAATTGAAAATCAAGGTAAGTAGGTGTGGTCCTCCATGATCTTGAACTTCAATTATTTCCTCTTCATTCTTTGTAGTTCATTGTGCATGCATATATCATCGTGAATCCCTCTTCCATATGCATCAAAATATCCTATAAAAATCATAGAAATTGTCCAAGTAAAAATTCTTACATTGACACATGCACAAAAATGACCGTTTTGCCCCTGAATGAAATAAAAATATGATGGTTTGAAAATAATTGAATTTTGGTTTTGAACATGTTAGAATGCCCAAATATGATGTTTATTTAAATAAAAAGAGATAACCATGGATGTAAATATATGCACATTTACGTGCACATCAAATACCCCCACACTTATCATTTTATTCGTCCTCGAATAAAGAAAAAACTAAGATAAATCCGATTTTGTAGGGAGCACGATTTCATTGAACGTATACAACAAGCCGTTAAACCTATGGATGTTCCCAGTAGGACGAGTGTTGTCTCGTGAGGGTTTTCAGTGGATACTACCCACAAAATCCAAATGCAAAGAGAAAATATTTACAAAATGCAAGATTTATTTACAAAGAGATGAATGCGAGTTTTTGAAAGTAGTTACAAATGAAAGGTTTACTTTTAAATAGACATAAATAATTTTGATACAAGTTTTGGTCATTGTCTTGAAAATTTAAGTCATTTACGCGTCGAAATTTCCAATAAAAATCAAGTTGTCATAATAGATAGACCATAGTTTGGCTAGTTGTTTCGGTTGATAACACACTGTAATTATGAAATGGATCCTTTGTTGATTATCAAAGTTTATTAAAGTGGTACTTTCATTTCTTTTCAATAACAAGTTAAATCAAACTAGTTAAAATGGTGCTTAGATTCAATTGATTACTCTCTCTTATTTGAAAATTTTATTGATATTAAAAATATTTACATATGCCTAACTCAGGTAAACTGAGGCCACATATATTTCTCATGCACTGCCTACTGACTATAGGAATTTTTAATAAAAGAATTTATATATACAAACATCTAGCTCAGATAAACTGAGGCCAGATATACCGATCATGCACTGCCTTTCAGTCTATGTAAGAAAAGTACAGAGCATGGCGAGTGTACACATAAGTGTGTACACCATGTGCACACCTGTCGAGAGTAGGTGTTAATCGAAAATATTTACATATATACAAATGTTTTGTTTTTTAAAAAGAGAGAGTTTTGCAAAATCATCTTAGCACTACTTAACTTAGAAGATAAAAATGTTATATCATTTACTTTAAATTTACCACTTCTTTAAACAAAGATTTTCAATTAGAACATACTTCATAATTAACACATATGAAACTTCTTATATACTAGTTAATCTTATATATTAGTTAAACCACTGTTATTTGTAATTAAACTTCATTTTTATTTTTGTTAAGACAAATAAATTTTGAAAAATTCAATTTTATTAACCAAAACTTATACTTATCCAATAGTGTTTCTTCAAAATAAATCAAAATGCTAAAAAGAAAATGTTTTTGGGATTTAGGAATTTTGATTTTTTAAGATAAAGGAAGAACGAAAATTCAAAAATGCCATGAAAAATGAAAACGAGACTCTCCCCCATACTTAATTTTGACTATGTCCCTACAGTCAATGCATGATACAATGAGTGTAACGGGGAAAACTATGTACATATTTACAAAAGAGGGTTAACATTCTTACTAGACGTAGCTTGGCTCATGAAGGATCACGAGCTCCTCCTCTTGGTTACTTGGCAATTCCAAGAAAGGTTTCAGACGATGACCATTGACTTTGAAAATCGATCCATCCCTAGGCTTGTCTATTTCTACGGCACCATATGGAAAGACAGTTTGTACCACAAATGGTCTGGTCCATCTTGATTTAAGTTTCCCAAGGAATAAATGAAGTCATGAGTTATATAAAAGAACTTTCTGGTTAGGCTAAAATGTTTTTCTTAGGATTGATTTGTAATGAAATTTTTTTATTCTTTCTTTGTAAATTTTCTCGTTTTCATACGCATTGTTCCTAAGTTCTTCTAGTTTGTTGAGTTGCAATTTTCCATTTTCGCCAGCTTTCTCAAAGTCAAAGTTTAAGGTTTTTATTGCCTATAATGCTTTGTGTTCGACTGCAATGGGTAAACGACAAGCTTTACCATAAACTAAACGGAATGGGGACATCCCAATGTTAGTTTTAAAAGCTATACAATAACCCCAAAGAACGTCGGTCAATTTTTGAGACCAATCTTTTCGATTTTTGTTAACAGTTTTCTCCAAGATTTATTTTATTTGCCAATTTAAAGTACAACTTGGCCACAAGTCTGAGGATGATAGGGAGTGGATAACCTGTGGGTTATCGAGTATTTTTTCATTGAAGTTTCAAAAGAACGGTTGCAAAAATGGGTCCCGTTATCATTGATTATTGTGCGAGGTGTGCCAAACCTCGAAAAGATGTTTTCTTTGAGAAATTTCACAACAAGTCTATGGTCGTTGGTTTTGCAAGGAATGGCTTCGACCTATTTTGAGACATAATCGACAACGAGAAGGACATACAAGTTTTCAAAGGAATTGAAAAAAGGTCCCATAAAGTCGATACCCAAAAACATCAAAGATTTCGATCGTAAGAATGGAGTTCAGAGGCATCATATTTCGTCGAGAAATTCGTCCAAGCATTTAATATCAATCGCAAGTTTTACAAAATTCGAACGAGTCTTTTAAGGTTGAAGGCCAATAGAAACCACACTGAAGCACCTTTTCCGTGGTTTTTCGAGGAACCAAATGTCCACCGCACGCTTGATCGTGGCAAAACGAAAGAAAGCTCCTGATCTAATTATCCTGAATGCAACGTCAAATGATTTGGTCGGGGCAATTTTTGAACAAATATGGATCGTCCCAATAAAAATATTTCACTTGGGACATGAATTTGAATTTGTCTTGTTTGGACCAAGATGATGAGTTTCTTTAGTGACTAAGTAGTTCACTATATCAACGTACCATGGTCGATAGAAATCGAAAGAAGTTGTTCATCGTGGAAATTTTCATTGATTGGCAAAGAACATGGTGAATTCGAAAGACAAGACAAGTGATCGACTATGACATTGTCAGATCCTTTTTTGTCTTTAATTGTAAGGTCAAATTCTTGAAGTAAAAGGATGCAACGAATCAAACGGGATTTAGCATCCTTTTTAGCGAAGAGATATCGAAGCGTAGAATGGTCATGTACATAGTAATGTGTGAACCTATCAAGTAAGCTCGAAACTTTTCGAGCACAAAAACAGCAGCTAAAGGCTCTTTTTTGGTTGTTGTGTAGCTGAGTTGAGCGTCGTTCAAAGTCATACTCGCGTAGTAAATGACGTGAAGGATCTTGTTGATGCGTTGTCCTAAGACAGCACCAACGGCAAAGTTCGAAGTATCACACATTATTTCGAAAGGAAGATCCTAATTATGACAATCCGAAATTTATGGATATTTGAAATTGAAATATTTAATTGATTTTAAATATTTGAAAGTTAGTTTAACTTGAATTTCAAATATCACTATTTATTTGGCAATTAAATTATTGAATTTAATAATTTGAAATTGGGTAAAATTATGGAATCTGGATGTTCCAGGCTTGTTAAAAATATTTTAAAGGCTTAGAAAATTCATATTGATAATACTGAAGGTAATAGAACTTTTAAAATTAGATTGGAAAGTGTTTTATTAAGTTTTGAAATTATATCGTTTAATCGATATTTAAAAATAGCCTTCCAACACACAGTCTCGGATTTCGACGAAACTAGTGCCATTGGATCTATAATAGTGTTTTATTATCGGATTTCAATTTTCGTAGCATTCGGAGTTGACGTGTGATCGTATGGTAGATAAACGCATTAAAATCTATATTGAAATTTAATGTTATAACTGGGTCCAAAAGCTATCTTCTCCATACGACTGGATTAGGACACGAAACCTTTTCTATTATGTTCGAAATAGGGGTTTAACATTATAAATGTCTGACGGCAAGCCTCGATAGGGGTTCGCGATTTTAAGCTACGTTAATCGAGATGATTTGAATTTGAATTAAAATTTAATATATTATATATCAACATTCAATCTGCATTACCATTTGTACTTTTTCAATTCCATCCAACATGTATCCTGCCTTTTTAGGCATGTGTATTGTCTTGTTTCCCTTTTTACATCATAAAACTTGAAGCAGATCGAACTAAAAAAACATTTCGATTAAATTAAATCAAGAGAAAACAAAGCTAATTCCAATAAAACATGGATCTCGAGCAAGAGCACGAGGTCTGTGGCGGTGATATCCTAGATGAAGAAGCAGAAATGGAAGCCGACGACGATATGGCCGCCGCTAACCAGGACCCCCAATCGTCAAAAGAGAATTTGGAGAAGATGAAGAAGAGGCTGAAGGAGATTGAAGAAGAAGCTGGGGCGCTTCGTGAGATGCAAGCGAAAGTTGAGAAGGAAATGTCTGCCGTGCAAGAAGATTCATCTGGTACTGATGTTTCATAAGCTGAGAAGGAGGAAGTGGATTCCAGATCAATATATGTTGGTAATGTTGACTATGCTTGCACACGTGAAGAAGTGTAACAACATTTTCAGTCCCGTGGGACTATAAACAGAGTAATGATTTTGATCAATAAATTTGGTCAACCAAAAGGATTTGCATATGTTGGTTTTGTTGAAGTAGAGGCTGTGCAAAATGCTATATTGTTAAATGAGTCAGAACTACATGGCCGCCAATTGAAGGTTTCTGCAAAAAGGACCAATGTACCAGGATTGAAGCAGTTTCGAGGTCATCGACCTAACTCATATATGCCATTTCAAGCTCGTAGGCCTTACATGCTATCCCCTTTCTTTTCTCCATTTGGATATGGGTCCAAAATCATGAAGAAATCAAGCAGTTTGGAATGGATTGCAATTAAAATCAAAGGCGAGTTTATCTCACCCAACTTGGAATTTCTCCAATTAATTTTAAGTAGTAAAATTTATTTATTTATTGATGGATTGATTTTTTTTAAATTATTATCAATTGGATTTGGTATATTACATATAAAGTGTGTGTGCATATATATGTATATATATTGGAGTGATTGATTCCCACATTATATAGTGGATGAGACCCTATGCGCCCGCATAATAGCGGATGACCCTTTATACCGCGATATTCCACTTCGAAGTGGAATAGAGATTTTATATTGTGCTAACATCTGTGGATGCAGGAAACAGGTTGGTGGGATCCAACTGAATTCCTTAAAATGTTAAATTTATTTTATATTCAGTATTATGATTTATGTGATAATCTGTGATGGATTATATTGATTATATTGGAAATTTTAATTATTGAATGTTCTGGCTTGGTTGAAAATATATATGTTGATATTTGAGAGAATGATGAATATATAAAGTTTGGATTTTTAATGGAAATATAAAAGGAAATTTTTTAAGTAAAATAATTATGGAGAATTTGGATAAATTTAAGATTTAATTTGGAAAAGTATAAAAGTTTGTTTTTTAAATTCTATTAGATAAATTCTGAGTATGGAAATGGAGACAGAGATTTTAAATAAACAGAAATAAAAGAGTTGGAGACTTAAATGATATTATTTTAAAACTTAAGGGAATTTATTTTCAAATTAAGATTTTAAATGTTTGAAGAAATAAAAGGGTAGAATTTTGAATGAAATATGAAGCGGATATTTCAGTTTAAAATAAGATTTTAAACTTTAAATATAGAAGTAAATATGGAAATTTATGGGTTTAAAATAAATTTGGGCAAGTAAAGGAATTTTTTTTAAAAATAGGGTTAGTTCTGAAATTCGATTTGGAAACTGATTAAGTGTTTGAAACTGTGATTTAAAGGGAGTATGAGACTATGGAATTTATAAACTAGGTTTATAAAGTGAAATAAGATATCAGTGGATATTTGGAAGTATAAATTTACGGTAGGAATTTATAAGGAATGAGTAATTTATTTTAAAAATAAACAGTGATTTATTTTTAAAGGTGTGAAAGGAAAGTTTATTTCCTTGAAAGGCCAAGTATGTTTTCAAGCAGATTTTTAAGTTAAGTTAAAAGTTTTAAAGTTGTTCAAAAGAATGTTTTTGAGAATTATTATTTAAATTGTTTAAAATTTAAAGGTAAATATTTTATTATATTAGTTATAGTAGTAATTACTTTAAAAGGTTAATTGGTATTATGATTTAAAAATATAATTATTAATATTTGTATTTTATAAAGTAGTTTTATTTCAAGTTAGTTTGGCTAAAGTTTCTATTTGAAAATTTGTATAGAATTTCATAACTTTTATTTTAAATTTGTTTTGGCTTAAGTTTTACATGAGGAATTATTTTAAAATTTTATAACTAGTATTTTTAAATAAAGTGTTTTAAAGTAGTTTTTATTTTAAATGTTTAAAGTATATATTTTGGTTAAAGTGATTTAAATTATTTTTAAAAAATCTAAAATATTAAGGCTTGGCGATTTTCAGTGGAAATAAAACATTTGGGGTGGGAACTTTCTTTCGAGAGAGAAAAGTGATTTGAAAAAAAACTATTTTTTTCAAAGGGTTGAAGAGTGGAAATATATCTTGCGAAGATATTTTGAGATTAATAAATAATTTGGGAAATTATTTAATCAGATGATTATTGTGGATGTTATTTGATAGTTAAATGACCAACTGTCAATATTTGCCAATGCGTTGATCGTTTCAAAGAGACCGGGATCGGGATTTATTTCCCGAAAACCATTTCGTTCCGCTTTGAACGTTTTCGTGAGGAAGACAAGAGCTGGGAGTCGAAGATGGAGCAGTGAAGTGCAATGGCTAATCGCTAGTAATCCTGAGAGTGATTCTAAAATGGATGTAGTAGGAGTAGTGCCTTCGGTTCCGTTCGAACCCGGAATGGACTTGTATGGACGAATGTTATCATAACATCGTCAGGAGGGCGGCGAGCATTCTAAGTGAATTGTGCTAAAAAGGTAACGCATAGCCTCGAGTCTCATCAACTAGGAATGGCTAAAACAGGGAGGTGCACACAAGGCTAAGTAGCTATCAACCAATTAGGGTAAGGTCACCCATGTCTAGAGGTCCCTTTTATTCGACTGTGTGGGCGGTTGCCGATCCCAACCGCCGGGTGAACTTATTTGGACTATCCAGTAAAGGGTAGCTTCGGTCTTATGATGCAAGGGATCAGGGTGGATCCTCGGTACGGTGATCTAAACCACATACTGTGACGGGTGGTACCCCAGTAGCCTTGCCATTGTATGGAATACAATCTCCAATAAGCGCTTGTACGGTTTTGATTGTGCCCAACTATGCTGAAACGTGGGATGCAAGCATTTCAGCTAGATTCTATTCTACTTTCTATAGACACTATTATAATATTAGACGGATTTGATAAAAATGATTTGATTATCGTAAGGTAAAAACCCGACATGTTTATTTGTGGCGTGGTCTTACGAGATACCTTTGATTTCAAAGGATTTTGAAAACTTTAATAATCCAATTGAGTGTGTTTTCTCACGCTGATATTCCAGAGTAGCTCAGGCATTATTTAACTATAATGTTCGGGTCAGACCGAGTATTATAGAGTACAGATTTTGGATGGACTGCTATGGAGCTTAGGAGACAAGCTGGATGTCGAGACATATCACACATATTTGATAAATATTCCGCTGTGTATAATTAACTGTATAGTCAGTTTTGTGAGGGACAAGTTATGATAATTGTCTAGTTTAGTTGTACTTTGATGATGTAATGTATAAAAAATATAATTCCTTTTGTTTTAATATTAGTCATTTATCTATTATATATTGTTCCGCTGCGATTGTGAGATTCTGACATTGTTTCTATTTCTCCTTCTACCTCCTTCTTCTTTAATGCTAATGGTTCGGTTTTCCGGCATTCGATTATTTGGCACTGATACAACGGACGTATTAATGTCGATTTTCGGGCGTCGAAAAATTTGGTCGTTACAGTGGTATCAGAGCTGAAGGTTAAGCGAGAACCTTGGCTCTGGTGGGGATTACTCATTGAAATAGAGTCCGTAGTATTCTAGAATGAGCTTGAGTGTATTAATTGATATGAGCACGTATTTATTAGTGAATATAAAAATTGTTCTTATATTGTATTGACTTATCGGTTGAGTGTTTATAGATTTTGGTTGGTGCAGTCTGGCCAACTGTATCGATAGGGATTTCTAAACTCTTAAACAAGATAAACCGACAAAGAATTATTTTGAAATAGGATAAATGAAATAATTTTGCCCAAATTATTTTTGTATATAGAAGAAATAATTTTATAAATTATTATAGTATATGGTTGTTTGGTTGTTAAGAAGTGATAATATTAAATTGTTATCATTGTTGTTATGATAATTGAAATAAGGAAATAATGGTATAACTAAAGATTTGGAAATAAATTCATTTAACAAATGAAATATATAAATGTGAATTATAGTGTGATTTATAATTAAAATGAGATAAATTCCAAAGTAATGTTTGAATATGAAGTTGAAAGGATTTGGAATTTGAAAATTTGAAAACTTAATTTCCTTTGGGTTTGAAAATGATTTTCAAAAAAAAGGTTTTGAGAAATAAGGTAATATTGTTTGGGAATATTTTTGAATTGGATAAGAGAACTGGTGAGATTTGGAATTTAAAAATATTTGGGATAAAAGTTTTTGAAGGAATAAAAGCACTAAACTCTTTTCGGTCGTTGGAAAATAACTTCGGTGATGACTGCAGCATCATCGATATTCATTTTCGAGTTTCCAAAAGAGAAATTGCTGCCAAATTATTTTAAATTGGAATTTTTTGCAAAACTGGGTTTCGTTTTAAAATTCAAAGGATGATTTGCTTTGCAAATGAATTATGCATATATATAATTGATTTTAAAAATGCTTTTGAAATATGAGTAATTGTTTAAAATACTCTAGAGTTGGTTTGAAATTGTTTATAGAATAATTTGGGTTGATTTTGGAATAAATTGATTTGGAAATATATGTTTTCAAAATTAATTTTGAATGTTTAAGTAATTGTTTAAAACTCTGGAATCTTATTTAACTTATAAATTTTGAAATTTGTTTAGAATAAAATTTAACTTAGGAAGAGTTAAATTAAAATAAGTATGAAACTAAATAAGCTAGTGAAGTAAACCAATTAAATGAAGTTAAAAGATTAATGAATGAAATAATAAATTTGGAAAACTTATAGAAGTTTAAAAATTTGGATTAAATCAGAGTGTAATTAAATCTAGTTAAGTAAAAGTGAGCTTTAAGGAAAATGATTATTGAAAATAAGTTTATTAGGATTTAAAAAAATGTATAAAGAAAAAAAAGGAAATTACATTTGTAAGTAAGTAAAATGAAAAATAAATATTGGAATCAGTTTGGATTATGATTAGTAAAGTGGAATTGAAAAATATAGTTTGAGTGGATTAAGAAAAAAGTTCTAAAAATTTAAAATTTATTGAAAATTTAAATAAATTAGTAGTTGGAAGATAGTGGATTGAAATCAATAATTAAGAATGGGAATTTAGTCAAGTTGAACTAAATAAAAAAGGATTGAAAATAAAATTTGTAAGTAAACTAATTGATTCAAATAAATAAGCAAATAAATTGAGATTGAACATTGAGATAATATTTAATTTAATATTTTTTTTGTAAAATAAATTAAAGTTGAAGAATTAATTCGAGGTGGACTAATAATAATTAAAATTTGGAAATAAAAATCCCTTGAGATTTAAAATAAATTAGTAAACGGAACTAATTAAAGAAGTGATTAATTAAGTATGGTTTGAGATGAATTGGATTCAGTATTTAAAAATGAAAGGTAATTTGAATTTATATGGAAATTGGAGATCCAAATTGAATAAAAACTAGATATAAATCAAAGGGATAGAGTGAGGATAAATATTTAAGCGTGTGAAATATCTGTCTTGGGCTTAAGAGATATGGTGAAATCCAATAAAGATTTAGTAAAGTTGGGTAAAAAGGAAAATTTTGGATACAAGAATGGGAATTGAGATAATATGAATAAAAGAAAAGTTATATAGCTAATGACCAATTGGGATAAATACGTAGGATGTACGTATATTATTTTATTCACATAGCGATTCGATCCAGAATTGAAGCACAGAATTTCGAGATACTTATATCAATCCGAGTTGGGATTTTTCACTCAATTTTCAACGGCGAACCCTGGATATGGATTTTCGATTGATTCTAGAAATTCTCTATCATAGTTTGTAGCTATGCAAGGAGAATGAGGTTTCTGATCAAGAAACTAGAATTGAGTCCGCACTAGAAGTCGGGTGGACGATACTAGTTCGGAAGTGAAATTATGTGATCAAGTGAGTGATCGAATTTGGTATTGCGTACGGATGATATATGTACATCATACGGACTAGAATGAAATAGATATTGAAACTTTTGTAAAGAAGTGTATAAAATGATTTTGAATGCTGTGATTAGACATTACTGCTATGTAGGATATACAGGTGTTTTAAAAGCAAAGGGAAATTGCTTTCAAAAGATAAATAGAATTGCTCAACAAAAAGGTATGTATTTAAATTTCTGTATGAAATTTTGATGATTTTCTCATCTAGCCACTTGGTGTTTTTGTTTTCTTTTGAAATTTAGGGACTTGTAGAGGCATTTCGTGGTTGTACCGATCTAGCCGCGCAAAGGAGACGCTGACAAAAAAATCCAAAATTTAGGGATTTCGAAAAATTTTGAGAAAATTTTGGTAGTTTGAAGTTTGGTTTAAACTATAATATGAATTATTGTGTAAATAATGTTGTTTGGAAATTAGGGAAGAGTTTGGAAAGTTAGTAAGGGTGGTAGTGTGTCTGTAATAAGAAGATTGTTTGGGGTGTTGTTAAAACTGTTTGGTTGTGGGTCAAAAGTTAACGGGCATTGGACCATTCCACTTAACTAGTAATTTTGAGGGCGAGATTCTTTTAAGAGGGAGGAATGCGGCGATCCGGAATTTTTGGATATTCTAAATTGGAATATTTAATTGATTTTAAATATTTAAAAGTTAGTTTAACTTAAATTTCAAATATCACTGTTTATTTGGCAATCAATTATTGAATTTAATAATTTGAAATTGGATAAAATTATGGAATCCGGATGTTCCAGGCTTGTTCAAAATATTTTAAAGGCTTAGAAAATTCATATTGGTAATAATAAAGGTAATAGAACTTTTAAAATTGGATTTGGAAGTGTTTTGTTAAGTTTTGAAATTATATCGTTTAATCGATATATAAAAATAGCCTTCCGAGGCACATTCTCGGATTTCGACGAAATCGATGCCATTAGATACGTAATAGTGTTTTATTATCGGATTTCAATTTTCGTAGCATTCGGAGTAGTCGTGTGATCGTACGGTAGATAAATGCGCTAAAATCTATATCGAAATTTAATATTATAACATGGTCCAAAAGCTATCTTCTCCATACGACTGAATTAGGACTCGAAACCTTATCCATTGTGTTCAGAATAGGGGTTTAATATTATAGACGCCTTGCCGGACACCTCGATAGGGGTTCACGATTTTGATCTACGTTAATCGAGACAATTTGAATTTGAATTAAAATTTAGTATATTATATGTCAACATTCAATCTGCATTCCCATCTGTACTTTTTCAATTCCATCCAACACATATCCTGCCTTTTTAGGCATGTGTATTTTCTTGTTTCCCTTTTTTTACATTATAAAACTTGAAGCAGAACGAACTAAAAAACAACATCTCGGTTAAATTAAATCAAGAGAAAACAAAGCTAATTCCAATAAAACGTGGATCTCGAGCAAGAGCACGAGGTCTATGGCGGTGATATACCAGTTGAAGAAGCAGAAATGGAAGCCGACGATGATATGGCCACCGCTAACCAGGACCCCCAATCGTCGAAAGAGAATTTAGAGGAGATGTGGCTGAAGGAGATTGAGGAAGAAGCTGGTGCGCTTCGTGAGATGCAAGCGAAAGTTGAGAAGGAAATGTCTGCCGTGCAAGAAGATTCATCTGGTACTGGTTTTTCACAAGTTGAGAAGAAGGAAGTGGATTCCAAATCAATATGTTGGTAATGATGACTATGCTTGCACACCTGAAGAAGTGCAACAACATTTTCAGTCCCGTGGGACTGTAAACAGAGTAACGATTTTGATCGATAAATTTGATCAACCAAAAGGATTTGCGTATGTTGATTTTGTTGAAGTAGAGGCTGTGCAGAATGCTATATCGTTAAATGAGTCAGAACTACATGGCCGCCAATTGAAGGTTTCTGCAAAAAGGACCAGTGTACCAGGATTGAAGCAGTTTATCGACCTAAATATGCCATTTCGAGCTCGTAGGCCTTACATGCCATCCTCTTTCTTTTCTCCATTTGGATATGGGTCCAAAATCATGAAGAATCAAGCCACTTTGTAATGGATTGCAATTAAAATCAAAGGTGAGTTTATCTCACTCAACTTGGAATTTCTGCAATTAATTTTAAGTACTAAAATTTATTTATTTATTGATGGATTGAATTTTTTTAAATTATTATCAGTTGGACGTGGCATATTTTATATATATATATATATATATATATATATATATATATATATATATATTGGAGCGATTGATTCACGCATTATATAGCGGATGAGACCTTATGCGCCCCGCATAATAGCAGATGATCCTTTATACCGTGATATTTCACCTCGAAGTGGAATTGGTATTTTATATTGTGCTAACATCTGTGGATGTAGGGAAACAAGTTGGAGGGATCCAACTGGATTCCTCAAAATGTTAAATTTATTTTATATTCAGTAATATGATTTACGTGATAATCTGTGATGTATTATATTGATTATATTAGAAATTTTAATTATTGAATGTTATGGCTTGGTTAAATATATATATGTTAGTATTTGAGAGAATGTCGAATATATAAAGTTTGGATTTTTAATGGAAATATAAAAGGGAATTTTTTAAATAAAATAATTATGGAGAATTTGGATAAATTTAAGATTTAATTTGGAAAAGTATAAAAGTTTAATTTTTAAATTTTATTAGATAAATTCTAAGTATGGAAATGGAGATAGAGATTTCAAATAAATGGAAATAAAAGAGTTGGAGACTTAAATGATATTATTTTAAAATTTAAGGGAATTTGTTTTCAAATTAAGATTTTAAATGTTGGAAGAAATAAAAGGGTTGAATTTTGAATGAAGTATGAAGTGGATACTTCAGTTTAAAATAAAGTTTTAAAATTTAAATATGGAAATTTATGGGTTTGAAATAAATTTGGGTAAGTAAAGGAATTTGTTTTAAAAATAGAGCTAGTTTTGAAATTCGAATTGGAAACTGATTAGGTATTTGAAACTGTGATTTAAAGGGAGTATGAGACTATGGAATTTATAAACTAGGTTTACGAAGTGAAATAAGATATTGCTGGATATTTGAAAGTATAAATTTACGGTAGGAATTTATAAGCAATGGGTAATTTGTTTTAAAAATAAATAGTGATTTATTTTTAAAGGTGTGAAAGGAAAGTGTATTTCCTTGAAAGGCCAAATACGTTTTCAAACAGATTCTTAAGTTAAGTTAAAAGTTTTAAAGTTGTTTAAAAGAATGTTTTTGAGAAATATTTAAATTGTTTAAAATTTTAAAGGTAAATATTTTATTAAATTAGTTATAGTAGTAATTATTTTGAAAGGTTAATTGGTATTACGATTTAAAAACATAATTATTAATATTTATATTTTATAAAGTAGTTTTATTTTTAAGTAGTTTGGCTAAAGGTTTTTTTTTGAAAATTTGTATAGAATTTCATAACTTTTATTTTAAATTTATTTTGGCTTAAGTTTTACATGAGGAATTATTTTAAAATTTTATAACTAGTATTTTCAAATAAAGTGTTTTAAAGTAGTTTTTATTTTAAATGTTTAAAGTATATATTTTGGATAAAGTGATTTAAGTTATTTTAAAAGATCTAAAATATTAAGGCTTGGTGATTTTCAGTGGAAATAAAACATTTAGGGTGGGAACTTTCTTCCAAGAGAGAAAAGTGATTTGGAAAAAAACTATTTTCTTCAAAGGGTTGAAGAGTGGAAATATATCTTGCGAAGATATTTTGAGATTAATAAATAATTTGGGAAATTATTTAATCTGATGATTGTTGTGGATGTTATTTGATAGTTAAATAACCAACTATCAATATTTGCCGATGCACTGATCATTTTGAAGAGACCAGGATCGGAATCTGTTTCCCGTAAACCACTTCGATCCGGTTTGAACATTTTCGTGATGAAGACAAGAGTTGGGAGTCAAAGATGGAGCAATGAAGTACAAGGGCTAATTGCTACTAATCCTGATGGTCGTTCCAAAATGAATGTAGTAGGAGTAGTGTCTTTGGTTCTGTTCGAACCCGGAACGGACTTATGTGAACGAATGCTATCAGAACATCGTCAGGAGGGCGGTGAGCATTCTAAGTGAATTTTGCTAAAAAGGTAACGCATAGCCTCGAGCCTCATCAACCGGGAATGGCTAAAACAAGGGAGGTACACACAAGGCTATGTGGCTAGCAACCAATTAAGGTAAGGTCACACCTATCTAGAGGTCCCTTTTATTCGGCTATGTGGGATGTTGCTGATCCCAACCGTGGGGTGAACTTATTTGGACTATCCAGTAAGAGGTAGCTGTAGGATCTAGATTAACCCTAGAGGGGGGGGGGGGTGAATAGGGTTATAGCAAATTTTCTCGATTTTAAACACAGAAATAAAAACTGCACAAATAAAAGTAAATCACACACAAAATTTACCCAGCTTCGGCAAACCCTGCCTACTGCTGCATTCACAGATTTCTATTAGAATTAAACAGTATCACGCTTACAAACACTATACTAGACTCGCAGACATCTGCTCCACGCTCACAAACACTCTACTAGACTCGCACACCCTGCTCGCAAACATCTGCTCCCGCTCACAAACACTCTACTAGACTCGCACACCCTGCTCCGCCTATAGAGCTTCGATCACTCGCAAACTTTGCCTCCCGCCTATAGAGCTTCGATCACTTGCAAACTCTGCTCCCGCCTATACAGCTTTGCAAACTCGCACACCCTGCTCACTGAACTAATTCTACCTAGACAATCTGACACTACCTAAACCCTAGGTGGTGATTTACCAGTTTTCGTTTTGAAAAGTAAAAACAATTTAAACAACAATTAAAATAAACAACCCTAATTAATAACTAAAGCCCCCTTTTAAAAAATTATAAACAAAGCCCTTTTTTTTTTAATTAACTAAGCCGACCCCCTTTTATTATTTCAACCCGTTCTATTTCTCTTCGTTGCTCTTCTTCTTTGGCTCGGTGAAAAAGAATGGCGGCCTGTTCCTCACGTTCGTTCCTCTTTCAATTTTAGGGCTTCGTCCCTTGATACAATTTAGGGCTTTTCAAAGCGCCGACAGTATGTTAATTTATTCGAAGATCTCTTGCGTGTATCCTTGATTGATTGATGCTCACTTCGGCTGCTTCGAATTGATGGAGTTCGATTTGTGCTTCAGGTGAGAATTTTTGTTCGGTTGCCTTTCGATTTTCGTATTCGAACTCTATGTTATTTGCCGATGATGATGTAGGGTTTTATAGGATTTGATTTCCTATATTCTCGTTCGTATATTATCAGTTTGAATTTGTCAATGATTTGTTCGGCCGTTCGATTTTACTTTGATGTTGAGATTGATCTCTGACTGGTTCATAATCGTATGCTTGCGTCCCACGGCTTCAATTTTGTACCTGTTCAACTTCGGCCTTGACTCGTTCATCTTGGCTTTGAATTTGATAATCATGACTTTGATAAAAGAAAAACTTTGACTTGTTTAACTAGACTTCGGCTTGTTGATTTTCTACTGTAACAGATGCTACACTTGTTGATTCGATTCCAGTATATATTTTTTTACTGTCGCATGCACTTGAGTTTGTAACTTGACTTGTTCTGCACTGCCTGTTGCACTTGTATACATGGTAGAGTTCATCTTCATTCTGTAGTCCTGAACTTTGAGTTGCTGTTGCATATGAGTTTGGGCATGGGTATTTGCAGTTTCATGTTGGCCATAGTTGCTGAGTCTGTTGCATGAGCTACTTGCATTTGTATTTTGCCTTGATCACTTTTGGTCTGGTCTGCATGCTTCACTGTTGCCTAAGTCCGCACATGTTTGGATTGAATTGTTAGTGCATTGCCACACTGTTGTTGTAATCATATACGAACTGATGCTTCACTTGGTCTTTGTTGTAACTTCGACACGCTTCAATCATTGTTTGCATTCACTTGATATTGTTATTTCTTAACCTGAGATTCCTCACTGCCTGTACACATTATAACTGAATTCATTTGCATTTAGTATGCATTTTGGCTTGTGGTGTTGAGTTGCTGTGTTGCATTTGTATTCATATGCATGCATATAGCCATACTGTTGCATGTTAGTGTGCTTCATCACTTGATTCATTCCACATTGAACTAGCTTTTGATGTTGGTCTATTCTTTACATATGTGCACTTGCACACTTTCATTGTTGAGTTGAGTTTGATTTGCACTGCACTGCGTCTTGTTCACCATGTTGCATATTGGATATTTGCAGTTGGTATTTGAATTTGAGTTGTGGCTTTTGTGCTTGCATTTTGATGCAGTCTTCATGCTACTGATTTTATTGAGCTCGACATTGTTGTTCACTTATGTTGCAACTGCACTGTTGCCTTGTTGATTCCACTGTTTGCTGTGACATTGTGTGATGTTGTACATGCATGTGGCCTTTGTTGTTGGCATTTCTTCCTTTACTTGAGCACATGGTCGAGTTCATTTCCATTCTGGTCATTGCATTATGATGAAATGTTACATTTTTGAGGCCATGTTCTTGTGCACTGACCATATGGTCTTTACTGCCTCTTTGTGTATGCACTTGCATACTGCTGCACTGTTCCATTGTTGCTGCTGTGTTGTAGCCGTGGTCTTTGCATTGCATTCATGTTGATTTCTGAACTTTCACTTGAGTTGAATCCAGTTTCAAAAACTCGGGTTTGACCTTGTGCTGAGAATTGTGACTTTTATATTATTGCACGTGAGTTGAACCCGGCTTTATATTTGGGTTTGACCTGTGCTCACCTGTCCCTGTAAATCAATCAAGTGTATATATCGGTGTGCACGGCCTTGTGGCATATACAGTAATATACTGTGTATGTCACAAGTTGTTCGTGTATGATGAATTCAAATTTAAATTATGACGAACAACCCAAATAACTGAGGCAAATTATATTTTCAAAATCCATCTTTTAATTTATATTGCAAAAATATTTTCTTTTCAATTTTACTGCGTTAGTGAATATTTTTGCAGATTGCTCAGATGCTGGATTCAAACTGGAATGCAGTTGTAGATAAAAATACGAGTGTGAGTGATATGTAGTGAGGTGAATATGTAAATGTGAAATGTGATGTAATTAGAATTGTATATGTATAGTGAGAGCTTGAAATTGTACTATCAAAGTTGTAATAAATATTTGTTTGAATAAAATATTCATTTGAATTCAAAAACTGTGTTATTTATTTTTATGCAGCAAATATTTATTTTTTCTGTGAAAAATAAAATAGTACGTTAACAAATACATTTAAGTTAATGTATATATGTTTATTATCATCAAACAAAAATCATATAGCGCAAAGCGCATATTCAACAATCTCCCCCTTTTGATGATAACAAACATATATTTAAGATTTTGAATATATTAAATGTATTTGATAATTTCAATTGCTCCCCCTATTTGAATGCTTCCTTTTTATATGATACTCCCCCTACATATATGACTCCCCCTACATATATGCATACAAATAAAATTATGTGAATAAGCCTATATGCAAATGAAAAATTAATTGACCTTTTCTCTCCCCTTTTTACAAAATCTTAACTTTCTCTCCCCCTTTTGTTATCAGCAAAAGAATAATAGTAATAGAAAAGTAGAGATATAGTGATCGATATTAATTCAACATTAAAGCTCAATTGAATATAAAAATTAAATTTCGATAAAAAATCAAACAAAAATCATAAATCCTTTAATTGACGCATATTCCACTTTAGAATGGTATGAAAGATTTCATCAAATAAAACTATATAGTCGTGTCTATTTGTGGTATATTTATTTCAGGAAATTTGAATATCTACTAACCATGCATAACCGTTAGGACTTTTAAATGAGATTAGTAGTATTCACAATTTTTATTTTTATTTGTAAAATGAATTCAAGTATCTTCTAACCACGCATAACCGTGAGGACTTTTAAATGGGATTAGAATCAACTTGTCTATTTAACCAATTAATTTTGATATGCGTTCCATACATGCATAACCGTGAGGACTTTTAAATGAGCATGGAAGCACATAATCAAAAATCCAAGTAATTCACCCATGCATAACCGTGAGGACTTTTAAATGAGAGTGAAAACTTTGGATATTTATTTTATTGTTAAAAATATAATAAATTGAAGCACAAATGATTTCCCGTTTAAAATACCACATATTGACGTACTATATAGAATTTTGATGAGTGATGGTCGTTAGAAATATGATAGATATAGAGATGGTCATGAAATTTTTACCAATAAAAAGTTTTATAACTCTTGTCTAAATTTCTAAAGAAATTTACTAATTATATTGTCTCGAGTCATAATATATGATTAATATCAACACTCATCTTATTTTCAATCACTATTCATCTTTTCGATAATTATTAGGGGGATCAGATTAGTTAATTTGGTTATTTGAAATCAATTTCAAAAATAGTTATAAAACCTAATGTTCTTAAATAACTAATCTGATACAAGGTCAACAATGTTTTTCTAGAAGGAGTTTTCAAGAAAAAAGTTTCTGCTATTAAAAAATTCAAATGAAAAATATGCAGACATTTTCTTTGAAAAACGATGTAGTAAATGAATGTGTCAAAAAAAAATTAATCACGTTTCACTAGTAATTTTTCTATCAACCATATTACCAGTGTAATCTGCATCTGAATTTAAATTTCACTCAAAATTCACTCGTTGAATGTCAAAGACCAGATTATGAAATTTCAACAAATTTTCTCATGATTATTATCAACAAATTTTAAATGAAATTCTCTTGAATTTGAAATGAAGACCGTGTCAACAATCAAACATATATTAAAGTGTCAATTTTAGAAGCCATCAAACATCATTTTTATTTTCAAAGCAATTTCTTAAAAGTTTCAACAATTTCAACAAGAAATTTAAAATCCTTTTTACAATTTTTAAAATAGAGTTCATTAGGATTTTAAATCGAGGCCGTGTCAAACCATGAATTTAGATTTAGCCAAGAATATTATAACAAAAAATATTATCCAATCAAAACACTATTTTTATCCCAAACTTATATATCAAGTAATTCTAGAGAATTTTATAGTGTTTTTGGCATAAGAATATAATTGGCTAACAATTTTGAATAAAAAATCAGAATCAAAATCATTAAAATCATCATCATATCAACATCATATAATTGGCTGATTTTATTCAGAAAATGGTGCAGATTTTCACAATTTATATATCGTTCAAAACAAATTTACCTGATTTACCTTTACGATATTTTCCGACGTTGCCCATTGTGATTCTGTCACCTTTATACTAGGCTAAGGAACTTTGCTTTGTTGCCCGTTGTGTTTCTGGAACAGCCAAAATCCAGATAACACGGTTGTTGTTCCTTAGCCTGCCACCTCACCTACACGATGAAAGATTTATGTGACCTATTTATTTTCATAGGTCCATGATTGTTAGTGGCAGAATATTTAAAATAAGTTTGTGGAGACCCAAAACTATTTATATAAGTTCCTTTTGGCACCCAAATTTGTTTGACTTTCAATGATTTTACATCTGTGCCTTTTGGAACCCAAATTGGTATAGTTTTCACGTGTTTGGGTCTATACCAACAATTATTTGGATTGTGTCCAAATTTTCTACAAATTGTGCCCATTGAATTGACTCGATTTGTGTTCTTGTTCATGTGACTATAATTTTCAACACAATGTCCAATTATTTCCGATCGAGCAAAGACATTCTTTTCTTTTGCATTATCATCAACTTGTGTTTTTCCAAAACCTAGTCCTTTTCTGTTGTTAGCAAAAATTTGATTTCCCAATAACATTTTGAAAGATTTTTCTCCTTTTGAAAAGTTATTTAGAGATTTCTCAAGATTTTGGACTTTGGTTTTAAGAGATGTGTTCTCAGTTACTAGTGGGTGCATCTATTTAAAAAATCCTTTTTCCTAGTTTCAATATTTTCCTTAAGATTCAAATTTTCTTTTTCAAGATTCTCAGAGTTATTCCTAATTTTTGATAGTTCCGAATCTAAAATTTTACATTGGTTACATTCTAGGTTTTGAATATTTTCAAGTTCAGTTTTTAACCTAAAATTTTCACGAGCAAATTCTCTCCTATCAGATTTCAGTTTTTCAATTTTAGATTCAAGAGTATCCACTACCTTAGTAAGATCAGAACACATAAAAACAAGTTCTTTATAAGAAAACTCACCTGCCTCACTAGATTCGTCGGAGGTTGCTTCTGATTCTGATTTTGCCAAGCAACACAAGTTAGCCTCCTCTGGGCTGCTATCCGAAGCTTCTTCTCCTTCTTCATCATCCCAAGTTGCTGCAAAAGCTTTCTTTTTCTTTTTCTTTCCTTTGTTGTATTTGAGAAGTGGACAGTCTGGTTTGATGTGGCCAGGCTTGTTGCAGTCATAACACGTTAGCTCATTATCGGAATTGTTTGAGTCTTTTGACTTATTAGCATTTGTTTTCTTCTTACGTGGCTTGAATCTTGACCATCTTCTAAGATTATTGACAGCCATTGCAAGTTCTTCAATTGGATCTTCTTCATCTTCATCGCTCTCTTGTTTGCTCTTTAAGGAAATTGTCTTCTTTTTTGATTCAGAGTTGTGGCGTTCCTCCTTCGCTTTTAGCTCAAGTTCATACGTCATCAAATTGCCAATCAACTCCTCCATGCTTAGTTTGCTCAAATCTTTTGATTCTTGTATTGCCGTGACTTTTGCCTCAAAGTTCATTGGTAAGACTCGTAGTATCTTCCGCACAAGCTCCACTTCAGTAAATACCTTCCCAAGCGCTCTAGCATTGTATATCAAGGTTGAAAAACGTCCAAACATATCTTTTATGCTCTCGCCTTTGTCCATCACAAAGTTTTCATATTCGTTGCTGTATAGAGCTAGACGAGACTCCTTGACTTGAGAAGTTCCTTCGTGTGTCACCTCCAAAGTATGCCAAATTTCCTGTGCTGTTTCACAATGAGAAATTCTATTAAATTCATTTTTATCAAGAGCACAGATTAAAGCATTCATGGCTTTAGCATTTATGGTTTTCAATCTATTATCGTTAGCATCCCACCTATCCTTAGGTTTAGGAATCTCAGTACCACCAACAGTTATAGTAGGAGGATTATAGCCAGTTTCAATAATATCCCAAACATCATAATCAACGGAACTAAGATAAATACTCATCCTAACTTTCCAATAAGCATAATCGTTCCCGTTAAACATGGGTGGTCTAACAATCGATTGCCCCTCAGAAAAAGCATTATCTAGTGAATTCATGACTCTAGAGTTAAATAAAAATACCAGGCTCTGATACCACTTGTAGGATCTAGATTAACCCTAGAGGGGGGGGGGGTGAATAGGGTTATAGCAAATTTTCTCGATTTTAAACACAGAAATAAAAACTGCACAAATAAAAGTAAATCACACACAAAATTTACCCAGCTTCGGCAAACCCTGCCTACTGCTGCATTCACAGATTTCTATTAGAATTAAACAGTATCACGCTTACAAACACTATACTAGACTCGCAGACATCTGCTCCACGCTCACAAACACTCTACTAGACTCGCACACCCTGCTCGCAAACATCTGCTCCCGCTCACAAACACTCTACTAGACTCGCACACCCTGCTCCGCCTATAGAGCTTCGATCACTCGCAAACTTTGCCTCCCGCCTATAGAGCTTCGATCACTTGCAAACTCTGCTCCCGCCTATACAGCTTTGCAAACTCTCACACCCTGCTCACTGAACTAATTCTACCTAGACAATCTGACACTACCTAAACCCTAGGTGGTGATTTACCAGTTTTCGTTTTGAAAAGTAAAAACAATTTAAACAACAATTAAAATAAACAACCCTAATTAATAACTAAAGCCCCCTTTTAAAAAATTATAAACAAAGCCCTTTTTTTTTTAATTAACTAAGCCGACCCCCTTTTATTATTTCAACCCGTTCTATTTCTCTTCGTTGCTCTTCTTCTTTGGCTCGGTGAAAAAGAATGGCGGCCTGTTCCTCACGTTCGTTCCTCTTTCAATTTTAGGGCTTCGTCCCTTGATACAATTTAGGGCTTTTCAAAGCGCCGACAGTATGTTAATTTATTCGAAGATCTCTTGCGTGTATCCTTGATTGATTGATGCTCACTTCGGCTGCTTCGAATTGATGGAGTTCGATTTGTGCTTCAGGTGAGAATTTTTGTTCGGTTGCCTTTCGATTTTCGTATTCGAACTCTATGTTATTTGCCGATGATGATGTAGGGTTTTATAGGATTTGATTTCCTATATTCTCGTTCGTATATTATCAGTTTGAATTTGTCAATGATTTGTTCGGCCGTTCGATTTTACTTTGATGTTGAGATTGATCTCTGACTGGTTCATAATCGTATGCTTGCGTCCCACGGCTTCAATTTTGTACCTGTTCAACTTCGGCCTTGACTCGTTCATCTTGGCTTTGAATTTGATAATCATGACTTTGATAAAAGAAAAACTTTGACTTGTTTAACTAGACTTCGGCTTGTTGATTTTCTACTGTAACAGATGCTACACTTGTTGATTCGATTCCAGTATATATTTTTTTACTGTCGCATGCACTTGAGTTTGTAACTTGACTTGTTCTGCACTGCCTGTTGCACTTGTATACATGGTAGAGTTCATCTTCATTCTGTAGTCCTGAACTTTGAGTTGCTGTTGCATATGAGTTTGGGCATGGGTATTTGCAGTTTCATGTTGGCCATAGTTGCTGAGTCTGTTGCATGAGCTACTTGCATTTGTATTTTGCCTTGATCACTTTTGGTCTGGTCTGCATGCTTCACTGTTGCCTAAGTCCGCACATGTTTGGATTGAATTGTTAGTGCATTGCCACACTGTTGTTGTAATCATATACGAACTGATGCTTCACTTGGTCTTTGTTGTAACTTCGACACGCTTCAATCATTGTTTGCATTCACTTGATATTGTTATTTCTTAACCTGAGATTCCTCACTGCCTGTACACATTATAACTGAATTCATTTGCATTTAGTATGCATTTTGGCTTGTGGTGTTGAGTTGCTGTGTTGCATTTGTATTCATATGCATGCATATAGCCATATTGTTGCATGTTAGTGTGCTTCATCACTTGATTCATTCCACATTGAACTAGCTTTTGATGTTGGTCTATTCTTTACATATGTGCACTTGCACACTTTCATTGTTGAGTTGAGTTTGATTTGCACTGCACTGCGTCTTGTTCACCATGTTGCATATTGGATATTTGCAGTTGGTATTTGAATTTGAGTTGTGGCTTTTGTGCTTGCATTTTGATGCAGTCTTCATGCTACTGATTTTATTGAGCTCGACATTGTTGTTCACTTATGTTGCAACTGCACTGTTGCCTTGTTGATTCCACTGTTTGCTGTGACATTGTGTGATGTTGTACATGCATGTGGCCTTTGTTGTTGGCATTTCTTCCTTTACTTGAGCACATGGTCGAGTTCATTTCCATTCTGGTCATTGCATTATGATGAAATGTTACATTTTTGAGGCCATGTTCTTGTGCACTGACCATATGGTCTTTACTGCCTCTTTGTGTATGCACTTGCATACTGCTGCACTGTTCCATTGTTGCTGCTGTGTTGTAGCCGTGGTCTTTGCATTGCATTCATGTTGATTTCTGAACTTTCACTTGAGTTGAATCCAGTTTCAAAAACTCGGGTTTGACCTTGTGCTGAGAATTGTGACTTTTATATTATTGCACGTGAGTTGAACCCGGCTTTATATTTGGGTTTGACCTGTGCTCACCTGTCCCTGTAAATCAATCAAGTGTATATATCGGTGTGCACGGCCTTGTGGCATATACAGTAATATACTGTGTATGTCACAAGTTGTTCGTGTATGATGAATTCAAATTTAAATTATGACGAACAACCCAAATAACTGAGGCAAATTATATTTTCAAAATCCATCTTTTAATTTATATTGCAAAAATATTTTCTTTTCAATTTTACTGCGTTAGTGAATATTTTTGCAGATTGCTCAGATGCTGGATTCAAACTGGAATGCAGTTGTAGATAAAAATACGAGTGTGAGTGATATGTAGTGAGGTGAATATGTAAATGTGAAATGTGATGTAATTAGAATTGTATATGTATAGTGAGAGCTTGAAATTGTACTATCAAAGTTGTAATAAATATTTGTTTGAATAAAATATTCATTTGAATTCAAAAACTGTGTTATTTATTTTTATGCAGCAAATATTTATTTTTTCTGTGAAAAATAAAATAGTACGTTAACAAATACATTTAAGTTAATGTATATATGTTTATTATCATCAAACAAAAATCATATAGCGCAAAGCGCATATTCAACAGTAGCTCCGGTCTTGTGATGCAGAGGATCAGGATGGATCCTCGGTACGGTGATCTAGACCACGTACTGTGACGGGCGGTACCCCAGTAGCCCTGTCATTGTGTGGAATCCAATCTCCAATAAGCACCTGTACGGTTTTGATTGTGCCCAACTATGCTAAAATATGAGACGCAAGCATTTCGGCTAGATTCTATTTTACTTTCTACAGACACAATTATAATATTAGATGGATTTGATAAAAATGTTTTGGTTATCCTAAGGTAAAAACCCAACATGTTTATTTATGGCGTGGTCTTACGAGATACCTTTGATTTCAAAGGATTTTGAAAACTTTAATAATCCAATTGAGTGTGTTTTCTCACGCTAGTTTTCCAGACTCACTCGGGTATTATTTAACTATAATGCTCGGGTCAGACCGAGTATTATAGAGTATAGATTCTAGATGGACTGCTATGGAGCACAGGAGACAAGCTGGATGGAGAGACGTATCACACGTATTTGATAAATATTACGTTGTGTATAATTAACTGCATAGTCAGTTTTGTGAGCACAGGTTATGATAACTATCCAGTTGAGTGCTATAAATTTAGTTGTACTTTGATGATGTAATGTATAAACAGATATAATTCTTTTTGTTTTAATGATTAGTCATTTATCCATTATATATTGTTCCACTGCGATTGTGAGATTCTGATATTGTTTCTATTTCTCATTCTACCACCTTCTTCTTTAACCATAATGGTTCGATTTTCCGGCATTCGATTATTCGGCACTGATACAACGGACGTATTAATGTCGATTTCAGCATCAAAAAATTGGGTCGTTGCACTAATTGGGTGCGCAAATGATTGGAGCAGAAATGAGTTCGCTCTTGAGACGTTCAAAAGAAGAGATACATAAAAGTTGAAATCGAACGGAACATCTTTTTCGAGGAGAGTCATCGGAGGACGAACGATTTGTCTAATGTCTTTCACAAAGCATCGATAAAAGCCAGCGTGTCATAAAAGTGATCGAATGTCCTTAACAGATTTGGGAATGGATAGATTTGCAATTATGTCGACTTTCGCTTTATCTACCTCAGTGCCTTTATTTGAGATGATATGTCCAAGGCTTATGCATTTTTTGACCATAAAGTGACATTTTTCCCAATTCAAAGTCAAATGTTTTTCTTTACATCAATTTAGAACCAACTCAAGATGATGTAAACATTAGGAAAAAGGATCGCCAAAGATAGAGAAATCATCCATAAAAACTTCTAGAAAGCGTGCAATCATGTCAGAAAAGATGCCAACCATGCATCGTTGTAAAATTGCAGGAGCGTTACAAAGTCCGAATGGCATACGTCGATAAGCAAAGGTACCGAATGGACACGTGAAAGTTGTTTTCTCTTGATCTTCGAGAGCGATTGGAATTTGGTAATAGCCATAATAACCATCAAGGAAGTAGTAAAATTCGTAGCCGACTAAACGTTTTAGCATTTGGTCGATGAAAGGAAGGGGGCGGTGATCTTTACGTGTTGCGGCATTTAGTTTTCGACAGTCCATGCAAACATGCCAACCCGTTTGAGTACGAGTTGGAATAAGTTCATTTGAATCATTCTTGACAACGGTTAGCCTAGACTTTTTCGGTGCAACGTGAATTGGGCTGACCCATGAACTATCAGAGATTGGGTAAATGATTCTTTTGTCGAGAAGGTTAAGAATTTCATCACACACCCATATTTCATTTTGGATTAAGCCTACGCTGCGCGTCGCGAACAAGCTTGGCATCGTCGATTAAATGGATGTGATGATGAACAAGAGCGGGACTAATTCCCTTTATATCCGAAATCGACCATCCAAATGCTTCTCTGTTTTTTGAAAGAATAGAGAGTAACGAGGTTTTTTGGTCGAGAGAGAGAGTTGTGGAAATTATGACAGGCGATGTTTCGTCTTCACCTACTATGCGTACTTAAGGTGATCGACAAGTGGTTTGAGATCCAACTTTGGAGGATTTTCGATCAAAGAATTGGGTTGAGGTTCGGACTCAACTTGAAGCAATTCAAAGGGAAGAGTGTATTCAATCTCGTTGGGAATTTCGGAAAACAATTTTTCGTACTCGACTTCGCGTTCATCGTTAAGGTCAAGTGTTTCGTTTTCGAAGCTTTCGTGAAACACACTAACTTCCAACGTTTCGTCACGAGGTTCATTTGATTGGCTTTCAAGATTGATTTTTAAGATCCAAAGTCATGTTTCAAAAAGAGATTTTCATCGATCCGTTATGATAATTAATTAAGGCATTTAAGGTGGCTAAGAATGGTCGGCGTAAAATCAATGGAATTTGACTCGAGGGATTTTCCATGCGTTGTGTTTCGAGAACGATAAAGTCAACAGGAAATATGAATTGCCCTACTCAAATGAGCACGTCCTCGATTTCTTCCATGGGCTTCTTAATCGAACGATCGGCGAGTTGAAGCATAACTTTTGTGGGTTTGAGCTCACCTAAGCCTAATTGTTCATACACGGAGTATGGAATCAAATTGACACTCGTGCCCAAGTCAATCAAACATTTGTTAATCGTCTTGTCTCCAATTCTACAAGAAATCGTAGGGCATTTAGGATCCTTGTATTTAACGGGCATGGATTGGGACAAGACTTCACTCAAACTGACGGCTAAGGAGACTTTTTTGTGCACTTAGTGTGTCGCTTTTGGGTACACAAGTCCTTAAGAAATTTAGCGTAAGTGGGAACTTGTTGAACGATGTCAAGAAGCGGGATGTTCACTTTCACTTGTTTAAAAATTTCCAACATCTTTTCCATTTGGTACGAGTGTTTCTTTGGTCGAAGACGATGTGGAAATAGAACACGATACTCGGTAGACGGATCTACTCGAGTAGGAGAAGAAGAATTCTGATTGGCATTCGATTCAACGTTTGGCTCCACGTTATGTTCAGATTCATTCGTTGTTTTAGAAGTGTCGAGAGAGGTTTTCGGTAAATCGTTTGGATTAACGAGTTGATTATTGATTTGTTTACCGGAACAGAGAGTTGTGATAGCATTCAATTGGGTGACGTTGCTATCTTGAACAACATGAGCTTGATTTGAATTTGCGTTTTGATTTTCGGGATTTGAAATAGACTGGCTTGGGAATATTCCTCCTTTGCATTCACTTACAGACGTGGCTAATTGAATCATTTGTATTTTGAGTTTTGCAATTGATTGGTTTGTGTTTTTCATATATGAAGTCAATAAATTTTGCAAATTGCTATTTGATTGAAGGCTTTGAGTGGTTGCTTTAGCCAACATTTCAAGAGTTTTCCCGAGTGAACTTAAACATTTATCGTCTTGGGGAGGATGAGCAAAATTTGGTTGATAGTTTGATTGTTGCAGTTGATTATGAGATGGACCTGCAAAGTTTGGTTGAAAACTGTTGGGTTGAAATGGAAGATTCGAAGCATTATTCGGGAATGCTTGAAAATTGGGACAAATCGTATTCGTGTTGGGATTGTTTTAGTTCAATGAAAAATTTGAATGATTTCTCCAACCAGGGTTGTATGCTGGAGAAAATGGGTTGTTTTTTGCTTTATTGAAAGCATTGATTTGTTCGATAGAATTGGGACACTGATCGACTACATAATTAGGATCGTTGCATTTATAACACATTGGTTGGGAAGCTTGGTTCATTTGATTCGATGAGAAAACGTTATCAAACTTTTTAACCATTGCGTCGATCTTAACTTCCAAAGCAAAAGAAGATCCTATCGAGTTTGCACTCGATCGTGAGTAAATTGATTTTTCGTTCGAAAGTTCCCATTGGGACGACTTTTCAATGTGGTTTTCAAGAAATTGTCAAGCATTGTCGTGATGTTGGGCAAGAAAGTTGCCTTTGCACATTGATTCGATCATTATTCGTGAGCTGTTTTCGAATCCATCGTATAAGATTTGGCAAATCGTCCATTTTTCAAAGTTATGGCGTGGACATTTTATCAACAGCTCTTTGAATCTTTCAAAATACTTTTTGAATGGTTCTCCCTTGAATTGATGAAAATTTACAATTTCGTTTCGAATTCTACTTATTTTTCCAAGGGGTAGAATTTTTTTAAGAAAGCTTTTACAAATTCTTCCTGAGTTTTAATCGAGTTCGACGGTAAGCTGCAACCATTTTTCAGCGTAATCCGTAAGAGCGAATGGGATTAATCGAAGTTTTATTCCATCATCCGAAAGTTGTTGGAGTTTAATGGGTGCACATACTTGTTTGAATTTAGTCAAAAAGATGTATGGATCATCGTGCTCGAAATTGCCAAATTTCGAAAGTGTGGCAATATGGTTCGAGTGAATTTCGAAATGGTTACTTGTAGGGGCGGGTAACGTGATGCAATGGAATAGAAACTCTATCGGGAAAGATTCTATCCATTAGAGTTAGAGGGGCGTTTTTGTTCGTCATTTTGAGAGGATCGTCTGTTCGAGTTAAACGATTTGTTGAGTCGCGAGTCCAACGATTTGTTGTTGTGTCACGAATCCAAGTACTCATGTAAAAGTGAATGTCGAGAAAAGAAAGGAGTTAGAATAGATTTTAGAGAATGAAAGAAGATTTGAAAACTTGTTTTTGTTTTTTTTGAATTTTCTCTCTTTTTTTAAAAGAAAGAAAACTATTTACCAAGTGAGATTTATTTTCAAAAGTTTGGTTTTTTTTGTTTTTCAAATTTTTTTTATATGTTTTAGCATTTTTTTTGAATTTTCAAATATTTACCAAAAGGATTTTTTTTTTAGAAAATGGAAATTGATTTTTGTTTTTGTATTTTCAAAAAATTTTCTTTTTTTTTTTACAAAGATTTTTTTTTTTGGATTTTTTTTTTGATTGAAAATTTTCAAAGGAAAGGAAAAAATGGTTTTTTTTTTTGGATTAAAAAGTAAGTTAAGTAAAAGTTATAATTTTTTTGGATTGTTGATTGTTGATTTTTTTTTAAATATGCACGAACTAATGCAACTAAATGAATGCAAATGACTTAATTACAATTTTCTATCCTTAGTAGCTCCTAATTCAAAATTGTATAATCACACTTTGTTTTAAATAAACAAAAATATTTCTCAGCCAGGTAACAGACAGGAGTTATCGGTGCACCACGAATTACCGTAGCAATGCAGCCGAAGGTTTAAGTAACTTCAGAGGAACAACTACTATAATATTTACGAATCACCGTAATATTTATAAATGGTTATTACTCTACCGTAGCCTAGACACCAAGAAATAAAATTGTTCAAAAAAAATAATTGTGAAGATACAATTAAGCCCTAAGTGAGCTCGTGACACACTTAGGTCCAACGTCTAACCTTTATTATTAGTCAAATTCTACGATGAAATGCGTTTGTGGACTAAGAGAATGGTGATGAAATCCCTCACCTTATGTGAATTGGGGTATTGCCCTAAAGGAAAATCAGATGAGATGAATGCAAAACAAAAGTTTGACGTGAATTTACAATGCAACTAAAATGAAGTTTTTATTTTTGGATTTTGAAATATATTTTTTAATATATAAATGCAAATGCAAACAACCAACAATGCAATTCAAATAAAAACAAGAAAAAATGCACAATACCAGAGAGCAAATTATTAGCAATTTATTTTTAAGCAGCGAATTTTCTTTTAAGCAAGCAGGTTATTATTTTTGGACAAGCGAAGCAAAGCAGTTTATTTTTGACAGTCTAATTCTAAAATTCTGTTTTGGCAACCTGAAATAAAACAAAGAGATATGTACCCTTTTTTTTATGATTAGAAAAAATAGAAAAATGTTAAGAAAATTATAGAAATCAAAGGTAATTAAAAAAACTCACTCTTTCTTTTTTTTATTTAAGAGAAAACAAAACAAAACTCAAAGAAAGCAAACTTTATTTTTTAAAAGAAATGGAACTTAAAAGGATTTAGAACAAATCAAATTAAAACTTCACAAAACAAAATAGACCCGTCCCAAAAACAATCCCCCCTGCCCAAAGGCAAAACACGTTAATCCCCTTTCTCTTTAAAAATGAACAGAACCACTAAATCGCTTCTTTAAAAACAAAGAAATTGCAAAATCGAAATCATGAACAAAAGAAAAAAATTGGCGATGTGGTTGGCTGGATTTGACTTTTAGACTATGTCGATTTGGTGCGAAGGCGATGGGAATTACGTGCTCGGTGATGGAGGTGGATCGGATGAAGCAATCGATTCAGGGATTCAGGCATTGTGATGCAGGCGGTCTCGGTTCGTGGATTGATTGGTTGGCATATCAAATTGGGGCGGTTCTTCTAGTTGATGGTAGTGACGGGTGGTGCGTGTGATGTTTTGGGCTCGCTGCAGTCGATGGGGGATAGTGGATGGTGTTGTTGAATTGCTTGGAGGTGGTTAGCGGCCATTCGATTGGGGGAATTTCAGGTCGCGTGGGGATGTTGGCGATTTCGTAATGAAGCCGCGGGTTGTTCTCGAGGAGGAATTTCTTGGTTTGGTCGCGGTGACTGGTGGATGTGGTGGAGCTGATGACAACTGAGGTAGTTTGGGGTTGTGAACAGCGGTTTGCAATTTGCACAAGTCGAGCAGGGCATAGCAAGCAAGGTAAGAATGGTTTTTTGACTCTTTTTATTTATGAAGGAGCTGTTTGAGACTGGCAGTGTTTGTGCAGGTAATGTTGTTGCTCGGCAGAAGATGGTGGAGTGTTAATATGATGTGGTGTGGTGGTTTCAGGTGGATATTTTCATTGAGGCAGGGGTGGTAGCTGATGATAGTATGGCCATGAAGGTTGGCAGAGGGTATGAAGCGGTGGTACCGGAAGTATGATGGTGATTTGGTGAAGATGTAGCGGATGTTGTGATTGTAGAAGTGGAGAGAAGGCAAGGCAATTGAATGTTAAGTGAATAAGTATGTTCTCTGGTGGTTCAGGCTACTTGTAGATGACTGGTTTGTTTTGTCAGTTGTATTTGTAGTCTGTTGATCAGTTGTATTTGGGATGTTTGAGGCATAGGCAATTAGCAAGTGTGGTCAGTGGATAGAGGCACTGTGATAGGGTGATTGATGTGCTGTATCAACCAGTATTTGTAGGTGGTGAATATCATTTTTATGATGAGGGGATGAGGCTGTTGTGGTAGTCAGTTTGCAGAGTTGTAAGCAATGGCAGTGGCACTGTAATGGAGTGGAGGAAATAGATAACTTTGTGATGATGTATGGGATTGGTTCGCAGTGCTTTGGTGAAGGCAAATTGTAGGTGATTGTAGCAGTCAGGTGGAGAAGGATGGCAAATAAGCAGTGGTAACAGTTGTATAAAAGAGTATGTGCAGGCTGTGTGCACAGTACATAGTGAAATGAATGGAAATCAAAATAGAAACTGTTTGTGAAAATGTAAAATGTAATGTAAAATGTGAATTGCAATGAAATATTTTTTTCTTTTTCAAACGAAAGTGTGTTTTTTTTCCTCTTTTTTTATAGAAAATATTCAAAAGCAATGCGAAAACAATAAACAATCACACAAATCAAATCATATAACAAAACATAAACACAGTTTGTTTATGCAAACACACAAAAATCAAACAAAAATAATTCGAATAATAGGAAATTGAAATCAAAATAACTTTCTGGCAACGGTACCAAAAACTTGTTAATCGGCTAATTTTCTATCAGTTTACAAAATAGTCGAAAAATTTCAAATTAAATTTACCACAAGCGCACGGTGTGCGAATGTAGCATGTAACGAGTACGGATCGATCCACATGGAATTTTTAAGATTTTAAAAATCTATTCAATCAAATTTAACCAAATGGAGGAGAAATTGTTAACTAGAAACAAAATGAAGCTAAAACTAGCATTAAAATGAGATTAGAAAACAATTTAGAGGCAAATTCACTCTCATATTTTTATACATCAACAAACAATAATTTATGATCTCTAGCTCTGATATTAAGTGAAATAATTATTGTATTTTTCATAAGTAGGGTTTGTTTATGATATTAACTAACATAACTCAAACCATCAAACTATAATACAACAATTATACCACTTATAATTCTCATGAAAATGAAGCCAAAACAAAAGCTATTTTAAGTATGATATATTTACTATTGTAACTAGTAATATATATCATCAAAATTCATTTTTAGTTTCATTTCAAAATCAAAAATTAATTAACAAATTATGATGTAAATTGTGTTTATGTTGAATAAGAATAGCTCATTTGTATAAGCAATATAAGCTATCAAACCCACTTGTATAAACTTACATCAAAATTTACTTCATGAAGCACAAATCAAATGAGATCATAAATCATAGAAATGTTGAAATTGCATAACATTTGAGAGCTTCATTACCTCTAAATTGAAGGGGTTTAGCTACTCATTTGTGGCATTGAAGCAACACGAGTAAATTTCAACAGTAAAAAGAGAAGAAAATAGAAAATAAGCAAAGAAAGCAAAAGAGATTAGCTACTAACTACATGCATAAACATATAAACTACACTAATTGCATATATGTAATCTAAGCTATGAACACAAAGAGAAAGAAAGTATAGAAATAAACATTAACAATAAAACAAAGAAAAACATGTAGAATAGAGAGAAGAAAGAGGCTTGGAAGCCATTTTTATTTCACTTTTTTTGTTTTGTTTACAGCTTGCTAATTTCCTAAATAAACATATATGAGAGTAGAAGATAATCACATGTACATAAGAGGGTCATTTATACATGCATAAAACCATAATTCTTCTTTTATGGAGCTTCCCAAAGTACCCTTAAGGTAGTGTGACCATCAAGTAATCATTAACATCCACTAATCCTCCATTTAAATGTACCTGAAGCTTTAATGACTTTTTAGTATGTGCTCCTAATTGAAAATCAAGGTAAGTGGGTGAGATCCTCCATGATCTTGAACTTGAATTATTTCCTCTTCATTCTTTGTAGTTTCTTGTGCATGCATGTATCATCATGAATCCCTCTGCCATATGCATCAAAATATCCTATAAAAATCATAAAAATTGTCTAAGTAAAAATTCTTACATTGACATATGTACAAAAATGACCATTTTGCCCCTGAATGAAGATGAAAATATGATGGTTTGAAAATAATTGAATTTTGGTTTTAAACATGTTAGAATGCCCAAATATGATGTCTATTAAATAAAAAGAGATAACTATGGATGTAAATATATGCACATTTACGTGCACATCAAGTTGCTCTGTGTAGTGGCAATAGGGGATGTTTGATGTGGCAAGGTCATGGTCGCGGTTGTGCGGTTTCGGGGTTGCGATGCAGGTGATGGGATCGGAGTTTGAAACTGCGGTGGTTGAGCTGAGTTTGAATGTTTAGTTCGCTTCCACTAGTTATTTGATCACTGTAGGTACTACAGTGATGCACAGTGTGGAGACAGTGATACAGTAGTTTGATGATATGGAGGAGGTGAATGCAAGTGGTCGGAGGGTAGTACTGATAGGAGATCGTTGATACGTAGATGATATTGAAGGGAATAGCGATGAAGGTGATATTGATGGAAGTAGACAGTGGCAGGAATATGTAGATAGTTTGATGTGGTGAACTTGCAGTTTGATGTGGCAGTGGAAGGAATATGAGATGAACTTGCAGTTTGTTTGTGGATTGACTGGTGAAGTGTGATCAAAGGAAGTATATGTTGGTGATGTAGTCTGGTAGATGAATGGAAATAGTGAAGTTGTTGCCATGGTGACTAGGCAGTGAATGGTGGTTGGAGGGTTGTTTGGAAGTGATGATGTCTGACAGGTTGGGTGGTTGAGTGTTAGCTGCTGGTTATGAATGATATGAGATGTGAATTGCTATTGTTGGTAGAAGGATGGTTGCAATAGCAGTATTTGTTTGGTTGTGAATGGCAGGAGTATATGACCGTGGTCGTAAGTGGTCAGTTTGTAAGTAAGTGAAGAAGGGAAAAGGAGTTGTTTGAAGCAGTGGGTATTTGAAGTAAGGCAGTTGACAGTTATGGTAGATGTTAGATGGTGGTTGGAAGTGAAATGAAGTGCTAGTCTTGTAGAGGAAGAACGAGCAGTAAGTGAAAGAAGTTGGAGCAGTACGTTTGTGCACTGTTGAATGTCGGTGGGTACACATTTGAATGTCAGTGAGTGCACTATTGAAGTCATATGGTTGAGTATATGTGGGATGTAGGGGTGGCGAATGTGGACTATTGCAGTGGTTATGTACAAGGGAAGTTTGGTGTTGATGGTGGTTTTTTGGCTGTAGAAATTTGATAGAGAGGAGTTTGAAGTGGCAGAGGAATGAATATTGTGTATGGTCAGGTGCTTCGAGTGTTGGAGGAGTATGATGTAGTTCTGGTGGTATGGCAAGCTTGGAATGAATTTCTGGCAATGAAGTTTGTTCTGTGACTGGATTTGGTTGCTGTTGTGGTGTTGGCAGAGGATGCTAATAGTATATATGGTGGACAGAGCAGTAAACAAAGAGGCAGAGAGCAAATAGTGCAATGCAATGTTTTTTTCTTTCTATTTATGTAAATTGTAAAATGAAATGTAAATTGTAAAATGAAATGAAAATTGTAAATGAAATGGAAATAAAATGTTTTTGTTTTTGTTTTGAAATTGTGAATGTTTCTTTATAATAGAAGAACAAACGCAAGTGCAAATAAACAATAAGCACACAAACAAAAATTGAAAATAAAATCACACAAACACACACAATTTTTTTTAACTACAAACACACAGAAAATCAAATAATAATAAATCGAAGAATAGAAAACTAAAATCAAGCCGGCAACAGCGTCAAAAACTTGTTTAACGATGGAAATTCTTTCAGTTTAGAAAACCGTCGAACGATTTTATAATAAAAATAACCACAAGCGCACGACGTACTTTCATAGCACGTGGGTCGATCCGTAGGGAATTGTTGATTTGAATTTCCTACTCAATCAAATTATACCAAGGTCGAGAGTGAATTTAACTAGAAAATAAGAAAATTAACAAAAAAAAGTGATAAAAGTATGAGAGTAGAAGACAATTCAGATGTAATTTCCACTCTCTAGATGACATAAATCAACAAAATGAAGTTATGATCTCTCTTTGGATCATTTGAGATTAGTTTATGTGCTTATCATAAGTATGGTATATTTTTGCTATTAATTAGCCCAATATAAACCATTAAACTATAACACAACCACTAATATACATTTAATTCTCATGAAATATGACAACAAAGTTGAGAGAAAAATCTATTTTAAGCATGGTCTATTAACTATTGTTTAGAAATATAAGCCATCAATTTTAATTTCAACATTCACTTCTTTGCCATAATCATATTTGGATGAAGTTGCAATTTGTGTTATGTTTAAGCATAGTCTATTTGGTGTCAACAATATAGACTATCAAATTCAAAGCTAAACAACAACTTTAAACCACTTCAAATGTTTCCATTAAGCACTAAAAGAGAACATAAACATCAAAACGTTGCATCTATATATTAGAGAGCTTTATTACCCCTAAATTTAAGAGATAGGCTCTCGTATTTTTTATCAGATCAATAAATGTAGAAAACAACATGAAAAAAACAAGAGAAAAAAGAGAGCAAAATGAAAAAAAAACTAATTAACAAGAAATAAACACTAATCTACTTGCATGAAAAGTAAACTACACTACTAACATAAGAAGAGAAGCATGTAAAAGAAAAGAGAATTTATTAAATTGCATAAAAAATAATATGAAATAAAAATAGCTAAGTAGCCATAAAAAAAAGCTCTTATTTTATTTTTGATATAAACTAACTAAGAGAAGAGAGCCTAAAAGAGACTAAGAGAGAACAGAGCCTTACATAAAACATAAGGGGTATTTATACAATTTTAAAATCCTAGGGAACTACCCAAACCACCTTCTTAGAAAATATAACATTCAAGTAATCATTAACATTAACATAACCCTCCATTTAGATGTGCATGTAACTTTAATCATGTGTATTAGCTCTTAAGAGGGGATTATGGTAAGTGGGTAGGTGGGGTCATCCATGATGCATGAAATGAATTATTTTCATCTTCATTTGCTTCCTTCTCTTGTGTGCATGCATGAATTACATTAAGGCTCTTTTAATTTCCATCAATTTTCCTATAAATAAAAATAAAATGTGTAAGTGAATTGTCTCAAAAAAAAATTTTTTGAAAACCCAGGACAACCCGGCGGGCCGATAAACTCCTGAGGAGAGTATAGTAAAGCCGTCCGCTGATCCAAGCCCCCATACCCGAACTGTCTCAATTAATTAACACATAAAATGACCATTTTGCCTCTAAATGAAGATGAATAAATGATGGTTAGAAATAATTTGAATTTTGGTTTAAACATGTTAAAATACCATATATGATCATTTATTTAATTAAATTCGATAAAATATGAAAGTAAATATATGCACACTTACGTACACATCAATCTTATATCAAGTAAATGATTATAACTTCTAAAATGTTGAAATGATTCAGAAATAGGCTTAATACTCAATTGACATTATAAAAGGAAAGAGTAAACATAAATTAAAGGTAGAATACTTAAGTATGGAATGATTTATTTGTTGGAAATCAAGTATATCATTAAATAATAAATATGAATTAAACTACAATGGAAAGTATGTAATACTTAAATAATTAATTCATTGGTTATTTTAAATAACTGAATGGAAAAACAACATATGTAAGTAAATGAATATAAACTAATGGAAGTCAACATTATATGAATGAATGGAAAATGAATTTTGTTGGCGATGAATGTAAATTAATAAAATAAGCATTGTATGAATGAATGAACTAAAGAATAGAAATAATATGAAAGAAGATTAATAAAAAAAATTACATGACATTTGAATTTATTGGTTGTTTGGCTTATGAGAGGTTTGGGAAGTGATACTTTAAATTGTTTAGGATGTATAAATAATCTATTAAGTTTTATTTTAGACAATTGAGCGTATGGTATACTTAGTAGTTTATTTACCATTCTATACGATCAAAAGTTTCTAAACCCTAACAAACCATTTGTTTTGGTTGCCATTGTTGGATGGTTGTTTTCTTTGATTTACATGTCATGATTGTATGATTTGGTTTGTAAGTGTTTGTTGTTATGTTGTGTTGATTTGGTTGTTACTAATAGAAACAACTTAAATAATTCTCTTTTATATAATTCTCACTTCTTTGGATTATATAAGTGAAATACAGGTTTGGAGGCAATTGCCACTGCTTTTGGTTTCATAAAATAAACATTGTTTGCTCGACAAATAGGTACGTTTTTGGATTACGGTTTTATAGAGATATTATATTGTCTTTCCCGTAGTTTGGGATATTTTATTCTAAAATATAATATATATATTGTTATTATTGATATTATTATTTCTCCGGACCTCTCCGTACAAAGGAGACTCTGCCGAAATTTTCCGTGAATTTTGGGCTAAGAAAATTTTGTGGAAGTGAAATGTTTTCAAACTTTTATTGAACTTGAATATAAAAGGATTTAATTATTTATAAATTGGTACATTTTATTTAAATTATTTAATCATGTAAATCTATTGTTTATAAATTGAATGCTTTGAATAAAATATATTAGTCTCTTAATTCCTTCTTTCCCTTTTCGAGGACGAAATGTTTTGAGTGGGAGAGAGGTTAACGACCCGTAATTTTTCGATAATTAAAATATTGAATTTAATAAGATTTTGTAATTTAATACTGGAATAAATTGAAAATTTTGATTTATTAATGAGAATAATAACTATAATGAAATTTAATAATGTTAATTTAAGGCATTTGATAATTATTTTAATGAAATTTCAATTAATCGAAATGATTGTAAACATAACATTTGGTTCGATTTGTTGCCTATGTATTTAATCTGTTGAATTAAATTGGAAATCAATTGCAATTAAATATAATTAAATATTATGTTAATATGAATTAACATGATAATTGTAGAATAAGAGTGTAATAATATTTAAACCAATGTTAATTTTATTCATAAGATGAGAATTGTTTGAATAATAAGATGAAAGTTCAAATAAATGGATTTATTGGAATTTAAATTAATAATCACTGAATTTATTTCAATCGAAATTTGAACGCTGTAATTAGTGTAATAATTAATGTTGAATTTGTCATGGTAAATTAGTTTTAAAATGATTATTAAATTCTATGAAATTAGAAACGATAAAAATTGTTAGTTATTAAATTTAAATTTTAAATGTGATTTCATTAACCTAATAATAATTTAATTAATGTGGAAATAGCCATTTTGGTCACTATCTCGGATTTTGACAAAACTAATTTCATTGGATACGTAACAATGAATTATTATAGGATTTCAAGTTTCGTAGCAATTGGACTTGTCGTTTGATCGTACGGGCTCGAAAAGCGTAGAAATCAATATAATTGAATTCAATTGAAGTTGATTTTAAAAGTTAACTTATTTATACAATGGAATTAGAATTAGAATTTGAAACATATTCCATTGAGTTTAAAATATCAAAAACATCTATTTTGATATATTGAATGACTCATTTTCGTTTCGAAGGCGGAACGGGCTTTTCGGGTCGTTATTGTCATTTCAAACCAATTTGATGTGATGTTTATTCTTATCGAGACTTGTCAATATAAATAGATCATTCTATACCCTAACCTTTTATTTTCTTATCTTTGTACATATCTGTCTATTCCACCTATCTGCTTCTTCTTTCTTCCAATGGTTGTACATCCAAACTCCAATTCAGTTTCAAATCCAAATTGAAAATTCAAACCCTCAAAACCCTAACATATTATATATCACTGGAAAGCTATCGACGAGTGTAATCTACTACAGTGGTTTTCTTTTCAGTTTGATTCATCGTTTGGCCATAAATTGAGGATGAACCTCAATTGTCGAAATTAAGTTTTCACGATGCAACGGTGGATCATTGACCATTCGATCATCGGGGAGTGGTGGCGTTAGGAAGAGGGTGCGATGCAGGTCTTAGGGGTGCTAGTCGTTCACGTTAGTTGGCCATGAGTTCACCAGAAAGTGGCGGCAAAGTCGTCGGTGGCGGAATGAGATAGGGATGGTATTGGACGGCCGCGACGTCAAGGAGCGGATGCCTGGACCAGGCGAGCCCGGTGACGATGGTGGATCAGGTCGATATCGTGCGACGCGGCGGTAATAACTGGTCAAAGTCAGTATGCTTGGCAATTGTAGCTCGTTTGGCTCATGGTCGCGATTTTTAGGGTTGCCGCGTTCGATTCTTGGAGATAGAGGGTTGATGACGTGTATAGGTTCGATTTGCGTTTTTTATTTTAGTTTTAAAATCGTTAACTTCTAATGATAATAACTTTTGCATACGAGGTCAGATTTACACACGGTTTGTTCCACTGCAATCGTATTGAAATTTTAGACATTATAGTGCTTTTTTGGATGAATTCTAAGACCATTCAATTTTAGGCCGTATTTTGGATTTCAAATCAATTTGGAATCAAATGAGAGTGTTTTAAAACACTCACAACTATTAGATTATCTGATGTTAGTTAAATTGAATTTATAATATGATTAGAAATTGATCAGTCGATGTTTGGTGTATTTAAATAGTCATTCCAGTTAAATATGTCTTTTATTGCATTTAATCGTCATTTAATATTGAATTTAATTGTCAACCGAATACCTGATGATGATAATTAGTTAATTGATGTTATTTATTAGTTGATTGAATGGTGAATGTGATTAAATGTTTTATTGTTGATGTTGGATGACTGGGTGTTATATTTTATATTATTATAACACTGCTAGTTCTCTATGGATTGAAATGATTCGTACCCGCAAGATCTATAAATTAGGAAAAATTGTTATGATGAAATGATTCGTAACCGCAAGATCCATAGATAAGGAAACAATTGTTATGGATTGAAATGATAAACCCAAGCGACTTTATTGATTTTGGATGTTAACTCGAGATTGCGGGTTGAAATGATATATACCCGTAAATTAAAATTATTGTGGATTGAAATGATATATGTCTGTATCACTTGACCATAGGGTAGAAAATTATATACGTACACTGGATTGGTTAAGTTATATGTTTTTGAATCTTTAATTTTTAGATTCAGTTAAATGATATTTTGAAATAAAATTTGATTTATACAAATTGAATTATTTTTGAAAATCCAAGCTTTAAATATTAAAATGTGAATTGGTTTAAAGGAATTGTTTAAAGAAATTAAATTGAAATTTTAAAGTTGAATTTGAACTATAAATGAAATTTATTAGAATTGAGATATTGAAAACGTTTGGAAATGTAACTTTGAAATCTACTAAATTTGAAATAGTTTGAATTTATTGTTCGAACATGGATTTGAAATCGATTTTGATTAAATGGTTTTAAAAGAAAATATTTAGTTTGTTGATTTGAAAGTTGGACATGGTCCAGATGTGTTGAATGAAAGAAATAGTTTAATTTGATATTAATTTCAAATTTATTATTTTAATATAAACTAATTCAAAATATATTATATTAAAAATCCTGATTATTAAGATTTTCAAACTATTGAACTAAATTAATCTATTTTAAACTATTTTAATCAGTTTAAAACTATTTTAATTTATTTTAATCTTTCTATTCAATCAGTTTAATCAATTTTAACCTATTTGAAACTAAATAACCCATTTTAGTCTATTTTAAATCTATTTAAACTATTTTAAATCTATTTAAACTATCTTAAATCCATTTAAACTATTTTAATCTATTTAGAAACTATTTTAGAGCATTCTGGCTATCTAATTTTTTTTATTTTAAACTATTTATAACTATCTAAACTAATTTCAAAATCTCAGACTGTGTAAAGTGGAAGTGTTTATATTTAAATTCTTGATTTTTAAAGCGAATATGGTTAAATGATGTTATAACTTAAGTTGGGATTTGAAATGATATTTGCTAGTGAAATGACATATTTGAGTAAATATAATGATTTTTTAAATGAGGATTTAATTAACCTATCTTATCGATGTGATTTCGAAAGTGAATATGATTTCGAAAGTAATATGGTTAGAATTGAATATGATATTTTGATATCAAATTATGAATCGGTTTTGGAAATGTAAAGGAACCATCAAGTGTGAAATAAGCATTTGGTTGTTAAAGAGACTGAGATTGGATATTGTCAAACTCTCTGTCAATACCCAATACCACTTTAACAAATGTGTGCATGGTGGAGTTTCCAGAATGAAGTAGGATAGTTTGGCTTATAGTTATGTATTAGGTATTTACGTAGCCCAGACTTCCACGATTCAGCTTGATAGGGCTAAAATGGGAACTATACCGGGCCAAGTTAGGTCACTCCTCCTATTGGGCATATTTCTTCGATACCATATTATGACTTTGTGATTGATTTGGTGGCAACCTCTCGATTTTAATTATGGGAGTGTGTTCCAAGGTGGGCGGTAGTAGCTGATATGCATTACCACCAGTCTGGGAGTGCAAATGGTAGAATCCTATCGTGGCATTGCCTCGCGTGCCTTCTCACGTGCATTATCGTACCTTCTATGAGTTTAGTTTATACCGTACCTATGGAGTGCCCTCTGATAGACCTCCAGTTTACAGATTAATTACGGTACTATATAGACTACGGGAATATATTAAATGTGTTAAGGGGAATATGGATAACGCCTTAACGTTAATTTAATACTTTACTTTACTGTAGACACTATTATAATAGTGTATTATACTATGTATGTAGATAGTTTAACAGATCCTTAGGAGATGGAATCCCAAGCATCCCTTAAGATTACACGCACATTAGACACTGGATAGGATATGTCTAACCCCGTAAACATCTACCACACCGTTACACTCATATTTATTTTATGCTCATTTAACTTACATAAGATCTTTTAGTTCTGACTCGAGTGTTTTGTCTTTTCAATTCGTTCGGGTCAGTCTGAGCTTTTCAGTGTATCGAAGACTACTTTTCTAGAGGATGAAGACGAAGATTTCATACTATTATTATTTATTCTATCTATTCCACTTCATCATGATTTTCCGCTGCAGTATTTATTTATTACCGTTGTATGTAACTCGGATCTGTATTGTAAAAATGTAATCAAGTATTATTTTTAAACAGTTTCATGAACTGTTTATTTGATTATATATTTTATCATTCCACTGTGAGATTCTGTGTTTGTTTTCTTTCTTTCTCTTTTTTTATTTACCCCATAACAATCCTCCTTTTTGAATGGTTTGAGCTTGATATATGTGGTTTATTGTCTATTTAAACCGTCCAAAAAAGTGGGTAATTACACCTCCAGTCAATTTTTTTTCCAAAATTTGTCCTTGTGCCTATTTTCCTAATATGGAGGGAGCTGTGGTGTCTATATAATTTTTTATTATAGTTTCGAATATATATATATAATCATAAAACTCATTATGTATATTAAATAGTGGAAGACGGTTATTTTTTTAACTCTAGAAAAAATAGTAATATTTATAACTTGTAAATAATATATTCAAATCATTATATTTATGTTACATATGCATATTATAATTTAAAACAATTTTTTAATATGTATACATGTATATTTAAATAATAAATATTAAAAAAAACTTAAATCATACATACATACATATATGTGTGTGCGATAAGAGACTGAAATAAATGACAAAGTTAACTTTATTTAAATGAGTTATTTGATACATACATACATACATACTTACATATATATATATATATATATATATATATATCGAATATCAATAATTTTTAAACTATATAATAATTTTTGTAAATGTGAAATGTAAGTATACATACATTAACCAAAGTTGATTAATAAATATAAGTCTAACTGATAATAATAACATTTTTCCTTCTAACATACTTATATATGATTTATATATAAATTAGATTATTAAAATATCTGCTTATATATTTGTTAAATCAAAATTCAAATTTTAAATTTAGAAACTATATGTTTAAACTATTTGACCATTCAAATAAAATAAACTAATTAAATTTAGGAGCATTTCACTAGAAGGATAAACTTAGTCCAATTAGTTTCTAGGACACACATCCATATAAATTAATTTCAAGGCCAAAGCCAGCAGAATAATTACTTTTAAGGACAAAATCAGTAGTCCAATTACTTTCAAGGACATAATTTCATAAGTTTTTAGGCTTTAGAAACTAGTTATTTTGCATTTTTTCCTTAAAAGTAATTATTTCGGTTGTGTATCCTAGAAACTAAATGCACTTGCTAAAGAGGCCCTTGTGGCTAAATTCCACTTAAATTTATTTCTAGATCTGAAAGTTCGAGCAAACATTTTTTTCTAAAAATTTTCAATGGAAATATTAATATATATATATATACACTATGTAAAATAGAGAATAATTTATATTAAATTTGAAAACTTATATAATATTATGAATTTATAAAAATATTACTTCAGGTTTATATACAAACATTAATTTGGATTTGAATTTATATTATTTATTTTTTAAATCCAAGAGCGCATATATATATATATATATATATATATTATACATATATATATATTCAAATATTGTTTTTTATTATTGATTATTAAAATATAGTAGTTTTGGAATAACAATTTAATTTATTTTTTCATGGTCGAAAAAGATAATGGGAAACAAGTGATTTTAACATGATTATATACATATATGTATAACTTAAACATATTAAATCGGAACTAATACCTTTCACTATCGAAACCTAGCCGACAATTGAACACGTTATCTTTTTTTTTTCTCTCGTCGAACCTTCGTTCTCATCCTTGGTTATAGGTTGCAAAACTATCGCCTTGGCTTCACTAATGATTAATAAGGCTGGAGATATGGAGAATTTTTGTGTTGAGAGAAATGAACTGGAGGCTATCTATTTGCCAAGGGAATATAAAAATATCCTCTCCTTTCTCTCAAATCCTAGATGACTGGGTCCCCAACTGCATGTTCAAATTATAGAAGACCTCCCTTAGACCTAGATAGTCAAAAGTGCCTTTGACTCCTCTGGAATTAATTATATAATTAATTTATTTGAGCTTCCTTTTCAATCGAACCAACGTACAACATTTATACATCGTACTGATTGATTTTAAGCTTTATATTAATAATTGAAAATGCCATATAATATTAATACAATATATTTATTAATTTATAACATTTATAAATTAATTTTAACATTAATCAAATTCGAAAATAACTAAAATGAAGTTGTGTCAACTCTCTAGTATGAACTCGATCCTCAGTCAACATATAAACACTTTAAATACTGAAGCATGTACAGACATTTCTAAAGCATATTATTAGAAACAAGTTCGATGCTTATAGATCATGTAGTTAAAATCCATTTCTAATTTATAATAAGATTATCTAGTAACGAAATTTTTGTACACGTATTCTTTTCGTCAATACTGTATCACTTAGATATCTCGATGGTCCATGATCAAAGATTCTATTAATATCTTAATTAATTATTCATATCATGTTAAACTCCTTGGTTTAATTCGATAATATTTTTTGATTAACCAATTTACTCTTACCATATATTACGACTTTTATTGACTGCCGTCTATGGTAACACTAATATGCTACAACGAAGGAGACAAAATCCTCGCTTTTTAAGTAGTTTAATGCATTCCCAGCTATGGTCATAACAAGGTTGTCATACCAAATATTTAACCATAATCGAGGTATAACCTATCTACCTAAAATCATCGGTACTTTTAAGTCTGAAGACTACTATATGTCGTTACCAATAAATGTTTTATTTTGATATGGTTGTATTAACCTATATAAGACTCTCATCGAGTCATTGTGTAATTGTTCTAAACAACCACAAGTACGTAATCCCTTGATGACCCCAATGACCATGAGTAAATCACCATCTATCGTATAAAGAGCGTTATGTACACTAATCTCAATAGATGTATTTATATCATTTTCTCGATACATCTTGACTAGGAACATTTATACATACATACATATATCGATTCAATACTCATGGTTATGAACACATTCGTAACTTCAATCAATAAAACACTTCACATGAGGATTTTCTACTTATATATGTCTAGTACAATGATATTATTTATATCTTTATATATAATAACATATATAAAATAAAATAAAATCGAAAGCCTAATTCATTTTGAAGAAGATTATTCTAACACCCTCAACTCTATCTGTTTAGAACAAAAAGGGCACAGACACCCAATCAAGCAATCTAGCAAATATAATATCAAAACGATAAAGAGAAAGAAGATCGAAGACATGATTTTTATAGCGGTTTGATGAATACTCTAGCCTACGTCCACTTTAATCTTTTTTATTGATTATTTTCTCTTCGGAATGCAAAGTTTACAATCGAATCCGATTGCAGTTTACTCGATCTCGGATTTGCTAAACGTTCCAAGAGGAAAAGATAGGAAAATCCCAAAGTCCACTTCTAGTTGTAAGTTGCTTGCTATTTATAGTTGAATTTCATCATAGATCTCACCATCCAGGTTAGAGAAAATCTCAATTCCAACATCCAAAAAACTTGCATGAAGAACAGGCCGTAATCGACAATCAAAACCTCTCGGTACTGACTGGTTTGGTTGGTGCTAAGAGGTTTTATCCACTTTCTTCTCAATATTTCTTCATAATTACTTAGTCTTCAAGTTCTGGATTTTCGATGATAGATTTGAATGATAGGTTTTCAATGAAAGGTTTTCGATGAGAAGCTTTGCATTTTCAATACTTAGCCAAAATTGTTGAGGTCCTTCATTTTGTCATTCTTGGTAGTTTTCAAGCTTCTAAATCCATTCCTTCATCAATTTGTATTCTAGTTCATCTATTTGAGTCTATTCTGAGACTATGAAAAAAAATTATTGTGACATTTTCCCCTCAACGTACACCATGTAGATAAAAGATGTGCTTTGCTTAAAAGCAAACTTCAGGACTAGAAAATTTTCATCGCTTATGCTCTTTAGCCTTCCATTGAACTAATCATAGTGAATCGTCTATTTCCTTTAGATTTACCTCCAAATCAAAGGTTGTTCCAGACCATCATAGCTAAGGACTCAAATCCTTGCTTAAGTGTCAGTTATGAATCATAATCATTTCGTGTTCCCCTAGAATCATCATATTATATACCATAAACCAAGGTCATCCCATGTTCACCCAGGATTAAGTTATCACAATTAAATATCTAATCGTCCCATATTTGCTTAAGATTTATCTTCTTAGGTTAATCTCATATCATGCTATCATGCATCATTAATCAAATGGGTGTATTGCCATTGATTGAAATGTTACATATAATCTGTCTAGTATTGCCTAGCATTCCATTATAAATAAGTTTAATCAAACCAAGGAGATGGAATTCATTGATCATTTATTAATCATTATCGAATCATAAGGCGTTCAAATCCTAAGGTTGATTTTAAATCTCTATGTATCGCTTAATCATATATCCAGTTTAGTTTTTGATATTTTCGGATCACAATATTATTAATTAGGATTGAGCCCAATCCGCCCACTCTCTAACGATGAGACCTAATATCCAAGCACATCCATCTGCTTTCTCTTTAGTGGGGGACCTACTATCATGTAAAATTCCATCAACTCACTCTTCGATAAGGGAACTTGCACTTCACGGTTCAATACCCCATCTCCCGAATTACGGGAAACAAGTCCTATCAGATTGTATATCGGGATTAAGGTATAATTAATTTTGGTAGCATCCATTAGAAATATCAATATCAATTATCATGTTCGAATGGTTTTCAAATTCAAAATCTAACAATCACTTATTCATAAAGTTCAAAACTAAGAGCATTAAGCAAATATCAAAAAATCAAATCTAGTCAAGGATTACCTTCAGACCATAACTCATAGCATGCATTGGGACCGATTGAGGTCCCATGCATGAGTAATTATCTGATGGCGCTCTTAGAGTTTATTCAAAGAAAAATCAAACTACAGAAAATTAAACTTGATCCCAATCCATTCCAAACATGGGATAATCATTCTTGACCTAGATCTGCAGCCGTGATTGGGTACATCTGCTACAAATGGTGGTTAGCTCCACTACAGTTTGAACATTTACATATTAATGAAGTTAGTTACTTTGAACTTGCTCTTCTATCAAGTCACGCAAATGCTTGCAATATGTAGTATTTTCCAGATTTCTTCTCCTAATCTATAGGTTCTATCTTTGTGGGTTTTTGGTAAGGAAACAACCCTCGTGTATCTAAGTAAATCCACTTCAGGCTCTATATTAATTTAGTATATGAGGATAATTATGGTTCTGTCATTTGTTGTTACAATTCTCCAAAGCCATCGTTAGCTTTGCACTTTCCTTTGTTCTTCTCGTTTCCCATTCCAGATTTCTATATGGTCCTCCATCATCCATAAGGTTAACTTTGACATCTTCGTTCTTAGCGGCCTTATGTCGTAGATATCTTTCAACTTGATGGTAAAACTCTAGAAGATCCATTGGTGGATCCCTTTCCAAAGCCAGTTTGAAATTTGTTTTATTTGCAACTCTAGAGACTATTGCCAACAGTAATATCCATGGATTCAGTTTATGCATTATAGTTACCTGCTCTATCTCCCGCTCGAACGTATCATTACTTTCTTTGGATGCACTATATGAACTCTTAACTGGTTTATAATTTCTCCACTAATTCAGTTCATGTACTAATAAACATATTCTCTAGCCATCTAAACCACATCGCAGCTAACTCTGTCAAGTATAATGGGAAACATCATCCCATCACCTCCTCTGAAACACCCAACACCTCTATATGTTGGATATACCTCATCAAGTGAACTGTTAGATTTGTCCTCTCGTTATACATCTCAAGAATTGGTATTTTGAAATAATGTGGGTTCCTTGAATAACAACATTTGAGGTGAATAAGTTTCTATTCATGTCCTCCAAACTTTGGTCTAAGGTCTACCTCTCAGTACTCATTAGATCGTCTCAGCAATCCTGCCGTTGTCATCCAATGGAAGCATCTGATCCACATCTTCATTATGCCTCTGTTCCTATGGGGAACATCTCATCCTAACTTTTATAGTTGCATGTTTGTATTCTGATTCACATCTTTGGCTTTAGCATCGCCCATTCCAAGTATCCCATCTCATCCAAGGTTCAAATCAACCATGCCTCCCTAACCAAACTTGTCAGTACCGACCTGATTCCTGTCAGTAGCGAACTAACTCCTATCGATACTAACCTGATTCATACCGGTACTGACATGATGGTATTGCCGGGGGGGGTCTGCTCCAGCTTGCTCCGGTCCATTTTCATGCGCATCTACTCATCTTCTGACCTTGATTCTAAGTTCTGATTGCTTCGGCTGCATTTGCTGCTCCATTCTTGTAAAAATTCCATTAAGCATTTCCTCCTACCAAGCTATTAGTCATATCTGCATCTCTACCATTATACCTTCCATCTCCTATACGATAATATGGGTAGAAGACGGATTTGAGTTTGAGGACATATTCTGCCTGTGCCCATGCTCTAGTTAACCCGATCCAGTAATAACTCTTATGTTAGGCCTTTTTGTCTTCTCCAAATCTTATATCAAAGTTCGTTCTCCGTGAAAGCATCAAAATTTTGGACCAAAATGGCATAAACACCCAACCAAAGCAATCTAGCAAATATAATATGAAGAAGAAAAGAGAAAGGAGATCAAAGACACGTTTTTTATAGTGGTTCGATGAATACTTCAACCTACGTCCACCTAAATCTTGATTATTGATTGTTTTCTCCCTCCAGAATACAAAGTTTACAATCAGATCCAACTACAATCTAGTAGATCTGAGATTTTCTAGAGAATCTAAGAGGAAAAGATAATAAAATCCCTAAGCCTACTTCTAGATATAAGTTGCTTGCTATTTGTACTTGAATTCCAGCATTGACCTCGCAATCTAGGTTAGAATAAGTCTCAATTCCAAGATCAAAATATCTAGCATGAAGAACGGTTCATAATCGACAATCAAAACCTCTCGTTAACGACTGATTTTGGTCGATGTAAGAGGTTTATCTACTTGCTTTCTCAATCTTTCTTCATATTTACTCAGTTTTCAAGTTCCGGATTTTCAACAAGAGGTTTTCGACAAGAGGTTTTCGAAAAGTGGTTTTGATGCAAGGTTTTGCAAATCCAATACTTAGCCAAAAACTATTAAGTTTCTTCATTTTTTCATTCTTGATGGCTATCAAGCTTTCAAATCCATTCCTTCATTAGTTTGTAGTCAATTTCATATATTTGAATTATTCTGAGTTTGTGAAAAAAATTTCGGTAATATTATTAATCTTCCAGTTGTACCTAGGGCCAGTTACAGTGCCTCATGCTTAGTCTACCTAAATTAGACTGAGAAGGGGCCTTAGTGAATGGGTCTATGTTGCGCCATCATCTCAGACCAGCCACCGCGCCCCATGGCTCCATCACCAGCTCTCGTTCGCACACATCGTCGTGCCTCCAAACGTCGCGCCTTACCATCACGACCCAATGCGATGACCTACTCGTCTCCTCCTTTATGCATGCTCCGGAGCTATGCCTTACGTCACTATTGATGCACGCTTTTTTTAAATATTTCCGTGTGAAATTAAACTTAGAGGAGACAAGGAACTAGGGCATCAAGGCTTGAGTGAGGAACAGTTTTATGGGTTGAATGTAAATTAATAGGAGATCTCTCTGGAATAATGGAGAGAAATAACATGCTACTATTATTTGCTTTTTGTTACTTCTTCATTCATTTTCCAGTCAAGTACTTTAAACTAAATAAATTTTAACTTGCCTCTTCTAATTGCAAATTAAAATTTTTTATTCGCATAATATAATTTTATCAAATATTTGTGAATATATTTCTGATTCGGTTAAAGTTAATATTTTTATAAAATATATTTCAATGGATTACACAAGATATTTAAATTCAATAATTATTTTATTTTCATTGATTTTATCAATATCAAACAAAAATTTCCTTTATCTATTTAAACCATGTGAAAATCATTTAAACAATTAAATATTTTATTTCATTTAAATATTTTATTCAAATTCAATATATTTCTGAAAGAATTAGTTTCAATTTATTAAATTAAAAACCCATTTATTGTTAAATCTCAATGAATTGTTAAAAATTAAAATTATCCATCAATCAAATTCAAACATTTTATATTAATTAAAATAATTTATTACATAAGCGTAGAAGGTCGGGTTGTTGCAATAGCAGCTATGAACAATGCACTGCTTAACATTTGCAGAGCATTACGTACTCTAGTCTAAAGGAATGTATTGATATCTTGTCTCGATACATGTTGACTACGAATATTTAAAATAATATGTTATTTTTATTGTGATAAATTTCTTGTGATTACAACATCTTTTAATTACTGTCACAGAACATATCGTTTAAATATTTTCTATTAAATATACTTAAATTAAATAATTAATTAATATAACATATTATAATAGGTATATATATAACATAAAGAAAACAACTTTTATTTCGAATGAGATTTTATTACCGCGTTAATAATTTATAATAAATTACAGAATTGACCCTAGGACATACCTGTAACTCTATCAACCGAGTCATCAAATATTAGGTGAAGACGCATTAAAGAACTGCAAACGTTGGCTTTGTAAGCCGTCTTAGAAATTAGATAACAAATATTCAAAAACATACAAACAGATTAGAAGACTACTAGTAATGGTTAGCATAATATAAAGGGCAATACATGTTTAAAGAAGCATGAAATGAGTTCAGAGTCAAACATAATGTCATGCCTTGGGCTAATTTTGTGTGGACAAAAGTCATACACCAAAGACGGTGATATGCTTATACAGAGGGTGTTACAATGTACACACATCCCAAACATATACCTCTGATTCTTTTTTTTTCCTCGCCACTATATTACTTCATACACCGATCTGCACCCACCAATTTAAATTTACATTTTTCCTCATGCATTTGCTCTTTCCAAAAATAAATCAATGTTATAATATTGTATTCCCTCCTTTAAATCAAAATTTTCCCAAAACTAAATATTGCAAACGGTTTTCAAACCATCACGACACAAACAAGAACGATATCACAAAACTGTTCAATTCTAAAATCTTTTTTCACCAAAAATTAAATTAGCATATGCGTTACTGTTTCGATCAAAATTAATTTACAACAGATGTTATCTTAAAATAAAGTACTAACAGAAACTACAAAAAATTCAAAAAATCAGGTCTTACTTACATTGTTAATTTTAGCACGGTCTACCATTAAATGACGGTAAGAGAAGCTATTACCATGTTTAATGATTAGGGTTTTGGATATTATTTGCGTCGTTCGGTTATGCAACCATGTGATTATTTCTTCATTCGGTTTTGCATAACCGATTGAAGTGGGTATTTGTAGTATTTTCTTCGAATTAGTTTTAATTCCTACGTAAACGACGTTAGAGAACTTAGGTACATGGAGATGGCAACATCCTATAGAAAAGTCTAGTTAACTCGCATATTCAAAGTCGATCCAATATGCGTTAATGGACAGACAATGGAGGAGGTCCATCAGATTCCAAAGAAATGTCCAAAAACAAAAATTCCTTGTATCATTAAATAAAGAACACTGGCCGTAAAATAACAGATACACTTAAATTTCCAGTAATACCCTTTCTTCCAGTATTGATGTAGGTAATGAATTAAATAATATCAAATACACTTAAATTTTGAATAATTTTCGGCTTACTGGTCCATTAAGCAATAGAGTAGATGTTGAATTTCATGCACATAAAGAAGATGTTTTGCTTCTCAGAATCAAGAATGCGATACATTCTTACAACATACAAACTACACAGATGACTGACAGAAGTATGCTTGCTTCGTTCACCGTTTCTTCTTTACTCGCCATATTCTCCTGGTTATTTGCAGGGTTTTGGCAAACAAAGTAGAAAGTAAATGAACAGGAAAAGGATTGGCTGCATTACATCCCTTATTCCATATTTTCTTTTCTTTTTGCATCGTTTTTGAAATGACGTTGATTAGTTGACTATTATGAAATAATGACAGTAGTTTATTTAGAGTTTTAGCTTAAGATTACAAGCATCGGATGATTTTGGTTGAACTTCATTTTATTATCTTGGTGCAATTGATAATATAAGAGCATCAAAATGCCACTTCTTGCTGAACTGAAGTGCCATTTTAACAGAAATGATAATGAACTATATTCTTTTAACCTAGCTTTGTGAATCATTTTAGTTTTGTGAATCATTTCAGTGGTTGTGGAATGCAAAACTTTGTTAATTTGACTTTAGTAATCATCCTCCTTGTCTGGATACATTTTCTTTTGGCGATAACTAGAGTAACTTCAGCAGTAGTTCATAAGCGCTGTCTTCATGAAGCATATCTTTACTCTAGTTATTTTGGTTTCAGCCTCTATCTATCTGAGGCAAATAAAAAATAACGATGCTTTGAAATGAATTTTTTTTAATTTATAGGTCCACCCCCCTGGGCGAAAAATATAAAAACAGTTAGCCTATTATAAAAATATGTTTGATTTTTAGCAGGTCAGAATTGGTATTCACATAATTTGAATTGGAAACAAAAGCTTGTTTTCTAGTTTTTTTAGTTCAGTAAATGTTTTTTCAAGTTTTCACCTTTTGTTTAAGTTTTCAAAACCCTTATAGCTAGAGTTCAGCTAAAGTTTTCATCTAGAAATCAATTCTAACGAACTGCACTTACAGCGATAGTCACTATGGATGCGGTTCGGAAAAATTCATGATTTCAGGTTTTAAAGGTTTTCTCTTAGATTGTTTTTGAAAACTCATTTCAAATTTATTATGTAAGTAAAAGTTCAAGTTTTAATTATTTAATAACTTATTTATTTAATTTATTAATTAAGATAATTATTATATATTTAATTAATTAAGTAATTAGAGTTTAAGAAATTATTAATCATGTTAATTGTTTTTAATTATGCAAGTCTTAAATAATGATTAATTAAGGTAAAGAAAATTAATTTTTATTTAATCAATTTTATTTATTTTAATTAATTATTTAATTAGAGTTAATTAATTAACAAATTATTATTTAATACAAGATTAATTATCCACTTAATTAGGGTTTAATTTCTTAAATAAATATTATGAAATTAAAGTTTAACTAAGGTTTAAATATAGATAAAATTAGGATTATTAATGATTAAATTTTGATTTAATTAAGATCAATTAAAGTTTAATTGAGTTCTAAACTTGTGATTAAATCAAGGATTATTTATTTTAAAGTTTCTTTTAAAAAAACTCTATCGGTTATTTATTTTTAACCAATTTTCTTATTTAAGTAAATTGTTTTAAAACCAAGGATCTCTTGTCCATGTTATTAAATAGCCAAATGAATTATAGTAGTTGTAATAAAACGTTAACACGTTTTATTGAAAGTAAGTCGACTTGTACTTATCACAAATACAACACTTCAGGAATGTGATGAATACGAGGGGATTGATTTCAATAAGTGGATCATGATAACCTAAGCATATGGAACGTATATCCATATGTAAATTTTTACAACCTGATAGTAGGATAGTCCACTATAAATAATTTACCCTTTTAAATCATTGAACGTAGGTTTGGAGAGACGGGGATTGGATATTCGTTGTTATTCAAAACCACTTCGAACCAACGTAAACGTTCGAATTGGAAATAGTAAAGGTTAGGTCCAAGATGAAGACTTTGAAATGCAAGGGTTATTTGCTACTAACATTGAGGATGAATTCAAAATGGGTGTAGTGGAGATGGTGTCTTTGGTTCATTCATCTCCTGAACGACTTGTATGGATGAGTGTTGACATTGTGTTAACATATGGAAGGCAATATTATTATTCCAAGTGGTAATGCTATAATAAAGGTAATGTAGTCTCAGGCCTCATCAATTGGGAATGACTAAAACATAGAAGATGCAACAAGGCTTGGTTGGTCGCTCCCATGAGGGTAAGGTCATCCCTATTTAGAGTCCTACTATTAACTTATTTACGCTTCGGTATGGTTGTGGATCCCGACTGAGGTATGATCTTATTCGATACTATCTAGTAAAGGGTAGCCCGACTTTGTGTTAGTAGGAAGCGATAGGTTCGATTTCGATGTTATTTTATCTAGAGATGCATTATCATAGGCGGTACCCCAGTAGCCCATAAATTGTATGGAATCCATTCTCCAATAAGCGTCGTATGGATTTAGTTGTGTCCAAATGTGTTGAAATGTGAGATGCAAGCATTTCAGCTATCTTCTATTTTACTTGAAAACCCTAGACATTATCATAGTATCACTGGATTTCTATATAAAGTGTTTGGTTATCATAAGGTAAGAACCCGTCCATATTTATATGCACCGTGGTCTTACAAGATACCTTTGTTTGCAAAATGTTTGACAAAAGTAAAAACTAAGTTGTTCGAGTTTTCTCACACCAGACTCATGTCTGACCCAGAATTTTATTTTTTTCCTAAAATTCTTCGGTACTCAAATTTGTATGAATAACCAAGTGATCCAGGTTTCTTATGGAATCATTTTGAAGGAGCTGGAATAGGTGGCTTCATCGTTAGTTGATTATTATCTTATTTCGCTATGTTATATGATGACCTATGTATTTTTGTACGGGATGGTAGTTATAATTGTCCAACTTGTAACGATCCGTAAAATTTTAATAATTTTTAATTGATTTTATAATGTATTTAATTGAAGTTTGGTGAAATTGTAAATAATAATATTTTGAAATAAAAATTTTATATTTGGGCTACGTATAGTTAAATATAGAAAATGGTAAATTTTCATCTGATTTAATGAAAGTTTATTTCATTGCGAAATTCTATTAAATTTAAATGAGTTAATAATTATTGATAATAAAACATTTTCCAAACCTGAATATTTTTACATAGAAAAATTCTCAATCATCTTCTGACTGAGACGTCATTTTTCGTTTTTCCAAATTCGGACTTCTTTAGCTCCGTCGACCTTTTTTTTCTGCGTTTTTGCTGCATTTTCCGCTAGAAAATTCGAATTTTTATAATTCTAATCATACCACTGATATCTGTATACCATTTTGATCGTCTCGTCGTGCTGATCTCAGCGGTATATTTATTTCTATATTTTGAGGTCCGGTACGCGATAGGAAACATGATAACGGTCCATTGCAATGGTACCTTAAACTTTGACTTTACATTTTCTGTCGGTTTCAAATTTAAACGTGCAGCCCAACAAATAATTAATTGCTTCAGTAATTTGCACGAAATCAAGGGAATCGACTGTTACCATAAATTTTATTTCTTTCCTGTCCATTCAAATTTTACATCAGTTACAAACCTATCAATACCTTACATTTATTACTCCCTATATTCGTGCTGTAGCTCTTTAACTTTCTATCCGTTGCTATTTTATTTCGGGTTTGTTCCTTCCCTATTTATTCCATTTCAAACGTTTTCTCTTCCCTCTGGCGGAAACATAATATTTTACAACATTTTTTTATATATATATCTGTAGCTTGCATTCATTTGTTTATTCGCTTTTACGTTTCTCGTACTTTCTACTTTATTGTCCTTAATTCCCGTGCTTGACGTTATCATTTCAGTTTGTTTCCATTGAATGTGGCACGTTTCATGGTTAACGTTTTATTCCATTTATGTATGGCTTTCCTTTTGCAACATGTCCCATTTCTATTTTTTTCGTTTCAAAATTAGAAACGCTGCAGCTGGACCATATTATTTATTCGCTTGAATAAGAAAGCTAAATCAGTGGATGACCGTTGCTAATAAAATTATTACTTTTCTAACATATATACTCATTGCTACTTTTCCTGACCTTTTATTTCTGCTTTCTTTTTTTCACTGTTTCGTTCCTGCTTTAAAATTTTAATATATATGTTATGTATGTATTAAAAAATCTTCATGTCACTTGGTCACTCAAGTCGTTCATTTTCTTTCCACTAAAACTGCTTATATTTAATTCCATACATTTCTTTATAACGTTTTATAATATTGCTTTCATCTTGAGACTGAAACAAAATGCACCGCATACACATGTTCGTTCAAAAGAAAGTGGATAGGCCTAAAATGTGCAGCTTTTCATTTACTTTTCAATTGATTTCCTCCCTTATATTTTTACTTTACATTTCAAATTTGAAACGTGGTGCTCAAACAATAGAATTTTGCTTTTATTATTCAGCTCAATTAAGGGTGACGCCGTTGCCATCATATAATCGGTAAAAGATTTGTATACATTTTATTTGTTTATGTGGCAACGATTCACATTTACACTATTATTGCCTTATTAACTTCATTGGTTTTCATTTATTTGTGTATGTTTCGTTTCGTTTATTTGCGCTTGAATTTTTCCATATTCGTTACTTTACATTTATATCGGTACGTTATTTTTGCGTTCATAAAACGTTATACGTTACTTTGCATTCATTAAATTTTAAGCGGCCTAATTTATTCACATTTATATTTATTCACTTTTGGCCTTGATATTCCCAATATAAATCTTTACGTTTGTCTTTGTCCTTTCACTTTCTCTTCTCAGTCATCTGGTGTTGCTTGTGAGAGAATACAACAAAGGATATAAGTGGCCTTTTTCTCCATTCAACTGCTCATTTTGTTCTCTTTGAAAAGAAAAATTTATTTCGCATGCTTGCAGATAGCAGTCCCCTCCTCCTTTATTTTCCGAACCCCACCTTTCTCCTTTCCTCTGCAACCTTTGCAATTCTTTTATACAAGGTAATATCTATATTATAAATATATTGTGTTGTATTTACCTAAAAGTTAAAAGCTATAATCTGTTTACCTTTTTATACTTATATATATGAATTCATACGAATTATTACAAGTTGTCTTATCTATATATATAGTACGTTGATGATTTGTAAATAGCTTATATATGCAATTGTTATATACACACTTGTCAACATACAATTGGTTACATAAACAGGAGCATATGTGCATATTTAGCCATATTTTACATATAGGGTCTGCATATTTGTTTGTATATATAATTGTAAGAGCTGAATATATTTAGATTTATATCATTATTTTTAAATCGGTCATTTTTTTTGCAACAAGTCTTATATAAATAACATGTTCACATATATACAAGTATATGTATTTTACAGTTTTAGTGTATGTGTTTTAACACATGGGTTTTACATTCAGACCTTTTATTTACAATTTATATTAAAAAGTATGTTATAATCTCTTGGTTATATTCAAATTTATTATAAATATCGTTTGCAGTAATAAATTTTATTATTAATAAAAATGTAAGTTACATATGTCACTGTAATTATGTGCATAACTGATACGTAAAGATATATTAGTATATAAGTTTATATTTGTGTTATAGGCACGTTACTTTATATTTAAAATAATACATAAATAATCATATGTAGGTAGTTGCATGTTGCAGTGGGTGGGTTAGCTTATAGCAGTGACGATTTGTAGATATTTGGAAATTTAAAAGGCTATGCATATATTTTGTAAAAGGCTGTGCATTTATTTTGTAAAGGCTATGCATATATTCATAGTCTAAAACCTATTATATGTATTTTTTTATAAATAGTTACAGTTATATTTTAAGTGTGAGTCATAACAGAATTATAAAGGTTACTATATAACTTATACTTGTATGTTGATGGGTCTGCATAGATTTATAATGGGTCTGTATACATTTGAGTAACATGAATGTAGCGGGTGGTATACATATAAATATCTTACACATATTTATTTATACATATACATACTATTTTGGACTTAAATTGATTTCGTCGATACTAAATTTATAACAAATATTGTGTTAATTATAGCATACAATTTATTTTATATGTTTGACTTTAGTATATAAATCCACCTATATACCTTTTACCTTCATCAGTCCAGTTCTGATTCGTTTTATCAATTCTTGATCATCAGCCTTGTTCGTCCAATTCGCGTTCAAATCTTACTTTGCTTTGAGTTGTTGTTTAGACTATTCGATGGTCTAGATCGTGATCCAATTCGTATCTTGTCGAGTCGTCAAAATCTCTAGCCTTGAAAAGTGAGCAATCACTCACGATTAGCGTTCTTGTATTTTATTAAATTTGATTTCAATTGAAACGACAATTGAAATATAATGCTGTAGTTATTTTGTTATATATGTTATTATCTGTAACTATTCACCTGTGGGATATGACTCCATATCCTGGTATTTATATTTTATTTAAATTATTGATGATATATGCATGTTATTATTTTATTATCTCCTATCACTCTGCAAGTTCCCTGTTAGTATAGAATTCACTATGGGTTGAAATGATACATACCCGAATGGACTTTAGAATAGGAGAAAATCATTATGGGTTGAAATGATAAACCCAAGCGATTTTCATTTGAACTGAATTGGGATTACGGGTCAAAATGATATCTACCCGTATATATATATATACACACTTAATTACGGATTGAAATGATAAATATCTGTATCACTTAACCATATGATAGAAGTATATACAGACGTCGTCGGTCCATATATAAATATTTTGAAATGATTTTCTATGGTTTTAGGAGAAATATAGGGTTTTAGTTAATATTGGAAATATTTTTATATATAAATATGTTTAATGTAAAGTTGATTTAATAGTAAACTTTAATTTAATAAAGTTTGATTTAATTAATAGAATATGTTTAAGTATTTTATTTTAAATAGATTTCCAAAGTTTGTATATGTTAAGGAAGATAAAGTTGAATTGATTGGAATGGTATTTAATTAATAATTTTTTTTAATTAAATCAAATTCGAAACTTATTGAATTTGAAAACTTAAAATATAGTTCATAACATAACTTTGACTTTAGTGATTTAATGAATATTCACGTTTAAAGAAATTGAAGGAAAATATAATGAATTGTAATATAAGGCTATATAAGTAATATTGAGTGGATATTTCAAGAATAAATAATAATGAAGTTAAATCAAGATCTATATGAAACTATTAGGTTTAGTTTGAAATGTTGAAGCTTTGAAATACGTGACTTAAATAGTTAAATTATGATTCAGATCTGTATTTGAAATTGATAAAATTTGAATTTGTTCTTTAGAAGACTAAATTGAATGGAAATTGAAATTTGAAATTTAATTTAATCTGAATAGGAAAGTCGAGTTGATTTTGAAGTGATTGGTGAAACTTGAGGAAATTATAAATACTTTACTTTATAAAATTTTCAAAATCTATATATATACTATTCTTATATTGAAGTGAAAATGATATTTTGGTTTTGAAATATAAATTAATTTGAAAGGACCACGGTGTTATAGTGTATATTTCTACCTTGTAGATAGTTCTGTAGATCCTTAGGGGATGGTTATCCCAAACATCCTTTAAGTTACTTGTATTTCAGTTGATATTTCACTTGAGTTGGATTTATAGATATAAGAATGTAAATCGTGACTCGAGTGTTTTTATGTTTTTCTTTACGCTCGGGTCAGACTGAGCGATACAGCATTTGAGACTCACCTTTGAAGTTGGAGCTTTGCTTAAAGATCCAGCTATCTATCCTTTCAGTCATCCAGTTGATTGGTTCAGAGAAGTCATCTGCTCGTACTGGAGACTTCACTGCATCTGCGATATTCTATTGTATTTTATTTGTAACTCTGATGTTTATATAGTAGCTTCATGAACTACTATTCATTTATTCCGCTGCGTATTATTGTACTACTCTGCATCCGTGATTCTGTGATTGATTTATTTACTGTATATGTTAAGTTTTCCAAATTTAAATTAACAATCTGATATTTTGAGCAAATTCAAGTCCGACATGTGTGGATGCGAATGGTTGAAAATAGCGGGTCGTTACACAACTGAAGCTTATAATGTAATGACCCTGATGTATTTTTTATATGGAAATGGCTATGTAATATCCTATGTTACTATTATATGATTGTTCTGATTCGTGATGAGATTCTATGATTGTGTAGTTTTCTTTTTATCTTTCATTTTCTTCTACCCTTAATGGCTCGTTTTTCGGTGCAAGGAAAAATGGTCGTTACAATTTGTTTGTTATTTGATAATTAAATAACCGACTATCAAATTTTAGCCAATTTTAAAATTATTATTGTCGGTTCGGAGAGACTAGAGTCGGATATATAATTCGAAAATAATTTCAAACAGGCATATGCGTTTGAATTGAAGATATCTTGAAGAAGATCATAAAGGAGCTCTTTGAAGTGCAAATGCTATTGGCTACTAATCCTGAGGGTGATTCCAAAATGGATGCAGTGGAGCAATGCCTTCGGTTTTGTTCAGTCCAAGAAAAAATTTGTATGGACGAATGTTAATATTGCATTGTTGACTGGAGGGCAGTCTTAGCATTTTATGTGTGATTCCTTTATAAAAGTTAAAACGTAGCCTTAAGCCGCATAACCGATAATGACTAAAGCTGGGACGTGCCACAGGGCTATGTGGGTCGCTCCCATTAGGGTATGATCATAGGCTAATCTAGATCGGATTTTTATAAATTTATGTATGCTTGTGACTCGATAAGATTTTTAGCCTGCAACGAGGAGTGATCATATTCAGTACTATCCAGAAAGGGGTAGGCTCCTCCTGAGTAGTAGACGTGCAAATGTTTTGCAGCCTCGGTACATTTTATCAAGAGGTGTACTGTATAGAAGGTAGACTGCAACACCCTATAAAATGAACCATTAATAAATAAAGTAAATTAAATATGATCAGGGTTGGATATGGGAATTTTATAGAGTTGGAATTTAACCATGAAAGTTATTTCGTTGCGTTTGTGGCAAAATTCTGATATGTTTCCATGTATAATATGCTGAAAACGGAGCTCAAACAAAAAAGTTATGAGCATTTGAAGCTCTTAAATTTAAATTAATTTAGTTTGAATTCAAATTCAAATAAAAATTAAATTTAGGATTTAAATTTAAAAAATTAGCTTGGGGGCTAACAATTAATTAAGGCTTAACGTTAAAAAGTTAATTGGAGAATTAAATAATTTGGCAACGGGAAGAAGAATAAACATCCTTAAATAAGATAGCGGTCGACCAGTCACCCAAGGGCAGTCGATCGATCGCCAAAGGATGGCCGATTGCTTAGAAACGAAAGTTGCTGGTGGTGGCTAGGGTTTCATGCTATGTTATATTCGGTTGTGCGCTCTAGATTTACCCATTTCTTACCTACTTCCATCCTACAGTTCTAGTGCATTTCAACGCCTACAAATAAGACCCTTTCCTCTCCACTTTTATTCATATTATTTTGGGGAATACAACGAAACAATACCATTCTATCTCTTGAATATGATTCAGAAACTCCATAGAAAATTCAGGTAAGGTTTTAAATTATTCCTTCCTCCAGTCTATTATTATCTTATTTCTCTCCAGCTGTTTTACATCTAATGAATATATATATATATACACACACACACACACATACATACATATATATATATCTTCCCTATTGTGTGTGTACATATATCAAAAGAGAGAGATTCTGGAAGGAATCAGAAGTCTGCAAATCCATTTGAGTAAAGCTAAGGCTAATCCGTGAGTGGAAACCTTTGTATTTGTTTTCAGCAATTGTTTATTGTATTTCTTTTGGATTTGAAGATGCCTTAGGAATTTTGGAATTTCAAAAATATGATAAATAAAATCCCCCAAAATTCCTTTTTAATTCGATATAACAATTCTATGCCTAGATTCCCAATTATTAACATCGGTTAGATGGAACTTGTTTCATTATGTAATTTAAAATAATTTCATAGTCTATTCTCCCTCTTATTTGGTTAAATTATGATTCTTCAATATAAAAAGAAGTTTAGATTATGAACTCAATTCATAGTTTATACCACTTATTCTTATCTATTTCTTTATAAAAGAGGATTTGAATATAATATGGGGTTTAGATTACAATTCTTATTGTTTAATTTCTTCAATTGAATTGGTGTAGTACATTGAGTTTCTATTTTATTACAAGTCTATTGCACTTTGGACTATCTATATTTATTTCATGTTTTGGACATTTGAATTCCATGAAATCTTTTGAAATTAAAGAAAGGACTTGTAATAATAATTGGTTAGGTAATTGAAAATAAAAGCTAGTTTAGGGTGTAAAATCCATGCGGTTAGAAATTATTAAGTGCGAATATTTATTTATTTCTATATACGTAATTAACATATAACTATTACGTATATGGCATTGTTAATTAGGCATTTATTTATATTTATCTTCCTCCATTAGGGAGGTAATTTATTTTGAGGTGAAAATAAGAGGAAATTATTATATACCCTAATTACTATTTTAAGGCGTAATAAGTAAGTTTCCTCATAAGGCTTTATTTATGAAAAGGTGAGATGTGTGTGTAGTAATTAATTTACAACTAAGTCATAGGGCTGCGAGGTCAATATAGTTGCATGAAAGAAGTTGGCCTTCACTTTGAAGCTACCAGCAGTAGTATATACTTTTATTGGTGTGATATATTCTTATGATAAATATATTTAATGACGTGAGGTTAGTTCCAAATCCAGTAGAGAAAATCGGCCTAGCAAATATTGCTACCCAGTTCGAATAGTGGACTAATGTGAGATGTCATTATAGGTATGGACCATAAGATGAAGGGAATGCTTCTGTGTTTGAGGTATTACGCGGTTAGACTCGCCTTTTTCCCTAAAAGAAGTATTAAATGGCCAAGGGATTACGCTAGGTGGTATCTTTACAGGGGTCCGCTTCTGGAATTAAGCCTTAAATGATAGACTCTGCCTATTTTCCACTTGAAAGTATTAAGTGGCCTATAATATTCCATATGATTTTAGCTAGATAGTACCATTGAGAAGCACGCTTCTGGAATTAGACCTTAAATGATGGGATCTGCCTACTTTCCACTAGGAAATATTAAGTCGCTTGGGTATCGTCTCTTACATTATTAGTTATTTGTTTCGTTACGTAGTTTATGATAATTTCAGTCTATTCCACTTCTCCTTCTTTTTTGGGTTAAATTGTGATTCTTTTGTATAATAAGGGGTTTGGATTACGAATTCTATTCGTAGTTTACACCACTTATTCTTATCTATTTCTTTATGAAAGAGGATTTGAATAGAATATGGGGTTTAGATTGCAATTGTTTAAGATATTTCATTGAATTAATGTAATACATTGAGTTTTTATTTTATTTACAAGTCTGTTACTGCTGTTTTGAATATGAATATTTATTCCCTATTTTGGACATTTAAGTTCCATGAAATCTTGGGAAACTAAGGAAAAAGGACTTGTAATAATAATTGGTTAGTGAATTGACATTAAACGATAGTTTAGGGCATAAAATTTGTATGGTTAGAAATTATTAAGCTTGAATTATTTATTTCTATTTACATAATTAACGTATAATTATTGTGTATATGGTATAGTTAATTAGACATTTATTTATATTTATTTTTCTCCATTAGGAAGGTAATTGATTTTAAGGTGAAAATAAGAGGAAACTCTTATACAATTGTAATGACTTAAAATTTAACCACTTCAAAATATAAAATTTGATGTGATTTTGAATATAAAATATAAAAGATTTTATCATTTATATTTTATTGGATAGGATGGAAATAGAAATATACATAAAAATAGCAACATTTGCTTATATCGACAAAAATGACAAAATCCTGATTTCAGAAAAGTAAGTTTAAATTGTTTAATGAATTATTTTAATTTATTTACCAGTGTTTATATTTTTAAATAACATTATACAAATTTATAATTAAATTTGGTTTACATAAATAAATAGTTTAATTAAAACGTCAAAATATAACCATAAACATTTTGTCAAAAATCAACGTTTTGTTGATTTAAAGTTGTCGCAGCGTTGTTGCACCTTTAATTTCTTATATATAAACATATATTCAAATAGTATTAATTAATTTACCAATCAAGTTTACTTTTACTAAACAAACTTAAAAAATTCTAGAAAGTAATTAACAAAAAGTAAACATAAAAAGACAAAAAGTCTTATAAAGGTAAAAAAAAGTAAACATCAAATAAACCAAACATAATTATTATATTCTTTGCTTAATACTTAAGTAAAAATGACATAAAGTGGTGATTTGAAATATGATGTTAAGTGTTGAAAAAAGTAGTTTGCTTAAAAGTATAAGTAAAGAGTATTTTGGTCTTTTTACAAAATATTGTTTGAATCCAAAAAATTTCCTACAAATACCAATCTAGTTTCTCGCTTCTTTCCACACTTCTTCTTCTTAAAATTTCAAGCTTCTTCTCACTCTTTTAATGGCTTCTTATCTTAATAAAATAATGCCAAAATTTATTCCAAAAATATACCAAAGAAAGTAATCATCAAATCACCTTAAATATTCACCAAAACTCTCCTCCTTCCTTCGCAACCCTCGATCCACCCCTTCACTATCAAGCCGAGCCCAAACCCTCCCTAAAACTCATGGATTTAGAATGTCCCCCTCCACAAGTCAAGTCAAGCCACTTAGAATCCTTAAAATAAGCATTCGTGAGCACCCTCGAAGTTAGGACGGTAATAATCACTTTAAGTTAGTTCATTTGCAATTAAGGTGAAAACTTGTAGCGACCCGACTTCCTATCTCCAGGAAATCGCATCACTAGTGAAGAAAGAAAGGGATAGAAGAAGAAAAGAAAGAGAAAGAAGAACACAAACAACATCAGAGAACTCACAGCGGAACGAATAAAATATAATAATTAACATAACATATTACATAGTATCTCATTACATCAGAGTACACAACTATACAACACATATTAGACAGTTATAAACATCTGTCTAATTCATACAACTCAAGTATATAAGATACAGATACCAACCAAAGACAGCGGAATCAATATATATCTACACATCGAAGCCTCCTGCTCCATATCTCCTCCAGAATTCGTCAAGTTAACCTAAACCACTTGACTACTCATACATAATATGAGTACCCAAGAGTTTAATAAAACAGAAAATAAACACTCGGGTCAGACAGGGGTCTGGTATGAGTAAACGGTTTAAGATTGCTTAACTTTAGAAAATCCTTTGAAAAGAAAAGTTATCACGTAAGACTTCCCACACATAAACATGGAAAAGTTTTTACCTTACGCTAACCAAAACATTTGATAGGAAATCCAGTGATATTATAATAGTGTCTAGGGTTTTCAAGTAAATATGAAATAGCCGAAATTGTTACATTCATTAAATTCCAGCTACTAGCCACAAAAGTGGGTAATACAATCAAAACCGTAGGGTCTCGTAGGGAAAATGGGTTTCCATCAATGGCAGGGCTACTGCGGTACCGCCCGTCACAGTACGTGGCCTAGATCACCGTACCGATGAGTACTCCCACTCCCCTGCAACACAAGGCCGGGACCATTCCTTACTGAACAGTCCCAAACAAGACAACCCTGGCGGTTGTCTGGAATTCAACCGCCCCACACAGCCGAAATAAAAAGGGACTTCTAGATAGGGGTAAATCTTGCTCTCCAGTGGGAGCTACCCACGAAGCCTTGCTGCACCTCCCCTGTTTTAGTCATTCCCGGTTGATGAGGCTTGAGGCTGCGATTACCTTTATAGGACACATCTCTTAGAATGCTCATCGTCCGCCTGACGATGTGCTGAAAGCATTCAATCCATACAAGTTCGTTCCGGGTTCGAACGAAATCGAAGGCATTATCTCGTTGCACTCATTTTGGAATCACCCTCAGAGTCAACGACCATAGCCCTTGCACTCTAAATCTCCATCTCGAATCTATAAGTACTATTCCGTCAAACTCATTACCGAATCACCCACAGAGTTATACTGACATATAGCCCTTACACCTCGAGTCTTCACTTGCTCCACTTGGATTAACGACCTAACGTTTAATTGGAATCGATGTGGTTTTCAGATATCTAAATATGGAAACCCGATCCCGGTCTCACCGAAACCAAACGCCATTTAATGTCCAAGTTGTACTTAAGGGTTTTAATAATTAACTTATTCAGAATGATATAAACAGATAGATGAATAACATTATTACTATAGATAATGTTATTCACCATTCATCTCACAATGCAGCATATCACAACATAGATATCCAAATTATCCAGTATCAACAAATCACCCAATATCAATCATCCAATATCATTCAACATCCAATATCAATCAATTACCCAATATCGGTTATCCAATATCAACCATTCAATATTAATCAATCACCCATAGCAGAATTGATTAACTCTTAATAAATTTAATTAACCTCTAATTTAATTAATTACTATCCTTAAATCATTTGGATTATCCTAACTCCTGCTTCATTGATTTATTACAAATCAAATTCATTAATCATCTCTTAATGATCTTCCTTAATTAATCTTCTTCGATTAATTATCCTTTAATTACATTCAAGTAATTATCCCTAACCATATTCAGTAATTAACCTTTAATTACTATCATTAACTACAGAATGAATGATCCTTCATAAATTAATTAACTATAATTAATTACATTAATCCTTAATTAATTACAATTAATTAATCATACTTTAATTAATTACTTTATTTAATCAACCTTGATTAAATCATTAATTATATTAATTAATGATCCTTATTGATTAATAATCAACTTGCAATTAATCATCTTATTAATTCATAATCAATAATTAACAATTTGTAATTACTTATCTCAATTAATTAACTTCTTAATTAATTATATTAATCCTTTGATTAATTACTTTAATTAATAAAGCTTAATTACTTCATTAAGTAATTATTAAACAATTAAATTAATAAATAAATCCTTAATTAATTACTTTATTAATTAATTGCAATTTTAATTAATTACACTTAGTAATTAATCTCATTCTTTAATTAATTAATCACATTAATTAATTAACTAAAATAATTAAGTAAATAACTCTTAATTACTTACATAAGTAATTATCTTTAATTACTTCCTTTAATAAATCTTAATTACTCTCTTAACAATAATTAATTCCATCATTAATAAATCTTAATTCATTAACTAATTAATTATTCCATAATTAATTAACTTAAAAACAATTATATTAATTAATTTCTTAATTAATAACATTAAGTGTCCATCCATTAATCACTTCCAATTAATTACTCACATGAGTAACTTCTCTAATTACTTCCATAAGTAATTACCATTCTGATTACATTCAAAAATTAACCATTGATTCCTTTATTAAGTAATCACCCTTAATTAATCCATAATTAATTAAATAAACAATCAACTGATTATTTAAAATTAATTAAACAATTAATTAATTAATTTCTTATATTTCAAAATCCTTAATTAATCATTTATCTTAATCAATCTTTACTTATTAATAAATCATAGTTAATTAAGTATTCTTAAATTTATATCCAAATAATTTAACCCTATTTATTTCCATAAATAAATTATTTGAGTTTAATCAAATTTTAACAACTTAAAAATAAATTATTCTATTTTGATTTCAAAATTATAACAATAACCTTATTTGGAAATAAGGAATTTAGTAATCAATTACGAAATTTAAAACACTTTAACATCTAATTTAAACTTATTTATTTCAAAATAATTTGAAACCTTTGTTATTAAAACATTACTTTAAAACTTTGATTAAATAATTAAATTCAAAACATTCTTTGAATTAAAACTCAAAATTTAATTAAGATGATTATTTACAAAAGAAATCATCTTAAAACCATTTAAATTTTAAAATATAAATTCAAATAACATTTTAAAAAGTTTGATTAACTTAATTTTCTAAGAACAAGTCTTTAAATTGTAAACTTCTTTTCTTTTATAAAAACTTATCTTTTTATAAAACTTGCATATTTCAAGCACATGAGAAAGTCTCGGGTAAAGCCCGAGTAGAAACCCAACAAACCCCGAGCACGTCTCGAAGCATACCCCAGATACCACCCACTTCGAGTCAAGCACGGGAAGACGCGAGAGCTACTTCGAGTTTCCATTATCTTCCCCAAAGCTTCGAATACCCAGCACCTCAAATCGTGCACGCGTGCACCTTGCACAGCATCTCCGGCCGCCGTAGGTTAACACGACCAACGTCGTCGATCTCTCTATCACACTCGGGCAAGTAACTAAACCCAGATCGAATAAAAAATTCTCGAATCAAATTTTTGACATCTTGCTCGAAACTACAGAAAAACTCAACAGCAAAACTCCCATCGCCAACGTCCAACACGACTCCGTTGAACTCACCGACCTCACCATCACACACCACGACCACGAGCCTCATTTCCCCAAAACGCGAACACCTCCGATCCACATCTCAAGTCGCAACAGCTTCTACAGTTCGGCCGAAACTAAACAACTCTAAAACCCTAATTCCTCCAAATTCCCTTGATTCACGCATTAGAAAAAATTCTTAAGCATTTTTCCCATCATCAACATCACGAATACCAGCTTCGACCGAAAATCTAGCTTCAAACATCAATTTAATCTTCGGCAATCACTAAAAGCTCCAAAAGCATCCAAACCCAAATTTCATGATGATTCCTCAACTAAAAATTTTGATATGCATGTTAAAATTCATTATTTTAAATTATTAACCCATTCCTGAAATCAATCTACAAAATTATGAATATTTATTTTGACATGCAATTAATTCCTATTGCATATTTTCATTTTAAAAAAATGATTTACTCATATAAAAATCCTAATTCCATTTTAAAATCATCCTTATACATTTACATACAACTTCCATTTATATTTTTAAGATTAATGTCGATTTGATTTAGAGTATTGAATTTCTGAAAACAACAGGACCTGTGAAGCAACAGTGAACAGAACATACATACAAACACATTTCCACCCATATATTCATACCCAAAATCAAGCATACACAACAGTATTCAGGTAAACATGCATTCAAAATCATAGCAAAATTTATCATATCCATCAACATCCCGCTATAGATTCATTAAAACTGTTTTTAAAATGAAGATTTACTCACCTTATTCTTTGTAGTAAACAGAGCAGGTTTATTATTTTTTTTCTTTTCCAGGCTTTGCTGTTGAAGTTAATTCCTTTGCATGCCTTTGATTTTGATGTTGTAATAAAATGCATGCTTCCAATTTGATGTTTAAAAGATTGAATCTTGCTGATGAACTCCATTTGAATTGCAGTTGATTTGAATGTTGCAGATTTTCGCTTTGCAGGTTTGAAGATTGCAGAGTTTATTAAAGTGTTGATTGCAGTTGAACATCACTTTGAATTTGCAGGTTTTATCTTTACTTTTAGTTTTGATTTCAGATTTGAGAAAGTGGTTTATTGTTTTGCCATTAAAACATTTGAAAGGAAGAAAAACAAAGAGAAAAAGAAAAATGAAAAAGTTATGTTTATAAAAAATATAAAAATGAAGACACTTGTTCTTAAAGATTAACACTTGTCATTTTATCCTCTTAATCTCCTCACAAGTGTTATTTAGATATGTTAATATAAATACACATGTCATTAAGTATTTTAAATAAATTTTTATTTAATTTTACATGTAAATAAAGACTTACATATTTACTTCCTTAATTGATAAATACTTACATGTACATAAGTGTTTTTAAACAAATTTTTATTTAATTTAAATGATCATATACTTACTTATTTAATTTAATATATATATATATATATATATATATAAATACTCTAAAGTTAGTTATAATATACACCTTATACATGTTATTTTAAATCTTAAACATTCATTTTTAATGTCAACATTTTAAAAGAAAACAAACAAAGCTTGTTTAAATTCCTTTGAAACTATTCTATTTAAAAAAAAATAACAATCTTATATTTGAAACAATGGAATTAAACTAAATTTTCTTTTGAAAAACATTATGTTTTAAAACAAAGCTTTAATTACAATATTTATTCATATATAATTTATTAATAGATTAAATTAAATTTTCAAAACAAATATCAAATTATAACATATGCTTACATATATTACAATTTAAAAATTAAACTTTTAATTTAAAACAAAGATATTTCTATTCACAATATATATCTATTATATATATTATAAACAGAATAAGATTTTATTAGCTTTTGAATAATATTTCTAACCAATTTTTAAATTGTTACAAGATATTGATTATACTTACCAAATTAAATATTTATTATCCTTAATAAGATTAATTTCACCAATTTAAATTTAAATTTATAAAGAAAATTTATCAAACCAATTTAATTATTATTACTGATTATTAAATCGATATTGCCCAAAATTCTGGGTTGTTACAATCCTCCCCCCTTAAAAGAATTTCGTCCCCGAAATTTAAAAGCAAAGTTAATTTAATAATCCAGTAAAGATTTTAATTCAATTAGCAAAGCATTCCTAACAACCAGTAACTATCAACCAAAACAATCAATCACACAAACAAACTTAACTAATTATCCTGACATACGTCAGAATAAAACTCTAATACTATTTCTAGTTTCCCAAGTAAAAATCACCGGGAGACTCGCTCCACCAAAGCTAAACTAACAAACTAACTACACTACCAAAATCCAGAGCTCCTCTCTTCTCTAGATCCACCAATCTGAACAGAATATCAGATTGTACTCAAATCCAGCTCAACATCCAACTCCAACTGAACTACAGATTTAATAACTAATGATGAATCATGCACGTACTCCCTCAGAGATGCGTGAAATATAATGAATTCCAGCTATCCAAACTGGCAATTCAATCTCATAGACAACTGATCTTATCTTATCAGAACACAGATAAGAAATCTCAAATGCCTCAGCACCAGCCATCCACTCTTAAACAATTTCTGCTCTCTTAACCAGAGAAATCCTAACAATAATGAAGTCCCCAACTTCGAATTCCAACACCTTATCTCATATCTGTATAACTCAACAGATAATTCTGGGCTGCCAATCTCTTCCTGATCAGCTCAACCTATGCTGATACTTCGAGAAACCACTAGACCAAAGCAAACTAGCTTCTGGATCCTATTCAACAGAAAAGTCTTCCAAGATCCGTCGAAATCCAGAACTCAAGTTCTACTACTCAAGCAATAGCAAACAGAACTTATTTCCTTCCTTGTACAGCTGCTAGCTCGCTTCCGCTGCACAACTCTGATTCGGAAATAGAGGAGAATACTGTTGATGAACACAAGTATAATTTATCCAATATATGAGAAACCTTGTTCATCAAATCCATATAACCTTGGTGACACATCTAACTCGGTCACACAACCTTACACAGAATCCAATTCAAAAACTAGATCTAACCAAATCCAAATTCCAAAAATAAATTCCTGAGTTGCTACACCAATCTCTACTTCTCCAAGAACCATCCTACAACCAGGCTAACTACCAAATCACTTCTAGAACCAAACAATATGGATCTCAATTCCAGATGCAGGCAAATTTCTGATTACATCAGTAGCTCCTACTTCCTCATGAAAACTCTCACCCTCAAACAAAAGAATGCTCAAGAAAATTCCAAACCAATCGCAGGTCACTTTTGCGATCCAACCTAATTCGGATTCCAAAGAAACTGTCCTCACTTTACCAATTAGAACAGCTTAAAACTTTTCCAAACAAGGTTAATTCTTCAAGATAACTTCCACCAACTGCTCGGGCTGCTAATAGAAGAACCAATAAGATTCCTTAGCCAAAGGAGATACAAGCCACACTGTAGCTTCCAAACTCAACTTCGATGATACTGCAAAACCAAAAGACCTTCTCGTAAGCACACCAAACACTTCGAGCTAAAACTGCTACCAAAGCTATCTAAAGACTTCAAATCCAAATGCCTCTCGGAAACCAAAACCATCTATAAACCACACAACTGACTTCCAAGATGGCAGAAAACTTCTCAAGAAACTCGGACTCCAAATCAAGCATCCACAACTCGCTTAACTTAAGGAATAACAATGAGACCATGCCAAAGCGAAGCAACTCATAGACCTTAGTCTCATATTCCAGAACAGCCAACTTCCTTACTGAAGATCCAAACAACTTCTACACAGATGAGTTTTCCCTGAGGCAGGTAAAGACTGCTCCTCAATCTCTATTAAAACTACTTCAAGAGAAAACATCTTCAGAAAATATCTATGGATACTGCATCTCATCACGCAGTTACCAAGATACCATTACATACTTCTGCACTTCCATCAAATCCAAACTCAAGAATAATTCGCTCACCCGAGCGAAATCCAAACCTACACTTCAAGGATAGAATCCAAATCTTTAAAAGATTTCCTTCAGATATCAGAGAAATCCTTACTCCAAACAACAAATCTCACTCGAGACGGTATTAGGTTTACAGTCTCGACAAATACTTCCAACCTCAACATATGGACCTCTTCCATCAGTGGTAGTCGTGTTACAAACACATACCACTACTCCATCTATCTCTAAAACTTATGTTGAAAAATCCGAACAGATAACCCAACAGATCAGGTAGATATAAATATATATATACATATACATATATATATATATATATATATATATATATATAGTTATATACAAAAATTACAAGTACGCTCTCTCAAGGAAGACACCACTACAGAGCCTAGGTATTCACTCAACCTAACGCTCCCTAAAGAAAGATACACTTCATAGCCTACGTATTCGCTAAGCCTAATGCTCTGATACCAACTGTAGCGACCCGACTTCCTATCTCCAGGAAATCGCATCACTAGTGAAGAAAGAAAGGGATAGAAGAAGAAAAGAAAGAGAAAGAAGAACACAAACAACATCAGAGAACTCACAGCGGAACGAATAAAATATAATAATTAACATAAAATATTACATAGTATCTCATTACATCAGAGTACACAACTATACAACACATATTAGACAGTTATAAACATCTGTCTAATTCATACAACTCAAGTATATAAGATACAGATACCAACCAAAGACAGCGGAATCAATATATATCTACACGTCGAAGCCTCGTGCTCCATATCTCCTCCAGAATTCGTCAAGCTAATCTGAACAACTTGACTACTCATACATAATATGAGTACCCAAGAGTTTAATAAAACAGAAAATAAACACTCGGGTCAGACAGGGGTCTGGTGTGAGTAAACGGTTTAAGATTGCTTAACTTTAGAAAATCCTTTGAAAAGAAAAGTTATCACGTAAGACTTCCCACACATAAACATGGAAAAGTTTTTACCTTACGCTAACCAAAACATTTGATAGGAAATCCAATGATATTATAATAGTGTCTAGGGTTTTCAAGTAAATATGAAATAGCCGAAATTGTTACATTCATTAAATTCCAGCTACTAGCCACAAAAGTGGGTAATACAATCAAAACCGTAGGGTCTCGTAGGGAAAATGAGTTTTCATCAATGGCAGGGCTACTGGGGTACCGCCCGTCACAGTACGTGGCCTAGATCACCGTACCGAGGAGTACTCCCACTCCCCTGCAACACAAGGCCGGGACCATTCCTTACTGAACAGTCCCAAACAAGACAACCCCGGCGGTTGTCCAGAATTCAACCGCCCCACACAGCCGAAATAAAAAGGGACTTCTAGACAGGGGTAAATCTTGCTCTCCAGTGGGAGCTACCCACGAAGCCTTGCTGCACCTCCCCTGTTTTAGCCATTCCCGGTTGATGAGGCTTGAGGCTGCGATTACCTTTATAGGACACATCTCTTAGAATGCTCATCGTCCGCCTGACGATGTGCTGAAAGCATTCAATCCATACAAGTTCGTTCCGGGTTCGAACGAAACCGAAAGCACTATCTCGTTGCACTCATTTTGGAATCACCCTCAGAGTCAACGACCATAGCCCTTGCACTCTAAATCTCCATCTCGAATCTATAAGTACTATTCCGTCAAACTCATTACGGAATCACCCACAGAGTTATACTGACGTATAGCCCTTACACCTCGAGTCTTCACTTGCTCCACTTGGATTAACGACCTAACGTTTAATTGGAATCGATGTGGTTTTCGGATATCCAAATATGGAAACCCGATCCCGGTCTCACCGAAACCAAACGTCATTTTAATGTCCAAGTTGTACTTAAGGGTTTTAATAATTAACTTATTCAGGATGATATAAACAGATAGATGAATAACATTATTACTATAGATAATGTTATTCAACATTCATCTCACAATGCAGCATATCACAACATAGATATCCAAATTATCCAGTATCAACCAATCACCCAATATCAATCATCCAATATCATTCAACATCCAATATCAATCAATTACCCAATATCGGTTATCCAATATCAACCATTCAATATTAATCAATCACCCATAGCAGAATTGATTAACTCTTAATAAATTTAATTAACCTCTAATTTAATTAATTATTATCCTTAAATCATTTGGATTATCCTAACTCCTGCTTCATTGATTTATTACAACTCAAATTCATTAATCATCTCTTAATGATCTTCCTTAATTAATCTTCTTCGATTAATTATCCTTTAATTACATTTAAGTAATTATCCCTAACCATATTCAGTAATTAACCTTTAATTACTATCATTAATTACAGAATTAATGATCCTTCATAAATTAATTAACTATAATCAGTTACATTAATCCTTAATTAATTACAATTAATTAATCATACTTTAATTAATTACTTTATTTAATCAACCTTGATTAAATCATTAATTATATTAATTAATGATCCTTATTGATTAATAATCAACTTGTAATTAATCATCTTATTAATTCATAATCAGTAATTAACAATTTGTAATTACTTATCTCAATTAATTAACTTCTTAATTAATTATATTAATCCTTTGATTAATTACTTTAATTAATAAATCTTAATTACTTCATTAAGTAATTATTAAACAATTAAATTAATAAATAAATCCTTAATTAATTACTTTATTAATTAATTACAATTTTAATTAATTACACTTAGTAATTAATCTTAAATTAATCTCATTCTTTATTTAATTAATCACATTAATTAATTAACTAAAATAATTAAGTAAATAACTCTTAATTACTTACATAAGTAATTATCTTTAATTACTTCCTTTAATAAATCTTAATTACTCTCTTAACAATAATTAATTCCATCATTAATAAATCTTAATTCATTAACTAACTAATTATTCCATAATTAATTAACTTAAAAACAATTATATTAATTAATTTCTTAATTAATAACATTAAGTGTCCATCCATTAATCACTTCCAATTAATTACTCACATGAGTAACTTCTCTAATTACTTCCATAAGTAATTACCATTCTAATTACATTCAAAAATTAACCATTGATTCCTTTATTAAGTAATCACCCTTAATTAATCCATAATTAATTAAATAAACAATCAACTAATTATTTAAAATTAATTAAACAATTAATTAATTAATTTCTTATATTTCAAAATCCTTAATTAATCATTTATCTTAATCAATCTTTTCTTATTAATAAATCATAGTTAATTAAGTATTCTTAAATTTATATCCAAATAATTTAACCATATTTATTTCCATAAATAAATTATTTGAGTTTAATCAAATTTTAACAACTTAAAAATAAATTATTCTATTTTGATTTCAAAATTATAACAATAACCTTATTTGGAAATAAGGAATTTAGTAATCAATTACGAAATTTAAAACACTTTAATATCTAATTTAAACTTATTTATTTCAAAATAATTTGAAACCTTTGTTATTAAAACATTACTTTAAAACTTTGATCAAAAAATTAAATTTAAAATATTATTTGAATTAAAACTCAAAATTTAATTAAGATGATTATTTACAAAAGAAATCATCTTAAAACCATTTAAATTTTAAAATATAAATTCAAATAACATTTTAAAAAGTTTGATTAACTTAATTTTCCAAGAACAAGTCTTTAAATTGTAAACTTCTTTTCTTTTATAAAAACTTATCTTTTTATAAAACTTGCATATTTCAAGCACATGAGAAAGTCTCGGGTAAAACCCGAGTAGAAACCCAACTAACCCCGAGCACGTCTCGAAGCATACCCCAGATACCACCCACTTCGAGTCAAGCACGGGAAGACGCGAGAGCTACTTCGAGTTTCCATTATCTTTCCCCAAAGCTTCGAATACCCAGCACCTCAAATCGTGCACGCGTGCACCTTGCACAGCATCTCCGGCCGCCGTAAGTTGACACGACCAACGTCGTCAATCTCTCTATCACACTCGAGCAAGTAACTAAACCCAGATCGAATAAAAAATTCTCGAATCAAATTTTTGACCTCTTGCTCGAAACTACAGCAAAACTCCCATCGCCAACGTCCAACACGACTCCGTTGAACTCACCGACCTCACCATCACACACCACGACCACGAGCCTCATTTCCCCAAAACGCAAACACCTCCGATCCACATCTCAAGTCGCAACAGCTTCTACAGTTCGGCCGAAACCAAACAATTCTAAAACCCTAATTCCTCCAAATTCCCTTGATTCACGCATTAGAAAAAATTCTTAAGCATTTTTCCCATCATCAACATCACGAATACCAGCTTCGACCGAAAATCTAGCTTCAAACATCAATTTAATCTTCGGCAATCACTAAAAACTCCAAAAGCATCCAAACCCAAATTTCATGATGATTCCTCAACTAAAAATTTTGATATGCATGTTAAAATTCATTATTTTAAATTATTAACCCATTCCTGAAATCAATCTACAAAATTATGAATATTTATTTTGACATGCAATTAATTCCTACTGCATATTTTCATTTAAAAAAAATGATTTACTCATATAAAAATCCTAATTCCATTTTAAAATCATCCTTATACATTTACATACAAGTTCCATTTATATTTTTAAGATTAATGTCGATTTGATTTGGAGTATTGAATTTCTGAAAACAACAGGGCCTGTGAAGCAACAGTGAACAGAACATACATACAGACACATTTCCACCCATATATTCATACCCAAAATCAAGCATACACAACAGTATTCAGGTAAACATGCATTCAAAATCATAGAAAAATTTATCATATCCATCAACATCCCACTATAGATTCATTAAAACTGCTTTTAAAATGAAGAATTACTCACCTTATTCTTTGCAGTAAGCAGAGCAGGTTTATTATTTTTTTTCTTTTCCAGGCTTTGCTGTTGAAGTTAATTCCTTTGCATGCCTTTGATTTTGATGTTGTAATAGAATGCATGCTTCCAATTTGATGTTTAAAAGATTGAATCTTGCTGATGAACTCCATTTGAATTGCAGTTGATTTGAATGTTGCAGATTTTCACTTTGCAGGTTTGAAGATTGCAGAGTTTATTAAAAGTGTTGATTGCATTTGAACATCACTTTGAATTTGCAGGTTTTATCTTTACTTTTAGTTTTGATTTCAGATTTGAGAAAGTGGTTTATTGTTTTGCCATTAAAACATTTGAAAGGAAGAAAAACAAAGAGAAAAAGAAAAATGAAAAAGTTATGTTTATAAAAAATATAAAAATGAAGACACTTGTTCTTAAAGATTAACACTTGTCATTTTATCCTCTTAATCTCCTCACAAGTGTTATTTAGATATGTTAATATAAATACACATGTCATTAAGTATTTTAAATAAATTTTTATTTAATTTTACATGTAAATAAAGACTTACATATTTACTTACTTAATTGATAAATACTTACATGTACATAAGTGTTTTTAAACAAATTTTTATTTAATTTAAATGATCATATACTTACTTATTTAATTTAATATATATATATATATATATATATAAATACTCTAAAGTTAGTTATAATATACACCTTATACATGTTATTTTAAATCTTAAACATTCATTTTTAATGAAAACATTTTAAAAGAAAACAAACAAAGCTTGTTTAAATTCCTTTAAAACTATTCTATTTAAAAAAAAATAACAATCTTATATTTGAAACAATGGAATTAAACTAAATTTTCTTTTGAAAAACATTATGTTTTAAAACAAAGCTTTAATTACAATATTTATTCATATATAATTTATTAATAGATTAAATTAAATTTTCAAAACAAATATCAAACTATAACATATGCTTACATATATTACAATTTGAAAATTCAACTTTTAATTTAAAACAAAAGATATTTCTATTCACAATATATATCTATTATATATATTATAAACAGAATAAGATTTTATTAGCTTTTGAAAAACAATTCTAACCAATTTTTAAATTGTTAAAAGATATTGATTGTACTTACCAAATTAAATATTTATTATCCTTAATAAGATTAATTTCACCAATTTAAATTTAAAACTATAAAGAAAATTTATCAAACCAATTTAATTATTATTACAGATTATTAAATCGATATTGCCCAAAATTCCTGGTCGTTACAGAACTCCTATTTATATCTATAAGTATATGGTTTTGATGTCTGATATGTTTGTTTGATGTTTCGTTATGATATTGATTTTCATATGTTGTTTATTGCATGTAAATATTGAAATAAGTCACAATTTACATGACATTGATTCACACGGAAAACAATTTACAAAATAAGTTGAAAAGTGACATGGAATCATTTAATGCCTTATAAAATGATTAAAAATGTATTAGAAATGTTTTGTAAACATACAAACTTGTTTTAACAAAGTTTGAATGAAAAACATAATATAAGTCAAAACTAGACGCGTCGTGCAACGGTAGTTCACGATTTCGCGCTGAAAACCTTAAGTAAGCATATGAGTGGATTATAGCTCAGAATTGTTCGAGATAAGGATTTTTCGGACTGTTATATCAGTATTCTTCAAACAAAGAAAGAAAATCAAGATTTCATTAACTTGATTTTAAAGTATGTCCAAAACAATTTTCTAGAAAAATCGCGCTTTTGCAGTAAAGTGACCAAAGTTTAAAATTGATATTTGAAACATTTTGAAAATATGAAATAAATTCTAAAAATCTATTAAAATGTTTTAAAAGTTATTTAAGTTGAAAAGATAGTTTTCTAAATGATATAAAAGTCGTTTTGGAGAATATAGCTTTTAAAGCACTTTTGTAACATTTTTTGTGACACTTTTTCAACGCTTTTCTATAACTGTTAAAATAAAGGTTAAAACTTAAAAATTCTTTCCTAAAATCATTTGTAAATGTTTTAAGTAAATAATAAAGTATTATGAAAATAGATTTGAACAACTTAAAATTATTTCAACGGTGGTTAAGTGATTTATAAAAGAGAAAATGAGTACGCGAAAACGACTAGTACATTTGTCCCGTCTATGAGATCTAAAAGTGAGAACAAGGTGTGTAACTAAGGTTAGGGATGGAGCAACAAGTACTTCGAACTTACCTGGCCTCGGTTTTCTTTGTTAGGCATAGGATGGAACATATCGAAAGGAAAGTATGGATGCTCAACTTGGATTTTATAGAAATAATCTTCTTATACTCATTATTAAAATCCGAAGAGGGTACTTGTCCTATTCATGGAATTTAAAAGGTGATCCCACCATTTTTCCACATATAGAATTTATTGAATATGGAAGGTAATACTAAATAAAAGCAAGATTTCTATAATGCTATTTTTTCTCAAAAGATAATCTTTTAAAATGATTTGAGAAATATTCAAAAAGATGTTTAAATGATCCCGTACTTAAAGAAGAAGATTTTAAGATATATATCTCGTAAAGATATTTTTGATAAAAGAAATGAATGAATCGAAAAACAATCATCTATTTACATCAATTTTTATCGATGATTGGCATTCGAATGAACCGGGGTCGGATTTGGGTGATTCCTATCCGAAAACAATTTCGAACTCATTCACGTGTTTGAAAAATAAAGATGTTTGAAGACGGAGATATTGAAACGAATAATAACAAAGGACTACTTGTTGATTGATTGGGGATAAACCCTCAATTTACTTATTGTAGCAGTGGTCTTTTTGTTATAAAAAATATCAGAACCATAGGGACTCCTCGCCTAGTAATGGCCGAGGAAAGTACATTTGGTTTCGTTCAGTCCCAGAACGAACTTATATGGAAGAATGTCTGACCTTGCATTTTAAATCACATCGAGTGATCTCTATGTAATGTACATCAGTTGATGGCGGAGAAGACACATTCTCTTAGCTTAACACCCTTTCCCGAGATATACAAGCTTAAGAAGTTATATATTTGTAGATACCAGTCGTGTGAATGTGAAATGACAATCTGGCATTCAAAGTGAAAGAAGATGTGCTATGTGAAAAAGGTAATCGTTGCCTCGAGCTTCATCAACCAGAAATTACCAAAATAGGGTTAGACGCGACAAGGCTAAGTGGGTCATTCTCAATTAGTGTATGATCAACCCCTTCTAAACATATTTCTTCCCGCTATGACATTCGAGATGTAAATTAATGTGGATGTATGCGAAGAGAGATCTTGGATAAAGGTCGGTAACGACCGATGGACGACATATTCGGTACTATCTAGTTATAAAGGTAGGTTGGTCTTACGTTGGTCGAGGGGTTTTGTGATGGTTCCCCATGACATCCATCTAGAGGTGTACCCATCGAAAGTAGTCCCTTCACCTGGTCATTTCTATGGAAATCCATTCTCCAATAAGAACCTGCGCTTTTGTTTGTATTTGGCATAATGAATAGCCCCGAAATGCTATATGAGTAACCATTTCGATTAAGATATATTTGAAAATGTTTTCAAATAATGTCATTAAAAATAATATCCCCAAATTTTATGTAATAAAAAGTTTTGGTTATCATAAGGTAAAAAACGATTCCGTATTTAAGTACGGCGTGGTCTTATGAGATACCTTTTTGTTTTCAAAACATTGTACTTTGAGTTCTCACACCCGTTCCATGACTAACCCGGAGTTTGTTTTTCTCTTTCAACTCTGGTGCCTATTTTTTGGGCAGTCGTGCAGTCAGGATACCTTAGGAGCGTTTGGAGCATTTTGGAGAAGTCATTTGGAGATGTGAAGATGAAGTACCCTATGTAAGTATCTATCTTTATTCCACCGTGTTATGTAGTATGTATTTCCTAGCATATGTACGGATAGACAGTTATAACTATCCCGCTGGATTTGTATTTGACTGTGATCATTTATGTATAATTAAAGTATTTAATGAGATGTGAGATTATATTATTGTGACATCTTCTATCTTTATTTTCTTTTACACCCCTGATAATAAGGAAGATATCTTATATGGCCTTATTTATGAAACGGTGAGGTGTGTGTGTGTGTGTGTGTATAGAGTGATTAATTTATGACTGAGTCATAGGGATGCGAGGTCAACAGGGTTGCATGACAGAAGTCTTCCCTTTACTCTGAGGCTACCAGCAATTATATATACTTTGATTGATGTGAGATATCCTTATAATTAATATTTGTAATGATGCGAGGTTAGTTCCAAATCCAGTAGGTGAAATCTGCCCAGCTAATCTGTCTACCAGTTCTACGAATGATGGACTAATGTAAGACGTCATTATAAGTATGGACCATAAGACAAAGGGCCTTCTTTGAGGTTTGAGGGAGTAAGTGGTTGGACCCACCTTTTTTCCTAGATGAAGTAGTAAATGGCCGAGGGGTTACGCTAGGTGGTATCTCTACAGGGGCCCGCTTTTGGAATTAGACCTTAAATGATAGGATCTTCCTATTTGCCACAAGGAAGTACTAAGTGGCCTATGTGATTCCATATGATGTCAGCTAGATAGCACCATTGAGGAGCACGATTTTGGAATTAGGCCTTAAATGACGGAGTCTGCCTATTTTCCACTAGGAAGTATTAAGTAGCTTGGGCACCGTCCCTTACATTATTAGCTATTTATATCATAGGATTAGGATATGGGATATACTTATGGAATGGAAGGTATTAACTGGTTAGACCTGCCTCATTTCCTTATAAAGCAGTATTACAGGATTTCATGTTCGTAGACATTCTTATTTTGAAATATACTGTCCAAGTATCGAAAAGGTAAGGCTTGAGGTTTTTATTCACCATACATTTGTTATCCTAGATCCCTAATCATTACAACACAATTAAGGATGGAGTGATGATGGTGACGATGCTTAAGGTGAAGAAGCTCAGTAAGTCGTAGTATTTATTATTATTTGCTTTCATGTGTACCATGGATTTAAACAATTGTTGTAACATATATTATATTACAGTTTTTATCGGAGTTTGTGTTATACCATTTTTATGGTTTTGAAATAAATGAGCACACTTCAATATTATATTTTGTTCCATCTGCTGTGAGTTTTGAAAGTTTAGTTATGGCTCTGCAATATTATTTCTTTTTACTACCAATAGCTTACCTTAGAATGAATCTAAATTTTGATGGGCTTTTTCTGGATCGAAATTTTGGTCTGTTCTAGATGGGTAGTAACATTTGTTATCAGAGCTTTAGGTTACCTGATTAACAGAGAAAAACAGACAGCAGCGGATTATAGAATACGTCCATACATACATGAAAATCTTCAGCTCTCCTCTAGAAACTCCAATCGTCGTCGACTAAACCTAAAACTACTTGGATTTGACCCGAGTATTAAAAATACCTAGATCGGGCTTGATAAACCAGCGTGAGAAAAACTCAATAATAAGTGACAGTGTTATACATCAGCCTTTAAATAAAATCCTTTGAAAAGAAGGAGTATCTCATAAGACCTCACCCACACATAAAAACGGACGGTATTCAACCTTATAATAACTAAAACACTTCTATATCAAAACATTTGATATTATTTTTAATGACATCTCTTTGAAAACATTTGCAAATAAACTTATTAATCTTAGCCGAAATTGTTGCATTGACTAAATTCCATAATATTGGTTTACAATCAAGTCTGAAGGTTCTTATTGGAGAATGGATTTCCATATAAATGGCCAGGTGAAGTGACTATCTTTCGATGGGTACACCTCTAGATGGATGTCTAGAGGAACCATCACAAAGCTCTTCTAACAACAGAAGATCGGCATACCTCTATAACTAGATAATACCGAGTATGTCATCCCTCGGTCGTTACCGACCTTTAAACCGGAAGCCCGAGCATACAAACAACATTAATTTACATCCCGAACATCATAGCGGGAAGAAATATATCTAAAAGGTAATGATCATACCCTAATTGGGAATGACCTCCTTAGTCTTGCTGCGTCTAGCCCTGTTTCAGTCATTTCCGGTTGATGAGGCTCGAGGCTATGATTACCTTTTCGCATAGCACGTCTACTTTCACTTTGAATGCCACATTGCCATTCCACATTCACATGACTGATTTCTATAAATATATAACTTCCTGAACTTGTAAGGATCAGGAAATGGTGTTAAGCTAAGAAAAGGTGTCTTCTCCGCCACCTACCGATATGCATTTATAGAGATCACTCATTGTAATTTAGAATGCAAGGTCATACACTCATACATACAAGTATGTTTTGGGACTAAACGAAACCAAAGATACTTTCCTCGGCCATTACCAGGTGAGAAGTTCTTGTGCTTCTGAGATTTTTCATAACAAAGAGACCACTGCTACAATAAGTAAATCGGGAGTTCGTCCCCAATTAATCAATAAGTAGCCCCTCGTTATTTTTCGTCTCAATATCTCTATCTTCAAACATCTTCATTCTTCGAACGCGTAAATTGGTTCGAAGTGGTTTTCGGATAAGAATCACCCAAATCCGACTTCGGTTCCTTCGAAATCCAATATCGATAAAAAGTGAATATGAGTATATAGTATTTATTAAGGCTCTTTTCACTTTAATTCTTCTCGGATGATTTCGAAATCTCTTCCTTTTGTCTTAGAGTAGTTCTAAGGTTATTCATTCTTTTGCTTTGGATAATATTTCAAATTTCCTCTTTTAACACTCCATCCAAATTGCGCAACTTTTAGGAGGGTCAAAATTAATGTTATTTAAGACATCATTTACTGTAAATCCTAAAATCAACCTTAGCAAACTTTTTTTAGTAAATAGGATCATAAAAGTAATTCTAATTTTACTCAATATTAATTTCCGGATTCAATAAGTGCTATGGGCGGAATAATCGTGAAATCAACTTTTAAATTCCATGAATAGGATGAGTTCCCTTTTCAGATTTTAATACCAAATATAAGAAGATTATCTTTATGCAATTCAAGTCGTAGTTTATTCATTCTGAAGATTGCTTAAAATTTAGGTAATACTAATCTTCTTTTATTTTGGAAAACTTAATATAATTTTTTTAGACCATCCGGGATTTCCTTTCGATCTGTTCCACCCCTCGTCTAAGAAAAGAAAACATAGGCCAGGAAAGTTCATGGCACTGCTTTCTCCATCTCTAATCTTAGTTAAGCACCTTGTTTTATCTTTCCAAATCTCATAGGTGGGACAAATGTACTAGTCATTTCTGCATACTCAGTTATCAATTTTATTTTGGAATTAATTATAAAAATTCCTAACTATCTTTTAAATGCTTAATTTTCCTTTTAAAAACATTCATAATAGATTTTTAGGAAAAATAATTTCATTTAAACTTATATTCCAAAAATTATAAAATTCGCAGCATAAAAGTGCCGTAGAAAGTGCTATATAAACTTATTTTATTTAAACAACTTTTTAATATTTGAAAATTCATATTTTCCATTTGGAATATCTTCTAAATTAGTTAAATATATTTATAAAATTTATTCCACATTTTTCCACAATTAAAAATATTCATTTAAATGAATTTTCTGTTATGGTTACTTAACTGCACTAGTGCGAATTTTCTAGAAAATTGATTTGGACATATTTCAAAATATACTTAACGAAATCTTGATTTCCTTCCTTTGTTTATAAGATATGGATATGATCGTTCGGAATTTTCTTATCTCGAAGAATTCCGAGCTATATTACACTCTACACACTCATTTGAACTTTTCGACACGAAATCGCGAACTACTATTGCGCGATGCGCCTAGTTTTAACTCATTTTTCAACATTTGAAATAATCTATTCAAACTGAATTTTATTACTTATAAAATCATTCCAAATCATTTTTGATCAATATTTCCACGCTTTAAAGCTTTTAGATTGTATTTTCACTATCTACATAATATAATATTATTTTTCTCATATTATTTCAATATTAAATTTTAAAATCCAATTTCAATTCAATTTCAATTGTAACTTCAAATTAAACTCAATTAAAACGTAGGTTTCAAATCCGATTTCCATTCTAATTTTAATTTCAATCTTAATCTCACTTTCAATTTTTAAAATCGATTTTAATTTCGCTACTCATCACAATTTCAATTTCAATTTAACTTTCCATTTCAAAACCAATTCCACTTCTAATTTCAAATTCTCATTTATTTAATTTTAATTTTAATTTCAATCCCACTTAAAAAGAGACTTATTTGTTCAAAGTATGTCACATCACCAAAATAAGGTCTTATTTAACAAAGGTGATACTTAAATCAAAATGAGCATAACCAAGTTTAACGTTTATTACTAATATAATTATGGTTCATACACAAGCTAATATGATAAATAATCACAACCATAAATACTTTCAATAATTCAAACATAACAAAAACATAACCAAACATTCATTACAACATTTCATAAGGGGTGTATACTTGCTTATGTAATAAGATGATTATTATAAGAAAATTAAAATACGATCTTTTAAAAGTAATGAAAATTTTCCCACCTTTAACCAAATTGATTAACTTCCTACCTACATTCATATCGATCAATACTTCACTAAACCACCACCTAAACACTTTTCCACCTTTTCCGATCCCCGACCACCACTCCGCATTTCTTCTTGCTCATGGCCTCCCCTTCCATATTGCTCACGTCCTTTCCCTTATCAACTTCCAAACTCAAGATCTAAAGCCATTTTTAGAAAGAGAAGAGGAAGAAGTAAATTAAGCAGAGGTTAGAGAGTAACAAGTAGATTAGTGCTTAAGCACTCCACTATTTTCAAACCTCCCACCTCTCTTAAAGAAAGAAGCCATTAAAATAGCGTAAAGGAAGAAGAAGAATAAGAAGAAGATAATGATTTGTGTGAGAATGAAAGATGCATGCATCGCTATTTATAGGAAAAACTTTGGAATAAAAATTATTATGTAAAATAACCAAAATACTATTTACTTACTTTTTTCAACACTAACATCACATTTCAAATCATGTTTTATGTCGCTTTCACTTAAAAAGTAAGAAAAGTAAAGTAATAATTATGTTTGGTTTGATTTGACATGTTTTGGAATTTTATGCTTACTTTTTCTTGATGAAATTCTAGAATTTTATAAGTACGTTTAGTAAAAGTAAACTTGATTAATGAATTAATTAATACTTATACAATTTGATTATATGTTCATATATAAGAAAATAAAGGTGAGACAACGTTTAATCGACAAAATGTTGATTTTCGACAAAATGTTTTACAGTCACATTTTAACGTTTTAGTTACATTATTTATTTGTGTAAACCAAATTTAAAAATAAAATTTTTACTCATTTTAAATAAATTGAAACATGTATATTCATATTTTAAAATCATATTTAAACAATATCAGAATCTCTATTTTTACAGTGTATGTAAAGCTTACAAAACGCTACAAAATTTGGACATATTGTAAACCAATTAAAATTATGTTTCACAAACCTTATTAGATTTTAATTATCATTACGAAATGATTTTAATATGAATTAAAACAAGTCTATATGGGTTAAAATTATATGTCATCAGGGTTAATATCGAAATATTGAATTTTGGCGTTGCATTGATAAAATGTGACAAATTTTGGATATTTTTGTAAAACGATTATAAACATATTTTTTAAACCTTTAAATATACTTCTATTAACTTTATTAGGGTTTTTAATAAGACTTGGCTTTTCAAATAAATATTTAAACCTATTTATTTAAACATTATTTATTTTTAACAAAACTTAACTTTTGCTGATTTGTTCTAAAATTCAAATTTATACTTTTTATTTATTAACTATAAGAATAAATAATTTCTCCATTATTATTTATTATATATGCATGTTCATGTAAGATTTAAATTCTTTTAAATTAAAAAATAAGCAAAATCTCTCATTTTGAAGTAGCGAAATTACAGGTCGTTACATTCTCCCCTACTTAAAAGCATTTTGTCCTCGAAATGAAAGTTGGATAAAAGAATCTATCTCATACTTGTATCCTCAAATATTTTGACTTATTTATACCAATGATAGAAAAAATACGTATATAGAAAAGAAGGTTGATATCATAACAACACTGAAACAAATAATACCAAACATACGTACAGGGATTCCTTACACTAACCTAAGTGCTTATCACATATTTAAGGTTATATATACATACATCAAGTCAGACTTCTATTCTACCCATCCTAGTGCATACTGCATACTTTAGATAATAAGTCCAACAACCAAACAAGACTATACATCTAAAAACAACCAAACTGATACTATATCAACATAAATGAATACATACACATAACTCATCTCCTGACTTGAGCATGTACTATACCTGAGGTCTATATATATATACCAACATCAGTCTAACCCATATACCTTATGTCTACTATTTAGGATATCTATCTAACCACTGTGTAGATAGACCCAGAATATCATACTATACGTGATATATGATTCAATCTATTATTTGAATTCATAACTTTACTTCCGAAGTAGCATTGATCCCTCGATTTTCGAATGTGGACTTTGATCGGACTTTTTGATCACAAACCCTTATTTTCTTTGCGTAGCTCTCAACTAGGATAGAAAACTTGAGTATATAATCACAAACCCTCATCAATGTTCACCGTCAAGAATCGATTGATAAATCCTTTGTCGGATTGGTGTAAACACCTCAAAGTTCTATACTCAAATCTTAGATTAAAATTTATATGCCAAAATGATCTACGTTTAAATTATATGCTTATTCATATTCATTTTTACCTAATACATTTGTTCGAAATTCCTATTAATCCAAGTTTATTTCACAACCATTTACTTTTTACTAAATCCATTATTTCTTAAGCACACAAATATGACTTAAATTTGTATAATATAACTTTACTTCCTAAGAGTATATATACATATCCCCAAACATCAAACCGTTATGACTTAAATAAGGGAGTTTAACAAATGTGGAATTCTACTATTATCTCAAATTAATAAGTTATAAAACTTAATCCTTAGTTTTATTTACATTAGGTCTTAATTTAGTTAATATTATTTATCTTATCCATATATTAATAAGACAACTTTACTAAGTGTACATCTTTTTCTTAATAATTCTATGACTATCTACTTAACTTATCTACTATTCATTTTCTAAATCAAATTTCTTAACCTAAAATCCATCAAATACCTTATAGTCAAATTATGAAACTTAATTCACATAATATTTGTTACTTAAACATTTTCATCCAATAATCAACCTACTAACCATATTATTCAAAACTTCCCTTTTTTCTAACCTATCCACTCTAATCTAACTTCATTTCAAATCACAAATGTTTTCCTAGATGTATAACTAATTCGAAGTTTTATATTAGGATGATATTTCTTATATCTCTTATATCTAAATTTCACTTTGATTCTAACCTAACCAAAGTGTCTAAATTTCAAATTATCTTATCTCCTTCGTAAGTTATAGAACTTATCCTTTTATATTATATTTACCCAAAGTATCAATTTAGGTTTATCTTTTTTTATCTTGTTGATAAGAATGTTTTCCTAAGTGTACATCTTCTTTTTTGCTTCTCTTAATTACAACTTCTAGCTTCAATATTATCATCAAATATCTTATAGTCAAATCGTGAATTTTATTCACAAGAAATTTGTGTTTAGCTTTTAAATCCATCAATTTTGATGATCATTAAATCATTATTCCTTAATAACCAAATGACTAGGCGTATATGATTAAAGTTCTAAATTCTAGCTTTCAACTAGCTAATTATATATAGAATATCGTATAATTAAATCATGCAATTCTAACCTTAACAACTATTTATTTTCTAATTTAATATTTTTCAAAGTTATTCCCTTTTTACTTTCAAAACTATACTTACGTAAAATTATTTCATTTACCAACTTCTTTAGAACAAAACCTTTTTAATATAAAATTAACAAATACGCATTCAAAATATATATAATACTCTCATAACTCATTCTAGAGCATTACTAACATTATCTCTAATGAGCTACTCATCCTAGGATATTACTAATCCTATCTATGATGAGTCTTTACCCTACGAAAGCCAAGGTTCTTGCTTAATCTTTAGCTCTGATACCAAATATCATGGCCCGTTTTTCCGTAACCTTTGAATCAACAATAAACCACACATGTCTGACTCAAATTGCACGAAAAGACGGATCATAAGGGGTAATAAAGAAAATAGATAGAATATAATCCCCTACGAATGGAATAATATATAATATTGAAAAAATATCTTTATAGCGGAAAACTGTTAAATACATATATCAGAGTTTGACCTAAATTCAGCTTGGATAATTATTAACATCTGTCCCTAGAATTGCTGACAAACATCAAACAAAAAGAAACAGGCAACAACGGATAATAGAATATGTCCATACATACATGAATATCTCCATCTTTCCTCTGGAAACTCCAACCGTCCTTGACTAAAGCTGAAACTACTTGGATTTGAACCGAGTATTGAAAATACCCGGATTGGGCTTGATAAACCAGCATAAGAAAAACTCAATAATAAATGACATGGTCATATATTAGCCTTTAAATAAAATCCTTTGAAAAGAAAGAGTGTCTCATAAGACCTCGTCCACACATAAACACAAATGGGTTTTTACCTTATGATAACTAAAACACTTTTATATCAAAACATTTGATATTATTTTTAATCACATCTTTTTGAAAATATTTGCAAATAAACTTATTAGTCTTAGCCGAAATTGTTACATTGATTAAATTCCAGCATATTGTTTTACAATCAAGTTTGAAGGTTTTTATTGGAGAATGGATTTTCATACAAATGACCAGTTGAAGGGACTACCTTCTGATAGGTACACCTTTAGATGGATGTCCAGAGGAACCATCACAAAGCTCCTCTACCCACACATGACCGACCTCCCTCTATAACTAGGTAGTACCGAATATGTCATCCCCCTATCATTACCGACCTTTAATCCGGGCACCCGAGCATACAAACCATATTAATTTACATCTCGAACTTCATAGCGGGAAGAAATATATGTAGAAGGAAATGATCACACCCTAATTGGGAATGACCCACTTAGCCTTGCTGCATCTAACCCTGTTTCGGTTATTTTCGATTGATGAGGCTCAAGGCTATGATTACCTTTTCATGCAGCACATCTTCTTTCACTTTGAATGCCACATTGCCATTCCACATTCACACGAGTGATTTCTATAAATGTATACTTTCTAAACTTGTAAGGCTTGGGAAAGGGTGTTAAGCTAATAGAAGGTGTCTTTTCTGCCACCGACCGATAAACATTCATAGAGCTCACTCATTGTGATTTAGAATGCAAGGTCATATTTTCATCTATACAAGTTCGTTCTGCGACTAAACGAAACCAAAGGTACTTTCCTCGGCCATCACTACGCGAGAAGTCCTTGTGGTTCTGAGATTTTTCATCACAAAGTGAAACCACCACTACAACAAGTAAATTGGGAGTTCATCCCCAATTAATCAACAAGTCCCTCGTTATTATTCGTCTTAATATCTCCATGTTCGAACATCTTAATTCTTCGACCACGTAAATTGGTTCGAAGTGGTTTTCAAATAGGAATCATCCAAATTCGACCACGGTTCCTTTGAAATCCAATTATCAATAAAACATGAATAGGAGTACATAGGATTCATTAAGTCTCTTTTCATTTTAATTCTTCTCAGATGATTTCAAAATCTCTTTCTTTTGTATTAGAGTTATTCTCAGTTAATTCATTCTTTTTCTTTGGATAATATTTCAACTTTCCTCACTTAACACTCGATCCAAATTCCTTCGCTTTTGGGTGGGTCAAAAACAATGTTATTCAAGACATCGTTTACTATAAACCCTAAAATCAATCTTAGAAAACATTTTTGAGTAAATAGGATCATAGAAATCATTCTAATTTTACTTAATATTAATTTTCGAATTCAGTAAGTGCTACGGGAGGAATAACGATGAGATCACCTTTTAAATTCTACGAAAAGGATGAGTTCCCTTTTCATATTTTAATACCAAATGCAAGTAGACTATCTCCATGCAATCCAAGTCGTAGTTTATTCATTTTGGAGATTGCTTAAATTTTGGGTAATACTAATCTTCTTTTATTTTGGAAAACTTAATAACTTTTTAGAGCATCCGGACTTTGCTTTCGATCTGTACCACCCCTCGCCTAAGAAAAGAAAACATAGGCTAGGTAAATTCAAGGCACTGCTTGTTCCATTCCTAACCTTAGTTAAACACCTTGTTATATCTTTCCAGATCTCATATGCGGGATAAATGTACTAGTCGTTTCCACATGCTCGGTTATCAATTTTAATTTGGAATTGATTATAAGAATTCCAAACTATCTTTTAAATGCTTAATTTTTCTTTTAAAAACATTCATAATAGATTTTAGGAAACATAATTTCATTTAAACTTATATTTCAAAAGTTATAGAATTTGCAGCATAAAAGTGCTACAGAAAGTATTATGTAAGCTTATTTGATTTAAACAACTTTTTAATATTTGAAAATTCATATTTTCCATTTCAAATCTCTTCTAAATTATTTAAATATATTTATCAAATTTATTCCATATTTTTTCATAATTAAAAACGTTCATTTAAATGGATTTTCCGTTATGGTCACTTAATTGCACTTGCAAGATTTTTCTACAAAATTGATTTGGACATATTTCAAAATATATTTAATGAAATTTTGATTTCTTTCCTTTCTTTAGAAGATATGGGTATGATAGTTCAGAATTTTCTTATCTCGAAGAATTCCAAGCTATATTCCACTCTACACACTAATTTGAAGTTTTTAGCGTGAAATTGCGAACTATTGTTGCGCGACGCGCCTAATTTTAACTCATTTTTCAACATTTGAAATAATATATTCAGATTGAATTTTGTTACTTATAAAATCATTCCAAATCATTTTAAATCATTATTTCCATTTTAAAGCTTTTAAATGTATTTTCACTTTTGCATATTATAATACTATTTTATTCCTTTATTTATTTTCATATTAAAATTTAAATTCCAATTCCATTTTAATTCAATTCTAAATTCAAATTAAACTCAATTAAAACTTAGATTTCAAATCTAATTTCCATTTTAATTTAAATTTCAACCATAATCTCACTTTCAATTTTCAAAATCGAAAGAGATCCCATCTCAAACATGTCACAAGGCAAATATATCTCCAAAGAGGAGAATAAAATCTGAAGTAAACGCCAAAAGACAAATCTCATATAACGCCAATGTAGTTAATTCAAATCTCAAAAATAGAACTTCCAAGAGGTCAAAATCCTAAAAGGTAATCGCTACAAATATATACCGAATGGTTCAAAGGACCAATTTCAAAAAAGGGCGATACACTAAGAAAATCACAAACATCAATGAAATCATCTCAAAGATATAGCACGGCCATTTCAAATTTCCTAATTTGATATTTGACAGTAAAATGGCCAGCGATACACTAAGAAAATCACAAACATCAATGAAATCATCTCAAAGATATAGCACGGCCATTTCAAATTTCCTAATTTGATATTTGACAGTAAAATGGCCACAACTTTTTAGCCATAAATCTAAATTAAGTATACTTTTTTGTTAGAAAGCTAAGACATTAAGGAACAACCTTTATGTTGTAAGGCTCTGTAAATTCTATGATCTATAGGGTCGAAATTTGGTTTGAAACTGATACACATGCTCTACTCTGTCGATTTTCTGAGTTGAAACCTAAAACTAAGATCACCAAACCCATAAAGCTCATCGAGATATTCCAAGAATTCTCGATCCTCAAGACTGATGAATAGACTGGATTGTACATTATTCCAAACAGTATAATGAACCACTCACAAGACTCATAACGAGTGCGGAATGCAAAAGAGTAACGCTATCTTCCATGACTCGTACCTTATAAAAATCGATGTAGGTTCAAGCCGAGGAATGACCCTAGCACTGCACAGTAGATTAAAAAGAGAGAAATGAGATATAAAAGCAAAGCTAAATATCTTTTCATCAATCTTTCTTTTTAGTTTAATTAAATATTGGGCTAAGCCCATTTTCATTCTAACCTGTAAAGAAATGAGAAACATCCTTCTCTTCCTCAAACATCAGTACGTTCATTCGCTTTCATAGTAAAACAAAACTCAGACACCATTCCTCTTTCTAAACCCTAAAGCTCTAAATCTTCAATTTTCTTCTTTCCTTTGCTGAAAATTTATCAAATTAAAGCCGATTATTCAGGTAATCCATCCCAAAACCAAAATTCCTTTCATCTATTTCTGATTTTTATGATTTGTTGTTTGTAATTGAGTTATTGTGCATGCATATCTATACAAACTTCTTTTTCAGATTCTAGAAGCTAAAATCAAAGGCAAGCTTCCATCTTTCTTCGAATTTCCAAGGGTTTGCTCTTTAAAATTTCTAAGGTGAGTTTCAGACTCATATATCTATCTCTATAAAGTCTTAATTCTTTTGACTGAGTGTAAGTATCAAAAAATAGCTGAATGGTTTGAGTAATTTGATTGAATTGTTGAAATTTGCAAAGTGATTGCTGAAATTTATTTATGAACATTTCTCTAGTAAAACAACAATATCTCAGTGTAGAATAATCCGAGTTCATTCAATCTTTTTGTGGTAGAAGGATATTTAAATAAGCTATAAGTTCTATTTTGATCATTTTTCGAAATTCTATGCTGGAAAGGGTCTCAATTAAGTTTGAAACTGATGTTATAGCACAACCATTTCAAATTTCCTGAGTTCATATGTGATAGTAAAATGGCCATAACTTTTTAGGCATAAATCCAAATTAATTATACTTTTTTTGCTAAAAAGTTAAGACAATAAGGAACAACCTTTATGTTGTAAGTTTCTACAAATTCTATGATCTATAGGGCTGAAATTGGGTTTGAAAATAGATGGGCATCTCTGTTTTATTATGAAAATCTCTGAGATTTAAGTTGAAAGTAAATTAATTCTAATTAAGGAAATGTCTTAATTGGAAATCATATGATGCTTTGATTAATAACATGATGTATTCAAGATAAAATAATACATTGGTTAGAGAATATTAGAATAGCAATTAAATATATTTATTCAAAGCTAAATTTGATAACTTTAAAATTTGTTTTGGTAATTGGTTATTTGAAAAAAAATAGATAGTATGATCTAAAACTTTCAAACAAGAAAAGGATCATTTAATTTGAATCTACGGTTTAAAAATTATGACTGAAATAATTTTCGGATTTAAACTCATTGTTGTTGTCGTTTATTCTCGGGGCAGCGACAAAAATTATGATTTTGACTATATAAAGCTCAAAATTTAGCAAAACATAAAACATGAAAGTTGTAGGAAAAAGTCTCAGCTTTCAAGCAAGGAAAAGATAATTTAGTTACAAAAATATTTTTCATTATTAAAAACACTTATTTTAATTAAATGTACAATTTACACTATAATTTACAAAAAACTTTATTTTTAATACCAAAAATTAACAAAAATTATTTCCTCGTATGGTTAAATATAACAAACCATTTTAACATCATTCTAGCTTCCAAAAACTATTTTTATATTTCACCTTTTTATTTACAAGAAACAATATAAAAAATTAAATTTGGTTTGAAAAAGTACTGTGCTAAAACAGCGATAACTTGTGATTTATAACTCCAAATGTGGCATTTATTGATTTTTATAAAGTTTAATTTGAATATAAAAGATATTTAAGCCAAGGCCATAGACGTTCACTCCTATCCAGCCTTATTTTCTGCATTAGCTGACAGTATTACCCAGTAATACTCTTTGTTAATGTGTGTCTCGGGTGGGGCGTCATAATTTTTTCAATTTAACTTTTCATTTCAAAACTAATTCCACTTCTAATTTCAAATTCTCTTTTATTTTAATTTCAATTCCACTTCAAAAGGAGGCTTATTTTTCCAAAGTATATCATATCACCAAAGTAGGGTCTTATTTAACAAAGAGGATACTTAAATAAAAATGAGCATAACCAAGTTTAACATTTATTACTAACATAATTATAGTCCATACAAAAGCTAATATGATTAATAATCACAACCATAAACACTTGCAACTATTCAAATATAACACAAACATAATTAAACATCAATAACAACGTTTCACAGGGGTGTACACTTGCATATGTTTTAAGATGATTATTATAACAAAATCGAAATATGATCTTTTAAAAGCGGTGAGAATTTTCTCACCTTTAACTAAATTGATTAACTTTTTGCCAACATTCATATCAATCTATACTTCACTAAACCACCACCTAAACACTCTTCCACCTCTTCCAAGCGCTTGGCCACCACCCCACATCTCTTCTTAATCATAGCTTTCCCCTTCCATATTACTCATGTCCTCCCCCCTATCAACTCCCAATCTCAAGGTCTAAGGCCATTTTTAGAAAAAGAATAGAAAGAAGTAAATTCAAAAGAGGTTAGAGTAACTAGTGGATTAGTGCTTAAGCACTCCACTATTTTTAACCCTCCTACCTCTCTTAAAGAGAGAAGCCATTAAAATAGCTTAAAGGAAGAAGAAGATAATGATTTGTGTAAGAATGAAAGAGGTATACATGGCTATTTATAGGAAAATGTTTGGAATAAAATATTATTATGTAAAATAACCAAAATAACATTTACTTATTTTTTAAAAACCTTACTTTTTTCAACACTAACATCACATTTCAAATCATGTTTTAGGTCAAAAGTAAAGTAATAATTATGTTTGGTTTGATTTGACATGTTTTGAAATTTTGTGCGTTCTTTTTTTAATGAAATTCTAGAATTTTCTAAGTATATTTAGTAAAAGTAAAGTTTGTTAATGAATTAATTAATACTTATACTACTTGATTATATGTTCCTAGATAAGAAAATAAAGGTGCGACAATGTTTAATAGACAAAACGTTGCTTTTCGATAATGTTTTATGGTCACATTTTGATGTTTTAGTTAAACTATTTATTTATGTAAACCAAATATAAAAATGTACTTTTTATTTATTTTAAATAAATTAAAACATGTATATTCATATTTTAAAGTCATATCTAAATAATATCAGAAGCTCTATTTTACAGTGTCTATAAAACTGACGAAATGCAACAAAATTTGGATATTTTATAAAGAAATAAAATTGCGTTTAACAAACCTTATTAGATTTTGATTATCACTACTAAATGATTTTAATATGAATTAAAACAAGTCTATATGGGTTAAAATCTGATATCATCACGGTTAATACCAAAATATTGAATTTTGGCGTTGCATTGACAAAATGTGACAAATTTTGAATATTTTTGTAAAACGGTTACAAACATATTTTTAAACCTTTTAATATACTTCTATTATCTTTTTTAGGGGTTTTTAATAAGACTTATCTTTTCAAATAAATATTTAAACCTATTTATTTAAGCATTTATTTATTTTTAACAAAACTTAAGTTTTGCTAATTTGTTCTAAAATTCAAATTTATACTATTTACTTAAATAACCAATTTCTCCATTATTATTTATTATATATAACATATTTATTTAAGTTTTAAATTCTTTTAAATTTAAAAATAAGTAAAATCTCTCATTTTCGAAGTAGCGAAATTACAGATCGTTACAATCAATCTTCTTCCAAACAAGGGAACCTTACCTAGGGAAGACCACCTATTCATGGAATGCTCAAATGGTTTAAACAAAATCTTAGGACTGTCGACTAGATTCCTATTCCTCCAGCTACACCGGTAGCATCAAATGCCTTGGCGACCGATGTAGCACAATTCCCTGCCGACTTTCCTAAGCCATGTAAGGACTTTAATAGTATGGGAGGGAAGACAGACTCTAGAACTGAAAGATATTCAAAAACTAAAGCATGCATTGGTAACTATGAGAGGCTATTTAAAGAGCTGCGTTGGGATGATCAGTTAAGAAGAAGAATAACAGCTTGGCACCTTAGGGAAGAGGCTTTAAATTGGTGAAACTTTGTGATTGATGAGCACTCGAGTAAGATAATCTCTTGGGATGAATTCAAGGACCGATTTGAGATGAGATTCATTTCTAGAGCAAACATTAGCTTGAAATTGGAAAAGTTCATTCAGTTGAGACAAGGAGATTCAACCCTTAAGGAGTACATAACTAAGTTTACTGAATTGGCGAAATTCAGGATGAACATGATAGACACACCTATGAAAAAGGCCTTGAAGTTTGTAAAGGGATTAAATTCCTTGCTAAAAGAAATGTTGTTGACCCAAGTACCTATGGGCCACTTATGAGATGTTGGTAGAAACAACAATGCTGCACGTGGACAATGAGGAAGATAAGAGAGAAAAAGAGAAGTCTGCACATACCCAAAAGTAAGGAGGGTCTAAGAAAGGGAGGTTTTGGGCCAACAAGAAGTCAAAGGGGAATTTTAAGAAGTAAAGGTGTGTAAGAGATGCCAAAGGAGGGGTCACGAAGCTAAAGATTGTACGGTGAGTCGGATGAAGGAATCCTTTAAAGTAAAGTGCTTTAACTGCCACGAGGAAGGGCATCACAAGAATCAATGTCCCAAGATGGCTAAAGAAGAACCAAGCGTATAGGCCTACACTATTGAAGCTATCCCTATTTCTAGAAATTCTCCAAGAGACCAAAGGAAAAGCAGCGCTAGAAGGTATAACTCTTATTTTTGGGGTTACTATTTGTACCCTATTGATTCGGGGGCATCACATTCCTTTATAACTAGGTATGTAGCAAATTCCTTAAACCTTTAAACCCAGATGGTCAACAGCCAAATAGTGGTTTCCAATACCTTTGGGGGTTTGACCTATATTTCTCTTATTTGCAAACACCTACTGTTAGACATATGCGACATTATTGTCATATATACTACGTACGTTTTAAATTTCAAGGGGTATGGAGTCATCATGGGTATGAATTGGTTGTCAAATTACAGAGCCATTCTTGACTATGACATAAGAGTAGTACAATTAAGGAGCCGTCTAGGTCGTGACCTAGAAGTTCTTTGTACACCCAAAGCTTTAGTTGACTTAAGTCATTTATACTCACTAAGTCTATCTGTTGATCGAGAAGCATTATCTATACCCATAGTTTGTGAATTTCTTGATGTCTTCAAGGAGGTCTCGGGTCTCCCACCTTATAGGGAAATTGAATTCCAAATCGATTTATAGAAAGATACAAGACCGATCACTCTGCCTTTAAGACATATGGTCCCCAAAGAAAGAAGAGAATTGGACAAGCATATCTCAGAGCTATTGAAGAAAGGATTCATCCACAGGAGTACTTCTGAGTGGGAAGCCCCTGTAATTTTTGCTACTAAGGTGGATGGTTCTTTAATACTTTGCATCAATTATAGGGAGTTGAACAAGTTAACACGGAAAAATAGGCACCCTCTACCTAGAATAGATCACTTGTTTGACAAACTTGTAGGAGCTATAGTCTTTTCCCAATTAGACTTAGCAGTGGGATTCGATCAATTAATGATTGTAGAGGAAAGCAAGCCAAAGACCGCATTCCATATGCCAGATGGACTCTTTGAGTGGGAAGTAATACCTTTTGGTCTAACAAATGCTCCAGCACACTTCGTGGATTTGATGAGTAGAATGTTTAGAGGGGAACCTAATAAATTTGTCGTTTTGTTGATGATATCTTGATTTTCAAAAGCAAGGAGCTTGGAGAACACCTTAGGGAGGTATTGGAGACCATGAGAAGAAACCAATTCAAAACTAAGTTTTCTATTAATCATGGAGTTAAACCAGCCTTGATGGATCGTATAGAGCACGAGCAAGTTAAAGACAAGGAGTTAGTAGAGATGTTGAAAATTTTAAGGGAAGGAGAGCATTTTCCCCATGCTAAGAGATACCCTGTTAATGAAAAGGGATATTTAAGAAGAGATGGACGCCTATGCGTCCCAATGATAGATGACTTGGTGAGAGATGTGCTTATGGAGTGTCACCACTCAATGATGAGCATTCATTCCGAAGGAGATAAGATGTAAAAGGATATAAAGAGAGTTTTCGGAACTAAGAGGAGTGTAGCTAAGTTTGTTACTGGTGTTTGACATTCCAAAAGATAAAAGCTAAACAAGGAAAGCTCGATGAATTATTATTACCTTTGGAAATTCCGACTTGGAAGTGGGAGCATATTTCAATGTAATTTGTGGAAGGATTTCCTAAAAGTCAGAAGGGCAATGAGGCTGTTTGGGTTGTTGTTGATAGACTCACCAAGAGTGCTCATTTTGCTCCGATTAGAAGAAATAAGACTAGCACCTCTCATATCTAGATTTATATTAAAGATGTAGTTCGTCTAGTACATGAAATTCTAGTAAGCATAGTCAGTGATAGAGACCTCTTGTTCACTAACGAATTTTGAAGGAGCCTAAAGACTGCTTGGGAACTTCTTTGAACCTTAGCATGACATATCACCCGCAAACCTTGGACAAACAGAGAGGGTGAATGGAATTTGGAAGATCTATTGAGAGCTCGTGTTTTGGATTTCAGAGGATATTGGGAGCAGCATCTACCGTTGGTTGAGTTTGTGTATAATAATAGCTACCAAACTACGATTGGTATGGCCCCTTTTGAAGCACCTTATTGGCGGCCATACAAATTGCCTAGTTATTGGTGGGAAACCACTGACAAAGTGTTGCTCAGACCTGATTTGATTCGTGGTACCATGGAAAAATTAGAGTTGATCAGACAAAGGATGAAGGTAGCGCAAGATTGTTAGAAATCTTATGCGGATAGAAGAAGGAAAGAACTTGAATTTGAGTTTGGGAATATGTTATTTGTTAAAGTCTGCCCTCTTAGGAAAGTTGTTAAATTTGGAAAGTCTGTAAAATTGGCACCTAGATTTATTGAGCCATTCAGAATTCTGGAAAGAATAGGAAAATTAGCATATCGTGTGGAGCTTCCTGACAAGTTGGTAGCTCACAATGTTTTCCACGTTTCTTGCCTTAGGAAATACCTTCATATGACACGGTTAGAAGAGTAGAGCTTGATCAGTTGGGGGACTTTGAGATGGATCCGACAGTGTCCCATGCCACCACATGCATTGTGGAGCACAGTACTATAAGACTCTGCCATAAAACAACTAAGTTGGTCTAAATACAATGGGGGAAATCCAATGGAAAGCATATGGGTGACCAAGAAGTAGATGAAGAACATTCACCCAGAGCTTTTCATTGGTAATTTTTCTCTCCAAAATTATAATTTTAGTTGCATTGTGGTTGCTAGATTAGATGGTAGAAATGGTTGTTACACTTTTTCACAATCACTTTACACTCATATAGAAATTTTTATGCACGTTTGGGATATTTGGATACGTACTTACATGATAAGATTACATACTTACGCTAGAATGAGCTTATTTTAGCAAGTCTGTTGTACATAATCACATTGCACTAATGGTTGGCTAGATGGTTGTGTAGAGAACTTTGATGCGTAATGGATGTAGTGCAAGTTTCCCCTTAGAAGATTTTTGAACGAAATCCTTTTTAAGGGTGGAAGGATGTAATACGTCGTAAAATGAACCATAAATAAATAAAGTAAATTAAATATGATAAGGGTTAGATATGAGAATTTTATAAAAGTTGGAATTTTACCACAAAAGTTATTCCACTGCGTTCATGGTGAAATTTTAATCTATTTCCATATAAAATATACTAAAAACGGAGCTCAAACAAAGAAGTTTTGAGCATTTGAAGTTCTCAGATCTAAATTAATTAGTTTGAATTCAAATTCAAATAAGAAATCAAATTTGGATTTAAATTTCAAATGTTAGCTTGGGGGCTAAGTGAATGATAAATTAAGGCCTAATGTTAAAAAGGTAACTAGAGAATAAAATAATTCGACAATGGAGAGAAGAATAAGCCCCCCTAAATAAGATAGCGGTCAACCTGAATAGATCAACTGGTCTCCCAAGGGAGGTCAACCTCTAGGCAATGAAAGTTGCTAGTGGAAGCTAGGGTTTTATGCTATGATCTATTCGGTTGCGCATTCCAGATTTACCCATTTCCTACCTACTTCCATCCTACGGTTTTGGTGCATTTCAACTCCTATATAGGACCCTATCCTCCCCACTTTTATTCATATTATTTTGTGGAATACAACGAACATCTGTTATCTCTCTAATAAGATTCAGAAACTCCATAGAAAATTCATGTAAGGATTTATCTTATTTCATCCTTAATCTATTATCATCCTATTCTTCTCCAGTTGCTCTAAATCTAATAAATATATATATATCTCACTTTCTTATTATGTATGTGTGTGTATATACATCAAAAGAGAGAGATTCTAGAATAGATTAGAAGACTGCAAATCCATTTGAGCAAAGCAAAGGCTAATTTGTGAGTGAAAACCTTAGTATTTATTTTCAGTAATTGTTTAATATATTTATTTTGGACTTGAATATGCCTTAGGAATTTTGAAATTTTGAAAATATTATAGATAAAAACCCCCAAAATTCCTTTCTAATTCGATATGTCAATTCTTTGCTGAGATTCCCAATTATTTACATTAATTTGATGGAATTTGTTTCGTATGCAATTTATGATAAGTTCATAGTCTATTCCACTTCTCCTTCTTCCTCGGGTTAAATTGTGATTCTTCTATATAATAAGGGGTTTAGATTATGAATTCTATTCATAGTTTACACCACTTATTCTTATCTGTTTCTTTGTAAAATAGAAGTTGAATATAATATGGGGTTTAGATTGCAATTCTTATTGTTTAAAATATTCCATTGAATTAGTGTAGTACATTAAGTTTCAGTTTTATTTAAAAATCGGCTATTGCAGTTTTGATTATGAATATTTATTCCCTGTTTGGACATTTGAATTCCATGAAATCTTAGGAAATTGAAGAAAGGGACTTGTAATAATAATTATTACGGAATTGACATTAAACGCTAGATTAGGGCATAAAATTCGTGCGGTTAAAAATTATTAAGCACAAATATTTATTTATTTCTATCTATGTAATTAACGTATAACTATTACGTATATGGCATAGTTAATTAGACATTTGTTTATATTTATTTTCCCCTATTAGGAAAGTAATTAATTTTGAAATGAAAATAAGAAGAAACTCTTATATAGCCTAATTACTATTTTAAGGCATAATAAGGAAGATTCCTTATAAGGCCTTATTTATGAAATGGTGAGATGTGTGTGTGTGTGTGTATCTACATGTATATAGTAATTAATTTATGGTTAGGTCATAGGGATGCGAGGTCAATAGAGTTGCATGATAGAATTCTGCCCTTCACATGAGTCTACCAGTAATTATGTATACTTTTATTGATGTGTAATATCCTTATGATAAATACTTGTAATGATGCGAGGTTAGTTCCAAATCCAGTAGGGGAAATCTGCCCAGCTAATCTAGCTACCAATTCCTACGAATGGTGGACTAATGTGAGACGTCATTATAAGTATGGGCCATAAGACGAAGGGCCTGCTTTGGGGTTTGAGTTATTAAGTGGTTGGAACTACCTTCTTCCTCAAATGAAGTATTAAATGGCCAAGGGGTTAAGCTAGGCGGTATCTCTATAGGGGTCCACTTCTGGGGTTAGACCTTAAATGATGGAGTCTGTCTATTTTCCACTTGAAAGTATTAAGTTTCCTATGAGATTTCATATGGTACTAACTAGATAGTACCATTAAGGAGCACGCTTTTGGAATTAGGCCTTAAATGATGGGGTCTACCTATTTGCCACTGGGAAGTATTTAGTGGCTTGGGTACCGTCTCTTACATTATTTTCTATTTATGATGTATGATTGGGATATAGGATATACTTCTAAAATGGAAGGCATTAAGTGGTTGGACCCACCTCCTTTCCTTATTAAGAAGTATAAATTAATTTTATGTTCATAGACATGTTCTTATTTTGAAATATACTGCCTAAGTACCGAATATATATATCAAGCTGTGCATCCATCGTTTTATTCTTCTCAGCTTTGCATTTTGTTCTAAAGATAAATATATATATATATAATATATAATGTTTGTATTGTTGTTTTCATATAAATTTATGACTTTGAAATATAATATGTAAAGGATCCTATTTTGACTATGGTTTTTAATATATGTATATTCGGATTTTTTTTATAGAGGTTTTAAATATGTGTAATATATGTATGGATATTTTGATTTCCAGAAATGTATATAGATTTTTAAATATAATATATATAGACATCTTGATTTTAAAATATAATATGGATTTTATTCTAAATAAGTATTTATAAATTGGTTGTTCTTACTCCTTCCTCATTACAACACAGGTTAATATGGAGTGATGGTGGTAACGATGCTTAAGCTGAAGAAGCTTGCAAGTGGCAATATTTATTATTATTTGGTTTCATGCGTACCCATGGATTTAAACAGTTATTGTAACGAAGATTATATTACGGTTTTTGTGGGATTTTGTGTTATTACATTTTTTGGTTTTGAAAATAAATAAGTGCGCTTTACTATTATATTTTGTTCCATCTACTGCGAGTTCTGAAAGTTTAGTTATGGCTCTGTAATATTATTTATTTTTATAACCAACAGCTTAATTTAGAATGGATATAAGTTTCAATAGGCCTTTTCTAGTTTGAAATTTAGGTCCGTTCTAGGGAGGGTTGTTACATTAACCCTTACCTTGTCATTCATGAAATCCAATCTCCCATACGTTCTTTTTTTAGATTTGACCGTATATTATGCATGCTAGATTGTAATTAATGTAACCATTTCGGCTATATTCAATATTTATCTTAAACCCTATACATTATTATAATATCACTAAATTTACTATAGAAATGATTTACTCATCGTAAGGTAAAAACCTGACCGTATTTATTTGCAGCATGGTCTTACAATATACCTTTATTTTGAAAGGATTTTAAAATATTTAAATCAATTTGAGGTGTTTATCACACAGTAGTTTACCAAACATATCTACATGTTATTTTCTTATGATGCTCGGGTCAGAGCGAGCATGTTTACAAATACAGTTTAGATGCTTTAGAGCTTCAAAAGATAAGCTGGATGCCTCTAGGACGTATTCACTTATATGTTTATTTTTCACTGCGTTTGTTGATTATATTTATCAATATTTATGAGGATAGATTGTTATAACTATCCAGGCTGATGAATATATCAGTGTATTCGGATTTGATGTATGTATATTATAGTTTTTCTGATAAAGATCTTTTGTAAATTATATGTTATTCGTCATGATGTGATATTATTTTCTATCCTTTCTGTCTTTTCCCCATAAAATCCGGCTTTTCGGCAGTTGGATGTTCAGCACTGAATGCGATGAATGTATTAGTTTTGACTTTTGAGGGTCGAAAGGGCGGTCTGTTACACATGGTATCAAAGCTTAGGTTGAGCGAACACCTAGGCTTTGTTGGGGTAGACTCATTTGTGATAGGATAAGTGAGATTCAAGGATGAGTTTGAGTTTTTGTGTGTGTGTGTGTGTGTGTGTGTGTGTATGAGCACATTTTGTTAATGATATAGAAATGTTTATATCGTGTGGATTTATCATTTGAGTGGTTTATCAATTATGTTCGATACAGAAGGAACAACTATATCGATAGGAGTTTCTAAACTCTTGAATAGGCAAATTGACACAGTATTGTTTTGAAATTGGGTAAATGAAATAATTTTGCCTATATTATATTTTATATTGAAAAATATTAATTTTTAGAAATTAATATAGTTATATGCGACGTGTTTGGTTGTTTGGTAATGATAATATTCATTTATTATCATTTATTGTTGATTAGTTGGACTCAGATAGTTATGAGTGTTTATTGTTTTAGTAGGATTTAATATGAATACCCTGTTATTAAAGTTTCACAATTTGATTATAAGTCATTTAATGTTAATGTTGAGTCAAAATTTAATTTTAACTTGAAGTTTTTTATTATAATCTAGACAAAGAGGAACAATTCTGAAATGTTTTATATAAAAGGTGAAACTATACAAGTATGGTTTATTTATATGGGTTATAAATAAAAAAGGATTTAAACTGAGAATTTGAGAATTAAATTCCATGTTTTTGAAATTATTTTCAAGGTTTTGGAAAAATGATAATAGTATTATTTAGGAGTATTTTTGATATAAATATTTTAAAGGAGATCTTAAAGGAAGTAGAAAGCACTGAACTCACTTCATTCATTGGAAAATAATTATTTTGATGATTGTAGCATCATCGATGTTCAATTTTGAGTTTCTAAGTGAATTGCTACCTTAGCAGTTTTGCTTTGGGTAAAACAGAAAAAATTAAATTGCCAAAGGTATGATTTGATATATAAAGGGGATATGTATATTATTATTTCAAATCGAGTTGAAATAAAAATCAGGTGTTTAGTTATAAATTTTCAGTTAAGTTATTATATGGGCTTATATATCCTATCCGCTAGGATAGCTGCGTTTGTGCATCACATTACAATTTGTTGGTTAGTAATTTAAATCCATTGAAATGAAAATGGAATTTTTGACGATTTTGGACAGTCGAAAACTTCGAGCAAATTTAGAACTCGAAGCTAAGTGTTTTTTGAAAATGAGTTTTAGTAACTTATAAACTTGAGAAACGATAACTTAAAACAAATTTTAAATTTTATAAACATTCCGATTAAGTAAAAAAACTGAAATATTGTGTATATGCTCTTAGGATTTAGAAGAGTATTATATGTATATATGAATTTGAGCTATGAAATGAAAATTGACTTAAGTAAAGTTTAACTGAAATTTCTGTGATTGAGTAAGCGATTGAATTTGATATTGCATACGGATGACATACGTGCATCTTACGTGCTTTATTATAATTATATGTTTGACATTGGAAAATTCAAGTTATGTTTGAATATTATTCGTAAATGAGATACAGGTATATGGAAGCAAATGCTAGTTTGATGCTTTTCTTTCATAAGTAGAGTGGATTTTCTCAACAAATAGATACACATTAATATTATTGTTTTGGTTTGATGATTTTATGCCCCAGATATGGAAGGCCACTTAGCTTTTGTTTTCTTTTGTTGGTTTGCGCACGTAGTAGCGATTTGTAATTTTTTCGATCGAACTGCGCAAATGAGATGCTCTCAAAATTTTTCGTAACTTTAAAAGACAAAGAAATTTAATAACCCATTTCAAATAATTATTAGGGAAGTTTATGGGTTTAGAGACATTTTTCTTACTTTGCGAATATCGGGGATGAAATTCTTTTAAGGATGGAGAATTTAACAACTTGGAATTTTGTCCTTTGATTTTGAATATTTAATTAATTTTAAATCTTAAAAATTGGTTTTAACATTTAATTATTTAAATTCTGATATAAGGATTATTAAAATAGTTGGATTTTGAATTTAACATTTGAACAGTGATTTTAAATATCAGGATTTTTAATTAAATATGAATTTAATGGATTTTGAGGTCTTATTTAACTCCTTTTTAATTAATAAATAATAATAATGAATTCATTTTGTAAATTTATTTGTAATAATAAAGGGTTTGAGTAAATAATAAGAAAATAAAATATTAATATAACGAATTTATTTTCATTGATGTATTTTTTATTTATTTGATTTCCCCATAATTTTTAATTTGAATATTATTTAAATTTTTGTTTTGTGATTTTACCGCTAACGATGATATTTTTATGATTCTACAAAATCATTTAATCAGTGTATATTATTATTGTTTATACAAAATCATTTAATCAGTGTATATTATTATTGTTTTAAGGCCGCGTCGCTATTTTGATCGCGGCCGTGCTTTTTTTTCCATTCGCGGTTTATATACGAACGAAAATCTATACGGCAAGATACCGGAATTTGAAATTTAAACTAATGCAAAGACTTAGCCAAATCAAAGCACCATTTCCACTTTCCTTCTTTTACTATTACATTTCTTAAACAAAGGGAGAAAAAAATACATGAACCTACCTCTTAAAAAATTCAAAAAAATGATATAAAAATTCAAAAATAGTAATTTGAAAGGTTGTATTTTTGAGTCCTAAATAGTGAGATCTGCATGTTGAGGTACTTTGGAGGGGTCGCGGCATCAAGTTGTTGGGTTCAACAGTTTTGGCCTACCTTAGATGAACTAGGGTTAGTCTTGCTGGGAGATTAAAGCATCGATTGGCCAAATGGACGTTGGATTCGGGTTCTGCGTGTGCAAGGGCACCTACGCCGAAGATTTGATGGCCTCTGATCGGATATTAGGGAATGCATCGCTAGATGAGGAGGGCATCGGCAGTGGATGTTGCGAATTTGTAGGGTAAGGCAAAGGGGAGATCGTGGTTTCCATCGTGTAGCTCGTCGGGCGTAGAGTTCGAAGGATGTGGTGCGGATGTGTTTCATTGTGTGTGGTGAGAGAGAGGCAGAGGAAGGGTCTGCCATGGTTAAGTTTGGATCCATTTTAGGGTGCAGTTTAAAATAGTGAGGAAAAAGGATTTAGCTAGGTAACTAGTTTAATGTGTAATTAACAAAGTAATTAATTAATTTTAATTTATCTCAAACTTTTGAAATGCATAACTCTCTCATACGATGTCAAATCGAGGAAAGAATTTTTGTGTTGCACCTAAGGTGATATCTATGCGATGAAATTGGTTCGATTGAATTTGGAGCAAGTCAAAATTTGGGTTAAAATCGAACGTCGTTCAATTTTAATTTTAACCGGAATGTCCAAGCATACACTAGAATTTCGATGAGTTGAACTCCCCTTTTTGAATAATCAATATGATATATCGTAGATAAAATTTACTATTTGTGTTTGGTTGAATTAATGGCTGGTTTGATTAAAATATCCGCTTTTAAGAAGCGATTGTCTTTTAAATTGAAAATATAGGAATTTAGTAGAGCAATCTAGATTTCTCGATATTGTGAATTTAGTTTCTAGTTATATTCTTGTTAAGTTTTATTCCAGCATATACATGTTAAATAGATTGGAAAATATCGAAACTTTGACTGTTTAATCATATTGGATGTGACACCGACATATGTTAAAATTTAAACCTTTGTACAAAAAGGGTGGTAATAGCATTGCTTAAGTGCTATACTAACTATCAGCCTCAATAAAGTACTTTGAAAATACTATGAATTGCTATTTGATTCCCGAAATTGATTTTCAATTTGAAAAATGATTTAAATTGATCTTTAGGTGTTTCTTTTATACTATATTTTAAAAATGAGATTGAACTTTTCTGTTTCATTTCAACTTCTTTAATATATATATATATATATATATATATATATATATATATATAAGTAAATGTTTTTAGTAATTATTTTAGAAGTATGTGTCTTTATAGAAAATTATTTTACAAATAATTGTTTTATTTTCAAAAGGAAATAAAAAGGGGTTATCTTATATTTAAAGGGATTTTTGCGTTCAAACGAAGGGGGTAAATATTTTGGAAATGGATATTTGGGAAACAGTTTATATAAAATACTGAAAATAAAGGGGAAAATTTATTAAAGGTATTTTATAGATTTAAAAACGATTTATAAGCGGTATCATATAAATAAAAGGTAATGTTATTATTTTGATAAATTAGAGTAATAAAACACCGTTTGAATTTATTGAATACATGGACTGATTGTTTGATGGAAAGTATATGATTTTTATAGTTGTATTTGGAATTTGTTTTATATTTGGAGTTTTGGTTACAAAAAGGAGTTTGAAATCTATTTATAAATTTGAAAAGGGAGTTTTATATATGAATTTGGAGTTCATAAAAAGAGTTGCAAATGAATTTGGGGTTTATAGAATGAGTTCCATAAATGATATTTTATGAAAAGTTTATAAAAGAGTTTTGATAAAGGAGTCATTTAAATAAATTTGAAGTTTATAAAAGTAGGGTGTAATTATGTTTTAGATATTTTGTAAAGGAATTTATAAATAATATTTTATAAAAGGAGTTTTTAATCATAAGGCGATTTACAGAGGCAATTTATAAAAATGGATTTATATACGACTGAGACCTGTTTTCCATAAATGATCATTTTTTATTTTGGTGGTATAGAAAATATTATTTCTTTACTTAACACTAAAGGAAAGACGTTGGGTTCATTTTAATCAATGTCTTAAACAACATTTGTTTAACCCTATTAAGTTTGATTCTGGAAATAAAATATTTCCTAAGGCTTGTGAATATATTTATACCATTGAGATAAATATATGAGTACATTTTCCAAGTATTAGAAATGTAATATTTTGCGAGTATACTTATATTGTCAGTAATAAGTATATGAAGAAGTTTTCTAATTTGAAGTGAAATGTTTATGTGAATATGCCTATACAGTTGAGATAAGTATATCGATATTTTTCAAGTATTGAAAAAGAGTAGAGAGGATTTGTTAATATATCCTTGTAAAAGTATTTTGATTGAAGTATTTATAAAGTTATTTTAACTAACAAAATGATTAATTAAAGTGGCTTAATGATCACTTTGTGCTTAATCGTGCTTAGTTAAACCTCTAGTTGAATTGTTTATTATGTGATAGTTAAATAATCGACTATTAAATCTTAGCTAGATTTAAAATTATCATTGTCAAAAGAAACTGGGATCAGATATATTATCCGAAAACAATTTCGAACTGGTATATACGTTCAAATTGAAGATATATTAAGGATTATCAAAGATGGAGCTCTTTGAACCCGCATATGCATTCGAAGATACCGGGATCAGATATATTTATAAATTTATATATGCTTTTGATTTAGTATGGTTTTCGGCCAGCAACCGAGGGGGTGAGCATATTTGGTACTATCTAAGAAAGGGTATGCCGATCCTGAGTAGCAGAGGTGCAAATGTTTTGCAGCCTTAGTACATTTTATCAAGATGTCTACTACCGTATGGAAGGTAGACCCTTACCATATCATTGATGGAATCAAGTTTGCAATATGTGCCATTTTAGATTTGATCATATACTATGTATGCTGGAATGTAATTAATGTAACCATTTTGGCTATATTCAATATTTATTTTAAAGCTTATACATTATTATAAATATCACTATATTTTCTATAGAAACGTTTTTGTTTTCATAAAGTAAAAACCCATCTGTGTTTATTTGCGCCGTGGTCTCACAAGATACCTTTATTTTAAAAGGTTTTTAAAACATTGAAATCTAGAGGTGCGTTTCTCATGATGGTTTACCATACTGATCTGGACGTTATTTCCTTATAATACTCAGGTCAGATCGAGCATGATTACAAACATAGTTTGGATGTTTTGAGTTTCAAAAGATGAGCTAGATCCTCTAAGATGTATTCACGTATATGTTTATTTTCCGCTACATTGGTTGATTATATTTATCAGCATTTGTGAGGACAGATGTTTATAACTATTCAGGATGATGAATTGATTAGCATACTCTAATTTGATGTATGTATATTGTAACGACCGACCTTTATGGATGGTTTAAATCGATGATAAACCATACATATCAGACTCAAACCATTTAAAAGGAAGGATTGTTATAGGGTAAATAAGAAAAAGCAGAGAAGAAAGAAAAACAAACATAGAATCTCACAGCTGAATGACAAAATATTATAATTAAATAAACGGTTCATGAAGTTGTTTTACAAATAACATTTGATTACCCTTTACAGTACAAAATCAGAATTGCATACAACAAAAATAAATAACAATGCAGTGGAACAATGTGATGCAGCGGAATAAATATCATAAATATTAATAGTACTAAATCTTCATCTTCGTCCTCTAGAAAGCAGTCTTTGATACACTGAAAAGCTCAGATTGACCCGAGCGAATTGAAAAGACAAAACACTCGAGTCAGAACTAAAATATTTTGTGTAAGTTAAATCAAAAGTAAATAAATATGAGTGTAACAGTATCAGAGATGTTTACGGGGTTTGACATCTCCTATCCAGTGTCTAACTGAGTGCAATAACTTAAGAGATGTTCGGGATTTCCATCTCTTAAGGATCCATTAAACTATCTACATACATAGCACAATACACTATTATAATAGTATCTACAGTAAAGTAAAGCATTAAAATAGCATTAAGGCTTTATTCATATCCCCTTAGCACATTTTATATATTGCCGTAGTCTATACAGTACTGTAAACTCCATCATAAACTGATGGGCTATCAGGGAGCTCTCCATAGGTGCGACACAAACCAAACTCCTAGAAGACGCGATAAAGCATGTGACACGGCACGCAAGGAAATGCCAAGGTAGGATTCTACCATTTGCACTCCTAGACTGGCCGTAACGCATAGCAGCTACTACCGCCCACCTCGGGACACGCTTCCATAATCAAAAATTGAGGGACGGCCACCAAACCAATCGCAAAGTCATAATATGGTATCGAAGAAATGTGCCCGATATGAGGAGCAACCTCACTTTGCCTGGTATAGCACCTGTTTTAGTCACATTAAGCTAACTCACGGGAATCGGGCATATAAATACCACATACAGAGTCGTTTGCCAAACCATCCTACTTTATTCTGGAATATCCACTACATACACAGTTGTTAAAGTGGTTTTGTGTATTGGCAGAGAGTATGATAATATCTAGTCCCGGTCTCTCTAACAACCAAACGCTTATTTCACACCGGATGGTTCTTTTAATTTTCAAAACCATTTTATTGATATCAAAATATCATATTCAATTCAAATCAAATCACTTTCGAAACTATATACTTTCGAAATCATATCATCTTTGAGATCATATTCACAAATAGGTTAAGTTCTCATTTCAAAGTTAAAAAATATCATTTCAAGTTCCGACGTAATTTATAACATCCATTTAACCATTTTGCTTTCAAATCAAAGATTTAAATATAAACATATCCATTATACACGGTCTGAAATTTAGAAAATAGTTTAGATAGCTATAAATAGCTTAAATAGTTTAGCATAGTTAAAGTAAATTTTTAAATGGTTAGAATACTCTAAAATAGTTTAAAATAGATTAAAATAGATTAAAATAGTTTAAATGGATTTTAGATAGTTCTAATAGATTTAAAATAGTTTAAACAGATACAAAATAGATTTAAAATATACTAAATAGATTTAAAATAGATTAAATAGATTAAAATGGGTTAATTGGTTTAAAGCAGGTAAAAATAGGTTAAATTGGATTAAATAGATTATGATAGATTAAAATAAATTAATGTAGTTTAAATTGATTAAAATAATTTAAAATAGATTAAATTTGTTTAATAGTTGAAAAATCTAAATAGTCTGGATTTTCAAAACGATGTATTTTTAAAAGTTTATATTAAAATAATAAATTTGAAATTAAGATCAAATTTAACTATTTCTTCCATTTTAACAAATCCGGACCATATCCTGATTTCAAATCAAAACTCAGTTTTAAATCTTAAAGTATCAATTTAAGCTATTCCAGTTTCAATAGATTTCAAAGTTATGATTTCAACCATTTTCAATAACTCAATTTCAATAAATTTCATTTATACTTCAAATTCAACATTAGAATTTCAGTTTAAATCCTTAAGTAATTCACTTATAACGATTCCAAATTTTCAAATTTAATCCTTTAAACAGTTCATTTAAAACAATTCAATTTATATAAATTATATTCTATTCCAAAATATCATTTAACTGAATTCAAAGTTTAAAGATTTAAAATCATTTAATTTAACCAATCTGATGTCCGTACATAATTTTTTACCCTATAGTTAAGTGTTACAGATATTTATCATTTCAATTCGCAAATATTTTAAATTTTACGGATATATATTATTTCAACCCGTAATTCCAAATTTTACTTCAAATACATGAAATCGCTTGAGTCTATCGTTTTAGCTCAAAACGATTTCTCTCTAATCTATCAGATCGTTCTGGTATGTATCATTTCAACCCAAAGGGATTTTCTAATGAATAAACTACGGGAACTTGCAGTATTATAACAATATATAAATATAACATCCGGTCATCCAATATCAACAATCAAAATCCATCACAATCATCATCCAAACCAATCAATAAACAATAAAATTCAAACAGTTATCAATGATAGGTATTAATTGGAATTAAACTTCAATATTAAATTAAAAGGCAATTAAATTCAACAAAGGTCAAATTTAACTGGATTGACAAATTAAACATATCAAACATCAACCAATCAATTTCTAATCACATTATAAATTTAATTTAACTAACATAAGACAATTTAGTAGTTGTGGGTGGGTCATAAAACTCACCTTTAGTTTCAAATCGATTTGAAATCCAAAATAAGGCCCAAATTAAACGGTCTCAGAATTCATCCAAACGAGTTCCATAATGTCTGGAATTTTGATACGATCACAATGGAACAAACCGCGCGTAAATTCGACCTCGCATGTAAAAGTTATTAATGTTAGAAGATATACGATTTAAATTAAAAACAAATAAAATAATAATACAATTGTGCACGTAACATACCACTTCATCAAGCTTTACATGAAACCCTAACTACCCAGATAATCGCGTTCGCCTTGGACCCATCCAGCTGCCATCCAGAATCCACTTATCGCCGCCACCTCAAGCCTCGACCGCCAGATCAGGCGACGCCGCCTCCATGCTCGATCAAAGCCGACCCCATTGACCCCACGTGCGCCCTCCTAGGCACCAAAAACACCTTCGCTGTCGTACATGAAGATGGCCCAATTCTAGCAAAATCACAACACTAAGTGATGAACGAAGACCAGATCCTAGACCTACACTACCACCTCTACTTCAGGTGCCCTCCGTTCGTCGAACAATCGAGGATCTACCGTCGCATCCGATAAACATATATGAACAATTAAGTTTAATACATCAAATTCTGGACACATGTAGATCCACATCTAAAATCAAACTACAGATCTAACTTGTGCTCGTTGAGAGCTTCGAAACGGTATATAATACGATAGGGTTTCGAGATGTTTGGTTTTGAATTTGATTTGGAAATTGAATTCAAGGTATGTAATCTGAATTGGTTTCTGCCATTGAGAAAAGAGAAGCAGATAGATTGAATTGTGCGTACAGAGACAAGAAATAAAAAGGCTACTAGGGTTAGAACAAAACTATTTATATGTGCAAAGCTCGATAAGAAAATGAACACATATCGAATTGGTACGAACGATAATAACGACCCGATAAGCCCGTTTCACTTTCGAAACGAAAGTGGGTCATCCCATATATCAAAATAGATGTTTTCGATAATTTTAAATCTAATGGAATAGGTTTCAAGTCCTAATTCCATCGTATGAAGAAGTTAGCTTTTAAAATCAGCTTATTTCAAATTGATTTCAATAAATTAATTTCTACGCGTTTCGAGTCCGTACGATCAAATAACAAGTCCGATCGCTATGAAACTTGAAATTCTACAATAATTCACTGCTACGGATTAGATGAAACTGGTTTTATCGAAATCTGAGATAGTGGCCAAAATGGCTATTTCCACGTTAATTAAATAAATTATTTTAAAGTAATTAAATCACCTTTCAAATTCAAATTTAATAACTAGCAAATTTTATCATTTTTGATTACTTAGTAATTATAATCTTTTTAAAACAAGTTTCCATATCAATTCAATGTTAAATATTACACTAATTACAGTGTTCAGTTTCAATAGCAATAAATTCAATTAATTGTTAAAATAAATTCTAATAATTCATTTATTTGATTTTTCATCTTATTATTCAATCCTTTATCATCTTATGGATATAATTAACATTGGTTTATATCTCATTACATCAAAAATCCACAATTATCATCTTTTACCATATTAATTGCAATATTTCAATTATTTTGAATATTTATCGATTTTCACATTAATTTCAAGAGACTGAATAAATAGGTGATAAGTAAAAATTGTTGCCTTTTACTTAAATTAATCACATTTTTAAGTTTGTTACCTATAAACAAATTTTATAACCACTTACACAGCACTGATTTTATCTAAATACAATTAGTTACATATTATTTCACCAATTAATTATAACATTTAATTTATTTCCTCATTTACCATTTTAACCAAATTTTACGTTTACAATAATTTTAATTAATTGAAATTGCATTAAAATAATTATCAATTGCCTTAAATTAACATTATTAAGTTTCACTTTAGTTATTATTCTCAGTAATAAATGACAAATTTTAATTTCTTCCAATATTAAATTACAAAATCTTATTAAATTCGATATTTTAATTATTGAGAAAGTGGGGATCGTTACATATATTATGGTTTTCTCCGATAAAGATATGTTGTACACTATACGTTACTCATCACGTACTGTTCTGTCCTTTCTTTCTTTTTTCCAAACAATCTGTCTTTTTGGCATTTGGATGTTCGGCATGTGAATACCGTGGATTTATTAGTATCAACTTTTGAGGGTTGAAAGGGCGGTTCGTCGCATAGAAGTTTGAAAACTTACTTAAAGGGGTGGGGAACATAGAAAGGTGTTATGTATTACAGTGGATAATGCTAATTCTATTGAGTCGGCTACAAAATGTGCAAGGAAAGGTCTATATAGAACTAATTAGGTTATTTTTAGTGGAAAATATATTAATATTAGATGTGCATGTCATAGTTTTTATTTAACTGTTAAAGATGGCTTAAATGAACTTCGTAGTTATACTGAAGAAATTCAAAATGTGTCAAGTATATTCACTCTTCTTCTTAATGATTAGAAATTTTTTGACCGTATGCACATTTATTGAAAATGGATCAAATGCCTAGTATTCCAATGGATGTATATACTAAGTGGAATTCAATGCATTATCATGTTGGAAGGTGCAGAATAATATCAAAAAGTGTCTGCCATGATGGAGGAAGATGATCCTAGTTTCATTAAAAAAATTACTAAAAAAAGAAAGTAAGGAACGAAAGAGGGTCTGATGACCATTTGTTGATGATTAGTCTATTGTAATTTTTCAAGAAGTTTTTTACAAGTTCACATTAATGCTTAATGGATCAAAAATCGATGTCACTCATCTCATTTTAAAGGTGTTGGCAGAGTTGTTGTAGGGGGTTGATATAAAGATTGTCGATTGCTCTAATCTAGTTTTTTGAAATGTCATAATATCCATGAAAGATAAGTTTCATAGATATTGAAAGAAGGGGTTGGAGAGATGGTTAGGGTAGAGTGGTTAATATATAAGTCTAGCCCCAGGCGGAGACGGCCGCCTAGGGCAACACGTCAGAGAAGGGGGATAAAATTTTAAATTTATTGTAAATGATTTGTTTAATTTTAATAAAAGAGTAGTAGTTCTAAAGGATTGGTTGGTGCATTGGTTTGTTGGTTGCCTTCCCTATTGAGCATTCTTGGACAAGCCTGGCTTCCACAATTATTTCTTCCTAAGATGTACTCTACTTCTATATCATATAAGGCTAGGGTAACCAAAGTTTAAAGGCCCATCCCGGTGATATACATTGCTTATGTTTTAATTCCTAGGGTAAAGCCTGATTATAGAAACATAATGCATTGGTTATGGTAAAGTCAATATCTCACATTATAAATGAAACTAAAAGAACTTTGCTTTCTTTGTTTAATGAATACAAAGTGGTAGATAATAATGCATTTTTTCATTGACAATTCAAATCCTTACGTATTCCAAAAGCATCTTGAGTTGCAAATCCAAAAAAAGAGGCTATGGAGTCGTAAGTCAAACATAGAAGAGTCGGTCCATTTAGAGCTTCACTTACAATAAAAAGGGGAGAGGCTTTAGTGTGTGTAGGCGATTGGAGTAGAGCGGAAGACTTTAACTCTTAACGTAGAGCCAACATAAGATAAAATTCAATTGTACAAGGAACTTGAGGCTGTTGAAATAAAAAGTGCCAACTCATACTATTATCTACCTATTATTGATATATATTAATTGTTTACCTCTGCTTATGTTCATTTGCTCATGCATTAGGTACTTTGAAAATGGTGGCTCTCTCAACAAGTGCTGACCAAAATGCAAGTTAACTGCATCAAAGTAAGTACTATATAACATTTTTACTCCTTCAACCAATGTCATTAGTTCATTATAATTTCTGATATATGACTTTCTTTTATAATGAACATCACATCAAATTTATGTAAGTATGATGTGTATGTATTAAACATTCTTTTCATGTTATAATGAACATTACTTCAACCTTCTGTAAGCTTGTCGTGTATATATTAAACACTCTTTTCAAGTTAACTTATAATGAGCAATTGCATAATCTAAATTAACTTGGTGTCTGTATACTAAATTGTTATTCAATCTATTGGATATGGACTAGCATGTAGCGGGTTAGATGGGTGAATTTCATATTATTATTTTTTACCATTTTGGATCTTATTGTGCATATAATGTGTAAATTGATTTATATCTTTTCTAAATAAATTTTTAATGATCGTTATTTTATTTAATGTTTGGACCAAAAATGGCATAAACACCCAATCAAGTAGCAAATGTAAAATTAAAGTGATAAAAAGAATGAAAGAACACGGCATTTTCAAAGTGTATTGGCAAATTTTATAGCCTACATCCACTTAATCCGTTTTTTATTAGTTGTACTTTACTCCTATAATTTTTTTACAACTCAGTCTCTTGTAACTCAGTATGAGCTATGCAAGAGTTTAGTCAAGAATTGAATAACTCAACTATTTACAGCCTAGAAAAAAGAAGTCTCTTTTTCCAATGCACCTCCTCCTCTATTTATAGATGAAATCCATCGCCAAAATCGCTAGAAGTTTCTCGACCATATTCTCCACTTCATGTCCGAAATTGTAGCAAAAGATGTGGGTTGCAGAATCATGGATCTTCAGGCTAATTAGGCACTAATGGGTGAATGGTGTTTTCTAAATTTTATGCATCATTTTAAAATTATTTCAAGATTATTATCAATCGACACAGAATGAAAAATCATAGATGCAAACATAGATAAGTATAAATACAGTAAACTAAAAAGTAAAGAATTAGAGAGATCACATAAGGAATTTTTATAATGGCTCAGAGTTCTCCTACATCCAGTCCCATACAATTTCCTATACAGATTTCTTTCCAAATGTTAATCTTTAAACGCGCAGTGTAACGATCTAGAATTTTTGTCATCTTGAGTTTTGAATATTAATTTTTAAGATTTAATAATACGGCATTTTTAGTCAAAATAAAATCCTTGTTAAATGATAGTTTGTAATAATAAATAGTTTTAAACCAAGATAATATTTGAATTTTCTTGATTTTATTTTAAAAATAGAAAATTGATTTAATTTGAGTTCCTTATATATGTATAACAAAAGAACTTATATGTAAATTAGAAATAAATTCATGATAAAAAGAAAAGGATATATTTTTACTAAATAGTAATGGTCATGGCCTATGAACAATATAGTGTATTATAAATAGAAAGAGTTTAAAATTAGATTTTTTTCTTCTTATATTTATATACATATTAGTTAAGAAGAATGTAAAATATTTATTTAATATTTATATACAAATAAAAATGGTATGTTAAAAATTATATATATATATATATATATATATATATATATATATATATATATTGGTAAGTGAAAAGAAGAAGATATATATGAAAATATATGATGATAGAAATGAGGAAATTTATACAATCATTTTAATAAGAAACCTTTTACAAATAGTATTAACAAAAATGTTATTTTTACAAAAAAGTATAGCAAAACATTTTAAACGATTTGAGTTATTTATCTTTAAATTTAAAATATATGAATAGGAAGGTTCAAAATTTGTTTTAGTCAATACCACTTAAAAATGGTTTTCAAAATATTTATAAAGGCATGCATAGGATCAAAAGAAAGTTAACCAAGTAAAGAAAAAAAATAACAAAAAGGTAAACAAGTAAAATTGTAGACAAGAAACATTGCCTGGCGAATATAAATATGCAACCAAAATATATAAATATATAAGGTTGCCTGGTCAAATATAGCAAAAACCAAACATACAACTTAACCTCCCTTCATCTCAACAATATATCACCTCAAAGTCATCGAATTTCATATCCATCTATCAAAACATTGTACAGCAGCTACAAACCCCTCTTAAACCTAAAATATGGTATGTATTCATCATTTCTTTTATATGTACTCGTATATATATATAGGCATGTGTTTGAGTGTTGGCTTCGGTTTCAAAAGTCTGTAAAAAAAAGCTCTAAAAAAACAAAACAAAAAAACTATAAAGTAAGAAGAAGAGGAAGGCACTCTGTTCAAATTCAAAAACAAAGTAAAAGCAAGATTTCAACGTTTCAAATCCTAAACTAGAAATCAACTTGAAAATTTTCAAAGATTTCAACAAGGAGGAAGGTGAGGATTTAAGTTTAATGCCTGTAACCTTTCTAGCACACAGTCATATTAACAGAGATGTAAATTCTCATGTGCTCTAGCTTTTAAAAAAAATTATCTCTCAATCCACTTTGAGATTTCTGATGATGTTAACAACCAAGTTTTTTGTATTTGAGTGTAGAACAAACTAAAAATGGTTTAAAGTTTGTTCGTTCTGTATATTGTGTGAAATTGTGAAAACACAGCAAACAATCCAGTTTTCGACAAATTTCAATACGTTTAAATTAATGATTTGAGTTCATAATCATGTTCGTCATATCAAATTAAGATTTTTAGTGGACAATCGTGATTTTTAAGTTATTAGATTGAGGGAATTTTTATGCTGATTGTTTTTCACAAAAAAAAAAATTTAGATCGGAGGTGGACGAGACGGTGGGCCGTTGGCTTCGGGATAACCGTGGGAACCTAGGTGGCGTTTCGATCGTGAAGGAATTTCGAAATTGGTTTTAGTTTGAGAGGGCATGACGTTCTTATGGTTTAAGGGCTTGTTCATGGTGGCCTCGATTGCTTAGCAATAGCGGCAACGGTGGATGAAGATGGGGGTGCGGTCTGGGGTGAATAAGTTGTTTAGGTGATGGCGATGACGCTGGTGAATTTTGGTGGTGGATGGGGGTATGTGCGGTCGTCACGAGGTGCTTGAAGTGGGTAAGATGGTTGTTCCAGTTGGGTAAACGTTCGGTTTTTCGAATTGAAGATGTTGCCGTGATTTTTGGTTTGCCAGTTGGATGTTAGGGTCGTGGGCAACTGGAGGAAATAATCGATGGTGAGAAGTTTTGGCTTAAGCTAGTGTGTATATGCATGCTTCGTTATTCGAGTGGGAAAAAGGAAGGAAGGGAAGAAGAAAGAAGAGGGGGAAAATGCTCTCGGATTTTGGGTCTGGGATTCGGCCTATATAAAACTAAAAATATCTTGTTACTGGAAACATGAGCAAGGGAGAAAGGGGAGAGAAGGAGAAGAGAGGGGGAAGAAACGAGTTTTCTTTTGTTTTTTTTAGTAGATGAAATATTAGGCTTTGGCCCATGTTTTTAAACAAAAATAAATAAAATAAAAATAAAATAAAAGGGTGGGTTGGGCTTCGGTCCGAAGAGAAGGATGAAGAAGGGTTTTCTTATAAATGTTAAAATTTATATATATTTTGTAAATTTTGAAATATTCTAACTCGTCCATACGAAACCCGATTATCGCGATTCTTTTTATGATGGGTTCATATCATCGAGTACTTTGATGCTATGAAGTTTGTTGTTAGATTTGACTAAGAGATAATTTATGGTATTTTTAAACGGTCAAGTTTTAAATATGTGATTTAAATAAACTTAGTCGTTTAAAATTTATATGACCTATCTATTGAAGTTTTTTACCCAGATAAAAATAACGACGAGTCAAATCAAGCTAATTACAATGTTTTGACACCTGTTTAGCGGAATAAAACATCGTTCCGCTAATTGTATTTAATTGGACCCTTGTTGGCAGAATAAATCACCGTTCTATCATAATTACTAAATATATGAGTTTTTGGACATCGACTAGCAGAAATAAAACCCTGTTCTGCTATTTTATTTGTATGGACATCTATTTACTATCCTGATAATTATATTGGAAAATATGATATTGAATTAATTGTTAAAAATATATTGATGTGAATATTTGTATCTGTTATTCTATATTGTTATGGAACGAATGGTAACTTGATTAAGTATCACTAAAATTAGTAAGCCACTTTTTCAATTTGGAAGTGACTTTTGAACCAAAATTGTTTTAAAGATGATTGTTATTTATTAATGATATTTTAAAGTTAATTAATAATTATTCGATAATGATTAAAGTTAATTATTTTATTATCCTTAAAAATTATTTAAAAGTATTTAATTATTGTTTCAAACCTATTTAATTATTATATTATTTAAAGTATATTTAATTATTAAATAAAGTTATTTATAGTGATTTGTTTAAAGTTTATTATTACTTAAGGATTGATCAGTATTAAAGTATTTTATTTCAAGATAAATTATTCAAATATTAACAATGTTTTAAAAATAATATATTATATATTAAACTTTTATAAAAGAGTAATCTACTTAATTAAAACTTGGAAAATTTATATAAAAACTTTATAAGTATTATTTTAAGATAATTATTAAATATAGTTTCGAAAAGTAATGGTATACTTTTATGGCATAATCGGGAGGCCGAGATTGCCTAAGTTAAGTTTGGATTTCTATGGGATCGAGACGTAACCATTGAGCTGTGAATCCATGGTTGATACCGCATAGTACTTTCCATATTTATTTAAAAAGGTTTCCAAATATTATTGAAGGGATTGGTTTGTGAATAAACTTGTCCTTGTGAGGTAAGTATATACTTTTTATTAAGAGATCAATTTACTGGATTTAAACTACATAGACTTAATGATTTCAGTGAAAAATGGAATCTTTGATTGATTGATTGTATATTTGATAGTTAAATAACCGATTCTCAAATCTGGATCCAAAAACATAACTTTGAAAATATCTAGGAGAAACACGAGGATTATACGGCACAGTTACCGTCGAAGGTGCTATACTATACGTATAAACTCATTCCGTGCTTCTAGGACGATGATAAGGAAATCCGTCCACTAACAATGAGGAGATGATCTCTGATCATATTTTGTCTATTTATTTCCTAAAGAACCAGGGTTGAATTTACCGGAATATCGAACGTTGTTTTGAAGAGACCGGAACTGGATAAGTTAACTGAAACCACTTCAATCCAATGAATATGGTTACGAAGTGAAGACACGAGCATGGAATCGAAGATGGAGCATTGAAGTGCAAGGGCTAATCGCTACTAATCCTGAGGATGATTCCAAAATGGATGTAGTAGGGATAGTGCCTTCGGTTTCGTTCAGACCCAGAACGGACTCGTATGGATGAATGTTATCAGTACATTTGTCATTGGAGGACAATGAGCATTCCAAGTATAAATTCCTTAAACAGGTAATCGTAGCCTCAAGCCTCATCAACCGGAATGACTGAAAAATTAAGGAAGATGCAGCAAGGCTAAGTGGGTCGCACCCAATTAGTGTATGTTTATCACCTTTCTAGATACCCTTGGATAATATAACTATATTGCATCGGAAGAACTCAGTAAGGATGGGAACACCCAAGGTGATAGCATACTCGGTACTATCCAAGTTAGGGGTAGAACTGGTCTTGTGTTGTAGGGGATCCCGGCGAGGTCCTCTGTACATTTTTCTAAACATGTACCATGGTAGGTTGTACCGCAGTTCTTAGTCATTGTATGGAAATCCATTTTCCAATACGTACCTTTATGGTTTTAGTTGTAAAGCCTAGTATGCTGGAATTTAACTAATGCAATAATTTTAGCTATTTGAATAAGTATTTGTACTTAGACACTGTTATAATATCATTGGATCTTCTATAAAAGGTTTTGGTTATCGTAAGAGAAAAACCCGTTGTGGTTATGTGTGGTGTGGTCTTACGAGATACCTTTGATTTTAAAAGGATTTTGAAAGCTATAATGAATAATGTTCCTTGTGATTTAAATTCTCATGCTGGTTTTACCAGACTGACCCAGACGTGGTTTTTTCCTATATGCTCGGGTCAAACCGAGCATATTTCCAAATTTAGTTGGATACTTGAAGCTTAATGGAGCTGGAGTCCTCGAGACGTATTCACGTGGATGATTATTTTCCGTTTCATTTAGTTGTGCTTATCAGCAATTGTAAGGGCAGGTGTTATAACTATCCACGCTGCATAGGTTAATATACTCTGATTGATTTCTGTATAAGTTACAGTTTTGTTTTATGTAAAGATTTTTCTATATTATAGATTATTCGTTTCCTCTGTGAGATTCTGTATTGTTGGTTTCTTTCTATATTCTTTCTACTTTCTTTTCTTTTAACTATCCGCCTTCCTAAGCAATTTAGGCTGACGAGTGTGGTTAAATGTCGTTTAAATCTGTGTGGAAAAGTGGGTCGTGACACGCAGAAGGCAAGCCCAATACAATTTGAATTTCAAGGATATGAGACACGCTCATTCAGATGTCTGGGCACCAAGCACACGTAATTGTTTTTAACGGGATACAATCACACCCAAGAAAATATAACTAGAGTTTGATGGTTTTTCCAATGGCGCTTTCTTGACCTTTGGTTACAATGAATCCTATAGCCTCTTGAATATCACTTTGATCTTATACTGAGAGAGAGACAGAGATGATTGAAATCAGAAAGTAAATAGTAGAGAATCAATACGAAAAAGATTGAATTAATTTTGGCTTGAATTTGAGAAGTTTCGAATAGAATTTCACTTGAAATTTTGACAGATTAAGAGGAGAGAAGATTATAAGAAATTAGTTATTAAAAAAATTTAGTTTGAAACCCCTTATATATAAAGATAAACAGACATGTCCATTCACAAAGAGTTACGATGAATAGGCACTTCGTTTAAAAATTTGAATTTGAAAATTGCGGCATATATGTCAACACATCATCTCTCTATATGTCGACATAGGCTAGTGTAGTTTGAAAACTGGTTTATTTTAAAGTGTTTGAAAATCTTGTTTTTTGTAAAATATTTTGATGATTTTTAAAATAATTTAATTATAATTTATAAATATTTTAAACTTTTATAAAGTATTTTTAAACATATTTCAAAAATATACTTTGTTTTAAAAATAAAGAATAAGAAAATGAGAAGATAGAGATCAAATATTGCTACTAGGGACTTTAACAATACTCTATGAGTCTATATACTATACCATAGTGTTGAGATCTTTCATATCTTGATCTCTATACTCATGAGCCTTCATGCCCATTCTTTGAGTCTTTATACTGTATAGTCTTCGAACCAATACTTGTGCAATATCCAATATAACTGTATATAAAACATTAGTATCTATATTTTATATAAATGTGTTATTATTAAGGTTGTTATCATCAAAATAAATAACTAAGATATTAACAATCTCCCCCTTTTTGACGATGATAACCATTAACATCATGTATATATAAAGTATGATGTAACTCTCCTTGAATAAGTATATGTGTGTGTGTGAATTTCTCCCCCTTTGTCATCAAAAAAAAATGGGTGAAAAATTAAGAAAAACTACAAAAAAGGAAAAAAAACTTTAAAAAAAACTCCCTAACTAAAATATATGATGATATATCATTTAAAATCAATAATCTAAGTTCAAAATGATATATATGATAAATGATACTATTTTATATTAAACATGATGATAAAGTAAGTTTTGTTACTGTAATTTCAAACTATACAATTAAAATACACTTAAGTCAATCAAACCAAATCAACCATACAAACAATCCAAACCAATCAAATTTAATCCAAATACACAACAAAGCATTCAAACAAAATCCTAAACATATCCATATATTTTCATATCAAAACCAAACCTAATAACTCGACTTTTCGTGGAACTTCTACACAACCATCAGGCCTAAAGATTGGATCTGCTTTAATGGCATCATAATCTTCATTATCCTTGTTATAGTGAATTTTGGATTGTTAGATGGTTTGTCTTTGATTAGATAAGAAATCATCCATCAAATAGCGTCAAAATGCTTCTCTTGTTCCTTTATCATCTGCATTTACTCAGTTCTAAATGCCTTTGATTTCTTAGGATAAAAGAGAGAATATCTTTGAAGGATTGAAGAGTTTGTTCAAGATTATCATATAATTTTTGATGTGTGAAGACATATTTGTAAAAATAGATTTGAGGATGAAAATAGAGTACAAAATAAAATGTAATGAGTTTTCTAAAAGACATAGGCTTTTATAAGAGTAGAAAGTCATTTGAAATGAATGGATGGATGGTAGTTATTTTTGTTTTGAAATTTAGAAAATTTGCTCTCTGGCCATTATATATTGATATATCACTAGTATGAATATCGATATACATACCAAAATTCTCAAACTTAACCTTTTGCTATAGCTTTTGTTTTTGTCTTATAATATTATATATTTATAACTTCTAGAGACCAATAAACAACATAGAACAGTAATAGATACTTTTCATTACTTAGAATTTAAAGGATACATGGAGTTCATACAAAATAAAGGAAAATACATAAGAACAACATGAATCTTAAATTAAAAACACACAATTCAAAGCCAGATAACACAACTAAGCAACCATATAGATTTTGAAGGATGTAGATGATGATGATGAGCCATCAAGTTTGTGAATGATCTTTCCAAAGTATGTATCTAGTTGTTGGAAAGAGAAGTGAACTTCTTACTAAATGATCACTTAAGCATCTTTTGGTTCTTAAAAAGATTTTATTGGTTTCTAATGATCTCTTTGTTGGAGTGATGGACTAGTTTTTCAAAACGTTCTAAGGAAGTTTCCATTTCTTCCTCCTCCTCCTCTTCTTCTTCCACTTTCATTTCATCTCTTCTTCCTCCTCTTCTTGTTGAATCTCTTGTTCTTCTTCACATGCCAACCTTTGCTATTTTTTAGGAAGAGTCTCATAAGGTTTGAAAAATGGTGGAATGTTCATAAGAGAGATGTTTTGTATGTTGAAAACTTTTCGAGGAATGGATTTTTCTCCTCTTCAATCCACATCAAAATATAGGAAAATTCGAGTAAGATACACATCATGAAAGGGTGTGCTCTCATGTCTCGAAATTTTCTTTTAAACAAAGTCGTCTAAAATGATTTGTTCCCAATTTATGTTATAGCGACCATAAATAGAAAACAGAGCTTTGCAAACTATTTAAGTAGGGTTATGATAATTACCCGTCCCTGGGGTAATACTTTGTTGTAAAATGAGACTCATAAATCTCGATTTTGGTCGAAGATTCTTGTGCTTAATTTTAGAATCTTCATCATTTTCGAAAATGTCGTGAAGAAGTTTATGATGTTGTAGATCAATTTGAAAAGTGGAGAGGTCAATTCCACTATATTTACAACCAATGATATGACCAAAAATTCACAATTTAAAACTATTTGAGTACCGTTAATGCTACTCCAAATTTGACCTTCTTCTCCTTGATAAAGTTTTCCATTTAAATTTGCATAAAATATTTGGATCAAATCATGTTAACTAACAAAATCATTTTGAGAGCACTCAATTAAGTTAAGAATATTATTTTCAAAACAGAGATCATGTAAACCATATGAAGATAAATCTTCGAGTTTAGCAAACCTTATGGTAGAAACTTTTCTGGAAGTAGTACATTCCATATAGGCTTCAATAGCATTTTTTCGTTAAAGAGAAAGCCTTTTGTTTTCATAGAGAGCCTAAATTTTTTTGGTTTTTTGACTAGAGGAAGCCATTTTTGAGTTTTTGAGGAGACATGAGTGTGAATTGATATTTAAATTTTGAAATAAAGATAATGCAATGATAGGATGGAGATGGAGCAAATAAGTAAAGAATAAAAAGACATATTATCTAGTTAAAAAGGCATCTCTTTAGAACATAGTGGAAGGAAGTTTAAATTTTGAATTTGAAATGAAATTTCAAATTTCATTTTTCTAGTACATATGTCGACATATAAGTGGGGCATTTGTTGACATATATCCTTATAAAAGTTAAACTTTGGACAAAATATTCCTATATACTTATATATCTATAAATATTTCTAATTATCCTAATATTATTATAAATTTATAGGCTATTGTTATCAATCAGAAGCAAGTAAAAAATAAAATGTAAAGCGTACCCATTTTTGTTGAGTTTTGTTGATCACTTTTGACTACTCTATTGTTGCCGTGAAATACATATTCACGATTTCAATATTAGGTCCATTGTCGCTAAAGGAAGTGTGACGACCCAGAATTTTTGAGCATTTAAAATCGAAATATTTAATTGATTTTAAATATTTAAAAGTTTAATTTTAACTTGAATTCAAATATCACAATTTATTTGATAATTAAATCATTGAATTTAAAAATAGCCTTCCGAGGCATAGTCTCAGAATTTGAGGAAACCAGTTCCATTGGATCCGTAATATTATATTATTATCGGATTTCAATTTTCGCAGTGTTTGGGTTTACCGTCCGATCGTATAACCCGTAAATGCATAGAAGAATTAATTGACTTTAATTTTTCTTAATCAAACCTTTTCATGGAAGCTTCACTCCTTTAACTTCTCATGCAAACTTTTCCCCTTTTTTATAACTCGAGCCTTTGTCTTTCTTCAGTGAAAACGAAAAAAAATATTAACAATGGCCGATAGAAGCATCTCCTCCAATTTCTTTTCGGTCGAGGAAAAAATACAAAAAAAGAAATCAGCCAAGCTCGAGTTTATTTTCCTAGAATCGAATTGTAATAATGGCGCTTGCCATTTCGTTTCGATCGAAAAAAAAGGGGAAATCAAATTCGAGTTCTATAAAAAAAAAAGGGAAATCGTAGCAGCTCAAATTGGAAGGGGGATTCTCGCGATCGATTCGTGATTGAAGGGGGAGGTTTTCGATTGCAAGCACGACAGCGTTGGCATCGCGATGGTGGTCTCGATCTTCTCGCGCCTGGTCGAATTCGATTTGGGGGAGAACGCAGCGTCATTGGGTGGCGGCGGCACGATTGACGAGCAAGTGTATTGCGTGGATTTGGATAATCGACAGCGATTTTGGGTTTCTGCACCTCGTGAGTGCCTGACTTAGGGCAGCGAGGTATTTGACCTTCGATTTCTCATCGTTTGATTTGTTTTTCTTAGATATTCGAATACTTCCTGTTTAGTTTTGATAATTTACTTTTACAGTAGCTCTTGTTGTTAAAAAAGAAAAAAAAAGAAAAAAAGAGGGAAATAAAAAATATATATATATATATACATAAGATTTTGGAAAATAAGCGTTTATATAAAGGTTAGATCTTTGAGCCTATATAGATTATTTTTATTTACATCTTGAAATTGGAAATAAAATTTAAAATACATAGATACATTATTTAAATCCACCAGTTATTTTAGATAATATAATTTAGTGACTAATTTGAGTAATGAACTTATATAATTTAGATAGCCACTAAAAGATTTTTAGGAGGAAATTATTGGTTTAAAATAAATTTATTGGTTAATTAAAGTATCAAATGGAAATTGATTTTTCGATTCATTCAAATATTAATTAAATCATCTAATATCCATACAAGGTTGTAAATGTGAAGAAAACAAGTCAAGATCGAAGTGGATGGTAAACAATAATCGAAGGTGAGTTAACCTCACTCAGTTAATTTAAATTTAAATTTAAATGATTAAATTTAAATAATTGTTTGAAATGGTTGAATTGATTTATGTGCTATAGTGTGATATATATTTGGAATTGGCATTTTATATTGTGCTAACATCTGTGGATGCAGGAAAAACAGGTTGGAGGGATCCAACTGGACCCCTCAACTTTATTTAATTATTTAATATTCTCTGTTCTGAATATTTGATATTCTGTAATGAATTATGTGGAAATATTAAATGCTATGGCTTGATTGTTATAATCGGGCAATAATGAATTACCAAATATATAATTTGAGTTTGGGAATGAAAATAAAAGAAGTGAAATTGTAAGTAAAATAATTATAGAAAAGTTGAATAAATTTATGAATGAACGGGAAAGGAAATAAAGTGACTTTAAAATTTTAATAAATAAATCTTGAGTATGGGAAGGAAAATTTTAAATAAACAGAAAGTTAATGGAACTTAAACTTTAGTGTTATTGTTTAAAAGAACAAAACATTTATTTTAAATTGAGTATTTAAATTGTTTAAGAAGAATAAAGAAGAAATTGGGAATAACCTGAAATTTGTATATTTCAGATAAAGGATTTAAAAATCAAACTGAAAATAATAATAAAGTCCATAATTAATGAATTTTGCAATGAACTGATAAGTAAAGAAATTTATTTCAAATGGAATAAATAGGGAATCAATTTGGAAAATTGATTTAAGTGATTGAGATTGGAAATTTCTCTCTGAATAACCAAGTACGTTTTCAAAGTAAATTTTTAAATATAAATTAAAAGTTTAAAGTTGTTTTAAGAAGTATGTTTTGAAAAATTTACTATTTCTAAATATTTAAATTCTAAAGTAAGTATTTCCTTTTAATCTATTATAGCAATAACTATTTTAATCTATTTTAGCAATAATTATTTAAAGAGTGACTTAGTATTTTATTTTTAAAAGTGAAATCTAGTTTTATATTTTATTTAGTAACATTATTTTCAAATATTCGTATAGTATGTATTTTTAACAAATCATTGAAGTAGTTTTAACTTAAATGTTATAAAGTATATTTCTAAGTAAAGTGTTTTAAATTATTTTAAAAATCTAGTTTGTGCTTGGTGATTTCAGAGGCGATAAAAAATATTTGGGAAAGTTTATTCTGAAAAGAAAGATGGTTTTGAAACTGTTTTCAAAGGATTAAAAATAGAAATATATCTTGTGAAGATATTTTTGGGATTAATAAATAATTTGAAAAATTATTTATTGTTTGATGGATGTTTGTGAATAGAAATTGATAGTTAAATAACCGACTATCAATATTGGACAATGCGTTGATCGTTTCGAAGAGACCGGGATCGAGATTTATTTCTCGAAAACCACTTCGATCCGGTTTGTACGTTTCGTGAAAACGGTTTTTGTTTTGAAGATGGAGCAGTGAAGTGCAAGGTCTAGTCGCTACTAATCCTAAGGATATTTCCAAAATGGATATAGTAGGAATAGTGCCTTCGGTTCCGTTCGAACCCGGGACGGACTTGTATAGATGAATGCTTGTGAAACATCGTCAGGTGGACGATGGGCATTCTAAGGGATATATTCTAAAAAGGTAACGCTTAGCCTTAAGCCTCATCAAATGGGAATGGCTGAAAATCAGGGGATATGCAGCAAGGCTTCATGGGTAGCCCCCACTGGAGGGTGAGGTCATTCCTGTCTAGATGTCCCTTTTATTTCGGCTTAATGGGCGGTTGCTGATCCCAACCGCGGGGTGATCTTGCTCGGGACTGTCCAGTAAGGGATGGTTCTGGTCTTGTGTTGCAGGGGAGTTAGGGTGGCTCCTCGGTACGCTGATCTAGACCAGGTACTGTGACAGGTGGTACCCCAGTGCCTAGCCATTAGTTGGAATCCATTGTCCATACGTGCCCGTACGGTTTTGATTGTGCCCAACTATTGCTGAAACATGAGATGCAAGCATTTCAGCTAGATTCTATTTACTTTCTATAGACACTATTATAATATCAGAGGATTTCTATAAAATTGTTTTAGCTATCGTAAGGTAAAAACCCGACATGTTTATTTGTGGCATGGTCTTACGGGATGCTTTTGTTTCAAAGGATTTTTTTGAAACTTTAATAATCAATTGAGTGTGATTTTCTCACGCTGGTATTCCAGACTGACTCGGGTGTTATTTAACTGTAATGCTCGGGTCAGACCGAGTATTATAGGATACAGGATGATGCTGTGGAGCTCAGGAGACAAGCTGGATGACGATACGTACTCTCATACTTGTTTATATATATATATATTTCTGCTGTGTTGAGTTGTTGTGTATCCATTTGTATGATATTGATGTTGAGCTGTGATTGATGTACTCTGATGATGTAATATATAAACAGAGATATTTGATTTTTGAGTAAAGATCATTTATTATCTATTATATTTTATTCCACTGCGATGGTTAGATTCTGTTGTTGTTTTCTATTTTTCTTCTTCTACCACTTCTTCTTTAACCCAAATGGTTCGTATTTCTGTACAACTTGAGTTGATTGTTGTAGAATAGTGTTGACTCAAGGGGTAAGGATTTGCGGGCTGTTACAGTTGGTATCAAAGCATAGGTTGGAGATAACCTTGGCTCGGGTAGGAATTACTCATAAAATAGAGTCTATAGTACTCTAGAATGAGTTTGAGCGTATAAATAAATATGAGCGCGTATTTGTTAGTGAATATATATTGTTTTAATATTGTGTTGATTGATTTATTGAGTGGCATATGAACCTTCGTCGACACAGTCTGCGCAACTGTATCGAAAGGGTTTCTTAACACTTGAATAGAACAATTGACACTATATTGTTTTAAGTGGGTAAATGAAATAATTTTACCCAAAAATATATTTGATATAAAGAATATATTTTTTTGAAAACTATTTAGCTATTATATGGTTGCTTGGATGTTAATTGGATGTTAGGAATGATGATATTTAAAGTATTATCATTGTTAAGTGAAAATTTAACTAGAAATTGAAATATAACTAAAGTTTAAGGAAATAAATTCATTATAAAATGGAATTTATAATAGGAATTATAAAGGTAATGTATGAATTGAAATACAATCAAATAGAAATTTGTATAAGCATAAATTGTACAAATGAATTATAGTTAAAATTTATTTAAGCGGGATTTGGAAATTCAAAATTTTAGAGATTTTGGGAATGTTATCGAAGTGTTTTGAAGATAAAAGATAGCATTATTGTTTTGGGTTATTTCTGAAAGGAAATTTGTTTTAAAATGGATTTTGGAAGTGAGATAGCATTGAATTCACTTCATTCACTGGAAAATAACTTCGGTGATGACTGCAGCATCATCGATGTTCATTTTCTAGTTTCTAAGTGATGAATTGCTACCAAATTATTTGTTCAGGAAAACCTGTTTGTTTTTGAAATTTCAAAGGAAATTTGTTGAGAATAAAACCAGGGTTGGTTTAATTTTTGAGAATTTTGATTTTGAGATGTTGGAGATTTCAAAATGTTTGAAACCAATAACCGGGTGTTTGAAAATCCTGATGAGATAGGTTGTATTATAAATTGAGATGATTTTTAAATCAGGAAGGAAATATAAGCTTTGAATATTGGGAATTTAATTTTAAGTGAAAAGTTAAAAATGAAATTAACTTGAATTGGGAAATAAAAAATTTAACTGGATTGGAATAAATTGAATAGGCTAGAAATAATATCCAGTTGTATTTGAATTTAGTTGAAACCGAATTGAGTTAAATAAATCTGAGTTAAAATAAAATTGAATTGGAATAAAAATTCAATTGAGTTATTGAACAAAATTAGATTCTTATTTGGATAAATGGAGGTAAGTTGAATAAGAATTAGGAAAAATAAAATAAAATAAAATAAATAAATAAATTAGAATAACTTGTAAAAGAATTAAAATCCATGGAAATAAAAATATGCTTGAGCTATAAATAAGCATAAGACTCAAGTTAAAAATAAAAGATGAATATATTTAAGCCTTGAATGAAAGGAATTGTGTAAATAATAAGTTGTGACTTATAAATTGAGAATTGAATACAAAAGCCAAAATAAATATTGTTTGATGTTTTGGATAATGAAAAGAAAATCCAAAGTTGAATTATTAAATAAATTGAACCAAGAAAATTAAATAAATTGATATTTGGAATTAAAAATCAAGTGTTGAATTTTAACCAGGGGAAGAACTAATTAGATAATAAATTAGTTAATGAAGTTGAATTGTGAGTTTATGATGAAGTTTTGAAATAAACTCAAGTTATAAATTGAATTCGACTTAATTGTGTGTTCATGAAATTGGGTGGTAAATCAAAAGTGAATGGTGGATTTAGAACTTGAATTATAAATTAAAATTTAACTTGAGGTGTTAACAAATTAAATATAATCGGAAATGTATAAAAAGGGAAAAAAGAAGAAAAAATGAAAATGAAATCGGATTAAAATAGTAATGGTATAAATTGCAAATAAAATCCAAATAAGTAGAAATAAATTGGAAATAGCCTTGTAATCAATTGAATGAATTGAATCTGGAAGTTAAATTTTATAATAACTCATCAAACGAAATTGTAAAATTTTAAAAATGAGATTTAACTGAGATAAAATTAAGTTGAATGAAAGAGGATTTTATTTGCAAAATGAAATGAGCTTAAGTATAAAATTGGAATAAATTGAAGTAAATCAACTAAAGCTAAAGAGATGGAAAGGAGTTGAATTTAATTCAACTTAAACTAAGTTTAATGATATTGGGTTGGATTTAAATCAAGAGAAATAAATTTGAATCGAAATAGAATTCGGGGAGTTATGAATAATATTTAAGGAAATGAAATTCAGAATGGATTTAAATGAAACGCAAATGAATGGATCGTGAATAAAAAATTGAAATGGTTATTGAATGAAATAGCTTGAATTGTTTTCGAGCTGAATAAAACAGTTTGGAATAAACTGACATGGAATGAAATGTAAATATATGGATTGTGAATGGATTTGAAAATGGAATAGAAGTAAGTATAAATTGAGTTGAAATCAATTTAAATTGGTTATAAACATAAATACTTATTTATTCACATAAATCTCGTCGAATTGCATGGAATAGATTGTCATTGGATGTAAATGGAAGTTATTAAAATGCCATGGATGGATGGAAGTAAAATGAATTGATTTTGAGATCAACTGAATTAAATATGAGTTCGGATTGCTTAATAATAAATTAAATGTAAGTTTGTGAGTTGTTAACCATTCGGATTAAGTGGAACGATATATGAATTGGTTGCCAACGATTAAGAATTATGTTGGAACATTGGAAATGAAACAGAATAAAGTATAAATTGAATTGATATTAATTTTAAGTAGTTATAAAATAAAATGGATATTCTATTAAGTGAACATCAATGAATTTGCATAAAAATGGTCGTCGTTGACGTAAATGAGATTGTATAAAATTCTATGAGTTAATATAAGCAATGAAATTGATTTTTGAATCAATTGAGATAAATATGTGTTCGTTTGGATTAAAATGAATAGAATGTAAGAAATGAAGTGTAAACCATTTAAATAGAATGAAATTGATGGGTGATTTAGTTGTAAACAACTAAATTTGTATCGGAACTTTATTAATTTGCTTTTGGAAGTGTTTAGTGTATATTGTTTATATTATACATGTGTTTAACTACTGAAATTAAATGAAATTCTATAAACTTTGTATATTTGTCACTTACATGTTTAAATTGAGTAAGTACAGGTACCTGGGAGCCGTGCGGTTGGATTTGGTTGTGCTATTTACTAAAAATAATAAGCCGCATGCTTAAAAATTCTAAATAAGGTACGCTTACGCAATAAAAATAGAAAATATGAACTGTTTTTGGTTTTTCCGAACGTGTGGGTCGATGTATATATATTTATCTCTTTTGTCAAATTGCAAAAGCTCCTCCGTACGAAGGAGACTCTGCCAAAAAAATTCAGAAATTTTGGGAGTTAGAAGTTTTTTTGAAAATTTTGGGAAATTTTGTTAACGACAAAACGATTTCAAACTGGAAATTAAAATAAGTTAGTAAATGAAACTAATTTAAATAATGCCATGAATTGGTTATAAATGAAAAATAAAATTTAAATATTCAGGGTTAAAGATAAATTGAATTCATATGAAAATGAAAGAATCAATTTGAATAGAATTAGATATAAACTAAAGTGGTAAGGTGGAAATAAACATAAGAAGCATATAAAAATGCTTATACTAGCTTAAGAAAGGAATGGTGAATTCTTAGATGAAAAAATTATACTACAAATATAATCTAGGTTAATATTTGGAATGGATTAATATTGACATTTTGTGAGGAAGTCGATAAAATGTTTTTGGAATATTGTGATTGGATATTAGTACTAAGCAGGATATGCAGGTAATATAAAGGGAAAAGAGAATTGATTTTGATTTCAGAAGATAAATTTGAAATGCTCGACAAAAAGGTATGTATTTAATTTTGGTATGAAATTTGATTGGAATTTGGATCGAGCAACTTGGCCTTTTGTTTTCTTTTTGGATTTGGGAGGCCATAGTGCCATTTTGTAGTTGTACCGAGCTAGCCGCGCAAAGGAGATGCTGGTGAATTTTTTCGGGAATTTAGGGAGTTAGAAAATTTTTGAGAAAATTTCGATAATTCAAAATTTAGTTTGGAATTATAATTTGAATGATTGTTTAAATAATGTTGTTTGGGAACTTTGGAAAAGTTTGGAACGTTAATAAGAATAATAATAGGTCTTTTATAAAAAGATGATTGGTAAAGATGTTGAATTATTAGAAATTGTTTAGTTTTAGGGAAATAATAAACGGGTATTGGATCATTCTTCCTAACTGGTAATTTCGGGGACGAAATTTTTTTAAGGGGGAAGAAATGTGACGACCCGGAATTTTTGAGCATTTAAAATCGAAATATTTAATTGATTTTAAATATTTAAAAGTTTAATTTTAACTTGAATTCGAATATCACAATTTATTTGATAATTAAATTATTGAATTTAAAAATAGCCTTTCGAGGCACAGTCTCGGAATTTGACGAAACCAGTTCCATTGGATCCGTAATATTATATTATTATCGGATTTCAATTTTCGCAGTGTTTGGGTTTACCGTCCGATCGTATAACCCGTAAATGCATAGAAGAATTAATTGACTTTAATTTTTCTTAATCAAACCTTTTCATGGAAGCTACACTCCTTTAACTTCTCATGCAAACTTTTCCCCTCTTTTATAACTCGAGCCTTTGTCTTTCTTCAGTGGAAACGAAAAAAAATATTAACAATGGCCGATAGAAGCATCTCCTCCAATTTCTTTTCGGTCGAGGAAAAAATACAAAAAAAGAAATCAGCCAAGCTCGAGTTTATTTTCCTAGAATCGAATTGTAATAATGGCGCTTGCCATTTCGTTCCGATCGAAAAAAAAGGGGAGGCGAAGTTCAGAAAATGGCCGAAGCCTTTAGGTTCAAGTCGCGTCTTCCTCCTTCCCAAATCAAACCGCTTCGTCCAAAAATGTTTCCCAATTCGAAATCCAACGAAGTTCGTTCGAAGCCCCAATCTATTCTTCCTCCTTCCTCTGTGAATCAAATTCGAGTTCTATAAAAAAAACGGGGGAAATCGTAGCAGCTCAAATTAGAAGGGGATTCTCGCGATCGATTCGTGATTGAAGGGGGAGGTTTTCGATTGCAAGCACGACAGCGTTGGCATCGTGATGGTGGTCTCGATCTTCTCGCGCCTGGTCGACTTCGATTTGGGGGAGAACGCAGCGTCACTAGGTGGCGGCGGCACGATTGACGAGCAAGTGTATTGCGTGGATTTGGATAATCGACAGCGATTTTGGGTTTCTGCACCTCGTGAGTGCCTGACTTAGGGCAGTGAGGTATTTGACCTTCGATTTCTCATCGTTTGATTTGTTTTTTTTAGATATTCGAATACTTCCTGTTTAGTTTTGATAATTTACTTTTACAGTAGTTCTTGTTGTTAAAAAAAAGAAAAAAAAGAGGGAAATAAAATATATATACACATAAGATTTTGGAAAATAAGCGTTTATATAAGGGTTAGACCTTTGAGCCTATATAGATTATTTTTATTTTTATTTGCATCTTGAAATTGGAAATAAAATTTAAAATACATAGATACATTATTTAAATCCACCAGTTATTTTAGATAATATAATTTAGTGACTAATTTGAGTAATGAACTTATATAATTTAGATAGCTACTAAAAGATTTTTAGGAGGAAATTATTGGTTTAAAATAAATTTATTGGTTAATTAAAGTATCAAATGGAAATTGATTTTTCGATTCATTCAATATTAATTAAATCATCTAATATTTATACAAGCTTGTAAATGTGAAGAAAACAAGTCAAGATCGAAGTGGATAGTAAACAATAATCGAAGGTGAGTTAACCTCATTCAGTTAATTTAAATTTAAATTTAAATGATTAAATTTAAATAATTTTTTGAAATGGTTGAATTGATTTATGTGCTGTAGTGTGGTATATATTTGGAATTGGCATTTTGTATTGTACTAACATCTGTGGATGCAGGAAAAACAGGTTGGAGGGATCCAACTGGACCCCTCAACTTTATTTAATTATTTAATATTCTCTGTTCTGAATATTTGATATTCTGTAATGAATTATGTGGAAATATTAAATGCTATGGCTTGATTGTTATAATCGGGCAATAATGAATTACAAAATATATAATTTGAGTTTGGGAATGAAAATAAAAGAAGTGAAATTGTAAGTAAAATAATTATAAAAAAGTTGAATAAATTTATGAATGAACTGGAAAGGAAATAAAGTGACTTTAAAATTTTAATAATTAAATCTTGAGTATGGGAAGGAAAAATTTAAATAAATAGAAAGTTAATGAAACTTAAACTTCAATGTTATTGTTTAAAAGAACAAAACATTTTGTGATAGCCCTGATTTGATGAGCAATATTATGATTTAAATTAGTTTAAGATTGTTGAAAAATTGTAGTAAAAACATATATATATATATATATATAGGAATAGAAACTTGTTGCCAATGAATGATTAAATTATGTACAGGGGCACAAGGCAGTACACATACATGCACACATGTTCTCTGCATAATAAAAATAGTCAGAAGTTAATGTATAAATTAGGATAAAATAAGCTAGAAATATGTATTGTATTGAAGACATGATTATGTCTTTAATAAGTTAGCATGAAAGAAATCAAGTTTAGGAAGAAATAATGGATACCTGTGGAAAAGTGTTAGATAGTTAGATTTGTACAAAAGAAAAGAAAAAAAATTAAATAATAAAGTTTGCATATGGTATGCATGTATATAAGCAAGTGCTGCTGGTAGAATACAAAAACTTGCATGAAAATGGTATGAACCCTTAACAAAAACACTTTTACCATTTTCAGTAATTCTTTTGCTTATAAACAAATCAGGACACACATATAACATGACTGGGGTAGGATTGAAAAGCATAAGTTTTCTTTTCTGAAAAAATTTATGAGGACCACATACCCTTTTTACTTTCATCTGAATTAAAACTGAGGCAGGTTTGGATATGGGGTAAAATTGACATTAGGTAGTTCCTAAATCCCTAGTGGCAGTCAGAGTTTATAAGAAGGCTTAGTGTGGTGAGATCATATACATTTTGCTCTTCATTAAAAAAAAAAATATAAGCACCGGCCATTAGAAGTAGTAGAAGGCAGGATATTAGAGAAAAAGGCTTAGGAAAGAAAGAGAAGAACTAAGATGAATAATCTCACTGAAAACTTGGCATTAAGTCCTGAATATTGAGGCAGCCTAAATAGTTTTATATTTTCTGTGTTTATTTTTGGGTGTGTTAATGATTTGTTTAAATATTCAACCCATCATGTTGATATACCCAGAAAATATTATTTAAGGATTTCCTGTTTAAAATGATCATTTTGTATTATGTATTAACCTTGACAGAAGATGTTTTCCTTTATATGTTTTCTGCATACAGTAATTTATTAAAGGAAAATCTCAAGGGAAAATGTAGTAAATCTATGGTCTAATATTGAAAAGAAAAAGATGGGACTGCAGCATAGAATGTTTGCTGCTTATGTCTCATAATTAAATAAGTGGAAATATAGAAGTGCAATGTTACACATGTGCTGAGCTTCTATGTTTACAAATAAATCCAGATAAGAATAAAGACTTGTGGTTAGTCAGATCTTATGAAATTGTAAGCACCTGATTAAACCATAGGTAATGGATGTAACAGAGAAAACTATTTATGACCATATATTTATAAACATGATCCATTAAAAACCCATGATTTAAATAACATGTATATTGAGAACTCAGACTAGCTAGCGTGATTAAATCTATGTTTATGAAGACATGATCTATTATTTCTTGAATACATGCTTGATGGTTGAGTTATTTATTTCTCTGATTAAATATGAGATGCAGAAGGGATTAGCACAATTGAGGAAGGGGAAAATAAACACTTAGTGATTGAACTAAGGATTTTGGATCTTAGGGCTACAAAGTATGGCTTGGCAAGGGGAACATTGCAAGCTCACACATGGTATGATTATACCCAGGGGCCTGAGTGTGCTGGGTTAACAGTGAATACGTCCCAGACAATGTGTGATTTGATAGAAGGAAAGTAGCTAAAGACCAACATAAAATACCTGATATTGAATTCTAAAAATAAGTTCACAAGAAGGCTTGGGTAAAATCCCTGATAGCCAGAAAATTTGTAGATGAGGAAAGATGATTTAAAGGATGATTTTATTGGTTGTTAAAGTATTTTATGGATGGATTATATGCTTGTGCTCTCTGACACAACACACTGAATCATGAATTATTTTGTTGGGCGATAATAAACATGCATAGGTTAAACAGGAAGGTGCACAAGAGAAATATTGCTTTCATTTATTTATTTTAGAATTTATTTGGAAGAAAAAAGTTATCTAAATTGGGATTTTCAGTAAGATTGCTCATACCAGACAATTAGTCTGACCTTTTGTGTGTTTGTGCACCATTGGGTGTCTCATATTTTTATGAGGCGGCTCATGGTGATTCTGCAGGAAAATAGGCATCTCTTTGATCAAGAATTGGATGAATTAGCTGCTAAGGATTTAGATATAATAGCTACAGACTCACTGATATTGAGATAGAAGTTTAAGTTGAATTAATATTATGAGATGTTAGTTAAGTTGTTTGGGAATAAACTGATGTAGTAATGTTCTCTAGCTGTGGTGTATTGAACTTAAGAATGCAATTCAGTTGGAAACTGTGTGTTGCTCTTGAAAATGTTTTAACTAAGTATTGAAGTCTTCCTTCTTAGTTTCAGAATGATTTAATTCAAAGAGTAGAAAATCTGAGATATAAACCTGTAAAGACTGGATGAGTATCTCAGTATTCAATGAGGAAGATTCATATTAGAAAAAAAATGCTAAGGTAAATATGGCATAAACAAGTGTAGAATCACCATGGAAAGAACCAAGAAAATGCTTGTGATTTATGTATAAATTAATACAAGACCATAAGGCTAATCTGACCAAACTTTTAAGCCTAGATTCAACCCATTCTTAATAGTCCTAACACCCAGTTTGTAGAGAAAAACTAATTACATATACAAGTATAGTAAGCCTCATCATTTCAAGTTAATAATTATCTGAAAAAGAATCAAAATATTTAAAAATCCTATTAGTAAATAAACATGCACAGGGACTTGCATACACTGATTTAAAAGACAAGTTATAAATAGATTAGTAAAAATAAGTATGAATGGAGGAAACTGTGTTCTAAAGAAAAGAAATTGTTATGTATAACTTATTTAATGATTTTCAAAGCAGATTTCTACTTATAAATATTTGTACTCTGATTCAAGTAGAAAAGAAAGGGGAATAATTTGCATATCTTCACATATGCAAATTAGATAAATGAACAACACAATATTTTTATATTGGATAAAAGATCCTGGCTAGAGAAAAATTTAGAGATGACATTCTCTTGAGTAAATGACCACAGAATGATACTATGGAAAAAAATTCTTTTTTTTAGAAAAGAAAGTGGATCGTCTCATTTGGTATCCTAGCTATGTTGTTAAATAACATGGCAAGATTTTGTATGAATTTGTCTGCATTGAATGTATGAAAGTGAAGACTGCTTTGGATGACTTGTTTTTTTAATATATATTACTAATATTTCTTATAACTAAATAAGAAGAAATTGAAGTGAATTAATTTATAGAGTGTTAGGCAAGATGAACTAACTTAAGTATCATATCCATAGAATTATGGTGAGACCCAGACAACAAGAGGTAGGACCAAGTGAACCACCAATGGTGAATATGCAAGATTTTATGAGAGCCATAAGAGATGCAGTAGGTAACAGGCAAGAAAATCCACATGAGGAGCTTTCCAAACTTCTCAAGACCTTTACCAATCTTGGAGGCAAGACTTTTGATGGAACAGAAGGGATTATGGGAGTTCAAAATTGGCTCAGAATTTTGGATAGAATCTTTGCTGATATGCAAGTTGAAGACCAAAAGAAAAGGCTGATAGCATCTAGACAATTGAGAGGAGCAGCTCTGGATTGGTGGGAAGTTATTATAGCTGGAAGACCTGAAGGAGAGGTGACATGGAACCAGTTTAAAGAAATGTTGGAAGGAAGATTTATACCTGCATCAGCCAAAGAGTCTTTGTTAGAGGAATTCATTAAATTAAGACAAGGGGCTATGAGTGTTACTGAATACACACAAAAGTTTGAATCTCTGGCAAAATATGGTGCAGTGCTTATCACAACCCAAGAGGCTAAAAATGGCAGATACATCCAAGGACTGAATGCTAGTCTTAGTAGAGCTATGCTACCATATAAGGACCGGACATTTGATCAAGTTTTAGATCTGACCTTGAGTATTGAACAGCATGATAAAGCCAGAGAAAATTTCAGGGTATTTAAAAATAATCAAAACAAGAAAGGAAAGGGTAAGTTTCACCCTTATGATAAAAAGAAAACACATGTAGCTTCCACCAAGAAATCAGAAGAAGTCAAAACTGCTGAGGTTAAGAAGAAGATCACTTGCTATAATTGTGGACAAGAGGGACACATGAAAAATAGGTGTACAAATCCTAAACCATCATCCTTCAAATGTCACCGGTGTGGAAAGGAAGGTCACATAAGGAGGAACTGTCCAGAGTTTAAGCAAGGAAAAGTGAGTACTTTGGAGGTGAAAGGCAAAGCAACAGAAGGACCAAATGTGAGAATCATGGCCAAGTTGAAGGTACTTTGCTTATTCACTCAATACCATTTTCAGTAGTGTATGATACTGGGGCTACACACTCTTTAATTTCTCATGATATTGCACAACAATTAAAATTAAATTGTATGATTATTGATAGGCCATTGCTTATTAAAAGCCCTTTAGGTAATTCCTGTGTTTTGGGTATGATGTGTATGCAACTGGGATTGAATATAGGGGGATATATGTTTAATGCAGACCTATATGTGTTGCAATATCCAGGCATAGGAGTTATTTTAGGAGTTGATTAGTTAAGAAAATATAGGGCTATTATAAATATGGAGACCTCCACCATATCATTGTAAACTTCTGAAGGAAAAAGGATAGTTGTTCTTTGTGAAGTAAATAAGAGCAAAAATATAGTTACCCTTGCTAACTTGTCTAGTGAGAAGCACATGCCAGCATTGGAAGAAATTCCTATAGTAAATGAATATGCTGATGTGTTTGATGAAGTTAGGGGAGTTTCAAACCATAGACCAGTAGAGTTTTCAATTAAACTGATTCCAGGAGCTAACCCAGTGGTTAAGATGCCAACTAGAATGGGGCCTAAGGAATTGATAGAACTGAAGAAACAATTGGTTGAACTAGAAGAAAAAGGCTTCATCAGACCCAGTAGCTCATCATGGGGAGCACCAGTAGTTTTTGTTAAGAAACAGGATGGATCTCTTAGATTATGTATTGATTATATGGAGTTAAACAAAATCACAGTTAAAAACAAATACCCCTTACCAAGAATTGATGATCTTTTTGATCAATTAAGTGGTGCAAAAATATTCTCCAGACTTGATTTAGCTTCAGGATTTCATCAGATGAAAGTAGAAGAGGAAAGCATTAAATATACAGCTTTTAATACTAGGTATGGACTTTATGAATTTTTAGTGATGCCCTTTGGCTTGACAAATGCTCCCTCTTACTTTGTTGATTTGATGAATAGAATTTTTAGAAAGTACTTAGATAAATTTGTATTGATATTTATTGATGATATCCTAATTTATTCTAAGACAGTTGAAGAGCATGAGAATCATTTGCATATAGTACTACAGAAATTGAGGCAAGAAAATTTGAAGGCAAAATTTTCAAAATGTACTTTTTGGCAGAATGAAGTAAACTTTTTAGGACATGTGATATCAGAAAAAGGTATATCTGTAGATCCCAATAAGGTAATTGCAGTTCAAGCTTGGAAAAGGTCTACTAATGTCACAGAGGTCAGGTCATTTATGGGGATGGCTGGTTATTATAGAAGGTTTATAAAAGATTTTGCAAAGATTTCAATTCCATTAACTAGATTAACAAGGAAAAATCACGTATTTGCTTGGACTGTGGAATGTGAGGAAGCCTTTGGGAGGCTAAAGGAAGCACTAATACAAGCTCCAATACTAAAAGTACCCGAGGGAAATGAAAATTTGGTGATATATACTGATGCTAGTGGACAAGGACTTGGGGCAGTATTGATGCAACAACACCAAGTGATAGCTTATGCCTCTAGACAATTAAAGCCCGGTGAGGTAAGGTATGCTACACATGACCTTGAACTAGCAGCTATAGTGTATGCTCTTAAATTATGGAGACATTATCTGTTAGGGGCTAAATTTGAAGTGTACACAGACCATAAGTCACTTAAATATTTGTTTTCACAAAAAGAATTGAATATGAGGCAGCAAAGGTGGATTGAACTACTAGCCTCATATGATTTTGAAATATTGTACACCCCTGGAAAAAGCTAATAGAGTAGCAGATGCTTTAAGTAGACAGCATGCCATTGTAGCTAGATTAATGATAGAAGAGTTCAACACTTTATCACTGTTGATTGATTCCGAGGTAGGAAGTGAGGATATAGAGAGCATGAGCATATGCAGTGGGAATGTAGAGATGGGAAGGTTAAGCTTTATTACTTTGGAGTCTGAATTGAAGAATAAAATTGTAAAGCTACAAGACCAAGATTCATTTTTATTTGAGAAGAAAACTCAAATATTGAATGGTGAGACAGTGGAAGATTTTCAATTGAATAAACAAGGTCAACTGGAGAAAAGAAAAAGAATATGTGTTCCTGCCAATGATGAATTAAAGCAAGAAATATTGGATGCTTATCATAACAGTAAATATACCATACATCCAGGAAGCACAAGAATGTATCATAACCTCAAGAGAGATTATTGGTGGAGTGGTATGAAAAATGCAGTAGCCACTTATGTGTCTAAGTGCATGGTTTGTCAACAGGTAAAAGCTGAATATCAAAGACCCTCAGGAATGCTCCAACCTTTACCAATACCACAGTGGAAATGGGAAGACATATCAATGGATTTCATTGATGGTTTGCCTAAAACGAGGAGGGGAAATGATAGTATTTGGGTTGTAGTGGATAGGCTAACCAAATCAGCCCATTTCATACCTGTAAAATCAGAAAGGAATGCATGCACATTAGCTCAATTATTTATTAAAGAAGTGGTTAGATTGCATGGAGTACCAAAAACCATAGTAAGTGACAGAGATATTATCTTCACTTCAAAGTTTTGGCAAAGTTTTCACAAAGCAATGGGGACTGATTTATGCTTGAGCACAACATATCACCCCCAATCTGATGGTCAAACAGAAATTGTGAATAAACTGCTTGAAGATATGTTGGGGGCATGTATATTGGATTGGGGAGGAAGCTGGGAAGATCACATCTTTCTGGCAGAGTTTGCTTATAACAATAGTTATCACAGTAGTATAGGCATGGCACCCTTTGAAGCACTCTATGGTAGACCATGCTTATCACCCTCAAGTTGGATGGAATCTGGGGAGAAGGTGGTCTTAGGACCAGAAAATGTAAAAGAGACTTCTGAAAAGATAGCTTTGATTAGGAGAAGGATTGCTTCTGCCCAAGACAGGCAAAAGAAATATGCTGTTCAAAGAAGAAAAGCAGTGCAATATGATGTTGGAGATTATGTATTTATTAAGATATTACCCATGAAAAAGATTTTGAGATTTGGGAAACAAGGAAATTTAATTCCCAGATACATAGGGCCATATAAAATTCTAGAAAGAATTGGAAATGTAGCTTATAAGTTAAAATTGCCAGAGGAAATGAGGGCAATGCATGATGTTTTTCATGTATCTCAGTTAAGGAGATGGATTCATGATGCAAAGACAATCTTGGAATCTACTAGGGATGTGCAGATTGATCCCAGAATGATTTATGAAAAAGATCCAGTAGGTATTGTTGCAAGAGAAATTAAGAAATTAAGGAATAAAGAAATTAAATTGGTGAAAGTACAATGGAGCCTTGACCCAAATGATTGCACATGGGAAGTGGAAGTTACAGTCAGAAATGATTATCCAAAACTGTTTGATTGAATAAAAGGTATAACATATATATGTTGATAAATGTTTTGATTAAATATACAGTGTGAATTTTGTTTTAAATTTACACAGAGTTTAACTAAGAGGAAATTTGGAAAAAAAAATTGATATTATGGATTGAAAATACTTGAGCTAAGTATGAAAGAATTATGGGACACAATTCCTAAAAAGGAGGGGTATATGTGATAGCCCTGATTTGATGAGCAATATTGTGATTTAAATTAGTTTAAGATTGTTGAAAAATTGTAGTAAAAACATATATACATAGGAATAGAAACTTGTTACCAATGAATGATTAAATTATGTACAGGGGCACAAGGCTGTACACATACATGCACACATGTTCTCTGCATAATAAAAATAGTCAGAAGTTAATGTATAAATTAGGATTAAATAAGTTATAAATATGTATTGTATGGAAGACATGATTATGTCTTTAATAAGTTAGCATGAAAGAAATCAAGTGTAGGAAGAAATAATGGATACCTGTGGAAAAGTGTTAGATAGTTAGAATTATACAAAAGAAAAGAAAAAAATTAAATAATAAAGTTTGCATATGTATGCATGTATATAGGCAAGTGCTGCTGGTAGAATACAAAAACCTGCATGAAAATGGTATGAACCCTTAACAAAAACACTTTTACCATTTTCAGTAATTCTTTTGCTTACAAATAAATCAGGACACACATATAACATGACTGGGGTAGGATTGAAAAGAATAAGTTTTATTTTCTGAAAATTTTTATGTGGACCACATACCCTTTTTACTTTCATCTGAATTAAAACTGAGGCAGGTTTGGATATGGGGTAAAATTGACATTAGGTACTTCCTAAAACCCTAGTGGCAGTCAGAGTTTATAAGAAGGCTTAGTGTGGTGAGATCATATACATTTTGCTCTTCATTAAAAAAAATATAGCACCGGCCATTAGAAGTAGTAGAAGGCGGGATATTAGAGAAAAAGGCTTAGGAAAGAAAGAGAAGGACTAAGGTGAGTAATCTCACTGAAAACTTGGCACTAAGTCCTGAATATTGAGGCAGCCTAAATAGTTTTATATTTTCTGTGTTTATTTTTGGGTGTGTTAATGATTTGTTTAAATATTCAACCCATCATGTTGATATACCCAGAAAATATTATTTAAGGATTTCCTGTTTAAAATGATCATTTTGTATTATGTATTAACCTTGACAGAAGATGTTTTCCTTTATATGTTTTCTGGATACAGTAATTTACTAAAGGAAAATCTCAAGGGAAAATGTAGTAAATCTATGGTCTAATATTGAAAAGAAAAGGATGGGACTGCAGCATAGAATGGTTGCTGCTTATGTCTCATAATTAAATAAGTGGAAATATAGAAGTGCAATGTTACACATGTGCTGAGCTTCTATGTTTACAAATAAATCCTTATAAGAATAAAGGCTTGTGGTTAGTCAGATCTTATGAAATTGTGAGCACCTGATTAAACCAGAGGTAATGGATGTAATAGAGAAAACTATTTATGACCATATATTTATAAACATGATCCATTAAAAACCCATGATTTAAATAACATGTATATTGAGAACTCAGACTAGCTAGCATGATTAAATCTATGTTTATGAAGACATGATCTATTATTTCTTGAATACATGCTTGATGGTTGAGTTATTTATTTTCTCTGATTAAATCTGAGATGCAGAAGGGATTAGCACAATTGGGGAAGGGGAAAATAAACACTTAGTGATTGAACTAAGGATTTTGGATCTTAGGGCTACAAAGTATGGCTTGGCAAGGGGAACATTGCAAGCTCACACATGGTATGATTATACCCAGGGGCCTGAGTGTGCTGGGCTAACAGTGAATATGTCCCAGACAATGTGTGATTTGATAGAAGGAAAGTAGCTAAAGACCAACATAAAATACCTGATATTGAATTCTAAAAATAAGTTCACAAGAAGGCTTGGGTAAAATCCCTGATAGCCAGAAAATTTGTAGATGAGGAAAGATGATTTAAAGGATGATTTTATTGGTTGTTTATAGTTATTTATGGATGGATTATATGCTTGTGCTCTCTGACACAACACACTGAATCATGAATTATTTTGTTGGGCAATAATGAACATGCATAGGTTAAACAGGAAGGTGCATAAGAGAAATATTGCTTTCATTTATTTATTTTAGAATTTATTTGGAAAAAAAAGTTATCTAAATTGGGATTTTCAGTAAGATTGCTCATACCAGACAATTAGTCTAACCTTTTGTGTGTTTGTGCACCATTGGCTGTCTCATATTTTTATGAGGCAGCTCATGGTGATTCTGCAGGAAAATAGGCATCTCTTTGATCAAGAATTGGATGAATTAGCTGCTAAGGATTTAGATATAATAGCTACAGACTCACTGATATTGAGATAGAAGTTTAAGTTGAATTTATATTATGAGATGTTAGTTAAGTTGTTTGGGAAGAAACTGATGTAGTAATATTTTCTAGCTGTGGTGTATTGAACTTAAGAATGCAATTCAGTTGGAAATTGTGTGTTGCTCTTGAAAATGTTTTAACTAAGTATTGAAGTCTTCCTTCTTAGTTTCAGAATGATTTAATTCAAAGAGTAGAAAATCTGAGATATAAACATGTAAAGACTGGATGAGTATCTCAGTATTCAATGAGGAAGATTCATATTAGAAAAAAAATGCTAAGGTAAATATGGCATAAACAAGTGTAGAATCACCATGGAAAGAACCAAGAAAATGCTTGTAATTTATGTATAAATTAATACAAGACCATAAGGCTAATCTGACCAAACTTTTAAGCCTGGATTCAACCCATTCTTAATAGTCCTAACACCCAGTTTGTAGAGAAAAACTAATTACATATACAAGTATAGTAAGCCTCATCATTTCAAGTTAATAATTATCTGAAAAAGAATCAAAATATTTAAAAATCCTATTAGTAAATAAACATGCACAGGGACTTGCATACACTGATTTAAAAGACAAGTTATAAATAGATTAGTAAAAATAAGTATGACTGGAGGAAACTGTGTTCTAAAGAAAAGAAATTGTTATGTATAACTTATTTAATGATTTTCAAAGCAGATTTCTACTTATAAATATTTGTACTCTGATTCAAGTAGAAAAGAAAGGGGAATAATTTGCATATCTTCACATATGCAAATTAGATAAATGAACAACACAATATTTTTATATTAGATAAAAAATCCTGGCTAGAGAAAAATTTAGAGATGACATTCTCTTGAGTAAATGACCACAGAATGATACTATGGAAAAAAAATTCTTTTTTTTTTAGAAAAGAAAGTGGGTCATCTCACATTTATTTTAAATTTAGGATTTAAATTATTTAAGAAGAATAAAGAAGGAATTGGGAATAACCTGAAATTTGTATATTTCAGATAAAGGATTTAAAAATCAAACTGAAAATAATAATAAAGTCCATAATTAATGAATTTTGAAATGAACTGATAAGTAAAGAAATTTATTTCAAATGGAATAAATTGGGAATCAATTTGGAAAATTGATTTAAGTGATTGAGATTGGAAATTTCTCTCTGAATAACCAAGTACGTTTTCAAAATAAATTTTTAAATATAAATTAAAATTTTAAAGTTGTTTTAAGAAGTATGTTTTGAAAAAATTTACTATTTCTAAATATTTAAATTCTAAAGTAAGTATTTCCTTTTAATCTATTATAGCAACAATTATTTTAATCTATTATAGCAATAATTATTTAAAGAGTGACTTAGTATTTTATTTTAAAAGTGAAATCTAGTTTTAAATTTTATTTAGTAACATTATTTTCAAATATTCATATAGTATGTACTTTTAACAAATCATTGAAGTAGTTTTAACTTAAATGTTATAAAGTATATTTCTAAGTAAAGTGTTTTAAATTATTTTAAAAATCTAGTTTGTGCTTGGTGATTTCAGAGGCGATAGAAAATATTTGGGAAAGTTTATTCTGAAAAGAAAGATGGTTTTGAAACTGTTTTCAAAGGATTGAAAATAGAAATATATCTTATGAAGATATTTTTGGGATTAATAAATAATTTGGAAAATTATTTATTGTTTGATGGATGTTTGTGAATAGAAATTGATAGTTAAATAACCGACTATCAATATTGGACAATGCATTGATCGTTTCGAAGAGACCGGGATCGAGATTTATTTCTCGAAAACCACTTCGATCCAGTTTGTACGTCGTGAAAACGATTTTTGATTCGAAGATGGAGCGGTGAAGTGCAAGGGCTAGTCGCTACTAATCCCGAGGATATTTCCAAAATGGATGTAGTAGGAATAGTGCCTTCGGTTCCGTTCGAACCCGGGACGGACTTGTATGGATGAATGCTTGTGAAACATCGTCAGGTGGACGATGGGCATTCTAAGGGATATATTCTAAAAAGGTAACGCTTAGCCTCAAGCCTCATCAAATGGGAATGGATGAAAATCTGGGGATAAGCAGCAAGGCTTCGTGGGTAGCCCCCACTGGAGGGTGAGGTCATACCTGTCTAGATATCCCTTTTATTTCGGCTTAGTGGGCGGTTGTTGATCCCAACCGCGGGGTGATCTTGCTCGGGACTGCCCAGTAAGGGATGGTTCCGGTCTTGTGTTGCAGGGGAGTTAGGGTGGCTCCTCGGTACGCTGATCTAGACCAGGTATTGTGACAGGTGGTACCCCAGTGCCTAGCCATTAGTTGGAATCCATTTCCCATACGCGCCCGTACGGTTTTGATTGTGCCCAACTATTGCTGAAACGTGAGATGCAAGCATTTCAGCTAGATTCTATTTACTTTCTATAGACACTATTATAATATCAGAGGATTTCTATAAAATTGTTTTAGCTATCGTAAGGTAAAAACCCGACATGTTTATTTGTGGCGTGGTCTTACGAGATGCTTTTGTTTCAAAGGATTTTTCTTGAAACTTTAATAATCAATTAAGTGTGATTTTCTCACGCTGGTATTCCAGACTGACTCGGGTGTTATTTAACTGTAATGCTCGGGTCAGACCGAGTATTATAGGATAGAGGATGATGCTGTGGAGCTCAGGAGACGAGCTGGATGACGATACGTTCTCTCGTACTTGTTTATTTATATATATATATATATATATATATATATATATATATATATATTTCCGCTGTGTTGAGATGTTGTGTATCCATTTGTGTGATATTGATGTTGAGCTGTGATTGATGTACTCTGATGATGTAATATATAAACAGAGATATTTGATTTTTGAGTAAAGATCATTTATTATCTATTATATTTTATTCCACTGCGATGGTTAGATTCTGTTGTTGTTTTCTGTTCTTCTTCGTCTACCTCTTCTTCTTTAACCCAAATAGTTCGTATTTCTGTACAACTTGAGTTGATTGTTGTAGAATAGTGTTGACTCAGGATGTACGGATTTGCGGGCAGTTACAGGAAGTGTCTGAATCATCCGAAATTGTTGTATATGCCCTTTTTCTTTTTCTGGATAAATCATTTGCTGGTAAGATCTTTGATTTATTCGGATGAGAGAACCCCCCTAAAAACAACTGGATTCATCATAGTTAAAGCGTCTAGTCATAGTTCCAGTTCCATTGGTCTTGTTTATAGGTTTCCTAAGGTTTTTTATTTTCTATATTTCTGAAATTTTTTGTAATTTCTAATCATGAAAGCAATTTCTTCGTCATTGTCAACGTCAGAATCTTGATCGAGATTTACTGCATTGGACGTGATGGATTTCTTTTCTGTTGCCTTGCTTTCCCTTCTACCTTACATTTGTGCTTCATAGGACAATAAATTTCCTATTAGTTCTTCAATTTTTAGTGTATCAATATCATTAGCTTCTTTTATTGCTAGTGTTTTTTATCTCAAGCTGAAGAGGGTGAATTGAGGATTTTTCTAACTTGATCCTCTTTAGAAACGTTTTTTCCTAATGCAACTAATGAATGCACTAAATCTTTAAATATACAGTACATATCAGAAATTGACTCATTTGAACTCATTTTAAATAATCAAAACTGGTGTTGACGTGGAAATTTCAGTCTGTTTCAATTTACTAGTGCCCTTATGTGTAATATGTAATGTCCTTCAAATTTTCATATGCAGATTTACAAATAGACACTTTATTAAATTCATTTTTATCTAGAAAACAAAATAGAATATTCATGGCTTTCAAATTATTCTTTGCAAGCGCCTTTTGATCAGCAGTCATTGGGAAATTTTAATTTATGGTTCAGTGTACTCATTTTGTGTAACATTCCAAATATCTAAACCACTAGATTATAAATAGATCTTCACCCTATAAGACCAATAAGTGTAATTACTGCCATTAAAAGTGGGGTCTAGCAGTAGATTGTCCTTCGATGTTAAAAAAGGTACTAATATTATTGTTAGACGTTCAGACTTTTCAAAAATTAAATTACAATGTTTTGAAAACCGCTCTCTAATATCAAGTGTGGGTTGTGGAATTAAGGATCTTAAGGCCAATTAAACACTGGAAGGAGTGGATAGTGTTTTCTAATATTTATAAATCTTTTAAAAATTCTTTCAAGATTATTATTAGTCAACATAGAATGAACAATCACAAATGTAAACACAGATAAGTATAAATGCAGTAAAGTAAAAAGTAGAGAATTAGAGAGATCATACCAGGAATTTTTACACTGGTTCGGAGTTACCCTACATCCAATCCCGTACGATTTCTTGTATAGATTTCTTTTCAAATGCTAGTCATTAAATGGGAAGAAGGCAAACCAAATACAATCTCGATTTCAAGGCTATGAGACACACTCTTCTGAATTTTCGACCCAAGGCTACACCCACTTGATTTGGATGGGCTACAAGCACACCCACTCGGATTTCCAAGCTACCAAGCACATCTAATTGATTTAAACGGGCAACAATCACATCCTAGAAAATACAACTAGAGTTTGACATTTTTCCAAATAATTTTTCTTGATCTTTGGTTAGAATGGATCCTATAGCCTCTTAGATAGCACTTTGAGCTTTGATTGAGAGAAGATGATTGAAATCAGAAAGTAAATAGCAGAGAATTGATACAGTGAAGATTGAATTGATTCTGGTTTAAATTAGAGAAGTTTTAAATAAATTTTCATAAGAAATTTTGGCAGAGTAAGAGGAGAGAAGATAATAAGAAATTAGTTGTGAAAAAATTAGTTTAAAACCCCCTATATATGGAGAATAAACAAACATATCCATTCATGAAGGGTTGCGATGAACAGACACTTCATTTTAAATTTGAATTTGAAAATTGCGGCATGTATGTCGACATATCATCTGCCTATATATCGACGTAGGCTATGGTATTCAAAAAGTTGTTTATTTTAAAATGTTTTGAAAATCTTTTAAACATAGTTTATAAACATTTTAAACTTTAAAAAACTTTTATAAAATATTTTAAAATATATTTTAAAATTTTGTTTTAAAAATAAAGTATAAGAAAATGAGAAGATAGGGGTCAAAGATTGCTACCAGGGACTTTAACAATATTCTAGGACTCTTTATACTATACCATAGTCGGGAGATCTTCATATCTTGATCTTTATATGCATGAGTATTCATGTCTATTCTTTGAGTCTTTATACTGTATAGTCTTCGAATCAATACCTATGTAATATCCTACACCATATACTATATAACTACATAGAAACCATTGGTACCGATATTTTATGTGAATATATTATCGTTATTAGAGTTGTTATCATCAAAATCAATAACTAAGGTATTAACAAAAGATCATAGACAAACTACCTATAAACACTAATTGGTACCGAGTTGTGACCATTATTCAATGTCGAGTTATGCGACTTTATCTCTTTTGTGCTTTTTCTTCCTTTGTCTTCCATCTTTCATTAAGCTTGCTAACTCATCCTTAACTCGGTACCAAGTTGTGCTCATAACTCAGTACCAAGTTATTTTACTTAGCCCAATTTTGGCTAATTTCTTTATACTTCTTCATTTTGCCATTTCTTGATGTTTTAAGTCTCTGGATCCATTTTTTTATCATTCTTTAGTCCACTTCAAATATTTGAGTCTATTCTAAGACTATGGAAAATTTGTCAGTGACATTTAATTTATTAATGAAAGGATTTTGTTTGATATTATATATAACAGATACACATGTATGTGCATGTGCACTGCGACATATATAATGTGCAAGTTTTAACATGCCTGTATCTAGGTGGTGAGATTTACATCATAACGATTATATTGGCCCATCTATATACACATATGATGTCTTATATATATATGTATGTATGTATGTATGTATGTATGTATGTATGTATGTATGTATGTGTGTATATATATATGTAAATATATATATATATGTGTCTATATATATATATGTATGTATGTATGTATGTATATTAGTGTGACAAAGAATTATATCTATATTTGAATTTACACTCACACACATAATAATGTAAAAGTAATGTTAAAGCTTTATCTACATTTGAATACACATACACACATAATAACGTAAAAGTAATCTTATATAAATAGATACATATATACACACTTATATATAAATAAAATAATATTTAAACTATAAACAATTTTAAAATTCAAATTCAAATTTCAAATTCAGATTTCAAATTCAAATTTCAAATTTCAAATTTTAAAACTATATAAGATATAAAAATATACTTTAATTTTAAATTTGGATTTAAAATTTTGCAAATGAATAATATTTATTTATTTATGTGTGTACGAAGATTTGCTTCTTTTAATAAAATGAAAAATATATATATACATATATGTATATATATGCATATATTATATATATATATATATTCACATATATTAAAATGAATATTTTAAAATCATTTGTAACATAGAATAATACTGCATAATTAAGTTTTCTATTTATAATATATATATTCATATATATTCATTTTGGCTAAATATAGATTCTGATAAATTTAATTTTTTAATTGATAAACCCGTATAGATTTATTTTACATTTTTTGATTTGCAACTAAAAAATTTGCATGAATTTTTTTTAACTATTTTGTAATGTTTAAAATTATGTATATGTTTATAAATTATTAAAATCTAATTAATATATTATGCTATAAAACTAAATATACATACACATACGCATTTCGAATTTATTATATATTTATATGAAAAAAATTATTTCCCAAAATAATATGTATAAAATTTAATAAAAGAATTTACGAACATTTTATGCATATTTATATAATTTAAAAAATCGATCTTTTAGTTAAAAAGGTTAAAAATTAATTTTTAATTAGGATGAGAATGAAAACACATACACACTCACATATACATGCGCGCACATACACAAACACACATATATTATAACAATGATATATATATATATATATATATATATATATATATATTCTAGATGGACTGCATGTAGATATAAGGATTCATGATAAAGAACTAATCTAACCATATGTATTAACATAATTTATGACAAATATATATATATATATATATATATATATGTAAATAAATATGAATTAAATTGTTACCTCAACTGTAGCCTAACAATGGCACCTCGAATGCTGAATCTGTATAGCTCCTAGGATTTAAGTCCAATCTCTCCCACAAAGCTACTAGTCGGAGAAATATACACATATTTCTTCTATTTGACTTGAATTTCTTTTATTTTGAATATGATGTAGGAGGGAGCTATGATGTGTTTTTCAAGAAATATAGAGGAGAGGAGAGATATGATGGATCGCAAAGCATACCATTTATGGATTTTCTCTTAAATATAATTATATTAGATAATTAATTAATATTACACGTTATAACAAGTACATAATAAAAAGAAAAATATCTTTTATTTCGAACAAGATTTTATTACATAGTTAATAAATTACAATAAACTATAGTTTTTCATAGGGCATACCCCTAACTCTATCAATCTCCTACTTACACTTAGGGCCAATTATGGAATCTCGATTGCATACCATTAATCGACTTGAAGAGAACTGATCAGGCTAGTTCCTTTGTGAATAGGTATGCTATGTTGTCCCTTTGCATCTATCTTTTGTATCACGACCCCTTTCTTCTTAATGAATTCTCAGATTAGGTGGAACTTTCGAAGAATGTGTTGCGATTTCTTGCGTGCTCTAGGTTCCTTTGCAATCTTCATCATTGCATTTTTGTCATAAAATAATGCCATTGGAATCTCCATGTTAAATATCACTCCTAGCTCACTTAAAAACTTGCGCATCCAAACCGATTCCTTTGCTGCTTCATCGAGGGTCGTGCAGTTAAATCCCTGCTAAAGCCTCACAGAATCCTCATTGTAACAAATAGTGCTCTTCGACTGCTATGCTATTTCAATTTAGCGCTATTAAAAAGTAGATTCGCTTTAAGCTCCGATATTTTCCGCTACCCCGGCTAAATCAAAGCTTTTTAGCACCCGCTTTAGAAACATTAATATAAAATAATTGTTTTGACTAGTTCTCTTTTAAGCTAAATCAACAAAGTTAAGGTAAAGACCTAATTTTAAGGCATAGGTGATCATTATAAGTTAGAAATCTATTGTAGTCACCAAATCTAGTCTACATAAGATATACTTCGATTTTGTTATATAAGAATACATAATATTTCTTTTCCTACACAAATGATGTGAGAATGAGAATAAATTAACATTTAGTTATATTTTTATATAATTAATGAAGCTTTTTGGACCTACGCTATTTTTCATTATATTACCTCTATAACCTTTTGCAACTCTACTGCTACGGAACCGCTAAGAGCTTTAACAGCACCGAATAAGGGTGATGTATTCTGCCTCCATCATGGAATCGGCTATCGTTTCCTGTTTGGAACTTTTTCAAATGAAAACCCCACCATTTATAGTAAATACGTAATTGATATCGCTCTGAAAGCTAGAGTTTGTATACCCCTTCATAAGATGGTCTCTATTTCCATATATTAGGAATACATCCCTAATATTTCTTAAATACCTTAGTATATATTTTAAAGTCATCCAATGCTTTTCCCCAAGATTAGAATGGTATCGGCTTATGCATTTTGATGCGTATGACACATCCAATCTAGTACATAATATGACATACATTATGGAACTGATCACTTGAAGTATATGGTACCTTTTTCATACACTCTTTCTCCTCATCAATTTGAGGAGCACCTTTCTTAGAAAGGATGATTCCAAATTATGTTAGAACATTTTCGTACTATGAGTTCTCTATGCCAAACCTTTTTACTATTGTATTTATGCATGGGGATTGGGACAGTCCCTGCATCTTCTTAGATCAATCTCTATACATCTTTATACCTAGCATATAGGTTGCTTCTCTCAAATCCTTCATGTAGAAATAATTGGAAAGCCAAGCTTTCATTGATTACAACAATGAAATGCCATTGTCAATCAATAGAAGATCATCAATGTATCGAACTAAGAACACGATGGCACTTCCTCGTTCCTTTTGGTATGCGCATGCTTCCTCTATGTTTTGATAATAACCAAACTGTTTGATTACTTTATCAAAACATTTATTCTAACTCTAGAAGCTTGTTTAAGTCTATAAATGGACTTTAACAACTTGCAAGCCTTGCCCTCACTTCTACTGATCTCAAAGCCTTTGGGCTGTAAAACATAGAAAGTCTTTTTTGAATCACCATATAGAAATTCCATCTTTATGCTTATCTTTTATATTTCAAAGTTACAGAATTAAACAATAACAACCATTATTCGAATGGACTTAAGCAATTCTATAGACGAAAATGTTTCGGCATAACCAATACTTGAATTCAATGAAATCCATTTGCAACTAGCCATACTTTGTAAGTCCTCACTTGTCCAATTGCATATAACTTTTTCTTAATAATTCATTTGCAGCCGATGAGTTTAATCCCTTTGAGCATGTCAACCAAAGTCCATAATTTGTTTTCAATCATGAAATCATCTCGGATTTCATAGCTCTAAGCCAAAGTGCGGAGTCTTTATTGTGCTTATTGGAATGAAAGAGGAGTATCATCATCTAAGACACAATCCTCCTTCCTGCTATCTATGAGAAAATATAGTATCTCTTTGGTGCAAGAGGTTCCCTACTAGACCTTTTAATTGGTAATGTGTTTTCATATACGAGTGAATTTGGTTCTCCCATTGGTTTAGCTTCCGCGTTAGTTCTCGGATCTCATCCAAGTCTACAATTTTGCAGTTGATTTCTTTTATTTGAAATTAATTTTCTAAAAGATAGTGTGTGTGAAAACAATAACCTTTTGTTTGTAGAAAATATATTCTTCGGATATCATATAAACTTTCATAAGGCTGATTTTGCCTTAAGTTTGTTGGGACCGACATTCCTTACGTAGGTTAGACAGCCCCACACCTTCAAATAACTAAGTTGGGGTTGCTTCCCACATATGGAATATTAGGCACAGACTTTGTGGGTTCAAATTCAACATTTGCACTATGTGGTCTTCTATTGTATATCCCAATAGGATAGAGGTAACTCTGGCTTACCCATCATGGAATGAACCATATCTAATAGGGTTCGATTCTGTTTCTCTAAAACACCATTTTGTTGTAGAGTACATAATGGTGTAACCTAAGAAAAAATCCCAATATATTTATAGTATGTTTGAGCTCTTGTCCAACATACTCACCTTCTCGATCGGATCGAAATATTTTAATCTTTTGGTTCGTCAATTTTTCAACCTCATTTTTATATTCAGTAAATTTCTCACAGATATTGGATTTGTTCTTTATAAATGCCCATATTTTGGAGTAAGATATCAAAGCCATGGTGAAGTATTTCTTGGATTCATCATGAATAGAGACATGGAAGGCATCATCAGACAAGTTATTAAAACATTTATCATGAAGAATATCTCAAAGTTATTGTGAAAAGTTCATCGTAGCCATAGTGATGAATTCCTCATGGTTGTTGCCAAATATTCCTTAAAACCATCAAAGTAATCGTGAAGAATCTCTCAAAATCTTTACAAAGTATTCCTTAAAGCCAAACGAAATAGATTTCGAAGTCATTGTGAAGAATTCGCTCAAGGCCATCATGAAGTGTCCTTAAGGCCATCGTGAGTTTAAAATAGGGTGACCAAGTCCTTACGAAGTAAATTAATGCATGTCATCATGATATAAATACAAGGCTTCATGAATGAAACTAAATCTCAACTGCTCGTTCACACCAGGTGACATGTGGCACAAATTTGAAGGTTGGAGTTTTCTATAAATAAACGCGTACCCCCAAAAAAGGGTTGATTTTTTGGAATGTATCTTTTTCCCCATTTTCATTTTTTGGCATAGATAAAAATCTTGACCAAAGGTCATTAATGGCCGATTAGTCAAATTTGATTTCGTGACTTAATAAACAAGGACTCCAACAAATGAAAATTTGCATTGTGACTTATTATGATCCCATTATTAGCACACTTGACTAGGAGTTATTTCCTACTCAAGTGCCTTTGTTCTATTGAGATTAGGCGTACTGAATTGACCTAAATTTGGTACTAATGCTTTTCTTTGACAATCATTAAGTACACCGCGGTACCGCTTCCAATGATCCTTCTAGTGACAGTGATGACTCTTACCCTTGTTAGCTAGAGCAGTCCTCTTGTTCTTCTTATTAACCCTTTCCTCTTCTTCAAACCTTTTAAAGGTGATGTGTCACCCTTAGCTGTGAGTACCACGCCCTGATCCTTGGATGAAGACTCGGCTGACCTCACTAAATTAAGGAGCTTCACGATGCTTAATTCTCATCTTATAGTTTAGTATGAACGACTCAAACTAAGCAGTAAGGGTTCCTAAGATCAGATACACTTGCAACTCGTTGCCTATTGTCATGTCTAATTGAGAAAATCTATAAATATAGCCTTTCATCATAAGAACATAATCGTCTACTTTCATGCCCTTCATCATTTTTGTATTGAATCGTTTCTTTGTAAATTTGTCCTTGTGAATTGAGACTATTCCCTAGCAAAGCTTTAATGCTATCGAAAATTTTATGAACATTCGTGTTTTCGTGTAGTTTCTATAATGGTTTTTCTGACATAGAAAGCATGTAAGCTTGGGCGATCTCAAGGTCTATGACCGTTTTGTTATATGCTATGTGTAATTCGATGTCCACATAATTAATGGTTTTTACCCTTGGAGGTTTAGTTATTGATGACCGTGTACATTCGTATGTTAGTGCTATCTTTATTGCCTTTAACCAGTGTACGTAGTTAGGTCCGGTGAGTCTGTCGTTTTCAGAAAACAACTTAGGTGTAGACATTTTTTTGCAAATCTTAACTTAGTAAATGATGACATTATTCATAGTAGATGTTCTTAGAATATTATTAACATTATATATCATTTTACTATTTAGCTCCGAATAATCTTATACTTTTCTCAAAATCCTAAGATGAAATTTAGAAGTCTTTAGACTTCATTAGTGGGTGTTAGGACTCTTATGCCTTGGGATTTTGATCTTGAGGAAGGCTCAACAAATCATAATCCTGCATACGATGGATAACTCCTTATCAATTATATCATATAAAACTCATAACCTTGTGGTCATTTTCCTAATCTTATCTTTACCTTGAGGAAAGCTCAACAAATAAAGAGAGATTATTCACTCATACTTACCATTTTGCAACGGCATAAGTATATGCACTACATTGAGGAAAGCTTAACAAATATATATGGTTATCTTACCTTGTTTATTCTACATATTAATAGTACTGCGTATAACATTCGTAGCTTGTGGAAAGCTCAAGAGCTAAGGATTATGCAAGTAATCTATTGATATATAATGTCAAAAGACAATTTTATATTAAAGACTCATAATCTTTAATATGTTAATTGAGTGATATTGACTTATAAATTAATGTATGTTTTATGAAATACCCTCGTTATTCAAGTGACAAACACATCAAAAATTCACGGTATAAGTACTATAAGTATGTATTTATTATTTAAATCTAATTAGGGTTTCTTATTGTTCTACCGTTTATTATACATTCATATTGTATAACTTTTAATATTATATTACTACTATAATTTAATTAACTTATATAATAATGTTACGTATAATATTATGTTAATATTTTTAATTAAATCTTATTTAATTAATTTAATTAATTATTTAACATTTTAATTAGTTTTATATTATTCAATTAAGCATTTTTGTTGAAAATGTATACTATAACATCTATAATTTTACATATATATCTTTATGTATGTATTACAGCATTTATTAATTTACAGTTAATTAGTTTATTTAATTAAAAAAATTAATTAATTATATTAGTTTTACAATTTTCATATATACTTACATTATCTTAAATAATTCAGGACAATGCAACATATACCATTATATATGTTATATATAATTTAATTAATTTTTAACATTTTAATTTATAAATTTAAGAATAATTTTGAAAAAATTATTATAACACTTACAATATTGTTATTTTAAAATTTATTTTAATTTCAAAACGGATTTTGAAAAATAAGCCCAAATTCAAATTGGATAACCTTTGGGCTCACTTCACATTTCAGGCCAGGCCGGTAGTCAGGTAGGGCAGGGTAGTTGATTACCCAAGCTTAACCTAGATACTACTTTTCTAGATACCCTACTAAAATTGCAAACTTAATTAATTAGCTCAAATAGGACTAATTTAGACCGCATAGGCTATTAGGCTCTAATACCATTTTGGAACTAGACCAGCATTCAACGGGCTAAATGGGCAACACTTTTTTTACCATTTTGGATCTTACTGGGCTTATGAAATTTAAAATGATTTAGATCTAATCTAACTCAATTTTAAATAGAATTGTATTTAATTTATCAATAAAAGGATTGTTTCTAATATTATATATAATATATATTGTGCACATGTGTATCATATACATACATACATATGTATGTATGTATGTACGTATGTATGTATGTATGTATGTATGTATGTATCTGTGTGTGTATGTGAACGTGCAATATATACATTATGCCTGTGTAGTTAACGTCTTGCTAAAGCCCTGCATAATCTCTGCTATAGCACATAGTACTCTTCGACCATTATGATTTTGTAGTTTAGCACTATTAAAAGTAGATCCACTTTACTACTACACCTGCTAAATCAAGGTTTTTTAACATCCGATTTAGCATTAATATTAAAAGATTGACTTGATAATCTCTCTTTTTAGCCAAATAAACAATGTTAGGGTAATGACCCAATTTAAAGGCATAGGTGTTATATGTAAATTAGAGAACTATTGTAGTTACCAAATTTGGACAGACAAAGATCATGGTATTCTTTGGTTTTGTTGTATAAGGTTAAACAATATTTCTTTTTGTACACAAATGACATAAGAATGAAAATAAATTAACTTTTAATACTTGGTTTTATATTTAATGAGACTTTTTGTGCCTCCGCTATTTTTCACTATATCCATGCTTTATCTTCGCTATATCTTTTTGCACCTCCATCGCTAGACCGCTAAACGCTTTAACTACACAGCAGTATGCATGGTTTAAGATACCTGTACATAGGTGTTGGGATTTATATTCCAACGAACATGTTAACCACTCCATACACATAGACGTTGTCTGATACATATATACATATATGTATGTGTATGTGCGTGCACGCGCGTGTGTGCATGCATGTGTTTATGTATATGTCTATGTATGTACATATATTATTAATGTGATATAAAAATATGCTTATATTTGAATATATATATATATATATAATAATGTGAAAACAATATTCTATACACACACATGCACTTATATATACGTAAAATAATATTTATATTAAAAACAATCTAAAAATTCAAACTGCAAATTCTAAAATCAAAATCTAGGTATGAAAATATCTTTTAGTATTAAATTCAAAATTTAAATTTGGCAGATAAATCATATTTATTGTGTGTGTGGGAGCACGCATGCGGAAATTTATGTTTTTACATAAAATGAAATACATATGTTTATATATACTAAAATAAACATTTTAAAGCCATTTATAACATAAAATAATATTGCATGATTAAGAGTTTTTATATGTGTGTATAATTTCATTTTGACTAAATATATATTTCAATAAATTAAAAAAAAATTGATTAACAAATCCATATGGATTTGTTTTACCTTTTTTAGTCTAAAACTTAAAAATCCGCATGAAAAATATCTTTTTTATAAAATATTTTGTAGTGTTTAAAATTATGTACATATTAAAATATACATGTATATATTTATAAATTATTAAAATCTAGTTAATATATTATGTTACAAAACTAAATAAATATATATACACACACACATTTCAAATTTCTTGTGTATATATATACACGAAAAAATATTTTTGAAAATAGTATGCATAAAATTTAATAAAATAATTCACAAATATTTTATGTGTATTTATATAATTTAAAATATCAAAATTTTGTTTTAAACCTTTTAAATTTAATTTTTAATTCAACTTTTTTATTAGGTCGAGACACACACACAAACACACACACACATATATATAACCTTTTTTATTATAACAACCATATGTTTGTATGTATGTATGTTTGTTCTAGATTGACGACATACAGATATAAGAATTCGGGATATAAAGCTAATCTACCATATAACATAATATATGACACATGTATGTATGTACGAATTAAAGTGTTACCTCAACCATAGCCTATTAATCATATCTAGAATGTAAAATTTATAGAACTTCTTGGATTTGAATCCAACCTATTCCAGAAAGCGCTACAAATTAGAGAGATGTATGCACCTTTCTTCTTATTGACTTGAATTTGTGTTTTTAGTTTGAATATGATGAAGGAGGGAGCTACAGTGTGTTCGGCCAGGAACGTAGAGTGGTGGAGAGAAAATTCAAAATGAAAATGAGGGGTAGTGAGTTCAAATAAGAGAGAAAATAGAGAGGAAAATATGGATCTAGATCCACCTTTTCTCTACCAATTCAAATCCAAAAATAACAACATAAACCCCTCCTCTCCTTAATGTTTGGTTGGCCATCCCATGTGCCTCATGGAATTCCATCCTGCCTCACACATAATCGTATAATTTACATTTAAATTAAATTTAAATATATACTGATAACGTGTATCGATACATATGTATATAACTTTATATATACGCACTATTTTTAATACTGATCAACACAAATAAAATAAAATTTTATAATTAAAATTCATAAATATTAGTTAATTTAAATAATTTATAACAACTATAATTTAATTAAATCTGATGGTAGTCAGAGTATTAAACATTATGGTTGCGTGACTCTTAGGTGTAAATTCCACAATAGGAATTGATGTAAATGTGCTAAAGTGATAATTAATTACATCAATTCTCTTTGTGGAAGCAATATCACATTAGGACATATGGTATTTGGTTTTGGTAATATTTCAATATCTTCCACGTTCAACTTGTATAGTCCAAAAACGAAGTCCTATGTTTAATAAAAAAATTAATATTAACCGAACTTCTCTGATTAGAGACTTTGACTTTGAGTTGACTTTAGTTGACCATGATACTAACCTATAGATAAAATAAACAAATTTCATCTATATACAACATAAGTCACACATAGTCTTCAATACATATAAAAAATGTCATGTTATATATACAATATATACAAACAACAGACAACATATGTAAACATCTCCATAGTCTCCATCTTTAAACACCAAACCCTCACGGTGACATCATTTACCTATAGTGTATGAGGGAACCAAACATATATGTCTGGTGAGTAAAAATATTACCAAGTATATACTGATACACGATTCCATAAGCATCATATGAATACCAATACTTACTTACCTCAACCTGGCCCACCTGCATCGAATCATAATAAGAATAATATGATGACCACTATTATATATTTTTATTAACTTGTAACCTATACTAGATTTAGTTAAGCAGACTAGTTCATATACACACAGTAGATAAAATAGTTAGAGTTAGTTAAACACACACTAACCTAACAATAAACAAGAGAGTTAGTTAAACATAAACTAAACCAACGATGCATATAAGAGCTAATTAGATGGAGACTAACCTAGGACATAATTAAATGTAGACTATTCCCATAAACATAAACAAGAGTATGAGTTAGGTGGACATGGTCTAACTCACGTGTATGTAAAGGATAGGTGAACACGGCCTGACTCATTTACACATAACTTGACCATTCGTCACAATGCACAATCTTTGGAGTGCATGTCTATACATTAAACACTACCAAACATCATAAAAGAACTAAGACGTTACTTAACATATATTTCATATAAGCTTGGCTGGAGTATAATTGCTCCAGCCCTGGTTTAGGTTTAAGCTAACAACTTAAATGCCCACTGGTGAACCAGTTGAAGGCACAGGTAGATCGGTGAAGATTTCGGTTTATGAACTACCAGTCTAAAACCATTTCTTTCCCATTTTGAATCTCCACCATTGATTACTGTTTTTTTTTTAGTTTCTACACCTCATTAACATTCATTCATGTCTTACATATTAGCCATATAGCCATAACTCAACTCAAACTTCCATATATTCGATCATTTAACTCAAATCTTCAACTCTAACACCAATTTAATCCTAAATATGTTTGTTAGTAGGATTATTAAATCTTATAATAATATTAGTATTCATCACCTAATCAAACTAACCAAAATTTGACTTTTATCAATCAAAATTACCAATCAAATGGTGCTAGCTACACCCATGTGATCAATATATCCTCAATAATGATTCCCACTCACTGAAATGCATTATAAAGCCTTAGAATCCATCAGTTAGTCTTCGTTTCCTTCGCTGTCTAAAAATGAAATCTTTTCATCATTCTAGAATCCGCAAATGATAGATATATTCTTGTAGCTTTCTCACGCTCTTCAATTTGATAAATAATTGCCTACGGTTTCGTTTTGATTTGAGAGAGAATTAGTGAACCAAAGAGATTACGGAAGAAGGAGAAGACGTTATAGAAATGTATGTGAGAAAATAAAAATGAGTTGAAACTTCTTTCATACCATATTATAACTTCCTGAATTGTTGCCTCTAACCTAGTGGACTTAGGCCTATTTAACCCAATTTAAAATCCATAACTTAAAACCCACATAACTCCTTCATATTGACTCCAATTCGGACAAACCAATATATTATTCTGACAAGAAAAATAAGCTCTATGCAATGGTACATGTCCCATTTCCTAATTCTAATAAAATTAACATTTTTCCCGTAGTATTAAAATGAACTTTAAATTCTATGGAGTATTCCATTCTCTCTTTAAAAGAATTTCATCCTCAAAATTTCGAATGCATCGCTCTATTTTGTGTATCTATGTATCTTATGCTATGTATAAACACATACACACACACACGCACATATATATACACACATTTATATATATCTATATATGTATGTATGTATGTATGTATGTATGTATATGTATATGTGTATATATATATACATACATATAAACATAGGATAATACCATATTATCACACCTACAAGTCAACTTTCCCAAAGCAAGGCCTTTCTTCTTCATATGACCTATCTAATTGCGGTTATACCACTTTATCCTTGTAATTTGAACTCTATGATCCTTCAACTTGTGCCCTCGCATATTACACCTTTAACATTTCTTATCTTGCTTACCACCTTATTCACTCGAACCTCCAAAATCCTTATGCTTATTTGGATTGACACTCTTCATCGGCTGCTATTTGAACCAAAAAATGGCACAAACACCCAATATATTGTGTAGGTGATAAAAAGAGAAGAAAAATAATTTTAAAAAAATAAGAAAAGAATACATGGAATTTTATAGTGGTTGGGCTAATCTTGGCCTGCGTCCATTTAGTGATTTTATTGGTTATATCACTGACTTGCAAGTACAAGTTCTTACAGATCGGTATAAATCCATGAATGATCATAAGAGATCAGAGTAAGAGAGCAAAAGAGCCTAAAAGATCCTTAAAAATGAGCCTTACTTTCCTATTTATAATTGTAGAAAGCCTAAAATCTCGCTCCACAATCTCCATATAGTTTTTTATGCCGAGACTAATTCTTCCTGAGAAAACTATGGCCGGCTCATCGATAATCATATATCGATACCAATCTATGGACTTGGATCGGTACGGATCCATAAGATTACCAAATGAATCACTTTAAACGCTTTGTCTAAGCTCTACTCATAATTATCTTCATGATTTCCATCTTGTATGCACTATTATTAACTTGTTTCTAAGTCCAAATGATGGATCTATGGAATAATGGAGTTGCTGACTTCGAATGCTCAAGGAGATCGATAGAGATCAAAGAAATAGAACTTGAAATAGGTTCCTAATCATTTACGAGTAGGAGGATTTGAGGCTTGATTGGACCAACACATAGATCGGTATCGATCCATGGGTTGGATCGATACCGATCCAACTTTTTTTTGGGTTTTTTTTCTTGCCTCTTGTTGTGGTTTGGTTTTTGTTTTATGGCTATGATTGCACTTGATCTTTGAACTCTCTACCTACCTCTTCAGGCTTCCTACCTCAATAGATTTCAAGTTTGACTCATCCAGTTTGTTCAAATATTGTCTGGTCAAAAGACTGGATAAGACTTGCCCCTCAAAATACATCTTGTTTCAAACACGATGTGCTCTGAATCGAGATAACTTAGGATTGCCATAAGGATCCCACTCTTGTTCTTCGAATGGTTGTTGTCTGTTTTGAATCATTTTTATGAAGAGTTGTGTCTTTGGTTATTCATCGCAATGCTTTACCAGCATCTAGCATAATAAAATGGGAATGCGCTCTCATGATCTATCATTCCATGCTTAGTAATTTTGAACTGGTTCCTCTCATGGATTTTCTAGGTTCGAATCCGATTCTGTTTGACTTCGGTCATTGGGTGTTGAATATAATTATGCAAGCTTACGCACGTGCATGTACTCTAAGGGCTCGATAGTCATAGGCACACACATATGCATGTTAACATGGATGGTCCTCACCATCATTTTCAATTTTGGTTTTTTAAATTTCAATACTCGGTACTGATTCAAATTCTTAGATCAATACCAATACAAGACTTGAAAAGTCTTTCACTTTTTCATACTGAAGAGTCGGCTCTGGGCTTGAATAACCCAATTTCTTCTATCTTCCTCCTCACTTCGTTGTCGCTAGCGAACCAAGCTCGAGTTCCTCCATTGAAAACCTTAGCTTTTCTAACCAATGCCTCTCCTTGCCAATGACTATCATCGACCAATGCCTCCGATTCCAACCATGAAACCACCAGCGCCACCTCTACAATCTTATCCTCAAACAAATTCACCGATGCATAATCGAGTCAAACTCCAGGCCTCAAACCTGAATCCTTTCTTGAGTCAATTTTGAGAACTAAAGTCTTTTAGGTAGGTGGAGGAGTTTGGGACAGGTGTGGATGAACTCGCGTGGATCCCTGGGTCTTAGAACAAGGGGTGAAATGGATGAAGAGATCAAAATCCATCCAAGGGTTTGGATCAGTATCGATCCAACCCTTGGTGGAATTTGATTTGCAAAATTCATGTTGAGCCTTGCTTTTTCAATTAAACATAAACAATGCCACATACTCACTCCCGAACTCCAAAGCATTTCCAATGCAAGGACATCGATGTGAAGTCCAGTGGGACGGTCAGCAATGATGGTCATTGCGGGTGATATCCAAATTTTAAAACAAACTGTTGCACAATATCGGAAATCCGCATTGCACAAGACTTTATTGGGTTCTAATTTAGCATGGGGTTACAGCTTATAATTAATCTGATGTTGATTATCTATTGAGTTTTTTTAGACATGGATCGTGGGCATTTCGAGCATCTCACCACTTTAGCTTCAGATTCATCGATTTCTAGATATGTTGAATCTAATGTGGAGTCGAGTTCGATTGTGATTCCTTATGTACAACATACACCAACATAGTTCATACCTCCAGTTGAAAATCCATAAGTGGATCAACCTCATTAAAGGTTCCTCAAAAGCCTATAGAAGGCCCTAAAGTCGAAGATATTCCTAACAATCTTGAGGATGTTGTTATCTTAGATGATCATGTTGACTCCACTGCTTCAAATATTGAAGAGATATCATTCCGTAGAATCTATGATAAATATGGAATCCTATTTGAGCATTTAATATCCCCTTCTCATCAGTAGAGAGCTCACAATCTCCCAAAAGGGTTATACTTCTTGTAGTAGATACATATTTCTGGCGGGACACGTGCCACCATTTAGTCAATTTATTTGTCGAGTTCTAAAATTTACGAGATTGGCCCTAACTTAACTACATCCAAATAGCTATACCTTTCTTCACGGCACATATATTGTCTTTATTCAGCATTTGCACCGAGTAACCAGCGATGAGGAAATTTGATACATATAAAGTTTCAAGAGCCAGAAAGGAAGCCCATAGGATACTTATTTGGAACTGGCTAAGGCTATATAACACATGGAAAAAACCGAGCTGCTTCAAGAGTGAATGGTTATATGTCTGTTGTCCAACTGGATTTGCACGAAGATGGATCTCTGGATGTAAGTTCCACTTCACATTGCCATTGTGAGCTTGTTATGCAATTCTTTGCACTTAACTCGCATTTCTTTTATTCTTTAGATGTTCTGGTTAGGCCGAGTGGCGCGGAACTTGCAGATGCCATCAGGCTCTCATGGCACTTCCGAAAGAGGATAAAGATATTGGAGTTCTTAGTCCGATTAGAATATCCTAGCCCATAGCTTGCTGGAAGCGGGCTGTAGCATCGGTCAAATCCAATTGGCTGCTATTAATTATAATGACAACGATGATAACTTTCCTAGAGGTGGTGATGTGAATCCTGACATGCCCACATTCCATGTCCATGGGCTGAAGCTAAAAGGAATACTGGATGAGTGCATAAACACGTAGAGGAAGGCAAAATCATAGGCGAAGGTGTTGAAGCTGGTCGCTATGATGTTGATATGGGCCACGAGCCTTTAATCGAGGAACCTAAAGATGACTAGTAGTTTGCCTTGAAGAAAAGGCTAGTTGTAAAAAAAATACAAAGTGCTGACCTCTAAACAACCCTCTTCAGTCACAACTATGGAGAAACTCCTCTCTCTTTTGAAAGTATATTCGTTGGTCCGAGGCCGATCTCAATCGAGATCAAATCCTTTGGCCTTAACAACATAAGTCTTGAGGGACTTGATTCCCCTATTTGATTTAATGATGACATACCTCACGTGAGTGTAGGTGAGATTACTCCCATCAGCAAAGCTCCAACACATGGTCCATCGAGAGAACGCTAGGACACTCATACACATATGCACCGCACTGCACCTATTCCGAGTCCTTCCTTGTTGAGGCTAACTTGTTCTTGTTTTCATTTGTAGGATCCATGGAAAGGAAGTACATGTTTAAGTCCTTAGAGTAAAATGTGTCTCGGTAGCAGAGGCGTCATTCCAGCATATATCATCAAGGTGGTGATCGAGACTTGAAGTCCAGCCATCAGTGCAGTTGTGATAGAGGCAGTCACAATAGAGACAATCGTAACAGAGACAGTCATGATAGAGAATATCCATCGCATGACTTAGTTCCAGAAATCGTTCAAAGTCCTGGTCACCTTCGCCAAGAGGCTCGGAGAAGCATTATGATTGCCATGATGACTTTCCACCAGGTGATGCCTCTCATGCATCACCTTCAGCTTCCATCCCGCTCAATACCCGATGTCAACCCACTGCAGTCGACATTATGACCGTAGACACCATAAAAGCAATTCTGAGACCTCTTACCATAAGGATGGTAAGAATTCGATTGAATCTTCAATCATCACTGCAGAGCAACAACTCACCTTTGATTCTTGAATGGTTTAACAAAAAAAGGTTCCTGGAGGTCTGCTTCGATGAGCTTATGTTCATGCCCAATCTAAAGGACATTTCGCTAAGGGTTAAGGAGATGATAGTCGCTTATGTAGCTGATCCCTATGATCAATATAATGAATATAGGGATAGTCGAGGAGATCTCTAAGATTTTGAGGGAAAGGAAGCTCGAGATTGATAATCTAAAACTTATGGAGGTGCAAGATAAAAGGATCATCGCTCATCTCGAAGCCGAGGTCACTAACTTGAAAAAATCACAAGATCTAGTTGAGAAGAGGGTCGATGATGCTGTCAAGGCACTCAAGAGTGAGAGAACCAAGCATCATAATGAGATAGAGACTACGCACCATCGAAATCATGAATTAGTGCTGAAAAAAGATGCTTTGGACAAAAAAGCGAATGGGTTATCAATCAAACTCGAGAGCGAGGAAAAAACGAAGACGAAGCTCCCTAATATGCCCAATGTGTGAAAAGCTACTTATTGCCTGTAATGAAAGGGAAGAGGTCTTTGCATGGCTAGGGAAGTGGTCGTGCTTGTTAAGAAGGAAGTTGAAGCTGCTGAAAAGAGAATGAAGGAGATATTGGAGCCACTGATCATTAAGTAAATGTAATGTGCTTATCACAACTTAGAGTGGCTCGTTGACGATTATCCCAGGGCTCTGGGTCTGGCCTGAGAGTAAGTTGTTAAGGAGGCGAAGGAATTTTAAAAGATGGTGAAGTAGACCTAACATAGTTGGAAAAGGAGGTCTTGATAGGAGAAGCCTAGGGTGCTAAGATAGGGCAAGCTTATTCTCCATCCGAAGTTGGCCGCTACAGTGCAAAACGACGTAGAAGAAGGCTTCGGATCATCACCTTAAGATGTTATCACCGGCTGCATACCTAGAACTAAAGTTATTCTCGATTCATCTCTCACTGAATACGATCTAGAGAAACCTAAAATGCACAACTCGACCATCCTTTCTCCCACCTTAGATGGGAATTCCAACGATACTCTGGCCCATATAGAACCCCAGACTGAACGAGGTATCTTGTTGACTTCACTTGTATTTTAGAGAGTCCATATGTCATCGATTAACATAACTAACCTCTTTTTTATGCCTCTAAATTTTTTGGTAAGCCTCTGGTCGTCCTGCTTCCTGACAAAGGACTTTATTCAAAACAACAAGCATCTACAATAGAATTGGTGACCGTGACTACTTCAATGACAGTTTCGAGTATTCCAACTGGCAAGACTCTTAGGCCTAATGAGGAGATGATAGATGCTTTATAGGATATATGGACTGGTGAGCTTTTGGAAGCTCAGACTTAAGATGATGTTGTTATCATTGGGTCCTTTAAGCCCTTATTGGGTCCCACCATGAGCGATCTTGAATAGGAAATTCTATAAGCCAAAGAGATCAAGCTAGAGAAGATAGAGTTCATCCCTCCTCCTTTGTCCTTTGCTTTGCTTGGCCAGACCTTCTACGTTCTGGTCACTCTTCCTCCCAGCCAAAGCGTGCCTGCTAGATCATCGCATAGCACTCCATCCATGGCTCAAGGAAGAAGCAGGAAGAAACCTGATCATGTTGCACCTCCCTTCGGAGAAGAAAAGGAAAAGTCCAAGCGGCAAAAGCATAAGAAGTGATCGTTGGTTTTTTGTAGATTGAATAGTTTTTTGTTTGCAGTTATAGGAGTCTGTTTTGGTTTTAGGCCGGTGTTGTGCAGGTTCAGACCCCACTTTTATTTTAAGCCTAGGCATAAATAAAACTTGTACTTTTCTTTCCAAGTTCTATCTCGAATGTGAATGACAATTACTTTTTTGTTCAATATTTGTTTGAATTTATCTAAGTATTTAAGAAATGTGGCTACCATTCAATGTACTTATGATCCATTTCTTTTCATGATTTTTGTCAGACTAAGTCATTAACACGTTTTGTGATTTGCTGGCCTTTCGCTGTTCTTGTAAACATAAAGCAATCATTGAAGTGCCAATCCTTGGGCATCTAAATGTAATCATATCGAATTCTGGAATTTAGTCAAATTTCTATCACTTAGATAGGTGATTTAAACATTCCTTTTGAAGTACTTTATATGTGATTGTGCCTATCTATGGGCGTCGATCGAGGTTCAGAGGAGATTTCTCCTAACTCCAAGCTAAGATTTTTGACGTTGCCATAATCTGGGCAAGACATTAGCGCTTTACCAAACTCCAAGCAAAAGCTAATGAATGACGGTCGAATCACGTCCATTTTGGTTTAACTCCTGCCCTCACATCTAGGACAAGGGTTCGCTGGCATTAATCTCTAGATGCCAAGAGTGGCTTAACTTTAGGGGTCTGATCATGGACCGTAGAAGTTTGTTTGGCACCTAACTCTGGGTACTTGCATTCCTGCATTATACACTTTCAGACTCATTTGAGTCGAACAAATTTCACAAATCTTAAGCTATGTAAAGACAGAGTCGCATATTCAAAAAGCTGCTTCACTTTGTAAAAAATGGGAAATGGTAGGTTCTGTCTTATTACATGGCTTTAATTATATACAAATTTATTTCTAAGTGAAACAACATCGTAGGTGTTCATTATTCCATGCCTACGGAAGGGAGATCCACTCCACCATTGCTATCTTGAAAGCGCCATCTCTGAGCTTTTGTTTAATTGTACATAGACCGTTCGAACTTATGCCCAAGTTCCAAGGGATTAGGAAGATTCATTTGAGAACTAGGTTACTAATTTCAAAGGTCTAATTCCTAACCATGGCATTATAATATGGGTGACTCAGCTTCAGTGTGCAGCTGATCTCAAGTTAGCTTTATCACGCTTTTAATCGAGCATATCGAGAGACTCCAGCAGGAGTTACTCATTCTTCTACGGATTCTAGTGAATCATTAGGTAAGAAGGTACAGTCAGTTTAACCGAAATCATAGCCTCTGATCCGTAGGCTTGGGTAATTGGAGAATGACTAGTCATTGACTTATGGGTAGTCCAATCAGCCCAAAGTGCTAATTAAAGCTCATCGACCCACTTGCCCTTTGACTTTTCCTATTGTTTCTTAAGAATGGATTTAATAATCTTGTTCATGGCCTCAACTTGTCCATTTAACTGGGAGTGTTCCGCCGTAGCAAATTTCTTCTCTATGTAATGTCGATGGTAGAAAATTTTAAACTTGGTGCTCTTGAATTAGGTTCCGTTATCGATAATAATTACATGTGGAACTCCAAAACAACGATGATATTCAGGACTACGAAGTTGAATACTTTTTTGTGGTAATTGTGGCTAATGTCTCTGCCTCATCCCATTTGGTGAAGTAATCAACAACGATGATGGCGTACTTTGTGCCACCTTTAGATATTGGCAACACACCGATATCGATTCCCCAAACTACAAATGGCCAGGGACTGACCATTTTAGTAATCGCCTTCGGTGGGGGTCTAGGAATCTTAGCAAATCTTTGGCACTTGTCATACTTTATGGTGTAATTAGCTACATCTGAAGTACCCAAAGCGAAGAATCTTCTTCTGTAGGGTTTGCCTCTCTGTGTGGTCGCCACAGGCCCCATCATAAACTTCTCTCAAGACTTGTTTGACTTCATCGTTTACAACACCGCAACATCAGGACTGAGAATCCTTTCCTGTAAAGTGCTCTTTGAAGTTCTGCAAAAAAGCTTATGTCGCTCGTTCTTTATATCCTAAAGGATTATCCCTTATAAGTAGTTCTTTATTGGAGTCATCCATGACTCCTTCTCACACTTGGCCTCCAATATCAATTAGACATCCATATGGTTGATGGTCGAAACCGATAACACTTCCACCAAAACCAAGCCCATGAGATGTGCATTTCCAGAAAAGGCCAACTTAGCAAGCAAGTCAACCTTCGCATTTTCCTCTCTAGGAATATGTGTTATTGTGTAATATTTAATGTCACTAAGTAGCTCAAGGGTTCGGTTTCTATAGGAAGCTAGCCTCGCTCCCTTTGCTTGAAACTCTTTCCTTGCTTGACACACCACTAGTTGGGAAATATGTAAGGTTTTAACTCCCAGTTCCTTGGCAATTTTGAGTCTCGCAATCATTGTTTCATAATCCGCTTCACTGTTTGTTGCAATAAAATTGAGTCTAAAGGAATAAAAAATTGAACATTCCTTAGGACTAACAAGTACAACTCCAATACCGGAACAATGGATGCATTATCTATGTACGTCTTCCACCTAGCATTTTTCTTACCACTAGTGTACTCAACTATGAAATCAGCCAAAGCTTGACCTTGGTTTACTCTTCCACCTAGCATTTTTCTTAGGTCACTGCAAGATATATCACAAAGGCTGATTGGTGAGAAATTTGACCGGATGAGCCTGAAAGGGGCGGAGCTTTCTTGTTGCGATCAACAGGCAGTATTCAAGCTTTTCTAGCCTTTGGTAATTTCTTTCTACTTGGTTAATCGCTTATTGATGTAGTAAACTGGTCGCTGAAGTAGGACTCCTCACATACGAGTGCGGCGTTGAGAGCATACACTGACACTTCTGAATATATAAACAGGTTATTGTCATCCAGCGGCTTCGAAAGAGTGGGAGGTCTCTCCAAGTGATTCACCAAAGCCTGGAATGCATCTTTACACTCCTACGTCCAAGTGAAATTCCTTTTTCCCTTCTTAATTACGTTAAAGAAAGGGATGCATTTGTCTACTGCTTTGGGGATGAATCGACTCTAGGCAGCGACCATTCTGTTTAACTTCAGACTTCCTTGATCATCTTTGAGGCTTTGATGTTTCTCAATCCCTTGATCTTTTCTGGATTGGCTTCAATCCCATGGGAGTTCACAATGAAGCTCGAGAATTTTCTTGATCCAACAACAAACGAGCATTTCAAAGGGTTGAGCTTCATTTCGTATTTCTGGCAAACACTGAACGTCTCTTCCAAATCGTCATTGTAGTCTCTCAGATATCATGACTTCATGAGCATATCATCCATATAGAGTTTCATCGAACGTCCAATTTGATCTTGGAACATCTTTTTTACCAACCTCTGGTAGGTTGATCTAGCATTCTTTAATCTAAAGGGCATGACAAGATAGAAACAGGCCTAGGTCAGTTATAAAGATGGTGTGCTCCTGGTCCAGGATGTGCATTTGAATATGATTGTATCCAGAGTATGCATCCATAAATGAAAGCAATTCATGTTCGACTATTGAGTCTAATCAATACTTGGGAGTGGAAAACTATCCATTAGGCATGCCATATTAAGGTCTGAATAGCCGACGCATGTCCTCCAATTCCCATTTGACTTTTTCACCAAGACCAGGTTTGATACCCTCTCTGGGTATAAAGCATTGCAGATGAATCCATTATCTTTAACTTCTCCACTTATTCTTTGAGGGTATCGGATCTCTCTAGACCTAGACTGTAGTGTTTCTGCTCCATAGGAATGCATTTAGGATTTATATTTAATCATTGCATGCTATCTTCAGTGAGATCCTACATATGTCAGAGTATATCTAGCTTAACACATCTAGGTTCGCACGAAGAAAGCCAATCAACTCCTTCATCATTCTTATGCCAAGCTGCGATCTGATCATAAGGATCTGTATCGAGTCATCTTGGATAATCGGGATGTTAACCATCAACTCAGTTGGAGCTACCCATCCATCTAGTGGCTCATTTTCTGGATCCATATCCTTATGCAACCGACTGTGCTCCAAAATCTAAGGCTAAAGTAGTGGTTTCTATGCGCCCAAAGCCTTCATGTACAGGGTCCTCTCTATACTCTTTCCTTTCTCTCTTCGCCTTGCCTCCTTCAGCTTACCGACATAACACTTTCAGCCAAGCCCTTGATCTCTCTGGACTATTCCCACACCATTCTCTATGGGATATTTCATTACCAAGCACTAAGGAGCTATATTCACTTGAATTTAGCCAGGGTCGATCAGGCAAAAAATGCATTGTAAGCAGAGTAAATATCCAACACTATAAAATCACAACCCGCACTCGCTTGCGGCCGCCCTCGCCAAGCACCACCGGTGATTCCACATATCAAACTGGATTTGTAGCCATCCCATTAAATCCCTGGATCTGAGATTTTCATGGTTTTAAGTCCTTGCATCCAGCAGCATCAAATCGTAGGCCTTTTAAATAAAATGTTAATCAAACTCCTATAGTCAACCAACACTTTCCATACAACAGTAGGACCAATCATGGTCGTAATCACGAGCGGGTCAATCATTGGGGATTCCACCCCATTGGCATCTCTTTTTTGGAAAACAATGTCTTCTGCCATGGTTTTGAATTGTTTTGCCAGAGGCCATCTTCCATAGCAAAGCAGCTCACATTCTCTATATGTTTCAATGCACCAACATATTTATCCATCTCGTTTAAACTCTAATCGAATGGATGTGGCCCATTGATGATTGTATTGATCACCTAACATTTTTCAAGCTGCATAGGCTCTTCACTACTAGGATCGGCTTGCCCCCGTTGGGTTGTCGGTCTAGAGGGGTTGGAATTTCCTTGCCCGCCATCCTATTGGGCTTTCACAAACTGCCGCAACTTCTTTATATGAATCAGCTCCTCGATCATATCATGCAAATGTCTACATTCATTAGTGTTATGACCATGTATTTTATGGAACCAGCGAAATTTACCATGTCTTTTATCCTTCTTAGTCAACTCTCTCAAAGCTGGCTTCCTATCATGCTCAGTACCTTAAGTTGCCATGTAGATATTCTCGATAGAGTTATTTCATTCAGTATAGCTATCATGCTTAGGAATCCTAGGACGACTCCTACTATCCGGCTTTCACTTTCTGGCCACATTATCACTCCGTTTCTGACCACCATTCTTACTGCCGACATTCACATCCATATTTCTAGAACTCCCCTCAGATTGTTTCACAGCAATATTTCTGTAACAATCCTACTTTCTATGTCGTAATTTAATTAAGTTTAGTTCAAATAAAATATTTGAATTCAACTTTTGATAATAAATATTTGGTAAATAAAATCTTTTTTATTTGATGTCATTTAATAAATGATTTCATTTTAATAGATTGAATTAAATTAATAAATTCTTTTCAAATAATATATTGAATAAATTGTTTTAAATTGAATATAAAATATTTTTCAAAGTGTAAATTTATTTATATTGGATTAAAAATATATTTATAAATAAATATTGAGAATTAAAAGTTAAATTTAAATGTAACATGAAGTAAAAATTAGATTGAATTAAAATTTGAATTGATTTGAAATCAAACCCAATTGAAGCCCATTTGAACTCTTCCATTTTTCTATAATACTCTCCATCCTTGAGAAAAACAAAAATCAAAACACATTACTCCCTCTTTAACCCTAATCCACTTAAAAGAATGTATGCGCATGCAAACAGAAAAAAGAGAATCGCGACTAAGCCGAACTGTGATGGCCGTCGTCGATTGATGGGAGAAGAGAGGAGGCTTGGTGATGAAGCTGTGATTGAAAGTGACAACACGACAGTAAAGGACATTGGACTTGGAGGGCGATTCACGACATGGCACTGGAGGTGAAATCAAATTTTTTGATGGCGCGGTAAGGTCGAAGGAGGAACAACAATTGTAGATGCCTAGTGATAGATACTGGTGGCATGTTCGATGTCATGCAACCTGAAGCACGATGATGGCAGCAAAGCTTTAGGATATGCATTCATTCTTCTTGCTTAATTTCTGTGAGTTAAACTTTATACTCACATCTATATTTATTTTGATATCTATATTGACTGCCTAGTACATTTATCTTTCCAATTGATGAATTACTTGCTTGAAATATGTTTTATGATTGATTGAATAATTTAGTTTGGATATTGGATTGATTAGTCATTGGGATTATTAGTTGTTTGGATTGTTGGGTATTGATTTTCTAATCAGCCGATGTTGAGTTGAAAGTTTCAATTTACAAATGGAATTTTGTCTATTTTCAAATTGAAATAAATATTTATTTTTATGCCGATGTGTGTTAATTTTATGTCTTATTAGAGTACGATGGAACTCGACTCGAGTCATGCGATATTTATATCGTTGTTTATTAATATGTTTGTGGAGTAATTATGCTCCGTAATTATATTTATATAGATATTTATTAATTGATTATTTTAATGAATGTTTGGAAAGCTTAGGAAAATTATTTAAGATTTTTAAAATCTTATTGAAAGTATTTTATGAGTATTTTATTAAATTATAAATAATCTAGATACATTTATATTATAAATTTTAATTTATTATAAAGAAAAAAGGTAATATATAACTATTTTATAAAATACGTTATTGAAATAATGATATTGTTTTAAGTGATTTTTATTATAAAGAATATTTGATATATAAATTGGTTTGAATATTTGAAATTTGTTCTAATTGTTTAATGAAATATTTTACTGAACCTTATTATTATTTCAATGTTTGAATTAAAATTGGGATTTTATGTATGATTTTATGTATTCTAGTTTCCCATTTTCCATATAGATTAAAATATTATGAATAATTCGCTGTTGAAATAGATTTGATTAGTGATTTAGTATGATACGGGGACAACATCATTTTATGTGATTTTGTGATGGCTTCTATTCTGTATGATGAGGAATCTAAATAAAGCATTAGTGATAATGTCTAGTATAGAACTCTCGGTAACACTTCTCCGGTTATTCTTCGGACCCGTTATACAAAATAAAGAAGGTCGAGTTTGATGTGCGAGCATTGAATAAATGGACTAGTAACACGCGATGTATGGGATGTCGTTGTATTCTTTATTTAGCTATTCCTTTCTCATGAATAACACTCATACGAGGGTATATTGTTTTTGACTCGCTGCAATGAGTATAGATAGAGGCTACTTGTTAGCCAAATAGTTCGTATACATTATGTGTCAAGTCTACCTTTGTCCAACTCCCTTTCTGTTTCAAGGGTGAACCAGATTGGCTAGTATCCACCCTGGCGGCTTGATCATGGGGTCGAGCCCTAGATCCATGACACCGTTGTTGTTTATTATATTTGATGTGCATCATGAGATTAGTATTTGGTTTCCCTTTATGTCGCATAGGCCATCAGTCGGTTACCATAGTGGCATATGTTGGTAGTCGTGGTTGAGGAGGCTAAGCGTTGTCGAGCCTATGGTGAATCATTGTCATGATATCGATAAGGGAGAGGTAATGGTAACTGATGACTGTAGGATTCATGTCATATGGACCATGTATGGCTCCTGGAGAAAGCAGATGTGTTATCAGTCTTCCATCTGGTTTCGGTGTAGGTGAATGCATGTGGGAAGTAGATAGACATTTACTATGTATAGATGAGATAATACTAGAGACTATGTCTAGAGAATAGTCAGCCCCGAATACTTCTTAAGTAGACAATCTACTTATTATTGATTTGTTTTTATATCTTTTAGGGTCATTCAATCAAGAGTTCCACCTCTTCAATGATTGTGGTCAAGATATATGATTTTGTTTGGAGCTGGCTCAAATCTTACTTATTGGTTATATTGATTTGATAATGGTATTTATAATATGACATTGAGAGAAATTATGGGTATGCTCTGTTGTTGCCTGACGCTACTTGAGGATGTATCATTATTGATGATTTCTAGATATGGCGATGATTTCTAGATATGTATGATTCACTCATTCAATATTGATTCTATGATTCTAATTGATGTGTTTTATGTAGGTGATGATATTTATTCTAGATTTGTGGTGTTATGTTTATGATATCTGGATTGTTAATATGACATTATTGTAATTATTTATACCATGCATATATTATGATCTACATGTTTATTGACCTTGGATTTAGATATAACCTGACCTTCTTATTATTTATATAATACTCGAGTTAGTCTAAGACATTTCAGGTATGAGAACGACCTAACCACCTTATATTTTAGCCGGCTTAGAGGAGTCATAGATTAGAATGATTATATGATATTTATATAACATTAGTTCATTGTATGTTTTAACATCGAGATGTATATTTATTATTTATTATAATACATTGAGATAGCTGGCATTGGTGGTGAGTTGTATACTTATTCTATTATTGTATTGTATATACTGAAAATTATCGTTGCGATTGACTCTGTGTTCTCTACGATGTACTTATTCTATATTGTTTTGTCCTGGAGGCACACGTGTTTATTGTCATGTATTGATACCATGTGCATATATGTGGGATATAATTTTGATGGTTTAATATGTACCACTATTAGTCCAAGAGAATATTTACATATGTACCCTATGTAACCTAATTCTCTGTATTATTTAACAGTGTTACTCTGTAATACTGTAACGACACAGGATTTTTAGTAATTTAAAAATTGAATGTTTAATTAATTTTAAATATTAATAAGTGAAATTTATAAGTCAAATAAATTTTATTTGAATAATTGGATTTAATTGAATAATTAAATCGATAATTTAATATGTTAAATTATGGAAATAATTGAAAATTGAGTTAAATATGATTGAAAATGATTTGTAAAATTTTATTTTATCATATTGGAGTTAGAACGATATTTTAGAACTTTTAAAATCGAATTAAAAGTTAATTTGTGAAAAATGAATATTTTAATATTAAATCGACTAGTGAAAATAGTCAATTTTTGAACAGTCTCAGAATTGGACGAAACTAGTTCCATTGGATCCGTAATAGTTAGTTATTACCGGATTTCAATTTTCGTAGCAATCGGAGTTATCGTTTGATCGTGGCAGCTCGAAACGCATCGAAATTGTTTTTTATATTAATTTGGCGAGTTAAAATAGACATTTTTCAAAAAGTCTCGGATTTCGACGAAACCAGTTTCATCGGATCCGTAATGTGATATTATTGTAAGGTTTCAAATTTCGTGTCAATTGGATTTACCGTTTGTCCGGTGCAAGCTAAAACGCCTAGAAAATCGTTTAAATCGGTTTAATTTAAATTGAACGTTTATTGCCATAACTCGCACAGATGTCCGAATTAGCTTCCGAAACCTGTTCCATTGTGTCCGGAACGCGGGGTAAACCCTAGAAACGCTGGTTACGGTGTGTAAATCGGAGTTCGGAATTTCCGGAATGAATAGTGTCGTTCGTTTTCCTATAAATAGCCTCCATTCACAAATTAAAAAATAAATAAAAATAAAAACTAAACCTAACCCTAGCCGCCTCAGTCAAAACCCACGGCTGAAAAACAACAGTCTTCTTCCTCATTTATCTCCCAATCCACGCATCGTTTTGTGAAATCTCCAACTACAATATTGTAGAGCATCGAGTGATCGACATATTCAACGGTTGTGATCGAAGATGGAGCTGTAGATCATCGGCAATTTGGCCTCAAAGGGGCGTCGTTCGCACGCAAATTTAGGGGGGAAGGGGCGACCGAGCTTCATCAATTTCTGGCCGTTGGTGGCTCGTGTTGCGAGCTTCGTCGTGGTGCTAATTGATCGTTTCAGAAGTGCTTGTATATGTCGCGATAATTAGGGCTAGGGGGGCGGCGATGGGTTCGTGCGCACGTATACGTGCCTGGAGATGTTGCGCGTGGGAAGAAATATGGGGACGGCTATGATTGCAAAGGGGTGAGATCTCACGGCCAATATTAGCTAGGGTTAAAAATTAAAATAAAGATTGTTGTATTTAGTTTATATAAAAAATCGTGTAATTTGTTAAATGCATAACTTTTTCATACGAGGTCGAAAACGCGCGAAACCAGTTGCGTTGGAATCGTATGGACGAGCACTACGTGATGGAATTGGATTGGAGTCGTTTAGAGTTAGTGAAAATTTCGGGTAAAATTAAACGTCCGTTTAATTTTATTCGAAATAAATCGCTAAAACGGAAATTAAAATCAAGGTGAGAACTTCTCACTCAATCGAATCAGTTTCGATTTTATTTTAAATAGTTAGATTTAAAATATTTGAATGCATGTTTGAATGATGATTGTTATTTATTGATTGTTAAAATAGACATTATGCGCCGTTAGTAAGCGGATGTTATTTATTAAAAACATATACCGCGAATATTTCATAAACAGTGAAATTGGTATTATATATAATAGCAATATATATATATTGGCATATGTATATATTGGAGTTGTTGATTTCCCGCATTTGTATAGCGGATGAGACCCTATTGCGCCGTCTATTAAGCGGATAATATTTTAAATCCCATATACCGTGATAATTCCGTACTGGAGCGGAATTGGTATTGTGCTAATGTTTGTGGATGCAGGAAAACAGGTTGGAGGGATCCAACTGGATTCCTCAACAGTATTTATTTGATTTCAGATATTTTGATATTTGATTGATTATCATATCGATATATGATATCGTTGTAGTCGTGATTGACTATTTGGTGTGTAGCATCATTGAACCAAATTTTGGAATTTTAAAATGATTTTTAAAGTGATTTTTGAAAGTATACGTTTATAAAATATTTTTGGAACTGATCCATTTTAAATAAATAAACGTTATAAATTTTAAAGTTATAAAAATTATATTTTTAAGAAATATAGTTAAAGGTTGATTTTTGAAAATATGAGGCTAATGATTTTATAAAATAGTTTAATCGGGATTTTTGAAATTATTATAAAGAGTTGAAAATATAGGATTTATAAAATTTAATTATTTTATAAATCAAAATGGTGAAATTATAAAGAGGATTAAAGATGTTTTAAAAGAATAATAATATAAATTGATTATATTAAAAGATTTATAAATTGATATTTATAAATTAAAATGTTGGAATTATAAAACGAGTTTTTATAAGTGTTAGAATGGATTGTGAATGAATTTCATAAATGAATGAAATTTTTAGAATTATAAACGGTGAAGTTATAAATGGAATTTTATAAGCAGTAGGTTTATAAAATTTATAAAGTTATTAAAAGACTAGATTTGGGAAAATAAATGAATCTTATAAGTTATAAGATTTATAATTATGAAGTTTAAAGGAACGATTTAGTAAACAAATGAATTATAAGTGTTTAACTTAAAATATAGACCTTTGGTTTATAATTGAGTTATGAATTGAGTAGGTTAATAAAGGAATTTATAAACGTTGTTTTATAAATTCGCAAACGACTTATTTTGATAAGTAAATTGTTGAAACCTATTAATGGAGTTATATTCACGTTTTAGACAGTGAATAATCTTTTAAAATAAAGTGTATAGAAAGGATGAAATTGGTTAACGAAGTATATTCACGTTTTTGAATAGTGAATAATATGTTAAAGAAATTGTTTTGAATGTGACGTTTTAAATTGAATTAAAACGATCTAACGATGTTTTAAATGTGTTGAGATTCGAAACCATAGATTTCAACAGTCATTGTTGAAATAGATGTTTTCGAGAAATAAAAGGAAATGGTGGACTATAACACTGTTGTTATAGTAAATGATTTCCGAAAGGAAATGTTTTGTATAGTATTGGGATTTATATATCTATTTTAATTTAGAATCCCTATACTAGTGATTTTGGGTTGTCGTAACGATGTTTTACGCAACATTCGTTTTGGCCCAAATAAATACGTTTAAGTGAATGATTTCCTTAAAGAATGAAATATATACTTAATCTCGATTTAAGTATATTTGAATATTTTCCAAGTGTAGAAAATAAAAAGATTTGTGAATTACTTATTAAATAAGTATGGAAATGTTTTCCAATATAAAGTGAATATTTGAGAATTTATCTTTTTGAAGATAAATTGAAAATGAATAATTGAAATCGTATATCAGTAGATATTGTGAAATATAAATTCACTATGGAATTTATAAATGGAAAGTGGAATTTGTTAAAAATAAATATTGATTTATTTTTGAGATATTGAAAATTATATGTCTTGTAAAGATATTTTGGAAAATAAATAATTTGGAAAATTATTTGGAATCTGGTGATGTTGTGCATATCCATTGATAGTTCAATAACCGACTATCAATATTTACCTTTGAAAGGTATTTGTTGTGATTTGCTTGAATTTGAATGCACACTTATTTTTAAATTATTGCGCTCGTTATTCGGATTACCCATTCCGAATAGTGATACGACGTAATGGATAGCATTGAAGATCGGTGTTGAAGACCCGGTATTTGCAAGAACGATAAGATAACCTATCGATTGTCTCTGCACTGGGTAGCTCCTGGTATAGAGATTCCCTAAGTGATGGGAAATCCGATCAGGATTGTGAATATACGGATTGCAAGGACTTCTTTGTAAGTGCCTTCGGTTCTGTTCGAGCCCGGAACAGACTTGTATGGATTGTATGCCTGACATTACAAATTGAGATATAAAGCCGATTTCATTCAAATATATTTCTGTTGGTGGCGGAGAATTTATTCTTTTAGCTTAACACCCTTCTCTGAGACGTACGAGCTCAGAGGTTATGTAGTTGAAGGTTATCAGCGATATATTCCCAATTTGGTAATGTGACATGCTGAGTGTTGTTGTTAAATGATCATTGTGTTGATTATTTGTGATAGGATCATTTATTTGATCGTCCATCTTGGTGATCATTTCTATGATCATTTGTTGACCCAAAGCATGGCTTTTGTATAAAGTATGTTTTTGTGGACGTGACTTCGTCGGACCTCACACCCCGGAATGGTCAAAACAGGAAAAATGCGGCAAGGTTATGAGGGGTAGCTCCCTTTAGGGTATGTGCATTTCCTTCTGGAAAAGGGCGGTGTCATGGTATGGAGCCCAGATACTTACTCATGTTGAAAACACTTTATGATTGTGTGAATTGATTACGAGCGCTCGATGAAAGGTCCCAAAGGACCGGGGGATGGCATACTCGTGTAGTAGTTACCTAGTGATAAAGGTAACCCGGCCTTGTGTTGGCAGAGAGCTGGTTAAGTTCTCGGGACGTCCATCCAGAGGCGTTTCCATGTGGCAATGGGAAGTTCCTTGGCCTGATCATTCGTTGGAAATCCAAAGAAACAATACGATCTTGTACGGTATTAGTTGTAGAACCTATCATTCACTTATGGTGGCGCCCCACTGTTTAGATGGTAGCTATAGTAGGCATACGATAATGGTCGTATGTTGGCTAAGATTTATATTCTACTTTCGAAATATTTCATACACTGTGCACTAGTAATAATATCAAATGTTCTTCTTAATGCGTATCAAGCATCTTTGACTATCATAAGGAGAAATCTCCTCCAATTCTGCGTTTGCATTGTGTGTGTGTGCGGGAGGCCTTATGGTAGTCTCATTTTTAAAAGCATTGCGAATTGACTTTAAAAATATTCCTCTATTTTGTTTTCAAAGATAAATAAACTGTTTTGAGTTCTCACACCAGTCACATGACTGACTCGGAGTTTATTGTTTTCCTTCCTAAACTCTGGGTGCCCACCAATTTCCACACGGGCAGTTAAGAGTTAGGTTTATCAGGATATTCTGGATATTCAGGAGTTGCTGGAGGCAAGCTAGATGGCATGGCGTATTACTAGTATATAGTATTTCTTTTCTGCTGTTTGTTGTTGTTTGTTGTTGTACACTCTGATGTAATGAAATGTAATGTGATGTAATGTAATAACTGATATAGTTCTTTGTTTAAAGATTATTCATTTATCTATTATATGTTGTTCCGCTGCGATTGTGAGATTCTGATGTTGTTCTGCTGTTTTCTATTCCGTTCTATTTTCTATTTTCTTTCCTCCCTATTTTCTATCTTCTTATCTCTTCTTTTATCCTTTTTCTTTTTCTTAAAACCCTAAGTGTTCGGTTTTCCGTCGTTCGATTGCTCGGCAGTCGATAAAGTGAGTATCGATGTTGAATTTTCGAAAGTCGAAGAATCGGGTCCTTACATCTGGTATCAGAGCATATGGTTAAGCGACAACCATGGTTCTGCTGGGTATTACTCATTAGAGATAGAGTCAGTAGTGCTCTAGAATGAGTTTGAGTGTAATAATAGCTATGAGAGCGTATTTGTTAGTGAATATAAAATTGTTTTATATTGTGATGATTGGTTTGTTGAGTGGCATATGAACCTTCGTCAGCGTGGTCTCGACAACTATGCCGAAGGGGTTTCTAAACATTTGAATAGAACAATTCGACACAGTATTGTTTTAAATTGGGTAAATGAAATAATTTTACCTTGATTATATTTTATATATAAAGAAATAATTTTTCAAAAATATTAAAGTGTATGTAAGTAGATTGTTTAGATGTTTGAATAATCTAAATTGAAGAATAATTGTATAAGCAAAAGAATTATAAGAATTGAATTATAATCAAAGTAATTTACAATTGTGAAATAAACTTATATATATAAGAAGTGAAACTATATGAATATATTTATGAATATGAGTTGAAATAAAAATGAATTTAAAGTTAAATGGAAATTTACTTTAGAATTGGAAGCTGAATTGATTTATAAGTGGGAATTTAAGTTATGTAAAACCAAGTGATGTTTATAAAAGGAAGTATAACTTAATAGATGTTGAATGAAGTTGATTTTTATATCAAAGTAAATTAACAAAGGTTAATGATAAATTTGAACTTGAGTTATATGAATGAAATTCAACTTTATATTGTTAAAGGAAATAGCAATTAAATTGAACTAATGGATTAAATGTTAATCAATTGAATGTGAATCAAGTTGATATGAAATAATGAATATAAGTGTTAATTCATTAAAATCTAATGTTATTGAAAGTTGAATAGTTGAATAAAAATCAATAAATTAAACCAATTGAAAGCAAAGGAATTTGGTTGTAATTAATATACATTGATTGTTAGTTGATTGTATATAATTCATTAAGTGTTAATGAAATTAAGTTAATGAAATTGGAAGCTAAAGTAATTGAAATCCAATTGGAAGTTAAGTGAATCTTAAATAGAATTGAATTTGATTTGGAAGTGAACCAACTTGAATATGAATTAGTAAATATAAACTAATTGAAAATGAATGTTAGTAAAAACATCCACTGTTAATGAATCAAATGTGATTAGATTGAAAACCTATTTCATTGAATATTAATGAGAATATAAATGAATAATTATCGGTTATGGATGATAGTTGGTTGATGGTTGAATGTATATTGCTTTTATTGCATTTGCTATGTTGACATATATAGTTATTATGTTGCTATATGTTGTATATCGATACTATTGTCTATATACATGATTCTCATGTTGTTTGTTGAGTGTTTAGTAGGTGCGGATCGCGTTTGCTTCGCATTTGGAGCTCGCTTTCGCGCTATCTTAGCCGTATATGCTTGCTAATAAAATATAAGGTACATATCTCAGATTACATACCGTACTTTTATACTTTTTCCCTTCGGGATGCGTCATTACTTGATGAGATGTATATTTGTGATATATATACTGTCATTTTTTTTTTGGGATCGAGCCGCGCAAAGGAGACTATGGCGAATTTTTTCGAAAATTTAAGGCGTTAGAAAAATTTTGAGAAAAGTGGAAAAATTTTGAAAACTTTAACTTTGATTTGAAATTGAAAGTTAAACAATAGTAATTGTTTTTGAAAAGATAACTAAGTATGATTTGAAAATTTAGTAAGTTATTGTAAGAAGTTTAAACTATGGATTTTGGGAAAGTTAATACATTCTGTAATTTTTCTTACTTGATAATTTCGAGGACGAAATTCTTTTAAGGGGGGAAGATTGTAACGACCCAGGATTTTTAGTAATTTAAAAATTGAATATTTAATTAATTTTAAATATTAATAAGTGAAATTTATAAGTCAAATAAATTTTATTTGAATAATTGGATTTAATTGAATAATTAAATCGATAATTTAATACGTTAAATTATGGAAATAATTGAAAATTGAGTTAAATATGATTGAAAATGATTTGTAAAATTTTATTTTATCATATTGGAGTTAGAACGATATTTTAGAACTTTTAAAATCGAATTAAAAGTTAATTTGTGAAAATTGAATATTTTAATATTAAATCGACTAGTGAAAATAGTCAATTTTTGAACAGTCTCAGAATTGGACGAAACTAGTTCCATTGGATCCGTAATAGTTAGTTATTATAGGATTTTAATTTTCGTAGCAATCGGAGTTATCGTTTGATCGTGGCAGCTCGAAACGCATCGAAATTGTTTTTTATATTAATTTGGCGAGTTAAAATAGCCATTTTTCAAAAAGTCTCGGATTTCAACGAAACTAGTTTCATCGGATCCGTAATGTGATATTATTGTAAGGTTTCAAATTTCGTGTCAATTGGATTTACCGTTTGTCCGGTGCAAGCTAAAACGCCTAGAAAATCGTTTAAATCGGTTTAATTTAAATTGAACGTTTATTGCCATAACTCGCACAGATGTCCGAATTAGCTTCCGAAACCTGTTCCATTGTGTCCGGAACGCGGGGTAAACCCTAGAAACGCTGGTTACGGCGTGTAAATCGGAGTTTGGAATTTCCGGAATGAATAGTGTCGTTCGTTTTCCTATAAATAGCCTCCATTCACAAATAAAAAAAAAAATAAAATAAAATAAAAACTAAACCTAACCCTAGCCGCCTCAGTCAAAACCCACGGCCGAAAAACAACAGTCTTCTTCCTCATTTATCTCCCAATCCACGCATCGTTTTGTGAAATCTCCAACTACAATATTGTAGAGCATCGAGTGATCGACATATTCAACGGTTGTGATCGAAGATGGAGCTGTAGATCATCGGCAATTTGGCCTCAAAGGGGCATCGTTCGCACGCAAATTTAGGGGGGAAGGGGCAACCGAGCTTCATCAATTTCTGGCCGTTGGTGGCTCGTGTTGCGAGCTTCGTCGTGGTGCTAATTGATCGTTTCAGAAGTGCTTGTATATGTCGCGATAATTAGGGCTAGGGGGCGGCGATGGGTTCGTGCGCACGTATACGTGCCTGGAGATGTTGCGCGTGGGAAGAAATATGGGGACGGCTATGATTGCAAAGGGGTGAGATCTCACAGCCAATATTAGCTAGGGTTAAAAATTAAAATAAAGATTGTTGTATTTAGTTTATATAAAAAATCGTGTAACTTGTTAAATGCATAACGTTTTCATACGAGGTCGAAAACGCGCGAAACCAGTTGCGTTGGAATCGTATGGACGAGCACTACGCGATGGAATTGGATTGGAGTCGTTTGGAGTTAGTGAAAATTTCGGGTAAAATTAAACGTCCGTTTAATTTTATTCGAAATAAATTGCTAAAACGGAAATTAAAATCAAGGTGAGAACTTCTCACTCAATCGAATCAGTTTCGATTTTATTTTAAATAGTTAGATTTAAAATATTTGAATGCATGTTTGAATGATGATTGTTATCTATTGATTGTTAAAATAGACATTATGTGCCGTTAGTAAGCGGATGTTATTTATTAAAAACATATACCGCGAATATTTCATAAACAGTGAAATTGGTATTATATATAATAGCAATATATATATATTGGCATATGTATATATTAGAGTTGTTGATTTCCCGCATTTGTATAGCGGATGAGACCCTATTGCGCCGTCTATTAAGCGGATAATATTTTAAATCCCATATACCGCGATAATTCCGTACTGGAGCGGAATTGGTATTGTGCTAATGTTTGTGGATGCAGGAAAACAGGTTGGAGGGATCCAACTGGATTCCTCAACAGTATTTATTTGATTTCAGATATTTTGATATTTGATTGATTATCATATCGATATATGATATTGTTGTAGTCGTGATTGACTATTTGGGGTGTAGCATCATTGAACCAAATTTTGGAATTTTAAAATGATTTTTAAAGTGATTTTTGAAAGTATACGTTTATAAAATATTTTTGGAACTGATCCATTTTAAATAAATAAACGTTATAAATTTTAAAGTTATAAAAATTATATTTTTAAGAAATATAGTTAAAGGTTGATTTTTGAAAATATGAGGCTAATGATTTTATAAAATAGTTTAATCGAGATTTTTGAAATTATTATAAAGAGTTGAAAATATAGGATTTATAAAATTTAATTATTTTATAAATCAAAATGGTGAAATTATAAAGGGGATTAAAGATGTTTTAAAAGAATAATAATATAAATTGATTATATTAAAAGATTTATAAATTGATATTTATAAATTAAAATGTTGGAATTATAAAACGAGTTTTTATAAGTGTTAGAATGGATTGTGAATGAATTTCATAAATGAATGAAATTTTTAGAATTATAAACGGTGAAGTTATAAATGGAATTTTATAAGCAGTAGGTTTATAAAATTTATAAAGTTATTAAAAGACTAGATTTGGGAAAATAAATGAATCTTACAAGTTATAAGATTTATAATTATGAAGTTTAAAGGAACGATTTAGTAAACAAATGAATTATAAGTGTTTAACTTAAAATATAGACCTTTGGTTTATAATTGAGTTATGAATTGAGTAGGTTAATAAAGGAATTTATAAACGTTGTTTTATAAATTCGCAAACGATTTATTTTGATAAGTAAATTGTTGAAACCTATTAATGGAGTTATATTCACGTTTTAGACAGTGAATAATCTTTTAAAATAAAGTGTATAGAAAGGATGAAATTGGTTAACGAAGTATATTCACGTTTTTGAATAGTGAATAATATGTTAAAGAAATTGTTTTGAATGTGATGTTTTAAATTGAATTAAAACGATCTAACGATGTTTTAAATGTGTTGAGATTCGAAACCATAGATTTCAACAGTCATTGTTGAAATAGATGTTTTCGAGAAATAAAAGGAAATGGTGGACTATAACACTGTTGTTATAGTAAATGATTTCCGAAAGGAAATGTTTTGTATAGTATTGGGATTTATATATCTATTTTAATTTAGAATCCCTATACTAGTGATTTTGGGTTGTCGTAACGATGTTTTACGCAACATTCATTTTGGCCCAAATAAATACGTTTAAGTGAATGATTTCCTTAAAGAATGAAATATATACTTAATCTCGATTTAAGTATATTTGAATATTTTCCAAGTGTAGAAAATAAAAAGATTTGTGAATTACTTATTAAATAAGTATGGAAATGTTTTCCAATATAAAGTGAATATTTGAGAATTTATCTTTTTGAAGATAAATTGAAAATGAATAATTGAAATCGTATATCAGTAGATATTGTGAAATATAAATTCACTATGGAATTTATAAATGGAAAGTGGAATTTGTTAAAAATAAATATTGATTTATTTTTGAGATATTGAAAATTATATATCTTGTAAAGATATTTTGGAAAATAAATAATTTGGAAAATTATTTGGAATCTGGTGATGTTGTGCATATCCATTGATAGTTCAATAACCGACTATCAATATTTACCTTTGAAAGGTATTTGTTGTGATTTGCTTGAATTTGAATGCACACTTATTTTTAAATTATTGCGCTCGTTATTCGGATTACCCATTCCGAATAGTGATACGACGTAATGGATAGCATTGAAGATCGGTGTTGAAGACCCGGTATTTGCAAGAACGATAAGATAACCTATCGATTGTCTCTGCACTGGGTAGCTCCTGGTATAGAGATTCCCTAAGTGATGGGAAATCCGATCAGGATTGTGAATATACGGATTGCAAGGACTTCTTTGTAAGTGCCTTCGGTTCTGTTCGAGCCCGGAACTTGTATGGATTGTATGCCTGACATTACAAATTGAGATATAAAGCCGATTTCATTCAAATATATTTCTGTTGGTGGCGGAGAATTTATTCTTTTAGCTTAACACCCTTCTCTGAGACGTACGAGCTCAGAGGTTATGTAGTTGAAGGTTATTAGCGATATATTCCCAATTTGGTAATGTGACATGCTGAGTGTTGCTGTTAAATGATCATTGTGTTGATTATTTGTGATAGGATCATTTATTTGATCGTCTATCTTGGTGATCATTTCTATGATCATTTGTTGACCCAAAGCATGGCTTTTGTATAAAATATGTTTTTGTGGACGTGACTTCGTCGGACCTCACACCCCGGAATGGTCAAAACAGAAAAAATGCGGCAAGGTTATGAGGGGTAGCTCCCTTTAGGGTATGTGCATTTCCTTCTGGAAAAGGGTGGTGTCATGGTATGGAGCCCAGATACTTACTCATGTTGAAAACACTTTATGATTGTGTGAATTGATTACGAGCGCTCGGTGAAAGGTCCCAAAGGACCGGGGGATGGCATACTCGTGTAGTAGTTACCTAGTGATAAAGGTAACCCGGCCTTGTGTTGGCAGAGAGCTGGTTAAGTTCTCGGGACGTCCATCCAGAGGCGTTTCCATGTGGCAATGGGAAGTTCCTTGGCCTGATCATTCATTGAAAATCCAAAGAAACAATACGATCTTGTACGGTATTAGTTGTAGAACCTATCATTCACTTATGGTGGCGCCCCACTGTTTGGATGGTAGCTATAGTAGGCATACGATAATGGTCGTATGTTGGCTAAGATTTATATTCTACTTTCGAAATATTTCATACACTATGCACTAGTAATAATATCAAATGTTCTTTTTAATGCGTATCAAGCATCTTTGACTATCATAAGGAGAAATCTCCTCTGATTCTGCGTTTGCATTGTGTGTGTGTGCGGGAGGTCTTATGGTAGTCTCATTTTTAAAAGCATTGCGAATTGACTTTAAAAATATTCCTTTATTTTGTTTTCAAAGATAAATAAACTGTTTTGAGTTCTCACACCAGTCACATGACTGACTCGGAGTTTATTGTTTTCCTTCCTAAACTCTGGGTGCCCACCAATTTCCACACGGGCAGTTAAGAGTTAGGTTTATCAGGATATTCTGGATATTCAGGAGTTGCTGGAGGCAAGCTACATGGCATGGCGTATTACTAGTATATAGTATTTCTTTTCCGCTGTTTGTTGTTGTTTGTTGTTGTACACTCTGATGTAATGAAATGTAATGTGATGTAATGTAATAACTGATATAGTTCTTTGTTTAAAGATTATTCATTTATCTATTATATGTTGTTCCGCTGCGATTGTGAGATTCTAATGTTGTTCTGTTGTTTTCTATTCCGTTCTATTTTCTATTTTCTTTCCTCCCTATTTTCTATCGTCTTATCTCTTCTTCTATCCTTTTTCTTTTTCTTAAAACCCTAAGTGTTCGGTTTTCCGTCGTTCGATTGCTCGACGGTCGATAAAGTGAGTATCGATGTTGAATTTTCGAAAGTCGAAGAATCGGGTCCTTACAAATACTCTTGGATAGTATGGGTATAGAGGTAGGAGTGTTACAATTGCTCTATATCACTTCAGCTGCAGCATCATCCCTTTAGAAACGAGTGCATGCCTCTTCCCAGCGCAAGAACTGATTAGCCTTCTTGTAAAAATATCCATTGTCAACACGGGTTCCATTTCCAACCATCTCCCGAAATCAGTCTTCGGTTGAATCCCCTTAATCAGTGCCATAATACTATGTCATCCTTAGCATTCCTAAGTTCTGTCACAACAGTATCGAACTTATTCAAGAAATCCTTCATTGACTCTCCTACACCCTAGAAGAGGTTTGATAAAGATATCACGTCCTTCGAGCGTGAAGCATGAAGATGGAATTGCTCTAGAAACCTTGATGTCATCTCAGCAAAAGATGATATAGATCTCGGTGGGAGCCGAGTGAACCACATCATCGCTACTCCCTCCAGGAAGATTGGAAAGCAACAGCATCTTACGGCATCAAATGCTCTAGTAGAGTCCATATGCAATTCATATTTCATCAAGTGCTACCTCATATCTATTTCATACAATGGCACCATTAGCATTACAAACCTCAATGGATACTTCGCAGTAGAATGTTCTCAGTAAATGGGTTCCAACTTGGAGAAGTACCCATCATCATTGTTTTGAATTGGTTTTCACTCGCAAGTTTACTGACCATCTCAGTCGAGTGCTTTGGTTCTACAAGTTTGATTGAATGCAATAATCGAGATCCATTCTAGTGTTTGGCCCAGCGAATGCTTTCGGGAAGTCCCTCGTTACCTGGGTTCTCTAGAATTTGGAAGATATGTTCGTCCAACACTCCCCGTGTTTGATTCTTATATGGTGCATCGTTAGCAATAGCTCGGTATTACATATTCTGATCATCTTCAGTGTGATTAGAGGTCAAGTTCATGCCTCCATCTAGAGGGTGAACTCTAGATCCAAGATTGGTTGGATCAACCGATTCGTCCTCTTGGATCGGTACCGATCCACAAACTCTAACTGCGAGTTTGTCTCGTTTCTTAATTTGAGGTCCAAGCCATGTTTGGCGTCTTCTTCTGCTTCCTATTCCTATGTCTCTGCTCGAATGATGTGGAACAATCAGACCCTAAATCAGAAGATGTTATGTCCCGCGTGCTCCTTCTACAACGGCTCTGAGTTAGCTCATTCTGCATTCTTAAGCTCTCCTATGTCTACTGGTTCATCTCGTTGTGATTCTCCTATTACCTATCCTTCATTTTCTTTATGGTATGATCGATCTCCATCCTAGTCATGACATTAGTTGGATTTAGGTCTTTAGCTAATTTGGCTAGGTAACTTCATCCACATGCAGAGTATCTTGGTTCGGAGCTTCATTAGCAGTTTTGGAGTTTGCGAAATGTTTTCTCCTTAGGGCCATGGCGAAGAGCCTCTTAGAGATTGTTGAAAATTTGAATAATAGAATAGTACGACTGAAAGATTGGATCTATCTCTCGGATCTAAGAAATCCAATAGTAGATGATGGATCCACGTAGCTTTAGAGTATCATTCTCAGTGAAAGCACCCAAATGTTTGAACCAAAAAATGACACAAACACCCATGAGATTGTATAGAAAATAAAAAGTGAAGAAAAATAAATTAAAAATAGCATAAAAAGAACACACAGCGTTTTATTATGGTTCGGCTAATCTTGGCTTATGTCCATTAGTGATTTTATTGGTTATATCACCGACTTGCATGTACAAGTTCTTGCGAGTCCGTATAAATCCATAGATGATTACAAGAGATTAGAGTAAGAGAGCAAGAGAGTCAAAAAGATCCTTAAAAATGAGCCCCGCCCTCCTATTTATAGTTGTAGAAAGCCTAAAATCTCGCCCCATGATCTCCACTTAATTTTTCCACGCCGGACTAATTCTTTCTGAGAAAACCACTACACCTCATCAATAATCATGGATCGGCACCCATCCATGGACTTGGATCGGTACTAATGATAAGATTGTTAAATGGATCACTTTAACTGCTTTTTTTTGGCTCGATTCATGATTAGCTTCGTGATTTTCATCTTGTTTTCACCATTGTTAGCATATTTCTGAGTTCAAATGATGGATCCATGGAATAATGGAATTGCTGACTTCGAGTGCTCGTAGAACGATAAAGATCAACAAAATAGAACTTGAAATCGGCTTTCTACATCATCATTATAAGCATGAGGATATGAGGCTTAATTTGACCAAATCACGTAGATCGGCACCCATCCATAGGTTGGATTGGTATTAATCCAACTCTTTGTTGGATTTTGGTTCTGCGCCACTTGTTATGGTTTGGACTTTGCTTTATGACTCTGGTTGCACTTGATCTCTAGATTTTCTAGCTATCACTCCGAGCTTCCAACCTCGATAGCTTTTAGGTTTGACTCATCCAGTTTGCCTATTGCCTGGTCAAAAGGCTGGATAACACCCCTTTAGAAATTTCCAACATAGTGGTAGCCACCTCCATTGAACTCTCAAAGGTCGCACCCATAAGAATCCGACTAAGTGCTAACTCTCTAAGTGGCAAACTCAACCCTTACGCAAACTTCACCCCTATTTTGGGTGTTGTGACTACCAATTCAAAAAAAACCTTCGCCAATTCATTAAAGCTATTTATATAACCTTTTTGTCTCATTATTTAAACTTAGCATACTGAAAATCCTATCACATAAATGTAGTCAAGCTCAGGTCTCCATAAAAAAATTTGTACCCATATATGGTTTACCACCCATATTCAGGAAATCCTTACATAACTTCAGAAAATTAGGCCCTGATACAGTAACAGCATTCCCATCTTGTACTCCATTTACAGATGCCCCTTAACGGTGGCCTAGTTTCTAACCAGAAGATAATAGCAAAACCAAAGTGGAATGTTCATACCCGGTACTTCCATGGCCTCATTTCCAGTACCCATTTTAGTGCTAGCTCTAGTAGGGTTACTCTTCTCTACTATTTGTAAAATATGATTCAATATTAGATCTCGCAAAGTAGTAAATAGAGATGGTAAACAATTCAATATTAGATCTCGCAGAGTAGTAAATAGAGATGGTAAACAATTCAATATTAGATCTCGCATAGTAGTAAATAGATATGGTAAACAAGTATGCTTTCTTTATACATCCTAACCTATAGCTTTGATACCAAATGTAACTATCCTAACTTTCCAAGGCTATAGAATCATCGTAAAAGGAAAAACCAAATAATTATAAATATAATAGTATACATGGAGCTATATAAACTAACTAACTAAAACTTGCAGAACTCACCGCAGGATGGATCAAACTATAACACAAATATAAAATAAACAAATCTCGTCTATATACAACATAAGTCATCTATAATATTTAATGCATACACACAATGTTATGTTGTATACACAATATTTACAAACAACGGACAACGTATGTAAACGTCCCTACAGTCACCGTCTTCAAACATCACAACTTCACAATTACTTTATTTACCTATAGTGTATAAGGAGGGGGTAAGATGCTTATATTTGGTAAGTAAAAGTATTACCAAGTATATATTGATACACGATTTCATAAACATATTACCAAGTATATTGATACATGATTTCATAAACATCATATGAATACCAATACTTACTTACCTCAACCTGGTTCACTTGCATCCATAAAGGTAGTCCATCATAATAAACATAATATGATGACCACTATTAGATATTCCTATTAACATTTAACATATGTTAGAGTTAGTTAAACATAGACTAGTTCATCTATACACAATGGATAAAATGAAATAGAGTTGGTTAAACACATACTAACCCAACGATAAACGAGAGAGTTAGTTAAACATAAACTAACCCAAAAGATATACATTAGAGTTAGTTAGACGGAGACTAACCTAGGATATAGTTAAACATAAATTATTCTCATAAACATAAACAAGAGTTAGATAGACGTAGTCTAACTCACATATACATAAAGGATAGGTAGACAATGTTCGACTCCTTTACACGCGATTTAACCATTCGTCACAATGCACAATCATTGGAGTATGTGTCTATACATTAAACACTCCCAAACATCGTAAAAGAACCAACACGTTATTTAACATCTATTTCATATAGACCTGGTGGGAGTAAACTGCTCCAGCTTTAGTCCAGGTTCAAGTTGATAAATCAAATACCCATAGGTGGACGGTTAAAGGCACAGGTGGACCGATGAATGTCTGTTTTGGTTTGTAAACTTCTAGTCTGAAACCATTTCATTCCCAATTTGAATCTCCACCATTAAGTACTATAGTGCTAATTTTCTACACCTCCTTAACATCATTATCTACTATTCTAACCTTTTATGTCTCAGTTTTAACAATATGACCATACCCTAAATCTAGTTCCATCATTTAACTCAAATCTTCAATTCTAACACCAATTTAATCCTAAATATATTATCATCAACGTTATTAAATATTATAATCATATTAGTATTCATCACCTAGTCAAATTAACCAAATTTCTACCTTTACCAATCCTAATTAGCAATCAAATGATGCAAATTGCTCTCATGTGAACAATATATCCTCAATAATGATTTCCACTCACTAAAATACAACACAAAGCCCTAAAATCCATCAGCTAATCTTTGAGTCCTCCGTTGTCCAAAAATGAAATCCTTCTATGATTCTCGAATTTGCAAATGACCGATATATTCTTATGTCCCTCTTTGCATTCTTCAGTTTGATATATAACCGCTTAGGGTTTCGTATTGACGTGAAAGATAATTGGTGAACTAGAGAAACTGGGAAAAAGAAAAAGATGTAACAGAAGCGTATATAAGAAAATAAAAATGAATTCAAACTCAGCCCTTATTATAGTTTCCTAGGTCGTTGCCTCCAACCTAATGGGCTTAAGCCCGTTTAACCTAATTTAAAATCTGCAACTTAAAACCTACGTAACTCCTTCATACAGACTCCAATCCCGACAAACTAATATATCATTCTGAACAAAAAATAAGCTCTCCATAATGTTATAAGTCTCATCGCCTAATTTTGAAGTTTGTAAAATTATCATTTAGCTCTTAGTATTAAAATGTACGCCTGAATTCTACAGGGTATTACACCATAGTTATCCAATAACTATCAGTACATAACACTTTAGTGTCCCCAACAATAATGAGTAATACACTACCCAACATTTGGAGTGCTTTACATACTATAGCCTAAGTAGATGTATTGATATCCAGTCTCGATACATCTTAACTAGGAACTTTTAAAATGATTTGTTTATTATATTGTAATAAATTGCTCATGGTTACAAAACATTGTAATTACAATTAAAAAAACATACCATTTATGGATTTTCTATTAAATATACTTAAATTAAATAGCTGATTGATATAACACACTATAACAAGCATATAATAGAAAGAAAAATACCTTTTATTTCGAATGAGAATTTATTATAGAGTTAATAATTTACAATAAAATATAGAATTGCCCCTAAGGCATGCCCCTGACTCTATAATCTCCCACTTGCACTTAGGTCCAAATTTGGAATCTCAATCTCATCCCTTCAGTCAGCTGACAAGAGCTGACAGAGCTAATGCCTTTACGAATGGATATGCTATGTTATCCTTCTAATCCACCCTTTGCGTCGCGATCTCTTTCTTCTCAATGAATTCTCTAATTAAGTGGAACTTCTAAAGAATGTGTTGCAATTTCCTGTGTACTCTAGGCTCCTTTGCAATCTGCATCCCTGCATTGTTGTGACAAAACAATCCTAGTTAATTCTCTTTGTCCGGAATCATTCCGGCGCACTTAAAAACTTGTGCATCGAAATCGCTACCTTGGTTTCTTTATTGAGGGCGATGTACTCGACCACTATTGTGACACCCCACCGTTATACCTATACTATCCAAGAGTACTACTAAATAACACTATCGGATAATACATAGAATAAGGCTATATAGGGTACACACGTGTATATTCCCTCGGGCTAACACCGCTTCATATCTTATATCATATAATACTCACCATAGATTTACATGGTCTTAGTATAAAGCAATAAATCTATATACCTTCAGGATAAAACAATACATAATATATAGTATATAACAAAGAATACAGAATTGGTAATGCAGCAATAAGATATAATATAAAATATATAAGTAACAAAAGAGTACATAACATCTTTAAGAATGTATAATCAATATACAACATTTTATCAAATATGTAATGCGTCTATATCACACTAATAATATACAACAATCCTATATATCATGTCACCTCTATGCCCAGAAAATACAAGTTGTCATTGTCCTTGTACCTAAAATGTCTCAGGCTGACCTGAGTATTACGTAAATAATGGACGGGTCATACTATGTCTAACTAAAGGGGCTACTCATATATATAAGCATATATATAATACATATAGAGGAATGCAGTAATATAATTAACTACAGTGTATAAATTAGCAGCCAACAATACACATGTGTCAATGTCTAGGATATAATAATAAAGGCACTGTATATTATTATAATATTGTAAACAATCCCCAAATTATCACATGACTTAAAATATCATAAAACCAAGCACAAAGATGCCATCACCCGTATAAAAGCACACCGTTAGAAATCACGAAATCAATGTTAAATGGGTGAATCGTTTATATTCAAAAATCACCATCAAAATCTAGAAATCATTAGTAGACGTGATATCGCTTAATTAGGCTAGCATATAGAAAAGCCCAAGTATATCCCTCAATCTCAAGTAATAAAATCTCATCATCAATATATAAAATAATAATAAGCCATGAATCTGAAAACTCATGTATAATATATAATATGAGAATTCACCATACTATGGACATCTATCACAAGCATAATATCATCTCCCCATATGGAGTATCATATAATAAATAATGATTCAAATTGACTGTATAATAGACACGAAGTCCCAAGTAGAGTCATATCTCAACATATAAGGCTAATGGTATTCGCCTACTCCATAGGCTTGTTGGTTATCCACTAGATCTTCTCCTAATACTCATGTGAGGGTATATATAGTATATATCTGTAAAGGAGACGGATGGCTAACCACCTCCACCAAGAACATATGGGCTATCCACCTGAATCCATTCCTGCAGTTTTCGTTATCTTCATGGTAATCGTGACACTGTCCACCGGTATGCTCATCAACGCAAGCACTTCCAATCATGACCCGGTTTCGGCCCTCGTGGTAACAGACTACTGGCCTAGGTGACACAGGGGTTAAGGGCTAACCACCCTATAATACTCATAAAATAAGGGCATTTATCCGGTGATGCACATCTAATACAATATCAAATAAAGGTGTCATGGAACCGAGGTGTGACCCCATGATTACGCCGTCAAGGTTGATTCTGACTATCTGGTTCACTCCACATCGATAGTTAGGAGTACATCATGATAGATACGCATAGTATCTACATAAACAAGTATCCCACCTAACTCATATCCATGAGTTTGCTCAACACCATGAGCATTACCTCACGTGAGTATTATCTAAGTATCACTGATCCCGTCGCATTAGTGACATCAACTTACAACGATTAACTAAATAAATATCACATTAGCATCCCATACCACTCCATGATACTCAATAGTCTATTCAATGCTCATAAACTACACTCAGCCTCCATAATATTCTATATAACAAAATCTAAAGAATATCTGGAGAAATATTATCGAAAGTACCATACCAGACGGTATTACTCTATTTATTATAATCCTTGCTACACAGAATTAAAATATCTCCAAATCAAGCAGAAGGATGTCATTATCGTATCACATAAAATCACCAATCAAATCAATATCAGTGGTGAATCATTTATGCTATCAAAATCAATATAGAAGAGATGAGAAATCTATAAAGGTAGAATGTATAGAATCCCAATGTAGAAATGAATTAATAACAAAGTTCACCAAGATTTTCTTTTTCTTAAATACATAAAATATGCTTATAAAATCCCTTATTTACTAATAAATCATAAAATATACTTTAAAACTCTTATAATGTAATTTAGAAAACATTTCATATTTCCTAGAAATTTATACAATCCTTTCGAATAAACCCAGAATGAATTTCTTCTTTGCAAATTAAAAATTCAAATAAATATAAATTCTTATATTAAACAAAAAAAATCTTCACAAAGTATATATTTAATTTATACAATTTCTCACATTTATTTTCAATGCAAATATAATTTATTTACTATTAAAATATACACATACAAAACAGAATAACGCGGGACTCGAGCCCGTATGGGTTGGCAGAAGAGCACAAGCCCTTACCACTAGACCACACCTCTTTTGCGTAACTGGTTGCACCATCGGTCAACATGCTGGAGCTTGGGGATCGACCAGTAGACTTACCGGTTACCCTTCCAAATGATCATTTTAATCAATTTACGGCCTTCTTCCTCTTCCTTCTTGCCACTATCTTCACAAATTAAATATATACAACAATATTTACCTGAACAACGATTCAATTCCAACATATATATACAATTATGCGATCTAAACATAGGTTCGTAAGTAAATTAAACTCATGTGGAAGCTTTTCCAGTTCATCTTCCTCCCTGTACCCAATTCCATAACTTTAATGTTTCATCAAAACTTTAATTTCTTCTTAGGATAAGTGTGTATTAATATTGAGATGCACATATTCAAATATTTGGAATTTATTTTACTTTATTATAGTAGTGGAGGATTTTCATAGTTTTGCTCAAAAAGGAAGTAAGTGATGAAGAGGAGCATATGTGAACTAATATTTTTACTAAATGAAGAAAATGTTTGGAATTAGAATAGCCTAGATGTGGGGTTGGTGGATTTTGGGCTTGAGCTTGGATTAAATGAATTTACACCTAATCATTTACTAATTTCATTTTCTATATTCCTATAAATCTCTATTTAAAACTATTTATTAAATAAATTCCCAAATTTCTTTAAAAATATATTCCTAATCTCATTTGTCATTAATATTAAACTTTATAAAATCATTCAATCACTTTTTAATATATTTAAAATCATTTAAAACTTATTAGTATTTCTTCAAACAATACTCTCTCTTTACTACCACGAGTGAACACATATAGTGATCTGCATCAACTCGTCAAATATCAAATAGAGTAACACAAGAATAAAGTTTAGATCTTTTATTGGTAGCTTAACAAAAGAATCCATTCTATCTATAAAATATTGAACATCTTAATATTAGAATTACTCTTCAAAGAATGATAACACACAAAATTTGCAAATTTCATATTATTTCAAAAATATATTTATCAATACTGAAAATTACTTTCCATAATTGGAAAACACTTCACTTTAATAACTCATTTTCAAATACCTTTTCAAAAATACTAATTTTTATAAAAATAATATTAATCAAAATTCGAATTCCAATCAGTTAAACTTCAAAATACTAACTAAAGCCAAACCTTTCTCAAAAACGTTTTCTCCAAAATTTCCGCTTCACTGTTTGATATAAACACTTTTCAAAATATTCCTTTTCGATAATTTACTTAATAAAACTTATCAGGTACACTTATATTATAAAACATTTATTCAAACTAACTGATATTAATTTATAAGATCTATCTTTCCTCAAATAACTTACATCTAAATTTATGAAAACTAGTCTATACCAATCCTTTCCACTTACTTATCAAACAAATGCCTTTGCAAATAAAATATTAAAACTTCAAAATTCCAAAAATTCCAAATACATAACCTCTCGTCAAAGATCTTTATATATGTATGTATGTATGTATGTATGTATGTATGTTACTAAGGATATTTAAACATATTTTTATAATTAAACATTCCAAAATTATAACTATATCTTTTACCTAACAATTCCCAAATAAATCTTTTTCCGTTAAATACCTTAACTTTGCAATTTCAAAATTCTCCCCTACATATAATTTCCTCCAAAGAAGATTGCCTAAATCCATTTATTGTTCAATTTCAAAATCAAAATCGAAAAAATTCTATCTTCTAATAAATTGTAACAACATAAAGTTCTTCTTCTTTTGGATTAATTTTCTATTCAAAACATCATTTTAAATTTGATATATATAAATCAACATAACTACTTTCTAAAATTCATTTATCATAAATAACTTTTAGAAATGATCTTAACAAAATCATTACTCATACCGTCCAATATAATAGTAATATACACTATCATGATAAAAAAAATTCTATATCCCAAAATAATAAATTCTTAAAACCATATATTTCTAAAAATCTTGCATATAAAATGCTTACCTACTTATAATAATACTTAATCCAATGCAATTTCTATAAACATATAATTTGCTAGACTAGATTAGGATTTCTAATTTATAACATATCTAAATTAAACGTCCATGTATATATATTACCAAAATATTTATAACTTAAAGCATTTGCTTAGTTACATAAAATACTACCGCATACATTATATATTTTGGATAAAAGAATTTCAACACTTTTACAAAACAATTCTTATACTGAAATAATTGCATGTACTCTATAGATATACATTAAAAAAAATAAACCATTTCAAAAATTCAAACAAGATTCAACATTAACAATCACTCAACTCACTTTAACTTTAATTTCAAATTAAATTTCACTGTGAAATCAAAACTAATAATCATCAAACAATTAGCACACACAAAAAAAAACAAGCAATGCGGTCAGCGGAAATAACTCATTTGTTTTTTTTATGCACTCTAATCAATAACAGACCAGAATACAACTAATAAATTTCAAGCCACAAGAGAATTAATATTCAACTCCAACACTAACTCTATTGATTGGCCAATTCTTCTACCTTATAATTATATCAAAAAAATTAAAGTGAAAATATTATATGCATGCAAAAATAATAAATACGTACCCTGATGATTACCCTAGCAATCATCTTTTATATATCTAATATCCCTTATTAAAGGGTAACTACCCAACATACCTAAGAGGACAGGGATTCTAAGTCTCATTTAAGGACTTAACTCGTGTCTCTTATGCATAATGTATTGCTCCGAACCTTGCTTTGATACTAATTTGTAACACCCTACCTCTATACGCATACCATCAAGAGTACTAATAAATAGTACCACCAGATAATATGGGGAATAAGGCTATATGGGGTATACATATTAATATTCCCTAAAACTAATACTGGTACATATCTCATATCATATAATATTCACTATAAATACACGCGGTGTAACGACCCAGAATTTCTGTCATTTGAAATTTGTGTATTTAATTGATTTTTAATATTAACAAGTAAAATTTGTAAGTCGAATAAATTATATTTTGAATATCTGGATTTAATTGGATAATTAAATCGATAATTTAATATTTGAAATTACAGAAATAATTGGAAATTGGGTTTAATGTGATTTAAATTGACTTGTAAAGTTGTATTAAATCATATTGGAGTTAGAATAATGTTATAGAACTTTTAAAATTTAATTAAAAGTTAATTTGTAGAAATTGAATATTTTAATATTTAATTGACGAGTAAAAATAGTCATTTTTCAAACAGTCTCGGATTTCGACGAAACTAGTTTTATCGGATCCGTAATGTTAAATTATTATAAGATTTCAAATTTCGTGTCAATCGGATTTACGGTTTGTCTAGGGCAAGCTAAAACGCGTAGGAATCGGTTTAAGTGAATTTTAAATTTAAAATAGTCGATTTGAAAACCTATCTTCCAAATACGATCGAATTGGCTCCTGATATATATTACATTGTGTTCGGAATAGGGGTAAAACATTATAAATGCTAGGCGGCACGCTTCGCTTCGAGTTCGGAAATTTTTTGGGTGAATAGTGTTTTGCAATTTTCTATAAAAGGCCCCTTATTTTCACATTTTCAACAAAACCCTAGGGTTTCAAGCTTCAGCCGCCACTTTTGCAATCAATGGCCGAATTTGTTTCTCTTAATCCGTAAACAATTACGCAAAACTTCAACTACCACACCAGAGAGGGCATCGAGATCTTCAGATCCATACGGTGATGATGATCATCAGGGCATTATGGAGGCCAAATTTAAACCGTGAAGTGGCGCGTTTCGTGCTCGTTTTTCGGGGAACTAAGATGGCTGAGTTTGATGCTGCCAGGGGCATTGATGGAGTCGGCTACGGGCTAGGAAGTGATGGTGTTCGATCGAATTGAAATTTATCGATGGGGGCGTGTTGATTTAGGGTTAGGGGCAGCCAAAATGGGTTCTCGCGCGCGTTCGAACCTGGAGTTGGAGAAGAAAACAACGTGCGGCCCTAATGCAAGCAAATGGAATGAATGGCTATGATGGATTAAGGTTATAAATTAAATAAGAAAATTGTAAATTTATTTATATTAAAATTCGTATAAACTTTAAAAAGCTGTAACTTGTTCATACGAGGTCCGTTTCGCACGAAACGAGTTGCGTCGGAATCGTATTGTCGAATACTACGCAATGGAGCTAGATTCGAATTGATTGGAGCTAGTGTGAATTTTGGATAAAATTAAACGCGCGTTTAATTTTATTCGAAATAAAACGCTAAAACTGCTATTGGAAGCAAGGTGAGAACTTCTCACTCAATCAAAATTGTTTCAATTTAAATTTTAAATAGTTAGATTTAAAATTGTTTGATTGTGTTGATTGTATGCTTAGATGATAAATTGCTATCTGTTGTATTGAAATAGACCCTTACGTTGTATATTAAGCGGAGGTTATTTTATTAAACACATATACCGCGATATTCCACCTTGAAGTGGAATTGGTATTATATATATACTTGGAGTTGATTTCCCGCATTATATAGCGAATGAGACCCTATTGCGCCGCATAATAGCGGATTATATTCTATATAAACCCATGTACCACGATATCCCGTCTTGAAGCAGGATTGGTATTGTGTTAACATCTGTGGATGCAGGGAAATAGATTGGAGGGATCCAACTGGATTCCTCAAATAATTGAATTTGTTTCAATGTTGCGTGTTGATTTTTTATGATCTCTGTGTGATTATCTTTGTGATTGAAATCGTTGAAGGCTAAAATGTAGCCGAATATAATTTTGGTATCGTTAGATACCGAAAATAAATAAAAAATTGACTTTTGAAAATTCAGGTTGAGCGTTTATATTAAAATTTATTTTTGAGAAATGGGATAAACTTAAAAGAAGGAATTCTAAAACAATAAAGTTTTATTTTTAATCTTATTGAATAAAATTTCAAATTATGGGAAAAACTTTAATAAATGGATTTCGGGTAATGTTATTTAAAAGTTGAAGAATTTAATTCAAAATACGGATTTTAAAGAGTTTGAAAAATAAAGAAACTTGTTTTCTTAAAAGGGAATTTATTTTAAAAAGGAGTGGAAATCCATTTGGAAATTTATTTGGGAAAGTGAAATGAATTTGGAAAATCAATATAGAATTTGAATTGGTGTTTTTGGAAATCAATTGAAAATTGAATTGGTATTGAAAGTGAATAATTGAAATCGATTTGAAAATCGTATATTAATAGATATTTTGGAAATGTAAATTCACCATGGAATTTATAAAGGAAAGGGAAATTTGTTTTAAAAAAAATAAACATTGATTTATTTTTGAAGTGTGGAAATAAATTTACGGATTTGGAGCGTTAGTTTAAAATAAATCGGTAAGGATTTATTTAATTGGTTTAAGTGGACCATTTTGAAATGAAGGTGAATTCTCCCTGGAAAGCTGAGTATATTTCCAAAGTAGCTTTTAAAGTATAAATTAAAAAGTTCTAAAGCAGTTTTAAAAGAATATTTTGGAGAAAACATTTTTTTAAGTTATTTTGAAATCCTTTAAGTAAAGGTTTATTAAGTTGATATATAAATGATTGTTTCTAAGATTTAATCAATAATTGTTATTGAAAATAGTTATTTAAACAGTTATACTCTATCTACTAATTTTATTTTGAAAATTAGTTGGGACTTAAGTTATATGTAATATTGGTATAATATTTTTATAACTAATATTTTAAGTAAAGTGTTTGAAGAAAAATAGTTTTATTTCAAAGTGTTTCCCAGATATATTTTGGATAAGGGTTATAAATTATTTTAAAGTATTTGAACTCAGCAGATTTCCAGCGAAAATGAATAAACATTTGGAAGTGTTTCTACGTAAGGAAAATGATTTGAAATTTGTTTTCAAAAGTTGTAAAGGTGAAAAGTGATTTGAAAATTGTTTTCAAATGGTTGAAGTGTGGAAAAATATATCTTGTAAAGATATTTTTGGAAAATAAATAATTTGGGAAATTATTTGAAATTTGGTGATGTTGTGCATATCTATTGATAGTTAAATAACCGACTATTAATATTTACCTTTAAATGGGTATTTGTTGTGATTTGCTTGAATTTAAATGCTGCACTTATTTTGAAAAAAGCGCCCGTTATTCGGTTTGGCCGGGAGAGGACCTTTTGGTCATGAATCCCATTCTGAATAGTGATACGTTGTAATAGATAGCATTTGAAGACCGGTGTTGAAGACCGGATATTTTCAAAAACGGAAGGATTACCATCGAATGTCTATGCATCAGCTGATCTCCAATAAAGAGATTTTATCACCCTTTGTGATAGGAAGTCCGGACGTGATTAGTGAATATTCGGATTGCAAGGGCTTCTTTGGAAGTGCCTTCGGTTCCGTTCGATCCCGGAACGGACTTATATGGATGTGTGTTTGACGTTACAATTTGATATGGTTTCTATCAAATACATTTCTGTTTGTGGCAGAGAATTTATTCTTTCAGCTTAACACCCTTCTCTTAGTCGTACGAGCTCAGAGGTTATGTAGTTGATGGTTACTAATAATACATTCCCAATTTGGTAGTGTGGCATATGAAGTGCTGCTGATCATTTGTTGATTAAAGCATAGCTTTTGATAAAAAAGCGTAGATTTGTGGATGAGACTTCGTCGGACCTCACACCCCGGAAATGGTCAAAACAGGAAAGATGCAGCAAGGTTATAGGGAGTAGCGCCCCTTAGGGTATGTGCATTTCCTTCTGGATAGAAGTGGTATCATGGTATGTTGCCCAGATACTTCACTTATGTGGATGTCGCAAATATATATCACTTTGTTGTAACGCCCCGGAAATTTTCGACTTTCGAAAATTCAACATCGATACTCACTTTATCGACTGCCGAGAAATCGAAGGCCAAAAACCCGAAATGTTATGGTTTTAAGAAAAAGAATTTAAGAAAAGAAAAGGAAAGAGGGAAGAGAAAGAAAATTATAGATAAGGTAGAAGATGGAGGGAAAAGAAAACAGAAAATTAGAAAATAGAATAGAAAAGAGAAAATAGAACAGAACAGAGAATAGAAAATGGAGGGGAAAGAAAAATAGAACGGAACAGAAAACAACAGAACACATCAGAATCTCACAATTCGCAGCGGAACAACATATAATAATAAATGAATAATCTTTAAACAAAGAACTATATCAGTTATTACATTACATTTCATTTCATTACATCATATCATCAGAGTGTACAACAACATACAACAAACAGTGCAGCGGAAAAAGAAATACTATATACTAGTAATACGCCATGCCATCCAGCTTGCCTCCAGCAATTCCTGAATATCCAGAATATCCTGATAACCCTTACTCTTGACTGCCCGTGTGGAAATTGGTGGGCACCCAGAGTTTAGGAAGGAAAACAATAAACCCAAGTCAGTCATGTGACTGGTGTGAGAACTCAAAACAGTTTATTTATCTTTAAAATCAAAATAGAGGAATATTTTTATTTCAATTCGCAATGCTTTTAAAAATGAGACTACCATAAGGCCTCCCGCACACACACACAATGCAAACGCAGAATCGGAGGAGATTTCTCCTTATGATAGTCAAAGATGCTTGATACGCATTAAAAAGAAGCATTTGATATTATTACTAGTGCATAGTGTAGAAAATTATTTCGAAAATAAAGATATAAATCTTAGCCAACATAGACATTTCGAACTATGCCTACTATAGCTACCATCCAAACAGTGTTGCGACACCATAAGTGAATGATAGGTTCTACAACTAATACCGTACAAGATCGTATTGTTTCTTTGGATTTCCAACAAATGGTCAGGCCAAGGAACTTCCCATTGCCACATGAGAATGCCTCTGGAAAGACATCCCCGAGAACCAAACCGGAACTCTGCCAACACAAGGCCGGGTTACCCCTAACTGGGTAACTACTGACACGAGCACGCCATTCCCCGATCGTAAACGACCTTTCTCACGGGATCCCGATAACCAACAACCACAAAGTAATAAATTCGCGGTAACCACATAGGTTAAATATCTAGGCTCCATACCATGATACCACCTCTATCCAGAAGGAAATGTACATACCCTAAAGGGAGCTACCCCTCATAACCTTGCCGCATCTTTCCTGTTTTGACCATTTCCGGGGTGTGAGGCTCGACGAATTCACGTCCACAAAAACATACTTTATACAAAAGCCATGCTTTGGGTCAACAAATGATCAACACAATGATCACCAAGATAGACGATCAAATAAATGATCCTATCACAAATAATCAACACAATGATCATTTCACAGCAACACTCAGCATGTCACATTACCAAATTGGGAATATATCGCTGATAACATTCAACTACATAACCTCTGAGCTCGTACATCTCAGAGAAGGGTGTTAAGCTAAAAGAATGAATTCTCCGCCACCAACAGAAATATATTTGAAAGAAATCGGCTTTATATCTCAACTTGTAATGTCAGACATACAATCCATACAAGTCTGTTCCGGGCTCGAACAAAACCGAAGGCACTTACAAAGAAGTCCTTGCAATCCGGATATTCACAATCCTGATCGGATTCACCATCACATATGGAGAACTCTATACCGGAGCAACTCGGTGCAGAGTAAAACGACAGGTCATCCTATCGCTCTCGCAAATACCGGGTCTTCAACACCGATCTTCAATGCAATTATAACGACGTATCACATATTCGGAATGGGTTATACGACCCCATGGTCCTTTCCCGGTTAACCCGAATAGTGAGCGCTTATTCAAAAATAAGTGTAGCATTCACATTCAAACAAATCTCATCAATTACCCATTCAAAGGGAAATATTGATAGTCGGTTATTGAACTATCACTGGATATGCACACATCACCAGATTCCAAATAATTTTCCAAATTATTTATTTTTCAAAAATATCTTCACTAGATATATAATTTCACACTTCAAAAATAAATCAATATTTATTTTTAAACAGATTCCACTTTCTTTTATAAATTCCATATTGAATTTACATTTCACAATATCTATTGATATACGTTTTCAATTATCCATTTTCAATTTATCTTCAAAAAGATGAATTCTAAATATCACTTCATATTGGAAAACAATTCCATACTTATTTAATAAGTAATTCACAAATTTTATTTATTTTCAACACTTGAAAAATATTCAATATACTTAAATCGAAATTAAGTATATATTTCATTCTTTAAGGAAATCATTCTCTTAAACATATTTATTTGGGCCAAAACGAATGTTACGTAAAACATCGTTACGACAACCCAAAATCACTAGTATAGGGATTCGAATTTTAAGATAGATATATAAATCCCAATACTATACAAAACATTTCCTTTCGGAAATCATTTACTATAACAACAGTGTTATAGTCCATCATCTCCTTCTATTTCTCGAAAACGTCTATTTCAACAATAAATATTGAAATCTATGGTTTCGAATCTCAACACATTTTAAAACATTGTTCGATCGTTTTAATTCTATTTAAAACATCCAAATCCAAAACAATTTCTTTAACGTGTTATTCACTATTCAAAAACGTGAATATACTTCATTAACAATTTCATCCTTTTATTCATTTTAATTCAAAGGATTATTCACTATTCAAAAATGTGAATATAACTCCATTTATAGGTTTCAACAAATTTTCTTGTCAAAATAAGTCATTTGCGAATTTATAAAACAACGTTTATAAATTCCATTTCTATTTATTTATAAAAACTTCCTTTTTATAAATTCTTTTATTAACCTATTCCAGTTTATAACTCAATTATAAACTAAAAGTTCATATTATAAGTTAAATACTTATAAAACGATTATCTTACAAAATCGTTCCTCTTAAGACTTTCCAAACCATAAATCTTATAACTTACAAGATTCATTTATTTAACCAAATCTATTCTTCAAATAACTTCACAAATTTATAATTCTTACTATTTATAAATTTCATTTATAACTTCACCGTTTATAATTCTATAAATTTCATTCTTTAATGAAATTCATTTTCACTTCATTCAAACACTTATAAAAACTCGTTTTATAATGTCAATATTTCAATTCATAAATATCTATTTATAAATCTCTTAATATAAATCAATTTATATTAATATTTTAAAAACGTCTTTAAACTCCTTTATAATTTCATCATTTTGATTTATAAAATAATCAAATTTTATAAATCCTATATTTAAACTTTTCACAATTATTTCAGAAATCCCAATTTAACTATTTTATAAAGTCATTAATTCCTTATTTTCAAAAATCAGCTTTTAACTATATTTCTTAAAAATCATAATTTTTATAACTTTAAAAATTATAACGTTTATTTATTTATAATGGATCAATTCCAAAATATAGTATATTCTCAAAAATCACTTTAAAAATCATTTTAAAATCCCAAAATTTGGTCCAATGATGCTACACACCAAATAGTCAATCACGACAACAACGATATCATATATCGATATGAAAATCCATCAAATATCAAAATATCTGAAATCAAATAAAAACTGTTGAGGAATCCAGTTGGATCCCTCCAACCTGTTTTCCTGCATCCACAAACATTAGCACAATACCAATTTCGCTCCAGTACGAAATTATCGCGGTATATGGGATTTAAATATTATCCGCTTAATAGACGGCGCAATAGGGTCTCATCCGCTAAAAAATGCGGGGAATCAACAACTGCAATATATACATATGCCAATATATATATATTGATATTATTTATAATACCAATTTCACTGTTTATGAAATATTCGCGGTATATGTTTTTAATAAATAACATCCGCTTACTAACGGCGTATAATGTCTATTTTAACAATCAATAGATATCAATCAACATTCAAACATGCATTCAAATATTTTAAATCTAACTATTTAAAATAAAATCGAAACTGATTCGATTGAGTGAGAAGTTCTCACCTTGATTTTAAATTCCGTTTTAGCGATTTATTTCGAATAAAATTAAACGTGCGTTTAATTTTACCCAAAATTCTCACTAACTCCAAACGACTCCAAACCAACTCTATCGCGTAGTGCTCGTCCATACGATTCCAACGCAACTGGTTTCGCGCGTTTTCGACCTCGTATGAAAAAGTTATTGATTTTACAAGTTACACGAATTTATACTTAATAAATTTACAACTTTTATTATAAAATTTATAACCTAACTAATCCAGAACCATTGGATCCAAGCTCCTCTCCATCAGGCCGTTGCTTTCTTCTTCCCCTTCTCCCACGTTTTTCACGTCTCCAGGCAACGAAGAGGCCGAACCCATTTAGATAATTAGGGTTAATTATCACCATCACCACGTTGAACTTAAACTAGATCAGCTTGCTCCATGACGTGCGCCTCACCTTCCTCTATGCTCGGCCCATGACCGGCCACGTGCGGCTCCTCCATGAATCTCGAAATGCGTGCGCAGCTCCCCCCCTGTCGGCCCCTTTTTCTCCTTCCTCGAGTCTCTAAAAACGATCACACCCGTATGGATCTGAAGAACATACTCCCCTCTACAACTTCTTAGTTGGTGATTTCTTCTAATTGTTGATGGATCGTGAGTGATTGAGAGAGGAAGGTCGAACGTTTCTAGCCATTGATGGGGTGAACGGCGGCTAGGGTTAGAAATTAGGTTTTGTTTTATTTTTATTTTTTTCTAAAGAGGGGTGGGCTATTTATAGAAGAAAAACGAACACTATTCATCCGGAAATTCCGAACTCCGATTTACGCGCCGTAACCAGCATTTCTAGGGTTTACCCCGCGTTCCGGACACAATGGAACATGTTTTGAAAGCTAATTCGGACATCTGTGCGAGTTATGGCTATAAACGTTCAATTTAAATTAAACCGATTTAAGCGATTTTCTAGGCGTTTTAATTTGTACCGGACAAACGGTAAATCCAATCGACACGAAATTTGAAACCTTACAATAATATCACATTACGGATCCGATGAAACTTGTTTTGTCGAAATCCGAGACTTTTTGAAAAATGGCTATTTTCACTCGTCAAATTTAAATTAAAAACAATTCGATGCGTTTCGAGCTGCCACGATCAAACGATAGCTCCGATTGACACGAAAATTGAAATTCGGTAATAACTAACTATTACGGATCCAATGGAACTGGTTTCGTTCAATTCTGAGACTGTTCAAAAATTGACTATTTTCACTAGTCGATTTAAATATTAAAATATTCAATTTTCACAAATTAACTTTTAATTCGATTTTAAAAGTTCTAAAATATCGTTCTAACTCCCATATGATAAAATAAAATTTTACAAATCATTTTCAATCATATTTAACCCAATTTTAAATTATTTCCATAATTTAACGTATTAAATTATCGATTTAATTATTCAATTAAATCCAATAAATCGAAATAAAATTTATTCGACTTATAAATTCACTTATTAATATTTAAAATCAATTAAATATTCAAATTTAAATTAATAAAAATTCTGGGTCGTTACAATCTTCCCCCCTTAAAAGAATTTCGTCCTCGAAATTACAAGTAAGAAAAATTACAGAAGCTATTAATTTTCCCAAAATTCATAGTTAAACTTCTTACAAATCTTTACTAAGTTTTCAAATCATACTTAGTTATCTTTTCAAAAACAACTACTATTGTTTAACTTTTAACTCCAAAATCAAGGTTTAAGTTTTCAAAACTTTTCTAAATTTCTCAAATTTTTTCTAACGCCTTAAATTTTCGGAAAAATTTGCCATAGTCTCCTTTGCGTGGCTCGATCCAAAAAAAAAATGACAGTATATATATCACAAATATACATCTCATCAAGTAATGAGGCATCCCGCAGGGAAAAAAGTGTAAAAGTACGATATTTAATCCGAGATATGTACCTTATATTTTATTAGCAAGCATATACGGCTAATATAGCGCGAAAGCGAGCTCCAAATGCGAAGCAAACGCGATCCGCACCTAGTAATCACTCAACAAACAACATGAGAACATGCATATAGACAATAGTATCAATATACATCATATAGCAACTGAAACAAAAGCAACAAATGCAAACATCAACCAACTATCATTCAACTAACATCCATAACCAATAAATATTCATTCATATTCTTATTAATATTCAATGAATTGGTTTTCAATTTAATCACATTTGATTCATTAACAGTGGATGTTCTTATTAACATTCATTCTCAATTAGTTTATATTCACTAATTCATATTCAAGTTGGTTCACTTCCAATTCAAATTCAATTCTATTTAAGTTTCACTTAACTTCCAATTGAATTTCAACTACTTTAGCTTCCAATTTCATTAACACTTAATGAATTATATATAATCATCTAACAATCATATAACAATCAATGTATAATAATTACAACCAAATTCCCTTTGCTTTCAATTGGTTTAATTAAATTGATTTTCATTCAATTTCCAATAACATTAGATTTTAATGAATTTAACACTTATATTCATTATTTCATATCAATTTAATTCACATTCAATTGATTAATATTCAATCCATTCATTCAATTCAATTCAATTTCTAAAGTTGAATTTCATTTCATAACTTAAGTTCACATTTATCAATCAATTCAGCTTCCAATTCTAAGTAAATTTCCATTTAACTTTAAATTCATTTTTATTTATAACTCATATTCATAAATATATTCATATAGTTTCACTTCTTATATATAAGTTTATTTCACAATTGTAAATCACTTTAATTATAATTCAATTCTTATAATTCTTTTTGCTTATACAATTCCTTTATTTAGATTATTCAAACAACTTAACAATCAACTTATATACACTTTAATAATTCTGAAAATTATTTCCTTTATATATATATAAAATATAATCAAGGTAAAATTATTTCATTTACCCAATTTAAACAATACTGTGCCGAATTGTTCTATTCAAGTGTTTAGAAACCCCTTCGGCATAGTCTTGCGGACCACGCTGACGAAAGTTCATATGCCACTCAATAAACCAATCATCACAATATAAAACAATTTTATATATTCACTATCAAATACGCTCTCATAGCTATTATAACACTCAAACTCATTCTAGAGTACTGCTGACTCTATCTCTAATGAGTAATACCCAACAGAACCATGGTTGTCGCTTAACCATAAGCTCCGATACCAAATGTAACGCCCCGGAAATTTTCGACTTTCGAAAATTCAACATCGATACTCACTTTATCGACTGCCGAGAAATCAAAGGCCAAAAACCCGAAATGTTATGGTTTTAAGAAAAAGAATTTAAGAAAAGAAAAGGAAAGAGGGAAGAGAAAGAAAATTATAGATAAGGTAGAAAATGGAGGGAAAAGAAAATAGAAAATTAGAAAATAGAATAGAAAAGAGAAAATAGAACAGAACAGAGAATAGAAAATGGAGGGGAAAGAAAAATAGAACGGAACAGAAAACAACAGAACACATCAGAATCTCACAATTCGCAGCGGAACAACATATAATAATAAATGAATAATCTTTAAACAAAGAACTATATCGGTTATTACATTACATTTCATTTCATTACATCATATCATCAGAGTGTACAACAACATACAACAAACAGTGCAGCGGAAAAAGAAATACTATATACTAGTAATACGCCATGCCATCCAGCTTGCCTCCAGCAATTCCTGAATATCCAGAATATCCTGATAAACCTTACTCTTGACTGCCCGTGTGGAAATTGGTGGGCACCCAGAGTTTAGGAAGGAAAACAATAAACTCCAAGTCAGTCATGTGACTGGTGTGAGAACTCAAAACAGTTTATTTATCTTTAAAATCAAAATAGAGGAATATTTTTATTTCAATTCGCAATGCTTTTAAAAATGAGACTACCACAAGGCCTCCCGCACACACACACAATGCAAACGCAGAATCGGAGGAGATTTCTCCTTATGATAGTCAAAGATGCTTGATACGAATTAAAAAGAAGCATTTGATATTATTACTAGTGCATAGTGTAGAAAATTATTTCGAAAATAAAGATATAAATCTTAGCCAACATAGACATTTCGAACTATGCCTACTATAGCTACCATCCAAACAGTGTTGCGACACCATAAGTGAATGATAGGTTCTACAACTAATACCGTACAAGATCGTATTGTTTCTTTGGATTTCCAACAAATGGTCAGGCCAAGGAACTTCCCATTGCCACATGAGAATGCCTCTGGAAAGACATCCCCGAGAACCAAACCGGAACTCTGCCAACACAAGGCCGGGTTACCCCTAACTGGGTAACTACTGACACGAGCACGCTATTCCCCGATCGTAAACGACCTTTCTCACGGGATCCCGATAACCAACAACCACAAAGTAATAAATTCGCGGTAACCACATAGGTTAAATATCTGGGCTCCATACCATGATACCACCTCTATCCAAAAGGAAATGTACATACCCTAAAGGGAGCTACCCCTCATAACCTTGCCGCATCTTTCCTGTTTTGACCATTTCCGGGGTGTGAGGCTCGACGAATTCACGTCCACAAAAACATACTTTATACAAAAGCCATGCTTTGGGTCAACAAATGATCAACACAATGATCACCAAGATAGACGATCAAATAAATGATCCTATCACAAATAATCAACACAATGATCATTTCACAGCAACACTCAGCATGTCACATTACCAAATTGGGAATATATCGCTGATAACATTCAACTACATAACCTCTGAGCTCGTACGTCTCAGAGAAGGGTGTTAAGCTAAAAGAATGAATTCTCCGCCACCAACAGAAATATATTTGAAAGAAATCGGCTTTATATCTCAACTTGTAATGTCAGACATACAATCCATACAAGTCTGTTCCGGGCTCGAACAAAACCGAAGGCACTTACAAAGAAGTCCTTGCAATCCGGATATTCACAATCCTGATCGGATTCACCATCACATATGGAGAACTCTATACCGGAGCAACTCGGTGCAGAGTAAATCGACAGGTCATCCTATCACTCTCGCAAATACCGGGTCTTCAACACCGATCTTCAATGCAATTATAACGATGTATCACATATTCGGAATGGGTTATACGACCCCATGGTCCTTTCCCGGTTAACCCGAATAGTGAGCGCTTATTCAAAAATAAGTGTAGCATTCACATTCAAACAAATCTCATCAATTACCCATTCAAAGCGAAATATTGATAGTCGGTTATTGAACTATCACTGGATATGCACACACCGCCAGATTCCAAATAATTTTCAAAATTATTTATTTTCCAAAAATATCTTCACTAGATATATAATTTCACACTTCAAAAATAAATCAATATTTATTTTTAAACAGATTCCACTTTCTTTTATAAATTCCATATTGAATTTACATTTCACAATATCTATTGATATACGTTTTCAATTATCCATTTTCAGTTTATCTTCAAAAAGATGAATTCTAAATATCACTTCATATTGGAAAACAATTCCATACTTATTTAATAAGTAATTCACAAATTTTATTTATTTTCAACACTTGGAAAATATTCAATATACTTAAATCGAAATTAAGTATATATTTCATTCTTTAAGGAAATCATTCTCTTAAACATATTTATTTGGGCCAAAACGAATGTTACGTAAAACATCGTTACGACAACCCAAAATCACTAGTATAGGGATTCGAATTTTAAGATAGATATATAAATCCCAATACTATACAAAACATTTCCTTTCGGAAATCATTTACTATAACAACAGTGTTATAGTCCATCATCTCCTTCTATTTCTCGAAAACGTCTATTTCAACAATAAATGTTGAAATCTATGGTTTCGAATCTCAACACATTTTAAAACATTGTTCGATCGTTTTAATTCTATTTAAAACATCCAAATCCAAAACAATTTCTTTAACGTGTTATTCACTATTCAAAAACGTGAATATACTTCATTAACAATTTCATCCTTTTATTCATTTTAATTCAAAGGATTATTCACTATTCAAAAATTTGAATATAACTCCATTTATAGGTTTCAACAAATTTTCTTGTCAAAATAAGTCATTTGCGAATTTATAAAACAACGTTTATAAATTCCATTTCTATTTATTTATAAAAACTTCCTTTTTATAAATTCTTTTATTAACCTATTCCAGTTTATAACTCAATTATAAACTAAAAGTTCATATTATAAGTTAAATACTTATAAAACGATTATCTTACAAAATCGTTCCTCTAAAGACTTTCCAAACCATAAATCTTATAACTTATAAGATTCATTTATTTAACCAAATCTATTCTTCAAATAACTTCACAAATTAATAATTCTTACTGTTTATAAATTTCATTTATAACTTCACCGTTTATAATTCTATAAATTTCATTCTTTAATGAAATTCATTTTCACTTCATTCAAACACTTATAAAAACTCGTTTTATAATGTCAATATTTCAATTCATAAATATCTATTTATAAATCTCTTAATATAAATCAATTTATATTAATATTTTAAAAACGTCTTTAAACTCCTTTATAATTTCATCATTTTGATTTATAAAATAATCAAATTTTATAAATCCTATATTTAAACTTTTCACAATTATTTCAGAAATCCCAATTTAACTATTTTATAAAGTCATTAATTCCTTATTTTCAAAAATCAGCTTTTAACTATATTTATTAAAAATCATAATTTTTATAACTTTAAAAATTATAACGTTTATTTATTTATAATGGATCAATTCCAAAATATAGTATATTCTCAAAAATCACTTTAAAAATCATTTTAAAATCCCAAAATTTGGTCCAATGATGCTACACACCAAATAGTCAATCACGACAACAACGATATCATATATCGATATGAAAATCCATCAAATATCAAAATATCTGAAATCAAATAAAAACTGTTGAGGAATCCAGTTGGATCCCTCCAACCTGTTTTCCTGCATCCACAAACATTAGCACAATACCAATTTCGCTCCAGTACGAAATTATCGCGGTATATGGGATTTAAATATTATCCGCTTAATAGACGGCGCAATAGGGTCTCATCCGCTAAAAAATGCGGGGAATCAACAACTGCAATATATACATATGCCAATATATATATATTGATATTATTTATAATACCAATTTCACTGTTTATGAAATATTCGCGGTATATGTTTTTAATAAATAACATCCGCTTACTAACGGCGTATAATGTCTATTTTAACAATCAATAGATATCAATCAACATTCAAACATGCATTCAAATATTTTAAATCTAACTATTTAAAATAAAATCGAAACTGATTCGATTGAGTGAGAAGTTCTCACCTTGATTTTAAATTCCGTTTTAGCGATTTATTTCGAATAAAATTAAACGTGCGTTTAATTTTACCCAAAATTCTCACTAACTCCAAACGACTCCAAACCAACTCCATCGCGTAGTGCTCGTCCATACGATTCCAATGCAACTGGTTTCGCGCGTTTTCGACCTCGTATGAAAAAGTTATTCATTTTACAAGTTACACGAATTTATACTTAATAAATTTACAACTTTTATTATAAAATTTATAACCTAACTAATCCAGAACCATTGGATCCAAGCTCCTCTCCATCACGCCGTTGCTTTCTTCTTCCCCTTCTCCCACGTTTTTCACGTCTCCAGGCAACGAAGAGGCCGAACCCATTTAGATAATTAGGGTTAATTATCACCATCACCACGTTGAACTTAAACTCGATCAGCTTGCTCCATGACGTGCGCCTCACCTTCCTCTATGCTCGGCCCATGACCGGCCACGTGCGGCTCCTCCATGAATCTCAAAATGCGTGCGCAGCTCCCCCCTGTCGGCCCCTTTTTCTCCTTCCTCGAGTCTCTAAAAACGATCACACCCGTATGGATCTGAAGAACACACTCCCCTCTACAACTTCTTAGTTGGTGATTTCTTCTAATTGTTGATGGATCGTGAGTGATTGAGAGAGGAAGGTCGAACATTTCTGGCCATTGATGGGGTGAACGGCGGCTAGGGTTAGAAATTAGGTTTTGTTTTATTTTTATTTTTTTTCTAAAGAGGGGTGGGCTATTTATAGAAGAAAATCGAACACTATTCATCCGGAAATTCCGAACTCCGATTTACGCGCCGTAACCAGCGTTTCTAGGGTTTACCCCGCGTTCCGGACACAATGGAACAGGTTTCGAAAGCTAATTCGGACATTTGTGCGAGTTATGGCTATAAACGTTCAATTTAAATTAAACCGATTTAAGCGATTTTCTAGGCGTTTTAATTTGTACCGGACAAACGGTAAATCCAATCGACACGAAATTTGAAACCTTATAATAATATCACATTACGGATCCGATGAAACTGGTTTCGTCGAAATCTGAGACTTTTTGAAAAATGGCTATTTTCACTCGTCAAATTTAAATTAAAAACAATTTGATGCGTTTCGAGCTGCCACGATCAAACGATAGCTCCGATTGACACGAAAATTGAAATCCGGTAATAACTAACTATTACGGATCCAATGGAACTGGTTTCGTTCAATTCTGAGACTGTTCAAAAATTGACTATTTTCACTAGTCGATTTAAATATTAAAATATTCAATTTTCACAAATTAACTTTTAATTCGATTTTAAAAGTTCTAAAATATCGTTCTAACTCCCATATGATAAAATAAAATTTTACAAATCATTTTCAATCATATTTAACCCAATTTTAAATTATTTCCATAATTTAACGTATTAAATTATCGATTTAATTATTTAATTAAATCCAATAAATCGAAATAAAATTTACTCGACTTATAAATTCACTTATTAATATTTAAAATCAATTAAATATTCAAATTTAAATTAATAAAAATTCTGGGTCGTTACATTTGTGATTGTTGTTGGTTGAGGATCCTCGGATAAAGGTTGTTTACAACCGGGGGATGGCATACTCGTGTCAGTAGTTACCTACTTTGTAGAGGTAACCCGGGCTTGTGTTGGCAGAGATCTGGTTAGGTTCTCGTGGCGTCTCTCCATAGGCGTACCCATGTGGCAATGGGAAGTTCCTTAGCCTGACCATTTGTTGGAAAATCCAAAGAAACAATACGGGCCTTGTGTAGTTTCAGTTGTATAACCTGCCGTTTACTTATGGTGGCGCCCCACTGTTTAGATGGTAGCTATAGTAGGCATACGATAATGGTCGTATATTGGCTAAGATTTATATTATACTTTCGAAATGTTTTCCTGCACTTTGCACTTATAGAAATAATATCAAAGAAATTTTTCTGCGTATCAAGCATGTTTGACTATCATAAGGAGAAATCTCCTTCGATTCTGCGTTTGCATTGTGTGTGTGCGGGAGGCCTTATGGTAGTTTCATTTCCTAAAAGCATTGCGGATCTATTTTAAAAAAATTCTTCGTTTGTTTTTTTAAGATAAACTGTTTTAAGTTCTCACACCAGTCCCATGACTGACCTGGAGTTTATTGTTCTCTTCCTAAACTCTGGGTGCCCATCATTTTCCACACGGGCATCCTAGAGTCAGGTTATCAGGTCAATCTGGAATTCAGGAGATGCTGTGGAGCTCAAGAGGCGAGCTGGATGGCGTGGCGTATCAACTAGTATATAGTATTTCTTTTCCGCTGTTTGTTGTTGTAAACTCTGATGATGTAATGTAATGTGATGTAATGTAATAAATTGATACATTTCTTTTGATTTAAAGATTATTCATTTATCTATTATATGTTGTTCCGCTGCGATTGTGAGATTTTGATATTGTTTCTGTTGCTTCTTCTTTCTTTCTTCTTCTACCTCTTCTTCTTTAACCCTAACAATTTGGTTTTCCGGCATTCGATTGTTCGGCAGTTGATACAGTGGACGTATTAATGTCGATTTTCGAAAGTCGAAATTCTAGAATTTTACACGTAGTCTCAATATAAAGCAATAAACAGCACACCTCCTTGATAGAACAATACATTAGTATATAATAGAGAACACGGAGTCGATAATGCAGCAATAAGATATAATATAAAATATATAGTTGATAGAGAGAGTACAAAACATCTGTAATAATGTATAATGAGTGTACAATGCTGCATCAAATATACAATGAGTCTACTTTACACTAATAACATACAACAATCCTACATATTCGATCACCTCTATGTCTAGAAAATACAAGCTAGTCTCATTGTCCATGTACCTATCTCCAACTGATCTAAGTATTACGTAAATAACACATGGGCTAAACTATGTCTAATTCAAGGGGCTATTCATATATATATATATATATATATATATATAAGTTTGTGTGTGTCTGTAATACAAATAGAGGAGTACGATAATGAAATTAATTATAGCGTATAAATAGGCAACCACCAAAACACATGTGTCAATATATATGAAATAGTAATAAACGCATGGTATAATATTATAATATCATAAACAATCCCTAAAATATTACATGACGTTAAATATCACAAACCATGCATAAAGATGTCATCATCTATATAAAAGCACACCAATCAAAAAACACGAAATCAAAGTCAAACGGGTGAATCATCTATATCAAGAAATTATCATCGAAATCAAGAAATCATCAATAAATGAGATATTTCTAAGTATTGTCTGGCTAGAATACAGCAAATCCCAAGTATATCCCTTAATATCAAATAATAAAATCACATCATCGGTATATAAAACAATAATAAACCACATAGCTATAAAATCATATATAATATGATAATACCCCATCCTATAGACATCTATCATGGGTATAATTTCATCTCGCTATATGGAATATCATATAATATAGAATAGCAGGAATTGATTGTACGACGGACATGAAGTCCTATGTAGAGTCATATCTCAACATGCAAGGGTAATGGATGACCATGGATTATCCACCTAATACATGAGCACACGGATTATCCACCCGGATCTGCTTTTAATACTCAGTTGAGAGTATAATAGTATATATCCATCTATTACTCCATTAAAACCAAAAGGGGTGCTGATAGCAAACTGCTAGTTCCAGTAACACATGGGCTATCCACCCTGATCTGTTCCTACATTCTTCGATTACCTTTATAGTAATCATAACACTATCCACCGGTGTGCTCATCAATGCGAGGACTTTCAGTCACGACTCATTTCCGGCCTATATGGAATACACTACTAACCTAGCCGACACAAGGGCTAATGGTTAACCACCCTGTAATACTCACTAAATAAGGCATATATCCTGTGATGGACACCTAATATAAATCCAATAAAGTTGTCATGGATCTGGGGGCAGACCCATGCTCAGGCTACTAGGTTGGATTCTGACCATCTTATTCACTCCACACCAATAGCCAGGGGCACATCATGATAGATAAACACATAGCATATACATAAATAGGTATGCCACCTAACTCAAATCCATGAGTTTGCTCAACGCCATGGGAATCATCTCACATAAGTATTATCCCAATATTATTGATCCCATCACATGGGTGATGTCTATTTAAGAATAAATATCACATTAGCGTCTCATACCACCATGTGATTCTTAATCGTTTATTCAATGCTCTTAAACTACACACAATCTCTATAATATTCTATATAACAAGTCCAAAGAATAATCGGATAAATATTATCGAAAGTTCCATATGTGATGGTATTATAACTCTGTTTATTCAGATTCACTGCTACATAGAATTAAATATCTCGAAATCAAGCAGAAGGACGTTATCACTTATCACATCAACATCTCTAATCAAATCAATATCAACGGAGAATCATTTATACTATCCAAATCAATACAGAAGAGATGAGGGATCTAAAAAATGTAGAAATTATGCATAGAATCTCAATGAAAATTTAGAAATGAATTAATAACAAAGTTCAATAAGATTTTGTTTTTTATAAATACTTAAAAAATTGTAACAGCCCGCAAATCTGTATCCCTTGAATCAACACTACTCTACCTCTATTGACTCAAATGGCACAGAAATACGAACCATTAAGGTTAAAGAAGAAGAGATAGAAGAAGAAGAAGCTAACCAATATCAGAATCTCACAGTCGCGGCGGAATAAAATATAATAGTAAATATAGAACTTTATACAAAATGAAATCTATAACTGTTTTATACATCATATCATCAGAGTATCTCATACAACAACATATACCAGTCAGACAATCATACATTCATAGCAGCGGATATATATATATAAGTACGAAGAATACATCTCGGGCTCCACCTCCTCTCCTGCTCCAAAGCATCCTGTCCTGAACATATAATACTCGGTCTGACCCGAGCATTATAATGAAATAACACCCGAGTCAGTCTGGAATACCAGCTGATAATAATGCATCCAAAATTGATTATTAAAGTTTTAAAAATCCTTTGCAAAACAAAAGCATCTCGTAAGACCACGCCACAAATAAACATATCGGGTTTTTACCTTACGATAGCTAAAACACTTTTTATAGAAATCCTCTGATATTATAATAAGGTCTATATACAAATACTTATAAAATAGCTGAAATTGTTACATGATTAAATTCCAGCTACTAGCCACAAAAGTGGGTAATACAAACAAAACTCGTACAAGGCTCGTAGGGAGAATGGATTTCCAACAATGACTAGGCACTGGGGTACCACCTGTCACAGTACGGGGCCTAGATCACCGTACCGAGGACCACTCCCGATCCCCTGCAACACAAGACCGGACCCATCCCTTACTGGACAGTTCCGAATAAGATTACTCCACGGTTGGGATCAGCAACCGCACCACTAAGCCGAAATAAAAAGGGACATCTAGACAGGGATGACCTTACTCTCCAGTGGGGGCTACCCACGAAGCCTTGCTGCATATCCCCTGATTTTCAGTCATTCCCATTTGATGAGGCTTGAGGCTAAGCGTTACCTTTAGAACGTTTCTCTTAGAATGTCCATCGCCCACTTGACGATGTTCCGAAAGCATTCGTCCATACAAGTCCGTCCCGGGTTCGAACGGAACCGAAGGCACTACTCCTGCTACATCCATTTTGGAAATATCCTCAGGATTAGTAGCGACTAGCCCTTGCACTTCACTGCTCCATCTTCGACTCCGAACACGTTGTTCTACGAAACGTACAAACCGGATCGAAGTGGTTTTTCGAGAATTTAATCTCGATCCCGGTCTCTTCGAAACGATCAACGCATTTGTCCAATATTGATAGTCGGTGATTTAACTATCAATTTATATTCACAAACATCCATCACACAATAAATAATTCCCACATTATTTATTTGTCTCAAGTATCTTTACAAGATATATTTCCAAATTTTCAAAGCTCATTTGAAAACAATCCCCAAAGTTTCCTCCTTTACCCGGTAAATCCTTTACCATTTATTCCCATTGGAAATAACCAAGTTCAAAACAATTTAGATTTAAAACACTTAAAACACTTTATGCTGAAATATATTTTATAATATGAAAATTTACTACTAATTATTACTCAAAAATATAATTTCAAATATGTAAAGTAAAACCATTTATTAGGATATAAACCTTGATTGTAAATAAGGGTTTAGTTTAAACTAAACTTATAAGTAGATTTTTAAAAACGTTAATACTAATATCAATAACTTAGGTCAAAACTAGCCTTTACATAAAAACCATTTATAAACATTATTACTAATGTAATCTCAGATAATCACTATTGCTATTTTATTAGTTAGTTACTTTAAAATAATAATTTTTAAAACACTCCTTTAAACAAGTTTGGACTTTAAACTTTCTTTTAATAAAATCTATTTAAAAACTCGAACTTGGTTTTCCAGGAAAACTCATTCCCACTTAAACAACTAAGAAAAATCCATCTTATAAATTCTGTCGATTTGTTTCAATTCAGATTTATGTTTTCATAACATAAATTCACTTTCCACATTTGAATTAACTTCTTACGAAGCTTAACCACATTTCCATTCCCGAAAATTCTTTTCCAAAGTATAGGTTTAAAAGTTTTTTTTTCCCTTTTTTTATATAAACTATTATAAATTTATTTAGTGAAAATCATACTTAAGGAATTGCTCAAATAAATACCTACTTAAATTTCAATGGTTATAAATAGTATTTCTGAATCATTCTAATTTGCAATTTATTGCTAATTTAATTTGAAGGATTTCTTTTGAAATCATATTTAATTTCCAGGGAACATTATTATCAAAATAACCCCATTGTTATTTTTAACCATTCATAATTTCTTATTGAAATTATCACCAGAAATCCATACTTTCACATTTATCAACTACTAAATGTTCCACTTATTTATGTTCCCAAATTTCATTCTTCACTCAACCCAGATTTCCAAATTTATTCCTTTAAATTCTTTATTTATCAATTCCTTTATTTCTTTAAAAATCCAATTTATTTTATTTTATTTTTAAAATTCTGTGTATATTCTTATCCAGCAATATCACAGTACAATTAATTCAGAGTTGTCAATCACAATATATAACAGGTTACAACATCAATTATAAAGATAATTACTATAGTGTGAGGAATCCAGTTGGATCCCTCCAACCTGTTTTTCCCTGCATCCACAAATATTAACACAACAATATATATCAATTCATGCTGATATAAATAAACATTTCAACCAATCATGCAATTATTTAAATATTAACTACTTGAATCAGCTAACATTCTAGATTTGAGTGAGATTAACTCACCTTGAGTTTCGGCGATCGTTCGAAATTTAAATTAAATCGAACAATGTCCGATTTAACTCAAATTTCTACTTGCCCGGAATGATTCCGGAACTGCACCATTTCGTAGTGTTCGTCTCTGCGATCTCGGCATTTCCAGTTTCGTTAAATTTTGATACAATATGTGAAAGATACTAATTATTAAAGTTTGAAATGAATTCAAAACAATTTCTTTCATTAAAACGTTTTACACCCAATCTCTACCGTTCATCAAGTCAACTCATCAGGCCCGCATCCTCCTCTCCCTCTCTCGTGTACGCTACTCCGAAAATCGAACCCAAAAGTCGCTCCTTAGGGTTAGAATTCGCAACCACTACGGAACCATCCACCTCGATCGAAGGCTACCACAACGAAGCTCACCACCTCCTCCATGCTCGACCCAAATATGGTGGAACTCGGTCGCGTATAACCCCTGGAAAACGTGAAAGACCGGCCCCTCTTTCGGTCACGGTTCTGGCCACCATACACTGCTATATACGATCTCACCCGTAGGATTCGTAGATCTCTTTGAGTTCTTCCAATTTGCAGTTGAAGATTTTTGAAATTAATTAGTGAATTTGGTGAGAAACGAAGGAGAAGGAGGCATGCTACCGGCCATTGAAATATACATGCGGCGGCTCCAAAAGAAACTAGGGTTTTGGGTCAAATGTTAATATATATATATATATTATTTAATATTATTTTAATATAATTTCTCAATTTAACAGTTTATGCAAACGACCTCCAAACTACATGTTCCGACAGGCGATTCTAGGGTTTTTTCGCATTCCGGACACAATGAAACAAGTTTCGTAAGCTAATTTGATTGTACGCGCAAGTTACGGAATTAAACGATCAATTTAAAATTAAATCAGTTAAAACGATTTCAATGCGTTTCGAGCTGTCACGGTCAAACGACAACTCCAATTGCTACGAAAATTGAAATCCGATAATAACTAACTGTTACGGATCCAATGGAACTGGTTTCGTCGAATTCCGAGACTGTGCCCCGGAAGGCTATTTTCACTAGTCGATAAATTCGAGCGATTTCCAAAATCGTCGAAAACGCTTAAAATTTTGCTTTTAAATTTTTATTAACTTTAACAATAAATCATATAAAATTTATAATCACATTAAAAATCATTCTGGCTCATTCCGGGCCAAAATCAGATTAAACTGCATTTTAATAATATTAAATTCTATTATTCAAATTCAGCCGGAATTACTGTAATTAAAATTATAGCTTATTTCATTGATTGAACCCAAATCCATTCATTTCAAAACCAATTAAGAATCCACATTAAACATTTAAAATGAATTAAATGTTCAAATTCAGTGGCTTAAAAATATCGGATGTTACATTCCTCCCCCCTTATAAAAATTTCGTCCCCGAAATTTTCTAGGGTAGAAAATACTCTCCAACCCATTTACTTACCCAATTTGCTTAGTTAAAAGCTTATATTTACTTTCCCAAAAAGTTTCAGCTCCATTTCAAAACCATTTGCTTTATCCACCCTAAAGCCTGTATTTTAACATTTGCTTTCAAAAAATAACTTTCCAAGTTAACAAAATTTTCCCAAAATCCCAAAAAATTTCTAACTCCCAAAATTTCCGAAAATTTTTGGCAGAGTCTCCCCTGCACGGAGGAGCTTTCGCGATATGCGATACAGATAAATATATATACATCGACCCACACGGTCGGAAACCAAAATATATCACAATATATATATATATATATCATTTTCCCAATTATATTTGCGTAGGCGTACCTTTTTAAAAAATTTAAATAGCAAGTGGCTAATATAACGCATATATGCGCTCCAACTCTCTCGAATGTCTTTTGTTCCTGTACTAAACTCAAACAAACTCATCAATTTCAAGATATGAGCATTTTAACAACATTTCCAATGTAAATGCAAGCCAAACATATCTATTTCATAACCAAACCAAGCAACTTCATAATTATGCATGCTAACCTCGTTTATAAACAATTTCACAATTCCGACATCATTTAAAATCCTCTTTATAAACTCAAACTTCATAGTTTAACAATGTTAACCATATTTATTTCAACAATCCAAAGATTTCAATCACTTTTTAATTTCTTATTCAAATCCAAACTTCATTTTTATTTCAATATGATTAACATGTGCTTTACTAACATCAATCTATTCCATTTCAATTCCAAGTTGATTCACAATTCAATTCTTATGCGGAATTTGAAGTATTTGCATTTCTTTTATAATCCATTTTCATTCATATGTAAACATTACTTATTAAAATTTCAATCCACTCAATTTATTCAAAACCAATTTCATTTGCTTTCTTTAATTCATTCACTTAAGTTTAATGACTAATTTCTATTCAGGTTGTGGTTATTCAACCAAATAACCAATCCTTAAGCTTATAACCATTAATATTAATTTCAACTTAGATTCATATTAATGTTATTCTATTTTGCATGGTTCACAATCCAAGCATTCTTATCACATTGCAATTATTAAATTAAATTCTTCCCTTACATTTTTATTTCATTAACCAGTTCAAGTTTATAATAATATCATTCCATCCTGGGTCATTTACAACCCATTGCATTTTTGTTTCATCACAACAATTAATTCAGATTCTTCCAATTGCATTTAAATTTCATTATCTAAACAAAATCTATCCAAGATAACATTATAATCTCAATCACAAATATTTTCATTTTCTTCTCATAAATCAAATTTTATTTTCATTTGATTCTCATCCAAATCAAATTCCAATCCATTTACAAAATTTAATGCACTTTGCTTATTTATTCAATCCATTTTTAGATTCATTTTATTAGCAAAGAAACCACTTTAAATTATTTCCTTCCGTTGAATTTATTTACAATTCAAACTATCACCATTATAATTTAATTCCATTTTTCATCTACACTTCAATATTAGTTACCACAAATTTAAATCCCATGCCACAATTGGATTTTTATTTACCTTCCGAATTTTGACCAAACTATCAAAATTCTATTCATGCCAATACAGATTCCATTTAATTTAGTTTACACTAAATTCATCTTCAAGCTTCTTTTTATTTAATTTAGCTTACGCTAAATTCATTCGCAAACAATTCCTTTAAAATTTAGTTGAGTGCGGATTTAATTATCCAATATCATTTCAATTAAATTTAACCTTCCCTTAACTCAATTCTTTTCCCATTTAAACTCAAGTTCAACCAAATTTATTTAGCCATCTTGAATTCATACCATTTCCTTTATTATCTTAAATAAGAATTAAATTCCATTCATTTCTATTCTTAACACAATTGAATCTTGTTTTTAATTAAATCCAAGTCCATCCCAATTCCACTCGATTGAAGTTAAATCCAATTCAATTTAATTTAATTCTTCATATACAAGTTTAAAACTTATTTACTAACTTAAGTTCGTTCACTTCTTTTGTATCTCACTTTACCTTATCTCAATTCACATTCCTTTTCAGATTAAGTTTGAATTCACCATACCATCCAACTATTTCCCAATTGTGATTATAATTTCATTTTCTATTTATAAGTTCACTAACTTATTTATTTAAAAGCTCATATTGCTCATTTTAATCCATCTATATCTTATAATCACAAATTTCAAATTATATATATATATATATATATATATATATATGTATATATATATATATGTATGTATATATATGTATCCCTGAATTCTTAAGGATACAAATCTTCTTTCTCCTTAATCCTTTGCAAATTTTAAATTCACAATTTCAAATTATAAATATAATACTTAATGGTTTGTAGGTATAATTCATTACACCATATCCCACAAATTCAAAGTCAACTTGCATTTTAATTTAGTCCAAATCAATTTAATTCTAAGTCCAATTTATTTAACTTATTCCAAGTTAAATTCAAATTTCCTATTCACTTTCAATTATATTCCATTCACTTCCAATTACTCAAGTTAAATTTTAATTCCAAGATTAAAATTTATATTTCCTTCTTATTAGCACCAACTTCACCACATAAGTTCAATAGTTGATTCATTTTACTTTACACATTAATTAAACAGAATTTCCCAGAATTCAATTACCCGGTTTTATTGCAAAACCATTTTGAAATATATCTAATAATCTACTCATACTTTCCCGGTATATCAAATCAAACTCCCAGATTTCTAAAGCAATCAGTTTTCACCAAAGCAATTTCCCTTTTGAAACTTCTAAATTCACTTGTATCGCAAACAAGTCCAGCAAATATCATAATCACTCGCATGGTAGCAAACCATCACTTTAGAAACTCGAAAATGAATTCTAATGATGTGGCCAGCATCATCAGGATTATTTTCCAGCGACTGAAGTGAGTTCAATGCTTTCTTACTTTCCCAAATTCATTTCAAAACAAATTTCCCTTCAAACATTCTTTCCAAAATAATATTCCATTATTGCCTTCAAACTCCTTAGCAAACATTTCAAACTTTCCCAGAAATTTAAATTTCCAAACCTTTATTTCCATTACATTTAAAATCTTTTCCAAAACTTCCGGGATTTAAATTCTGGTTCAATTCAAATTTAGTTATTCTTCCCTTTATATAATTTATATTTGTAGAATTTTATTTTCATTGTAACTATTTCAAATTTCAGATTAAATTTTAGATTCTTATTTGATTTAGACATTAACAACCAATCATCCAAATATATATATATATATATATATATAATAATTTCAGAAAATTATTTCCTTTATATAAAAATATAATTTGGGTAAAATTATTTCATTTACCCATTTTAAAAACAATACTATGTCAGTTTATCTTGTTTAAGAGTTTAGAAACCCCTATCGATACGGTTGTACTTTCCGCACCGACCAGTATTCATAAACACTCAACCGATAAGTCAACACAGTATAAAAACAATTTTATATTCACTAACAAGTATGCTCTCATAGCTACTATTACACTCAACTCATTATAGAGTACTATGGACTCTGTTTAATGAATAATTTTCCCACCAAAGCCTAGGTTGTCGCCAACCTAAGCTCTGATACCAAGTGTAACAGCCCGCAAATCCGTATCCCTTGAATCAACACTATTCTACCTCTATTGACTCAAATGGAACAGAAATACGAACCATTAAGGTTAAGGAAGAAGAGATAGAAGAAGAAGAAGCTAACCAATATCAGAATCTCACAGTCGCAGCAGAATAAAATATAATAGTAAATATAGAACTTTATACAAAATGAAATCTATAACTGTTTTATACATCATATCATCAGAGTATCTCATACAACAACATATACCAGTCAGACAATCATACAATCATAGCAACGAATATATATATAAGTACGAAGAATACATCTCGAGCTCCACCTCCTCTACTGCTCCAAAGCATCCTGCCCTGAACATATAATACTCGGTCTGACCCGAGCATTATAATGAAATAACACTCGAGTCAGTCTGAAATACCAGCTGATAATAGTGCATCCAAAATTGATTATTAAAGTTTTAAAAATCCTTTGCAAAACAAAAGCATCTCTTAAGACCACGCCACAAATAAACATGTCGGGTTTTTACCTTACGATAGCTAAAACACTTTTTATAGAAATCCTCTGATATTATAATAGGGTCTATATACAAATACTTATAAAATAGCCGAAATTGTTACATGATTAAATTCCAGCTACTAGCCACAAAAGTGGGTAATACAAACAAAACTCATACAAGGCTCGTAGGGAGAATGGATTTCCAACAATGACTAGGCACTGGGGTACCACCTGTCACAGTACGGGGCCTAGATCACCGTACCGAGGACCACTCCCGATCCCCTGCAACACAAGGCCGGACCCATCCCTTACTGGACAGTTACGAATAAGATCACCCCGCGGTTGGGATCAGCAACCGCACCACTAAGCCGAAATAAAAAGGGACATCTAGACAGGGATGACCTTACTCTCCAGTGGGGGCTACCCACGAAGCCTTGCTGCATATCCCCTGATTTTCAGTCATTCCCATTTGATGAGGCTTGAGACTAAGCGTTACCTTTAGAACGTTTCTCTTAGAATGCCCATCGCCCACCTGACGATGTTCCGAAAGCATTCGTCCATACAAGTCCGTCCCAGGTTCGAACGGAACCGAAGGCACTACTCCTGCTACATCCATTTTGGAAATATCCTCAGGATTAGTAGCGACTAGCCCTTGCACTTCACTGCTACATCTTCGACTCCGAACACGTTGTTCTACGAAACGTACAAACCGGATCGAAGTGGTTTTTCGAGAATTTAATCTCGAACCAGGTCTCTTCGAAACGATCAACGCATTTGTCCAATATTGATAGTCGGTGATTTAACTATCAATTTATATTCACAAACATCCATCACACAATAAATAATTCCCACATTATTTATTTGTCTCAAATATCTTTACAAGATATATTTCCAAATTTTCAAAGCTCATTTGAAAACAATTCCCAAAGTTTCTTCCTTTACCCGGTAAATCCTTTACCATTTATTCCCATTAGACATAACCAAGTTCAAAATAATTTAGATTTAAAACACTTAAAACACTTTATGCTGAAATATATTTTATAATATGAAAATTTACTACTAATTATTACTCAAAAATATAATTTCAAATATGTAAAGTAAAACCATTTATTAGGATATAAACCTTGATTGTAAATAAGGGTTTAGTTTAAACTAAACTTATAAGTAGAGTTGTAAAAAGGTTAATACTAATATCAATAACTTAGGTCAAAACTAGCCTTTACATAAAAACCATTTATAAACATAATTACTAATGTAATCTCAGATAATCACTATTATTATTTTATTAGTTAGTTACTTTAAAATAATAATTTTTAAAACACTCCTTTAAACAAGTTTGAACTTTAAACTTTCTTTTAATAAAATCTATTTAAAAACTCGAACTTGGTTTTCCAGGAAAACTCATTCCCACTTAAACAACCCAGAAAAATCCATCTTATAAATTCTGTCGATTTGTTTCAATTCAGATTTATGTTTTCATAACATAAATTCACTTTCCACATTTGAATTAACTTCTTACGAAGCTTAACCACATTTCCATTCCCGGAAATTCTTTTCCAAAGTATAGGTTTAAAAGTTTTTTTTCCCTTTTTTTATATAAACTATTATAAATTTATTTAGTGAAAATCATACTTAAGGAATTGCTCAAATAAATACCTACTTAAATTTCAATGGTTATAAATAGTATTTCTGAATCATTCTAATTTGCAATTTATTGCTAATTTAATTTGAAGGATTTCTTTTGAAATCATATTTAATTTCCAGGGAACATTATTATCAAAATAACCCCATTGTTATTTTTAACCATTCATAATTTCTTATCGAAATTATCACCAGAAATCCATACTTTCACATTTATCAACTACTAAATGTTCCACTTATTTATGTTCCCAAATTTCATTCTTCACTCAACCCAGATTTCCAAATTTATTCCTTTAAATTCTTTATTTATCAATTCCTTTATTTCTTTAAAAATCCAATTTATTTTATTTTATTTTTAAAATTCTGTGTATATTCTTATCCAGCAATATCACAGTACAATTAATTCAGAGTTGTCAATCACAATATATAACAGGTTACAACATCAATTATAAAGATAATTACTATAGTGTGAGGAATCCAGTTGGATCCCTCCAACCTGTTTTTCCCTGCATCCACAAATATTAACACAACAATATATATCAATTCATGCTGATATAAATAAACATTTCAACCAATCACGCAATTATTTAAATATTAACTACTTGAATCAGCTAACATTCCAGATTTGAGTGAGATTAACTCACCTTGAGTTTCGGCGAGCGTTCGAAATTTAAATTAAATCGAACAATGTCCGATTTAACTCAAATTTCTACTTGCTCGAATGATTCCGGAACTGCACCATTTCGTAGTGTTCGTCTCTGCGATGTCGGCGTTTCCAGTTTCGTTAAATTCTGATACAATATGTGAAAGATACGAATTATTAAAGTTTGAAATGAATTCAAAACAATTTCTTTCATTAAAACTTTTTACACCCAATCTCTACTGTTCATCAAGTCAACTCATCAGGCCCGCATCCTCCTCTCCCTCTCTCGTGTACGCTACTCCAAAAATCGAACCCAAAAGTCGCTCCTTAGGGTTAGAATTCGCAACCACCACGGAGCCATCCACCTCGATCGGAGGCTACCACAACGAAGCTCACCACCTCCTCCATGCTCGACCCAAATATGGTGGAACTCGGTCGCGTCTAACCCCTGGAAAACGTGAAAGACCGACCCCCCTTTCGGTGACGGTTCTGGCCACCATACACTGCTATATACGATCTCACCCGTAGGATTCGTAGATCTCCTTGAGTTCTTCCAATTTGCAGTTGAAGATTTTTGAAATTAATTAGTGGATTTGGTGAGAAACGAAGGAGAAGGAGGCATGCTACCGGCCATTGAAATATACATGCGGCGGCTCCAAAAGAAACTAGGGTTTTGGGTCAAATGTGTATATATATATATATATATATATATATATATATATATATATTATTTCATATTATTTTAATATAATTTCTCAATTTAACAGTTTATGCAAACGACCTCCAAACTACACGTTTCGATAGGCGATTCTAGGGTTTTCCCACGTTTCGGACACAATGGAACAGGTTTCCTAAGCTAATTTGATCGTACGCGCAAGTTACGGAATTAAACGATCAATTTAAAATTAAATCGGTTAAAATGATTTCAATGTCTTTCGAGCTGCCACGGTCAAACGACAACTCCAATTGCTACGAAAATTGAAATCCGATAATAACTAACTATTACGGAACCAATGGAACTGGTTTCGTCGAATTCTGAAACTATGCCCCGGAAGGCTATTTTCACTCGTCGATAAATTCGAGCGATTTCCAAAATCGTCGAAAACGCTTAAAATTTTGCTTTTAAATTTTTATTAACTTTAACAATAAATCATATAAAATTTATAATCACATTAAAAATCATTCTGGCTTATTCCGGGCCAAAATCAGATTAAACTGCATTTTAATAATATTAAATTCTATTATTCAAATTCAACCGGAATTACTATAATTAAAATTATAGCTTATTTCATTGATTGAACCCGAATCCATTCATTTCAAAACCAATTAAGAATCCACATTAAACATTTAAAATGAATTAAATGTTCAAATTCAATGGCTTAAAAATACGGGATGTTACATTAAAATACCCTTATAAAATTCATTATTTAAACTAATAAGTCATAAAATATACTTTAAACTTTTAAAATATAATTTAAAAAACATTTCAAATTTTCCAGAAATTTATTCAAACCTTTCAAATAAATATTTTAAACCCAAAATGTATTTCTTCTTTATAAATTAAAACTTTAAATATATATAAACTCTTAGTTTAAATAAAAACTTTTCTTCATATAATTATATATTTTCGAACCCAGAGCTAGCTGGTTCTCCCCGAAATGCGTTGAGGCTACTTCATACAATTTCTCAAATTTATTTTCATTGTAAATATTATTTATTTACTATTAAAATTTACACATACAAAATAGCATAACACTGGACTCGAACCTGGGTGGGTTGGCAAAAATCTCAAGCCCTAACCACCAGATCACACCTCTTTCATGTAATTAGTTGCACCACCGTCGACATATTGCAGTTGATCAGTTGGAGCTTGGGGGTCGACCGGTAGTCCTATCGACGTTTCGAGTCGATCTTTTAATCGATTTCTAGCCTTCCTCCTTCTTGTCGTTATCTCCACTAATTCAATGCATACAACAATATTTTCCTAGACAACAGTTCGATTCTAACACATATATACAATTATGTGACTTAAACATAGATTCGTGAGTAAACTAAACTCACTCGAAAGCTTTTAGAGTTCATCTTCCTCCCTGTATCTGATTCTAAAACTTCAATACATCATCAACACCGGGTTGTTACAACTGTGGAATCGACTTCCATTTCTTATTTTCCCTCCATAGGTTCTTTTTTAATATTTCTACTTCAAATCATCCAATTCCACTTCTTGTTGATTTAATTGTCTTATGATCAAAATTTAGACTAAAATATACTGATAAATTTCTTAAACTGCATCTTTTTTAACAAATTTGATCAAATTACATATAGTAAAATTTCCTTAATTCTCTAACAAATAAATCAACATGTAATCACAAACAAACTTCTTTCTAATCGAATATGGTCATCTCTTAATCGAATCTAGCCATTCATTTTTGAAAATCAATCAAACATTAACAATATTTATCTTATCAATGTATTGTAGGAAATAACATTCAATCATGGATGCAAGAGTTTAAGTATTCTCTTACAAGTTTCTCTCAAATCATATTAAACTTGAATTCTTGTTATCTTCTCTCTCTAAATAGGTTTTGTCATATTATAAGTTCTCTTATCAAATGACAAATAAGACAGAAATGAGGTACTTATGGCTTATTCAATTTTGGCTCCAAAATTGAATTTTCGAATCTCGTCGAAACAAAAACCAATTCTTCACAAAAGTTTTCCAGTGATTCTTCTTTATACTGGGATAAAGCTAAAGAAATTCGTGTAAAATTCTGAAAATATTAGTTTTATGCAACCGATCATATCTCGAGTTTTGTGCATTTGAAGGCAATTTGGATTGCATTATTGCTTTTATTAATGTTAAAAAGCTCAATTTTTGGTGGTCACATGCATATATAAATTTTGGTATGCTGATTATCACACAATTTTAGTTCAAAATTCAAATTCCTAGAAAAAAATCATAATATGGGTCGAGATATCGAAATTTGACCTCAGATAGGATATCGGTCAAGATACGAGATCTCGACCGATATTTGAAATACGAGATTTCAACCAAAATTTTATGTTTCATTTGGCTAGAATTTCTCCTCGAGATCTTGGTGGAGATATCGGCCGAGGTGGCCAAGATTTGAATAATGCCCTTATCATGAATTTCATAATGCATTCTCTACAAATTGAAGATGAATTTCCTTGAAAGGCAAGGCATATTACTATCGATTTTGTCGATTTCTTTAGTACCAAAATATATTTTTCCAACGCCATCCTACTCCATATTTAAGCAAAAAAAAATCTATAATCACTTCTATCTTTCAAGACACAATCCAATATTAGATGTGGCCACATAGGCTTTGCCAAATAGGCAATATCAACAACAAATATCATTATAGACAATTTAATACATAAAGATAAATAAATCAACATAAAATACATGCAATAAACATATATATGTCAAAGATAACAACATAAACATCCATCAATCATCACGCAATCTACTGTATCATCATCTTAGGTCTCCAACATGTATAACAGCATACAATATCCACATAATATACATATCATAATTGAAATATATAAAAACTCATGCATTACGCGAAAAGTTATTATCATGCCTATTTTGTTGAATCTCTTGCATCTCAGCCATGAAGCCTATCACTATCTTCAATAACTCCTTGATGCCGCTCACATCGCTCCTCAAACCTTGAATCTTAACATCTTGCATATGGATGTCGATCTCATATCTTCTTCTCTATCGCTAGGCGATAGCTCTAAAACTATATATGTTATCTATGTACGGTTGTATATAAAATAATTGAAATAATATTTGATTTATTATTATTATTAATTTAAAAGGCGATTAAATAAAATGAATATAATTATATCAAATTAAGTTTTGAACTCACTTTACAGCATGTTCATTGACTTATGAAGTCATGCGATGGTAATTGCTAATTTCCGCTATACCACACCATGTAAAGTCCAGCTCAATTGCAAAATAGTCCACTCAAGCTTTGTGGAGAATGAATTCTATGGCCTGCATAGTAAGATTGGTTAACTAATACTTGATAACATGGATGAAGACAAAAATTTTGTAGAGAGAAATAATTAAAAAGAATTACTGCAATCTATAATAAAGAAATGAGTATGATTAGTTATGAAAATTGAAGCCATAAACTCTATTGAGTACTTGTAGTTTCTTATGTAGTATGTAAATTGTTAGTGACTACTGAACTAGTAAGATGTGGAAATTTGTTTAATGATCTGATCGTGCATTTGTATTGATTAGTTTCTAGTGAAGTGTGGAAGTTGGTATGATGACTACCCTACGCCTCTGATGCCCAACTGTACAGTGCGCTGTGAAGGTACCTAACCAATGCAAGACGGTAGCCAAGGGTGCAGTAACAAAAACCTAAGCAAATCTGTAAACGTCTCACGATGCATAGATAAAATATAATATAATAACATAGATGTGAATTAGGCGAGATGGTGATATGGTCAAATAAACCATAAACGAGAACATCAGAGTGCAACAGGCTCTCAAATTATAATAAAACTGAAATAGTAGAGTTTATACATCTCAAAACTCCAAAATAAACTCTATAACTGTCTCTAAGATTAATACAGATACTGTTGTAACTCCACAATACACAGCAGAATATAAGTGATAATAAGCTTCAAGTATGGATACATGAAAGTGTAGCCTCCAACTCATACTCCGTCCACCCCATGCAATATCCAAACTTGTTACCATAATCAGCTCATTTAACAGTACCTGAGATAATAAAAAGCAAAGCATAAAATCTCGAGTCAGATAATAGCCTGGTGTGAGCGATGCATCATTTTAAAAAGTACTATTGAAATTTGTAAATAGTAAATAGGGGCATAAGGTATGAAGAATCATACCTGATTTATCCCCACATCTAAAGAGTTAGCACATAACAGTCGATATATGCTAAATTATTATCATTTCCATATAAGTGTACTACAAAGTGCAATGTCCAGTGTCCAGGTATACGGCCAAGAATACCTACATCATGTGACACCTTAAAGTGATAAATAACCATAGCAAACATAAAATCCATCAAACAATCATCTCCATCACTCCTATGTTTTGGGTATATGATAACTTGTACGGCACAACCGCAAACCATGGACTCAATCAAAATCTTGGCTTTATTGGTGCTCGAATCCGTGCTACTTCATAAGGCTAGGAACTAGGCCTACAATCGCAAAAGTGTAGGGTAATTTACTATCGCAAGATCTAGATACAACCGCAAATCCAGGTAGCCATGCCCACATGCCCCTTCTTCATGAGCACACTAGAAACCTTTGAGTTATCAATAATCCCTTTGCACGCATCTCCATAATGGAATTAAATCATTATTCATCATGGCCATCTCTACAATAGAACATAATCACACATCCTACCCGTAAGCCCTCGTTGTTGAACTTGTCCTTGTGGATCACTGTCATGGCTCCCATCTTGATTCATCATCTTCATAATGCCTCTAGACACCTATCGTAAGTCGTAGGGCCATTGTACCAAAGTTTTGAAGTCGTCGACGTAGTCATGTCAAAGAGCTATGCCGTCGACGCACTAGTTGCCAATGAAATCCAAGGCCTCCTTGAGTCGTTTGGAGTTGTTTACCTCACTCTATATCACCCATTAGACCCTTGAAACAAATCCAGAAGAAATCCTAAAGTTTCGCATTGCCATGACCAAAATTCACAAATCTCAAATTTTCCGTTTGGTTAACTGTTTGGCCCAGCCGAAAGTCAAGCTCGAAGTTTCTTTACCAAAATCCTTAAGCAAGGCCTAAAGCGGCTCCAAAACACCACGCCTCGATTCCTGTTTAGGTACCGGCCCGAAGCAAACCCCTCAATGTCCAGAAGCGTGGCCTGAAGCACCCTGGACAAGAATTTTTATCCAGCCCTTGAACACACAAAAACGGGCCTAAAGCCAAACCCAAGCAAACTCCCTGCCAAACAGAAGCACAATCTGAAGCATCCCCGAATAAGAACTTTTGTCTTACTCCCAAACGTACACCACTAGCCTTAAGAAAGACTCAAGCCTACCCATCCCCTAACTTGAAACAAGACTCGGAATGACTATCACTAAATAGAGATCATCAAACAAGCGCTACCGAAGAGAAATGTTGTAGTATCTCCAAACTCCAATTTCGCATCGATTTCACTACTACACTCGGTTTTTCAACCCTTATGCATTTCATATGTATCGATATGACCCTAAACATCCTCGAGCCTATCCGTTTAAGTCCAGTTTCACAGTTTCTATTTCTAGTTCGCTCTAATAAGTGCTTTCAACCATTCAAGCGTACACACAAACATCACATATGCATCAATCAATAGTCAATCATGCAAATCACATGAAAAATCATAGCAATCATCATGCGATGCTTTTACCACATAGCCCAACATATATCAAGGCAATCACACATCCAAATAACATGGTAAAAAACAAAAATCCATTTATTCATGTTTTTATTGCCGGTTAGGTTTCAAAATAGCAACAAAACATAATTTTGACTTTAAAAATGGATCCAAAACATATTAAAACATACATATACATATATAATAAGATGAGAGATGATAAATCACTCACCAAACAACCCAAAAGAGGAGAGGTGCATGCAAAATGAGGTAAATCCAAAAATGGACAGCAAAGATCTCATTTTTTTTTTCTTTCCCAAATATGTAGACATGAAGATGTCTAACTAATTCTATTGTTAATCTACTTGTAATCGATGATTTAGACATGATTTAGAGGAGAAAATATAAGGTTTTGGGTGAAGAATGAGTTAATGGAGGCTTGACTCTATTTGGAAGATGGTAGAAATGATCTGGAGATGTTTATTTCTACCAATTTATCTCCTTGACCTAAAACGGGTTATTGAGTCTCTCCTTAATCTCATTAACTACCCACTACGCTGCTCTAAAAATTATCGAGCTTAAATAGCCATATCTCCTATCCGAAATGTAACAATCCTATTTTAAAGTTATAACATTAAGCTAATTTAACTAAAATAGAAATGGTTGGTTTTAATTTTGATAATTATTATTTTTGGAATCAAATTATTATTCAATTAATCTATTTAATAAGGGATTTTATTGTAATAAAATTGAATTGATTAACAAATTCCTTTTTAGATGATATAATAAAACAGGAAATTTTCCTCAAGGACAAAAATTAGGGCTTTTTTAATCACAAGGACAGCCCGCTAAAATTTTATCCTCAAGGACAAATCACTGCAACTTGCCTCTCCAACTCCACATCTTGCTACAAAACCCACACCATCGCTTCCTTCTCCAACCCGATAAACTCCGACCGAGACGTCGACCTCTCAGATCTCGACAACACCTTGGTAGAAATCAAGGACCTGCGCGCGGAGTTCGAGCTCGAGAGACGAATTCGGAAGAAGATGGAGTCTGTGAAAAAATCTGAGATGAAGGAGCTTGCGGAGAAGAAAAGAGCACGTGAGGAAGCGGAGAGCGACTATGAAAAGTTAGGGATGGAGATCAAGCACGTGAGTGAGGATTTCGAAAAGACGATGAAGGAGACCGTGGACGAGAGGAGGAAGCGATGACGAGAGGATGGAAATCATTCTACTGTGTTCAGTTTTTGGGTATCAGTTTTGTATGCGATGGTATCAGTTTTAATAAAATAACATAATATCAGTTTTGGGTATCAGTTTTGTATGCGATGTGGTATCAGTGGATTTGTGGTGGTTTAGGAAATAGTATGGATTTGTGGTGGAAAATTTCTGATGGGTTATTGGTTTGACGAAACTGTGAAGGTGGTGGTATAGTGTGTGGTATTTGGAAGCGATTTGTAGGGTTTGCATCAGAAGAAATTTCAAAACTGATACCTAAAATTTAAAAACTGATACCTAAAATTTGAAAACTGATACCTAAAATTTCAAAACTGATACCTAAAAACTGGTATCAGTATCAGCTTTTAAGAGCATGGTGCTGGTGAGGGGGTGGCGTTGGCGGATGGAGGAGATGACATGGGGTAGTTGCACGACGCTGGTGAGGAGGTGACGCTGCGGCGATGGTGAACACAAAACGGGTGGAGAAGGTGGCACAAGGTGGTTGCTGCAAAACGGGTGAAGGAGGAGGTGGCAATAGTGGCGCTGGTGAGGAGGCGGCGGCGCTGGTGAGGAGATGGCGTTGACGCAGGATAAGGTGGTCGGAGCTGAAAACGGGATTGAATAGGCACGGGGAAGAGAGATTTGTGCATTTGAGAAAAAATGGGCTTTGGGCCTGTCCTTGAGGATAAAATTATAGGCATGTGTCCTTGAGGATAAATTATTTGGATATTTTGTCCTTTACAATAAATACCCCATAATAAAATTCAAATGAAATGATTTAACAAAAATAGCATATTTTAAAATGCAAATAATTTTAAGTACATGAAATCGATGAAAAGAAGATTTCTTTTGAAAAAATCAATAAATCGACGAAGTGAACAATTTTGTTTATATTAATTCAAAAATTAAATACAACGAAATAATTGAATTGAATAGATTTGTGCAGTTACTGAATCTCATTGTATGGAATGAAGTGTGAATCGACTTACTTAAACCAGAACAGATTTACAAATAAAGATCGGATATCTTAAAAGAGAAATAGAATAAAATAGAAATGGGGAGAAAATAAGAATAAAGGCAAAATCCAATCCAAACATTATCTCATGCCCTCTATTCCTCAACCGATGTACCTTTTTTCCCTGATTTTTATTGAATCCCTAAAAATCATTCGAAATCAAGAAAACGAAAAAGAAACAAATACGACGAACGAAGAATGGCGTCGCCACTTTAGGCGACTAGGCGACGATCGAAGGTGACATCAAGAAAGGGGGGCGGTGCGTTCGCCTGGCTTGGCCACGAATTGGTACTTCGGCTAGGGCTAGCGTGTGCTATGGCTTAGTGGTGCAACAGTTGACGCAGGGGGAGGACGCGATGGTGGTAGACAGGGTGAAGGGCACGTCAGTGGAGCTGCGATCATTGAGGGTAAGTGATGAAGCTTGGTGCTAGCGTGGTGTTAGCATAGGTGGATTTGCTAGCATGGAGATGATGGGCCAGTGAGTTGTTAAAACTCACGAATTCTGTATCTAATTGTGTGATAATCCATCGGTCGTTAATGGTTGAATTAGATGGGATGTGCTGGCATGCTTATGTTTGATTGATTATATAGTGAGTCACAAGCCATATCTTTAACTTGTTGCTATGTCCAAAATTTGACTAAAACTTTATACTAAACAAAAGTTGCAAGTAATAACAATTTTATTGATTTTATGAAGTTTGGATTCATGGTTAATTATAAAATGGCATGTATGTTGAAAACCATGAAAGTACAGTTGATTTTGTAGCTAGATTATATGATGATTGTGTACTTTTTCTATGAACGGAGTTGTCGGAAAGCAACTCAGATCGCTAATAATTCCATATTAAGGAATTATATTTTATAGAGTAATGTTGGTTCTAAATGTTGAATTTTTGGAGGGTTTATTGTTTGAATTGTTAAATGTTTTAAAAGATTTTAAAAATGAGATTTTATCTATTTTGATCCTTACTGAAAATTTAGTTTATAGAATATAATCAAATTATATTAAATCTTAACTTATTTCTCATTTCGAAATATTCAAAGGTTTTAAAAATGAGTAATATTTAATTATAAAACCTCTTTAAATTTACTATTTTAAGTACAAATATTTTGAAATGTTTTGGAGGCAAAAGATAAAATATAGTATTATTGTATAGAATCAGTTATGAAAGCAACAATTTTAATTTCAAGTGATTTTAGTTATAAAAAAGGTTTAGATGATTTTGATAGTATACAAAAGCCTTCGTAAATCAACAACTTTTCCTTAAAAATTAATTTAAGGATTAAAAGTAATTTTAGGAAATTACATCTTTATGTATATAAAATTAATTAAAACACTTTTATTTTGCTTATTTTGGATTTGAAATTCTATTGAGATTTCGTGCTTTTCTATGTAGCAAAGAATTTCAATAAAAGATTTAATTGTTAGATTGGTATAAGACATTTCAGACAATTATTGTGCTTATTATTATAATTTGTTTAATAGATTTCGAGTGGAAACTATTGGCTTTTAGTAAATACTTGAATTTACTATCTAGTATGAGACAGTTAGCTAAATTCTTGTAATTACTTGAGCAACGGTAATTAACACTTGGAGTTGTATTATCTTAGGGTGTTCGGGTTTCAGGCCGATAGATCCCTGAGAGATGACGACTTATTTTTCATCGACCTGAGAGTCGATACATTCTTAGATTTAGGTATGCCAACCAATTTTGTTGAATTAGGTTTGTTATGGTGTAATGCAGTTGTCCTTTTGTTATCTGAATGAGTGTTACATACAATCCTATCAGTTCATTTGGTTTATAGTTAGACAATGTTTGCCTATTTGGTTGTGTTATGTTAATTCACATAGTTAGCCTATTTTGTTGGGTTGAACTATTACACTATGTAGCGAGGTCTATTTTGTTTGTTAGACTTATATAAGTCTATTTGGTTTTGAGACTCCGTGTTGCTGTATTAAACTAATAGTCGACTGCCATTACGATTTCATTAGTGATGATTTTTCTTCAGAGATTTTAGATGTATATTTAGTATCTTTTGGCTCTGGAGAATTTTGAATTGTTATCACCATATTCTAATGATGGTTTGTTTGAGACTAAATATGGATTTATGAAATGATGGTTTGGGTTGATATGGCGATCATTTGTTCTTGCATATTTTTATTATGACTTAGTTTATTATTAAGTCATATATTGATATGGATTTTTAAATGGTGATTTGGTGTGATATGACTTATTATGATCAATTGGTTTTAGCATATTTTGAGATGACTTATTTTATGGTTAAGTCATATATTTACGATATCTGTATCTCACATTTTTATTAATATAGTATGATTCGTTTATTTTTTTAATACTCGGGTCATGCCGACACTCTACAGGTATAAGGACTTATTCACCTTTGGATTTGTGCTAGCACTAGAGTAAACTATTTTGACTACTTTTGTTTGCTTCATTCTTGTATATATTGACATTTAAAAGGATATGTCATGTATATTATTTAGTAGTCACTGTGTACTTGATAAAGTATTTTTGATACGATGTTTATATTCTGTGGGTCTAGTACTGATATATTATAGACTTGCATATTATTATAGTACTAGCGTGAACCCGGGCTTCGCACACGGTTATTTGTAGAAAGATTGATCCGCAATGTAAATGCAACAAAGAAAAAAGTGGCTATTTACAACAAATCTATATAAAATAGTAGAAAATAATAGAGAGCTATTTAATTCTGTGAAAAATTACATTTTTAGTTCATGATAATGTTCATAATCTCATTGATTCTTTCTCAACAAATAATAAAAAAGTTGGGCAACTATTTTGAAGATGTAAAATTGAAGGTTGAAAAGAATATTTTTTGGATATGAGCTTAAACTTTTAAACAATTGAGGAAAAAGAGATAAAAAAAAGTAATAATAGCGCTAGTTTGCTAGTTTAAAACTAACGTCTCATATTAGAAAACAACAAATGAAATCATTTTAAGTTCAATGGAGTATTGCATATAACATTAAAAAAAAATGTTAAGCAACCTTATCCCTAAGAAGGAAATGATGAATGAAATAAAAATCATAGAAACTACTATTGAATTCCGATTGTTGCATTACAACTCGCTAAAGCATTATTAACACGATATTCATGCAAGGTTTTTCTTCACGTGAATGATATTTCTAGTTATCTGTTAGAAGGACATTGGTCGATCGAATTTACCCGTGTCTACTTCTTTGTGTGATCTATTAAGTTGGGATAATTAAAACTTTAAGTTTTAATAACAATAAAAAACATGTTATCATGTCATTTCATCAGAAAATTTGGTTATTTGAAAAGAATTTACACAAACATATCCTGCCTTAAAATTGAATATACGAGGTACGATAATATTTGAAATGCAATTGAAACTAAAACTAGCAATTAACTATTTCATATATGCAACAGTTTGTTATCCTGTTAATGAAGATGCTTTATTTTCTGGAATGACATAATGTTTTTTACTGTATTAGAATTGAGTACCTTGAAAAATTGTAGCCTTTCATATAGATATTGTATTTATAACCGCATTCAAAATTCAACTATAATTGCATCATTCAAATCAACATGTACAAAATTAATAAATATGCAGGTAAAGTCAATTCATATTTGTTGTGCACTTAAAATTATAACTACATTTTCATAATGCGATTAAATTCTATCATTAACATCAAATAAAATCATCCACTACAGCCAAAATTAGTATTGCATCACATAAACGCAGTTAAAATATTCAAATGCAAAATAATTGCTTAATTTCGAAAATAGTGTAAAATAATAATTGTTTTTGCTTAGTACATATAAATTACAACTGTAATAAGCTTGAATAAATCATTGAGTACAACCAAAATTATTACTTCATCACATAAATATAGTTGAAATGTTCAATTGCTACCATGCATAATTCAAAAATGTCATTAAATTACAACTGCATTTTCTTAATGTAGTTAAACTGTAGTTGTATTATGGCTGAATAAATTTATGAAATGTAGCCAAATTTATTAATACATCAGATAAATGTGGTTAGAAATCTTCAAATGTAGTTAAATTAATCCAAAACTTGCTGGTAAATTATAACTGCATTTTCTTAATTTAATTAATTTATAACTGCTTTAAAATTGAATAAAATTATCAAATATAGTCAAAATCGCCAATAGTAAATGCAGTTAACAAAATCTAACGTACTTAAATTAATTCAAAAAAGGCCAATAAATTATTATGCCATTTTTTGATGGGGTTAAATTGTAACTGCATTAAGTTTGAATAAACTATCAAATACAATCAAAATTATTACTTTATTACATAATGCAGCTACAATATTCAAAGGCAATCATAATTATATAATTCACAAAATTTCCTTTCAAATATGCTAAAAGATAATAACCGCATTATAATAATACAGTTAAAACTACTATATAATGGTTATGACCATTCATAATAATGCTGTTACAAAAGCACATTATACAACGGTGACACAAAATAATTGGATTATATAAATGCAGTTAAAATTGTTATATAAAATTATGATTTAGAAAAAATTATTTTTAGCTATCAACAATGGATATCATTAGAAAGCGTATTAAATTTGAGGTTTCATAGTGAAAATAATTCTTAAATCCAATTAATGTAGAAAAAGTTATCACATTTTAAAGTTTGGAACTAAATCATTTAGCGGATGTTAATTTTGGTTCGAGCATGTGGGTAAAGTACCATGTCGTAAAGTAGTAAGGGCTAAATTTATAAAAAAGGACTTATTTATAAAAAAGGACTTATTTATAAAAAAGGACTTATTTACATTTAAAACAAAAAATGGACTGAAGTTAATATTCTACTTTTTATTAACTTCATACATGGATGAAACATATAACAAAATGATTTAGTTATAAAAATTATTTTTATAAAGAAGTTGATTGATATATTTAAATCAAACTAATTGATGGTGCTAATTCAACAAAAAAGGACAAAAAAGTATAATGCTTTAAGCATTCTCATCAAAATAGTTGGGTTGTGAAAACAACAAAGCTCGTTAAAAGTAAAAAAAAAAACATTATCATAAAGAGATTGAATAACTTGCTTGTAATTAAGAAGAAGTGGAAAATGCATGAATCAATGAGAGAGCTCATAGAGGTACTCAGTTTTAATCATATAATACAGATTTAACAAAATTTATTTTTAGCTATCAACAATGGATATCATTGAAAAACATATTAAAATTGAGGTTTCATAGTGAAAACGATTATTAAATCCAATTAATATAGGAAAGTTCTCATTTTAAAGTTTGGAACTAGATCATTTAGTGGATGTTAATGATGGTTCGGGTGTGTCGGTAAAGTAGCAGGGACCAAATTTATAAAAAAGGACGTGCTTTACATTTAAAACAATAAAAGGGACCTGAAGTTAATATTCTGCTCTTTATTAACTTCATACATGGATGAAAAATATAAACAAAATAATTTAGTTATAAAAATTATTTTTAAAAAGAAGTTGATTAAAATATTCAAATCAATCAAATTGATGGCGCTAATTTAACAAAAAAAGACTAAAAATATAATACTTTAAGCATTCTCATCAAAATAGCTAGGTGGTGATTAAAAAAACCATTATCATAAAAAGATTGAATATCTTGCTTTTAATTTATGAGAAGTGGAAAAGGCACGAATCAATGAGAGAGCTCATAGAGGTACTCGGTTTTAATAGTATAGTATAGATATGATATATATTATTCCGCTGTAATCTATCACTGTAATTCTGATTCTGATTTATTTATATTATATGTTTTTCTGAATGTTTTAAATTGGCGTGTTTATTATTTTGTATTAGTACTGTATACGTTAAATTTTCAGTTTGGATCCTTCTAATGGTAATAAAGACGTGCCAATGTTAGTCCGAAAATATATTCACATTCGATCACCCTTAACCAACCGTATTCTCAATATTATCAGACAACATTACTTGCAATGTTCTTTAATACTATAGGTATAGTGGTGGAGTCGTTACTGCTTGGGAGCTGGATTCAGAACAGTATAGATATAATTTGAACAGAGTCGAGATATAAACCTAGATGACCTAGAGTCTCATCCTTGGGTGTGTGGTAGTTAGTAATTTAATTAAATACTAGGGATAGGAATATAAAATGATTACTAAGTAATCGTCGGGACGTATTTGAATTATTTATTATTTCTATATAAAGTATTATTGTGAAAATGATACTAAAATTGGGACCTCACTTTTGTTAAAGAGTGAGATTTTTTGGATAGCATAAATTAGACCTTAGATAGCTTACAATCGAATATTGTTGTATCCTGATCTATTATTGACCAGTGCGTAGCAGAAGTTGGAAATAGCTTTCCACTTATAGCGGTTGTTTATTTGTTTGCTTAAAATGTATGTTGTTTGCATTAATATATTTTTTATGCTTAGTTTAAATGTGAAATTGAATAAGACATTATCATTTAAAGAATTTATAATCCCAGTTGAATCTAGACGAACCCAATTATTAATAAAAGCCAGCGATTTTTCTGTAAAATAGAATCGTTGGGAAATAATAAAAACATCCAAGCAATTAATAGCTATAGAATGATATATAATATGTATCTAATTAAATTTGGGATTGGAAAATATACATAATAAACAAAATAAATTATAATAAAAATTGATTGGTTGATAGATGCTTGGTTATTTTAAAATTGTAAGTGATTGTGCAAAATTAATATTGAGTTGGAATCACGATCGAGAGTTGAAACCTACTCAATAATAACAATAAGAACTTGCGGTGTCTTCAGCAGTGTAGTTGCCGCAAGAAATATTGAAAATTTAAATTTATATAAAACAAAATGTTAATTCATATGTGCGACTAATTATATGTTAAGACAAATTAAAGTTTTAAAGCTTGCTTTAGGTATATATTAATGAATGTGTGTGCTAGGGAATTGTTCTCAGTGAGTTATTATTTTATGGTAACATTATGATTGACTGAAAGAAATTTTAATAAAAGCAAGCATATATACTTTTTTTTGATAAAAAGATATACATATTGGTAAATATTTGATTATGTTTATTATAGGCAAGTAGATATTTTGAATACGGATAAGGTATTAAAGCAGATATGTATATCTCACATAAAATAATTTTGTGTTAAATTGCCCGTTGAGTGCTTTAAGGATTTTGATCAACGTGCCTGGTCGACATTATCGATAAGGATTTCTATACACTAATACGAGACATTCATACATAGTGTGTTGGACAATAAAATGTTTTCGGTAATAATACTGCATAAATATATAATATTTTTAAAGAAGATAGAATTTTGAAATAAGTTAAATATTTTATACGTTCAATGGATAATTACGAAGGATTGTTTTGAAGGAAAAGTAATAATTTATAGAAGTGTATAAATTATATTTTGAAGGATACGCCTTGTGGTATTTTTGATAAATAATATAAAGTATTTAAGTTGAGTGTGTGCATTATTTAGAAAAACTTAAGTATTACCTGAAATATATATTTTAGGAAAATTAGATTTGATATTTATAAATTTTTGGATAATGGTGTATTATTTTGTATTGGTAAAAATTTATATATCCATTTGCATAGATACATATTAAACAAATTTGGGTGATACCTTTTGGATGCTAATGAATATTATATTGTGGTTGGAATGAATATTAGAATTTATATTTGAATAAAATGCGCAGTGAGTTAACTTCCTATTTTCTAGTTTATTTCTAACTTGGTTTTAATAGAACTATAAGTGAATGTAAACCCATATTAACTTCATATTAAAGTTGTTGAAAAATTACAATGAGTCAAACTATTATTTCTATTCAAATGGAAATTTTTGTTTATATGAATTTGGATCTTTTCGATGTTCTACCTGCTCTTCCATTGATTCTTTAGACATATGGGTTTACTTAGGACGGTAGGGCAGCGTGATTTAGTAATTGAATTAAGTATATATACACTGTTATATGTAAATGAAGTTGAAAATCCTACAAATAGTGAACAAATAGGATTTAACGTTAGATTCAAAGTAGACATTGCTTTGCTTTGCTTTGTTTTTTTTCCTTATATGCATAGTCAATGAATATTTTACCTTGTTTAAATTGATGAATACGTTGATGGAATCATATTAGATCATGCAAACAAATTAATGTTAAGTTAAATTTTTTGAATAAAAGGATGAAAAGATATTAAAAGAAAAGATTTAAATTGTTGATATAAGTACATTGGATAAAAATATGTAAACTAAATCTCTTCGAATAATCAGCATACATTAGTAAGTGTCTATGACATTTTTAGTTAAACCGATTGAAACATACTTGCTTTCTATCTTATGAATTTCATTGTTGATGTTCTTCTTTTCTATAGTAAGATTTAGCATTCTCTAAGGACATTTTATATAATACTATTGTCAAAATAGATTTAGAAAGTAAGTTTTAATAACTCTTGTTATTTCCGTTCATTGTTTGTATGGTGCATATGAAGCATTGTTTAACTGTATGAGACATACTTGATGAGAACTATACCCAACTTTTGTGAAACATGCGTATGTTAGTTTATTCTTCATCATCAGCATATACATATAATTCATAACTTAGTTATGCACCAGTGTATTGACACTCAATGTGAAGCTGTGCTTGATATTTCCTTTAAACTAAATGACTTCGTTCATATTATATTAGATGCCATAGAAGAAGAAAAAATTGATGCTACTGCAAGCAGTGGGCTGCGCCACCAGCAGCAGCAAGCTATTGCCACCGCTGCCACCAGCAAGCTATTGCAACTGAAAGACAAAAAAGTTGCTTGTGAATTTTATTTAAACAACACTATTGTTTACCTGATTACTAGTTTACCTATCAAAGTATAATTTTAATGTATTGAAGTAGCTATAGAACTGTTTATGTGAAAATACCCTTTTGTAAACTTTTTTACATGTATTTGACTTTGTTTTATATTAACTTACTTACTAATAGAAGAAGAGGTGTAGTTCAATATTAGGTAGAAAAACCACTTATCTTTCTTTCCTTCTTTTTGTTTATTGAGTGTTAGTCTTGTTGTAACTAGGTGTCTTATAACACCTAAAAAGGTTATTTCAATTATTCCTACCGTTTAAGATGGTTCATACGCAGTGTTTCTGCTATTTGATTGTGTAGGAGCACTTGATGCTTACTAAATCTCTACTACTAATAAAGAAAATTTGTTGAACAAATTTACTCGGTATCTTTTTGAAATTCCAGAAATGCCCCGCTTTCCACTTACATGTCTACACTCATACGATTACTACCATATGAAAGAATTTTCAATTTGTATAACAAATGGCTCAAACAAAATATCAACGTATACAATAATACAAACAGCCCGTGTGCGAAGCACGAGCCCACACTAATAAGTAACAGTGGCAATTGGAAACAGAAATTGAGTGTCGAATGTCAAGTTGTTGTTACTTGCAATATTGTTGTTTCTCTTTTCCAATACAAGCAATAGATAGATTCGCTTGCTGACTTCCAAAGCGACTAATTTGCAAAGCAACAAACCAATTCAACAACCAAAACTTTATTACAAGTATACAATAAGCGTTTAATAGTTACAAATATAAGCATGAATATAGTTTAAACTTTATGGTTCAAAGGTGGAAACTTTACTTACAAAAACACTTCTAACTTAACCGGATCACCATAATAAGTCGCCGAAATTATGAACGAACTTCACTACACCTTAGCTCACTCTTTTGGGCCCTTAGTGGGTTGTCTTATAGGTTTGGCATGGGTAGTATAGGGCATGGCCTTGGAGATTTGTAGGTGGAAATGGCTTTTGTTTTAGTGCTTGTAATAATAATAGTTATGATAAATGTTATATTCTATCATTGTCAGCCTTGTATATATCTTCATTAATCTTAAATCAATGAAACATGGTCATTATATAAACCTATTGAGAAAATTATGAACAAAACGAGGCTTAATAGAAGAAATAGAATTGATATTCCGTAGTATATAAATATGATATGTCTCAATTTAAACTAAGGGCAAGTAATAAATGGTTCTCCTTTCAAACAAAAAGTTGCTTAAATACGCACAGTTATTTGTTATACATAAATGCATGCGTATTTAAATTTTATACAAAACTTATGTAATTGATTTGAGTTAAGTATAGGTACGCGAATGCTATATGGATTGGAATATGGCACAAGCTCGCTTTTGCTTGCATATAAGTTAAATAAATTGCTTTAAAATGCTAAACTAAAGGTACGCTTTTGGATTAAAATACAGAAGTATTAGAAATATTAATATATATTGTGTTTTCGAACACATGGCTGATGTATATCATATAATCATATTTGTGAAATTTTAAACGGCTCTCCGTATAAAGGAGGCCCATTTGAAATTTTTCGAAAATTCTAATACTTAGAATTCTTTATATAAGAAATTAGTATATTTTGATTTATAATATACGATAAGTTTGATTCAAATGTTAACTATTTAGAGAGTTGAGCGGGATTCAAATTGATTTGCAGAATTCGATATAGAGTTAGTGTTTGAATTGCATGTGACGTCTTCCCATATGAAATTGCGAAGATGCAATTTTCATAAGGGGAGAGATATGTAATAACCATATTTTAAAGTTGTAATATTAAACTAATTTAGTTAAAATAGAAGTTGTTGATTTCGATTTTGACAATTATTATTTTTGGAATCAAATTATTATTCAATTAGTCTATTTAATAAAGGATTTTGTTATAATAAAATGGAATTGGTCATTCCTTTTTAGATGATATATTAAATTCAAACGAAATGTTTTGATAAATAACAAAAAATTTAAAGAGCAAATAATTTTATGTACTTGAAATGTATGAAAAGAAGATTTCTTTGATATTTAGGAAAATTAAAAAATCGACGAAGATGAATTTTTTTGTTTATATCAGTCCAATGGATAATTAAATACAATGAAATAATTGAATTGAATATATTTGTGTAGTTACCGAATTTTATTGCATTGAACGAAGTGTCAATCGACTTACTTAAACCGGAATAGATTTATAAATAAATATAGGAATCACTTAAAAGAGAAATAGAATAATATAGAAATGGGGAGAAAATAATATAGGTGAAACCTAGCCCAAAAGTTATCTCATGACCAGCACCCTCTATTTCTCAACCTACCTCTTTTCCTCTAACTTTTGTTGAATCCTTAAAAACCATTCGAAATCAAGAAAACGAAAAAGAAAAAATGTACGGCGAACGAAGAATCGCACCATGACTTTATGCGATGAGGCAATGATTGAAGGCGACATCGAGGAAGGTGGGACGACGCGTTTGCCAAAGCTGGCTATGTAACGACCCGTAAATTTTAACAATTTTTATAACGTAACTAACTGAATTTTCTTGAAAATTTAAAGAATTAAATTTGGCAATGAAAATTTGATATTTGGTATGCGTCTGTTCAAACATAGCAAATGACAGATTTTCGTTGATAAATATGGAAGTTAGTTTTGTTATGTAATTTCAGTTTCAATTTAAATCAGTTAAGAATTGACGTAAATAAAATATTTTCGAAATATGAATATTTTTGTATAATAAAAATGTAAATCATTCTCTAAGTGGGACGTCATAATTCGTTTCGTCAAGTTTGGACTTCTATAGTCTCGTTTATCTTATTTTCGACGTTTTAACAGCACTTTTTGGCAACGAAAATTCGAGTTTTGATAGGATTGTCAAATCTCTCATGTGTTCTATTCGTCTCGTCGTGCTGATCTCCGCAGTATATACATTTGTGCATTTGACATCCGATATGTTGCGAAATCGACAAAATAATTTGTCGTATCGGTTTCATGCTTGAGCCTATTTGGTTTGTTTTGCCCTTTTACTTACCCACGGACTAAAACTAATAGGCATCTGCATTTAATTTCTGAAATTAACGTAAGTCCTTTTGTTTTCCTTTTCGCTTTATATTTGCTGGTTCTTTCCTTTCGAGTCTCCCCTTCTCTTTTCACTTTCATAACTGTTCAATAATAATAATATAATATATAAAGCCTATCTATATTATTTTTTAGGCAAACCTAGTCTTTTCGATCTGATTCGTCTGAAGAAAAATATATAGTATAGTTGTAGATTTGCAAAAACATCATTGAGCTACTCGTCACCTACTCGACCACCGCGCCACTCGTTTTCTCCAAACCAGATCCGCCCCTCCAAGTTGCTAACCCATCACCCTATCCCTTCTCCTACCATCTACCCACCATGCTGCCAGTCCATGTCCCCTCTTCCCCTGCTCCTCTCATTTGCCTGAACTTTGTGTTGCTCGTGCCCAGCTTCCCTCCGCCTAACTCCTCTTTCTTTCTCTTCTCTGATCGCCATAGCCACAGTAGCCGACCCTTCACCGCCGCCGTGTTGCACCTCCGACCATCCCCTTGCACCGAACGTCCCTGACCTAGCCAACAGCCATAGCCTTCCACTCCATCACCCTCCTTCACCTACCCCACCTGATGTGCTCCACCCTTGACAGCTCGACCCAGACTCCCTCCCAAACCCACATTCTTGCTGACATGCCTGCCATGCCTCCACCTCATCTTCCCTTTGCTCCATGGAACTGACAGTCCTCCATCATACCGAGTACATCTCCTCGCCTCAGATCCTATTCCACCACCAACCGAAGCCAAGCCCGCCATGCCTCCACCTCATCTTCCCTTTGCTCCATGGAACTGACAGCCCTCCATCATACCTGAGCACATCTCCTCGCCTCAGATCCCATTCCACCGCCAACCGAAGCCAAGCCCGCCACGCACAAACCCCACAACGTCCACTAGCTCCGAACCCGAGCGACAGCACGTCAAACGTCAGCCGTACTCCATGCCTCGCCCATGCTTTCCCTTACTGGACCCGTAGCTTGCAGCCAATTCACTTCGTCCATCCAACCCCACGTTAGATCTCAGGCCTTCGCTCTTATGTTGTATATATAAAGTATACATAATGGGTAACATATAAAAATATATTTCAAAGTTTTACTGTGTACTGCTCTGGAAAAATACATATATGGATAATATGTGCAAGCAATTTTGGTTTGTTCGATTTTATATTATTTATAGACTTATATATACACGTGAGTATTTGACTTTTGGTTATACATATTGATTTCAAGTATTGGTTTAATGTGTGTGTACAAACACACACTTTGATTTTTAAGATATGTGTTAAGAATTATAATATTGGTTTATACGTGTGTGTATATGTTGTGTAGATAAGTTTAAGCAGCCGCATATACCTTTGTTTTCATATACAAATTTTTTGCATACGTTATAGACTGCATGTGTGTGTATATGTGTGTGTGTATTTATGTATGTATGTATGTGTGTGTATTTTGTTTGTTATATGTATATGGTCTCTGTATGGTTCCTTTGAGTAGCGTATGTGTGTGTATATATAGAAAAGAATATTGCTTTTAAGGAATATTGATATTCAAATTATAAATAAGTAGCGTGCATATATTTATACATAGTTCACATATATTTTGAGTAGCATGCATGTATTTAATTTCATAGATATATAGTCTGCAAATCAATATATTTTTCAATATACGTTGTGATTTTAGAGTAAATTATAATATATAGATATGTTATTTTAATTATGTGTTTCAAATTAAGTGATAATTTTGTAATCTATGATACATATAGAATTTTTATATATATTGGTTTTGAATTAAATATTGATTTTAGAATATATACATACATACATACATACATATATATATATATATATATATAAAGAATTTATTTTGGTTTGTGTTTCAAATCGAATATTGATTTTTAAGGAAATATATATAAGAAAGATTTTGTATGAGTAAATATTAGATTTTTAAAGTTTCATACACACACACACACATATATTGTTATCGTCGATTTTTGAATTTCAGCCCAGCTTTGCACGATTCGTCGAATTCATGTTTACCTTGTTGAGCTTTGGAATTTATGCTTGGATTCGTTGCTCAATTTTATCGTCAAATCTCTCTAGCCTCGAAAGGTGAGCAATCACTCATGGTTAACATTCTTATATTTAGTAGATTCAATTCACACTAATGACGATAGAAATATGTTGTTAAATATTGAATTATTAGTTATTTAATTATTAAATTTGATATGTTATTATCTACAATTGTTCACCTATGACATATGACACCATAACCCTGTTGTATATATTATATTTAAATTTTTTATTGACGATATATGCATGCTGTTGATATGTTATATTATTATCATATTTGTTGTCACTCTGCAAGTTCTCTGTTAGTTTAGAAATCCCTATGGGTCGAAATGATACATACCCGAACGATATTATAGATTAGGCAAAAATCGTTATGGGTTGAAATGATAAACCCAAGTGATTTTCATTGATTTTAAATTTTGGGATTGTGGATTGAAATGATATATACCCGTAGATATTTAAATGGCGGATTGAAATGATAAATATCTGTATCACTTGACCAGAGGATAGAAAATTATATACGGACATCGTTGGTCTATATTTGGAAAATGATTTCCAAACTTTTGAAGAAAATATATGGGTTTTGATAAATAGTGATTACTAAAAAAATATAATATATAAATGTTATATATATATATATATTTATATTTTTAAATTATATGTTTTGGAAATTTTAAATTTATAAGTTGGTTTTGAAAAATAAATTTAAAATTATTATAACTTTGTTTTTTTTAAAAATATATAAATTAATATTTAATTCAATAAAATTTAATTAAATTAATATATATATATATATATCATGTTTAAGTATTTATTTAAAAATTTATTTTAAAATAGATTTTATAATGATTTTAATAAATTAAGATTGGTAAGATAAATTGAAATTGTATTTGTTTAAGAATTTTATTTAAATAGAATTTGGACTTATTGATTTTGAGATTTTGAAAGATATTATTGATGACTTGATTTGATAAAAAGTGATTAAATGAATATTCTCAATTTTAAATAAACTAAGACTATATATTTAATATTGATTTAGATTTATAAATTGAGATTTTATTTAATTGTTATTAAAATGATTGATTGAATATTTTCCAATTTGAATAAAATTAAAGTTAAATGTTAAAATATAAATGAAACTTATATTGAAAAATGCTTGAATATTTAAACTTTGAACCTTATTGGAATTGAAGTGATAGTTCAAAACCGGGTTGGAAATCGATAAAAATTTGAAATGGGTTGTTGAAAATTTGAATTGAATCTTTAACCCTTTAGATTTAAAGTGTTGAACAGGGATTGATTTAAATTGAATTTTGAAATTTAAGTTGATTTGAATTGATTTGTGGAATTGCATGAAACAATTCTAATTGGGAAACTATTTCAGTATAATCTCTTCAAATAAATATAAACTACTAATTTATAACTATTTTAATATATAGATTATTTTAATATATAAACTATTTTAATTTATCACCATTTTAATACATATACTATTTTCAATATCTAAACGGTTATGATTTCAAAAGTATTATGATTTCGAAAGTGTTATAATTTTGAAAGTGTTACGATTCTGAAAATGAATAGTATTTAAAGTGAATAATTATGTTGAATTGATACGGTTTTGAAATGAATATGATATTTTAATATGAAGTATGAACTATTTGAAATGAAATGACCATGGTATGAAATAAACGTTTAGTTGTTAAAGAGACCAGGATCGGATATTGTCATACTCTCTGCCAAACTGAAAACCACTTTAACAACTGTGTACGTGATGGAGATTCCAATACGAAGTAGGATGGTTTGGTGATGATTCTATATGAGGTTTAAGCATAGCGCTGACTCCCGTGAGTCAACTTGACGTGGCTAAAACAGAAGTTGTACCGGGCCAAGTGGAGTCATTCCCACTATCGGGCACATTTCTTTGATACCATTCTATTACTTTTGTGATTCGATTGGATGCACTTTTGATTTGGGAGTGTTTCTCGAGGTGGGCGGTAGTAGCTACGATGCGTTATCACTAGTCCAAGAGTGCAAACGGTATTTCTACCCTGGCATTGCCTAGCTTATCACATGTCTTATCGCGCCTTTTACGAATTTGGTTTGTATCGTACCTTTGGAGTTATCCTTGATAGCCCGCCTACGAGTGGAGTGTACAGTACCTATATAGACTATAACATTATATAAAATGTGTTAAGGGGGATATGGTAAAGCCTTAACGCTGTTTTAATACTTTACTTAAGTATAGACATATTATAATAGCGTACTGTACTACATAGTAGATAGTTCCATGGATCCTTAGAGAATGAGTATCGAAAACATCCTTTAAGTTACTTGTATTTCAGTTGATATTTCACTTGAGTTAAATTTACTGATATAAGAATGTTAATCCCAACTCGAGTATTTTGTGTTTTGCTTTATGCTCGGGTCAGACTGAGTGACACAGCATTTGAGACTCACCTTTGGATTTTGGAGATTTGCTTGAAGAACTATCTTATATCTAGTCAGCTTTCAGTTGTTGCCTGTTATTTCTGTTCAGTCTTGTCAGCTACTTTTGTATTGACACTACATTGTATTTGAGATATTCTGTTGTATTTTGTTTCAAACTCTGATGCATATATAGTAGCATTATGAACTACTATTTATCTATTCCGATGCTCATTGTTATATTACTCTATGTCTATGATTCTGTGATTGATTTATTTACTGTATATGCTAAGTTTTTCCAAATATAAATTAACAATCTATTATTTTGAGCAATTCAAGTCTGACATGAATGGATAATTGTTGATTTGAACGGTTTGAAATACCAAGTCGTTACAGGTATTTGACTTGGAACTTTAGCTAGGGCGTGTGTGTGCTAGGGTTTAGTGGTGCAATGGTTGACGCAAGCGGAGGACGCGAAGGTGGCAAGCAGGGTGAAGGGCGCATTAGTGGAGCGGCGATCGTTGAGGGTGAGCAACGAAGGTTTGGTGCTTGCGTGGGTGTTAGCACAAGTGGATCTGCTAGCATGGAGATGATGGTACTGTAGTGAGAACTAATGCTGAGCAACTGGTTTTCAGCTTCTCGATCCAATAAGTTGTTAAAACTCACGAATTCTTTATCTAAGTATGGCATAATCCTTTGGTTGTAGCGGTTGATATGGCTGATATATGCTTGCATGCTTATGTTTGATTGACTATGTAGTCAGTAAATCCCCACGAGACATATCTTTAAATTGTTTTATGTCTAAAATTTTGGCTAAAGCCTTATACTACACAAAAGTTGCAAGTAATCACAATTTTATTGAATTTGTGAAGTTTGGATTAATGGTTGATTATGAAATGACATATATGTTGAAAATCATCACAATACAATTGATTTTGTAGTAACATTATATGATGGTTGTGCATTGTTTTGTTACCGAAGTTGTTGGAAAGCAATTTGGATCGCTAAATAATTCCATATTATGGAATTATGTTTTATAGAGAGATGTTGACACTAGATGTTGAATTTTCAATGGGTTTATTGCTTGAATTGTTAAATGTTTTAAAAGATTCTAAAAATGAGATTTTATCTATTTTCATTCTTATTGGAATTTAATTTATAGAATATAATTAAATTATATTAAAATCTTAACATATTTCTTGTTTCAAAATTTATGTTCAAAGCTTTAAAATGAGTAATATTTAATTATAAAACCTTTTTAAATTTACTATTTTAAGTACAAAAATTTTGAAATGTTTTAGAGGCAAAAGATAAAATGTGGTATTATTTTATAAAACTGGTTATGAAAGTTATAATTTTAATTTGAAGTGATTTTAGTTATAAAGAGGTTTAAATGATTTTGAAAGTGTACGAAAGCCTTTGTTAATAAACACTTTTCCTTAAAAATGAATTTAAGGATTTAAAAGTAATTTTGGGAAACTATATCTTTGTGTATAAAATTAATTTAAAACTCTTTTTTTATTTTGGATTTGAAATTTTAATGATATTTCTTGCTTTTCTATGAAGCAAAGCATTTTACATTTGGTATAATTCTTTCGCTTATTATTATAATTTATTAAATAGAGTTCGAATGGAAATTACTAAGTTTTAGTAAATAGTTGAATTTAATATCTAATATGGAACAGTTAGCTAAATTCTTGTAATTACTTGAGTGACAGTAATTAACATTTAGAGTTGTATTATCTTAGAGTGTTCAGATTTCAAGCAGATAGATTCCTAAGAGACGGTGACTCGTCTTTTGTCGACCTAAGAGTCGATACATTCTTGTATTGGGTAAGCGGACCTAATTTGTTGGGTTATGTTTGTTATGGCGTAATGCAGCTTTACTTTTATTGTTTACACAGGTGTTACGTATTGACCTATCGGTTTATTTTGTTTACAGTTAGACAAAGTTCGCATAATTAGTTGTGTTAGGTAAATTAACATAGTTAGTCTATTTTGTTGGGTTAAACTATTACACTATGTGGTGGGGTCTATGTTGTTTGTTAGACTTATATCAGTCTATTTGGTTTTTAGACTCTGTGTCACTATATTAAACTGATAGTTCACTGCCATTATTATTTCATTAGTGAAGATTTTTCTTTAGAGATTTTGGATGGATATTTAGTATCTTTTGGCTCTAGAGAATATTGAATTGTTATCACCATATTTTTTATTATAGTCTATTTGAGACTTGATATGGATTTATGGAATGGTGATTTGGTTTGATATGTCTTATTCTGATCATTTGTTCTTGCATATTTTTAGTATGGCTTATTTTATTATTAAGTCATATATTGATATAGATTTTTAAATGGTAATTTGGTTTGATATGCCTTATCATGATCAATTGGTTTTAACCCTATTTTGAGATAACTTGTTTTATGGTTGAGCCATATAATTATGATATCAGCATCTCTCCTTTTTATTAGATATAGCATGACCCGTTTATTTTATAATACTCGGGTCAGGCTAAGATTCTACAGGTACAAAGACTTGTTGACTTTGATTTGTGTTAGCACTGAAGTGGACTATTTTGACTATTTTAGTTTACTTCATTTTATATATATTGACATTTTGGAAGATATGTCATTTATATCATTTAGTAGTCACTATGTGCTTGATATAGTATTTTCGATACAATGTAATATTCTGTGGGTCTGGTACTGATATTTTATAGACTTGCATCTTATTATGTTATATGATATATATTATTCCGTTGTGGTCTGTGACTCTGATTCTGGTTCTGATTTAATATTATATATTGTTCCAAATATTTTGAATCAGTGTGTTTATTACTTTGTATTAATACTGTATACGTTAAATTTTTAGTTCAGGTCCTCCTAATGGTAATGAAGACGCATCAGTGTTAGTCCAAAGATATATTCATATTCGACCGTCCTTAGCTAGTCTATTCTCTGTGTTATTAGACAATATTACTTGTAATGTTCTTTAATAATGTGGATATAGCGGTGGGGTCTTTATACGGATTCGATACACGGAAAGGCCAAAACATTATTATGACTATTCTACGGAAAGGAAAACCATCACATCTTTCTAGTTGAAGTGGTATGGAATGCTAATTCAATTTTTATCCAAATTTATAGCCGTTACAATTTCCTAAAGGGAAACTCAATAAAAAATATTGCTACTCAACATCTTCTAAAGTTATAGTGTCGTACAACAAAATACGAATTTAAAAATAATATGCTACGATCATTCGATACGTAAAATAAGGGTCGTTACATTTTCCTACTTCAATACTTTTTATTTTCTAGTTCCATCGTGGACTAATAGTTTATGACATTTCGTAACCAATAGATATACTGTTTGATGGTAATCCTAGAACCGAATGCCTTGTTCGAAGAAGATCGTTTCACTGTAGCAAATATCATGAAAAATGGAATGTTCCGCAACTTGGTTTGGTAAATATCTAATGTGTTTTTATAGCGAAGATGTTAATTTTTAAGGAAGAAACCATGTGTTTTTGGATCTTTGTACTCCATTGTTAACTGTAACCAACGGTCAATTGTGACGGTTCACAAAATGGCAAATCCATCAAATAATGGTATTGTAATGGCTGGCTGAAATTGCAACGGCCACTGAACAACATACGCCTCTACATACATATACTTTCTTAAAAAAAATACAACTCCTAAGCAAATAATATACATTCTCTTCAGCTTAAAACCAAATTATTAATTTTATGCTTAGACATGGTATTATTTGAATAATACCTTAATTTTTTGATATTCATTATAGCTCCAAATACCTGTACAATTTGTCAGCGTAACAATAGTAGATTACACTCATTGCATAATGACCTTGCACAGTTACAAATTTATAGCAATCATATATTCTTTTGATGGTGCATCACTATAGTTTTTCATTTGAGACTTGAACTGTTCATGTCCAGGTACCCAATAATTTTTTCGAACGCAATTCTTAAACACTTGAAAATCAAGTTTTTTTCCACAAAAAAAAACTTTTGAAATCTAGGGTTTTCTTTCAGCAATGAGGGAAAATCATCTCCCTCATCTTTCTTCCTCCAATCTCTCCTAATCTTCTCTAATCAGACCACCTGAGGCGTCTCACATCAGAAAGCCATCAGGAGTAACCAATGTTGATAATGATGGTTTTATATTGGTCCAATCTAAACAGCAGAAGAGGAAAGAGGCCAAGAAATCACAAGAGTTGCTATCAGCTTTTAATAGGGACAGCAGAAAAGGCAGAGATAATCAGTTTATGACCAATAATTCTACAAAGAACGCCCAAATTTTTCCGTCAATGAAAAAGCCAATAGCCATCTCACTGAATAGAGAACAAGGCCGCAAATCCTAGGATGATATTGTTGCTGATCAACCTCAAGAACCCAATGATGAAGATAGCAATCTAGAGCTTATTACACCAATCAAGATTAATAACAAAAAGTATGGTCTGGTAAAGGAAGAGGTATTTAAAAGAGCAACCGAAACATGGAATAACTCTGTTCTTATGTATGTAGTGGGCACCAAACCATACTATATGTTTTTTAAATCTTACATTCAAAGAGTTTGGAAGACGATCGGTGATTTTGAAGTTTTTACAAGAGAGAATGGATTCTTTCTTGTTAAATTCAAAGATTCCCTAGATTGCTCTTCAGTATTGAAGAATGGACCATATTTCTAAAATGGCAAACTCATCATAGTGAGAAAGTGGTCCGATTCTTTAAAAATGGATGGAGATTTGTTAACATCTACGCCCATTTTGGTAAGATTACCCTGCATTAATCTGAAACTATGGGACGGAGAAGCTTTCAGTGTCGTGGCCAGTATTATAGGAAAACCCATTAAAATGGACGCAACTACTACCTTAAAGACGAGATTGAATTACACTCGCCTTCTTGTGGAAGTATCTGCGACTGATGAACTTCCAGAGGAGATCAATATTACTCTCTATAATGGTGAAAACATCTCACAAAGAGTGGAATATGAATGGGTTCCACCGAAATGCAATATTTGTAAATGTTTTGGTTACACCAGAGAGCAGTGTAATCCAAAACAGATGTGGATACCCAAAACTAGTAATCAAAGAAGAGATATTCCTCAAGAAGATAGCTCAGGTGTTGTTTAAGAGCCAAAATTTATTAAAGATTCAATAAACCAGTCAAGAAGTCATAAAGGCAATGATCGGATCAATCAAGAATGTATCATTTCCGATCAAGAAAATAATACTGTGGTACCGATCAAGAAGATCAGATCACAGCAATGGAATTCATCAGTATAAAGAATCTAATAATATTTCGAATGTTCTGAACCAGTATACAGTGGAGGGGAATGTTAATGAAAAGGTCTTTAGCTCTGAAACCCCTCCTATCTCAGAGCCATGTTTAATTACAGAGAATGATGGTACAAAAATACATAAAATCTTGCATAAAGATAACAGCCAAATCGGAAATAATCCAATGCTAGAGGAGTCTTCCTCCGAAATTGCTGCAGATATTGAGGACAGGGTTGACATCAACTCAACATTACCTCGCAAGAAGGTCTCTCCTCCTAAGAAGGCTGCAATAGCATAGCACATTGACTCTGCATTGCCTCACTCGGCTTATTTTGATATTTCTTTGATTAAGGTCCCTGTAAAGAACATAAGGAAGATAATGAATTAGATATGATAGAAGTTGCAGACCAGTTTGATATTTCTAATCTACACATTCCAAAACCAAAGACTACTGGTAAATTAAAGGGAAGTAAAGAGAAGAAAGCTTTCAAACAAAAATGCATCTCAATTAATCCAGAATGGAATGAGATGTCTACAAGGTTAAAAGCCAAGAGTGCAGATAATAAGAGGAGAGGTAAGAGTTCCTCTGTGTCAGGTACCATCTGAATTCTTTTTTAATATATTTTTTTATGTCTGTGTTTGTTTGGAATGTCAGAGGTATGAATTCCCCTCCTAAGCAGTCTGATATTTTATATATGATCAATATCTACAAACCTACCATTATTGCTCTCCTAGAAAACAAATTGAATGATGAAAGTTATGAGAATTTCTGTTTAAAGTTATCTAGTAACTGGAGATCTACAAATAATAATGATTATAATTGTAAAGGTAGAATCATCGTTATTTAGGACTCAAATATTTGGATAAACTTAAGTATAAAAAGAGACAAACAGTTTATTGACTGTCAATTTAAAATTTTAGGTGGTTTTTTGATTCAAATTACTAGTGTTTATGGCAGTAATTTTGAAAATGAAAGAAATGACCTTTGGCATAAACTGACCTTTATGAACTCAAAATATAATTTTCCTTGGATTGTTATGGGAGATTTCAATAATGTGTTTCTTGTTTCTGAGAAATTTGGAGGAAACAAAATCCCTCAAAGTAAATTTGATAAAGTTAATAATTTTCTCTTAAACACTTGTCTTATGGAACCAAATATTAGTGGAAATAAGTTTACTTGGAAATCTGGTTTGGCTAAGAACATTCACTATAAGTTGGACAGAATTTTAATCAACAAGGATTTTTCAAATAATTTCTCTGATTTTATATGTTCAACCCTTGAGCACAACTCTAGTGATCATACCCCTCTTATGATAAATTTTTCTAACAATGTCAATTTAAATAAGAAAGCTGCTCTTTCTAGATTTAAAACCAGCTGGGTTTTGGAAGAGAACTTTAATAATTTGATGGAATACAGCTTAAACTTTTCATGCAGTGGTACTAAACAATTTCAGTTTAGCATGCTTTTGAAAAATATTAAATCTAATATCAAAATTTGGAATAAAAATAATAGTGTGAATAATAATATTCTGGATTTTTTTAGGAAGGAGGGTAAAATTTTACAAGATCTAGTGGATGAAAACCCTGGTAATTTGAAAATTGTTAGTAATTTTTTTAATAATCAGAAAAATCTATCTACTGAAATCTATAAGAATTCTGTTAATGCCAAACAAAAGGCCAAGGTAGATTTGTTAACTCTTGCGGATGATTGTACAAAATTCTTTTATGCTAAAATGAGTAATAGAAAGCATATTAATAATACTGGTAATATTACAGATTTCTCTGGTAATATTTCAAATGCATATTCCAAAATAGCTAAAGAAGCTATTGAGTATTTTGAAAACCTTTACTTTAATGAATCTGTTGCAAAAGAATTTCCTCGTATTATTTGTAAAAACATTTTGAAAGATACTTCATATTTGTTACTTGCTCTGTATCTATAAAGGAGATAAAACATATTATTTTTAAAGCTGGTGATAACAAAAGTCCAGGCCCAGATGGGTTTAATGCAAAGTTTTATAAAAATCAATAGGATAATATTAAAAATCAAATTTATGAAGTCGTTAATGAATTTATGGTTAAAGGCAAAATACTTAAAAGTATTAATCATACTTTCATTATTCTTATTCCTAAAAAGAAAAATCCTTCTAATTTTGGTGATTATAGACCAATTTCATGTTGTAACTTCATATACAAAATCATTTATACTATATTAAGTAATAGAACTAAAAAAATTCTGCCTTTCATCATCTCTGAAAATATAGGTGCTTTTGTACCCGGCAGGCTAATTTCTGAAAATTCTATGTTAGCCATGAGATGGTGAGGAATTTCAATACCAAAAAAGGTGACAATGTGTGTTTGAAGATTGATTTACGGAAAGCTTATGATAAAGTTAATAGGCAGTTTATTTTTCATATTATGAAGTGTATGGGATATCCAAGTAAATTTTGTGATCTGATCATGGAATGTATTGATACCCCTACATTTTCTATTTTTGTTCAAGGTAAACCAGTAGGTTTATCAAGAGTAATAGGGGTATTAGACAAGGTGACCCCCTGTCTCCTTACTTATTTACAATGGTTATGGAATATTTTTCTGTTTTAATAGAAATAGAAACTATTAAAGGGAATATTAATCCAATAAATAAGGTCCAATCTTGTATTAATCACCTTATTTATGTTGATGATCTAATGGTTTATATTAAGGCCAATAGGAAATATGCAGTATCCATTAAAAGTGTGTTTGACAATCTGAACAAATATGTTGGTTTGCAAATAAACATAGAAAAAGGTAAAGCTTATTTCAGTAAATTCAGCAGCTATAAAAATGATGTTCTAAATGTTTTAAAAATTTCTAAAGGTAATCTTCCTATAAAATATCTAGGTTTACCATTATCTGTAAATCAAATAAAGGATTCTTACTGCTCTATTTTATTGGACAAAATTCAAGATAGAATGGAAATTTGGTCTAGTAAACTTCTTTCTATTGCAGGTAGAGTAGAACTAATCAAAACTGTAGTTTATGCTATTATTTTATATTGGTTACAAACTTTTCATATTCCTGCTGCTTCTATAAAAAAATAGATAGCAGATTTGCAAATTTTTTATGGAGAGGCAAATACAATAAAATTAACTGGGATACAGTTTGTAAACCTAAGGATGAAGGTGGGTTTGGTATTAGAAATATGAAGGACCTTAGTCTTACTTGTCATTTAAAATTATTATGAAGATTTCTTAGTGCAAATTCACTATGGGCCAGATGGATGAAGGATAAGTATCTCAGAAAAGGTAGTTTCTGGAATATTACTCCAAACAGCAATCAGTCTAATACTTGAAAACATATTTTAAAATTGCAGAGATATTGGTAAGTTACTTTTGGAAAGAAATTTAAATTAGGTGAAGAAACCAGCTTATGGTTTGATCGATGGTTTAAAAATGACTCTTTTGTCAATAAAATTGATTGGAGTAATTTAGTTCTTTTTGGGGATTCTAATGCAACAGTGTCTTCTATAATTATAGACAATCAATGGCATCCTCAAATTCACCCAATTACTTACCCTCACGGAGATGAAATATGTAAGATTTTTATTGATAGTAATGCGGACAGTGATTACTGAATATGGAAAGCAGATAACAAATGGAAGTTTTCTTTTAAAAATACATGGAATGCTATTAGACATACAATCACCAAAGTTGATTGGTATGACTGCATTTGGAATAAAGTGAACAGCCCTAAGATGGCATACTGTACTTTCTTTCCCTTTCATAATAAATTGCCAACTTAGGACAGAACAAATAAATGGGGCAATAACTCTAGTTCACTTTGTTTCCTATGCAGTTTAGATAATGAGGTTTCTAATCATTTATTTTTTGTTTGCAGTTATTCACAATTTATATGGAAACGTATTAAAGTTAAATGAATATTCAAATCAACAATATTTTGGGCTCAAGCAAATTATTCAGCTGATTAATACTAAGTTCAAAGGGAAATAATTTGAAAGAGATCATGCTTACGTATATATCACTACTGCAGTTTATCATATTTGGAGAGAGAGAAATGCTTGTATTCATAATAAAGCTAGCAGCAATAAAGAGCAGTTATGGCTTAGAATTGAAACAAACAGTAAGATCATGCTCCATAAATCAAAGAAAAAAGTGAAAGATCAAACCAAATTTGCCAATTTAGTCGATGATTGGAGTTTCGAAGCTGGTAGTAAGCATCTGGAACAAATCTTAACCCATCCAAAGAATTTTAGGACGAGTAATCATTTTTCTGATGAGCTTATCCATATTAGTGCCGACAACAGAGCCCTTTTTGTCTCTAATCATGGTAATACGTCTAACAGAGCTCAAAAGACTTCGAATCAAGCGTACGATGCTTTTCAGAGGGATAATTCAACAGATCTGAGTCACTGCAACAACAGATCTGTTGATTTCGCCGAAAATTATCATCATCAGTTCGGCACCATTACTATCGAAGAGATGGATGGTATGAGAGGCAAGTTAATGAAGGCCTCTCGTACCGGGAAAGAGGCGAAAGTAGTGGTGTGAAGAATGGTGGCGGCGAAGCATAGATCTGTATGCGGTCGCCATTTTTATTTCCGTTCTTTTTCTTTGTGATATTGTGTTTGTGTTTAGTCGGCGCTAGCGTTTGTGTTTGTATTGGTTTGTGAGGTTTCGGGTTAGCTTACCCGAGTATTTGCTCTATTTTGTTTTTGGGTCGGGCCCTGTTTACCATCCGTTAAAAAAAATTCTTAAATACTTTACTGACTATTAAAAAAGGAAAATATACATATTTACATGAATTACAGGCTTATTGCAAAAGCAAATGCTCGGCCTAAAAGACAATGGCTCATGACCTGTTTATCAACGGTCTTAAACTAGGATCCAGAAAAATCTAAACCGTATCATTCTCATTTAGTATATTTACTTATTTCTATTTTTGATCTAAAAACAGAAAACTCGTTAATGGCGATGTCATCTGTAAATCTGAGTAAAAGATTTCAGCTGTATCGTCAAAAACGCTTCTCTATCAGCAACAACTTCAGATCTGCACTTCAAACTTCACAGAACACACTTACATTTTCTTCCTGAAACTAAATCTACTTCGGTTGGGTTGACTATTGTTAGATCCTAGGGTTGTACTTCGAGAATATCACCAGTCAGAGACATGCAACCACTTTGCTTCACCATTCTCTATAAATAGGTGATTTCCCTCTAAATTACATTGAGGGAGTTATACCATGTTTTGATCTACTCATGTCTTTTGTTGCCAGGGTTGATAATGCTCACCAGAAAATGCTCGCATGCTTTGTCTCTTCTAATTTAAATTCAGTCCCACTACAAGAAATAACAATTTTAGCAACCAAAGCCGCCGACTGATTTTTGGAGGTTGCAAATTTGCAACGAAATCGCATCTGACTAGCAACGGTATGCTAGTTTCAATGGTAAAAAAAATTGGTGGTAAACCGGTTGCAACTTTGCAATGAAAGATTTTGATTGCAAGTATGCTACGAGATCGTGACCAACATCGAATGAAAAATAACCAAATTTTAGAATAAAAATGATAGCAAATCCGTTGCGATTTTATGATAAATGTGCAAGCCCTATTTTTTGAAATCTAGAAACAACTTAAATGATAAACGGTTGCATATCGATCACTAGGTTGTGATGGATTTTCCACAATTCTTTTTTTAATGTAGATGTGGTCTCAAAAATTAATCTTAACATTGCAACAAATTTTAACAATGATTTTGTTAAAAAATATATTTTATCTATCAAAAACTATTTTAAAAGTCAAAATCAAAAAAAAAATTCTTAAATATTTTATGTATCAAAACTTTTGAAACCGAAGATGTTTTTTCTAATCAATTGGTCAAAAATTTGTGACAACGTGACCTATCATTTAATTAATGCATCGGCTAGAAAAAATTGCCGTGAATGAACTCACCTTTTAATTTGTAGTTAAAAATAAATAAATAGAGTTAAAAGATTGACTCGGGTTTATGTATCAATTAAATTCAAAATAAAATATAAGTAAAATGCAAAAAAGATGCGAACTGACCAAATATCACGATGAATCTACAACGATTTGTATGTTCATGGTCTTTTATAATAAAGCAAAAAATACATTTCAGGTACAGATTAAAAATGGAAATACTGTAAATAATAGTGTTTATTTTTTAAAGGGATGAATTTATACATTACAGGAATTTAATTATTCATATCTAGAAGTGATATAAAATAAATTGAAAGATATCAAATTAGTTAACAAATATATGAAAATGTTATAACTATATTGTCCTTTCTTGTTACGTTGTTTTTGCAATAGTACGCATATATAACAAAAGATAATTTTAGGGTACAATATGCAAAAATGAATTGAACAGCCCCTTACATAGTTATTTTCTCACTCCTGTGAAAAAAACACAGCTAAAAAATGGGTTTTTACTTTGCCGCCATTCGCACATCGATTGCGGCTACATTCATCTCCCTCCCTGCCCTTTGAGATTGCCGCATCCATAGATTGCTGCCTCATTTCTCTCTCCACCCTTTGAGATTGCTGCCTTTTTCCTCTCTCCGTCCTTTGAGATTGCCGCATTCATAGATTGCTGCCTCGTTTCTCTCTCCGCCCTTTGAGATTACCGCCTCTTTCCTCTCTCTGCCCTTTGAGATTGTCGCTTCCTTTCTCTCTTCTATTTTCACTTGCGCAAGTGGTTTACTCTTCTTCTTTTTTCAAATCATACAATATTGAGTTTATACACGTGCCTTCTTTATTGTCGACTTTTCTTTTAAATTTTTTGAAAAGATTCGTGAGCACTAATGTATGTATAAGAACGAATGGTTTAATCATCGATTTATTTAATTTTTAGCTACATAAGAAGTTAAACAGGCATATAAACCTGCCAATGAATGATGTATTTGACGAACCACTATTTATAATAGGAAATTTTGATTTTGAAATTAGAACATATCTGTTTCTATTATGTTTTTCTGCTTCTGTAATTAACTGCAAATATGTGGCATGAAACCGCTTCTCTGAATGTGCACATTCAAGTGTCTAGTTACTGCGCATAAGTTTGAGAATTGAGTATATGAAAAAACTAAGTATATAACTTATAATGTTTGATCTAAAAACTTATAATGTTTGATCTATAATTACATACCAACTGGAACGTTAAACAACACCACGGAATATAGTTAACCTGGAAATTGATCAATAAAGAGGGGATATAGGCAGATTTGATGCAACAAAAATATTTCAAAATAAATCTTTTTAGGAACCAGAATGCAGAAATGAGTATTCTAGATCTGTGAAGTACGTACTGAAGCTTCATCCTCTAACTTTATTTTTCATGCAAAAAAGAATAGTAGAGGGTATGACCACTTCTCTATCCATTTAGAGGATTTTATATAAATACTTAAATACACATTGGCTTTCCAACAAAAATAATTTTTATTTTTATTTTCTTTTTACATTACAAGTGAAGCTGTGATTTATCCAAATAGAGAAAGAAATGCATGTTACTTTCATAATTTTGTAAAGAAAGAAATGCATGTTACTTTCTTTATGGCACTGAACTGTAACGTATGACCTCATTTGTAATTTGGGTTGTGTAGTTTGATTTCGGTTAGTGAAATTTTGTAACCTCATGCTTCTTTCATAATTTAGTGCCATATAATTAAAGTTGAACCACATTCATGTTACTGTAAATTTGCGCCAAATAAATATCCATACAACCCCACCATTGTTCTTAATTTTAATATTAAAATTTTGCCAAGATAAAGTAATGATTTGTTTTATCATAATTTTCGAACGGAATCCAATTCTAACGCTTTTGGCCATTACGGAATGCTGGGAATATATGCAAAAACTTTTATTTAGAGTGTTTAGTCAAAACTGGACATTTACTAGGCTAAAAACGCGCATTTAATAAATCAGGCCTGCACACATTGTTGTCAAAATTAGAAGGCTGTCTAGTTTTGATCATAACTCTTGAACTGCTTATCCGTTTTTGATGATCTTATACTTGTCAGAAAGCTAAGAACCTAGGTAACAACTTTTGTTTACAATTTTTTGCAAAATTGTCAAGTTTTGTAATGTAAAAACGCCGTTTTGTTGAGTGAATCCGCTATGTAAATATAAATTTCTGAGCATATATAATTATAAACCTAAAAACTTATAAGACATAATATTTAACTGTTAAATTTTGGCGACACTATACGAAAATTTGTAGAGGTCGGAAGTTGCTTCGTAACGGAGGAAACGGTTTGCAAATCGGAGTTTGAAGGTGGAAGTTATAAGAGAAAAGGCGAAATGGGCTAGCTGGGACAGAAACTTATTTCAGACGTCTGACCCATTTTTCAGACGTCTGATTTGGAGCTGAAATGCTTCCAGAGCATTTCATCAAACGTCTGACCAAATGGGTCAGACATCTGAGCTGAAGCAAAGTCACTCCAGTGACATAAGCTAGACGTCTGACCTTTTGGTCAGACGTCTGGAACAACTTTCGTCTGTTTTTCTTCTCGCAGGCTTGGGTGAAAATTTATGATATCCGCAGGGGCAATTTTGTAACATTGCCTAGGGTTTCTATTCTCTTATATAAGCTAGCCTCAGGTTTCAGATCTATAATCGTGCAAGCAACTGAAAGAGATTAGCCTCCACCAAATTAGGGTTTATCAAAACCTAATTTTCTTCAATTTTCTTCTCCACAAATCAATTCTAAATATAATTTTGATCATTGTATTCAATCTCTTGTACTCTTCTCATCAATATTAATAAAATCTCTCTCTTAAAGTGGATGTACACTAACACAACGTTAGTGGAACCACTATAAATCCCTGTGTGATTTATTTTTCGTTATTGCTTTGATTTCTATATTGCTTGTTTGGAATTGTGATTGTTTTTGGATCGATTGAGATTTAAATTGAGTTATTGATTGGTTGTTTTTACACTTCTTACCACGATTTCGTCTTCCGTTGTGCTTGTGGGGTTTCAATCTGAGTGGTCTCATGTTGGAATCTCACACCAACATTTGGTATCAGAGCATTGGTGTTGGTAGGTGGTTGCGAAAATGCCTGAATCAAGTAGTAACTCTAGTAGTTCCTCAATGGGTAATTCAAGTGGTGTAGCTCCTTATGTACGTGGCTCGTACGCAGCTTCAGGATCACAATTGGTAATAGACAAGTGGAATGGCGATAATGATTTTGAAAAATGGCAATGGAAGATGAAAGCGGTTTTAAGGAGGAATCGGGTACATCGGGTAGTGTTTGACACACATTTATTGCCAACAGACATCTCAAATGTTGAGAGAGAGGAGATGGAAGAGTGGGCATTCACTACACTTCAACTTGCTATGGGAGAGAATGTTATCTCTGAAATTAGTGGTGAGACAACCGCTAAGGGTATTTGGGACAAGTTGGAGGAATTGTATATGAAGAAGTCACTGACAAATCGTTTGATCTTATTGCGAAGTTCTTCACCTATAAGATGAAGGAAGGTACTTCGCTGAAGGCGCACTTAAATACTTTTGATAATTTGCTAATGAAGATGAAGGCGGTAGATTTGAAGATTGAGGAAGAGCAAAAGGCAATGATATTGTTGTGTTCGTTGCCAGATCACTATACAGGTTTCTCAAATAGTTTGATTTATAGCCGGGATATGACTCTTGATGATGTCAAGACGGGTTTTCTTAGCGAGAAGTTGCGGTATCAAATGAAGGAGTTAGGTGATGGTAGTAGTAGTAGTGCTAGTAGTGGTCATGGTTTATTTGTGGAGAAGGAGAGGTATATGTAGAAGGAGAACCGGGGGCGTTCTAAATCTAGAAACCCCGGTTGGAGAGGAAAGTCGAAGGAAAGAAAAGGCAAGTGCTATATTTGTAGGAAGCCCGTTCATTGGAAGAATGAGTGTCCAGACAAGGAGAAGGCAAAGAAGGAAGTAGCATCTTCATCAGTAGCGGTGGAGAGTGCAGTTGGTGAGGGGGATGTAGATGTTTTGTCAGCGGTAGCATCGCATGTTTCGGGTAGCGAATGGGTGCTCGATTCTGGGGCGTCTTATGATATGATGCCAAATAGAAATTATTTTTCTTCTTACATCGACAAAGAAGGAAATTCAATTGTTATGGTAAATGGTGCTATTTGCAAGTCGAAAGGCATTGGTTCCGTGCAAATTCGAATGTTTGACGGAGTGGTTTGTACTCTCACTAATGTGCGCTATGTTCCGGGACTTAGGAAATCTCTTATCTCTTTGGGGCAGCTGGATTCTTTAGGCTGTAAGATCACTATTGAGAGTGATAGCTTATGGGTTTCGAAGGGGGCGCTTGTGGTGATGAAGGGTGCAAGGACTCATGGTATTTATTTGCTTCAAGGAGTGACTGTAGAAGGTGTAAATTGTATAGGAGTTGATAGTTCTTGTGGCTTGGATGCGACTAGGCTGTGGCATTTGAGGTTGGGTCATGTCTCGGAGAGGAGTTTAGATGTTCTTCAGAAGAGAGAGATGATCGATGGAGAATGTTTTAACAAGTTAGAGTTTTGCGAAGAATGCATCATGGGGAAGCAAATTAAAGTTTCATTCGGTGAGAGAAAGCATGATTCGAGAAGGGTTATTGAGTATCACTACAACAAAATGGGCTTTTCTCAGCAATAATCGACAGCGTTTTTGACATAAGTGCTGACAATAGTGCGTTGAAAATGAAAAATGATCACCACAAACGCTGTGTGAAATAGCCCGCTTGATTTTGAGGATTATTTCATTACGCTGCTACTTTTCCCCCATCCTTTCTTCTTATCTTCACGCAAAGTAATAAATCTATGAAATCCAAATCCTCCTCAAATTTCACCAGCAATCCCAAATCCTAAATCCTACGTAAATTATCAACTACCGCATCATCGTCCTCATCCCATCCGACTCGAACCGCTTTCACTTCCTCACCGACCGCTTCTTCGAGCTCCGACTTCCACATGCAAATCCGACTCGGACTTCGCTTAAAATCATGGTGATGGCGACCAGAAGCTTGATAATAAGCATTCGTGGAATAAGCAGCGTTTGTGTGGATACCATAGAGACGCTGTCCAGTTAGGGTTATGTTGTCAATTCGCTGCAATTTTAGATCTTCATCTCCAGCTTGGATTTCTGCACAAATCAATTGGTATGTCTTTCTCAATTTACTGTTTTTTCGCTTGGATCCTAGTTTCAGGATTTCAGATGAATGGTTTTTGATTTAATTTCTGCTGCAAATTTATTGTTGAAACCCTTCAATGGTATCAAAGCTAATTGCAAAACGTTAGTTGAGATTAAAAGTCTTACTGTATTCGATTTTAATGTATAACATCATGTAAGAAAACATTTTACTGGAGTTGGGAATTTGTTTAATTGCCAATAGAATTTTGTTAACCGTTAACAATTGGAAGGACTATTTTATTCGTATAATTCTCCTGGTGTTATGAACACTACTGGTAGTTTTGATTAATGTTGTTAATTGAAATTGAACATATATGATATATGTTTGAACAACATAATCCATGAATTGTTGGATTTTCTATAAGATGTTTACTTTTGATTTTCTGCTAGTCATGATAACTCTGTAATATTATCTTCAATTATAAATATATTCATGAAGTTATGTGCTATAAAGTTCTTGATATAACTTTCTGAAAGTTGCATGAATTGGATTTCTGGATATAGATTTTAAACTTCTACAAGATGCTTCATGTTCTGCTGTTAATCCTATAACCATATAACCATTAGATTGACCTTCATGTTCAGTCTTGATACATACTTAAGCATTGGGTAATCTTATTATAGTTTTCTAGAATCAACAATACTTCTTGTTTTAGAATTGTTAAAGCTAACCTAATGTTGCTTAAAGGCTGCGCAAGTAGCTCAATCATGTTAACTAATATTTATGTTACCTTAATTCTAATTCTACATGTAAAACCTTTCAAGATACCATGTAGACTTGAATTTAGAAAATTGCTTAAATTAAAGAATTATATAATCGGAAAGCCCTAGAATACTTAATTATCAACACTCCAGTTCACCAAATACACGAGTGTTTGAAACAACGAGAGAAAAATAACCGAAAAGGGTTCAAGTTGTAAAAGATAATCTACATTGCCATGTAGTTTGAAATTTTTTCTATTTTCCACAGAGTTACAAAATGCATCTTACTGAGAAGCTCCATAATTTTTTCGGTCACTAGTAGGACATGACTTACATAAAATATTGGTATTTATGTTTTTACTCTCATAAGTAAGAAGCAACAACGATAGTCAAAAATGGTAGTAGGTTGAAATATCATAAGAATGCACGCTTTCCCCATAATATTACAACCACTACAAAAAAATGTAGTTTTGACAGCATTAGAAGTCAGCGTTTCCTCCCTGATCGCTGACAAAAGTACTTTGACAAATAAAAACTAGAATGTTAAACGCTGTTCAAACTAAGCCGTTCAATGTTGACATTTTTTCATTTCGCGGTTACTTTAGCCGCCTTCCTTTCTTTCTTTTCTTTTTAACTTCTCGTATAATCCCAGATCCTTCGATGAATTATTTTAAACCTAATCAAAATACCAAAAACGCATGAAATCTCCCATGAAATTTTGTTCATCCTCTGATTTTGCCTGCAATATCCAATTCAGTTGACCCTAATGCCCTTAATTTGTCTTTGGCAAACAGAACAAAATGATTTGATTTTGAGTTCAGTCAATAGTTAAGACTACCATTCACTGAAGAATTCTTTGACGGTTCTCTTCGAAAATTTGATTTGAGGTAATTTATGTAGAATATTGAAAGTTAATTTGTTAATTAGGTTGGAGAAAACGATATCAGAAAGCTGAATTTATCTAACAGCCTTAGTATTTATCAATTTCCTACTCCCATAAACTGAGAAGTTTCTGCTTTTTTATTACACTACAGATGGAAAGATTGTTATATAGGTTTTAGGGCTCCCGAACATGCAAGTTTGAGGGATAGTGGATTAACCAGTATTGCAGTGACTTCATCCTTGTTGGAATCGGTATGTTCCATATTTATTCTTTGGTTTGTAAATCGGTAAATTCTTTGATAATATGTAATGTACGTCTTAGTAGTTTGTTGATACCCAGATTTCCCTTCTCTAATAATTATGGATTCTTGAATCTTACAAACTTTATTGTACTTGGAATTTAACTATAGGTTGAGAGTGGAGATCTTTATCATATGGTATCATTCCAGAGTTTATTGGAAGATTTCCTATATTGCTTAGCTTATCAGCATTAAAGGAAGACCAAATTGTTCAGGTATGGGTTACTTGTAGGATTATATATATTATTAAAATGTGTTGGCACCTGAAGAAGTGAATTATGAAATTTAAAAGAAACTTCCACAAACAACTTGATATAAAAAAGCCACAATTGGTTCTTGTAATAAGGAGATTGTCCTTTGTATGTATTCATTATTGCATTTGACATATATTTTCTAGAGCAATTTGATTAATGTGTTTGCATATCAGTATAACTTGATTTTTTTCCTATTACTTCTTGTAACGGTCAGATTTCATGGTAGTTTCTTGCAATACCACTTGACAAGTTCAAATAAATTACCCTGCTTTTACTCTAGAATTTTACCCCAAGTGCAATAGTTAAAACTAATTTTCAAAAAGTGATCGAGTACGACTATAGGTATGTGTTACCATCTTTTACTTTATCTTGATTTTTTTTCCTTTATATTGCTTTTTCAAAATTTGTTTTGTTGATAGTGTTTGTAATTTTGGTATGTACTAATTTTTTTTCAGATTTCATTGTTGCTATTTACTCTTGGTATAATTTGGGAAAAGGTGAAAATTTTCATTTTAAACAATTTTTCAAAATTTTGTGTACTTTTAGTTCAGTGTTGAACTATTTGCAGGTTTAATTTCATAAAATCTATGGTTTTCACTTTTCACAACATCCAATATGATTGTCCACATCCACCACTCAAAAACAAGATATATCAAAGAAAGCATATTGAGAAATAATTCAATTTTATGAAATTAAAATAGGCATGCGTGTGTGACTAAATCTGTTCCAATTTATACTGCATAGATTTTATGTCATATGCACCATGCCTTGGTCCCTAAACAATCTCATTCATTCGTTATATTATACATATTCTAACTAATTTTTTAAATCAAAAGGGTATATGGTTATGATTGTTTTAGAACATTGGGCACATGCAATTTGAGGATGAATCTCATGTGCACTTTGTACCTTTACAATTGGGTATATAATATATGAATGCGAGATAAAAGAGATATATAAGCAAAATTTTGATAAAATAAATGTTTGTATAAGAATCCGATTAGAAAATACCTTTCACACTTCTTAGAACAAAGAATTCGTTCTCAAAGCCTACCTTCATTACTTACACATGCCAAGAACATACAGACCGAGAATGTTTCTTGACATAGGGAGAGGGAAGCTTTTGAATATTTACCATGTCAAATTCATTTTTCATATTTATCACTAGTTTTCCGTAAAGTACTCCTTGGGCAATATTCCTATGCTTCACCTAGTTTTATGTGCATATCAACTGATACCATTTCTTCCTTTTTTGCCATATCATACAAAAGCAACATTTCAGAAGTGAATAGTTAAGTTTGCAAAAGCTTTCATTAAGAAAATGTCTAAGAGGAATCACACGAATTCATGCATATCTTTATCAATGGTATGTTTAGGTGACACTATAAGAAAACAATTTAGTGACATCAATTATTATCAGTGTTTCTAAATGGAGTGTTGTTTGAAATAAATAAGAAGAGAATAATAATTAAACATTGTTTTATCATTGCCAATCTCAACTTAGGAAGTTAGATTAAATCCTAGTCTTTCCATTTATTTTCCCTTCACAGCTATCCTCTTGCTCCAAAATCAAAGAACCCTAAAATTTCTTTTCTTTTTCTCAAACTTGAGTTTTCTGATCCACTTAGAGCACCATCGGCAAATCCTACGACGAAGCTACTCACTTAATGACCATAGGAAAACTAGTTATTTTACTTCACCAATCTTCTAGATCTAAAAATTAGTTTGACACATCATCATAAATGTAAAACTACATGGTTTTTAACAATAAATTTATCAATTTTCTGAACAAGAAAATTCTTAATTAATAGAAACATGATTCACTCCCACTATCTCCAGATAAACAATCCAGAGATATATCATTGTCCAATTTGGGACATCCTTATTTTTTAGTTTTTTAAAGATGGATAAATCGGTTCTTCATTTAATTCTTCACAATGCTATATGCATTTGTCATATTTTTAGTTTATTGCAATGTTAAATATGTTTGCCACTTAATAGTATCATACTTATTACAAATGGCATAAATATACGAACTAGTAACTTGTATTTATCATTCTCTTTACAATATTTTATATGCTGCTATATGGATTTATCAGTATGTTTTATTCTACGGTAAATGTTTATCAGTGTTTCAAAATGATGCCTACCTGTAATTATCAATTTTAATACAATATTTTATGTTTTTTATCATGTATTCATTTGAGTTATTAGTTAAAGTGTACATGAAAATGTACTAGATCCTAAAACTAAATTGGAGTCCTTATATTTTCTTTTTCATTCAAGTAGTCCTTCGAAGCTTATTATATGAGATGCAATGCATTCATAGAGTGCCACATGAATCATACGAATGGCTTAGTTTTCATGTTGTGTGTGTGTAGATGTTGCTTTAATGGCTCAATTTCGTGTTGTTTTAATGCCCAGGTTTTACTTGGATGTATCAATTCCATAACAGATGGATTCATGATGAGATGAACTACTTTTTGGGATATCTATAACAGGTTATCATCCTCCTACCCTTTGGTTGAGTTTGATGTTTTTTCCCCTCTTTCTCTCTCTTTACTTTATTCCATAAATATGAAAAAGTACTTAAATTTTTACTCAGACTTACATATGGTAAAAGATGGTCTTATATTCGAATTTTTTGTTATAAAACAGAAAGTACTCTATGGTATTAACATTAGTTTTCATTTTCTATAGCAGTAGTGGTCTTTTCCTTGCACTGGCATAATCTTTTTCAGTTTGGTATTATTTGCTTATTGTCTTCTGCATTTGTGACTGAAACAAAAATGGTTAAATGTTTGTTTTGTTGCTGTGGGATGGTTTTGAATGACTGTTGTAACTGTTTGTAGTGGATAAGTGCTTGATATGTGGTTGAAGTGGGAAGTTTTCAAATTCAAAACCATTGAAAACCATTGATATGTGGTTGCCTGATCAAAAACATTCCCAGTCTGAAAGTTTTCAAATTCAAAACCTGTAAACCAAGATTCAGAATAAAAGCTGAGTCAAAATCTTCAATCTGGAACGAGGGTCAAGATCAAGCAATTCCAAAAACAAATCAAGTTTCAAGTGATTCAAAGATCAGGTAGAAGTAAAATGCAGATTCAAATTAAATCCAGATCAAATAAAAAGAAAAAAAAATATACTGCTCTGTAGTTGTTAATAAACTTAATTCAATGCATTAGCTTCTATAAGCAAGCATTGATTTCTTTCCCTTCTAACTTCAGATTTTTTTAATAAATCAAAGTTCAGGTTGTGGCAGTATTTACTGTGTCATTGTTTGTTTGGATAATATGCAGGTTGTTGAGATGGTTCGGGATTGGCACGACTGGGCTGAATGGTTCAGGATTGGCATGACTAGGTGGTGATTTCTGGTTTGCTGAGGAAGTGTGGGTATTGTTGTTGTGTATGTTGTTTGTATGGAGATGTAACAGAAAATGCGGTAAATCTTTTACACTTCCAATCTCCTTAATCATCTTGATTATCCTAACAATATTTATATTACATACTTTCACTTGTAATCCATATATACTAATTTCACTTTGGATCTTGTTCAACAATAGTTTATCATCGTTACTTTTACAACCATAATAGTAGACCAACAGCTAAAACTTTGCATATTAATTAGAGACATGACACAGTATGATGCATAGAGACCGGGTAATATATATGTATAACATTTACTGTGTAAGACGCATGTAAACTTGTATTATACATGTATATTACCGTCAGGAATTGAACTAAAATATTTGTTGTATAACATGCATGCAAACTTATATGGCTATGTGTTTTAAGTTTGAGGAAGAATGATATAGGAATCATATTGATCTTTTAACGTCTTGATTAATACAGAAATGACTCCTGGGCATTTTTTGGAAAAGTTGTAGGATGTATCAGAGAGAATTCATTATGATTCTCAAAATAACATGGCATTAAAATGAATTGATGGTTATGTACTTCACTGATGGAAGTAACTCATATCATTTATGCTATCAAAGGCCTTAAAATGTTTAGAGGACCGCCTGAACTGAACTGAACTATAAACATGACCAAAAATCATAATTAGGTCCTTAAGCATGAAAGTGGTGAACTGAAGCATGGCAATTTTCGAAGCAAGTGCTGAATCATGAAGGTTCTGAACTGAAGCATGCATATAATTTTATTGTCACTTTTTTCCCGTTCTAATGAAAATCAATTTCGTCCCCACACTTTGATTACAGTACCTTCGGGCCTTACTTTATTGATAATGTCTGTCTTCAATTAGCCCTGATGAAAATGTTGTGTCCTATTTGGCTTCAATAGCTCTACCAAGATTTGTTAGAGAGAAGGTACTACTACCTACATCAAATAATACACTTCTTTGTGTACTAGCTTCTTACATGCAAACTATAAACAAAATTATGAATTTTCAGAATGTTCCATTGGAATCTCATCCATCTAAATTAGTTGGAAGCATTGGATCTAAGAACAGATATTTTGATTTTTACAAGCTAGCCGAGGTTAGAATATTATTTTAATATGCATACTCAGTTAATTTTGTAATCATGTGTCAAGCGTTGCTTAATATGCTCATAATTTTGAAAGATAACATCAATTGTTACTGCAAACCTCAACAAGATAACTGATGTTAATTATTACCCAGATGAGACGGCGAGGAGGTCAAATATGAGGCATAGACCAATTAGTTTAGGTGTACAAGGCCTGGCAGATGCATTTATGTTGCTAGGCATGCCTTTTGATTCAGAAGAGGTATTTGGTTGTCTTTAACTTGTATGGATAATTTTTCCCCTTGTGCCTCATCTGTTGTTATCTGTTCAACTGTTTGTTCAGGCTCAACAGCTAAACAGAGATATTTTTGAAACAATATATTATCATGCTTTAAAAGATTCTTCGGAAATTGCAGCAGGAGAAGGCACTTATGAAACTTATCAAGGAAGTCCTGTCAGCATGGTATGTACAACTTATCTTTCTTTTAAACTTAAACACTTTAGCAATGGTCCTGTCAGCGTTTCATTTGATTGCTTTTTTTGCTTTTTGCCTTTTTTTTCACTGCACAGGGTTCAACTTAAACTTTTTGGACAGTTGGTAGTCTGTAGAGCAAATACATGTGAGTATGTTCTCCTTTTAGTAAATAATTAATTTCTTCAACAATCCCTTTTTATCTGTTTTCATGAAATCATCTTCTTAATTTTATTTGCATATAAGCAGATGAATCTGGAACAAAGTCGAAATGTCACAACAGTTCCTTCGAGCTTGCTGGTTGCTGAATGGGAGGAGGTAAAAGATGTTTTATCATTGTTTCTGCGCTTCCATCTTCAATGGTTACTTGCCTTTCTTCCATAAATTTAACTAAGTTAACTAAGTATGATTATTATAATTTTTTTTTAACTAAGTTAACCAAGTTTTATAAAATTTAGCAAGTTTAATTTATAAAAATTAACTAAGTACATAAAAATTTAAAACATAACCAAATAATAATAATAATTATTATTACTATTAACTAAGATTTATAATAATAATACTAAGTTAACTAATATTTATAAATATTAGATAAGTTTATGAAAATTAACTAAGTATTATGAAATTTTAACAAAATTAACTAAGTTTTATAAAAATTAACAGGATTAGTTTATATAATTATAATATATAACTTAATATTTTATACTGCTAATAATAATATATAACAGGATTAACAGGATTACAGTACCTTCGACAGATCACAACAAAAATAACAAAGTAAGCATGTATAAAAACATACAGAAAATACAATATGATGCATCAATAATGAGATGAGATCATTAATACTGAAGGAAAAATTCAAAAACCTAAGGTATAAATATGATGATGATGATACGTAACTCCTACTATTTGTGCTAGCAAAAGCTGATAGCTTTCAGCAATCGAACATAAGATCTAATGGAAGTCACAGCTTTTGATCATTTTTAAGTCCTAGCTTCTCTCTTTCCTTGGTCATATAGAGAGAACAACATATTTCAATATTTTCTACATGTTGTTAGTACATTTCTTTATGCTGGAAAGAAAGATATGGATTGAGGTTTTCCCATTGTAAAATTTTGTATATTAAACAGCTTTTTCCATGAGCTAGTTGTGTTGTTTTGTTACATGTAAATCTTATGCAAATTGTGTTGGTGTTGAAATTGTGTGTGTAAAAATATAAAGTAAATTATGATGATATTGTTCCAACTGTTGATGGGATCTAATGTGCCAGATTTTGAATGGAAGATTGATTTTTGTGGAGATGGCAAACTCCAACTCTGGGTCAGATGTGCAGTAATTTGTGACAATACTTTTCTTCATCTTCATGGTCCTCTGGAGCAGTGGTGGTGTTGAAGTTCTCTGGTGGTATGAAGGCTGTGATGATTTTGTGGGAGAAAGCAGATAGCATGGAAGCTTTTCGCGTATAGGCAGAGGTGTTTGGATGATTGGGAAATGGTATGTGTTGCTTCAATAGTGTATGGATGCTAGTTTACTTTGTATAGGCAGAGGTGTTTGTATGTCAATAGTTTACTTTGTTATTTTTGTTTATGGATATTATTGAAACTTGGTTTATGGATGTCTTTTGTTTATTAATATTGTCTTAACTAGTTTATGTAACCAATTAATAGTTATTAGAACCTGTTATATATACTAGTTGCTTAAATATGCTTAAAATATAGTTTTGGAATATTCAAAAATAGAGTGGAATATTAAAGCTGTTATATAAATAGAAGACAGCGTTTGATTAATGCTGTCAATGAAGAAACAACAGCGTTTATTTCGTGCTGTAATTATCTTGAAATTGTCAATAACAGCGTTTTTTACATGCTGTCGAAATAGTTGATGATTCAATCACAGCGTTTTTATCACGCTGTCGAAATTGTTGATGATTCAATAACAGCGTTTAGAAAAAGCTGTTGTAAACAGTTAAAGTAGAATTTGAACATCTTCGACAGCACGTCTGAAACGCTGTAAAAAATATTATTGACAGCTCGTAATAAACGCTGTCACGGAGATGTTTCAACAGCGTTTATAGAAACGCTGTTGTAAGTTATGTATATACGACAGCATGTCGTTATACAGCGTTTCTAATAACGCTGTTGTATCATATTACAGCGTTTATCAAACGCTGTTAAAAGCCTTTTGTGGTGTAGTGTATGTTCACACGGATGTTTGGGGACCGGCACATATAGCTTCTTTAGGTGGAGCTCGCTATTATATTTCCTTTATAGATGACTTTTCTCGAAAAGTTTGGTTGTATGTAATGAAGGCCAAGTTTGAGGCATTTGCAGAGTTCAAAGCATGGAAGGCTCTTGTTGAGAACTAGAGTGGAAAGTCTTTGAAGGTCCTTAGGTCTGACAATGGCGGAGAGTATGTTTCCGGAGAATTTCTGGATTTTTGCAAGCATCATGGTATTCGGAGGCATTTTACTACACCTGGAGATCCACAGTCGAATGGTGTTGCGGAGAGGATGAATCGTACTCTACTTGAGAAAGCTCGATGCTTGAGATTGACATCGGGTTTGGCTAAGGGATTTTGGGCTGAAGCTCTGTCAACCGTAGTGCATATTATTAATCGAATTTCAAGCTCAGCTATTGGTAACAAAATTCCGAAGGAAATGTGGAAGGAAAAGAGCATTGACTTAAGTTATCTTCGTGTGTTTGGCAGTCCGGTTTATGTGCATGATCCGGGAAATGATAAGCTTGAACCAAGAGCTTTCAAAGGGGTTTTGCTTGGCTATACGGACGGTGTAAAAGGCTGTCGAATTTGGAATCCGGAAACGAAAAAGGTGGTGAATTCTCGTCATGTTACTTTTGATGAGTCAGCGATGTTCAAGGAGAATGTGAGCTCATCGGATGTTCCAGATTTGGTTCATGATGAATCAAAGGAGAAGGAAATTATTTCCACATTTTGTCCAAGGAATAGAGAGAGTAGAGTAGTTGGAGATGCTTGTGAGAAAGTGGCGGTTGATGTTACATCACATAGTCAACAGGGTGCCTCTAGTAGTGTTGGTGATGTACATGATTCTAGAGAAGATTCGGTTCAAAGTGGAGCCGAAGGAAGTTTAGGTGATGGTATTGCTACTCGGGTTGGTCGTCGTACTATAAGACCACCCGAAAGATATGGTGATTGGAACTATCTTAGCTTTTGTGATAATATGGACTATGCTCTTCATGTGGTCCAAGATGAGCCGATGGACCTTGATGATGTCATGAAGTCGAGTGATAGCTCGAAATGGATTTGTGCCATGGAGGAAGAGATGCAATCATTGTTGAAGAATCAAACTTGGGATTTGGTTCCACTTCCTAAAGGAAACCGTGCTATTAGGTGCAGATGGATATACAAGGTGAAGGACGATGGAAGATACAAAACTAGGCTAGTGGCTAAGGGGTTTGCACAAAGGAAGGGAAAGGAGTACGATGAGATATTCGCACCGGTTGTGCGCCATACTTCTATCCGGATATTACTTGCTATTGCTGCTATTCACAACTTGGAGTTGGAGCAACTTGATGTGAAGACCACCTTCTTGCATGGGGACTTGGATGAAGACATCTACATGGAGCAACCGGAAGGTTTTGTTGTGGATGGTAAGTCAAATTTGGTTTCCAAGTTGAAGAAATCACTATATGGTTTAAAGCAATCACCTAGACAATGGTACAAGAGGTTTGATCATTTTATGCTTGAAAATGGTTTTGAAAGAAGCATCAAAGATGCTTGTGTTTATTTCAAGAAGTTGAAAAATGATTGTTGGGTGTATTTACTCTTGTATGTGGACGACATGCTCATTGCTTCTAAGGATAAGAATGAAATCAACAATCTAAAACTGAGTTTGATATGAAGGATCTTGGAGAAGCAAGAAGGATATTGGACATGGAAATTACAAAGGATCGAAAGCATTTTGAGTTGAAACTAACTCAAAAGGAGTACATTGAGAAAGTGTTTTGCCGGTTTAGCATGGAGAATGCAAAGGCATCAAATACACCTTTGCATTTGCATACGAAGCTTTCGAGTAAAGGATCACCTATCTTGGAGGAAGACAAGACTTATATGGCAAAGGTGCCATATGCTAGTGCGGTTGGAAGTCTAATGTATGCTATGGTGTGTACAAGGCCCGATATTGCAAATATCGTCGAGATGGTTAGTCGATATATGGCTAATCCAGGAAAATCGCATTGGGAAGTTGTGAAGCTTATACTGAGATACCTTAGAGGCACATCATCTCATGGTCTTGTTTTTGGCGGTAGTAAGGCGATGGATTGCAAGTTAGTTGGCTATTGTGATTCGGACTACGCCAGTGATAGGGATCGAAGAAAATCAACTTTCGGATATGTCTTCACACTTAGGGGTACAGCTATAAGTTGGAGATCTAGATTGCAGACCGTAGTTGCTTTATCCACTATGGAGGCGGAGTTGATAGCCGTAGTGGAGGCGGCAAAGGAGGCACTCTATTTGAAGCGATTGTTGTGTAACTTAGGATTCGGGCATGATAGTATTGATGTTCGATGTGATAGCCAGAGTGCTATTCACTTGGCAGAGAATTTGGCATTTAGCTCACGGACTAAGCATATTGAGGTGAGAGAGTCATTTCTAGTAGCCATGGATGAAGATAAGCAAGTATATCTTCGGAAAGTGCACACAAAGGATAACGCGGCGGATATGTTCGCTAAGGCATTGCCGGTTGGAAAGTTCGAGCATTGCTCGAACTTGATTCGCTTGGATAAGTTCTAGGTGTCATGGGGTGGCACGGTTAAGGGAGGAGCTTTGTGGTAGATGAGGAAGAGTAACAGTGAGAGATTGAGGTTCTATCTTCTTGGTTAGTGCTAGTCTTTGGTGAGATAGCTTAGGATTTGGATGTTTTCAACATTTCATTAACGGATGAGGGCTTTTCCCGAGCTCGTTGGTGGAGTGCAATGGGCGGTGGCTTTGCCGAAGCTCATTGGGAAAGCATTCGTGTTTGGTTGAAGGTAAAAGAGGTGATAGTTGGCGCTATCGGTTGTCGTTGATGGTATGGTACCATTAGAATTGAAGATGGTTATAGTGTCGATGTGGAGTGTTAAAATTTTGGCGACACTATATGGAAATTGGTAGAGGTCGGAAGTAGCTTCGTAACAGAGGAAGCAGTTCGCAAATCGGAGTTCGGAGGTGGAAGTTATAAGAGAAAAGGCGAAGTGGGCTGAGCTGGGACAGAAACTTATTTCAGACGTCTGACCCATTTTTCAGACGTCTGATTTGGGGCTGAAATGCTTCCAGAGCATTTCATCAGACGTCTGACCAAATGGGTTAGACGTCTGATCTGAAGCAAAGTCACTCCAGTGACTTAAGCCAGACGTCTGACCTTTTGGTCAGATGTCTGGAACGACTTTCGTCTATTTTTCTTCTCGCGGACTTGGATGAAAATTTGTGATATCCACAGGGGCAATTTTGGAACATTGCCTAGGGTTTCTATTCTCTTATATAAGATAGCCTCAGGTTTCAAATCTATAAGCGTGCAAGCAACTGAAAGAGATTAGCCTCCACCAAATTAGGGTTTATCAAAACCTAATTTTCTTCAATTCTCTTCTCCACAAATCAATTCTAAATAGAAATTTGATCATTGTATTCAATCTCTTGTACTCTTCTCATCAATATTAATAAAAGCTCTCTCTTAAAGTGGATGTACACTAACACAACGTTAGTGGAACCACTATAAATCCCTGTGTGATTTATTTTTCGTTATTGCTTTAATTTCTATATTGCTTGTTTGGAATTGTGATTGTTTTAGGATCGATTGAGATTTAAATTGAGTTATTGATAGGTTGTTTTTACACTTCTTACCACGATTCCGTCTTCCGCTGTGCTTGTGAGGTTTCAACCTGAGTGGTCTCGTGTTGGAATCTCGCACCAACATTAACTCCCACCCTTTCGTTTTTTTATTGTTACTTCTATCTAAAAAAGGCTAAATTGGTTGCTCTTTGTAACGACCCATAAATTTTAAAGGGTTTATTTTCGTAATAAATTGAAATTTTGTGAAATTTTTAAACAATTGAATTTGGAGATAAAAGTTTGATATTTGTTATGTGTCTATTTAAACATAGCAACTGGCAAACTTTCATCAGATAATATAGAAGTTTATTTTATTGTGTAATTTAATTGAATTTAAAAGAGTTAAAAATTGATGATAATAAAATGTTTTCCAAACCCGAATATTTTTATACAGTACATTTGCAAATTATTTTCTGAATGAGACGTTATAATTCGTTTTGGAAAATTTGGACTACTCTAGCCCCGTTTGCCTTATTTTCTGCAATTTTGCAGCATTTTCGGTAGCGGAAATTCGAATTTTTATAATTCGACCGTACCACAGATATCTGTATATCGTTCTATTCGTCTCATCGTGCTGATCTCCGTAGTATATTCATTTTTGTATTTTGAGATCCGGTTACCCGACGGAAATGATAAAACATTACGTCGTATCGATATTTAAAATTGTGACTTTTAACTTACCATGCCTTTTCAAATCTGAACGTGCAGCCCAACGAATCAAATTAATTGCTTTAATAATTCGACCTCGCAACCGTTGAAATTTAATCTACTTTATATAATATTATATAAGGCAAAATTGGGTTACATTTCCGCTTCCATTTCTTTGTTGCTCTTCATTTCTTCTCTGTCATTCACAATTCAAGCCTTTCATTCTTTTCCAATAGCTCTCCCATTTCCCAAACTTTTGCACATCACCTTCCCTTCTATTCAAACACCATCTCCTCAATCTCAAACGAGCCACCTCACTCACCCCGTCCCCGACCATTTGTCCTCTGCCCCTCTGCCCATAACTAATTAAGTCCACTTCTTTGTCCGCCTCCTCCGCTTCATTGCTCGACACACCTTGCAGCCGAGACTGCATCCACCACTTCATCGCCCTGCCATCTACACTCAACCGAACAGCCATTGCCCATGTCGCCGACAAAACCAAACATCTCCAACTTTTGGTCCCTCTCTACCTCACTGGTGTACCCACTACCAAGTCCAAGCAACTCCTTCCCGAAGCTCTACATCTTCCCCTTCATCCTTGAATAGGTACTTATATATTAGCGTTTCTTTCTATATATGTTATATGCTTATAACATCTGTACGTGTGTGTGTGTGTCGTGTATACATATGTTAGTATACTATTGTATATAGGCTTGTGAAATGATTTTCCTTATTTTGTTTGTGGTCTGTCGTCCATATATTGAGTTATATTTTTGTTTGAAACATTGATTTCATTTTCTATATATTGTTATATATATTGATTTTTGACGTGTGTGTATATACATACACATATATTTATATATTTATATAAGTTGTTCGGCTATAAAAACTCTAGAAGGAAAAAAAAAGAAAAAGAATATACATGTTTATGTATGCCTGTTAAAACATGCGGCAATATATATTATATATGAACTTCATGCGTTGTTTACATATGCCTTTGTATGCCAGTAGCTTGATAATATATGTATACTATATTTTATTATATTATATTATATTTCATTATATTACAGTATATAAGTTAAATTGGTTCTTATTATATTTACAGTACGAGTTTGTATTATATATATTATTTTAAAAGTTTAATAAGTTATATATATATATACAGTAGCTTATATGGAAAATTTTAATAATATATAAGCTGCACAACTGTTACTTTGTATAGTAAGTGGTATTTTTATAGTATGTTATATATATCTATATATGTAACTTCCTTTTCAAATAGTTGCAGTTTGGAAAATATAAGTCTAGTTCCTGTTTATTTGTTGTTTGCAGTCTATACATATATGCTCAAATGTACTCGACTTGTATACATATATATATGTATGAAGAGTATATAATAATAATAGGTTTAAAGTATTAACATTTATGTAGCATATACATATGTATAGTTTATATACTATATTATCTGAGTTACATATATGAAGATGATGAACTATTTTGGTTTACTGAAGATATATGATTGTTTTAGCTTTTATATATATATATATATATATATATATATATATTACATTACATTAAATTGTTTATATTGATTTTATAATAAATATTGATTTTAAAAATGTTAAGTATATAAGTTATATAAATTTATGTGAGTTTATATTAGTATTATATCAGTTTATATAAAATGAATTTGGACCAGTGCAATTTGCTGTAATTATATATAGTTATATACAAGTTCACTTATATCATTGATCTTCATCAATCCAGTTTGATTTCGTCAATTCCGAACTATCAGCTTTGCTCGTCAAAATTCGTGCCATTCTAGCGTTGCTTTGGAATTCGTAGCTCAATTCTTTGTCAAATCTCTCTAGCCTCGGAAGGTGAGCAATCACTCACGATTAATGTTCTTATATTTATTAAATTTGATTTCAATTGAAACGGCAATTGAAATGTGCTGCTGTTAGTTATTTACATTGCTATATACATGTAATTATCTGCATCTGTTCACCTGTGACATCTGACACCATTATCTGTTATTTATATTAATAATATATGCATGTTATATTATTCATATCTGTTATCACTCTACAAGTTCCCTGTTAGCATAGAATTCCCTATGGGTTGAAATGATACATACCCGAACGATCTGTAGAGTAGGCGGAAATCGTTATGGGTTGAAATGATAAACCCAAGCGATTTTCATTGAATTAAATTTGGGATTGCAGGTTGAAATGATATATACCCGTATATATTTAAATTGCGGATTGATACGATAAATATCTGTATCACCCGACCATAGGATATAAAATTTTATACAGACACCGTTGGTCTATATATATATATATATAAATATTTTATAAGTGATTTCTATGGTTTTGAAAGGAAATATAGACCATTTTATTTAAATTTGAAATATTATGTATATGAATAAGTTTTAATATAAAGTAGATTTAGTAATAAACTTTATTTTAATAAAGTTTGATTTTAATTAATATATAATATGTTTAAGTATTTATATAAAATTTTATAAAAAAATAGTAGATTTTTAAAAAGATTTTATAAGTTAAGGTTGGAAAGTCAAATTTGAAATTATTTGAAATTGTATTTAACTAAGAATTTTATTTAATTAAATCGATTTGGAACTTAATGAATTTGAGATTAAAAGATATGATTTTATAACTTGATTTGAGTTAAAATGATAAAAATGAATATTTCAAGTTTAAATAAATTGAAGGAAATATTTAGTTTATTTGTAATTTGGGTTTTATTTAGATGATATTGGATTTATTAAGCAAATATTTCAAAACTAAATAATATTAAAGCGCATTTGATATATATATATATATATATATATATATATATATGAAATTATCAAATTTGGTTTTGAAATGTTGAATATTTAAAGCTTTGAAATATATTGAAATTGAAATGGTTTATTTTGTGGTCCAAATCTGCATTTGAAATTGATATAAATTGAAATGGTTTGTTGAGAACTAAATTGAATTGATAGTGATGATTTGAGATTGGATTAAAACTGAATTTTGGAATTTGAGTTGATTTGAATCGATTCGTGAAATTTGAGGAAATTATAAATGTTTTACTTTATAAATTAATATATATATATATATATACTATTTTAATATAAATCTATTTTTAATATAAACTATTATATACACTAATTATTTAATATAAACTCTTTTATTTTATAAACTATTTTATTTTATACTATTATTAATATCTAAATTGTTTAAATGGTGGAAGTTATGAATTTCAAAGTATTATGATTTCCAAAGTAAAGTATTTGGTCCCGAAAATGCCATGACTTTAAAAGTGCTATGGTTTTGGAAATGTATATATTTGAAGTGAAAATGATATTGTATTGATATGGTTTGAAATGGAAAATGATATTTTGTTTTTGAAATATAAACTATTTTGAAATGACCACGGTGTTATAATAACGATTGGTTGTTAAAGAGACCGGGATCGGATATTGTCATACTCTCTACCAATACCGAAAACCACTTTAACAACTGTGTACGAGGTGGAGATTCCAGAATGAAGTAGGATGGTTTGGTGACGATTCTATATGGTATTTACGTAGCCCTGACTCCCGTGAGTCAGCTTGATGTGGCTAAAACAGAAGCTATACCGGGCCAAGTGAGGTCATTCCTCCTATCGGACACATTTCTTCGATACCATTCTATTGCTTTTGTGAAGTGATTAGGTGCACCCTTCGATTTTGATTTGGGAGTGTGTCACGAGGTGGGGGGTAGTAGCTGCTATGCATTACCACCCGTCCGGGAGTGCAAACGGTATATTTATCCTGGCATTGCCTCGAGTGCTTTAGCGCATTCTCTAGCGCGCCTTCTAGGAGTTTGGTTTGTACCATACCTATGGAGTTCCCTTTGATAGCCCCCCAGTTTACGAAGGAGCTTAGTGCACTGTATAGACTACGAGAATATATAAAATGTGTTAAGGGGGATATGGGTAACGCCTTAACGCTATTTTGATACCTTTACTTTACTATAGACATATTATAGTAGCGTATATTACTACATAGTAGATAGTTCCACAGATCCTTAGAGGATGGGCATCCCAAACATCCTTTAAGTTACTTGTATTTCAGTTGATATTTCACTTGAGTTGGATTTATTAATATAAGAATGTTAATCCTGACTCGAGTGTTTGTGTTTTGCTTTACGCTTAGGTCAGACTGAGTGTCACAGCATTTTAGGCTCACCTTTTGGAGTTGGAGTTTCGCTTGGAGATCCATCTGTATTGATTCAGCTTTCAGCTACTGGTTGTTTGTTGAGACTTGTCATCTGTTTGTATTCAAGACTGTATTTTATTTGAGATATTCTGTTGTATTTTATTTCAGCTCTACTATTTATCTATTCCGCTAATTATTATTGTATATTACTTTGTGTCTGTGATTCCGTGATTGATTTATTTACTGCATATATTGTGTTTTTCCAACTTTAAATTAACAATATGGTATTTTGAGCAATTCAAGTCCAACATGTGCGGATGCAAATGGTTGAAAATATCGGGTCGTTACAGTTGGTATCAGAGCTCTGGTTTATGCAAAAATTAGCATATAGAGTAAATTTAATTACAGAATCACCTTTATTCGAGCTTGAATCTCTCCTTCTTCAATTCGGATTTCTTTCGAACTTTGGAACCCAACCTTCGTTCCAAAATCCATTCTTGTCTCTCTCTGTGCGTGTTTTCTTGATTCTAGAGCATCCCATAACTCCACTTCGGTTGATCTCTATAATGAATAGGTGGTCCCGCCAATCCTAGAATGATCTGTAAAGGGATGAAACTCCATTACAACAGGCATCGATTTACCGAACATTTCTGTATCGATGGTTTAGATGCTGCTATCTCTTGCTATGCCCGAAATCTATCCCTTGTGATCGGATGTCGATTGCCTCAGAATTCTACATCAATCTTATTCTTGAAGTCATAGTTGACCCAGTTAAGGTCGCACGTGATTAATATAAGTCTATCCATCTTTCCTCTTTTGTAATATATCCATCTTATCTTTTGAGTCTATCTGCTTAGCTAGAATCCTCTTTGATTAGAGTTCTTCTAATTTGAATCTCCATCCTTGTTTTGAAATCCATTATGGGATCTTTGTGTAAGGAAGTGTATTTATAATTAATAAAAATGTTTTATATTATGTTATTTGAGTTGTTAAGTTTGAATTTTGGGTTTCGATCGATTCGTCTGATCAACGTTATCAATAGGAATTCCAAAATACTTGAACAAAGCAAACTGACACAATATTGTTTTCAAATTTAGTAAATCAAAAATAAATTTTGTATGATTATATTATATACATATAAGTATAAATTTTCTGAAATTCAATAGTTAAATGAATTGATTGTTGAAAATGATAATATTTCACTTTCAATTATTGTTTTGTAAACCATTGACTATTGCAGCATGATATAAATAAATGAATTTATAAACATGGTTTATAAATTTGATTTGAAAATGATACCAATTTAAAATAAGGATTTGAGAATTAAATTCCCGGTACATTTCAGAGTTTGGTTTTAAAGTTTTAAAAATTTTTATTATTTAAAGTTATTTTTGAATAGAAACGGTTTCAAAATAATAATTTAAAATTTAAACCCAAAACTCTCCTCCATTGTCGTTGGAAAATAATTTCGATGATGACTGCAGCATCATCGACAATCATTTTCGAGTTTCGAAGTGGAGAAATGTGTTAGTAGCTTTGCTACACTTTTGTTTGAAGAATGGATTTGATTTGAAATTCTTGAATATGATTTGATTTATATAATATATATCTATATATTTGTTTTAAAATAGTTTGAAGTGAAATCGAAAATTTGAATCTTAAGTCTTATATTAAGAAATGGTTTCAATTATTGAAATAAAGTGAAATTTTGAATAATTGGAATATCTAAAAGGATAAATGAAATTTAACCAACTTGAAATGGTTGAATTTGAATAAAAACTTATTTGTATAACACCAAATTACATTCTAATATATATAACTTGCCTAAAATATTCAAAAGTTAAAATGTTAGGATATAATTAGAGGTTATACAAGAAGAAAATTTAAGTAATAAATTGTTCAAACTAAAATCTAGCTTAATATGAATGTTGTAAAGGAAAGTAAAATTTGAATAATGTTTAATTACACTCTGAAACATTAATATAACTTAACTAGAAAAGTTTAAATATAATTAGAATGTAATTAGATAAGATACACTAGGATATAAGTAATAGGAAAAAAATGATATTTTGTTAAGGAAATGTATAAATAATAAATTGGAGAGTAAATTGAATAAATAAAAGAGAAAAAATTTGTTGAATAATAACTGGTTGTAATAAATGTTTATACGCCTAATATATGTTGCAAAATATGTTACGTGAAGTAAATTAAATAAATAGAAAAGGGAAGACTATTTAAGCAGATAAATAGGAACTTAAGAATAGTGAAATTGAAATTTTAAGGGAAACCAACTTAAATAGGGATAAATGGATTTAATGAATGGGTAAATAAATGAGCTAAATCAAATAAATTTTGTTTTGAAAAGGAAATTTTGTAACAAATGCTAATGAATTGAAATCAAATCTATTGATTGAAATACATTAAATTGAATCAATAAAATATGGATATAATAAATAGTTATTGATTTAATAAAATAGGTTAAACCAATTGTTGAATATTAATCTATTTAAAATTGAAATATGTATGATTTTGAATAGTTGAAGTTAAATGTTGGGGTGGAATTAACTATAGTAGATCAAATTGATTTAATAAATGAGTAAAATAAAACAAATTTTGTTGTGAAATTTTTGCAATAAATGATTAATGAATTTGAAACAAATCAATTGAAAAATATATGCAAGAGAAATCAATCAATGTGAACACAATAAATTTGATTAATTAAATATTGGAATCGATTAGAGTATTTTATATTTCAAATCTATCTTTTCTTCTGGTTGTTTCTATTCTCCTACCTCCTTCCTTTTAGAGGACAAAAAGTTTTGAGTGGGGAAGAGTGTAATGACCCGTAAATTTTAAAGGGTTTATTTTCGTAATTAATTGAATTTTTTTGAAATTTTTAAACAATTGAATTTGAATATAAAAGTTTGATATTTGTTATGCGTCTATTTAAGCATAGCAACTGAAAAAATTTCATCAGATAATATAGAAGTTTATTTTATTGTGTAATTTTAATTAAATTTAAAACGGTTAAAAATTGATGATAATAAAATGTTTTCCAAATCCGAATATTTTATAATATAAATTTGCAAATTATTTTCTGAGTGAGAAGTTGTAATTCATTTTGGAAAATTTGGACTTCTTTAGCTCCGTTTGTCTTATTTTCTACAATTTTGCAGCATTTCCGGTAGCGGAAATTTGAATTTTTATAATTCGACTGTACCATAGGTATCTATGTACTGTTCTATTTGCCTCGTCGTGCTGATTTCCATAATATATTTATTTCTATAATTTAAGATCCGGTATGCGACGGAAATGATAAAACGTTACGTCGTATCGATACCATAAATTATGACTTTTAACTTACCATGCCTTTTCAAATCTAAATGTGCAGCCCAAGGAATCAAATTAATTGCCTTAATGATTTGACCTCGTGACCGTTGAAATTTCATCTACCTTATATAATATTATATAAGGAAAAATTGGGCTACACTTCCGCTTCCATTTCTTTGTTGCTCTTCATTTCTTCTATATCATTTACAATTCGAGCCTTTCATTCTTTTCCAATAGCTCGCCCCTTTCCCAAACTTCTACCCATCACCTTCCCCTCCATTCAAACACCATCTCCTCGAACTCAAACCGAGCCACCTCACTCACCCCGTCCCCGACCATTTGTCCTCCGCCCCTCTGCCTACAACTAATCTAGTCCACTTCTCTGTCCGCCTCCTCCGCTTCATAGCTCGACACACTTTGCAACCGAGACTGCATCACCACTTCACCGCCCTGCCATCTACACTCAACCGAACAACCATTGCCCATGTCGCCGACAAAACCAAACATCTCCAACTTTCGGTCCCCCTCTGCTTCACGGGTGTACCCACTGCCGAGTCCAAGCAACTCCTCCCCGAAGTTCTACATCTTCCCCTTCATCCTTGAATAGGTACATATATATTTACATTTCTTTCTATACATGTTATATGCTTACGACATCTGTACGTATATATATATATCATATATATATGTTAGTATGCTATTGTATATAGGACTTGTGAAATGATTTTCCTTGTTTTGTTTGTGGTCTGTGGTCCATATGTTGAGTTATATTTTTGTTTGAAACATTGATTTCATTTTCTATTTATTTTTGTATATGTTGATTTTTGATGTGTGTCTATATATATATATATATATATATAATTGTATAAGTTGTTCGTCTATAAAAACTCTAGAAAGAAAAAAAGAAAAAGAATATACATGTTAATGTATGCATGTTAGAAAATGCAACAGTATATACTATATATGAACTTCATGCGTTGTTTACATATGCCTTTGTATGCCAGTAGCTAGTTAATATATGTATACTATATTTTATTATATAATATTTTATTTCATTATATTACAGTATATATAAGCTATATTTGTTCTTATTATATTTACAGTACGAATTTGTCTTATATTTTTTTTAAAGTTTAATAAGTTATATATATATATATATATATTATATAGTAGCTTATATGGAAAATTTTGATAATATGTAAACTGAAGAACTGTTGCTTTGTATTGTAGGTGGTACTGTTATAGTATGTTATATATGTATGTATGTAGCTTCCTTTTCAAATAGTTGCAGTTTGGAAAATATAAGTCTAGTTGCTGTTTATTTGTTGTTTACATTCTATACATATATGTTCAAATATACTCGACTTGTATACATATATATACATATGAAGAGTGTATAATAATAATAATAGGTTTAAAGTATTAACATTTATGTAGTATATACATATATACAGTTTATATACTATATTATCCGAGTTACATATAAGAAGATGATAAACTGTTTTGGTTTACTGAAGATATGTGATTGTTTTGGCTTATATATATATATATATATATATATATATATATTACAATAAATTGTTTATATTGATTTTATAATAAATACTCATTTTAAAAATGCTAAGTATATAAGTTATATAAATTTATGTGAGTTTATATTAGTATTATATCAGTTTATATAAAATGAATTTGGACCAGTGCAATTTGCTATGATTATATATAGTTATATACAAGTAATTTATATAATTGATCTTCATCAATATTGTTTGATTTGATTTCGTCAATTCCGAACTATCAGCTTTGCTCGTCAAAATTCGTGCCAATCTAGCGTTGCTTTGGAATTCGTAGCTCAATTCTTTGTCCAATCTCTCTAGCCTCGAAAGGTGAGTAATCACTCACGATTAACGTTCTTATATTTATTAAATTTGATTTCAATTGAAATGAAAATTGAAATACGCTAGTGTTAGTTATTTACATTGCTATATACATGTTATTATCTATATCTGTTCACCTGTGACATCTGACACCATTATTTGTTATTTATATTGATGATATATGCTTGTTATATTATTCATATCTGTTATCACTCTGCAAGTTCCCAGTTAGTATAGAATTCTCTATGGGTTGAAATGATACATACCCGAACGATCTGAAGAGTAGGCGGAAATCGTTATGGGTTGAAATGATAAACCCAAGCGAATTTCATTGACTTGAATTTGGGATTGCGGGTTGAAATGATAAATACCCGTATATATTTAAATTATGGATTGAAATGATAAATATCCATATCACTTGACCATAGGATAGAAAATTTTATACAGACACCGTTGGTCTATATATATAAAAATATTTTGAAAGTAATTTCTATGGTTTTGAAAGGAAATATATATCGTTTTATTTAAATTTGAAATATTATGTATATGAATAAGTTTTAATATAAAGTAGATTTAATAATAAACTTTAATTTAATAAAGTTTGATTTTAATTAATATATAATATGTTTAAGTATTTATATAAAATTTTATAAAAAAATAGTAGATTTTTACAATGATTTTATAAGTTAAGGCTGGAAAGATAAATTTGAAATTATTTGAAATTGTATTTAACTAAGAATTTTATTTAATTAAATCGATTTGAAACTTACTGAATTTGAGATTTAAAGATATGATTTTATAACTTGATTTGAGTTAAAATGATAAAAATGAATATTTCAAGTTTAAATAAATTGAAGGAAATATTTAGTTTATTTGTAATTTGGGTTTTATTTAAATGATATTGGATTTATTAAGAAAATATTTCAAAACTAAATAATAGTAAAGTGAATTTGATATATATATATATATGAAATTATCAAATTTGGTTTTGAAATGTTGAATATTTAAAACTTTGAAATATATTGAAATTGAAATGGTTTATTTTGTGGTCCAAATCTGTATTTAAAATTGATATAAATTGAAATGGTTTATTGAGAAACAAACTTGAATTGAAATTGATGAATTGAGATTGGATTAAAATTGAGTTTTGAAATTCGAGTTGATTTGAATTGATTCGTGAAATTTGAGGAAATTATAAACATTTTACTTTATAAACTATTTTAATATATATATACTATTTTAATATAAAACTATTTTTAATATAATCTATTATATACACTAATTATTTAATATAAACTCTTTTATTTTATAAACTATTTTATTTTATACTATTATTAATATCTAAACTATTTAAGTGGTGGAAGTTATGAATTTCAAAGTATTATGATTTCCAAAGTAAAGTATTTGGTTCCGAAAATGCTATAACTTTGAAAGTGCTATGGTTTTGGAAATATATATATATATTTGAAGTGAAATTGATATTTTATTGATATGGTTTGAAATGGAAAATGATATTTGGTTTTGAAATATAAACTATTTTGAAATGACCACGATGTTATAATAACGATTGGTTGTTAAGGAGACCGGGATCAGATATTGTCATACTCTCTGTCAATACCGAAAACCACTTTAACAACTGTATACGTGGTGGAGATTCCAGAATGAAGTAGGATGGTTTGGTGATGATTCTATATGGTATTTACGTATCCCTGACTCCCGTGAGTCAGCTTGATGTGGCTAAAACAGGGGCTAAACTGGGCCAAGTGAGGTCATTCCTCCTATCGAACACATTTCTTCGATACCATTCTATGGCTTTTGTGATGTGATTGGGCGCACCCCTCAATTTTGATTTGGGAGTGTATCACGAGGTGGGCGGTAGTAGCTGCTATGCATTACCACCGGTCCGGGAGTGCAAACGGTATATCTACCCTGTTATTGCCTCGAGTGCCTTATCGCATTCTCTAGCGCGCCTTCTACGTGTTTGGTTTGTACCATACCTATAGAGTACCCTCTGATAGCCCTCCAATTTATGGAGGAGCTTAAGGCATTGTATAGACTACGGGAATATATAAAATTTGTTAAGGGGGATATGGATAACGCCTTAATGCTATTTTGATACCTTTACTTTACTATAGACATGTTATAGTAGCGTATATTACTACATAGTAGATAGTTCCATGGATCCTTAGAGGATGGCATCCCAAACATCATTTAATTTACTTGTATTTCGGTTGATATTTCACTTGAGTTGGATTTATTAATATAAGAATGTTAATCCTGACTCGAGTGTTTGTGTTTTGCTTTACGCTCGGGTCAGATTGAGTGTCACAGCATTTGAGACACACCTTTTGGAGTTGTAGCTTTGCGTGGAGATCATCTATATTGATTCAGCTTTCAGCTACCAATTGTTGGTTCGGACTTGTCATCTATTTGTATTCAAGACTGTATTGTATTTGAGATATTATGTTGTATTTTATTTCAGCTCTACTATTCATCTATTCCGCTGCTTATTATTGTATATTTGTCCGTGTCTGTGATTCTGTGATTGATTTATTTACTGTATATGCTTAGTTTTTCCAAATTAAAATTAACAATCTGATATTTGAGTAATTCAAGTCTGACATGTGTGGATGCGAATGGTTGAAAATATCGGGTCGTTACAGTTGGTATCAGAGCTCTGGTTTAGGCAAAACTTAACATATAGAGTAAATTTAATTGTAGTATCACCTTCGTTCGAGCTTGAATCTCTCCCTCTTCGATTCGGATTTCTTTCGAACTTTGGAACCCTACCTTTGTTCCAAAATCCATTCTTGTCTCTCCATATCCGTTTTTCTTGATTCTGGAGCATTCCATAACTCCACTTCGGTTGATCTCTATAATGAATAGGTGGTCCCGCCAATCCTAGAATGATCTGTAAAGGGATGAAACTCCTTTACAACAGGCATCGATTCACCGAAGATTTCTGTATCGACGGTTTAGATGCTGCTATCTCTTGCTATGCCCGAATTCTATCCCTTGTGATTGGATGTCGATTGCCTCAGAATTCTGCATCAATCTTATTCTTGAAGTCACGGTTGACCAGGTTAAGGTCGCCCATGATTTATATAAGTCTATCCATCTTTCCTCTTTTGTAATCCATCCATCTTATCTTCTGAGTCTATCTGCTTAGCTAGAATCCTCTTTGATTAGAGTTCTTCTAATTTGAATCTCCATCCTTGTTTTGAAATCCATTCTGGGATCTTCGTGTGAGGGAGTGTATCTGTAATTAATAAAAATGTTTTATATTGTGTTATTTGAGTTGTTAAGTTTGAATTTTATGTTTCGATCGATTCGTCTGGTCAACGTTATCAATAGGAATTCCAAAACACTTGAACAAAGCAAACTGACACAATATTGTTTTCAAATTTGGAAAATGAAAAATAAATTTTGTATGATTATATTATATATAAGTACAAATTTTCTGAAATTCAACAGTTAAATGAATTGGTTGTTGAAAATGATAATATTTGACTTTCAATTATTGTTTTGTAAACCATTGACTATTGCAACATGATACAAATAAATGAATTTATAAACATGGTTTATAAATTTGATTTGAAAATGAAACAAATTTAAAATGAGGATTTGAGGATTAAATTGCCGGTACATTTCAGAGTTTGGTTTTAAAATTTTGAAAAGTTTTATTATTTAAAGGTATTTTCGAATAGAAACAGTTTCAAAAGAATAATTTAAAGTTTAAATCCAGTACTTTCTTCCAGTATCGCTGGAAAATAATTTTGGTGATGACTGCGGCATCATCGACATTCATTTTCGAGTTTCGAAGTGGAGAAATGAGTTAGTAGTTTTGCTATACTTTTGTTTGAAGAATGGATTTGATTTAAAATTCTTGAATATTACTTGATTTATATAATATATATGTATGTATGTAATTCTTTTAAAATAGTTTGAAGTGAAACTGAAAATTTTAATCTTACGTCTTATATTAAGAAATGGTTTCAATTATTAAAATAAAGTGAAATTTTGAATAATTGGAATATCTAAAAGGTTAACCAACTTGAAATGGTTGAATTTGAATAAAAACTTATTTGTATAACACCAAATTACATTCTATTATATATAACTTGCCTAAAATATTCAAAATTCAAAATGTTAGGATATAATTAAAGCTTATACAAGAAGCAAACTTAAGTAATAAATTGTTCAAACCAAAATCTGGCGTAATATGAATGTTGTAAAGGAAAGGAAAATTTGAATAGTGTTTAATTACACTCTGAAACATTAATATAACTTAACTAGAAAAGTTTAAATGTAATTGGATAAGATACACTAGGATATAAGTAATAGGAAAAAATGATATTTTGTTAAGGAAATGTATAAATAATAAATTGAATAGTAAATTGAATAAATAAAAGAGAAAAAATTTGTTGAATAATAACTGGTTGTAATAAATATTTATACACCTAATATATGTTGCAAAATATGTTAAGTGAAGTAAATTAAATAAAAAGAAAAGGGAAGACTTTTTAAGCAGATAAATAGGAACTTAAGAATAGTGAAATTGAAATTTTAAGGGAAACCAACTTAAATAGGGATAAATGGATTTAATGAATGGGTAAATAAATGAGTTAAATCAAATAAATTTTGTTTTGAAAAGGAAATTTTGTAACAAATGCTAATGAATTGAAATCAAATCTATTGATTGAAATACATTAAATTGAATCAATAAAATATGGATATAATAAATAGTTATTGATTTAATAAAATAGGTTAAACCAATTGTTGAATATTAATCTATTTAAAATTGAAATACGTATGATTTTGAATAGTTGAAGTTAAATGTTGGGGTGGAATTAACTATAGTAGATCAAATTGTTTTGATAAATGAGTAAAATAAAACAAATTTTGTTGTGAAATTTTTGCAATAAATGATTAATGAATTTGAAACAAATCAATTGAAAAATATATGCAAGAGAAATCAATCAATGTGAACACAATAAATTTGATTAATTAAATATTGGAATAAATTAGTTGAATATAAGTCAATTTATATGATTTGGTATTACTAGTTGTATCTAGTATTTTATATTTCAAATCTATCTTTTTTTCGGGTTGTTTCTACTCTCCTATCTCCTTCCTTTTCGGGGATGAAAAGTTTTGAGTGGTGTAGAGTGTAATGACCCATAAATTTTAAAAAGTTTATTTTCGTAATAAATTGAAATTTTGTGAAATTTTTAAACAATTGAATTTGGAGATAAAAGTTTGATATTTGTTATGCGTCTATTTAAACATAGCACCTGGTAAATTTTCATCAGATAATATAGAAGTTTATTTTATTGTGTAATTTTAATTAAATTTAAAATAGTTAAAAATTGATGATAATAAAATATTTTCCAAACCCGAATATTTTTATACAATAAATTTGCAAATTATTTTCTGAGTGAGATGTTATAATTCGTTTCGGAAAATTTGGGCTTCTTTAGCCCTGTTTGCCTTTTTCTACAATTTTGTAGCATTTCCGGTAGCAGAAATTTAATTTTGTAATTAACCGTACCACAAATATTTGTGTACCGTTCTATTCGCCTCGTCGTGCTGATCTCCGTAGTATATTTATTTCTGTATTTTGAGATCTGATACACGACGGAAACGATAAAACATTATGTCATATCGATACCATAAATTGTGACTTTTAACTTACCATGCCTTTTCAAATCTGAACGTGCAGCCCAAGGAATCAAATTAATTGCTTTAATAATTCGAACTCGTGACCGTTGAAATTTCATCTACCTTATATAATATATTATATAAGGAAAAATTGGGCTACATTGCCACTTCCATTTCTTTGTTGCTCTTCATTTCTTCTCTATCATTTACAATTCGAGCCTTTCATTCTTTTCCAATAGCTCGCCCTTTCCCAAACTTCCGCACATCACCTTCCCCTCCATTCAAACACCATCTCCTCGAACTCAAACTAAGCCACCTCACTCACCCCGTCCCCAACCATTTGTCCTCCGCCCTTCTGCCCACAACTAATCCAGTCCACTTCTCTGCCCGCCTCCTCCGCTTCATAGCTCGACACACCTTGCAGCCAAGACTGCATCCACCACTTCACCACCCTGCCATCTACACTCATCCGAACAGCCATTGCCCATGTCGTCGACAAAATCAAACATCTCCAACTTTCGGTCCCCCTCTGCTTCACGGGTGTACCCACTGCCAAGTCCAAGCAACTCCTCCCTAAAGCGCTACATCTTCCCCTTCATCCTTGAATAGGTACATATATATTAGCATTTCTTTCTATATATGTTATATGCTTATGACATCTGTACGTTTATATATATATCGTATATATATGTTAGTATACTATTGTATATAAGCTTGTGAAATGATTTTCCTTGTTTTGTTTGTGGTCTGTGGTCCATATATTGAGTTATATTTTTGTTTGAAACATTGATTTCATTTTCTATATATTGTTATATATATATTATTTTTTACGTATATATAATTTATATAAGTTGTTTGGCTATGAAAATTCTAGAAAGAAAAAAAGAAAAAGAATATACATGTTAATGTATGCCTGTTAAAACATGCGACAGTATATATTATATATGAACTTCATGTGTTGTTTACATATGCCTTTGTATGCCAGTAGCTTGTTAATATATATATTTACATACACACACACACACACACAATATTATATTATATTATATTATATTTCATTATATTACAGTATATATAAGCTATATTTGTTCTTATTATATTTATAGTACGAGTTTGTATTACATATATATCATTTTAAAAGTTTAATAAGTTATATATACATATATACATATATATATATATATATATTATACAGTAGCTTATATGGAAAAATTTAATAATAAATAAACTGCAGAACTGTTACTTTTTATAGTAGGTGGTACTGTTATAGTATGTTATATATATATATGTATGTATGTATGTAGCTTCCTTTTCAAATAGTTGTAGTTTGGAAAATATAAGTCTAGTTGTTGTTTATTTGTTGTTTACAGTCTATACATATATGTTCAAATGTACTCGACTTGTATACATATATATACATATGAAGAGTTAATAATAATAATAGGTTTAAAGTATTAACATTTTTGTAGTGTATACATATATATAGTTTATATACTATATTATCTGAGTTACATATAAGAAGATGATAAACATTTTTGGTTTACTGAAGATATGTAATTGTTTTAGCTTATATATATATATATATATATATATATATATATATTATAATAAATTGTTTATATTGATTTTATAATAAATACTGATTTTAAAAATGTTTAGAATATAAGTTATATAAATTTATGTGAGTTTCTATTAGTATTATATCAGTTCATATAAAATGAATTTGGACCAGTGCAATTTGTTGTAGTTATATATGGTTATATACAAGTTCACTTATATCATTGATCTTCATCAATCCAGTTTGATTTGATTTCGTCAATTCCGAACTATCAGCTTTGCTCGTTAAAATTCATGCCAATCTAGCGTTGCTTTGGAATTCGTAGCTCAATTCTTTGTAAAATCTCTCTAGCTTCGAAAGGTGAGCAATAACTCACGATTAACGTTCTTATATTTATTAAATTTGATTTCAATTGAAACGACAATTGAAATATGCCGCTGTTAGTTATTTACATTGCTATATACATGTTATTATCTGTATCCGTTCACCTGTGACATTTGATGCCATTATCTGTTATTGATATTGATGATATATGCCTATTATATTATTCATATCTGTTATCACTCTACAAGTTCTCTGTTAGTACAGAATTCCTTATGGGTTGAAATGATACATACCCGAACGATCTATAGAGTAGGCGGAAATCATTATGGGTTGAAATGATAAACCCAAGCGATTTTCATTGAATTGAATTTGGGATTGCGGGTTGAAATGATATATACCCGTATATATTTAAATTGCGGATTGAAATGATAAATATCCATATCAATTGACCATAGGATAGAAAATTTTATAAAGACACCGTTGGTCTATATATATAAATATTTTGAAAGTAATTTCTATGGTTTTGAAAAGAAATATATATCGTTTTATTTAAATTTGAAATATTATGTACATGAATAAGTTTTAATATAAAGTAGATTTAATAATAAACTTTAATTTAATAAATTTTGATTTTAATTAATATATAATATGTTTAAGTATTTATATAAAAATTTATAAAAAAATAGATTTTTATAATGATTTTATAAGTTAAGGATGGGAAGATAAATTTGAAATTATTTGAAATTGTATTTAACTAAGAATTTTATTTAATTAAATCGATTTGAAACTTAATGAATTTGAGATTTAAAGATATGATTTTATAACTTGATTTGAGTTAAAATGATAAAAATGAATATTTCAAGTTTAAATAAATTGAAGGAAATATTTAGTTTATTTGTAATTTGGGTTTTATTTAGATGATATTGGATTTATTAAGAAAATATTTCAAAACTAAATAATAATAAAGTGCATTTGATATATATATATATATATATGTAATTATAAAATTTGGTTTTGAAATGTTGAATATTTAAAGCTTTGAAATATATTGAAATTGAAATGGTTTATTTTGTGGTCCAAATCTGTATTTGAAACTGATATAAATTGAAATGGTTTATTGAGAAACTAAATTGAATTGAAATTGATGATTTGAGATTGGATTAAAATTGAATTTTGAAATTCGAGTTGATTTGAATCGATTCGTGAAATTTTAGGAAATTATAAATATTTTACTTTATAAATTATTTTAATATATATATATATATACACTATTTTTAATATAAAACTATTTTTAATATAAACTATTATATACAACTAATTATTTAATATAAACTCTTTTATTTTATAAACTATTTTATTTTATACTATTATTAATATCTAAACTGTTTAAGTGGTGGAAGTTATGAATTTCAAAGTATTATGATTTCTAAAGTAAAGTATTTGGTTCCAAAAATGCTATGACTTTGGAAGTGCTATGGTTTTGGAAATGTATATATATTTGAAGTGAAAATGATATTGTATTGATATGGTTTGAAATGGAAAATGATATTTTGGTTTTGAAATATAAACTATTTTGAAATGACCACTATGTTATAATAACGATTGGTTGTTAAAGAGACCGGGATCGGATATTGTCATACTCTTTGCCAATACCGAAAACCAATTTAACAACTATGTACATGGTGGAGATTTCAAAATGAAGTAGGATGGTTTGGTGACGTGTAACAACCCGGTTTTTTTCGCATCAATTAATAATCGATATCTAGACGATTAATATTGTTGCAAATTGCCATTTGAAGTTTTTAAATTTGAATTTAAAATTCTTTTTCAAATTTTTAGTAAAATTAAAGGGCTTTAAAAATATAATAGTAGCCCTTGTTTTTATTTAGGCCGTGATAATCTCCTTAGCTAATAACCCGCCCCTTTACCATTTTTCTTTTATTTCGTTCGTAACCCTAAAACCCTCAAAAGAAAATAAATGGCGGCATCTCGTCTTCATTCGTCCTCTTCTCCAAATTAGGGCTTGGAATTGTGGTGGCCGACGTTACTCGATCGTTGCTCGTCTCTTGTGGTGCTCGCGTTGCTTGCTTCGACAATCGGCTGCTCCTTCAATTCGTCGACAAGGTGAGTGAATTCTCACATCTAATTCGAATCAGTTGAATTCGGTTGCTTATTCTGATTTCTTTGTCTCGTCTTTGACTTGATTTTACCGATTGACTGATTTTGATTATGACTTGACTTGTTCGATTTTGGCCATTTTGATGTTTATCTCCGTAACTTTATCGACTTGCTTTCTGTTTGATTTCAACCTTCATGTTAAAACTTGCTACTGTTGATTCCATTTGACTTCGGTTATACCTTACTTTGATTTTTACCAAGACTGCTACTTGAATTCTCTGGCATGTTTTACCTTGCCTGTACTCTGTGCACTGTGCCTCGTTTGGATCATCTTGTAGTCAGATTCGTAGTGTTTGCATTTGTCAAATTGTGCGTCACCTTTGTATATTTACTTCAGCCATTATTTCTGACCTGTAGTGTTGCTGTGTCTGTATGTATATCAGGTTACATGCCATTCACTGTAGCTTCGAGTCAGACTTACATTGCATATCCACTTGAGTTTTTGTTGCACTATAATCTGTTTTGACCTGTAGTTGGCACACTGCTTCCACCCTGTTGCTTTCACTGCATCTACATTTTTACTAGTTTGCAGTCTCATTTCCACACTGCTACGTTGTGTTTGCATTTACTTGCATTCACTCCAGATGTTGTTGACTTCCCTTGAGCATATTGATACATATTAATAATTTTGCATCATTGATATTAGTACTCGACCTTGTCAAACATTGCTTTGACTTAGTTCGAACTTGTTGCCACCCTTCTTGAACTTGTTTCACTGATGTATGCATGTGCCGTCTGCATTTTTCATGACCTCTGACCTTTGAGGCACACAGACTTCATGTTGTTCACTTGTGTCTTTGGGACCATTGCAGATTGATTACATGCAGTTTTGAGTTCACACCACGTTTGATCATTTATGGCAGCTGTCATGACCATTTGAGATAGTTTGCTTACCTGTTTTATGAAGTGTTGAGTATTTGTAAGGCAGTTTGCATTCATTTGATTTTGTCATGGCTTGATATCATCAAGTTGCAAAAGTTTCGGCCTCTTTAGGTTTGCAGTCCACTTGAGTACATATGTATATGTTATGTGCAATGATATTGAACTTTTCACTGTATGTTAAAATGTGATATTCTCAATTTCACTTAAGTTATTCAGCTTATATTTTCATACCATCAATACTTGCTGTCTTGGCCATCTCCCCTGTTGCATTATAATTGCATCTGTAGTTGTTGATGCTTCTGTGCAATGGCCTGAGTCATTTGTAACTGCTGTTACATGTTGTTAGGCCTAGTTGACTTCGACTTTGTTTATGATACTTGCACTGTTTCACTGGTGTATGCATTTACTGTTTTGAATCTTGCTCTTGTATACCATCACTTTTCTCTGCCTAATTCAATTTGCACATGGGTTTGGAGTTGTAGTCTTTCACTTCGGCCAGCACAAGAATGTGCAGCCTGGGTGCTTGTGTTGAGCCTAAAATTTATTGGGCTTGACCTCGCATCTTGTCTCTACAATATAATCGACACTCGCCCTTATGGCACTCACAACGATGCGTGTGAATTTTCATTAGGTATATCATCACTGTTGTGGCAAGGCAGTGCACGCAAGCGTGAACTGCAGCCACACGGTATTCATTGGGTACGTCATCACTGTAGTGGCAAGGCAGTGCACGCAAGCGTGAACTGCAGCCGCACGGTATTGGTTTTATTGTTATTTCTTTTGCTTTTGATTTATGGAACTATTTCGTATTCCATATGTTGTAGTGGCGTGGCAGTACACGCTTGCGTATACTGCAGCCCTACTCGAGTTGACGTTTTAATTGATGTTTCCAATTACTTGATTGTTTCCTTTGTCCAATTCATCCTTATTAGTGATTGGATAGACGAGATTTATTGTGATTTTCATCTATTCGTTATTTAATTATTATTGCTTCTATGCATTAATAACTGAGTTTGAATTAGACTGACCCGGGTATTATTTTCTTTTGAATGTAATACTCGGGTCAGACCGAGTAACTTCAGGTTGTAGATATTCTACTTTGGGATGCTGCTTGAGCTATGAAGACTTTTCATATCTTTTGGGGTTGTCGAGTCATAGTATAGGTTGATATGTATTCATGTATATTAGTCGATAATGTACTTGTATATGTAACTTCCTGAGTCGACTGTTGTAGTTGTATCACATGTACCGTGTCAAATGTATTGTAACTGACATCGGTTATTATATATATATATATATGAGACTTTCTGTTTCATCTGTGTTCCGCATTTATATTATCTGTGTTATTATTTTATATTTTTGTCCTAGACTATTATAGCCACCGTGTAGTAGCTTTGAGTTTGCATCGGCATGTCGGATTTCCTCCTGAAATGAAATGTTTTGTTTTTACTATCTGGCATATCGGTGCTCGCACAAGGCAATTACACGGATGGTCGCTCCTCAACAGCCTTATTCTCCGTGCTAGTTGACAGCACTACACCGTAGTGTTCTTGGCCAGCGTGGGTATAGAGGTGGGGCGTCACTGCTTGGTATCAGAGCCTGGGGTTTAGGACGAATATAAAACATAACTTAGATGGAACATGTGTTACAACTATTTGTCGATGTTTTATCTCACATCTTTATCTAAGATCATCTTTGATTGTTAGGAATGAATTCCTAACGCTTATTCATGAGCATTGCTGCTATTTTCTGTCGCACTTGCTCATTTGAGTATGCTCTGCTAAGTATTCTTGTGTATATGCTATACCAAGTTGCATATTGCTGCAACTCGTACCCACTTCGATTTGAGCTCGCATTGTTTATTCGAACTGCTGTATATATGCATTCTTATCTCTGATTCGTGTACTTAATGCAGTCTCCATACAATTGGGTTTTTGGGTATCAATCTTTGAGACAAATTGCATTTCAATTGTCGACTCTGTCTGCTTATCCATGGTTTTTGGTTTTCATGTGCCTCTCTCTGATAGTTTTAAAATTTCTTTGGTATGAAAGAAATTGTCTTTGACTTTGCCTTGTCGATATCGACATTGACTTGACTTTTACTTTTGTTAAAGTCATTCATGCATTTATGCTCGTTTTGCTTTGTCTTTCCAATTGTTGATCGATTCTTTTTTTCCGATTAGTTGTTATCTCCTTTGTCGACTTTGATAACTTCTATTTCTGGAATTTTTTGGATATTCCTACTTTGATGGATTTAGAATCGAATTCTTCGGACTTTAATTCACGTCTTTGAATGTGAATTTTAGTGAATTCATTTGGTTTCCAAATTTAATCGATTCTTGTTAATTCCCCGATTTGTTGCTATCATTTATTAGCAACTTTGATAACATTTTCTTCGGGATTTTCGTGAACATACCTTTTGATGGGTACAATATCGATTTCTTTGGATTCTATTCACATCTTTGTATGTGAATTCTTGTGATTGATTGTTTCTACAATCATTTTTGTGATTTGTCACTTTAAAAATATAAAGGTTTTCTATACTAGTAGTAAATATCAAAACCCTTTTCTCCAAACGATTTCAAAACTATTTTACTACAAAACTCTTTTCCTAAACTGTTTTCCAATCTATTAGTATATACTAACCTTTACCTCACTCGTATGAGAAATCTAATTAAACGACTTAGTAAAACGAGTGGTATATAACGCTTGCGTTTACTTCGCCGGTTAATTCTTGGACTTATTCGATTGAATCTCTTGTGACAATTTTTTAGTGACGATCTACAGTTTGTTCGTAAATATTTAAGTTAAGCTAGTGGTTATGGGACATGAAGCTAAACTTTTATATTCACTAACTTAGTGTAATTGACACTTCTCGTTGATCATGACGATCATTCTTATGATTTAGACTAGCAATTGTGCGATGTTGCCTTTTGGTTAGGCTAGACACCACTTGTGTGATTCCACTCACACATACCTTTTTGGTTAGCCTAGACCTCATTTGCGTGATTTCATCTCACACATATTTCCTTGTTGCACGGTTAGACTAGGCCTCATCGGTGTGATTTCGTCTCACACATATCTCTTGGGCTTTGAGGATTGTCTAGACACCATTTGTGTGATTTCGTCTCACACATATTTCCTTGTTGCACGATTAGACTAGGCCTCATCGGTGTGATTTCGTCTCACGCATATCTCTTGGGCTTTGAGGATTGTCTAGACACCATTTGTGTGATTTCATTCACACATACTTTCCTTTTGTTTGCGAGGTTAGACTAGACACCACTTGTGTGATTCCACTCACACATACCTTTTTGAATTTTGGTTAGTCTAGACCTCAATCTGTGTGATTCCGACTCACACATGTGGGGTAGCGCCCCATGGTCTTCGGGCCATTCGTGTGTCAAAATTAATGGCTTGCAACCATGAGATAGCGTCTCGTTATGCGTTGCACGTGCTGATGAATTTTCATGCTCGCATGTAGGTGAGTTTTCATGCTCCCGTTCTCGCTTTGCGTTGCACGTGTTGATGAGTTTTCATGCTCGCATGTAGGTGAGTTTTCGTGCTCCCGTTCTCGCTTTGCGTTGCACGTGTTGATGAGTTTTCATGCTCGCGTGTAGGTGAGTTTTCATACTCCCGTTCTCGCTTTGCGTTACATGTGCTGATGAGTTTTCATGCTCGCGTGTAGGTGAGTTTTCATGCTCCCGTTCTCGTTTTGCGTTACATGTGCTGATGAGTTTTCATGCTCACGTGTAGGTGAGTTTCCATGCTCCTGTTCTCGTTTTGCATTGCACGTGTTGGTGAGTTTTCATGCTCGCATGTAGGTGAGTTTTCGTGCTCCCGTTCTCGTTATGCGTTGCACGTGCTGATGAATTTTCATGCTCGCATGTAGGTGAGTTTTCGTGCTCCCGTTCTCGCTTTGCGTTACATGTGCTGATGAGTTTTCATGCTCGCGTGTACGTGAGTTTTCATGCTCCCGTTCTCGCTTTGCGTTACATGTGCTGATGAGTTTTCATGCTCGCGTGTAGGTGAGTTTTCATACTCCCATTTGAGTTTTCATACTCCCGTTCGAGTTTTCATACTCCCGTTCGAGTTTTCATACTCCCGTTCGAGTTTTCATTCGAGTTTTCATACTCTCATCTTGTGATTTCTGGATTTCTTTTGTAGATTTCTAGAATTTGTGCTTCACCAATTTTCGTGATTTCTATTGATAAGTTTTATCAATTTTTGTGCATCGGTGAATTCGTGTGTTATTGACTTGTTATGAATACAAGTTTAGGGTATGATACCCCTTTCTATCTTTGAGAAGATTCTTGTGACATTTTTGATGAATGAAAATCCACTTATCGAAGTTGCTACTGATATCGCTGTTTTAATCACGTGTTTTAAAAATTGTTTCAAAATAAAAATCGTTTTCAAAATTTTTACAGTTTACGCTTTCAAAAGAATGAGGAAGCGAATTAAACGTTTCAGCAAAATCGAGGACTATGACCCCTTTCTTTTACTGATTCGTTTAATTCCGGACTTGTCCGTTTGAGAATGTGAAATGTTATTTTTAAAATACACAATTCTTGCACCTTCAAGGAAACGATGAAGTGAATTAAATGATTTAGTAAAACTCGTGGTTATGGGACATGCGCGTTTGCTATTTCGGTTAATTCCGGACTTGTTAATTGAATATTTGTGATTTCTGGTTATCGTTTTTGATAATCGAATATTTTGTGATTGTATTGCCCATTGAGTGCTTTAAGAATTCTGGTCAATGCGCATGATCAACGTTATCGATAGGAATCTCTTAGACGCTTTGATGAGACAATCAGACACAGTAAATTGAATTTTAAAATGTAAATTTGTCTGAAAAGATAATTACATAAAGTAAATTGTAAATTTCGAAAGTTTTAGCTTTTCGGGAAAGAATATTATTTAAAACAACTCTTTTCCGATACTTCTATTCTTGCGATTCCCGAGGGGAACCAAGACTCTATCGTTTGTACCAATGCTAATCGTGTTGGTTTGCATGCCATTCTCTTGCATAAGAGAACGTTCTGTCTCTTGTGTTTCTTAATCATTAATGCCTATTGAGACTAGATATGCCACTCATGATCTAGTGCTCGTGGCTATTGATTTCGCTCTTAAAAATTTGGCATCATTATTTTTGGTTGAGAAATTTGTTCTCTACCCTGATCATGAATCTTGGGAATATTTATTTTCTCATAAGGAACTAAATTTGCGTCAACCACGTTGACTCGAGTTCCTTATATCTCATGATCTTGATATTCTTTACACTCCCAAATGGGGAAATCGTGTTACCGATGCACTTGTCGTTGGCAACAAGTGGTTGTTTCTTTGATGATGTCCGAATGGAATCATCTTTTTACCAAGTTCATCAGACGTTTCGATGTACTTCGTTTTATTGAGCTTCGTCTCATTCCTTTTATGGACTTGCGTCTGATGTTCTTTTATGGTGATCGGTTCATTGGACGTACTGTTTTTGTACTACGTCGGCGTTCCGAATTAATGAAGCTTTGATTCATCTAGCGTATCGTTATTGTACTACGCTGTTGTTCCAAATTATTCGTGTCTCACCTATGATAGGTGTTGTGCGTTTCAGTCGGTCGGGAAAGTTAATGCCTCGATATATTGGGTCATTTCCTATCACTAAACGTATTGGTTTCTTGGCTTATCGCCTCTTATTACCGGCTCAATTTTCTGTTATTCATGACGTGTTTCACGCGTCTTCCTTCTACGGAAATGCCATAGGGATTCCGATTTTATTCTTGAACCCGGTATTATTGAAGAAATTGAAGTTTCACCAGATTTGACCTTGAGCAACATTCTATTCACATCAATGTTTCGGGGGTTTAGCACCTTCGAAACAAAGATGTTTTTCTCATGAAAGTTCAGCGGATCTCAAATTCTATGGATTTCACTTTGGAATCCGAGAATTCATCAAGCAAACACGTTCGGGCTCTCTCTCTCTCTCTCTCTCGTGCTCTTTATGGTGAACTTCCTATTTCAAATTTCATCATTTTGTGATGACATGCTTTTATGGTTGTTACCTTTTGTCCATTTATTCCTTAAGATTGCGAGGACGCAATTTCTTTAAGGAGGAGAGTCTGTAACAACCCGGTTTTTTTCGCATCAATTAATAATCGATATCTAGACGATTAATATTGTTGCAAATTGCCATTTGAAGTTTTTAAATTTGAATTTAAAATTCTTTTACAAATTTTTAGTAAAATTAAAGGGCTTTAAAAATATAATAGTAGCCCTTGTTTTTATTTGGGCCGTGATAATCTCCTTAGCTAATAACCCGCCCCTTTACCATTTTTCTTTTATTTTGTTTGTAACCCTAAAACCCTCAAAAGAAAATAAATGGCGGCATCTCGTCTTCGTTCGTCCTCTTCTCCAAATTAGGGCTTGGAATTGAGGTGGACGACGTTACTCGATCGTTGCTCGTCTCTTGTGGTGCTCGCGTTGCTTGCTTCGACAATCGGCTGCTCCTTCAGTTCGTCGACAAGGTGAGTGAATTCTCACATCTAATTCGAATCAGTTGAATTCGGTTGCTTATTCTGATTTCTTTATCTCGTCTTTGACTTGATTTTACCGATTGACTGATTTTGATTATGACTTGACTTGTTCGATTTTGGCCATTTTGATGTTTATCTCCGTAGCTTTATCGACTTGCTTTCTGTTTGATTTCAACCTTCATGTTAAAACTTGTTACTGTTGATTCCATTTGACTTCGGTTATACCTTACTTTGATTTTTGCCAAGACTGCTACTTGAATTCTCTGGCATGTTTTACCTTGCCTGTACTCTGTGCACTGTACCTCGTTTGGATCATCTTGTAGTCAGATTCGTAGTGTTTGCATTTGTCAAATTGTGCATCACCTTTGTATACTTACTTCGGCCATTATTTCTGACCTGTAGTGTTGCTGTGTCTGTATGTATATCAGGTTACATGCCATTCACTGTAGCTTCGGGTCAGACTTACATTGCATATCCACTTGAGTTTTTGTTGCACTATAATCTGTTTTGACCTGTAGTTGGCACACTGCTTCCACCCTGTTGCTTTCACTGCATCTACATTTTTACAAGTTTGCAGTCTCACTTCCATACTGCTATGTTGTGTTTGCATTTACTTGCATTCACTCCAGATGTTATTGACTTCCCTTGAGCATATTGATACATATTAATAATGTTGCATCATTGATATCAGTACTCGACCTTGTCGAACATTGCTTTGACTTAGTTCGAACTTGTTTCCACCCTTCTTGAACTTGTTTCACTGATGCATGCATGTGCCGTCTGCATTTTTCATGACCTCTGACCTTTGAGGCACACAGACTTCATGTTGTTCACTTGTGTCTTTGGGACCATTGCAGATTGATTACATGCAGTTTTGAGTTCATACCACGTTTGATCATTTATGGCAGCTGTCATGACCATTTGAGAAAGTTTGCTTACCTGTTTTATGAAGTGTTGAGTATTTGTAAGGCAGTTTGCATTCATTTGATTTTGTCATGGCTTGATATCATCAAGTTGCAACAGTTTCGACCTCTTTAGGTTTGCAGTCCACTTGAGTACATATGTATCTGTTATGTGCAATGATATTGAACTTTTCACTGTATGTTAAAATGTGATATTCTCAATTTCACTTAAGTTATTCAGCTTATATTTTCATACCATCAATACTTGCTGTCTTGGCCATGTCCCCTGTTGCATTATAATTGCATCTGTAGTTGTTGATGCTTCTGTGCAATGGCCTGAGTCATTTGTAACTGCTGTTACATGTTGTTAGGCCTAGTTGACTTCGACTTTGTTTATGATACTTGCACTATTTCACTGGTGTATGCATTTACTGTTTTGAATCTTGCTCTTGTATACCATCACTTGTCTCTGCCTAATTCAATTTTCACATGGGTTTGGAGTTGTAGTCTTTCACTTCGGCCAGCACAAGAATGTGCAGCCTGGGTGCTTGTGTTGAGCCTAAAATTTATTAGGCTTGACCTCGCATCTTGTCTCTACAATATAATCGACACTCGCCCTTATGACACTCACAGCGATGCGTGTAAATTTTCATTGGGTATATCATCACTGTTGTGGCAAGGCAGTGCACGCAAGCGTGAACTGCAGCCACACGGTATTCATTGGGTACGTCATCACTGTAGTGGCAAGGCAGTGCACGCAAGCGTGAACTGCAGCCACACGGTATTGGTTTTATTGTTATTTCTTTTGCTTTTGATTTATGGAACTATTTCGTATTCCATATGTTGTAGTGGCATGGCAGTACACGCTTGCGTATACTGCAGCCCTACTCGAGTTGACGTTTTAATTGATGTTTCCAATTACTTGATTGTTTCCTTTGTCCAATTCATCCTTATTAGTGATTGGATAGACGAGATTTATTGTGATTGTCATCTATTCGTTATTTAATTATTATTGCTTCTGTGCATTAATAACTGAGTTTGAATTAGACTGACCCGGGTATTATTTTCTTTTGAATGTAATACTCGGGTCAGACCGAGTAATTTCAAGTTGTAGATATTCTGCTTTGGGATGCTGCTTGAGCTATGAAGACTTTTCATATCTTTTGGGGTTGTCGAGTCATAGTATAGGTTGATATGTATTCATGTATATTAGTCGATAATGTACTTGTATATGTAACTTCCTGAGTCGACTGTTGTAGTTGTATCACATGTACCGTGTCAAATGTATTGTAACTGACATCAGTTATTATTATATATATATATGAGACTTTCTGTTTCATCTGTGTTCCGCATTTATATTATCTGTGTTATTATTTTATATTTTTGTCCTAGACTATTATATCCACCGTGTAGTAGCTTTGAGTTTGCATCGGCATGTCGGATTTCCTCCTGAAATGAAATGTTTTGTTTTTACTATCTGGCATATCGGTGCTCGCACAAGACAATTACACGGATGGTCGCTCCTCAACAGCCTTATTCTCCGTGCTAGTTAACAGCACTACACCGTAGTGTTCTTGGCCAGCGTGGGTATAGAGGTGGGGCGTCACATGACGATTCTATATGGTATTTACATAGCCCTGACTCCCGTGAGTCAGCAGGAGCTATACCGGGCCAAGTGAGGTCATTCCTCATATCGGACATATTTCTTCGATACCATTCTATTGCTTTTTTGATGTGATTAGGTAAACCCTTCAATTTTGATTTAGGAGTGTGTCACGAGGTGGGCGGTAGTAACTGTTATGCATTACCACTAGTTCGGAAGTGCAAACGGTATATCTACCCTGGCATTGCCTCAAGTGCCTTGTCGCATGCCCTAACGCTCCTTCTACGAGTTTGGTTTGTACCAAACCTATAGAGTGGCCTCTGATAGCCCTCCAGTTTACGGAGGAGCTTACCGCATTGTATAGACTATGGGAATACATAAAATGTGTTAAGGGGGATATGGGTAACGCCTTAAGGTTATTTGATACCTTTACTTTACTATAGACATATTATAGTAGCGAATACTACTACACAGATTGGCATCCCAAACATCCTTAAAGTTACTTATATTTCAGTTGATATTTCACTTGAGTTGGATTTATTAATATAAGAATGTTAATCCTGACTCGAGTGTTTATGTTCTGCTTTACGCTCTGGTCAGACTGAGTGTCACAGCATTTGAGACTCACCTTTTGGAGTTGGAGCTTCGCTTGGAGATCATCTGTATCGATTCAGCTTTCAGCTACTAGTTGTCAGTTCGGACTTGTCATTTGTTTATATTCAAGACTGTATTATACTTGAGATATTTTATTGTATTTTATTTCAGCTCTACTATTCATCTGTTCCATTGCTTATTATTGTATATTACTCTGTGTTTGTGATTCTGTGATTGATTTATTTACTATATATGCTGAGTTTTGCCAAACTTAAATTAACAATCTTATATTTTAAGCATATCAAATCCGACATGTGCGGATGTGAATGGTTGAAAATATCAGGTCGTTACACTCTTAACATAGTTTAAATTTATTGGTAAACCCAACCAAGTGATAAGGAGATTGTCATATAATTTTAGAGTTTGCAGTACGTAATTTATATCTCCCCTCTTCTTTGTTAACAATGTTGCTGAAGTAAGCATATCACTCATAGTAATCCTTTTAATGTTTTAATATAGATTACATGATTGATCGTAATTGGATGTATAAACGGACGGGACTTGGAGGACCAATAGAAATTGAGTTTATAAATGGTATAGAGGAATTTGTGAAATTTGCATCTAAAGGGGAGCCTAAAAATATTCGTTGTCCTTGTACTAAATGTAAGAATAAGGCATTGCGTGATCAAGAAATCGTAAAGCTTCGCTTGTATAAACACGGGTTCATACCCGACTACTATTTATGGATATATCAAGGAGAAGTAGGCACAATGCCCAACATTTTGGGCGAAGATGAAAACGAAGCTATAAATATAGAATCTTTTGACAAGAGTATTCAGGACGATAGAATGCAAGATATGGTGCACCATGCAGCAAGACAATATTTCATAATGTTCAAAATGATGATATGGATGTCGAAGAACCTCCTAATGAAGGAGCTTAGAAATTATATAATTTGTTGGAAGCAGCAAATTGACCATTGTGGAATAGTTGTACTACTCACACTAAACTATCAGCAACGGCAAGGTACATTGCAATTAAAGGTAAATATAACACTTCAGAAAGTGAGGTTGATGCATATATACAAGCTGCAAAAGAAATGATGCTTCTAATAATGCACTAGGAGATAAATTTTATAAACTAAAAAAATTAGTGTCAGCATTTAGATTTCCATATGAAAAGATAGACATTTGTCATCTGGGTGTATGTTGTATTTGAAAGAAGATATAAATATTAACAAATGTAAATTTTGTAACGGTTCAAGGTATAAACTAAAAAGAAAGAAAGGAAAAGATATTGCTTATACAAGAATGCATTATTTTCCCCTAACTCCTAGATTACAAAGACTGTATGCTTCCCCGGCAACCGCATCTCATATGAGATGACATAGTGTGGGAACTCAAGATGAAGGAAAGTTATCTCATCCTATAGATGGAGAAGCATGGAAATATTTTGATATGACTTATCCAGATTTTGAAAAGGAAGCATGCAATGTTAGACTTGGTTTGTGTACGGATGGTTTTGCACCATTTGAAAATTCTGGAAGCATGTGTTCATCTTGGTCGGTGATTCTTACACCTTATTATTTACCCCTTTAGATGTGTGAAGAATCCGTACATGTTTCTCACTCTCATCGTTCCAGGTCCTAATGATCCAAGACAAGGTATAGATGTTTATTTGCAACCTTTAACTGATGAGTTGAAATTTCTATGGAATGAAGGAGTTGTTACCTATGACATATCAAGAAAAAATAATTTTCAAATGTTTGCTTTTCTGTTATGGACCATAAGTAATTTTCCTGCATATGGAATGCTTTCAGGTTGGAGTACAGCTGGTTAATTATCTTGTCCCTATTGCATGGAATTTACACAATCTTTTTACTTAAAAAAATGGAGTAAAATATAGTTGGTTTGACTGTCATCGTTGTTTTCTACATGTTAATCATCCTTTTAGAAGGGATAAAAAGAATTTCATTGTTAGCAAAGTGGATTACACTCAATCACCACCAATACTATCAAGTGAAGAAATTATGATTTAGTAAAAGAATATCCAAATATGCATGAACATGGAGGTGAAATTACAATCGCAGGTAAAGGTTCATACCATAACTGGTATAAACAAAGTATATTTTAGGAATTACCTTATTGAAAAATTCTTCTACTTCGACATAATATTGATGTCATGCATAATGAAAAGAATGTGTTTGATAATGTGTTTAATACCATTTTTAATGTCAAGGGTAAGACTAAAGATGACTTAAGTCCAGACGAGACATAAAATTATATTGCAAATGCCCTGAACTCGAAATTGTTGATTTTTCTAAAAATGTAAAATCCAAGGCTTGTTGCGAGTTAGATCGCAATCAAGTCAAAGAGTTCTTACAATGGATGAATGAGTTAAGGTTTCCTAATGGAATTACTTCAAATTTGCGAAGGTGCACTGATTTTAAAAATAAGAAGTTGATAGGAATGAAAATTCATGATTGTCTTGTGTTTATGGAGAATTTATTACCAATTGCTTTTAAAGAATTATTGCCGACAAAAGTATGGAATGTTATAACTGAACTGAGTATGATTTATAAAGAGTTATGCTCAACTTCGTTGAAGGTTCAACGTTTGCAAAAACTTGAGAAAGACATACCAATATTGATTTGCAAATTAGAAAAAATATTTCCTCCAAGTCTATTTAATGTCATGGAACATTTATCAATTCATCTTCCATACGAGGCACCACTTCGAGGACCCATACAATACGGATGGATGTATCCATTTGAAAGGTAATCAACGAAATATTATTAAAAAATTATCTAAGAATTTTATTACAAAACATGCCTATTTATGAAACCTATCTTTTTATAATATGTCCACGTACTTAGGCCATTTGAAAAAAAAGACGAGGGTCAATTTGTAATGCCTACACTCTGGAAGAAGCGTCTGTGTTTTTTCTCGTTACTTTGAGGACTATGTTAAGGAAACTTTTTAAACTGTTCCCCGCAATGATGGAGGTCTTGAACATGACTCTTCTCATCAAAGACTTTTGGTTTTTAAGAAACAAGGATGACCTTCTGGTCGTTCAAAGGAACAATGGATGGATGACAAGGACTTCATACCGCCAAAACATACATTCTCCTCAATTGGGCTGAAGTAGAACCTTACGTTAGGTAATTTCGATATCAACATTAATTTAATTAAATTTACATCCACTTTCTGTTTTAATTATTTAATCAATCACGTACATCTAACTTTGCAGCATATTTGAATCACAATACCCCACTTCCAAATTTAGCAAGCATTTCTCAAATTGTTTTTTACAGTATGTACGTGATCCTAAAATTCATATAATGGATGAAGGATTGAGACATCTTGCATATGGTCCACAAAGAAAAATCAAAACATTTTCAAAATATTTTATTAATGGGTATAAATTTCACACGTATGATTATGGTGTTAATAAATTAACAAATAATAGCGGCATATGTGTTAAAGGGAGTGAAGACCCATAAAACCATATAAGTGATTATCATGTTGCGTTGAAAGAGAATATTGAGTTGACATATTTTATCAAGCCACAAGAAAAAATAATTTTATTTAAATGTAATTGGTTCAACAACACTCCAAATGTGGGGATTGACATGCACAAAGATTACAAACTTATTGAAATTAAAAATACATTGAAGTATAAGGATATGATCTGTATGTGTTAGCAAAACAAGAAGTACAAGTCTATTATACGTCGTTCCCATCCATGAAAAAAAATAAGATAAACTGGTGGGATGTGTGTAAGACGAAAGCCAGATATACATTAGACATAAATGTTCCAAATGACCAAGCTTATCAAGGAGATGTCGAACCTAATGATGAAGTGGTAATAGTTGATGATGAAATTACCGATTTTGGTCCACTTAACGATGAATCAAATGCTTTGATACACGTATTTGATGTTAATGAGTATGATGTGGTAGATAAAGATATTGAAGTGGACACTGATGTTGACATTTCAACGGAAGAGGAGAGTAATGACGATATGTGATAATTAAGAAAAATGCCAATCTTAAACCAATGATTGTATTATATGACTGAAAATCTAATTATTATCATTTAAATCTTTTTTTGTGTAATCTAATGCTCAAACTCTTTTGATAATATAATTGTTGCATGTAAAATTATATCTGTTTGTAGCAGATGAATCTTCGTTCAAATCGACATACTACATCTCCACATCAATCCTCTTTGCCACCTGCACATTTAACATCAACTCTTTCAATACCACATGCACGTTCACCGTCTATGGTTGATCCCTCATTAGAAGGGAATGCATCAATGGGCATATATCAATTGCATTTAGGAGTAGCTAATTTATAGCCTATCCGTGTTATTCAAAGTGAAGGAGGGTAGAGAATTTTGTCCACCCATTTACTTACCTTGTTGCCTACCCATTATTAAACACGTAAATAGAATTTCCGTTGTTACAAAATGTCATTCGATCCCTCTAGTAATCGTGCCTCCATTATCACTGATAGTATCCAAAAACGAATCATAGACTTTTGGCCTAGATTCTCTGATATCCCTCTTGTCCATCAGGAACTACTATTTGAGGATTTCAAGGTAAATAATTTAGCATATTTAATATGACATTTATTGTTTATTTTGTTCGCAAGTGTCTGTTAGGAACTACTCAGTACCATGGGTAAAATAATGATATTTAAAGAAGAAGAGTGCATACTACTCACATTAACTATACAATTGTAAGCTATGGTTGATTGGGGGAAGGATTCAGAAGCTATCTTGTGGAAAGTTTGGCTATCTAAGGCCAAACGTCGTTACGGTGGCATATTATATGACATGAAGCAAAATCGCTCTAGAAAGAATCCTATTTTCATTGATAAGGCCATATATGATCAGGTTGTGGCCTATTGGGATCTTCTAGAGGTTAAGAGAAAAGCTAAGAGTAATTCAGAAAATAGGCATAAAAATATTAGTTTACACAAAGGGGGTTCATGGTCTTTTCAGGAGCATTGAATTGTTATAGTAAGCTTACAAACATAAACTAGTTTTATCATTTTAAATCTCATTTCAAGCAAAAACTTGGTATGGTTTCATGAAATAAGTGGGTACCTATTTTATTTATCCATTTTAATATTAACTGTATCTACTCATATGAAGGTATAGTTTAATCAGTCAATGATTTGATAGTTAAATTACTGCAATAACTTTTAAAATAGTACAATCACTAGCATAATCCCCTTATTCCTACATTTCTTATGTCGCTTTCCATGTCAAATAAACTTGACCATTAATCAATTTTTGTAGCTGCTATCTTAAATCAATTGTTGTGTACTCTTTTAGCTTTTTATGCAATGACTTTTCTTTAACTTTATCCTTTTAATATTTTTGTAGAACATCTAACATTCCACATTAAAATTTGTGTATTTTCATAAATTTCATTTGATAAGAAAATTTTCATGTATTTTCAGAAGGAGAAGACGGGAAAAGACCCATCTACCTTTGAGGTATATAAAAGGAATAATGGTGTGAAAACTGAAAATGAGGATGGTACTACAAGCTATAGTTGGGATGATGAATGAAGCAAAGACTTCACTGTAAGTTGCAAAAAAAAATTGTTTGCATTATAACGATTATGTGTGTGTCAAATATTTTGAAAATTTAAGAGTACAAATATCACATGTAATGTTTGAAATGGGTGGAGTTTGAGAAGGAGAAGAATGAGTACTTGACTACACAATTGAGTCAAACGTCCGAAGAAGAGGCGAGACAAACTTTGACCTTGGAAGAAGAAAATATTATTTTAAAAAAAAATTACCAAGGCGAAGAAGAAAAGACGATATGGATATGGAAACCAATAGGTAATTTTAATTACATAATCAACATGTGGTATAATCATAGCATAATCAAATTGTTCGATTTACAAAATGGTATAATTACTTTAATCATCATTGCAACAATCTGAAAGTTGCAACTGCAACATGATGCAGCAGCTATAGCAATTGGGAACTGCAGTAGCCGCAGCATCTGGCTGTAACATAGTTGTCGTTGCTACTATTTGCAACTACTGTTGCAGTAGCTGCAGTCGTAGCAATTCAATGTAGTTATTGCTTCAACTATTTGCACTTGCTGTTGTTGCAGCTGCTGTCGCAGCAATTCAATGTAGCTACTGTAGAAGGCTGTTTTTTCTTACCTGTTATGTTTGAGTTGTATAAACATTTCTACATTCATACTAACAGTTTCTCAATCTTGTGATGGGTGCAAGAAAATTCTCAATATAACATCTTTAAGTTTAACTTGTAGTATCTTTGCATTTAGCAGGTTGTTCCCTCCAAATCATTCTCCGCTAATACAATTCATGATGTAGCAGAATTATGAGCTAAGTTGGAAGAGATGCAACCGCTCGGTTGGCCGAGCAAGCTCAAATGGAGGTGGAGAAGATTAGAATAGAAGAAGAGCGAGCTCAAGAGCGAGCCGAGTTAAACGATCTTTTGGAGGCAGAGTGAGCTAAGCTAAATTATCGTTTGGAGGCGGAGAGAGCTCATATGGACAGTCGATTGCAAGAAATGGTATCAAGGCAATTAGCTTTAGCGATGCACAACTTTTGTAATCATATCTCGCCTTCGCCTTCAAGTTAGTGTGGCATGATAGAAATCAAGTGGAAGTATGTAAATTTTGGATATAGATGGGAATGTATGTTTGTTTTGATTTATGACTTGGATTTTTGGAGAATTGTTCTAAATTTCTATATAAAATGTCCTTTTTAATTGATTTTGTGATGCCTTGGGTTTGATTATTGGATATATAAATTGATCTTGACTTGATTATTGTACATATATACCACTTATGATGCTCATACTATGTATTTGGATATGTTTAGGTAGCTTAGTATGACAGTTGCATAGCAGCAGACGTTCTCACGGATTTGCATAGGATATTATGTTATTTTAAATTGGTTATGGTCACAAATCGGTCAATATGTTACAACCAATTTGCAACCACTACATTGGTATTGTTGTCACAAATTGGTTACAACTTTACAACCGATTTGTAACTGAAAATTCGCAACTGATTTGCAACTGAAAATTAACACTGCCACTCCTGTCATAAATCGGTCGTTGTTTTTTTTTTGCATCCAGGTTTCCACTGACCGATGTAATCCGTTGCAAATTTGTCGTAAATCACTATTTTCCAACGATTTTGCGATCGATTTTGTGGTGACTTAGTACAAAACCATTACCTGATGAGACAGAGCATTGGAGAATTATTCAAGTTGCCTAGCAATTTGTACGATAAAATAACCATCTACCAGGGTGTTTTGGTGAGACTATTACAACTCTTATTGTCACTCTATACAGATTTCCTCGTTATGACTATTATTATGCTCTATACATTTTGAAGCTATTGGAGATATTTTTTGATAGTAACAGTGGTATTTTATTCAAGCACAACACTAATTTTGATATTTCGAAGGTTCGAACTTATGACCACCAAAACCTAGTTTTAGAGCATCATATCACTAATTAGTTGAGTTAGTGGTCCTTAACCTCAACAGTTTATCATTGAATTAAACATACCTTACCTTGATAAAATTCGTAGGCTAATTGGTTATGACAACAGAGTACTTTTGTGTTGAACATTGACAAAATGGGTATATAATTGAATAGTGCTTACTTCTAACGATCTGCCTCTTCGACTCTCAAATATCGACACTAATACATACATGAAATTCTTGTGCCGAGCATCCAAGTGCCGGAAAGACGGATTGTTATGGTAAAATAAAAGAAAAAACATAACAGAAAGAAGGAACACAATATCAAAAGCTCATAGCAGAACGAATACATATAACATCAAAAGATAATACAAAACTTGTCATTGGAAGATACACAACATTTCAGACTTACAATTCTAAATATCATCATCATCCTGAACAATTGTACCAACTTATCCTCATAAATGATGATGTACACATAATAGTAATGTAGCTAAAATAATAATACTAAGGTAGGTGAAACATCCAGCTCGTCTCCTTGAGCTCCAGTGAACATCAACGATAACCTGTCTTTCTCAGACTGCTCGAAGAGCACACATGGAATTTAAAATGAACAAAAACCACATGTCAGGTATAAGTCTGGTATGAAAAACTTAAGAAATATGCGACCAACATATAATGATACTTTTGAGACCGCATGAAATGTCGTAGTAGTTATCCCTTAAAAGAACCACCATCTAATAAGTACATAATGTGACATAGCAGATAATGTTTAAGGTGAAGAATATAAATCAAAAAACAACTATGATGCTTACATTAATCAAACTACAACAATATTGAAGTACAATCAAAACAACTAAGGTATGTTCACATATGGATTTTCCATAGAGATCTCTCCGGATAAGCATAATTCAATCTCCTACATAAGGGTCGAAAATTACCTTCGAATGTCGTACATCTCTATATAAAATATACCTTTAGGTAAATATAGTTGGTCCATGCCCTAATACGTGGTCCCAAATACCATCAACTTCCACACGAAACATTGATAAGCATACTCTAGATATGGAGTTGATGTATCCTATCATGGGTTAGCTAAACCCCAAACTATGAGGTCTACTCTTTTTATGTCATTTCTAATGTCAAGGTTGCGTGCGTTATCTCTCATATGAATCTTCATCACTCAAACATGATATGAATCCCTAAATGGATTTCAGCATCTCGAACAGATCATGAATCTCTACATCGATTCGAGCATCTCGAACATATCTTGAATCTCCATATAGATTCCAACACAAGTCATCTGACCAATGCTAACGATGACCTTTTCCTTGGACTTAACCTTACGATAGAAATTTCAACTCTATAGCATTTCATTTCACAACCACTTCAAAAACATAGAACTCGTATATTAGTTCAGAAGTGGTATTCAATAAGTAAACACTTACCGATCCCGGTCTCTTCAAAAATTAAATCGATGAATTTCTGGTAAACTCATTTCGCCTCTTTTAGAAGTAGGCGAATAATATATAGAGGAGTCATGGGATCTCGTATACATACATTCTTAAAGCTAGAGACATTTCATACCATGATCCTCCCCATGGGTTCTCAAATCATATGAAGCCATGAAGCTTTTAGATACTTTCCAAGTTAATTTGGTCAAATTCGATAGTTGAGTAATCGCTTATCAAGTTCAAAATAGACGATCGCATATGAAAACCAAGTCTCATATACTTGTCATGTTTCTGAACTTTTCAAGTTACACTACTCAATCAATAGTGAAGCCAAGTAAGTTAGAACATTGGTTGAATCAAAGTCTTGCCTAGACACTTCAATCTTAACTCTCATAGATACATGCTTACTTCATTGCTTTTTTGTGTTAACTACACGACCAAATGCTTTCAATAAACGAGTAACCACACAAAACATGATCAAGTCACATAAATCACGATTAAGTCATATAAGTGACTTCTAATTCATTTTTTGACTAATTAATCCTTTATTAATTAAAACTTCCTTATTGTACTTGTATATATATTTAAAATACCTTTATAAAATATATATACATATGTTCACTTTTTCGCTATTCATTTTTACTATTTTCAATACTTAGAAAGTATTCATATACTTATCCCAAATGGCATAAGTATATTCACAAATCTCTAACAAGATTTTTTACTTTAAACCTTTACTTTTTCAATCTTTTCCAAAAGATCTCATACTTATTATTCTCTTTAAAATACCATTTTAAGGATCGAAGTACATTCCGAAATCTATTTCAAAAAGTTTTAAGACTAATGTTACTTAAAAATTGTCACTGCAAACCTGAAGCCATTTCACTTATGCTGATCATTTAAACATTTTAAAGATCTATTTACTTTCATAAGTATAATAAAAAAGGGTTAAAGACGAATGCTGTTAACACATTATTATAACAAACCCAAAACCATTCCATGCTTGTTATTATTACTAAAACATTCTTTTAAAGATCTAAGTACATCTACATTTATTTAATTAGGTAATATACTTGTTAATAACTTTGCAAAACCATTATTATAACATAAGTGTTATATTCTAAAACTATCTCTTATCCTTTTACAAAATACTTAACATACTTTTCGAAACTTATATATATAATTACTTTAAAAATACTTATAAATAGGTTTTAAATATCTATGTAAAAATTACTTAAAAATAAATATTTTATAATTTGATAAAAATAAATAAAAAGCATATTTTATGTTATAAAACCCCTTTCTTATAAAAATACATATATAATTATCAAAAATATATTTAAACTTCGCACCAACTTTAAAATACTGCAAAATATGTTATAAAACATTTACAAAAAGATTAAGGAAAAATAACAAATTTAAATATCATTTTAAGGCATTTAAAACCTTCAACACCTTACTACAACATTTATAAATGCTGTTAAAAGTCCTTGACAAAGAATAACATTGAAAAGCGCGATCTTTGCGACCAGTTTTAACCACTTTAAAAATTGATTTAATATCTTAAATTTTTACAATAAGTACCACCCTTAGGGTACTTAAAAACCATAGAAAGAAACCCCAAGGATATCTTTCAATTTAATTAGAAAAATCCCTGAAAATAAGGCATTTATGATAGCGTTCGTTTAGCGACTATTATACTCCAACTTTCGCCACTTTATTTGATCAGCTATAAACCTTTTAAACTTTTATTTTTTTATTAATAAATAAACATATAATAATTATTAAAAATAAAAAGAAACCCCTGAGGATGTTTTTCAAATTAATTGCAAAAAATTCCTAAAAACAAGGTATTTCAAAATGGTCATATATCGTCCTTCTCGCTATAACTTTTTGCAACTTCATTCTAAATGTTAATGAATGATTTATACTTAATAATTTTCCAGTAATAAGTTCATTTATAGTACTTATCAAAAATTGAAAGAAACCTTCAAGATTTCTAAATAAGTTCATTTATAGTACTTATTAAAAATCCATAGCGACCTTTTCGCTTCTAATTTTTCCAATTTTATTTCACAATTTCTATAACTTTCCAAACCATTTCTTTACTATTCCATAACCAAAACATGTGTAGAGCACAACCAAATCAAATTGTCCCAAGTTGAGTTCATAAACCATCCATTTACACAAGTTGAAGTTAAGGGATCAAATTGCATATATAGCCACTATTCTCACTTCAAACACTTTCAAACATACTTCAATTCAACATACAATCCAAAAAACCATTTAGACAGCAATCTAAGGCCATGTCACATGTTATAGAAGGCAATAGGAGTGATGTTATATAATATAAAGTTGTTATTTTCTTTTAAAGGCATGAGGGTCTAAAGTTTATAACTTTAATTAGTTATTGTCACTTTAATTTGCACACATACATATATATATACAAGATAGTGAGATAATCTATCCAAATTCAAGCCAAACACACGGTCAATCACAAACAAAGGCAATGACCACTTCCTACCATCTCCAAAGCATAAGATCCAACCTTTAGCACATCCAAGCAAAGCCAAGCCTCCTCCTCCTTATCCCTGCTCACGGCCCAAGCTAGAAACCCAACATCCTCTTTGTTTTCCCCACTCTTTACTTTATATCCATGCTTACTAAGGTGTTATAAGATGTCGGTGAAAGTTGGTGGAGTTTGGAGAAGATTTGAACTAATTTGAGAAAGACTGGTGAAGAAAAAGTGGATTAGTGCTAATTCACTCCCGCTATTTTTATTCTTTTTGATATTTTCAACTTTAGAATTTTATAAAGTATTTAAGGACCCTAAGACCATCCTTTGGCCAGCCAAGAGACTCCCCATGTGCCTTGCATGCTTTTAACTTTACGCCTCATTTTTTTTAGCAAATTACCCTTTTACCCTTATACACAAAATAACTTCTCATGACATCACCCATGACATCATCTTATTTTATTTCCATAAATGATAAAATATTTTTATTTCATATTAATTATTTTATAAGTGTTTTAGTGTATATAAAAAAGTTTGAACAACTTCTGATGAGTAAATGTTGTTTATCGATAAAACGTTTTTTGGTCATATTATTGATATTTCTTCAAAGTATTTATTTTATAATCATTTTTCCAAAATACATTTACCATCATTAGTAATATATTAAAATGGGGTTAACAAGGCTATTAAATCACTTTAATCATATTTAATCCAAGATTATAATAATTAAATAATTCATATATTTAAATACGAATTGTTCGAATTTTCGGATTATTACGTTCTCCCCCGCTTAAAACATTTCGTCCTCAAATTTCCAATACAAGAAACAAAAGAAACAATCACATACCAGTACTTCACATTATCCAAAATTACTAGCAAACAAATCCCACGGTTTTCTCAAGTTCAAAAATCATCTTATCGTATAAGGACGCTAAACAATATACTAAGCGTACCTTATGCTCAATAGCCTCGGGTTATTACTTAGACGATTATTCATGCTACCTCGGACAAAATCAAAGAGTCATCACCTAAACTCTCCATAAGCCAACAAGACCTAGTATGCATATACATACTAAAGCTTGTATGATATACATGGACCATTCATAAGCACTATCGAATCCGATCAATTGCTCGATCGCATAAATTTCACTTCTAAACTGGTATAGATCACTTGACCTCTCTAGTGCAGACTCTGATCAGGTTCCTTGCTTAAAAACGTCTTCTCTCCTTACATAGCCATATACTATGTTAGAAAACTCAGGATCATAACAAGAATCTCCTGTTCGGATCGGTGTAAAAACCTCGAAATCATGTACTCAAATACTGGATCAAGAATAATCATGTGAATAAAACGATCTACATATAACTTACATACTTTATCCTATTGGTTTCTTAACTTATATGGTATTACTTTTTATCACATTCTTTTACACAAAAAATGTATCTCATTCAGTACTAAAACCATTCATGAAATATCTCATAAAACATAACTTCAAGTTTATCATTGTTTCATAACTTAAGTTCATACTCGTATAATACTCCACTACATTCTAGGAGTATATACAAACATCAAATTATTTTACTTATCAAGGATGTTCAATAAATTTAAAATTTGTTTTAATGTGCTACCTTCTCAATTAAATAACTATAAAAACTTAACTTTTATATTTTCAAAAAAACACTTGGCTTCAAGTTTTATAATGCTTCGGAAGTTTCCGAATGTACAAAATCGCTGAAAATCATGTCTTATTCTAACAAATGGAAATTAAAAAACAACATATCATAACACATACCATAGTTTCATAAACATGTGTCCATAAAATAACTCATCAAAGTTCCGGTAATTTATTAAAACACTTTACTATAAAGGGAAAATATGAAAAGTTTTCTTCATTTATTCTAGGCTGTGTCACAACCACTCGGGCACTTATATAGCATACATATTAAACTTTACAAAAAGTTCATATCAAATTTATTTTAAAGAAAAACTTTAGAACTAAACATCCGGGTTTTATTCTAAATAATTTTGAAATAATAATATATACATATATCTTTTGTATATCAAATCATACTTTCGTAATTAAGCGAAAATCTATTTTGCCAAAACAACTTCATAGCATTCCCTATTTTGAAATCCAAAAATGAATGTCGAAGATGCTGCAGCCATCACTAGAATTATTTTCAAGCGACAGAAATGAGTTTAGTACACTTAGTCATACTTTCAGACTAAACCAAAATCATTTCAAAGTTGTATCAAATACTTCATAAATATTACTAAGTACCATGACCTTAATCTCATAAACCAATTTCCTAAATATACTCTTTCAAATAATACTATAATTATTTTTCCAAAACCTTAGAAAGCATTTTCAAAGACATCTATATTCTCAAAACATCAGTTCAAACCCTTTTCGTTTATAAACCATATTCATAAAAAATGCTTACATAAAATCACTTTCTTATAAATAATCTTTTCATAAATATTCATTCCCCAAAATAACTTGTCTTTCCTTTAGATTATAATAAACAACTTTTCTTTAAGTTACTTTTAACCCAACATTATCGCCGAATGCCTTACCGTCAAACTGTGAAACTTAATTCACAAGATGTTCGTTTCAATGCATCTGCAAATACTGTTAACCTAACATATGTGGTGACAAGTTAAAACTGCATATAAACCGGTCAAGCACAAATCAATAATCAATAAACAGTAATCAATGCTCATAAATTGGCAAGGCATGACTAAGCTACTAAATCTATAAATAATAATAATACTCATAAACTAGCTGATAAATATTAAGCTAATAACTCTACAAATGATAATAATGCTCATAAATCTACCAAGCATGGCTAAACTAAGTAATGAGGGATAACGAATGAACATCATTAATCCATGCATTAATTAAACTAAACTATCAACTTATATAAGTTATCTTGTTTAAGATCTTTAATTTTCATTATTAATTACCTTCAAGGAATACATTTATAATAAATTCAAATATGATTTCATATGTATAATACACTCAACTCATGTCAGGGCATTCCATTACCTTATCTCTTAATGAGTCATACCTAACCAAAGCTAAAGTTCTCGCTTAACCTTCAGCTCTGATAGCATATGTAATGATCTACTTTTTCGACCCTCGAATGTCGATACTAATACATCCACCGTATTATTGTGTCCAGCATCCAAGTGCTAAAAAGGGAGATTTTTTTAGGGTAAATTAAAAAGAAACGAAACAGAACAAGAAAGAAGGAACATAATATTGGAATCTCACATCGAACGATAACATATGATATCAATATACATTACAAAACTATCACTCTAAGATACACAGCATTTCGAAATAGCAATTCTGAATACTATCTTCAGCATGTAGAGTAATAATAACATGTCCTCACAAATACTGATACATACATAATAATAATGCAACAAAAATAAGAATACTATATAGGGTGAAACAGCCGCCTCATCTCCTTGAGCTCAAATGAACCTCAACAGAAATCTTTCTTTCTCAGACTACTCGAAAGAGCACATGCAGAGTTAGGGAAAAACAAAAATTATGTGTCAGATATAATTCTGGTATGCGAAACTCAAGAAATAGATGGCCGTTATATAATAATACTTTTGAGACCGCATGGAATACCATAATGGTTATCCCCTCAAGAGAACCACTATCTAAATAAGTACATAAGGTGACATAATAGATAATATCTAGGGTGAAGAAGAATATAAATAAAAAAAATAGCAATGGTGCTTACATTAATTACACCACAACAATATTGAGGTACAGTCAAAACCGCCAAGGTACGTTCACATATGGATTTTTCGTAGAGATCTCTGCAGTCAAGCCAAATCCAATCTCTTGCACAAGGGTCAAAGACTATCTCTGAGTGTCATATATCTCTAGATAAAATATACCTCTAGATAAATGTAGATGGTCCACGCCCTAAGACATGATCCCAAATATTATCAACTCTCCCGTTCAACATTGATAAGCATACTAGAGATATGGATTTTATGTATCCTATCGTGTTTTAGCTAAACCCTATACTATAGGGCCTACTCTGTTTTTTGTCATTTCCAATGGGTCACATTCGACATCTCTCACACGAGTCTTCATCAATCAAACAGAACATGAATCCCTAAATGGAATCCAAAATCTCGAATAGATCATGAATCTCTACATGGATTTGAGCATCTCAAACAGACCTCGAATCTTCATATAGATTTACGCATAAGTCCTCTGAAAAATACTAATGTTGACCTCTCACTAGGACTTAACCTTAGATAGATAATTCAACTCTATAGCATTCCACTTCACAATCGCTTCCACAACATATAACTCATATATTAGTTTTGAAGTGCTATTCGATAAGTAAAACAATTATCGATCCCAGTCTCTCCAAAAACTAAATCGATGAATTTCTGATAAACGCAATTCCAGTTCTTTTAGAAATAGGCGAACAATATATAAAGTGGAGTCCTTCCCGTGGGATCTCGTTTACATAATGTTAATCAACTAATTTTCTATCGGTCTAGAAAACAGTCGAAAATTTTCGAAATAAATTTACTGCAAGCGCACGGCGTACACTTGTAGTACATGGCGAATACGGGTCGACCACAAGGAATTTGTGATTTTAAAAATCTATTCAATCAAATTAAACCAAAGTAGAGTGAAAGTGAAGCTAGAAAATTAGAGAAGTAGCTAACTAACTAAAAGAAAAGAGAAGCAAATATAAGAGTTAAGTGATAATTTTGAGAATAAATCCACTCTCTAGATCATGTAGTTCAGCACGTATGAAATCATGATCCCTCTTTTATGGTCATAAGTGCTTTAATTGATGTGCTTATCATAAGTATGACATATTTGTGCTATTGATTAGCCAACATAAGCCATTAAACTATAACACACCCCTTAAACACTTGCTAACTTTCATGAAACTTGACAATGAAAATGAAAATGAAATCTATTTTAAGTATGGCCTATTAACTATTCTTTAGAAATACAGACCATAAAATTTTAATTTCAAATCACTTTCTTATGTCATAATCATATTTTGATGAAGAGACATTTGTGTTAGTGATTGTTTAAGTATAGCCTAATTGGTGTCAACAATATAGGCTATCAAATTCAAAGCAAGAACACAAATAAAATACTTCATTGATCATCATTAAGAACAAAAAAAGAGCATGAATTAACAAATAGTTGAAGCTACATAATTAGAGAGCTTAATTACCCATAAATTGAAGGGTTTTAGCCTCTCATATTTGACATTTGATTAACAAATGTAACTAGCAACATGAAAGCAAAAAAGGAAAGAAAAGGAAAATGGAAGCTAATGGAAAAAAGAACTACTATTCTACTTGCATAAAATAAAAGAGATCTACACTACAACATGAAAGGAAATAAATAAGAAAAGAAAAAGAACATGTATTAAATTTCATAAAAAAGAATTACATAAAAAAAAAAGGCTAAGTAGCCTGAAAAGAAAGAGAGCTTTCATTTTATTTTCCTAAGAAAAGAGAGCCTAAAAAAGAGACTAAGTAAGAGGAGATTACATGGACATAATGGGTTATTTATACAAGCATGAAACCCTAATCCATAATTTAGGGAATGCCCAAAATGCCCTTGAGGTAGTGTGGAGGCCAAGTAATCATTAGCTTCTACTAATCATCATTTAACTGTATATGAAGTCATTAATTCCATAAGCATGCATTAACCTCTAATTTGTACATTAAGGTAGTTGGGTAAGTGGAGTCCTCCATGTTCTTCACTTTGAATTATTTCCATCTTTATTCCTTTGTATTCATTTTGTGCATGCATGTGTCTTCATGAACCCACTCCTATTTGAGATCAAATTCCTACACAAATATGTATAATTTTTCAATTAATTTTTCTCAAAGAAATATATGCACACAAATGACTGTTTTGCCCCTATATGAAGATGGATATGTGAAAATTTGGAATTAATACGGATTTTGGTTAAAATAAGTTAAAATACCCAATATGATCATTTATTTAGTTTAAATAGACTAAATATGGTGGTAAAAATATGCACATTTACGTGCACATCAAATACCCCCACACTTATCTTTTTATTCGTTCTTGAATAAACTAAAACTAAGATAAATCCATTTTCGTAGGGAGCACGATTGCATTGAGTGTATGCAACAAGCCGTTAAATTACTGGGTGTCCCTAGTAGGACGAGTGTTATCTCATGAGGGTTTTTAGCGGATATTATCCACAAAATCCAAATGCAGGATGAAAATATTTACAAAATGCAAGATCTATTTGCTAAGAGATGAATGCGAGTTTTTGAAAATATTTACAATGAAGGATTCACTTTTAAATCGACATAAATAAGTTAAATATACGTTTCGGTCATTATTTTGAAATTTTAAATCATTTACTTGTCAAAATTTCCAACAAAAATTAAGTTATCATAACAAATAGACTATAATTTAAATTGTTGTTTCGTTTGATAACAAAGTGTAATTATGAAAATGAAAATGAAACGTATTTACACGGCATCAGAAAGTATATCGTTAAAAAGTAAATGAAACTGTCTTCCAAAGACCGATTCATTTGTCTCGTCAAGTATGCGAGATATAGCTTAAGCTCAGAAAACCAAACCATAAAAGATTTTGGAATTGAATATGGATTTGGAAAAACGAATGTCATTTTATTAAAAATCATATGAGTTGTTTTATTTTCGATAATTTTTGGGGTTGATAAAACAATCGATTGAAATTCAAGTTTATTTTCACCAAATTGAAATTCAAGTTTATCATTGAAAACATTTTTCAAAGTTATTGGTTTCAAAATCAAGATGGTGATTTTCATCTTCCCTGTTGGCATTTAACAAATAGTCGTCCAAAAGTCCAAAAAATTCGTATTTATTAAATTCGTCTTCCTTTGTTGGATTATCAACAACTTTATTACATGTCTCAAGTTCAAAATCCAAAGTTGTTGTATTCAAATTTTCAAAATGGAAAAAAGGAAGATCGAATTTTAAATTTGGTTCCACACCCTCAAAAGAATTGAAATCCAACTCAATTACCGTGTTTTCAACAACTTCATTAAGATTATTATTTTCAATTTCAAAAGTTATTATTTGAAAATCGTCGATTTGGGTAAAAGATGGATTATTATTTGACTCGTCACATGTTGGGATTTGATTTTGTTTATCACATTGTTTCATATAAGTTTCAAACAATGAATCCGTGTGATCACCGTAAATTTCGTTCATTTGTTCAACAAAATCCAATTTATAATTATTAACTTGATAATTTTCGATTTGGACGCATTGAGAAGAAATTTTTTCACTCGCATCATAGTCAAGATTATTTCCATTGCCAAAATTATTTGAAAAGTGATTCACATTTTGTTTTGATTTTGAAATTCATTTTGGAGTTTGAAATTGAATTGGCATGGGTTATACTCAAAATCATTTGAACTTTGAAGTGAATTCAAATTTGATTATTTTGTAAACTTTGACTTGTGTTGTCGCACAAATACGAATCACACAAATCATTTATCATTTGATTTTGTTGTGTAGATATTTCAAGTAAAGATGAAATGTTATTTTCAAGATTTGAAGGTTGGTCGTTGTTCTGAAAACTATGTTGGGCAAAATTGGAATTGTTTCTAGAATGGTTGTCGTTAAAATATCCATATGAATTTGGAGTGAAATCATATGGGTTATATTGATTTTCACAACTATTGTAAAATTCACATAAGTGAGGAAACTCAAACATTTTCAAGAATGTTTTTTTATAAAGAAAAAATATTTACAAATAAAATTTATTTTTTGAAAGGGAAATTGAATTTTGTTTTGCTTTTGCTTTTGTTTTTTTTTTTTCAAATTTTTTCTTTGTTTTTGAAAAGGTTTAATAATTTTTTTTGTTTTGGTTTTTCTAAAAAAAATTGAATTTTTGAAATTTCAAAGAAAATGGATTTAAAAATTTCAAAGGAAAATGAATATATACAAAAAAAATTAAATTTTGGATTCTGTTTTTTTTGTTTTTGTTTTTTTTTAAAATATGCATGAACTACTGCAACTAAATGAATGCAGTGGTTAATTACAAGTGATTTATCCTAAGTTAACCCAAAATTGTATAATCATACTATATCTTAGATCAACAAGATAGTTCTCAGCCAGGTAACAGATAGAAGTTACCGGTACACCACGAATCACCGTAGCAATGCAATTGAAGGTTTAAGTACCTTCAGAGGAACAACTACTATAATATTTACAAATCACCGTAATATTTATAAATGGTTATTACTCTGCCGTAGCCTAGACACAAAGAAATTAAATTGTCAAAAAAGGACAAATTGTCAATATACAATTAAGCGTTATTGATTTTTAACTATTATTATTAATCAAAATTCTATGATGAAATGCAAAACTGAAATTAAACGTGTATTAACAATGCAACTACGAATGGATTTTTGTTTTTGAAATTTTTATGCAAGCAACCAACAATGATATTCAAATAAAATTAGAAATAAAAGGATCAATTTTTTTTGAGCTACCAAGCAGAGCAATTTATTTTGACAAGCGGTTCTTCTCCTTCTGAAATTCTACTTTGGCAACCTGAAATAAATATAAGATATATATAAGGACTTTTTTTTTAAATAAGGAGGTAACTAAAAACAAATGGAATCAAAACAAATTAATAGAAAAAAATTATTTTAGGCCAATGATGATTTTTTTTGTTATTATTTCTTTTTCTAAAAAAACTCAAAGAAAACTTACCCAAACAAAAATAAAATTGCACCCAAACTTAAAAATAATTCAACTCAACCCAAACTTAAAAATAATTCAACTCATCCCAAACTAAAAAAAATTACCCACCCGGCCCAAACGATTCCTTAGTCAAATTAAAATAGATGAACCGCAACTCACAATTTCTCAACCCAATTTTCTCAGAAAACAACAGAAAATAAAAATCAATCGCAACTCAAATCAAATTTTGGGGGTTCACGCGGCGTTCGATTCGAGTTGCCTGCGTTTTTTGACGAGTCGATTGTTGATGGTTGTTTGTTTGTCGTGATTTGTATTTCTGAATGAAGTAGTGGGTGATTTCGCGGTTTCGGGTATGTGAGTTATTGATTGAATTTGATTGAATTTGGTGATTGCACTTGGTGTTCGATGGCTTGCAAAGGGTAGAGGATTTTTGTGATTCGTGGTGAGGCGTGAATGATGAAGTTTGGTGGTTGGTGTCGTTTGCTGTTGGTGTTCGTGGTGGTTTGCGGCTTGGATGGCAATTGAAAATGAAGGTTGCATTGGAGTTTGAAGCAGGAGATTAACAGGGAGGCACAGCAGTGATGCAGTGTAGAAGGCAATTGTTGTGGAGAAGGTGAAGTGTTTGATGAGGGAGACTGCGATGGTTATGGGTTAGGGGTAAACTGTGGATGATGTTCAGGTGTGGGAATGTATTAAGACAGTGGATGTTGAAGCGGCAATTGAGATGATGGAGAAATTGGGTTTGCTGGTTGTTGATTTGCAGTAGTTTTTTTTTAGAGGTGAGTTGAAACAGTGATGGTTTCAGGGATGGATATACTAGTTCGAGTAAATGGGTGGTTAGGCTATTGTAGATGGAGGTAGGTTGATAGCCAAGGAAGGACAGTGCAGTTTGTTTAAGGTGGTAGCAAGGGATGTTTGGCTGTTATATGAAGAAGTGGTGGATGATGAACCAGAGATAGGCAAATCAAGTTTGTGGCTGTAGAGGTTTGGGTTGGCACACTGTTTGAAAGGGGTTGAGACATGCAGTAGAGAATTACTCAGTGCTGGCAATGCTGATCTATATGGTGGACAGAGATGAATTTTACTGCTGTTACCATTGCCAGTTTTGGTTTATATATCAGAAATTGTTCGCTGTATCGCAAAGTATGGTAGGGGAGTGATGGTAAAGGGGAAATGTATCACTAATTGTGACTGTGTATTGAAGTCTTCGGTGAAGTCGGGGAGTTTTGTTTGGTAGCAACAGATAGGAGGAGTGATTAAATGAAGAGGTGGAGGAGGTGTTGGAGTTGGTGGGTAGGGGTGATGCCAGAAAGTTGCAGAGGCAGGACCGTGGGCTGACAATGTTGTAGATTTGTGAGGATGTGATGAGGAGATGAAAGTGATAGTGGTATGGGTATATTAAAGGTAGTTTGATAAACCTTGGTCAGTGATGAAGTTGTATCAACAGTGTGGAAATGTTTTGAACTGAGCACTGATTTTTTTTTTTTGAAATGTTTGATTATGGCAGTTGAAATGGTGGAGGAAGGTAAAGGCAATGGAAGGTTGTATGTGTGGTAAGGTGATGGTGGAGGTTGTGAAGGATAATGTTCAGCAGGCAGAGGTGAAGTGAAGTGCGCAGCGAGTTGTGTTGGAAGGAGTGACAGGGTTGAATGGACAGGGAGGAGTATTTCAGCACAGTTTATTTTTTTTTATAAATGTAAACAACAGAAAAAAAAGAAAATGAAGTGTAAATGGAATGCTATAAACTAATTTTGCTTGATATTGTGTATGTTTTTTTTTTTTAAATATGCAAATAGAAAGAAAACAAATGCAAACAAACACACAAACAAAATGAAAACGACAAACACACAACACAAACTTTTTTTTTTTTTTGAGAAATGCAAACACACAAAATAAAAACACACAAGAATCAAAGGAAAATAATTCGAAAAATAGAAAATAAAATCAAAACAAATTCCCCGGCAACGGCGCCAAAAAACTTGTTAATCGGCTAATTTTCTATCGGTCTAGAAAATAGTCGAAAATTTCGAAAGAATTAGAGAATTAACTAACTAGCTACAAGAAAAGAAAAGCAAATATAAGAGTTAAGTGACAATTTAGAGAATAAATGCACTCTCTATATGAAATCATGATCTCTCTTTTATGGTCATAAGTGTTTTAACTGATTTGCTTGTCATAAGTATGACATATTTGTGCTATTGTTTAGCCGACATAAGTCATCAAACTATAACACATCCCTTAAACCACTTACTAACTTTCATGAAACTTGACAAGAAAATGAAAATGAAATTTATTTTGAATATGGCCTATTAACTGTTGATTAGAAATATAAACCATCAAATTTTAATTTCAAATCACTTTCTTATGTCATAATCATATTTTGATGAAGAGACATTTGTGTTAGTGATTGTTTAAGCATAGTCTATTTGGTGTCAACAATATAAGCTATCAAACTCAAAGCAAGAACACAAATAAAGCACTTCATTGATCATCATTAAGCACAAAAAGAGAGCATGAATTAACAAATAGTTGAAGCTACATAATTAGAGAGCTTCATTACCCCTAAATTGAAGAGGTTTAGCCTCTCATATTTTTCTAACAAATGTAGCTAGCAACATAAAAGTAAAAAGAAAAGAAAAGGAAAATGAAAGCTAATGGAAAAAAGAACTACTGTATTACTTGCATAAAATAAAAGAGATCTACACTACAACATGAAAAGAAATAAACAAGAAAAGAAAAAAACATGTATTAAATTGCATAAAAAAGAATTACATAAAAGAAGAAATGGCCAAGTAGTCATGAAAAGAAAGAGAGTTTTCATTTTATTTTCCTAAGAGAAGAGAGCCTAAAAGAGAGACTAAGTAAGAGGAGGTTACATGAACATAATGGATTATTTGTATAAGCATGAAACCCTAATCCATAATTTGGGAAATGCCCAAAATGCCCTTGAGGTAGTGTGGAGGCCAAGTAATCATTAGCTTCTACTAATCATCATTTAAATGTACATGAAGCCATTAATTCCATAAACACGTGCATTAGCCTCTAATTTGTACATTAAGATAGGCGGGTAAGTGGGGTCCTCCATGTTCTTCACTTTAAATTATTTCCATCTTCATTCCTTTGTATTTATTTTGTGCATGCATGTGTCTTCATGAACCCACTCATATTTGAGATCAAATTCCTACACAAATATGTATAAATTTTCAATTGATTTTTTTTAAAGAAATATATGCACACAAATAACTGTTTTGCCCCTATATGAAGATGGATATGTGATAATTTGGAATTAATATGGATTTTGGTTAAAACAAGTTAAAATACCCAATATGATCATTTATTTAATTTAAATAGACTAAATATGGTGGTAAAAATAAGCACATTTACGTGCACATCACATAAGTTCTTAAAGCTAGAAAAATTTCATACCAATGTTCCTCCCTGAGGGCTATCAAATCGTATGAAACTGTGAAGTTTTTATATAATTTTCAAGTTTTGGTCAAGTTCGATAGTTAACTAATCGGCTTTCAAGTTCAAAATAGATGATCGCATATAGAAACAAATTCTCATATGCTTATCACATTTTCAAACTTTCAACTTTTATCCCTCAATCAAGAGTGAATCTAGGTAAGTTAAAACACTGGTTGCATCAAAAGCTTGCCTAGACACATCATTACTCTCACAGATAGGCAAGCCTACTTAATCGGCTTTTAGTGCTAAGCACATGACTAAATGTTTTCCATAAACAAAACACATAAAGCATGACAAAGCACCATTAAATTACATAAGTGATTCGAATCCTCTTTTTCATTAATTAATCCTTTATTAATTAAAACTCTGTTTTTTAACTATATACATATTTAAAATACCTTTATAAAAGATATATATATATATGTGTGTGTGTATTAACTTTTTAACAATCCTTTTGTACTCTTTTCAATACTTAGAAAGTATTTATTTACTTATCCCAAATAGCATAAGTATATTAAAAAATCTTTAACGAGATTTTTTTAATTTAAACCTTTATTTTTTCTATCTTTTTCCAAAAGATTTCATACTTGTTATTTTCTTTAAAATACTGATTTTAAGGATCTAAATACATTCATAAATCTATTTCAAAAAGGTTTAAGACTAATGTTACTTAGACATTGCCACTATAAACCCAAAATCATTTAGTGTATGCTTATCTTAAAACATTTTAAAAATATATTTTCATTCAAAAGTATAGTACAAAAGAGTTAAAGACGAATGTTGCTAACACATTGTTACAACAAACCCAAAACCATTCCACACTTGTTATTATCTTTAAAACATTCTAAAGATCTAAGTATGTCCATATTTATTAAACAAGGTAATATACTTGTTAATAACTTTGCAAAACCATTTATTATAAGTGTTATAATCCAAAACCATATCTTATCTTTTTACAAAATACTTAACTTACTTTTCCAAATTATACACACATGCACGCACGTACGCACTTCAAAAATTATAACGATCAGTAATTTTCGCTAATTAAATCTGGTTAATTTAAGAAGTTTTGGTAATTTAATTTAGAAAGAAAATATAAAAATTTATAATTTAATAATGAAATCATTAAGATAAAGATAATAATGTTAATGCAAGTGAATAAATAATTAATTTAGTGCAATCTCAATTAATTGAACCAGTTGTAAGATTATAACTGATTGTAATTGATAATTGGGAAATAAGTTCAAGGTACATTAATTGATGAAATAATACGTAATAAACGGTAATTTGATAAAATCAATGTTAGTATAAATTAAAGGAATAATTGGGAATAATCTTAATCATATTTATAATATGACAATTGGTTGATTTAAAGGATGGAAATTGAGATTTATCAACTTATTGAAATTTAAATTATAATAATTGGATTAATTGCAATAAAATAAAAGTAAACTCTGTATTTGGTAAATTGATTAACCTTGAAATTTACATCTGAACTTGTTTAAATTTTTGTAATTGTCTAAGAAGTCAAAAATTATAAGATTTGTTAATTTTGGAATTGAAATTGAAAAAGTGATTTAATTAATTAATTATTAATTTATTTAATTAACTAGAAAATAGCCATTTTGGCCACTGACTCAGATTTTGACGAAACCAGTTTCATCGGATAATGGTGAATTATTGTAGGATTTCAAGTTTCGTAACGATCGGACTTGTCGTTTGATCGTACGGATTCGAAACGCCCAGGAATCAATTAAATTGAAATCAATTTAAAATAACTTGATTTTAGCATAACTTCTTCATACGATGGAATTTGGACTTGAAACCTATTTTGTAACGACCCGCACATCCGCACCCCTTGAGTCAACACTATTCTACTTCAATCAACTCAAGTTGCACGAAAATACGAACCATTTGGGTTTAAGAAGAAGAGGTAGAAGAAGAGAAAACAAAATCAACATCAGAATCTAACCTTCGCAGCGGAATAAAATATAATAGATAGTAAATAATCTTTACTCAAATCAAATATATCTGTTTACATACATTACATCATCAGAGTACATCAGTCACAGCTCACATCAATAACATACAATGGATACACAACAACTCAACAGCGGAATATATATATATATATATATATATATAAACAAGTACGAATGTACGTATCGTCAATCCAGCTTATCTCCTGAGCTCCATAGCATCATATCCTGTATCCTATAATACTCGGTCTGACCCGAGCATTACAGTTAAATAACACCCGAGTCAGTCTGGAATACCAGCGTGAGAAAATCACACCCAATTGATTATTAAAGTTTCAAAAATCCTTTGAAAACAAAAGCATCTCGTAAGACCACGCCACAAATAAACATGTCGGGTTTTTACCTTACGATAGCTAAAACAATTTTTATAGAAATCCTCTGATATTATAATAGGGTCTATATACAAATGCTTATAAAATAGTCGAAATTGTTACATCTATTAAATTCCAGCTACTAGCCACAGAGTGGGTAATACAAACAAAACTCGTACAAGGTTCGTAGGGAGAATGGATTTCCAACCAATGACCAGGCACTGGGGTACCACCTGTCACAGTACGGGGCCTAGATCACCGTACCGAGGAGTACGCCCGCTCCCCTTCAACACAAGGCCGGGACTATCCCTTACTGGATAATCCCGAGTGAGATCACCCCGCGGTTGGGATCAGCAACCGTCCACTAAGCCGAAATAAAAAGGAACATCTAGACTGGAATGACCTCACCCTGCTTGGGTGCTACCCACTTAGCCTTGCTGCATATCCTCTGATTTTCAGTCATTCCCATTTGATGAGGATTGAGGCTAAGCGTTACCTTTTTAGAGCATATTCCTTAGAATGCCCATCGTCCACCTGACGATGTTTCACAAGCATTCATCCATACAAGTCCGTCCCGGGTTCGAACGGAACCGAAGGCACTATTCCTACTACATCCATTTTGGAAATATCCTCAGGATTAGTAACGACTAGCCCTTGCACTTTACTGCTCCATCTTCGAATCCGAACACGTTTCACGAAATGTACAAACCGAATCGAAGTGGTTTTCGAGAAATAAATCTCGATCCCGGTCTCTTCGAAACGATCAACGTATTTGTCCAATATTGATAGTCGGTTATTTAACTATCAATTTCTATTTACAAACATCCATCAAACAATAAATAATTTTCCAAATTATTTATTATCTCAAAAATATCTTCACAAGATATATTTCTATTTTCAAACCTTTGAAAACAGTTTCAAAACCATCTTTCTTTTCAGAATAAACTTTGCCAATTATTTTCTATCTCCTCTGAAATCACCAAGCACAAAACTAGATTTTAAAATAATTTAAAACACTTTACTTTGAAATATATTTTAAAACATCTATTTTAAAACTACTTCAATGATTTGTTAAAAATACATACTATATGAATATTTGAAAATAAGGTTACTAACTAAATTATAAAACTAGATTTTTACTTTTTAAAACAAATAAAATACTAAGTCACTCTTAAAATAATTATTGCTATAATAGATTAAAGGGAAATACTTACTTTAGAATTCGAATATTTAGAAATATTAAATTTTTCAAAACGTACTTCTTAAAACATCTTTAAACTTTTTAATTTATATTTAAAAAGTTACTTTGAAAACGTACTTGGTTATTCAGAGAGAAATTTCCAATCTCAATCATTTAAATCAATTTTCCAAATTGATTCCCAATTTATTCCATCTGAAATAAATTTCTTTACTTATCACTTCATTTCAAAATTCATTAATTATGGACTTTATTATTATTTTCACATTGATTTTTTTTAAATCCTTTAGCTGAAATATACAAATTTCAGGTTATTCCCAATTTCTTCTTTATACTTCTTAAATAATTTAAATCCTAAATTTAAAATAAATGTTTTGTTCTGTTAAACAATAACATTGAAGTTTAAGTTTTATTAACTTCCTGTTTATTTAAATTTTCCTTTCCACACTCAAGATTTGTTTATTAAAATTTTAACGTCACTTTATTTCCTTTCCAGTTCATTCATAAATTTATTCAACTTTTCTATAATTATTTTACTTACAATTTCACTTCTTTTATTCTCATTCCCAAACTCAAATTATATATTTGGTAATTCATTATTGCCTGATTATAACAATCAAGCCATCGCATTCAATATTTCCACATAATTCAATACAGAATATCAATTATTCAGAACAGAGAATATTAAATAATTAAATAAAAGTTGAGGGGTCCAGTTGGATCCCTCCAACCTGTTTTCCCTGCATCCACAGATGTTAGCACAATAATACACCAATTTCAAAATATATTATACTATAGCATATCAATCAACTCAACCATTCAGCAATTATTTAAATTTAATCATTTAAATTTAAATTTATACTGAGTGAGATTAACTCACCTTTTACTAAATTTCGCAGTCCATCCAACCCAGCTTGATTTTCCATAATTTCAGACCTTGTATAAACAATTTTATGGTTTATTAACATTTGAAGTAGTCAATCATTCTATAACATTTTATAATTTAATTTAAACCAATTTCCCTTCGACTAATTTTTAGCAACCAAAGTAATTAAATAAGTTGACTACCAAGTAAATTTTCCATAATCTATTATCTTATGATTTAAACCAGTAAGTGGAAACGTATGTTTACTTTATTTTATCTCTTTAAACTACATATATTTATAATAGTTTATAGAGAATCCAAATCATATTTTTATACAGATTCCTCAAACATTTGTAAAATCTTACATTCCCAAAACCTTATCTCAGCCAATATTTACTGTTGTAAATATGTATGTATATTTATATATATATATATATATTACTTATCTCTAGAAATATTTTATTTAATTTTATTTATAAATAACAATACAGTAATCTGTTTTATAGTTAAACTTCCCTGTTTATATAAAGATCTGGATTTTTAAACCCCCCCTTTTTTTCCTCTAATATATTCATATATTAGTGTTATTAAATTAAAGAAACTCAAAACAAAACAAATACCTTCACAGCCGAACAAAACCCTGATGATCGAACCACGGTGCCCTCGCCTCGGGCACTAGATCCCCAAATTGACCACGGCCGCCATCCCCAAGCTTCCACACGTGCACGAAATCAATCACGAACGTGGTTCCAAGCATCGATCGCTATCTCACACTCGAGCCTACACAAACCATCGCGATCCAACAACCAGGCTCCGGCCACCTCCCATGAGATCCACGCCTCGTCATCGGCCATGCGTCCCACCCTCATGCGCGAATCTCCTTGAAACTTATGTGATTCAAAAGAATAAGGATGCTCGGCCCTACTGAAATCGAACGTGACTCGTGAACACTCGCGATCAAACGAGGTCGGCCCTCTTTTCTTTCCCCTTTTTTTTATTTTTTTACTGATGGTTTTGATTTGAGAAATGAAGGCTTCGGCCATTATTAATTTTTTTCTTTTCTGAACTTAAAATGTTTTCGATTTCATTCGGCTGAAAGTATGACTCTTGATCTAAATTTAGGGATTAACAAAAGGAGTGTCGGCTATGCTATCTTATCGTGGACGAGAGCAGCACAATTTCTGGAGAGTACGTAGCGTATGCAAGAAGGAAAAATTAGTTACAGCGTTTTGAAGGTGAAACCAAAATGTATTGACGTGATTTAATTTAACCGGTTAACTCATACATTACTTAAATTTAAAAATTAAATTTAAATCGTCCCGATTACTATAGCCTAAAATCATAAACTCCTGATTTAACATTTTACCCAACTTCAAATTATTCAATTCCATAATTTAATTATCAAATAATTAGTGATATTCATAATTCAAGTTGAAATTATTATCTTGAATATTTAAAATCAATTAAATATTCCGATTTTAAATGCTCGAAAATTCTGGGTCGTCACATTCCTTCCACCTTAATAGAATTCCGTCCCCGAAATTACTAATTAGGAAGAATGGTTGAATACCCGTTACTTTTCCTCAAAACCAAACAGTTCAACATCCAACCAACTATCTTCTATAAAAGACTATTATCATTCTTATTAACTTCTCAAACCTTTCCCTAGTTTGCAAACAATTTTATTTGCCCAACCATTCAAGTTTCAATTTAAACTCAAATTTTGAATTATCAAAATTTCCTCAAAAATTTTCTAACTCCCCAAATTCCCGAAAAATTTCGCCAGCGTCTCCTTTGCGCGGCTAGCTCGGTACAACTACAAAATGGCTCTACGGCCTCTCAAATCCAAAAAGAAAACAAAAAGCCAAGTGGCTCGATCCACATCCAAATCCCAATCAAATTTCATACCAAATTTAAACGCATACCTTTTGTCGGGCAATTCAAATTTATCTTCTGAATCAAAACCAATTCTCTTTCCCTTTTTATAATATCTGCATATCCTGCTTAGCACTAATATCCAATCACAACATTCCAAAACATTTTATCGACTCTCACAAAATGTCAATATCTATTGATTCTAATATTATCTTAGAATATATTTGTAGTATCAATTTCCAATTAAGAAATTCACCATTCCTTACTTAAGTTTAGTATAAGCATTATATATGTTTCTTATATTTACTTTCATCTTACCACTTTAGTTTATATCTATGTCTATTCAAATCGATTCTATTCATTTCCATATGAATTCAATTTATCTTTAAATCTACATATATAAATTTTATTTGTCATTTATTACTAATTCATGTCATTACTTTAAATTGGTTTCATTTACTAACTTATTTTAGTTTCCAATTTGAATTTGTTTGTCGTTAACAAAAATTTTCAAAAATTTCAAAATTTTCTAACTCCTAAAATTTCTGAAAATTTTTGGCAGAGTCTCCTTTGTACGGAGGAGCTTTTGCAATTTGACAAAAGAGATAAATATATATACATCGACCCACACGGTCGGAAAAATCAAAAACAGTTCATATTTCCTATTTTTATTGCGTAGGCGTACCTTATTTAGCATTTTAAGCAAGCAGCTTATTATTTTTAGCAAATAGCACAACCAAATCCAACCACACGGCTTCCAGATACCTGTACTTACTCAATTTAAACATGTAAGTGCCAAATATATGCAGTTTAACTACATTTCACTTAGTTGTAATGGTTAAAACATATGAATTCTAAAGAAATGCACATCCAACATTTTCCGAAAGCAATTTTTACAACTTTCATACTAATTCAACTGTTTCAATTAATTTATAAACCATTTTCATTCAATTTGAATGGTTTTCAATCCATTCGTATACCACTTCATCAATTTGAATGGTTTAAAACTCAATCGCTTACACTTAATTTATTCTTAGGAAATCTCAATTCATATTTAATTCCATTGCTTTCAAAATCAATTTATTTTACTCCTATTAATTCATAGAATTTTAATTACTTCCATTTACATCCAATGATATTTATTCTATGCAAATTTGACAAGATCTATGTGAATAAACAAGTATTTATGTTTTATAACCAATTTAAATGGATTTCAGCTCGATTTATACTTAATTCTATTCCATTTCAAATTTATTCACAATCCATATATTCTCATTCATTGTATATCAATTTTGAATACATTCACTTGCATTTCATTTTATTAACCATCTAGTTCATTCAAAACCATTAACAATTTAGATTCATCTTCATTACCAATTAAATCTCCTTTTTATTTTAATTCATTCACAATTATTATTTAGCTCGACACATTCCATTTAAATTTCATTCACAATCCATTCATTTACGTTTTATTCCATATTTGATTACTCCAAACTATTTTAATTAGCTCAAAACAAACCAAGCTATATCATTCAGTAACCATTTCTCAACTTATTTAAACCATACTTCATTTGGTTCTTATTTATCCCATCCATTCATTTATTCAATATAATTAGTTTATCCACTCAATCCATATTGAATTTTCATTTTCTTAAATTTTATTTACAACCCACCAAATTTTATTCCTACCCAAATTTATTTTTACTTGGTTTAAATTCCATCCAATATCTTTAAACTTGGTTTTAAATTGAATTGAATTCAACTCTTCCTCGTCTATTCAGCTTAAGTAAATCTACTTCAATTTATTCAAATCTCTTCTTTCTTTTTTTATACTTAAGCTCATTTCATTTTGCAAATAAATTTCTCTTTTCAATTTAACTTGATCCTATTTTAATCCAATCTCATTTCAAACTACAAATTTATTTGATCAATTATTATACATTTTAACTTTCTAGATTCAGCTCATTCAATTTATTACCTGGCTATTTTCCAAGTTATCTTCACTTATTTGGATTTTATTTGCAACTTAGATTATTTCTATTGTAATCCAATTCCAACCGACTCCACTGTATACTTAATTTACTTACAATTCCATTTCTAAGTTTTAAAAGTCACAAATTTATTTATAATCCAAGCTATAATATATACACATATTCATCTCTAATTCCATAATCCAAGCTCATTTGAATAATATTTCAAGTCATATTTCATTTATTAACTTAAAAGCTCATATTGCTCATTTTTATTCGATACATTTCCTATTATATTTAATTTGTTAACACTTCACAATAAATTTTAATTTATAACTCAAGTTTTGAATCCACTATCCATTTCAATTTACCACCCAATTTTATGAATTCACAGTTCAATTTCATTTACTTCACTAACAATTTAAGTCGAATTTAATTTATAACTTGAGTTTTATTTTCAAACTTCAATATTAACTCACCAATTCAGCTTTATTTAACATTCCATTAACCAATTTATTAACAAATTAGTTCTCCCCTATTTATAGTTCAATATTTGATTTTTAATTCCAGATAACACTTCATTTAATTTTCTTAATTCAATTTATTTTATAATTCAAGTTTTGATCTTCATTTTATTTCAATTCATCAAACAATATTTATTTTGGATTTTGCATACCATTTCAATTTTATAAGTCTCCACTTATAATTTACACAATTCCATTCATCATAGGCTTAAATATATTCATCTTTTATTTTAACTCAAGCCTTATGCTTATTTATATCCTAAGCATATTTTTATTCCATGCAATATAATTCTGATTCTTTTATAAGTTATTCTTATTTATTTATTCCAATTCCAATTCTTATCCAACTTGTTTTCCATTTGTTCAGGTAAGAATTTAATTCCATTCATTAATTCAATTGAATTCTTATTCCAATTCAATTTTATTTTAACTCGGTTTTTATTTAACTCAATACGATTTCAACTTGATTCGAATACAACCAGATATTTTTCCAGCCTATTTAAATTAATTTTCAATCCAGTTAAATTTTTATTTCCCAATCCAAGTTAATTTCATTTTTTTTTAACTTTACACTTTTAATTCAAATTCCAACATTCAAAGCTTATACTTCCTGATCAAAAATAATCTCAAGTTATAAGCTTACAACCTATTTTATCAGGATTTTCAAACACCCGGTTTTTGGTTTCAAAACATTTTGAAATCTTCAACATCTCAAATCACATTTCTCAAAATTTAGTCCACTCCTGGTTTTATCCCAACAAATTCCCTTTGAAATTCTCAAAAACAACTAGCTTTTTTGAACAAATCAGTTTTTGGTAGCAATCCGTCACTTAGAAATTCGAAAATGAATACTAATGATGCGGCCGTCATCGTCAGAATTATTTTCCAATAATCCAAGTGATTTCAATGCTATATCACATTCAAAACATATTTTCTATCAGAAATACCTTCAAATCAATAATGCAATTCTTTATCTTCAAAATACTTCCAAATCTCTGGGGTTTTAAAGTTTCAAATTCTATTTTAAATTCAAAATTTAACTATAATTCATTTGCACAGCTTATTCTCATAAAAAATTTCATTTGATTATATTTCAATTTATAAATTACATTTATAAATCGTATTTTATAAGTTTCTCCATTTTTTTTCTTTTATAATGAACTTATTCCCTTAAAATTTAGTTATATTTCAATTTCTAGTTAAACTTTTACTTAACAACGATAATATTTTAATATTATCATTTCTAACATCCAAGCAACCACGTGTTTGCTAAAATAGTTTACAAAACTTTCTTTATATCGAAAATATATTTTTGGGTAAAATTATTTCATTTACCCACATTTAAAACAATACCGTGTCGATTATTCTATTCAAGTGTTTAGAAACCCCTTCAATATAGTTGCGCAGACTGAGTCGACGAAGGTTCATATGCCACTCAATAAATCAATCAACACAATATTAAAACAATTTATATCCACTAAAAAATACGCACTCATATCTATTAATACGCTCAAACTCATTTTAGAGTACTATAGACTCTATTTTATGAGTAATTCCCACCAGAGCCAAGGTTATCACCAACCTATGCTCTGATACCAATTGTAACGACCCGCACATCCGTACCCCTTGAGTCAACACTATTCTACAACAATCAACTCAAGTTGCACGGAAATACGAACCATTTGGGTTTAAGAAGAAGAGGTAGAAGAAGAGAAAACAAAATCAACATCAGAATCTAACCTTCACAGCGGAATAAAATATAATAGATAGTAAATAATCTTTACTCAAATCAAATATATCTATTTACATACATTACATCATCAGAGTACATCAGTCACAGCTCACATCAATAACATACAATGGATACACAACAACTCAACAGCGGAATATATATATATATATATATATAAACAAGTACGAATGTACGTATCGTCAATCCAGCTCGTCTCCTGAGCTCCATAGCATCATATCATGTATCCTATAATACTCGGTCTAATCCGAGCATTACAGTTAAATAACACCCGAGCCAGTCTGGAATACCAGAGTGAGAAAATCACACCCAATTGATTATTAAAGTTTCAAAAATCCTTTGAAAACAAAAGCATCTCGTAAGACCACGCCACAAATAAACATGTCGGGTTTTTACCTTACGATAGCTAAAACAATTTTTATAGAAATCCTCTGATATTATAATAGGGTCTATATACAAATGCTTATAAAATAGCCGAAATTGTTACATCTATTAAATTCCAGCTACTAGCCACAGAGTGGGTAATACAAACAAAACTCGTACAAGGTTCGTAGGGAGAATGGATTTCCAACCAATGACTAGGCACTGGGGTACCACCTGTCACAGTACGGGGCCTAGATCACCGTACCGAGGAGTACGCCCGCTCCCCTGCAACACAAGGCCAGGACTATCGCTTACTGGATAATCCCGAGTGAGATCACCCCGCGGTTGGGATCAGCAACCGCCCACTAAGCCGAAATAAAAAGGGACATCTAGACTGGAATGACCTCACCCTGCTAGGGTGCTACCCACCTAGCCTTGCTGCATATCCCCTGATTTTCAGTCATTCCCATTTGATGAGGCTTGAGGCTAAGCGTTACCATTTTAGAACATATTCCTTAGAATGCCCATCGTCCACCTGACGATGTTTCGCAAGCATTCATCCATACAAGTCCGTCCCGGGTTCGAACGGAACCGAAGGCACTATTCCTACTACATTCATTTTGGAATATCCTCAGGATTAGTAGCGACTAGCCCTTGCACTTCACTGCTCCATCTTCGAATCCGAACACGTTTCACGAAACGTAAAAACCGAATCGAAGTGGTTTTCGAGAAATAAATCTCGATCCCGGTCTCTTCGAAACGATCAACGTATTTGTCCAATATTGATAGTCGGTTATTTAACTATCAATTTCTATTTACAAACATCCATCAAACAATAAATAATTTTCCAAATTATTTTTACCTCAAAAATATCTTCACAAGATATATTTCTATTTTCAAACCTTTGAAAACAGTTTCAAAACCATCTTTCTTTCAGAATAAACTTTCCCAATTATTTTCTATCTCCTCTGAAATCACCAAGCACAAAACTAGATTTTAAAATAATTTAAAACACTTTACTTTGAAATATATTTTAAAACATTTATTTTAAAACTACTTCAATGATTTGTTAAAAATACATACTATATGAATATTTGAAAATAAGGTTACTAACTAAATTATAAAACTAGATTTTTACTTTTTAAAACAAATAAAATACTAAGTCACTCTTAAAATAATTATTGCTATAATAGATTAAAGGGAAATACTTACTTTAGAATTCGAATATTTAGAAATAGTAAATTTTTCAAAACGTACTTCTTAAAACATCTTTAAACTTTTTAATTTATATTTAAAAAGTTACTTTGAAACCGTACTTGGTTATTCAGAGATAAATTTCCAATCTCAATCATTTAAATCAATTTTCCAAATTGATTCCCAATTTATTCCATCTGAAATAAATTTCTTTACTTATCAGTTCATTTCAAAATTCATTAATTATGGACTTTATTATTATTTTCAGATTGATTTTTTTTTAAATCCTTTAGCTGAAATATACAAATTTTCGGTTATTCCCAATTTCTTCTTTATACTTCTTAAATAATTTAAATCCTAAATTTAAAATAAATGTTTTGTTCTGTTAAACAATAACATTGAAGTTTAAGTTTTATTAACTTCCTGTTTATTTAAATTTTCCTTTCCACACTCAAGATTTGTTTATTAAAATTTTAACGTCGCTTTATTTCCTTTTCTGTTCATTCATAAATTTATTCAACTTTTCTATAATTATTTTACTTACAATTTCACTTCTTTTATTCTCATTCCCAAACTCAAATTATATATTGGTAATTCATTATTGCCTGATTATAACAATCAAGCCATCGCATTCAATATTTCCACATAATTCATTGCAGAATATCAATTATTCAGAACAGAGAATATTAAATAATTAAATAAAAGTTGAGGGGTCCAGTTGGATCCCTCCAACCTGTTTTCCCTGCATCCACAGATGTTAGCACAATAATACACCAATTTCAAAATATATTATACTATAGCATATCAATCAACTCAACCATTCAGCAATTATTTAAATTTAATCATTTAAATTTAAATTTATACTGAGTGAGATTAACTCACCTTTTACTAAATTTCGCAGTCCATCCAACCCAGCTTGATTTTCCATAATTTCAGACCTTGTATAAACAATTTTATGGTTTATTAACATTTGAAGTAGTCAATCATTCTATAACATTTTATAATTTAATTTAAACCAATTTCCCTTCGACTAATTTTTAGCAACCAAGTAATTAAATAAGTTGACTACCAAGTAAATTTTCCATAATCTATTATCTTATGATTTAAACCAGTAAGTGGAAACGTATGTTTAGTTTATTTTATCTCTTTAAACTACATATATTTATAATAGTCTATAGAGAATCCAAATCAGATTTTTATACAGATCCCTCAAACATTTGTAAAATCTTACATTCCCAAAACCTTATCTCAGCCAATATTTACTGTTGTAAATATGTATGTATATTTATATATATATTACTTATCTCTATAAATATTTTATTTAATTTTATTTATAAATAACAATACGGTAATCTGTTTTATAGTTAAACTTCCCTGTTTATTTAAAGATCTGGATTTTTAACCCCCCCCCCTTTTTTTCCTCTAGTATATTCATATATCAGTGTTATTAAATTAAAGAAACTCAAAACAAAACAAAACAAATACCTTCACAGCCGAACAAAACCCCGATGATCGAACCACGGTGCCCTCGCCTCAAGCACTAGATCCCCAAATTGACCACGGCCGCCATCCCCAAGCTTCCACGCGTGCACGAAATCAATCACGAACGTGGTTCCAAGCATCGATCGCTATCTCACACTCGAGCCTACACAAACCATCGTGATCCAACAACCAGGCTCCGGCCACCTCCCATGAGATCCACGCCTCGTCATCGGCCATGCGTCCCACCCTCATGCGCGAATCTCCTTGAAACTTATGCGATTCGAAAGAATAAGGATGCTCGGCCCTACTGAAATCGAACGTGACTCGTGAACACTCGCGATCAAACGAGGTCGGCCCTCTTTTCTTTCCCTTTTTTTATATTTTTACTTATGGTTTTGATTTGAGAAATGAAGGCTTCGGCCATTATTAATTTTTTTCTTTTCTGAACTTAAAATGTTTTCGATTTCATTCGGCTGAAAGTATGACTCTTGATCTAAATTTAGGAATTAACAAAAGGAGTGTCGGCTATGATATCTTATCGTGGACGAGAGCAGCGCAATTTCCTGAGAGTACGTAGCGTATGCAAGAAGGAAAAATTAGTTACAGTGTTTTGAAGGTGAAACCAAAAAGTATTGACGTGATTTTATTTAACCGGTTAACTCATACATTACTTAAATTTAAAAATTAAATTTAAATCGTCCCGATTACTATAGCCTAAAATCATAAACTCCTGATTTAACATTTTACCCAACTTCAAATTATTCAATTCCATAATTTAATTATCAAATAATTAGTGATATTCATAATTCAAGTTGAAATTATTATCTTGAATATTTAAAATCAATTAAACATTCCGATTTTAAATGCTCGAAAATTCCGGGTCGTCACATATTCCATTGCGTTTTAAATATTTTAAAACATCTATTTTGGTATATGGGTTGACCCAATTTCGTTCTGGAGTCGAAATGGACTTTTCGGGCCACTTTTTCGTTCAACGCGTACATCAATCTTATCCATCCATTCTGATTTCAGCTTTCCTATATATACCTTGTTATAAACTCTAGCCTATTCCTTATTTCTCATTCCCGTACGTTCAATTCTATTAGCTCATCTTCTCTCCAATGGCTGCAAACCTAAATCCTAAAATGCAATTTCAAATAAAATTCAAAGCCAAAAATTAAATCTCTTCAAACTATATCGAATTATATTTGGATTTGAAGCTCTCGACGAGCGCAAGTCAAATATATGATACGTTTTTCAATATGGGTTTCAATATGGCCGGAAATCGATGAACTATCCACGGTCGTTCATCACGCCGCGACCAAAATCGTCCGATCTTCGAATTATTTCTGGATATTGTAGAGTGGACCGAGGAGACTTCATCTATGCAGTTTATTTGGCGAATCGACTATTGGATCTCGTGTAATAATTCGATTTAGGCGAGATTTCGATGGCGGCTTGGTTGATTTGGGGCGTTCGATCGCCGATCTGAGCGTGGGGAGTGGTCGCGGCGGCTCTCCAGGGTGTGGCCGGTCTGCGCAGGTGGCGTGGCGCCGTGATGGGCGTGCGTCGTTCGTGAGCAGGGCGTGTGTGCTTCGTGTTTTAGGGTTTTGTTTCTCTGGTAGCTCACATGAAGAGGATGGGGGGTGCTGACGTGTTCGACTTGGTACAGTATTTTGTTTTTTTTGTTTTACTTTATTAGTTTCAATTTCAACTTGTTCTAACTAGCATAACTTTCGCATACGAGGCCCGTTATATGCGCGGTTTTCTCCGCTAGGATCGTATCAGAATTCCGGATATTTTGACGCAGGTTTGGACGAATTCTGAATTGTTTGAATTTTGGGTCTAAATTGGATTTAAATTCAATTAAAATTCAAAAGGCTAGTGTTTTAAACCACTCACAACTACTAAAATTTCTTATGCGTGTTAAATTAATTTCTGATGTGATTATAAATTTATTTATGGCTGTTTGGTACATTTTTATCACCGTTCCGGTTAAATTGAAATTTATTGAATTAAATTGCTATTTAATTTATTATTGCATATAAACTGTCGGTTAAATTGTTATTTAATTTATTATTGAATATAAACTGCCAGTAAATACTTGTTATTTATTATCTATTCTATATTGATGTTATTATTTGAATTGGATGATGATTGTGATAAATGGTTGATGATTGATATTGGATGAATGGATGTTGTATTTATATTGTTATAAACTACAAGTTTTTATGCATTTTTATTTCATTCGGGATCGCGGTTTGAAATGATATATAACCGTATTTTTATTGTAAATTACGGATTGAAATGATAAATATTTGTATCACTTGACTATAGGGTAGAAAATTATATACAGACACCGTGGTCTATATATAAAATATTTTGAAAATGATTTCTATGGTTTTGGAAAGAAATATATGGTTTAATGAATATTGATTTTTTTTTGATATTATATAAATATTATGTTATACATAGTTAAATGCTTGAATTTAAGCTATGTATAAGTTTGTTAAATAAAAATTTAAGTTTAATAATAGAGTTTGATTTTTATTCAAATAAATGTGAGTAAGTATTTAAATTTTATTTTAATATAGAATGTATATTGATTTAAATAAATTAAGGATGGGAGATAAATTGGAGATTTATTTTGCAACGACCCGCAAATCCGTACCCCTTGAGTCAACACTATTCTACAACAATCAACTCAAGTTGTACAGAAATACGAACCATTTGAGTTTAAGAAGAAGGGGTAGAAGAAGAGAAAACAAAAATCAACATCAGAATCTAACCATCGCAGCGGAATAAAATATAATAGATAATAAATAATCTTTACTCAAAATCAAATTTATCTGTTTACATACATTACATCATCAGAGTACATCAGTCACAGCTCACATCAATAACATACAATGGGTACACAACAACTCAACAGTGGAAATATATATATATATATACAAGTACGAGATTACGTATCGTCATCCAGCTCGTCTCCTGAGCTCCACAGCATCATATCCTGTATTCTATAATACTCGGTCTGACCTGAGCATTACAGTTAAATAACACCCGAGTCAGTCTGGAATACCAGCGTGAGAAAATCACACCCAATTTATTATTAAAGTTTCAAAAATTCTTTGAAAACAAAAGCATCTCGTAAGACCACGCCACAAATAAACATGTCGGGTTTTTACCTTACGATAGCTAAAACAATTTTATAAAAATCCTCTGATATTATAATAGGGTCTATATACAAATACTTACAAAATAGCCGAAATTGTTACATTCATTAAATTCCAGCTACTAGCCACCGAAGTGGGTAATACAAACAAAACTCATACAAGGCTCGTAGGGAAAATGGATTTCCAACAATGACTAGGCACTGGGGTACCACCTGTCACAGTACGGGGCCTAGATCACCGTACCGAGGATTACTCCCTTCATCCCCTGCAACACAAGGCCGGAACCATTCCTTACTGAACAGTCCCGAACAAGATAAACCCCGTGGTTGGCGCGACCAACCACCCACTAAGCCGAAATATATAAAAAGGGACATCTAGACAAGGGAAATATCTTGTCCTGCTTGGGCATGACCCACCTAACCTTGCTGCATATCCCCTGATTTTCAGTCATTCCCGGTTGATGAGGCTTGAGGCTAAGCGTTACCTTTAGAACGTTTTCACTTAGAATGCCCATCGCCCACCTGACGATGTTTCGCAAGCATTCATCCATACAAGTCCGTTCCGGGTTCGAACGGAACCGAAGGCACTACTCCTACTACATCCATTTTGGAAATATCTTCAGGATTAGTAGCGACTAGCCCTTGCACTTCACTGCTCCATCTTCGACTCCGAACACGTTTTTCGCACGAAACGTACAAACCGGATCGAAGTGGTTTTCGAGAAATAAATCTCGATCCCGGTCTCTTCGAAACGATCAACGCATTGGTCCAATATTGATAGTCGGCTATTTAACTATCAATTTCTATTTACAAACATCCATCAAACAATAAATAAATTTCCAAATTACTTATTAGCTTCCAAATATCTTCACAAGATATATTTCTATTTTCAACCCTTTGAAAACAGTTTCAAATCCCTCATTCTTTTCAGGATCAACTTTCCCAAATATTTTCTATCTCCTCTGAAACCACCAAGTACAAAACTAGATTTAAAAATAAATTTAAAACACTTTACTTAGAAATATATATATACTGTTAAAACATTTAAATTAAACTACTTTAATAATTTGATTAAAATACATCTTATATGAATATTTGAAAATAAATTTACTTAATAAAATATAAAACTAGATTTCCACCTTTTTGAAACAAAATACTAAGTCACTTTTTAAATAATTACTACTATAATAGATTTGAGGAAATGTTTACCTTGAAATTTAAATATTAGAAATAATAAATTTTTCAAAACATACCTTTTAAAAACAATTTTAAAACTATTAACTTATATTTAAAATTTATTTGAAAGCGTACTTAGTGATCCAGGAAGAATTCCAGCTTCAAACATTTAAATCAATTTTTCCAGATTGATTTTCAATTTATTCCATTTGAAATAGGTTTCTTAAATTACTCAATTCATTTCAAATTTCATTTAGTTATGCACTTAATTATTATTGTTATTCTTTTCCATTTGATTTTAAATCTTTTAACTAAAATATACAAATTTCAGCTTTTCCCAACTTCTTATTTATTATTATATTTTTTTTTTAAATTTAAATCTTACATTTTAAATAAATGTTTTGTTCTTTAATTAATATCGTTGAAGATTGTAATTCAATAACTTCCTGTTTATTCAAATTTCCTTTCTATACTTCACAATTTATTTATTAGAAATTTAAAGTCACATTATTTCTTCTCCAATTCGTTCTTAAATTTATTCAAACTTTCTATAATTATTTCGCTTACAAATTTACTTCCGTTTAATTTCTTTTCAACAATCCAATTCATATATTTTAGGAATTCATTATAACCGAATATCCAATCAAACCACAACATTCAATATTCCAAGATAACTCATCATAGGATATCAAATAATCACAACAGAGAATATTGAATAATTTAAATATATGTGAGGGGTCCAGTTGGATCCCTCCAACCTGTTTTCCCTGCATCCAAAGGTGTTAGCACAATAATATACCAATTTCAGAATATAACATACTACAGCATGTTCATCAATTTCAACCATTCAAACAATTTAAATTAATCATTTAAATTTAGATTTAAACTGAGTGAGATTAACTCACCTTTTACTTCATTTTGCAGTTCCACTTCACCCTCGATTTGATTCCACGATTATTGACCTTGTATAAACATTACGTGATTTATTAACATCTGAACTAATTAAATAATCAATTATCATTTATTAATATTTGAACTTATTGTAAAATTATTCCCTTTTGATAAATTTACTTAGGTAATTTATTTATTTTATTAATTTTCCTTAAACAAAAATATCCTTTAGCATCCAAAATAAATAAGTTTTATTAACAGATAAAATCTTCCTAGTATATACTTTCCTTATATAAAATTAGACCAGTAAACTTAAAGTGTGTGTTTGTGTGTGTTTGTGTATTATATATATTTATATAAAAATATCGAATATCCCCCTCTCTTTTTTCTTTCTTTTTTTTTAAAAAAAATATCTTCCTAAAATCTTATATATATCTATATAGCTGTTTATAAATCTTACAATACTCCAAAAGCCCTATTATATTTAAAACTGTATATGCATATCTCAGTACATAAACAAAGTAAATAATTTACTTGTTGTAATTTTGTTATTGAATTGTAAATAATACCTTACTCGAATGCTAGCCTCTGACCTACCCAGAACACGCGCGGCCTCCACGATTGACTGAATCCATTTGCAGCAGATCCCACCACCAATGCGCGCTCGCACGCGGTGCTCCCCACTGCTTCATCGCCTCTTCCAAAGAGACCCACTTCCTCACTCGTGCAACCCACCATGCCCAGATGCAACGCCACCTGAGCTCGAATCGAACTCGAGTCACCGTAACCTTCTCCTTCCCCACGAATTCGAACTCAAATCGAATCGAACTCACGCTCAGATCCCTCTTCACGCGTGCAGAGATCGATTTCAACCCCACGAGAACGAATCCCTAAGGCCGCTGCCAACCATCACCACTCTTATGAGCATGTCCTCGCGAACGCCGCGACATCACCAAGCGAATAAGCTCAGGCCGCGACTCGTCGCCTCTCTGGATCTCGCGATTCAATCACCCATTTATTTTTCTCGAACGAATTTGATTTGCACAGGAAGAAGAAAAGGGGAATCGGCGAACCAATTAAAAAGGAGGCAGGGTGATTGTCGTTTACCATAAGTTCGGCCATTATTTTTTTTCTTTTCTTTTTTTTTTCTTTCGAAAACGAACTGGAAGATAGAGGAGATAAGGAGAACATCGGCCTTGTTCGTGCGTTAATTTAGTTCCCTTTTTTTATTAAAGAAGAGAATACAAGGCTTCCCTTAGAAGCTATTTTTATTTTATTATTTCTTTTCGTATTATTATTATTAATATCATTTGTTTTATCCCATTATTATTATTATTATCTTCGAGCATTTTGATTGTTGATCGAACGGCTAAGAATTCCAGATTAAATACTTTGCCCATTTTCTAATTATTCAATCCTATTATTTAATTATCAAATAAATCGCGATATTCGTAATTCAAGTTGAAATTATTATCTTGAATATTTAAAATCAATCAAATATTCAAATTTTGAACGCTCAAAAATTCCGGGTCGTCACATATTTAAAATTAAATTTATTTAAGAATTAAACTCTAAAGGGTTGATGTGAAATTTATTAAATTGGAAATTTTAAAAGGTATAATTATTATAACTTGATTTTGGGGTCAAGGTGAATTAAATGAGTATTTCAAGTATAACTAAATTAAAGGAAATATTTAGTTATTTGTAAATTTAGTTTTTTTAAGGATAATGGATTTATTATGCAAATATTTCAAAACTAAATAATTGAATTATTGAATCGTAATTATCAACCTTAGTTTTGAAATTATTTAATACTCAAAGTTTGAAATATATTGAAATTGAAATGGTTTATTGAAACTGAAAGTAGGTTGAAAGTTATGAATTGAGATTTAATTTAAAGTGAATAAAATTGTGAAGTCGAGGAAATTATTTTACTTTATAAAGTGATTTTAAATTCAAACTATTTTATTTTATATATTGTTTGAATATCCAAACCATTTAAGTTTTGGAAGTTATGGTTTAGAAGCTATGGAATTCGAAGTGTTATGTTTTGAAAGATTATATTTCAAGCGTTTGGTTTCGAAATATTATTATTTTGGAAGTGCTTTTAGAAATGATATATTCGAAATAAAATGATATTATATTGATTTGGGTTTTAATAAAACGATATCGTACTGATGGATTTTTGAAACGGAAATGATACCGTATTTCTATGGGTTTGAAATAGATATTAAATTCTGGTTTTGAAAGCATAATTATTTTCAAATGATTGCGGTGTTATAATAACGTTTGGTGGTTAAAGAGACCGGGATCGGAAGTTGTCATACTCTTTGCCAACTTCGAAAACCACTTTAACAACCGTGTACGCGGTGGAGATTCCAGAATGAAGTAGGGTAGTGGCGACGTTTCTTTGAGGTATGAACGTGGACCTGACTCCCGTGAGTTGGCATTAGGTAGCTAAAACAGGAGCGATTGACGGGCTAATGAGGTAGCATCTTTGATCGGACACATCCCTTCGATATTATACTTTGACTTTTGGATTGATTTGATGGCCACTTTTGATTTTGATGTGGGGGTGTGGCTCAAGGTGGGCGGTAGCTGCGGCTATGCGTTACCACCGGCCCGGAAGCGTAATTGGTACATCTACCCTGGCATTGCCTAGTTGTGTCGTGTCACCTACCCTAGCGCGCATTGTACGAGTTTGGTTTTCTCCCGTAGCCCATGGAGTATTTAGGGTATTCTCCCGATCTGGAGATGCGTTGATACTGGATGGACTACTGGGACTATTATTGTGTTAAGCAGAATATTGGGTCACGTCTTAATGCTATTTAAAATTAAGTTTATTTTACTATAGACATTATTATAATAGCGAGATATTACTACATAGTAAATAGTTTAATGGATCCTTAGGAGATGTGAATCCCGAGCATCTCTTAAGTTACTGCACTTACGTTAGACACTGGATAGGAGATGTCAAATTCGGTAAACATCTATGATGCCATTACACTCATATTTATTTCTGTTGATTTAGCTTACATATGATCTTTTAGTTCTGACTCGAGTGTTTTGTCTTTTCAATTCGCTAGGGTCAGCCTGAGCATTTCAGGATTTTAAAGACCTTTTTCTAGAGGACGAGGACGAAGATTTTATTATTACTATTTGTTATATATTCCACTACACCATTGTATTCTGCTGCATTATTAATATTCTCTGGTATGTGTAACTCTGATATGCATTGTATAAGTATAATCAAATGTTTTGTAAAACAGCTTCATGAATTGTTTAATTGATTATTACATGTTATCGTTCCGCTGCAAGATTCTATTTTGTTTTTATTTCTTTCTCTATTTTTCTTATTCACCCCAATAACAATCCGCCCTTCTGTATGGTTTGAGTCTGACGTGTGTGGGTTATCGTCGATTTAAAGCGTACAAAAAGACGGGATGTTACATCTGGTATCAGAGCTTTGGTTTTGCGATAAACCTTAGATTTATGGGGTCTGACTCTTTATTAGTAGGGTAGTAATACCCTATGATGAGTCGCTAAGTGTATATATATGAGAGAGCGTATTTGTTAGTGTTATAAAAGGTTTTGATATTGCGTTAATTTGTTTCGTTTTGTATTTATAAATTCTGGTGGTGCATAGGACGCTATGACATCAATAGGGATTTCTAAACACCTAATAGAACAGACCGACACAATATTTGCTTTGAATATAGGTGAATGAAATAATTTTGTCTATTATATTTTCTGTGTATAAAGTAATAAATTTTATAACAGTTATATTTGGTTGTAATATATTGATTGTTAGGTAGTGAAATTTATAAATATTGATTGGAAAATAAATTGAAAGTAAAATAAATGAGAATAAACTGGAAATTTAGAACTTAAGTTCCGGGGTATTGGAAACTTCTTTCAAATGGTTTGGAATATAATAATAATATTATTAGAAGTATGTTTTGATATAAATATTTCGATATAATTTGAAAGAATTGTTTTAAAGAAATTTTGAAAAAAATAGTTTTGTACCCCCCTCTCTATCGTTGGAAAATAGTTTCGGTGATGAGTGCACGCATCATCGACATTCATTTTCGAGTTTCTAAGTGGGAAGACCACTGTAGTAGTTTTACTACAGATTTATTTTGATAAACAAATATAAATGACAATTTTTTTTAAATATAATTGGATATATAAATTGTAAGTATATACATCTATCTATTATTTTAAAATGATTTGAAATTTAACCTGGTATTTAGTTCTTAAAATTCCGTCAATTAATGGTACAATTATTGTTGTGAAATGGAATGTAACTAATTAATAATTGGAACCTCTAAATGAAATAAGAAATTAAATGATAGGTTATAAATGAAATTTCCAGAAAGTTGAAATTGTAACTTATAAAACAAAGGATATAATTATTAAACATTAAATTAATTTAAAAGAAATGGGATAAACTTGTATGATTTTTAATTGCATCCTCAAAAGCATATATGTAACTTACCAAATATTAAAAGTTCTAATGTTTAATAAGAAAATGTAATGGATATTATACAAGTAATAAATTTGAGATAAGGGAAGTATGTAATGAAATTCCTTTGTAAATATGAATTTGATGTTGTAATTATGGTGAACTTAAGTTACAATTGAAATGTTACTGTAATAAAGGTAATAGGAAGTAAGTATTGTAAGTATAAGATTATAAACTTAAGCAAATGAATTAATATGCAAAGAAATTGAATTAAACATGAATACCATAAATAAATGAATGTTAATAAATGGAACTATGTAATAATGAATGGATGAATGAATGAATACTATAATAAATGAAAACGAATATTTTTAGGTAATAAATGAAAATAAATGAAATAAACATTGAATCAATGAATAAAAGTAAAAGTTTGTAAGAAGCAAATGAAAATTTAAGGGATGAATCGTTTTATAAATAAAAAGGGAATGAAATAAAAAATGTTATGAGATGAAACTAATAAGAATGAACTTAATTTATTGTTTGAAATTGTTGTTCGACTTGGTGTATGGATGTTTGGGCAAGGATACTTTAAAATTGTTTGGATGTATGAATAGTCTATTTAGTTTCATCGAAGACTGTTGAGTAAATGGTGCACTTAGTAGTTATTTTTTATTCTGTACAATTTAAAGTTTTAGAACCGTAACAACTATTTGTTTTGTTTGATATGAAGGGATAATTGATGTGTGTTGATTTTATGTGATGGTTGTATGCTTGTTGCAAGTGATGGTTGTTATATTGATTTGTTTGTTATTAATTGAAACAACTTTAAATATTTCAATTTATATAACTATTAACTCTTTTAGATTATATAAGTGAAATACAGGTTATGGGAGCAATTGCTACTGCTTTTGGTTTCATAATTAAGCATAATTACCCGACAAATAGGTACGTTTTCGGATTACGGTTTATAGCGTTATTATATTATTCTTCTCGTGTTGGGATATATATTATTTTGGAAAATATATGTTGTATATTGTTATATTGTTATATTATATTTTCTCTCGAGCCTCTGCGTACAATGGAGACTCTACCGAAATTTTCCGTAAATTTGAACTTAGAAAATTTGAAAATGTTTTCCAAACTTTATTAATTTGAGTATAAAAAGACTTAATAGTTATAAAAAGATATATTTTATTTAAATTATTAAATTTTGTAAATTTATTTGTTTATAAAATTAATACTTTGAATAAGACGTATTGACTACTTAATTTCTTATTTCCTCTTCTTTTTTCTTTTCGGGGACGAAAAGTTTTGAGCGGGGGAGAGTGCAACGACCCGGAATTTTTGCTAATTAAATTTGGTTACTTTAAGAAGTTTTGGCAATTTAATTCGGATAGAAAATATAAAAATTTGTAATTTAATAATGAAATCATTAAAATAAAGATAATAATGTTAATGCAAGTGAATAAATAATTAATTTAGTGCAATCCCAATTAATTGAACCAATTGTAAGATTATAACTGATTGTAATTGATAATTGAGAAATAAGTTCAAAGTACATTAATTGATGAAATAATACGTAATAAACGGTAATTTGATAAAATCAATGTTGGTATAAATTAAAGGAATAATTGAGAATAATGTTAATTCTATTTATAATATGACAATTGGTTGATTTAAAGAATGAAAATTAAGATTTATCAACTTATTGAAATTTAAATTATAATAATTGGATTAATTGCAATAAAATAAAAGTAAACTCTGTATTTGGTAAATTGATTAACCTTGAAATTTACGTCTGAACTTGTTTAAATTTTTGCAATTGTCTAAGAAGTCAAAAATGATAAGATTTGTTAAATTTGGAATTGAAATTGAAAATGTTATTTAATTAATTAATTATTAATTTAGTTAATTAACTAGAAAATAGCCATTTTGGCCACTGACTCGGATTTCGACAAAACCAGTTTCATCGAATCCTAATGGTGAATTATTGTAGGATTTCAAGTTTCGTAACGATCGGACTTGTCGTTTGATCGTACGGACTCGAAACATCCAGGAATCAATTAAATTGAAATCAATTGAAATCAATTTGAAATAACTTGATTTTAGCATAACTTCTTCATTCGATGGAATTTGGACTTGAAACCTGTTCCAATGCCTTCTAAATATTTTAAAACATCTATTTCGGTATATGGGTTGACCCAATTTCGTTCCGGAGTCGAAACGGACTTTTCGGGCCACTTTATCGTTCAACGCGTATATCAATCTTATCCATCCATTCTAATTTCAGCTTGCCTATATATACCTTGTTATAAATCCTAGCTTGTTCCTTATTCCTCATTCTTGTACGTTCAATTCCATTAGCTCCTCTTCTTTCCAATGGCTCTAAACCCTAAATCCCAAAATGCAGTTTCAAATAAAATTCAAAGCCAAAAATTAAATCTCTCCAAACTATATCGAATTATATATGGATTTGAAGCTCTCGACGAGCGCAAGTCAAATATATGATTCATTTTTCAATCTGGGTTTCAGTGTGGCCGAAAATCAATGAACTATCCACGGCCGTTCATCACGCCGCGACCAAAATCATCCGATCTTCGAATCTATTTCTGGGTATTGTACAGTGGACCGAGGGGACTTCATCTATGCAGTTTGTTTGGTGAATCAACAGTTGGATCTCGTGCAATAATTCGATTTAGACGATATTTCGGTGGCGGCTATGTTGATTTGGGGCGTTCGATCGCCGATCTGAGCATGGGGGAGTGGTCGCGGCGGCTCTCCAGGGTGTGGCCAGTCGGCGTGGGTGGCGCGGCGCCGTGATGGGGCGTGCGTCATTCGTAAGCAGGGCATGCGTGCTTCGTGTTTTAGGGTTTTGTTTCTCTGGTAGCTCGCGTGAAGTGGATAGGGGGGTGCTGACGTGTTCGACTTGGTACAATCTTTTGTTTTTTTTGTTTTACTTTATTAATTTCAATTTCAACTTGTTCTAACTAGCATAACTTTTGCATACGATGTCCGTTTTATGCACGGTTTTCTCCGCTAGGATTGTATCAGAATTTCAGACATTTTGACGTAGGTTTGGATGAATTCTGAGATTGTTTGAATTTTGGGTTTAAATTGGATTTAAATTCAATTTAAATTCAATTTAAATTCAAAAGTTGAGTATTTTAACCCACTCACTACTTCTAAAATTTCTTATGTGTGTTAAATTAATTTCTGATGTGATTAAAAATTTATTTATGCCTGTTTGGTACATTTTTATCATCATTCCAATTAAATTGAAATTTGTTGAATTAAATTGTTATTTAATTTATTATTGCATACAAACTGTCAGTTAAATTGTTATTTAATTTATTATTGAATATAAACTACCAGTAAATATTTGTTATTTATTACCTATTCTAGGAATTGGATGATGATTGTGATAAATGGTTGATGATTGATATTGGATGAATGGATGTTGTATTTATATTGTTATAAACTGCAAGTTGTTATGCATTTTTATTTCATTTGAGATTGCTGTTTGAAATGATATATAACCGTATTTTTATTTTAAATTACGGATTGAAATGATAAATATTTGTATCACTTGACCATAGGGTAGAAAATTATATACAGACCCGTGGTCTATATATAAAATATTTTGAAAATGATTTCTATAGTTTTGGAAAGAAATATATGGTTTAATGAGTATTGATTTTTTTTTTGATATTATGTAAATACTATTTTATATATAGTTAAATGCTTGAAATTAAGCTATGTGTGAGTTTGTTAAATAAAAATTGAAGTTTAATAATAGAGTTTGAATTTTATTAAAATAAATGTGAGTAAGTATTTAAATTTTATTTTAATATAGAGTGTATAATGATTTAAATAAATTAAGGGTGGGAGATAAATTGGAGATTTATTTGAAATTAAATTTATTTAAGAATTAAACTCTAAAGGGTTGATGTGAAATTTATTAAATTGGAAATTTTAAAAGGTATAATTATTATAACTTGATTTTGGGGTGTGAATTAAATGAGTATTTCAAGTATAACCAAATTGAAGGAAATATGTAGTTATTTGTAAATTGAGTTTTTTTATGGATAATGGATTTATTATGCAAATATTTCAAAATTCAATAATAGAACATTGAATTGTTGAATCGTAATTATCAACCTTAGTTTTGAAATTATTTAATACTCAAAGTTTGAAATATATTGAAATTGAAATGGTTTATTGAAACTGAAAGTGGGTTGAAAGTTATGAATTGAGATTTAATTTAAAGTGAATAAAATTGTGAAGTCGAGGAAATTATTTTACTTTATAAAGTGATTTTAAATTCAAACTATTTTATTTTATATATGGTTTGAATATCCAAACCATTTAAGTTTTGGAAGTTATGATTTAGAAGCTATGGAATTCGAAGTATTATGTTTTGAAAGGTTATATTTCAAGCGTTTGGTTTTGAAATATTATTATTTTGGAAGTGCTTTTAGAAATGATATATTCGAAATAAAATGATATTATATTGATTTGGGTTTTAATAAAACGATATCGTACTGATGGATTTTTGAAACGGAAATGATATCGTATTTCTATGGGTTTGAAATGGATATTAAATTCTGGTTTTGAAAGTATAATTATTTTTAAATGACCGCGGTGTTATAATAACGTTTGGTGGTTAAAGGGACCGGGATCGGAAGTTGTCATACCTCTGCCAACTTCGAAAACCAGTTTAACAACCGTGTACACGGTGGAGATTCCAGAATGAAATAGGGTGGCGGCGATGTTTCTTTGAGGTATGAACGTGGACCCGACTCCCGTGAGTTGGCATAAGGTGGCTAAAACAGGAGCGTTTGACGGGCTAATGAGGTAGCACCTTTGATCGGACACATCCCGTCGATATTATACTTTGACTTTTGGATTGATTTGGTGGCCACTTTTGATTTTGATTTGGGGTGTGGCTCGAGGTGGGCGGTAGCTGGGGCTATGCGTTATCACCGGCCCGGAAGCGTAATTGGTATATCTACCCTGGCATTGCCTAGTTGTGTCGTGTCACCTATCCCAGCGCGCCTTGTACGACTTTGGTTTTCTCCTGTAGCCCGTGGAGTATTTAGGGTAGTCTCCCAATGTAACGACCCAGAATTTTTATTAATTTAAATTTGTATATTTAATTAATTTTAAATATTAATAAGTCAAATTTATAAGTCGAATAAATTTTATTTTGACTAATTGGATTTAATTGAAAATTAAATCAATAATTTAATATGTGTAAATGCGGAAATAATAGAAAATTCGGTGAAATATGATTGAAAATGATTTGTAAAATTTATTTTATCATATTGAAGTTAGAATGATATTTTAGAACTTTTAAAATCGAAATAAAAGTTAATTTGTGAAAATTGAATATTTTAATATTTAATCGACTAGTGAAATTAGTCAATTTTCGAACAGTCTCAGAATTGGACGAAACTAGTTCCATTGGATCCGTAATAGTTTGTTATTGCCAGATTTAAATTTTCGTAGCAATCGATGTTATCGTTTGATCGTGGCAGCTCGAAACGCATCGAAATTGTTTTAATAATAATTTGGCGAGTTAAAATAGCCATTTTTCAAACAGTCTCGGATTTCGACGAAACCAGTTTCATCGGATCAGTAATGTGATATTATTGTATGATTTCAAATTTTGTGTCAATCGGATTTACAATTTGTCCGGTGCAAGCTAAAACGCCTAGAAAATCGTTTAAATCGGTTTAATTTAAATTGAACGTTTATTGCCATAACTCGCACAGATGACCGAATTAGCTTTCGAAACCTGTTCCATTATGTCCGGAACGCGGGATAAACCCTAGGAACGTCGGTCACCGCACGTAAATCGGAGTTTGAAAATTCCCAAATGAATAGTGTTTCGTTCGATTTTCTATAAATAGCCCTTGCCTCTTCACAAATAAAAAAAAATATAAAACCCTAATTTGCAAACCCTAGCCGCCGGCCCTAGGCCCAATGGCTGAAAATGCTTCTTCCTTCCCCTCTCAATTTCTTTCAATCCGTGAGGAATTAGAAAATATTCTCAACTACAATGTTGTAGATCTAGAGGAGAGCTTTAAATCTATACGGATATGATCACGAATGGAGCTATATATTGTGAGATACGTGGCCGCGTTTGGGGACGGTTGCGCACGCAAATCAAGGAGCAGGGGGCAGCCGAGTTCATGGAGGTTTTGGGCGTGGGTGGTGTTCGGGGAGGCGCAGGACATGAAGGTGGTTGATCAACTTATCGTTCGTCGTGGAGGCTTGGAAATTAAACCCTAGTTTATGTAAATGGGTTTGAGCTTGCGTGCAAAGTACTGGGGCAAGAAACGTGAGAGGGGAGAGGGAGTGCGCACGGTGTATTGGGGGGGGGAGACCAGATCCAACGGCTTAAATGAGAGTAGGTTAAAAAAATAAAGAATTATGTTGTAATTTATATAAATAAAATCGTGTAAACTTGTAAAATCCATATCATTTTCATACGAGGTTGAAAACACGCGAAACCAGTTGCGTTGGAATCGTATGGACGAGCACTACGCTATGGAATTAGATTGGAGTCGTTTGGAGTTAGTGAGAATTTCAGGTAAAATTAAACGTCCGTTTAATTTTATTCGAAATAAATCGCTAAAATGAAATTGAAATCAAGGTGAGAACTTCTCACTCAATCGAATCAGTTTCGATTTTAATTTTAAATAGTTATATTTAAAATATTTGAATGCATGTTTGAATGATGATTGCTATCTATTGATTGTTAAAATAGACATTATGCGCCGTTAGTAAGCGGATGTTATTTATTAAAAACATATACCGCGAATATTTCATAAACAGTGAAATTGGTATTATATATAATAGCAATATATATATATATATATATTGGCATATGTATATATTGGAGTTATTGATTTTCCGCATTGTATAGCGGATGAGACCCTATTGCGCCGCATAATAGCGGATAATATTTTAAATCCCATATACCGCGATAATTCCGTACTGGAGCGGAATTGGTATTGTGCTAATGTTTGTGGACGCAGGAAAACAGGTTGGAGGGATCCAACTGGATTCTTCAACAGTATTTATTTGATTTTGGATATTTTGATATTCGTTAATTATCATATCGATATATGATGTCGTTGTTGTCGTGATTGACTATTAGGTGTGTAGCATCATTGGACCAAATTTTGGAATTTTAAAACGATTTTTAAAGTGATTTTTGAAAGAAAACGTTTATAAAATATTTTTGGAATTGATCCATTATAAATAAATAAACGTTATAAATTTTAATGTTATAAAAATTATGATTTTTGAGAAATATAGTTAAAAACTGATTTTCGAAAATATGGGGCTAATGATTTTATAAAATAGTTAATCGGATTTTTGAATTTATTATAAAAAGTTGAAAATATAAGATTTATAAAATTTGATTATTTTATAAATCAAAATGGTGAAATTATAAAGGGGATTAAAGATGTTTTAAAAGAATAATAGTATAAATTGATTTATATAAGAAATTTATAAGATTGATATTTATAAATTAAAGCATTTGAATTATAAAACGAGTTTTTATAAGTGTTAGAATGAATTGTGAATAAATTTCACAAATGAATGAAATTTATAGAATTATAAACGGTGAAGTTATAAATGGAATTTTATAAGCAGTAGATATATAAAATTTGTAAAGTTATTAAAAGAAGATTTTTGGGTAAATAAATGAATCTTATAAGTTATAAGATTTATAATTTGGAAAGTCTTAAAAAGAACGATTTTGTAAAATAATCGTTTTCTAAGCATTTAACTTATAATATGAATTTTTAGTATATCATTGAGATATGAATTGAATAGGTTAATAAAGGGATTTATAAACGTCGTTTTATAAATCCGCAACGACTTATTTTGATAAGTAAATTGTATAACTTATTTATGGAGTTATATTCACGTTTTAGACAGTGAATAATCCTTTAAAAGTAAAATGAATAGAAATGATGAAATTGGTTAACAACTATATTCACGTTTTGAATAGTGAATAATAAGTTAAAGAAAATGTTTTGGATGTGATGTTTTAAATAGAATTAAAACGATCTAATGATGTTTTTAAATGTGTTAAGATTCGAAACCATAGATTTCAACATTCATTGTTGAAATAGACGTTTTCGAGAAATAAAAGGAAATGGTGGACTATAACACCGTTGTTATAGTAAATGATTTCCGAAAGGAAATGTTCTGTATAGTATTGGGATTTATATATCTATTTTTAATTTCGAATCCCTATACTAGTGATTTTGGGTTGTCGTAACGATGTTTTATGCAACATTCGTTTTGGCCCAAATAAATATGTTTAAGAGAATGATTTCCTTAAAGAATGAAATATATACTTAATTTCGATTTAAGTATATTGAATATTTTCCAATTGTAGAAAATAAATAAATTTGTGAATTACTTATAAATAAATAAATATGGAAATGTTTTTTTCCAATTTGAAATGAAACGCTTTGATAATTTATCTTTTTGAAGATAAATTGAAATGAATAATTGAAATCGTAAATTCATAAATATTTTTGGAATGTAAATTCACTATGGAATTTATAAAAGAGAGTGGAATTTGTTTAAAAATGAATATTGATTTATTTATTGAGGTATTGAAATTATATATCTTGTAAAGATATTTTGGAAAATAAATAATTGGAAAAATTATTTGGAATCTGGTGATGTTGTGCATATCCATTGATAGTTCAATAACCGACTATCAATATTTACCTTTGAAAGGTATTTGTTGTGATTTGTTTGAATTTGAATGCCACACTTATTTTTGAATAAGCGCTCACTATTCGGGTTATCCGGGAAAGGACCTTGGGGTCGTATAACCCATTCCGAGTATGTGATACGTCGTTATGGATTGCATTTGAAGACCGGTGTTGAAGACCGGGTATTTGCGAGAGCAATAGGATGATCTGTCGATTGACTCTGCACCGAGTTCCTCCGGTATAGAGTTCTCCATATGTGATGGGGAATCCGATCAGGATTGTGGATATTCGGATTGCAAGGACTTCTTTGTAAGTGCCTTCGGTTCTGTTCGATCCCGGAACAAACTTGTATGGATTGTATGTCTGACATTACAAATTGAGATATAAAGCCGATTTCTTTCAAATATATTTCTGTTGGTGGCGGAGAATTTATTCTTTTAGCTTAACACCCTTCTCTGAGACGTACGAGCTCAGAGGTTATGTAGTTGAAGATTATCAGCGATATATTCCCAATTTGGTAATGTGACATGCTGAGTGTTGCTGTGAAATGATCATTGTGTTGATCATTTGTGATAGGATCATTTGTTTGATCGTTTATCTTTGTGATCATTTCTATGATCATTTGTTGACCCAAAGCATGGCTTTTGTATAAAGCGTGGCTTTGTGGACGAGACTTCGTCGAGCCTCACACCCCGGAATGGTCAAAACAGGAAAGATGCGGCAAGGTTATGAGGGGTAGCTCCCTTTAGGGTATGTGCATTTCCTTCTGGAAAAGGGTGGTATCATGGTATGGAGCCCAGATTCTTACTCATGTTGAAACACTTTATTTATGATTGTGTGATGATGGTGATGAGCGCTCGGTTAAAGGTCCCAAAGGACCGGGGGATGGCATACTCGTGTCAGTTGTTACCCAGTTAGGGGTAACCTTGCCTTGTATTGGCAGAGATCCGGTTTGGTTCTCGGGGACGTCCTTCCAGAGGCGTTCTCATGTGGCAATGGGAAGTTCCTTGGTCTGACCATTCGTTGGAAATCCAAAGAAACAATACGAGACTTGTACGGTTTTAGTTGTAGAACCTGCCATCTAATATGGTAGCTATAGTAGGCATAATATAATGGTACCTATGCTGGCTAAGATTTATATTCTATTTTCGAAGTATTTCTACACTATGCACTAATAATAATATCAAATGTTTCTTTTTAATGCGTATCAAGCATCTTTGACTAACATAAGAAGAAATCTCCTCCAAGTCTACGTTAGCATTGTGTGTGTGGTGGGAGGTCTTATGGTAATCTCATTTTTAAAAGCATTGCGAATTAACTTTAAAAATATTCCTCTATTTTGATTTTAAAGATAAATAAACTGTTTTGAGTTCTCACACCAGTCACATGACTGACTCGGAGTTTATTGTTTTCCTTCCTAAACTCTGGGTGCCCACCAATTTCCACACGGGCAGTCAAGAGTTAGGTTTATCAGGATATTCTGGAGTTGCTGGAGGCAAGCTGGATGACATGGCATATTATAAGTATATAGTATTTCTTTTACGCTGTTTGAGGTTGTTGTTGTTGTACACTCTGATGATATGATGTAATGAAAAGCAAATGTGATGTAATGCAATAACTGATATAGTTCTTTGTTTAAAGATTATTCATTTATTTATTATGTTGTTCCGCTGCGATTGTGAGATTCTGATGTTGTTCTGTTGTTTTCTGTTTCGTTCTATTTTCTATTTTCTTTTCTCTCCATTTTCTATCTTTTCTCTCTATTTTCTATCTTTTCTCTCTTCTTCTGTCTTTTTCTTCTTTTTTCTTCTTCTTAAACATTGAGAATTCATATTTCTGTTCATCTTGAGTTAATCTATGGAGATTAGTGTATATTCAAGGAGTACGGATTTGCGGGTCTTCACAGGCGGTATCAGAGCATATGGTTAAGCGACAACCATGGTTTTGTTGGGTATTACTCATTAGAGATAGAGTCAGTAGTACTCTAGAATGAGTTTGAGTGTAATAATAGATACGAGAGCGTATTTGTTAGTGAATATAAAATTGTTTTATATTGTGATGATTGGTTTGTTGAGTGGTATATGGATTCTGGTTAATACGAGTAATTAACGTTGTTGATAGGGATCTTTAAACACTTGTACAGAACAAATCGACACGATATTGTTTTAAATTGGGAAAATGGAATAATTTTACCTTGAGTATATTTTATATATGAAGAAATAATTTTTCAGAATTATTAAAGTGTATATAAGTTGTTTCAATAATCTAAGTAAAAGAATTATTGTATAAGTAAAATGAATTATAAGAATTGAATTATAATTAAAGTGATTTACAATTGTGAAATAAACTTATATATATAAGAAGTGAAACTATATGAATATATTTATGAATATAAGTTGTAAATAAAAATGAATTTAAAGTTAAATGGAAAATTTACTTTAGAATTTGGAAGCTGAATTGATTTATAAATGGGAATTTAAGTTAAGTAAAAACAAGTGATGTTTATAAAAGGAAGTATAACTTAAGAGATGTAGAATGAAGTTGATATTGATATCAAAGTAAATTAATAAAGTTAAGTGATAAATATGAACTTAAGTTATGTAAATGAAATTCAACTTTTGTAATTGAATTGAATTAATGAATTGAATGTTAATCAATTGAATGTGAATAATTGATATGAAATAATGAGTTTAAGTATTAATTCATTAAAAATCTAACGTTATTGGAAGTTGAAAGATTGAATGAAAATCAATTTAAAGGTGTTAAACCAAATTGAATGAATATAAGCAAAGGAAATTTGGTTGTAATTAATATACATTGGTTGTTATTTGATTGTTAGTTGATTGTATATAATTCATTAAGTATTAATGAAATTGAGTTAATGAAATTGAAAGTTAAAGTAATTGGAAATTCAATTGCAAGGTAAGTGAATCTTAAATAGAATTGAATTTGATTTGGAAGTGAACCAACTTGAATATGAATTAGTGAATATAAACTAATTGAAAATGAATGTTAGTAAAAACATCCACTGTTAATAAATCAAATGTGATTAAATTGAAAACCCAGTTCATTGAATATTAATGAGAATATGACTGAATATTTATTGGTTATGAATTAGTTGAATGATAGTTGGTTGATGGTTGAATATATATTGCTTTTACTGCATTTGCTATGTTGGCATATATAATTATTATGTTGCTATATGTTGTATATCGATACTATTGTCTATATGCATGATTCTCATGTTGTTTGTTGAGTGTTTAGTAGGTGCGGATCGCGTTTGCTTCGCATTTGGAGCTCGCTTTCGCGCTATATTAGTCGTATATGCTCGCTAATAAAATTATAAGGTACATATCTCGGATTAAATATCGTACTTTTACACTTTTTCCCTGCGGGATGCCTCATTACTTGGTGAGATGTATATTTGTGATATATATACTATCATTTTTCTTCGGATCGAGCCGCGCAAAGGAGACTCTGGCGAATTTTTCTGAAAATTTAAGGCGTTAGAAAAATTTGAGAAAAAATTGGAAAATTTTAAAAACTATAACTTTGATTTTGGAATTTAAAGTTAAACAATAGTAGTTTGGTTTGAAAAGAAAACTAAGTATGATTTGAAAACTTTGTAAAGTTATTGTAAGAAATTTAACTATGAATTTTTGGAAAATTAATAGATTCTGTAACTTTTCTTATTTGTTAATTTCGCGGACGAAATTCTTTTAAGGGGGAAGTATGTAACGACCCAAAATTTTTATTAATTTAAATTTGTATATTTAATTAATTTTAAATATTAATAAGTGAACTTTATAAGTCGAATAAATTTTATTTCGAATAATTGGATTTAATTGAATAATTAAATCAATAATTTAATATGTGTAAATACGGAAATAATAGAAAATTGGGTGAAATATGATTGAAAATGATTTGTAAAATTTATTTTATCATATTGAAGTTAGAATGATATTTTAGAACTTTTAAAATCGAATTAAAAGTTAATTTGTGAAAATTGAATATTTTAATATTTAATCGACTAGTGAAATTAGTCAATTTTTGAACAGTCTCAGAATTGGACGAAACTAGTTCCATTGGATCCGTAATAGTTTGTTATTACTAGATTTTAATTTTCGTAGCAATCGGAGTTATCATTTGATCGTGGCAGCTCGAAACGCATCGAAATTGTTTTAATAATAATTTGGCGAGTTAAAATAGCCATTTTTCAAACAGTCTCGGATTTCGACGAAACCAGTTTCTTCGGATCCGTAATGTGATATTATTATATGGTTTCAAATTTCGTGTCAATGGGATTTACCGTTTGTCCGGTGCAAGCTAAAACGCCTAGAAAATCGTTTAAATCGGTTTAATTTAAATTGAACGTTTATTGCCATAACTCACACAGATGACCGAATTAGCTTTTGAAACATGTTCCATTATGTCCGGAACGCGGGATAAACCCTAGAAACGTCGGTCACCGCACGTAAATCGGAGTTTGGAAATTCCAAAATGAATAGTGTTTCGTTCGATTTTCTATGAATAGCCCTTGCCTCTTCACAAATAAAAAATAATATAAAACCCTAATTTTCAAACCCTAGCCGTCGGCCCTAGGCCCAATGGCTGAAAATGCTTCTTCCTTCCCCTCTCAATTTCTTTCAATCCGTGAGGAATTAGAAAATATTTTCAACTACAATGTTGTAGATCTAGAGGAGAGCTTTAAATCTATACGGATATGATCACGAATGGAGCTATATATTGTGAGATACATGGCCGCGTTTGGGGCCGGTTGCGCACGCAAATCAAGGAGCAGGGGGCAGCCGAGTTCATGGAGGTTCTGGGCGTGGGTGGTGTTCGGGGAGGCGCAAGACATGAAGGTGGTTGATCAACTTATCGTTCGTCGTGGAAGCTTGGAAATTAAACCCTAGTTTATGTAAATGGGTTTGAGCTTGCGTGCAAAGTACTGGAGCAAGAAACGTGAGAGGGGAGAGGGAATGCGCACGGCCTGATTGGGGGGGGGGGAGACCAGACCCAACGGCTTAGATGAGAGTAGGTTAAAAAAATAAAGAATTATGTTGTAATTTATATAAATAAAATCGTGTAAGCTTGTAAAATCTATATCTTTTTCATACGAGGTCGAAAACGCGCGAAACCAGTTGCGTTGGAATCGTATGGACGAGCACTACGCTGTGGAATTGGATTAGAGTCGTTTGGAGTTAGTGAGAATTTCTGGCAAAATTAAACGTCCGTTTAATTTTATTCGAAATAAATCGCTAAAACGAAATTGAAATCAAGGTGAGAACTTCTCACTCAATCGAATCGGTTTTGATTTTAATTTTAAATAGTTATATTTAAAATATTTGAATGCATGTTCGAATGATGATTGCTATCTATTGATTGTTAAAATAGACATTATGCGCCGTTAGTAAGCGGATGTTATTTATTAAAAACATATACCGCGAATATTTCATAAACAGTGAAATTGGTATTATATATAATAGCAATATATATATATATATATATATATATATATATATATATATATTGGCATATGTATATATTGGAGTTATTGATTTCCCGCATTGTATAGCGGATGAGACCCTATTGTGCCGCATAATAGCGGATAATATTTTAAATCCCATATACCGCGATAATTCCGTACTGGAGCGGAATTGGTATTGTGCTAATGTTTGTGGATGCAGGAAAACAGGTTGGAGGGATCCAACTGGATTCCTCAACAGTATTTATTTGATTTTGGATATTTTAATATTCGTTGATTATCATATCGATATATGATATCGTTGTTGTCGTGATTGACTATTTGGTGTGTAGCATCATTGGACCAAATTTTGGAATTTTAAAAGGATTTTTAAAGTGATTTTTGAAAGAAAACGTTTATAAAATATTTTTGGAATTGATCCATTATAAGTAAATAAACGTTATAAATTTTAATGTTATAAAAATTATGATTTTTGAGAAATATAGTTAAAAACTGATTTTTGAAAATATGGGGCTAATGATTTTATAAAATAGTTAATCGGGATTTTTGAATTTATTATAAAAAGTTGAAAATATAAGATTTATAAAATTTGATTATTTTATAAATCAAAATGGTGAAATTATAAAGGGGATTAAAGATGTTTTAAAAGAATAATAGTATAAATTGATTTATATAAGAAATTTATAAGATTGATATTTATAAATTAAAGCATTTGAATTATAAAACGAGTTTTTATAAGTGTTAGAATGAATTGTGAATAAATTTCACAAATGAATGAAATTTATAGAATTATAAGCGGTGAAGTTATAAATGGAATTTTATAAGCAGTAGGTTTATAAAATTTGTAAAGTTATTAAAAGAAGATTTTTGGGTAAATAAATGAATCTTATAAGTTATAAGATTTATAATTTGGAAAATCTTAAAAAGAACGATTTAGAAAAATAATCGTTTTTTAAGCATTTAACTTATAATATGAATTTTTAGTATATCATTGAGATATGAATTGAATAGGTTAATAAAGGGATTTATAAACGTCGTTTTATAAATTCGCAATGACTTATTTTGATAAGTAAATTGTATAACTTATTTATGGAGTTATATTCACGTTTTAGACAGTGAATAATCCTTTAAAAGTAAAATGAATAGAAATGATGAAATTGGTTAACAACTATATTCACGTTTTGATTAGTGAATAATTAGTTAAAGAAAATGTTTTGGATGTGATGTTTTAAATAGAATTAAAACGATCTAACGATGTTTTTAAATGTGTTAAGATTCGAAACCATAGATTTCAACATTCATTGTTGAAATAGACGTTTTCGAGAAATAAAAGGAAATGGTGGACTATAACACTGTTGTTATAGTAAATGATTCCGAAAGGAAATGTTTTGTATAGTATTGGGATTTATATATCTATTTTTAATTTCGAATCCCTATACTAGTGATTTTGGGTTGTCGTAACGATGTTTTACGCAAAATTCGTTTTGGCCCAAATAAATATGTTTAAGAGAATGATTTCCTTAAAGAATGAAATATATACTTAATTTCGATTTAAGTATATTGAATATTTTCCAATGGTAGAAAATAAATAAATTTGTGAATTACTTATAAATAAATAAGTATGGAAATGTTTTTTTTCCAATTTGAAATGAAACGCTTTGAGAATTTATCCTTTTGAAGATAAATTGAAATGAATAATTGAAATCGTAAATTCATAAATATTTTTGGAATGTAAATTCACTATGGAATTTATGAAAGAGAGTGGAATTTGTTTAAAAATGAATATTGATTTATTTTTGAGGTATTGAAATTATATATCTTGTAAAGATATTTTGAAAAATAAATAATTTGGAAAATTATTTGGAATTTGGTGATGTTGTGCATATCTATTGATAGTTCAATAATCGACTATCAATATTTACCTTTGAAAGGTATTTGTTGTGATTTGTTTGAATTTGAATGCCACACTTATTTTTGAATAAGCGCTCACTATTCGGGTTATCCGGGAAAGGACCTTGGGGTCGTATAACCCATTCCGAGTATGTGATACGTCGTTATAGATTGCATTTGAAGACCGGTGTTGAAGACCGGGTATTTGCGAGAGCGATTGGATGATCTGTCGATTGACTCTGCACCGGGTCGCACCGGTATAGAGTTCTCCATATGTGATGGGGAATCCGATCAGGATTGTGGATATCTGGATTGCAAGGACTTCTTTGTAAGTGCCTTCGGTTCTGTTCGATCCCGGAACAGACTTGTATGGATTGTATGTCTGACATTACAAATTGAGATATAAAGCCGATTTCTTTCAAATATATTTCTGTTGGTGGCGGAGAATTTATTCTTATAGCTTAACACCCTTCTCTGAGACGTACGAGCTCGGAGGTTATGTAGTTGAAAATTATCAGCGATATATTCCCAATTTGGTAATGTGACATGCTGAGTGTTGCTGTGAAATGATCATTGTGTTGATCATTTGTGATAGGATCATTTGTTTGATCGTTTATCTTTGTGATCATTTCTATGATCATTTGTTGACCCAAAGCATGGCTTTTGTATAAAGCGTGGCTTTGTGGACGAGACTTCGTCGAGCCTCACACCCTGGAATGGTCAAAACAGGAAAGATGCGGCAAGGTTATAAGGGGTAGCTCCCTTTAGGGTATGTGCATTTCCTTCTGAAAAAGGGTGGTATCATGGTATGGAGCCCAGATGCTTACTCATGTTGAAACACTTTATTTATGATTGTGTGATGATGGTGACGAGCGCTCGGTTAAAGGTCCCAAAGGACCGGGGGATGGCATACTAGTGTCAGTTGTTACCCAGTTAGGGGTAACCCGGCCTTGTGTTGGCAGAGATCCGGTTTGGTTCTCGGGGGCGTCCTTCCAGAGGCGTTCTCATGTGGCAATGGGAAGTTCCTTGGCCTGACCATTCGTTGGAAATCCAAAGAAACAATACGAGACTTGTACGGTTTTAGTTGTAGAACCTGCCATCTAATATGGTAGCTATAGTAGGCATAATATAATGGTACCTATGCTGGCTAAGATTTATATTCTACTTTCGAAATATTTCTACATTATGCACTAATAATAATATCAAATGTTCCTTTTAAATGCGTATCAAGCATCTTTGACTAACATAAGAAGAAATCTCCTCCAAGTCTACGTTAGCATTATGTGTGTGGTGGGAGGTCTTATGGTAGTCTCATTTTTAAAAGCATTGCCAATTGACTTTAAAAATATTCCTCTATTTTGATTTTAAAGATAAATAAACTGTTTTGAGTTCTCACACCAGTCACATGACTGACTCGGAGTTTATTGTTTTCCTTCCTAAACTCTGGGTGCCCACCAATTTCCACACGGGCAGTCAAGAGTTAGGTTTATCAGGATATTCTGGAGTTGCTGGAGGCAAGCTGGATGGCATGGCATATTATAAGTATATAGTATTTCTTTTACGCTGTTTGAGGTTGTTGTTGTTGTACACTCTGATGATATGATGTAATGAAAAGCAAATGTGATGTAATGTAATAACTGATATAGTTCTTTGTTTAAAGATTATTCATTTATTTATTATATGTTGTTCCGCTGCGATTGTGAGATTCTGATGTTGTTCTGTTGTTTTCTGTTCCGTTCTATTTTCTATTTTCTTTTCTCTCTATTTTCTATCTTTTCTCTCTATTTTCTATCTTTTCTCTCTTCTTCTGTCTTTTTCTTCTTTTTTCTTCTTCTTAAACATTGAGAATTCGTACTTCTATTCATGTTGAGTTAATCTATGGAGATTAGTGTATATTCAAGGAGTACGGATTTGCGGGTCTTCACACCCAATCTGGAGATGCGCTGATACTGGATAGACTATTGGGACTATTATTGTGTTAAGGGGAATATTGTGTCACTCCTTAACGCTATTTAAAAGTAATTTTATTTTACTATAGACATTATTATAATAGCGAAATATTACTACATAGTAAATAGTTTAACGAATCCTTAGAAGATGTGAACCCCGAGCATCCCTTAAGTTACTGCACTCACGTTAGACACTGGATAGGAGATGTCAAGTCCCGTAAACATCTCTGATGCCGTTACACTCATATTTATTTCTGTTGATTTAACTTACATAAGATCTTTTAGTTCTGACTCGAGTGTTTTGTCTTTTCAATTCGCTCGGGTCATCCTGAGCGTTTCAGGATTTAAAGACCTTATTCTGGAGGATGAGGACGAAGATTTTGTTATTACTATTTGTTATATATTCCACTACACCATTGTATTCCGCTGCATTATTAATATTATTTGGTATGTGTAACTCTGATATGCATTGTATAAGTGTAATCAAATGTTTTGTAAAACAGCTTCATGAACTGTTTAATTGATTATTACATTTTATCGTTCCGTTGCAAGATTCTATTTTGTTTTTATTTCTTTCTCTATTTTTCTTATTCACTCAATAACAATCCGCCCTTTTGTATGGTTTGTGTCTGACGTGTGTGGTTTATCGTCGATTTAAAGCGTACAAAAAGGCAGGATGTTATAAAAATACTTATAAATAGATTCTAAATATCTATGTAAAATATTACTTAAAAATAACTAATTTGTAATTTGATAAAAATAAATAAAAAGCATACTCTACATTATAAAACCCCTTTACTTTAAAAATACATATATAATTATTAAAAATATATTTAAACTTCAAACCGACTTTAAAGTACTAAAAAATATTTTAGAAAACATTCCTAAAAATATTAGCGAAAAATATCAAATTTAAATATTATTTTTGAGCACTTAAAACCTCGAGTAACCTACTTAAGCATTTATAAATGTTGTTAAAAGTTCTTGACAAAGAAAAAAATTGTAAAGCACGATCACCAATTTTAACCACTTTTAACATTGAAAAGCATAAAGAACAATATTGAAAAGTACATAGAAAACATTGACAAAGAACCAGTTTTAACCAGTTTAATAAATTATCCAAGACTTGATAAGTACTACCCTTAGGGTACTTAAGTAGTATGGATAAAATCCCTAAGAATATCTTTCAATTTAATTAGAAAAATTCTTGAAAACTAGGTATTTATAATAATGTTCGTTTAGCAACCTTTCTACTCCAACTTTAGCCACTTCATTTAAATTGTAACGCTTCCGATTTTTCGTTGCCGAAAAACCGAATAGTTATGGGTTTTAAAAAGAATTTAGGAAAAGAAAAAGTAGAAAAGAAGAGAAGAAAAGAAGAAAAAGAGAGAAAAAGATAGAAAATAGGGAGGAGAGAAAACAGAAGATAGAACATTTTAAAATAGAAGAAAAAGAGAATAGAGAACATAGAATAGAGAAGAGATAGAAAATAGAGAATAGGGAGGAAACAGAATAGAACAGAATATTTTAAAATAGAAGAAAAAGAGAATAGAGGAAAAAGAAAAACAGAAGAAAATAGGACGGAACAGAAAACAAACAAAAAAAACAGAACAATAACAGAATCTCACAATTCGCAGCGGAACAACATATAATAATAAATGAATAATCTTTAAACAAAGAACTATATCAGTTATTACATTACATCATATCATCAGAGTGTACAACAACAACAAACAGTGCAGCGGAAAAGAAATACTATATAAATTAGTAATACGCCATGCCATCCAGCTTGCCTGCAGCAATTCCTGAATATCCAGAATATCCTGATAAACCTTAACTCTTGACTGCCCGTGTGGAAATTGGTGGGCACCCAGAGTTTAGGAAGGAAAACAATAAACTCCAAGTCAGTCATGTGACTGGTGTGAGAACTCAAAACAGTTTATTTAACTTTAAAATCAAAATAGAGGAATATTTTTAAATCAATTCGCAATGCTTTTAAAAATGAGACTACCATAAGGCCTCCCGCACACACACACATGCAAACGCAGAATCGGAGGAGATTTCTCCTTATGATAGTCAAAGATGCTTGATACGCATTTAAAATAACATTTGATATTATTACTAGTGCATAGTGTAGGGGAAAAGTTCATTTTGAAAGTAGAATATAAATCTTAGCCAACATAGACATTTCGAACTATGCCTACTATAGCTACCATCCAAACAGTGGTGACCACCATAAGTGAATGGCAGGTTCTACAACTAATACCGTACAAGTTTCGTATTGGGAATTGGATTTCCAACAAATGGTCAGGCCAAGGAACTTCCCATTGCCACATGAGAATGCCTCTGGAAAGACATCCCCGAGAACCAAACCGGAACTCTGCCAACACAAGGCCGGGTTACCCCTAACTGGGTAACTACTGACACGAGCACGCCATTCCCCGATTGTAAATGACCTTTCTCACGGGATCCCGATAACCAACAACCACAAAGTAATAAATTCGTAGTAACCACATAGGTTAAATATCTGGGCTCCATACCATGATACCACCTCTATCCAGAAGGAAATGTACATACCCTAAAGGGTGCTACCCCTCATAACCTTGCCGCATCTTTCCTGTTTTGACTATTTCCGGGGTGTGAGGTTCGACGAAGTCACGTCCACAAAAACATACTTTATACAAAAGCCATGCTTTGGGTCAACAAATGATCAACACAATGATCACCAAGATAGACGATCAAATAAACGATCCTATCACAATAATCAACACAATGATCATTTCAGCAACACTCAGCATGTCACATTACCAAATTGGGAATATATCGCTGATAACTTCAACTATATAACCTATGAGCTCGTACGTATCAGAGAAGGGTGTTAAGCTAAAAGAATAAATTCTTCGCCACCAACAGAAATATATTTGAAAGAAATCGGCTTTATATCTCAACTTGTAACGTCAGACATACAATCCATACAAGTTTGTTCCGGGATCGAACAAAACCGAAGGCACTTACAAAGAAGTCCTTGCAATCCGGATATTCACAATCCTGATCGGATTTACCATCACATATGGAGAACTCTATACCGGAGCAACTCGGTGCAGAGTAAATCGACAGGTCATCCTATCGCTCTCGCAAATACCGGGTCTTCAACACCGATCTTCAATGCAATTATAACGACGTATCACATATTCGGAATGGGTTATACGACCCCATGGTCCTTTCCCGGTTAACCCGAATAGTGAGCGCTTATTCAAAAATAAGTGTAGTATTCACATTCAAACAAATCATATCAATTACCCATTCAAAGGGAAATATTGATAGTCGGTTATTGAACTATCAATGGATATGCACACATCACCAGTTTCCAAATAATTTTCCAAATTATTTATTTTCCAAAATATCTTTACAAGTTATATAGTTTCACACTTCAAAAATAAATCAATATTTATTTTTCTAAACCAATCTCATTTTCTTTTATAAATTCCATAGTGAATTTATACTCCAAACTATCCATGCATATTACGATTTTCAATCGATTTTCCATATTCACGTTCAATTTACCTTACAAGGATAAATTCTAAACATTCATTTCACATTGGAAAAATATTTCCATACTTATTAAATAAGTAATTCACAAGTCTTTTTATTTTCCCTGCTTAGAAAATATTTAATATACTCTAATCGAAATTAAGTATATATTTCATTCTTTAAGGAAATCATTCTCTTAAACATATTTATTTGGGCCAAAACGAATGTTACGTAAAACATCGTTACGACAACCCAAATTCACTAGTATAGGGATTCGAAATTAAAATTGATATATAAATCCCAATACTATGCAAACCATTTCCTTTCGGAAATCATTTACTATTCATCCCGGAAATTCCGAAATTAAAATTGATATATAAATCCCAATACTATGCAAACCTTTCGGAAAATCGAACACTATTCATCCCGGAAATTCCGAACTCCGATTTACGCGCCGAAACTGACGTACCTAGGGTTTACCCCGCATTCCGGACACAATTGAACAGGTTTCGGAAGCTAATTTGAAAATCTGTGCGAGTTATGGCTATAAACGCTCAATTTGAATTAAACCGATTTAAGCGATTTTCTAGGCGTTTTAATTTGTACAGGACAAACGGTAAATCCAATTGACTTGAAATTTGAAACCTTACAATAATATCACATTACGGATCCGATAAAACTGGTTTCGTCGAAATCCGAGACTTTTTGAAAAATGGCTATTTTAACTCGCCAAATTTAAATTAAAAACGATTCGATACATTTCAAGCTGCCACGATCAAACGATAACTCCGATTGACACGAAAATTGAAATCCGGTAATAACTAACTATTACGGATCCAATGAAACTGGTTTCGTTCAATTCTGAGACTGTTCAAAAAATGACTATTTTACAGTTGATTATTAAATATTAAAATATTCAATTTTCACAAATTAACTTTAAATTCGATTTTAAAAGTTCTAAAATATCTTTCTAACTTCAATATGATAAAATAAAATTTTACAAATCATTTTCAATCATATTTAACTCTATTTTCAATTATTTCCATAATTTAACATATTAAATTATCGATTTAATTATCCAATTAAATCCAAAAATTAAAAATAAAATTTATTCGACTTATAAATTTACTTCTTAATATTTAAAATTAATTAAATATTCAAATTTTAATTACTAAAAATCCTGGGTCGTTACATAAATAGTTACAAAATCTTCTAAATTTTGATTTTTTTCCTATAATAAAATATAATAATTATTAAAAATTCAAAGAAACCACTAAGGATGTCTTTCAAATTAATACAAAAATTCTCAAAAACAAGATATTTCAAAGTACTCATATAGCGACCTTCTTCTCGTTATAACTTTGCAACTTTGTTTCACAAGTTAATAAATGATTTAAACTTCAACATTTTTCCAGTAGGAAGTATACTTATAGTACTTATTAAAAATGCAAAGAAACCCCTAGGATGTCTTTCAAAGTTGACTTTGAAAATCATGGAACACAAGGCATTTTCAAAGGCATCCATGGCGACCTTTTCGCTTCTACCTTTCACAATTTTTGTAACTTTCCAAACCATTTTTTACTGTCTTATACACCAAAATATGTGTAGAGATTAACTAAATCAAATTATTCCTAGTTAAATTCATAAACCTTCCATTTACACAATTTAAAGTTAAGGGATATGGAAGTGCACTTATAGCGACTATTTTCGCTTCAAACATACTTTAACTCAATATATAATCCAAACAACCATTTAAACATTACAATGCCATGCCACCTGCTATAGAAGGTAATAGGAGTGATGTTATACAATATAAAGTTGTCATTTGATTTTAAAAGCAATGGATCCAAAATTTATAACTTTAATTAGTTAATGTCACTTTAAATTTATATTTGCACACATATACACACATAATATATACAGACAAGACAGTGAGATAAAACACCCAAATCTAAGCCAAACATATGCTCAATCACAAACAAACACAAGAAGCACTTCCAACCATCTCCAAAAGCATAAAGATCCAGCCTTTAGCACATCCAAATAAAGATAAGCCTCCTCCTCCTTATCCATGTTCATGGTCCAAACTAGCATCCCCCATCCTCTTTATTTTCCCCACTTTTTATTTTAGATCCATTCTTCCTAAGGTATTCTAAGATGTTGGTTAAAGTCTGGTAGAGTTGGGAGAAGATTTGAACTAATTAGAGAAAGATTAGTGAAAAACATAGTGAAATAGTGCTAATTCACATCCACCATTTATATTCTTTTCGTATTTTCTACTTTAGAAATTTATGAAGTGTTTAAGGACTCTAAGACCTCCTTTGGCTAGCTAAGAGATCCCCCATGTGCCTTGCATGCTTTTAACATCACTCCTCATTTTCCTTAGCAAATTACCCTTTTACCCTTACACACAAAATATCTTTCCATGACATCATAATAGTTTATTTTCCATAAATGACAAAATATTTTTATTTCATATTAAATATTTTCTAAGTGTTCTAGCATATATATAAAAAGTTTGAACAACTTCTAATGAGTAAAAAGTCGTTTACCAATAAAACGATTTTCTGATGCATTATCGATATTTCTTCAAAGTATTTATTTTGTAAATACTTTTCAAAACACATTTATCGTCATTAGTTATATATTAAAAGGGGTTTAACAAGGTTATTAATTACTTTAATCACATTTAATCCAAGATTCAAATATTTTATTTAAATACGAAGTGTTTGAAATTCCAGATCATTACATTCTCCCCCACTTAAAATATTTCGTCCTTGAAATTCCAACACGAGAAACAAAAGAAATAATCGCATAGAAATACTTAACATTGTCCAAAATTACCAGTAAACAAAGCCCATGGTTTGCTCAAGTTCAACAAAAATCCTCTTATCGCACAAGGACTCCAAACAATGCTTTATATCCATGCTTTTTTACTTTATATCCATGCTTTCTAAGGTGCTAAGGTGTTGGTGAAAGTTTGGTGGAGTTTGGAGAAGATTTGAACTAATTGTAGAAAGATTAGTAAAGAACAAAGTGGATTGGTGCTAATCCATTTCCTCCGTGCATAAATACATTAATCACATACATACATAAATAATAAGTATAAATTTAATTTATAAATCATTTATATCAATTTATTTACCATGCATTGCTTGTGAATTCTTTACGTTTTAACATCAATTATCTACATATTAAAACTTCTATATGTGTATACAAAACCCTCCTCAATATCGGCTAAAATTGTATATTTAAAGAAGCTTATATGTTTATTGATTATGTAATCTTGAATTTAAATGATTTGAATAAATTCAATTAAAAAATATTTATTATTCACTAATAAATCCTAAAATATAATAATTTCAGTATGTTAACCATATTTATATTAACAAAGATGGTAATATTGTTATTTTCATTCAAACATAAAGATATATAAATTACTTAGCATAAATAATATACATAGAAAATATTAAATTTTTTAATTTATTATATATTTCTCTTAATAAAATTATCATACTTTGCATTGTAAAATTCTATTTTTAGATTCAAATACCTATGTTTTAACATTTCTATGCTTATTTACAAACCTCACCCCTCTCGGTTCTTTCCTAATATTTTATATTCAAATCCATGTATTTAAATTACTGATACATTTTAAATAACCTCAGTCAATAATTATTCTATCATTCTAATAAATCCTAAAAGTATATGTCAATTTAAGTCCCCCCTACACACACGCGCGCACACACACACATATATATATTCATATTAACAAAAATAGTTAAATTATTTTTCTAGTTAATTATAATGATATATAGATCACATACATTAAATTATGTACGTAAACAATAATGGAAAAGTTAATTGTAAATTAGTTATAATCATCTATATAAAATTTTGTCATATATTTAATTACTAAATCTCTTTTTACTCCAAATATCCATGTTAAGGTTTCTACGATTTTTATGCAAAATTCTTCTCAGTTCTTTCCTACTATTTCCTTTAACTACATGTATTTAAACTAATTACATAATTTTAGTTTAACATATTTTGAAATTTTTGGTTAAATAATATTCGTTAATTCATTTAATAAATCATTCAACTATATCGACTTTAATATGTATACCATATTCATATGACCAAAAATGATAAAATTCTCTTTTGTACTAAAATATAAAGATATATAAACTTCATAACATAAATTATACATAAATAGAATAACAATTTTAATTTATAGTTCATTTATTTCATTGAATTATAATTTTTGTAACAAATTTTAATATCAAAAGTATAAATATTATATTTTACAATATTACCTTGTGCAGTACACGAGTTACATACTAGTAATATTTAAGTGGAAATTAAAGACACATTCCTCTCTTCAAAACTTATTTGCTTTACATCCCTCTCTTTAAGAAACTATTTCATACATCCCGCTTTTTTATACTTCTCTCTCTTTTACATCTATTGTTTCCAAATCTAAAAGTGACTGTCAAGGCTTGTTGTTAATCCTTTTTTAGCAAAGCAGATTTCAATTGCACTCGGAAGATTCAAACGAGGACAAAACGACGTGAAAATTGACAAGCAAACTTAGATGAAGCAAAGGAGTAGCTCAGGTAAAATTCATCCAAAAACAATCTAACCAAACATGTCGAGGTTGACATGTTATGACTCCATATTTTTCATTCAGACTTCACACGAGTCATTCTCTAATTCTTCCATGTTTGCTTAAGTGATTTTCAAGGGTTTCGAATGACCTATTACAAGAGTTGAAGAGTTAACAGCTGAAATAACAGAGTAAACCAAGTAAACAAGGAATGGTCATCAAAATCAACCAACTTCAATGGAAACAACATGGGACACCTCCAAACAAAATTATAAGAAGAATGCAAAAGAGTTCGACCAAAATCGAATGACACAAAAATGTCGGGGTTGACATGAACATATCGAGGTTGACATGTTTGTATAAATCGGTGGGTCTCATGATTTTGCACACTACTTGAGGCGACATTTGGACTCTACTTCAACTTGACTTCTGGCCCAACACGGTTGTTTCCCCTATAAATACAAGCCTATCTACAACTAAAAAGGATCTTTTTTCTGCCTCATCTCCTCCAATTCTCTAACTTTTGGATCTGATCTTTCCACCTTAGAGATTTCTCTCACTTCTTCACTTCTATCCTCTAGATTGTGGACAAATCTGATATAGTTGTAATCCATAGAGAGAACAACTAATAAAAAGAATTAAAAGTGGACATATGCCGAAGATTATGCCGAACTACTATAAAAATTGTGTCTCCTTTTACCGCTTTTTTGTTTATTTTATTTGAACTGGTGCTTTCATCTGATTGTTAGGTGTAGATACATTTTTTGAATTAACAATTTGGCGCTTTCACTAAGAAAAGAGCTAGATCTAAAGACTTGAAGCTTGAATCTAAGACTTGGGGAAGATGAAGAAACCAATAATAGATCCAAAATCGAAGCAAGTCAACCAAAGCATAGGGGCAGTCAGGAGTTGTCCTCAAATTCTTATAAATCCGTCTACGTGACTAGAGAAGATGTCAGGACCCGATTCTTCCTTTGTAGGGAATAGGTCTGTTTTAAAATAAGGTAGGGTGGCTGAAGGAGGTAATAGAGTTGACAAATTATTTTAAATTTTGATTTTAATTTTGATTTGAACTCGATTTAATTTCAACGCGTTTATTTACCGTGTGCTCACATAACAACTCCGAAAAATACGAAATTTGAAATCCAGTAATAATAAACTATTATGGACCCAATGGAACTGGTTTCGTCGAATTCCGAGACTGTATGAAAAATGACTATTTTTAAATATCGATTTAAACGATATAAATTCAAAACTGAACAAACTACTTTCAAATTCAATTCTGAAGCTTCTATTATCTTCAGTATTATCAATATGAATTTTACAAGCCGTTGAAATATTTTTAATCAGATTAAAATTGAAAATTCAAATTTTTATTCACTTTCGATAGATTAAATTTTATAATTTAATCGCCAAATTCAAAGTTATAATGGAAATTCAATCCAAACCATTATTCAAATAGTTAAAACTAATTAAATATTTTAAAATTAAATTATTCGAATTTCTGGGTCGTTACAGAAGAGTGGAGAGAATAATGAAGGAGATGTAGGATGGAGTGATAACTAGAAGACATAAAATGCTTGAAGGGTTTTTCCAAAGGATTGGACAACAAGGAATAGGCAGAGCTATAAGAATTCGAAATCAAGGATAAGAAACCAATGTAGGAGCATCCAGAGTTGGAGCGAAGCAAATTGAAACAATACCCCCACAAACAGGACAATTCGATACCGACCTAAATCAACCTAATACCGAGAGAACTACACTAGGAGGGCAATGTTGGTGTGACTACAGGGATGTTGGGAATGGATAATGCTAGAGCTAGAAACGCAAATCACAATGTGAACAACAATCTGAAGATTATGTGCTAGAACCTACCCATGGGAATGGGGGATAGAATGATACCATAAGAGCAATTCAATACGCTAACATGTAGTCAGAGGAGTATGTATTAGTATATGTTTCAGAATTCCCCTACAGGAGCAAGGGGCATAATATCGCTTTTGGACGAAGGTCGTCATTTGGTGGTAAACACCGAATTGCTAAATTGACAAGGAGAATAGCTAGAGGTGGATCTATAGATTAAAGCTTGGAGGATGTGAACATGAATCCATTCACTTTAAATATCCAAAATTCTAGAACCCTCCTGATCTCAAGCTTCTGAATTTGGAAAAGTACAACGGAAAGTCGGAACCGAAGATTCAACTATTGAGAAACTTCCGGCATATGTAGGTGTTGGGTGCATCTAAGGAAGTAATGGGGTGGTGTTTCCTATTATACTTGACGGACTTGGCGGCGATGTGGTTTAGGCAGCTGGAGAATGAGTTCATTAGCATGTGGACTAGGGATGGCAATGGGGCGGGTCTAGGGTCCAAACCCGGTCGACCCGCCCCTGTTTTGGCCCGTCCAGACCCGCCCCATTGGGTTATTAGGGCGGGTAGACTCGTGACCCGTTCTTGAGTGCTCCGGGTCTAGGGTCGGGGCTGGTGACCCGCCCCAACCCGACCCGCACTACTAACATCTCATAAAACTACATTATTACTACAATGATTTATTAATCTTCTTAGATATAAATGATTTTAGCATGGATAATAAAATGTTCCAATAAATAATCTATAGAAATAATTAGAGTATTAAGTTACGTCGTTGATAATTATACAATAACGTATGTATATATTTTTTGAATTATTATTGTACACATCATTTTTACTAACTTCCCTTAAACACGTTGTTATTTGTATTTTATGTATTATTTGGTGATAATGAGTATAAAAAAATAAATATATGTACGTTGGTACACAATTTTGGATTAATACATGAGACTCATCGGGTCTTGGGGCAGGTCGGGTCTACCTTGACCCGTAAGGGATGCCGGGTATGGGGCAAAATTCCAGACCTGCACCGGGTCTACGGGGCGGGTCTGGGACGAGGTCTAAAAAATCCAGGATGGGTATGGGACACTAAAAACCCGCCCCAACCTGCCCCATTGCCATTCTTGACGTGGACCGATTTGGTTAGTAAGTTCTTGAGACATTTCAGAGTGCACGTCTCTTGACCGAAGAATGTGACGTCGCTGTCAAGTGTGAAACAAAGGTCCAAAGAGACATAGGGAAACTATTTGACAAGATTCAATGCAGTAGTAGCCGCAGTTGAGAAGTTGGATCCATCAATAATCTTAATGGCAGCAGTGTTTGGAGTCATGAGCAAAACTGACTTCAAAGTTGCACTTGAAGGTATCCATCAGTGGATCCTGTGGAATTCTACCATGAAGCTTAAAAATATTTATGTCAGGAAGATGCTAAAGTCGTGGATAAGGATGCTGAAATCACCGATGTGGATGACAGAGGACTACCCCAAGCAAGAAACGAAAAATACAAAGGAAAAAAGGAGAAATGATGACAGCTTCGGGGAACCGAAACAACAAAGGAGGGAGCCTAAATTCTCTTCTGACTTGACTAAAACCCCAGAGTGGATATATCTGAACACTTGGGGGGCAGATTCTCTATAAAAGCCAATTAGGAGAGAGCTTATCGATCAGGAGAAGTTCTAGAAAGTTTTGCATCTTCCATGAGCTGGATGGACATGAAATGAATGATTGCCGACACCTTCGTGAGATGATAGAAGAACTTGTTCGAAGCAACCAGCTGCAACAGTACGTAAAGAACCGAACTGCAATGGTACACCCGGAACAAACACCATTTGCGGCGAATGCATCAAGGAACAACCAGGGGTCTGGTCCAAGACTCAAAATCTAATTATCGGGATGAACAGGAGTCGAATCTAATTCGTGCGCTTTGCTTTACCATTTCTTTTCTTGCAATTTTCTTTTCATATTGAGCAATAAAGACAATAATAATCTCAGACTTCTTACACGTTTAAGAAATCCAAACTATTCTTAGGCATGCTCTGAGTCGGAAGCTTGAGATAACTACTTAGGACGATAATAACCTGGACTGCTTACATGTGTATGAGACTTGGATTGTTCTCTAGGCACACTTTAAGTCGGATGTTTAGGATGAATACCTAGGGTTTCTACTTGTCTGCTTTAATTTGATTTGAATATTTGAATTTTGAAAAATCCATATGAATATGATGACTGATATTGATCGCTTTATATTCTGTTCGAAGAGATGAGACCGGAGTGTAGAGTGCCAGTCCCCTCATCGAAGAGCGAGCGAATGGACTTGTACGATATCAATCGCTTTAAGTTCTGTCCGAAGAAACAGGACTGAAGTGAAGGGTGCAAACCCATTTGTTGGAGAGCGAATGGAGGGGCTTGTACCAAAAGTAAGTCCACTCACCGAAGAGTGAGCGGATGTGCCTACTTAATCGTGGAGTTCCCTTTGCTAGAGAGCAAGTGGACGTAGCAAGAATCCAGAGATATTGAAACCCTAGATTAGGCAATAAACAATCCAAAGAGATCATACCCTAGATTGGAAAATCAACGGTCCGACGAGACCAAGCCCTAGAGCGAAAGCAGACTTAATAAAAGGATTTGAATGTCTTATAATCAAAAAAGAAGACAAGCCTTGGGCGACACATGACAACTTGGATATGTAGAATGATACTTTTAAATAATTTACGAAGATCGAGATCAATGGATATCCAGAGAGCTCAACTCTCGAAGATTGATTTTTGGAACTTGTTCTTGAGCAAAGCACATCGTACGTTCGAAAGACGTACTTTGAGGGGCAAGTGTTAACATACTTTTTAGCAAAGTAGATTTCAATTGAACTCAGAAGATTCAAATGAGGATGAAACAACTTGAAAATTAGAAAGCATACTTAGATGAAGCAAAGGAGTGGCTAAGAGAAAATTCACCTAAAAACAATCTAACCAAACATGTCAGTGTTGACATGTTCTGGCTCCATATTTTCCACTCAAACATCACACGAGTCATTCTCTACTTCTTCCATATTTGCTCAAGTGATTTCCAAGGGTTTTGAATGACCTATTACAAAAGTTGAGGAGTTAACAGCTAAAATAGCAGAGTAAACCAAGTAATGAAAGAATAGTCATCAAAATCAACCAATGGTCGATGGAAACAACATGGATGTAACAACTCGTAAAATGAACCATAAACAAATGAAGTAAATTGAAATAAATATGATAAGGGTTGAATACAATTTTTTATAAAAGTTGGAATTTACCACTAAAGTTATTTGTTACGTTTGTGGCAAAATTCTAATCTGTTTCCATATATAATATGCTGAAAACGGGGCTCAATCGAAGAAGTTATGAGTGTTTGAAGTTTTTAGAATTAAGTTAATTTAGTTTGAGTTCAAATTCAAATGAGAAATCAAATTTAGGGGTTAAATTTTAAAAATTAACTTGGGAGCCAAGTAAACGTTTAACGTTAAAAGTTAATTACGTAATAAAATAATATGGCAACGGAAATAAACAATGTCCCCTGAATAAAAGGAGTGGTCGACCTGAATAGTTCAATCACTCGACCGTAGCGGTCGACTGGTCGCCCAAGGGCGATCTACCGCTTGGCAACGGTAGTTGCCAATGGTGGCTAGGGTTTTACGAATGTTTTATTCAGTTGTTGTAACGACCCGTAAATTTGCGATAATTTAATTGTTAATTTTATTAAAATTTTGTTATCCAATATTGGAAAAACAGAAATTTGTGATTCATTAATGAAATAATAACTTAAATGAGATGTAATAATGCTAATCTAAGTTAATTATTAACTATTTGAATGGAGTTACAATTAACGGAATTAATGTAAATGTTATACTATGCTATAAATCGAATATAAGAAAACAAACGTAAATATTGAATTAATTAATGAATTAATATATATTGAATGGTAATTGAATAAAATCAATGTTTAGTAAGAAATTATAACATTGGTTTGGGAATGATAAACTTATAAAAATGTGATTGAGAGTTAATGATAACAATTATTATAAGTTAATCATTTATTTAGTCTATTAAATCAAAATTTGTAATCAATTGCAATGAATCTCAATTCAATATTATGTAGTGTAAATTAAGGAAATAATTAGAAATAGTGTTAAGTCTATTCATAATATGACAATTGGCTGAATGAAAATAATGGATATCAAGATTTATTAATATATTTGAATTTAAACTTAATAATTGGATTAATTGCAATTAAGTGAAATTTAATGAAATTAAGGCTAACATTGAAATTGATAATTTATCAACTCTAAATTGACATCTAAATTTATTTAAATTAGTGTAAATGATTAAGAAATGTAAAAATGGTAAAAATTGTCAATTGTAGAATCGAAATTTAAAATTTTGATTTAATTAATTAATTATTTATTTATTTAATTAATAGGAAAATAGCCATTTTGGCCACTGACTAGGATTTCGACAAAACGAGTTTCATCGGATCCGTAACAGTGAATTATTGTAGGATTTTAAGTTTCATAACGATCGGACTTGTCGTTTGATCGTACGGACTCAAAACGCCTGAAAATCAATTTAATTGAAATCAATTTGAAATAATTTGATTTTAGCATAACTTTTTCATACGATGAAATTTGAACTTGAAACCTATTCCATTGCATTTAAAATATTTAGAAACATCCATTTTGATATATGGGGTGACCCAATTTCGTTCTGGAGTCAGAACGGGCTTTTTGGGCCATTTATCGTTCAACGATCCAAACCAATCATATCCATTCTTTTTATTTTCAACCCTACCTATATATATCCAGTCATAAACCTTAGCAGCCTTTCTATTCTCATTTCTGTATGTACACAAACTTTTGTTGCTCCTCTTCCTCAATGGTTGTAAACCCTAAATGTTCCAATTCAATCCCAATTCAAATCCAACAACAAAAATTCAAACTCCTCAAATAATATCAAATTTTATATCGATCTGAAGCTCTCGATGAGCACATCTCAGATTTGAAATTCTTTTTTTGATTTGAAGCTCTGCTTGTCCAGAAATTGATGATCAAGTTACGGCCGTTCATCGTGCATCGATCAAACTCGTCGATCGCCAAATTGATTTGTGGGTTTTGTCGAGAGCACCGAGCGCGGTCCATCGGCGTGCCTTATTCGTTGTTTCGACGGTTGGATTTTCGCTGAAAATTCAATCAAGTTTCGAATTGAATGGCGGCGGCTGGGGGTTTCGGGTGCATTTGAGGCCAAGGCGGCCTGGGGTAGGTCGTGGGGCTTCGTAGGTGATGGGGGTCGTGCTCCTGACGGCGGCGTTCGAGCGCGCGTACGAGACGAGGTGGCGGCGGCTTCATCCGGTCATGCGCGATGTTCAAGGTAGGGTTCACATTTTCGAACGAGAGATGCGCGATGTTGATGGCACACGTGGCTGCATCCTAGGGTATCTCTTTTATTTTATTTTATCTTGTTTTAATTTGAATTAAAAATTTCTAACTAGCATAACTTTCGCATACGAGGTCCAATTCACGCGCGGTTTTCTCCACTGTGATCCTAGCAAAATTTCGGACATTTTGGCGCTTGTTCGGATGAAATATGAGACTGTTTTAATTTTGGGTTTAAATTGGATTTAAATTCAATTTAAATTCAAAAGGTGAGTGTTTTAACCCACTCACAACTTTAAAAATTTCTTATGTGTGTTAAATTAATTTTTGATGTGATTAGAAATTTATTTATGACTGTTTGGCATAATTTTTTTCATCATCTCAGTTAAGTTGGATTTATTGAATTAAATTGTTATTTAATTTATTATTGCATATAAACTGCCAGTTAAATTGTTATTTAATTTATTACTGAATATAAACTGCCAGTAAAAACCTGTTATTTATTATCGGCTCTATATTGATATTATTGATTGAATTGGATGATGATGGTGATAAATGTTTGATGATTAATATTGGATGAATGGATGTTGTATTTTATATTATTATAAACTGCAAGTTGTTATAGATTTTATTTCGCTCGGGATTGTGGTTTGAAATGATATATAACCGTATTTATATTTTAAATTACGGATTGAAATGATAAATATCCGCATCACTTGACCATAGGATAAAAAATTATATACAGACACCGTGATCTATATATAAAAATATTTTGATGTGATTTTTATGGTTTTGGAAAGAAATGTATGGGTTTATATAAATATTGATTTTTGATATTATATAAATATTTTTTTATTTATACATAGTTAAATTCTTAAATTTAAGCTATGTATAATTTTGTTCGTTATATAATGAGAGTAATAATAAAGTTAGATTTTATTAAAACTTAATATATATTTAAATTATATTTTAATACATATATAGAGTTTATAATGATATTGATAAACTAAGGTTGAGAAGATGGATTTGAAATCGGTTTGAAATCGTTTTTAATTAAGAATGTTATTTAATTAAAGCAATCTGGAACTTATTGAATTTGAGATTTTAAAGGGCAGGATTTTCTAACTTGATGATGGTTTAAGGTGATTAACGAATATTTCAAGTTTGAGTTTTTCAAATAATATTGAATTTATTAAATAAATACTTCAAAACTAAATAATAGTAAATTGAGTTAAGATATACATGAAATTATCAGATTTAGTTTGAAATTATTGAATATTTAAAGCCTTGAAATGTATCTAAATTGAAATGTTTTATTGAAATTGAAGTTTTTCGAAGTTATGAATTTCAAAGTATTATGGTTTCAAAGTGTTTTGTTTCGGAGTGTTACAACTTTGAGATAACATGATTTTTGAATTAATTTATTTGAAATTACATTTAATTAAGATTTATCTTTAAATATATATTGATTTGGAACTTATTGAAATTAAAGATGTAAGAATCTGAATTTATAATAAGTTTTGGTTTAAGATGAGGTAAAAAGGGAATATCTCAAGTTTCAAGGAATTGAAGGAAATATTCAGTAATTTGGAGTTAAATGGATTTATTTAAATGATATAATATCAACGTAGTTCTTGAAATGGAAATTATATATTATTGATATGGTTTGAAATGAAATGACATATTATTGATTTGGTTTTAAGGGAAATAATATATTATTGATGTGGTTTTGAAATGGAAATGATATCATATTTTATTGGTTTTGAAATCGAAATGACATCGTATTTAGTTTTGAAATGGCAATGATATTTTGGTTTTGAAGTATAAATTATTTTGAAATGACCGCGGTGTTATAATAACGTTTGGTTGTTAAAGAGACCGGGATCGGAAGTTGTCATACTCTCTGTCAACTCCGAAAACCACTTTAACAACCGTGTATGCGGTGGAGATTCTAAAATGAAGTTGGATGGTGACGGCGTTTCCTTTGAGGTAAGTAAGTGGACCCGACTCCCGTGAGTTGGCATAAGGTGGCAAAAATAGGAGCGATTGACAGGCTAAGAAGGTAGCACCTTTTATCGGACACACTCCTTCGATACCATTATATTACTTTGTGATTGATTTGGGCCCTTTTGATTTTGGGGGTGTGGCTCGAGGTGGGCGGTAGTGGCTCGAGGTGGGCGGTAGTAGCTGCTACGCGTTACCACCGGTCCGGAAGCGTAGTTGATATATCTACCCTGCGTTGCCTAGTTGTGCCGTGTCACCTACCCTAGCGCGCCTTGTACGATTTTGGATTTCTCCCGTAGCTCGTGGAGTATTTAGGGTAGTCTCCCGATCTGGAGATGCGCTGATATTGGATTGACTACTAGGACTATTATGTGGTAAGGGCTATATGGGTAACCCCTTAACGCTATTTGAAATTAAATTTATTTTACTATTAGACATTATTATGATAGCGTATATTACTACATAGTAAATAGTTTAACGAATCCTTAGGAGATGTAACTCCCGAACATCTCTTAAGTTACTGCACTCACGTTAGACACTGGATAGAAGATGTCAAATCCCGTAAACATCTCTGACGCCGTTCCACTCATATATTTACCATTGATTTAACTTACATAAGGTCTTTTAGTTCTGACTTGAGTGTTTTGTCTTTTCAATTCGCTCGGGTCTGTCTGAGCATTTCAGGGTTTGAAGACCTTATTTCTGGAGGACGAAGACGAAGATTGTATTATTACTATTATTTACTATATTGTTCCGCTGTATCACATTGTTCCGTTGCATTGTTATTTATTATTCTTTGGTATGTGTAACTCGATTCTGTGTTGTAAAAGCATAATCAAATTTTTTGTAAAACAGCTTCATGAACTGTTATTTGATTATTATATTTTGTCATTCCGCTACGAGATTTTGTTTTGTTTTCTTTCTTTCTTCCTTTTTCTTATTCACCCCAATAACAATTCGCCCTTTTGTATGGTTTGAGTCTGACGTGTGTGATTTATCGTCGATTTAAAACGTACAAAAAGGCGGGATGTTACAGTTGTACGGTCTAGTCCTACCTACTTCCATCCTATGGTTTTGGTGCGTTTCAACTCTTATAAATAGAATCCTGTCCTCTCCACTTTTATTCATATTATTTTGAGAAATACAATGAAACTCTGCCATCGTTGTCTCTCTAAAATAGATTTAGAAACTTCGTAGAAAATTCAGGTAAGAATCAAATCTATTTTCTATTCATTTCTTCTTCCTCCAGCCTATTCTTATTCTATTATTCTCCAACTATTCTCCAACCTATTCGTATTATATTATTCTCCAACTATTCCGAATCTAATAAACATATATATATATATATATATATATATATATATATATCTTACCGTGTGTCTATATAAAAAAAGAGAGGTTTTAAAAGAGATTGTGAGGCATGCAAATTCAAAAAAGGCGAAGCTAAGCCTATTCTGTGAGTGGAAATCTTAGTATTTTTTTTCAACAATTGTGTAGTGTATTTCTTTTGATTTGAATATGCCTTAGGGATTTTGGAATTTCAAAAATATGATAGATAAAATCCCCCTAAATTTCTTTTGTTTCAAAATGTTCTATGTTGAGATTCTCAATTAGTTATATTAATTTGATGGAATTTGTTTCGTTTATGCAATTTTTGATAATATCATAGTCTACTCCATTTCTCCTTGTACTTTGGGTCCAACTATGATCCTTAAATAAAATAAGGGTTTTGATTATGAATTCTATTCGTAGTTTACGCCACTTATTCGTATCTAAGAGAAGTTGAATAGAATATGGGGTTTGGATTGCAATTCTTATTGTTTAAGATACTCAATTGAATTGGCGTAATAAATTGAGTTTCTATTTTATTTATAAGTCTGTTATTACAATTTTGATTTCGAATATTTATTCCCTGTTTTGGATATTTGAATTCTATGAAATCTTGGAAAATTGAAGAAAAATGACTTGTAGTAATAATTGATTAGTGAATTGACATTTAACGTTATTTTAGAGCGTAAATTCAGTGTGTTTAGTACTTATTAAGCGCGAATATTTATTTATTTCTATTTATGTAATTAACGTATAACTATTGCGTATGTGACGTAGTTGTAGGATCTAGATCAACCCTAGAGGGGGGTGAATAGGGTTATAGCAAATTTTCTCGATTTAAACACAAAAATAAACTGCAGAAATAAATATACTGAAAAGTAAATCACACACAAAATTTACCCAGCTTCGGCAACCCCTGCCTACTGCTGCATTCCCAGATTTCTATTAGAATTAAACAGTATCACGCTTACAAACACTCTAACAGACTTGCAAACCCTGCTACCGCCTATAGAGTTTTGCAAACTCGCAACCCCTGCTTACTGAACTAACTCTAAATAGACAATCAGACACTACCTAAACCCTAGGTGGTGATTTACAAATTCTTTGATTCGTAAAATAAAAACAATAATTAAAAAACAATAGAAAATAGCCCTAAACCCTAATTAACAATATAATAAAGCCCTTTTATAAAAATTAAAAAACAAAAACCCCTTTTTTAATAATAAGGCCAGCCCACTTCCTTATTTCACCCGATCCTTTTGTCTCGTTCGTGAGAGTAATGGCGGCTTCGTCCTGTTTAGGGCTTCGTTCCCTTTGTTCCAACTAGGGCTTCGGCTCTTGTGTAAATCAGGGCTTCAATTTTTTCGATCGATCTGAGATATGTTGCCCTAGCTCGCTGCTTCTCTGATGGTTGACTATCGCTCGTTTGCAGTTGCTTGATCGAGTTCGTTGTTTGTGAATTCGGTATGTACTGTTTCCTTTTGCTTTACTAAGTTGATACTTGAACTCGATGCTTGAAATTGCCAGTGATGATTGGGTTATATATGCGTTCGAATTCCTTGAATTACGTTCGTCTAAATATATTTGAATTTTTCAATTCCTTTTTCTCTGCCGCTTGATGATGTTTGAACGATTGATGATTAATCTGACTTGTTCAATACGACTATTTCTAGTAGCTTGATTCACACGGCTTTGAATTGCCTTGCTTATCACGGTTTTGATTTTGCTGGTTCGACTTGGCATTGACTGTTTCAATTTGTCTCACACTTGATTTCTGATTTGTGAATTATTCAACCTTGTTCATCACGGTGCTGACATTTGCTTTGACCAGTTGATTTACTTTGGCCATACTGTTGAAATAGTTCTTCACTGTGAACTTGTAGTCTTTTGTTTGTGTGCTCGAGTTTGCATTGTTACATTTCACTGGACTGTTTCTGGTCATGTATATGTTTGTGCATGATCTCATATGCATTGAACTCTGGTTTGGATATCATGGTGTACATTTCATTTGCAGCCTTGACGTGATTTTGTTCACTGATGTTCACTGATATAATTCATGATGTATTCATTTTGTTTACATGAAATCTTGTTCATTGTTGTTGTTTAAGTTAGTCTGCACTTTTACTTGAACTTGGTCTGGTGCACCTTGTTTCATTATCTGTTGCATACATGAGATTGACACTGTACTTTATTCATGCTTGTTGCGTTCAGTTTGCACTTGTTCATCATGTAGCTTGTTGGTCTTCATTTGAAGTCGTAGCATTCATGTTTGACATATATGCACTGTGTGGTCTTGAGCATTTGCACATTTGTTCACCTGCACTGTTGCCTTGTTGACTGCATCACCATACTCTCTGTTTTGATTTGCATTTGCATTGCATTTCTCAGTGTCATCTTCACTTGCACTGTGGCATTATGTTCATTTGTTGTAGTTGTATTCATGTACACTACTTGATGGTTGCTGTGCACTTTTGATGCATTACTTGTCTCTGCTCCATCCTGGTTGCTTCCCTGACCTTGTATCACTTGATGTCTTGAACATTGTTTTGATGCCTGATGCATATTACTTGACCATCGTTGCTGCATTGCTTACTGTCACTACTGCTTCGAGTCAGTTTCATTGTTGCTGCTCCTTCGGTGCACTATGCTTTGTGTACATGTCTTGTTGAGTTTGCAGTTTGTTGTCACTGGTTCATTGGGCTGCATACATGTTGTAAGTGATTTGTGTTTAGTTGCATCACTGGTATTTGGGGCTGCTGCGTATTGTTCATGACTGTTTCATGCAGTTCATTGTGTAGCCTTGGTTTTTTGTTGTTTGTATGTGTGATACTTTGGACCTTTTGCCTTCAGTTGCTTGTCGAATTTGCATGTATCTGTATCACTTTGGTATACTGCAGCTTGTATTCTGCCTTGAGTTGAATCCCGTGTGTTATTTGGGTTTGACCTTGTGCAGAATTGTTAACAGTGCTTTTGTTTGATTTGTGCACACAAGTTGGCGAGGCAGTGCACACGTATACGAATGTACACGTGTGTACTGCAGCCACTTATAATTGCCTGTCCCTGATAAAAATACTGATATGCACAGATATTGCACAGTCAAAAATGATGACGAACAACCCAAATAACTGAGGCAAACAATGTTTTCAAAATCATCGTTTCTTTCAAATTTCAAAAATATTTCTCTTTCAATTTTACTGCGTTTGAGAATATTTTTGCAGATTATTCAGATGCTGGATTCAAACCGGAATGCAGTTGAAGACAAAAAACACGAGTGTGAGTGATATGTAGTGAGGTTAACTGTAAATGTGAAATGTGATGTGATTGTAATCAAAAATGTATATGTATAGTGAGAGCATGAAATTGTACTATTTAAAATTGTAATAAATATTAGTTTGAATAAAATATCTGTTTGAATTCAAATTCTGTGTCATTTAATTTTATTCAGCAAATATTTATTTATTCTATGAAAAATAAAATAGTACATTAACAAATACATTTAAACGAATGTATATATGTTTATTATCATCAAACAAAAATCATATAAGCGCAAAGCGCATATTCAACAATCTCCCCCTTTTGATGATAACAAACATATATTTAAGATTTTGAATGTATTAAATGTATTTGATCGTTCAATTTGCTCCCCCTATTTGAATGCTCCTCTCCACACAATATATTTGAATGCTCCTCTCTACACAATACTCCCCCTACATATATGCATACAAATAAAAATATGTAAATGAGCCTATATGCAAATTGAAAATTATTTGACCTTTGCTTGATTCTATTTGACAAAATCTTAACTTTTCTCTCCCCCTTTTGTTATCAGCAAAAGAATAACAGTGTTATAAAAATAGGGATGAAGTGATAGACATGAATCAAACATTTAACTCAATTAAATATAAATATCAAATTTCAATAAAACTCAAACAAAAATCATAATTACCCTTGTCAAGCGCATATTCCACTTTCAGAAGTGATGGGGATAAAATCATCAAAAATCATACAATTCTGTCTATTTGTGGTATATTTATTTCAGGAAATTTGAATATCTACTAACCATGCATAACCGTTAGGACTTTTAAATGAGATTAGCAGTATTCCAATTTAATTTAAAAAATGAAATCAAGTATCTTCTAACCACGCATGACCGTGAGGACTTTTAAATGGGATTAGAATCAACTTGTCTATTTGAATCAATTAATTTTGATATGCGTTCCATACATGCATAACCGTGAGGACTTTTAAATGAGCATGGAAGCACATAATCAAAAATCCAAGTAATTCACCCATGCATAACCGTGAGGACTTTTAAATGAGAGTGAATACTTTGGATATTTATTTTATTGCTAAATATAATAAGTTGAAGCACAAATAATTTCCTTCACAGATTTAAAGATATTGAAGAACAAATGATTTCCTTTGTAAACTACCACAAATTTACATACTAAATATGATCTTGATGAGTGATGGTCGATAGAAAGATGATAGAAATAGAAATAGTCATGGAATTTTTACCCAACAAAAAGTTTTTATAACTCTTGTTATGAAATTCTAAAGAAATTTTCTAATTATACTTTCTCGAGTTATAATATATGATAAATATCAATACTCATCTCTTTTTCAATCACTATTCATCTTTTCGATAATCAAAGGGAGTCAGATTAGTCAAAATTTGTCATTTAAAATCAAATTAAAAAAAATCAAATTTTTTTTTTAAAAAATGATTAGTCAATCTCTATAATTCCCAAATCCAAACGTAATTTGGAAAATCTGTCTTCGGGGAGAGGTTTTGTGAAAATATCAGCAAGTTGAGTTTCAGTTGAAATATATTCAATGCAAATGTCTTCTTTAGCAATGTGATCTCTAAGAAAGTGGTGTCTCACATCAATGTGTTTTGTGCGTGAATGATGAACATGATTATTTGACAAATCTATAGCACTCCTACTATCACATTTTAATGGAACTTGTTTATAGACTAAGCCAAAATCAGAAAGAGTTTGCATCATCCATAGAATTTGAGCACACCAACTTCCCAAAGCAATATATTCTGCTTCAATGGTGGATAATGCAACACAATTCTGTTTCCGACTTGACCAAGAGACTAATGAATGTCCTAGCATGAAACATGTCCCACTAGTGCTTTTTCTGTCAACTAATGAACCAGCATAATCAGCATCGGAATAACCTACTAAATCAAAATTTTCACAAGAAGGGTACCATAGTCCAAATTTGTGTGTGTGTGAAAGATATCTCAAAATTCGTTTAGTAGCTTTTAAATGAGATTCTTTGGGATTAGCTTGAAAACGTGCACACAAGCACACAGAAAACATAATATCAGGTCTAGAAGCAGTAAGATAGAGAAGTGAACCGATTATCCCTCGATATTTCTTTTGATCAATTGCAATTCCTTTCTCATCTTTGTCCAACTTTGTTGATGGGCTCATAGGAGTTCTCAATGGTTTGGAATTTTCGATTCCAAATTTCTTCAATAGCTCCAACACATATTTGGATTGTGAAATGAAAATACCATCACTGCTTTGCTTAATTTGAAATCCAAGAAAGTATTTCAATTCACCAACCAAACTCATCTCAAATTTAGCCTGCATGACTTGTTCAAAATTCTCACACAAGAGCTCATTAGTAGCACCATAAATAATATCATCCACATAAATCTGAACAATCAAAAAATCACTTTCTTTATGTAATAGAAACAGTGTCGTGTCAGCACTACCCTTTTTAAAATCATTTTCCAAAAGATATGTACAGAGGCAGTCATACCAAGCTCTTGGAGCTTGCTTAAGACCATATAATGCTTTTTCTAGCTTATACACATGATTTGGAAATTCATGATTTTCAAAACCGGGTGGTTGTTCAACAAAAACTTCTTCTTTTAAATCACCATTCAAAAAGGCACTTTTTACATCCATTTGTTTAAGTTTGAAACCCTTGTAACATGCAAAAGTTAGCAAGATTCTAATGGCTTCTAACCTAGCAACTGGAGCAAATGTTTCATCAAAGTCTATGCCTTCTATTTGGTTATAACCTTTTGCAACCAACCTAGCCTTGTTTCTAATTACATTTCCTGATTCATCAAGTTTATTTTTAAACACTCATTTAGTCCCTACAATTGGACAGTCATTAGGCCTAGGAACTAATTTCCAAACTTTGTTTCTCTCAAATTGACTAAGTTCATCTTGCATTGCTAAAATCCAATTTTCATCATTAAGAGCCATTTCAACAGAATCAGGTTCAATCTCAGAATAAAACCACTATGACAACAAAACGCACACAAATTTTCATTAAATGAAGAGCGAGTATGTATACCTTCCGTAGGATCACCAATAATTAATTCAGGAGGATGATTAGGTTTGAACCTTAATTTATCAGCATCAACAGTCCTTCTTTCAGTTTTCTCACTAAATGTCCCTTCTTCAGTGCCTTCAGGATCTACCCCATCGTCAACCATCTTTTCAGTCGTTCTATCTTGGTCAGATTCATCAAATTTCACATTGATTGATTCAACAATTGTTTTTGTTCGTTTGTTGTATATTCTGTAAGCCTTGCTCCTTGTTGAGTATCCCATGAAAATCCCCTCATCAGCCTTAGATTCAAATTTTCCAAGTTGATCACCTGTGTTAAGAATGAAACAAGGACATCCAAATACACGAAAATAAGAAATGTTAGGTTTTCTTTCATGCCACAATTCATAAGATGTTTTGCCAAGTATTGGTCTAACCATTACTCTATTCATTACATAGCATGACGTATTCACTGCCTCTGCCCAAAAGGTTAGAGGTAGTTTATACTCACTCAAAATGGATCTTGCCAATTCTTGCAATGTACGATTTTTCCTTTCAACCACCCCATTTTGTTGAGGTGTTCATGGAGCAGAAAATTCATGTTTTAAACCATTTTCTTCACAAAAATTTTCAAATTCCAAATTTTCAAATTCGCCTCCATGATCACTTCTTAAGGTTTTAATTGTAACTCCTTTTTCATTTTGAACAAGTTTTGCAAATTTTGAAAAATAGTCGAAAGATTAAGACTTTTTGGCTAAAAAGTAAACCCATGTAAATCTAGAATAATCATCAACCAATACATAACAATAACGTTTTCCATTCAAGCTTGAAATTTCATTTGGTCCAAATAAGTCCATGTGAATTAGTTCAAGAACCCTTGATGTGCTAACAATGTTTTTAGGACGAAATGATGATCGACTAAGCTTGCCCAAGGAACATGCTTTACACACTTTATTATTTTTAAATTTCTGATGTGGTAACCCTCTGACTAATTCTTTTGATTCAAGTTTTTCTAAGAGACTCATGCTAGCATGTCCAAGTCTCCTATGCCATAAATATGCCTCTTCGTCAGTGGCTACCAAACATCTAGAAAGATTTAGATTATCAAATGAAAGTGAGTAAACATTCCCTTTTCTTTTGCCCATAAAAACAATGTTATTAGAAGATTTATCAATGATTTTGCAAGTATCACTATCAAAAATCACGTTCACCTTTGTCACATAGTTGGCTAATAGAAATGAGATTGTGATGCAGATTTTCAACGTATAAAACATTAGTCAAGGAAAAAATACTGTTACCAACTTCACCTTTGCCAATAATCTTACACTTGCTATTGTCTCCCATGATCACATTTCCACCTTTAAAATTCTCTAAGCTAAGGAACTTAGATTTGTCACCTGTCATATGTCTAGAACAACCTGAATCTAGAAACCATTCTTGTTGTTCCTTAGCCCGCCAACAGACCTACATAAAAAGAGAGGAAGATGACCTAGAGAAACTCTTAGGTCCAATGTTATTAGTGATAGAAGCATTGTGAATAAACAATCCCTTTGGAACCCATACTTGTTTAGTCCTTTTATTTTTATTCCAATAGACATGAAATTTGTTTGTAGAATTCTTAGGAACCCAAACTTGTATAAATTTTTTGTTCTTGTTCCTATGACTATAATTTTCAGCACGACATCTAAATATTTCACATCTATCAAAGACATTCTTATATTTTGCATTATCATCAACTTGTGTTTTCCCAAAACCTAGTCCTTTTCCATTGTTAGCAAAAATTTGATTTCTCAATAACATGTTGAATGATTTTTCTCCTCTTGAAAAGTTATTTAGAGATTTTTCAAGATTTTGGACTTTTGTTTTTAGTGTTGTGTTTTCAGTTGCAAGTGAGGTGCACCTATTTATAAAATCCTTTTTCCTTGTGTCAAGGTTTTCCTTAAGACTTAAATTTTCTTTTTCAAGATTTACAAAGCTATTTCTAAGTCTTGATAATTCTGAATCTAAAGTTTTACATTTTTTACAGTCTAGGTTTTTAATATTTTCAATTTCAGTTTCTAACCTAGAATTTTCATGGACAAGTTCTCTCCTATCAGATTTTAGTTTTTCAATTTTAGATTCAAGAGTATCAATCATTTTAGTAAGATCACAACACATTGAAACAAGTTCTTTATAAGAATAGTCACTTACCTCACTATCTCTAAGCTTGCTTCTGAATCCGATTTTGACATAAGACACAAGTTAGTCTCCTCTGAGCTATTATTCGAAACTTCCTCTCCTTCTTCATCATCCCAAGTTGCTGCAAAGGCCTTTGTTTTCTTTTTCTTTCCTTTGTTGTTTTTGAGAAGTGGACATTTTTGTTTGAAGTGGCCAGGCTTCTTGCAGTTATAGCATGTCAATTCATTATCGGAATCGTCAGAATTCTTTGACCTATTACCACTTATTTTCTTCTTTCGTGACTTGAATCTTGACCATTTTTTAAGATTATTGACAGCCATTGCAAGCTCTTCAATTGGATCTTCTTCTTCTTCATCGCTTTCTTCTTTGCTCTTTAAGGCAATCGTCTTCTTCTTTGGTTCGGAGTTGTTGCGTTCTTCCTTTGCTTTTAGCTCAAGCTCATATGTCATCAAGTTGCCAATCAACTCCTTCATGCTTAGCTTACTCAGATCTTTCGATTCTTGTATTGCCCTGACTTTTGCCTCAAAGTTCATCGGTAGGACTCGTAGTATCTTCCTCACAAGCTCTACCTCAGTGAATACCTTCCCAAGCGCTCTAGCGTTGTATACCAAGGTTGAAAAGCGTCCAAACATATCCTTTATGCTTTCGCCTTTGTCCATCACAAAGTTTTCGTATTCATTGCTGAATAGGGCTAGACGAGACTCCTTGACTTGAGAAGTTCCTTCGTGTGTCACCTCCAAAGTGTGCCAAATTTCCTGTGCTGTTGTACAATGAGAAATTCTATTAAATTCATTTTTATCAAGAGCACATATCAAAGCATTCATGGCTTTAGCATTTGTCGTTTTCAATTTCTTATCGTTAGCATCCCACCTATCCTTAGGTTTAGGAATCTCAGTATCACCAACGATTATAGTGGGAGGTTTATAGCCAGTTTCAATAATATCCCAAACATCATAATCAACAGAACTAAGATAGATACCCATTCTAACTTTCCAATAAGCATAATCGTTCCCATTAAACATGGGTGGCCTAGCAATAGATTGCCCCTCAGAAAAAGCATTATTCGGTGAATTCATGACTCTAGAGTTAAAAACAAAATACCGGGCTCTGATACCACTTGTAGGATCTAGATTAACCCTAGAGGGGGGGTGAATAGGGTTATAGCAAATTTTCTCGATTTAAATACAAAAATAAACTGCAGAAATAAATATACTGAAAAGTAAATCACACACAAAATTTACCCAGCTTCGGCAACCCCTGCCTACTGCTGCATTCCCAGATTTCTATTAGAATTAAACAATATCACGCTTACAAACACTCTAACAGACTTGCAAACCCTACTACCGCCTATAGAGTTTTGCAAACTCGCAACCCCTGCTTACTGAACTAACTCTAAATAGACAATCAGACACTACCTAAATCCTAGGTGGTGATTTACAAATTCTTTGATTCGTAAAATAAAAACAATAATTAAAAAACAATAGAAAATAGCCCTAAACCCTAATTAACAATATAATAAAGCCCTTTTATAAAAATTAAAAAACAAAAACCCCTTTTTTAATAATAAGGCCAGCCCACTCCCTTATTTCACCCGATCCTTTTGTCTCGTTCGTGAGAGTAATGGCGGCTTCGTCCTGTTTAGGGCTTCGTTCCCTTTGTTCCAATTAGGGCTTCGGCTCTTGTGTAAATCAGGGCTTCAATTTCTTCGATCGATCTGAGATATGTTGCCCTAGCTCGCTGCTTCTCTGATGGTTGACTATCGCTCGTTTGCAGTTGCTTGATTGAGTTCGTTGTTTGTGAATTCGGTATGTACTGTTTCCTTTTGCTTTACTAAGTTGATACTTGAACTCGATGCTTGAAATTGCCAGTGATGATTGGGTTATATATGCGTTCGAATTCCTTGAATTACGTTCGTCTAAATATATTTGAATTTTTCAATTCCTTTTTCTCTGCCGCTTGATGATGTTTGAACGATTGATGATTAATCTGACTTGTTCAATACGACTATTTCTAGTAGCTTGATTCACACGGCTTTGAATTGCCTTGCTTATCACGGTTTTGATTTTGCTGGTTCGACTTGGCATTGACTGTTTCAATTTGTCTCACACTTGATTTTTGATTTGTGAATTATTCAACCTTGTTCATCACGGTGCTGACATTTGCTTTGACCAGTTGATTTACTTTGGCCATACTGTTGAAATAGTTCTTCACTGTGAACTTGTAGTCTTTTGTTTGTGTGCTCGAGTTTGCATTGTTACATTTCACTGGACTGTTTCTGGTCATGTATATGTTTGTGCATGATCTCATATGCATTGAACTCTGGTTTGGATATCATGGTGTACATTTCATTTGCAGCCTTGACGTGATTTTGTTCACTGATGTTCACTGATATAATTCATGATGTATTCATTTTGTTTACATGAAATATTGTTCATTGTTGTTGTTTAAGTTAGTCTGCACTTTTACTTGAACTTGGTCTGGTGCACCTTGTTTCATTATCTGTTGCATACATGAGATTGACACTGTACTTTATTCATGCTTGTTGCGTTCAGTTTGCACTTGTTCATCATGTAGCTTGTTGGTCTTCATTTGAAGTCGTAGCATTCATGTTTGACATATATGCACTGTGTGGTCTTGAGCATTTGCACATTTGTTCACCTGCACTGTTGCCTTGTTGACTGCATCACCATACTCTCTGTTTTGATTTGCATTTGCATTGCATTTCTCAGTGTCATCTTCACTTGCACTGTGGCATTATGTTCATTTGTTGTAGTTGTATTCATGTACACTACTTGATGGTTGCTGTGCACTTTTGATGCATTACTTGTCTCTGCTCCATCCTGGTTGCTTCCCTGACCTTGTATCACTTGATGTCTTGAACATTGTTTTGATGCCTGATGCATATTACTTGACCATCGTTGCTGCATTGCTTACTGTCACTACTGCTTCGAGTCAGTTTCATTGTTGCTGCTCCTTCGGTGCACTATGCTTTGTGTACATGTCTTGTTGAGTTTGCAGTTTGTTGTCACTGGTTCATTGGGCTGCATACATGTTGTAAGTGATTTGTGTTTAGTTGCATCACTGGTATTTGGGGCTGCTGCGTATTGTTCATGACTGTTTCATGCAGTTCATTGTGTAGCCTTGGTTTTTTGTTGTTTGTATGTGTGATACTTTGGACCTTTTGCCTTCAGTTGCTTGTCGAATTTGCATGTATCTGTATCACTTTGGTATACTGCAGCTTGTATTCTGCCTTGAGTTGAATCCCGTGTGTTATTTGGGTTTGACCTTGTGCAGAATTGTTAACAGTGCTTTTGTTTGATTTGTGCACACAAGTTGGCGAGGCAGTGCACACGTATACGAATGTACACGTGTGTACTGCAGCCACTTATAATTGCCTGTCCCTGATAAAAATACTGATATGCACAGATATTGCACAGTCAAAAATGATGACGAACAACCCAAATAACTGAGGCAAACAATGTTTTCAAAATCATCGTTTCTTTCAAATTTCAAAAATATTTCTCTTTCAATTTTACTGCGTTTGAGAATATTTTTGCAGATTATTCAGATGCTGAATTCAAACCGGAATGCAGTTGAAGACAAAAAACACGAGTGTGAGTGATATGTAGTGAGGTTAACTGTAAATGTGAAATGTGATGTGATTGTAATCAAAAATGTATATGTATAGTGAGAGCATGAAATTGTACTATTTAAAATTGTAATAAATATTAGTTTGAATAAAATATCTGTTTGAATTCAAATTCTGTGTCATTTAATTTTATTCAGCAAATATTTATTTATTCTATGAAAAATAAAATAGTACATTAACAAATACATTTAAACGAATTTATATAGGTTTATTATCATCAAACAAAAATCATATAAGCGCAAAGCGCATATTCAACAGTAGTTAGTTAGATATTTATTTACGTTTATTTCCCCCATTAGGAAAGTAATTGATTTTGAGGTGAAAATAAGTGGAAACTCTTATATACCTTAATTATTATTTTAAGGCGTAATAAGGAAGGTTCCTTATGAGGTTTATTTATGAAACAGTGAGATGAGTATGTGTGTGTATGTGCGTATATATATAGTAATTAATTTATGGCTAAGTCATAGAGGTGCGAGGTCAATAAAGTAACATGACGGAAGTCTGTCTTTCATTTTGAGGCTACCAACAGTTGTGTACACTTTTATTGATGTGATATATCCTTATGATAAATATTTGTAATGACGCGAGGTTATTTCCAATTCTTTAAGGGAAATCTGCCCAACTAATCTAGCTACCAGTTCATACGAATAGAAAACTGATGTGAGACATCATTATGAGTATGAGCCATAAGACGAAGGGTCTGCTTCAGGGTTTGAGGTATTAAGTGGTTGTACCCGCCTTTTTCCCATATGAAGTATTAAATGGCCAAGGGGTTACGTTATGAGGTATCTCTACAGGGGTCCGCCTTTGGAATTAAGCCTTAAATGACAAGGTCTGTCTATTTTTCACTTGGAAGTATTAACTGGCCCTGAGATTCCTTATGATGCCAACTAGATAATACTATTGAAGAGCACGCTTTTGGAAACAAGCCTTAAATGACGGGGTCAGCTTATTTTTCATTGGGAAGCATTAAGTGGCTTGGGTATCGTCACTTACATTATTAGCTATTAATGATGTGTGATTGGGATATGAGATCTACATCTGGAATGGAAGGTACCAAGCGGTTGTACCGCCTCCTTTCCTTATAAAGAAGTATTCAATGCTTTTAATTCTTTTAATCCGTAGACATATTCTTATTTTGAAATACATCGCCTAAGCACTGAAAATGTAAGACTCGATGTTTTTATTCGCCGGACACTTGTTATTCCGATTCCCTCCTCATTACAACACATGTTAAGGATGGAGTGATGGTAGTGACAATGCTTAGAGATGGAGAAGCTTGGCTTGTGGCAGTATTTGTTATTATTACTTACTTTTATGTGTACCTATGTAACGAATATTATGCTATGGTTTTTATGAAATTTTATATTATGACATTTTATCGTTTAAAAATAAATGGGTACACTTTGCTATTATATTTTACTTCATCCGCTGTAAGTTCTGAAAGTTTAGTTATGCCTCCATACTGTTATTTTCTTAGTTCTACCAACAATTTACCTTAGAATGGATCTAAGTTTCGAAGGGTCTTTTCTGTATCAAAATTCAGGTTTGTTCCGAGGTGGGTTGTTATAATGAGACATCTCAAAATAAAGTTAAAAGAAGAGTGCAAAAGAGATCGACCAAAATTGAACAACACAAACATGTCAGGGTTGACATGTACATTTCGGGGTTGACATTTTTGTACAACTCGATGGGGCCTGGGATTTTGCACACTACCTCAGACCGACATTTGGACTCTGCTCCAATTTGACTTCTGGCACAATATGAATGTTTCCCCTGTAAATACAAGCCTAGCTGCGACCAAAAAAACATCTCTCCTTCAATTCTCTAACTTCTGGATCTGATCTCCCTACCATTTGAGACTTCTCTCACTTCTTCACTCATATCCTCTACCTCTCAAACTCTTTAAAAACATCATTGTAAATATGCAATTCACTATATTGTAGGCAGTCTAATATAATTAGTTGTAATCCAGAGAGAGAATAACTAATAAAAATGATTAAAGTGGACGTAGGTCAGAGATCACACCGAACCACTATAAAAATTATGTCTCATTTTATTTCTTTTGTGTTTACTTTATTTGAACTGGTGCTTTCATTTGATTTCTAGATGTTGATCCATTTTTTGGGTTAACACTTATATTGCATGCAGTTATGAGCTATGAAAAATAATATGAACATATTTTAAAGTTAGTAAAATTACCTAAATACCCCTTGAATCACATCTATTTTTCTGAAAATATATATGTGTTTTATAAAAGAGCATTGAAAAGGAGCTCAAAACGTATGTTAAAATTTCTCATTATTTAAGCTGGATCTGAAAACCTTGCAATTTATTTCTGGGTTCTAAATGGCTGGATATTTGTTCATTTAGAATATATCTCACAGCCCAGGCTCCCTTAGATCGAGTCCAAACAAAGCCCACTGCTTAACCCTAACCCTAGCATTACCATATCCTCATATATAAGCTTTTGCTGCTCATTCCTCTTTCAAGCAGGCAGGCGGCGAACTTCGTTTTCCCTACGATAAGTTTCAAGTTTCTCCTCCTCAGAAGCAATCATGGGGTATTTCTGCTGATCTTTACTTCATTGATTTCATTTCTCTCTTTTTTTCCTCTCTCAATGGATTTTTCACACATATATACTGTTTAATTTACTGCATAAATTTTGGTTTGTATTAAAAAAATTTACGTTATAACAGTACTTTATAATTTTTTGGTGCGGTGAGAAATACACATAATCATCGATGCGATGTTCTGTATTAATTGGAATATTGATGGAGTGCTGCCATTGGAACATCGATATTCTTTAACCTGTACAAACTATATATAACTGATGGCGTGAACCTGTGTTTCTGTTGGGAAGTTATGCATCATTAGGATTGATCAAGCGATACTGTCCCTTTCTTACATAATTAGAAAGAGAAAAAAAAAATACATTGACCCAATAAATTTTGGCAACTATGAATTTCAATCTCAATGGGCGTAGTCTGAATTTCACACTGCTTAAAAGTTGCCCTGTTTGTCTACATGCTTAATGATTGTATTTGTTAAATTTGCTACCTAACACTACGAAAAGCTATAGGAATTAAGTTCTTCCTTATCCTGTATTTTCTTTTCAAAATTGTAGTTTGATAGTAACACTTGCTTGCTTACATTTTAGAAACAATTATTCAATTGAGACTTGCATGCTTGCTTACATTTTGGCTGCAATGATTCAATTGAGACCTGCTTTCTTACACTTTGTATGTAATGTTACTTGAAGTAGTAAATTTTGGCAATTGTAGATTCTTATCTTAATACCTACATGCATATGATTTTATTTTTGTGTTTAATTTGGTAATAACACTAGGAATTACTTTGTTCCTTGTATTTCCTTTTCAAAACTGTTGATTGATGATGGGACATAGTCGTTTTAACTATAGATTATATTTACTTGCAAATGCAATTTTATGAAGTTCCAAGTACTGCTAAGGATATAATTATAAAGATATCATCCTTTGTATAATATTTTCGAGGTCAACTTCTTTTTGATATTTGAACTTTCAAACTCCAAATGTTACTCTCTCAAATGCATCCACTATAATATGAGTCAGGTTAACAAATGTCTTGGTGCAATTGTTGCACCAACTCTTCCTTCGTATTTTTATTTGTTTGAGTTTACGACATATATTAATCAAAGTAGCACAATATATGTTTCAACTGTCACATGAATATGCTTACAATTTATAACATTTTATTACATTCAAACATTATAGATAAAGCTAATGCTACAATTGAAATACATCAAGCACCTTGTCCAAACATACACACTGAGTGTGTGTTGGTGTATTAGTTTCAGTAACATGAAACCTTACTACACAATGGTCTGTACTTAAATACTAGTACATATGGATGTAGAGTTTAAGCCTGTAGCTGACAACCGTTGTGAAAGGCTTTCATTCTATACATCCTTTTCAATGTTTGATCTAAACCTTGGTTAATGCTACCCATACATATGTTTTACCCCATCGAAAACATAATATTATAATTGGCCTATGCTAATGTATTTTTCCCCTCTAATCTATTCATGTATATACGTAACGTACACATACTTTTGTTTATTATATTATTTGTTAGTGTTTTATGTTAATCAATTCTCATGGTCTATATCTGTGAATACGAAATATTTGATAGAAAGACACGTGGTATGGGAGCTGGGCGCAAGCTGAAGACCCACAGAAGAAATCAGAGATGGGCAGACAAGTCTTACAAGAAGAGTCATCTTGGGAATGAGTGGAAGAAACCATTTGCTGGCTCATCTCATGCCAAGGGCATTGTCCTGGAAAAAATGTAAGCCAAAATTTAATATATTCTTTATTATTGCAGGTTTAGGCTATACCGTAATCTACCATCATACAACTCTACTTCTCTACTACTAATAAAGAAAATTCGCTGAACTAATTTACTTGGTGTCCTTTTGAAATTCCAAAAATGCCCTTGCTTTTCGTTTACAATAATACAAACAGCCCGTGTGCGAAGTACGGGCTCATACTAGTGTTAATAATAAGAGGATCCTAACCATGCTACGTGCCCTGATAAATTTAAGAAGACATGTAAAATTACATAGATGTCATTTTTAATGTATCTAGATTCATATGAAATGAGTTTATTGGTCGTGAGCTAATGTTGCAACAATATAAAAATAGAGATGGCCCACTTATTCCTAAGACTTGAAAATTCTTTTAGTTTTCTCGTAAATCATCACGAGTTGCTTGTTATAATATTTTTAGCGCATATATGATGTGTAATAACCGAGATATTTTTTTTAATGGATTTTAAATGTCTCTCACAATTTCATGTAAACTACAATGAACTGTCCTTGACCTAATTGTATAAAAGGTGTAACTGATACATACTCTATAAGAATTGGAAGATTAAAAACACCTGCAATAATATTTGGGGATTGGTAATAATATCGTGAAACCTAGTTGATTTGCCTATAGTATCTTCAGAAAAATATGCGTGGAGCAGAAAATGAAATGAATGTTCTTATTTTTAGTGTTTTTTTTGAACTGATACTGTGACATTTTGGCCAATACGTTATGACAAGGCTAAAGCAATCTGGTGTTTTTGCTGATAAAAGTAATTTGAGGTAAAAAGCTTGTTTCAGTGATGTAATAGACAATTTGCGGTTTATTTAAATAGAACAAAACTTTTGTATGAAATAAAGGTTTTTGATTAAGTGGACTCAATGCCTAATAACAATGAGCAGTGCAGGTTTTCAGTTTGGACGACCCAACATCCCTATTGAAACAAATAATGCAGATGTTCAATCATCTATTAGCTAGTGTTTAACATATGAGCACAAATTATTTATGCAGAGGTATTGAAGCAAAACAGCCCAACTCTGCTATTCGTAAATGCGCTAGAGTTCAGCTGATCAAGAATGGAAAGAAGATTGCTGCCTTTGTGCCAAATGATGGTTGCTTAAACTACATCGAGGAAAACGTAAGTCTTTTCACTACTAAAAGTTAAGACAACTGGTTGCGAAAACCTTAACTTGCAGTAAGGTATCAGTACCTTATGTTATTATCCCTTTTTTTGGCTTTACACCCAACAAGTGTAACCCGCGCGTTGAACACGGTAATATTGTTAAAAAATAATATTTAAAATTTAAATATTGTTAAAAATTGAATTTTTTGAGCAGTATATGATAAATTTATTGAAATTAAGGAATTTATAATATAAATGACATGCAATGCTCAGATGTAAGGTAGATGTTCGCTAACCATATATTCGTTGGAATTATTATTCTAACTCGGTAATAACAAACAATATACTGTTACTATATATGTGAATAGTTGATGTGTATTTTGATATATATATCATATATGGATAAAAAATGAATTTTCCATTTCGGTTAATATGAATATTGTGTGTGTGTGTATATATTAAGGATTTATAATGAAATAACGATTATTACATTATTGAATATATTTGAATATTTTAAATCAACTTAACTAGTTAACCATGAATGTTAGAAAGTAGGGAAAAATGAGAAGAGTTTTGTATGTAATTGTAGTTGAAAGAACATCTTGTGATCAACTTACATCTGCACATGAACTTTTATTCATTATTTGAGATTTCAATTAGTAAACTTTTTTTTACTTTGTAGTTAATCATAAATTTCACGTCGTTGTAGGAGTGTCGTGTTTACAACTTTAATATTTGAAAAAAAAATCTAGCGTTGATTTCAGTTATGCATTAGGTAAGTTTTAATATCATGTTGAAAATGAAAATGTTTACATAACTTAATTTTTATTAGAGTAATCAATGCTTCCTCAATGTTCTAAAATATAAATTTATCCTTTAAAGTTTGTAAAATTTTTGTAATGCAATGTATGCTATTTTTTTTTGAGGTAAATGAAGTATAAATTAAAAAAATATTGTTGTCTATGTTCACATATTATGGTATGAGATTCATATATCTTTGTATATATGAATAAAAATAATAATAATTTTATCATCTTCACTTGTATATACGAGTGTTGTATACATAAATTTTTTGTGATGTAATGTATGCTATTTTTTTGAGATAAATGAATTATAAATTAAAAAATATTATTGTTTATGTTTACATTTTATGTTATTCGATTCATATATCTTTATATATGAATAAAAATAACAATTTTATCATCTTCGCTTATATATTCGAGTGTTGTATACATAATCGGTATATTTTAAGATTTACTAGATGAATTAATAAATATTAGTTAATTGAATTTATTTGAATGATTTAAAATAAAAATGACATAATGAGTTAAATACATGGATATGAGTAAAAAAATATCAGGAGAGAGAATTGAGAAGGGCTTGTAAGTAACGATGGAAATGTAAAATATTGGTGTTTAAAGCTAAAAATACAATTTTTGAGTGTAATGCACGATAACATCATTGAGTAAACTAATTATAAATTGAATTTGTTATTATTGTTGTTGTATATAATTAATGCTATGTAATTTGCATATCTTTGTATGCAAATGGAAATTTTGTTTCATCTGTTTGTTGTCCTACCGTGGCATGCTATTGAAATTGTTCATATTTTAGAATTTAAGACGTATCGAATATGTTAACTGAGTTTATCAAATAGTTTAAATTTTGAATTACGTAATTAATTCAAATGTATGTACTTAAATCTAATATATTAGAAGAGAACTAAGAAGACATTTGTGAACAAGTATAGAAAATTTTATAGTTTGTATTTGATTATAAATTGGCATTAGAAGTTTAGTAGAATAAAAGTGATAAATTACAAAAATTTAAAAGTAAAATATATAGAGAGAGAATTAAGGAGAGTAGATATAGCTCGCACAATCAATAAGAAATAACAGAGATGGAATTTCTCCTGCATAATAGATTAGTATTTTGGCAATGCTTTGCAGTATGTTTTATTACAAAATATGTCTTCTAGAAGATTCTTACCTCAGCAAGGTTGATAATTTCGAATATGAACTGTACAGCTAAAATGGGATAAGGTAAAATCTGTCATGTCTTTGGATTTTCTTAGCAGGAACCCTTTCTCAGATCATATAATCTAACTTGTTTGTTTGAAGTTTCCGTAACTTATCTAATTTGTTGAACTACTTACAGGATGAAGTTTTGATTGCTGGATTTGGTCGTAAAGGACATGCAGTCGGAGATATTCCTGGAGTCAGGTTCAAGGTTGTCAAGGTCTCTGGTGTTTCTCTCTTGGCTTTGTTCAAGGAAAAGAAGGAGAAGCCTAGATCTTAGATTTCCTCAAATTTCTACTTATTAGAACATTATTTCAAACTTCATCCTGTATTTGAAATTTTTGGATCAATGTTTTTCATCAGATCTTAATTTTTATCTTGGTTGTTTTGTGTTGGACTATTTGTTTGTATCAAGTAGTTTACTAATGAATAGATGTGGAGTTTTCATCAAATATGAATAAACCGATCGTAACGATACATGTTTGATTTGACGTTCATATCCTGAAATTATCGGTTGCTGTTGAAGTAAAATAAGGCTTGAGGGAGATTTTAAGAGGTTCTAAAAAAGTTTTAGTCTATGATATTAACATGTTACATTTACGTTTGTTTAAAAACCTCACAAACGGAATTGCGTCTTCGTATAACTTTAGTATGGTAGAAAATTCTTGTGATATGGATTATTATTTAGCGGATGGAATCTTAGCTATTTTAGGGCACCCTAGTTCAAATGATTCAAGAACCATAGAAAGAGCACTATTATGCAAAACAACAAAAAGCAACAAGAAAAGATATACTTTGCTGTATCAGATGGTATTACGTATCTTGTATTTAAGTATTAAAGTTTTATGATTTACTTTGCTAATGAATTGAAATCCGTCAAAAGTATATAATTTTAGAATTTACAATATTATTGAAATGTAAACAGTGAAAGTGAAATGAATGTGGTTTAGAGAGTAAAATGGTTAATCCTTTGGTCAAAACGGTTTTCCATACTAACAGAAAAGTAGGAGTAACTCCAATTTTTGCTCCTTCCCATGTTCAAACTCCAACTAATGGAGCATGAGGAGAAAGAAGGGAATTAGTCCCGCTTTTTAGTCTCCAATCGCTAGTAGAGATGCTCTAACCCATTTTGAGTGATAGATTTTACATGATGCATCCTAGTTTCCTCCACCCCTCACTTGTATCTGGTATCTGTTCACCTAAATCGATCTTTTCTGCTGTCCTCGATATCAATAACACTAATGTAACCTGGTGGTAATCTTACTTTAGTGTCGTGCAATGTTACAACATGTCATCATTGACATATACAATAAGCATTACCCCATTTCAATTTGTTTATAATCCTTTTTTTAATAGAGAAAAACGATTTGACGGTATTTTCATATGTCTGTCGCCTACTTTGTACTCTACCCTACAACCACATTTGACTGAGTTGTTGAGTGCTATGAAACCCTTTACTAAAAGGCCATCTCTCAAACTAAGGAGGAAAGACAAATGAGACTTATTTGCAGTATCACTTAATGTTTCAATATTAATAAAATTATGCAAACTAAAAAAGTTGAATATTATGTTTAATGCTACCATGTAATTTCATTTTATTTTTGCTATCAAATATTAATTTATTTTTTATTATTAATGATGCATTTTCCTGATACTAAAGTTTTATTTTTTATTTTTACGTGTTATTGCATTTTTTTTTCATCGAGCATTCACCCTCACTTTTTAACCTTTGTTAAATTTTTTTGCTATAATACTTCTACAATGTATCGTTTTGTAAATGTTAATTTTTTTTTCTTTTCAAATTATCATTATTTCATGCTGAAGTATTTTTTTTAAAGATCTATTTTATAGCAGCAATTTGTACTTGCTATTTTTTTTTTACAAAATGTGTGTTTGTGAGAGTGTGCATATATTACATGAAAATATTGTATAATATCATTTTCACACTTGGAATTAAAATTTTGTTACTTGTGGGTATTAAAGTGAGGTTAAAGAAACTAGGTCGGGTCGCATAAATATATGAATGACTAAAAATAATATGAATAAACGTTTGATGTATTTTTTTATTTAGATAAATTTGAATGCATACACATATACACATATTCACACGAAAAAACGCATGCACACATAGGATTGGACAACAAACACACACACATATTTGTTATAATAATCAGGATGTAAAGAGCATAAATATAATGATTAATATATATGATTATTAAATAATACTGCAATTAAAAGTATAACCAAAACTTATAGCCTGTGAAATGCACCTTGAATGGAGAGCCAACTTCTTAGACATGATTGAAACCCTCCTGAAATTGCAGTAGATTAGAGAGGAATAGCACTCTTTGTTAAGTTGATTTTGTTTGGAATTTATTTTGGAAATGAATGGCTAATGCCCCCTTGGTATTTTCGACTGGTATGGGTAGGAGGAGTAGAAATAAATGAATGAGAAATAAATGAACGAGAGTGGAGGGTTTGAATATGCATCTAGATAGAGCAGAAAGTGAAGATCTAATTTTCTTTATTTACTTGATATTTTTTACCAATTCAAATCACTATTTAAACATTTAAAATCCCACCCCCTTCACTTACGGTCGACGAATATATGAGGCTTTATGGGCTTTTAAATTTCCAAACGTAATAACTAATTAGTTTAAATCAAATTTAAATATTTGTCAATATCATATATCGATGCGTACATATACAACTTTTATATACACACTCAATCAATTGCAATGACACCCAAATAAAATAAAATTTAGTAATTAATATGTCATAAATACTAGTTAATTTAATTAATTTGCAATAATTATAAATTAATTAAATCGTTTGGTATTTCAGAGTATTCAATAATACTATTGTGCGACTTGTAACAACCCGTATCTCAATGGGCCTGAATTTTCATTAAATCGAAAACCCAAATTCACCAAAATACGGATCATTGCTTTGGTATTCTGCAAATAAAAAAACGTATATCAGAACACTAACGATATAACTTACAATAGAATAATAAAATACAATAAGTCACATAGTTACTGACTAAGATTTGACACTTTTAAAGTCTAATGTCCTTGTCAGCACCGAACACACCTAGCACCAGTACATGTCTTTCGAGCTATCATATGAGTTGTAATGAGGAGGGGGTCGGAACAATGCTCTGGTGAAGGGTGAATTATACACTTTGTATATAACACTAGTCTATGTCGACTGCCTTCTATCTCTTGTCATGTCCGTTTATATTTTTAATTAGTCGTCTCGGCGCCATATCTATGTACGATCCGTTTCCATCCTCCCTCTATAGAATCATAACTATGTATACATATATAAGTAGCATAGCTCTCCCACTAGACCTAGATTCTATCTCTGCTAATATCTCTTAATCGGCACCCCGTCAGGATCCATCGCCCTCGTCATGTCACGATCTCATTATTGTATAACTCGAGGGAATCTCATAGTGCCTATTGACATTTTTTCATAAATTTTGTCCTTCTCTATCTCGCTTTGGTATTTACTGCTTTGTTTGCTTCCTATTGTGGACCCGGTTCCATAAACCACCCCAACCATTTTGAAGGAACTCATTTTTGGTTAACTAGGCTTGCCCTAACAAACAAACTAGCAAATAATTGTGGTGATGCATAACCCAACCCAATCTACCCTGGTAGAAGGCGAAGACCAGTTAGGTGTAACCCTCCTTCCCGTTGATCGCTAAGGATTCCTTAGATAAAGTTCTCGCCCTATGCAACCCTACCCCTGACTTTTGGTATCAATCATTGTTGCATAGTGCTCGATCTCGTTCATCGTCCAGTTTAGATTGCCTAATGCAATCAAGGTAATACTCCCCCTAAAACTATATTTGAAGCAGACTACTCTATTTATTGGGGGTGTTCCTTTATCTATATACAAATGTAGATACTCCACGGGTCCTTTGATTGGATACGTCTCATATCAGTATAATGTTACACAACTGCTGATAGCCTCTTACGGCGGGCATGCTTCTATTGTGTAACACTACTGACCTCTTTTATACTTACTTAATTATCATGCCTCTATAGTTTTACAGTTGCTCTAGGTCTTCATTTCATTATGCGTTTCACATTTTTCTTTTACTTTAAGTTCATTTACCGCTTTTCTCTTATCAAGTTCATAATATCGATGCCTGTCCTTTTTATCCGTACTCTATTTTTTGTTTTTATTACCATGTTATCCTTTTATTTCTTCTTGCCTATGTTTCAATTTTCTTTTCATTTACTTTCAAATTTTATTAGTATTTCACATATTAACTTTTTAGGATATTTTTACTTTACTCATGTCTTACCATTTAACTTTTAGGGTTTACTACATTTTAATGCATTGGAACTACATTTCTATTCGAAAAGTGTTAACACCGTAAATTTCTATGTATTATCCAAAAAGAGATATTTGTGTGGTGTTTGTAATTATAAGGAACTATCTTTTTATTGCATGAAATAGACGGCACAAAATACGATAATTAACCTTATTTTATACGTCTCTTTCATTTTATGTCCATTCCTTATCATTTCAAATATCACACTTTTTATTTATTTTAAACTTGGTAATACATAGAAATGTCTTGCAACACCCCAAATTCCAACGAGTTAAAATATCACTTAAACCCTTAAAATCTTAATAATGTTTCTTTATTTTACGTTTTTCTATACGTTCAAATACCAATTTATTATTATCAAATTCATAAAAATTGCTGGTATAACATATGTAGGCAAGTTTTCAAATTTCATTAAACTCATAGCATAATCAATTTTACTAAATCTATTCCATAATCATTGTACATATAATTCATTATCCAATCCGTTATTTACATTAATTCATTTCGCGTATATAATAAGTTATCCAAACTGAGATTTATATCTAATCATCACGCACTTACAATTAAATATCCAAATCGATTATACATAGACATTTATGGAATAGATCATAATGATATATATCTAATCTTATTACAAAACATGTAATATTCCCACTCACTTTTTCAGACATTCTCAAATCTTCGGATCTAATCCCTGTTATTTGTATTTCCACTTTGACTTCCTATTTGGATTCACATATAACATATATATACAAATCTATTATAATCTCGATTAGAAAAGAGAGATTTGGGTTGATTACAATTTCAAATCCGGATTTACAGTTTACTTGGTTTTAGCAACTAGATTTGAACATATTCTCCATCTCTGTTACCTTCTACAATCCTTCAGTGGTGTATAAGTGCCAACTAAACTATTTCTATAAATTTGGAGTTTTGGAGGAGAAGAGTAAATGGCCGAGCTTTCGCGCCCATTAGAAAATTATGAGTTAGAAGTGAGGGTCTTGATCTATATTTATAGAGGTTCAAACCAATGTCAACCGTTCGATTAAATGTTTTAAATCTAGATCGTCAACGACAAAATTTACTATCGCGGTTTTAACATCACGGGTCGACCGGCCCTTGCCTGGGGTTGACATAGGTTTGTCCACGGTCGACCTATGATGTGTTATTATGTGTTAATTTAACAACGTATGATTTTTGTTAATTTATTTCCGTTTATTTATTTAGTCATTTGTTTCCTTGAATGCTGATTGCAACGATTTATTTCCATATACATATATCCTCTAAGATTTATTTAAAGCTAACATCTTAGTTCCTATTAATGTTACTAATCAGAGCTAGTTAAATTTTATTACTATATTTACATATATAATTATTTTTGACCCTAAATTTCAAATGTTAATAACATTTCATTTGAACCCCAATCAAAAAAGTTTATATATGATCAGAAAATCACCATGAACCCAATCGTGTAAGTTTCGTAGCCAAACTATAACGTTTGTAAATATTCTATTTTTCATTATTTACTATTTATGTAACAACTCTGGTTTTGCAGGTTACCTATTAATATTAAATTATAATAGTAGTTATAATTTAATATTGTAAATTAAAATAAAATTGGAGATTTTATATTGTATATTTGGAATAAACAATGAATTTTGAAAATAAAGTTGGAACTTTATTTTATTTGTTTGGGTTAATAATAAATGGAAAATGGTTTTTATTTAGAGAAAATGCAATAATTGTATTAATTATTGCCAATTACTTCTTCTAATAATTTTTAAAATAAATATTTGATTTTTAAAGGTTGTTTAATCAAATAAAACCGTGGAAATTGGTTTAAAAATGAGTTTTAATTATAAATTTGAGTTTAGAGTGGTTATTTATATTTTTCTAAGCAAGGAAATATTTTTTTAGAATTATAGAAGTTAAAAATAAGGTTTTGTGCATTTACTTGTGAAAATTGTGTATTTTTGTAAAATAAAGGATTTTAATAATAAAAATGTTTTAAAAATTAAAATTAATCTTTTTATATAGTATAAAATATGTTATTTTATAAGTATGTAAATTTACATACTTCGTTGTGTGAAAATTTGAAAGAAAATGACATTTGTTTATTTACACAGTGTAAATATTTATACATTTTAATTAAGTGTTGATTATTTAACCAATATGCTATTTTATTTCTTTCTACTAATGGATTCAAGGCCCATTATTTCTTAACCTGGTAAGAAATGTGAAAACAAAACTTACTGTACGTTTATTTTGCACTGTCATCTTCTTCTTCCTCTTCTGTAAATAAAATACAATAAAAAAAATCTACCATTCCCTCAATTCAAGCTCAAATCTTCAAGTTAATTCAACAAAATTAAACCTTTTTCAATCTAGAGTGATAATCTAAAGGTAATCAATATTTAAACCTTATAATTTCATCAAATTCCTAATTTGAGAAGGAGCTTTCTAATTTACTCTATATTTTTGTTTGCATGTACCGTAATTGTTTCCTATAGGTTCTTAGAGGCTTCAATCTAGCTGAAAGCTTCAATTTTGCAACCAAAATTCGAGTCTTTCCATTGCAACAACAATGTGAGTAGAAATACTCACATAATCTAGTTCAGGCAAGCTCAAAAAATTGCAAAAGTAACCAAAAATTTGCTTTTGTTGATAAATTTTTGTAGTTTTTCTGTCTGAAATCTGTTTCATATTGCCTCTTTGAATGCCTATAACTTTTGATTCTAGCAGTGAAATGCTCCCAGGTTTCTTGCATTTGGTAGCTTGCATGTTGAAATTCAACTCTGCAAATTTTGGTTGAAAAATATTGTCATTTGGATGTTCAAAAAAGTGGTAGAATATCAACTCAAACACAGATTTCTACGTGTAGAAATTGTTTTCTGAGTTGCTGCAAACATGGCCTGAGTGCATGTTTGAGACATCATATCTCTTTTATTTATTAGTAGAATTCATCGATTATTTTTTTGTTTGAAAGATGAAGTTTTGTAGTATGTGCATACCAATTTTCAGCTCACTCCGAGGTAATTTGATCCTCATTTCATGCATGGAAGTTGAACTCAAGATGGTTTACATGCCTGGACATATGTGATTGTTTGGTCCTTTGTTTCAGGCCTGTAAGTTGGACTCAAGATGGTTTTCAGGCCTGGGCATGTTTTTGTTTTTGAACTGTTGCAAACATGGCTTGAGTCCATGTTTGAGACACTGTAAAATTTTCCTTTCCAGTCGGAATTCATCGATTCTTTTTTTATTTGAAAGTCGAAGTTTTCTACTTTGTGCACACCAATTTTTAGTTCAATCAAAGGTCGTTTGGCCACCTGTTTCATGTCCGAAAGTTGAACCCAGAGAAGATTTCAGACTTGGGTATTATTTTGCCTATGTGTTTTTGTTCTTTTTCCGTCCGACTTTTGACTTTTACTTCATGTTTTTATAATATTTATGAAATTTTTTGAGGGCTATGATGCCCATCAATGGACTAACTAAGTTTTGATGAATTTAAAAGTCAAATTTGAATTGAATTTGAATGACGATTTTGAGCGATTTCTTTGATTTCGAGCACAGATTTTTCCAAACAATTTTGAAATAATTTTTAAAATAAATTTGCAATATAAATAATTATTATGTGATATTTTAAAATGATTTTAAGCTATAAAATCTATTTATTCTCTATAATAAGGGAATTTTCAAATATTGTCTTCAAAATTGATTTTCGAAAATGGTTTTAAAAGCTTGTTTTCTCAAATAAATTATTTTATATATAAATTACACCTTTGCACTATTCGAGCGAATGAGAAGGAGAATTAAACGGTTTGGTAAAACACGTGTACACGTGCATTTATCTTATCAATTAATTCCTGATTTGTCCATGTGATCGTTTTGACCTTTGGGTTGACTTTACCGATGAGATGAGGTAAACTTTTTATTCCTTTGAGTGTAAAATTTACTAACGGTTAGTAAACCGTTTAGTGCGAACGTGTGGTATTGGATGCACATTAACACTATTTGGGTTCCTATTCGAGAGTTTGTAACACAATTGCCATTGCGGCGTGCCAGTACTGGACCTTCGGTCATTGCCAATGCGGCGTTTTCCATTACGGCGTATTTGTCTTCGAGACGTTTGCCACTGCGGCATATTTGCCACTGCGGCGTATTTGCCATTGTGACATATTTGTCATTGTGACATTTTGCCTTCGGGCGAGGTACATATTTGAGATAACAGTACTTGGCAAGGCTTCGGCCACATGCACGTGCAAACAATTTTGAGATGGTTTCTTTGACTATTTTCCCTAGTGTATCGCCCCTTTTCGGAATTGGTCCTTTGAACCATTCGACATATATATTTATGGCGATTACCTTTCGGGAATTTGAACTCTTGGAAGTTATATTTTTGAGATTTGAATTGCCTACATTGGAAGTATTTGAGATTAACCTTTTGGCGACATTATATGAGATTTTCCATTTGGCGTTTATTTGAGACCTTATTCTCCTCTTTGAAGATATATTTGCCGTATGGCATGTTTGAGATGGATCTCCTTGTGCATGTTTTAGGTTTGCTGTAACAACCCGTAAATTTCAATAATTAAACTGGTTAATTTAATAAGATTTTTGTAACTAAATTTAGAAAGAAAAAAAAAGAAAGAAAGAATTTTTTTTATAATTTATAATGAAGTGAGTGTTAACAATGAACTGTAAATTAAAAGTTATAGTAACCGTTGTAAGTTACTATTTAATTGGTCTATTAATGTAGTTGTAACTGTTACATTTGGGTATAAAATTAAATATAAGTACATAAATGTATGGTTATTAAATGAATTCAACAATTTATAAGCAATTCTGATAAGTAGTGGAAATAATAATCTTGAGTGTAATATAAAGTTAGTGATAACATTTATGCAAGTCGTTTTTTTAATTAGACTGCTAAATTTAGAGTAGGAAATCAATTACATTTAAATGTTGGTAAAGGTTCATTAATGTGAGATAGAACTGTGCTATAAAGTGTGAATGTAATGAAATAAATCGAAATGTATATTTGATTCATAAGATGAAATAAAGGAATGAAACCAAGTAGAATAAATTGATTGAGGTTTTAATTATAATAAATATGTATATTTGGCAAATTCAATATGATTGAAAATAACAGTTATTACAAATTAAAAGAAAGATGAAAATCTAAATATATATTTATGTAATGAAAGATAAACATATTTATGGATTTATTGGAAATTAAAACTTATACCTTTTGAATTGGATAAAATACAGTGTTTTGTGCGCAGTTGTTTTCTGTATCTTATTTTATATTCTTCTATGTTAATTTCCCTATTTTATTTCTTTTTTTATTTTGTTTAAACTTTTATTTTATTGAGTGGATTTTATTTTGATAAATGGCTTAGAAATTTGAAAAAGACCTAAGTTACTTGTCTTTATTTGTTGCCTTTTCCTTTTCCTTTGACTTTCCATTTGCATAGCCAATTACTTCCCACATTCATAGCCGTGATTTTCTCTTATCAATCGCGTACATATTGTTCCTCAAACTCCTCTTTCCATTTGCGTGCAAACAAAAAAAATTAATTAATTAAATCCATCAAGCTATTTGCTTCATAGATTGCCTTTTTATTTTCCAAACCATTCAAATTCTTGCTTTTTTTACTTACCCTCTTTATTTCTTTCCTTTTTATTTACCTATCTATTTAATTACCTACCATAGCCATGTATATTTTTTTCCTAGCCGTGAGAAATCTTTCCACAAATCACGTACAAGAAGATTTATTTCTCATTTCAAACTCCTATTTTTCATTTGCAATTAAGAATAAATATATACGTTTCTTTCTCCTTAACTTATGCCTTTTCCGTTTCCTAGCATTTACTTCTTTGCTTGCCTTCTAAACCACTCCATCTATTAGGCGTGAGAAACTTTATCAATTCACGTACAAAGATTTATTTTCCACTTTTCATATTCATTTGCATTTAAGAATAAAATATATGCAAGTTTATTTCTCCTTAGTTTATGCCGTTTTGTTTCCTAACATTTACTCTTCCTTAGCCGTTTCTTTTTTCTTCCATCTTTAGCCATGTATTTCTTTTGATAACTCACGCACAAACAATTCTCAAAACTCCTCATTATCATTTGCGTGAAGTAAAATATATGTTCAAGCTCTAAAGTCATGGCTTCTCTTCTTTTTCCATTTCTTTTCTCTTTTCTTTTCTTTTCCTCTTTCTTTGTTTTGCCTCAAAGATAGGCTCGGCCTCTTGCCTCTAGCCACCACCATGACCACCTCCATCAACCATCACCACCACCCAAAACCAAAAGCCGTGACCTCCATGTGCAAAACATCACCAAAACTTTGACCAAACCAAGCCATGTATTGATCACCTTGCTTTGATTTATCAAGGTTATGTCATTTTATTTCCTATCTTTTCATTGTTGTAATCTCTATTCTTTGTATTGAATCATATTCTTATATTTGTGATATTTGTTTGCTTTATTTTGTTTGTATACAAGATTTGGATCCGACTCTTCATCCACCCAAAAGATTATAGTCGTGCTTTGTCATGCTTTTTCGTGCTTTGCGGAGTTTAGATTTGGGTTTAAATTTCAATCCTAGCTATAAAAAGGTGAGTTATTCACTCTAGACATTACGTACTTATACAATTGTGAAATGATGACAAGCAATTGTAGAAATTAATATGCTATGTTCATACCTACCTGTGATATGTTTATATGATATTAAATGCTGTTTATATACCTGTTACATCATCTGATATGATATTGTATGCTATACTGTTATTTTATTTCCTGTTTATCGCACGGCAAGTTCCCTGTCACTATGGGTTGAACGATACATACCCGAATAGACTGTAGAATAAGGAAAAATCATTATAGGCTGAAATGATAGGCTCGAGTGATTTTTATTGTATTTATTTTACTTGGGATTGTGGGTTTGAAATGATAGAACTCATATTTTTCTTTTTAAATTATAGATTGAAATGATACATATCCGTATCACTTGACCTAGGTTGTAAAATTTTATACAGGCAATTTTTATAATAATTCTCTAGATTTTTTAAGTATTTTGAATTTTAAATATGTGGAATTTTGACTAAAAAGTTGATTTAAGGATTTGAATATAAAGAGATATTGAGATATTGGTTTCCTATAAGTTAAAATTGTATGAGTTGATAATTGGTTTAAATTGTAATTTAAAAAGCTTTATTTGGTTTTAAATTGTAATTTAAAGATTTTATTTATGATCAATATTTTAATAATTAAGTTTGATTTAATTTGGAATCTAAAACCTAACATAGTAAATATAATAAAGGTTATTTCTTGGAATAAATAAGGTTTGTATAGTATATAATGTATTTTGAGTGGATAAAATGAACTGCAGTTTTGATTGGACTTAGTAATAAAATTTATTTAATTTGGAATCATAGTTAATTGATGTCTAGATGAATAGATTTATAAAGAGGATTGAACTGTTATATTAACTATGAGAAAATACTTGATTTATGGTTATGTTTTGGAAAAATAAAGGATTATGATTTAAATGGAAAAATGCAACTTAAAATGACTTAACTTGATTATTGGAAATTTAGTCTTCAAATGAAAGTTAAGTAAATTTAGTGATAAGGGTATTTTATTTATGGGATGGATATTTTAAAATAAAGTGTAAAGTTATTTGTTAAAAATAAAAGTTAAGTAAAATATGGGATTTTTGACTTATTAATGAATTATAGCTTAGTTGGATATTTATTGATAAAATTTTATTTTATTAAATCTTAAGTTAAATGATATCCAAATGAATGTTTTTGAAGCGTGAAATGCGATTTTTATAAGTTAAATTGGCTAAAAATTAAAATTTTAGTGTAACTGAAATGTACAATATTTTGGAAAGTTATAATTGAATGAATAGACTTTTAAATGCTACAACTTTGAAATGAATATTATTTGACATTGAATTTAAATGGTTAAATGAATCTTGTTCGGAAGATATTAACATTGAATTTAAATGGTCTAAATAAATATGTTTCAAAGTGTTTGGTTTCAGAGTTGTTATAACTTGAAAGTAATATGGCTTTGGAAATGAATTTATTTGAAATTGTATTTAAATATATAATTTGAACTTACTGAAATTGAAGATTTAAGAATATGACTTTATAAAGTGGTTTGATTTAAGATGATTTAAAGGAATATTTCAAGTTTAATAAATTGAAGGAAATATTCAGTGATTTGACATTTGGGTTTTATTTAAATAATATACAGATTTGGTTTGGAATTTAAAATATATTATATTTTGGTCTTGAAATGGAAATGATACATTGATTGGTTTTGAAATGAAATAATATAGTATTTAGTTTTGAAAATGGATATTATTTTGGAAAGTATATGGATTTGGAAATATTACCATTTTTGAAAATGGATATTATTTTGGAAAGTAATAGTATTTGATTTTAAATGGTTTTGGAATAGAAAAGGTTTTGACATAAATATCCATGGGCAATAATAACGTTTGGTTGTTAAAGAGACCGAGATCGGAAGTTGTCATACTCTCTGCCAACTTCGAAAACCACTTTAACAATCGTGTACGCGGTGGAGATTCCAGAATGAAGTAGGATGGTGGCGATGTCCTATCGAGGTATATACGTGGACCTGACTCCCATCAGTTGGCATTAGATGGCTAAAACATGAGCAATTCTCGAGCCAATGAGGTAGCTCCTTTGATCGGACACACTTCTTCGATATTATATTCTGACTTTGAGGTTGATTCGGTGGCCACTTTTTATTTTTGATTTGGGGGTGTGGCTTGAGGTGCGCGGTAGCTACGGCTATGCGTTATTACCGGCCCGGATAGCAATTGGTATATCTACCCTGGCATTGCCTAGTTGTGCCGTGTCACCTACCCTAGCGCGCCTTATACGAGTTTGATTTGTGTCGTACCTATGGAGTATCCTCTGGTAGCCTCCCGATCAGGAAGTATTACGGTACTGTATAGACTATTGGCACTATTACATGTTAAGGGCCATATGGGTAACCCTTTAACGCTATTTAAAAGTAAGTTTATTTTACTATAGACATTATTATAATAGCGAAATATTACTACATAGTAAATAGTTTAACGGATCCTTAGAGGATGGGCTGTCTCAAGAATCCTTTAAGTTACTTTACCTTATATTACAGTTCACTTGAGTTGGTTTACATTGTATAAGTATGTATGTCTTGACTCGAGTGTTTTGTGTTTTGCTTTACGCTCGGGTCAGACTGAGTGATACAGCATTTGAGACTCACCTTCGGAGTTGGAGCTTTGCTTGAAGGTCAAACTATCTATTTCATTTCAGTTATCCAGTTGATTCTAGTAATTCAATTGATTCCAGTATTGTATCCGGCTCTATACTTAATTTATCATATTGAGACTTCTGTTGTAGCTTGTTTAACTCTGATGTATTTATATAGTAGCTTCAGAACTACTATCTCCTTTCTTCCGCTGCATTTTATTACTCTGTGTATGTGATCTGTGATTATTTATTTACTATTTATGTCGTGTTTTTCCAAATTTAAATTAGCAATTCGGTGTTTTGAGCAATTCAAGTCCGATATGTGCAGATGCGAATGGTTGAAAATATCGGGTCGTTACATTTTGGTATCAGAGCTTTGGCTCTAGGCAAAACTTAGCATATGTGGAATTTTTTTTTACAGAATCACTTTCATTCGAGCTTGAATCTCTTGTCTTTAACTTTGTTTCCGTTGAATTTTGGAGCGTCCCCTCGGTTTCGAAATTCATTCTTGTCCTTCACTATTCGTATTCTTGTGAATTCTGAAGCATTCCATAGCTTCGATGAACGACTTGTAAAAGGGTGAAACTTCTTTACGATTGGCACTGATTTACAGGAGATTTCTATATATCCTCGGTTACATGCTAGTATCTTTGTTATCCCAAATTCTATCTCTTAAGATCGAATGTAGATTTTCCTTAGAATTCCACATCGATCTAATTCTTGATGTCGTGGTTGGCCCGGTTAAGGTTGCCCGCGAATTATATAAGCTTATCCATTTCCTTATTTGATTAGTTAATAATCTTATCTTCTGTTCCAGCTTATCCTCAAATCAAATTTTTCTTTGATTTGAGTTAATCAAATTTGAATCTCAATCCTTGCTTTGAAAATCTATTCCCGTGTAGTGTATTTATAAATCTATATTTAAATGTTCTATATTTGGTGTTGTTTGATTTGTTGATGTTGATTTGCGTTGTCGATCGTTTCGTCTGATCAACACTATCGATAGGATCTCCAAAACACTTGAACAGTGCAAACTAACACCATATTGTTTCCAACTTGGTAAATAGATAAATTTTGTGTAATTATATTATATATGTATATAAGTATAATTTTACAAATTTTGATAGTTAATTGAATTGGATGTTGAGAAATAATATTTGATTTGTATACAGCTTGTAACCATTAGCTTTTATTTCATATATAAATAATTGAATTATAAAATATGGCTATAAAATAATTTGGAAATTTAAATGAGTTTAAAACAAGAAACTAAGAATTTAATTTTCGATGTTTTGAAACTTTATGTTTAAAGTTCTAAAGGGTGTATTATTTAAAGTATTTTAAGTAGAAATTGTTTCAAAGAATCTTTAATTTGTAAATTAGTGCTCTTTTCTTTGTCGCTGGAAAATAATTTCGATGATGACTGCAGCATCATCGACATTCATTTTCGAGTTTCGAAGTGAAGAGACCATTCTGTAGTTTTGCTACAGTCTTGCTTTGGAGAATTAAATTTATTTGGATTTGTAAATTATGACTTGATTTATAATATATGTGATGTATGATTTAAAAATTTGATTTGATATATATTGTGTATATTTATTTATCTCTAAAATAGTTTGAAGTTAATCGAAAATCAAATTTAAAATAAATATGTAAACTTGAATAATTGAATTGGGAATTTTTTTATTTGTATAATATTCAATGGCATTCCAATATAACTTACCTTAATTATTAAAAGTTACAATGTAATTGGGTAGTAAACAATATAAAAGGGGATTTTATAAATAAAATTTGAGTGGTTATAATAAATGTTATACACTTAAATTTTAGTTATAAAAAGATTAATAGAGGTAAATAGAATGAAGGGTTAACTGAATAACTTACAGTATAAAACGATGTTACATGAATTTATAAATAAATTAGTATATTTTATTCAAATTAATTAATTTTTTAAATCTATTTGTTTATAAAGTTAGTATTTTTGAATAAGATGTATTGTTGACTTAATTCTTTCTTTTTTCCTTTTTTCCTTTTCAGGGACGAAAAGTTTTTAGTGGGGGAGAGTGTAACAACCCATAAATTTCGATAATTAAACTGGTTAATCTAATAAGATTTTTGTAGTTAAATTTAGAAAGAAAAAAAGAAAGAAAGAAAAAACTTTATAGTTTATAATGAAGTGAGTGTTAGAAATGAAATGTAAATAAAAGGTTATTGTAACGGTTGTAAGCTACTATTTAATTGGTCTGTTAATGTAGTTGTAACTGTTACATTTGGGTATAAAATTGAATATAAGTAAATAAATGTATGGTAATTAAATGAATTCAACATTTTATAAACAATTCTGATAAGTAGTGGAAATAATAAACATGAGTGTAATATAAAGTTAGTGATAACATTTATGCGAGTCACTTTCTTTATTTAGGCTGCTAAATTCAGAGTAGGAAATCAATTACATTTAAATGTAGGTAAAGGTTCATTAATGTGAGATAGAACTGTGCTATAAAGCGTGAATCTAATGACATAAATGGAAATGCATATTTGATTCATAAGATGAAATAAAGGCATGAAATCAAGTAAAATAAATTGATTGGGGTTTTAGTTATAATAAATGTGTATATTTGGCAAATTCAATATAAGTGAAAATAACAGTTATTACAAAAGAAAGATGAAAATTTGAATATATATTTATGTAATGAAAGATAAACATATATATGGTTTATTGGGAATTTAAAACTTATACGTTTTGAATTGGATAAAATACAGTGTTTTGTGCGTAGTTGTTTTCTGTATCTTATTTTCTATTCTTCTATGTTAATTTTCCTATTTTATTTATTCTTTTATTTTGTTTAAACTTTTATTTTATTGAGTGGATTTTATTTTGATAAATGGCATAAAAATTTGAAGAAGACCTAAGTTACTTGTCTTTATTTGTTGCCTTTTCCTTTTCCTTTCCCTTTGCCTTTCCATTTGCGTAGCCAATTACTACCCACATTCATAGCCGTGATTTTCTCCTATCAATCACGTACATATTGTTCCTCAAACTCCTCTTCCCATTTGCGTGCAAACAAAAAAATTAATTAATTAAATCCATCAAGCTATTTTCTTTATAGATTGCCTTTTTATTTTCCAAACCATTCAAATTCTTTCTTTTTTTACCTACCCTCTTTATTTCTTGCCTTTTTATTTACCTATCTATTTAATTACCTACCATAGCCATGTATATTTTTTCCTAGCCGTGAGAAAACATTCCATAAATCACGTATAAGAAGATTTATTTCTCATTTCAAACTCCTAATTTTCATTTGTAATTAAGAATAAATATATATGTTTCTTTCTTCTTAACTTACGCCTTTTTCGTTCCCTAACATTTACTTCTTTGTTTGCCTACCAAACTACTCCATCTATTAGCCGTGAGAAACTTTATCAATTCACATACAAAGATTTATTTCCCACTTCTCAGATTCATTTGCATTTAAGAATAAAATATATGCAAATTTATTTCTCCTTAGTTTATGTCTTTTTGTTTCCTATCATTTACTCCTCCTTAGTCGTTTCTTTTTTTCTTCTATCTTTAGCCATGTATTGATTTTGATAACTCACGCACAAACAATTCTCAAAACCCCTCATTATCATTTGCATGAAGAAAAATATACGTTCAAGCTCTAAAGTCATGGCTTCTCTTCTTTTTCCATTTCTTTTCTCTTTTCTTTTCTTTTCCTCTTTCTTTGTTTTGCTTCAAAGATAGGCTCGGCCTCTTGCCGTGATAACCTGGATTTTTGGACATCTGATAAGTGAATAATTAACAGGTTTATTCAGTTGAATAGATAAAATTTTGATATCCGAAAATATAAATAAATTTGGAATTTTTATAAATATTGAAATATAATTATCTAGAAATAATAAAATTTGCAGTAAATTGACATATTGTAAATAAATATATGCAAAATTCTATAAAGTTGGGATTTGTAAATTTTCAAGTATGTGAATGTATATATATGTTGGGATTTGGAGCATGGGTTTGAATCCAACATAATAAATTTTCAAAGGTTATTTAAAATTATCTATGTATTTTAAAATTCTAAAGATAGATATTGATTTACTTAAAAGTAGGATAGTTAAAATAAGATTTAACAAAGGATTTATTTTGCTTTCTTTTAAAATTTACTTAAACTAAAATAGTTTCTAAATATATAAAGAAAAGTTTAAAAACATAATTCATAATCTAAAAATATAAGAAATACATAAATAAAAGCTTTAAACATTTGTAAGCCTTACAATACTTGAAACTAACATTTGTAACTAGGGTAAGCACGCAAATTTACATGTGGCACTTTTGTTTTTTTTTTAAATTTGTATGTAAATAATTATCAAAAGATTAAGCAAGGTATAAGTTATCTCTACCCTACTCTTTTCTTTCTTTTACCTGTTCATTTTAAAACCAAAGCCATGTGAAAATTGGAAGCAAACCAGAAAATAAAAATGAAAAAAGAAGAAGAAAGAAGATCGGTTTCAAAAATAAAAATAAATTGAAGCCTTGTAAGAAAGCAGATCATCAGGCAAAGCTATTATAATTCAAATTCAACTGGATCAAGGAGCATTTCCTGTCTCAAGTTGTGGTAAAACAGATCATTCTTAAAGCAACAACAACGGATTTCAAAAATTTAAAAGCTATTCCCTGTCTTCAAACATAGGTGAGTAAAACTATTTTTTCTATGCTTTAACCTGTTTGGAAACTGATACTTGTGAATAAACATTTAAACAACCTTATGATAATTGTTTGCATGTTAAAAACATGTTTGTATATAGACAAGTATGCATATGTTTGAACCTATATGACTGTACATATGTGTATAAATCCCCTATTATCTGATTCCTCTGTTAAGTACATTACAGGTGAGTGAACTGTTCCTATTGTTAATGCTTAAGCCTGTTAATAATGATGCTAGTGATTTATCACTGACATATCCTGTGGAAATCTGATTGCATGATGAAGATATGACTGCATGTAGAAAGATCTACAGTTATTGAACAAGTATGCCTATATATATCTTTGTAAACCTCTGTTACTTGTCACAGGCTTATAAATTTAGTCTTTAAATCCTAATTTCTCTTATACAGACAATATTAAGCAAGAATTTCAAAAAGAAGATTGATCAAGGTAATGCGATTTCATTTTTAAAAAGAACTTCAGTAGGAAATATTAAATAAAAGATGTGAAAATAAGAAAATACAGCAAAATTCTTTAAAAACAGAAAATTTATATGTCTAAATTTCTTATATTGGATATGCAATCTAAGTTGTGTTGTAAATTCATGAATTATGATAACCATATCATAATTTTTAAGTTAGTGGATAATAAGGAATTTTGAGATGATCATAATTGGGTTTACCTTCGATCTCCGACGATCTCGAAGCTTGGAAAAATCGGATTTGAGGCAGGAGATAGGTGAATGAACCACGATGGTAGGAAAAATAGTTAGGAGTTTTACTGATGGTCGTGGGTGCTAGTATGAGACAAATTAGGGTTTTGGATTGGGTTCTGTCAAGTGGAATGGCGTGATGATCTCGGCTTTAATGTAGCATCGAGTTCGATCGCAAGCGATGGGGTAGTTGAGGGGGTAAATGGCGAGGCTAAAATCAGAGCGACGTGGACTCCGGTCGCCTTGATCGTCGTGGCGAGCATCTTTTGTCGAGGTGTTTGGGATCTGGAACGTTCAAATTGCTCGATTTCGTTTAGGATTTTCTCATGCGAAGTTGGGTAGCTGGGATGAACGAGAAGGTCCGTGTTGACTTCACGGAAGTGTCGGCGGCGCTGGGTCATCCTCCGATGAAGTGTGCATGTGCACGCAACATTGCCTGTATCAGTGGGAAGCTTGATGTTCTGGGCCATTGAGGAAGAAGAGTTGATCTTCGGGTGGAATGCTGTTTTGCATGATGTAGTTCACGAGTGAATTGGGGGAGAGCTCGAAATCATTTCGGGTTAAATTGTGGGTTTGTGTACCACGTTTCCTGTTCAAATTTATCCAAGTTTTAAATTGATAATAGAAAAATAGAAGGAAGCAACAGACTCGGGTAAAGGATCGATATTATTCGGGTTTGGTCCGAAGTAAATCTTGTTCAAATTTTCAAGTTTAAAAATTAAATAAGTTTATAAATTCAAAACTGAATCTAGTTTTGAACCCTTTCTTAAAAATTTATTCCTTTATAGCATAAATGTCTTAAATGATTGTTTAAGGATATTGTATTTTATTTAACTTAAATTTGTTAAGTTAAAAGTCTTAAGTTATTATAAAACTCTAATTAAATGGTTTAATCGAGTAAGATAATTATAGGATAAATGTTTGATCTTATGATTAATTAAATCCTTGGATGATTAAGGACTAATTAAATTAATAAAGAATTTAAGAGTAACTAATTTGTTTAATGAATTAATGATTTTCAAGGAATTTAATTAATTATGAAATAATTGATAAGAGATTTGATTAATTCATAATTAAGGATAAATTAATTAAGTAATTAGAGTTTAATTGCTTAAATGATAATTAGTTAATGTAAGTAATTAAGGATTAGTTATTAAGGGTTAATTAATCTAATTACCAATTAAAGGATAATTAATTAATAAAATTAAAGGTTGTTAAATTATTGGGAATAGTTAAACAATGGGGGTAATTACTTGATGGAAGTAATTAATTTAATGTAAATTACTTAAAGGAAGTAATTAAGAATTAATTACTTAGTGTAATTAATTAAATATTGATAGATTAAGGAAATTTATCAAGGGTTAGCTAATTAATGAAGTATGATTAATTAAGGGATAATTAATCAATGTAAGTAATTATAGGATAATTAAATTAATTAAGGATAAATGTAATAAATCATTGTTAATTACTTATCATAATTTAAGATAATTAATCTAGGATGATTAATTAAGATGGATGATTAAAAGATGATTAATTAACTGATTTGTAATTAATTAATGGTTAAGTAAAGCCAATCTAAGTGATTAAAGATTTTTAATTAATTTATTTAGAGACAAATTAAATTAATTTTGGGAATGTTCCATCTTGCTCATGAATGATATTAGAATGCCTTGGATTATTTGTTATCCCTGATATGTGATGGTGATGCTTTATGAAATGAAATGTTTTTGTAATATGATATATGTTGGGTTGAACAGAGATAATGTGGTTATATATGATGAATTGCTATAAAAGTGACATCCAGTATTTAAAATTTAATCACTTGAATAACTTGGGTTAAGATGTCATTGGATTCGAAGAGACCGAAATCGGGTATTAGTTAATACCCGAAACCACTTCGATTCTTTATAAATTGATATGTGCAATCAATAGGCTGGAATGGAATGATTTAAGTGAATTGGACCATTTAATCTAAGTTTTTGGTACTTAGAAAATGATGTGTGTAATAAGTGATGTCTATAACAAATTGTGAAGTTGTAAATTTATACGAGTTACCTGGGTTTTATGTAAGTTTCATGCTGTTGTATTCCTGTTAGATGGGTTTACTCACGCTGGTTTCCAGCCTGACCCGGGTGTTACTTTGATGTAATGCTCGGGTCAGACCGAGTATTACAGATTTTCAGGTAAGGACGTTCTGGAGCTCAGGAGGCGAGCTGGATAGCAGAGACGTATGGAGTGATATCCGCTGGGATATATTGTTGTATATTTGGGTCATATTGATGTGATAACTCTGATGTATTTAAATGTAATTAACTGAATACAGTTTTCTTTGTGTAAATTATTAGTTGATATTATATTTTATCCGCTGCGAATATGAGATTTTGAGTTGGTTTTCTGTTCCTTCTTCTTTCTCTTTTCTTCCTTCCTAACTATTTGGAATTTTCGTAATCGAAAATTTCGGGTCGTTACATTTGGTATCAGAGCTGAAAGGTTAAGCGAGAACCTTGGCTCTGGTGGGATTACTCATTAAGGATAGGCTCAATGGTATCCTAGAATGAGTTGAGTATGTGTATACATATATATATATATATATGTATGTATGAGAGCGTACTTGTTATTTTCTTATATAAAGATTTTAAATGATTTTATATAAGAATATATTTTGATATATAAAGCAATATATCTTTCTAAAAAATATTAAGGTAATCGGATGTTAAATATTGGAATTAAATTAAGTGGTAATAGAATTACAACCAAATTGAAATTAAATAAAGATAAGTTTGAAATGGATTCAAACTGAAATTAAATCTTGAAGTTGGGGAAGAATTTCTAAATAAGATGAATTAGAATTCGTTACAAACCGGAGAAATAGAATGGTTATTGTGTTTAATAATGGGATGATTGTTTTCAAATAAACAATAAAATGTTTCAAGGAAGTAACCATTTAGAAAGAGAATAACTTGTAAATTTGAAAGGATGTAAATTAAAGTGGGTTTCCAACTATGAAGTTCTGAATTCTAAATCTAAACATTTGAAATTGTTTTCAAGGTGTTAAAGGAAATAATATTATTCAAACTATTTTGAATGTAATCTTATTTTAGAATAAGAAGTTGTTTGTAAACTTTAAAAGAATTTGTTTTGAATTAAAACCAAGGGTGGTTTAAATTTTAAAATTCAGCTTGGTGGGACAAGAAGAAAATATGTATATATGTGAGGAATATACATAATATCAAAGATAGTTTGAAATAAACTCTAAATGTTGAGTTTTAAATTTGGAGTGAGATGTGAAAACCCAAAGTGATAAGTTTTTGAACTTATAGATGGGAAAGTACTTTGAAATTTGAATCAAATTGTGTGAATTTGACTGAATTAAGTAAATTGAATTTAACTTAGAGGAAGTTAAATAAGTTTGAATGGATAACCTGATTTGGAATTTTCAATATGAATCTGGGATTTAACTTGGGAAGTTAAATGGTTAATTTGAATTGGGAGTTAGTGTGATCTCAAAATGGGTTTGAGATCTGTGAATTGGAAATGTAAGGGTGTTTTAAAATAATTTGGATAATATGATCCTATTAATAATAAACTGGAATTGGATTTGAACCTAGAAATAGGTTTATGAAGAAGTAAAGGTTAAACTGATTTAAGAGAATTAAATCAACATTTGAAAGTTAAACTCGAATTTATATAATTCGAGATGATTTAAAGTGAGATTGAATTTGAAATTAGTTTAAATTGAAATTGATTTAAATATTTTGGATTTTTGATTAAAGTTGAATAGATTTAAATTCAAATGGAATTTGATTTGAATTTGGAAAGAATCAAGGATAATTCAACTTGAATTGGGATTAAATTCAAAATGGGGTTGAAAAGAATTGAAAATTTAAAATTGGTTCAGTTTGAAATTTATTTGAATTAATTGGAATTATGGTTGAAGATGGATAAGTTTAAAAATTCAAATGGAAATTTGAATAGGATAATCTGAATAGGAATTGATGTTGAATGAGTTTAAATTCAAATAGGAAGTTGATTTGAATTTGGGATGAGATGGAAGTTAACTTAATTTAAATTGGAATTGAAAGATAAAATTTATTGGAATTGGGATCGATTCAAATTGGAATTGAATCAATTTAAATGGAAGTGGAGATTTAAATTGAATTGATTGGAAATGGAGGTTGGAATTGAACAGTTTGACTCTGGACTATTTTCAAAATAAATTGTTTTAGTACAAATCTATTTTTCCAAACTATTTACTATACAACTTTTCTTTTAAACCTAAAAATATCTTATACTTGTTTTACAATTATTTTTGGAACTATTTAACAATTTTTCAACTGTTTTATAAACTAATTACCGTTTTTCAACTACTTTATAATTAATTACTATTTTATAGCTATTTTGCAATTATTCAAAATTTCTATAACTATTTGGCTATTTTCCAACTATTTTACAATTACTTAACTATTTTGCAGCTATTTTACAAACTAATAATTATTTTTCAATTACTTATATATTTTTAACTTTTCAAGCTATTTTCTAAATTTAAACTGGATAGAATTTAAACTGTTTATGATTGAATACCCAATTGAGATAAGAATAGAGGTGATAATCCAAATGGGATTGAAGCAATTGTGAATAAGTGAATGGAAATTAAAGTGATGTGAATAGAAAAGAAATTGATTTGGCTAATAATCAATGAGATAAATATGTAGGATGTACGTATATTATTCTATTCGCATAGTGATTTGATCCAGATTCGAGCATAGAATTTCGTGATAATTATGTCGATCCGAGTTGGGATTTTTCACTCGATTTTCGACGGCGAACCTGGATATGGATTGTTGATTGGTTCTGGATATTCTCTATCATAGTTATGACTATGCAAGGAGAATGACGATTTCTGATCAAGAAACCAGATCTAAGTCCACACTAGGAAGTCGGGTGGACGATACTAGTTCGGAAGTGAAATTGTGTGATCGAGTGAGCGATCATATTGGTATAGCATACGGATGATATGTGTACATCGTACGGGTTTGAATGAAATTAATACAGGGAATTTGTGGATAAGAAATATGAAATGGTTTTTGAAATGAAAGGTATATTTTGTGAAATATATAATGAAGTAAAATGGAAATTGGATATTTCTACAATAGAAATTTACTGATGGAAGTAAGTGATATGATAAGTGGTTTCGTATAGAGTAATCAAATTTGAGTATTTGATTTGGAATAAACAAAGTTTTATATCTTTGTTATATAATATAAATCTCCCTTTGTGGATCTATAGCCAGAAGAAAGGGGTTTTTGAAAGTTCAAAGTATAAAAGGGGTTTTATACAAGTTTGAAGAAATCCAAAGTTTTAAGAAGTTACACACACACACACACACACACATATAAAGGATCTTATGAGAATGATTTTGGAAAAGGTTTTGGGAACCTATGGATTTGTAAAGGCTTTTGATTTTTGGGTAAAATCAATATTGGATTTGAAAAGCCTAGTTGAGAATTATCGATTTTGGGATAATCGATTTTGAGAAAGGAGATTTATACTAGGTGTATGATTTGGAAGATACTATATGTTTATAGTATAAAGTGTTTTGAAAATGGCTCTGGAGAAAAAGGCGCTCCCTTGGGATGAACTTCTCAGGAGTACCATAGGTTGGTACTGCCTTGAGCCTCTAAGGGGGAGGTTCTAAAGTTGATCCTGTTAGGATTCCTGAAAAACTAGTTCCTGAGGATTATTGGATAGCGAAAGTCGATGGCGCTGATGCCTACAGAGGCTTTTGGGTTATGCTGTGACGACAGTGTAACTCGATGTCGCTGCGATCTACTGTGTGGACCATAGCGGAAATCGTGTGGAGGTGAGTGTCAACAGTCTACGCTTGATTTTGCTGGGAAGGCAACGTAACATCGGTAGGCTGCGATCTATGGTCAAGTGGAGTGGAGAAGTTTCACTCTTTTGGCAGCGGAATTCGAGGGCGCTGAGGCCTACAGTTATATGGGTTTTTGCTGTGACGACAACGTAACCCCAGTTGTAGCTACGATCTGTAGCGGGTTCCATGGTGTAATCGAGGGGCGCGGAGGCCTACAGTTATATATGGATTTTGTCGGGATGGCAACGTAACCATCAGGTTAACTGCGACCATGGACGGGGGTGTTGATATCCAGAGGATTCTCACCAGAAGATATTCTCTTTATTTTCAAAAAAAAATGTTTTCAATATTTTCAGTAAAATTATTTCTCAAGTATTTTCATTGGGTATTGAAATGGGTCTGCTAAGTACTTGTAGATTTTCAGTCTTACGCCTGATCAACGTATGATCGGATTTATGTGAGAACGAGGATGGACTGATTGAAACATCGAGTTATAAAAATATATTTTTATAAAAACTATTTTATAATATTATGTAGATTTTAAAAGTTTTTTAAAAATAATCAAAGAAAATTTATCTGATTTTAAGAATTGAATAAATTCTGGTTTCGTTCCTTTTCGAGGACGACAAGATTCAAGGGGGGAGGAGTGTGATAACCTGGATTTTTGGACATCTAATAAGTGAATAATTAACTGGTTTATTCAGTTGAACAAATAAAATTTTGATATCTGGAAATATAAATAAATTTGGAATTTTTATAAATATTGAAATGTAATTATCTAGAAATAATAAAATTTGCAGTAAATTGACATATATGTAAATAAATATATGCAAAATTCTATAAAGTTGGGATTTATAAATTTTCAAGTATGTGAATGTGTATATATATTGGGATTTGGAGCATGGGTTTGAATCCAACATAATAAATTTTCAAAGGTTATTTAAAATTATCTATGTATTTTAAAACTCTAAAGATAGATATTGATTTACTTAAAAGTAGGATAGTTAAAATAAGATTTAACAAAGGATTTATTTTGCTTTCTTCTAAAATTTACTTAAACTAAAATAGTTTGTAAATATATAAAGAAAAGTTTAAAAACATAATTCATAATCTAAAAATATAAGAAATACATAAATAAAAGCTTTAAACATTTGTAAGCCTTACAATACTTGAAACTAACATTTGTAACTAGGCTAAGCATGCAAATTTACATGTGGCACTTTTGTTTTTTTTTTTTTTAAATTTGTATGTAAATAATTATCAAAAGATCAAGCAAGGTATAAGTTATCTCTACCCTACTCTTTTCTTTCTTTTACCTGTTCATTTTAAAACCAAAGCCATGTGAAAATTGGAAGCAAACCAGAAAATAAAAATGAAAAAAAGAAGAAAGAAGATCGGTTTCAAAAATAAAAATAAACTGAAGCCTTGTAAGAAAGCAGATCATTAGGAAAAGCTGTTATAATTAGGGGTGAGCATTGTTTGGTTCAAACCGAATTAACCGACCGAACCAAATTGGTTTGGTCGGTTTGGTTTGGTCGTCTTTGCTGTTTGGTTGGATTTGGTTTTCATTTTTAGTTTAATTTGGTTTACTGGTTGGTTTTGGATTTTAACAGAAAACTTCGGTTCAGCCGATAGAACCGAAGAAAATAAAGAGGCAATTGCCGCATTTCATTTTCACGTTTCTTTCTTTCCCAATTCCCATTTACGCTTACACACGACCCAGCTAGCTTTTTATTTTTCCCAATTTTCAAAACTATTGAAGAATACGAAGCAATCTCCATGGATTCAAAGCTAAAAGAAACAACGTTTCCTGTTCTCTTCTCTCATCTCTGTTATATTTACTCTATCTTTTGCCTAAATTCAACAACCCAAATCCAATTTTCAGATCTACCAATTTTGATTTTCTCTTCGTACCCAACTTCCAAGCCGGCGAAAGCGGCTGCGACTGGCGATGTTATTTTAGGGCTGTGGCTGCGGTCAACATAGGTAAGAAATTTTGATTTATTGTTGTATGATCTGATTTAGGGCTGCTAGCTATGATTCTGAGTACTTCATATTCATATTTTTCTGAATAAGTGCAGTTTTAGCTGCTGTCAATGAGTTTCCAGCACTCGATACTACCGCGCTTACAAAATTTGTTCATAAATCTTGAGATCGTTTGTTTTCTTTTGTAAGAGTTATTTAATAATGCATAAACCTTGTAATTATGTCGTTTTAAAAAAAGGAATTAAATAAGTTTTGCAATGTTTAAAGTTGGCAGAGACATTTAATAATATATAAAAGTAGCTCCTTACAGACAGATTTTATACAATGAAAATTGGTTGGGAAAGAGAATTAATGTTGCCCAATAGCTCCTACCATTCGCTGCACTTTGTCCCTTGGTACTAAAATTTAATCAAGTAGAACAAGGTTGCCTGGCTTATTGAAGGACATCAAAGTCTTTTTTCGATATGAATTTAGCAACCTACAAGTGCAAAATTAATGCTCCGATGGATTTGTTGGAAATATGTTATAATCTACACGTTGTGGAAATATTTGGTGTTCAAGAAAGTTTGTTGAACTTGTGACGCAAATGATTTATTTGTTGTTGACAACAACTTGTTGTGTCCGTCAGTTAAATTCTTTATCGTGTTGACTAAGTCTTTACTTGCTTCTAGTGAGTGATTGTATCATTGTATGTGAAATACTTATTGCTTTTTATTGTATTTTTAGAGAAGAGAGGAAATTATTATCAGATTCATGTCAACACAAGAAATGTCATCTCCAACATCTGATCAAACTACAAGTGTTCATGCAGCTTCAAGTACAACTCCAAATCCAACAAATGTACAAGTAAGTCTCTGTTAGCACTTAATTCAGTAAGCTAGTATAGTCTGTATAGATTTAAAGTACAAAAGATGCCGCTCATTTTTTTCATACTTCCCTTTATTACATTTATACTAATATAGTAATATTGCATATGTCATTTTAATAGGTCAACAATGAAGTTACTCCAGCAAACAATTTAGCTACTGGTTCTCAAAATAAACCCGGAATAAGGAGAAAACCTCTTAAGAAAAGATCAAAAGTATGGGATCACTTCACTTCATTCATATACGATGATGGTAAATCTAAAGCTCGCTGCAATTACTGCAAAAAAGAATACTATTCTGATACAAATAAAAATGGTACGTCAGCTTTAAATACTCATATGTTTGTTTGTAAGGCTTTTGCTTGTAACAAAGATGCAAAACAAGCACAAATAAATTTCGCTGTGGGGGAAAATGGTAGTGGTGGATCTTTAAAACCATGGAAATTTGATGTGAATGAGATTAGAAAAGCTATATCATATTATTTTATTCTAAACGAGCTTCCATTTAAATCGATTGAAGGTATTGGTTTCAAAAATCTTTTATCTGTTACATTTGGACCTCAGTTTCATCGACCATCTAGATTTACCATTCAAAGAGATTGCTATGAGATATTTCTTGAAGAAAAAGCAAAATTAAAATCAATATTACATGACTCGTGTCAATCTATATGTCTTACTACTGATACATGGACTTCAATACAAAGAGTCAATTGTATGTGCCTAATTGCTCACTGGATTGATGACAATTGGAAACTAAAAAAAAAAGTTTTAAATTTTTGCCCTGTATCTAGTCATAGAGGTGAAGATTTGGGTAAAGCTGTGGAAAGTTGTTTAACGGATTGGGGTATTGATAAGATATTTACTATTACTGTTGATAATGCTAGCTCAAACGATGTCATGATTAGTTACTTGAAACGTAGATTCAATAGTTTGAGAGGAACCATTTTAGAAGGAAAATATTTGCACATGCGTTGTATTGCTCACATTATAAATTTAATTGTGAATGATGGGCTTAAAGACGTTGGAGAATCTATCTCGCGTATAAGAGCAGCAATTAGATATGTTAGACAATCTCCATCTAGGTTTGAGAAATTCAAACATTGTGTTTTGCTTGAAAAACTAGAATATAAAAGTGGTCTATGTTTAGATGTACCAACTAGGTGGAATTCCACATATTTAATGCTTAATGCAGCACAACAATATGAACAAGCATTTGAAAGGTTTGATATTGAGGATCGATTTTATAGGAGTGAACTAGAAAAAGGAGGAGGGGTGCCTACGGAGTTTGATTGGGAAAATGCTCGAAAATTATGTGGATTTCTTTTCAGGTTTTATGAACTCACATTACGTGTATCTGGCTCTTCATATATTACCAGTAATATTCATTTGCATGAAATTAGTAAAGTACTTGAAGGTTTGAATAAGGTGCAATTGAGTGATGATATTCGATTACAAAACATGGCAACAAGGATGCAAGAGAAATATGATAAGTATTGGGGTTGTTGGGAGAAAATGAATATATTAACCTATATAGTTGTTGTGCTTGATCCTCGTTGGAAATTTGGTTTTATAGAGTTTTGTTTAGAAACATTTTATCCTGCAACTTACCATGAAAAAATACAAGTTATTAAAGATGCTACTTTTCAACTATTCAGTGAGTATAAATTAAAATATGGATGTCTCAATCAAACCACTGAGATAGAAAATATTGAGAATGATGATGATGTTCTAGATTTGAGAGCACGTTTTAAAAGGTTAAAAGCATTAGATAACTATGGAGTAAATAGGTCAGAATTGGAGAAATATCTCAATGAAGATAATGAAAATGATTCTAAGGAGTTCGATATACTGGAAGGTTAATAGTTTAAGATTCCCTATCCTTTCAAGAATGGCTCGTGACCTTTTAGCTGTTCCAATATCAACAGTGGCCTCTGATTCTGTATTCAGCACTGGTGGACGTGTTCTTGATTCGTTTAGAAGTTCACTTACACCTAAAATAGTTCAGTCGCTTATTTGTACAGAAGATTGGTTGCGTAATTCTTTTTCTGTGAGTAAAATTGATCTAGAAGAAGATTTAAGTAATATGGAGCAGTTAGAGGCATGTAAATAATTATAATATTTTTCTATAATTTTATTTACTCATGCATGTCTTCTATTTATAACTATCAGTCTATCATGTTTACTTTATATGCAGATGTGAGCAAGCTAGCCTTGGATATCATTAATAACATGTGAAAAGGTTGATATGCTGAATGCTGGTTTGTCGGAAAATAATGGTAATTCGTAAGTTCACTGATTTATTGTTTTGATATTGCATGTGAATCTGTGATAAGCAAAATATGACTTCTGCTTTGCTCTAACAGCCTGTTAGAATCTTGATGCTAGTTGCTACTGTAACAGATCAGATACCATATCACTGGCACTTATTGTCTATTGATGCTAGTTGCTACTGCATGTTGACAAGGATTTGAAGGCCTCCAACATATGATTTTTAGTAGTATAGTTTCATTTGTATAATGTATCATTTTGGCAATTGCTTAATTAGCAAAATGAATGTGTTTTGGGTCAGTTTCACTGTGACAGTGTTTTGGGTTATTTTGGTTTGCAAAACTTTTATTGCTGTTTATAATTGTGTTTGACTGTTTGGGTTTAGTGCAGTAACTGCTGTTTGCATATTGATCAATATTCTGTTGGTTATAATTCTGTTGCATTGATCAATGCTCTGTAACTCTGTTGCATATTCTATTCATCTGTTGATCAATAAATATTCTGTTGCATTGATCAATATTCTATTGCATTGATCAGTATTTTCAATTAAGGAATTGATCAATATTCTGGGGCATTGTAACTTATAAGTTTGTGTTATTTTCAATATTCAGTTATCTGGGGCATTGATGATTGATCAATATTCAGTTTTCAATATCCAATATTCAATATTCTGGAGCATTGATCAATATCCAATATTCAATATTATGGAGCATTGATGATTGATCAATATTCGGTTTTCAATATTCAGTTAGAAGAATAGGCAGTGCAAGTTGAACAAGCAGTGAAAACAAAATGAAGTTGTAGACTTATAGTCTTAAACCACAATAACCGAACTAACCTACCGGACCGAACCAATTTAATTTGGTTTGGTTCGAGTTTGGTTTTAATTCAAATTGGTTTGGTTTGGTTTAAGTATTATTCGGTTTTGAATTGGTTTCAGTATTTGTACATAAAACCAAACCGAACCGACCGTTTGCTCACCCCTAGTTATAATTCAAATTCAACTGGATCAAGGAGCATTTCCTGTCTCAAGTTGTGGTAAACAGATCATTCTTAAAGCAACAAAAATAGATTTCAAAAATTTAAAAGCTTTTCCCTGTCTTCAAACACAGGTGAGTAAAACTATTTTTTTATGCTTTAACCGGTTTGGAAACTGATACTTGTGAATAAACATTTAAACAACCTTGTGATAATTGTTTGCATGTTAAAAACATGTTTGTATATAGACAAGTATGTAGATGTTTGAACCTGTGTGACTGTACTTGTATAAATCCCCTATTATCTGATTCCTCTGTTAAATACATCACAGGTGAGTGAATTGTTCCTATTGTTAATGCTTAAGCCTGTTAATAATGATGCTAGTGATTTATCATTGACATAACCTGTGGAAATCTGATTGCATGATGAAGATATGACTGCCTGTAGAAAGATCTACAGTGATCAAGGGGAACTAGTACAGGGGATTCTCTTAGCAATGTAACCGAACCCCCACTCAATGTTCACACTGAAATGGACCCGGTAAAAGACGCCATCGATGATTACATTCAGCTAGTCAATCGGGGAGCCGCTAGAAGAAGTATCAAGTAGGGTAGCAGGGAACCCGGGATCTTTGAATTGAATAAAGTAAGAGCGGAGGGGCAACAAGTATGCCTATATATATGTTTGTAAACCTCTGTTACTTGTCACAGGCTTATAAATTTAGTCTTTAAATCCTAATTTCTCTCATACAGACAATATTAAGCAAGAATTTTAGAAAGAAGATTGATCAAGGTAATGCGATTTCATTTTTAAAAAGAATTTCAGTAGGAAATATTAAATAAAAGATGTGAAAATAAGAAAATACAGCAAAATTCTTTAAAAACAGAAAATTTATATGTCTAAATTTCTTATATTGGATATGTAATCTGAGTTGTGTTGTAAATTCATGAATTATGATAACCATATCATAATTTTTAAGTTCGTGGATAATGAGGAATTTTGAGATGATCATAATTGGGTTTAACTTCGATCTCCGACGATCTCGAAGCTCGGAAAAATCGGATTTGAGGCAGGAGATAGGTGGATGAACCACGGTGGTAGGAAAAATAGTTAGGAGATTTACTGATGGTCGTGGGGGCTAGTACGAGACGAATTAGGGTTTTGGATTGGGTTCTGTCAAGTGGAATGGCGTGATGATCACGGCTTTAATCTAGCATCGAGTTCGATCGCAAGCGATGGGGTAGTGGAGGGGGTAAAGGGCGAGGCTGAAATTAGAGCGACGTGGACTCCGGTCGTCTTGATCGTCGTGGCGGGCATCTTTTGTCGAGGTGTTTGGGATGTGGAATGTTCAAATTGCTCGATTTTGTTTAGGATTTTCTCATACGAAGTTGGGTAACTGGGATGAACGAGAAGGTCCATGTTGACTTCACGGAAGTGTCGGCGGCGCTGGGTCGTCCTCCGGTGAAGTGTGCACGTGCACGTAACATTGCCTGTATCAGTGGGAAGCTTGATGTTCTGGGCCATTGAGGAGGAAGAGTTGATCTTCGGGTGGAATGCTGTTTTGCACGATGTAGTTCATGAGTGAACTGGAATAGAGCTCGTAATCATTTCGGGTTAAATTGTGAGTTTGTGTACCACGTTTCTAGTTCAAATTTATCCAAGTTTTAAATTGATAATATAATAATAGAAGGAAGCAACAGACTCGGGTAAAGGATCGATATTATTCGGGTTTGGTCCGAAGTAAATCTTGTTCAAATTTTCAAGTTTAAAAATTAAATAAGTTTATAAATTCAAAACTGAATCTAGTTTTGAACCATTTCTTAAAAATTTATTCCTTTATAGTATAAATGTCTTAAATGATTGTTTAAGGATATTGTAGTTTTTTAAATTAAATTTGTTAAGTTAAAAGTCTTAAGTTATTTTAAAACTCTAATTAAATGATTTAATCGAGTAAGATAATTATAGGATAAATGTTTTATCTTATGATTAATTAAATCCTTAGATGATTAAGGACTAATTAAATTAATAAAGAATTTAAGAGTAACTAATTTATTTAATGAATTAATGATTTTCAAGGAATTTAATTAATTATGAAATAATTGATAAGAGATTTGATTAATTCATAATTAAGGATAAATTAATTAAGTAATTAGAGTTTAATTGCTTAAATGATAATTAGTAAATGTAAGTAATTAAGGATTAGTTATTAAGGGTTAATTAATCTAATTATTAATTAGAGGATAATTAATTAATAAAATTAAAGGTTGTTAAATTATTGGGAATATTTAAACAATGGGGTAATTACTTGATTGAAGTAATTAATTTAAAGTAAATTACTTAAGGAAAGTAATTAAGAATTAATTACTTAGTGTAATTAATTAAGGGTTGATAGATTAAGGAAATTTATCAAGGGTTAGCTAATTAATGAAGTGTGATTAATTAAGGGATAATTAATCAATGTAAGTAATTATAGGATAATTAAATTAATTAAGGATAAATGTAATAAATCATTGTTAATTACTTATCATAATTTAAGATAATTAATCTAGGATGATTAATTAAGATGGATGATTAAAAAATGATTAATTAACCGATTTGTAATTAATTAATGGTTAAGTAAAGGCAATCTAAGCGATTCAAGATTTGTAATTAATTTAATTATAGGTAAATTAAATTAATTTTGGGAATGTTCCATCTTGCCCATGAATGATATTAGAATGCCTTGGATTATTTGTTATCCCTAATATGTGATGGTGATGCTTTATGAAATGAAATGTTTTTGTAATATGATATGTTGGGTTGAACATAGATAATGTGGTTATCTATGATGAATTGCTACGTAAAAGTGACATCCAGTATTTAAAATTTAATCACTTGAATAACTTGGGTTAAGATGTCATTGGATTCGAAGAGACCGAAGTCGGGTATTAGTTAATACCCGAAACCACTTAGATTCTTTATAAATTGATATGTGAAATCAATAGGATGGAATGGAATGATTTAAGTGAAATGGACAATTTAATCTAAGTTTTTGGTACTTAGAAAATGATGTGTGTAATAAGTGATGTCTATAACAAATTGCGAAGTTGTAAATTTATACGACTTACCCCAGGTTTTATGTAAGTTTCATGCTGTTGCTTTCCATGTTAGATGGGTTTACTCACGCTGGTTTCCAGCCTGACCTGAGTGTACTTTGATGTAATGCTCGGGTTAGACCGAGTATTGCAGATTTTCAGGTAAGGACGTTCTGGAGCTCCGGAGGCGAGCTGGATAGCAGAGACGTATGGAGTGATATCCGCTGGGATATATTGTTGTATGTTTGGGTCATATTGATGCGATAACTCTGAAGTATTTAAATGTAATTAACTGAATACATTTTTCTTTGTGTAAAGTATTAGTTGATATTATATTTTATCCGCTGCAATATGAGATTTTGAGTTGGTTTTCTGTTCCTTCTTCTTTCTCTTTTCTTCCTTCCTAACCATCTGGAATTTTCGTAATCGAAAATTTCGGGTCGTTACACTTGCCTATAGCCACCACCATGACCACCTCCATCAACCATCACCACCACCCAAAATCAAAAGCCGTGACCTCCAAGTGCAAAACATCACCAAATCTTTGACCATACCAAGCCATGTATTGATCACCTTGCTTTGATTTTTCAAGGTTATGTCATTTTATTTCCTATCTTTTCATTGTTGTAATCTTTATTCTTTGTATTGAATCATGTTCTTATGTTTGTGATATTTGTTTGCTTTATTTTGTTTGTATACAAGATTTGGATCCGACTCTTCATTCACTCAAAAGAACATAGTCGTGCTTTGTCGTGCCTTTTCGTGCTTTGTGGAGTTTAGATTTGGGTTTGAATTTTAATCCTAGCTATAAAAAGGTGAGTTATTCACTCTAGACATTACGTACTTATATAATTGTGAATTGATGACAAGTGAATTATAGAAATTAATATGCTATGTTCATACCTGGCTGTGACATGTTTATATGACATTAAATGCTATTTATATACCTGTTGCATCATCTGATATGATATTGTATGCTATACTGTTATTTTATTTCTTGTTTATCATACCGCAAGTTCCCTATCATTATGGATTGAAATGATACATACACGAATGGACCGTAGAATAAGGAAAAATCATCATGGGCTGAAATGATAGGCTCGAGTGATTTTTATTGTATTTATTTTACTTGGGATTGTGGGTTTGAAATGATAGAACCCAGAATTTTCTTTTTAAATTATGGATTGAAATGATACACATCCGTATCGCTTGACCTAGGTTAGAAAATTTTATACAGGCCCATGGGTAAATTTTTATAATAGTACTCTAAAGTTTTTAAGTATTTGAATTTTAAATATATGGAATTTTGATTAAAAAGTTGATTTAAGGATTTGAATATAAAGAGGTATTAAGATATTAGTTTCCTATAAGTTAAAATTGTATGAGTTGATAATTTGTTTGGATTATAATTTAAAAATCTTTATTTGGTTTTAAATTGTAATTTAAAGATTTTATTTATGATCACTAATTTAATAATTTAGTTTGATTTAATTTGGAATCTAAAATCTAATCTAGTAAATTTAATAAAGGTTATTCTTGGAATAAATAAGGTTTGTATAGTAAATAATGTATTTTGAGTGGATAAAATGAACTTCAGTTTTGATTGGACTGAGTAATAAAGTTTATTTAATTTGGAATCATCGTTAAATGATGTCTAGATGAATAAATTTACAAAGAGGATTGGACTGTTATATTAACTATGAGAAAATATTTGATTTATGATTATGTTTTGTAAAAATAAATGATTATGATTTAAATGGAAAATGCAACTTAAAATGACTTAACTTGATAATTGAAAATTTAGTTTTCAAATGAAATTTAAGTAAATTTAGTGATAAGGGTATTTTATTTGTGGGATGGATATTTTAAAATAAAGTGTAAAGTTATTTGCTAAAAATAAAAGTTAAGTAAAATAGGGTAATTTTCACTTATTAATGAATTATAGCTTAATTTGGATATTTATTGATAAAATTTTATTTTATTAAATCGTAAGTTAAATGATATCCAAATGAATATTTTTGAAGCGTGAAATGTGATTTTTATTAGTTAAATTGGCTAAAAATTGAAATTTTAGCGTAGCTGAAATATACAATGTTTTGGAAAGTTATAATTGAATGAATAGACTTTTAAATGCTACAACTTTGAAATGAATATTATTTGACATTGAATTTAAATGGTTAAATAAATCTTGTTCGAAAGATATTAACATTGAATTTAAATGGTCTAAATAAATATGTTTCAAAGTGTTTTGTTTCACAGTTGTTATAACTTGAAAGTAATATGGATTTGGAAATGAATTTATTTCAAATTGTATTTAGATATATAAATTTGAACTTATTGAAATTGAAGATTTAAGAATATAACTTTATAAAGTGGTTTGTTTAAGATGATTTAAAGGAATATTTCAAGTTTGAAGGAAATATTCAATGATTTGACATTTGGGTTTTATTTAAATAAGATATGGATTTGGTTTGGAATTTAAATGATATATTGTATTTTGATTTTGAAATGGAAACGATATATTGATTGGTTTTGAAATGAAATAATATAGTATTTAGTTTTGAAAATGGATATTATTTTGGAAAGTATATGGGTTTGGAAATATTACCATTTTTGAAAATGGATATTATTTTGGAAAGTAATAGTATTTGATTTTAAATTATTTTGGAATAGAAAAGGTTTTGAAATAAATATCCATAGGCAATAATAACGTTTGGTTGTTAAAGAGACTGGGATCGAAAGTTGTCATACTCTCTGCCAACTCCAAAAACCACTTTAACAACCGTGTACGCGGTGGAGATTTCAGAATGAAGTAGGATGGTGGCGACGTCCTATTGAGGTATATACGTGGACCCAACTCCCGTGAGTTGGCATCAGGTGGCTAAAACAGGAGCGATTCTCGGGCCGATGAGGCAGCTCCTCTGATCGGACACACTCCTTCGATATTATATTCTGACTTTGAGGTTGATTCAATGACCACTTTTGATTTTTGATTTGCGGGTGTGGCTCGAGCTAGGCGGTAGCTACGGCTATGCGTTACTACCAGCCCGGATAGCAATTAGTATATCTACCCTGGCATTGCCTAGTTGTGCTGTGTCACCTACCCTAGCGCGCCTTGTACGAGTTTGATTTGTGTCGTACCTATGGAGTATCCTCTGGTAGCCTCCCGATCAGGAGGTATTACGGTACTGTATAGACTATTGGCACTATTATGTGTTAATGGCTATATGGGTAACCCCTTAACGCTATTTAAGAGCAAGTTTATTTTACTATAGACATTATTATAATAGCGAAATATTACTACATAATAAATAGTTTAACGGATCCTTAGAGGATGAGAGGTCCCAAGCATCCTTTAAGTTACTTGTACCTTATATTATAGTTCACTTGAGTTGGTTTACATTGTATAGGTATGTATGTCCTGACTCGAGTGTTTTGTGTTTTGCCTTACGCTCGGATCAGACTGAGTGATACAACATTTGAGACTCACATTCGGAGTTAGAGCTTTGGTTGAAGATCCATCTATCTATTTCATTTCAGTTATCCAGTTGATTCCAGTACTGTATCTAGCTCTGTACTTGATTTATCAAATTGAGACTTCTGTTGTAGCTTGTTTATCTCTGATGTGTTTATATAGTAGCTTCATGAACTACTATCTCCTTTTTTCCGCTGCATTTTATTACTCTGTGTATGTGATATGTGATTATTTATTTACTATTTATGCTGTGTTTTGCCAAATTTAAATTAACAATTCGGTATTTTGAGCAATTCAAATCTGACATGTGCGGATGCGTATGGTTGAAAATATCGGGTCGTTACATTTGCCAATATGGCGGGTTTAGGTTTTCCCCTAAACCATATTTGTTTTTTTATGAATGCCGATGATATAAGGCTCGCTACTTTTAGTGTTTTATAGGTTATTTTATCTCTTTTGATATTATATGTTTGTGTAGTGATACCATATTATCACTTGATGTATTCATACACTTTAGTTGTCCCTTCTCACTTGAGAATATTATCACATTATCCTTATGCTCATATTATCGCTTATCCTTGTTAACTAATTTGTTTAGCTAGACCGACCCGTGTATTTTGCTCTCGAGTCAGACCGAGGTGTTTAAGATTCGGTACTTTTGGACTTAGGATTCTGCTTCCGCATGGACTCTATTCTAGTAGCTCCTTTTGTTATAGCTTTTTGTGAGTCTGTTTTGGATTGCTACTCTGATATGTATATTATTTTGACTCACTTGTATATTGTGTTTGCTATTCCATTTGACATGTATCATTTTGTATACTCTATAATGTATCTGTATATGTGTGTGTGTATATGATGATCTACTGTTCTGTGATGTGTTTTGCATTCAAGTTGTTGTATTTTGTTCTGATAGATCCTATAGCCACCTATGGCTTTGTATTAAGTATTTATTGGATATGTCGATGCACTTGAGAAAAAAATGGCATTGTCGACATATTCAATAGATATTTAAGACAAGGCTACAGATGGTCGCTCCTATCCAGCCATATTCTCTGCGTTAGCAGACAGTATTATCCAGTAATACTGTTTGTTAATGTGGGTCTCGGGGTGGGGCATCATAATTTATTAATTAATTTCTTTTAAATTGATTATCATAAAAATCATGGGGTGTTATATTCTCCCCCCTTAAAAGAATTTAGTCTCCGAAATTCCTCAAGGATTGAATAATGCAACATAACATACAACCATTCTAAACTAACAAAACAGTTAGTGTACAACCAATCGTGTACAAGTGTACGGAGTATCACAACACATATGATATGCATAATGAACAATTATGAATAGACACCACCTACATAAATGCATTACTTCAAAACAAATTTTAAAAATATGGTGCAAATGTCCTAAATATACCAGCAATTTTATATGCATGCAGCTTTTGAAACCAAAAGCTTGCTTTTACATGTAAATTTTCCCGCACTTCAATGAGTAGAAGTATAATTCATTCGATTTCGCATCCATTACCTATCACCCAAAATCCCATCACACCATTGCTAACATCCAAATTTAGAAAAATCCAGTTTTCAAAACCTATCTTCATATGCTTGAAAGGGTCTAGATGGAAAATTCCATGCTTTCATTCTTCTCTTACGTGTGCTTTTTCCACTATACCTTGGAACCCTCTCTTTTTTCCCTAATTCTTTCCCAACTTTTCTAAATACGGTTAGCATAAGTAAATTTTATTTTAAATCTTTAAAATTGTAAAACAAAATTATTTTAAAACTAGTTTAGTTCACCTATCGACAATGACTCCATAGCTAAAGTAGTTTTTTTAAAAATTTCCTTTACTGAAATTTTGGATTTTAACAAATTTTAACTTCTTCTAGAACTTTTTTATTAACACATTTCTTTCTTTATAAAAAACTAGCGAGCTATATACGCTCTATAAATTTTCAACCATCGGTTTTTGTAAAACACATTTATGAAATTTTTTCAATTTAACTAAATATTTATATATCTTATAGTCCAATATTTGCTTACTTTTTTAAATATATTTTTCTCAACTTCTAAAAGTATTTTCTTTTGGGTTGGACTCAAAGTGGATTTTTATTTGTTCTTGCTTTAGAACTTCTGCTTTTCAATTTACTGACTTATCTTCTTTCCAGTATTAGAAATCTAGCTATTAACTTGGAGTGACTACTTTACACCATCCTTTAGTAAACCAACTGCTTTTGGATATATATAACAGATGGATTCATATTTTCCCTAACTAGACCCACCGCACATCAACAGTCGGCAACTCTACGAAGATCTATAACCATTGGGCTATTAAGGCCCAACCTAGGAGTCATGTACCATCCAGCTTCAAGGATTTTCCATATGTTACTATTTTATGGTTGGAATTTTTTAACGTATATTATATTTATAGGGAAAATAAAAATATGTTCACTCAACGTTTCCTAATTTTTCAAGATTGACTAACCTGAGATCTGATACCAAATGTAACAACTCGCACCTCAATGAGTCTAAGTTTTTGCTAAATCGAAAAACTAAGTTTACCAAAGTATGGATCATTGGTTTGGTCTCCTGCAAACAAAAAATAAATAACCGAGCACTAATGATATAACCCATAGTAATATAACAAAATATAATAAGTCATATAGCTACTGAACAATATTTGACACTTTTGAAGTCTAGTACCCATGTCTGCACCGAATAGGCTTAGCATCAATACCTTTATTTCAAGAATCCTATGGGTTGTAAAAAGGTGGGGGTCAGAGCAATGTTTCGGTGGCTGATAAATTATACACTTTGTACATAACACCTATTTATGCTGATTGCCTTCTATCTCTTGCTATGATCGTTTATGTTTTTAATCAGTCTTCTTGACTCCACATCCGTGTACGGACTTTTCCCACCTACCCTCTGTAGAATCATAACTATGTATGTATGCGTGTGTGTATATATGTATGTATGTGTGTGCGCAAGCACGTGTGTGTGTATAAGTACCACGGTCCCCCACTGAACCTAGATAGTATCCCCACTGGTATCTCTCAATTAGCACCCCGTCAGGATCCATTGCCCTTGGCGTGTCAAGATCTTGTTATCGTATAAGTCGTAGGACTCCCATAGTGCCTAATGATGGCTTTTCATACATTTTGCCATTCTCTGTCTCGCTTTGGAGATTTACTACTTTGTATGCTTCCTATTGTGGACTTGGCTCTACGGACCAACCGAACCATTTTGAAGAAACTCCTTTTGGATTAACTAGCCTTGCCCCAACAAACAAACTAGAAAATAGTTGTGATGTTGCATAACATAACCTGATCCATCCTGGTAAGAGGTGAAGATCAGCTAGGTGTAACCCTGTCCTTCCCCTTGACCGCCAAGGATTGATGAAGTTCTCGCCCTATGCAGCCCTAACGCTAACTTTTGGTACTAATCGTTGCTTCATAGTGCCGGATCCTGTTCACCATCCCGCTTAGATTGCTTAGTCCAATTAAGATAAAACCTCCCTAATACTATATTTAAAGCAGACTACTCTATCTATTGGGGCTATTCTTTTATCAATACGCAAATGTATATACTCCATATGTCCTATGGTTGGACATGTCTCACATCTATATAATGTTACACAACAATAGGTATCCCCTTGCGGTGGGCAGGTTTCTATTGTGTAACGTTACTGACCTCGCATTCCAACCAACTATAATGAAAAAGTTTCATATCATTTCTTCAATTATACTTTAATTATAATAATTCACACTCACCATAAATGCATATTCGAGGCTATTCATGTATATCCAATACATACATACTACATACATACATATACACATACATACAAACACACACACACACATACATATTTTTTCATACTTACTTAATTAGAATGCCTCTACAATTTTACAGTTGACCCTAGATCTTTATTTAATTATGCATTTCACCCTTTCCTTTTACTTTAAGTTCATTTACCGCTTTTCTCTTATTAAGCTCATAATATTATTATCAATCCTTTTTATCAATTTCACATACATACATACCTTGGATTCGCATATAACATGTACATACATATATATTAGAATTTTGGATTATAAAGAAGAGATGCAGGTTGATTACAATTTCAAATCCAGATTTACAGTTTACCTTGATTGTAGCAACTTGATTTGATCATATTCTCCATCTTTATCATCTTCTACAATCCTCAAGCGGTCTACATGTGCAAACTAAACAATTTCTATGAATAAGAGTTTTGAAGGAAAAAAATGGCAGAGTTTCCGCCCCCATTAGAAAATTATGAGTTGAAAGTGAGGGTCTAGGTCTACATTTATAGGGGTTCAACCAATGCCAACCGTTCGATCATACCATTTTAAATCTGGGTCATCAAGGCCAAAATTTACTGCAACAGTATTAACATCAGGAGTCAACCGCTACCCATTGATCTAGATGCATCCACGATCGACCTATGATGTATTTTCACATGTTAATGTAACAATGATTTTTGTTAATTTATTTTCGTTTATTTATTCAATCGATTATTTCCTTCCCATTTAACGCTGACTGCAATAATTTGTTTCAACATAAGTATATCCTCTTAGATTGAATTTAAAGCTAGCATCTTAGTTCCCATTAACGTTACTAATCGGTGCCAATTAGATTTTGTTACCATATTTACATATATAATTATTTCCGACTCTAAAATTTTAAACGTTAATATCTTTTCATATGAATTCCAATAGAAAAAAATCATATATGAAAATTGACCAGAAAATCACTACGAACCCAATGGTGTAAGTTTCATATCCAAATTCTAACATTGTGAAAATTCTATTTTTTAGTATTTACTATTTATTAATTAATTTCCTTTAAATTAGTTACTGTAAATATTGTGGAGTGCTACAGGACTCAAATATGTAAATTCAGTCAGCAATTAATATTGAATAGTTCGATTATTACTATTCATATGTCACCTTAGCTAGTGGTGTGACAGTTTGACCGAATTTATCGCTTACATATTTTTTTAGTGAAATCCAATTTTACTGTTACTCGATAGTAATAATTATTTACATCAATTCTTTTTATTGAAACTACATCCCTTTAGGACTTGTGGAAATTTGGCCTTTGTCAAAGTTTCAGTCTTCTACATTCAACTTGTTTAATAAAAACTATAACACCCTATAAATGAAAAAATAATTACCGTAAAGCAACTAATAAATAATTAGTACAACCGAAAATGGATTTTTCACAAGCATTGGAATTTTGGCTATTAAACTTGCACCATTCCTTTTATGGTAATTTTATGATTAGTTTTTACATATAAAGTTTTACGATCGAAGTTCAAATAAAAAAGTTATTGATGTTTAAATATTTTGGATCAGAAATAATTTTGTATGTAATTATTAAGAAAATAAAAATAATTAATTATCATCAATGAGCATTAACAGTCACTTGACGTTTAAGCCAGGTTAACGCTAATCAAAGTAGGAAGAAATCCTATCAAACAATGTTAAAAGAAAACAAATCAACACTTAACATAATAGGCAACAGGTCGACCCCCTATTGGGATCATCGACCTCCAGCAGTCGATCGGTGGTAGTATAGCGGTCGACCGCTGATAGGCTGGCGGTTGTGTATTGAACTAGGTCGAACAACCTATGTTTGTAATCTAACGGTGTAACAACCCTATCATTATATGCATATTACTAAATAACATTATAAATAATGATGTCTAATAATAAGGAGAATACTGCTTGTTAAGGTTGACCAAATGTTAATATATCTTTAAACTAACACCAACATGTCATACTTACTATTTTTCTAAATATTTGAAATAAATATTTTGACGTGTGCAGTTTCAGTCTAAAGCAATATTCACACCGGTTTCTCAAAATCAGAAAAATATATCATATAAGCAACAATCACAGATCACAACGGATAATACATCATATATAAATACATATTGTGAGTCCACAAAATAATACTAGACTCACATAATAACCATCCAAAATAAGTCATTGTCTCAAAAATGTACATCCCAACATATACATATATATAAATATGTTCTATATAAGATAAACCAATAAATCAAAATAGTCTATCATCTGCTAGCCCACCCACACAAAAGCCTACAAGTCGTGATACTTGAAAAGTCTCTACCTAACTCGAGTATTATAAAATAAACTTGTCAGACTATCTCTAAATAATCAAAAAGGCGAGAATAAGACATAACATAAGGTATATGGCATTATAAAAGTAAACTAACTAAGATATGATTTTACTCAAAGCTTATCACAAAACACAAGAACATTTAAATCGTGAAACACTTGAAAGTCATAAAAACTGAAATAATCCATACCGATCATCTTGATCTTCCATACCAATCACAACGATTGTCCTTACCATGGGAAACAAACAAATTGGGTATCACCCATACCGAGTTGATATCAAGGATCGTCCTTACCGTGAAACAAACCCTAGTAATCACTAGGATTGTCCGTACCATCAAGATGATCGTAGAATACATAGCATGACACAATTTTTTTTAAATAAATCCAGGAGAATACTCCATGTGGATCTATCGGCCCATAAACAAACACCAAAAGTAATACACTCTAAAGTGTCAAGTACTATCGCTGTTAGTAATCACAAGAACTTAACCAAAACATCCTATATCGTCCGACGAAATTCAAGTATTTACTAGCAGTTAGTAAATCTCACTTATCAATGATGTAACTGGAAAATCTGAACTATATTCTCTTCTATTGGCCCAGCCAAAAACTAAAAGAGAATACAACTCTAAGGTGTTAAATATTTCCTAATAGCAATCATAAGGATTTAACTAAAGCATTCCATATTACCCAGTGAAATTCGAGTATTCGCTAATGGGCTAGTAAGTTCCACTCAAAAATTCTATGCAATGAGTTATACCATATTCGACAGAGCGTTATTCGAAAGCATTTAAACCAATAGATAACACTAAGGCGATTGTTAGTATTTTCCAAATTATAGAATTAAGGCTTTCAAAATATTTTTATTTAAAGAAGTCACGTGAAAATGCCAAAAATGCATAAAACCCAATATTAGTTTATAGTTTGAGAAAAATATAATTATTATCATATATGAAATGTTTCCTAATGCTTTATTTAGATAATATATACCTTTAAAATTTTCTATATAAAATTTATAAACTCATTTATTATTCAACTTTATATAAATATCTACTAATAGATAAAATATCCAATAAATCTGTATAATTCTAAAAATGCCTTTATATACAATATATAGTTGTCTCTAAAATTCCATATAATGTATTTGATTAATAAACCATATTTCAAAAATCTTATAAATAGTTCTTTCATTTTACAAATCCATAAGAACAAATAACCCAACCCTTAGAAGTATTTAAACATTTGATTATAACTAACTTAGTTTATATTTCAAATCATTATTAATATATAAATAATAAATAAATATCTAAATAAATGTATATATTTTCATTTTCAAATATTCTTGACAAGTAACCTAATTTTATACTTAAAAATATTTAGAAGAAACGGTTCGATTTGAAACCCAATCATTTTTTAGAAACCCTTGTTGAAAACATGCGATGGAAAATTAGTGTTGTGCCATGAACCCAAAGAACAACTTTTGGTATTAAAACTCCAAAATGGATTCATAAATTCATAAATCAACACATGGAAATATCATTGAAATTGGCATGAAATAGTACATCAAAAATATGCAAATATCAACAAGCGATCGAACGAATGAATGGCGAATAGGATCCACCGGAGGGCAAACTGGCATGTCCTAGAACTCAGCCCAGGCCTTGACCGGCGCATTGGTATTATGGGATCGATGGACCAATGGCGTAGCCTGGACTGAGTTCCAGGCACGGTTAGTGGCTCTCAGTCGGTCCGTTCGCGATGATTTTTCCGACGTTGTACATTTAGACTTCTAGAGCATTGATTTAGCAGTTATGCAAACATAAAAACTTCTATAACTTAATGATTCAAGGGACCATGTAGGATTTTCAGAAAAAAGAGAATAATTTAGCAAGAGATGTAAACCATACAAGAAATTGAGATCAATTCAACAATACATTCAACCAAACATATGCAACCAATATGATTTTAGAGATAGATTGCACGAGTGCTAACTCACCTTTTTTTCCTTTTGCAATAGCTTTCCAGAATCCACAACTCAACAATTTCAGCAATTCCTGAAGTTAGTTTATAACGACCCACCTTTTGAATGATTTAAACTGACAATAAACCACACATGTCTGATTCAAACCATTCAAAAGGGAGGATTGTTAATGGGTAAATAAGAAAATAATAGAAAAGAAGGAAAAACAAAACACAGAATCTCGCAGCGGAATGACAAAATATAATAATCAAATAAACAATTCATGAAGCTGTTTTACAAATGACATTTGATTATACTTTTACAATTCAAATCAGAGTTATACATACATCAGAAAATAAAAAAAATAATGCAGTGAAACACAATAAGCAGTGAAATAATAATAATAAATAGCAATAATATACTGAATCATCGTCTTCGTCCTCTAGAAAATAAAATGGTCTTCAATACACCGAAAAAGCTCAGACTGATCCGAGCATAATGAAAAACAATACACTCGAGTCAGAACTAAAAATTCCTATGTAAGTCAAATCAATCTCAAATAAAAATATGAGTGCAATGGCTTTAGAGATGTTATGGAACTTTTCATCTCCTATCAAGTGTACAATGTGAGTGCAGTAATTTACAAGATTTCAAATAATTCGAAACACCAATTTTAATCACTTTATTTGAAATAAATCCAAAGTTTAAATTAAAAACTTAAACTTAATAAATAATTCACTTTCAATAAATAATCCAAATTCAAGAAATTTTATGGGTATATATCATTTCGATCCATAATTTAAATGTCTTAATTATCCAATTCTAAAATAATTTCGAGGACCACTTAAATGATGTCAATAATATAGAAGGTGATAACATGGACATATTAAAATAAATAAACAACCATACATCCAACATATCAATCAATAAGTATCCATCTCAAACAACATCCAAATCAACTAATATATTTCAACATATAATAGTTATCAATATCGGGGTTTAACTATCAATTAAATTGCAATATAAAATTAAATGTCAATTCAGATTCAAAATCAATTCAAATGTCAAATTAAATCAACAAATAGCAACAAAAAAATTATATATCACATCATATATTTTATTTAACTTGCAATGGAATCTGTAGCATTGCGTGAGTGGGTTGAATCACTCACCTTTTTGCTTTCCCTTTTCTAGCCAGATTTGGATAGGTAACTACTTACTCATTTTGTTTTGTTTCCTTGCTATCTTAATCTTTTTTGTAGAAAGTTTCGGGGAGAAGATTATATAGATCTGGATTTGAAGAAAAAGACATGGAAATAAGAGAAGGTTTGAAAAAGAAAAAAAAATTAAAGAAGAAGAAGAATTGAAAAAAAGAAAAGGAAGCTTTGAAAAAGAAGAAGATTTGAAGAATACGAAGAAGAAAGTGGAAAAAAGGAGAGAAAGGAGATTTGAAGAAGAAACATGGAGAAAAAAAGGAACGAGGAAGGCGAAAAGAGATAAAAAATAAAGCTATAGAAGATGAGATTAAAGCAAATGAAATGAAGCTACAAGAATGAAGATTGAAACTTGTGAAAAGCTAATAAAGCTAAATATAAACAAAGTAGGAAATGAAATAACGTAAAAATATGAACAACCCTAAAAAAAGGGTAGGTATTAAAATAGGTGAAGGAAAGAATTAAAAATATGAAAAGTAAGTAACGTTCACGAAATGAAAAGGCTTTGGACAATGTAAATGGAAACGAGTAATGGAACAAATGAGGAAACAATGAAAAAAAGTGTGACAATTATTAATTAGAAAGGGAATGAATGGACCAACTCTACTCTATAAACAAACTTTTGGAATTCAAATTTTAAAACATTTGTTCACTCACTTAATTTTGTTAACTCCAAACATACAAAATTTGACATTCATTAAAGATTTAATTACCACAACATAACTCAATTTGAACACACCAATTTACATAACGAGGACCGCCGCTATATAAAATAAAATATGAACCATGATTTAAAAATTAAAATTTAAAAACAACATTTTTCTCAACACGTAATTATACACTCAAATATTTAATTTATTTTAAATTTCAAGGTTAGTAGTAAAATCAATTCCATGCAACCTATGACTGCTATTTAACTATTGTAAAATATTGTTTTAAAAATTCAATTTTCGCTTTTTACAACGTTATATTTATATTTAGAATGGAAACGTTCACTTTATTTTCCTCAAAAATTCTTTTATTTTCCTTAAAATGCTTATTCGTTACTTGCAATTCATAAATTTAAACATTCTTATATTCTAAAATGATTAACTTATACATTAAATCTATTCTTATATTTCCACATAATGTACATTCCAAATGAAAAAATTCTTACATTAAATTTATTAATTGCACTTTATTTCTTTTTCCCTTCTCACTTGAAATATTTCAATAAATTTATTTCCAATTAATTTTAATCTTTCACTTCAAAGCAGACCCTAATTGATGAAATCAATTAAATAAATACGTGAACATTGTAATCCTTTTTTATAGTCATGCAAACACGCTTATAAAATTACAATATCCAACAAGCACTAAATTGCATACTAATAAATTTTTTTCTCTATCAATCAATATTCATGTAACTCACCATTAAAACTGATATTTATTATTTCAATTCCTGTTATTAAATTATATTCTAATACGCGTTAGAACCTTCCACTTCATTGCTTCATTGTAGTTTGTTGTTTTAGAATTTTATTTATGGCCCAAATTTATGATCTGATAACATAGTTAACATTTGTTTTACATTTCATTACGTTAATGTACTCCAATTTCCATCCTTTATTTGTATTAATTACTATATTTCTATTTTATTGAATTTTTTTCAATTTCACACATTAATTATAATTAAAGCCTTAATTAATTATTTACCTTGGTTTCATTCTCTTATTAAATCAATTATTACCATATATACATAGTCAACATTGTTATATCTTCCATTGCATCAATATTTTACCGTTTCATCTTACCTTTCATTTACGTAACCTTTTATTTCATTGATTATAATAAATTCACTTATTAAAATTTGCAATTCCAATAAATTTGAGTAAACTGATTTCCATCCTTTTATTCAAATCAAAGGTTATACTATGATAAAAATTTACATTGGTTACATTATATAGAATCAACCTTTTTACCATTATCAATTAAACCTACATTAAATGCACTAATTAAGGGAATTAATTGCCTTTTATTTCCAATCAAATTTAATAGGCCAAATAAATAGGTAATATATAATAATTGTCACCATTAGCCTTTAATTACATTTATATGTTTGTTACTTACAAACAAATGATACCATTTCTTTCATAACACTAATTTTATTCAATTTCCATTAACAATATATTATTTCATTAATGAATTCAATATTTACATTCTTTTTTCTACGTTCACTTTATAACCAAGTATAACCTTACACTATTTCAATTTATCGGAATTCCATTCAAATTGTTAATAATCAACTTTAATTAACATTGTTGATTTTCATTTTATTATTATTCCAGTTACAAATTTTGCATTTTAATTTCTTCCAACATTTAATTACAAAAATCTTATTAAATTTACTATTTTTAATTGTCGAGAATTACGTGTTGTTACACTCTCCCCCACTCAAAACTTTTCGTCCCTGAAAAGAAAAAAGGGAAAAGAAGGAATTAAGTAATCAATATATCTTATTAAAAATATTAAATTTGTAAACAATTTATTTACATAATAAAAAATTTAAATAAAATATATTGATTTATAAATAATTAAATTATTTTATATTAAAATTAACAAAAGTTTGGAAAACATTTAACCAAAAATTTCTATGCCCAAAGGTCACATCTCATTTGTAAGAAGAGGCTCGGGAGATAACAAAATAACAAAATATATTATATATTTTCAAAATAATATATCCCAATAGCGGGGGAAACAATATAATCGCTAGAAAATCATAATCCGAGAACGTACATTTTTGTCGGGCAAATAACGTTTATTTTATAAGACCAAAAGCAGTAGCAATTGCTTCCATAACATGTATTCCACTTATATAATCCAAAGAGGTTAGTAATTATATAGAAGTGAAATGATTATATTGTTTTTAATTAATAACAAACAATCAACATAACATAACAACAATCACTTTCAACCAAAAACATACCATCGTAACATAAAATCAAAATAAATCAATATAACATAATAACAACCTTTGCAAACAAGCATAAAATCATTATAAGGGATCAAAGTAATCAACCATTTCTTAAGTTACAATCACTAAATTTAATATAGTATTCATTTAATTATTTACTTTAATTATCAATAGCTTCAAACATTAACTTAAGTTCATAATTCTTTGCTTACAATATTCACTTTCTATTTCATTTTATTAAGTAGCACTACAATTATAACTCAATTTTATAACTATTTCATATCAAATTTCTTATTTATAAAAGTAAATTTCATTGAACACTTTCATTATTCAAGTTTTCTTATATAATATTCCCTTACATATCCATATTTAACATTACAACTTTTAATATTCCGGTAAGTTTTATATATATATATATATATATATATATATATATGTTTCTAAGAATGTAATTGAAAATTACACAATTTTATCTTATTTCATTTTAGTAAATAAACGTTTAATAGTTATCATTTCTTATTTTCATATCCTTTTTGTTTACAAGTTACAAATTTCAAATTCCTTGTATATTTCATTTATAACTTAGCATTTAATTTCTTACTTTCAACTTTAGAAGTTCCAGTTATTAAATTGATAAAATTTTATTCCATTATGATAATTGAAATTCTAATTTAAATTTACTTTAGTCTATTGTACTGGGTTTTTTTCTTCTCATTATTTACTTTTCCATTCATTTATTTATATAGAGATCAATCACTTACATAATTTGTTTTCCATTTAGGATTTAAATCATTAATGAATCATTTCAAAACATATAACCTAAGTGCCTTACTTAAGTTTATAACTTAATTCGGTTATTGAATAAAAATTTAAATTTTTGGTATTCGCTCTTGAAGAGGAAGGAAATATTTCAATTCTCTAAAAATTCAATTAAAACATTTAACCTTATTAACTTAGTAAAAATATAAGATATATTTAAAACATCATCATAGCATTATGTAAAGGTTTTTCAAAAGTCTAAAACAATGCTACAAATTTATATCAAAACATTATAGTAAGCTTGTAACATCATGATATTTTCAACCATTCGCATCCACACATGCCGGATTTGAATTGCTCAAAATACTATATCGTTAATTTATATTTGGCAAAACTCAGCATATATAGTAAATAAATAAATCACAAAATCACAGACATAGAGAAATATATAATAATGCAGCGGAAACAAAAGAATAGTAGTTCATGAAGCTACTATATATAACAGAGTTAAATAAAATATAGCAGTAGTCTCAAATACAATAGTCAATTACAATATCAGAATACATCTATGGAATCAACTGAATAACTGCAAGCTGAAAGGATGGATGGATCTACAAGCGAAGCTCCAACTCTAAAGGTGAGTCTCAAATACTGGTACGCTCAGTCTGACTCGAGCGCAAAGCAAAACACAAAACACTCGAGTCTGCATTAAAATTCTTATATCAATAAATCCAACTCAAGTGAAATATCAACTGAAATACAAGTAACTCAAAGGATGTTTGGGATAACCATCCTTTAAGGATCCGTTAAACTATCTACTATGTAGTAATATACGCTATTATAATAATGTCTAAAGTAAAGTATAATGTATTTAAAAAATAGTGTTAATGCTTTACATTTTCCACCTTAACACATTTTATAGTGCCAATAGTATATACAGTACCATCGTACCTCTAGATTGGGAGGCTACCATAGAATACTCCATAGGTACGACATAAATCAAACTCGTTGTAAAGCACGCTAGGGTAGATGACATGGAACAACTAGGCAATGCAAGGTTAGATATATCAATTACACTTCCCGGCTGGTGGTAACGCATAGCAGCCACTACCGCCAACCACGAGCCACACTCCCAAATCAAAAAATCAAAAGTGGCAACCGAAATCAATCACAAAATCAGAATATAGTATCGAAGGAGTGTGTCCGATCAGAGGGGCTACCTCATTGGTCCGTCAATTGTTCCTGTTTTAGCCACCTTATGCCAACTTACGGGAGTCGGGTCCACATATATACCTCATATAGGATCGACTCTACCATCCTACTTCATTCTGGAATCTCCGTCGTGTACACAGTTGTTAAAGTGGTTTTCGGAGTTGGCAGAGAGTATGACAACTTCCGATCCCGGTCTCTTTAACAACCAAACGTTATTATAACACCGCAGTCATTTCAAAATAGTTTATACTTCAAAATCAAAATATCATTTCCATTTCAAACCCATATCAAACGATATCATTTCCATTTCAAAACCAAATCAATACGATATCATTTCCATTTCAAATACATCCATTCCCAAAATCATATCAGTTCAAAGTTATGACACTTCGAAACCAAAACACTTGAAACTATAACATTTCCAAACATAATACATTGAAATTCATAACTTTGAAAACATAACCTCCACCACTTAAACAGTTTAGATATTAAAATAGTATATAAATTAAATAGTTTAGAAAGTAAAATTGTTTATATAAAAAAATTATAAGTTAAAATAGTTTATATTAAAATAGTTTATATTAAAATAATTTATATTAAAGTAGTTTATATTAAAATAATTTATAAAGTAAAATATAAAATAGTTTTAAATATAATTTAAAAATACTTTTAAATAAAATAATTTTCACAAATTTCACAAATCGATTCCAAACTAATTCGAATTCCAAAATTCAAATTTAAGCAAATCTCAAATCATCAATTTCAATATATTTAGTTCTTCAATAAACCATTTCAAATTATATCGATTTCAAACATGGATTTGAACCTCAAATAAACCATTTCACTTTCAATATATTTCAAAGCTTTAATATTCAAACATTTCAAAACCAAATTTGATAATTCCATATGTATATCAAATTCACTTTACTAATATTATTTTTGAAATATTTACTTAATCATTCAAATAACATTTAAATAAAACTTCAAACTTCAAATTTAAATAAAACTAAATATACAACTTTAATTTATGTAAATTTGGAATATTCATTTAAATCACTTTAAATCTAATCAAGCTTATAAAATCATATCTTTAAAATCCAAATTCAATAAATTTCAAATCAAACTTATTTGAGTATAATTCTTAAATAAATTCAATTTCAAAACCTTGGAAATCATTCCAAATATATACACACACACACACACACACACACACACACACACATAAATAGTATCTTAAAAATCAATATTTATCAAACCATATATTTCTTTCCAAAACCATAGAAATCATTTTTAATATATACATATACATATATATATGTGTGTGTGTATGTACGTATATATATAGACCAGCGGTGTCTATATATAATTTTCTATCCTATGATCAAGTGATACAGATATTTATAATTTCAATCCGTAATTATATATATATATATATATATATATATATATAGACACACACACACACACATACGGGTATATATCATCTCAACCTGCAATCCCAAATTCATTTCAATTAAAATCGCTTGGGTTTATCATTTCAACCCATAACGATTTTCTTCTATTCTACAGATCGTTCGGGTTTGTATCATTTCAACCCATAGAGAATTCTATACTAACAGGGAACTTGTAGACTGATAACGGATATGATAATATTATAACATGCATATATCATCAATATAAATAATAGATAATGGTGTCAAATGTCACATGTGAACAGATATCATATATATAACAATGTAAATAACTAACGGCAGCATATTTCAATTTTCGTTTCAATTGAAATCAAAATTAGTAAATATAAGAACATTAATAGTGAGTGATTGCTCGCCTTTCGAGGCTAGAGGAATTTGATAATGAAGTAAATTACGAATCCAAGTGCGAATTCCAAAGCAAAGTGAAATGGGCATGAATTGACCAACAAAGCTGATCAATAGGAATACACGAAATCAAATCAGAATTGTATCAATGAATATAATTGGTATAAGTGAACTTACATATGACTATATATTTTGTAAAATCATATTTTAAATTCAAACATATGTTAAATTAAATATATACATGGTTTTAAAAAAATCATAGTTTTAAATTAAAACACACATATAAAATCAAACATATATACACTATATGTTTTATTTCAAACAACTATATTGCAAAAATACTGACACAATATATATATATATATATATATTTTATCATTTCAAAATATCCACATTTAATAAAACCCATAATACATCGAGATATCTATACCCATATAAAAATATGCTACCGCAAACAAAAATGAATTTGCTACAAAAGTCGGTATAACTTACTTCACTGTAAACTCGTTGTAACATTCCTAGTTTTTAAACAACTTTAAATTCGTAATTAATTTGATTTCCTAGATTAAATTAAGAATTAATTTGGTAAACTAATATAAATTTTTGATTAAATTATAAATTGATTTAGAATGAATTTGAGTATTTGGGAATGAATATGTATATAAATTAGATTTAAATAAATAGAATTTGAAAGTTTTAAGATTAACGAAACATATGTTCTGTTATTTATTTCTATTTATAAATTTAGTTTAAATTAAACCTTGGAATTAAAATTCAAAATTCAAAATCTTATAAATATATTGGGCTTGAAAACATTATATTTTTAATTTATAAAGATTTGTTTTCCAAATTTATTTTAAATAGATATATGTTTATTTATTATATATGTATATTTATTGATTTTTAAAAAAAATAAAACTTGGATTTGAGATTCAAAATAAATATTGAGAATAAATTGAACTTAAAGAAATTTATATTTGAAACCAAAATATAATAAGTATGATTACTTAAGTTTAAGATGAAAATTTTAAAATAAGCATTTGTTAATAGTTTAATTTCTTAAGTTTAAAAAAAATAAATATATCAAAAGATTGTAAATAAAATTAATTGATTTTAAATTAAATGGATTATAAATAGAATTTGATTTGAAAATAATAAAAACATTGGAACATATAAACATATGTTAAGTTATAAAACATAAGAGATGAATTGATACAAAAATATTTAAATAAAAATTGTACTTACTAACTTATAAATATTTATAAGTAATATGTAATTTAATTTCAAACCATTTTACTTTAATTTGTATAAATATAAATAATACATAAGAAAATAAATATAGTTTTTATATTTTTGAATTTAAAAATGTGAAACATTTACATGTGTAAATTAAATAAATTAAGGATTTAAAACTAAAATTTAAAATTAAGGACCTAAACATAAATAAGATTGTACTAACAAGTGTACATATTATAGACAAGTGTTAGTTTAATTTAATTTGAAAATGTAAAAGTGTCAAAAATGTTTTCCTTTTTAATTGAATTTTTATAAAAGTATATTTTAAGAAAGTAACCAGGTTTTTCTCTTCACTTTTCAATCTGGAAACTAAAAACTACAAATTCAACCAAAGAATCAAAATGAATTCAAACAACTTCAAAAACCTGTTTCGGAATTATGCAATTCAAACTAAGCAGCTTCAGTTGAAAATCAGTAAGATAAAAAGAAAAATGAGTTGAAGCTTCAACCTGGATTATAGATCTGATCATCTCAGATCAAAACAATATGTGGATTCAGTTTAAATCAAAGATCAAGCCTTGAAATCAAACCAAACTTCAATCTGGAAATCACAACAGAGTAAAAGAAGAAATATGATTCAAAAAGGCAACAAAATTCAAACAAATTCAAGTCCTCTGCCTTCATTAACTTGGCGAGCAAACCTTACCTTTAAAACTAAATCTTCTTGAATCTAACACCTGTCATGATAATTTGGAAATGTTGTAGGAAAGTAAATGTATCTGTATATATATATTACATATATGTGTGTGTGAATGGATGTTTGCATGTCTGTGTTAAGCATGAAATCTCTCTGTTTAACCTTAAAGGTTACCATTTGATTAAGGAAATTCATATCTTCATATTTAGATCATTTCAAACTATGATTCCAGAAAGGAAATTGTTTATAACAATGTAAAGCTATTTCTAAAAATAATGTTATGTAAAAATATTAAGTAAATATTTGAAAATAATAATTTATAGTAAAATTATCATATATCAGAAAAATCAAACCTTTAAATTTTGCAATCTGATTACATAATTAAATTTGTACCATGAAGCAATGATTTCTGGTGAAGGTCTCGAAATTTTTAATCAAGTAATGGTCGAGAATTTCCAAAATGAACGGAAATGACATTCTTTTCAAATTCCGGCGATTGGCGATGAGTTGGTCGACGTGGTTGTGGCCAGAGGTGGATCGTAGGCTAAGGATCATTAGAAAAATGCTCGATTTTTTTTTAATTTGGCCAAGGTGGCTGTTCGAAGTGAAAGTAGTGTTTAATGGCTTCATTTGGTCGACGTGAGTTTCGGGGTTGGATCATTGTCGATGATGCATCGGGTTTGATGGGACCAAGGGAAATCGGAGCGTGGTGGTGTGGCGGAGCTAGGACGGGGTTGCGAGATCTTCGGTGACCTGAGTTGATGGGTCGAAGGGAGTTTCCGATGAACTGTTTTTTTCAGGGGCAAGTCGAGTAGCTCAATTTTTGTTTTTGGTTCGAATCGTTGATCTTGGAAGTTGATGGAGTTGAGGTGGTCGTAGGTGATGTGTCGGAGATTGTCACGATGATCGGAATCGCTCCGATGAACTGTGCATATGCACGCGTGAACTCGGTGCACCTGGAAAGCATGGTAGGTGAAGAAGACGAAGGCTACTCGGGCTCGTGTGCGTGCAGAAGTAAGTTTGGCTCGAAGCAAATCTAGGAATGGGTTAACTCGGGTTAGTGCTCGAGTTTCTTGCGTTGGTGACTTGAAGAAGGAGGGATACGTGATAGTTGAAGTCAAGCTTGAGGTTGGCTCGAGAAGATTTTACAAATGTTTCCCAGTTTTGAAGATTTGGAAAATAATTAGTTTTCACAAATTCATATTTAATAAAGTTTTAAATTATGTTTAAAGTTAATAGATTTTAAATAATTGTTTTAACTCAAGCTTAAAAGTTAATAAAGAAGTAATTAAGTTTTGTTTAGTTATGTCATCACTATTTGTAAACAATTCTTGAATTATTTTAAATCAATAATGAAGTTAAAGAGTTAATCAAAAGGAAGTGAATCATGAATTTACTTAAATTTCTTAAGTTAAATTTTGTGTTAATGATAACTAATTTTAAAGATGGTTCATTAAAGATTTTTAATGATAAGTAAGAGATTAAGGAAAAGATAATTATTTATGAGTGTTTGGATTATTATGGATAATTAATTTCATGATTAAGGATAATTAATTACATAATAAGGTCAATTAAGTATTGATTAAAAGTAGTTAATTAATAATTAACGTTGATAAATCAAATGAAAATATAATAATTACTCAATGCAATTAATTAATGGATTTGTTACTTAATTACTTAAAGAATAATTAATCAAGGTGATTTATTTAAGATAAAATTATTTATATGATTAATTAAGGATGATCATTTACTATGATTGATTAATTAAAGTTAATTAATGAAAGTGATTAGGGATGATCATTTATTGCAATTAATTGAAGCTAATTAGTTAAATAATAATTAATTAAGGGTTAATTAATTTTGTAATTAACTTAAAAGTAAATTTAATTAATGTGATTAATTTAATTTATTAATTAATTAATACTAAACGATTTGTAATTAATGAATCAGGATTGGATAATTAATCCATAAGTAATTAATTTAATTAGAAATTAATTGAATTAATTAGGATCAAACAATTAATTAATCCTACCTATAAATGATTATTGAATGCTTGACCTTGCTCATGAATGTTTGCCTTGTATGAATTGCCTTGAATTGATTGATCTGTGATATTCTATTCTGTGAATTGAGCTGTGTGTAATTTATTTATTTATTTATTCATCTGTGATACATTTATCTGTGAATCTGTAAATGAAGATAATCGTTACAGATTATACCGCTTATCGATATTTCTGTGTTTTGATCTGTGATGATTGAATAATGTTACACTATTGTGTTAAACCCCTGGACTACACCATACACACACATATATGGATTTCACGTGGAAATCGGTTAAATCACAGACTTTTGAATACAATTTTAAAATTGAAATCCAAATGGTTTTGGATATGAATTAGGTTTAAAGTGAAAAGCTTTTGGAATCGAATTTTAAAGATAAAAGTTATATTTGAGTAACTAGATTTAGTTTGAAATTCAATTTAAAATTTGAATTCAAAATTTGAAATTGAATTCTATATTTGGCAAAAAGGTTATACAAGCTATAAATATGTTTATATGGGTTTTTAAACCATTTCAAAGGTATGGTTTTGAGAATTTAAATTTAACCCAAGTTTATACTTGAGAGGCCTTAACTCGTGCAATTATAATCGGGTTTTCCAAAACGGAAACAAGTGGTTTCAAATAATAATAGCTTTTATATAAGAAAAGAATTTCCAAAATTATGATGAAAAGATTTCAAATTTGAAATTAAATGGTTTTGGAAAGCTATAATTGAATCTTTGTGAAGTTGTTTTGAAAGCTATGAAATGTCTTTGATTTAAAGACCGAGTGAGTTAATTAAATTTGAAATGGAATTATTTTGAAAAGCTATGAATGAATCTTTGTTTAAAAGATTGGTGAACCTTGATAGGGGTCTTAAAGTGAATCTTTTGTTTAAAAGATTTAAATATGGAAATTGTTTAAACCACTGAAGGTTTTTGAAATGAATCTTTTGTGTTTAAAAGATTGGAAATGGTAATTTAATTAAAACATTTGAAAGAAAAGTTTTAGATTTTTAAGTTGTGACTTAACCGAAAACCCATTATCCATATGTTTTTAATTATTGCGCTCATTATTCGGTTTAGCCGGGAGAGGACCTTGTGTCATGTAACCCATTCCGAATAATAATACATCGTTATGGATAGCATTTGAAGACCGATGGTGAAGACCAGGTATTTGCGAGAACGAGGATGACCGATCAATTGCCTCTACACCGAATAGCTACGTGTAACAGATTCGATTTTATCGGGATTCGAAGGTCGGCATTCTTACGTCCACTGTATCAAATGCCGCATAATCGAATGTCGGAAAACCGAATTGTTAGGGTTAAAAAGAAGAGGTAGAAGAAAAAAGGTAGAAGAAGTAAGGAAACAGAACAGAAACAATATCAGAATCTCACATATCGCAGCTGAACAACATATAATAGATAAATGAGAAATCTTTAAAACAAAGAACTATTTCAGTTATTACATTACATCACATCATCATCAGAGTGTACAACAATAATATACAACAAAACGGAAATGTATTTGAAAGAAATCTGCTTTATATCTCTAAATGTAATGTCAGACATGTAACCATACAAGTCTGTTCCGGGTTCATACAGAACCGAAGGCACTTCCAAAGAAGCCTTCGGGTATTCACAATCCCGATCGAATTTCCCATCACAAAGGAAATCTCTATACCATAGCTAACGGTGCAGAGACAATCGATAGGTCATCCTATCGTTTTTACAAATACCCGGTCTTCAACACCGGTCTTCAATGCTATCCATTACGTCGTATCACTATTCGGAATGGGTAGTCCGAATAACGAGCGCAATAATTTAAAAATAAGTGTAGCATTCAATTTCAACCAATTCACAACAAATAGCCATTTAAGGGTCAATATTGATAGTGGGTTATTTAACTATCAATCAATATTCACAACATCACCCGATTTCAAATAATCTTCCCAAATTATTTATTTCCAAAATATCTTTATAAGATATAATTTCCACACTTTAACCATTTGAAAACAAATTTCAAATCAATTTTCACCTTTACAACTTTTGAAATTAAATTTCAAATCATTTTCCTTAAACGGAAACACTTCCAAATAGTTATTCATTCTCACTGGAAATCTGCCGAGTTCAAATACTTTAAAAATAACTTATATTACTTATCCAAAATATATTTGGCAAACTCTTTGGAATAAAAATATTTTTTCCTTTAAACACTTTTCTTAAAATATTAGTTATAAAATATTATACCTATATTATATAAACTTAAACCCAAACTAATTTTTCAAAATAAAATTAGTAAATATAGTATAACTATTTAAGTAACTATTTTCCAAAACAATTATTGATTAATTCTTAGAATTAATCATTTCAAAAATCAACTTAATAAATATTTACTTCAAGGATTTAAAACAATTTAAGAAGTTAATTTCTCCAAAATATTCTTTTCAGAACCAATTCTAGAATTTTATATACATATATTTCAAAACTATTCAGAAAATCTTATTCAGCTTCCCAGGGAGAATACACTTTCATTTCAAAATGGTTTATTCAAACCAATTAAATAAATCCTTACCGATTTATTAAATTTACGTTCCAAATCCGTAAATTTAGTTCCACATTTTTAAAAATAAATCAATGTTTATTTTTAAAACAAATTTCCCTTATAAATTTCCATTATGAATTTACATTTCCAAATATTCACTTTTTTATACGATTTTTCAAATCGATTTCAATTATTCACTTTCAATACCAAAAGCAGTTTTCAATCGATTTCCAAAAACACCAAATCAAGTCCCATATTGATTTTCCAAGAAATTAAACACTAAGTGAATTTCATTTTGTAACGACCCGTTAAATTTATGATATTTAATAAAATGAATTAATATAATTTCTAATTTGGTTAAAAATAAATGTAGAAATTTGGTATAGTGGTTGCAATTTAGTGTAACTATAAAATTTTATGATAATAGATGTGGATAATGTAAATTTTCACAACTTGATTTAAAGTAATTTTGAAGAAACAAATAAATGTTGAATTTGTGAATGTTAGAATAAATATTAACTTAAATGGTGTTCATTAATACAAAGATGTAATTAGTGTAGATAGTAATAATTTATGCCTGTAGTGAAAGGAAAAGAAAACTAATAGAAACATAAAATTTATTTTATGTAAACAAAAGTATAGTTTTGAACAAACTTATGAAAATTGATAGAAACAGTGTTTGTAATCAGTTTGGTTATTTTATATTTGAAAGATAGAGATGTGTAAATACGTTAATGAATTTATAATGGGAAGGAATGGTAGAATGAAAAGAATATATATAATAATAAGCATTTGATTCAATTAAGAGAATTAAATTATAATAAATGGTCATTTAATAAATTCAACGTTTGTGAGAAATCATAATAGTTGTGTAAAATGTGTACAAACTTGGATTTGGAAGTTTATTGGATTTATAACGGTTTTGTTATTAAGTGTATGAGTTTAAAAGTTATTCCCTTTTGTAAAGTTATAGAAGAATGCATAAAGATATAAACAGGGCTTAATAGAATTGACACTTAATGAATTGAATAAATTACCCATTTATGAAGATATGTATAGTGGACTATAAATGGCCTAAGCAAATATAAAATGGAATAATCATTGAGATTTGTACTATGAAAATAAATAGTAACATTTATTTGCAAGGAATAAAAGCCTATTTAGGTGACTAGGATTTGGAGTAATGACTATTGTATGTTACCTACCCTTGTTTCTTGTTAATTTAGATTTTGTGAATCAAATTCAATTTATCCGCCAATTTACCGCAGTTAAAGTGAAATGAATTGGTGATTGAGAAATGTTAAATACAAATAAGATGTAAACCAAAGAAAATCCCATTTGTAATAAATTATGTAGAATAAAGTAAAGAAACTAGGAAATGGAAATGTGAAAATGTGGATGCAGTGAGATCTTAAGTGACAATAACCTTGTTAGGCAAGTGATAACGGAATTTTGTGTATATGTAATATTTACTGGTGTGTCAAGTAATAAACACATAGATGCAAGAAAAGGAAAGTTGGTAGCAATCTATATATGTTATTTATCTTACTTAGTATATTAAATAAGGTTTGGAATTCAAATTTTAATTAAAGGAGTTGGTAGCACGTTAGTAGGAAATAATTGTAAGGGTGGGATAACAACTACTATAAACTACCTAATTTAAATGAGTCAATGAACTTATTTGAAATAACGTTCATCTAAATATGAGTAATTAAAATGGCGGGGTCAACAATAAACGTTACTTTAAAATTTATTTATATTTTAACGGAAGTGTGAAAGTAAAGCAATAGAAGCGTAAACTTATCAAGGTAGAATTTAGTAGTGTAATGAAAAAACGTAAAGAATGTTATAGTATAATGATTGATTGGAAATCAAAATTTACTTGTTTGAATGTAACTTTAGGGAAATTGGATTTAATTAAAATAAAAAGGAAGAAAAAAAATTGGATGAAATTTAATGTTGGAATATTATGTAAATATAAACTTAGATAAAATTTAAGGATATCTACGTAATAGAGTGTAAAACCAATGTTAATTTCATCTATTTAATACTAATAGGTTAATAATAGAATGAAGAGTAAATTTAATGTTAAGTTAATATGAATTAAGGTAATATTGGGGAATAATGTGAATTTTCTTCATAATATGATAAGTTGTAGAATACAACATAAACTTAAGTATAACCTTTGGATTGAAAACATTGTTAAGGGTTACCTGTTAAATTTGGATGGAATTGGCAATAAATGTTACACTTATGGGTAAGGAAATAAAAATGTCCAGAATTTGAGTATATTAAGAAATGGGGATTGAAATTGAAATCTTGCAACGATTCTAATAATACGTTACATAAGTGTTAAATTAAGGTAACATTTGGAAAATATGATAATGATTTTCAAATTGAACAAGTTGTGGAATTAATAAGGATGGAAGAAAAAAAAAATCAAGATTTATTTTATTTATTGGAATGAAAAATTTATAATTTGATTTATTGCGAATAATTGAAATTTAATTTGGTAATTGGCGAAATGATTAATGATTGAATTAACATAGAACTTGTTGTTAGTTATTAAAATTGTTTAAGAAATCAAAGGAGAGAAATTTTATAAAATTTTAAATTTTGTAATTGGATTGGCTAAAGTGGGAAAGTGGAATTAATCAACGTCGTTACTTTTTATCTCCTTCCCTATTAGATCCTTATGTGATTGCATCCACATTTATTGTTGATTATTCCTATATATTGTCACCAATTAATCGTACTTGATGTATGTTTAGAAATTTTGTCACACAGTTAAAGTATGAATATATATATATGATGTATTCAAATTTTTCTGTATCTAGCACTTAATTAATTTAGAATCAAACTAACGAAACGTGCCATTTATTTTTGTCCCTCCATATTCATTTTCTTTCTAATTAATAAATACCTCTTTTTAATACCTGCTACTTTAAAAAAAAAAGGACTGTTCATATTTGCTATATTTCAATACCAAGTGTTCATATTCACTTTATTTCTAATTAATAGCAGCCTCTCCTTTCAAATCTATTTGTCCCTAAACCTAACTCTAACCTTATAAATACGAAATGATGCAAATGAAACCCTAGCCTCCATTCAAATCTCCTTCTCCTTCTTTTCTTCTTCAAATCTCCTTATTTTATCTCATTCTAATTTTTTCCTTCCTCTTCAAATATTCTTCTTCAAGTTTTCTTCTATTTCATACTTCTTCTTTCTTTTCAAATCTAGATCTTCTCTTCCATTTTCAGTTCTTATTTTAATCCTTTTCTTTTTCAAATCTTCTTTTTCAAATCTTCTTTTTCAAATATTTTTTTTTTCTTTTCCAAACCTTTTAAAAATACATACATTCATATAATAAGGAGGAAAATTAAAGTAAATCGAAATAAAAGAAAAATTATGGAACAAAGCTTGAAATCAAGAAGAAGCATACGCATTTTTCACGTGGGAAGAGCGGATGTGGCACGGTATTTCATTTTCGTTTAATTTATTTTTGTTTGAATTTAATTTAATTTTGATTTTTCAAATGCGTTAATACATTTAACTTCCACATACGAACTCCGTTTCATGCGCGATTTTTTTAGGATCGTAATTAAATTCCAGATTTTTCTGACGCTGGTTTGGACAGATTTGGAGACCGTCGAATTTTTGGGTTTAAATTGGATCTAAATCCAATTTAAATTCAAAAAAAGGTGAGTGTTTTAACCCACTCACAACTTCTAAAAGTTTTTATGTTTGTTAAATTAATTTTAGAAATGAATAGAAATTTATTTATGAGTATTTGGCATGTTTATTTCATTCATATCTGTTGAATTGCATTTATTAAATTTAACTGTTAATTTAATTTATTTATTGCGTATTTATGTACAGTTATAATTTATTTGTTTGCATATAAACTGCTGGTTAACAGTTATATAAATTATTACTGAATATAAAATGTTAGATTAATAGTTGTTAAATTTAATTTGAATATAATTGACAGTTATTACCTGCTATATAATCTCATATATATATATTGATTTTGATTGATATTGATGGATGATTGTGATTTGGACAATGAATGATGTTGATGAATGGATGTTTATTTGATATCATTAAATTGCAAGTTATCATGCATTTTTCATTTCATTCGGGATTGTGGTTTGAAATGATATACAACCGCAAAATTTTATTTTTAAATTGCGGATTGAAATGATAAATGTCCGTATCACTTGACCATAGGATAGAAAATTATATACAGGCACCGTGGTCTATATATAAATTATTTTAAAAGTGATTTCTATGGTTTGGATGGGATACGGTTTATAAAATTTAATTTTGATATTTTATAAAATATTTTTCTTCGAGATATACACATATGAAGTTAAAATTTTAAATTTAAGCTGTGTATAAACCTGTTGAATAAAATGATAAAAATTTGAGAAAATGGAATTTGGTGATTTATCTTATATGTTTAAATTTGGAAATTTTAAGGTATGATATTTATAAATGGATTTTCCAAGATTTACTTAAATAGAATATTTTAGTATAATTTAAATTTAAGAAAATAGTTAATTTCTAGAAATTGGAGTTTTATTTATAGATTTTATGTAAATATTCAAAACAAAATAATAGAACATTTAATTTGTTGAAAGAATAAATTCCAACTTTAGTTTTGAAATATTAATACTCCAAATGGATATATATATATATATATATATATATATATATATATATATATATATATAGAAATTGAAGTGGTTTTGGAACTTGAAAGTGATATTTAAATTTGGTAGACTTTAAATAAAGAAGTATATTTGTAAAGCTCTGGAAATAATTTCTTTACAAAGTAACCTTAAAAGTAAACCATTTATTTTATATACTGTTGAATATCCAAACCATTCAAGTTTTAGAAGTATGGTTTTAAAAGTATGAATTCCGAAATATTATGTTTTGAAAATATAATTCAAATGTTTGGTTTCCAGATATTTATATTTTAAACCGGAATGATTTTGGAAAAAGAGTTATATTTGAGATAAAATGATATCATATTATTTTGGGTTTTTAAATTGATATCGAATTCATAGTTTTGAAATGGAAAATTTATTCTGGTTTTTTAAGTATAAACTACTTTTAAATGACCGCGGTGTTATAATAACGATGGGTTGGCAAAGAGACCGGGATCGGATATGGACATACTCTCTGTCGATACCGAAAACCACTTTGACTAACCGTGTACGCGGTGGAGATTCCAGAATGAAGTAGGTTGGTGGCGACGTTTCCTGTAAGGTAAATACGTGGACCCAACTCCCGTGAGTTGGCATAAGGTGGCTAAAACAGGAGCGATTGACGGGTTAATGAGGTCATTCCTCTGATCGGACACTCCTCTTCGATATTATACTTTGACTTTGGATTGATTCAGTGGCCACTTCTATTTTGATTTTGGGGAGTTTGTTCGAGGTGGGCGGTAGCTGCGGCTACGCGTTACCATCGACCCGGAAGCGTAATTGGTATATCTACCCTGGCATTGCCTAGTTGTGCCGTGTCACCTACCCTATCGCGCCTTGTACGAGTTTGGATTTCTCCCGTAGCCCATGTGGTATCCTCTGGTGGCTTCCCGATCAGGAGGGACTATGATATTGGATGGACTACTGGGACTATTACGTGTTAAGGTGGAAAATGTAAAGCCTTAATGCTATTTAAAAGTATGTTTATTTTACTATGGACACTATTATAATAGCGCAATATACTACATAGTAAATAGTTTAACGTATCCTTAGGAGATGTAAATCCCGAACATCTTTTGAGTTATTGCACTCATATTTATTTCTGTTAATTTAACTCACATAAGATCTTTTAGTTCTGACTCGAGTGTTTTTGTCTTTTCAAATTCGCTCGGGTCAGTCCGAGCGTTTCAGGATCGAAGACTTTAGCTTTGGAGGACGAAGACGAAGAATTTGTATTATTATTATTCATAGTATTGCACTACACTCACACTGTTCCGCTGCATTGTTATTGGTATGTGCAACTCTGATATGTATTCTATAAATGTTTGTAAACAGTTTTTATAAACTGTATATTTTCTTATTATATTTTATCCTTCCGCTGTGAGATTCTATTTGTTTTTTTTTCTTCTCTGTTTTTTTTTCTTATTTACCCCATAACAAATCCGCCCTTCCGTATGGTTTGAATCGGCATGTGTGTCGGTTTAAAGTGTGCGAGAAGGCGGGATGTTACACATTTAAATTTCAAATTGAAATCAATTTCTACTAAACCGCAAATTAATTTCCAAATTGATTCCAAATTCATTTCAAAACACCAAATAAATTTCCAAATGGATTTCCAAAATATCTATTTTTCAATTATCAAAATCAATTCCCAAATGGATTCCTAAATTTATTTCTTTTCAAAATAATTTCCTTTTTAAAGAATACCAATTCTTTTATTTTCCAACTCTTTAAAATCCATATTTTGAATAAATTTTCAACTTTTGAATAATATTATCGAAAATCCATTTATTAAGCCTTTTTACCATATTTTGGAATTTTATTCAATTAGATAAAAATAAAACTTTATCATTTTAAAAATTCCTTCTTTTAAATTTATACGATTCTCAAAAATAAATTTAATTATAAATTTTCAACTTAAATTTCGAAAGTTCATATTTTACTTATTTTCGGTATCTAACGATACCAATTTATATTCGGCTAAAATTTAGCCTTTAACGATTTCAATCACAAAGATAACCATGCAGATTATAAATAGATCAACACACAACATTGAAACAAATTCAATCATTTGAGGAATCCGGTTGGATCCCTCCAACATGTTTCCCTGCATCCACAGATGTTAGCACAATACCAATTCCGCTTCAAGACGGAATATCGCGGTATATGGGATTTACAAAATATTATCCTCTATTATGCGGCGCAATAGGGTCTTATCTGCTATATAATGCGGGAAAACAACTCCAAGTACATATATAATACCAATTCCATTCAAGTTGGAATTATCGCGGTATATGTGTTTAATAAATAACATCCGCTTAATATACGGCGTATAGGGTCTATTTCAAAACAATAGATAATAATTATCATCCAATCACACAATCAAGCAATTTTAAATCTAACTATTTAAAATTTAAATCGAAACAATTCGATTGAGTGAGAAGTTCTCACCAGATTCCAATAGCGGTTTCAGCGTTTTATTTTGAATAAAATTAAACATGCGTTTAATTTTACCCAAAATTTTCACTATCTCCAACCAACTCCAATCCAGCTCAATCGCGTAGTGCTCGTCAATTCGAACCTGATGCAATTCGTTTCATGCGTTTTCGACCTCGTGTGAAAAAGATATCGCATTTTAAAGTTTGACGAATTATAATATAATCAAATTACAATTTTTATTTTAATTTAAAACCTAAACTCAATCTCGGCCGTTGCTTTCAATATTCTAGCATCTGGGCCATCCCCCTCTTCTTCCCCCGCTCAGTAAAAACACGACCCTTGAACCCATTAGCCGCCGACTTCCCTTAATTATTGCGACCACCTCCTTCACTTTGGCGACGATCAGCGAACATGGTTACGAAGCTCAACGCGAGAGCCACCAATGCCTGGATTATCATAGAGCTCGACCCTATATTGGCCTAGAAATGCATGCACGAACTGTAGGAGGACGCGGCCCCCTAGCGACCACCTCGGTGCTCCAAATCCAATCTCCACCGTTGATTTTCAAGATCTCGATGCCCTCTACAAGTTTACAGTTGAAAAGTTTTGCTAATTATCGATGGATTTGAAGATAATTGAGGAAGTGTTCAGGAGTTTTTCGGCCATTGACATTAGAGGTGGCGGCTGAAGCTAAATTAGGGTTAGGTTTTGATGTGTGTTGCAAATTTTGAAAGTAGATGTCCTTTTATAGAAAATTTCCGTGCACTATTCATCCGAAATTTTTCCGAACTCCAAACGAAGCGTGCCGCCTGGCGTTTATAATGTTTTACCCCTATTCCGAACGCAATGGAATATATATCGGGAGCCAATTCGATCACATTTGAAAGATACGATTTCAAATCGACGATTTAAATTCAAAATTCACTTGAATCGATTTCTACGCGTTTTAGCTTACCCCGGACAAACCATAAGTCTGATTGACATGAAATTTGAAACCATATAATAATATTACATTATGGATCCGATGAAACTGGTTTCGTTGAAATCTAAAATTGTTTGAAAAATGACTATTTTCACTAGTCGATTAAATGTTAAAATATTCAATTTTCACAAATTAACTTTTAATTCAATTTTAAAAGTTCTATGAAATCATTCTAACTCCAATATGATTTAATATGACTTAATAAATCATTTTGTATCCACATTAAACCCAATTTCCAATTATTTCTGTGATTTCAAATATTAATTTGTCGATTTAATTATCCAATTAGATCCAGATATTCGAAAAATAAATTATTCGACTTATAAATTTTACTTGTAAATATTTAAAAATCAATTAAATATATGAATTTCAAATGACAGAAATTCTGGGTCGCTACAAACTTCCCCTCTTAAAAGAATTTCGTCCTCGAAATTACCAAGTAAGAAAAAAATTATAGAATCCATTAACTTTTAAAAATCCGTTTAGTGAAAATTTTGTGTTCACCTTTTTCAAAACCTTTAACTTCAACCAAAACACTAGTTTCCATTTTCTAGTTCAACTCCTACGTCTCCATTACAATTTGTTCAAATTAAATTACCAAAATCACTTAAGTGTTTAACTTTCCCAAAAATTTAATAGTTAAACTTCTTACAGTAATTTTACAAAGTTTTCAAATCCAACTTAGTTATACTTTTCTAAAACCCACTATATCGTTTGACTTTCAACTCAAATCAAAGTTATAGTTTCAAAAATTTCCAATTTTCTCAAAAATATTCTAACGCCTTAAATTTTCGAAAAATTTCACCAGCGTCTCCTTTGCGCGGGTAGCTCGGTACGACTAGAAAATGCCACAACGGGCCCCCAATTTCAAAAAGAAAACGAAAAGCCAAGCGACTAGACTAGAAGATCATCAAATTTCATATTGAAATTCAAATACATACCTTTTTGTCGAGCAATTCAATTTTTTATCTTCAGAAATCAAAATCAATTTCCTTTCTCTTTATAATGCACCTGTATATCCTACTAGCCATTATATCCAATTACAATATTCAAAAATCATTTTGCATAATTCAAATTGATTTCCTATTTATGCATGTTTGATTTGTTAACATTAAATTTTACTAATATCCATTCATTCAATTTCAGTTAGTTTACATTCACTAATTTATATTCACCTTAGTTCACTTTCAATTCAAATCAAATCCAGTTCATATTCATTTACTTCCAATTTGGATTCGATTACTTTAGCTTTCAATTTCACTAATTCAATTTCATCAACACTTAATGAATTATATACAATCAATTAACAATCAAATAACAACCAATGTATATTCAACATAACCGAATTTATTCACTTTACATTCAACATTCATATTCACTTTGTTTTCCTTCAATTTGGTTTAACACATTTAATTTCTTTAATGAATTAACACTTACATCCATTATTCCATATCAATTTATTTACATTCAATTGATTTACATTCACTTCATTCATTCATTAATTCAATTGCTAATTCATTTAACATTTCAAGTTGAATTTCATTTATATAACTCAAGTTTATATCCATTTAATTTACTTTATTATTTTACTTCGATACCAAAATCAACTTCATTCAACATTACTTAAGTTATATTCCATTTCAACATTCAATTTGAATTACATTTACTTGCAATTGTAAATTTATTTATCCATTCACAATTTTATTTTCATAATTCAAACTCACTTCCAGTTCATTTGTTACTAACCCAAATTTATTGTTAACTTAATAAATTTTCTTTAAGTAATCATTTCTTATATATATAAGATCATTTCACTTAGCCTCTTAGACCTTTCTTTAAATTCACTTTATTTAATTGATTCACTTATACTTACTTTAATTTAACTCCATCCTTTAAGTTAAATTTATTCTATCAAAATTCAAATGGTATAAGTTATCAACTCATTTACCAATTCGATAAATATTTAAAATAGGATTCCAGAGTTTTTTCAACCTTTCAAAACCAATTTTGAAATCGATTCAAATTATCTTTTGGATTTCCGAAACCAAACCAAAATTTTCGAAACAACTTTAATTTAGAACAATTTGGCAGCAATTCCTCTTTTGGAAACCCGAAAATGAACACCGATGATGTCGCGATCATCATCGAAATTATTTTCCAGCGACCTGAAAGAGTTTAGAGCTTTTATCCCTTCCAAAATATTTCTCCAAAATCTTTGAAAATCATTTTCAAACCAAAAAGGATTTAAACCTTCCAAATCTCCAAAATTTTCAAATTCTTTTCAATACATTTCCAAACACTTCTCTGTAATTCTATTTCTAATTATAAATCACATTTATAATTTACATTCTCAAATTTCATTTGTATATGGATTTCATTTCTAAACTTTTGATTATGATTCCAATTTCTTATTCAATTTCAATGATAATAATTTAATATTATCAATTCCTAACAAACAAGCAGCCATATACTATAATAATTTACAAAATTATTTCCTTTATTTACGAAAATAGTTTTGGGTGAAATTATTTCATTTACCCTATTTTAAAACAATATCGTGTCGAGTTGTTTCGTACAAGTGTTTAGAGATCCCTATCGATAGAGTTGTACAGACTATACTGACCAGAATCCATATACCACTCAACAAACCAATCGTCACAACATAAAACAATTTTATTTTCACTAACAAATACGCGCTCATATCTATTATTACACTCAAACTCATTCTAGAGTACTACTGACTCTATCTCTAATGAGTAACACCCAACAGAGCCAAGGTTGTCACTTAACCAAAAGCTCTGATACCACGTTGTAACAGATTCGATTTTATCGGGATCCGAAGGTCGGCATTTTTATGTCCACTGTATCAAATGCCGCATAATCGAATGCCGGAAAACCGAATTGTTAGGGTTAAAAAGAAGAGGTAGAAGAAAAAAGGTAGAAGAAGTAAGGAAACAGAACATAAACAATATCAGAATCTCACATATCGCAGCGGAACAACATATAATAGATAAATGAGTAATCTTTAAAACAAAGAACTATTTCAGTTATTACATTACATCACATCATCATCAGAGTGTACAATAACAATATACAACACAACAAAACAATGGACAGTTATAGAAACGTGTCCTTACAAGTGAATTTACAGCGGAAAGATAATATCATATACAAGTAATACGTCTCGCCATCCAGCTCGCCACTGAGCTCCGTAGCACTCCTGAATCCAGAATGACCTGATAACCTAACTCTAGACTGCCCGTGTGGAAAATTGTGGACACATAGAGTTTATGTAGGGAACAATAAACTCCAGGCCAGTCATGGGATTGGTGTGAGAACTTAAAACAGTTATTTATCTTTTAAAACAAAAACAACAAGGGAAGTGAATAAACTATCCGCCATGCTTTTGGAAAATGAAACTACCATAAGGCCTCCCCGCACACACACAATGAAAACGCAGAATTGGAGGAGATTTCTTCTTATGATAGTCAAAGATGCTTACTACGCAAAACAAATCATTTTTTGATATTATTATTAGTGCATAGTGATGAAAACATTTCGAAAGTGTAATATAAATCTTAACCAGCATACGTACCATTATAGTATGCTTACTATAGCTACCATATTAAATGGCAGGTTCTACAACTAAAACCGTACAAGGCTCGTATTGTTTCTTTGGATTTCCAACAAATGGTCAGGCTAAGGAACTTCCTACTGCCACATGGGATCACCTCTGGCGGGACGTCCCGACAACTTAACCAGCTCTCTGCCAACACAAGGCCGGGTTACCTTTATAACTAGGTAACTACTACACGAATATGCTACCCCCCGGTCCTTTGGGACCTTTATCTGAGGGCCCTCGATCACAAAGCAACAACCACACAGAAACTGAGATTGGTGCAACCACATAGGTTAAGCATCAGGGCTCCATACCTGACACCACCCTTTTCCAGAAGGAAATGACATACCCTAAAGGGAGCGACCCTCATAACCTTGCCACATATTCCTATTTCGACCATTTCCGGGGTGTGAGGTCTGACGAAGTCTCGTCCACAAAGCTACGCTTTTTCACAAAGCCACGCTTTGGTCAACAAATGACCAATAAATAATCATCACACAACAACACTCAGCATGCCACATTACTAAATTGGGAATATATCGCTGATAACCTTCAACTACATAACCTCTGAGCTCGTACGTCTCAGAGAAGGGTGTTAAGCTAAGAGAATAAATCCTCTACACCAACAGAAATGTATTTGAAAGAAATCTGCTTTATATCTCAAAATGTAATGTCAGACATGTAACCATACAAGTCTGTTCCGGGTTCGAACGGAACCGAAGGCACTTCCAAAGAAGCCCTTGCAATCTGGGTATTCACAATCCCGATCGAATTTCCCATCGAAAAGGAAATCTCCATACCGTAGCTAACGGTGCAGAAACAATCGATAGGTCATCATATCGTTTTCACAAGTATCCGGTCTTCAACACCGATCTTCAATGCTATCCATTACGTCGTATCACTATTCGGAATGGGTAATCCGAATAACGAGTGCAATAATCTAAAAATAAGTGTAGCTTTCAATTTCAACCAATTCACAACAAATAGCCATTTAAGGGTCAATATTGATAGTTGGTTATTTAACTATCAATCAATATTCACAACATCACCAGATTTCAAATAATCTTCCCATTTCCAAAATATCTTTATAAGATATAATTTCCACACTTCAACCATTTGAAAACAAATTTCAAATCAATTTTCACCTTTACAACTTTTGAAATTAAATTTCAAATCATTTTCCTTAAACGGAAACACTTCCAAATAGTTATTCATTCTCACTAGAAATCTGCCGAGTTCAAATACTTTAAAAATAACTTATATTACTTATCCAAAATATATTTGGCAAACTCTTTGGAATAAAACTATTTTTTCCTTTAAACACTTTGCTTAAAATATTAGTTATAAAATATTATACCTATATTATATAAACTTAAACCCAAACTAATTTTTCAAAATAAAATTAGTAAATAGAGTATAACTATTTAAATAACTATTTTCCAAAACAATTATTGATTAATTCTTAGAATTAATCATTTCAAAAATCAACTTAATAAATATTTACTTAAAGGATTTAAAATAATTTAAGAAGTTAATTTCTCCAAAATATTCTTTTCAAAACCAATTCTAGAATTTTATATACATATATTTCAAACTATTCAGAAAATCTTATTCGGCTTCCCAGCGAGAATACACTTCATTTCAAAATGGTTTATTCAAACCAATTAAATAAATCCTTACCGATTTATTAAATTTACGTTCCAAATCCGTAAATTTAGTTCCACATTTTTAAAAATAAATCAATGTTTATTTTTAAAACAAATTTCCCTTATAAATTTCCATTGTGAAATTCAATTCCAAATATTCACTTTTTTATACGATTTTTCAAATCGATTTCAATTATTCACTTTCAATACCAAAATCAGTTTTCAATTGATTTCCAAAAACACCAAATCAAGTCCCATATTGATTTTCCAAGAAATTAAACACTAAGTGAATTTCATTTAAATTTCAAATTGAAATCAATTTCTACTAAACCGCAAATTAATTTCCAAATTGATTCCAAATTCATTTCGAAACACCAAATAAATTTCCAAATGGATTTCCAAAATATCTATTTTTCAATTATCAAAATCAATCCCCAAATGGATTCCTAAATTTATTTCTTTTCAAAATAATTTCCTTTTTAAAGAATACCAATTCTTTTATTTCCCAACTCTTTAAAATCCATATTTTGAATAAATTTTCAACCTTTGAATAATATTGTCGAAAATCCATTTATTAAGCCTTTTTACCATATTTTGGAATTTTATTCAATTAGATAAAAATAAAACTTTATCATTTTAAAAATTCCTTCCTTCAAATTTATACGATTCTCAAAAATAAATTTAATTATAAATTTTCAACTTAAATTTCGAAAGTTCATATTTTACTTATTTTCGGTATCTAACGATACCAATTTATATTCGGCTAAAATTTAGCCTTTAACGATTTCAATCACAAAGATAACCACGCAGATTATAAATAGATCAACACACAACATTGAAACAAATTTAATCATTTGAGGAATCCGGTTGGATCCCTCTAATCTGTTTCCCTGCATCCAACCGGTCGAAATCCGAGACTGTTTGAAACATGACGATTTTCACTAGTCGATTAAATATTAAAATATTCAATTTTCACAAATTAACTTTTAATTCAATTTTAAAAGTTCTATAACATCATTCTAACTCCAATATGATTTAATATAACTTAGTAAATCATTTTTTTTATCCACATTGAACCCAATTTCCAATTATTTTTGTGATTTCAAATATTAATTTGTCGATTTAATTATCCAATTAAATCCAGATATTCGAAAAATAAATTATTCGACTTATAAATTTTACTTGTTAATATTTAAAAATCAATTAAATATACGAATTTCAAATGACAGAAATTCTGGGTCGTTACACTACGGTATAGAGATTCCCTAAGTGATGGGAAGTCCGATCGGGATTGTGGATTCCCGGATTACAAGGGCTTCTTCGGAAGTGCCTTCGGCTCTGTTCGAACTTGGAACAGACTTGTATGGACGTGTGTCTGACATTACACTTTGAGATGTAAAATCGGTTTCTATCAAATACATTCCTATTTGGTGGCGGAGATTTATTCTCTTTGCTTAGCACCCTTCTCTAAGACGTACGAGCTCAGAGGTTATGTAATTGATGGTTACTAGTGATACATTCCCATTTTGGTAATGTGGCATACGAAGTGCTGCCGATCATTTGTTGATCAAAGCATGGCTTTGTAAAAAGCGTAGCTTTGTAGACGAGATTTCATCGAACTCAGGAAGAATGCGGCAAGGTTATTTGGGGGTAGCGTCGCCTGAGGGTATGTTCATTTCCTTCTGAATAGAGGTGGTATCATGGTATGGAGCCCAGATACTTAACCTATGTGGTTGCTGCAAATTTATTACTTTGTGGTTGTTGGTAAATCCCGAGATAAAGGTTGGTTACGACCGGGGGATGGCATACTCGTGCCAGTGGTTACCTAGTTATAGAGGTAACCGGCCTTGTGTTGGCAGAGATCCGCTTAGGTTCTCGGGGCGTCCCTCCAGAGGCGTACCCATGTGGCAATGGGAAGTTCCTTGGCCTGACCATTTGATGGAAATCCAATTACCAATACACGCCTTGTACGGTTTTAGTTGTAGAATCTGCCATTTAACATGGTAGCTAAAGTAGACATACTATAATGGTACGTATGCTGGCTAAGATTAATATTATACTTTCGAAATGTTTTCCACTATGCACTAATAATAATATCAAATGGTTTTTCGCGTAATCAAGCATGTTTGAATATCATAAGGAGAAATCTCCCCCTTGTGTACGATTGCATGGTGTGTGTGCCGAGAGGACTTATGGTAGTTTCATTTTCCAAAAAGCATTGTGGATTTCAAATTAAATTCTTTTGTTTGTTTTTAAAGACAAACTGTTTTTGTTTGCTCATACCAGTCCCATGACTGACCCGGAGTTTATTGTTCCTTTCCTAAACTTTGGATGCCCACTATTTTCCACACGGGCAGTCTAGAGTTGGGTTTTTCAGATAGTAGATATAGATATTGATTTGGTAGCTCTCAGCTTTCTCTTTAGTATTCTTTGGTGATCTTGGATATTGAAGTCTTTGGATTCACGGACGAGACTTGCTTATCTTTGTGCAACATGATAGTGGTTCGAGCTAGTGGCTTTAGAGCATTGGATTGGAGTTATCTCTTGGCTATTCATATTCCGCTGTAGCATTGTTATCTTGTATCTCTGATATTGATCCATATTGTATCATTGTTGTATCGATTGTTGTATATGATATTTATTCTTTTCTTCCGTTGTATTGTTATACTTAATTGTGTTATAAGCTCCGGCGAACCAGATTCGACGTTTGGATCTACGGCATTTGGATACGAGTGTCGTATTCGGTGCCGATTTTCGAAGGTCGAGTCAGGGTCGTTTCATTTGGTATCAAAGCTGAAGGTTGAAACTTTAGCTCAGGAGTATAAAACATTAGGTAACTCGTTAGAGATAGGGTGAAGTATACCCTAGAATGAGTATATCCCTAAGATATACGTTCGTATGCCTCTGTAAATTCTCTTACTATCCACCGATAGTGAGTATGAGTGCGAGAAGAGGACGAGATAGGGGACAGGAAATACCAATATGGTTAGTGCCCTACAACAATAACGGAAACAATCTTTCTCTATCAATCTCCTTTGATTCGTCTTTTCAATTCCTTGATTGCTTCCAGGCAGCTCTAGGAAGAAGCTTCGATATATTTGTATGGGACACAAACTCCAGATGGGTCAGAATTGTTTGTTTGAATGAATTGTTTACTTTGGTTGCTATGGTTGATAAGTATATTTTGGTTGTTTAAACTAAATTTTTTGGATTGAATCCATATACCTGCTTATTCTGATGGGTCCAGATATATTCTACGAGGGGTTAGTTATCCTTTAAACTAATCAATACCTCTGTATATTTCGTTGTTCTGATGACCCGATTGATTTGTTCTTATATCCATTATTGATATTCTGATTTGGTAAGCCAAATGTAGAATAGATACCCAGTTTGATTTTGAAACTCTCTCTATCTTTGTGTGTCCATTCTTTGTTGTCTCCCTACTTTCAAATTTCGAGGACGAAATTTTCTAAAGGAGGGAATCTATAACATTCCTGATTTTTAAACAAATTTAAATTTGTAATTAATTTGGTAAATTAATGTAAAATTTTGATCAAATTATAAATTGATTTAGAATGAATTTGAGTATTTGGGAACGAATATGTATATAAATTAGATTTAAATAAATAGAATTTGAAAGTTTTAAGATTAATAAAAGATATGTTCTGTTATTTATTTATATTTATAAATTTAGTTTAAATTAAATCTTGGAATTAAAATTCAAAATTAAAAATCTTATAAATATGTTAGGTTTGAAAACATTATATTTTCAATTTATAAAGATTTGTTTTCCAAATTTATTTTAAATAGTATTTGTTTATTTATTATATATGTATATTTATTGATTTTTTTTAAAAAAAAACTTGGATTTGAGATTCAAAATAAATATTGAGAATAAATTGGACTTAAAGAAATTATATTTGAAACCAAAATATAATAAGTATGTTTACTTAAGTTTAAGATGAAAATTTTAAAATAAGCATTTGTTAATAGTTTATTATCTTAAGTTTAAAAAAATATATATATCAAAAAATTGTAAATAAAATTAATTGATTTGAAATTAAATGGATTATAAATAGAATTTGATTTAAAAATAATAAAACATTGGAACATATAAACATATGTTAAGTTATAAAACATAAGAGATGAATTGATACAAAAATATTTAAATAAAAAATGTACTTACAACTTATAAATATTTAAAAGTAATATATAATTTAATTTCAAACCATTTTACTTTAATTTGTATAAGTATAAATAATACATAAGAAAATAAATATAGTTTTATATTTTTGAATTTAAAAATGTAAAACATTTACATATGTAAATTAAATTGAATAAAGGATTTAAAACTAAATTTTAAAATTAATTAAAATTAAGGACTTAAACATAAATAAAATTGTATTAACAAGTGTACATATTATAGACAAGTGTTAGTTTAATTTAATTTGAAAATGTAAAAATGTCAAAAATGTTTTACTTTTTAATTGAATTTTTATAAAAGTATATTTTAAGAAAGTAACCAGGTTTTTCTCTTCACTTCTCAACCTAGAAAGTAAAAACTACAAATTCAACCAAAGAATCAAAATGAATTCAAACATTTTCAAAAACCTGTTTCAAAATTTTGCAATTCAAACTAAGCATCTTCAGTTGAAAATCAGTAAGTTAAAAAGAAAAATGAATTCAAGCTTCAACCTGGATTATAGATCTGATCATCTCAGATCAAAACAATATATAGATTCAGTTTAAATCAAAGATCAAGCCTTGAAATCAAACCAAACTTCAATCTGGAAATCACAACAGAGTAAAAGAAGAAATAGGATTCAAAACAGGATCAAGTATAGCAAAGATCAGGCAACAAAATTCAAAACAAATTCAAGTCCTCTGCCTTCATTAACCTGGTGAGCAAACCTTACCTTTAAAACTTAATCTTCTTGAATCTGACACCTGTGATGATAACTTGGAAATGTTGTAGGAAAGTAAATGTATCTGTATATATATAAATACATATATGTGTGTGTGAATGGATGTATGCATGTCTGTGTTTAGCATGAAATCTCTCTGTTTAACCTTTACAGGTTACCATTTGATCAAGAAAATTCATATCTTCATATTTAGGTCATTTTAAACTATGAATCCAGAAAGGAAATTGTTTATAACAATGTAAAGCTATTTCTAAAAATAATGTTATGTAAAAATATTAAGTAAATATTTTGAAAATAATAATTTATAGTAAAATTATCATATATCAGAAAAATCAAACTTTTAAATTTTATAATCTGATTACATAATTAAATTTGTATCATGAAGCAATAATTTTTGGTGAAGGTCTCGAAATTTTTAATCAAGTAATTGTCGAGAATTTCCAAGATGAAAGGAAATGACATTCTTGTCAAATTCCGGCGATTGGCGATGAGTTGGTCGACGTGGTTATGGCCAGAGGTGGATCGTAGGCTAAGGATCATTAGAAAAATGCTCGATTTTTTTTTAATTTGGCCAAGGTGGCTGTTCGAAGTGAAAGTAGGGTTTAATGGCTTCATCTGGTCGACGTGAGTTTCGGGGTTGGATCATTGTCGATGATGCATCGGGTTTGATGGGACCAAGGGAAATCGGAGTGTGGTGGTGTGGCGGAGCTAGGACGGGGTTGCGAGATCTTCGGTGACCTGAGTTGATGGGTCGAAGGGAGTTTCTGATGAACTGTTTTGTTCAGGGGCAAGTCGAGTAGCTCAATTTTTGTTTTTGGTTCGAATCGTTGATCTTGGAAGTTGATGGAGTTGAGGTGGTCGTAGGTGATGTGCCGGAGATTGTCACGATGATCGGAATCGCTCCGATGAACTGTGCATATGCACGCGTGAATTCGGTGCACCTGGAAAGCATGGTAGGTGAAGAAGACGAAGGTTACTCGGGATCGTGTGCGTGCAGAAGTGAGTTTGGCTCGAAGCAAATCTAGGAATGGGTTAACTCGGGTTAGTGCTCGAGTTTCTTGCGTTGGTGACTCGAAGAAGGAGGGATACGTGATAGTTGAAGTCAAGCTTGAGGTTGGCTCGAGAAGATTTTACAAATGTTTCCCAGTTTTGAAGATTTGGAAAATAATTAGTTTTCACAAATTCATATTTAATAAAGTTTTAAATTATGTTTAAAGTTAATATATTTTAAATAATTGTTTTAACTCAAGCTTAAAAGTTAATAAAGAAGTAATTAAGTTTTGTTTAGTTATGTCATCACTATTTGTAAACAATTCTTGAATTATTTTAAATCAATAATGAAGTTAAAGAGTTAATCAAAAGGAAGTGAATCATGAATTTACTTAAATTTCTTAAGTTAAATTTTGTGTTAATGATAATTAATTTTAAAGATGGTTCATTAAAGATTTTTAATGATAAGTAAGAGATTAAGGAAAAGATAATTATTTATGAGTGTTTGGATTATTAAGGATAATTAATTTCATGATTAAGGATAATTAATTACATAATAAGGTCAATTAAGTATTGATTAAAAGTAGTTAATTAATAATTAACGTTGATAAATCAAATGAAAATATAATAATTACTCAATGCAATTAATTAATGGATTTGTTACTTAATTACTTAAAGAATAATTAATCAAGGTGATTTATTTAAGATAAAATTATTTATATGATTAATTAAGGATGATCATTTACTATGATTGATTAATTAAAGTTAATTAATGAAAGTGATTAGGGATGATCATTTATTGCAATTAATTGAAGCTAATTAGTTAAATAATAATTAATTATGGGTTAATTAATTTTGTAATTAACTTAAAAGTTAATTTAATTAATGTGATTAATTAAGAACTAATTTATTAATTAAAGGTAATTAATTAAGATGGATAATTGAGGATTAATTTATTAATTAATTAATACTAAATGATTTGTAATTAATGAATCAGGATTGGATAATTAATCCATAAGTAATTAATTTAATTGGAAATTAATTGAATTAATTAGGATCAAACAATTAATTAATCCTACCTATAAATGATTATTGAATGCTTGACCTTGCTTATGAACGTTTGCCTTGTATGAATTGCCTTGAATTGATTGATCTGTGATATTCTGTTCTGTGAATTGAGCTGTGTGTAATTTTTTTTTTTTATTTATTCATCTGTGATATATTTATTTGTGAATCTGTAAATGAAGATAAGCGTTATAGATTATACCACTTATCTATATTTCTGTTTTTTGATATGTGATGATTGAATAATGTTACACTATTGTGTTAAACCCCTGGACTACACCATACACACACAAATATGGATTTCACGTAGAAATCGGTTAAATCACAGATTTTTGAATATAATTTTAAAATTGAAATCCAAATGGTTTTGGATATGAATTAGGCTTAAAGTGAAAAGCTTTTGGAAAAGAATTTCAAACATAAAAGTTATCTTTAAATAACTAGATTTAGTTTGAAATTCGATTTAAAATTTGAATTCTATATTTGATAAAAAGGTTATACAAGCTATAAATATGTTTATATAGTTTTTAAAACCATTTTAAAGGTTTGGTTTTGAGAATTTAATTTTAACCCAAGTTTATATTTGAGAGGCCTTAACTCGTGCAATTATAATCGGGTTTTCCAAAACGGAAACAAGTGGTTTCAAATAATAATAGCTTTTATATAAGAAACGAATTTTCCAAAATTATGATGACACGATTTCAAATTTGAAATTGAATGGTTTTGGAAAGCTATAATTGAATCTTTGGGAATTTTTTTAGAAAGCTATGAAATAAATCTTTGATTTAAAGACCGGATGAGTTAATTAAATTTGAAATGGAATTGTTTTGAAAAGCTATGAATGAATCTTTGTTTAAAAGATTGGTGAACCTTGATAGGGGTATTAAAGTGAATCTTTAGTTTAAAAGATTTAAATGTGGAAATTGTTTAAACCACTGAAGGTTTTTGAAATGAATCTTTTGTGTTTAAAAGATTGGAAATGGTAATTTATTTAAAACATTTGAAAGAAAAGTTTTGGATTTTTAACTTGTGACTTAACTGAAAACCCATTATCCATATGTTTTTAATTATTGCGCTCATTATTAGGTTTAGCCGGGAGAGGACCTTATGTCATATAACCCATTCCGAATAATGATACGTCGTTATGGATAGCATTTGAAGACCGGTGGTGAAGACCGGGTATTTGCGAGAACGATAGGATGACCTATCGATTATCTCTGCACCGAGTAGCTACAGTATAGAGATTCCCTAAGTGATGGGAAGTCCGATCGGGATTGTGGATTCCCGGATTACAAGGGCTTCTTTGAAAGTGCCTTCGGTTCCGTTCGAACCCGGAACAGACTTGTATGGATGTGTGTCTGACATTACACTTTGAGATGTAAAACAGGTTTCTATCAAATACATTCCTGTTTGGTGGCGGAGATTTATTCTCTTTGCTTAACACCCTTCTCTGAGATGTACGAGCTCAGAGGTTATGTAATTGATGGTTACTAGTGATACATTCTCATTTTGGTAATGTGGCATACGAAGTGCTGCTGATCATTTATTGATCAAACCATGGCTTTGTAAAAAGCATAGCTTTGTGGACGAGACTTCTTCGAACTTCACAACTCGGAATGGTCGAAACAGGAAGAATGCGACAAGGTTATTTGAGGGTAGCGCCCCTTGAGGGTATGTTCATTTCTTTCTGGATAGAGATGGTATCATGGTATGGAGCCCAGATACTTAACCTATGTGGTTGCTGCAAATTTATTACTTTGTGGTTGTTGGTGAATCCCGGGATAAAGGTTGGTTACGACCGAGGGATGACATACTCATGTCAGTAGTTACCTAGTTACAGAGGTAACCCGGCCTTGTGTTGGCAAAGATCCGGTTAGGTTCTCGGGGCATCCCTCCAGAGGCGAACCCATGTGGAAACGGGAAGTTCCTTGGCCTGACCATTTGTTGGAAATCCAATTACCAATACGCACCTTGTACTGTTTTAGTTGTAGAACCTACCATTTAACATGGTAGCTATAGTAGGCATACTATAATGGTAGGTATGCTGGCTAAGATTAATATTATACTTTCGAAATATTTTCCACTATGAACTAATAATAATATCAAATGGTTTTTCGCGTAATCAAGCATGTTTGACTATCATAAGGAGAAATCGGAGAAATCTCCCCCAAGTGTGCGATTGCATGGTGTGTGTGCCGGGATGCCTTATGGTAGTTTCATTTTCCAAAAAGCATTGTGGATTTCAAATTTAAATTCTTTTGTTTGTTTTAAAAGATAAACTGTTTTTGTTTGCTCATACCAGTCCCATGACTGGCCCGGAGTTTATTGTTCCTTTCCTAAACTCTGGGTGCCCACTATTTTTCATACGGGCAGTCTAGAGTTGGGTTTTTCAGATAGTAGATATAGATATCGATTTGGTAGCTCTGAGCTTTCTCTGTAGTATTCTTTGGTGATCTTGGATATTGAAGTCTTTGGATTCACGGACGAGACTTGCTTATCTTTGTGCAACATGATAGTGGTTCGAGCTAGTGGCTTTGGAGCATTGGATTGGAGTTATCTCTTGGCTATTCATTTTCCGCTGTAGCATTGTTATCTTGTATCTCTGATATTAATCTATATTGTATCATTGTTGTGTAGATTGTTGTATATGATATTCATTCTTTTCTTCCGCTATATTGTTATACTTAATTGTGTTATAAGCTCCGGCGAACCAGATTCGACGTTTGGATCTACGACATTTGAATACGAGGGTCATATTCGGTGCCGATTTTCGAAGGTCGAGTCAGGGTCATTTCCCTCGTATAAGTGCAAAACTGACGTACAACTAATATACTATTATCCTTTTATAACTTATATTATATATAACATGTGTCATCACTTCATATTGTAATGAACATTAAATATATATATTCTTTAGTACAAAAGCATACATGCTAACATATATCATAATATAAGCTAATAATCTATATAAAGTTTTTGGAAATATATTATTTTGTGAACAGATTTGCCGACCAAACCCAAAATGAAATAAACTTTTATAACTATATATACTCTTATAAATAACAATACATATATATATATATATATAACCGTTTCAAAACCAATATAACTAATATATAATACATATATGTAACTTACGTATCAACAGACCCTAGCACACTATAATATATGCATGTGCTACCTAATATATAAATGGACATCGTACATATAGTTGAAACCTTTACATACAAAACAAAACAAAAATATAACATAACTTTAGTATATAAATAGTGATATACATATATGTAAGCGAATATATATATAGACTAATATTTTATGAAAACTATAACAAAATACAAACAGACATCATATATATATAACAAAATGCACCTTTACCTTCAATATATAATATATATAAGCACTGTAGAAAATAGGTGAAAAAATATATATAATAATATATATACAGATATATAGGAAGATCATATACCAAATATTATAACAGAACAAATTTAAACAAAATATATACCATTGTGCTTGCCAACAGAACATATATTAACTAACTATATACATCATATATAATATAACACTCTATATAATGTAATATATATAAAACATACCCATATTAAAAGAGGTAAGAGAGAAAGAAGGCTAGAGGGAACGCTGCCTGAGTTCGGCAATGAAGGACAGAGGAGATCGACGATTGAACAAGCTGGAAGAGGAAGGGAAGTCTCGGGTTGGTCGGGCTTCAAGTGCAAGTGGAAGCACTATGTACTCGGGCAAAGGTTGGAGGAAATGGAGAGGGGAAGAGGAAGCGAAGGCTAGAAGAAAGGAGCTGCAAGTGGGGCTTGTGTGCTGCTGTGCTAGATAGGAGGGTGGTGGAGATGCTCAGCGTTATGCGTGCTTTGGTGAGGTGAAAAAAATAGCGGTTGAGCAAGGCGATAAAATTGTGGCCATAGGAATATAAAGTTTTGATTTTTATTTTTCTTCCAAGAGAAGCCTGTACAGGAGAAAGTGGAATAGACAGGATGAACCAACAGATAATAATTTCAATAGGGGAATGACAAGGGTCAGATATTAATAACGAATGACCATTGGTTTTAAATGGTGGATAAATGAATGGTCATGAAAAAAACAAAAAGACAAACTGTTACGGTTGATTGTTTCACGTGTTTCGTCGCCCCTTGGACTCCAAAACACATAATTGAATATACCGCAAAAATCAACACGATGAGACGATCAAAATAGTATTCAGATATCAGTGGTATGACCATCCTGACAAAAGTCGATAGTCGGTACCGAAAAATGCTGCAAATTTGTCGAAAATAAGATAAACGGAGCAATATTAGTTCAAATTTGGAGAAACGAAATATGACGTCTCACTCAGAAAATGATTTACAAATTTATTATATAAAAATATTCAGGTTTGGAAAACATTTTATCATCATCGAATATTAACTGATTTAGATTGAAATAAAAGTGCACAATAAAATAAAATTTCATATTATCCGATGAAAATTTACCAGACTCTATATTAAAGTAGACGTATTCCAAATATCAAATTTTTATTTCAAATTTTTATTATTTAAAATTTCAAAAAATTCAATTAATTAGATTAATAAACCACTAAAATTTACGGATCGTTACAAAGCTTTTATAATAAAGTTCCTTAAATCTGTAGATTTATTAGACTCATTATTTTTAAAATAAGTATAAACTCAAGATTATTAAATGAAACAAATAGTATACTCAAACCTTACATTAAATTTCTAAATCAAAGTATAAAATTTCATATCTTTATAATTAATTTTACATATTTGTTTTAAAAATGAATATTCCAATCGTGGAAAAACATTTATCATAGTTTAATATAAAAATTCAAAAGTAAATAAATCAATAAATTTACTATTAGTACTTTGAAATCAAGTAAATATTACAAATTATACCTCCAAAATAGAGATTCACATTTATTTGTCAAGTATATTACTATAAATAAAGTTCGCAAATCAATTATTTTCCATTTATATAATATCTTTCAATTATACATTCAACGAAACTTATATAAATTTTACTTAAAATATTCTTTGAAAGCTTCATTTGCAAATCAACCATCTTTAATACTTTAATACTTTTCAAAAATATTCATTTGTAAAATTCCTTGCTTCATGTATATATAGCATTTAAATATTTAAATAATATCTTTATAAATATATGTAAACTATTTGAAATAATTATCTACATCATTACTTATATTTACAAAGAAGCCATTGAAAACCTTAAAACCAATGGTTAATAAATTTATTAGTTTTATCTCAAGATACTTTTCAAACACTATTAATAAATCAATAATCATTTACTTTAAATATGTTTTACTTAATAAATAACTTCTCAAATATTTACAACACTAATAATTTACTATTAAACCATGTTGTACATGAATAAACAATATTTTAAACATTTGAAAGTATTTAGAATTGACAAAAATGATCAAAATATCCTTTATATAATACTTTGTAAAAATACTTTTATAAATTGATGTCTTAACAGGTTTATTCTCGTTCTTGCAGGCTCTGGCTATGCATTGATCAGGTGCAAGGCTAGAATTCTCCAAGTACTTAGTAGACATGTTTCAACACCCAGTGAAAAATACTTAAAAAATAGGTATGAGAAGTACCGCTCAAAATCCAATGTCAAATGATGATCATACGATAGCAGTGGACCGCTGCTGATCCAGTATTTATGCAAAGGACATAACACTTTCTAGAAGATCCTTCTACCTTTCGGATTCCAGAAAAATATCATAGCCACTTCGTAAACAAGGGACCATCGACCCCTACTATAGTGGTGCGCCGCTGATTCAATGATTTACGCAATGGATGAACTTCCTTCCCAAAAGATCCATAAACAACAGATCTCAAGATCGAAAGCGCCTCCATTGAGTAAACTAAAGAACCATCTACCCTGGAAAAAAATCGAGGAACTCATGAGTTTAAGTCCGGACAACCATATCAGTTCAAATCCATTTATGAATTCGCCCAAGTCCATTAGGGTTTATCGGTCGAATCCATTCCTAGATTCCCCAAGTCCTTCTGGGTCGTAGCATATCGTACTATACTTCTTCACGGAGGGTACTTCCCCATACCTCTTACTTCAAAATATAACATACCATATATAGTACCCTTTCAAAATCATAGCTTCAAATATCGCACTTATATAAATTCCATTATATATAAGATTTCTTTTTCAGATAAAGTACTTTTCAAAATCAATAATCTCAAATCTATCAAATCATTCTTATATAAATTCCATTATATATAATATTTATCTCTTCAGATTGAATACCTTCCAAAATCAATAGTTTCAAAATCACCTGTACTTATATAAAATCCATCTTATACAGGAACCAAAAATTTCTAAAATCAACTTCGCTATATGAAAAACCATATGGGATTGAACATCTTTGCCTTATAAAAGGTTTGGAATTTAGAATGGTTTTGTATATAAAATCATTTTGTGAAATAGTTTTGTATATAAAATGGTTGTGTAAAATAGTTTATGAAATGATTGTGAATAAAATAGTTTATAGGATGGTTTTTGTAAATAAGATAGTTTGTAAAATAGTTTTGCATAGAAGAAAATTCTAGTTCAATTACAAATATATCCCACGCAACAACTTTAAATTTCAGCGTCAAAGCATATCAATAATATTAGAACATAAGATGTACATATGTCATCATTTTGCAAAAGCACATTCGATCGGTCGCTCGATCACACAAGTTCGCTTTCGAACTAGTATTGTCCATTCAACTTCCCTAACGCGGACTTTGATATGGTTTCTTGACTAGAAATCATCATTTTCCTTGCATAGCCGTATACTATGATAGGGAATTCTAGAATGAAACCAAAAATCCATATCAAATATTCGCCATCAAGAATCGAATGAAAAATCCTAACACGAAATGGTGTAATTCACCTCGAACTTATGTACTCAATTCCGGATCAAATTAATTATGCGAATAAAGTAACATACGCACAACTTACATATTTATTCCAATTTGATTCATCATAATTACATTTCAATCAAATTCATTTATTTAATCTCACTGATTAACACAAATATCACTTCATACTTTAATATTTGTTTCACAAAATTTCTCCATTTAATATAAAACATTAATATACTCATTCTCATAATATTGCTCATATTTCTCTTAAATTTAAATTACATTTATTTCACATGTAATATTTCTCATTTAATACTACATTTATTTGCAAATCATTTCATAAGGAATATTCTTAAGTTTATATCCAATTTATAAAAGCTTAATTCCTTTTTATAAGACATTGTTCGAGTTTAAAATTATCACAAATTTATTTGTAACCATATACTGCATATCCATTTATTTCATAAAAATTTATAAGTCACGGATTTATTTAAATCATTTCACTTTTAATTCCTTTTTGCTTATCCCATTTAGTTTCACCTTTAACTTTCAATTAATTTACACTTCATAAATGTTAATTAACTTTATAAACAATTTTTTTCAATTTAATATTATTTACAACATTTCCTTAATCACAATTTCAATTTAAACATCTCAAGGCTTAAAGTTCACACTTGTATATTATTACATTACAAGCCAATAATTTATATAATAATTCTACTCAACAATAACAAATTAAACCTTGTTTCACTAGCTTTCAAATTAAGGTTATCAAATTCAACTGCATAATTCAACACAATTATTAAGTTTCAACTCATATATTAATTAAGAAGCTTGACTATCCAAATATCCAAATATTCCAATTTATTTCAATAGTTGAAATTACCAATCAACAAACCATAAGTTTCACAATAAAACATTTCAATTCCATAAACAAATATCCAAATTATTTATTTTATTCTCTTTTGATACACCATTATTGAACTAGTGTTTAGTCTATTAATTCAACCAACAATAATTAGCCAATGTTTATAATTTGATTAAATACAATTAGTCGACAATGATAATAAATAGAAATTACCATTTCATAAAACAAACACATTACAAATAATTATATTAGTTATAGAAATTTATTCCTTTATATATAAAATATAATATTAGAAAAATAATTTCATTTCAAAGCTTATATAAAACATTTTTATAACACTTACAAATACGCGCTCTCATATATATATACACTTAGACAACTCATTCTAGGGTATTACTACCCTATCTCTAGTTAACCCCAATAGGCTAAGGTGTGTCTAAATTAAAGCTCTGATACCAACTATAACGACCCATCTTTTGGACGATTTAAATCGACAATAAACCACACATGTCTGATTCAAAACATTCAAATGGGAGGGTTGTTAGTAGGGTAAATAAGAAAATAATAGAAAAGAAGGAAAAACAAAACACAGAATCTCGCAGTGGAATGACAAAAAATAATAATCAAATAAACAGCTCATGTAGCTGTTTTACAAATGACATTTTATTATACTTTTACAATTCAAATCAGAGTTATACATACATCAGAAAATAAAAAAATAATGCAGTGGAACACAATAAGCAGTGGAATAATAATAATAATAAATAGCAATAACATACTGAATCATCGTCTTTGTCCTCTAGAAAATAAAATGGTCTTCAATATACTGAAAATGCTTAGACTGACCCGCATAATGAAAAACAATACACTCGAGTCAGAACTAAAAATTCCTATGTAAGTTAAATATCTCAAATAACAATATGAGTGCAATGGCTTTAGAGATGTTATAGGATTTTTCATCTCCTATCAAGTGTACAATGTGAGTGCAGTAATTGACGAGATTTCAAATAATTCGAAATACCAATTTTAACCACTTTATTTAAAATAAATCCAAAGTTTAAATTAAAAAATTAAACTTGATAAATAATTCAGTTTCAATAAATAATCCAAATTCAAGAAATTGTATGGGTATTTATCATTTCAACTCATGATTTAAATGTCTTAATTATCCAATTCTAAAATGATTCATAGGGCCGCTTAAATGATATCAATAATATAGAAGGCGATAACAGGGACATACTGAAATAAATAAATAACAATACATCCAATATATGAATCAATAAGCATCCATTTCAAACAACATCCAAATCAACCAATATATTTCAACATATAATAGTTATCAATATCGGGGTTTAACTATCAATTAAATTCCAATATTAACTTAAATGTGAATTCAGATTCAATATCAATTCAAATGTCAACTTAAATCAACAAACAACAATAAAAAAAATTATATATCACATAATATATTTTATTTAACTTGCAATGAAATTTTTGGTATTGCATGAGTGGGTTGAATCACTCACCTTTTTGCTTTCCCTTTTCTAGCTAGATTTGGATCTGCAACCAATTTCTCATTTTGTTTTGTTTCCTTGCTATCTTAAACTTTTTTATAGAAATTTTTGGAGAGAAGATTATATAGATCTGACATGGAAAGAAGAGAAGGTTTGAAAAAGAAAAAAAAATTAAAGAAGAAGAAGACTTGAAAAAAAGAAAAGGAAACTTTGAAAAAGAAGAAGATTTGAAGAATAAGAAGAAGAAAGAGAAAAGAAGGCTTTGGAAAAAGGAGTGAAAGGAGATCTGAAGAAGAAACATGGAGGAAAAAAAAGGAAGGAGGAAGGCGAAGAGAGACAAAAAATGAAGCTACAGAAGATGTGATTTTAAAAAAATGAAATGAAGCTACAAGAATGAATATTGAAACTAGCGAAAAGATGGTAAAGCTAAATATAAATGTAACGACCCGCTATTTTGGACCATTCAAATCGACAATAAAACCGTACATGTCCGACTTGAATAATTCAAAATACCGAATTGTTAATAAAATTTGGCAAAACTTAAAATATACAGTAAATAAATCAATCATAGATCACTTACACAGAGTAATACAATGCAGCGGAATACATAAAGAATAGTAGTTCATGAAGCTACTATATACCTCAGAGTTAGAAATAAAATACAACCGAATAGTTCAAATGCCATGAAGTCTCCAATGCAACAGATGGCTTCTCTGAACCAATCAACTGGATGACTGAAGGGATAGATAGCTGGATCTTCAAGCAAAGCTCCAACTTCGAAGATGAGTCTCAAATGCTGTATCTCTCAGTCTGACCCGAGCGTAAAGCAAAACACAAAACACTCGAGTCAGGATTAACATTCTTATATCTATAAATCTAACTCAAGTGAAATATCAACTGAAATATAATTAACTCAGAGGATGTTTGGGATAACCATCCTCTAAGGGTCCATGGAACTATCTAAAAGATAGAAATATACACTATAACACCGTAGTCTTTTCAACTTAATTTATACTTCAAAACCAAATATCATTTTCACTTCAAATATCTCTATACTTCCCAAATAGTATTTTTATATATTAAATAATTTGTACAGTAAAGAAATTTAAATTCCCTCAACTTAACAAATCGTTTAACATCAACCCGACCACCCCATTTAAATCTATTTCAATCTCAATTTATTAATTTAAATTCAACTCAATTTCTAAAATAACCACTTCAATTTTATCGATCTCAAATTCGGATTTGAAATCACAAAATACCCTTTATGTTCAATATATTTCAAAACTTTAAGTATTCAACGTTTCAAACTAACTTTTTAATCAATTTAGTTTCTAAATAATAAATTCAACTATACTGATTTCAAATACATATCCGAATCTCAAAATAAACCATTTAAATCCCATAGTTCAAAGCTTTAATATTTAATTAAATGTTCAATTTAATAGTTCCATATAGATCTCGATTTAACCTCATTATTATCTAGTCTTAAAATAATCCCTCATTAGATACAATATCATTTAAGTAACCTTAAATTACATTTTACTCAATATTTTCTTTAATTTATTTAAACGTGAAATATTCATTAAATCACTTAAATAAAAATCCAGTTACAAAATCATACCCTTAAATTTCCCATTCAAAAATTTCAAATTGATTTAATTGAATAAATCCTTATTTAAATACCATTTAGATAAACCCACATTTATCTCCCAATCTTAGTAAATTGCAGAATACTTTTTGGAACAAAACTTACATAAATATTTATCATAATTTATGTATTAAATCAAATTTTGACTAAATTAAATATTATTAAATCTATATATCATTACCCTTTATATATAAGAAAAATTTAAGGATTAACATTTAATAAGACCATATATTTCTTTCCAAAACAATGAATTAAATTTCAAAATATTTATATATATGGACCAACGATGTATGTATATATTTCTTATCATATGGTCAAGTGTTACGGATATTTATCATTTCAATCCGTACACTAAATGTATACGGGTGGATAGCATTTCAACCCGTAATCCCAATTCAATTAAATGAAAATCGCTTGGGTTTATCATTTCAACCCATAACGATTTTCTCCTATTCTAAAGTCTGTTCGGATATGTATCATTTCAACCCATAGTGATTTCTATACTAACAGGGAACTTGCAGAGTGATAACAGATATGTAAATAATAATAACAACAGGCATATATCATCAAAATAAATATATAAACAATAGGATATGGTGTCATATCCCATAAGTGAATAGTTACAGATAATAGCATATATGACAATTTAAATAACTACAGCCTCATATTTCAATTGTCGTCTCAATTGAAATCAAATTTAGTAAATAAAAGAATGTTAATCGTGAGTGATTTCTCACCTTTCGAGGCCAGAGAAAAAGAAGTGAGTTATGAAATCCAGATCCGAATTCCAAAACAAAGCTAGATGGACACGGTTCAATGATCAAAGCTGATAATAGGAATAGACGAATTCAAATCAGAATTGGATCAAGGAAGATAAATAGGATAAGTGAGCTTATATACAACTAGCCAACATATGCAGACACAGTTTATAAAATATGCAACAAAATATGCATGCCTCGGTTAATATATATACATAGGTGTGCAGACCGACTATATTAATATAACCATATATATACTATATAACATTTCCTCTACCAATTTGTATATGACTATACATATGACTATACTTGAAATCAAAATACACATCCCTTAAAAAAAATCCAATGTATATCAGTCAGTGCAAACAACCTTAAGGCTGACATGAAATAAACTTTTGAAAGCATATACTGTTGAAATTATAAAATATTGATACAACTTATACTGTAAAACTACCATAGAAAATTTATATATATACCTACGTTTAAATATAACTTATGTAAATTGTTGAAAATAAAATAAAATATAGTACGGTAGACTCTAAAATACTAAAACAATCATAAAAATATATATATTATAAATTGACCTATCAAACTTGTACCCACCAATTTTATATAATATATATACCAAAACAGTAACGAAAATTGAAATACTATATTTTATATATCTAACATATGAAAGCTAATAAAATAACATATTTTATTATAGTTGAAACTGTTATAACCAAATATATAAAACATATAAAAATACGTATATTAATAGAAGGCTGCCAAACTTATACCATATATACCGTAAGCTATCAATAGTAAAATAAAACGCGTATATATATATATTTAACTTATCAACTAGTTAGTAAAACATACGTATCTAAAAGCCGTACGATAACTATATGCTAACAAAAGTCAAAAACTATATACCGTAAAATCTTAAAATAATATACATAATACAGTATAAATATATACTAACCTTTATATACGAACAGAAGTTAAATATTTATATACACATTTATAAATATAACAATTATCATATATATACTATTATGAAATATATTATTATTTTTAAAGTTCAACTGTTAGGGAATTCAAAATCCCTATAGTTGCAGTAAACATATAAAACAAAACTTATCCACAATCTATACTGTTCTTAATATATAAAATAGACTTATATCAAATAAAATGCGTACTTACTTTTAAAAACCAGAGAGGAAATGTTTTGCCAACTAATGCATGCGGCCATGGGGAGGAGGCAGGCCAAGGAAAAGAGAGAGCTCATGCTCAGGTTTGGAAGAAATAAGAAAAGATGGAGGGGAGATGAGAACAAGCGATTTTTAAACGAAGAATGCATGCGTGATTCAAGCAACATGACATGGCGAAGGGAATTCTTCAGGCAACAGAGAAAATGCTAATTTCTTAAATATAAAGGTAGGTCTGCATCTGATATGTGAACGTGCTATATGACTTTATATAATATTTACAAATCTCTCTCCTCTTTTAATATTAATTTGAGGGCAACGAATAGCCTACAGAGAGAAAAGAAGATGCAATCTATGCTATACTATATATATATATATATTCCTAGAAACACGGAAACGAAGAGGTAAAAAAGGGAAGAGAAAGAGGCGTATAAATGAATGGTAAATAAATTTAGATTTCAAATGAAATAAATGGAACAACAGAGACTAAAGTATAGATGTAAATCCTAGAATAATAAGCAACGGTTATATGTTGATTAAGAAAAATAATTAAAACAATTAATGGCTTAAATGGGGCAACATGTTTCAAATTTTTGAAATGCAAAAGAAACGTACACTATAAATATAAAGTTTTCAAAAGCAAAAGAAACGTAAAGCTGTCCATTAATTCATCAAAACGTTATTTAAGTAATAAATTGAAATGAAAAAAAAGTAATTGTAACGGTCAATAGTTGATTTAGCTATACACTTAAAGCAATAAATTTTTGTTTGTTTGTACAACACATAATGAGTTTTGAAAGTCAAGGATATAAAAATGGATAAAAGGAAAGGAATCAGGAAATTTTGTGAGCAATAGCTTTCCAAGGAAAGGTAGGCTTACATTATATATACATGCTGAGATGATTAGGCACGTTCAAAATTTTTGAAGCAAATGAAGGAATTGGAAATAAATATAAAACGAAAGAAATTTGAAAAGTCCGTAGCTATGATTTAGCCAAAATTTATTAAAGCCATTTACTAGGAAGGTTGAAACCGAAATAATAGGGAGAGGAAGGCACATTAAATTTGATGACAAAGTTGTGTTCGGATCTATAAGCAAGTGGTTTATATATTATAGGCCTTATGAAAGCGAGGGAAGGAACGGATGCTACTAGCTTGATGATTTGAGATTCTTTCAAGCGTTAAAAACAAAAATAAAGAGAGACCAGAATAAACGCACCACCATAAATATAAATATACGCTTCAATTGCAAAAGAAACGTATAGAGAAAATTATGGGTAGTGGGAAAGGTAAAGTCAGTGCACGAAACTACAAGGAATAATAAAAGCAAGGTCGATGATCTCAAATTTATTAATGGTTACGAATGGAAAAGTCTACCTGAAATGGAAAAGTATTAAGCAATAGAAATCTTTAACGGTAGTAAAAAGAAATCGTTACGCACTGATTCAGAAATCAATTAAAGCAATTAATAGCTTGAATTGGACAGCACGTTTTCTCAATTAAATAAACTTCCATAAAATTATTTGAAAATTTACAATCTGCTATATTTAAATATACGTATTCTAAATATATAAACATTTTATTTAAAAATTCAATTATTATAAGATTTCACAAATATTCAATTAAATACGTTATAGAATCAATTAAAATTGTTAAAATTTTCCGGGTCGTTACAATAAACAAAGTAGGAAGTGAAATAAAGTAAAAATATGAACAACTCTAAAAAAAGGGTAGGTATTAAAATAGGTGAAGGAAAGAATAAAAAATATGAAAAGTAAGTAACGTTCATGAAATGAAAAGGCTTTAGACAATGTAAATGTAAATGAGTAATGGAACAAATGAGGAAACAATGAAAAAAAGTGTGACAATTATTACTTAGAAAAGGAATGAATGGACCAACTCTACTCTATAAACAAACTTTTAGAATTCAAATTCCAAAACATTTGTTCGCTCAATTAATTTTGTTAACCCCAACCATACAAAATTTGACATTCATTAAAGATTTAATTACCACAACATAACTAAATTTGAACACACCAATTTACATAACGGGGACCACCACTTCATAAAATAAAATATGAACCATGATTAAAAAATTCTAATTTAAAAACAACATTTTTCTCTACACGTAATTACGAACTTGAATATTTAATCTATTTTAAATTTCAAGGTTAGTAATAAAATCACTTCCGTGCAACCTACGCCTGTTATTTAACTACCGCAAAATGTTGTTTTATAAATTCAATTTTCTCTTTTTACACGTTATATTTATACTTAGAATGAAAACGTTCACTTTATTTTCCTCAAACATTATTTTATTTTCCTTAAAATACTTATTCGTTACTTGCAATTCATAAATGTAAACATTCTTATATTCTAACATGATCAACTTATACAATATGAAACCCATTCTTATATTTTCATATAATGTACATTCCAACTGAAAACATTCTTACATTAAATTTATTAATTGCACTTTGTTCCCTTTTCCTTTTTCAATTGAAAGATTTCAATAAATTTGTTTCCAATTAATTTTAATCTTCCACTTCAAAACCGACCCTGATTGATGAATCAATTAAATAAATACATGAACATTGTAATCCTTATTTATAGTCATGCAAACACGTTTACAAAACTACAGTATCCAACAAGCATTAAATTAAATACTAAATAATTTTTTTTCTCTATCAATCAGTATTCATTTCACTCATCATTAAAACTGATATTTATTATTCCAATTCCTGTTGTTAAATTATATTCTAATACGCGTTAGAACCTTCCATTTCATTGCTTCATTGTAGTTTGTTGTTTTAGAATTTTATTTATGGTTCAAGCTTATGATCTAATAACATAGTTAACTTTTTTTTTTACATTTCATTATGGTAATATACTCCAGTTTCCATCCTTTATTTGTATTAACTACTATATTTCCATTTTATTGATTTTTTGTCAATTTCACACATTAATTATAATTAAAGTCTCAATTACTTTATTTACCTTTGTTTCATTCTCTAATTAAATCAATTATTACCTTATATACATAGTCAACATTTTTATATCTTCCATTACATCAATATTTTACCATTTCATCTAACCCTTCATTTACGTAACCTTTTATTTCATTGATGGTAATAAATTCACTTATTAAAATTTCCAATTCCAATAAATTTGAGTAAACTGATTTCCATCCTTTTTTTCAAATCAAAGGTCATACTATGATAAAAATTTACATTGGTTACATTGTATAGAATCAAAATTTTTACCATTATCAATTATACCTACATTAACTGCACTAATTAAGGGAATTAATTGCCATTTATTTCCAATTAAATTTAATAGACCAAATAAATAGGCAATATATATAATAATTGTCACCATTAGCCTACATTTATAAGTTTATTACTTAGAAACAAATGTTACCATTTCTTTCATAACACTAATTTTATTCAATTTCCATTAACAATACATTATTTCATTAATAAATTCAATATTTACATTCTTTTTCCTATGTTCACTTTATAACCACGTATAACCTCAAACTATTTCAACTAAGTGGAATTCCATTCAAATTGTTAATAATTAGCTTTAATTAACATTGTTGCATTTCATTTTAGTATTATTCCAGTTATAAATCTTAAATTTTAATTTCTTCCAACATTTAATTACAAAAACCTTATTAAATTTACTATTTTTAATTGTCAAGAACTACGCGTCGTTACATAGTTTCTATATTTATTGATTAAAAACCCTTTAATTTGCACTTGATTTGGGGTGATTTAGATTCTAGGGTTGAGAAGCAAGAAGGATTAGTTTATTTCCGGCTGAAAAAGAAATATGGGAAGTAAAATGAAAATAAATTTTATTTTCCCTTCTCTTATTTCTTCTACATGGGGTTAAATGGGTTTACTAAGGACCCAATAAAAGAAATGTGTTATATTTATTTATTTTTACTTATTATAAAACACTATTTTACATTAAACGACAATTTATAACTTATAAATTTGATTTTCACAAAATTTGACAAACACTAATATATCAAAAAAAAATTCATTCCTATTAATATTGAGTTATTTTATAAAATTATAACCGTTGAGAATAAAATTTGTTCTCATTATTTTCATTAAATTAAACTATTAGTTAGAGAAATCTCATTTTAAACAATAAATCTCAACATTGACATTTTACTAAACATTAAAACATTGGTTGAAATAATTTGCGACAAAAAATATTTTTATCACAAACCTCTACTTATAATAAATAAGCGAATAAAATTTTGTGCTTCACATTTTTATATTTTATATATATATATTTAATTATCGCAATTTCCTAAAAATTTTCTTATATTATCAAGTATAAGAATTAAGTTTCACAAAATGATATTCCTTGAATTTCCAATTTATTAAATCCCAAATCCATTTTAATTTGGATATTAAGACTAATAAAAGTCCTAATCTTATCTTAAAATTAATTACGATAAATCAAATCATATTTTTAAGTTTAATTCTAGGTAATCTCGGCCAAGGTTTTTACAAATGGCTGCTATCTATTCGAACCCCTATAGATATAGGCACAACTCCTCACTTTTTTTCACATATTTTCTTGATTGCATTAGGAGATCTAAATGGGATATTGAGCATATGCTCGGTGCTATGTCAGCTAGGTTGGTACTATTTATGTGAGAATTAGGGCTGTACACATAGGTTGAGAGCATTATCATCTTGAAGGGCTAGTAGAAAGGCCAGGGTTACGCCTAAACGGACTACACCTCCTACTAGTGTAGATCATTTTTGGGACAAAGCATTGCCTTAAGGTTTTTTTTATTTGGTTTGTTGTTAGGAGGTAAGGCTAAAAAATCTTTATTTGAGTTATTTCAAGCGAATATGATATTCTGGGGAGTCGAGTCCTCAAAGTCCATGGAGCTGAGTCCATGATTAGTCCAAGGAATGGAGTCCTCAGTATGAAGCGGCTAGATAAGTCTTCAAGACGTGGTAGAATACAGTTAAACATTTGTAATGCTATTATTAGGCACTAATGGGAAGATCCTCGGTGTACATGGTCAATTTTGTACAAACACAGATGGTGAACCTAGCTCATGTACAAAGTTACAAACACTAGCGGGGAAAGTATCCTGGTCCAAAGTGGATGTGGTACTTACACACACACAGATATATATACATATGTAGTTATTGTATACCTTAAGTAAATGGAGTGTATCGTACGCGTATACAAAGTCAAGGCGACTAAGTTTAGAATGTAGACATAACATGTAACTGGTGTGATTAATAGAAGAAAAATTTTGTTTCGAAAATTAATGAATTGAATTAAATCAACTTAAGGGAGTATCTTGGATTAGTTGAATTTAAATTGAATTTCATTTGAAAGAAACCTTTTGTACCAACATTAATGAATGAGAAATCAAATCAATTTAATGAAAATATTGAATTTAAAAACAAATTGTTAAATATAAATTTATTTAAATTGAAATTTATATGGTTTAAATTAATTGAATATTATGTAATTCAAGTCTATTTTCTTTTGATTGTTTCGATTCTCCTACCTACTTCCTTTTCGAGGACGAAAAGTTTTGAGTGGAGAAGAGTGTAATGACCCGGATATTTTAACGATTTTAATTAATTTAATTAACCCGTTTTGTGTGAAATTTAATTAAAAAATATAAATAAAATAAAATTTTGAAATAAGAAATTGATATTTGGAATGCGTCTAGTTAAATATAGCAACCGGTAAATTTTCGTCCGAAAATATGAAAGTTTATTTCGTGCGTAAATTTACTTCAATTTAATCAGTTAAAAATCGATGAAAATAAAACGTTTTCGAAACCTAAATATTTTTACATAGAAAAATTCTAAATTATCTTCTGAGCAAGACGTCATTTTTCGTTTTTCCAAATTCGGACTTCTTTAGCTCTGTCGATCTTATTTTCTTGCATTTTTGTTGCATTTTCCGCTAGTAGAAAATTCGAATTTTTAAAATTTAATCATACCACTAATATCTGTTTACCATTTTGATCGTCTCGTTGTGTTGATCAGCAGGGTATATTCATTTCTGTACTTTGAAATCCGGTACGCGATATTAGTAAAACGGTAACCTTATCGTGTCCGTTTGAGTTATTTCTTTTCTTGTGACCTTTCGCGTGCCCATCGGTTGACACAAATAGTCTGCAGCCTTTTATAATTCCCAAATTTGCAGCTTTTGACTTTGTTCACCCACCTTTAGTTACGGTATTCAATAAATATTTTTTTTGTGGTCTGTTCATCGCATTGAAATGGAGACGAGCCACTTCTTTCCTTTCCTAAAATTTGTTTACGTGCCACGTAATATTTCCCCTCCTCCACTAATGGTCTCATCTCCCCTAGCCTTTTCTCGTTGTAGCCACTTACTTCATGTTATACAAAAGCACCTACATGTACAACACGCACGACACCCTGCTCCACTCGGTCCAAACGCAACTGACCTTGCTCGAGACCCCTCCCGCGTCATCGCCTCCGAGCCCGCCTCCAGCCGTTGTCATGCAACCACACCTGACTTCCTTCCTTCACCTTATTCCATGCGACAATACATAGACAGCCTTCGTTTCCACTTGCAAACCAAGCATCCAGTAACCAAAGCCCACCATGCTGCCAGCCCCGCCCTACCCAGCTTCGCCGACATCACTTGAGTCGGTGTGCCACTCTCCTGCATGAAACTCGAACCCATCTCCTCCAATGCACTGCCCTCATCACCACCTCCGCCTTACCGAGTGGCCACCTCCGTGCTTCGTGTTCCAGTCCTCATCTTCTCCTTTATATAGGTAGGTTGTGTGTGTATTTTTTTCTTTTTTCGTGTGGAGCATAAAGGCCGCGCACCTGTTAAATTTCAATAGTGATAGTTTGCACATATTGTTTTTTGTTTGTTTTGGGTTTTAATCAGTTAATATATAAGTTATGTGTTGTTACTATTTGATACTGTGTACAACATTATAAAATTAAGATACATATAGTAATATATTTGTTGATTTGAATATTTTGCCAGCTGTTTTTTTTACAGTCTTAAATTTGTTTAAAACATATGATGTACGTAAGCCTTAAGGTGTGTAGTTGTACAACAGTTTACCTTGTTTTCCAGTGAATAATAAATACATGTTTCTTATAATATATTAAGAACTTTACATATAAATAAATGTATGTTGCATGAGTTGTTATATACGGTCTTCCACCTTCTATTTAACCTTTTGTTTTATGTGTGTCCTGCTTTTTATGTGTTTAAAGTTTTAGGTATACAGTTACATATTTGAACTGTTTGAAATTTTTTTTCGTAAGTTTACAACGTATAGAAGATAGATAAATGATATATTTTCTTTTTCATGGTTTTTGTGGATCTGAGTTCTGTTTAAAGGACTTAGCTTGGTTTATATACACATATTTTGAGATCTATTATATGGATAGCTATATAAAACGTGATGTACATTTTTATATGCTGTTGCATATTTTACTAGAAAGTCTATATATGTTACTATGATTTGTTATATACTACATATGATTCTTTCGAATAGCATGTATATGTTATGAAGTAGTGCCTGTGTTCGTTACAGTCAGTATATAAATTTCTTTTACAAGATATATTTGCTGAAATAACATGTGTACAGAATATATAGTCTTAGTTAGCTTTTATAACAGTTATATAAGGTTTATACAAGTATGTTTAAATATATATAATTTGGCTACACTACTATTTTATACATATAATTATATAACTGCATAAGTTTTGTTTACACATATAAAACATTTGAAACAAGTTGTTATTTCGTGTTTTGTATATCTAAATAATAGTTAGTTTATATATTTTACCTTTTATATGCTTGACTTTAATATTTAAGTTTAGTTTTAAACAATGGATTTCGAAATACATGTATATATTTGATTTAGAATCTGATTAAATATATATATAAAAAGTTTCTTATACCAATTATCTTCATTGGGCCATATCTGATTTGAATTCGTCTATTCTTTGTTATCAGCCGTTTCTGTCGAAGTGTGCCAACTTGCTTTGCTTGGATTTGTAATCCAATTTCGGTGTCCGTATCAGTGTACGTATCCGTGTCATCGCCTGTATTCTCTAACCTCGAAAGGTGAGCAATCACTCATGATTAATGTTCTTTTATTTACTAAATTTGATTTCAATTGAAATGACGATTGAAGTATGCTGCTGTTAGTGATTTACACTGTTATTTATGTTATTACCTGTATCAGTTCACTTGTGACATCTGACACCATTATCTGTTAATTATTTATGCGATGATAATACAGTTTGACTGTTAATTGATTGATTGTTTGATGTTTACATTGGACATTAAATTGTTAATGTATGAAGTGATAAATAATTTAAAATTGAAATTGACATAGGATAGTTAATAATTTAAAATTGATATATGTGTTGAATTGATTAGTTAAATTTGTTTAATATGACCCCTTTTAAATGTTAAATAAATTGACACGTAGAAATAGTGTTAACTGCACCTTGAACCATTGAATGTGTGTTGTATAAATTGATGTAGTATAAAACTGAAAAATGAATATAAAGTGAAGAACGTATTAATAATAGTGTAGTAATCTTTAATCTACATGAAATGATAGTGTAGATTCTAGAAATAATTATATTAATTTGCACAAACAACAATGTGAATTAATACGATTATTTCGGGATTATTTGAATCGGCTTGTTATTGATTGTTGTTATTGCTTGTTTATTTACTTTGACACCATCCCAGTTATCACACTGCAAGTTCCCTTTATTATGCTTTGATTTTTTTTTGAATTGTAATGGAATCGGGTTGAAATGATAAATACCCAAATGAACTTGACTTAGGATAGAGAATTAAATAAAAACCCGATTGGTCAATAATTTGATAAAGATTTTATTTAAGTAAATAATAAGATTTGAAATGAAGTTAGAATTTGAATTTAATGAAAGGAAAATGTTAATATTTAAAAATCTAAAACAAAAATATTAACATAATAGTTGATAAAAGAACGTTGTTTTAAAATTTATTATTTAATAATTAAGTTTGTGTTATAATATATGTATATTATGAAGTGAATATGCTTGTACATTGTTTTGTTTAGTCCCACATCGTGGGATAAGTTCAGTCCTTACTTCTGAAGCCTTTATATAAAGTAAGCCATGTAATGTAAATAGATGACTAATTCTCGGAATGAATAAAACTGTTCTCTCTCTAATGGCTTCCACTTTCTTCATTTCATAACACATTATCAGCATGATCTTTTTCTCGAATATATTGGATATTCTAATCCAGAAGATTAGATCCGTTTTTTTCATGTAGGTACATCTCTTTCTCTTATTCAATTACTGAAATCAGATCTATCTCTTCCTCCTATTCAACCATTGAAATCTGGTTTGAAATTTTCTAGATATGCTTTTCTATATTTATTTTGCGATTAATTTAGATCTAGATTTAAGTATTCTTGTTTCACAATTCTATATCTATTTTCTAGTCTTTCAGAGTTGGATTTAAGTTTTAATATATCTTATCTTTTTAAGATCTTATTTTATCATAGATCTAAATTTATAGATCTTATTCCAATGTACATGTATTTTTGTCATTATATTTCAGATCTTATCCTACAATAGATTCGATTTTTTTGTTCTTATTTTTCTGATCTCATTATATTGTAGATCTCACAATCACACCCAAATAATATACCTTTGAGATTTGTACATTGTTTAAAAATAAAATGTTGTGATTTTTTTGAATTTGGATTTGAATTGATTTTAACTTGCTTATTATTTCATGTTTTTTTGAGTTCATTATTTTGGAAAGCAAGTTTTGAATTTGACAATTTCTGTTGTTGATTCAAATAAATTTATTGATCTTGATTATGTTTTGGTTTGTGATATAGATCTAAGTAATATATACATGTTTGATAAATGAATTTTTCATTTTGAAAACTCTTTGATTTGGATTTGGATTTTGGAAATTATTTTGATATATATTGTTTATATTCCCATACAAATTTCTTTCCCAAGCTGGCAGGCTTGTTCTTGTGAAGGCGGTTAGCTTCTCCATAATGGTCTACTGGGCTAGAGCTTATATACTACCTTTCAAACTTTTGAGAATGATAAGAAGGGCTATGATGAGATTTTTCTGGTTTGGTACCATTCATTCGAAGAAACCAGTTCCCTGCTCCTTTTCTTTTTTTGAGAAACCAAAGAATAAATGGGGTTTGGATCTTTGCAACATTGAAGTGTGAAATAAAGCTGCCTTCAGTTATCACCTTAATGCTCTGCTGCAAAGGAATAATTCCTTATGGGTCAAGTGGGTCCTCATCCATAATGTTGGAGCAAAGAATTTATGGTTTATGGTTGCTGCCCAGTCTTCTAGTTGGATTTGGAGGAGCATATCGAGATTGAGGAATTCCTTACTTCCTTATGTTCAGATCATGCTTAGTAGCACTTGCACCTCTAGCTTTTGGGACGATCCATGGATTAGTAAGGGTATCATATTGGGGCAGCTGTTCACTTCCCAGCAAATATATCAATCTGGAATTGGATTGAATGCAATGGCTGTGGATTACATTAACAATGGTGATCTTATGATGCCATATTCAAGTAACCAGGTGGTTAGGGGCTTTTGGAGTCAGTTTGCAGTGAGCAAGGTGGAGATACATGATGAAAGCAGAGTGCTTTGGAATGGTAATAGCCATTCAGTCACCAGAATTTACAGTGCTATGATGGGAAATGATGCATTGCCTGACTGCTTGTGGAGCAAGGTTACCTGGACTACTATCTCTCCTAGTACTGATAATCTGATGCTCTGAAAATTTATTAACAGAGCTTTGTTAACTAGAGATAGATTGAATAATTATGGGATGACTGTTCTTACAAGGTGTGAATTATGCTATACACATGATCAGAGTGTCAAGCAATTATTTTTTGAATGTGAGTATGTGATGCAACTATGGAACAAATTCTTAAACTACAATGGTAGGATGTTTGGTGCAAACTCTTTTAAAGATCAGTGGGGTTTCATTGCTGAAGCTACAAGGTGGAGAGAGGAGGACCGTCTTCTTTTCTTTTTTGGTTTGAAAAAATTGCTGAAAATTATATGGGAAGAAAGAAATATCAGGTGTTTCCAAGGCATAAGCAGGAGCCATGATGTGCTATGGACAGCATTGAGGCACAACATATTGATAGGAATGAGGGGAAGTGTGCATTCATTTCAAGAGCATCTGATACAGCCTTGGATCAGTTAGTTCAGTTGGCTTTCTTTTTTATTTCTATTTTATTTTCCCTTTTTTCATTTTTCTTTGTACTCTTGTTCTTCTATGTGCGGTCTTCTTTTGTTTATTTTCTTTTGTTTTTAATAAATCTGGTAGGGGACCAGTTTAACCCCGCTTGCTCTGCAAAAAAAAAAGAATAATGCATATTTAGAGGATCATATTAGTTTAGATCCAATATTAATATTGATTTAGTACACCTGAAGTGAATGAAAACATTAATGAAAACATATACGGTAAACTTAATTTCTAGCATTTGGAATAAAAGTCGAGAACCTGCAGTTCCTATAATGCTAAAAGCTTGAGCTTCCATAAATTATTAAATATCAAGTTTTCTTATAATAAAGAACCAGAAGTTTCAATAAAAGAGCAGAAACTTGAATTATAAAACAAAAGGATATATATGTATGTATGTATGTATGTATGTATGTATGTAAGAGTTATTATTTTAGAAATTTTGACTATTAAGAAATAAAGTTTCTCTTATGGTATTCATTTAATTGTATTATTGAGTATATTAAACTTAGCTTTGAGATTAAATTTTGCTAACTAAAGTTAGTTAGATTGATTTATTTGTTTGTAAAGAAATCAATTCGTTGTGATAATATTTTATATTTTATGCCACAATAATGGTAAATTGCATTCATTTTTTTAATCATAAATCATTAAATGTTGTCGTCATGGTAATAAATTAAATTACCATATCGTCATAAATGCACTGGCTACGGTAAATTAAATGATGTTGTATTTTTATGTTTGGAATAAGAATAGACATATGGTTTATGATATGGTGTATTCATTTTGGCAAACAATGCTCAATATAATGAAAGAAATAAGTTTGAACAACAACCTGAAGTTGTGCAAAGATTTTTTTTCCAACCAGAAGTTGTATAACTCAAAGTCCACGACCTGAAGTCTTGAATTATGAAAAGATTTCTGATAAACTTTACAAGCTCGAATTCTAATAGACTTTTATTTTGTAACAATATGGTACAAAAAGGGAGAAGTTTAAACAAAATTTGAGAACCTGAAGTTCATAACAAATTAGTGAACTTGAAGTTCATGAATTAGAAGCCTGAAGCTCTATTGATATTATGTAAAATGATAAGGTTGTACTTCCTGAAGAAGTTAAAGAAAATTAATAAATAATCATATGAGAAAATGATGCTGCATTCAAGAGATTACAAATATCTCCAAATGAGTTATACCTTACCTTATATCTTAACATTTATACCATATTAACCAAATATCCTGAAGATATTATGTTACATGATATTTCAAACACCATTGGATGCGTATGTGTGTATATTAATCTCTTGAAAAGATGATTTAGAGATTTATTTATATTTATATTGCAAAATCTAACATCTCAGAAGAGATGTTATAGGAATTTTATTTTTGTTACATTGCAATTCCTTAAAAGGAAATACTATATTCCCTAAAGGAATAATGATATAATTTTTTTTTAAGTAATGATGATAATTTATCCCAAAAAAAAATGATATTGTATACCAACGTTACACTCCAGAAGTAGTGGTTTTATCTCTTCGCATCTTACTTTCATTTGGTGCATCTAATTTTGTTACTATATTTAAAGTTTGATATGTCATTTCAAAGATAGTTACAACAAAAATCTACAGTAGGGATGTTTTATGTTATTGTAAAGGTAGTAATTATGTAATTTCTACAAATAGAAACATTGTACATTGATATGACATTCCAATAGTACATATATATATATATATATATATATATATATATATAAGAGATAAATTCACTCCAGAAGCAGTGATAATAAAATATCCCTAAAAGAGACTAATAAATTAGGAAATGATAACATATCTCTAGAAGAGATTTGCTTATATATTTGGTAATTTTATTAAACCAAATAAATGCAAAGAAATTTGATTACAAAGGATCCTAATTTAGTTCAGATTAGATCCTAAAAGTTTGAGAGCTATACATACGGTTCTGAGGAAATTTGTATCTGTAACATTCCAAGTATCCAGAAGATACTATTTGTAATAGCCCGCAAATCCGTACCCCTTGAGTTAACACTATTCTACAACAATCAACTCAAGTTGTACAGAAATACGAACCATTTGGGTTTAAGAAGAAGAGGCAGAAGAAGAGAAACAAAATCAACATCAGAATCTAACCATCGCAGCGGAATAAAATATAATAGATAATATATAATCTTTACTCAACATCAAATATTTCTGTTTTGTATATTACATCATCAGAGTACATCAATCACAGCTCAACATCAATGTCATACAATGAATACACAACAACTCAGAATACACAACTCAAACAGCGGAATATATATAAATAAGTATGCGAATACGTGTCGTCATCCTGCTCGTCTCCTGAGCTCCACAGCATCACAACCTGTATCCTATAATACTCGATCTGACCCGAGCATTACAGTTAAATAACACCCGAGTCAGTCTGGATTACCAGCGTGAGAAAATCACACCCAATTGATTATTAAATTTTCAAAAATCCTTTAAAAACAAAAGCATCTCGTAAGACCACGCCACAAATAAACATGTCGGGTTTTTACCTTACGATAGCTAAAACAATTTTTATAGAAATCCTCTAATATTATAATAGGGTTTATCTACAAATACATATAAAATAGCCGAAATTGTTACATTCATTAAATTCCAGCTACTAGCCAGTGAAGTGGGTAATACAAACAAAACTCGTACAAGGCTCGTAGGGAAAATGGATTTCCAACAATGACTAGGCACTGGGGTACCACCTGTCACAGTACGGGGCCTAGATCACCGTACCGAGGATTACTCCCTTCATCCCCTGCAACACAAGGCCGGAACCATTCCTTACTGAACAGTCCCGAACAAGATAAACCCCGTGGTTGGCGCGACCAACCACCCACTAAGCCGAAATATATATAAGGGACATCTAGACAGGGGAATTATCTTGTCCTGCTTAGGCATGACCCACCTAACCTTGCTGCATATCCCCTGATTTTCAGTCATTCCCATTTGATGAGGCTTGAGGCTAAGCGTTACCTTTTAGAACGCTTCACTTAGAATGCCCATCGCCCACCTGACGATGTATCGCAAGCATTCATCCATACAAGTCCGTCCCGGGTTCGAACGGAACCGAAGGCACTATTCCTACTACATCCATTTTGGAAATATCCTCAGGATTAGTAGCGTCTAGCCCTTGCACTTCACTGCTCCATCTTCGACTCCAAACACGTTTTCCGCACGAAACGTACAAACTGGATCGAAGTGGTTTTCGAGAAATAAATCTCGATCCCGGTCTCTTCGAAACGATCAACGCATTGGTCCAATATTGATAGTCAGTTATTTAACTATCAATTTCTATTCACAAACATCCATCAAACAATAAATAAATTTCCAAATTACTTATTGCCTTCCAAATATCTTCACAAGATATATTTCTATTTTCAACCCTTTGAAAACAGTTTCAAATCCCTCATTCTTTTCAGAATCAACTTTCCCAAATATTTTCTATCTCCTCTGAAACCACCAAGTACAAAACTAGATTTAAAATATATTTTTAAAACACTTTACTTAGAAATATATATACTTTTAAAACATTTAAATTAAACTGCTTTAATAATTTGATTAAAATACATCTTATATGAATATTTGAAAATAAAGTTACTTAATAAAATATACAACTAGATTTCCACCCTTTGAAACAAAATACTAAGTCACTTTTTAAATAATTACCACGATAATAGATTTGAGGAAATATTTACCTTGAAATTTAAATATTAGAAATAATAAATTTTTCAAAACATACCTTTTTAAAGACAATTTTAAAACTATTAACTTATATTTAAAATTTATTTGAAAGCGTACTTAGTGATCCAGGAAGAATTCCAGCTTCAAACAATTAAATCAATTTTTCCAGATTGATTTTCAATTTATTCCATTTGAAATAAGTTTCTTAAATTACTCAATTTATTTCAAATTTCATTTAATTATGCACTTAATTATTATTGTTATTCTTTTCCATTTGATTTTAAATCTTTTAACTGAAACATACAAATTTCAGCTTTTCCCAACTTCTTCTTTATTATTATATATGTTTTTTTCAAAAATTTAAATCTTACATTTTAAATAAATGTTTTGTTCTTTAATTAATATCGTTGAAGATTGTAATTCAATAACTTCCTGTTTATTCAAATTTCCTTTCTTTACTTCACAATTTATTTATTAGAAATTTAAAGTCACATTATTGCTTCTCCAATTCGTTCTTAAATTTATTCAAACTTTCTATAATTATTTCGCTTACAAATTTACTTCCGTTTAATTTCTTTTCAACAATCCAATTCATATATTTTGGGAATTCATTATAACCGAATATCCAATCAAACCACAACATCCAATATTCCAAGGTAACTCATCATAGAATATCAAATAATCATAACAGAGAATATTGAATAATTTAAATATATGTGAGGGGTCCAGTTGGATCCCTCCAACCTGTTTTCCCTGCATCCAAAGATGTTAGCACAATAATATACCAATTTCAGAATATAACATACTACAACATATTCATCAATTTCAACCATTCAAACAATTTAAATTTAATCATTTAAATTTAGATTTAAACCGAGTGAGATTAACTCACCTTTTTGCTTTAATTTGCAGTCTATTGCCATTCATCCCATTCCAGCCTGTTTTCTCAATTTTAGACCTTGTATAAATATTTACGGTTTATTAATATTCGAGTCAATTGAGCGAGTTTAAATTTTCATTCGATAATTAAATTAACCATCAATTTCATTTTCAACGTTTAAATTTAAATTTAACTAATCCCCCTCCTTTTTTTTAAACCTAACTTACTGTAATCACATAAATTTTCTTGTACACGTGTATGTGAATATATCCTTTAGGATTTTAAAACTAGACAGTAAACCCTTTTGTTTTTCTTTCTGAACAAATTCACAAAAGTCAAATCAAAACCCAAAATAGATTCACTTACTGTAATTCATTATAAGCTTGCTACTTGTATTTAAATGGATAAGAGAATCATATATGTGTTCAAAATAAATTATTAACAGCAAAGGTCTCACCTTCACGCGCATGAAGTCATCGCGAAGAACCCCACCACACTCATCATCGTGTCGCAATCGAAATCCCCAAGGCGCAGTAACCCCGCGTCCATGTTTCACTATCGACTTTCCTGAACCAATCGTGCTCGAGCACTCGTCCTACTGCTACCACCCAGAAAAAAATGTCGAGCCCTCACCAAATCAAACTCGGCTTGAAGCATGACCCTCCTCCTGAACAAATCGCAACCCTAGCCGTGAATCTCCATCTCTCGCCTCGTGATTCCCGCAACTCCAGAATCGAACGCACCCTCATGAGTCACGCTATCACGCCGAGCGCTCCTACTATGCTCGAAATCGAGCTACCCCCCCTTCACCGATTTGATTAAATTGAGAAATGAGAGGAAAGGGGTTTCACGATTTCGAAGAAAAAATCGAAAGAAAGGGGAAGAGAAACGCGGCCATTTCTTTTTTTTTTTTGGGTTTCTCTGATTAAAGATAAAGGCTTCGGCCCTATTGAGTTGCTCCCTTCTTTTTTTTTTTCCACGCGACTTCAAGCTTCTCCGTAAAGCTTCTTTTATTTATGAATGTGATTGGATCAGGAATTAACTTTATTTTACATTATGGTGTAATTAATTATTAAAGTCGGATAAAATTCCAAAGAAAAATTTGAATTTAAAATCTAAAGAGTTTGGAATTTAAAAATATTGGATGGATTTTAGAAAGAGAACAAAAGCATTGAACTCTTTTATTTATTTATTAATATATATATATATATATATATATATATATATATGTTCTTTTTAGTTCTAGCATTTTGGTAGTTGGTTGAACGGCTAGGAATCGGAAAAGTATGTGATTAAACAGCAGGAAGATGGCGTATACCAGAAGCTTGATTAGCTAAATTAAATTTCGTCAAATTATTACCAATTAAATGTTCAACGTGTTTATATATCTTACGCCCATACAACAATTCCAAGAGCTACAAAAATTGAAATCCGATAATAGTTCAATATTACGGACCCACTGGAACTGGTTTCGTCGAAATCCGAGACTGTGCCTCGGAATGCTATTTTTAAATTCAATTTAACCTATGAAGTTTCATAAACTGAACAAACTACTGTTAATTTCAAATTTTACAACTTCTATTATTCCATGTTATCAATATAAATTTTACAAGCCTTCAAATTGTTTTTAACAGGCCTAAAATCCTAGATTCAACAATTTACTCAACTTCTAATTATTAAATTCTATTATTTAAGTATCAAATAAATACAATATTTGTAATTCAAGTTAAAATTATTATATTGAATATTTAAAATCGATCTAATATTCCGATTTAAATTGCTTAAAAATTCTGGGTCGTCACATTCCTTCCCCCTTAAAAGAATTTCGTCCCCGAAATTAATAGTTAGGAAGAATGGTCCAATACCCGTTTATTTATCCCCAAAACCAAACAAATTAACGTCTAACCAACTGTCTTTTACAAAAGACCATTATTATTCTTATTAACTGTCTAAATCTTTCCTTAGTTTGCAACAATCTATTTGCTCAACTCTTCCAGTTTTAATCTTGAAACCAATTTTGAATTATCAAAATTTTCTTAAAATTTTTCTAACTCTCTAAATTTCCGAAATTTTTTGCCAGCGTCTCCTTTGCGCGGCTAGCTCGGCACTACTACAAAAATGGCTCTACGGCCTCCCAAATCTCAAAAAAAAGAAAACAAAAAGCCAAGCGGCTCAATCCAAGTCCCAATCAAATTTCACAAATATTTAAACACATACCTTTTTGTCGGGCATTTCATATTTATCTCTTGAAATCAATCCAATTCTCTTTTCCCTTTATATTACCTGCATATCCTGTTTAGTACTAATATCTAATCACAATATCCCAAAACACTTTATCGACTTCCTCACCAAATGACAATATCTATTCATTCCAATATTGTCTTAAATTATATTTGTAATGTCAAATTTCCATTTAAGAATTTACCATCCTTTTCTTAAGTTTAGTTTAAGTATTTTATATGCTTTTTATATTCATTTCATCTTTCACTATAGTTTATATCTATTTCTATTCAAATCGATTTCCACATTACATATGTATTTCATTTATTTTCAACTTTGAATTTTTTACATTTTATCCTTCATTTATAACTAATTTAAGTCATTACTTTAATTAGTTTCATTTACTAACTTATTTTAGTTTCCAATTCTACATAGTTTTGTTGTTAACAAAATTTTTCCCAAAATTTTCAAAAATTTTCTAACTCCCAAAATTTCTGAATTTTTTTGACAGAGTCTCCTTTGTACGGAGGAGCTTTTGCAGTTTGATAAAAGAGATAAATATATATGCATCGACCCACACGGTCGGAAAAACCAAAAACAGTTCATATTTCCTATTTTAATTGCGTAGGCGTACCTTATTTAGCATTTTTAGCAAGTAGCACAACCAAATCCAGCCACACGGCTTCCAGGTACATGTACTTACTCAATTTAAACTTGTAAGTGCCAAATATAAAAAGTTTAACACATTTCACTTACTTGCAATAGTTAAAACATATGAATTTAAAAAGAAATGCACATCAAACATTTTTCTGTAAGCAACTTATACAGTTTTCCATGTTAATTCAACTGTTCCAATTTATTTATAAACCATTTTTATGAAATTTGAATGGTTTTCAATCCATTCGTATACGACCTCATCACTTTTAAATGGTTTTAATCTCAATCACTTATATTTAATTTATTTTTAAGCAAACTGAGCTCATATTTAATTTAAATTGCTTTCAAAATCAAATTATTTTACTATTATCCATCAAAGGCATTTTAATAACTCCTATTTACATTCAATAACAATTTATTCTTGGCAATTTGACGAGATTTATGTGAATAAATAAGTTTTTATGTTTATAATCAATTTAAATTGACTCCAACTCAATTCATACTTAATTCTATTCCATTTCGGATTTATTCACAATCCATATATTCTCAGTTTCATTGCATTTCAATTTTATTAACCCAAAATTAGTTCATTCAAAACCATTCACAAATTAGGTACATCTCCATTACCAATTAAATTTTCCTTCTTATTTTAATTCATTTACATTTAAAACCATTCCGTAATTGTTTATTCCAAACTATTTTATTTAGCTCAAAACAACCAAGCCATATCATTCAATAACCACTTCTCAACTTATTTAAACCATACTTCATTTGATTCTTATTTATCTCATCCATTCATTTATTCAATAAAATTAGTTTACCCACATTCACTTAAATCATTCTAATAAACTTGAAACATTCTATTTTTCTTATTGCCTCAAGTTATTTCAATTCCTTAATAATTTTTAAATGGTTTACAATTATTTATTCTGGAATTTCATTCCATTAATATTATTTATAACTCACCGAATTTTATTTCGATTAAAAATTCATTTCCACTTGATTTAAAACCAATCCAATATTATTAAATTTTGTTTAAGTTAAATTCAGTTCAACTCTCTTTCATTCATTAAACTTAAGTCAATTTCCTTAAATTTATTCAAATTTTAAACTTAAGCTCATTTTCATTTTGCAATCAAGTTCTCTTTTCACTTTAACTTGATTTTATTTCAATCCAATCTCATTTAAATTTGCAATTTCATTTGATTGGTTATTATAGAATTTAACTTCGCAGATTCAACTCATTCAATTTATCACAAAGCCTTTTCCAACTTATTTCCACTGATTTGTATTTTATTTGCAATTCATACCATTACTATTTTAAATTCAGATTCATTTTTTTTTTCCGATACATTCCCAATTATTTTCAATTTGTTAACACTTCAAGTTAAATCTTAATTAATAACTCAAGTTCTGATTTTACCATTCACATTTTAATTTACCATCCAATTTATTAACTAACATTGCAATTTGGTTCACAAATCAATTAATTAATTTCAAGGCCACTTTCCATTATATTTTCTTCATCGACAATGTAAGTCGAATTTAATTATAACTTGAGTTTTATTTTCAAACCTCATCATAAACTCACAATTCAATTCCATTAACTAATTTATTATCCAATTAGTTCTCCCCTTATTCATAATCCAACACTTGAATTTTTATTCCAAATATCACTCCATTTAATTTTCTTAAGTTCAATATACTTTATAATTCAAGTTTGGATTTTCTTCTCATTTTTCAATTCATCACAATATTGATTTTGGGCTTTGCATTCCATTTTAAATTTTATAAGTCACAACTTATATGTCATACAATCACACTCATTCTAGGCTTGAATATATTCATCCATTATTTTTAACTCAAGCCTGCTATTTATTTATAGTCCAAGCATATTTTATTTCTATGGATTTTTTTTTCTCTTATAAGTTATTCTGGTTTATTTATTTAAATTCTTATGTCTTATTCAATTTATTTTTCATTTATCCAGGTAAGAATTTTATTTCATTAATTAATTCAATTGAATTCTCATCCCAACTCAATTTTACTTTAACTCGGATTTATTTAACCCAATTCGATTTCAACTCAATTCGAATACAACTGGATATTCTTTCAGCTTATTCAATTAATGCCAATCTAGTCAAATTTTTATTTCCAACAAATTTTCTTTGAAATTTTAAAAACAAACAGGTTTTCCTGAACAAATAAATTTGGCAGCAATTTATCACCTAGAAATTCGAAAATGGATACTGATGATGCGGCCGTCATCATCAGAATTATTTTCCAATAATCCAAGTGATTTCAATGCTATACCACTTCCAAAATCCCTTTAAAACAATTTCCTTTCAGAAATATCTCTAAAACATTTGTGCTATTATTTATCTTCAAACACTTCCAAAATCTCCGAGATTTAAATTTCCAAATCCTGCTTTAAATCAATTTTACTATAATTCATTTGCATAGCTTATACTCATACAAATTCTTATTTGGTTATATTTTAATTTATAATTTACATTTATAATTCACATTTATAAATTTCATTTCATAATTGAATTTATCTTCTCAGTCTTTGATTATATTTACAATTTCTAGTTACATTTTCACTTAAAAATGATAATACTTTACTATTATCATTTCTAACATCCAAGCAACCATATATTAGCTAAATAGTTTACAAAACTTTTATTTATATCAAAATATATTTTGGGTAAAATTATTTCATTTACCCACATTTAAAATAATACCGTGTCAATTGTTCTATTCAAGTGTTTAGAAACCCCTTCGATACAGTTGCGCAGACTGTGTCGACGAAGGTTCATATGCCACTCAATAAATCAATCAACACAATATTAAAACAATTTATATTCACTAACAAATACGCGCTTATATCTATCAATACGCTCAAACTCATTATAGAGTACTATAGACTCTAATTTAAATGAGTAATTCCCACCAGAGCCAAGGTTATCACCAACCTATGCTCTGATACCAACTGTAATAGCCCGCAAATCCGTACCCCTTGAGTTAACACTATTCTACAACAATCAACTCAAGTTGTACAGAAATACGAACCATTTGGGTTTAAGAAGAAGAGGCAGAAGAAGAGAAACAAAATCAACATCAGAATCTAACCATCGCAGCGGAATAAAATATAATAGATAATATATAATCTTTACTCAACATCAAATATTTCTGTTTTGTATATTACATCATCAGAGTACATCAATCACAGCTCAACATCAATGTCATACAATGAATACACAACAACTCAGAATACACAACTCAAACAGCGGAATATATATAAATAAGTATGCGAATACGTGTCGTCATCCTGCTCGTCTCTTGAGCTCCACAGCATCACAACCTGTATCCTATAATACTCGATCTGACCCGAGCATTACAGTTAAATAACACCCGAGTCAGTCTGGATTACCAGCGTGAGAAAATCACACCCAATTGATTATTAAAGTTTCAAAAATCCTTTAAAAACAAAAGCATCTCGTAAGACCACGCCACAAATAAACATGTCGGGTTTTTACCTTACGATAGCTAAAACAATTTTTATAGAAATCCTCTAATATTATAATAGGGTCTATCTACAAATACTTATAAAATAGCCGAAATTGTTACATTCATTAAATTCCAGCTACTAGCCACCGAAGTGGGTAATACAAACAAAACTCGTACAAGGCTCGTAGGGAAAATGGATTTCCAACAATGACTAGGCACTGGGGTATCACCTGTCACAGTACGGGGCCTAGATCACCGTACCGAGGATTACTCCCTTCATCCCCTGCAACACAAGGCAGGAACCATTCCTTACTGAACAGTCCCGAACAAGATAAACCCCGTGGTTGGCGCGACCAACCACCCACTAAGCCGAAATATATATAAGGGACATCTAGACAGGGGAATTATCTTGTCCTGCTTGGGAATGACCCACCTAACCTTGCTGCATATCCCCTGATTTTCAGTCATTCCCATTTGATGAGGCTTTAGGCTAAGCGTTACCTTTTAGAACGCTTCACTTAGAATGCCCATCGCCCACCTGACGATGTTTCGCAAGCATTCATCCATACAAGTCCGTCCCGGGTTCGAACGGAACCGAAGGCACTATTCCTACTACATCCATTTTGGAAATATCCTCAGGATTAGTAGCGTCTAGCCCTTACACTTCACTGCTCCATCTTCGACTCCAAACACGTTTTCCGCACGAAACGTACAAACCGGATCGAAGTGGTTTTCGAGAAATAAATCTCGATCCCGGTCTCTTCGAAACGATCAACGCATTGGTCCAATATTGATAGTCGGTTATTTAACTATCAATTTCTATTCACAAACATCCATCAAACAATAAATAAATTTCCAAATTACTTATTGCCTTCCAAATATCTTCACAAGATATATTTCTATTTTCAACCCTTTGAAAACAGTTTCAAATCCCTCATTCTTTTCAGAATCAACTTTCCCAAATATTTTCTATCTCCTCTGAAACCACCAAGTACAAAACTAGATTTAAAATATATTTTTAAAACACTTTACTTAGAAATATATATACTTTTAAAACATTTAAATTAAACTGCTTTAATAATTTGATTAAAATACATCTTATATGAATATTTGAAAATAAAGTTACTTAATAAAATATACAACTAGATTTCCACCCTTTGAAACAAAATACTAAGTCACTTTTTAAATAATTACGACGATAATAGATTTGAGGAAATATTTACCTTGAAATTTAAATATTAGAAATAATAAATTTTTCAAAACATACCTTTTTAAAGACAATTTTAAAACTATTAACTTATATTTAAAATTTATTTGAAAGCGTACTTAGTGATCCAGGAAGAATTCCAGCTTCAAACAATTAAATCAATTTTTCCAGATTGATTTTCAATTTATTCCATTTGAAATAAGTTTCTTAAATTACTCAATTTATTTCAAATTTCATTTAATTATGCACTTAATTATTATTGTTATTCTTTTCCATTTGATTTTAAATCTTTTAACTGAAACATACAAATTTCAGCTTTTCTCAACTTCTTCTTTATTATTATATATGTTTTTTTCAAAAATTTAAATCTTACATTTTAAATAAATGTTTTGTTCTTTAATTAATATCGTTGAAGATTGTAATTCAATAACTTCCTGTTTATTCAAATTTCCTTTCTATACTTCACAATTTATTTATTAGAAATTTAAAGTCACATTATTGCTTCTCCAATTCGTTCTTAAATTTATTCAAACTTTCTATAATTATTTCGCTTACAAATTTACTTCCGTTTAATTTCTTTTCAACAATCCAATTCATATATTTTGGGAATTCATTATAACCGAATATCCAATCAAACCACAACATCCAATATTCCAAGATAACTCATCATAGAATATCAAATAATCACAACAGAGAATATTGAATAATTTAAATATATGTGAGGGGTCCAGTTGGATCCCTCCAACCTGTTTTCCTTGCATCCAAAGATGTTAGCACAATAATATACCAATTTCAGAATATAACATACTACAACATATTCATCAATTTCAACCATTCAAACAATTTAAATTTAATCATTTAAATTTAGATTTAAACTGAGTGAGATTAACTCACCTTTTTGCTTTAATTTGCAGTCTATTGCCATTCATCCCATTCCAGCCTGTTTTCTCGATTTTAGACCTTGTATAAATATTTACGGTTTATTAATATTCGAGTCAATTGAGCGAGTTTAAATTTTCATTCGATAATTAAATTAACCATCAATTTCATTTTCAACGTTTAAATTTAAATTTAACTAATCCCCCTCTTTTTTTTTAAAACCTAACTTACTGTAATCACATAAATTTTCTTGTACACGTGTATGTGAATATATACTTTAGGATTTTAAAACTAGACAGTAAACCCTTTTGTTTTTCTTTCTGAACAAATTCACAAAAATCAAATCAAAACCCAAAATAGATTCACTTACTGTAATTCATTATAAGCTTGCTACTTGTATTTAAATGGATAAGAGAATCATATATGTGTTCAAAATAAATTATTAACAGCAAAGGTCTCACCTTCACGCGCACGAAGTCATCGCGAAGAACCCCACCACACTCGTCATCGTGTCGCAATCGAAACCCCCAAGGCGCAGTAACCCCGCGTCCATGTTTCACTATCGACTTTTCTGAACCAATCGTGCTCGAGCGCTCCTCCTACTACTACCACCCAAAAAAAACTGTCGAGCCCTCACCAAATCAAACTCGGCTTGAAGCATGACCCTCCTCCTGAACAAATCGCAATCCTAGCCGTGAATCTCCATCTCTCGCCTCGTGATTCCCGCAACTCCAGAATCGAACGCACCCTCATGAGTCACGCTATCACGCCGAGCGCTCCTACTATGCTCGAAATCGAGCTACCCCCCCTTCACCGATTTGATTTAATTGAGAAATGAGAGGAAAGGGGTTTCACGATTTTGAAGAAAAAATCGAAAGAAAGGGGAAGAGAAACGCGGCCATTTCTTTTTTTTTTTTTTGGGTTTCTCTGATTAAAGATAAAGGCTTCGGCCCTATTGAGATGCTCCCTTCTTTTTTTTTTCCACGCGACTTAAAGCTTCTCCGTAAAGCTTCTTTTATTTATGAATGTGATTGGATCAGGATTTAACTTTATTTTACATTATAGTGTAATTAATTATTAAAGTAAGATAAAATTCCAAAGAAAAATTTGAATTTAAAATCTAAAGAGTTTGGAATTTAAAAATATTGGATGGATTTTAGAAAGAGAACAAAAGCATTGAACTCTTTTATTTATTTATTAATATATATATATATATATATATTCTTTTTAGTTCTAGCATTTTGGTAGTTGGTTGAACGGCTAGGAATTGGAAAAGTATGTGATTAAACAGCAGGAAGATGGCGTATACCAGAAGCTTGATTAGCTAAATTAAATTTCATCAAATTATTACCAATTAAATGTTCAACGTGTTTATATATCTTACGCCCATACAACAACTCCAAGAGCTACAAAAATTGAAATCCGATAATAGTTCAATATTACGGACCCACTGGAACTGGTTTCGTCGAAATCCAAGACTGTGCCTTGGAATGCTATTTTTAAATTCAATTTAACCTATGAAGTTTCATAAACTGAACAAACTACTGTTAATTTCAAATTTTACAACTTCTATTATTCCATGTTATCAATATAAATTTTACAAGCCTTCAAATTGTTTTTAACAGGCCTAAAATCCTAGATTCAACAATTTACGCAACTTCTAATTATTAAATTCTATTATTTAAGTATCAAATAAATACGATATTTGTAATTCAAGTTAAAATTATTATATTGAATATTTAAAATCGATTTAATATTCCGATTTAAATTGCTTAAAAATTCTGGGTCGTCACACTATTATTATTTTTGCTGTAATTTTTTTTACAAAACTCTCAATAGAGATGTGTAGAAATGTCTATATGCAATTAAAAATTATTCCTTGATAAGTAATCATAATTAGTGTTCAAAACTGATATTTGAGATATAATTGAGGAATAAAACTTAACAACTTGAAGTTGTGTGTATATTTTGTTCGAACCAGAAGTTCGATATGGTTTCAAACCAAATGTTTTGAACATTATCATGCGGTTTTGAAAGGTTTGCATTGACATTGATTTATAAACAGAAATTAATAGTTTGGATTTCTTGTAACAGTTTGTCCTAAAAATCACTAATTCAAATGAGAAAGAATATGAAAATTTTATAATATATATGTGATACGTGGATGCACATATACATCCATATATGTAAATATTTAGCTAACAACCTGAAGTTTGTTATAAGCTCATCGTATAGATTATGCATAGATATTATTTAGTGATTTAAAATTCAATCAACAGAAATGTTGAATGACCTGAAGTCATGTATGTATTCAAATGATCTACACAATAAGTAAATTCCTCCAATTGCTTAGATCAATGAGTGAGAACAAACTCTAATAATCAATATCAATTGAATGCATTTTATCAACCAATAAAAGAATTATCCTCCTATTATTAATATGTATGATGTATTTGCTAGTAGCAATATCATAATGGATCAAAATGAGAGTCCAAAGATGATTATTATTTAATGTGACAATGTTTGTCAACATTGAGGGGGAGGATAAAGGGATACAAGCTCATTTTGATCATCAGTGTTAAATATTTGTTAAAATATACAATGATGCAAGATATTAAGTAACTTGAATAAATTATCAATAATATCCCTAGTAGACTTTCTCCAATATAGATTGAATCCCTGAAGGATCAAAATTTGTAAACCACATCTGAAATATGGTTCAAAAGTCAGTTTAAAATATTTTTGGAGTAAGTAATAAAGATGTCAAATAAAGGAGGTGAGTGCTCTTGAAGAAACACTTAAGGATGCTTTGAAAGAGATCCATGACACGATTCTCAAATAACCCTAGAAGTGGGTTAGGTACCTAAAACATGATAATTAAAGAGATCTCAATAAATCATGTCTAGAACTGACAAGAAATAATCATCGATGATAAATTTATAAATAATAAAGCGCTTATGTTTATAAATGGATCAAAGATCCTGGATTAGAGAAAAACATGATTGGCCATCATGAAATTCTCCTTAATAAGAAATCTGAACTTGTAGTTCGCAAAGTACCAATGTAACGACCCAGAATTCCTGTTAATTAAAATTCGTAATTTAATTGATTTTAAATATTAATAAGTGAAACTAAACAGTCGAATAAATTTTATTTCGAATAATTGGATTTAATTGGGTAATTAAATCGATAATTTAATATTTCAAATTACAGAAATAATTGAAAATTGGGTTAAATATGATTAAAAATGATTCGTAAAATTTTATTATATCATGTTGGAGTTAGAATGATGTTATAGAACTTTTAAATCGAATTTGGAGTTAATTTGTGAAAATTGAATATTTTAATATTTAATTGACGAGTTAAAATAGCCATTTTTAAAACAGTCTCGGATTTCGACGAAACCAGTTTCATCGGATCCGTAACGTTATATTATTATATGGTTTCAAATTTCGTGTCAATGGATATACCGTTTGTCCGGGGCAAGCCAAAAGAAAAATTAGCTTAATCGGTTTAATTTAAAATTGATCGTTTATTGCCATAACTCGCACAGATGATCGAATTGGCTCCCGAAACATGTTCCAATGTGTTCGGAACGCGGGGTAAACCGTAGAAACGCCAACCGGCACGCTTCGTTTGGAGTTCGGAAAATTTTGGATGAATAGTGTTTCGTAGAATTTTCTATAAAAGCACATACTCCATTCACTTTTGCAAACAAAACAAAATACTAGGGTTTCCAAACCCTAGTCATCGTATATAGTTTCGAAGGCTAGAAATTTTCGAATCTTCCCCTCTTAATCTCTCTCGATCCACAACCTTTCGCGAAAAACTTTCAACTAGGAAATCGAAGGGGATGGTGAAGGCTTCACATCCGTACGGTGGGTCGGCGTGAAGATCGTCGTGGTGGCCAAAAAATGGGCGTAAAGCGCGCACGTTCGTCCTCGATTTTCGTGAAGAGGAGGAGGCCGAGCTCGCCGCCGTTCATGCTGGTGGTGGAGTTCATGGAGGTGCTTCACGTGATGGTGTTTGATCAGGTTGGAGGTCGACGTGGTGGTCGCGACCTGGAGGAATGCGAACGTGATGATGGGTTACTGGGTTTTCTTTTGCGTTCGAAAGTTTTACTGGAGATGGAGGATTAGGGGGTGTGGCCCTGATGCTAGCAAGTGGATCAAACGGCTGAGATAATTAAGGGTATAAAATATTAAAAGAAAATTGTGAATTTAATTTATATTAATATCGTATAATGTTTAAAAGTGTATAACTTTTTGCTACGAGGTCGGAATTGCACGAAACGAATTGCGACGGGTTCGTTTTGTCGAGAACTATGCTATGGAACTGGATTGGAGTCGATTGGAGTCAATGAAAAATTTGGATAAAATTAAACGCATGTTTAATTTTATTCGAAATAAAACACTGAAACTATATTGAAACCAAGGTGAGAACTTTTCACTCAATCGAATTGTTTCGGTTTAAATTTTAAATAGTTAAATTTAAAATTGTTGATTGTATGTTTGAATGTTGATTGTTATCTATTGATGGTTAAAAATAGACATTATGAGCCGTTATTAAGCAGAGGTTATTTATTAAAAACATATATCGCGAATATTTCACTATATAGTGAAATTGGTATTATTTATGTACTTGGAGTTGATTTTCCGCATTATATAGCGGATGAGACCCTATTGCGCCGCCTATTAAGCGGATAATATTTTTATAAATCACATATACCGCGATAATTCCGTACTGGAACGAAATTTGTATTGTGCTAACATCTTTGGATGCAGGGAAACAGGTTGGAGGGATCCAACTGGATTCGTCAACTATATTGATTTATTTACAGATATTGTGATATTTGTTGATTATCATATTGATATATGATGTTTGGTTTGTCGTGATTGACTATTTGGTGCTGTTGCACCATCAGATGCATTTGAAGTTTTAAAATAATGATTTTGATTTTAAAAGGAATTTTATAGTGATTTTCGAAAGTATACGTTTTATTAAATTTTGAATTGTTAAAATAAATAAACGTTATAATTTTATTTTCATAAAAGTTATGATTTTTGGAAAATAATACTTAAGTATGATTTTGAAGTATATAAGCTTTAAATAACGATTTGTAAATTATTAAAAGAATAAGTTTAGTTAAATTGGGATTTTTGAATTGTTTTAAAAACGATTTATATAAAAGATTTAAAATTTGATATTTATAAATTAAAAATATAGGATTATAAAACGAGTTTTTTTGTTAGTGTTAAAATGAAGAATGATTGGATTTCTTAAGTGAATGAAATTTATCGATTTATAAATCGTGAAGTTATAAAAAACAAATAGATTTTTGTAAAATAAAGGACTTATAAGTAGTTAACTTGTAAATTAGATTTATGGTATAAAATTTAGTTATATAAATTGAATTGGATTAATAAAGGAGATTCATAAATCGAAGTTTATAAATAGAAATGGAATTTACAGACAATGTTTATAAATTCAAAATCAATTGAATTTGATAAATTGAATATAGAGGTTTATAAAAGGAAATATATTCGCAATTTTGGATAGTGAATAAATTTTTGAAATAAACGTGTAGTAAATATTGAAATTGGGTTAGTGAAGTATATTCGCGATTTTGGACAGTGAATATATTATTAAATAAAATGGATATGTTTTGGGAAATGATATTATAAAATGAATCTAAACGATTTAAAGATGTTTTAAAATGTATTAAACATCGATAACATAGATTTCAACATTCATTGTTGAAATAGACGTTTTCGAGAAATAGAAGGAAATGATGGACTATAACACTGATGTTATAGTAAATGATTTCCGAAAGGAAATATTTTGTATAGTATTGGGATTTATATATCTATTTTAATTTCGAATCCCTATACTAGTGATTTTGGGCCGTCGTAACGATGTTTTGCGCAACATTCATTTTGGCTCAAATTAATGTGTTTAAAAGAATGTTTTTCTTAAAGAATGAAATATATACTTAGTTTCGATTTAAGTATATTGAATATTTTCCAAGGGTTGAAAATAAATGGATTTGTGAATTACTTTTTATTATTTAATAAGTATGGAAATGTTTTCCAGTATGAAATGAATGTTTTGAGATTTTATCTTTTAAAGATAAATTGAAAATGAATAATAGAAATCGATTTGGAAATCGTATATTCATAAATATTTTGGAATTGTAAATTCACTAGGGAATTTATAAAAGAAAGGGAAATTTGTTTAAAAATAAACGCTGATTTATTTTTGAAGTGTGGGAATAAATTTACGGATTTGGAACGTAAATATAAAGTAAATCGGTAAGAATTTATTTAATTGGTTTAAATGAACCATTTTGAAATGGAAGTATGTCCCGTGTAGGGAAACGATTTGAAATTTGTTTTCAAAAGTGGTAAAGGTGAAAAGTGATTTGAAATTTGTTTTCAAATGGTTGAAGTGTGGAAATTATATATCTAGTAAAGATATTTTGGAAAGTAAATAATTTGGGAAATTATTTGGAATCTGGTGATGCTGAACACGCCTATTGATAGTTAAATAACCGACTATCAATATTTACCTTTAAATAGGTATTTGTTGTGATTGATTGAATTTGAATGCTATACTTATTTTTAAAATAAGCGCTCACTATTCGGGTTAGCCGGGAAAGGACCTTGGGGTCGTATAACCCATTCCGAATATGTGATACGTCGTTATGGATTGCATTAGATGACCGGTGTTGAAGACCGGATATTTGTGAAAACGGAAGGATTACCGTCGAATGTTTCTGCATCGGCTGATCTCCGATATAGAAATTTATTACCCTTTGTGATGGGAAGTCCGGTCGTGATTAGTGAATATCCGGATTGCAAGGACTTCTTTGTAAGTGCCTTCGGTTCCGTTCGATCCCGGAACGGACTTGTATGGATGCGTGTCTGACGTTACAATTTGAGATGTAAAGCTGGTTTCTATCAAATATATTTCCGTTGGTGGCGGAGAATTTATTCTCTTAGCTTAACACCCTTAGAGGTTATGTAGTTGATGGTTACTAGTGGTACATTCCCAAATTGGTAATGTGGCATACGAAGTGCTATTGAGCATTTGATGAACAAAGCACAGCTTTTGTATAAGGCGTGGTTTTGTGGACGAGATTTCGTCGGACCTCACACCCCGGAAATGGTCAAAACAGGAAGGATGCGGCAAGGTTATTAGGGGGTAGCGCCCCTTTAGTGTATGTCATTCCTTCTGGATAGAGGTGGTATCATGGTATGGAGCTCAGATACTTAATCTATGTTGTTGTTGCAAATTTATTGCTTTATGGTTGTTGGAAATTGAGGATCCTCGGATATAGATCGGTTACGATCGGAGAATGACATATTCATGTCAGTAGTTACCCAGTTAGGGGTAACCCGGCCTTGTGTTGGCAGAGATCCGGTTAGGTTCTCGGGTCGTCTTTCCAGACGCGTACCCATGTGGCAATGGGAAGTTCCTTGGCCTGACAATTTGTTGGAAATCCATAGAAACAATACGATCTTGTACGGTTTTAGTTATAGAACCTATCATTCACTTATGGTGGTCACCACTGTTTGGATGGTAGCTATAGTAGGCATAAGTGCGAAATGCCTATGCTGGCTAAGGTTTATATCTTTACTTTCGAAATGTTTTCTACACTATGCACTAGTAATAACATCAAATGTTTCTTTTTAATGCGTATCAAGCATCTTTGAATATCATAAGGAGAAATCTCCTCCGATTCTACGTTTGCATTGTGTGTGTATGCGGGAGGCCTTATGGTAGTCTCATTTTCTAAAAAGCATTACGAATCTATTTTAAAATTATCCTGTACTTTGTTTCAAAAAAAATAAACTGTTTTCGTTCTCACACCAGTCACATGACTGACTCGGAGTTTATTGTTTTCCTTCCTAAACTCTGGGTGCTCACCAATTTCCACACGGGCAGTCTAGAGTTAGGTTATCAGGATATTCTGGAATTCAAGAGTTGCTGGAGGCAAGTTGGATGGCATGGCGTATTCACTAGTATATAGTATTTCTTTTCTGCTGTTTATTGTTGTTTGTTGTTGTACACTCTGATGATGTAATATAATGAAACGTAATGTAATAACTGATATAGTTCTTTGTTTAAAAATTATTCATTTATCTATTATATGTTGTTCCGCTACGATTGTGAGATTCTGATGTTGTTCTATTATTTCTTTCTGTTCTGTTCTATCTTTTTCTCTCTTCTTCTATCTTTTTCTTCTTCTTTAACCATAACGGTACGGTTTTCCGGCATTCGATTGCTCGGCAGTTGATACAGTGGACGTAATGATGTCGGTTTTCGAGCGTCGAAAAGTCGCGTCGTCACATTTGGTATCAGAGCATATGGTTAAGCGACAACCATGGCTCTGTTGGGAATTACTCATTATAGATGGAGTCAGTAGTACTCTAGAATGAGTTTGAGTGTAATAATAGATACGAGCGCGTATTTGTTTTTTTTATATTGTGTTTGCTTATCCGTTGAGCTGTTTGTGAATTCTAGTCGGTGCATAGGACGCCATATTATTGATAGGGATTTCTAAACACTTAAACGTGGCAAGTCGACAAAGTATCATTTTAATTGGGTAAATGAAATAATTTTACCTCGATTATATTTTATATGTATAAAGGAATAATTTTTCAGAATTATTAAGTGTATATAAATTGATTGTTTGGTTGTTGAAAATGTAAGTTATATGTGCAAGTAAACAAAAGTTGTTTGAATAAGTCAAATTAAAACAACAATTGTAAAAGAATGAATTGTATAAGCAATTGAATTATTAAGTATGGAACTATAATTAATGCGACTTACAATTGTGAAATAATCTTATATATAAGAAGTGAAATTATATAAGTAAAAGATTTATAATCTAAAAACAAAATTCCAGAGAAGTGTTTTGAAAGGATTTGATATTTTGAAAAATTGTTTTGGAGAAATTAAAGCTCTAAACTCTTTTCGGTCGCTGGAAAATAATTCCGATGATGATTGCAACATCATCGGTGTTCATTTTTGGGTTTCCAAAAGAGGGACTGCTGCCAAATAGTTTTAAATGGAAGTTGTTTGGAAAATTTGAGTTTGGGTTTTGAAATCCAAAGGAAAATTGAATTGGTTTCAAAAATGGTTTTAAAAGGTTGAAAAGACTCTGGAATCCTATTTAAAATATTTATGGGAATAATAAATGAGTTGATAACTTATACAATTTGAATTTTAATAGAATAAATTTAACTTAAAGGATGGAGTTAAATTAAAGGAAGTATAAGTGAATCAATAAAAAAATCCAATTGGTAATTGTGACGCCCCACCTCTATACCCACGCTAGCCAAGGACACTACAGGGTAATGCCGTCAACTAACATGGAGAATAAGGCTGGTTAGGAGCGACCATCTATAGCCTTGCTCTAACTATCTATTGAATACATCGACAATAATCACACCAAACAGATCGGCATATCCAATGAATACTTAAAACAAAACCATAGGTGGTTATAGGATCTATCAGAACAGAATATAACAACTCAAATGTAATATACATCACAGAACAGTAGATCATCATATACACATATACAGATACATAACAGAGTTTACAAAATAATACACGTCAAGTGGTATAGCAAACCACAATACACAGACGAATCAAAAGAATACATACATCAGAGATACAATAAGAGGACTACACAAAAAAGCTTTAATCAAAAAGTAACAAGCTGAATAGTCCATGCGGAAGAAAAATAGGCTAAGTCCAAAAGCACCTAACCTGAAACATCTCGGTCTGACCCGAGTATAAAATACACGGGTCAGTCTACCTAAACAAATCAGTTAGATAAACTGAACAACGATAAACCTGCAAGGTTACCAGGTATAACAAATATCTCTAAAGGAGATAACACAATCATCTAACAAAAGATGAATCATATGATAACAAAACAAGCCTCATATCATCGGCATCACAGAGAAACAAAGGATACAAATATCCCAAAGCAAGCCATAAAGGCAAATAACAAATACCAATAAGGTATACAAGTTCCACAAGGTAATCGCTACATATCATGCGGCTCAAAAAGACCAACACCGAAAGGCGATACCTAGGGAATGTACATATGAATGAAAACATCATAAAATTTGCTCGAGCTCAGTACTGTACAAACATGGATCCATGAGCCCGAAGACTCCAAACCCAATATCACCCATGCGGCTCATAACGACCAACATCGGAAGCGATACTAAAGGGCACCCCAATATTACCCATGCGGCTCATAACGACCAACATCGGAAGCGATACTATAGGGCAACAAACCCGAAGGCACAAACCCGAAGGCAACATACCCGAAGGCATCATACCCGAAGGCAACAAACCGTAGTGGTGAAGGTCGAAGACCCAGTACTAGACACCACTAACTGGCGGAATGTGTCATAACTCTCAAAAAGGAATCCGATAAGTGGTAACGTGAGTCCCATAACCACTCATTCGCACTAAACGGTTTACTATTCGTCAGTCAATTTCACACTCAAAGCAGTACAAAGTTTACCTCATATCATCGGTAAACCAAACCCGAAGGTCAAAATGATCAATTGAATAGGTCGAGGATTAATCGGAAGAATAAACGCACAGATTCATGGTCCGTCTTTTGTCCAACCATTTAATCACCCTTCCACTTCGCTCGAAGTGCGAAATTGTGCGTGTGTTTTAAATAGAATTTATAAATCGGAGAAGCAAACTTTTAATACGATTTGAAGAAATTAGTTATAAAAACCCATGAATGAATTCAAAAAGGAATCGTCAAGATCAATTAGGCATAAACAACTAATTGGAATCAATATACATCGATTAAATTTGGAAAACTAAACGAACAAGGCAATTTGGCAAAAACAACATATTCAGACGTCTGAAAGAAAGGAGTCAGACGTCTGAATCTGAAAATTAATTTGTTTTTGAGAAGAGAATTCAGACGTCTGAATCCAAACATCCAGACGTCTGAAATAGGCATATTTTGGCCTATTTCCTTTCTGATCGAAATTAAGCACTTTCAGACGTATGAAATATAAATTCAGACGTCTGAATCTGGGGACAAGAAACTTCCCCAGAACAATATTCAGACGTCTGAAATAGGAGTTTCAGACGTCTGAAACCTGATGGTCAGGCATTTCCTGAACCTAGGCCATCCATGGCCAACAAATCGAAAGCAATCAGATGCGTGCTGATTATGGGCTTACGTCAAACGACTACCCAACCTTAACGACACACCCAAACACTCCGAACAACATAAACGTCAACCGTATAAGGTTTTACATAGATTTGGCTTCAAAAATCAATATTTGGCAATTTCACCAAAGCAATCCAAATCGGAAACAAGTGCATATGAACAAATGCTAGGAATTCATACCTAACAAAGATATACATACATACATACATACATACATACATACATACATACATATATATATAAGCTTAGATGTGAGATAAAAATCTCACCTTATATCACAAAACAAAGAAGAAGATGCTCAAACACAAGAAGGAGACTAACTACTCTTCACTTCAACTCAACAAGCTTCAATCTAAGAATAAAACAAGTATTTTCCTAAGTTAGGTTTAGGAATAATTTCTGAAATTGAAGGAGAAAGAGTTGGTGAGTGTAACGAGTCGAATTTTGCCCACTCGAAAATCGACATCCACACTTTACATCGTACTCGAATGCCATAGATTCGACCGTTCAAATCCGAGTCGCCGGAGCTTATAACAACATTAAGTAAACAACACAGCGAAATAAAAGAATAATACATTGATATACAGCTTTGATACAATATCTGATACAATGAATATCAATATACATCGGAGATATGATACAAAAAATAGCAGCGGAAAAGGAAAATAGATAACATCTAGCAGCGGAACAATATAACTCTAAGATAGTCTTCAAAAGAGAACTCCAGAAGCAGCAGCTCGATCCAACATCACGATACGCAAAGACAAGCAAGTCTCGTCCACATCCAAAGACTGAACTAGCTCCAAATAATTCACTGAACCTAACTATCTGAAAAACCCAACTCTAGACTGCTCGTGTGGAAAAATTTTGAGCACCCAGAGTTTAGGAATGAAACAATAAACTCCGGATCAGTCATTGGACTGGCGTGAGTAACAAAAACACTTTATCTTTTAAAAACAAACAGCAAGAGAATTTTAAATTAGATTCGCAATGCTTTTAGAAAATGAGACTACCATAAGGCCTCCCGCACACCTGCACAATGCAAACGCGGAATCGGAGGAGATTTCTCCTTATGATAGTCAAAGATGCTTGATATGCAATTTCCTTGATATTATTACTATAGGTGCAAAGTGCAGAAAACATTTTGAAAGTAGAATATAAATCTTAGCCAACATACGACCATTATCGTATGCCTACTATAGCTACCATCTAAACAGTGGGGCGCCACCATAAGTAAATGGCAGGTTCTACAACTAAAACCGTACAGGGTTTCGTATTGGGAATTGGATTTCCAACAAATGGTCAGGCCAAGGAACTTCCCATTGCCACATGAGAACGCGTCTGGAAGGACATCCCCGAGAACCAAACCAGATCTCTGCCAACACAAGGCCGGGTTACCCCTAACTGGGTAACTACTGACACGAGTACACCATCTCCCGGTTGTAACCAACCTTTAACCGGGCCCCAGCAACAAATCACAAAGTAATATATATATATATATATATATATATATATATCTGCGATATCAACATAAGTTAAGTATCTGGGCTCCATACCATGATACCACTTCTATCCAGAAGGAAATGCACATACCCTAAGGGGTGCTACCCCCAATAACCTTGCTGCATCTTTCCTGTTTCGACCATTCCGAGGTGTGAGGTCCGACGAAGCTTCGTCCACAAAGCCATGCTTTGGTACAAAGCCATGCTTTGGGTCAACAAATGAACAAAGTAATGATCACAAAGATAAATGATCAAACAAATGATCATATCACAAATGATCAAACAATGATCATTTCACAGCAACACTCAACATGTCACATTACCAAATTGGGAATATATCGCTGATAACCATCAACTACATAACCTCTGAGCTCGTACGTCTCAGAGAAAGGTGTTAAGCTAGGAGAATAAATTCTCCGCCACCAACAGAAATATATTTGAAAGAAATCAGCTTTATATCTCAACTTGTAATGTCAGACATACTATCCATACAAGTCTATTCCGGGTTCGAACAGAACCCAAGGCACTTCCAAAGAAGTCCTTGCAATCCAGGTATTTACAATCCCGATCGGACTTCCCATCACTTAGGGAATCTCTATACCGGCGCGACTCGGTGCAGAGACAATCGATAGGTCATCCTATCGCTTTTGCAAATACCCGGTCTTCATCACCGGTCTTCAAATGCTATCCATAACGACGTATCACATATTCAAAATGGGTTATACGACCCAAAGGTCCTTTCCCGGCTAACCCGAATAGTGAGCGCAACATTTAAAACATATGGATATGGGATTTCAATTAAGTCACAACTTAATAATTCAAAACTTTCTTTCAAATGGTTTAAACAAATTACCACTTCCAATCTTTTAAACAAAAAGATTTATTTCATAAAGATTCATTCCTGGATTTCAAAACAATTCCATTTCAATTGGATTTAATTCATTAAACCTTTAAATCAAGATTTGTTTCATAGCTTTCAAATCGTTCCTAAATATTCACAAAGAATTCGTTTCCAAATATTCATCTATAACTTGGAAAACTATTTTAGTTTACTTGAAATCCCTTTAATACAATTTGAAATTCATTTCTCCTTTGAAAGCTTTTTATCATTTGGAACCAACAGTGTTATTTCAGAAAAACCCTATTCCATTTATACAAGTTACTATCTTTGGGTTAATTCAAATTCCCAAAAGAACAATACTTTAAAAATGGTTTGACTCATATATAACTAGTATAATATCGTTAATCCCTAGTTTCAAATCATAGAATTCAATTACAAGTATTGAATTCAAATTTAAATCAAAATATTTAAATTCCAAAACTTAATCAAGTTATTCAAAATAAATTTCATCTTTGAAATTCCATTTCAAAAGCTTTTCACTTTTAAACATAATCCATTTCCAAAACATTTGAATTTAATATTCAATTTGATAAATCATTTCAAAATCTGTGACTTAATCGATTTCCTCGTGAAATCCATCTTTGTGTGTGTATAAGTGTGGTCCAGGGTTTAACACAATAGTGCAACATCATCATTATCACAGATTCACAGATAATATACAAATATAAATCAATGAATGAATCATACACAGCTCAATCCACAGAACAAAATATCACAAATCAGATAGGACAACCAATTCAATGCATCTTATACCATACAATCATTCGTAAGTATGGTCAAGTATTCAATAGTCATTTATAAGCAGGATTAATTAATTATTTATCCTAATTAATTCAATTTATTTTCAATTAAATAAATTACTTATGAATTAATTTACCAATTCTGATTTTATTAATCATTCGATATCAACTAATTTATCAAACACTTTAATTAATTAAATTATCCTTAATTAATCATATTCATTAATTTAATCTTTAAACCAATTGCATAATTAATTAACCCTTTAATTAATTATTTTAAGAAATTAAAATTTTAATTTCTTACCATTAAGCAATCATCCCATAACCATAAATCATTAATTACAAATTAATCTTTATCATTTAAATTAATTTACTTTAATAAATCTTTAATTAATATTAATTAATCTCATTTATTAATTAATCCTTAATTAATCATAATAAGTAATTATTTCTAATTGCTTTCATGATGTAATTTACAATTTACAATCTATAATTGATTATCTAAATTAATTTATCGAATTAATTATCAAAATTTATTTTCATATTTTCATTTTATACTTAAGATTTAAAATGGATACAATTTTAACTTTAACAAAGTTAAGGACAATTCAAAATAATTTAAAACATTTAGCCTTAACCCATTTTTTTCCTGAAATCTGTTTGAAAGCTTATTAACATTTACACTTTATAAAACTTATCTATTTACACATTTTGATTTAACTTTTGTTTAAATCCTCTCCTTTACAATTTAAGTTTCATTTTTTTTTAAAATTCAAATTTCCTTCTCAATACTTAAGCATTTTTTTATATTTAAAATGATTTTAATTTCATTTTAAGATTCAAAAGTTCCGTCTAAATTTTACTTAAAACTTCAAATTCAACACTGTTTAAATCCTGGTTCAAATTTTGAACTAAATTTTAAAAGATTGTTTACCTCCTGTTTTAAAAATTTCAACTAAATTAAACCTGCAACAATCAGGTTTACTAAAACCTGAAATACTCCACTGTCTCAAGTGAACCCATGTTGCTTCGAGTAAGACACTCGAATTACTCGAGTAAAATTCGAGTCTCTCCTCCGCTTCCCAAAAACCAACATCATCAGACAAATATCCCACCGTGCATATGCACGGTGGCTCCAGCCACCGTTGATCATCAACACTGATCGCCACCCATCAGTACTCGCCTCGACATCTCACCTCGATCATCGAAACGCGTCCAACCACCGGAAATCGAAACGAGCTCCCCCTAATCAAAATCTGGAACAAGCTAGACTACCCAACCCAAAACCTGGAAAACGACTCGTTCTCTCCGCCTCGACCACCGGAGGCGCTAAAATTCCGGTCACGGCCTCATCATCTCCCCCACTTCCAATTCCCAAGAGCAGGCGACACTCGATCGATTCCAGGTGTGGAACGAATCGAACAAAACGGCTTCACCAAAATTAGGTTAAAAATATTCAAAACCCCACCGCCGCTTCCACGTCGAACTGGAGCAACTCCAGATATTTTTCCCAACTCCTCCGGAGGCTCCTTCACCCCCACGCGAAACGCCGAGCATTCCGGTCCACTCGATCACCCAAAAATCGACCATAACCCATTTCCGTTCATCCCGGAACTGCAGCTAATCCTAGCTCTAAAATTTTTGATTCGAGCTTTAAAAATCATATTAAAGTATAACAATCCCATTTATACATCTGAATTCATAAATTACGAAGTTCAAATTCTTGCTCTTTTTGAAGTTAGCTAGGTTATCTTACTTTCCAGAGAAAGTTAAACTTGGTTTTAACTTATGTAAATTTTTAATCTCAAGTTTATACCATAACAACCAATTTCCATTTTGATTCTAAGTCCACTCTATAAGTAGATTGAAAGAAAAAGAATTTTGAATCAAAGATGTTTTGTTCATGAACTTAAAACAGAGAGGTATTTAAATATCAGCCTGCACACCAATTCCATCACCAAGAACACACACACATATATAAAAACTTATGTATTCAAAGACATGTAGTTGCAACATTTCCTTTTATTTATTTTACTTTTCAAAAAAAAAAATATGATACTCACATTGGTAGGAAAGAACAGAGCCTGGAATTGTTGAACAGAGAAGCAAAATACTTTGCTTTGAATTTGAAAAAATGGATTTTGATTTCCTTTGTTTTTTTTGTTTTCTTTTCTTTCAGAATGAACTTGCATGCTTAAAACTGAGAAGATCTCTGCATTGAAATTTTGCATTCAATCTTCACTTATATTTCCAGGTTGAATATCTGGTTGCATTGATTTGATTTGTTTGATGAATTTTGTTTTAGTTTGAGATAACATTACTTCAGATTTGCTTTGGTTTGAGGAACGGACTTAAAATGAGAGGGGAAGGTTGATATAAAGGAGATGTGTACAGGGGTTATTATTGTTTGTTTGTACAATAGTTATGGGCTGAGATGATCTTGCTTTGATATGCTATTGTACTTGGTTATGCATGTTAATTTATTTGTTTACTTCAGCCATACTTCGGCTGAGATGATGTTATCAATTGCATTGTCTCCATTTTTTGTTTACATACAAAGTCATTTGATTTGTTTAACTTTATGCAGGCTGATGATATAAAATGTACAAAGAAGATCTTTGTGGTGGCTTGTTTAATAATATTTTACTCTTTCACTTTTTTTTTCTTGCCTTGCCTTATTTTACTCGGCTGCACACCTTATTTGTGCTGAAGAGATTTTGTCTTTGTTTTATTATCTTGCCAAGGCTTATTTTCTATGCTTTTTTACTTAGATACTTTCATATTTCTTCGTTGTTTATTCTTTTATACAGGTGATTATGAGCTTTGTACAACACAGTGTATAAACTTTGTACCATATTAGCAATCATTTACTAAGCTTTGGGGTTGATACAAGAAATATTATGCCAGCATTAAATGCTTGTCTTGTTTGTACTCGTATCTAGTATATATTTTGTTTGTCTTCATTCACACTTTGATATACATTTCATTTTCTTGTTTTATGCTTTGTAAATATTTTGTCATATGAATACATTTCTATTTTTATTATGTTGTTTGAATTTTAACTATACTTATTTATTTTATTTACTTATGCTTAGCATTTATAAAGTATATTTTATTTTAAACATTTTTGAAAGACTTCATTTTTGAACTTTTCACAATTTTAAATCAAAAAAAAATTAATTATCAATTTAAAATTAATTAAAATTCGGGATCGTTACAGAGAGGATAAAGAGGAGATTTACCTATAGCTTCTCTTTGATTTTGGAGCAAGAATCAAGTTTGCATGGAGAAACTAGGGTTTGCAATTTCTATTTCCTCTTCCCTTCCACCATTTCAGTTTTTCTCAAGTTTTAGAAGAGTGGAATGAGAGAATGGAGAGGAGAGGGCTGAGTTAGGGGTTATTAAGCTAACAAATTGGCTGAACCCAACACAAACCCAACTAAAAAAAGTTGCAAAATTCAACTTACTCCAAACATATCAAAGCTTATACTCAAAAAGGTCGCAAACGTCATTTTGGAACCAATGGAAATGGTTTCGAGTTCCAATTCGGCCATTTGTAAAAAGTAACATTTCGGACCAAAAATCCGACCAGCGACGCTATATTAAATAAAATATTTAAGTATAAAATCGTTAAATATGCGGGTTGTTACAGATCTCCCCCCCTAACAAAAATTGCGTCCCCGCAATTCCTAGAGACGATACTTGTAACAACAACATACATACAACATTCGAAAGAAAAGAAAATAAGCTTGAGATGAAAAGATATACTCATCGTTGCCAAGCAAAGATAGAAAACCCGGATAAGATCGCTCAATAAACTCTCTGGTTTCCCAAGTACAGTCATTGGGACTAGCGGACCATTGAACTTTAACGAGCGGCACGTCCTTGTTCCGAAGGTGTCGCACCTTCGTGTCAAGTACGCGAATAGGCCACTGTACAATAGATAAGTCCGGTGAGATCTCAAGCTCAAGCAAATCAAGAGAATCAATAACATAATCCGATTCCCGAAGACACTTCCGAAGTTGCGAGACATGAAACACGTCATGAATACCAGATAAATCAGCAGGAAGTGAAACTCTATAAGCCACAGGGCCAATACGTTCAGTAATAGAAAATGGTCATATAAAGCGAGGAGCCAATTTCCCAATCGTACTGAAACGCATAACCCCTTTCAAAGGAGAAACACGAATTAAAAAAAAGATCATCAATCGAGAACTCGAGAGGCTTCCTACGGCTGTCCGCGTAGGATTTCTGGCGACTCTGTGCCTCTTTCATTCTCAACCGGATAAGATCAATCTTCTTGGAAGAATCACAAACAAAATCTGGACCAAGAATTAGCTTCTCTCCAGATTCCAACCAACAAGAAGGTGATCGACATGGCCTTCCGTATAAGGCTTCGAAAGGAGCTATACCGATACTAGACTGAAAACTATTATTGTAGGAGAACTCTACAAGAGGTAGGTGATCCTCCCAATAACCACCGAAATAAAAAATACAACTACGGAGAAGATCTTCCAAGATACGATTTACCTGTTCAGTCTGTCCGTCAGACTGCGGATGATAAGCTGTACTAAAATTAAGCTTTGATCCCAAAGCTTGCTGAAGACTCTTCCAAAAATGACTCGTGAATAAAGGATCATGATCACTCACAATAGAACTAGGAACACCGTGAAATCTCACGATTTCCTTGATATACAACTTAGCAAAATGCAAAGCAGTCCTATTGGACTTAATAGGAACAAAATGAGCAGACTTGGTGAGGCGATCAACAATAACCCAAATGCTAGAATGGCCCGATCTCGAACGAGGTAGGCCGTCAATGAAATCCATAGAAATCTGATCTCATTTCCACAATGGAATCTCTAGAGGCTGAAGAAGACCCGAAGGACGCTAATGTTCGGCCTTAACACGCTGACAAGTTATGCAATTACTCACATAACCCGCCACATCGCGCTTCATGCCTTCCTAATAATGAAGACGATGCATATCGGCATACATCTTACTGCTACCAGGATGAATGGTATACCTAGAACGATGACAGTCATCAAGAATTTCATGCCTAAGTGCAAAATCAGATGGCACAAAAAGACGGTTCTTCTTGCGAAGACACCCATAAGAATCAATGTTGAAATCCCGCAACGCCGCATCACAGGATCCAGACTCACAAAGCTGAATAAGATGCAACAAACCAGGATCATGCCGCTGAGCATCGGCAATACGATCCAATAAAATAGGTCGAGCTCCCAAACTAAATAATAGAATAGGAGAATCAGAAGATGAGCCTCGATCCCGAATTTCACAAAAAGATAGAGTCTCAAGAATATTCCATTCGACAAGCATCATAGAAACTACAGCCGAATGTTTGCGACTAAGCGCATCAGCAACACGATTACCCTTTCCAGGGGTATACTAGATATCAAAGTCATAGGAGGCAAGAAACTCGAGCCAACGCTGTTGTCTCATATTGAGTTCCTTCTGAGTGAACGAATACTTCAAAGATTTATGATCGGTATAGAGAATGAAGCACTCGCCCAATAAATAGTGTCGCCAAATCGTCAAGGAAAAGACAATGGCGGCTAACTCAAGATCATGAGTGGCATAGCGAACTTCATTCGGACGCAGTTGCCTAGAAGCATAAGCAACTACCCGATCCTTCTGCATAAGAACAGCACCGAGACCACTACCACAAGCATCGGTGTAGACAACAAGATCATGATTCCCCTCGGGAACCACAAGAATAGGAGCATTAGTGAGAAGTTCCTTCAATGACAGAAAGGAAGCTTCATACTTGTCGGATAAAATAAAACGAATGCCTTTCCGAGTAACGCAGGTGAGAGGAAGCACAACATGGGAAAAATCCTTAATGAACCGACGGTAATAACCCGCCAATCCAAGGAAACTACGAATCTCATGCACATTCTCAGGCCTCTTCCAATTCTGGATGGCTTCGATCTTTGAGGGATCGACAGAAATGCCATCGGAAGATACAACATGGCCTAAGAACTTAATCTTATTCTCCCAAAAGTGGCACTTGGAGAATTTGGCTCTAAGCTAATGATGACGGAGAGTACTCAAGACAATTCTCAAGTGACTAGCATGCTCGGCTTCAGATTTAGAATAAATAAGAATATCATCAATGAAAACAAGGACAAACTTATCGAGATATTCCTGGAATACCCGATTCATGAGATCAACAAAGAAAGCAGGAGCGTTCGTCAAACCAAACGGCATAACGAGCCGCTCAAAAGAACCATAACCAGTGCGGAAAGCGGTAAGAGGAATGCTATCCTCCGCGACTCGTAACTGGTGAAAACCTGTGGCAAGGTCTAGATGAGAAAAGACCTTAGCACCACTCAATAGATCGAACATATCATCGATCCTAGGCAATGGATACCTATTCCTGATGGTTAAATCGTTAAGTTTGCGATAGTCAATGCAAAGCCTAAGAGTTCCATCGAACTTCTTCACGAAGACGACCGCGGATCCCCACGGAGAAAAACTGGACTGAATCAACTGCTTGGACTCAAGCTCTAAAAGCTTCTTCTTGAGTTCCTCATCTTCCCTTGTAGACATCCTCGTGGGAGGACGACTAACTGGCTGTGCGCCTGGAATGAGATCAATGCGGAACTCAATTGCCCGCTTAGGTGGCAAACCCGAGACAGGCTAAAAAACATCAGAAAAGTCACGAGCAATAGGAATACGAGATATATCATCACCATCTCACGAATCAAGAGAATATAAAGCCATTTCGGAATTATCCACATCCCGAAGAATAAGGATAGCTGAGTAGGCGAATCCGGATGTCGAAGATACAAAATTCTCTCCGAACAAATAATCCTGGCATCATATCTCACTAGCCAGTCCATACCCAAAATCATATCAAATCCCAGACAAGAAATAACGTGCAGACTCGCACGAAAAGAAAAGCCACATAAAACAATCTCAACATCTTCACAAAGCAAGCTAAGGGTCGCGGATCCCCCAATAGGATTCGCAATCCTTAAAGAAGTAACCAAACAAGAAAAATTCAAAGATAAATCATCAACGAGCTTTTTCGATACGAAAGAATGTGAAGTACCCGTATCGAAAAGAACTCGTATACTATGATCATAAAATAAAATAGAACCTTCCAAAATAGGTGGAGATATACCTTTGGGCTGAGAAGGACCTTCAGAAACCTTAGCAGCGTAAAGCTTGCTAGACTTGGCACCAGCCGGAACAGTAGGGCAAGCTGAAACATGATGACCTTCCTTCTTGCAATAGCGGCAGAAGAGAGGCTTAGGACAAGCTCGAATAATATGATCCAGAGAACCACAATTGAAACACTTCCGAACGAAAGGTGTTCCAACAGACTGAGGCTGAGAGCTAGAACCACCAGTCTTCTTCTTCTTAGAAGGAAAAGGCTTCTTCAGAAATGGAAACGGCCTCTTGTTGGGGTTCTTCGAAACCTCAACACCAACATCACTATCACACTCCTTCTCGACGGTCTCGAGACGAAGCGCAGAATCAACCAACTCCTCAAAAGAAAGCTTAAGCTGGAGGAACAAAGGCTTCTTAAGATATTTCTTAAGACCAGAAACAAACTTCAAATTCTTCTTATAAGAAGTGCTAATGAATTCAAGACCATACTTAGATAAAGCCTCGAGTGATGCAACATACTCAGAAACAGAAGATTTCCCTTGCTTCAACTCAAGGAAGCGACGGGTCAATAAAACTTTTTCAGATTCAGGAACGAACTTGAGTTCAAATCGCTCCCGAAACTGAGTCCAAGAGAGGGTAGACTCATCAATTTCGGCTACAAGAAGCTCATACCAATCAAGAGCACGCTCTTGTAATAAGCTAGAAGTTACAAGAACTCTATCATGGTCAGAAAGATCCATACGAGAGAAGATACGCTCGCACGTGCGAAACCAAGCTTGGACTTCAAGAACGGACTCGGAGCCCTTAAACGGCTTTCCTCCAAGATGAGCAAAATCACTGCACTGGCATGCAAAGGCAGACTTGTGAGGTGGAGACACTCGAGGAGGAACTGGAGGCTGAGTGCTCCTGAACAATTCCAAAAACTGATCGGCAGACATATAAATGCCATCCGGATGTGAGATACTAGATTGCCCAGAACCCGAACGTCGTCCTCTGCCTCTTCCAGCCATACGCTGAGCGTAAGATAAGAACAAGATTAATCACAAGGTAGATACTTCATTACGGAATACTACGAAATAATATGCATTCCTAGACGTATTCCCAAATTCTATCTAACCTTTGATCAAAGAAGGAATAGAAAGGCACGATGATTCAAAGATTTGTATCACTTGTATACTTTGATGTACCGCAATATGTGTCTCTTTTCTGTGTTTATCATATTTTGTTCTGAACTCAGCTCTGATGCCACGCTGTGACCCCCCACCTCTATACCCACGCTAGCCAAGGACACTACAGGGTAATGCCGTCAACTAACACGGAGAATAAGGTTGGTTAGGGGCGACCATCTATAGCCTTGCTCTAACTATCTATTGAATACATCGACAATAATCACACCAAACAGATCGACATATCCAATGAATACTTAAAACAAAACCATAAGTGGTTGTAGGATCTATCAGAATAGAATATAACAACTCAAATGTAATATACATCACAGAACAGTAGATCATCATATACACACATACAGATACATAACAGAGTTTACAAAATAATACACGTCAAGTGGTATAGCAAACCACAATATACAGACGAATCAAAAGAGTACATACATCAGAGTTACAATAAAAGGACTACACAGAAAAGCTTTAATAAAAAAGAAACAAGCTGAATAGTCCATGCGGAAGCAAAATAGGCTAAGTCCAAAAGCTCCTAACCTGAAACATCTCGGTCTGACCCGAGTATAAAATACACGGGTTAGTCTAGCTAAAAAAATCAGTTAGATAACTGAACAACAATAAACCTGCAAGGTTACCAGGTATAACAAATATCTCTAAAGGAAATAACACAATCATCTAACAAAAGATGAATCACATGATAACAAAACAAGCCTCATATCATCGGCATCACAGAGAAACAAAGGATACAAATATACCAAAGCAAGCCATAAAGGCAAATAACAATTACTAATAAGGTATACAAGTTCCACAAGGTAATCGCCACATATCATGCGGCTCAAAAAGACCAACACCGAAAGGCGATACCTAGGGAATGTACATATGAATGAAAACATCATAAAATTTGCTCGAGCTCGGTACTGTACAAACAAGGAACCATGAGCCCGAAGACTCCAAACCCAATATCACCCATGCGGCTCATAACGACCAACATCGGAAGCGATACTATAGGGCAACAAACCCGAAGGCACAAACTCGAAGGCAACATACCCGAAGGCATCATACCCGAAGGCAACAAACCGTAGTGGTGAAGGTCGAAGACCCAGTACTGGACACCACTAACTGGCGGAATGTGTCATAACTCTCAAAAAGGAATCCGATAAGTGGTAACGTGAGTCTCATAACCACTCGTTCGCACTAAACGGTTTACTATTCGTCAGTCAATTTCACACTCAAAGCAGCACAAAGTTCACCTCATATCATCGGTAAACCAAACCCGAAGGTCAAAACGATCAATTGAATAGGTCGAGGATTAATCAGAAGAATAAACGCACAGATTCATGGTCCGTGTTTTGTCCAACCATTTAATCACCCTTCCACTTCGCTCGAAGTGCGAAATTGTGCGTGTGTTTTAAATAGAATTTATAAATCGGAGAAGCGAACTTTTAATACGATTTGAAGAAATTAGTTATAAAAACCCGTGAATGATTCAAAAAGGAATCGTCAACATCAATTAGGCATAAACAACTAATTGGAATCAATATACATCGATTAAATTTGGAAAACTAAACGAACAAGGCAATTTGGCAAAAACAGCATATTCAGACGTCTGAAAGAAGGGAGTCAGACGCCTGAATCTGAAAATTAATTTGTTTTTCAGAAGAGAATTCAGAGGTCTAAATCCAAACATCCAGACGTCTGAAATAGGCATATTTTGGCCTATTTCCTTTCTGGTCGAAATTAAGCACTTTCAGACGTCTAGAATATAAATTCAGACGTCCGAATCTGGGGATAAGAAACTTCCCCAGAACAATATTCAGACGTCTGAAATTGGAGTTTCAGACGTCTGAAACCTGATGGTCAGGCATTTCCTGAACCTAGGCCATCCATGGCCAACAAATCGAAAGCAATCAGATGCGTGTTGATTATGGGCTTACGTCAAACGACTACCCAACCTTAACGACACACCCAAACACTCCGAACAACATAAACATCAACCGTATAAGGTTTTACATAGATTTGGCTTTAAAAATCAATATTTGGCAATTTCACCAAAGCAATCCAAATCGGAAACAAGTGCATATGAACAAATGCTAGGAATTCATACCTAACAAAGGTGTATATATATATATATATATATATATATATATATATATATAAGCATATATGTGAGATAAAAATCTCACCTTATATCACAAAACAAAGAAGAAGATGCTCAAACACAAGAAGGAGACTAACTACTCTTCACTTCAACTCAACAAGCTTCAATCTAAGAATAAAACAAGTATTTTCCTAAGTTAGGTTTAGGAATACTTTCTGAAATTGAAGGAGAAAGAGTTGGAGAGGATAAAGAGGAGACTTACCTATAGCTTCTCTTTGATTTTGGAGCAAGAATCAAGTTTGCAAGGAGAAACTAGGGTTTGCAATTTCTATTTCCTCTTCCCTTCCACCATTTCAGTTTTTCTCAAGTTTTAGAAGAGTGGAATGAGAGAATGGAGAGGAGAGGGCTGAGTTAGGGGTTATTAAACTAACAAATTGGCTGAACCCAACCCAAACCCAACTAGAAAAAGTTGCAAAATTCAACTTACTCCAAACATATCAAAGCTTATACTCAAAAAGGTCGCAAACGCCATTTTGGAACCAATGGAAATAGTTTCGAGTTCCAATTCGGCCATTTGCAAAAAGTAACATTTCGGACCAAAAATCTGACTAACGATGCTATATTTAAATAAAATATTTAAGTATAAAATCATTAAATATGCGGGTTGTTACAGTAATTGTTGAATATAAGTTGTATAACTTATAAAATGAGAAAATGTAAGTGAAACCAATTATTAAAATGGTTAAACAATTTATTAAGCAAAATAAATCTGAATTTGAATAAGTGATGAAAATTTGACTTTGGTAAAAGTTAAATAGAAATGAAATCTGAATTGGATTTATAAGTGGAAATTTAAGTTAATCTAAGCAAATGATGTTTGAAATGGAATATAACTTAAGTGAAGTTGAATAAAGTTGATTTTGGTATCGAATTAAATTAATAAAGTGAAGTGAAGAATATGAACTTGAGTTATATAAATGAAATTCAACTTGAAATGTTAAATGAATTAGCAATTAAATTAATAAATGGATTGAATATTAATCAATCGAATGCAAATAAATTGATATGGAATAATGAATGTAAGTGTTAATTCATTAAAAGCTAATGCTATTGGAAGTTGAAAAATTGAATGAAAATCAATTTAATATAAACCAAATTGAATGTAAAGAAATGTAAATTGAATAAATTTGGTTGTGTTGAATAAACATTGGTCGTTATATGATTGTAAATTGATTTTGTATATTTCATTAAGTGTTAATGAAGTTGAATTGATAAATGGAAAGCTATGAAATTGAATTTGATTGAATGGAAAGTAAACTAACTTGAATGTAAATTAGTGATTGTAAACTAATTGGAAACGAATGAATGAATGTTAATTAAATCCAATGTAAATGAATCAAATGTGATTTAAATTGGAAAACCAATTCATTGAATATTAATGAGAATATGAATGAATATTTATTTGCTTAGTTGGATGATAGTTGGATTGTTGTTTTGATTTCATTTTCTATATTGGCATATATAGTTGTTGATATATGTTGTATATTGATATTATTTTCAAATATACATGTTCTCATTTGTTTGATTGAGTGTATAGTAGGTGCGGATGGCTTATGCTTCGCATTTGGAGCTCACTTTCGCGCTATATTAGCCGTATATGCTCGCTAATAAAAAATAAGGTACATATCTCGGATTAAATATCGTACTTTTACACTTTTTTTCCTGCGGGATGCCTCATCACTTGATGGGATGTATATTTGTGATACATATACTGTCATTCTTTTCCGGATCGAGCCGCGCAAAGGAGACTCTGGCGAATTTTTCCGAAAATTTAAGGCGTTAGAAATTTTTTGAGAAAATTGGAAATTTTTGAAAACTAAGTTTGGATTTGGAAACTTAGTAAAGATTTTGTAAGAAGTTTAACTATGAATTTTGGAAAAGTTAAACACTTAAGAGATTTGAAAATCCAATTTGAATGGTTTGTTTTGGAAAGTTAATGGATTCTGTAACTTTTTCTTACTTGGTAATTTCGAGGACGAAATTCTTTTATCGGGGGAAGTTTGTAACGACCCAGAATTCCTGTTAATTAAAATTCGTATATTTAATTGATTTTAAATATTAATAAGTGAAATTAAACAGTCGAATAAATTTTATTTCAAATAATTGGATTTAATTGGGTAATTAAATCGATAAGTTAATATTTCAAATTATAGAAATAATTGAAAATTGGGTTAAATATGATTAAAAATGATTCGTAAAATTTTATTATATCATGTTGGAGTTAGAATGATGTTATAGAACTTCTAAAATCGAATTTGGAGTTAATTTGTGAAAATTGAATATTTTAATATTTAATTGACGAGTTAAAATAGCCATTTTTCAAACAGTCTTGGATTTCGACGAAACCAGTTTCATCGGATCCATAATGTTATATTATTATATGGTTTCAAATTTCGTGTCAATCAGATATACCGTTTGTCCGGGGCAAGCCAAAACGCCTGAAAAGTTAGCTTAATCGGTTTAATTTAAAATTGATCGTTTATTGCCATAACTCGCGCAGATGATCGAATTGGCTCCCAAAACATGTTCCATTGTGTTCGAAACATGGGGTAAACCTTAGAAATGCCGACCGGCACGCTTCGTTTGGAGTTCGGAAAATTTCGGATGAATAGTGTTTCGTAGAATTTTCTATAAAAGCACCTACTCCATTCACTTTTGCAAACAAAACAAAATACTAGGGTTTCCAAACCCTAGCCGCCGTATATAGTTTCAAAGGCCAGAAATTTTTGAATCTTCCCCTCTTAATCTTTCTCGATCCACAACCTTTCGTGAAAAACTTTCAACTAGGAAATCGAAGGGGATGGTGAAGGCTTCACATCTGTACGGTGGGTTGGCGTGAAGATCGTCGTGGTGGCCAGAAAATGGGCGTAAAGCACACGCGTTCGTCCTCGATTTTCGTGAAGAGGAGGAGGCCGAGCTCGCCGCCGTTCATGTTGATGGTGGAGTTCGTGGAGGTGCTTCACGTGATGGTGTTTGATCAGGTTGGAGGTCGACGTGGTGGTCGCGACCTGGAGGAATGCGAACGTGATGATGGGTTACTGGGTTTTCTTTTGCATTCGAAAGTTTTACTGGAGATGGAGGATCGGGGGGGTGCGGCCCTGATGCTAGCAAGTGGATCAAACAGTTGAGATAATTAAGGGCATAAAATATTAAAAGAAAATTGTGAATTTAATTTATATTAAAATCGTATAATGTTTAAAAGTGTATAACTTTTTGCTACGAGGTCGGAATTGCACGAAATGAATTGCGACGGGTTGGTTTTGTCGAGCACTACGCTATGGAACTGGTTTGGAGTCGATTGGAGTCAGTGAAAATTTTGGGTAAAATTAAACGCACGTTTAATTTTATTCAACTGAAACTATACTGAAACCATGGTGAGAACTTCTCACTCAATCAAGTTGTTTCGATTTAAATTTTAAATAGTTAAATTTAAAATTGTTGATTGTATGGTTGAATGTTGATTGTTATCTATTGATGGTTAAAATAGACATTATGCGCCGTTATTAAGCGGAGGCTATTTATTAAAAACATATACCGTGAATATTTCACTGTATAGTGAAATTGGTATTATTTATGTACTTGGAGTTGATTTCCCGCATTATATAGCGGATGAGACCCTATTGCGCCGCCTATTAAGCGGATAATATTTTTATAAATCCCATATACCGTGATAATTCCGTACTGGAACGGAATTGGTATTGTGCTAACATCTTTGGATGCAGGGAAACAGGTTGGAGGGATCCAACTGGATTCCTCAACCATATTGATTTATTTACAGATATTGTGATATTTGTTGATTATCAAATTGATATATGATGCTTGGTTTGTCGTGATTGACTATTTGGTGCTGTTGCATCATCGGATCCATTTTTGAAGTTTTAAAATAATGATTTTAATTTTAAAAGGAATTTTAAAGTGATTTTCGGAAGTATACGTTTTATTAAATTTTGAATTGTTAAATAACGATTTGTAAATTATTAAAAGAATAAGTTTAGTTAAATTAGGATTTTTGAATTGTTTTAAAAACGATTTATATAAAAGATTTAAAATTTGATATTTATAAATTAAAAATATAGGAATTATAAAACGAGTTTTTTTTGTTAGTGTTAAAATGAAGAATGATTGGATTTCTTAAGTGAATGAAATTTATCGATTTATAAATCGTGAAGTTATAAAAACAAATAGATTTTTGTAAAATAAAGGACTTATAAGTAGTTAACTTGTAAATTAGATCTTTGGTATAAAATTGAGTTATATAAATTGAATTGGATTAAATAAAGGAGATTTATAAATCGAAGTTTATAAATAGAAATGGAATTTATAGACAATGTTTATAAATTCGAAATCAATTGAATTTGATAAATTGAATATAGAGGTTTATAAAAGGAAATATATTCGCAATTATGGATAGCGAATAAAATTTTGAAATAAAACGTGTAGTAAATATTGAAATTGGGTCAGTGAAGTATATTCGCGATTTTGGACAGTGAATATATTATTAAATAAAATGGATATGTTTTGGGAAATGATATTATAAAATGAATCTGAACGATTTAAAGATGTTTTAAAATGTATTAAACATCGAAAACACAGATTTCAACATTCATTGTTGAAATAGACGTTTTCGAGAAATAGAAGGAAATGATGGACTATAACACTGATGTTATAGTAAATGATTTCCGAAAGGAAATATTTTGTATAGTATTGGGATTTATATATCTATTTTAATTTCGAATCCCTATACTAGTGATTTTGGGCCGTCGTAACGATGTTTTACGCAACATTCGTTTTGGCTCAAATTAATGTGTTTAAAAGAATGTTTTTCTTAAAGAATGAAATATATACTTAGTTTCGATTTAAGTATATTGAATATTTTCCCAGGGTTGAAAATAAATGAATTTGTGAATTACTTATTATTATTTAATAAGTATGGAAATGTTTTCCAATATGAAATGAATGTTTTGAGATTTTATCTTTTAAAGATAAATTGAAAATGAATAATAGAAATCGATTTGGAAATCGTATATTCATAAATATTTTGGGAATTGTAAATTCACTAGGGAATTTATAAAAGAAAGGGAAATTTGTTTAAAAATAAACGCTGATTTATTTTTGAAGTGTGGGAATAAATTTACGGATTTGGAACGTAAATATAAAGTGAATCGGTAAGGATTTATTTAATTGGTTTAAATGAACCATTTTGAAATGGAAGTATGTCCCGTGTAGGGAAACGATTTGAAATTTGTTTTCAAAAGTGGTAAAGGTGAAAAGTGATTTGAAATTTGTTTTCAGATGGTTGAAGTGTGGAAATTATATATCTAGTAAAGATATTTTGGAAAGTAAATAATTTGGGAAATTATTTGGAATCTGGTGATGTTGAACACGCCTATTGATAGTTAAATAACCGACTATCAATATTTACCTTTAAATAGGTATTTGTTGTGATTGATTGAATTTGAATGCCATACTTATTTTTAAAATAAGCGATCACTATTCGGGTTAGCCGGGAAAGGACCTTGGGGTCGTATAACCCATTCTGTAACAACCCGCATATTTATCGATTATATATTTAAACATTTTATTTAAATATTTCACCGTTCATCGGATTTTGGCCCGAAAAGCTACTTTGTGCAAACAGTCGAATTGGGACTTGAGACCACCCCCATCGAGTTCAAAATGACGTTTGCGACCTTTTTGAGTATAAGCTTCGCTATGTTTGGAGAAGGTTGATTTTTACTACTTTTTACTTAGGGCTTTGGTTTGGGCTGAGCCCATTAACTCCACTTAACTCAGTTCCAACCCTCTCCTCTTCATTCACTTCTTTTCTATTTTCCTAATACTCAAGCTTTTATGTTAATGGAGAGTGGAAAAGGAAATTAAAACTCCAAGCCCTAGTTCCATAGCAAAATCTAAGTTCTTGCTCCAAAATCTATGAGAACCCATTGGTAAGCATCTCCTTCTTCTTCTCCAACTCATTCTCTCTTTGGTTATTGAAATTTGCTAAACCTAAATTTAGGAATGTTCTTCTTTTGAGTTGAGAATCAAGCTTCTTGAGTTGGATTTGAAGTGTGGTTGATTCCCCCTTTGCATTCAAGCTTCTTCTTCAATCGTTTGGGTTCAAAGGTGGGATTTTTAATCTCACATCTATGCTTATAATTATCTTCGATTGTTAGGTATGAATTCCCAACACTTATTCGTGTGCATTTGCTTTCGGTTTGGATTGATTTGGTGAATATTCCAATTTTTAGTGTTTTGAGTTCAATTCTTTAAAAATCATAATTTTGATGTTTGAACATGTTTTTGGTGATGCATCGAGGAGCTTATAGGGCCGGGTAGTCGATGGGCATAAACCCTTAGCGCCGTTGCTCGTGCGATTGCAATTTGATCGAGAGTTGCACCTCTTTTGAAATAGGGAAGGAAGTGCAAGCATACAGGTTCGGCCGACCGATGCCCCTGGGCCGGTTGACCGACCTGTAGTCCAGGCACTTCCTGCCTCTGTTTGGAAGTGCTGGTTACAGGCTTCGGCCGACCGAGCCCCCTGGGCCGGTCGACCGACCTGGTGCCCCGAGCACTTCCAACCCCTGGTTCGGTCGACCGACTCAGGGAGTCCGGTCGACCGACCTGCTACTATTTGCCAGATTAGCCTATATTGCTAATCCGTTTGAATTTCCAACTTTAATCGATTCGTGTTGTCTCCCTTTTGTTGTTGTCATTTATTATCGACTTTGATGACCTTTTCTTTGGGAATTTTAGATATATCCACTTTGATGGATTTGATTTCGATTTCTTTGGATTTTATTCACGTTTTCGAATGTGAATCTTAGTGATTGATTGTTCCTACAATCTTCTTCGTGATTTGTCACTTTAAAAATATAAAGGTTTTCTATACTAGTAGTAAATATCAAAACTCTTTCTTCAAATGATTTCAACACTATTTTATTACAAAGCTCGTTTTCTTAAACCGTTTTCAAATCTATTAGTATATACAAGCCTTTACCTCACTCGTATGAGAAATCTAATTAAACGACTTAGTAAAACAAGTGGTATGAAACGCTTGCGTTTACTTCATCGGTTAATTCTTGGACTTGTTCGATTGAATCTCTTGTGACAATTTTCTAGTGGAGATCTACAATTTGTTCGTAAATATTTAAGTTAAGCTAGTGGTTATGGGACATGAAGCTAAGCTCATATATTTACTAGCTTACTGTAATCGACACTTCTCTTTGATCATGACGATCATTTTATGGTTTAGACTAGCATTGTGCGATGTCCCTTTGTCCACGTGGAGGACTGTACGTCGTTTTTACTGAGCTTCGGCTGACCAGGAGGAGCTTCGGCTCAAAGTCCGCAATGGGGGACTATACCCTGTCACGAGGAGCTTCGGCTCACCAGGAGGAGCTTCGGCTCAAAGTCCGCAATGGGGGACTATACCCTGTCACGAGGAACTTCGGTTCACCAGGAGGAGCTTCGGCTCAAAGTCCGCAATGGGGGACTATACCCTGTCATGAGGAACTTCGGTTCACCAGGAGGAGCTTCGGCTCAAAGTCCGCAATGGGGGACTGTACCCTGTCAGGAGGAGCTTCGGCTCACCAGGAGGAGCTTCGGCTCAAAGTCCGCAATGGGGGACTATACCCTATCAGGAGGAGTTTATTTTTCTGGGATTGGCCATCTTTTTATTGTGGTTTCTGGATTTCGTGTGTTGATTTCTGGAATTTATGATTCACCAACTTTTACGATGGGCATTGATATATATGTCATTTATTATGGCTTGGTGAATGAAATTAGGAGTATGACATTCCTTTTTATCTTGAGTAGATTATTGTGATGTTGATTAATCTCTTGTTGATTTTCAATTACTTATTTATCACAGCTTGGCATTGTGATTATTATATGTTTATGTCATATCTCTTATTATATATCACTTCATCTGATATTTATGGCTAGACTGATCCGTTTATTATTTTCTTCTTAAATAATACTCGAGTCAGACTGAGATATTACAGGTGCTTCTGTTTGACTTCTCTTCCAGGATCATCATATGACTTTTGGCTAACTACTTAGATTAGTAGTTTTGTTGTATACATTTGAGATATAGACTCTATGATGTATACTTATTCTTTTGTCTAGCACTTGTATCTATTCTTTTTTTGATATTGTGAATCTTGTTTGACCACTACTCTGATGTACACTTTCATGTTTAATGTTCATATCTATTTCCGCCTTTGTGATATGAATTATTTGTGACTGAATTGTGTTATGTTTATTTCTGTATTTGTTTCTGAAGATATTATAGCCACTGTGTAGTAGCTTTGAGTTTGTGTCGGTATGACGGATTTCCCTTCTTGATAAGAAATGCATGTTATACTATCTGACATATCGATGCTCGCGCAAAGCAATTACATGGATGGTCGCTCCTCAACAGCCTTATTCTCCGTGCTAGTTGACAGCATTCACCGTAATGTTCTTGGCTAGCGTGGGTATAGAGGTGGGGCGTCACAGCTGCATATTTATCGATTATATATTTAAATATTTTATTTCAATATTTCACCGTTCATCGAATTTTGGTCCGAAAAGCTACTTTGTGCAAACAGTCGAATTGGGACTTGAGACCACCCCCATCGAGTTCAAAATGACGTTTGCGACCTTTTTGAGTATAAGCTTCGCTATGTTTGGAGAAGGTTGATTTTTGCCACTTTTTACTTAGGGCTTTGGTTTGGGCTGAGCCCACTAACTCCACTTAACTCAGTTCCAACCCTCTCCTCTTTATTCACTTCTTTTCTATTTTCCTAATACTCAAGCTTTTATGTTAATGGAGAGTGGAAGAGGAAATCAAAACTCCAAGCCCTAGTTCCATAGCAAAATCCAAGTTCTTGCTCCAAAATCTATGAGAACCCATTGGTAAGCATCTCCTTCTTCTTCTCCAACTCATTCTCTCTTTGGTTTCTGAAATTTGCTAAACCTAAATTTAGGAATGTTCTTCTTTTGAGTTGAGAATCAAGCTTCTTGAGTTGGATTTGAAGTGTGGTTGATTCACCCTTTGCATTCAAGCTTCTTCTTCAATCGTTTGGGTTCAAAGGTGAGATTTTTAATCTCACATCTATGCTTATAATTATCTTCGATTGTTAGGTATGAATTCCTAACACTTATTCGTGTGCATTTGCTTTCGGTTTGGATTGATTTGGTGAATATTCCAATTTTTAGTGTTTTGAGTTTAATTCTTTAAAAATCATAATTTTGATGTTTGAACATGTTTTTGGTGATGCATCGAGGAGCTTATAGGGCCGGGTAGTCGATTGTCATAAACCCTTAGCGTCGTTGCTCGTGCGATTGCAATTTGATCGAGAGTTGCACCTCTTTTGAAATAGGGAAGGAAGTGCAAGCATACAGGTTCGGCCGACCGATGCCCCTGGGCCGGTCGACCGACCTGTAGTCCAGGCACTTCCTGCCTCTGTTTGGAAGTGCTGGTTACATGCTTCGGCCGACCGAGCCCCCTGGGCCGGTCGACCGACCTGATGCCCCAAGCACTTCCAACCCCTGGTTCGGTCGACCGACTCAGGGAGTCCGGTCGACCGACCTGCTACTATTTGCCAGATTAGCCTATATTGCTAATCCGTTTGAATTTCCAACTTTAATCGATTCGTGTTGTCTCCCTTTTGTTGTTGTCATTTATTATCGACTTTGATGACCTTTTCTTTGGGAATTTTAGATATATCCACTTTGATGGATTTGATTTCGATTTCTTTGGATTTTATTCACGTTTTCGAATGTGAATCTTAGTGATTGATTGTTCCTACAATCTTCTTCGTGATTTGTCACTTTAAAAATATAAAGGTTTTCTATACTAGTAGTAAATATCAAAACTCTTCCTTCAAATGATTTCAACACTATTTTATTACAAAGCTCGTTTTCTTAAACCGTTTTCAAATCTATTAGTATATACAAGCCTTTACCTCACTCGTATGAGAAATCTAATTAAACGACTTAGTAAAACGAGTGGTATGAAACGCTTGCGTTTACTTCATCGGTTAATTCTTGGACTTGTTCGATTGAATCTCTTGTGACAATTTTCTAGTAGAGATCTACAATTTGTTCGTAAATATTTAAGTTAAGCTAGTGGTTATGGGACATGAAGCTAAGCTCATATATTTACTAGCTTACTGTAATCGACACTTCTCTTTGATCATGACGATCATTTTATGGTTTAGACTAGCATTGTGCGATGTCTCTTTGTCCACGTGGAGGACTGTACGTCGTTTTTACTGAGCTTCGGCTGACCAGGAGGAGCTACGGCTCAAAGTCCGCAATGGGGGACTATACCCTGTCACGAGGAGCTTTGGATCACCAGGAGGAGCTTCGGCTCAAAGTCCGCAATGGGGGACTATACCCTGTCACGAGGAACTTCGGTTCACCAGGAGGAGCTTCGACTCAAAGTCCGCAATGGGGGACTATACCCTGTCATGAGGAACTTCGGTTCACCAGGAGGAGCTTCGGCTCAAAGTCCGCAATGGGGGAATATACCCTGTCAGGAGGAGCTTCGGCTCACCAGGAGGAGCTTCGGCTCAAAGTCCGCAATGGGGGACTATACCCTGTCAGGAGGAGTTTATTTTTCTGCGATTGGCCATCCTTTTTATTGTGATTTCTGGATTTCGTGTGTTGATTTCTGGAATTTATGTTTCACCAACTTTTACGATGGGCATTGATATATATGTCATTTATTATGGCTTGGTGAATAAAATTAGGAGTATGACATTCCTTTTTATCTTGAGTAGATTATTGTGATATTGATTAATCTCTTGTTGATTTTCAATTACTTATTTATCACAGGTTGGCATTGTGATTATTATATGTTTATGTCATATCTCTTATTATATATCACTTCATCTGATATTTATGGCTAGACTGATCCGTTTATTATTTTCTTCTTGAATAATACTCGGGTCAGACTGAGATATTACAGGTGCTTCTGCTTGACTTCTCTTCCAGGATCATCATCTGACTTTTGGCTAATTACTTAGATTAGTAGTTTTGTTGTATACATTTGAGATACAGACTCTATGATGTATACTTATTCTTTTGTCTAGCACTTGTATCTATTCTTTTTTTTGATATTGTGGATCTTGTTTGACCACTACTCTGATGTACACTTTCATGTTTAATGTTCATATCTATTTCCGCCTTTGTGATATGAATTATCTGTGACTGATTTGTGTTATGTTTATTTCTGTATTTGTTTCTGAAGATATTATAGCCACTGTGTAGTAGCTTTGATTTTGTGTCAGTATGTCGGATTTCCCTTCTTGATAAGAAATGCATGTTATACTATCTGACATATCGATGCTCGCGCAAAGCAATTACATGGATGGTCGCTCCTCAACAGCCTTATTCTCCGTGCTAGTTGACAGCATTCACCGTAATGTTCTTGGCTAGCGTGGGTATAGAGGTGGGGCGTCACAGCTGCATATTTATCGATTATATATTTAAATATTTTATTTCAATATTTCACCGTTCATCGAATTTTGGTCCGAAAAGCTACTTTGTGCAAACAGTCGAATTGGGACTTGAGACCACCCCCATCGAGTTCAAAATGACGTTTGTGACCTTTTTGAGTATAAGCTTCGCTATGTTTGGAGAAGGTTAATTTTTGCTACTTTTTACTTAGGGCTTTGGTTTGGGCTGAGCCCATTAACTCCACTTAACTCAGTTCCAACCCTCTCCTCTTCATTCACTTCTTTTCTATTTTCCTAATACTCAAGCTTTTATGTTAATGGAGAGTGGAAGAGGAAATTAAAACTCCAAGCCCTAGTTCCATAGCAAAATCCAAGTTCTTGCTCCAAAATCTATGAGAACCCATTGGTAAGCATCTCCTTCTTCTTCTCCAACTCATTCTCTCTTTGGTTTCTGAAATTTGCTAAACCTAAATTTAGGAATGTTCTTCTTTTGAGTTGAGAATCAAGCTTCTTGAGTTGGATTTGAAGTGTGGTTGATTCCCCCTTTGCATTCAAGCTTCTTCTTCAACCATTTGGGATCAAAGGTGAGATTTTTAATCTCACATCTATGCTTATAATTATCTTCGATTGTTAGGTATGAATTCCAACACTTATTCGTGTGCATTTGCTTTCGGTTTGGATTGATTTGGTGAATATTCCAATTTTTAGTATTTTGAGTTCAATTCTTCAAAAATCATAATTTTGATATTTGAACATGTTTTTGGTGATGCATCGAGGAGCTTATAGGGCCGGGTAGTCTATTGGCATAAACCCTTAGCGCCGTTGCTCGTGCGATTGCAATTTGATCGAGAGTTGCACCTCTTTTGAAATAGGGAAGGAAGTGCAAGCATACAGGTTCGGCCGACCGATGCCCCTGGGCCGGTCGACCGACCTGTAGTCCAGGCACTTCCTGCCTCTGTTTGGAAGTGCTGGTTACAGGCTTCGGCCGACCGAGCCCCCTGGGCCGGTCGACCGACCTGATGCCCCGAGCACTTCCAACCCCTGGTTCGGTCGACCGACTCAGGGAGTCCGGTCGACCGACCTGCTACTATTTGCCACATTAGCCTATATTGCTAATCCGTTTGAATTTTCAACTTTAATCGATTCGTGTTGTCTCCCTTTTGTTGTTGTCATTTATTATCGACTTTGATGACCTTTTATTTGAGAATTTTAGATATATCCACTTTGATGGATTTGATATCGATTTCTTTGGATTTTATTCATGTTTTCGAATGTGAATCTTAGTGATTGATTGTTCCTACAATCTTCTTCGTGATTTGTCACTTTAAAAATATAAAGGTTTTCTATACTAGTAGTAAATATCAAAACTCTTTCTTCAAATGATTTCAACACTATTTTATTACAAAGCTCGTTTTCTTAAACCGTTTTCCAATCTATTAGTATATACAAGCCTTTACCTCACTCGTATGAGAAATCTAATTAAACGACTTAGTAAAACAAGTGGTATGAAACGCTTGCGTTTACTTCATCGGTTAATTCTTGGACTTGTTCGATTGAATCTCTTGTGACAATTTTCTAGTGGAGATCTACAATTTGTTCGTAAATATTTAAGTTAAGCTAGTGGTTATGGGACATGAAGCTAAGCTCATATATTTACTAGCTTACAGTAATCGACACTTCTCTTTGATCATGACGATCATTTTATGGTTTAGACTAGCATTGTGCGATGTCTCTTTGTCCACGTGGAGGACTGTACGTCGTTTTTACTGAGCTTCGGCTCACCAGGAGGAGCTTCGGCTCAAAGTCCGCAATGGGGGACTATACCCTGTCACGAGGAGCTTCGGCTCACCAGGAGGAGCTTCGGCTCAAAGTCCGCAATGGGGGACTATACCCTGTCACGAGGAACTTCGGTTCACCAGGATGAGCTTCGGCTCAAAGTCCGCAATGGGGACTATACCCTGTCATGAGGAACTTCGGTTCACCAGGAGGAGCTTCGGCTCAAAGTCCGCAATGGGGGACTATACCCTGTCAGGAGGAGCTTCGGCTCAAAGTCCGCAATGGGGGACTATACCCTGTCAGGAGGAGTTTATTTTTCTGGGATTGGCCATTCTTTTTATTGTGATTTCTGGATTTCGTGTGTTGATTTCTGGAATTTATGTTTCACCAACTTTTACGATGGGCATTGATATATATGTCATTTATTGTGGCTTGGTGAATGAAATTAGGAGTATGACATTCCTTTTTATCTTGAGTAGATTATTGTGATATTGATTAATCTCTTGTTGATTTTCAATTACTTATTTATCACAGCTTGGCATTGTGATTATTATATGTTTATGTCATATCTCTTATTATATATCACTTCATCTGATATTTATAGCTAGACTGATCCGTTTATTATTTTCTTCTTAAATAATACTCGGGTCAGACTGAGATATTACATGTGCTTCTGCTTGACTTCTCTTCCAGGATCATCATCTGACTTTTGGCTAACTACTTAGATTAGTAGTTTTGTTGTATACATTTGAGATACAGACTCTATGATGTATACTTATTCTTTTGTCTAGCACTTGTATCTATTCTTTTTGATATTGTGGATCTTATTTGACCACTACTCTGATGAACACTTTCATGTGTTATATTCATATCTATTTCCGCCTTTGTGATATGAATTGTCTGTGACTGATTTATGTTATGTTTACTTCTATATTTGTTTCCGAATATATTATAGCCACTGTGTAGTAGCTTTGAGTTTGTGTCGGCATGTCGGATTTCCACTTGAAAAGAATTGCATGCTATACTATTTGACATGTCGATGCTCGCACAAAGCAATTACACGGATGGTCGCTCCTCAATAGCCTTATTCTCCGTGCTAGTTGACAGCATTCACCGTAATGTTCTTGGCTAGCATGGGATAGAGGTGGGGTGTCACAGCTTGGTATCAAAGCCAAACTTCGGAACAATATGGAATATTATAACAAGGATCATCGTCCTAAGTCCATCTTAGGAGTCGTGCTTTAGGATTTTATTCGAGTCTTCATACCGATTCATCCTATTTTCTTTATGATTCCTTGTTTCATCAATCAAGTTTGATTGAAATTTACTTTGAGAATAACTTTTTCCTCTTCTTTCTTTCTTTCTTAAAGAAGAGAAATGGTTAGACCAGGCCGTCCCAGCGCCGGTCAATCTAGTGCTACTCCCCAGGATGGAGTATTTATGTCTGCCCAACAGCTTCTAGATCTTGTTAAGAATGCTCAAGCTGCTGGTCCCATTCCAGAGCCTACTCATCCTAGATCCGGTTTTGCACGCTTGTGCAGAGACTACACTGATTTGGGTGGAAGGCCATTCAAGGGATCCGAGAGTGTTATTGAAATTCAAGCTTGGCTCAAATCATGCGATCACATCTTTTCTCGCATGAACCTTATTGACCTTCATCGAGTCCAAGTGGCTTCTAGCATGCTCCAAGAAAGAGCATTAGATTGGTATGAGCTTTTAATTTCTGAAATTGTTGAAGCGGATCTCACTTGGGAGCAATTCCGAGAAAGATTCGAATTGAAATTCGTGCCGGAGGCTGAAAAAGTAACTTTGGCCCGGCGTTTTATTGACCTTGTTCAAGGTGAATCTTCTGTGACAGACTATGTCGCATCTTTCGAATCTCTGTCCAAATACGGGGTTGAATACATTAACACCCCAATGAAGAAGAATCAGAGATTCGTCTATGGCTTGAATAAGAATCTTAAGAAGCCATTACTTCTGAAACTTGAGGTTTCATTTGATCAGCTTGTTGATATCGCTCTTCGTCTTGAAGAGGCCGATAGAGAAAGTGATGTCGAGGTTGGGAGTGCCAAACCGAACCCCAACAACACCAAGAAGAGGCATCCCTTTATTAGGTTCGAAAGTCCTAATCCTAACAAGAGGGCGAAGCAAGAGACTTCTACAGCAAATACTCCTATCCCTAATCGCGGAGAATGCTACAATTGTGGCTCTAGGGACCACTATATAAATAGGTGTCCAAGGCCTATTTCTTGCCGCTATTGCAAAAGTGCGGATCATTATATATCTTCGTGTCCCAAGCGTCAAAGCAAGAGAGAAGGAAAGCTGCAAGTCCCTAGCAACTCTTCTCGTGGTCAAGGTATTTCTCATTCAATCCTTGATGGCATTGTTTTATTTCGTGATCTTCTTATTCGAATTCTTTTTGATATGGGTTCCATCTCACTATTCTATATCAAAAGAACTTGTTGATTCCTTTTCTTTGAAAATATTTTGGACTTGATGACTTCTTTGAGAGTTGCGAATCCGGATGGTAGATCCGCAACACTCAATCTGCTTTCTATTGATGTCGAAATTATTTTATGTGATTTTTCTTTCCGAGCCGATTTTTACTTAGGCTTCGGAATTGATTTTTGTAAGGATTGGCTTAATTGTGAAGCCCGTATCCTATTTTCTATGTGGACAATTCATCTTCGACATTTTCTATCTGTTAAGCAGATTTCTATTTTTTTTCTTCTTGAGATTCCGATTTCAAATTCTTGAAGCATCATTTTATTCTTTAAGCCCTCAAGATGAGAAAAGTGTTACTTCTCTTATCTAAATAATTTGTGAAACTTTTTCGGTATTTTTGAGTTTGTCTTAGGATTTATCACCTAAGTAATCTTTTGTATGGTGTTAAGGTCTTTCTAGTTCGGCCTTGCCACCGATTTTCATTTGCTACGAGTTACGGAAGTTAGCATTCCATTTACCGCATTCCGCACTTGTTATGATTCCTATGAATGAAGTATTATGTCATTCAGTTTGTCCAGCTTATTTCATCCATTTTATAAATCGAATATTCTATGAATATTTCGATGAGACCATTCTTGTATATATTGATTTTGGGTGAAAATAGTAATTTAAAATTTTGAAAATCTTTTTCATATTATTTATTTATAAGTACAATTTGATTTTTGTTCTTAAAATGAACAAAGAATATTCTTAAAAGTTTTTAGAAACATGTTTATCATATAGAATACGATTTTGTGATTGTATTGCCCATTTAGTGTTTTAAGAATTTTGGTCGATGCGCTTGATCAACGTTATCGATAAGAATTTCCTAAACGCTTTGATGAGACAATCAGACACAGTATATTAACTTGAAAATAGTAAATTTTTCTAGAATGATTATTACATAATGATAAATGTAATTTTGAAAGTTTTAACTTTTGAGGAAAGAAGATTATTTAAAAGAACTCTTCCTTTCGATACTCTTATTCTTGTGATTCCTGAAGGGGAACCAAGACTTTGCTATTTGTACCGATACTAGTCGTATTGGTTTGGATGCCATTCTCTTGCAAAGGAGAACGTGCTATCACTTGTGCTTCTAAATCATTATAGCTTATCGAGACTAGATATGCCACTTATGATCTAGTGCTCTCGGCTATTGTTTTTGCTTTTGGAATTTGGCATCATCATATTTGGATGAGAAATTTGTTCTCTACCTCGATCATAAACCTTTGGAATATTTATGTTCTCTTAAGGAACTGCATGTTGACTCGAGTTCCTAGCTTCTTATGATCTTGATATTCTTTTTATTCCCGAAGGGGAAATCATGTTGCCAATGCATTTAGTCGTAGGCAACAAGGGGTTGTTTCTTTGTTGATGACCAAATGGAATTATCTTTTTGTTAATTTCATCGGACGTTTTGATATACTTCGTTTTATTGAGCTTTATCTCATTCCTTTTATGGACTAGTGTCCGGTGTTCTTTTATGGTGTTCGGTTCATCGGAGTTATAATACATCGATGTTCCATCTTATCTGGATCAATGGATGTACCATTATTTTACTACATCGTTGTTCCGGTTTATTGGTTCATTTGGCGTACCGTTTTTGTACTACGCTGATATTCCAAATTATCTGAGTTTCTAGTTTCTCGGGCGTACTGTTATTATACTACGTCGTTGCACCAGCTCAATTTTTTGCTATTCTTGACGTTCTCCACGTCTTTTATATACGGAAATGCCTTAGGGATTCCGGTTTTTATTCTTGAGCCCGGTGATATTGTAGAAATTGAAGTTTCACCAGATTTGATTTATGAGCAACATTCCATTCGCATCATTGCTTCGGAGGTTGAGCGCCTTCGGAATAAAGATATTCTTCTTGTAAGAGTTCAATGGTTCTCAAATCCTATGGATTGCTCATGGGAATCCAGAGAATTCATCGAGCGATCCCGTTCGTGCTAACTCTTTCGTGCTCTTTATGGTGAACTTCCTATTTCAAATTTTCTTTTGTGTTGATATGCTTCTATGGTTGTTACTTCTTATTTTCTTCTTAAGTATTGCGAGGACGCAATTTCTTTAAGGAGGGGAGTCTGTAACAACCCGCATATTTATCGATTATATATTTAAATATTTTATTTAAATATTTCACCGTTCATCGGATTTTGGTCCGAAAAGCTACTTTGTGCAAACAGTCGAATTGGGACTTGAGACCACCACCATCGAGTTCAAAATGACGTTTGCGACCTTTTTGAGTATAAGCTTCGCTATGTTTGGAGAAGGTTGATTTTTGCTACTTTTTACTTAGGGCTTTGGTTTGGGCTGAGCCCATTAACTCCACTTAACTCAGTTCCAACCCTCTCCTCTTCATTCACTTCTTTTCTATTTTCCTAATACTCAAGCTTTTATGTTAATGGAGAGCGGAAGAGGAAATTAAAACTCCAAGCCCTAGTTCCATAGCAAAATCCAAGTTCTTGCTCCAAAATCTATGAGAACCCATTGGTAAGCATCTCCTTCTTCTTCTCCAACTCATTCTCTCTTTGGTTTCTGAAATTTGCTAAACCTAAATTTAGGAATGTTCTTCTTTTGAGTTGAGAATCAAGCTTCTTGAGTTGGATTTGAAGTGTGGTTGATTCCCCCTTTGCATTCAAGCTTCTTCTTCAATCGTTTGGGTTCAAAGGTGAGATTTTTAATCTCATATCTATGCTTATAATTATCTTCGATTGTTAGGTATGAATTCCTAACACTTATTCGTGTGCATTTGCTTTCGGTTTGGATTGATTTGGTGAATATTCCAATTTTTAGTGTTTTGAGTTTAATTCTTTAAAAATCATAATTTTGATGTTTGAACATGTTTTTGGTGATGCATCGAGGAGCTTATAGGGCCGAGTAGTCGATTGGCATAAACCCTTAGCGCCGTTGCTCGTGCGATTGCAATTTGATCGAGAGTTGCACCTCTTTTGAAATAGGGAAGGAAGTGCAAGCATACAGGTTCGGCCGACCGATGCCCCTGGGCCGGTCGACCGACCTGTAGTCCAGGCACTTCCTGCCTCTGTTTGGAAGTGCTGGTTACAGGCTTCGGCCGACCGAGCCCCCTGGGCCGGTCGACCGACCTGGTGCCCCGAGCACTTCCAACCCCTGGTTCGGTCGACCGACTCAGGGAGTCCGGTCGACCGACCTGCTACTATTTGCCAGATTAGCCTATATTGCTAATCCGTTTGAATTTCCAACTTTAATCGATTCGTGTTGTCTCCCTTTTGTTATTGTCATTTATTATCGATTTTGATGACCTTTTCTTTGGGAATTTTAGATATATCCACTTTGATGCATTTGATATCGATTTCTTTGGATTTTATTCACGTTTTCGAATGTGAATCTTAGTGATTGATTGTTCCTACAATCTTCTTCGTGATTTGTCACTTTAAAAATATAAAGGTTTTGTATACTAGTAGTAAATATCAAAACTCTTTCTTCAAATGATTTCAACACTATTTTATTACAAAGCTCGTTTTCTTAAATCGTTTTCCAATCTATTAGTACATACAAGCCTTTACCTCACTCGTATGAGAAATCTAATTAAACGACTTAGCAAAACAAGTGGTATGAAACGCTTGCGTTTACTTCATCGGTTAATTCTTGGACTTGTTCGATTGAATCTCTTGTGACAATTTTCTAGTGGAGATCTACAATTTGTTCGTAAATATTTAAATTAAGCTAGTGGTTATGGGACATGAAGCTAAGCTCATATATTTACTAGCTTACTGCAATCGACACTTCTCTTTGATCATGACGATCATTTTATGGTTTAGACTAGCATTGTGCGATGTCTCTTTGTCCACGTGGAGGACTGTACGTCGTTTTTACTGAGCTTCGGCTCACCAGGAGGAGCTTCGGCTCAAAGTCCGCAATGGGGGACTATACCCTGTCACAAGGAGCTTCGGCTCACCAGGAGGAGCTTCGGCTCAAAGTCCGCAATGGGGGACTATACCCTGTCACGAGGAACTTCGGTTCACCAGGAGGAGCTTCGGCTCAAAGTCCGCAATGGGGGACTATACCCTGTCATGAGGAACTTCGGTTCACCAGGAGGAGCTTCGGCTCAAAATCCGCAATGGGGGACTATACCTTGTCAGGAAGAGCTTCGGCTCACCAGGAGGAGCTTCGGCTCAAATTCCATAATGGGGGACTATACCCTGTCAGGAGGAGTTTATTTTTTTGGCATTAGCCATCCTTTTTATTGTGATTTCTGGATTTCATGTTTTGATTTCTGGAATTTATGTTTCACCAACTTTTACGATGGGCATTGATATATATATATGTCATTTATTGTGGCTTGGTGAATGAAATTAGGAGTATGACATTCCTTTTTATCTTGAGTAGATTGTTGTGATGTTGATTAATCTCTTGTTGATTTTCAATTACTTATTTATCACAGCTTGGCATTGTGATTATTATATGTTTATGTCATATCTCTTATGATATATCACTTCATCTGATATTTATAGCTAGACTGATCCGTTTATTATTTTCTTCTTAAATAATACTCGGGTCAGACTGAGATATTACAGGTGCTTCTGCTTGACTTCTCTTTCAGGATCATCATTTGACTTTTGGCTAACTACTTAGATTAGTAGTTTTGTTGTATACATTTGAGATACAGACTCTATGATGTATACTTATTCTTTTGTCTAGCACTTGTATCTATTCTTTTTGATATTGTGGATCTTATTTGACCACTACTCCGATGAACACTTTCATGTGTTATATTCATATCTATTTCCGCCTTTGTGATATGAATTGTCTGTGACTGATTTATGTTATGTTTACTTCTATATTTGTTTCCGAAGATATTATAGCCACTGTGTAGTAGCTTTGAGTTTGTGTTGGCATGTTGGATTTCCACTTGAAAAGAATTGCATGCTATACTATCTGACATATCGATGCTCGCACAAAGCAATTACACGGATGGTCGCTCCTCAATAGCCTTATTCTCCGTGCTAGTTGACAGCATTCACCGTAATGTTCTTGGCTAGCGTGGGTATATAGGTGGGGCGTCACACATTCCGAATATGTGATACGTCGTTATGGATTGCATTTGATGACCGGTGTCGAAGACCGGATATTTGTGAAAACGGAAGGATTACTGTCGAATGTTTCTGCATCGGCTAATCTCCGATATAGAAATTTATTACCCTTTGTGATGGGAAGTCCGGTCGTGATTGGTGAATATCCGAATTGCATGGACTTCTTTGTAAGTTCCTTCGGTTCCGTTCGATCCCGGAAAGGACTTGTATGGATGTGTGTCTGACGTTATAATTTGAGATGTAAAGCTGGTTTCTATCAAATATATTTCCGTTGGTGGCGGAGAATTTATTCTCTTAGCTTAACACCCTTAGAGATTATGTAGTTGATGGTTACTAGTGGTACATTCCCAAATTGGTAATGTGGCATACGAAGTGCTATTGAGCATTTGATGAACAAAGCACAGTTTTTGTATAAGGCATGGTTTTGTGGACGAGACTTCGTCGGACCTCACACCCCGGAAATGGTCAAAATAGGAAGGATGCGGCAAGGTTATTAGGGGGTAGTGCCCCTTTAGTGTATGTCATTCCTTCTGGATAGAGGTGGTATCATGGTATGGAGCCCAGATACTTAACCTATGTTGTTGCTGCAAATTTATTGCTTTGTGGTTGTTGGAAATCGAGGATCCTCGGATATAGATCGGTTACGATCGGGGAATGACATATTCGTGTCATTAGTTGCCCAGTTAGGGGTAACCTGGCCTTGTGTTGGCAGAGATCCGGTTAGGTTCTCGGGTCGTCTTTCCAAAGGCGTACCCATGTGGCAATGGGAAGTTCCTTGGCCTGACAATTTGTTGGAAATCCAAAGAAACAATACGATCTTGTACGGTTTTAGTTCTAGAACCTATCATTCACTTATGGTGGTCACCACTGTTTGGATGGTAACTATAGTAGGCATAAGTGCGAAATGCCTATGCTGGCTAAGATTTATATCTTTACTTTCGAAATGTTTTCTATACTATGCACTAGTAATAATATCAAATGTTTCTTTTTAATGCGTATCAAGCATCTTTGACTATCATAAGGAGAAATCTCCTCCGATTCTGCGTTTGCATTGTGTGTGTGCGCGGGAGGCCTTATGGTAGTCTCATTTTCTAAAAAGCATTACGAATCAATTTTAAAATTATCCTGTACTTTGTTTCAGAAAAAATATAAGCTGTTTTAGTTATCACACCAGTCACATGACTGACTCGGAGTTTATTGTTTTCCTTCCTAAACTTTGGGTGCCCACCAATTTCCACACGAGTAGTCTAGAGTTAGGTTATCAGGATATTCTGGAATTCAGGAGTCGCTGGAGGCAGTTGGATGGCATGGCGTATTCACTAGTATATAGTATTTCTTTTCTGCTGTTTGCTGTTGTTTGTTGTTGTACACTCTGATGATGTAATGTAATGTAATGAAATGTAATGTAATAACTGATATAGTTCTTTGTCTAAAAGTTATTTATTTATCTATTATATGTTGTTCCGCTGCGATTGTGAGATTCTGATGTTGTTCTGTTGTTTCTTTCTATTCTGTTCTATCTTTTTCTCTCTTCTTCTATCTTTTTCTTCTTCTTTAACCATAACGGTACGGTTTTCCGGCATTCGATTGCTCGGCAGTTGATATAGTGGACGTATTGATGTCGGTTTTCGAGCGTCGAAAAGCCGCGTTGTCAAATTTGGTATCAGAGCATATGGTTAGGCGACAACCATGGCTCTGTTGGGAATTACTCGTTAGAGATGAAGTCAGTAATACTCTAGAATGAGTTTGAGTGTAATAATAGATTGTATCAAAGGAAACTATTAATAAATTGTATTATTAATGAGATACATATTTATGGATATAGAAGTATCTATAACCAATTTGAGTTACCGAAAGAAGAATATGAATTTAGAGGAAAATTTAAAATCGGGGGAGAATTTATAAGTATTTTATAATGTACTCTTTTTCCTTAATTAAGATTTTTCCCACTGGGTTTTTATTAGTAAGGTTTTAATGAGGCATTATCTTGATCCAGAAGTATCAACTCCCTAGTAACATTTGAAATAAGATATAATGTACTCTTTTTCCTTATTTAAGATTTTTCCCACTGGGTTTTTCTTATTAAGCTTTTAATGAGGCATTATCTTGATCTAAAAGAATCAAAAGTCTTTTTGGGAAATAACATCTCAAATATGTTATATAAGTTAAATTATATTTTTATCCTTGACTAAGTTTATCCCATCGGGTTTTCCTTTGTAAGATTTTTACTGATGTATTAAATTGATCCAGAAGTATCAAACTCTATCCGATGCAATAAATTATTGAAATATGACATACTATATTGTACTCTTTTGCCTTCACTAAGATTTTTTCCATAGGGTTTTACTTAGTAAGGTTTTAATGAGGCATTAGTTTGATCTAGAAGTATCAAGCTTTATTTAAAAAAATAAGAAAATAAAATATGTCATTGTACTCATTTTCCTTCACTAAGATTTTTCCCATTGGGTTTTTCTTAGTAAGGTTTAATGAGTCATTATTTTGATCTTGAAGTATCAAACTCTTATAAGGAATATCATTTTTAGTATGATATTTAAGATTTCACAAGTTGCACTCTTTTGTTCTTCAAGATTTTTTCCCACTGGGTTATTCTAATAGAGGTTTTTAATGAGGCAACAGACAATATCTATAACGACTGAATCGATAAATGCAAGAAAGATGATAATGGGGGGGGGGGGGGGGGGCAATCATCATACACGTTTCGAAACGGAAATTTCCAAATTATCGGAGCATTCAAGATTTTGAAAACGCATATTCAAGGGGGGGTATTATAATATATGTATATTGTGAAGTGAATATGCTTGTACATTGTTTTGTTTAGTCCCACATCGTGGGATAAGTTCAGTCCTTACTTCTGAAGCCTTTATATAAAGTAGGCCATGTAATGTAAATAGATGACTAATTCTCGAAATGAATAAAACTGTTCTCTCTCTAATGGCTTCCACTTTCTTCATTTCATAACAGTTTGGAATTATTTAATAATTAAGATTGGAATTATGTAATAATTAGGTTTTGGAATTATTTAATAATCAAATTTTGAAATTATTAATTAAGTTTGAAATTATTTAATAATTAAATAAGACTGAATTATTAATAATTAAATTGGATTTTTTAATAAGTGAAATTGAATTTCTTGAATAATTGAAATTGAGTTTCTTTAATTATTGAGTTTTGAAATTTGTAACTAAGTAAATAAATAAGTGAAATTGAATCTCTTTAACAAGAAATAAAATGTGATTTATTGAAATTATTATAAGACTTGTAATTTAAAGAATTTGATTTGACGAATTCAATTGAATTCAAATGGTAAGTTTTGATGTAATGAAGTTGAACTTAAGTAATTGATTTAATGATTTGCAAATTTAATAGAAATTGTTTGAATGATAAATTAACTTAACGAATATTGAATGAAATCGATAAATGAATTTAAATTGATTTGAATGTTATATTAAATTAAATTTAAATGATTACGAAATGAAATGTATATACGAACTTGAATCAATACTTGGATTGTTTTAAATAAAAATTTGAAATTAAATAACAAGATTTTGAAATAGTACTTTGGAAGTTATGAAACGTAAATTTCGAAAATTGTTTTAGAAAGACAAATGAAATGTTGATTTACAAATTTTAATTGAAATTGAATTTGATTTGGTTTGAAATATATTAAACGACCAATCAGTGTGATAATTACGAAAGTTATTAAAGAAACCGAAATCGGTTATGGACATACTCTCTGTCTAAACCAAAAACCACTTTAATAACTATACGTGGAGTGTGATCCAGAATGAAATGGTTGGAATGATGTACGTGATGACTGAAAAAAGAGAACAAAAATGGATAGCCTTGATACTTGTGTCAAATTGGAAACGACTAAAACAGGAGCCGTGCCGGGCCATATGGGGTTAGCCACCTCGAGCGAACACACTTCTTCGTAAACTACTCATTACTTGTTATTGACTGGTGCACCCTTGTAATTTTGGGAGTGTTGTTTCGCGGTGTTGCGATCGTTGCGGCGATGCGTTTTCACCAGTCCAGATCAGGCAAACAGTAGTTTCACTACCTTAGGTACTGCCTCATGTGCCTTGTCATACTTGTATCCCTATATACGCGACCACTACGAATTTATTTTGTGTTATACCTATGAAGTACTCCCTGATATCCCACTAGTTTATGGTGGAGTTTACAGTGCTGTATAGACTATAACGCTTATACAAAATGTGTTAAGGGGGATAATGGTAACGCCTTAACACTATTTGATACTTTGTATTACTGATAGGCATTATCTATTTAGCGTACATTACTACATGGTAGATAGTTTAACGGATCCTTAGAGGATGGTTACTCCAACATCCTTTGAGTTATTTGTGTTTCAATTGTTATTTCACTTGAGTTTGATTTATTGATACAAGAATGTTAATCCTGACTCGAGTGTTTTGTGTTTTGCTTTATGCTCGGGTCAGACTGAGTGGTTCAGCTTTTGAGACTCACCTTTGGAGTTGGAGCTTCGCCTGGAGATCCAGCTATTTATCCAGGTTTCAGATATTCAGTTGATTCCAGTGATGTATTCTAATTCTTGTGTTTGACTATTGTATTCGAGACTTCTGTTGTAACTTATTTAACTCTGTTATATGTATATATATATAGTAGCTTCATGAACTACTATCTTTTGCTTCCGTTGCATATTATTACTCTGGGTCTATGATTCCGTGATTATTTATTTACTGTATATGTTCAGTTTTGCCAAATTAAAATTAACAATTCGGTATTTTGAATTATTCAATTCCGACATGTGCGGATGTGAATAGTCCAAAATAGAGGGTCGTTACAAACAGTTACCATAATGTTGTTCTAATCCCTTCCTCATTACAATCCACAAGATAGGGATAGCACCAGTACAAGGCGGGAATGAATGAAGGATAGATTTCCTTATGCATCCTCGGCATTAGAATGGGTGGTAGATACCAAAGGTATTAGCCTTGGTCAATATTATATGTTTTATTATACTTTACCATTTTTCTATGAAGTTTTATTGATAATGCTGTGATATACTTTTATCATTTATAGGATACCAACACCAACGATCCATCCCCTAGTGGGCTTAGGTTTTCAATTTTGCAAAAGTTCGGCCCCATTAAGGTGCGGGTTGTTACACAAACACAAAGTTTTTGGTTCAATAATAATAATTATTAACTCTACTACTCTGGCCATAGACTTTGACTTTGAATTGACTATAGTTGACTGTGATGCTAACCCTATATAGCTTAAGAGGCAAATTGTCCATCCAATAATGTTTCACTTTTAATTCTTCATCTCAAACCCAACTATAGTCATTATTTACGCCATGCGACGATCTAACTAATGATCAAAGTGGAGTATCCACATTGAAGTTCAACGACATTCTCAAGTCAAGAGACTGTGTAATATCATCACTTTGAGATTCTTTGTTTGTGCAGAATTATATTAACCAATAGAAAAATCTTTTGTGAGTCATTCCGTATTTATCTAATAACTATCAGTACGCGACCCCTTAGTGCCCCCAGTAGCCATGAGTAATACACTACCCAACATTTGGAAAGCATTATATAATCTAGTCTCAATGGATGTATCGATATGCTATCTCAAAATATTTTAACCGGGAATATTTAAAACAATGTTATTTTTAATGTGTTAAGTTTCTTATGGTTACAACACATTACAATTACTATCACATAATATATTATTTAAGAATTTTCTATTTAATATATAGTTAAATTAAATAGTAATTAATATATCATAATATGATATGTATATCATAGAAAGTAAAACACATTTTATTTCAAACCAGATTTTATTACAGAGTTAATAATTTACAATAAATTATAGAATTACCCCTAGGGCATAATCTAACTCTATCAATCTCTCACTTGCACTTGGGGCCAATTGTGGAATCTTAATCGCATCCCTTGATCCGTTTTCTAAGAACCAACCGAGCTAGTCCCTTCATGAATGGATTTGCTACATTGTCCTTGGTATCTACTCTATCAATCACTACTTCTTTATTAGCGACGAATTCTCAAATAAGGTGGAATTTACGAAGAATGTGCCTTTATCTCTTATGAGCTCTTTGTTTCTTTGCAATCTGCATCGTAACATTGTCGTTAGAAAATAATTTCACTGGATTTTCAATTCATAATCACTCCCAGATCAACCATAAATTTTCTTATCCAAACCTCTTATTCTGCTACTCTGTTGAGGAAGATGTATTCGACCTCCATCATTGAATCGGCTGCTTTTTCATATTTGGAACTTTGCCAACTAACAGCTCCATCGATTAACATAAAGAAATAACCTATACAGACTTACGATCATCAATATCACTCTGAATGCAGGAATCTATATACACCTTTATAAGAAGGTTTTCATTCTCGTATATAAGGAATAAGTTTTTAGTATTTCTCAGATACGTAAGTACAAATTTTATAATAGTCATTGCTTCTAACAAGGATTAGACTGGTATCGGCTTACACATCCTGATAAGTAAGCTACATCCGGTCTAGTACATAGCATAAGGTATATTATGGAACCTATTATAGATTCATATGGTATCTTCTTTATACGCTCTTTCTCCACATCGAAACAAGGAGCTTCCTTCTTTGAAAGGATGATTCCAAATTGCATCAGAATATTTCCATGCTTGGAATTTTCCATGCAGAACCTTTTTAGTTTAGTATCTTTGTATGAAAACTGGGATAATCCCAACAACCTTTTTGGTTTATCTCTATGGATCTTACTATCAAGTATATAGACTGCTTCTCCCAAATCCTTCATGGAGAAGTTCTTGGATCATCACGCTTTCATCGATTGTAATAATGCAATGCTATGCCAATTAGTAACAAATCGTCGACATATAGGACTAACAATACAATAGCACTACCGTGTTCTTTTCGATATATGCATGCTTCCTCTATGTTTTGAAAAATCAAATTATTTGATTACTTTATCAAAACATTTTTTTCCAACTTCTTGAATCTTGTTTAAGACCATAAATTTATCTTAACAGTTCGCAAGCCTTGCCTCACTCCCGCTGACATCCAAACCCTAAGCTGCAACATGTAAATAGTCTCTTCTATATCACCATTTATAAATGTCATTTTCACATCCGTTCTCCATATTTTGTAGTTATAGAACGTGATAATGGCTAGCATTATCCAAATGGACTTCAGCATGACTATGAGGCGAAAATGTTTCGTCATAATCAATACCTTGAATATGATGAAACCCTTTCATAACTAGTCTTTCTTTATAAGTCTCTACTTGTCCATCTGCATTTAGCCTTTTCTCTTAAAAATCCACTTGCAACCGTTAGGTTTATCCATTTGAGTATATAAGTCAAAGTCCATACTTCTGTCATTATTGGAACCCATTTCAGATTTCATAGCTTTAAGCCAAAGTGCAAAATCCTTATTCCCCAGTTCTTATTAGAATTAGAGGGGAGTATCATTTTCTAAAAAGTGGTCTTCTTTCTTGCCATCCATGGAAAAGTTGTAGTATCTAAAATAGCAGTAACTTTTTGGTGTATGAATTTCCCTATTAGACCTTCTAATAAGCCATATTTTCTCATATACTGGTGAATTTGGTTCATCTACTGGCTTGGCTTTTGTGTTAATCTCTTGAATCTCATCTATGTCTAAATTCTCATTATTGATTTCTTTCATAAGAAATTCCTTTTCCAAAAAGATAACATGCCGAGAAACAATAAACTTCTGTTTATATCATATTGAATTCTTGGGATATCCTATAAATTTACCAAATGTCGATCCTGCCTCAAGTTTATCGGAAACAACATTCTTAACATAGGATTGACAACCCTATAACTTAAAATACTTGATTTGGGGTTCTTTCCACATCATATCTCATATCGCGTCTTATGCATAGATTTAATCAACATCAAATTCAACATATCCACTGTAGTTTCCAACATATTTTCCCAATAGGAAAGAAGTAACTCAGTTTTACTCTTCCTAGAATGAATCATTTCTATTAAGGTTCGATTCCTTCTTTCCAAAACACCATTGTTTTGCGTAGTATAGGATGGATTAACCAGAGAGATAATCCCATTATCTTTTAAGTACCGTTGGAGGAATTATCCCACATACTCACATCCTCGATCAAATAGAAGTATTTGAATCTTATGATTCATTTGATTTTCAACCTCTTCTCATATTCTTTAAATCTCTCATAGACATTGGATTTATTATTCATAAGATATACATATTCTAGTCTTAAAAACCATCAGTTTAAGTTGCAAAGCAAGAAGAGTTATCTTTGGTAACTATAGGCATTGGGTCATATACATTAGCATGTACCAGACCCAAGAGTTCATTAACCCTTTCATTTTTCCTACTAAAGGGGTGCTTGGTCATTTTTCCTTTAAGATAAGACTCATAAGTATCAAATGATTCAGAACCAAATGATGGTAGAAATCCTTTGGTTTTCAATTTGTGCAGTCGCTTGTCACTAATATGACCTAGTCTACAATGCCATATATAATAATTATCACTGTCAAAATTAGAAGAACATCCACAAAAAATATATATTACAATTTAGTATACAAATTTCATTATCTAAAACATGATTGTTGATTTTATTTCCATCAAACAAAATGTTCATGACTTTATCAACATAATAAAAAACATATCCAATCTCAGAAAATCTAGACACAGGAACTTTTCAGAAAATAAAGTTTTTTTTTCACATAATGACAATTATTTAAAATTAAATCTATCCCATTCAACAAAGCCAAGTGATAGTGTAACATGCTTCACTTCGAGACTTAAAATATGGACATCGATGATGCTGCAATCATCATCAGAATCATTCTCAAGTGACAAAATAAGTTCGGTATTATTTTTCATAATATAAATAAATAGAGCAGCTAAATAACTTTTCATTTTAATCAATTAGAATTACATAATTCATTACATCATTTTTAACCCATCTCATTGCCATGTAGGGGTAAATAAAATAAAAAATAAGATTAGTATACTCCTTGATATATGAAGATGCCAACATGACACATAACCAGTTATACTTCTGGTTTTATATAACAAAAATTTTAAACAATTTTATTCTCAAGATAAGCCTCCTGCTTTGTCTTTGAAATATTTATTCCTCCTTCCAACAGACACCTGTCAAATCCACAAACTCGGTCTACTTGAATGAATACTCGTGAGTTTATGGAAATTAATAAAAAACGAGTTGGATATATAATCTGGCATGAGTAAAATCATTACCCAAATCATCTATAGCGAGACCATGCCGCTAACGCGGAATGGGTTTTCCCCTAACTTCATCATCACGACAATATACAATTTGTATAAAAAAGCATATGTGATATTTCTTTCATATATGCATGGCTAACTTTTACAGTCTCATTTTAAATTTCCACACATGCCTATCTACTTCAATTTCCATCTTAACACTTATGAGTTATTCATAAGGGTTATGTCTCCATTTAATTTTCAATGAATACTTTGGCTACCACCAAGGCCTTACACCATCGCTCTCATACTTTGTTCTAAATAGACAAATGAGGTGCTATAAAAACCTTACTCCTTCGTTTTAACTTAATTGTCGTGAGCCAATTTGATATTACATAAGCCTTACTCCTTCATTCCCATATTTTATCATGAATAGACATGGGTTTTCCACATTGTAACGACCTAGATTTTTGAATAGTTTATAATTTAATATTGGGATTATTTAAATAATTGAGTCTTGGATTTAATTCAAATAAAAATGACTTCGAAAGGTTATTTAAATTCAGATTAAATAAAATATGGTTTATTATAAATTTTAGTTTATAATTTAAGCGATAAAATTGCTTTAAAAAATAATTTATTTTAATTAATGAGTGAAATTATAATTCCGAGGCACTGTCTCGATTTTAATGAAACCAGTACCATTGGATCCTAAATAATGAATTATTGTACACCGATGAGCTTCGTGGTGATTGACCATGCTGTGTGGTCGTGTGTGCTCGAAACGCACAATGTAAAATTAAAGAGAATAGAAAATTATTATTATTTTCCTATAAATAACCATCAAACTTAAACCTAGTTCTAACTCTTTTCCTCTTTCTCTTCATTTTGAAACATTTTCCTGCTGCTACCATGTTCTCCTCTTCCATCAATTAAACCAAAGGCATTGAAGTCATGTGATTTTGGATTCAATGTATTCATGTGTCGAGAATATCAATCCCCAATGCTTAGTTTTGGGTATGACAAAGTTTAGGATTTCTCAAGTTTCAACAGTGAGCTAGGGATTGCAATAGTCATTGACTGGAGGGAAGATGGGCCGTGGCGTCTATGCTAGTAGGTTTTTAGGGCGAAGTCTAGCTCGTGGAAGCAACTTGGGGAGGTGCGGCATCTGGTAGTGAAACGTGACATTCCATTTGTTGCTTTCTGACGGTGGAAGTTGCAATGTAGTCGAGGGAGCTAGAGATGAAATTGAGGTGGAGGTTGACCTTATGGTGATGCAGGGAGTTGTTTGGTAGTGTTATGAGGAGTTCGTATGGTCAGAATCAAAAAGCGACATGGTGATGTTTTGATTTGGGCACACTAGGTCGGAATGGGAATGGCAACGTCGAGTGTCGAATCAATGGGTTCAGTGGGAGAGAAGGCAAAGAGAAAGTCGTTGGCACAATCGTCATGTCAGTTCGCCAAGCAGTGGAGGAGGAAGGATGCACGATGAGGGTGTGCATATATCTGTGTTCGTGCATATCATGAAAGGCAAAAGGGAAAGAAATGAGATGAGGTTCGGCTTCGATAAGGTAATCAAGTTTTGATAATTAATTAAGTTAATTAATTAATGTTTTAAATTCAAAAACTTGTAAAAATCGTATCTTGTCCATACGAGGCCTGATTGAGGCGTCGTCTTCACCATTGCGTTCGTATTGGGATTATCTAAGCAATAGAGTTGGATTCATCGAGTTTGGAGCTTATGGGAATTTTAGTCAAAATCTAACGCGTTTGATTTTGGACTATTTGGGAATGCATAAGGATCGGCTAGAGCTTGGGTGAATTTTAATCACTAGTTGATTCTATATTGCTGTATATATAATTGTTGTTGCATTGAAAATATAAACTGTATAACAAACTATGCAAATTATTATTTTTTGACCCTGCCTTGTTTCGTAAAACAAGTGAGAAGTTATTATTGTGTATGATATCCCTATCGACCATCTATAACATGTATCATGGCCCAAACTACTTTTTTACATGTTTGATATTGCTTTGTGAAAAGTGATAGTATGTAATAAATGTTTGAAACGATATAGTCATTGTAAACATGCTTTGAAATCCCTGATATTTTGACATATGTTCAATTGTATAAATTGGGTGGATTGTGGAAATATTTACATATATATATTGGGTTATTCTACACATGTTTGGGTGTGTTTGGCATAAAGAAACTGGTTTGGACATATATGGAAATTGTAAAACTTAGAATCGAAAAGGCCACGATGGGTACACATTGAAATTGTTGTGATCTGCGACTTTAAAGTTAACTTTGAAAGACATTCTAGGACTTCTTCATATTGATTAATGAGTACTAGTAGCAAACTTATTATTAGGAAAATAACAAGGTTTGAATTTATTATCGAAAATCATTTATGGATTTCTAAAGTGATGGTTTTAAATTATAAAATAGGTTTTAAAGTTGTGTTTTAAATAAAAGGTTTTAAAATATAGTATAAGTATTCTAAAATTATATTGTTAGCATATATATATATATATATATATATATATATATATATGTTTTTAAAAGTTATTAAATATTTTAATAAAGTTTTTAAAAGGATTTTATACTATAATATTTTACAAATGGTTTATAGTATTTTATTAAATATCTTAGTTATGCAAAAGTATATGTAAATTTATACCTTTTTAAGGGTATTTTATTATATTTAGAAGTTTAAAGGGAAGTTTGGTATTTGTAAAGGAATTATAAAGGAGATTTGGGATTATAACACCAATGTTATAATGGACTATTTTATAAATTGATTATAAAGGTATGTTACCTTGTTTAATAAAATAGAAAAATACTTTGAACTTTAAAGCGATGTTTTAAATTAATTGGCAAGTATAAAAGAGAATTTAGATTTATATTAACGATGTTTGTGAAACTTTCATTTCAACCCATTTAACTGTACTTTTGAAAAGTAATTAAATCTTTAAAATGGAGTTTTAAAGATAATTGGATAGTGAAGTATTTTGGGTTTGTCGTAAATGATGTTTTAGTGACATTTGTTTTTAACCCCCTAGAAAATATTTTAAAATGTTGAAATGATGTAACTGAGTTTGGAAAATACTTAGATCTTTAATAATGGAATTTTAAAGATAATAATGAGTATGAATTGGTTTCGAGTTTGTTGTGGCAATATGTTAGTAACATTCGCCTTTAGCCCTTTTTGGTTATGCTTGTAAACTAATTAAATCTTTAAAAAGAATGTTTTAAAGATAACCATAAGTGAAATGGTTTTAGATTTGCAGTGATAGTGTTTGACTAACATTTGGCTTAAGTCCTTCAAAATTGATTTGTGAATATACTTATACGATTAAGATAGGTATATGAATACTTTTGGGAAGTGTTGAAATGTGTTGAAAATGAATAGTCATGTTTTAATTAAATAGCAGAGTTTAATTAGCAAATGGAGTTTCATTTATAAAAGAGTTTATTGAGTAAAAATGAATTCTACTAATAAAGAGGTTTTTAACTAATAAAGGAAGATTAATTAACAAGAAGATTAGAAGTTGTTTGTATGACCTGATCGTGCTTGTTTGTTTCAATCGTGCTTTGTGTGTTACGTGCTTATGGATAGTATATGCGAACTAGTTTCTCATATGTAATTATCTTCATTATCATTTGATTTGACCAAATATACTCTGGAAATATCTAAGAGTAACACGAGGGTTATATGGTACAGTTAACTTTGCTGATACTATACTATACGTATAAATTCATTTTGCTCTTCTAGGGCAATGGTAAGGAAATCTGTTCGCTTAAACGGTTAGGAGTTGATATCCGCTCTTATGTATGCAGTTTATTTCCCACAACACCAGGGCTGAGATTCCTGATAAATCGATTAATTGGTTCTGAATCACCCGGTAAGCAGGGCAGTGTACTTATATGAGATGACTTGAAACCATAACCGCTCCAAAACCATACACGTGTTATATACTTTGGAAGAGGTTCATGATTGCTTCATGATGTTGGAATCTATGTGGAGATTCAAGATCTGTTTGAGACGATCGAATACATGTAGTTATTCATGATCTATTCAGAATGTGAGAGTCCATTTATGATTCCAAGACCTGTTGAGGTATGAGAATCCATGTTTGATTCTGGGATCTGTTAGGGAATCCATGTGTGATTCCAAGATCTGTTTGAGATTTGGGAATCCATGCGTGGTTCCGTGATCTGTTCGAGTTGGAGCTCGTGTGAAAGATCTATTCAAGTTATGGCTCATATATTGGGATGTTGAACATGACTTTTCCATCGGTAACGACAAAAACCAGAGATAAGAGACAGAGCCTATGGGGTTTAGCTAAGTTAAAGGGTGCAGGCACTCCAATCTAGTGTTATTTACGGATTTACATGCCACAGTGATGTGACCCGGTGCCACGTGTTCGGACGTGGACCGGCTATATTTTTATATTGTATATTTTATCTACAGAATACAATGCTCAGAAAGATACCTCTGATCCTTGATCAATACTTTAGATTCGGCATCCCCGAAGAGATCTACGTGAAAATCCTACACAATTAGCGAACATGCCTTGGCGGTTGTCATTATATACTTCTTATTGTTGCGATGTAACTCACTTGCATCACATCTATGTGATTATTTATATTTCACACCTTAGACATTATTATATTATTACTGGATTTTATAATAGACATGGTTTGTTTATTGTAAGGTAAAACCCCATCTGTGTATGCTGCTAGTGAGGTCTTATGAGATACCCTTATTTTGAAAGGTTTCGAGATATAATACATCTATATGATTTGAATTTCTCACACTGGTTTACCTGACTTATCCTGGTGTTATTTTCTTAATGCTCGGGTCAACTTGAGTATGTTTCTAGATTTAGTTGTGATTCATTGGAGCTCTTGGAGATAAGCTAGATGATTTCCCACCTTACTTTGTTTCCACTACATTACTTGATTGTATCCATCAACATTCGTGAGGACCGAATGCTATAACTGTGCAGGCCGATGATATGTTCGTTTTCTCTGATTGATGCATATACATTAAAGGTTTTCTTTTTGGTAATGACCTATTGAGATAGTATATATTATGGTTCTGCATGCAAGATTCTGATATTGTGTTCTCTTCTTTCTTTTCTATTTCTTTTTCGTTTTATTTTACTCAAACAATTTATCTTCCTGGGACTTGGGTGCTCGACACATGAATTACATGGATGTATTAGTGCTGACATTCGGGGGGTCGAAAAGGGGGATCGTTATAGACACAGGGCTTCCACCGATGAAACCAATTATGATGACGTGGTTTTTATATTTGGTAGCCACCCAGGCCTTTCATTGAAAGATTGTCGAATTTAGTCATATGATTGCCACAAAGGACTTCTGTTTGCATTTACATTTGGTTCAATTTATCATCATATAGCTTAATCAAGCTTGTTTCGTTCTTCATTCTTTAATTAAGTTATCCTTTATTAATGCATCATTTCTTAAGTCCATTTCATGCTTAGAATCAACTATTATCACTTGCGCTTAGCCTTCTTTCCTTAATTTTGTTCATCATCTCAAATCAACTTTACAAGGCCATCGAATGCTAAGCCTACTAGAGTCATCGCGTGTTAAGATAGCCCTAGCCATCGCATACAAAAATATAACTTCTGAAAGTTAAAATATAGTTGTCAAAAGTTGACATAAACATAGCTTCGTGCCTCAACGAAATGCAGTTTTTGCGTGTTAAGAAAATATAGCTATTGAGCCTTACAAATAGCATTTGAGTTGACTTCCATATTGTCATCGTGCCTTAATAAAACAAAGCCATTGCATGTTATCTTTCCTAAAACCATTGTATGATAACTTTCTGTAACATCCCCAGATTTTATCAATTTAAAACTAGTAATTTATTTTAATTTCTGCAATTTAATTTAAAGTAAATTTGAATTGATTTTTAATTTTCAAAACATATGAATATTGAATTTGTTTATTTATATATATAGAATAGATTGTAATTCAAATTTGAATTTGAATTTGTATTTGAATTTAAATTTAAATGAATATCTTAAGTAAAATATTTGGATTCAAAATTTTAACCTATGTATATGATTTTATTAATGTATAAATAACTATTAAAACATTTCCTTTAAAAAGTTGTATAAAAAAATAACAAAGGAATGTAATTATATAAATAAGGAAAAGTAAAATAAAAATTTATTTAAATATTTATGCATGCAATTAATAAGTGTTAAAGTTTTAAGGACGTAGATTTATAAGTGTAATGGGTTTTACCATTAAAAATAACAAGGGTCAATATCTTGTTTTTATTTTTGAAAATTAAAATAAAAAAGAGTAGCAAGATCATATAAACACAATACTTTCTTCTTCTCATTTCTTTTATCTGATCAAAACTTTACAAAACATAAAGAAAAAAAATCATCAAAGAATCAAACAAACCAGAAAACAAAGGAGAAGTAAGTAAATAAATACAAATTATTTTAACCTAGGATTCAAAGAAAGAAATCAACCTCTTCATTCATTTCAAATCTAAAAACCCAGGGTTTCAAGCTCATACCTGTAGAGGGAAGATGCTAAACAAGTAAAGAATAACTCAGTAATCAAACAAAAATCAAAGATTTAGGTGTCATTACAAATCAACTCAAACAAGCAAATTCAAATTCAGTAGTCTATTTTCAACTTCCAGAATTTAAAGCTCTCTGTTTTCTTTCTTGATCAAGGTGAGTAAACTTTTTGAGATTTTGGAATGTGATCTGTTGTTTGAACTCATGCTTAAGTAAGATTGAAAATGTGTTGCGTGTATATAGAGATGTGTTCATGTGTATATATTGTTTGTGCATATAAGTTACAGGTATAAGCACCCTCTGTTCCAGGTTACAGAAATTCAAAAACCTGTTCAAATTTTGATTTCTCTTTACTTAATCATCGTTATACTTTAGAATTCAAGAAAAATTTGTTTGTTTAGACATGATTTAAGTTCAAAAAATAGATTAAGTAAATCAAATCAAAGCATTCTCTAAAAAATTGAAATTACAGGCAAACTAAAAACTAGTTGGAAATTTAATCATCATGATCTCTGATTTCAATTATATCAATTGAAATGTTTTAGAAAACAATGATTTTTGAAAGTAAAATCATAATTTTTAAACAAGTATTTACTGAGAAAGGCAAAGATGAACGGATTTGGGGTTTTTGGCCATTGGCGATTATCAATGTAATGAGAATGGTCGAGGTTTCTCCTGGAGGTGGAGGAGGACTCGGAGATCATCAGAAAAATGTCCAATAAATTTATATTTCACTGTGGCGATGGATAGGCAGGGATTTATGGTTTAACTCTAGTTTTTGGTCAAGGTTAGAATAGTGGTTGATGCGTCGTCTCTAGGGCATCGGAATGCTTCGGACCTAAGGGAAAGGCTGCGTCGATGGCTGGAGGGGGTGTGGCCGGAATTGCAGAGGTTCAGGTGATCGACATCGTGGTTATTGAGGATGTTTTCAGGCGATAGTTGTTTCCAGTTTTTAACTTGGGTAGTTTGATTTTGATTTTGGGTTCCAGATGAATTCTGGGTGGTCGGAATTGAAGTGGTGGGTCATCGATGGTGTGCCGTTGGTGGTCTTGGAGGTCGGAGCTTGGCTCGAGTAGTTGGTATGCATATCGGATTTCATAAAATCTTAAACAAAAATTATGGTTTTGAAAAGTGACTCGGGTTGATTTTTGGGAAAACTCGAAGCATTCAGGCATTTTGATCGGGTAAGGCTCAATGTGGGCCTCGGGTCTAATACATATAACAGTTTTTACTTTAAAATAAAATTCAAACTTTTAAACATCTTTAATCCATGTTTTCAAATGATGATTTTGATTAATGTTTTGAATTAATTAAGGATTTAAGTAAGATATTTCTAAAGGAATTGAATTTAATTAATTTATTTTTTTTACATTATTTTATAAAGTAATTTATATTAAGTAAATAATGTCATTAAAAAGATAATTAAGATAAAATGTTATTTAAACTAATCTTAACCTTTTAAAGCAACTAATGTGATAAGGATGATTTAGTACACAAGGTTTAAAAGATAATCAAAGTAATTAATAAAGACAAAAAGGTTTAACTTTTAATTTATTAAGTAATTAATGATTTGTTAATATAATTACTTAAGAATAATTACTTAATTAATTACTTAATATTAAAGATTAATTAAATAAATAATTAAGGTTAATTGATTTGTATATAGTAATTAATTAAATAAGGAATAATTAATTAATAAAAGTAATTACGATTTAATTAATTAACAATTAAGGATTAATTAATTAAGGTATAATTAATTAGTGAAGGTGATTAAGATTTAATTAATTTATAATTAAGGATAATTAATCATTGATTAAAGATAATTAATGAAAGTAATTATGTGGTTAATTAATTTAAATCACACGATTAATTCATCTAAATTGAAGATGATTGATTATTATTGAATGCTGTGCATTGGATTGATATCTTTGATATGTGATTGTGATGCTATGCGATATGAATTTATTTATGCTGAGCTGTGATATCTGTGATGAATATATTTCTGTGTGAATGTGAAAACCAAATGGCCCGTAAAACGACATTTGAATTTCGATGCGATAGGGAGTCGGATTCCAATTGGTGATCTGAAACCCACATCGAACCCTGAAAGTGAATCTTTGTAATTGATATATGAAATTGAGCGCTCACTATTCAGTTTAGCCGGGAGAGGACTTTGTGTCATATAACCCATTCCGAATAGCGATACGACCAAATGGAAAGCATTTGAAGACGGTGGTGAAGACATGGTGTCTTCAAACGATAGGATAATCTGTCGACTGACTCTGCACTGAGTTGCTCCGGTATAGAGATCTCCATATGTGATGGAGAGTCCGATCGAGATTATGGATGCCCAGATTGTAAGGGCTTCTTTGGAAGTACCTTCGGTTATGTTCGAACCCGGAACAGACTTGTATGGTTGTATGTCTGACATTACACTTTGAGATATAAAGCCGATCTCTCTCAAATACATTTCTGTTGGTGGCGGAGAATTTATTCTCTTAGCTTAACACCCTTCTCTGAGATGTACGATCCCAAAGGTTATGTAATTGATGGTTATCGGTGATATACTCCCAATTTGGTAGTGTGGCATGCTGAGTGCTGCCGAACATTTGTTGATCGAAGTATGGCTTTTGTGAAAACATAGCCTTGTGGACAAAACTTCGTCGAACCTCACAATCCGGTTATGGTCGAAATAGGAATCGTTGCAGCAAGGTTATTTGGGGGTAGCGGCCCCTGAGGATATGTTCATTTTCTTCTGGATAAGAAGTGGTATAATGGTATGGATCCTAGATACTTAACTTATGTGGTTGTTGGTTGAGAGGCGCCTTACATAAAGGTTGGTAACAACCGGGAGATGGCATACTCGTGTCAGTAGTTACCTAGTTATAGAGGTAACCCGACCTTGTGTTGGCAGAGGTACGGTTAGGTTCTGGGGAAAAAAACGATTTAAGGTGGCATTGTCCACGGAGAAACCACCCCAAAGCCAAGTCACTATGGTATCTCCTACTGATCGGGGTCGTCGTCTCCCGTCCCCAATTAATATACTGGATGTTAGTTGCCTATAAGTATACTGGGTGACACTGGACCCAATTAATAATTTACGCAGCTTCAACCTCGCTTGATCAACGCAATACGTCCCTCCAGAGGCGCTCTATTCGGTGTGATAGTTCCTTTGCCTGATCATTTGTTGGAAATCCAATCATCCAATACGTGCCCTATACAGTTTTAGTTGTATAACCTGCCACCTCCGGTGGTAGCTATAGTAGGCATAGCATAATGGTACCTATGCTGGCTAAGATTAATATTATACATTCGAATTTTTTTCCACACTATGCACTAATAATAATAATATCAAAAGAGTTTTCTCATATCAAGCATATATCGCTGGATTTCGGGTCGTGACAAGTGGTATCAGAGCTAAAAGTTGAGTAAGAACTTTAGCTACGGAGTATAACACATTAGGTGCTCATTAGAGATAGGGTGAAGTATACCCTAGAATGAGCATAACCCGAAAGACCGAAAACATAAAATTTCTCGGTCTACTTCTTTAAACTATTGATATACCCTAAGATATCTTGTCCATATGCCTAAATCAAGTTTTCTTACTATTTACAGACAGTGAGAATGAGCGGAAGAAGAGGAAAAGGTAGGGGACGGGGAAATACTACTACAACTGGTCAAGTCCCTACAACAGCAGCTATACCTACTCAACCTCAGCCGAATCTGGCTGATCTATATCGAAGTTTCTCCAGACTTCGTGGAAAGCCATTCACTGCCAGGAATCTATTGTCAAGCCCCAAGCCTGGATTAGATCGTGCGAAAGAATTTTTAAAGGGCTGAAGTTGGAAGACGATCAAATGCGACTAATTGCTTCCTGGCAAATCCAAGAGGAAGCCCTAGCTTGGTAGGAGACTGTTACTGTGGATGAGCTAAAAGATGAGTTTACTTGGAGTTGATTCAAAGAGGTGTTTGAGAAACTCTATATGCCATCTGCTGGTATCTCCAGAATGTACCAAGAGTTTATGGACTTGAAGCAAGGGAGTTTGTCATTTAAGGAATACTTGAACAAATTCAACGAATTGTCTCGATTTGGTCCGAAGCTGGTGAACACCTCCTTGAAGAAAAATGAAAGATTTATTCAGGGAATGAATAAGAAGTACCATGAGAGGATGACTACCCACGTAAAAGAATCCTTTTCGAATTTGATCGATATGGGTTATCGATATGCTACCCTGGATAGGCAGGAAGTTCCCGAAGAGAAAGGGAGTTCAAGCAATCCAAATTGGAAGAAAAGAAAGTTCGAAGGAAAGAAGCCGGATCAAGGCAAGGAGAAGAGGAATAGTCAGGAGAAAGGCTATTATTCAAACGATTATAAGAAGCCAAAGAAACAAGTAAAGAAAGATCAACCCATGAAAACAAGTCAAAGAACAAAGGAATGCTATTGCTGTCACCAGCCAGGTCACGGAGTTAAAAATTGCCCGAAAAAGAAACAAGCGCAAGTAGCAAAAATGTACGCGATAAAATATGACCCCTCAACTTCAAAGGCAGATAAAGAAAAAGGAGTTTTAGAAGGTAACCTCCTCATTTTTGATAGAGTTGTTAGAGTTTTGTTTGACACGAGAGCTTCACATAGCTTTATCTCCCAACAAATCGTAAAATGAATTAAAACTTGAACCTAAATTTGTCGATGAACCTATTTGCGTGACGAATCCTGTTAGAGGTCCTGTAAATCTTTGTCTATATTGTAGGAAAATGCCTATCTCGTATTCTTGCCATTAATTTCCTATCAACATTTATGTTCTCGACTTTAGCGAATTTGAAATTTACTCGGAATGAATTGGTTAACGAGATATGAAGCCAAACTAGATTGTAACAATCGAACGATTTTGGTCAAAACGAAACTTGGAAATTTCACTGAAATCTCTTGTGAAGAAACTAGTTCGAAAAGGGATAAGTTGATGTATACTTTGGGATATCCCGAACCTAGTCTGGAATCTATACCTGTTGTCCGGGATTTTTCAGACGTATTCTAAGAAGTCAAATCTTTACCTCCACACAGAGAAATTGAATTCATAATTGACTTAGTACCCAATGATCGTCCTATTGTCCACGCAAGCCGCAGGATGGCACACAGGGAAAGAATTGAACTAGTCAATCAAACTACGGATTTGCTAGAGAAAGGATTAATACGTCCTAGTGTTTTCGAATGGGGTTCAGCTATGGTACTCGTCGCTAAGTTTGACGGATCCTTAAGATTGTGTATGGACTACCGTGACCTCAATAAACTAAATCTCAAAAATAAATTCCCTTTACCCAGGATCGAAGACTTGTCCGATCAGCTGCACGACGCTCGTTTCTTTTCAAAGATGGACCTAGCCCAAGGATTCCATCAGCTACGAGTTGCCAAAGACTGTGTTCACTTGACAGCTTTCAAGGGTCCAGACACATTCTATGAATGGTTAGTCATGCCTTTCGGACTAACCAATGCTCCTACATACTTCATAGATTTAATGACCCGTGTGTTTCGAGAGGTATTGAATAAATTTGTTCTTGTGTTTATTGACGATATCTTAACCTACTCCAAAACTGAAGAGGAGCATGCCGAGCATCTAAGAATTGTTTTGGAGATACTGAGATTGAACATTCTATTTTCCAAATTTTTAAATGGCGCTTTTGGGTCAAGGAAGTCAGATTTCTCCAGCGTATTGTTAATGAAGAAGGAATTTCTGTTGATCCTAGCAAAATTTCCGCTATTCTTGACTTTAAGCGACCCACAACTCCAAAAGAAGTTCGAAGTTTTTTGGGTTTAGCAGGATATTACCAAAAGTTTGTTCAGGATTTCTCTAAGATAGCTAGTCCGTTGACTAAGCTAACAACGAAGAATGCCAAGTTTGATTAGACTCCGAAATGTGATGAAGCGTTCCAGGAGTTAAAAAGGAGAATGACTACTGCTCTTGTTCTCGCAATTATCAACGGGATCCAAGGCTTGTCTGTTTATACAGATGCTTGTGGTGATGGTGTGGGTGCAGTGTTAATGCAGAATGGGAAAGTTATTGCCTACGTGAGTAGACAATTACGTCCGCATGCGAGAAACTACCCAACATATGATCTGGAGCTCTTGGCTGTTATTTTCGCCTTAAAAATCTGGCGACATTATCTTCTGGGTAAGAATCTCTTTCAGCTTTCTCAAAAGGAAAATTTTAAAATTCAACTTAACTTAATATTTAAACTTAATAAATCCTTCTTGTTTTAGGTGAAAAATTCGAATTGTTCAACGGCCATAAATTTCTGAAATATCTCTTCATCCAGAAGGATTTAAATCTGAGACAACAATGTTGGTTAGAATTTCTAGTGTCTTATGACCTAGACATTCAATATACGCCCGAAAAAGCCAATGTAGTTGCCGATGCTTTAAGTAGGAGAGATGCTGTTCTTTCACATCTTGTTGTCACTCCTACTCTCCTTTAAAAGATCGCTAGCAAGCAGAAAGAAGACCAATTTCTTCGATGAATTTGTAAAAGAATATGTCAAGATGAGGATTCCAGTTTTGGAATCGATAATAATGGAGTTATAAGGTTGAAAGACAGGATCTATGTCTCAGACATTCCGGATCTGAAACATGAAAGTTTTGGACGAGTGTCACAAGTCTAAGCTCAGTATCCATCCAGGAGTTAATAGGATGTATAGAGATGTCAAAAGAACTTTTTGGTGGAAAACAATGAAAAGAGACATATCTATTTATGTGAGTCGATGTTCAATGTGCCAACAAATCAAAAGTGATCAAAAGAAAATGGCGAGTTTACTTCAGCCTTTGGAAGTACCCAAGTGGAAATGGGATCAAGTACCGATGGATTTCATCGACTGGTTGCCACAAACTAAGAAAGGTAATGAAGCAATTTGGGTTATAGTAGATCATCTGACTAAAACCGCTCACTTCATCCCAGTGAAATCCACTCGAACAGCGGCAAGCTTAGCAGAGCTGTATATAAAAGAAATTGTTCGTCTCCACGGTATACCCAGCAGTATAGTGAGTGATCGTGATCCGATCTTCACTAGTAGATTTTGGGAGGCGTTTCAAGCCACATTGGGAACCAAACTGAACTTCAGTACTGCTTATCACCCGCAGTCTGATGGGCAGACTGAAAGGATTAATCGAATATTAGAAGGCCTTTTGCGCGCTTGTATTCTCAACTTTAGCGGTTCATGGGAAAATTATTTGCATCTGGTTGAATTCTCATGCAACAATAGCTATCAGGCTAGTATCAAAATGGCTCCTTTCGAAGCTTTATATGGTTATCCGTGCCGATCACCGGCATGTTGGATCGAGTCAGGTGATAGACTCGTCCTTGGACCAGATATGATTAAAGAAGCCACGGAAAAAGTTGATTTTATTCGAAAGACAATGATAACTGCTCATAGTCATCAGAAGAGTTATTACGACCGCAGGAGAAGAGCTTTAGAATTTCAAATTGGAGATTCTATATTCCTAAAAGTGTCTCCAATGCGCGGTGTGTTGAGATTTGGGAAAACTGATAAGCTGGCACCACGATACATTGGTCCTTTTCCTATTCTGGAGAGGACCGGTCCTTTAGTATATCGACTGAAGCTACCCAGCTGGTTATCTAGCGTGCATTATGTGTTTCATGTTTCTCATCTTTGAAAATATGTGCACGATCCAGATAGTATCATTGAAGAGGCTGCTCAGCAGGATTTGGAGATCACACCAAATCTGGCAGTAAAGAGAGAGCTAATAAAGATCATTGATCGTGATGAAAAGCAGCTGAGGAATATAGTTGTGAAACTAGTTAAAGTGTAATGGAGTGGTGATCCAAAGGAATGTACTTGGGAAATAGAGGATAGCATACAGAAGTCCTATCCCAATTGCAGAGTGGATATTCCGGCTTGATTGGTAAGCCATTTCTCTATCTTTTATATATACATATGTTCTTTGTTTGTCTTTCTCTCTCTTTCAAATTTCAAGAACGAAATTTTCTTGTGGGGGGAATATGTAACATCCCCATATTTTATCAATTTAAAACTAGTAATTTATTTGAATTTTTGGAATTTAATTTGAAGTAAATTTGAATTAATTTTTAATTTTCAAAACATATGAATATTGAGTTTGTTTATTTATATATATATATATATAGAATGGATTGTAATTCAAATTTGAATTTGAATTTGAATTTGTATTTAAATTTAAATAAATATCTTAAGTAAAATATTTGGATTCAAAATTTTAACCTATGTATATGATTTTATTAATGTATAAATAACTATTAAAACATTTCCTTTAAAAAGTTGTATAAAAAATAACAAAGGAATGTAATTATATAAATATGAAAAAGTAAAATAAAAATTTATTTAAATATTTATGCATGCAATTAATAAGTGTTAAAGTTTTAAGGACGTAGATTTACAAGTGTAATGGGTTTTACCAAAAAAAGTAACAAGGGTCAATATCTTGTTTTTATTTTTGAAAATTAAAATGAAAAAGAGTAGCAAGATCATATAAACACAATACTTTCTTCTTCTCATTTCTTTTATCTGATTAAAACTTTACAAAACATAAAGAAAAAAATCATCAAAGAATCAAACAAACCAAAAAACAAAGGAGAAGTAAGTAAATAAATACGAATTATTTTAACCTAGGATTCAAAGAAAGAAATCAACCTCTTCATTCATTTCAAATCTAAAAACCCAGGGTTTCAAGCTCATGCCCGTAGGGGGAAGATGCTAAACAAGTAAAGAATAACTCAGTAATCAAACAAAAATCAAAGATTCAGGTATCATTACATATCAACTCAAACAAGCAAATTCAAATTCCAGTAGTCTGTTTTCAACTTCCAGAATTTAAAGCTCTCTATTTTCTTTCTTGATCAAGATGAGTAAACTTTTTGAGATTTTGGAATGGATCTGTTATTTGAACTCATGCTTAAGTAAGATTGAAAATGTGTTGCATGTATACAAAGATGTGTACATGGTATATATTGTTTGTTCACATAAGTTACAGGTATAAGCACCCTCTGTTCCAGGTTACAGAAATTCAAAAACCTGTTCAAATTTTGATTTCTCTTTCCTTAATCATTGTTATACTTTAGAATTCAAGAAAAAGTTGTTTGTTTAGACATGATTTAAGTTCTTAAAATAGATTTAAGTAAATCAAATCAAAGCATTCTCTAAAAAATTGAAATTACAGGCAAACTAAAAACTAGTTGGAAATTTAATCATCATGATCTCTGATTTCAATTATATCAATTGAAATGTTTTAGAAAACAATGATTTTTGAAAGTAAAATCATAATTTTTAAACAAGTATTTACTGAGAAAGGCAAAGATGAACGGTTTTGGGGTTTTTGGCCATTGGCGATTATCAATGTAATGAGAATGGTCGAGGTTTCTCCTGGAGGTGGAGGAAGACTCAGAGATCATTAGAAAAATGTCCAATAAATTTATATTTCACTATGGCAATGGATAGGCAGGGATTTATGGTTTAACTCTAGTTTTTGGTCAAGGTCAGAATAGTGGTTGATGCGTCATCTCTAGGGCATCCGAATGCTTCGGACCTAAGGGAAAGGCTGCGTCAATGGCTGGAAGGGTTGTGGTTGTAGAGGTTCAGGTGATCGACATTGTAACAACCCATAATTTTGAAAATATTTTAATTAAGTTTTACTTGAAAACGTTGTTTTTTTTACTTAGAAGTAAAATTTTCAATAATTAAATTTTTAAGTTAATAAGTTTTGGTTAAAAAAAGGAAAAAAAACTTATCGTAATTTAAATTTAAGCCTTAATTAATGTAATATTTCTGTTATTGATTCAAATAGAAAACATATGTAGTTTATTAATGTTTGCATGTGTTCATTATTTAAATCCAATCTTTTGGTTTTTGCATACAGTTAAAAAAGGGGGGCTTCTTTATAAAAATAACTTTAATTTATTACAAAATATCACGATTCCTTTTATTTCCTTTTGAATTAATGTTAGACCTTAATTTATTGCTTAATATTAAAGAATTTACTCGGTTATAAATTTTAACATAAAGATGTTGTATTAAGTTTAAGACATTATTTACAATGATTTGTATATACATATGTGTGTGCATTAATTTGACTTAAGATTTATAAGATGGACTTGTATGCAAAGTCATAACTTTTTTTTATCTTAAACCCTTTTAATCTGGAGATTAGGTTCAAAATTGTTGTCTTTAATTTTAGGCTCATAAGATAGTGAAACTTAATTTTAACACATTTATATGTATAAGTCTATTATATATATATATATATATATATATATATATATATATATATATATGTATGTATGTATGTATGTATATAAGTATACGTATATGTTTTTAATAATACTATGACCAATAAAGATATATATGAAGGAAACATCATCTTTGTACACAATCTAATATTGCACTTACATAATTTACTGTAGAATACATTTGGACATAGTTACATTCCATGCGATGAATAAATAGCTTGTTAATGACATTTAATCAATCAATCAATTTGATTAGAGAAAGAATGAAAGGCTTCTCTCTCTATATACATAATTAAGCTCTAAATTAATTACCTGTTTTTAGGGAAATAAACGAAAGGTCGCCTTAATTCTTGCCTTTTAGTTTTCCTAACATTTGTTCCTTTCTAGCCATTCATTCCTTTAGTTTAGCCGTATATTTTGCCTTGCAATTCACGTACAAGTTTCTCTTTTTCTCATCTTCTTTATTTTCTCATTTCCTAAGAGAGAGTAAAATATTACAAGCACTTTATTCTTTTATTTATAAAACCTTGGAATTTATTTTATTATAAATTTTTAATTTGAGTAAATCATTTCCCAAAATTCTATAATAAAAATGAAAGTTTCTGAAATTTATAACTTTGTTAAGGATAAATCTAATTGGAATTTTAAATAAAGAAATGGATTATCTACTTTCTTTAAAAATGTGTAATATTTTTTGAATAATAAAATTCATTGGAAATGGTAAATAAATCAGAATAATGTAAACATGTTAAGGAGTAACTTTTAAGAATTCAGTGTATTAATAAACTGTTAAAATTAAGCATTTATAAGGATACGATATTTAATGGAATAAATAACATATAAAATAGGAAAACGTATTAATTAAATAAACGTTACTTTTGTATTAATTTGGTGGTATATTTTGCGTGGGTCCTACGCATTTTAAAATTTATACCGCAATTATATATGCATAAATAAATCAGTTGAAAATTTACTAGCCAAACGTTACACTTTCAATAACATTCATTTGTTTTAATTTGGTATAAAACTTTGAATAAAATAACGTTCAAATCCTCATTAATTTCTTGCCTATCTTTTACCACAATCAATGCACGTATATATTATTTTCAAATTCCATTTCTAGTGAAAGCCGTTTCTTTTCTGATAAATTCCTTTCCCTCTACACCATTTTTCAACACATCTTCTACGGGTAATAAATTGCATGCAAAGAGAAATGTTAATAAAAATAATTTCTTTTCCTGACTAAAAAAAATCGCATACCATAAATTACGCCTATTTTCATTTCGCGTGGTCCAAGCAAATTTTCCCTATAAATACTAGACACATCACAATATTTCTCTACATCTCATTTTAGCTTCAGCCTTTGTTCTTGCGCAAGCTTCTTCAGGTATGGCTATTTTCCTTTCCTCTTGCTTCTTCTTTTCTTTTTATTCTTCTTGCATTTTCTTTCTTTCTTTCTTTCTTTCGCGTTCCTCTGTTTTCTTCCACTGTTCCACCACATTGTCACAGCCTCTTTTCCATACGTGGCCAAGAACCCCTCCCCCCCACATAGTGTAGCCGAGTCCTGCTTCTTAAGTCAAAATATTTTGCATGAGCATGACGAGAAGGGTAGATGGGTTATAGGTTGGAGTTCGTAGTCTGCAACGTGAGTATGTTTGCAAGAAAAAAAGTATAATAAAAAAAAAGAGAAAAGAAGTGTTAATACGAAAGGAAGAAGAGAGGAAATGCATACGTAAGTTTATAACGCGTATGCGTTGAAAAATAAAATGAGAAAAATAAATAAATAAAAAATAAAGTTTGTACGTGAGTATATAAAAAGGGAGAATGAAGAAATGCATGAGAAGATAGGATGGCCACCTGTACGTATAATAATCTTTAACCTTTACATATGATAATTTTCTCTCTTTATTTTCCATCTTTCCTCATCTTTACTCTCATCTAGATTACGGACTCAAACAAGTAATTTACAAATGCATTTATATTATATAGCAGTACTGTTAATGTAGCAATTTACATTGATTTACTAAAGTACAATTTATAAAGACAAAAATGCAACTACGGATTGTATATCACTGGTTATAAAAATTCTTCAATCTTGTATGCATTTCACCTACTATTACATTCATCGGCATCTGCATTTCATATTTCTTCTGTTTCAATTTGTTCGGACAATACACAACATCTAGATGAGTCCCCATTTGAAATAAAATATATATAAATAAAGTAGAAGAACAATGACATGCAAGCGGAGAATATGGTCGGTCACCTATACAAGTTAAGTCTAGGCCTGTGGAGGGTGCATCACTTTGCATTTTTGAATTAAAAACATATAGGGTGCGTGCGTACATTCATCTACTTAAGATTTGGGCAGGGCGAACTTCATTGTTTTGGGTTGAGCCAGGTGGTGGAGTGGTCGAGTCAAATTTGATTCCATCCGTCCAGTTTATTTCGAAATTTCGTGTTAACTTTTTTTTTCCTAGTTTTGATTTTTTTTAATTAATTTGTTTCCTTTCCAAAAATATAAATCTGGTCGCAGCCTCCGCATCAGTTTGATCGTGCTTCCGTACTTTTTCTTTTTTTTCAAGTGTGACCATCGTTTTAAATCAAATCTTCGATGGCATTCAGGTGAGTATTCCTCACCAGACAAACATACTTGTATATTTGTGAATTAATCACAAGTGTAATTGTAAACTTATTTTATTTAATTTTATCTACCTGTGATATTAACTTATGATGTTAAATCCCATTATTTAATTGAGACATCATCAGTTGTATTATCTATTGTTATATTTTGCAGTTATACTATCTATTATTATTTACTGTTTGAATCACACTACAAGTTCTCTGTAGAATAGAAATCGTTACAGGCTGAAATAATAGGCCTGAACGATAATTATTTATTCATTTATTTAATTATTTATTATTTAACTTGGGATTACGGGTTTGAAATGATAGAACCCGGGTTTTCTTTGTAAATTGCGGATTGAAATGATATATATCCGTATCACTTGACCTAGGCTAGAAAACTATATACAGACCCGTGGTTTATATAATATTTTTCTTAAATGTTTTGAAAATATTTTAAATGGAAAATTTATAATATTCTTGTTTAAAAATGTATTTAAATGATTTTTATAAAATTCATAATGATTTTTGAATGAGTCAAATGTTAAATAAATGAATGTTTAAGTAACATTTTGAAATATAACTTATTTTAGGAAATTCTGAATTTTTGTTAAAAGTGAATTTATAAAGAAAAATAATTGACAATAAGTTAATAATTTAATTAATGAAATGGGAATTTAATACTTGGATTTAAATAAGAAATTCATAATAAAATTTGATTTTTTGTATGAAAATTTACTTATAAATTCATAAAAATATGAGTATTGAAATTATGACTTTATAATATGAAAAGATATGATTTGTAAGTTAAATATGATTTAAATAAAAATTTACTTAGTTATGAAATTATAGTTAAACCTTGAAATTTTAAGTATAAAGGATATTACAGCATTTGTGAATGTTGTAGTTAAATTTAAATGAACTTAAAGGCTAATTTGAACTAAAAGCTATTATAGCACTTTGTAAGTGCTATAGTTGATAAAGATAACTAAAGTTTAGTTGGAAATAAAGAAATCTATTACATCACTTAAATGCTATCTTTTGTAAATGAATTGTTTAACCTATAACTTTAGGTAGCATTTTATAAGTGCTACGGAAACTGAATTTTTGTTTGTTTTAATAAAATTTAATAATCTTTGGGAAAAAGGTTTAAATTTTGGAATTTAATATGTAATTAATAAAAATAAGGAATTGACTTTAAATGGTTTTAATTGGAAGAATTTAACTTTTAAATGTGAGTTGAAAGGCAATTAATTTCTAAATAAACTAAATAGATTTAAATGGTATTTTATATTAAATAAAATGACTGATGTTTAAATAAATGATGTTTGAAATGATATTATGATATTGCAATGTATTTGAAATTTATTTTGATTTTTAAAGTATAAATACCATTTTTAAAAGTTGTAACCACGGGTTATAATAACGTTTGGTTGTTAAAGAGACCGGGATCGGATATCTGGCATACTCTCTGTCGATACCGAAACCCACTTTGACAACCGTGTACGCGGTCGAGATTCCAGAATGAAGTAGGATGGTGGTGACGTTTCCTTTGAGGTAAATACGTGGACCCGACTCCCGTGAGTTGGCATAAGGTGGCTAAAACAGGAGCGATTGACGGACTAATAAGGTAGCACCTTTGATCGGACGCACTTCTTCGTATGCCATTCTATTACCTTGTGATTGTTTGGTGCACACCTTTGATATGGGCGTGTTGTTCGAGGTGGGCGGTAGCTGCGCGCTACGCGTTACCACCGGTCCGGAAGCGTAATTGGTATATCTACCCTGGCATTGTCTAGTTTTGCCGTGTCACCTACCATAGCGAGCTTTGTACGAGTTTGATTTGCATCGTACCTATGGAGTATCTTCTCATAGTTTCCCGATCAGGTGATATGCAGGTACTATATAGACTACTAACACTATTTATGCGTTAAGGTGGAAAATGTAAAGCCTTAACACTATTTTAAAGTAAGTTTATTTTACAAATAGACAGTATTATAATAGCGAAGTATTACTACATAGTAAATAGTTTAACGGATCCTTAGAGGATGGGCGGTCCCAAGCATCCTTTAAGTTAATTGTATTTTAATATAGTTCACTTGAATTAGCTTACACTGTATAAGTATGTACGTCCTGACTCAAGTGCTGTGTTTATTTCTTACGCTCGGGTCAGCCTGAGTTGCAGTTCAGTTTCATCCCGGAGCTAGGATTTCTGTAGATCACTTTCAAGCTGCTGGCAAACTTCCCTTCCATTCTTTATCTAAATTTTTGAAATCAAGACAAGTGGACATTTGGATTGTTCTACTGATGATTTAAAACTATATTTGGATTAAAGAATATGTAATTTTTGTTTGATTGAGACTATTTATAGTGGCTTCATGAACCACTAAGTATTTTTAAATTCCGCTGTGAGTTTTCTGATATCAGTGTCTGTGATTCTGTGATTATTTATTTACTGTATATTTTGAGATTTGCCAAACATTATTTACAATGCCGTATTTTGAACGATTCAAGTCCGACATGTGCGGATGCAAATGGTTGAAAATATCGGGTCGTTACAGACATCGTGGGTTTTGAGGAAGTTTTCAGGCGATAGTTGTTTCCAGTTTTTAACTTGGGTAGCTCGATTTTGATTTCGGGTTCCAGATGAATTTTGGGTGGTCGGAATTGAAGTGGTGGGTCATCGATGGTGTGCCAGTGGTGGTCTTGGAGGTCGGAGCTTCGCCGTCATTCGGTGCACATGCACGAACCTCTAGTATGTTTCAATGGGTTAAGATGGGAATGAAGGATTTTACTCTAAGTTACCTTTGGGTAATTACATTACTAGCTCGAGTCTTGGCTCGTAGTTGGTATACGTATCAGATTTCATAAAGACTTAAACAAAAATTAAGGTTTTGAAAAGTGACTCGGGTTGATTTCTGGGAAAACTCAAAGTATTCGGGCATTTTGATCGGGTAAGACTCGAAGTGGGCCTCGGGTCTGACACATATAACAATTTTTACTTTAAAATAAAATTCAAACTTTTAAACATTTTTAATCCATGTTTTCAAATGATGATTTTGATTAAAATTTTGAATTAATTAAGGATTTAAGTAAGATATTTTGAAAGGAATTAAATTAAATTTATTTAATTTTGTTACATTATTTTATAAAGTTATTTATATTAAATAAATAATGTAATTAAAAAGGATAATTAAGATAAAATGTTATTTAAACTAATCTTACCCTTTTAAAGCAACTAATGTGATAAGGATGATTTACTAAACAAGGTTTAAAAGATAATCAAAGTAATTAATAAAGATAAAAAGATTTATCTTTTAATTTATTAAGCAATTAATGATTTGTTAATATAATTACTTAAGAATATTTACTTAATTACTTAATATTAAAGATTAATTAAATAAATAATTAAAGTTAATTGATTTGTAATTAATAATTAATTAATTAAGGAATAATTAATTAATAAAAGTAATTAATATTTAATTAATTAACAATTAAGGATTAATTAATTAAGGAATAATTAATTAATGAAGTTGATTAAGATTTAATTAATTTATAATTAAGGATAACTAATCATTGATTAAAGATAATTAATGAAAGTAGGTATATGGTTAATTAATTTGAATCACACGATTAATTCATCTTAATCGAAGATGATTGATTATTATTGAATGCTGTGTATTGGATTGATATCTTTGATATGTGATTGTGATGCTATGTGATATGAATTTCTTCGTGCTGAGTTGTGATATCCGTGATGAATATATTTATGAATGTGAAAACCCAATGGCCCGTAAAACGACATTTGAATTCGATGCGACAGGGAGTCGGATTCCAATTGGTTATCTGAAACCCCATCGAACCCTGAAAGTGAATCTTTGTGTTTGATATATCCACGTATTTTGAAATTGAGTGCTCACTATTCGATTTAGCCTGGAGAGGACTTTGTGTCATGTAACCCATTCCGAATAGTGATACGACCAAATGGAAAGCATTTGAAGACGGTGGTGAAGACCCGGTGTCTTCGAGAACGATAGGATAACCTGTCGAATGACTCTGCACTGAGTTGCTCCGGTATAGAGATCTCCATATGTGATGGAGACTCCAATCGGGATTGTGGATGCCCAGATTGTAAGGGCTTCTTTGGAAGTGCCTTCGGTTCTGTTCGAACCCGTAACAGACTTGTATGGTTGTATGTATGACATTACACATTGAGATATAAAGCTGATCTCTTTCAAATACATTTTTGGTGGTGGCGGAGAATTTATTCTCTTAGCTTAACACCCTTCTCTAAGACGTAGAGCTCAGAGGTTATGTAGTTGATGGTTATCGGTGATATACTCCCAATTTGGTAGTGTGGCATGCTGAGTGCTACTGATCATTTGTTGATCGAAGCATAGCTCTTGTGAAAAGCGTAGCTTTGTGGATAAGACTTCGTCGAACCTCATAACCCGGTTATGGTCGAAACAGGAATCATTGCAGCAAGGTTATTTGGGGGTAGCACCCCCTGAGGGTATGTCCATTTTCTTCTGGATAAGAAGTGGTATCATGGTATGGAGCCCAGATACTTAACTTATGTGATTGCTGCAAACTTATTGCTTTGTGGTTGTTGGTTGAGAGGCGCCTCGGATAAAGTTTGCTAACGACAAGGAGATGACATACTCGTGTCAGTAATTACCTAGTTACAGAGGTAACCCAGCCTTGTGTTGCAAGAGATCTAGTTAGGTTCTCGGGGACGTCCCTTCAGAGGCATTCCATTTGGTGTGGAAAGTTCCTTTGCCTGACCATTTGTTGGAAATCCAATCATCCAATACGAGCACTGTACGGTTTTAGTTGTATAACCTGCCACCTCAGGTGGTAGCTACAATAGGCATAATATAATGGTACCTATGATGGCTAAGATTAATATTATACGTTCGAAATGTTTCCACACTATGCACTAATAATAATATCAAAAGATTTTCGTCGTATCAAGCATGTTTGACTATCATAAGAAGAAATCTCCTCCAATTGTGCGATTGCATTGTGTGTGTGGCGGGAAGTCTTATGGTAGTTTTATTTTCCAAAAGCATGTCAGATTTCTTTTATAAACTATTATTGTTTCAACTGTTTTTGTTTACTCATACCAGTCCCATGACTGACTGTCAGGACCCGATTCTTCGACTTCCGAAAATCGACATTAATACGTCCACTGTATCAAATGCCGCTTAATCGAAGGACGGAAAATCGAACCATGAGGGTTTAAGAAAGAAGAAAGAGGTAGAAGAAGAAGAAAGAAGAACAGAAAAGAAGAAACCACAACAGAACAGGAAATCAATATCAGAATCTCACAGTCGCAGCGGAACAACATATAATAGATAAATGAATATTCATTAAACAAAAGAACTGTATATTTTATACATTACATCACATCATATTACATTTCATCATCAGAGTTTACAACAAACAAACAGCGGAAAAGAAATACTATATACCACAGATACAATAAATAATAGACTACGCCATCCTGCTCGCCTCCCGAGCTCCATAGCACTCCTAAATCCAGGATGACCAGATAACCAAACTCGAGACTGCCCGTGTGGAAATTGGTGGGCACCCAGAGTTTAGGAAGGGAACAATAAACTCCAGGTCAGTCATGTGACTGGTGTGAGAACTAAAACAGTTATTTATCTTTAAAACAAAGAATAGGAGAAATTTTAAAAGAAAATTCGCAATGCTTTTGAAAAATGAAACTACCATAAGACCTCCCACCACAAACACAATGCAAACGCAGACTTGGAGGAGATTTCTTCTTATGTTAGTCAAAGATGCTTACTACGCAAAATCAAATCATTTTTGATATTATTATTAGTGCATAGTGTAGAAAACAATTTCGAAAGTAGAATATAAATCTTAGCCAGCATAGGTACCATTATATTATGCCCGCTATATCTACCATATTAAATGGCAGGTTCTACAACCAAAACCGTACAAGGCTCGTATTGTTTCTTTGGATTTCCAACAAATGGTCAGGCGAAGGAACTTCCCATTGCCACATGGAAACGCCTCTGGAATGACGTCCCGAGAACCTAACCGGATCTCTGCCAACACAAGGCCGGGTTACCCCTAACTGGGTAACAACTAACACGAATATGTCATTCCCCGATCGTAACCGATCTATATCCGAGGATCCCCGATTTCCAACAACCACAAAGTAATAAATTTGCAGTAACCACATAGGTTAAGTATCTGGGCTCCATACCATGATACCACCTCTATCCTGAAGGAATGACATACACTAAAGGGGCGCTACCCCCTAATAACCTTGCCGCATCTTTCCTATTTTGACCATTTCCGGGGTGTGAGGCTCGATGAAGTCTCGTCCACAAAGCCACGCTTTACAAAAGCAGTGCTTTGGGTCAACAAATGATCAAAGCAATGATCATCAAGATAAACGATCAAACAAATGATCCTATCACAAATGATCAACACAATGATCATTTCACAGCATCACTCAGCATGCCACACTACCAAATTGGGAGTATATCACTAATAACCTTCAACTATATAACCTCTGAGCTCGTACGTCTCAGAGAAGGGTGTTAAGCTAAGAGAATAAATTCTCCGCCACCAACAGAAATATATTTGAAAGAAATCAGCTTTATATCTCAACTTGTAATGTCAGACATACAATCCATACAAGTCCGTTCCGGGCTCGAACAGAACCGAAGGCACTTACAAAGAAGTCCTTGCAATCCGGATATTCATTAATCACGTCCGGACTTCCCGTCACTAAGGGTGATAAAACCTCTATATCGGAGATCAGCCGATGCAGAGTAACTCGACGGTAATCCATCCGTTTTCACAAATATCCGGTCTTCAACACCGGTCCTCAAATGCAATTCATAACGACGTATCACTATTTGGAATGGGTTATACGACCCCATGATCCTTTCCCGGTTAACCCGAATAGTGAGCGCTTAAAATAAGTGTGGCATTCAATTCAAGCAATCACAACAAATACCCATTTAAAGGTAAATATTGATAGTCGGTTATTTAGCTATCAATAAAGATGCGCAACATCATCAGATTCCAAATAATTTCCCAAATTATTTATTTTCCGAAAATATCTTTACAAGATATAAATTTTTCCACACTTCGAAAATAAACAACGTTTATTTTGAAAACAAATTTTCCCTTTCCATTTATAAATTCCATAGTGAATTTATATTTCAAATTATCTATTGATCTACAGTTTTCAATAGGTTCAATTATTCAATTCCAATTTATCTTCAAGAAGATAAATTCTCAAAACGTTTCATTTCATATTGGAAAAGCATTTCCATACTTATTTAAAAATAAGTAATTCATAAATCTCATTTATTTTCAACAATTTGAAAATATTCAACATACTTAACCCATAGTTAAGTATGTATTTCATTTGTTTAAGGAAAACGTTCTTTTATTCACATTTATTTGGGTCAAAACGAATGTTGCGTAAAACATCGTTACGACAACCCAAAATCACTAGTATAGGGATTCGAAATTAAATAGATATATAAATCCCAATACTATACAAAATTATTTCCTTTCGGAAATCATTTACTATAACAATAGTGTTATAGTCCACCAATTCCTTATTTTCTCGAAAACGTCTATTTCAACAACAAATGTTGAAATCTATGTTTTCATTTCCTTCTATTTCTCGAAAACACCTATTTCAACAATGAATGTTGAAATCTATGTATTCGATACTTAATGCATTTTAAAACACTTTTAAATCGTTTTAAATTCCATTTAAAACATTCCTTTCCCAAAATATATCCATTTTCTTTAATAATATATTTACTGTTCAAAATCGTGAATATATTTTCTTTAATAAATTCCAATATTAAATTTATCAAATTCAATTTATTTTCGAATTTATAAACAATGTCTATAAATTCCATTCCTATTTTATAACTTCGATTTATAATTTTCCTTTATCAATCCAATTCAATTTATATAACTTAATTTTATACCAAAAGTCTATATTATAAGCTAAACACTTATAATATCATTTATTTACGAAGTCGTTCTTTTTAAAACTTCACAAATTATAAATCTTGTTACTTATAAGATTCTTTTATATTCCATGACAATTTCAACTTAAAAAAAAAATTCCTTTATTTACAATTTCTATAAATATCTCATTTAAATGCCCAAAATCCATTTTATAAGTTAATGACTCATGAATCTTTTATTTTCAAAATTTATTCATTTTATCACTTTCACAATTTATAAGTCTATAATTTTAATGAAATTCATTTTGTACATCAACTCAACACTTTATAAACCCGTTTCAGAATTCCAATAAATTTAATTCACAAATATCCATTTGTAAAATCTTTTATATAAATCGATAATAAAATTTATCCAAAATCCCAATTTAACTATTTTATAAAAATCTATGTATTTTAAAAATTACCTTTCTGTTATATTTCATGAAAATGTTAATATTTTTATAACATAAAAATTTATAACTTTGTTTATTTTAAAATGAATCAATACAAAAATTTAATAAAACATATTCTTTGAAAATCACTTTAAAAACCCTTTTAAATTCAAAATTGTTATTTTTAACTTTAAAAAAATGAATCCGATGATGCAGCAGCATCGAATAGTCAATCACGGCACAAATATCATATATCGATATGATAATCAATAATCACACAATATCTATAATCATATAAATATTTGTGAGGAATCCAGTTGGATCCCTCCAACCTGTTTCCCTACATCCAAAGATGTTAGCACAATACCAATTCCACTTCGAGGTGGAATATCACGGTATATGGGATTTTTATAAAATATTATCCGCTTACTAACGGCGCAATAGGGTCTCATCCGCTATACAAGGCGGGAAATCAATCAACTGCAATATATGCATATGCCAATATATATATATATATTGCTATATATAGTATATCCTACTATATCTACTATCACAATCAAACAACAATCAATCAATCAGCAAATTTTAAATATAACTATTTAAAATTTAACAAACCCTTTTGAGTGAGAAGTTCTCACCTTAGCTATTATTTGCAATCCATTTCCATTCCAGATCGTTCCTTTACAGATTTTGACCTAGTATAAATAATTATATACTTTATTAATACTCAAACCAATCGAATAATTAAACTTTCATTCATTTTAAACTAAGGATTTGGTTTGAACTTATTAAATAAATCTTAAACTAACCTTCCTTAACTAAATAGATTTTTCCCCGGTAACTAAGATAATTAAATAGGTTAATTAAATAAATTTATCACCTTTTTTTTTTAAATTTAAACGAATACTGCAAATTTAAATTTTGAATTAACTGAATTGTTAAAACAAAATCAATACCTTACTGACTCATATTTCTTATTGTAACATGAGCATCTAATTTAGGTATAAATATGTTTACTTCAAAAATCAAATACTGTTAATTTTTTTTTTCACAAATTTAATATATGTAAATTTAAAATCAGAAATCTATACCTCCCAGCAATCGATTGACAACTCGACCCATCCCCTCGCAAGCGCCAGGTCGAGCACGAGATGCCCAAAAGCCCACCTCCAAGCCGATGCCTGAAGTCGCCATCGCCAGACTTCCATGCGACGTCGATCCATCCTGAGTCACAGTCGCGACTCTTGCCTGCAGCCACGTATGCGAGCTGCTCCTCCCCATTGCCTGCGCTCGAAGCCAGGGTACGCCGCCGCCTCCTTATCGCACGAGCACCCCTACGCGTGAGCGCCACTGCCTACGGCCACGACATCTTGCCCTAGATCTGCCGCCCCCCACGCGATCTCATCATCGCGATTGCTTACAGTCGCCGCTTTTTTTTATTTACTGAGAGGAGTTCGATTTTTTATTTGTAGAAGAAGCTCGGCCATTGTTTGTTTCAGAGGATTTTGATTTGGGGATGAAGAAATTAGGAAGGAGCGGCCATTGATTAGAAGATGATTTCGATTTATATTTTTTTTTCGTTTGAAATGTTTTGAACAGAGGGAGAATTAAATAAGCCTTCGAACTGATTTGTTTTCTTTTTTTCTTTCCGAACAAAAGAATGTGCTCAGAGTTTTAAAATGAAGAAGATGGATCTCAGTATGCACGTTGCAGGTGCTAGGGTGGCTAAGTACAAACGTAGGGTGGCTGATGTTGACAATTTTATAATTTAAATTCAAATTGAATTTGATTCGAATTCCAATGTGTTTACTCACCGTGTGCTCACATATCAACTCCGAAAAATAAGAAATTTGAAACCTGGTAATAATTCGATATTACGGACCCAATGGAACTGGTTTCGTCGAATTCCGAGACTGTGCCTCGGAAGGCTATTTTTAAATTCAACTCGAACTAAAGAATCAAAACTGATCAAAACACTTTCGAATTCGATTCTGAAGCTTCTATTATCTTCAGTATTATAAATATGAATTTTTCAAGCCTTTGAAATATTTTTAATCAGCTTAAAGTTGAAGATTCAAATTTTTATTCAACTGTCAATAGATTAAATTTTATAATTTAATCACAAATTTCAAAGTTATATTGAAATTTCAAGCTAAACCATCATTCAAATATTTAAAATCAATTAAATATTTTCAATTTAAATTGTTCAAAATCCTGGGTCGTTACAATCTTCCCCCCTTAAAAGAATTTCGTCCCGAAATTACAAGTTAGGAAGAAAGGTCCTTAACTCGTCTACTATTTTTCACAATCTAAATAGTTTAATCAACTTACTAACCTAAATCTTTTTATTAAAGATTCATTATCATTTCAACTAGCTTTCCAACTTAAGTTATAAGTTTCAACAATATTGTTTACTTCACAATTCAAATTTAAATTCAAATTAAAATTTTAAACTTTCAAACTTTTCTCAAAAAATTTCTAACACCCTAAATTTTCGAAAAATTTCGCCAGCGTCTCCTTTGCCCGGCTCGATCGGTACGACTACAAAATGGCACTACGGCCCCTCAGAATCAAAAAGAAAAGAGAAAGCCAAGTGGCTGGAGAAGAAAATCATCAAATCTCATACTGAAATCTAAATACGTACCTTTTGTCGAGCAATTCAATTTTATCTTTGAAATCAAAATCCCAATTCCATTTCTTTTAATATACCTGTATAACCTGCTAGTAGTATACATAATATCCAACTACAATATTCAAACCATTTTGCCAATTCTATTGCAAAATTTTAAATATATACTTCTTATATCATCTTTACTTCACTATTGAAGTTATATATATTCAATTTCAATCAACTTTGCATTTCAATTTCATTTGAATTCAGTTCACAATTTCAATTATATTTGAATTCAGTTTAACTTCTATTCTGAATATTGAGTTTTATCAATTAACTTTTATTCACAACTGCACTATTTTAAATTAGTTCCAATTACTAATTTATAACAAATTCCTATTTACTTTATTCAAATTCGTTTTCAACATTCAGTTTCAATTCCAGTTTTTATTCTTTTGTTCATTCCCAAAATTTATTTTCAATTTTCTATTTTGGTTTATAACCACTTATACTAAACTGGATTTCAATATTCCATATGAATTTAATTCATTTATTTCCATTAGTTTCGCTTACTAATTTTAGTTTAATACTTCACTTTATTTATCAAATCCAATTTCAATTCTATTCCATTCGCTTACAAAATCGAAATGAATTCCAACTTTCAATTTAACTTTAGTTTAACTGCAATTGTAAATTTATTCATTCATTCACAATTTATTTTCATAATTCAATACTCAATTCCAATTCATTTTGAGTATTCCAAATTGATTTTCAACTTAATAAATTTTCTTTAAGTAATCATTTCACTTAGCCTCCTTTGACCTTTCTTCAATTGGACTTTATTCAGATTTATTCACTTATACTTACTTAATTTAACTCTATTCCTTAAGTTAAATTTATCCTATCAAAATTCAAATTGTATAAGTTATCAACTTATTTATTATTCCCATAAATATTTTTATTTAGTATTCCAGAGTCTTTTCAACCTTTCAAAACCATTTTTTTGAAAACAATTCAAATTATCCTTTGAATTTCCAAAACCAAACCCAATTCCAAACAACTTTCATTTAAAATATTTGACAGCAATTCCTCTTTTGGAAACCCGAAAATGAACATCGATAATGCTGCAGTCATTACCGAAGTTATTTTCCAGCGACCGAAAAGAGTTTAGAGCTTTCCATCCTTCAAACATTTTTCCAAAAACCTTTGAAAATTATTTCCAAACCAAACAGGAATTTAATTCCTAAAATTTCCAAATTCTTTCAAAAACATTTCCACAAACTTCTCTGGAATTCTATTTCCAATTATAAATCACATTTATAATTTTCATTCTTAAACTTCATTTGTATATGGTTTTTATTTTTTTATCTTTTGAAGTTATGATTTCAATTTCTTATTCAATAATCAATGGTAATAATTTTAATATTATCCACTCCTAACATCCAGGCATCCATATTTACATTATAATAATTTACAAAAAACATTTCTTTTATATATAAAATAGCCTTGGGTAAAATTATTTCATTTACCCTATTTTTAAAACAATACTGTATCGAATTGCTCTACTCAAGTGTTTAGAAACCCTTTCGGCACAGTTGTGCAGACCGCGCTGACGAAGGTTCATATACCACTCAATAAATCAACCAACACAATATAAAACAAATTTTATATTCACTAATAAATACGTGCTCATATCTATTATTACACTCACACTCATTCTAGAGTACTACTGACTCTATCTCTAATGAGTAACACCCAACAGAGCCATGGTTTTCGCTTAACCATATGCTCTGATACCACGTTGTCAGAACTCGATTCTTCGACTTCCGAAAATCGACACTAATACGTCCACTGTATCAAATGCCGCTTAATCGAAGGCCGGAAAATCGAACCATGAGGGTTTAAGAAAGAAGAAAGAGGTAGAAGAAGAAGAAAGAAGAACAGAAAAGAAGAAACCACAACAGAACAGGAAATCAATATCAGAATCTCACAGTCGCTGCGGAACAACATATAATAGATAAATGAATATTCATTAAACAAAAGAACTGTATATTTTATACATTACATCACATCATATTACATTTCATCATCAGAGTTTACAACAAACAAACAGCGGAAAAGAAATACTGTATACCATAGATACAATAAATAATAGACTACGCCATCCTGCTCGCCTCCCGAGCTCCATAGCACTCCTAAATCCAGGATGACCTGATAACCAAACTCGAGACTGCCCGTGTGGAAATTGGTGGGCACCCAGAGTTTAGAAAGGGAACAATAAACTTCAGGTCAGTCATGTGACTGGTGTGAGAACTAAAACAGTTATTTATCTTTAAAACAAAGAATAGGAGAAATTTTAAAAGAAAATTCGCAATGCTTTTGAAAAATGAAACTACCATAAGACCTCCCACCACAAACACATTACAAACGCAGACTTGGAGGAGATTTCTTCTTATGTTAGTCAGAGATGCTTACTACGCAAAATCAAATCATTTTTGATATTATTATTAGTGCATAGTGTAGAAAACAATTTCGAAAGTAGAATATAAATCTTAGCCAGCATAGGTACCATTATATTATGCCCGCTATAGCTACCATATTAAATGGCAGGTTCTACAACTAAAACCGTACAAGGCTCGTATTGTTTCTTTGGATTTCCAACAAATGGTCATGCCAAGGAACTTCCCATTGCCACATGGAAACGCCTCTGGAATGACGTCCCGAGAACCTAACCGGATCTCTGACAACACAAGGCCGGGTTACCCCTAACTGGGTAACAACTGACACGAATATGTCATTCCCCGATCGTAACCGATCTATATCCGAGGATCCCCGATTTCCAACAACCACAAAGTAATAAATTTGCAGTAACCACATAGGTTAAGTATCTGGGCTCCATACCATGATACCACCTCTATCCAAAAGGAATGACATACACTAAAGGGGCGCTACCCCCTAATAACCTTGCCGCATTTTTCCTGTTTTGACCATTTCCGGGGTGTGAGGCTCGATGAAGTCTCGTCCACAAAGCCACGTTTTACAAAATCAGTGCTTTGGGTCAACAAATGATCAAAGCAATGATCATCAAGATAAACGATCAAACAAATGATCCTATCACAAATGATCAACACAATGATCATTTCACAGCATCACTCAGCATGCCACACTACCAAATTGGGAGTATATCACTAATAACCTTCAACTATATAACCTCTGAGCTCGTACGTCTCAGAGAAGGGTGTTAAGCTAAGAGAATAAATTCTCCGCCACCAACAGAAATATATTTGAAAGAAATCAGCTTTATATCTCAACTTGTAATGTCAGACATACAATCCATACAAGTCCGTTCTGGGCTCGAACAGAACCGAAGGCACTTACAAAGAAGTCCTTGCAATCCGGATATTCATTAATCACGTCCGGACTTCCCGTCACTAAGGGTGATAAAACCTCTATATCGGAGATCAGCCGATGCAGAGTAACTCGATGGTAATCCATCCGTTTTCACAAATATCCGGTCTTCAACACCGGTCTTCAAATGCAATTCATAACGACGTATCACTATTCGGAATGGGTTATACGACCCCATGGTCCTTTCCCGGTTAACCCGAATAGTGAGCGCTTATTTTAAAATAAGTGTGGCATTCAATTCAAGCAATCACAACAAATACCCATTTAAAGGTAAATATTGATAGTCGGTTATTTAACTATCAATAAAGATGTGCAACATCATCAGATTCCAAATAATTTCCCAAATTATTTATTTTCCGAAAATATCTTTACAAGATATAAATTTTTCCACACTTCAAAAATAAACAACGTTTATTTTGAAAACAAATTTTCCCTTTCCATTTATAAATTCCATAGTGAATTTATATTTCAAATTATCTATTGATCTACAGTTTTCAATAGGTTCAATTATTCAATTCCAATTTATCTTCAAGAAGATAAATTCTCAAAACGTTTCATTTCATATTGGAAAAACATTTCCATACTTATTTAAAAATAAGTAATTCATAAATCTCATTTATTTTCAACAATTTGAAAATATTCAACATACTTAACCCATAGTTAAGTATATATTTCATTTGTTTAAGGAAAACATTCTTTTATTCACATTTATTTGGGTCAAAACGAATGTTGCGTAAAACATCGTTACGACAACCCAAAATCACTAGTATAGGGATTCGAAATTAAATAGATATATAAATCCCAATACTATACAAAAATATTTCCTTTTGGAAATCATTTACTATAACAACAGTGTTATAGTCCACCATTTCCTTATTTTCTCGAAAACGTCTATTTCAACAATAAATGTTGAAATCTATGTTTTCATTTCCTTCTATTTCTCGAAAACACCTATTTCAACAATGAATGTTGAAATCTATGTATTCGATACTTAATGCATTTTAAAACACCTTTAAATCGTTTTAAATTTCATTTAAAACATTCCTTTCCCAAAATATATCCATTTTCTTTAATAATATATTTACTGTTCAAAATCGTGAATATATTTTCTTTAATAAATTCCAATATTAAATTTATCAAATTCAATTTATTTTCGAATTTATAAACAATGTCTATAAATTCCATTCCTATTTTATAACTTCGATTTATAATTTTCCTTTATCGATCCAATTCAACTTATATAACTTAATTTTATACCAAAAGTCTATATTATAAGCTAAACACTTATAATATCATTTATTTACGAAGTCGTTCTTTTTAAAACTTCACAAATTATAAATCTTGTTACTTATAAGATTCTTTTATATTCCATGACAATTTCAACTTAAAAAAAAATTCCTTTATTTACAATTTCTATAAATATCTCATTTAAATGCCCAAAATCCATTTTATAAGTTAATGACTCATGAATCTTTTATTTTCAAAATTTATTCATTTTATCACTTTCACAATTTATAAGTCTATAATTTTAATGAAATTCATTTTATACATCAACTCAACACTTTATAAACCCATTTCAGAATTCCAATAAATTTAATTCGCAAATATCCATTTATAAAATCTTTTATATAAATCGATAATAAAATTTATCCAAAATCCCAATTTAACTATTTTATAAAAATCTATGTATTTTAAAAATTACCTTTCTGTTATATTTCATGAAAATGTTAATTTTTTTATAACATAAAAATTTATAAGTTTATCTATTTTAAAATGAATCAATACAAAAATTTAATAAAACATATTCTTTGAAAAATCACTTTAAAAACCCTTTTAAATTCAAAATTGTTATTTTTAACTTTAAAAAAATGAATCCGATGATGCAACAGCATCGAATAGTCAATCACGGCACAAATATCATATATCGATATGATAATCAATAATCACACAATATCTATAATCATATGAATATTTGTGAGGAATCCAGTTGGATCCCTCCAACCTGTTTCCCTGCATCCAAAGATGTTAGCACAATACCAATTCCACTTCGAGGTGGAATATCGCGGTATATGGGATTTTTATAAAATATTATCCGCTTACTAACGGCGCAATAGGGTCTCATCCGCTATACAAGGCGGGAAATCAATCAACTGCAATATATACATATGCCAATATATATATATATATTGCTATATATAGTATATCCTACTATATCTACTATCACAATCAAACAGCAATCAATCAATCAGCAAATTTTAAATATAACTATTTAAAATTTAACAAACCCTTTTGAGTGAGAAGTTCTCACCTTAGCTATTATTTGCAATCCATTTCCATTCCAGATCGTTCCTTTATAGATTTTGACCTAGTATAAATAATTATATACTTTATTAATACTCGAACCAATCGAATAATTAAACTTTCATTTATTTTAAACTAAGGATTTGGTTTGAACTTATTAAATAAATCTTAAACTAACCTTCCTTAACTAAATAGATTTTTCCCCGGTAACTAAGATAATTAAATAGGTTAATTAAATAAATTTATCACCTTTTTTTTTAATTTAAACGAATACTGCAAATTTAAATTTTGAATTAACTGAATTGTTAAAACAAAATCAATACCTTACTGACTCATATTTCTTATTGTAACATGAGCATCTAATTTAGGTATAAATATGTTTACTTCAAAAATCAAATACTGTTAATTTTTTTTCACAAATTTAATATATGTAAATTTAAAATCAGAAATCTATACCTCCCAGCAATCGATTGACAACTCGACCCATCCCCTCGCAAGCGCCAGGTCGAGCACGAGATGCCCAAAAGCCCACCTCCAAGCCGATGCCTGAAGTCGCCATCGCCAGACTTCCATGCGACGTCGATCCATCCTGAGTCGCAGTCGCGACTCTTGCCTGCAGCCACGTATGCGAGCTGCTCCTCCCCATCGCCTGCGCTCGAAGCCAGGGTACGCCGCCGCCTCCTTATCGCACGAGCAACCCTACGCGCGAGCGCCACTGCCTACGGCCGCGACATCTTGCCCTAGATCTGTCGCCCCCCACGCGATCTCATCATCGCGATTGCTTACAGTCGCCGCTTTTTTTTTTTTATTTACTGAGAGGGGTTCGATTTTTTATTTGTAGAAGAAGCTCGGCCATTGTTTGTTTCAGAGGATTTTGATTTGGGGATGAAGAAATTAGGAAGGAGCGGCCATTGATTAGAAGATGATTTCGATTTATATTTTTTTTTCGTTTGAAATGTTTTGAACAGAGGGAGAATTGAATAAGCCTTCGAACTGATTTATTTTCTTTTTTTCTTTCTGAACGAAAGATTGTGCTCAGAGTTTTAAAATGAAGAAGATGTATCTCAGTATGCACGTTGCAGGTGCTAGGGTGGCTAAGTACAAACATAGGGTGGCTGATGTTGACAATTTTATAATTTGAATTCAAATTGAATTTGATTCGAATTCCAATGCGTTTACTCACCGTGTGCTCACATATCAACTCCGAAAAATACGAAATTTGAAACCTGGTAATAATTCGATATTACGGACCCAATGGAACTGGTTTCGTCGAATTCCGAGACTGTGCCTCGGAAGGCTATTTTTAAATTCAACTCGAACTAAAGAAATTCAAAACTGATCAAAACACTTTCAAATTCGATTCTGAAGCTTCTATTATCTTCACTATTATAAATATGAATTTTACAAGCCTTTGAAATATTTTTAATCAGCTTAAAGTTGAAGATTCAAATTTTTATTCAACTGTCAATAGATTAAATTTTATAATTTAATCACAAATTTCAAAGTTATATTGAAATTTCAAGCTAAACCATCATTCAAATATTTAAAATCAATTAAATATTTTCAATTTAATTTGTTCAAAATCCTGGGTCGTTACACTGACCCAGAGTTTATTGTTCCATTCCTAAACTCTGGGTGCCCATAATTTCCACATTGGCAGCCTAGAAACAGGTTATCCGTGTTTTGGAGCTAGCTTGGATTGTAGAAGTATTTTGGAAGCTACCGGATTTTTGGAAGCTTTTGGCCTTGGAAATCTTTTGAAGTGTTGGAGTTTTTGAAGACCTTATCTAAGTTGAAGTATGTTGGAAACTATATGAAACTCTGCTGTTCCGCTATGGAGTTATCGTTTTATTGTAGTATCTTATGTGTAGCACTCTGATATTGGCGATTAATGTTGTAATGGATATTGTATCAATGTTATATCTATGTTATGATCAATGATATTCATTTTGTTTCCGCTGTTTATATTCATCTAATGTTGTTATAAGCTCCATCCGAACTGGAGTTCGACGTTTGAATCTCCGGCAGTTGAATACAAGTGAGGTATTTGATGTCGATTTTCAATCGCTAGATTTTGGGTCGTGACACTTTCCTTAAGCCATCTTGTATTAACTACATCACGTGTTATCGTGAGTAGATAGTTTCCTTAAGCAATGATGTGTTATCTTTCTCAATGGCTTTCATGTGTTGAGACTTCTAGCTTCAGAAAGTTGGAAGCGACAATCCTATAATTAAATTGAAAACTTCCTTTCCTTGTTGAGTATTTTCTTTTCACCTAATCCTAGTTGATGTCAAAACCCTATTGGTTACTTTCTTACTTTATTATTTTCCTTTCAAGAATTGTTGATCGCACTTTAATTAATTAATCAACCATTATTAATTAATTAGTTCTTTCATTCACCAATTAATTCTTATAAAATCAAAATTTAATGGGAAAAAGCCAAAGAATTCACCAAAAATCAAATTTATCATATTTTACCTTATCCCAAAATTTTAGGCTAGCATAATTATCTTTATTATTTTCAATAATTTATTTCCTAATTAGAAAATTCATATAAATCCAAATTTAATTCCAAATATATTGAAATTAAAAATACACCTTTATTTCATCATTATAAACATCATACCTTGTTCATGTTTTATCCTAAAACATAAACTAATTTACTTTATTTAAATTTCAAACCATAATTAAAACAATGTTTAAGGCTTCTAAACATGCTAATCATCATCAAAAATTTAATTTACAGTTAAAATCCAAACCCAAATGGGTTAGGAAGGTTGTAGGGAATATTTTACTCACCTTTGATTAAAACCCTGCTTAAAACTTCTTTTTTCCTTAAGGTTTAAAACTTGATCTTCTAGCCTTTAATTTTCCCTTTTCTTTTGCTTTGTTTACTTTCTTTTGTTTTGTGGAATGATGAGAAAGTGAGTGGGGAGTTAATAATTTGGATTTTGGCGTTAAATCCCATTCTAGCCCAATCTTAATAGATCCCTAACTCTTCTTTCTTTATTCATTCACCTTTCTTTCATTTACTCGTCTTGGTTTTAACTCATACTTTATTTTTTTAATCTTTTATTTATTTAATTATTATATTATGGCACTCCAAAATATAAGGTGTTACTACCTCCCCTCCTTATAAGAATTTTGTTCTTAAAATTCAAATAGGACAAGGCAAAGATCAATGTCATCGAAATAATGCACACATAGTACAAAATTTACAATAGTTCCCCATTATCGTAAATCGTCATTATGCATCAATCATTTTGTATTAGTATTATTGCTAACACATATAACATCACATCATATCATCATAATAGTATCTTTACCAGCCTATGCTACAAAACATACATGTCTTAATCATATGTGTCAAAACAAATTAGGAAAGTTATTTCTAATCCTATCCCCGACCTCCCAGGTACAATTTCAACATCATCACTCCACTAGGCATGAACAAGTTTGATAACTTAATTCCCTAGCTCTTTCGTATCATAACCTATTATCCACTTTGTTTGTCTAACTTAACTCAAATCTGGCTCTACAGACAAGTCTTCTATCGCCCTTAGTTCCACCACCGACCTTAGGTCGTGCACACATTTCCTCAAATCCAACATATAAAAAATCATTATGCACAACCATCAAACTGCTTGATAAACAACCAGTTATGTGAGTTTACCAATCTGCTCAATCATTAGAAGTGGTCTTATATATCTAGATGCCAACTTTCCAGCCTTTCTAAAATGCATAACTCCTCGCATCAGAGAAACCTTCACGAATACATGATCGCCTATTGTGAACTAAAGTTGTTCCCTTTGCTTGCCGGCATAACTCTTCTAACATGATTATGCTGCCTTCATCCTAACGCGAATCGATTCTACCTTCTCGGTAGCACCTCCTACCAAATTTGGGCCCTAACACCAATTTTTCTCCTATTTCAAAATAACGAATATGTGACTTACATGGTCTACCATATAGCACCTCAAATGGTGCTATCCCGATACTTGACCGGTAAATGTTATTATAGGAAAACTCTACCAGATGCAAAGATCTTTCTAAGATATTCCTTACCCAAAACACATGCTCTCAACAAATCTTTGAATACACGGTTCACCCTCTCAATTTGACATTGGTTTGTAGGTGGTAAGTCATGCTCAAGTTAAACTTCGTTCCCAATGCAATATGCAAACTTCTTCAGAACTCACTGGTAAACAATTAGTCTCTATCATTGACAATACTACTTGGTATCCTATGTAGTCTCGCTATATTCTTCATATACAGCATTGCTAAGCTAGCTACAATCTTTATTGAATTCACAGGTATAAAATAGGCACCTTAGTCAATCTATCCACTGTAACCCAAATGCCATCATTTCCCATCCTCGACCTAGGTAATCCGTCAATAAAATCCATAGATACCGAATCTCCCTTCCAAGTCAGTATTTGCAATGGTGAAGTAAACGCTTGGCTTTTGATATTTAGCTTTCACTCGCTAATAGGCGAATCACTTCTTCACACATTATCGTATGTCTGGCTTCATCCCTTCCTAAAAGAAAACTCTCTTTATGCCATGATACATCTTCATGTCTTTGGGATGAATAATAAATTTTTACCAATGGCTTTCATCCAAGACGTCCTTCCGAAGATCCCATATGTTTGGAACACACAACCTACCTTTCTTTCTTAGCCATCCCTTTAAGTCTATTTCAAATCCTTTCAGATTCTCAACATCTAGCCCCATCTCTAATCATCTAATTCTTTTGGACATCAATAGGTCCTCCTTTAGTTGTGTAGCAATCTTACCGATAAGTGTTAGACATACCTCCAAACTTGCCAACATGCCTGGATCTCTACTCGATCTAGTATTCTGCCTATAATGCACTCCACAAGAGGCTAATGTCTCTAACATCTTACATTCTTAAATCATGGCTAGCAATCCATTTCGATGCTTCCTACTCAAAGCATCGACGACCTTGTCCCTTTTCCTAGCATATGTTCTACGTTGAAATCGTATGCCGCTAGAAACTCCAACCATCTTTGTCGCCTCATGTTTAACTCCTTCTGAGAGAATAAGTACTTAAGGGACTTCTGGTTTGTATACAAATTGAACCATTCTCCCAACAAGTAATTTCGCAAGGTCTTAGCGCGAACACCAACGCTGCAAACTCCAAGTCATGAGTCAGATATCTAACTTCATGTGAACTCCACTGCCTTGATGCATAAGCTATCACCCGTCCTCTTTGCATCAGAATCGCTCTCAAACCTATTCCACAAGCATCTATATACACTTCCAACTCCTAATTTCCTTTAGGTACAATCAACACAGAAGCATTTTTCAAGAACTTCTTCAACTCATGGAATATTCCCTCTTTTTTTCCAATCAACTTAGTTAAGGGAACCACTGTACATGAGAAATATATGATGAAACTTTTGTAACAGCCATCCGATACCAAGAAAATTCTCATCTCTATGACCATCTCTAGCCTCTTCCAACTATTAATAGTCTCTATCTTCGATGGATCCACAACTAATCCATATTCCAAAACCACGTACCCAAGAAACTTCATGTGACGACCCACCTCTATATCCACGCTAGCCAAGAACACTACGGAGTAATGTTGTCAACTAGCACGGAGAATAAGGCTGTTGAGGAGCGACCATCCGTGTAATTGCTTTGTGCGAGCATCGATATGTCAGATAGTATAACATGCAAATCTTTTCAAGTGGAAATCCGACATGCCGACACAAACTCAAAGCTACTACACAGTGGCTATGATGTCTTCGGAAACAAATATAAAAATAAACATATCATAAATCAGTCACAGATAATTCATATCACAAAGGCGGAATAGATATGAATATTACACATAAAAGTGTATATCAGAGTAGTGGTCAAACAAGATCCACAATATCAAAAAGAATAGATACAAGTGCTAGACAAAAGAATAAGTATACATCATAGAGTCTGTATCTCAAATGTACACAACAAAAAACTACTAATCTAAGTAGTTAGCCAAAAGTCAGATGATAGTCCGATAAGGAGTCAAGCAGAAGCACCTGTAATATCTCAGTCTGACCCGAGTATTATTTATAAGAAAATAATAAACGGATCGGTCTAACTATAAATATCAGATGAAGTGACATAGAATAGGAGATATGACTAAACACATAATAATCACAATGCCAAGCTGTGATATATACATAAGTAATTGAAAATCAACAAGAGATTAATCAATATCACGATAATCTACTCAAGATAAAAAGGAATGTCATACTCCTAATTTCATTCACCAAGCCACAATAAATGACATATAAGATATGGTATAGACGTATAACATCCATAATGGCATACTACTATAAGTATGTAAATGATAATCAACAAACGATTAATCAATATCAAAGAATCTTCTCAAAGATTCAAAAAGGGTATCATACCCAAAACTTGTATTCACAACAAGTTAATGACACACAAATTCACCTATGCACAAGAATTGATAAATCATATCAATAGAAATCACAAAAATAGGTGAAGAAGAAAATTCCAGAATTCGACACACGAAATCCAGAAATCACACAAAATAAGGGGGGAGGCCTATCACATGAACGGGAGCATGAAAACTCACCAACAGCTGTAACACACGAACGAGAAGCTATCTCATGGTAGCTAGCCATTAATTTGACACACGAATGGTCCGAAGACCTGACACACGAATGGTCCGAAGACCGTGGGTTTCTACCCCACCAATTTGAGTCGAAACTCCACAAAACGGGGTTTAGTCTTCCTTACAGACAAAGAGACATCGCACATTGCTAGTCAAAATCACAAAGATGATCGTCATGATCATCGAGAAGTGTCGATTACAGTAAGCTAGTAAATATATGAGCTTAGCATCATGTCCCATAACCACTAGCTTAACTTAAATATTTACGAACAAATTGTAGATCTCCACTAGAAAATTGTCACAAGAGTTTCAATCGAACAAGTCCAAGAATTAACCAACAAAGTGAACGCAAGCATTTCGTACCACTTGTTTTACTAAGTCGTTTAATTAGATTTCTCATGCGAGTGAGGTAAAGGTTTATATATATACTAATAGATTGGAAAACGGTTTTATAAACGAATTTGGTATTAAAATAGTATTGAGATCGTTTGAGGAAAGAGTTTTGATATTTACTACTAGTATAGAAAACCTTTATATTTTTAAAGTGACAAAACACAAAGAAGATTGTAGGAACAATCAATCACTAAAATTCACATACGAAGATGTGAATAAAAATCCAACGAAACCGATAAAGAATCCATCAAAATGGATACTCAAGAAAATCCCTAAAAAGGAGTCATCAAAGTCATAATAATTGATAACAATAAATAGGAAACAACACGAATCGATTTAAGTTGGAAATTTAAGCAATAAGGCAAAGCAGGCAAAAATCATCAGGTCGGTCGGCCGGACTCCCTGAGTCGGTCGACCGAACCTAAAACAGAAAGTGCTTATGCACTTGGAAGCCAGGGGGGTCGGTCGGCCGGACCAGAAACAGAAGTGCAACTGCACATTTGGAAGCAGGTCGGTCGACCGAACCAGGGGGGTCGGTCGGCCGGACCTGTTTCCAGCCTCTTCCCTGCCTATCACAAATGAGATTCAATCTTGACCAAATTGCATTCTCTCGAGCAACGGCGCTAAGGGATTATGCCAATCGACTACCCGGCCCTATAAGCTCTTCGATGCATCTCCAAAAACATGATCCAAGATCAAAGCTATGATTTTAAGGAATTGAACCCAAACATCAAAAATTGGAATATTCACCAAATCAATCCAAACCAAAAGCAAATGCACACGAATAAGTGTTAGGAATTCATACCTAACAATCGAAGATAAATATAAGAATAGATGTGAGATAAAAATCTCACCTTTGCACTAAAATTTATGAAGATGAAGCTTGAAAGCAAAGTGGAATCAACCACTCTTCAAATCCAAATCTAGAAGCTTGAATCTAACCTAAAAAGAAGAACATTCCCTAAGTTAGGTTTAGGAAATTTCAGAAATTCAAAGAGAGAATGAGTTGGAGAAGAAGAAGAGGAAGCTTACCAATGGGTTCTCTTTGATTTTGGAGCAAGAAGTTGGATTTGCAAAGCAAGCTAGGGCTTAGGAATTTCTATTTCCCATTCTCTTCCTCCATTTTTGCTTGAGCTTGAGTGTTAGGAAAATAGAAAAGAAGTGAATGAAGAGGAGAGGGGTTGGGACTGAATACATAAGTGGGCTCAGCCCAAACCAAAACCCTAAGCGAAAAGTAGCAAAATTCAATTTTCTCCAAACATATCGAAGCTTATACTCAAAAAGGTCGCAAACGTCATTTTGAACTCAATGGGGGTGGTCTCGAGTCCCAATTCGACTGTTTGCAAAAAGTAGCTTTTCGGACTAAAATCCGACTAACGATAAAATATTTAAATATAAAATCGATAAATATGCGGGTTGTTATAGACTCCCCTCCTTAAAGAAATTGCGTCCTCGCAATACTTAAGAAGAAAAATAAGAAGTAACAACCATGGAAGCATATCAACACAAAAGAAAATTGAAATAAGAAGCTCACCATGAAGAGCACGAAGGAGTAAATCCGAAATTTTTCGTTCGATGAATTCTCAAGATTTCTTTGAGAACCATTGAACTTCTATCAAAAAGAATATCTTTATATCGAAGGCGCTCAACCTCCGAAGCAATGATGCGAATAGAATGTTGCTCAAAAGTCAAATCTGGTGAAACTTCAATTTCCACAATATCACCGGGCTCAAGAATAAAAACCGAAATCCCTAAGGCATTTCCGTAGATAAAAGACGTGGAGATCGTCATGAGTATCAGAAAGTTGAGCCGGTGCAACGGCGTAGTACAAATACGGTATGCCCGAGAAACTAGAAACTCGAATAAATTTGGAACACCGGCGTAGTACAAAGACGGTACGTCCAATGAACCAAAAAGCTAAGTCATTGATGTAGTGCAAACGGTACATCCAATGAATCAAAAGGAAAGACATTGATGTAGAACAACAGTACATCCAATGAATCAAACAGCAAAGACATTGATGTAGTACAACGGTACATCCAATGAATCAAAAAGCGAAGACATTGATGTAGTACAACGGCACATCCAATGAATCAAATAGCAAAGACATTGATGTAGTACAACGGTACATCCAATGAATCGAAAAGCGAAGACATTGATGTAGTACAACGGTACATCCAATGAATCAAAAAGCAAAGACATTGATGTAGTACAACGGTACACCCAATGAATCAAAAAGCGAAGACATTGATGTAGTACAACGGTACATCCAATGAATCCAAAAGCAAAGACATTGATGTAGTACAACGGTACATCCAATTAATCCAAAAAGCGAAGACATTGATGTAGTACAACGGTACATCCAATGAATCAAAAAGCTAAGACATTGATGTAGTACAACGGTACATCCAATGAATCAAAAAGAGAAGACATTGATGTAGTACAACGGTACATCCAATGAATCCAAAAGCAAAGACATTGATGTAGTACAACGGTACACCCAGTGAATCAAATAGCAACGGTACATCCAATGAATCAAAAAGCGAAGACATTGATGTAGTACAACGGTACATCCAATGAATCAAAAAGCGAAGACATTGATGTAGTACAACGGTACATCCAATGAATCAAAAAGCGAAGACGTTGATGTAGTACAACGGTACATCCAATGAATCAAAAAGCGAAGACATTGATGTAGTACAATGGTACATCCAATGAATCCAAAAAGCGAAGACATTGATGTAGTACAACGGTACATCCAATGAATCAAATAGCAAAGACATTGATGTAGTACAACGGTACATCCAATGAATCAAAAAGCGAAGACATTGATGTGGTACAACGGTACATCCAATGAATCAAAAAGCGAAGACATTGATGTAGTACATCGGTACATCTAATGAATCAAAAAGCGAAGACATTGATGTAGTACAATGATACATCCAATGAATCCAAAAGCAAAGACATTGATGTAGTACAACGGTACATCCAATGAATCCAAAAAGCAAAGACATTGATGTAGTACAACGGTACATCCAATGAATCAAACAGCAAAGACATTGATGTAGTACAACGGTACATCCAATGAATCAAAAAGCGAAGACATTGATGTAGTACAACAGTACATCCAATGAATGAAAAAGCGAAGACATTGATGTAGTACAACGGTACATCCAATGAATCAAATAGCAAAGACATTGATGTAGTACAATGGTACATCCAATGAATCCAAAAAGTGAAGACATTGATGTAGTACAACGGTACATCCAATGAATCAAATAGCAAAGACATTGATGTAGTACAACGGTACATCCAATGAATCCAAAACCCGAATGATTTCGGAACACCGACGTAGTACAAAAACGGTACGTCCAATGAACCGAACACAATAAAAGGACATCGGACGCTAGTCCATAAAAGGAATGAGATAAAACTCAATAAAACGAAGTATATCAAAACGTTCGATGAACTTGATAAAAAAGATAATTCCATTCAGACATCATCAAAGAATCAACACTTGTTGCCTACGACAAAGCGCATTGGCAACACGATTTCCCCTTTCGGGAATAAAAGAATATCAAGATCATAAGATGCTAGGAACTCGAGTCAACATGGAGTTCCATATGAGAAAATAATTATTCCAAAGATTTATGATCGAGTTAGAGAACAAATTTCTCATCCAAATATGATGATGTCAAAATCCAAAAGTAAAAACAATAGCCGAGAGAACCAGATCATGAGTGGCATATCTAGTCTCGATAAGCTATAATGATTTAGAAGCACAAGAGATAGCATGTTCTCCTTTGCAAGATAACGACATCCAAACCAATACGACTAGTATCGATACAAATAGCAAAGTCTTGGTTCCCCTTCAGGAATCACAAGAATAAGAGTTTCGAAAAGAAGGAATTTCTTTTAAATAATCTTCTTTCTCGAAAAGCTAAAACTTTCAAAATCACAATTATTTCAATGTAAAAATATTTCTAGAAAAATTTACAATTTACAAGTCAATATACCGTGTCTGATTGTCTCATCAAAGCGTTTAGGAAATTTCTATCGATAACGTTGATCAAGCGCATCGATAAAAATTCTTAAAGCACTCAACGGGCAATACAATCACAAAATCATCTTTTATAGGATAAATAAATCTCTTAAAAAGTTTTAAGAATATTCTTTGTTCGTTTCAAGAACAAAATCCAGTTTTACTTATAAATAAATCTTATGAAAAAGATTTGCAAAATTTTAAATTACTATTTTCATCCAAAATCAGTAAATACAAGAATAGTCTCATCGAAATATTCATAGAATATTCGATTTATAAAATGGATGAAATAAGCTGGACAAATTGAATGACATAATAAGTCATTCATAAGAATCATAACGAGTGCAGAATGCGGTAAGACTTCCGCAACTCGTAGCAAATGAAAACCGGTGGTAAAGTCAAACTGAAAAGACCTTAGCACCATACAAAAGATATTGCTTAGGTGATGATCCTAAGACAAGCTCAAAATACCGGAAAATTTCTCAAACTACATGAATGAGAGAAATAACACTTTCCTTATAAGTGAGCTTAAGGAATAAAATGATGCCATCAAGTTGGAATCAAAATCATAAAGAAAAAATAGAAATCTGCTTAACAAATTGAAAATGTCGAAGATGAATAGTCCACTCGAAAAATAGGATATAGGCTTCACAATGATTAAGCCGATCCTTTCAAAAAATCAATTCCGAAGCCTAAGTAAAAATATCGGCTCGGAAAGAAAAATCACATAAAATAATTTTGACATCAATAAAGACAAATTGAGTGTTGCGGACCTACCATCCGAATTCGCAATCCTCAAAGAAGTCATCAAACCCAAAATATTTTCAAAGAAAAAGAATCAACAAGTTCTTTTGATATAAAATAGTGAGATGGAACCCATATCAAAAAGAACTCAAATAGAAAGCTCACGAATTAAAACAATGCCATCAAGGATTGAATGAAAATACCTTGACCAAGAGAAGAGTTGCCAGGGGCCTGCAGCTTTCCTTCTCACTTGTTTGGAAGCTTAGGACACGAAGATAAAAGATGAACCGAACCTTTGCAATAACGGCAAAAGAGGGGTTTCGGGCACTCCCTTACATGGTGGTCTGTGGAACCATAATTGTAGCATCGTCCACGACTAGAGGTAGGAATATTTGCTACCTGAGTTTGTTGCTTTCCTTTCTTATTAGAATCTGGGCCTTTGAATTTGATAGGCCTCTTCAAGTTATTGTCGAAGTTCTGTTGGGCACGCACAACTTCAACATCACCTTCATTATCGGCCTCTTCAAGACGAAGAGCGATATCAAAAAGCTGATCAAATGAAACCTCAAGTTTCAGAAGTAATGGCTTCTTAAGATTCTTATTCAAGCCGTAGACAAATCTCTGATTTTTCTTCAATGGGGTGTTGATGTATTCAACCCCGTACTTAGAAAGAGATTCGAAAGATGCGACATAGCCTGTCACAGAAGATTCACCTTGAACAAGGTCAATAAAACGCCGGGCCAAAGTTACTTTTTCGGCCTCCGGGACAAATTTCAATTCAAACCTTTCCCGGAATTGCTCCCAAGTGAGATCCGCCTCAATGATTTCAGAAATTAAAAGCTCATACCAATCTAATGCTCTTACTTGGAGCATGCTAGAAGCCACTTGGACTCGATGTAGATCAATAAGGTTCATGCGAGAAAAGATGCGATCGCATGATTTGAGCCAAGCTTGAATTTCTATAACGCTCTCGGATCCCATGAATGGCCTTCCGCCCAAATCGGTATAGTCTCTGCATAGGCGTGCAAAACCGGATCTAGGATGAGTAGGCTCTGAATTGGGTCCGGCAGCTTGGGCGTTCTTAACAAGATCTAAAAGCTGCTGGGCAGACATAAAAACTCCATCCTGAGGAGTAGCACTAGATTGACCGGCGCTGGGACGGCCAGGTCTAACCATTTCTCTTCTTTAAGAAATAAAGAAAGAAGAGAAAAAAGTTACTCTCAGAATAAATTTCAATCAAACTTGATTGATAAAACAAGGAATCATAAAGAAAATAGGATGAATCGGTACGAAGACTCGAATTAAATCCTAAAGCACGACTCCTAAGAAAGACTTAGGACGATGATCCTTGTTATAATATTCCATATTGTTCCGAAGTTTGGCTCTGATACCAAGCTGTGACGCCCCACCTCTATACCCACGCTAGCCAAGAACACTACGGAGTAATGCTGTCAACTAGCACGGAGAATAAGGCTGTTGAGGAGCGACCATCCGAGTAATTGCTTTGTGCGAGCATCGATATGTCAGATAGTATAACATGCAAATCTTTTCAAGTGAAAATCCGACATGCCGACACAAACTCAAAGCTACTACACAGTGGCTATGATGTCTTCGGAAACAAATATAAAAATAAACATATCATAAATCAGTCATAGATAATTCATATCACAAAGGCGGAAATAGATATGAATATTACACATAAAAGTGTATATCAGAGTAGTGGTCAAACAAGATCCACAATATCAAAAAGAATAGATACAAGTGCTAGACAAAAGAATAAGTATACATCATAGAGTCTGTATCTCAAATGTACACAACAAAAAACTACTAATCTAAGTAGTTAGCCAAAAGTCAGATGATAGTCCGATAAGGAGTCAGGCAGAAGCACCTGTAATATCTCAGTCTGACCCGAGTATTATTTATAAGAAAATAATAAACGGATCAGTCTAACTATAAATATCAGATGAAGTGATATATAATAGGAGATATGACTAAACACATAATAATCACAGTGCCAAGCTGTGATATATACATAAGTAATTGAAAATCAAAAAGAGATTAATCAATATCACGATAATCTACTCAAGATAAAAAGGAATGTCATACTCCTAATTTCATTCACCAAGCCACAATAAATGACATATAAGATATGGCATAGACGTATAATATCCATAATGGCATACTACTATAAGTATGTAAATGATAATCAACAAACGATTAATCAATATCAAAGAATCTTCTCAAAGATTCAAAAAGGGTATCATACCCAAAACTTGTATTCACAACAAGTTAATGACACACAAATTCACCTATGCACAAGAATTGATAAATCAGATCAATAGAAATCACAAAAATAGGTGAAGAAGAAAATTCCAGAATTCGACACACGAAATCCAGAAATCACACACAATAAGGGGGGAGGCCTATCACATGAACGGGAGCATGAAAACTCACCAACAGCTGTAACACACGAACGAGAAGCTATCTCATGGTAGCTAGCCATTAATTTGACACACGAATGGTCCGAAGACCTGACACACGAATGGTCCGAAGACCGTGGGTTTCTACACCACCAATTTGAGTCGAAACTCCACAAAACGGGGTTTAGTCTCCCTTACAGACAAAGAGACATCACACATTGCTAGTCTAAATCACAAAAATGATCGTCATGATCATCGAGAAGTGTCGATTACAGTAAGCTAGTAAATATATGAGCTTAGCATCATGTCCCATAACCACTAGCTTAACTTAAATATTTACGAACAAATTGTAGATCTCCACTAGAAAATTGTCACAAGAGTTTCAATCGAACAAGTCCAAGAATTAACCAACAAAGTGAACGCAAGCGTTTCATACCACTTGTTTTACTAAGTCGTTTAATTAGATTTCTCATACGAGTGAGGTAAAGGTTTATATATATACTAATAGATTGGAAAACGGTTTTATAAACGAATTTGGTATTAAAATAGTATTGAGATCGTTTGAGGAAAGAGTTTTGATATTTACTACTAGTATAGAAAACCTTTATATTTTTAAAGTGACAAAACACAAAGAAGATTGTAGGAACAATCAATCACTAAAATTCACATACGAAGATGTGAATAAAAATCCAACGAAACCGATAAAGAATCCATCAAAATGGATACTCAAGAAAATCCCTAAAAAGGAGTCATCAAAGTCATAATAATTGATAACAATAAATAGGAAACAACACGAATCGATTTAAGTTGGAAATTTAAGCAACAAGGCAAAGCAGGCAAAAATCATCAGGTCGGTCAGCCGGACTCCCTGAGTCGGTCGACCGAACCTAAAACAGAAAGTGCTTATGCACTTGGAAGCAGGTCGGGCGACCGAACCAGGGTGGTCGGTCGGCCGGACCAGAAACAGAAGTGCAACTGCACATTTGGAAGCAGGTCGGTCGACCGAACCAGGGGGGTCGGTCGGCCGGACCTGTTTCCAGCCTCTTCCCTGCCTATCACAAATGAGATTCAATCTTGACCAAATTGCATTCTCTCGAGCAACGGCGCTAAGGGATTATGCCAATCGACTACCCGGCCCTATAAGCTCTTCGATGCATCTCCAAAAACATGATCCAAGATCAAAGCTATGATTTTAAGGAATTGAACCCAAACATCAAAAATTGGAATATTCACCAAATCAATCCAAACCAAAAGCAAATGCACACGAATAAGTGTTAGGAATTCATACCTAACAATTGAAGATAAATATAAGCATACATGTGAGATAAAAAATCTCACCTTTGCACTAAAATTTATGAAGATGAAGCTTGAAAGCAAAGGAGAATCAACCACTCTTCAAATCCAACTCTAGAAGCTTGAATCTAAGCTAAAAAGAAGAACATTCCCTAAGTTAGGTTTAGGAAATTTCAGAAATTCAAAGAGAGAATGAGTTGGAGAAGAAGAAGAGGAAGCTTACCAATGGGTTCTCTTTGATTTTGGAGCAAGAAGTTGGATTTGCAAAGCAAGCTAGGGCTTAGGAATTTCTATTTCCCATTCTCTTCCTCCATTTTTGCTTGAGCTTGAGTGTTAGGAAAATAGAAAAGAAGTGAATGAAGAGGAGAGGGGTTGGGACTGAATACATAAGTGGGCTCAGCCCAAACCAAAACCCTAAGCGAAAAGTAGCAAAATTCAACTTTCTCCAAACATATCGAAGCTTATACTCAAAAAGGTCGCAAACGTCATTTTGAACTCAATGAGGGTGGTCTCGAGTCCCAATTCGACTATTTGCTAAATGTATCTTTTCGGACTAAAATCCGACTAACGATAAAATATTTAAATATAAAATCGATAAATATGCGGGTTGTTACACTTCACCTCCCATTTTCTAAAATGACATTTAGAAAATTTGCCTTCAACTTTGGTTATGTCAATGTCTCTAGCACCAACCTAAGATGGACTTCATGATCACTTTCGTCCTTAGAGTATACCAAGATATCATCAATGAAGACTAACACAAATTTATCCAACTAACTGTGAAAGATTCAGTTCATAAGGCCTAGGAAGAATGCATGAGCGTTGGAAAGTCTAAACGGTATCACAAACTGCTCATATGAACCGTATCTTGTTCGAACTACGATCAATGGAATACTATTTTTCGCTACTCTCAGTTGATGGAATGCTACTGCCAAATCTAGTTGCGAGAACACCTTACCTCCACCCAACAAGTCATCTATTATAGGAAAAGGATAATGATCTTCACTGTCAACTCATCAGGCTTTCGATAATCAAAGCATAACCATTAAATCCATTCGACTTCTTTATGAATGCTACAAATTTTACCCATGAAGAACTACTCAACCTAATAAAAAGTTTATCCTAAAGTTACACTAGCTAATTTTTAATTCCTCCATCTATTTGGGTGGTATTTTGTTAGGTGGTCTACTAATAGGTTGCGCCTCTAGCATCAAATCTATTTAGAATTCGATTACTCTTATCAGAGGTAATCCCACGATGGTTTCGAAAATATCTACAAAATATACGTACTCTATTGATATCATCTTCTTGGTCTTCCATAGCACATAGCAGCAAGTCCAACTTCTCCATTATTATGTCCAAAGCTATGATGATTCTCTCTTCATCTTTGGGATTTCTCAAAGCAATTATTCAGTCCATACAATAAATTCTAGCATCATTGCACACTAATCAATTCATATCCAATATTATCACGCATCCCACAAAGTCAAACACATATGAGTTACATAAAAACATATGATCACACAAATCAAACACACGGTCAGTGCACCTTAATCCAAGAGTGGCATATAAACCTATCGGATTAACCACATGCACGGATGTAAGAAAATATGTAGTTTCTAATCCTAACCTATCAACCAATCCTTTGAAATGAAAGATTGTTTTGTACCAGTATCATACAAAACTTTAACCGACATACTAAAAATCAAAATCTTACCTTCAAACACACTCTTCCCTTTCTCCGCAGTGGTTGGTCCGGATGAAGGTCCTACCAGGGCAAAAAAATTTGGCTTCTTCAATTCGAGGGAAATCTTTCTTCCTGTGCCTGAGCTTGTCACAGACAAAACAGTTAACCTTCGCTGCTCCAACCGGCTCTAGACACTTATTTGAATAGTTCCCCCTTTGCCTAGGTCACGTCAATAGCATCCTTTTGTTCCCCACTTCCCTAGGCCTTTACCTTCGGCTGTTGGCCTTTCTTGCCTTCAAATAAGGAGTGAAATTCTTATTCTTATCATCTTATTCCCTCCACACCACTCCTCATCTCTCGATATACATCAGCTCATGCCTCCTTGCAATATCTACCACTTCATTGAACGGAAGTGCAAGATGAGCCATTGTCCTGTCACTCAGCCCTAACCTCAATCCCAAAATAAACTTCTCTACTTTCTCCCTTAGAGTCCTAATTAGATTAACTTCATACTTGGACAGTGCATTGAACTTCTGCACATACATAGGCATGGTGAAATCTCCCTTGTTGCAACTCTACAAATTCTCGACACATTGTAGATAACACTAAGCCAGGTACATACTGCTCCTCAACATATCCTTAGATCTTTCCTATGTAATATCTTGCTCAGGAATCTCAGCTCTCACCATTCCATACCAGACACTTGCTAGCCCCTTTAACCGTCTAGATACAAGCTTCAACTTCTGGGTATCCTCAATTCTAAGTCCTCACAAATTCTATGACACATCACCAGCCAGTCACTTGCCTCCAATGCCTGTTTCATTCCATCAAACATCTCTCTTTCCAATCTTTAGAAATCCTTATTCATCTTGACAAATCCCTCTCTAACTGGCTACACTGGGCCCTCTGGTACATTCAAGGCCTATAGTGGTGCTTGTTGCTATGCCATTTTGCTAAGAACTACATTCATATCCATATTTCCCAACTATTAAGGTAAGCATTTGGGTACAACTTCAGTATAAACTTTTAGGTCTACCTCCCTCCCTTGGTCGTTGGCTTACATATTATCGTCTCCTCTACTAGGATTCACTCTCACACTTCCTATAGTCAAACATCGATTAGTAGGTCCATTCTTGCCTTTAGCATAAGTGAGGGTTCGTAAGAAACGAAAGTAGAGAGAGTGAAGTCAATTGTAGAGGGTTAGGTATACTCTCTTATATCTTTATATCACAATACAAGTACATTATATATAGCGTATACCCTTCCTAAGGTGATCGTTTTCAACTAATAGTTCTTCATTTAGCTCTATTCCACTTAAGTGTTCCCATAACCTTACACTAGTATCAAATTGTATCATCTCTAATTTTGAGACATACAAGTGGACACCGATGACGTAATAGTCATCATCAGAAGCATTTTCAAGTGATAAAGTGAGTTCAGTTTTATTTTTCACAACATGAATAAGTAGAGTATCTAAATAACTTTTTCATCAATTTAAATTACAAAATCTATTACATTATTTTTAACCCATCTCGTCCCTATGCAGGGATAAATACAAAAAGTAAATAAGAGTAGTGTCATGCTCGACATATAAAGATGCCAACATGGCACACAACTAGTTATAACTTCTGGTTTTACGTAGTAGAAATTTTAAACAGTTTTATTCTCTAAATATGCCTCCTTCTTCATCTTCGAAATATTTATTCATCCTTCCAACAAATAACTGTCTAATCCATAAACTTATTCTACTCGAATGGGTATCGTTGAGTTTATGAGAATAATAAAAACACGAGTCAAACATAAATCCTGATATGGGTAAAATCATTACCCTAATCATCTATAGTGAGAGTGCCGCTAACACGGAACAGGTTTTCCTGTTACTTTATCACCTTAGCAGTACACATCATATCGTACAAACAAGCATAATCATCAATTCACCATAAGTATGATATTTATTCCATATATGCAGGACTAACTCTTGTAACCTCATTTTAAATTGCCACAGAGGCCTTTTCCAGTTCTTAATAGTTATGGATTATTCATAAGGTTTATATCTCCATTTTATTGTCAATAGATAATTTGGCTGCTACTAAGGCCTTACACCATCACTCTCGTACTTTTTCGTGAATAGAAAAATAAGGTGCTACACAAAACTTGCTTCTTTGTTCTCGCTTAGTTATCGTGAATAGGCAATAGGATACTACACAAGCCTTACTCCTTTGTTTCTATGTTTTTTTCATGAACAAACATGGGTTTGCCACACATGCCTTCCATAAAGATACCAATTATGATGTTTTTTTTAAAAAAATTGGTAGCCACCCACGTATTTCATCGAATAAAGTGTTGAATTTAGTCATATAATTTCCACTAAGGTTTCCATTTGCATTTACATTCTTACAAATGGTTCAATTTATCATCTTATAGCTTAATCAAGCTTGGTTCCTTATTCATTCTTTAGTTAAGTTATCCTTTATTAACTTATTGTTTCATAAGTCCATTTCATGCTTAGGATCAACTATTACTTACACTTAGCCTTCTTTCCTTAATTTAGTTCATCATCTTGAACCAACTTTAGAAGGCCATCGCATGTGAAGCCTACTATGGTCATCACATGTTAAGATTGCCCTCCATCGCATAATAAAAATATAACTTTCGAAAGTAAAATTACAGCCGTCAAAAGTTGATATAAAATAGCTTTCGGCCTTAATAGAATATAGCTATCTAGCCTTACAAATAACTTTTGTGAGGTTACTCCCATGTAGTCATTGTTCCTTGACAAAATAATTCCATTACATGTTATCTTTCCTAAAGCCATTATATGTTAACTTTCTCGAAGCCATCGCGTGTTAACCATATCAAGTGCTATCATGAATGGATAGCTTCATTAAGTTATCATGTGTCAACTTTCCCAAAGCCATTGCATGTTAACTTTCCCAAAGCCGTCTTAACTACATCAAGTGCTATCGTGAGTAAATAGCTTCCAAAGCTATCACGTGTTATCTTTCCCATAGCCATCATATGTTCACATTCCCAAAGCCATCGTATGTTAACTACATCAAGAGCTATTATTAGTAGATATGTTCCTTAAGCTATATCGTTCTGATAACTTTCAAGGATTAAGCTCAACGAGCCATTGCATCATGATTTTCCCTAAGCCATTGTGTTTCGATAGCTATCTAGCTATCCTGGGTTGTTTGTATAAATGCCTTTGTGTGTTGAGACTTCTAGCTTTCAAAAGTTGGAAGCGACAATCCTGTAGTTAATTAAAAACTGTTTCCTTTTCTTGTTAAATATTCTCTTTTCAACTAATCCTAAGTGATGTCGGAATCCTATTCACTACATTCTAACTTTACAGTTTTCTTTTTAGGAGTCGTTGGTTACACTTCTAATTACATAGTCAGTTCTTTCCTTCATCAATTAATTCATATAAAATTGAAATTAAATGGGAAAAATCCAAAAAATTCATAGAAAATCAAGTTTATCATATTTTATCTTGTTCCAAAATTTAGGTCAAAATAATTAATTTTATTATTTTCAATAATTAATTTTCTAAAATTAACTATTTTCTCAACGTAAAAAATTCCTATAAAATCCAAATTAATTCCAAAAGTATTGAAATTAAAAGCCATCTTTATTTCATCATTATAAACATCATATCTTAATTTCCAATCATTTAACCAAGGTTAATTTAGGTTTTACCTAAACATAAACTAATTTACTTCATTTAAATTCCAAACCATAATCAAAATAATTTTTAAGGCTTCCAAACATGCTAATCATTATCGAAACATTCGTCCACAACCAAAATCTGAAACAAATAACTTAGAAGGTTTCAGGAAAAATTTAACACACCTTTGATTAAAACCTTGCTTAAGCCTTCTTTTTTCTTAAAGTTGAAAATTTGATCTTTTTACCTTTAATTTTCCCTTCTCTTTTGCTTTATTTACTTTTATTTTATTTTTGTGGAATAATAAGAAAATTAATGAGCAGTTGGAATATAGGGAGTTAATAATTGGGGCTTTAGGATAAAATCCCATTTTAGCCTAATCTTAATAGGTCGTTATATCTTCTTCCTTCATCCATTCTTCCTTATTTATACTCATCTCGGTTTTAACTCATACTTTACATTGGTTAATATATTATTTATTTAATTCCTATATTAAAACACTCCAAAATATGCGGTGTTGCAGACGGTCTCCAACTACATTTGTGTCTACTAAAGATTCATCAACAATTTGAAGCCTTATTTCACTATTTACCATATATTGCTTGTTCCTAAGTGCTTGTAATAAATTACAGGGTTGAGTTTCGGATCTAGTACCTAAAACCAAAGATAACTTATCGATTTACAAACAATTTTGAATCATAAATATACTCGCATGTGCGGTAAAACCATTTTCTTTCTTCTCGTTGATAGCTTAGGTAGCTCAGACAATTCTGTTTGCTATGCCCCTTCTTGTGACAATGGTGACATTCACCATTGCCGTTAGGAGCACTCTTCTTACTAACTTTCTTTCTCTTTTGCGAACCATTCAAAGATGATGTCTAGTTCAAAGACGATGTCATTCCCTTTATAGCAGCATTATGCCTTAATATTTAGATGAAGACTCGACTGATCTCAACATATTGACCAGCTCCATGAAGCTTTCATTTGGTTCATATTGCAATTCAATATGAATGGCTTAAACTGTGAAGTAAGAACACTAGGATCAAGTCCACTAGCAGCCCATTACTTACCGTAACATCCAATTGAGAAAGCCTATCAATTTACCTTTTTACTACTTATTGTATGTAACATCCCCGGATTTTAGCCTAGTCTCATTTGATAATTGAATTAATTTTTGAAATTAAATGGTGAGTTAAATAGAGTTCTTCTAAAATAAAATAAAATATTAGTTGTTTATAGATATTAATTTTAAATTTAATTGAAAAGTAATTTGAAGTTTTGGGAATAAAAATCTAAATTTTGTTTGAATTTCCTAATTTAATTAGATGTATGTTTATTTATTTATATAAATGGGTTATCATTTGAAATTTGATTCGAAGTCTGAATATAAATGTATTGAAAATAAATTTGATTTGGAATTCAAGAATGAATATTTTAGAAATAAAACTGGATTTATTAATTTTATATTTCCAAAGGACTGATATATATGGATATATATATATATATATATAAAATTATTTATTTGTAATGTATAATTTTATTTCAAATCATTTTATTTAAATTGTATAAGTACAAAATAGAATATAAGGAAACAAAATAGATAAACATATCACATAATTATGATAAAGTAAGGATTTAAAACTAAAATATAAACATATGAAGATATAATTCATAATTAGTAAGTAAAAACATGAAACTTATTTCATGAATTAAAATAAAGAGAGGGTTTAAAACAAAGTTTCAAAAAAAAATATTTAAAGCAAGGGTTTAAACACAAATTATAAATAAATTAAAAAGAAGGTCTTTACATAAATTTATGTGAATTAAACAAGTATACAAGAATTGAGACATGCATTTTACAAATGTTAACAAAGAATACATGTGGCAAAACAAATTTTTCTTTTAAAAATTTCAAATATGAAAATCATATAAAACATATATAAGAGAAAGGACCAGGCTATTCTCAGTTTTTCTCAAACCTGTAAACTAAGAAAATTTATGAACCAGAAAACAAGGATTCAAATCAAAAGACTGAAATCATCCCAACATTGAAAAAAAATCAAAGATTTCAATTTCAACATCATCAAGCTTCCAGTTTTCAAACTAAAATTAGAGCAAAGCCAGGAAAATCAAATAATGCAAACTTAAACCTGGAAACATCAAAGTGTAATGAAAAGAACAGGCAAGTTTAAAAGCAATTTCCAGTTTCAAATGGTTAAAGTTCAGATCAAACCAAAACTTGAATCAATTTTTCAAGCGTGGAAAGCAAATCCAGTTTCAAAGTAAAACATTCCAGATTAAAATCAAAATGAGTTTCCAGATTCAAGTTTGAAAAATAAATTTCCAGGCCTATTGCTTCTCTGCTCTGTGCATATACTGGTGAGCAAACTTTAATTTTTAAAACCAGTTTTCTTTTGAATCTTATACCTGTGATTATGATGTTGAGGGATGTGAATATATCTGCTATATATAGATATACCTATGGTGTGACTGTGCATGTCTGGGGATAGACATAATTTTTCCTCTGTTCAAATTTACAAGTTACAAAAACCATTTTAAAAACTTAAACTCTTCCTCTAATCTTTGGTAGGCTTCTAGGCATGAATAAGACATGTTTGTAAAATCATGATCCAAGCTTTAAATATTTTTTTAAGTGGAATTTGAAATAAAATCTCACTGGAACAGAAATATACGATGGAACTTAAAATTTTATCAAAATTCAAGTATTTTAAAATCTTGATTCAATTACATAATGTGATTTGTTTTCGAAGACCATGATTTTTAAAAATACAATCAAGATTTTAACTTAATAAATCAAGTGACATTGAGAGTTGAATAGAAATTTAATTTACGTCGAATTCTGGAAATCAAATGGTTTGGGAACTTCGAGGTTGAGGCTGAAGCATGATTGTAGGTGGGCAATTTCAGGAAAAATATTGAATGAATTTACAAGTTGCCGTGGCTGCCAAGCGATGTTGATTTAGGGTTTAGTAGTTGTTTTGGTTAAGGATGTCAGCGAGTCGAATTTCAACGTCTCTGATGAATCGAGTTGCACCGTACCGGATGGAATCGTGGCATGGGTTCGAGATGCTACTCTAGATTTGACAGCATGGGTTCTGGCGATCAGGATCGTCGGCGGCGGTGGTTTTTGGTGATTGTGTTGATTACTGGAGGTTGCTCGATCACTCATTTCTAATTCCAGGTCGAACGCGTCGATCTGGTTGGTCGTAGCAATTGCGTGAGTCATCTGTGACTTGTTGGTAGTGCTGGTGATGATCAGATCATGGATGATCACATGTACACGTGCACATGTGTGATTGTGAATCTGGGTATTTTGGGTGATCGAGGAAGAAAGATAGGTTTGCTCGGGGCTTGTCTCGAAATCGTTGAGGGATTGTCTCGAAGAAATGTGGGTTTTCGAGTTTGTCGAGAAGTTGTGTGTTTTGCTCGAAGAATTTGAGTAAACTGGTCGGGTTGGTTTGTTAAGGTTATCGAGTTTTAAAAATTTAAGAAGAAACATATCAGGTTTAAAAAGAATAAGCTACTGCAAGTTTGAAACAATTGTTAAATAAGTTTGAGTTTTCAAACAATGTATTTTTAAGATGATTAAGTTTCTAAACAATGTGTTTAAATAAAGCTTTAAAGATTAAAAAAAGGTATAAGTTTTTAAAGGATTATAAACTAAGCTTTCAAATTTAATTTATAAACAAGCTTTAAAACAAGTTTCAAGTAAAAATTTTACAAGTTAAATGTTTTGCAATTGTTCGGTTTTTAAAATTCCCAGGTGTTTCAAATAAAATGAAATGGTGAAATTAGTGAAAGAAACTAAAGTTAATTACTTAGTTTAAAGAAATTAATTAATGGTTAAAGTTAATTAAGTAATTAGGGATAATTACTTATTAATTAATTTAATGGTAATTAATTAATAGTTAATTAATTAATGGAATTAATTAAGGATAATTAAATAATTAGTGATTAATTATTTAATGATTAAAGATTGATTAATTTATTAATTAAAGTTGATTTAATTATTAATTAAAGGTTAATTATTAATGGTTAAAGATTAATTAATGATTAAGGTTTGTAATTAATGTTAATTAACCAAGATTAGTAATTCATAAGTAATTAATCTGATTTAAATTAATTAGACAATTAACTGATCTTACTTATGAATGTTTGGATTGAATTGCATGCTTTAAATTGTGTGATATCCCTGATGTATGATGTTCTGTGATATGATTAAGCCGTGAAATGTTATCTTAACCTTTTAAAGTGATTAATGTGATAAGGATGATTTATTAAATAAGGTTAAAAAGATAAACAAAAGTGATTAATAAAGATAAAAAGATTTATCTTTTGAGTTTATCAAATAATTAATGGTTTGTTAATATAATTACTTAAAAGGTAATTACTTAATATTAAGGATTAATTTAATAAGTAATTAAGGTAAATCAATTTGTAATTAACAATTAATTAATTAAGAAGTAATTAATTAATAAAAGTAACTAAGAGTAAATTAACAATTAAGGATAAATTAATTAAGAAATGATTAATTAATGAAGGTGATTAAGACTTAATCAATTGAAATTAATGATAATAAATCATTAATTAAAGATCACTAATGAAAGTAATTATGTGGTTCTAAATTTAAAACCACACGATTTATTCATCTTAATTGAAGATGGTTGATTGTGATTGAATGCTGTGTGATGGATTGATATATTTGATATGTGATGTGATGCTATGTAATATGAAATGCTTTGTGCTAAGCTGTTATATCTGTGATGAATATATTGTTGTATGATTATGAAACCCCTTGGCCCGTAAAACGGCATTTGAATTTCGAAGCGACAAGGAGTCGGATTCCAGTTGGTTATCCGAAACCCACATCGAATCGTAATGGCGAATCTTTGTAATTGATAAATTTACTTTATCTATGAATCTGTGAATGAAGATAAGCGTTATAGATTATACCGCTTATCGATATTGTATTGATTGAATCTGTGATGATTGATGTTGTTGCACTATTGTGTAAAACCCCTGGACTACACTATACACACAGAAAGATGGATTTCACGAGGAAATCGATTAAGTCATAGATATTTTTGAAATAGTTTTAAAAGTTTGAATTTTGAATCCAAATGGTTTTGGAAATGGAATTGGCTTAAATCAGAAGAGCTTTTGAAAAGTAGTTTTAAAGATGAAATTACAACTTGTTATGATTTGTTTTAAATTTAAACTAAAGATTTGGAATTGAGTTCCATAAGTATATGTTTGGAAATTGATATGAATATATGTTTGGAAATTTGGTTTGAAAGGTTTTTGCAAATTTTATATAATATATATGAATCATCTTTAAAGTATTTCAAGAGCATTACTTTGGAAGTCTGAATATAACCCATGTTTTATACTTAAAAGGCTTTAGCTTGTACAAATCCAATTGGATTTTTCCGAGATGAAAACTATTTGTTTTCAATTAATAATAGCTTCCATATAAGGAAAGGGTTTCCAATTTGTGTTGAAAGATTTCAAATCGAATTGAAATAGTTTTGAAAACTGTTAACTAATCTTTGTGAAAGATAGTCAAACCTTCATTTGAAATTGAAGAGCATTTTAAACGGTGTATCTTTTATATAAAAGATTTGGAATGGAATTGTTTTGTGGAAATGATTTTGAAAGCTATGAATTGAATCTTTGATTTAATGATTGGATGAGTTAATCCAATTTGAAAGGAAAATTGTTTTGAAAAAGGCTATGAATGAATCTTTGTTAAAGATTGGTGAAGTTTGTTTTCAATTTTAAAAGGGATCTGAAAAGCGTATCTTTTGTATATAAGATTTGAATTGGAAAGATATTAATGAATCTTTGTGAAAGATTGGTAAACTTTGTGAACTTTGTGAAGTGAATCTTTTGTTCAAAATGATTTGTAAATGGTAATTTGTTTAACCATTTGAAAGAAAAATTTTGGGTAATAAGTTGTGACTTAACCGAGATCCCATGTCCATATGTTTTTAAATATTGCACTCACTATTCAGTTTAGCCGGGAGAGGACTTTGTTTTATATAACCCATTCCGAATAGTGATACGACGTTATGGATAGCAATTGAAGACCGATGGTGAAGACCGGATATTTTCGAAAGTGAAAGGATATCCCGTCGAATGTCTCTGCATCGAATGGCCCCCGGTATAGAGATTTGAGCACCCTTTGTGATGGGGAGTATGAACGTGATTAGGGATTATCTGGATTTGCAAGGGTTTCTTTGTGAAGTGCCTTCGGTTCTGTTCGAACCCGGAATAGACTTGTATGGATGTATGTCTGACGTTACACTTTGAGTTTTAAAGCTGGTTTCTATCAAATACATTTCTGTTTGATGACAGAGATTTATTCTCTTATCTTAACACCCTTCTCTGAGACGTACGAGCTCAGAGGTGAAGTAGTTGATGGTTACCAGTGATACATTCCCAATTTGGTAATGTGGCATACGAAGTGTTTGCCGATCATTTGTTGATCGAAGCATGGCTTTGTGGAAAAGCGTAGCTTTGTGGACGAGACTGCATCAGGACCTCACACCCTGGAAATGGTCGAAACATGAATGTTGCAGCAAGGTTTTTAGGGGTCGCGCCCTTAGGGTATGCCCATTTCCTTCTGGATAAAAGGTGATATCATGGTGGAGCCCAGATATTTAACCTGTATGGTTGCTACAAACTTATTGCTCTGTGGTTGTTGGTTGAGAGGCGTCTTGAATAAAGGTCGGTAACGACCGGGAGTGACATACTTGTGTGTTAATTACCTATGTTATAGCTTGGTTAAAGCGTGAGATAGCGTCGGCCTTGTGTTAGCAGAGATCCGGTTAGGTTCTCGGGGGCGTCCTTCCAGAGGCGTATCCATTTCGGTAAGAAAGTTCCTTAGCCTGACCATTTGTCGGAAGTTCAAAGAAACAATACGCGCTCTTTACGATTTCAATTGTATAACCTGCCATTCTTAAATGGTAGCTATAGTAGGCACATGACGAAATATGGTATGCTGCCTAAGATTGATATTATACTTTCGAAATGTTTTCTGCACTATGCACTAATAATAATATCAAAATGGTTTTCGCATATCAAGCATTTTTGACTGTCATAAGGAGAAATCTCCCCCAAGTGTGCGCTTGCATTGTGTGTGTGGCGGGAGGCCTTATGGCAGTTTCATTTTCCAAAAAGCATTGCGGTTTTCAATATTTTAAAATCTTTATTGTTGTTTTAAAGATAAAACTATTTTTGTTTGCTCATACCAGTCCCATGTCTGACCCGTAGTTTATTGTTCCCTTCCTATACTCTGGGTGCCCACAATTTTCCACACGGACAGTCTAGAGTTGGGTTTTTCAGCTAATAGATGTCGATTTAGTAGCTTTCATCTTTCTCTTTGGAATTCTTTGGAGACTTGGATATTGAAGCCTTTGGTTAGGACGACTGACCTTGCTTAGCTTGGTGAAACTTGATGGTGGTTCGAGCTATCTACGGAGATTGCTGATATTAGTATTTCCTCTTGAGTTTTAAGTTCTAGTTGTTTCCGCTGCTAGTTCATTGGTGTTTCCACTGTAGCATTTCATTGTATCTCTGATATCGATCATTGTTTTATATTTGGATATTGTATCATTGGAGTTGTATATGATATTCATTCTTTTCTTCCGCTGTGCTGTTATACTTAATGTGTTATAAGCTCCGGCGAGCCAGATTCGACGTTTGAATCTACGGCGTTCGAGTACAAGTGAAGTTCGGGTGTCGATTTTCGAAGGTCGAGTCAGGATCGTTACAGTGGTATCAGAGCTGAAGGTTGAAACTTTAGCTCAGGAGTATAACACATTAAGTAACTCATTAGAGATAGGGTGAAGTATACCCTAGAATGAGTATATCCCTGAGATATCCGTTCGTATGCCTCAGTAAATTCTCTTACTATCCACTGATAGTGAGTATGAGCGCAATAAGAGCACGTGATAGGGGACAGGGAAGTACCACTTCATATGGTCAATGCCCTGTAACAACACTGGAAACAATCTTTTCCTATAAATGTCTTCTGTTCATCATCTCTACTCAATTCTTTGATGGTTCCTAGCAGCTCTAGGAAGAAGTTTTGATATATTTGCATGGGATACAAACTCTCGATGGGTCAGAATTGTTTGTTTGGATGAATTGTTTGCTTTGGTTGCTATGGTTGATAGGTATATTTTGGTTGTTTAAACTAAAAGTTTTGGATTGCATCCATATATCTGTTTATTTTGCTGGGTCTAGGTATATTCTACGAGTGGTTAGTTATCTTTCAAACTAACCAATACCCCTGTATATTTCGTAGTTCTGGTGAACCGAGTACCTTGATTCGCTCTTGTATCCATTATTGATATTCTGATAAGGGAAGTCAAATGCAGAATAGATATTCAGTTTGATCTGGTGATTCATCTCTTGATCTTTCTATATTCTTAGTTTTCTCCCTGCTTTCAAATTTCGAGGACGAAATTTTCTTAAGTGGGGAATCTGTAACATCCTCGGATTTTAGCCCAGTCTAATTTGATAATTGAATTAATTTTTGAAATTAAATTGTGAATTAAATAGAGTTCTTCCAAAATAAAATAAAATACTAGTTGTTTATAGATATTAATTTTCAATTTAATTGAAAATTAATTTGAAGTTTTGGGAATAAAAATCTAAAGAATGTCTAAATTTAATTAGATGTATATTTATTTATTTATATAAATATTTTATCATTTGAAATTTGATTCGAAGTCTGAATATAAATGTATTGAAAGTAAATTTGATTTGGAATTCAAGAATGAATATTTTAGAAATGAAATTGGATTTATTAATTTTATATTTCCAAAGGACTAATATATATGGTTATATACATACACACATATATATATATATAATTATTTATTTGTAATGAATAATTTAATTTCAAATCATTCGTTTTAAATTGTATAAGTACAAAATAGAATGTAAGGAAACAAAATAGATAAACATATCACATAATTATGATAAAGTAAGGATTTAAAACTGATTTATAAACATATGAGGATGTAATTCATAATTAATAAGTAAAACATGAAACTTATTTCATAAATTAAAATAAAGAGAGGGTTTAAAAAAAAATTAAAAAAAAATTATTTAAAGCAAGGGTTTAAACACAAATTATAAATAAATTAAAAAGAAGGTCTTTACATAAATTTATGTGGATTAAACAAGTGTACAAGAATTGAGACATGCATTTTACAAATGTTAACAAAGAATACATGTGGAAAAACAAAATTTTCTTTTAAAAATTTGAAATATGAAAATCATATAAAACATATATAAGAGAAAGTACCAGGCTATTCTCAGTTTTTCTCAAACCTGTAAACTAAGAAAATTTATGAACCAGAAAACAAGGATTCAAATCAAAAGCCTGAAATCATATCAACATTAAAAACAAATTCAAAGATTTAAAATTCAACATCATCAAGCTTCCAGTTTTCAAACTAAAATTTCAAATAAAGCAAACTTAAACCTTGAAACACCAAAGTGTAATGAAAAGAACATGCAAGTTTAAAAGCAATTTCCAGTTTCAAATGGTTAAAGTTCAGATCAAACCAAAATGTGAATCAAGTTTTTAAGCCTGGAAAGCAAATCTAGTTTCAAAGTAAAGCATTCCAGATTAAAATCAAAACGAGTTTCCAGATTCAAGTATAAAAATAAATTTCCAGGCCTGTTGTTTCTCTGCTCTGTGCATATACTGGTGAGCAAACTTTAATTTTTAAAACCAGTTTTCTTTTGAATCTTATGCCTGTGATTATGGCGTTGAGGGATGTGGATATATCTTCTATATATATAGATATACCTATAGTGTGACTGTGCATGTCTGGGGATAGACATAATTTTGCCTCTGTTCAAATTTACAGGTTACAAAAACTTGTTTAAAAACTTAAACTCTTCCTCTAATCTTTGGTAGGCTTCTAGGCATGAATAAGACATGTTTGTAAAATCATGATCCAAGATTTAAATATTTTTTTAAGTGGAATTTGAAAGAAAATCTCACAGGAACAGAAATATACAGTGGAACTAAAATTTTTATCAAAATTCAAGTATTTTAAAATCTTGATTCAATTACATAATGTGATTTTTTTTCGTAGACCACGATTTTTAAAAATAAAATCAAGATTTTTAACTTGATAAATCAAGTGACATTGAGAGTTAAATAGAAATTTAATTTGCGTCGAATTCTGGAAATCAAATGGTTTGGGAACTTCGGGGTTGAGGCTGAAGCATGATTGTAGGTGGGCAATTTCAGGAAAAATATTGAATGAATTTACAAGTCGCCGTGGTTGCCAAGCGATGATGATTTAGGGTTTAGTAGTTGTTTTGGTTAAGGATGTCAGCGAGCCGAATTTCATCGTCTCTGATGAATCAAGTTGCACCACACCGGATGGAATCGAGGCATGGGTTCGAGATGCTACTCTAGATTTGACAGCATGGGTTCTGGCGATCAGGATCGTCGACGGTGGGGGTTTTTGGTGATTGCGTTGATTAATGGAGGTTTCTCGATCACTCGTTTCTAATTCCAGGTCGAACGCGTCGATCTGGTTGGTCGTAGCAATTGCGTGAGTCATCTGTGACTTATTGGTGGTGTTGCTGATGATCACATCGTGGATGATCGCATATACACGTGCACATGTGTGATGGTGAATTTGGGTATTTTGGGTGAACGAGGAAGGAAGATAGGTTTTCTTGGGGCTTATCTCGAAATCATTGAGGGATTGTCTCGAAGAAATGTGGGTATTCGAGTGTCTCGGAAAGTTGAGCGTTTTGCTCGAAGAATTTGAGTAAACTGGTCGAGTTGGTATGTTAAGGTTATCGGGTTTTAAAAATTCAGGAAGAAACATACCAGGTTTAAAAAGAATAAGCTACTGCCTTGAAACAATTGTTAAATAAGTTTGAGTTTTCAAATAATGTAATTTTAAGATGATTAAGTTTCTAAACAATGTGTTTAAATAAAACTTTAAAGATTAAAAAAATGTATAAGTTTTTAAAGGATTATAAACTAAGCTTTCAAATTTAATTTATAAACAAGCTTTAAAACAAGTTTCAAGTTAAATTTTTACAAGTTAAATGTTTTGCAATTGTTCGGTTTTTGAAATTCCCAAGTGTTTCAAATAAAATATGAAATTAGTGAAAGAAATTAAAGATAATCACTTAGCTTAAAGTAATTAATTAATGGTTAAAGTTAATTAAGTAATTAGGGATAATTACTTATTAATTAATCAAATGGTAATTAATTAAGAGTTAATTAATTAATGGAATTAATTAAGGATAATTAAATAATTAGGGGTTAATTTTTAATGATTAAAGATTGATTAATTTATTAATTAAAGTTGATTTAATTAATAATTAAAGGTTAATTATTAATGATTAAAGATTAATTAATGATTAAGGTTTGTAATTAATATTAATTAACCAGGATTAGTAATTCATAAGTAATTAATCTGATCTAAATTAATCAAACAATTAACTGATCTTACTTATGAATGTTTGGATTGAATTGCATGCTTTGAATTGTGTGATATCCCTGATGTATGATGTTCTGTGATATGATTAAGCCGTGAAATGTTATCTTAACCTTTTAAAGTGATTAAGGTGATAAGGATGATTTATTAAATAAGGTTAAAAAGATAAACAAAAGTGATTAATAAAGATAAAAAGATTTATCTTTTGAGTTTATCAAATAATTAATGGTTTGTTAATATAATTACTTAAAAGGTAATTACTTAATATTAAGGATTAATTTAATATAATTAAGGTAAATTAATTTGTAATTAATAATTAATTAATTAAGAAGTAATTAATTAATAAAAGTAACTAAGAGTAAATTAACAATTAAGGATAAATTATTTAGGATAATTAATTAAGAAATGATTAATTAATGAAGGTGATTAAGACTTAATCAATTGAAATTAATGATAATAAATCATTAATTAAAGATTACTAATGAAAGTAATTATGTGGTTGATAAATTTAAAACCACGCGATTTATTCATCTTAATTGAAGATGGTTGATTGTTATTGAATGTTGTGTGATGGATTGATATATTTGATATGTGATGTGATGCTACGTAATATGAAATGCTTTATGCTGGGCTGTTATATCTGTGATGAATATGCAGTTGTATGAATGTAAAACCCCTTGGCCCGTAAAACGGCATTTGAATTTCGATGTGACAGGGAGTCGGATTCCAGTTGGTTATCCGAAACCCACATCGAATCGTAATGGTGAATCTTTGTAATTGATAAATTTACTTTATCTATGAATCTGTGAATGAAGATAAGCGCTGTAAATTATACCGCTTATCGATATTGATATGATTGAATCTGTGATGATTGATGTTGTTGCACTATTGTGTAAAACCCCTAGACTACACTATGCACACACAAAGATGGATTTCACGAGGAAATCGGTTAAGTACAGATATTTTTGAAATAGTTTTAAAAGTTTGAATTTTGAATCCAAACGGTTTTGGAAATGGAATTGGCTTAAATGATAAGAGCTTTTGAAAGGTAGTTTTAAAGATGAAATTACAACTTGTTATGATTTGTTTTAAATTTAAACTAAATATTTGGAATTGAGTTCCATAAGTATATGTTTGGAAATTGATATGAATATATGTTTGGAAATTTGGTTTGAAAGGTTTTTGCAAATTTTATATAATATATATGGATCAACTTTAAAGTATTTCAAGAGCATTACTTTGGAAGTCTGAATTTAACCCATGTTTTATACTTGAAAGGCTTTAGCTTGTGCAAACCTAATTGGATTTTTCCGAGACGAAAACTATTTGTTTTCAATTAATAATAGCTTTCATATAAGGAAAGGGTTTCCAATTTGTGTTGAAAGATTTCAAATCGAATTGAAATAGTTTTGAAAACTGTTAACTAATCTTTGTGAAAGATAGTCAAACCTTGATTTGAAATCAAAGAGCATTTTAAATGGTGTATCTTATATATAAAAGATTTGGATTGGAACTGTTTTATGGAAATGATTTTGAAAGCTATGAATTGAATCTTTGATTTAAAGATTGGATGAGTTAATCCAATTTGGAAGGAAAATTGTTTTGAAAAGGGCTATGAATGAATCTTTGTTAAAGATTGGTGAAGTTTGTTTTCAAATTGAAAAGGGATCTGAAAAGCATATCTTTCGTGTAAAAGATTTGAATTGGAAAGATATTAACGAATCTTTGTGAAAGATTGGTAAACTTTGAGAACTTTGTGAAGTGAATCTTTTGTTCAAAAAGATTTGTAAATGGTAATTTGTTTAACCATTTGAAAGAAAAGTTTTGGGTAATAAATTGGCAGGCCTATTCCATCTTTATGTCTGTCCGCCTCAACGTCTCTACAAAGGATTACGTTGTGACTTAACTGAGATCCCATATCCATATGTTTTTAAATATTGCACTCACTATTTAGTTTAGCTGGGAGAGGACTTTGTGTCATATAACCCATTCCGAATAGTGATACGACGTTATGGATAGCAATTGAAGACCGATTGTGAAGACCGATTGTGAAGACCGGATATTTTCAAAAGCCAAAGGATAACCCGTCGAATGTCTCTGCACCAAATGGCCCCCGGTATAGAAATTTGAGCACCCTTTGTGATGGGAAGTCTGAACGTGATTAGGGATTATCCGGATTTGCAAGGGCTTCTTCGTGAAGTGCCTTTGATTTTGTTCGAACCCGAAACAGACTTGTATGGATGTGTGTTTGACGTTACACTTTGAGATGTAAAGCTGGTTTCTATCAAATACATTTCTGTTTGGTGGAAGAGATTTATTCTCTTAGCTTAACACCATTCTCTGAGACGTACGATCTCAGAGGTTATGCAGTTGATGGTTACTAGTGATACACTTCCAATTTGGTAATGTGGCATACGAAGTGCTGCTGATCATTTGTTGATCGAAGCATGGCTTTGTGGAAAAGCGTAGCTTTGTGGACGAGAGTGCATCAGGACCTCACACCCCGGAAATGATTGAAACAGGAATGTTGCAGCAAGGTTTTTAGGAGTCGCGCCCCTCGGGTATGTCTATTTCCTTCTGGATAAAAGGTGATATCATGGTATGTATCCCAGATATTTAACCTGTGTGGTTGCTACAAACTTATTGCTTTGTGGTTATTGGTTGAGAGGCGCCTCGGATAAAGGTCGGTAACGACCGGGGGTGGCATACTTGTGTGTTAGTTACCTATGCTATAGCTTGGTTAAAGCGTGAGGTAGCGTTGGCCTTGTGTTAGCAGATATCCGGTTAGGTTATCGGGGGCGTCCTTCCAAAGGCGTATCCATTTCGGTAAGGAAGTTCCTTAGCTTGACCATTTGTTGGAAGTCCAAAGAAATAATACGCACTCTTTACGATTTCAATTGTATAACCTTCCATTCTTAAATGGTAGCTAAAGTAGGCATATGATGAAATGTGGTATGCTGGCTAAGATTGATATTATACTTTCGAAATGTTTTCTGCACTATGCACTAATAATAATATCAAAATGGTTTTCGCATATCAATCATTTTTGACTGTCATAAGGATAAATCTCCCTCAAGTGTGCGCTTGCATTGTGTGTGTGGCGGGAGGCCTTATGGCAGTTTCATTTTCCAAAAGCATTGCGGTTTTCAATATTTTAAAATCTTTTTGTTGTTTTAAAGATAAAATTGTTTTTGTTTGCTCATACCAGTCCCATGACTGACCTGGAGTTTATTGTTTCCTTCCTAAACTCTGGCTGCCCACAATTTTCCACACGGGCAGCCTAGAGTTGGGTTTTTCAGATAATAGATATCGATTCAGTAGCTTTTAGCTTTCTCTTTGGAATTCTTTGGAGACTTTGGATATTGAGGCATTTGGTTAGGATGACTGACCTTGCTTGGCTTGGTGCAACTTGATGGTGGTTCGAGCTATCTATGGAGATTGCTGATATTAGTGTTTCCTCTTGAGTTTTAAGTTCTAGTTGTTTCCGCTGCTAGTTCATTGGTGTTTCCACTGTAGCATTTCATTGTATCCCTGATATTGATCATTGTTGTATATTTGGATATTGTATCATTGGAGTTGTATATGATTTTATTCTTTTCTTTCGCTGTGTTGTTATACTTAATGTGTTATAAGCTCCGGCGAGCCAGATTCGATGTTTGAATCTGCGGCGTTCGAGTACAAGTGAAGTACGGGTGTCGATTTTCGAAGGTCGAGTTAGGATCGTTACAGTGGTATCAAAGCTGAAGGTTGAAACTTTTTCTCAGGAGTATAACACATTAATTAACTCATTAGAGATAGGGTGAAGTATACCCTAGAATGAGTATATCCCTAAGATATCCGTTCGTATGCCTCAGTAAATTCTCTTGCTATCCACTGATAGTGAGTATGAGTTTGTGTAGTTAATGCCCTGCTGTTACCCCGCTATAACCCCACTATATCTCATGGCGGATTTCTACCGCTACGATTTTTCCATGTAGCCCCAAAATATAGCCTTTCCGCTTTAAGCCCTGCTATTTCCGCTATATCCCGTTATTTCCGCTATATTCCGCTATTTCCGCTATATCTTCTTTAATAAAATGAATTGAAAAATTGTGTTTATACATTATAAAAATTATGAAACTATTTTATTTGATTTAATTTTTAATAAATTTTCAGAAATGAAAATACTTTAATATTCTACTAAATTCAATTATGTTATATATAACAGTTTTACGTTTATTTAAAGTATATTCGCACATGTTTTTATTTAAAACTATTTATGTACTAACTATAATTCAATTGAATGATAATTTTTCATTTAATTACCATTTATATATTTGTAAAAACATTAAGTATGGGTTTTACATGCTATTTTAGAGCCATCCGCTATATCCCGCTATATTCTCGCTGTATCACAGCTTAGACTTTTTGCACCTCCACCGCTTTGAATCTGCCAAGCGCATTAACTGCACAGGTATGAGTACAAAAAGAGGACGAGATAGGGGACAGGGAAGTACCACTTCATATGGTCAATGCCCTATAACAACAACGGAAACAATCTTTTCCTATCAATCTCTTTTGTTCATCATCTCTACTCAATTCTTTGATAGTTCCTGGCAGCTCTAGGAAGAAGTTTTGATATATTTGCATGGGACACAAACTCCAGATGGGTCAGAATTGTTTGTTTGGATGAATCGTTTACTTTGGTTGATAGGTATATTTTGGCTGTTTAAACTAAAAGTTTTGGATTACATCCATATATCTGTTTATTCTGCCGGGTCCAGGTATATTCTACGAGTTGTTAGTTATCTTTCGAACAAACCAATACCCCTGTATATTTCATAGTTCTGGTGAACCGAGTATCTTGATTCGCTCTTGTATCCTTTATTGATATTCTAATTTGGGAAGCCAAATGCAGAACAGATATTCAGTTTCATCTGGTGATTCATCTCTCGATCTTTCCATATTCTTTGTGGTCTCACTGCTTTTAAATTTCGAGGACGAAATTTTCTTAAGGGGGGAATCTATAACATCCTCGGATTTTAGCCCAGTCTAATTTGATAATTGAATTAATTTTGAAATTAAATTGTGAATTAAATAGAGTTCTTCCAAAATAAAATAAAATATTAGTTGTTTGTAGATATTAATTTTAAATTTAATTGAAAATTAATTTGAAGTTTTAGGAATAAAAATCTAAATTGTGTTTGAATTTCCAAATTTAGTTAGATGTATGTTTATTTATTTATATAAATGGGTTATCATTTGAAATTTGATTCGATGTCTGAATATAAATGTATTGAAAATAAATTTGATTTGAATTCAAGAATGAATATTTTAGAAATAAAATTGGATTTATTAATTTTATATTTCCAAAGGACTAATATATATGGATATATATATAATTATTTATTTGTAATGAATAATTTTATTTCAAATCATTTGTTTAAATTGTGTAAATACAAAATAGAATGTAAGTAAACAAAATAGATAAACATATCACATAATTATGATAAAGTAAGGATTTAAAACTAAAATATAAACATACGAAGATATAATTCATAATTAATAAGTAAAAACATGAAACTTATTTCATAAATTAAAATAAAGAGAGGGTTTAAAACAAAGTTTTAAAAAAAAATATTTAAAGCAAGGGTTTAAGCACAAATTATAAATAACTTTAAAAGAAAGTCTTTACATAAATTTATGTGGATTAAACAAGTGTACAAGAATTGAGACATGCATTTTACAAATGTTAACAAAGAATACATGTGGAAAAACAAAATTTTCTTTTAAAAATTTCAAATATGAAAATCATATAAAACATATATAAGAGAAAGGACCAGGCTATTCTTAGTTTTTTCTCAAACCTGTAAACTAAGAAAATTTATGAACCAGAAAACAAGGATTCAAATCAAAAGCCTGAAATCATCTCAACGTTAAAAATTTTTCGAAGATTTCAAGTTCAACATCATCAAGCTACCAGTTTTCAAACTAAAATTAGAGCAAAGCCAGGAAAATCAAATAAAGCAAACTTAAACCTGGAAACATCAAAGTGTAATGAAAAGAACAGGCAAGTTTAAAAGCAATTTCCAGTTTCAAATGGTTAAAGTTTAGACCAAAGCAAAACATGAATCAAGTTTTCAAGCCTGGAACGCAAATCCAGTTTCAAAGTAAAGCATTCCAGATTAAAATCAAATCGAGTTTCAGATTCAAGTTTAAAATAAATTTCCAGGCCTGTTGCTTCTCTGCTCTGTGCATATATTGGTGAGCAAACTTTATTTTTTATAACCAGTTTTCTTTTGAATCTTATGCCTGTGATTATGGTGTTGAGGGATGTGAATACATCTGCTATATATAGACATACCTATGGTGTGACCGTGCATGTCTGGGGATAGACATATTTTTGCCTCTGTTCAAATTTACAGGTTACAAAAACCTGTTTAAAAACATAAACTCTTCCTCTAATCTTTGGTAGGCTTCTAGGCATGAATAAGACATGTTTGTAAAATCATGATCCAAGCTTTAAATATTTTTTTAAGTGGAATTTGAAAGAAAATCTCACCGAAACAGAAATATATAGTGGAACTTAAAATTTCGTCAAAATTCAAGCATTTTAAAATTTGATTCAATTACATAATGTGATTTGTTTTCGAAGACCGTGATTTTTAAAAATAAAATCAAGATTTTTAACTTGACAAATTAAGTGACATTGAGAGTTGAAAAGAAATTTAATTTGCGTCGAATTCTGGAAATCAAATGGTTTGGGAACTTCGGGGTTGAGGCTGAAGCATGATTGTAGGTGGGCAATTTTAGGAGAAATATTGAATGAATTTACAAGTCGCCGTGGTTGCCAAGCGATGATGATTTAGGGTTTAGCGGTTGTTTTGGTTAAGGATGTCAGCGATTCGAATTTCATCGTCTCTAATGAATCGAGTTGCACCACACCAAATGGAATTGAGGCATGGGTTCGAGATGCTACTCTAGATTTGACGGCATGGGCTCTGGAAATCAGGATCGTCGGCGGCGGTGGTTTTTGGTGATTGTGTTGATTACTGAAGGTTGCTCGATCACTCGTTTCTAATTCCAGGTCGAACGCGTCGATCTGGTTGGTCGTAGCAATTGCGTGAGTCATTTGTGACTTGTTGGTGGTGCTGGTGATGATCAGATCGTGGATGATCGCATGTACACGCGCACATGTGTGATTGTGAATCTGGGTATTTTTGGTGATCGTGGAAGAAAGATAGGTTTGCTCAGGGCTTGTCTCGAAATCGTTGAGGGATTGTCTCGAAGAAATGTAGGTATTCGAGTGTCTCGGGAGGTTGAGTGTTTTGCTCGAAGAATTTGAGTAAACTGGTCGGGTTGGTATATTAAGGTTATCGGGTTTTAAAAATTTAGGAAGAAACATATGAGGTTTATAAAGAATAAGCTACTGCAATTTTGAAACAATTGTTAAATAAGTTTGAGTTTCTCAAACAATGTATTTTTAAGATGATTAAGTTTCTAAACAATTGTTTAAATAAAGCTTTAAAGATTAAAAAAAATGTATAAGTTTTTAAAGGATTATAAACATAGCTTTCAAATTTAATTTATAAACAAGCTTTAAAACAAGTTTCAAGTTAAATTTTTACAAGTTAAATGTTTTGCAATTGTTCGGTTTTTGAAATTCCCAAGTGAAATAAAATGGTGAAATTAGTGAAAGCAATTAAAGATAATTACTTAGTTTAAAGTAATTAATTAATGGTTAAAGTTAATTAAGTAATTAGGGATAATTACTTATTAATTAATTAAATGGTAATTAATTAAGAGTTAATTAATTAATGGAATTAATTAAGGATAATTACATAATTAGGGGTTAATTTTTTAATTATTAAAGATTGATTAATTTATTAATTAAAGTTGATTTAATTAATAATTAAAGGTTAATTATTAATGATTAAAGATTAATTAATGATTAAGGTTTGTAATTAATATTAATTAACCAGGATTAGTAATTCATGCGTAATTAATCCGATTTAAATTAATCAGACAATTAACTGATCTTACTTATGAATGTTTGGATTGAATTGCATGCTTTAAATTGTGTGATATCCCTGATGTATGATGTTCTGTGATATGATTAAGCCGTGAAATGTTATCTTAACCGTTTAAAGTGATTAATGTGATAAGGATTATTTATTAAATAAGGTCAAAAAGATAAACAAAAGTGATTAGTAAAGATAAAAAGATTTATCTTTTGAGTTTATCAAATAATTAATGGTTTGTTAATATAATTACTTAAAAGGTAATTACTTAACTAATTACTTAATATTAAGGATTAATTTAATAAGTAATTAAGGTAAATTAATTTGTAATTAATAATTAATTAATTAAGAAGTAATTAATTAATAAAAGTAACTAAGAGTAAATTAACAATTAAGGGTAAATTAATTAGGATAATTAATTAAGAAATGATTAATTAATGAAGGTGATTAAGACTTAATCAATTGAAATTAATGATAATAAATCATTAATTAAAGATGAGTAATGAAAGTAATTATGTGGTTGATAAATTTAAAACCACACGATTTATTCATCTTGATTGAAGATGGTTGATTGTTATTGAATGCTGTGTGATGGATTGATATATTTGATATGTGATGTGATGCTATGTAATATGAAATGCTTTATGCTGAGCTGTTATATCTGTGATGAATATACAATTGTATGAATATGAAACCCCTTGGCCCGTAAAATGGCATTTGAATTTCGATGTGACAGGGAGTCGGATTCCAGTTGGTTATCCGAAACCAACATCGAATCGTAATGGTGGATCTTTGTAATTGATAAATTTACTTTATCTGTGAATCTGTGAATGTAGATAAGCATTATAGATTATACCGCTTATCAATATTGATATGATTGAATCTGTGATGATTGATGTTGTTACACTATTGTGTAAAACCCCTGGACTAAATTATACACACACAAAGATGGATTTCCTGAGGAAATCGGTTATGTCACAGATATTTTTGAAATAGTTTTAAAAGTTTGAATTTTGATTCCAAACGGTTTTGGAAATGGAATTGGCTTAAATCATAAGAGCTTTTGAAAAGTAGTTTTAAAGATGAAATTACAACTTGTAATGGTTTGTTTTAAATTTAAATTAAAGATTTGGAATTGAGTTCCATAAGTATATGTTTGGAAATTGATATGAATATATGTTTGGAAATTTGGTTTGAAAGGTTTCTGCAAATTTTATATAATATATATGGATCATCTTTAAAGTATTTCAAGAGCATTACTTTGGAAGTCTGAATTTTACCCATGTTTTATACTTGAAAGGCTTTAGCTTGTGCAAATCTAATTGGATTTTTCCGAGACGAAAACTATTTGTTTTCAATTAATAATAGCTTTCATATAAGGAAAGGGTTTCCAATTTGTGTTGAAAGATTTCAAATCGAATTGAAATAGTTTTGAAAACTGTTTACTAATCTTTGTGAAAGATAGTCAAACCTTGATTTGAAATTGAAGAGCATTTTAAATGGTGTATCTTTTATATAAAAGATTTGGAATGGAATTGTTTTGTGGAAATGATTTTGAAAGCTATGAATTGAATCTTTGATTTAAAGATTGGATGAGTTAATCCAATTTGAAAGAAAAATTGTTTTGAAAAGGGCTATGGATGAATCTTTGTTAAAGATTGGTGAAGTTTGTTTTCAAATTGAAAAGGGATCTGAAAAGAGTATCTTTTGTACAAAAGATTTGAATTGGTAAGATATTATGAATATTTGTGAAAGATTGGTAAACTTTGTGAAATTTGTGAAGTGAATCTTTTGTTCAAAAAGATTTGTAAATGGTAATTTGTTTAACCATTTGAAAGAAAAGTTTTGGGTAATAAGTTGTGACTTAACTGAGATCCCATATCCATATGTTTTTAAATATTGCATTCACTATTCAGTTTAGCCGGGAGAGGACTTCGTGTCATATAACCCATTTCGAATAATGATACGACGTTATGGATAGCAATTGAAGACCGGTGGTGAAGACGGGATACTTTCGAAAGCGAAAGGATAACCCGTCGAATGTCTCTGCTCCGAATGACCCTCGGTATAGATATTTGAGCACCCTTTGTGATGGGGAGTCTGAACGTGATTAGGGATTATCTGGATTTGCAAGGGCTTCTATGTGAAGTGCCTTCGGTTCTGTTCGAACCCGGAACAGACTTGTATGGATGTGTGTCTGACATTACACTTCGAGATGTAAAACTGGTTTCTATCAAATACATTTCTGTTTTGTGGCGGAGATTTATTCTCTTAGCTTAACACCCTTCTCTGAGACGTAAAGCTCAGAGGTTATGTAGTTGATGGTTACTATTGATACATTCCTAATTTGGTAATGTGGCATACGAAGTGCTACTGATCATTTGTTGATCGAAGCATGGCTTTGTGGAAAAGCGTAGCTTTGTGGACGAGACTGCATTGGGACCTCACACCCCAGAAATGGTCGAAACAGGAATGTTGCAGCAAGGTTTTTAGGGGTCGCGCCCCTAGGATATGTCCATTTTCTTTTGGATAAAAGGTGGTATCATGGTATGGAGCCTAGATATTTAACCATGTGGTTGCTACAAATTTATTGCTTTGTGGTTGTTGGTTGAGAGGTGCCTCGGATAAAGGTCGATAACGACCGGGGGTGGCATACTTGTGTGTTAGTTACCTATGTTATAGCTTGGTTAAAGCGTGAGGTAGCGTCGGCCTTGTGTTAGCAGAGATCCGGTTAGGTTCTCGGGGGCGTTCTTCCAGAGGCGTATCTGTTGCGGTAAGGAAGTTTCTTAGCCTGACCATTTGTTGGAAGTCCAAAGAAACAATACGCGCTCTTTACGATTTCAATTGTATAACCTGCCATTCTTAAATGGTAGCTATAGTAGGCATATGACGAAATGTGGTATGCTGGCTAAGATTGATATTATATTCGAAATGTTTTCTGCACTATGCACTAATAATAATACCAAAATGGTTTTCGCGTATCAAGCATTTTTGACTGTCATAAGGAGAAATCTTCCCCAAGTGTGCGCTTGCATTGTTTGTGTGGCGGGAGGCCTTATGGCAGTTTCATTTTCCAAAAAGCATTGCGGTTTTCAATATTTTAAAATCTTTGTTGTTGTTTTAAAGATAAAACTGTTTTTGTTTGCTCATACCAGTCCCATGACTGACCCGGAGTTTATTGTTCCCTTACTAAATTCTGGGTGCCCACAATTTCCACACGGCAGTCCAGATTTGGGTTTTCCAAATAATAGATATCGATTCAGTAGCTTTCAGCTTTCTCTTTGGAATTCTTTGGAGACTTTGGATATTGAAGCCTTTGATTAGGACGACTAACCTTGCTTAGCTTGGTGCAACTTGATGGTGGTTCGAGCTATCTATGGAGATTGCTGATATTACTGTTTCCTCTGGAGTTTCAAGTTCTAGTTGTTTCCGCTGCTAGTTCATTGGTGTTTCCACTGTAGCATTTCATTGTATCTCTGATATTGATCATTGTTGTATATTTGGATATTGTATCATTGGAGTTGTATATGAAATTCATTCTTTTCTTCCGCTGTGTTGCTATACTTAATGTGTTACAAGCTCCGGCGAGCCAGATTCGACGTTTGAGTCTGCGGCATTCGAGTACAAGTGAAGTACGTGTGTTGATTTTCGAAGGTCGAGTCAGGATCGTTACATTGTACCTAAAGGAATGGGTTTTCTCCCCAAACAATGCTTTGAGGCTATTGAAGATTTGATGGGTAGTCATGTTTTCGTGCCGTCTTTGCAACGGTTTTACCAATGTAGATAACATATAAACTTAGTTGATTTCAAGATCCGCCACTCGTTTGTTATAACTAATTACTAATTCGAGATCCGTATCTTCAGTGGGTTTTTTTGGAGGTTTGTGCATAGATGACCGTAACATAAGAGTTATTAGGTTAGTGCTATGTTGATTGCACTTTGCCAGTCTATGTAGTTAAGTCCAACGAGCTTTCCATTTTTTTTTTGAAAATAACTTTGGTGTGGACATTTTTCTATAAATTTAATTAAGTAGATTAGGGCTTTTATACATAGCTAATGTTTTTATATTACTAGCAAGGTCAAATATATTATTTCGTTTTACCCGTAAGCTCCTACTAGAGTTTTATATTTCTCAGAACCAAAGTTTTTTTATTGAGGCCTTTCGAATTCTCTAATGACTGTCGGGATTAGTTTGTCTTAGGATTCTAACCTTGAATTTGCTCAACAAATCATAGGCCTGCAAATGATGAATAACACCTTTTTAGTTGTATCATATACAACTCCTAACCCATGGCTTTTCCCTAATCTCATCTAGACCTCGAGTTTGCTCAACAGATTGAAAGTGATTATTCACTCTTACTTACCATTTCACGTTGGCCTAAGTATAATATATGTACCTTGAGTTTGCTTAACAGATACATATCTTATCTCATATGGTCAATATAATAATAGTACTACGTATAACATCTTTTGCTTGAGTTTGCTCAACGACTAGAGAGTATGCAAGTAATTTATTACAATATAAATGGTATAGGACAAGTAATTTATTACAATATAAATGGTATAGGACAACATTTATATTAAAGATTTATAATATTTAACATATTTATTTGAAATATATTAACTTATGGAATAGTTTATTACTTATGAAATATCTTCGTGGTTTGTGTTAGACACATTTGAAACCAAGGTATACAAACTATACATATATATTTATTCCTTAAATATAATTTGAGTTTCCCATAGTTCCACTCTATTTAATTAAATCTTATTTAATTCAATTTAATTTAAATTTTAGTTTAATTAATTATCATATTTAAATAATTTAATTAACTATTAAATCAGCACTTTAATTAATTTATTTTGTTTATTTCAAATATTTTAAATTGAATTTTAACTTTAACATTTATAGTAATTATATAAACATATTTCATTTTACATGTTTAATATTTTTTCAACTAACATTGAACTAATTTAATTAATTGGAACAATTCTAATAAAATATAGTTAATTTCATAATTTTGTTATTATTTACCATAAACATTTTAAGATAAATATGCAGATATCATTATATATGTTTTACTTTAGTTAGTTAACCTTTTATTTATTTATTTATTTACTTTATTAAGCCAATCAATTAATATACAATTTTGAAATTGATTATAAAATTTCTTTCATATTTTAAACTTAACTTTTAATTTTAAAAAATTATTTAAATTTTCAAACCGATTTTGAAAATTAGCCGAAAGCCTAAAATCAATTTGGAGTTCCTATTGAATTAATGGAAAAATAAAATCATGAGTCAAACATAAGTATGGTATGAGAAACTCAAGAAATATATTGCTAGCATATAATAGTATTTTTGAGACCATTTGTATCGATGTAATGGCTATCCCCTCAAAAGAACCATACCCACCAAATAAGTATATAAGGGGATATAATAGATAATGTCTAGGATATGAAATATAAATCGAAAAATAGCTATGCTGCTTACATCTCACCACACAACAATATTAGAAGTACAACTAAAACCTCTAAGATACGTTCGCATAATGAGTTCAGTTGAAGACGCCCTCAATGCATCGAGACGGATCTCCTAACGAGGGTTAAAAACAACCTTTCAAAACCATGCATATCTCTGGATAAAATGTGTCACAAAGGACATGATGACTGGTCCACGCCCGAACATGTGATATCGGACACCAACAAATCCCAGATCCCTCAATCGAAAGCATCTCTAGATATTTGGAGTTGATGTACCCTTCAGTTAGCAAAACCCACCGGCTATGCCTTTATTCAATTTTATGTCATTATCGATGGTGAAGTCATATTCAGCATCTCAATACATAGTCTTCATCACTCAAACATATCTCGAACTTCTCTTTGGATTCCAACACCTTGAATAGTTTACGAATCTGTTTATGGGTTCCAGCATAAGCCATTCGATGAATGCTAAAGCTGACCTCTCCCTTAGACTTAACTTTAAGATAGACAGTTCAACTTTACAACATACCACTTCCAAAATGTGACGACCCGACTTCCTATGCCCAGAAAACCGTATCGTCTTGAAGAAAGAAAGGGATGAGAAAATAGAAAATATAGAGAAGAAAGAACAACAACATCAGAATCTCACAGCGGAACGATTAAATTATAATAATCACATAAGTATTTACATAATATACGACATCAATCAAAGTTATACAGATAATACATCACATACTAGACAGTTATAAACACTTGTCTAGTTAATACAACACAACTCACACAAATAACTCAAAGATACCAACACAGCGGAACTATAAGTATATCTACAACGCTGAAGCCTCCTGCTCCATTGCTCCTCCAGAATTCGTCAAAGCTAACCTGAATCCCTTGGCTACCCGTAAAATTTTGGGTACCCGAGAGTTTATGAAAAACAAAAATAAACTCCGGGTCAGACATGGTCTGGTATGAGTAACAGGTTAAAGATTGCTTAACTTTGAAAACCTTTTGAAATAAAAGGTATCACGTAAGACTCCCCACACATAAACATGGAAAAGTTTTTACCTTACAGTAACCAAAACATTTGATAGGAAATTCTGTGATATTATAATAGGTCTAGGGTTTTCAAGTAAATAGAAAATAGCCGAAATTGTTGCATTCATTAAATTCCAGCTACTAGCCACAAAAGTGGGTAATACAATAAAAACCGTGGGCACTTATTGGATTTTGGATTCCATACAATGGCAGGGCTACTGGGGTATCGCCCGTCACAGTACGTGGCCTAGATCAACGTACCGAGGATCACTCCCGACCCCCTGAAACACAAGGCTGGAACCATTCCTTACTGAACAGTCCCGAACAAGATAATTCCCGGCAGTTGTTGCAATCAACCGCCCACACAGCCGAAAATAAAGGGACATCTAGACAGAGGAATATCCTTGTCCTGCTTAGGCATGACCCACCTAACCTTGCTGCACCTCCCCTGTTTTAGCCATTCCCGGTTGATGAGGCTTGAGGTTACGATTACCTTTAGAGAACACAATTCTTAGAATGCTCATCGCCCGCCCGATGATGTGTTGAAAGCATTCAATCCATACAAGTTTGTTCCGGGTTCGAACGAAACCGAAGGCATTATCTCGTTACACTCATTTTCGAATCACCCTCAGAGTTAACGACGATAACCCTTGCATTCTGAATCTCCATCTTCACTTCAGATTCACGACCTATCGTTAATTTGGAATCGATGTGGTTTTCGGAGGTTCCAAATAAGGAAAACCAATCCCGGTCTCATCGAAAACCAAAACGTTTCTTTTAAGGCCAAGTTGTCTATTTAGTCTTAACAGTTTAATTCAATATACACAGATAGATAATTCATAATATCACAATAGATAATCACATCATCATCATAATCAGATAATCAATATTATCATCCAAACAAATAATTATCATACTTAAATCAAGCATCCATGTCACATAGATATTATTCATGTCATATCTGAATTCAACATCATCAAATGAGATATCAATATCATACATCCATAAGCAATGATTTATAATCATATCGTTTGTAATTAATTTAAAATGAATTAAATTAACTACTTCTATCACCAATTAATTTAAAGTAAATTAAATTAATTACTTCATCTATAAATCCTGCTTATACAACTAGTAATTAATTATAAAACACAGATAGATAATTCATAATATCACAATAGATAATCACATCATCATCATAATCAGATACTCAATATTATCATCCAAACAGATAATTATCATACTTAAATCAAGCATCCATGTCACATAGATATTATTCATGTCATATCTGAATTCAACATCATCAAATGAGATATCAATATCATACATCCAAAACGTGTCTTTTAAGGCCAAGTTGTCTATTTAGTCTTAACAGTTTAATTCAATATTATTCAATATACACAGATAGATAATTCATAATATCACAACAGATAATCACATCATCATCATAATCAGAATCAATATTATCATCCAAACAGATAATTATCATAATTAAATCAAGCATCCATGTCACATAGATATTATTCATGTCATATCTGAATTCAACATCATCAAATGAGATATCAATATCATACATCCATAAGCAATGATTTATAATCATATCGTTTGTAATTAATTTAAAATGAATTAAATTAACTACTTCTATCACTAATTAATTTAAAGTAAATTAAATTAATTACTTCATCTATAAATCCTGCTTATACAACCAGTAATTAATTATAAATCAAATTAATTAACCATCTTCTAAATATTCATCTTGATTAAGCACTTTGATTAATCATTCACTAATTACAATAGGTAATTAATCTTTGATTAATTTTACAAATTAATTATTCTAAATTATTTATAGTAATTAATATTTAATTACTTCATTTATTAATTAAATATAATTAATTACATCAATTGATCACTACATTATTAATTATCCCTTAATTAACCAATTCTTAATTACATCATTAATTATTAATTAATGATTTCTAATTTAAATTTAAATTAAATTATTTAATTTAATTTAATTACATTAAGTGATTAAACTTTAATTAAACACAATTATTAATCACCCTGATTAATATCAACCAGTAATTAACTACCCTTAATTACTCATATTAATAAATTAATTATCCCATAATTAATTATCTCCTTTAATTAATCCTTTGATTAATTTCAAAAGTAATTATCCAGATTGCTTCATTAACACATCATTTCACAAATTACATTCAGTAATTAACATTAATTACTTCCTTAAGTAATTTGCTCCATTGCATATACTAAGTAATTTACACTTATCAATTTATCAAACGATTCTCTTAAATTTATTAAACTAATTAACTTAATTTAATCATTATATCAAAATTAATTACAATAAGTAATTAATCTCTTAATTACTTTTATCAAGTAAGTACATTTAACCACTTTACAATAGATTATCTAATTAATCTTATCGAAAGTAATCACATATATTGATTAATTAATAACCTTTAGCTAATTATCTACATTAACTAATAACATTTCGTGATGTACTTCTTAATTGGTCTCTACTATAAATTAATCTAAATTATTAATACATAAGTCATTTCTTAATTAACCTATTATTCTTAAGATACTTTATTTCTTTATTAATGACTTTATCAACATTACACTTTAAATTCAAATTCAAATATCATTTGAATTTAAGATTCAAAATGATTATTATTTAAACATTATCAAATTTAACTTCAATAAAATCTTTTAAATAAATGTAAATAACATTTATTATTTACATATGAACTTATATAAGAAATCTTTTAAATTAAACTACTCGAATCTTAATTTCAATTTAAATTCCCAAAATACATTTATATTTTAACTTGCAATTTCAAGTTAAACAATTTATTTACTTTTCATTCAAAAATCTTTAATAAAAGAATCCTCAAAATCAAGTTAAATATTTATTGAAACAAATTTACTTTTCAAAACTATTTTACTTAAACTGGTTTTATATATTTAAATTTAAAAACTGATTCAAATGTCAGATGAGAAAACTTGAACTCATTGGTTTAACCTTAAATTTAAAACTTTGGTTTTTAACTTGCTTTTGAAAAACTTGGTTTTAAATTCTTGATTTAAAATTCAAATTCATTTCTAAAAAAAAAAACTTAGATTCAAAGTTCACTTGAATCAATACCTTTGAACTCTAAATTTTAAAACACGGTTTAAAATTTTTGTTTCAGATTTAAATTAAATTTAAAATCTGAAACTATCAGGTTGCAAACCTGTTAGGAATCCCATTTATTTAATTGTTTTAAAACTTTATTTTATTTAAATTTGAATTCAAAAGTAAACCTGAATTCGAACTTAAAACTGGTTTTTAACATGTTTAAATTTATTATTTATTTTAGGTTTCATTAAATTTTAGAACAAAACTCTGTTTCCAGGCTTTTATAAAACCTAAAACAATACCACTCGAACCCCCCTTCATTGACTTCGGGTCATTCCCCTACCTTGCTTCGAGTCACGTACTTGAGTTACTCGAGTATTTCCCTAGTAAAAAAAAAGACTGCACACAGAAAAACAAATACCCAGTCTTCAATGGCACGGTGCACGTGCACCGTGGCCCCAACCAACTCCGGCCACCCTCTGGCACTCCAACACGTCGCCGACTACTTCCAGACAACATCACGACCACCCAAAATCCATCACCACGCCCAAATTAAAAATAAGTGGTAAAAAGCAAAAGCTGGAAACAGCACAGCCCCCTCCACCCAAACCTGACAACACCTCATGATCGCGACCCCGCCACTGGACCGCTAACGCCTCCGGCTACGGCCTCCACTACTACTCCACTATCACCTCCCCGAGTCACATCGCACTCGATCATCTGCACGCACCGTGGTGGTCGATTCATTCGACCTAGTAAAAACTAGGTCACCAGAAATTAAAAGCTAACTGCCGCCGCCCCGAGCAACCATTCGCCACCGCTCCATTCTTCTCGCAACCCCCGATCGCCCCTCTTCCACCTCAGAAAGCCACGACCTCCCTTAACATCGAGATCACCAGAAATTTCCAAGTAAGCATTTTTGGTTCATACCAGAGCTGTACATAACCCCTAGTGTTAAAAATCATGATCTAAGTTTTATAATTCATATTTTGTTACAGAGATTCAAAGTATATTCTTGAATTTATAAATTAAAAGGTTTTGGTTTTTCTCTTGTTCAAGTTTCCACTGTTATATTTGAACTTCCAGAACAATATTAAATTTTTATTTAACTTAAATAAAACCTAAACTCTATATCATGTTGAGACAAACAATTTCTGTTTGTATTATAAATCCTAAAAGCTATTAGATCAAGTAAATAAAATGATTGAATCATCTCAAGCCTGAAAACAAATAGATAAGTTTGTCTACAGGGACTTTAATATGTTCTCAGACCACATCCATTTGCACAAAAGATTTCATACATACAAATCACTCTTATTTCTGATTTTAAACTTGCAACTAGTTTAAATACTTAAGTTTAGAAATTAAAGCTACTCACAGCAAATGGAAAACAGAGCCAGTTAAATGAAGGCAGATTGAATTTGCAGGGTTGAAATATACAGAATTTCATCACTCCAGCACCAAAGAAAAATGAATAAATAAATATTCCACCATATATTTAAGCATCCAAATATCAACATGCATCAGATTTTAAAACTTAAGTAATTTAAAAAAAAAGTTACTCACCTTGCTTTTGGAAAGAGACAGAGCTTTCCCCCCTTTTTTTTCTTCTCTGAAACAATTGAACTTTAAAAACTGGGAATGTTTTACTTGATTTTCCTTTGATTCTTCTTTCTTTCTTCAGTTGTAATATTACTTTAGTTTGTATAGATGGAAGTGTTTGTTATTACTTCTTTGCTTCAGGTTTAATATGTTATGAACGAACTAAAAATAATATGTATATAAAGAAGTTCAAGGGAAGGTGCTAACTGGGTTAAGCATGTGCTGGAACAATCATGCTTTTGTTTGTATCAGGCAAATGCTTTATTTTGGAGGCTGAAAGATTTTTCCAATATTTCGAATTGACTCTAATTTTATGCTGAGATGAAAGTTTTTAATGTGAATGTACTTTATGTTTCAACTTACTTATTTTTATGCTTAGATATTTTTGTTTATACTTTGCTTTGTATTAGCTTGCTCTACAAACTACCTTATATGTTAATTTTGTTTACTCTTTAGCTTGCATATCTATTTTACAGTCATGATTACTTGCCTGCATACTTTATTTACAAGCTACTTGCATATGTTTATTTTATTTCTTTTACCAGCTCATATATTTACTTTGTCTTGTAACTTGATATTTGTATTATATTTCCTTGCCTGCATATGTTATATTGTACTTAATGTCTACTACTACTCATTTTAATGTATAGATATTTTTATTTAGCTTTGGACTTCTCTTACAAGCAACCTGCATGTGAGATTTTCTTTACTTTGCTTTGTTTCATAACTTTGCATTTCTATTTCAAGCATATTTTTTTACAGCCCTATACATATATTTTTACTTGTCTGGATATGCCTTCTATCCTATGTACATAGCTATTTTATTTTATCTTGCTTTGTTTATGCTTATGTTTAATATTTTATAAGATTTATTTTATCATAATATACTTGAAAGATTGTATATTCCAAATCATAGCTTTCCAAAACATACATATATATACATATATATATATATATATAAATTTAAAATAACAATTTCTTTTATATAAAAATCTATTTGTAAAGATATTGCATTGTTAATATTGTTTAAATATAACTCATTATTAAATTAAAATAATTTATAAAAGAAACAATTTCTTCAAAATATAAATTACTTATTTTATAAAGCTAAATTAAAAAAAAAACAATACTTTTATTTAAATTTAAACCTAGGCTAGAATACTTTTAAATAAATTAAATTTATCTTGAGTATTTTTAAAATCATATTATTATTTATTCAATATTAAATTTCCAAATTATCAAAAGTATTAGAATTAGAAAACATAACTTTATTTATTAATTTAAATAGAGCTTATCTATTTATAATATATACAATTATATACATATATACATTATAAATAGAAACAATTTAAATTAGCTTTTAAAAGATAAATTATCAGTTAAATATTTGTTTAAAGGAAGATTATTAAATCAATTCAATTATTATCAAATTAATTTAATTTTTAATATAGATTATTAAATTGATATTGCCCCAAATTTCCGGGATGTCACATTCCTCCCCCCTTAAAAGAATTTCGTCCCTGAAATTTAAAACAAAGGTAATTTAATAATCTAGTTAAAGATTTGAATTAAGACACAAGCATATATCAATTATAAGCTAACAATCATAGCAACCCATTCATCCAGACAAACAAATCTAACTATCCAGACAGGATTCCGGATAGATTTTTTTTCCTCGAGTTTCCCCAGGTATAAATACCGGGACACTCGCTCTACAGAATCCAAACAACCAATCTACTAAGCTACAGAACTTCCACTCATCCAGATCTACAACCAGAGATAAATCTAACACCTATTCCCTCAAAGATACGTGAAACACAACGAATCTCAGTTATCCAAACTGACAATTCAACCCTGAAGACCACACACTTAACCAAAATCAAATCCTCGATTTCGGAATCCAAATTCCTTCGTCTCTTATTCACAATACTCTTCTGACGATCCTGGGCCGCCTACATCCTTACTGATCAGCTCAACTCTTGCCGATGTTTCTTAGAAACAAACTGGACCAAAAACAATCCAACAAAATAATCTTTCCAAGATCGACCAAAACTCAGAACACAAACTCTATTCCAAATCAGAAAACAGAACTCACTTCTCTCATCTGGAAGAGATAAAACAGGTGCACTCTAATCTGGTCTCAGATCCTGAAAAATTTCCTATAGAACTCTCCAATCCAAACATTGAAACATCCAATTGCTTCCAAATTAATACAGCTACTACCATGCTTCCACTGCGCAACTCTGATCGAGCGGATGAAAATGCTGATTATGAACTCAAGCACAAACTGGTCAACACATTCCAAAAAATAAAACTCAGTAGTTCCTCCAAAACCTGAGCTACTTCCCCAAACTCAAAAATCATCTTATTATTAATCTGATCCATCGGTATCACTTCTGGAATCCAGTCGATACCAAACCCAATCTCCAAACGTTAGCAAATCTCTGACTTCTTGAAGACATTCATAAAAATAGCTCTGAAACACAAAAGAAAACTCAAATTATTGCAAGTCACTTTTGCGATCGATCCACCCTAATTCCAAAAATACCGCTCTCTCTTTACCAAACAGAATAGCTTACACTTATGTGGCCAATCCATCGAAGAAATGGAACTACTCTGCAGCCTCTAAACTCCACTGCTGACTCAGAAGCCAAAAACTACTTAATCCAAAGCTCTTCGAGAAACTCGGACCTCAAAGCAAACAGAAACACCCAGCTGAACTCTTCCATAACTTGTTCCAAAGAAACATCTTCGGAGACATCCATGATCACTGTGTCTCATCACACAGCTACTATACCTTGATGTATCAAGATATCATGACTTGCTTCTTCCCGACCGACAGATCAAAACTCTAGCTCAGCTAAACTACACTTTAAAATGAACTCCGAACCTTAACAGGTTTCCTTCAGAGATCGATAAAATCCTTACACCACCCAAAGCTTACTCAAGACGGTATTAGGTCTACAGTCTCGACAATTACACTTCCAACCTCAAACATTCAAATTCCAACCATTGGTAGTTGTGTTACACACACCACTACCCTATCTACCTTTATAGCTTATTGGAAAACCCGAACAGGTAACCCAACAATAGGTAGAAATAAATAAATATATATATTATATCAAAATTACAAATACGCTCTCTCAGGAAAGAAATCACTCAAGAGCTTAGGTATTCACTCAACCTAGCTGTAGCGCCCCACCTCTATGCTTACAATAATAAAGAGTATTAAAAGAAATACTATCTATTATTATGAAGAATAAGGCTGGATAGGAGCGGCCATCCGTAGTTAGGCCTTACACTAGTATTGGTTATCTCGATAGGAGTGGTATATATTTTTATTTTTCATCTCTTATTTATTTACTCCCATCGACATACCCAATTCTAGTATAAAACGAACTACGATGGTTCATAATAGTTTAGGACAATATACATAATAATAACACAGATAATGTAAATGCGGAACACAGATATAACAGAAAGTATCATATATATATATATATATATATATATATATATATATATAACTGATGTTAGTTGATATACATGAATACAATACATATGATACAACTACAACTGTCGACTTTGGAAGCTACATAAACAAGTACATTATCGTGAATAATATTCATGAATATACAACATCCTATACAAGACTACTACAATAACGACGACTACTCCAAGAGAAGTGAAAAGACTTCATAGCTCTAACAGCAACCCAAAGTAAAATATCAACAACCTGTAAATACTCGGTCTGACCCGAGTATTATATTCAAAAGAAAATAATACAAGGGTCAGTCTAATTCAAACTCAGTTATTAGTGCACAAGAGCAATAATAATTAAATATGAATATACGACAGTCACAGTAAATTCCGTCTATCCAACCCTTCTAGAAGAGAATCGGATAACGGTAAATATAACACTTAACGGTGTTAAACAACAAATCAGCAAATTAAACCAAATCAGAATACTGAATTAAATAAACAAAACAGTTCAAAACATTGAAATATCAATTAAAATATTCTTTCGAGTAAGGCTGCAGTACACGCACGCGTGCACTGCCTCGCCACTACAGCATATGGAATATGCAAAAGATCAAACAGTCAAAACGAAATAGAATATGATAAAAGCCATACCGTGTGGCTGCAGTTCACGCTTGCGTGCACTGCCTTACCACTACAGTGATAATGTACCCAAAGACTCAATTCCGTGTGGCTGCAGTTCACGCTTGCGTGCACTGCCTTGCCACTACAGTGATGATGTACCCAATGAAAATTCACAAGCAAACACAAGAATAAACCCGAGTTACCGGATTCAACTCAAGTGTAGTCAGAAAGCAATCCATTTGCAACACTGTAATGCAAAACAACAAGGGCAACTGCAGCTAAAACTACAGCCACCACAAGATCATACGTGTACAAGACAACATGTCTCGAAGGACAAACACTAAAAGAGGTACCCGGGTGATGTGCAAATGAATGCAACAGTGAAATGAATCAGTGCCGTGATATGCACACTGCACCGCCACGACATAGCAACTACATGAAGACAACAGAAAAATGATCAATCAAACTTCTGGAACCAAAAAGGCAATTCAACTCAAATGCCAAGCACAAAGGCTCGCATGGAAGTTACACTGCGACAGATCAGGGAAGTGCAGTAGTGTGCACATCACGGTGAACAGGTGGTGGTACAAACATGAAGACAGCAAAGTGATGGTGAAAGCACCATAGATATGGCAACCAGAATAGTGCAAGAGCAAGTTCAATTAAATCGAACATCACATGTAATGTATCAGACTCGAGCAAAGGCAATATGAACCCAACAGTGCAAAATGGCATATGCATATGCACATGCATGGATACTCTAGTACAATTTGCAAATGAACTCAGTATCAGGAAATATACATATGAGATGCAAAATTGACGATTGCAAAGCACACAGAGGTAAGGCTCAAACCAAACAGTCAAGTTCAAGGCATAGCAAGGGAATAGTGTAGCCAAGAACTGATAAAAGTAATTCATGGAATGGCAGTGTCAATGTCAGGACAATGCCAAAGCCGACCAATTCAAACCAGATAAATGAAACAAAGTGGAGACTAGCATCAAAACTGGTTCAGCCATCAAGTATTGTATGCACAAAACGCAAATCCAGTCCAAATGCAACAAAAATAAACAAAGGCGAAGTCAACGAGACCAAACAATATGTACAGGTCAGTGAAGAGCCCTGACTACATGAACCAGGCTCGGAGACAAATATCAAAATCATGGCAAACTTCAAGTCAAGTATGCTACAGCAAGAATTTCGATCAAAATCGATGTCGACATCGAGCCAGACCACAATGTCATGCAATGCCCTATCAAAATATACTACAGTGATGATACAAGCATTTGCGACAGAAAGTGATGCAAATACACTCAAATCAAACTAAAATGAAACAGAGATATGCTACAGGGTGGTCAGCCACCGAAGTACAGTGCAACAACAAACAACACAACAACCATGTCATACACAGTGGGATATACATGTGTGCATGCACATTGCAACTGACTTGAAGCAGTGCTCAGTGCAATGAATTAGGGTCCACAGTCAGTGGTGATGCGATGCGAACTGTCTACAACATGAACCAAAAATCAGTGAAAATGCATGAAGACTCGAACAAGACTCAAAGTCAAGCCCTCAAATGAGACAAATGCATGATGGCCGAAGCCAATACACAAGGCAATTGCAAGCCGATGTCAGGTGAACTTCAAAGTGCACGAACAAAGGCAATATAGACTTAACAGTGCAAACTGCATATAGTCATGCAATACAAAAGCTCGGCGATACACAGTGCAGACCATATTAAGTCCAACTATGCCCAAAATACAATCAGGACTTCAAGCTAGAAGCAACAGAGAACTCAAAGAAACAGGGATAGCAAGAATATGAATGCACAAGATCTATGACAAGCTCAACACATAAACACTTATATGCAGTAGAAATAAACTAATGCAGCAATTAGAATATTGACAAAAGATGCCAAGTGATAAAAATCACATATTTGAAGTAAACGAAGTCACAAAAGAAATCACAGCAGCAAGTTCAACCTTGGAAGCCCAAAATCATCTCAAAACAACATCACAACCCGAAGTCGGGTAAAAATCAAACTGAAGCAGAAACAGAAATTCACTTTAATGCCGATGCCAACAAAGAAATACTCAAAGTCATTTGTAGTTCAAATCACTTTGAACCCAAGCTACATGTACCACTTAATTACAGAGAGCCGTGGATAATAGAAATCGAACCAAGGCCATTAAAAATCATCAACATCGAAACATAGTTGAACGACATAAGCACAGAAGAAAATTCACATAACAACATCGATTACCAACATCGAACGAAAAAAAAGGACCAAGATAAAACAGTATCGAATCAACAACGAATTGCAGAAGCACCATATTAAGAATGAATTAGATGTGAGTAAATAGGATTACTCACCTTATTCGAAGAACCCCAAATCGCAACGAAGACAACTCGAACCCAGTAACAAAACATTTCAGAGACGAGCAACCGAATGAGCAATGAATCGAGTTAACTCGAGCAGTTGAAGTCGACCCTTTTCGATTTTATTTTTATTTTATAAAGCCCTAATTTTGATTCGAACGAGAACGAATGAATGAATTTTTAGGCCGCCATTTTTTTTTCGCTTCTGCGTTTATTACTTAGGGTTTGAAAATGAAATTGATGGAGAGAGAGAGAGAGGAACGGTATTGAATATTATCACCTATCCACAACAACCATGGGTCAAGACTTAGAATTGTAAAAATCACATATTCACCTAACCAATTTTTAAACGAATTTACAACAGATTAAAACACCGACAACAATTAATCACTAAGTTAATCGTCATTTGACGATGATAAATTTTCACAAAATCACGGGTTGTTACAGACTCCCCTCCTTATAAAAATTGCGTCCCTGCAATTTTCATAATTAAGGTCGTCACTAACAATAAATTTTCTAATATAAACTGGTTAAGCTAGAAAATGAAGGCAGAGAATTCAAACATCAAAGAAATCTTTTAATTTCAATAAAAGAAATTCAAAATTCTCAACAAAATCTAACTATCAATAGATAGTTAGAAAACAACAAAGGCCTAATTATAAAAACGAAAATTAGAAATCTCAAGTCGACAAATATTTAATTATCAAAGGCGATAATCAAATTTCAAATCAACAAATATTTGATTATCTCAAACGACAATTAATTCTCAAATCAACAAATATTTAATTATCTCAAGCGATAATTAAATCTCAAATCAACAAATATTTAATTATCTCAAGTGATAATTAAATCTCAAATCAACAAATATTTAATTATCTCAAGCGATAATTAAACCTCAAATTAACAAATATTTAATTATCTCAAGCGATAATTAAACCTCAAATCAACAAATATTTAATTATCTCAAGCGATAATTAAAGCTCAAAGCAATAAATATTTACTTATCTCAAGCGATAATTAAATCTCAAATCAACAAATATTAAATTATCTCAAGCGATAATTAAACCTCAAATCAACAAATATTTAATTATCTCAAGCGATAATTAAACCTCAAATCAACAAATATTTAATTATCTCAAGCGATAATTAAATCTCAAAGCAATAAATATTTAATTATCTCAAGCGATAATTAAATCTCAAATCAACAAATATTTAAATATCTCAAGCGATAATTAAATCTCAAATCAAGAAATATTTAATTATCTCAAGTGATAATTAAATCTCAAATCAACAAATATTTAATTATCTCAAGCGATAATTAAACCTCAAATCAACAAATATTTAATTATCTCAAGCGATAATTAAACCTCAAATCAACAAATATTTAATTATCTCAAGCGATAATTAAAGCTCAAAGCAATAAATATTTAATTATCTCAAGCGATAATTAAATCTCAAATCAACAAATATTAAATTATCTCAAGCGATAATTAAACCTCAAATCAACAAATATTTAATTATCTCAAGCGATAATTAAACCTCAAATCAACAAATATTTAATTATCTCAAGCGATAATTAAATCTCAAAGCAATAAATATTTAATTATCTCAAGCGATAATTAAATCTCAAATAAACAAATATTTAAATATCTCAAGCGATAATTAAATCTCAAATCAACAAATATTTAAATATCTCAAGCGATAATTAAATCTCAAATCAACAAATATTTAATTATCTCAAGCGATAATTAAATCTCAAATCAACAAATATTTAATTATCTCAAGCGATAATTAAATCTCAAAGCAATCAAATATTCAATTATCAAAAACGATAATCAAATCAACAAATATCCGATTATCAAAAACGATAATCAGAACTCATATCAACAAATATTCGATTATCAAAAACGATAATCAAATCAACAAATATCTGATTATCAAAAACGATAATTAGAACTCATATCAACAAATATCCAATTACCTGCAGATAATTGGAAACAAAAAATATCTAGAATCAATTAAGATAACTAGAAAATCAACATAAAAGGTGGATCGATCCCAACAAATGGCGAGTTTTAGCTACGCCGCACGTGCATCAACATATGGCCGAAGCCTACCAAGTACCCAACATAATTTTGGCGCCCAACAAATGACCCGAAGGTCCAACATACGACCCGAAGGTCCGGTACTGGTATTGACCCGAAGGTCCAACATATGACCCGAAGGTCCAACATAGTGGCTCGAAAGCACACGAAAATCATCATATATTCAATTAACGAGTCCGGAATTAACCGAAATAGCAAACGCACATGTCCCATACCACGTGTTTTACTAAATCGTTTGATTCTCTTCATCGTTTCCTTGAATGTGTAAAATCATCAAAATCATCAAACAACAAATGTTTCAATTAACGAGTCCGGAATTAACCAAAATAGCAAACGCACATGTCCCATAACCACATGTTTTACTAAATCGTTTAATTCTCTTCATCGTTTCCTTGAAAGTGCAAAATCGTGTATTCCAAAAATAACATTTCACATTCTCAAACGGACAAGTCCGGAATTAAGCGAATCAGTAAAAGAAAGGGGTCATAGTCCTCGATTTTGCTGAAACGTTTAAATCGCTTCCTCATTCTTTTGAAAGCGCAAAATGCAAAACTTCTGAAAACAATTTCATTTATTTCATAAAAGTATTAATCTACATTCTCAAACGAATAAGTCCGGAATTAAGTGAATCAGTAAAAACAGGGTTCATAGTCCTCGATTTTGCTGAATCATTTAAATCTCTTTCTCATTCTTTTGAAAACGTAAACTGAAAAATTTTGAAAATAATTTTTATTTTAACACGCTTTTTATAATCACGTGATTAAATCAGCAACATAAGTAGCAATTTCAACAAGAAAATGGAACTTTTCAAAACAACATAAAACTAATCTCAAAATCAGCATTGCGGGATAGCCGCTTGAAAATCCACTTTAAAATTTGACAGTTACTGAAGTCAAGGCGACAGTAGTTTTTAAATGTCAAAATCTCATCAAAATAATTTGCATCAAAATATAATATCAGTGAATTTTCATTCATTTAAATATGTCAACAAAACACCGTGCTTCAAAATATAGCATTGGTGTGAAAAGCCCGTTATAAGAATAACGGCAACAAAATACGTTTCATAACCAAGCATCGGTTCAACGTAAAATTAATGTAGTAACGTGCAGCTTGAATTTTGCACGTACACTACAAAATGAACAAAGAAATCATTCGAATATATCTTCAATGAAGATAATTCAAAACAGCAAAATCTAATCAACAAGTGATTAGCATCAAAGGAAACCAGCAAAATTTCAACAAAACCACATAGCTGCAATCGCTTCGAATCCTCAAATCGGATTCGAAATTTTAAAGAAAACAAAATAAACACAGCTATTTAAACAACAAATGAAATTTATTTCAATTTCATACTTTGATTTTTAAATCAAAATAATTATCATCTGTACTCAGCGAAGCAGTCACACTGTTTTCGCTGCACACTCTGATAAACAAAGCACAAATCAATCAATCATCAAAACCCAAATCAACTTTTATTTTTAAATAAAGCTATTTAAAAATTTATCAAAATTTCAAAACTTTAGTTTTGACTCAAAGCACATATAAAACATCGACTAATAGTTGTAACACATGTTCCATCTAAGTTATGTTTTATATTATGTCCATAAACCCCAAGCTCTGATACCAACTGTAGCGCCCCACCTCTATGCTCACAATAATAAAGAGTATTAAAAGAAATACTGTCTATTATTATGAAGAATAAGGCTGGATAGGAGCGGCCATCCGTAGTTAGGCCTTACACTAGTATTGGTTATCTCGATAGGAGTGGTATATATTTTTATTTTTCATCTCTTATTTATTTACTCCCATCGACATACCCAATTCTAGTATAAAACGAACTACGATGGTTCATAATAGTTTAGGACAATATATATAATAATAACACAGATAATGTAAATGCGGAACACAGATATAACAGAAAGTCTCATATATATATATAACTGATGTCAGTTGATATACATGAATACAATACATATGATACAACTACAACTGTCGACTCTGGAAGCTACATAAACAAGTACATTATCGTGAATAATATTCATGAATATACAACATCCTATACAAGACTACTACAATAACGACGACTACTCCAAGAGAAGTGAAAAGACTTCATAGCTCTAACAGCAACCCAAAGTAAAATATCAACAACCTGTAAATATTCGGTCTGACTCGAGTATTATATTCAAAAGAAAATAATACACGGGTCAGTCTAATTCAAACTCAGTTATTAGTGCACAAAAGCAATAATAATTAAATATGAATATACGACAGTCACAGTAAATTCCGTCTATCCAACCCTTCTAGAAGAGAATCGGATAACGGTAAATATAACACTTAACGGTGTTAAACAACAAATCAACAAATTAAACCAAATCAGAATACTGAATTAAATAAACAAAATAGTTCAAAACATTGAAATATTAATTAAAATATTCTTTCGAGTAGGGCTGCAGTACACGCACGCGTGCACTGCCTCGCCACTACAGCATATGGAATATGCAAAAGATCAAACAGTCAAAACGAAATAGAATATGATAAAAGCCATACCGTGTGGCTGCAGTTCACGCTTGCGTGCACTGCCTTGCCACTACAGTGATAATGTACCCAAAGACTCAATTCCGTGTGGCTACAGTTCACGCTTGCGTGCACTGCCTTGCCACTACAGTGATGATGTACCCAATGAAAATTCACAAGCAAACACAAGATTAAACCCGAGTTACCGGATTCAACTCAAGTGTAGTCAGAAAGCAATCCATTTGCAACACTGTAATGCAAAACAACAAGGGCAACTACAGCTAAAACTACAGCCACCACAAGATCATATGTGTACAAGACAACATGTCTCGAAGGACAAACACTAAAAGAGGTACCCGGGTGATGTGGAAATGAATGCAACAGTGAAATGAATCAGTGCCGTGATATGCACACTGCACCGCCACGACATAGCAACTACATGAAGACAACAGAAAAATGATCAATCAAACTTCTGGAACCAAAAAGGCAATTCAACTCAAATGCCAAGCACAAAAGCTCGCATGGAAGTTACACTGCGACAGATTAGGGAAGTGCAGCAGTGTGCACATCACGGTGAACAGGTGGTGGTACAAACATGAAGACAGCAAAGTGATGGTGAAAGCACCATAGATATGGCAACCAGAATAGTGCAAGAGCAAGTTCAATTAAATCGAACATCACATGTAATGTATCAGACTCGAGCAAAGGCAATATGAACCCAACAGTGCAAAATGGCATATGCATATGCACATGCATGGATACTCTAGTACAACTTGCAAATGAACTCAGTATCAGGAAATATACATATGAGATGCAAAATTGACGATTGCAAAGCACACAGAGGTAAGGCTCAAACCAAACAGTCAAGTTCAAGGCATAGCAAGGGAATAGTGTAGCCAAGAACTGATAAAAGTAATTCATGGAATGGCAGTGTCAATGTCAGGACAATGCCAAAGCCGACCAATTCAAACCAGATAAATGAAACAAAGTAGAGACTGGCATCAAAACTGGTTCAGCCATCAAGTATTGTATGCACAAAACGCAAATCCAGTCCAAATGCAACAAAAATAAACAAAGGCGAAGTCAACGAGACCAAACAATATGTACAGGTCAGTGAAGAGCCCTGACTACATGAACCAGGCTCGGAGACAAATATCAAAATCATGGCAAACTTCAAGTCAAGTATGCTACAGCAAGAATTTCGATCAAAATCGATGCCGACATCGAGCCAGACCACAATGTCATGCAATGCCCTATCAAAATATACTACAGTGATGATACAAGCATTTGCGACAGAAAGTGATGCAAATACACTCAAATCAAACTAAAATGAAACAGAGATATGCTACAGGGTGGTCAGCCACCGAAGTACAGTGCAACAACAAACAACATAACAACCATGTCATACACAGTGGGATATACATGTGTGCATGCACATTGCAACTGACTTGAAGCAGTGCTCAGTGCAATGAATTAGGGTCCACAGTCAGTGGTGATGCGATGCGAACTGTCTACAACATGAACCAAAAATCAGTGAAAATGCATGAAGACTCAAACAAGACTCAAAGTCAAGCCCTCAAATGAGACAAATGCATGATGGCCGAAGCCAATACACAAGGCAATTGCAAGCCGATGTCAGGTGAACTTCAAAGTGCACGAACAAAGGCAATATAGACTTAACAGTGCAAACTGCATATAGTCATGCAATACAAAAGCTCGGCGATACACAGTGCAGACCATATTAAGTCCAACTATGCCCAAAATACAATCAGGACTTCAAGCTAGAAGCAACAGAGAACTCAAAGAAACAGGGATAACAAGAATATGAATGCACAAGATCTATGACAAGCTCAACACATAAACACTTATATGCAGTAGAAATAAACTAATGCAGCAATTAGAATATTGACAAAAGATGCCAAGTGATAAAAATCACATATTTGAAGTAAACGAAGTCACAAAAGAAATCACGGCAGCAAGTTCAACCTTGGAAGCCCAAAATCATCTCAAAACAACATCACAACCGAAGTCGGGTAAAAATCAAACTGAAGCAGAAACAGAAATTCACTTTAATGCCGATGCCAACAAAGAAATACTCAAAGTCATTTGCAGTTCAAATCACTTTGAACCCAAGCTACATGTACCACTTAATTATTCAGAGCCACGGATAATAGAAATCGAACCAAGGCCATTAAAAATCATGAACATCGAAACATAGTTGAACGACATAAGCACAGAAGAAAATTCACATAACAACATCGATTACCAACATCGAATGAAAAAAAGGACCAAGATAAAACAGTATCGAATCAACAACGAATTGCAGAAGCACCATATTAAGAATGAATTAGATGTGAGTAAATAGGATTACTCACCTTATTCGAAGAACCCCAAATCGCAACGAAGACAGCTCGAACCCAGTAACAAAACATTTCAGAGACGAGCAACCGAATGAGCAATGAATCGAGTTAACTCGAGCAGTTGAAGTCGACCCTTTTCGATTTTATTTTTATTTTATAAAGCCCTAATTTTGATTCGAACGAGAACGAACGAATGAATTTTTAGGCCGCCATTTTTTTTCGCTTCTGCGTTTATTGCTTAGGGTTTGAAAATGAAATTGATGGAGAGAGAGAGAGTGGAACGGTATTGAATATTATCACCTATCCACAACAACCATGGGTCAAGACTTAGAATTGTAAAAATCACATATTCACCTAACCAATTTTTAAACGAATTTACAACAGATTAAAACACCAACAACAATTAATCACTAAGTTAATCGTCATTTGACGATGATAAATTTTCACAATATCACGGGTTGTTACACTAGCGCTCTGATACTAACTGTGACGACCCGGCTTCCTATGCACAGAAAACCGTATCGTCTTGAAGAAAGAAAGGGATGAGAAAATAGAAAAGATAGAGAAGAAAGAACAACAACATCAGAATCTCATAGCGGAACGATTAAATTATAATAATCACATAAGTATTTACATAATATACGACATCAATCAAAGTTATACAGATAATACATCACATACTAGACTGTTATAAACACATGTCTAGTTAATACAACACAACGCACACAAATAACTCAAAGATACCAACACAGCGGAACTATAAGTATATCTACAATGCTGAAGCCTCTTGCTCCATTGCTCCTCCAGAATTCATCAAAGCTAACCTGAATCCCTTGGCTACCCGTAAAAATTTGGGTACCCGAGAGTTTATGAAAAACAAAAATAAACTCCGGGTCAAACATGGGTCTGGTATGAGTAACAGGTTAAAGATTGCTTAACTTTGAAAATCTTTTGAAATAAAAGGTATCACGTAAGACTCCCCACACATAAACATGGAAAAGTTTTTACCTTACGCTAACCAAAACATTTGATAGGAAATTCTTTGATATTATAATAGGTCTAGGGTTTTCAAGTAAATAGAAAATAGCCGAAATTGTTACATTCATTAAATTCCAGCTACTAACCACAAAAGTGGGTAATACAATCAAAACCGTGGGAACTTATTGGATTTTGGATTCCATACAATGGCAGGGCTACTGGGGTACCGCCCATTACAGTACGTGGCCTAGGATCACTCCCGACCCCCTGCAACACAAGGCCGGAACCATTCCTTACTGAACAGTCCCGAACAAGATAAACCCCGGCAGTTGTTGCAATCAACCGCCCGCACAGCCGAAAATAAAGGGACATCTAGACAAGGGAATATCCTTGTCTTGCTTGGGCATGACCCACCTAACCTTGCTGCACCTACCCTGTTTTAGCCATTCCCGGTTGATGAGGCTTGAGGTTACGATTACTTTAAAGAACACAATTCTTAAAATGCTCATCGCCCGCCTGATGATGTGTTGAAAGCATTCAATCCATACAGGTTCGTTCCGGGTTCGAACAAAACCAAAGGCATTATCTCGTTACACTCATTTTGGAATCATCCTCAGAGTTAACGACGATAACCCTTGCATTCTAAATCTCCATCTTCACTTCAGATTCACGACCTATCGTTAATTTGGAATCGATGTGGTTTTCGGATGTTCCAAATAAGGAAAACCGATCCCGGTCTCATCAAAAACCAAAACGTGTCTTTTAAGGCCAAGTTGTCTATTTAGTCTTAACAATTTAATTCAATATAATTCAATATACACAGATAGATAATTCATAATATCACAATAGATAATCACATCATCATCATAATCAGATAATCAATATTATCATCCAAACAGTATCATACTTAAATCAAGCATCCATGTCACATAGATATTATTCATGTCATATCTGAATTCAACATCATCAAATGAGATATCAATATCATACATCCATAAGCAATGATTTATAATCATATCGTTTGTAATTAATTTAAAATGAATTAAATTAACTACTTCTATCACTAATTAATTTAAAGTAAATTAAATTAATTACTTCATCTATAAATCCTGCTTATACAACCAGTAATTAATTATAAATCAAATTAATTAACCATCTTCTAAATATTCATCTTGATTAAGCACTTTGATTAATCATTCACTAATTACAATAGGTAATTAGTCTTTGATTAATTTTACAAATTAATTATTCTAAATTATTTATAGAAATTAACATTTAATTACTTCATTTATTAATTAAATATAATTAATTACATCAATTGATCAATACATTATTAATTATCCCTTAATTAACCAATTCTTAATTACATCATTAATTATTAATTAATGATTTCTAATTTAAATTTAAATTAAATTATTTTATTTAATTTAATTACATTAAGCGATTAAACTTTAATTAAACACAATTATTAATCACCCTGATTAATATCAACCAGTAATTAACTACCCTTAATTACTCATATTAATAAATTAATTATCCCATAATTAATTATCTCCTTTAATTAATCCTTTGATTAACTTCAAAAGTAATTATCCATATTACTTCGTTAACACATCATTTCACTAATTACATTCAGTAATTAACATTAATTACTTCCTTAAGTAATTCTGCTCCATTGCATATATACACTTATCAATTTATCAAACGATTCTCTTAAATTTATTAAACTAATTAACTTAATTTAATCATTATATCAAAATTAATTATAATAAGTAATTAATCTCTTAATTACTTTTATCAAGTAAGTACATTTAACCACTTTACAATAGATTATCTAATTAATCTTATCAAAAGTAATCATATATATTGATTAATTAATAACCTTTAGCTAATTATCTACATTAACTAATATCATTTCGTAATTTACTTCTTAATTGGTCTCTACTATAAATTAATCTAAATTATTAATACATAAGTCATTTCTTAATTAACCTATTATTCTTAAGATACTTTATTTCTTTATTAATGACTTTATCAACATTACATTTTAAATTTAAATTCAAATATCTTTTGAATTTAAGATTCAAAATGATTATTATTTAAACATTATCAAATTTAACTTCAATAAAATCGTTTAAATAAATGTAAATAACATTTATTATTTACATATGAACTTATATAAGAAAATCTTTTAAATTAAACTACTTGAATCTTAATTTCAATTTAAATTCCCAAAATACATTTATATTTTAACTTGCAATTTCAAGTTAAACAATTTATTTACTTTTCATTCAAAAATCTTTAATAAAATAATCCTCAAAATCAAGTTAAATATTTATTGAAACAAATTTACTTTTCAAAACTATTTTATTTAAACTGGTTTTATATATTTAAATTTAAAAACTGATTCAAATGTCAGATGAGAAAACTTGAACTCATTGGTTTAACCTTAAATTTAAAACTTTGGTTTTTAACTTGCTTTTGAAAAACTTGGTTTTAAATTATTGATTTAAAATTCAAATTCATTTCTAAAAAAAAAACTTAGATTCAAAGTTCACTTGAATCAATACCTTTGAACTCTAAATTTTAAAACACGGTTTAAATTTTTTGTTTCAGATTTAAATTAAATTTAAAACCTGAAACTGTCAGGTTGCAAACCTGTCAGGAATCCCATTTATTTAATTGTTTTAAAACTTTATTTTTATTTAAATTTGAATTCAAAAGTAAACCTGAATTCGAACTTAAAACTGGTTTTTAACATGTTTAAATTTATTATTTATTTTAGGTTTCATTAAATTTTAGAAAAAAACTCTATTTCCAGGCTTTTACAAAACCTGAAACAATACCACTCGAACCACCCCCCCTTCATTGACTTTGGGTCATTCTCTTACCTTGCTTCGAGTCACGTACTTGAGTTACTCGAGTATTTCCCTAATAAAAAAAAGACTACACACAGAAAAACAAATACCCAGTCTTCAATGGCACGGTGCACGTGCACCGTGGCCCCAACCAACTCCGGCCACCCTCTGGCACTCCAACACGTCGCCGACTACTTCCAGACAACGTCACGCCCACCCAAAATCCATCACCACGCCCAAATTAAAAATGAGCGGTAAAAAGAAAAACCTGGAAACAGCACAGCCCCCTCCACCCAAACCTGACAACACCTCATGATCGCGACTCCCACCCGTGGACCGCTAACGCCTCCGGCCACGGCCTCCACTACTACTCCACTATCACCTCCCCGAGTCACATCGCACTCGATCATCTGCACGCACCGTGGTGGTCGATTCATTCGACCCAGTAAAAACTAGGTCACCAGAAATTAAAAGCTAAGTGCCGCCGCCTCGAGCAACCATTCGCCACCGCTCCATTCTTCTCGCAATCCCCGATCGCCCCTCTTCCACCTCAGAAAGCCACGACCTCCCTTAACATCGAGATCACCAGAAATTTCCAAGTAAGCATTTTTAGTTCATACCAGAGCTGTACATAACCCCTAGTGTTAAAAATCATGGTTTAAGTTTTATAATTCATATTTTGTTACAGAGATTCAAAGTATATTCTTGAATTTATAAATTAAAAGGTTTTGGTTTTTCTCTTGTTCAAGTTTCCACTGTTATATTTGAACTTCCAGAACAATATTAAATTTTTATTTAACTTAAATAAAACCTAAACTCTATATCATGTTGAGACAAACAATTTCTGTTTGTATTATAAATCCTAAAAGCTATTAGATCAAGTAAATAAAATGATTGAATCATCTCAAGCCTGAAAACAAATAGATAAGTTTGTCTACAGGGACTTTAATATGTTCTCAGACCACATCCATTTGCACAAAAGATTTCATACATACAAATCACTCTTATTTCTGATTATAAACTTGCAACTAGTTTAAATACTTAAGTTTAGAAATTAAAGCTACTCACAGCAAATGAAAAACAGAGCCAGTTAAGCAGATTGAATTTGCAGGGTTGAAATATACAGAATTTCATCACTCCAGCACCAAAGAAAAATGAATAAATAAATATTCCACCATATATTTAAGCATCCAAATATCAACATGCATCAGATTTTAAAACTTAAGTAATTTAAAAAAAAAGTTACCCACCTTGCTTTTGGAAAGAGACAGAGCTTTCCCCCTTTTTTTTCTTCTCTGAAACAATTGAACTTTAAAAATTGGGAATGTTTTACTTGATTTTCCTTTGATTCTTCTTGCTTTCTTCAGTTGTAATATTACTTTAGTTTGTATAGATGGAAGTGTTTGTTATTACTTCTTTGCTTCAGGTTTAATATGTTATGAACGAACTAAAAATAATATGTATATAAAGAAGTTCAAGGGAAGGTGCTAACTGGGTTAAGCATGTGCTGGAACAATCATGCTTTTGTTTGTATCAGGCAAATGCTTTATTTTGGAGGCTGAAAGATTTTTCCAATATTTCGAATTGACTCTAATTTTATGCTGAGATGAAAGTTTTTAATGTGAATGTACTTTATGTTTCAACTTACTTATTTTTATGCTTAGATATTTTTGTCTATACTTTGCTTTGTATTAGCTTGCTCTACAAACTACCTTATATGTTAATTTTGTTTACTCTTTAGCTTGCATATCTATTTTACAGTCATGATTACTTGCCTGCATACTTTATTTACAAGCTACTTGCATATGTTTATTTTATTTCTTTTACCAGCTCATATATTTACTTTGTCTTGTAACTTGATATTTGTATTATATTTCCTTGCCTGCATATGTTATATTGTACTTAATGTCTACTACTACTCATTTTAATGTATAGATATTTTTATTTAGCTTTGGACTTCTCTTACAAGCAACCTGCATGTGAGATTTTCTTTACTTTGCTTTGTTTCATAACTTTGCATTTCTATTTCAAGCATATTTTTTTACAGGCCTATACATATATTTTTACTTGTCTGGATATGCCTTCTATCCTATGTACATAGATATTTTATTTTATCTTGCTTTGTTTATGCTTATGCTTAATATTTTATAAGATTTATTTTATCATAATATACGTGAAAGATTGTATATTCCAAATCATAGCTTTCCAAAACATATATATATATATATATATATAAATTTAAAATAACAATTTCTTTTATATAAAAATCTATTTGTAAAGATATTGCATTATTAATATTGTTTAAATATAACTTATTATTAAATTAAAATAATTTATAAAAGAAACAATCTCTTCAAAATATAAATTACTTATTTTATAAAGCTAAATTAGAAAAAAAACAAAACAATCCTTTTATTTAAATTTAAACCTAGGATAGAATACTTTTAAACAAATTAAATTTATCTTGAGTATTTTTAAAATCATATTATTATTTATTCAATATTAAATTTCCAAATTATCAAAAGTATTAGAATTAGAAAACATAACTTTATTTATTAATTTAAAACAGAGCTTATCTATTTATAATATATACAATTATATACATATATACGTTATAAATAGAAACAATTTAAATTAGCTTTTAAAAGATAAATTATCAGTTAAATATTTGTTTAAAGGAAGATTATTAAATCAATTCAATTATTATCAAATTAATTTAATTTTTAATATGGATTATTAAATTGATATTGCCCCAAATTTTCGGGATGTCACACAAAACATAAAACTCATATGTCAATTTTGAAGTGCTTTTCAATTAGTGATACACTTATTCGATCTCGGACTCTTTAAAACCAAATTAATGAATTTTCGGTTAACTCAATTGTGGTTTTTTAAGAAGTAAATGAACGATATAAAGGAGTCCTCCCTAGGGGATCTCGTACATATATATTCTTAAAGCAAGAGATGATTCATATGAATGAGTCCTTCCTAGGGGATCTCAAATCATATCAATATATGATGCTTACATATACCTCCAAAGCTTATTTGGTCAATTTTGATAGTCGACTAATCAACTATCAAGTACAAAGTAGAAACAATCGCATATGGAAACCAGGTCTCATATACTTATCATGTTTTTGAATTTCTGAACTTATACAATCCCTTTATCAAAAGTGAAGCCGGTAGGTTAGAGCACTATTTGCTTCTAAACCTTACTCGAATCCTATTCTTAGCTCTCATAAATAGAATAAATCCACTTTTTCGGCTTTTAGTGCCAAGTATAGGATTAAATACTTTCCATAAACAAGTAAACACACAGAGCATGCTTAGGTCACACAAAGCACGATTAAGTCACATAAGCAACTTCTAATCCCTTTTTTATTTAATTAATTCTTTTATTAATTAAAAATTCTTGTAAATACTTTTGTATATATATATATATATATATATTTAAAATACCTTTATAAAAGATATAATAATATATACTACTATTTCTTTATTCACTTCTACTATTTCATTATTCATCTCTACACTTCATTATTCATTTCTACTCTTTTCAGTACTTAGAAAGTGTCTATATTATTATCACAACTGGTATAAGAATATTCACAAATCTAAACATGATTTCACATTCCCAAAAGTATAAATAATTGGGTTAGAAACAAATGTTACTGAAAACATTGTTACTATAAACTCAAAACTAGTTAACACTTAACATTATCTTTAAAATATTCTTTTAAAGATCTAAGTATACTTATTAAGAAGATAATGCACTTTTGATTAACTTCTCAAAAAAATTACAACTAAGTGTTATAATCATAATCACCTTTATTCTTTTATAAAATACTATACTTAGCTTTTCCATATATATATATATATATATATATATACACACACACTTTAAAAATACTTATAAGTTCTAAATGCTTATGTAAAATATTATGTAAAGACAATTAAACTATAAAAACCATTTTAAAACAAATGTTACAAAGAAAGCCTTTTACTTTATAAATACATAAAAAATTATTGAAAATATATTTAAACTTGAACTGCTCTTAAAATACTTCAAAATATGTTAGAAGACATTCCTAAAATGTAACATCCTGCCTTTTGGCACACTTTAAACCGACACACGTGCCAATTCAAAGCATAAGCAAGGGTGGATTGTTATGGGGTAAATAACAAAAAAAATAGAGAAGAAATAAAACAAAACAGAATCTCACAGCGGAAGGATAAAATATAATAATCAATATACAGTTCATGATAACTGTTTACAAAATATTTATTTTACTTATACAATGAATATCAGAGTTACACATACCAATACAATCAATGCAGCGGAAATTTAGAGTGTGGTGCAATACTATAAATAATATAATATGGATTCTTCGTCTTCGTCCTCCAAAGCTAAAATCTTCGATCCTGAAACGCTCGGACTGACCCGAGCGAATTTGAAAAGACAAAAAAACACTCGAGTCAGACTAAAAAATCTTATGTGAGTTAAATTAACAGAAATAAATATGAGTACAGTAACTCAAGAGATGTTCGGGATTTACATCTCCTAAGGATCCGTTAAACTATTTACTATGTAGTATATTGCGCCATTATAATAGTGTCTATTTATAAAATAAACTTACTTTTTAATAGCGTTAAGGGGTTACCCATATAGCCCTTAACACAAATAATGCCAATAGTCTATACAGTACCGTAATACCTCCTGATCGGGAAGCTACCAGAGGATACTCCATAGGTACGACACAAATAGAAACTCGTAGTAAAGGCTCGGTATGGCAGGTGACACGGCACAACTAGGCAATGCCAGGGTAGATATACCAATTGCTATCCAGGCTGGTGGAAACGCGTAGCCGCAGTTACCGCCCACCTCGGACTAACTCCCCAAAATCAAAATATAGAAGTGGCCACTGAATCAATCCAAAATCAAAGTATAATATCGAAGAGGAGGGTCCGATCAGAGGAATGACCTCATTGGCCTGAGAATCGCTCCTGTTTTAGCCACCTTATGCCAACTCACGGGAGTCGGGTCCACGTATTTACCTTACAGGAAACGTCACCACCACCTACTTCATTCTGGAATCTCCACCGCGTACACGGTTAGTCAAAGTGGTTTTCGGTATCAACAGAGAGTATGTCCATATCCGATCCCGGTCTCTTTGCCAACCCATCGTTATTATAACACCGCGGTCATTTAAAAATAGGTTATACTTTAAAAATCAGAATAAACATTCCATTTCATAACCATGAATACGATATCATTTCAAACCCAAAGCCATATTTTATCACTTATCCCAAATATAATTCTTTTCCAAAATCATAATGCTTTAACTTCATAACGTCTGAAAATCAAATATTTCAAAGCATAATATTTTGAAAATCATAATTTAAAACCATAACTTCTAAAAACTTGAATGGTTTGGACATTCAACGGTATATGAATTAAATGGTTTAACTTAAATGTTACTTTGTAAAGAAAATAGTTCTCATGGCTTTACAAATACATTTCTTTATTAAAGTCTAAACCAAAATTTATATTATCTCTCTCAAGTTCCAAAACCACTTCAATTTATTTATATATACGTATATCCATTTTGAGTATCAATATTTCAAACTAAAGTTGGATTTTATTCTTTCAACAAATCAATTGTTCTATTAATTAGTCTTGAATATTCATATAAAATCCATAAATAATAAGACTTCAATTTCTAGTAATAAAATATATATATTTTTCCCAATTCAAATTATACTAGAATATTCATTTCAATTTATTTTGGGAAAAATCCAATTATAAATATCATATCTTAAAATTTCCAAACTTAACATTTAAACATATGATATAAATATTAAACTCCATTTTTCTTAATTTTCTTCCATTTTTAATAAAGATTTTTATACACCTTTTAATTTCAAAATTTTCAACTTCATATGTATATATATATGGAAGAAAAATATTTATACAATATAAAATTTAAGATTATTATAAACCGTATTCCATCCAAACCATAGAAATCACATTAAAATAGTTATATATAGACCGCGGTGCCTGTATATAATTTTCTATCCTATGGTCAAGTGATACAGATATTTATCATTTCAATCCGCAATTTAAAAGATATAAAATTTTTGCGGTTGTATATCATTTCAAACCATAATCCCGAATGAAAGGAAATATGCATGATAATTTGCAATGTAATGATACATAATAAAACATCCATCAACATCACCCATCATCCAATCACAATCATCAAGCAATATCAATCAATAACAATTTATATTTGATAATATATAACATGTAATAACTGGCAATTTTATTCAGATTAAATTTAACAACTATTAATCTAACAGTTTATATTCAGTAATAATCTATATAACTGTTAACTAGCAGTTTATAGGCAAACAAATAAATCCTAACTATCAATTAATACGCAATAAATAAATTAAATTAACAGTTAAACTTAATAAATGCAATTCAACAAATATGAGTGAAATAAACATGCCAAATACTCATAAATAAATTTCTATTCATTTCTAAAATTAATTTAACAAACATAAAAGCTTCTAGTAGTTGTGAGTGGGTTTAAACACTAACCTTTTGAATTTAAATCGAATTTAAATTCGATTTAAACCCAAAAATTCGCCCATCTCGGAATTCGTCCAAACCAGCGTCATCAGATCTGGAATTTTATTACGATCCTAACAAAAAAAGTCGCGCGTGAAACGGAATTCGTATGTAGAAGTTATATCGATAATTGCGAGTTGAAATCAAAAAAAAAAACAAATGGAACACATTCAAACCTCCCGCCACGTCATCGCATTCATCCCAAAATTATCTCCAGTAACTCACGCAAGCTTCAAGCACGCGTTTGAGCACCTGATGCCGCCACGAACAGAGGAACTCACGCTCGCGCACAAGGCCATAGTCGTTGTCGCTGCCTCGGGCGAGATGAACGCCGACCCCCTGCCGTTAGTCGCGACCATCGTGACTCTCCAGACCAAGAAAAGAACAGCCGCCGCCTTATTGTTTCTAACCCTAATCCAATTTTGACGCCGATCTAGCCGTCAAATCGACAAACAAAATATATAGATGTGATCCCCTCGGTTATCTCCACAATACCCAGAAATATTTTCTCGATCCGACAAAGTTCGTCGCGGCGATGATGTAAGGCCGAAAATGATTTGAATTTTTCTGGACAAACGATAGCTCCAATCGAAAAACGGATATCACCACTGAATTACGCTCATCGAGAGCATTGACATATATTTTTGTGGAATTTTCTGGAGAGTTTGAATTTTCATTGAAATTTTGAATTGATTGGATCTAGGGTTTGCACCCATTGAAGAAGAAGAGGAGCTTGAAGAAAGTATATGCGCAGAGGAAATGAAATTAGGCGGAGGCTAGGGCTTATAGCTAGGTTTATATAGAGGGGTTAGAGATAGAGTAGATAGACCGTAGAATGAACGTGTGGAACAAACTAAGGTCCAAAAAGCCCGCTATGCCTCCGGAACCGAATTTGTTAAATCTATATATACAAATAGGTATTTTAAGATATTCTGAACGCGATGGAAAAAGTTTCACGTCCAAATTTGATCGTATGAAGAAGTTATGCTGAAAACAAAATTTCCAAATTGATTTCAAATTGATTTTATTAAAATTGATTTCAAGGCGTTTCACGCCCGTACGATCAAACGACAAGTCCGATCGATACGAAACTTGAAACCCTATAATAATTCACCGATACGGATCCGATGAAACTGGTTTCGTCGAAATCCGAGTCCGTGGTCAGAATGGCTATTTTTAATATTCATTAAATAAATTAAATAAATTATAAAATCCAATCTTGTATTAATATTCTAAAATTTGTCTCAATTTTATTGCCTATATAAATTAATCAATTTCAAATGATTTAACAAGCTTGGATGTGAATTAACATTGACAAGATATCAAATTTCAGTGTTCATTTCTGCACTTTCATATATTTAAGAATTTTATAAATTATATTCTCAAAAACCCATACTTTAGACTTTTAACCTTTATATCCTCAACTTTCACCTAAAATAAAGACGTTACTAACATTAGTTCAAGATTTCACTCTAATGTTCACAAATTCCGTTTATATTCAATAACGTAATATTTTACGTTTAATTCCATTTTATTTGTAATAAGTACCATTTGTTGATTTTAATACTCAAATAAATTAACTAAAAGCAAATTTACATATAATTTCCATCGTCAATTATTTTAGTGAATAAATCTTCAAAGGTTACTGCAATTAATCCCATAAATTGCAATAAATTTTAATAAATTTGACTCTATTTGATTACAACTCACAAATAAATCAATTTATTCCCCAACTACAAAGTTACCGTTTCTTGTATATATATCACTACAGTAATACTTCCAAATGTTCATCCTTTGTTTGCATAAATTACTGTATTCAATTGAATTGTAATATTGTTAACTTACACATAAATAAAACTTAACAACTAATAGAATAAATAACTTACAAAATTTGTTGTCATAAATATATTTTATAAGTCTACACTTAATTATTATCTTACAATACGTTTTTACGTTACTATAAAATTTATACACTCTTCCGTTACCATATTAATAATTACTAAAGTAACGTTCATTCTTAATAACAACGTTATACTATTCAACATATAAAAGGACTCCATTCCCCAAATACATTCATTTATATTTATTCCCTTAAAGTTCTCCTTTATTGACTAGACACATTAATTTAGATTCATTTACATCGAATGCCCTTCTTAGCTATATACTCAATACATGTTAAATCTACATAATTTTTACCCTTTTATTCAAATTCACTTATACCATCAATAACAAAATGTTGCCCTAAATTTAGATTCAATTATATACATTAGATAAATGGGTAAACTTTTGTAATTATCCCATATATGAAAATATTTTTATGCATACATTTCCACTTACTTACTATGCATTCATTTATTAAATTACTAATTGCCTTAGTCAACTTATCCCCTATTTACTATCAAATTTCAAATTTAACTATGGCTTATCAATACATAAAATTTTCATAGGCAAAACAAATTTTATTACTATCTTAAGTCCATTTATTATTTGACAACATTCATTAAATTTCCTTATCAACACTTATTGCATTGATTTATTCAGCGGTCACCTTTTATTTAGTTACTATCCATTTTACAATCCAATGTAAGTCTTCCACTATTTATTTTATATTAAATGAATTCCATTCTACTTAATCTTTTTATTGATATTCACTAATTCAACCCTTATATCAGTTTCTTATATTTAACTTTAAATCAAATTGTGACAATCTACACTATCCAAATCTATTGTCATAAAATTTTATTGTTACACTAAATTACAACTACTATACCAAATTTCTACATTTATTCTAAATTAGATTAGAAATTATATTAATTCAATTCATTTAATATTATTAATTTAACGGGTCGTTACAATCTCCCCCACTCAAAACTTTTCGTCCTCGAAAAGGAAAAAGAAGGGAGAAGGAAGAACAGTACATCTTATTTCAAAATATTATTTATAAACAATAGTTTACTAGATTAATTTCCTTAACTGAAATATACCTATTTTAAAAATCATTATATCCTTTTATACTTAAATAATTAAAGTTGGAAAAAAATTTCAACAAAATTCTAAGTCCAAAATTTACGGAAAATTTTGGCAAAGTCTCCTTTGTACGGAGAGGTTTGGCAGAAAAATATATATCAAAATATAACAAATATATTACATATATTATCCAAAATAAGATATCCCCACACGGGAAAATTATATAAAATAGCGCTACAAAACGTAATCCGAAAACGTACCTATTTGTCGGGCAATTACGCTTATTATTATGGAACCAAAAGCAGTAGCAATTGCTTCCATATCTGCATTTCACTTATATCATCTAAAAGGTTAAATATTTATATTAAAGCGAAATGTTTAAGTGGTTTCAACCATTAATCAACCAATAAATACAACAACCATCAATCTTACAAACAGCATACATACACAATGCAAAGAAACCATTTAATCCATCAAACAAATAGTTGTTTGGGTTCAAATTTGAAATTTGTATGAAATGAAATTAACTATCAAGTGCATCCTTTACTCAACAGTCTTAGATGGAACAAAGATAGATTATTTATTCATCCCACAACTTCAAATTCCTTACCCAACAAACATAAATCAAACAATAACAATTCAAACCAACAACCAAATTAACTTATTATACTCTTATTTCATGCTTTAGTGGTTTGATTTCCTTTCTTTCATTTACGGAGGGATTTCTTTATTTCTTATAATTTTCATTTTCCATTTATTACAAAATTCATTATATTCGTATTCCAATTTACTGACTTAAGTTTATATCATCTATTTATACTTCTTACCCTTTCTTATATAGTAAAATTTCCAATTTAACTTAAGTTTATACAATTAATTCCCATTAATAACAGCAAATTTATTGAATACCTTAATTACCTCAAGCTTCACTTGTAAGATTTCCCCTTACATTTTCTTACTAACATTGCAACTTTTATTATATGGTAAGTTATGTATGTTTTAAGAATGTAAGTGAAAATTTACAAGTTTCTTCTCAATTCCTTTTTATTTATTAATGGTTCAATAAATATATATTCGTTTTATAAATTACAATTTCAACTTACCCTTAATTTCATTCCTTTATTTAATGTTTACGTTTTATTATATTTAATTACAGTAACCCTCTACTTACACTTAAATTATTAACCTTAAAACCTCCATTTTTATAAATAAAGGATTTTATTAATTTATTATCTAGGGTTTACAGACATTTATTTATATTACCTACTTTTTATTATATTACTAGTAGCATTTTAAATCATACTTAAGTTTATAACCCTACACACCAACCTTTATTAATTAAAGAATTTCATTTTATATACTTAAGTCTACAATCACTTAGTAATAATATTTACCTTTTATTTTTAGTAAAATTTAAATTATAACTTAAGTTTATACCATTTAATTCTTATTTAATATAGCAATTCATTGAATACTTCATTATTTCCAAAATTTCTACTTGTATAATATTCAATTCCAATTTTTTTATCTAACATTTCAACTTTTCATATTTGGTAAGTTACTTTTGTTTAAAAAAATGCAAAAGAACTTATACAAGTTTTATCTCATCTTATAAATTTAACGTTCAATAAATCTTTAAATTTTTCCTTATAAGTTACAATTTTAACTTCACTTATAACTTAGCATTTAAGTCTCTTATTTTATTTAGGGTTTCAATTATTAATTTAATTCTGTTCTACTACCATAATTTAAACAATTTTTATTAATGGAAATTTAAGAATTAAATACCGGGTTAAATTTCAATTAAAAAAAAATAGATAAATAATTTCTTACAACTTATATGTCTCTAATTATATTTAAAACAATTAAAATTTTAGATAATTTCAAAATAAATCTGCAGTAGAATTTTCCACAATGGCCTTTCCCTTTCGAAACTCGAAAATGAAAGTCGGTGATGCGGCCGCCATCACCGAAATTATTTTTCAACGACAGAGAGGAAAGTACGAAACTTATTTTTTTCCAAAATCTTCTTTAAAACAATTCTTCCGAATTATACTAAATATTTATATAAGAAAATACTTATAAACAATTATTATATTTCATAAATCCTTTCAAAGCAAATTTCAAAAATCCCGGACTTAAGTCCTAAAATTTCCAAATTTCATTGATTTTAATTTCAATCTTATCTTACCTATTATTTAAAATTTTATTCCTAACAATCAATCTATTGCAACCAGAATATATATATATAAATAATATCATTTAAAAATTTATTTTATATATAGAAAATATAATAGGCAAAATTATTTCATTTACCTATATTTAAAACAAATATTATGTCGGTCTGTCCTATTAAGTGTTTAGAAATCCCTATTGATGTCATAGCGTCCCATGCACCAACCAGAATTTATAAATACAAAACGGAACAGATTAACACAATATCAAAATCTTTTTATAACACTAACAAGTACGCTCTCTCATATATATACGCTCAGTGACTCCCATAGGGTATTACTACCCTATTAGTAAAGAGTCAAACCCCACAAAGCTAAGGTTTATCGCTAAACCAAAGCTCTGATACCAACTGTAACATCCTGCCTTTTGGCACACTTTAAACCAACACACGTGCCAATTCAAAGCATAAGCAAGGGCGGATTGTTATGGGGTAAATAAGAAAAAAAAACAGAGAAGAAATAAAACAAAACAGAATCTCACAGCGGAAGGATAAAATATAATAATCAATATACAGTTCATGATAACTGTTTACAAAATATTTATTTTACTTATACAATGAATATCAGAGTTACACATACCAATACAATCAATGCAGCGGAAATTTAGAGTGTGGTGCAATACTATAAATAATATAATATGGATTCTTCATCTTCGTCCTCCAAAGCTAAAATCTTCGATCCTGAAACGCTCGGACTGACCCGAGCGAATTTGAAAAGACAAAAAAACACTCGAGTCAGACTAAAAAATCTTATGTGAGTTAAATTAACAGAAATAAATATGAGTATAGTAACTCAAGAGATGTTCGGGATTTACATCTCCTAAGGATCCGTTAAACTATTTACTATGTAGTATATTGCGCTATTATAATAGTGTCTATTTATAAAATAAACTTACTTTTTAATAGCGTTAAGGGGTTACCCATATAGCCCTTAACACAAATAATGCCAATAGTCTATACAGTACCGTAATACCTCCTGATCGGGAAGCTACCAGAGGATACTCCATAGGTACGACACAAATAGAAACTCGTAGTAAAGGCTCGGTATGGTAGGTGACACGGCACAACTAGGCAATGCCAGGGTAGATATACCGATTGCTATCCAGGCTGGTGGAAACGCGTAGCCGCAGTTACCGCCCACCTCGGACTAACTCCCCAAAATCAAAATATAGAAGTGGCCACTGAATCAATCCAAAATCAAAGTATAATATCGAAGAGGAGGGTCCGATCAGAGGAATGACCTCATTGGCCTGAGAATCGCTCCTGTTTTAGCCACCTTATGCCAACTCACGGGAGTCGGGTCCACGTATTTACCTTACAGGAAACGTCACCACCACCTACTTCATTCTGGAATCTCCACCGCATACACGGTTAGTCAAAGTGGTTTTCGGTATCAACAGAGAGTATGTCCATATCCGATCCCGGTCTCTTTGCCAACCCATCGTTATTATAACACCGTGGTCATTTAAAAATAGGTTATACTTTAAAAATCAGAATAAACATTCCATTTCATAACCATGAATACGATATCATTTCAAACCCAAAGCCATATTTTATCACTTATCCCAAATATAATTCTTTTCCAAAATCATAATGCTTTATTCATAACGTCTGAAAATCAAATATTTCAAAGCATAATATTTTGAAAATCATAATTTAAAACCATAACTTCTAAAAACTTGAATGGTTTGGACATTCAACGGTATATGAATTAAATGGTTTAACCTAAATGTTACTTTGTAAAGAAAATAGTTCTCATGGCTTTACAAATACATTTCTTTATTAAAGTCTAAACCAAAATTTATATTATCTCTCTCAAGTTCCAAAACCACTTCAATTTATTTATATATACGTATATCCATTTTGAGTATCAATATTTCAAACTAAAGTTGGATTTTATTCTTTCAACAAATCAATTGTTCTATTAATTAGTCTTGAATATTCATATAAAATCCATAAATAATAAGACTTCAATTTCTAGTAATAAAATATATATATTTTTCCCAATTCAAATTATACTAGAATATTCATTTCAATTTATTTTGGGAAAAATCCAATTATAAATATCATATCTTAAAATTTCCAAACTTAACATTTAAACATATGATATAAATTATTAAACTCCATTTTTCTTAATTTTCTTCCATTTTTAATAAAGATTTTTATACACCTTTTAATTTCAAAATTTTCAACTTCATATGTATATATATATATGGAAGAAAAATATTTATACAATATAAAATTTAAGATTATTATAAACCGTATTCCATCCAAACCATAGAAATCACATTAAAATAGTTATATATAGACCGCGGTGCCTGTATATAATTTTCTATCCTATGGTCAAGTGATATAGATATTTATCATTTCAATCCGCAATTTAAAAGATATAAAATTTTTGCGGTTGTATATCATTTCAAACCACAATCCCGAATGAAAGGAAATATGCATGATAATTTGCAATGTAATGATATACAATAAAACATCCATCAACATCATCCAATCACAATCATCAAGCAATATCAATCAATAACAATTTATATTTGATAATATATAATAGGTAATAACTGGCAATTTTATTCAGATTAAATTAAACAACTATTAATCTAACAGTTTATATTCAGTAATAATCTATATAACTGTTAACTAGCAGTTTATAGGCAAACAAATAAATTCTAACTATCAATTAATACGCAATAAATAAATTAAATTAACAGTTAAACTTAATAAATGCAATTCAACAAATATGAGTGAAATAAACATGCCAAATACTCATAAATAAATTTCTATTCATTTCTAGAATTAATTTAACAAACATAAAAGCTTCTAGTAGTTGTGAGTGGGTTTAAACACTCACCTTTTGAATTTAAATCGAATTTAAATTCGATTTAAACCCAAAAATTCGCCCATCTCGGAATTCGTCCAAACCAGCGTCATCAGATCTGGAATTTTATTACGATCCTAACAAAAAAAATTGCGCGTGAAACGGAATTCGTATGTAGAAGTTATATCGATAATTGCGAGTTGAAATCAAAAAAAAAACAAATGGAACACATTCAAACCTCCCGCCACGTCATCACATTCATCCCAAAATTATCTCCAGTAACTCACGCAAGCTTCAAGCACGCGTTTGAGCACCTGATGCCGCCACGAACAGAGGAACTCACTCTCGCGCACAAGGCCATAGTCGTTGTCGCTGCCTCGGGCGAGATGAACGCCGACCCCCTACCGTTAGTCGCGACCATCGTGACTCTCCAGACCAAGAAAAGAACAGCCACCGCCTTATTGTTTCTAACCCTAATCCAATTTTGACGCCGATCTAGCCGTCAAATCGACAAACAAAATATATAGATGTGATCCCCTCGGTTATCTCCACAATACCCAGAAATATTTTCTCGATCCGACAAAGTTCGTCGCGGCGATGATGTAAGGCCGAAAATGATTTGAATTTTTCTGGACAAACGATAGCTCCAATCGAAAAACAGATATCACCACTGAATTACGCTCATCGAGAGCATTGACATATATTTTTGTGGAATTTTCTGGAGAGTTTGAATTTTCATTGAAATTTTGAATTGATTGGATCTAGGGTTTGCACCCATTGAAGAAGAAGAGGAGCTTGAAGAAAGTATATGCGCAGAGGAAATGAAATTAGGCGGAGGCTAGGGCTTGTAGCTAGGTTTATATAGAGGGGTTAGAGATAGAGTAGATAGACCGTAGAATGAACGTGCGGAACAAACTAAGGTCCAAAAAGCCCGCTATGCCTCCGGAACCGAATTTGTTAAATCTATATATCCAAATAGGTATTTTAAGATATTCTGAACGCGATGGAAAAAGTTTCACGTCCAAATTTGATCGTATGAAGAAGTTATGCTGAAAACAAAATTTCCAAATTGATTTCAAATTGATTTTATTAAAATTGATTTCAAGGCGTTTCACGCCCGTACGATCAAACGACAAGTCCGATCGATACGAAACTTGAAACCCTATAATAATTCACCGATACGGATCCGATGAAACTGGTTTCGTCGAAATCCGAGTCCGTGGCCAAAATGGCTATTTTTAATATTCATTAAATAAATTAAATAAATTATAAAATCCAATCTTGTATTAATATTCTAAAATTTGTCCCAATTTTATTGGCTATATAAATTAATCAATTTCAAATGATTTAACAAGCTTGGATGTGAATTAACATTGACAAGATATCAAATTTCAGTGTTCATTTCTGCACTTTCTTATATTTAAGAATTTTATAAATTATATTCTCAAAAACCCATACTTTAGACTTTTAACCTTTATATCCTCAACTTTCACCTAAAATAAAGACGTTACTAACATTAGTTCAAGATTTCACTCTAATGTTCACACATTCCGTTTATATTCAATAACGTAATATTTTACGTTTAATTCCATTTTATTTGTAATAAGTACCATTTGTTGATTTTAATACTCAAATAAATTAACTAAAAGCAAATTTACATATAATTTCCATCGTCAATTATTTTAGTGAATAAATCTTCAAAGGTTACTGCAATTAATCCCATAAATTGCAATAAATTTTAATAAATTTGACTCTATTTGATTACAACTCACAAATAAATCAATTTATTCCCCAACTACAAAGTTACCGTTTCTTGTATATATATCACTACAGTAATACTTCCAAATGTTCATCCTTTGTTTGCATAAATTACTGTATTCAATTGAATTGTAATATTGTTAACTTACACATAAATAAAACTTAACAACTAATAGAATAAATAACTTACAAAATTTGTTGTCATAAATATATTTTATAAGTCTACACTTAATTATTATCTTACAATACGTTTTTACGTTACTATAAAATTTATACACTCTTCCGTTACCATATTAATAATTACTAAAGTAACGTTCATTCTTAATAACAACGTTATACTATTCAACATATAAAAGGACTCCATTCCCCAAATACATTCATTTATATTTATTCCCTTAAAGTTCTCCTTTATTGACTAGACACATTAATTTAGATTCATTTACATCGAATGCCCTTCTTAGCTATATACTCAATACATGTTAAATCTACATAATTTTTACCCTTTTATTAAAATTCACTTATACCATCAATAACAAAATGTTGCCCTAAATTTAGATTCAACTATATACATTAGATAAATGGGTAAACTTTTGTAATTATCCCATATATGAAAATATTTTTATGCATACATTTCCACTTACTTACTATGCATTCATTTATTAAATTACTAATTGCCTTAGTCAACTTATCCCCTATTTACTACCAAATTTCAAATTTAATTATGGCTTATCAATACATAAAATTTTCATAGGCAAAACAAATTTTATTACTATCTTAAGTCCATTTATTATTTGACAACATTCATTAAATTTCCTTATCAACACTTATTGCATTGATTTATTCAGCGGTCACCTTTTATTTAGTTACTATCCATTTTACAATCCAATGTAAGTCTTCCACTATTTATTTTATATTAAATGAATTCCATTCTACTTAATCTTTTTATTGATATTCACTAATTCAACCCTTATATCAGTTTCTTATATTTAACTTTAAATCAAATTGTGACAATCTACACTATCCAAATCTATTGTCATAAAATTTTATTGTTACACTAAATTACAACTACTATACCAAATTTCTACATTTATTCTAAATTAGATTAGAAATTATATTAATTCAATTCATTTAATATTATTAATTTAACGGGTCGTTACATAAAAAGATAGGGGAAAATACTTAATTAAATCTCATTTTCAAACATTTAAAATCTCAAACAATAAACTATAGCATTTTAGGAATGTTGCAAAAGAAGCTTGTAACACTTTATAGGTATTACGGACTAAAGCTAGCCTTTCTAAATGCTACCTAAAGTTTCGCACGGAAAACAAACATGGAAATGCATGATCTTTGTGTCCAACTTTGACTACTTACATAAATTATTTAAGACACGAAATTTTTACATTATGTACTGTACTTAGGGTACTTAAATATCATAAAAAGAAACACCTAAGAATATCATTTGTATTAAATATAAAAATTTGTGAAAATGAGCTATTTAATTAAGTGTTCGCATAACGACATTTTTACTCCAAACTTCCTCAACTTTGTTTGACTAGTGATTAAATATTTTAAACTGTAAAATTTTTATAGTAAGAAATAAATATTATTTACTTGTCAAAACAAAAAAGAAACCCATAAGCATATCTTCTAAAGTTAACTTAAAAATCGCCGAACACAAGACGGTTTCAAAGTGCATCCATAGCGACCTTTTTTGTTTTTGACTTTTACTACTTTGTTGTACAATTTCTATAACTTTTCAAACCTTTATCTTGCTGTCACACACATTTTAATAAGTGTAGAGAACAACCAATATAAGTTATTTAAAATTAAGTTCATAGATCTTCCATTTACACAAGTTAAAAATAAGGGACATTAAAGTGCATTTATAGTGACCTTTCTTGCTTTAAGCACTTTCAAACACACTTCAACTTCACAAACAATCACAACAACCATGTAAACACAAAGTCTAGGACAAGGTACATATTATAGAGGGTCATATAAGTAAAGATATGCCATACACACTTGTCATTTGATTTTAAAAGCAAGTAAGGTCCATATGTACAACATTACCTAGTTGATAACTTTACATAATTATATAAGCAATATTATACAACCTCATATACAATCAAATGGTGAGTTAACTCACTCTCTTCCAAGTCCACAATTAAGTACAAGCCTCTACCTCAACACCACTTCCTACCTCAATCAAAGCAAGCTCTAAAGTTTAACCATACCTCTTATATGTTCAACGCGTAGGCTAAAATGGCTTATAATGCTCAGGATCTCCACATGTTTCACCTCTTGTGCCTCCTTTCTTCCAATTTTGACTTGATATTCTTTTTTCTTATGTTGTATTAGGCCTTTAACCAAAGTTTGGTGAAGTTTGTTTTTCAATTGTTTAGATTTGAAAATAATAAAGAGGAAATAGGAGTGAAAGAAGCCAATTATTTCATTATTTTTACAAATCTATTTGTGATATTATGAAGTGTTAATGTGGGATTATTCAAGAGGACACAAACCCCCAAATCCCCTTCTCATTTTTGGTCAGAAGAATCCCTCCTCCATATGCACATCACTTCTCCTTTCCACCTCATTCCTTTAGCCTTAAGCTTTCCTAAACTACCCCTCTCTAAAATATCTTCCTTATCTTGTTCCTTTGCATCATTTTAGTCAAAATAAACTAGAAAAATGTTTTTAATTGTAAATTAATTACACATTAATATATTTGGAAAGCACAACATGTTCGAACATCTTCTATCGAGTAAAATCAATTTATCGATAAAGCGATTTTCGCTCACATTATCGATATTTCTTCGAACTATTTGTTTTTGTAAACATTTTTAGAAACAAGTTTAACATTATTAGTTATAAATTAAAAGGGGTTTAAAAAGTTATTAAATCAATTTAATCACATTAAACCTAAGATTCAAATATTTAAATAATTCATATCTTTAACAACGAAGCTTTCAAAATTCTAAATCCATCCTCCCCCCCCCCACTTAAAACATTCCGTCATAGAAATTCCAACATGAACAAAACACAAAAGAAATAAGCACAAAAAATACTTAACAGTATTCAAAATATACTAGCAAATAGAGCTCACAGTTTGCTCAGGTTCAAAAACTCTCTCACCCTATAAGGACGATAAACAGTCAACTAAGCATACCTTACGCTCAACGGTCTTAGATTATTACTTAGAAGATTATTCAAGCTACCTCATAACAAATTGAACGGTCATTTCCTGAACTCTCCACAAGCCAAATAAACATAATATGCATATACTTAGGCCTATACGATGGCAAGGATCATCGGTACCCAATATTCATTCTGATCACTTGCTCGATTGCACAATTTCACTTCCAAATTAGTATAGATCACTTGACCTCTCTAGTGTGGAATACGATTAGGTTATGTGATTAGAAACTTCTATTCTCCTTACATAGCCATATACTATGATAGAAAACCTCGAGATCATACCAGGATTCCTTTTCAACCACTCACCATCGATAATCGATTGATCCTTGTTTGGATTAGTCTAAATCACGTAGAAACCATGTACTTGAATCTTGGATCAAGACTAGTCATGTGAATAAAATGATCTACATAAAACTTACGTATTTTATCCTATTGGTTTCTTCAACTATACCAAATACTCTTTATATGACATTCATTTACACAAATAGTGTCTCATTCAGTACTAGAATCAGTTATGAAACATTTCATAAAAACATAACTCAAGTTTATAAACATTTTATAAAACATACCTTTGTTTATAAGACATTTCATATAAACTTACTTTAAGTTCTACACTAGTATAATACTCTACTACATACTAAGAGCATATACAAAACAATATATTCATTTTACTTTTTAAAATTCAGATAAAGTCCCAAAATAAGTCTAGGTCTCATAACCGAGTCAACCTTTTAACTTCTTTAACCGTCGAGATAGGCAAGTAGCTAGAAAGAGCAGAACATTAGTACCCAAAGTCAAGACTAGAGTCTACTTTCTTTAGACAACCCTAAGGTAAAGATGTTTATCAGTTGGCCTAATAACATCGTATGATTACGCAACATAGATGTTCAAATCAATTCAAAAGTTATGTTAACTTACTAACTCAATTAAAGTGTTATATAAACCCATTTTTATATTTTCAAAAGTACGTAACTTTAAGTTCTATAATGATTCAAAAGTTTCAGGCTGTCCAAAATCGTTGAAAACTATGTTTCCTTCTAACAAATAAAAATTATCAAACAATCATATCATATCAAGATGAACATATCACACTGTCCTAATGCATAGGATACACGTGTCAACAAAATAATTTATCAAAGTTACAATTTTTATTAAATCTACTTTACTTAGAAGGGAAAACAATAAATTATTTTATGACTATTCAGTTAATGCTACTACCATATGGGCATCCTACACAACATACATACAAATTTTTTCAATATAAAATTCATATTAAAATCTATATTAACCAAAACTACTCTTTATTTGAACTACTCTTTATTTGAACTAATCTTTATTTAATATCAAGCTTCTTTATCAAACTTCTTTTATAAAAGCATATAAACTAAATATCGAGTTTTATTTTCAAATCATTTCAAAAAATAATATATATACATATACCTTTTATATCTGACCATACTTTCAGGGGTTAAAAAATCATTTTCAAAGCAGTATCAAATATTTTATAAATATTACTAAGTATCATGATCTTAATTCAAAAACCAATTTTCCAAATATTTACTTTAGAATCTATAAAAAAGCATATGTATAGATCTAGTAACACAAAAATGATACCATGGAAATGGGTCCTACCAAGTGATACCATATATTCCTTTACTAATAAGGGTAATGTCCATAAGAAGTGCTTGCCAACCAAACTCATCCTTTGCTAATTTTTAATGACTTTCTAGCCACTCAAACTAGATAATATAAAAATACTTTGTTTTCGAATAGATTCGATGATTCCAAGTGCAACCTCGAACTTAAACAAATAAAAAAACTCTTTACAAAATATTAGTATTCATAAATACTTTCAAATAATATTGCTATTATTTTCCAAAATCATAGAAACTATTTTCAAAGAAACCAAAATTTAAATTCTCAAAATATCAATTTATATCCTCTTTGTTTATAAATCTTATTTAGAAATCTATACTAAACTTCTTTTATTAAAGATAATTATTAACCCCACATTATCACCGAACATCTTATAGTCAAACTTTAAAATTCAGTTCACAAGATGTTCATTTCAATGCACCCATAGTTTGCATTCTACCCAACCCATGCAGTAAAAAGTTAAACTACTCATAAACTGGTCGACCATAAGTCAATAATCAATAATGATAATAAACGCTCATAAACTGGCCGAGCACAACTAATCAATCTACATATGATTACAATGCTTGTAAACTGGTCGAGCATGACTAATCTAATCAATAAATGATAACAATGCTAGAGAACTAGTTAAGCAAGGCTAAGCTAATAATTCTACAAATGATAATAATGCTTGTAAACTGGTCGAGCATGTCAATTCAAATCATAAAGGATAGCAATGCTCATAAACTGGCCGAGCATGCTAAGTAATGAAGGGTAATGGAAAATATCATGAAACCCTATATTAATTAACTACACTTTAATAATTCACATTTACATAAGTTACCTTGTGCAAGTTTTTCAATTTTAATAATTGAAATCCCTTTAAGGCATATGCTTATGAAAAATACAGATACACTCTTATATGTATAATACACAACTCATTCTAGGGCTTCTCTTACCATATCTCTAACGATTTACACCTAACCAAAGCCAAGGTTTTCACTTAACCTTCAACTCTATATTTAGTGTAACTGCTCACCTTTTTGACCCCTAAATGTTGACATTAATACATTTATGGTATTCACGTGCTGAGCACTCAAGTATTAGAAAGATAAATTGTTAATCCAAATCAAAAGAAAACAAAAAAGAAAAAGAATAAAAAACAATGAATAAAGAACATAATATTAAAACCTCATAGCAGAACGACACCATATAGTATAAAAAGACAGTACAAAGTGTAACTCTAAGATACTGGTATTTTAGAGTCACAATCCTAAGTACTGTCATCGGCCTGGATAGTTAGAATAGCCTATCTTCACAAATTCTGATATATATAATATAGTAGTGCAACGGAAATAAGAATACTACGGTAGGTGAATGCATCCATCCCATCTCCACAGGCTCCAAAGAATATCAACAAAAACATGCCTTTCTTGGACTACTCGAAAGAGCACCTATGGAATTAAGAGAGATATAAAACCAGGAGCTAGATATAATTCTGGTATGAGAAACTCAAGAAATATGTAGCAAACATATAACAGTACTTTTGAGACCGTTCGTTTCACCTTAAAGGTTATCACCTCAAAAGAACCAAATCCATCAAATATGCACATAAGGTGATATAATAGATAACGTCTAGGGTGTACAGTATAAATAGTAATATAACCATGTTGCTTGCATCTCATAACACAATAATATTAGAAGTATAATTAAAACCGCTAAGGTATGCTCGCATAATAGGTTCTATTGGAGCCGCCCTTAGTGCATCGAGGCAGATCTCCTAACAAGGGTCAGAAACTACCCTCTGAAAACATGCATATCTGTAGATAAAATATGTCACAAAGGAAAACATAACTTGTTCATTCTCGAACACGTGATACTGAATAACATCAACTCCCGAATCCCTTAACCAAAAGCATCTCTAGATATTTGGAGTTATTGTACCCTTGGGTTAGCTAAACCCACCGACAAAACCTCCACTCTATTTTCTATCATTAACGATAGTGAAGTCCGTTCACCATCTTAACACACAGTCTTTATTACTCGAACATATCTCAATCTCTCTCGGGATTCCGATATCTCGAACAGTTAACGAATCACCTATATATTCCAGTATAAGTCATCTGACGAATGCTAACGCTAACATCTCCCTTGGACTTAACCTTAGGATAGATAGTTCAACTCTATACCATTTCACTTCACAACTACTTCCAAAACATAAAACTCCTATATCAGTTTTGAAGTCGTTTATGGTAAGTAATACAATTATTCGATCCTGGACTCTTCAAAACTAAATCGTTGAATTTTTGGTTAACTCAATTCCGATATTTAAAGAAGTAAACGAACGATGAAAAAGACTCCTCCTTGAGGGATCTTGTATACATATACACGTTCTTAAAGTAAGGGCCGATTCATATGAATGAGTCATTCCAGGAGGATCCCAAACCGTATAAATATGTGATGCTTACATATACTTCCAAAGTTAATTTAGTCAATTTCGATTGTCAACTAATCGACTACCAATTACAAAATAGAAAGGATTGCATACGTAAATAGAGTTTCATATACTTATCACGTTTTTGACTTTCACAACTTATATAATCCATCGGTCAAGAGGAAATCGGTAGTGTAATGACCCTTTTTTCTGTACCCTTTGAATCGACAATAAACCACACATATCCAACTCAAATTGCATGAATAAGCAGATCATTAAGGGTAGAAAGAAAATAAAGATAGAACGGAATCTCACACGAATGGAATAACATATATTATTTCAATAATAATCTTTACAGTGGAAAATTTTGAAACACAATATTAGAGTCTAATCTAGGTTCAACTTGGACAGTTATAACACCTACCCTTACAAATGCTGACAAACAGCAAAACAAATGCAATAGATGCAGTGGATAATAGAATACGTCCATACGATTCCTTTGGAAACTCCAACCGTCTTCAGTTAAAGCTGAAACTACTTGGATCTGACCTGAGTATTAAAAATACCCGGATCAGGAATGATAAACCAGCGTGAGATACTCGAATTTAAAATGACTACGTTATCAAAACCTTTGAAAAGAAGGGTATTTCATAAAACCATGCCCATACATAAACATAGACGGGTTTTTACCTTATGACAACCAAAATACTTTTATACCAAAATTCGCTTGATATTATTTTTAAAGACATTCTTTTGAAAACACTTTTCAAATAAACTTACTCACATAAGGTATCAATACCGGACTAAGTCTATGGTAATATATCCAGACTAGATCAACGGAATATACCGAACGGAATATATGATATGAAAAGGGGTAGCTGAAATGTTTGCAAGTCATTGCAGTTATTTTAGGAATATAATAAAAAACGTAAATCTCGTATTTGGATTGGATTTCCAACATGATAGGGAACTAGTGGCCTTTTCTCCGATCCATGAATAACAAACATAGTTCCCACGATGCCTTAATCGCTTTTCTCAAACTAGTCACTTGGAACTATACTTGCTACACTGCTACTGATAACCAGTACTTTCCTGCTTTTCTCAAGCTAACCACTTTATCCAAATGGGGCAATAAATGTCGTGAGGGACGTATCCCCCAAAGGGCCCAACGTATTGGACACCACCATACAAACTCACTTGTTTCAAATTTTCATCTGCTAGACCACATAGTATCCCATCATAACCAGGGTGTGAGGCTCCCGAGGCGACACTCAATTTCTTCAAAGCCACGCTTTGATCATTACAGGTTCCACTTTAAATGCCACTTCGCTATTCCTTTGATTACTATTTGATTCCCACAAGCATACAACCTCTGAGCTCATATGTCTCAAAAAAAGATGTTAAGCTAAGAGAAGTTGCCGTCTCTGCCACCAACCAGATCTACCTTTGAAAAAGTCAAACATTGTGTCTCAGAAATGTAATGTCAGACATTCTTCCATACAAGTTCATTCTAGGACCGAATGAAACCGAAGGCACTCTCCTACTACCACTAGTAGCGACTAGTCCTTGCCATCCAAAAAATTTCCACAATGAGGATACCACTACTATAAATAACTCTATAAAGGGAGCTACCCAGAGCATGTTCAACAAGCAGTCCTCACGCTATGAAGATCCACGGTCTTCAATAATCATCATCTTCAACATGTCCTCAAGCTTATTTGATTTAAACAACTTTTTTAAATTTGAAAATACATATTTTCCGGTACAAATCTATTTCAAACCATTTTAATAGATTGACAAGCACCATTGTCCAAGTGGTTAATTGATTTGGCTTTGGTGCAAGAGGTCATAAGTTCGAAACATGCTTTCGAGCGTTTATTGACATGGGATATGTTGTCCAAATGATTTGTTGTATATAAAGTACCATTTCAAAAAAAAACCATTTTAATAGATTTATCAAATTTATTACATATTTTTAATCATTTAATAATATCATTTTTAAAGAAATCTCGTTTTAGATTCCGAACTGCAAAACCGCGATGTTTTTAGAAAATTGTGTTGGACATATTTCAAAATCTACTTGATGAAATCTTGATTTTCTTTCTTCATTGGAAAACTATTATCATTGTGGACCAAAGAATTTTTATTTCGAAGAAATCCGACTTATAAATCATTTTCCGCTTTAATTTGAAGTTACGGGTCAAAATTTACGAACTGCCACTACGCGACGAGTTCGATTTTGACCAATTTTGTGAATTGCTTCGGAACTTGTACGAAACGCTTAAAATTTGTTATAAACCATATTTAAACTATTTTATCTTATTTAAAATCATCAAAAGGCTAAATAATTTCCATACAAATATTTGTATGGATTTAATTCTCATTTAACTAACTATGGTTGATTACTAATCATTTCTCTTATCATTTATCAAACAAGTTATCAACCACATAAACAATCAATTTATCAAACATTTAATCATCTAACATATTTAAAATTTCAAATCATTATACTTGAAATAATATATGGATTTATTAGTAAATAGAAGTACTCACGATTAGTTCCACTCCACCAATCTTTTGTGTAGATTCCCGAATCGATTCCAACAGCACTTCCTTCTCATTTTCTCGCTTCGGAGCTTCATGAACTTGCTCCTCCTTCTTGATAGGTTCAGTCTCACCTTGATCTTTCCCTTCCTCCTTCATTTCTTCACTTCTTAGATGCTAAATCATGTTTTAATTGTATTTTAAGGTGTTTGGCAAAGTTTGGTGGTATTTTGACTTTGTTTGATATGGTTTTGAAAAAGTTAGTAAGGAAACGGAAGAAAAGAAGCCATTAGAGAAGCTTCAAGGCGGAAGAAGATAGTAGAAACAGTGTGAAAAAAGTGAGAAAGTGCTTGGTATTTATAGAAAAAGTTTTGGATTAAAATAATATTTTGTAAAAAAACCAAAATACCCTTTACTTACCTTTTAAGCAATCTTATTTTTTCAATACTTAACATCACATTTCAAATCATTACTTTATGTCATTTTCACTTAAGTATTAAGTAAATAATATAATAATTATGTTTGGTTTGATTTGATGTTTTACTATTTGACTTTTGTACTTTTTTGTCCTTTTATGCTTACTTTTTTTTTTAATTATATTCTAGAATTTTCTAAGTATGTTTAGTAAAATTAAACTTAATTAGTGAATTAATTAACACTTATACTATTCGAATATATGTCATATATAAAAAAATGAAGATGCGACGACGTTGCGACAACTTTTAATCGTCAAAATGTTGATTTTCGATAAAATGTTTTACGAACACATTTTAACGTTTTAGTTAAACTATTAATTTATATAAACCAAATTTAAAAATAAATTTGTATAATGTTATATAAAAATATAAAAACTCATAAATAAATTAAAATAATTTATTTAACCATTGATACTTACTTTTCTAAAATCAGCATTTTGTCTTTTTGTCGATATAGGCAAATGTTACTATTTTGTGTATACTTCTCTTTATAAATCCTATCTAATATTATTTGAATCATATAACCTTACTTATTTATATTAAAATCACTTTAAATAGTATATTTTAAAGTGGTCAAATTTTGAATTGTTATAGGTAAGTTAGAATATTGTTTGCTTCTATACCCTACTCGAACCTCGTTATTAACTATAACAGATAGAATAAATCTACTTTGTTGACTTTTAGCTAAGTATATGATTACATACTTTCCATAAACAAGTAAATACACAAAACATGCCTTAGTCGCACAAAGCATGATTAAGCCACATAAGCGACTTTAACCCCTTATTTATTCAATTAATTCTTTTATTAATAAAACTTATTTGTAAATACTTGTACATATCTTTAAAATACCTTCAAAAAGACATATACGTGTATAATACTGTTTCACTATCCACTTCTACTCTTTCACTATTCATCTATACTCTTTCATTATTCATTTCTACACTATTTAATACTTAGAAATGTATTCATATTCTTATCCTAACTGATGTAAGAATATTCATGAATCTTAAACAAGATTTTACATTCCCAAAAGTATAAATAAATGGGTTAAAAACAAATGTTATTGAAAACATTGTTACTATAAATCCAAAAGCCATTTTACACTTAGCATTATCCTTAAAACATCTTTTAAAGATCTAAGCATACTTATTAACAAGATAATGTACTTTTGGTCAACTTCTCAAAACCATTTATTGTAACTAAATGTTATAATCATAATCACTTTTCTTCTTTTATTGAATACTTAACTTAACTTTTCCAAATTTATATACATATCCTTTAAAAATACTCAAAATATGTTTTAAATACGTATATAAAATATTACTTAAAGATAATTAATTTAGGAATTCGATTTTTTTAAATTGTTACATAGAAAGCCTTTTACTTTAAAAATGTATAAATAATTATTAAAAATATATTTAAATTTGAAACCACCTTTAAAATAATTTAAAATATGTTACAAAAAATTACTAAAAAGATTAAAGAGAAAAAACTAATTCGAATACCATTTTTAAACATTTAAAGTCTCAAACAATAAACTAATCATGAACATTGCAAAAGAAGCTTGTGACACTTTATATATGTTACACACTAAAGATAGTGTTTATGAATGCCACACAAAGTTTTAAACAGAGAACAAACACGAAAATACATGATTTTTGTGGCTAGTTTTCACTACTTATGAATGACTAAGACTTTAAATTTTTATAGTAAGTACTATATTTAGGGTAATTAAAAACTTGAAATGAAACTTATAAGAGTATCTTTCAAATTAATTATAAATATTCTCGAAAACAAGCTATTTACTAAAGTGTTCGTATGGCGACCTCTTTACTCCAATTTTTCTCAACTTTGTTTGACCGGTTTTAAATATTTTAAACTCTAATTTTTTATAGTAAGAAGTAAACATTATTTAGTTGTTAGAATAGCAAAGAAACCCCGAAGGATGTCTTCCAAGGTTAACTTAAAAATCGCCGAACACAAAGCGATTTCAAAGTGCATCCATAGTGACATTTTTCTTCTGTAACTTTTACAACTTTGCTATACAATTTATTTTACTTTCAAACCCTTTCATTGTTGTCTCACACATTCTCATAAGTGTAGAGATCAACCAAAATAAGTTATACAAAGATAAGTTCATAAATCTTCCATTTACACATGTTAAAGTTAAGGGATATTAAAGTGCACTTATAACGAAGTTTCTTGATTCAAACACTTTCAAACGCACTTCAATTTCACATACAGTCACAAAAACCATGTAAATACAAAGTCTAGGCCATGATACATGTTTTAGAGGGTCATAGAAATGAAGATATGCAATAAATACTTGTTATTTACTTTCAAAATCAAGTAAGGTGCAAATATACAACATTTAGTTAATAACTTTAATATAATTATACAAAAAATATTATTCAACTTACAATCAAATGGCGAGTTAACTCACATTTTCCAAGTCCATATTCAAATACAAGCCTCCGCCTCGACACCACTTCCTACCTTAACCCAAGCAAGCTCCAAAGTTCAACCTTACCTCTTATATGTTCAAAGGGTAGGCTAGAATGGCCTACAATGCTCACGACCTCCACATTTTCCCCCATTGTGCATCCTTTCTTCCACTTTGACTTGTATTCTTTGTTTATATGTCGTGTTAGTATTACACCCTTAATTTTGATTAATATCATTCAGGAGATTTAATGGGATAAATTAAATAGAATAATGTAACGTGATAAGGGGATTGAGATTTGACAATCAACAAGGTCAGGCCATAATTAATTAAATAATAAGAATATTTATAATTTGAGTAAGGAAAAGGAAATCACATGAAGGGCACAATAGGAATGGTTATCATTTCCTAGACACAAATTTTTCCATCCTCATTTTCATATTCACATTCATTCAGAACAATCAAAGATAAAGGAGAAATTAAGGCCGACCAATAAAAAAGAGAAAAGAGAAAGAAAAGCTTAGGAATTTAAGAGAAGAAACTAGGGAAAACAAATCGATCTTCAAATTCAATTCTAATTATCAAACAAGGTGAATAATAATAATACCATCTCAATTTTATGGATGTTTGATTCGAATCTTAATTGGGTTGATTCGTTTGTGATGGCATGATATGCTACGTTTGATGTTACCATTAGTTGGATATAATGATGGTTATGGAAATTTTTATGAATTTATCCATATGGGTTATAAGGGTGAAACCTAAGATTTTAATCTCTAAATAATTTGATTTTTGGATATGTTGTGTAAAACATAATTTTGGAGATGAGTTTTAATTTCATAATTTTCCAAATTAATAGGAATGTTTTATGATTTTTCTAAGGAAAAAAGGGCATATATTTCAGGTTTAATTATTAAAAATAATTAAATAATGATTTTGCCCCTAATATTTTTATATGTTAGAGAATATGTTATTTTGTATTTTTTGTTAATTTTGGAGATTTTCCCAAGTATATATGATTTATTATGAATTTAATAAGCTAGAAAAGCTTATGATTATATTAAATAATTAATGATTATTTAATGGGCGCAAAAATTATTTTAGGGAAAGAAATTGGGTTGGCAGCAATTTTCTTTGAAAAGAAATGGATAAATATGTTTTCGACTAATGGGAAATTGACAAAGATTAAGGGTTGGTGAAAAGTAATAGCTTTTAATAGAAATAAAACAATTTTAATGTTATTTATGAGATTTTCACGGTGTTAATCATTGGTGCCGTCTCCATCTAAGTCATAACCGTGATTGTTGATTGCAATGTGAACGGAGGCATATGATATCAATGTAAGTTGGTATGTAATGGGTCCATTCAGGGTGGAATGAGCGTCAGCATCATCTATTCAACGTCGACTTTTATCAATCTCACCATTGTTTTCAAATACTGAAACCATGTGATGTTGATGCCATATATTTTCACCAAAGGTTTTAAATATGCCACCACCATCCATTTCAGTACTAAATTAGTCTACCCCGCATTTATCAATGCCTCTTAACTTGATATCGGCAGTAATAATGCCACCTGTTCTAAGTATATCACTATGATGCCACATATTGCCTGTTTTAATAACTATAGTTTTAAGGTGGTGATGTCGCCGCCCTTAATTTCGATGTTGATTGTTTTAAGACATTGATGTCGCTATACTAGTTTCAGCATTCCTTTATATGGCATGGTAGCCACTATTTTTAAAGCATCCAATTTCCATGGTTTACGGTATTAATGCTACACGTTATCAATGTTGGCTTCGATGTGTTTTCATATACAAAAGGCTACATTTAATAGGTTCGACAACCTGTAAGTTTCTATGTTGCAACAACATTAATTTTGGCATTATAGCTTTAAGTTTTATAGGATAAGAATTGTTTTTATAGCTTTAATATAAAGGGATATGACATCCTATGTTGGCCATATCAATATCACAAGTCTTCAATAGTTAATATATTCTTAAGTTTGGTGTTATGCCCTTTAGAGAAGAGGTGCAATATCCTCATATTATTTCCAAATGTATACATGGCGTTATTAAAATGGTTTATAAAGTGGTTGAAGAAATTAGTAAAGTAAAGAGCTTTATTTTCCTTATTTTAAATATGAATTAAAGGGATTAATCATGTATAATGGGAAATGATTTCAAGGAATAAATTATTGTTTAGCCTAATTTTTTAAATGAAATTACCAAAAAGGAGTTATTACTTAAGTTTAAGTAATGTTAAGATGCCAATTGATTATACATATTTCAATGATGGACGATATATGTTCTTGTTTTATTTGATCAATTACTTTGCGTGATTATTATTTCCATACTCACATCAGCGTTACCCAAGAATGCATTTTGGGATATAAAGGATACAATAACCAGCTAGGTTAACCCACTAATGAGTATAATTAGATTTAGCTTCTGAATGAGTACAATTGCATCTGAGAGATCAAATAGATCAGAAGAGTTAAGATGCCATGAAAACTATGATTTGAGAAATGTTATTGGAGAGTCCCAATAGGTTCGTAGTAATTCTATGGAAACTATGATTGGACAGTTTATTGCTAGAGACTAATAGGTTTTAGTGATCCCATGAAAACTATGATTCTAGACAGGTATTCCTTAAGAGATTTGACAGGTTATTAGTGAACCTATTATTAGTGAGGGGAACCCGTTCAGCTCAGCGGCGTGGTCTCACTAGGTTCTATTGGTTCTAGATGGTAGGTTATTATTCACACCAGACTGTTTGTCTGACCTAAAGTTTTTCTATTTCCCCTTAAAATCTCAGATAATCATTTGGCTAGGTCGGGAGTAATGGATTTCAGGTATTCAGTTAGACGAACAAACTTCTATAGATGTGTAGGAGGCAATCTAGCTATTTATGAGTTCTTATCTAATTTTCTATGTTGTTTGATTTTGTTTATTTGGATGTAATGGCAAGTTATATTATTGCCAATTGTTAGACTCTGATTAACCAAGAGGCATCTTCATATATTGCTCTTGGAGTATCCTGTAATAATTATATTTTCTCTAAACGTTGATTATGAAAGGGATTATGTAATGAATACGATAAGTCATTTATGAAATGAAATGTGAAAGTTTGCTATTAAATTATGTTTTAAATTTTTCATATTCATACACCTCTGATTATTGAGATGACTAATATAGCCTCATTTTTTCATCAGAAATTAATACTATAAATGACTGTAGCATCTATAGCGCTTAGTTTCGACCCTCAAATAAGGGATGTTACAAGTTGTTATCAGAGCATAGGTTTATATAAAACTAAAATGATTAAAAGATTTTGAAAGATAATCCTAGTGAATCAGAGAATAAGATTGGGGTATGGGAAAACGTTATGTAACGTATTATATATAAGTATGTATTCTCACCTCTCTCTTAGACCGTTCTTCTGTATCTTGTTAAGACTTTTATGTAGCTTATAAGAAAGCAAGATATGGAATACCCAAAGGATCCAAGATCGACTAGCAAATGCTAATCCAAACCCAAATGCTAACGTAGGAGTTGGAACCCCACCAGTAGATATGAGGACTATGTATCAGTTCTTTGTCAACTTGATGCAAGATGGAGCGACTGTAGAGTGGCTAGGGTAAATGTTGCAAATGTGGGAGGAGTTAATCCCATGACCCTAGTTAGAAGTAACTATGCCAAGCTGAGCCAAGATTACACCCGCTTTGGTGGGTAGCCTTTTCTGGGAACCGAGGATGCTGTAAAAGTGGAAAACTGGTTATTGCATGGTGTGAGAAGATTAGCATCTAGGTAGTTGCAAGGAGTGACACTATACTGGTGGAACAGGTTGACCATAGATGTACTAAAAGAAGAAGTGACTTAGGCTGAGTTCCAAAGGAGATTCGAAGAAAGATTTTATTTGAGGTAGGCAAGTCCGCCGGCTCAGAAAGTTCATGGAATTGGAGCAATGGGAAATGCGGTGCAGAATACTCTGCTATATTTGATGAGCTATTTAAGTTTGGATATGCTACCATCGATAGCATGATCAAGAGGAATGAGAAGTTCATCCAAGGAGTGAAGTGGAGATTGCTAAGGCGACTATTCCACATCTTCAAGACCTGAGTAATGTAGTAGTGGAAATCGCTATAAGGAATGAGTAGATGCTTGCGACTTTTGGGAAAAAGAAGTCAGTGGATACACCGAGCTTTTAGAGTAAGAAGAGGAATTTCTTAAGAAGAAGGGAGCTCAAAAGGGTGGAGCTGTCAAGAAAGGAAAAGCTGATCTTGTTGCTTTAAGTGCGATAAGAGAGGACATTTTGCTTCTGAATGTCGAACTGGTAAGGGAAATAAGGTTGCAAAAAAGAAAGGGGTGAAGTGTTTCAATTGCGAGCAGATAGGGCACTATAAGAATCAGTGCCTAGAGCTAGCCAAAGCCAACAAAGGAAAGGGTTTTTCTTTAAAACCATCATCTTCCGGACCGACGATTGGTAAGGAAGGTAATTCTGTAATGGAAGGTATGCTTTTGATTCATAGTTTACCAGTTAGATTATTATTTGATATGGGTGCGTCACATTCTTTTATCTCTCATTGCTTGGTAGATAAGTTAGATCAAAAACCATCATACCTTGCTAATTCCTTAAGGGTAGCTAATCCAACAGGAGGTTACGTGACTATCTAAAACTTGAGTTGCAAGGCTATACTTTTGCCTGTACTTTGTTTGTGGATTTCTAGATTATTGTTGGTATGAATTGGTTGGGCAGATATGATGTCAGGATATTTTTCTAGGATAGGAAAATATCATTGAGACACTCTGGTAGTAGTAACCGAATCATATACTCAGTTGAGAATTCGAGTCCAAAAGTTTGTGCTTTATTGGGTGCCATAGAAGTGGTAGATGAGTTTAAACGGGTTTATGTCGTAAAAGAATTTGCAGATATTTTTGAGCTAGTTACAGGATTACCATCAAAACGAGTTATTGAGTTTTGAATTGATCTTGTACGTGGAGCTGAACCCGCCGAGAAGAGCACTTAGCAGGATGACATCTACCTAGATGAAGGAGTTAAAGGTGTAGCTAGTAGACTTAGAAGAAAATAATTTTATCAGACCAAACACTTCACCTTGGGGAGCAGTCGCGGTGTTCGTAAAGAAACAGGATGGATCGTTAAGATTAAGTGTTGATTATCAATAATTAAATGAGAAACTGATAAAGAATAGATATCCTTTGCCGAGAGTTGATAATTAATTTGATCAGTTGAGTGGAGCCAAATTATTTTCCTAGTTGGATTTGGCGACAGGGTTCCATCAATTGAGCGTAGCGGAGGACAGTATTCCTTTGATGGCGTTTCGACCGAGATATGGTTTGTATGAGTAGTTAGTGATGCCATTTGGATTGTAATGAGAGGACTTGCACCCTTCGGATTTATGGGTACATCATTTGAATTGACTGATGAGGAACTACCATCTATAGCAAATACGTCAAGGAATATCAATCCAAAAAGCCCATCTTCTCACTCTCCGGTGAGGGGATTTGCACCCTACACTTCAGTCCTTTTTCTCCGGACGGGACTTAGATGCGGTTAACATCGTACAAGTCCATCCACTCGCTCTCTGATGAGGGGACTTGCACGCTGAACTCCGACACCATCTCTTCAGACGAGACTTAAAAATGATTAACATCAGTCATCACAATCAATGTGGATTTTTCAAAACTTAAATATTCAAATCAAAGCAAAGAAAACAAGAAGAAACCCTAAGCATTCATCTTGGATATCTGACTCAAAGCGTACCTTGAGCCCAATCTAGGTCTCGTACACTTGTAAGCACTCTAAGGTTATTATCATTCTAAATAGTCTTCTCAGGCATTAGACTCAGAGCATTCCTATGGACTGTTCAAGATCCCATGAACAAGTAAGCAGTTTGAGGTTATTGTCTTTATTGCATAATGCGGAAAGAAGAATATAATAAATGAAACGAGAAAGTAAAGGGTGGGAATCGAGTTCGACTGCCGCTCATCTCAATCATAGGATTTTGAACCTCGGACCAAATCCCTGGTTATTCCTTGACGTATTAACTGCAAGTGACGGTTGCTCCGACCGCACCATTTCGGTTTGATTCCATATATACTTTTGCAGCTAGTTGCTCAAACCAGTTCTTTTATTAGATCACGAAGGTGTCGACACTCATTCATTTCATGTCCATTTAGCTCATGGAAGATGCAAAATTTTCCAGATCGCTTCTCTTGATCAGTAGGTTCTCTCCTAATCAGCTTTAGATAGAGGATCTTCCCCTATTATCCATGTATATCCTCTCCAAGGTTTCAGTCAAGCCTGTGTAGGAAGAAAATTTTGTCTCCCTACTTTGTCATTTTGGTTCCCCGAAGGTGTCATCAATTTTCCTTTTTCCTTTGTCATTCTCTTTCTTGGTCACATAGATGGATTTGAGAGAATTTGAGGGCACCTCCTAGTTTCCCCCAGGCTCTGGTCGACTTCCTCCAACCCTAGATCTAGTATTGGGCCTCTTCATCTTCTCCAAATCTCAGATTCAAGCTTCAAGTTCAAATCCGGCTCTTGGTTCTCAGTGAAAGCATAAAATGTTAACCTAAAAAGTGAATCAACATCCAGATATAAGATGAAAGCACCAGTGTAGATAAAAGTAAAAGAAAAGGTAGAAAATAGGCAAGAACAGACATAAGTTTTTATACTAATTCGGCATAATCTTCAGCCTACATCCACTTCAATCTTTTTGATTAGTTGATCTCTCTCTGGATTACAACTAGTTTGATTCGATTTGGCTACAATCTAGTGGATTCCAGATTTACAATAGAGTTAAGAGAATAAAAGTGTAATGGAAGCTCCAAGTCTAAGAGTCCTGAATGAGATCCAACAAAAAGAAGCCCCTTTTTAGCAGCAGGTAGGTTGATATTTATAGAGTAATTAGCTATCATAGAGTCAGAGGCTCAATAGTAATGAAGTCCAAGAGATAGCGCGAAGTCATGTTAGAAGAACCAGGCCTACCCGAGTCAAATCCTAAACTCTGTGTCGAATTAAGGTCCTTAACCCGAGGTCGAGTTTAGGTGCTTGGCCTAATCATGATGAAATTTTCCCAAGTCCTTCTTTACCTTTTCTAAGTGCTCTTGCCAAATTTCAAGTCATTTGGATTCTGGTTCAATCTTCTACGTCCAGTTGAAGATGCTTCAGTGCTAACTCGATGCCAACTCAACTCCTTAACTCATCAAATCTTTATCTCGAGGTTTACCTAAGACCTTAACTCGGGGTTGACCTAAGGCCTTACCTCAATGTTGAGTTATACATGGCCAATTTTCGAACCAAATTTCATGAGCTCAATTCTCTAGTCCTTTTAAGTGTGCCTTCAAGTTTCCAAATCATTCCATCCTCGTCTGAATCTTCTAAGTTCAGTTGAAATCTACTTTGACTCAAAAGCGGATTAACCATGAGCTATTTATGCTACCCAACAAATGCAATGTTCATTTGCCAGATTTGGATTTCTAGTCTTATATGATTACTGTCCAATTTTGATTTCCTATCTTCTATTATTACCAGATGTGGATTTCTGGTCTTTTATTATTGTTGCTAAATTTAGATTTATGATCTTCTATTATTATTGCTAGATTGTGATTTTTGGTCTTCTATTAGTGCCAGATATGAATTTCCGGTCTTCTATTATTATTGCCAGATTTGGATTTCGAGTCTTCTATTACTATTTCCAAATTTGGATTTCTATTCTTCTTTTATTATTGTCGGATTTTGATTTCTAGTCTTCCATTATTATTGCCATATTTAGATTTCTGATCTTCTAATATTATTCCAAATATGTATTTCTGGTCTTCTTCTATTTTTGCCAGATGTGGATTTTTGTTATTATATTATGATTGGCAGATTTGGATTTCTGGTCTTCTATTATTATTGCTATATTTGGATTTCTGTCCTATTCTATTATTGCTAGATATGGTTTGCTGCTCTTCTTTTATTATTGTCAGATAAGGATTTCTATTCCTTTATTGTTAATTTTTGATCTTCTATGATCATATATGGATTCCTATACTTTTTCTATCAGATTGATTTCTATTTTCCGATTACTAACTATCGAACAGGTTTCTTGGTCTTTTATGAGAAAGAAAATTCTAATATGAAAATTTCAGTTAGTAGGGTTTTCAGTTATCTTAACAAGCAGAATGTTGACCTGGACATCAAAATCACAAAGTGCAATAAGCAAGATAATCAAACAATCTGATTCAAAGCCACATATTTTACATTTGAGGCAACTTTCATTCCAATATAAGTTTGTTTATAATAAATATATTACATACAAAATTATAGGTACAAAAATCAGGAAGATAAGAGGATCTGTTCGAAGCAAATCTTCACTAAGGCTCAAGGTTCTATGCTAGCTTATCTAAGTAGTTAGCAATTAAAGGATCGGTGATGTTGCGAATGGTCACATCTAGAAGTTCTTTAAATTTATTTTCCTTTGTATAAATGGTATTTGCATCGTCAATTAAGTGGATCTGAATTTTCAAAGCACGTTGGAGAGTCTTGTTGACTCCTTGTAAAGTTTGAATCATACTCTTTAATTCTTCGGTCTTTTGTTTAAATGTATATTTTTCACACTCAAATCCTTGAACTTTTCTTTCCTATTCGTTAATATATTGAGATATCTTTTCACCCTATTTCTTGCTAAAGTGTTGCATACATTCAAATTTAACTTTTCTACTCCATTTCAAGATCGTGTCATCACTTAAGCCTGGAGTTGGGTTTAATAAAGAAGGGAATTCTCGGCCAACCAGAGATCGAGATCTGGTCATTCTCCTATGAGTAGGGGTAGGGAGGCCAACTTCGCCTTCACTTGCAATAAGCTTTAACGACTGGCATTAGACTTGGATTTTCATTAGCTCCACTTCAAGATCGTTTATTTGTGGATGAAATTTATCTACTTCAGCATCGAAATCAACTGGAGTATTCGATTTAGAGACTAACTCAATTCTCTCTATAAACTGTTGAGCTCCTTCATTCTTCTCCTCATTTCTCCTTCCATGCTGGAAGCTTACTCTTTTGGACCTTTAAAAATCTCTCTCAGTTGAAAGTATTTCCTATGCCATTTTTATGCCTCCGGATTATTCGAAAATAGTAGTGATGTGACATCTTGGAGTGATTTCTTCCTCTCAATATCTACTAGCAATCTATCTTTGAACTCAACAACACTTGAGAAAGCATCTGGAGGATCGGATGTACGCACTAACTGTGTTTCTTATTAAAAATGAGTGAAACAGATCAATACATAAAGAGAAACAATAAGTTCTTTCATTTAACAATAACAGAAGTATACAGACAACACAGAAGCTTGAAATGTACCAATACTCTATTTTCAAACATTTAACCAATTCCTAAAGCTTGAAAATAATGGTTTTAGCCTTTTCAAACGACTTTTCCAACAATGTGCGTGTAGAATCAAAGAAAGCCTTGATTCCTTCCGGGGTATAAATAGGAGGAAACCGATGATAATCACATTCCCCAACTTGAGGGCTATCATGACCACATATTAATTTTGTATGATAGGATAGAATTTCGCCGAGTAATTTATTATTTTCATCACTGAAAAAGTCAAAGTGGAAATGAGGGAAGCGCATGTAGACTTCTTGTAAATCTATAAGGAAATAATGTCTCGACAGCTTCGACATTTTGAGAATCAAAGATTTTTCTATAAAATCTTTCTTTAGCTTGACAAATTTACTCAAAAGATCCCTAAGGTCCGGACTGCTTGAGAGTTCTTTATTCTGTACAACATGCTAAAATTAGACCAAGAACAAGAAAATTAAAATAAAATTCACAAGTAAATCAAGTTGCATATCATAATTATATAATCATTTTGGTTCATATAAAATTAATTTCTTATACATTTCAGAAATAAATCTCTTTTAGTATATTTAAGTTTCTTAAACGAAAGAGAACAATAAGGAGGAATTAGGAAATTCTTGGGTCCAGCACATCCTAAGGGATGGATTAAACTCATATTCATCCAAGTATCAACGATGCTTCATCTAAGAAAACCTCCATGGTTGTAGCCTAAATAGGAGAAGTCTACGAATTTACCCCATGAGTAAGCTTTGTAGAGAAATTCTTCTAAGGCATTCCTATTGTCAATTAATATCTAGAAAAGAGTCACTAATTAAGCGTTTTCCATCAAGAGTTTTTGTCGATGGTGGTGCTCTCTTTTCATCTGGGGTGCGACCACCCTTTCCTTGAAGAATGTTTAAGTTTAATGCACTTGCAACAAGCTTCTTGTATTTTTTAGACAACTTATTATAGTCCTTCGTCTGTCTGTCCAACTCCCTATTTAGTCAGTCAATCTCTATTTCTTTACATGTATTACATCATTTCAATATTTCAATTCCTTTCTTAACTAGAATTGTTAATACATTAACTAAGAATTACTAAGAAAATTAAGACATCTATATAAAGAGATCCATACTTGAGAGAGCGAAATTGAAGGTGACGAGATTTTTCCTTTGTCTTTGGATTTTTGGCCTTGTGAAGCATTGTCTTTCTTAGGAGAATCTTTCTTTTAAGGATCAGGCATATCGGCTATTTCTGCATCTTGAACAGTTGAATCTAGTTGGCGCCACCAGAGCCATTCTTATCATCTGGATGTCCGTAAAGCCGCTTCCCATCACCTCCAACGTTATCATCATCGCTATCATGATCATTGTGGCCATAGTCATCATGGTCATCACCACCCTGGTCACCATTGCCTTTATTTTCGTCATTGTCCTCCTCTTCCTCATCTAACTCCTTCTCCTCATCAGCTAGGGAATCATCAAAGCATAATAGCTCCTTAGCATCAATATCTTTCTCTTTTTCAGAGGGACCTCCTCTAGGTTCAACATCGCTTCAAATTTATCTACGAACTCCTTGTTCCATGCTGGATGAAGGGAAGGGAAGCTAAATTCCAGACATTTGTGGGCATTGTCAACATATGGAATAAAAAATTCTTTCTCATGAGAACTCTCGATAATGGTATCGAGGGATGCGCTGACAAAATAGGACACCTATTTCGCATCTTTAATCACGTCGGTTGACTTACCTAAAAGAGCACCTTTCTTTTTTAGCATTTTCTTTAGAGATGCATTCTTTGTCACAAGCTTATCCTCCCTCATGTTGGCTTCCCTAAGTGCTAATTCAAAAGCCTTTAACCTGTCGTCTGAAATCTATTTATCACCTTTTTCTTTAAGGAGTAAAGCTTTTGTTTCCTCAAGAGACGTAGCTATCCTTTCTTTTTATCCATGGCTTCGTCTCTTGCTGTAGAGATGTTAACTATACGATTATTAAACGAAGAGACCTACTTTTTAATCTAGGAAAATTCACTAGAATATCCCGATAATGGAATTGGGCTAGCCCGCAGCGGAAAAATGAGTGAATTTCAAAACATTTACCATTTTTGGATCATTAATAGGCCTATGAAGTCTAAATACTTTTAGAACTTTTCTAAGTTGATTTTATATAAAATCAACATTTTATTCAATATGGTAATTTAAGGAATTTTAAATATTATACAAATGTATATAATATGATGAATGTATTAATACATTTATTTATGGGAAGTGTAAGTGCGTGTATAAGTGGTGCATATATGTATAAATGAAACATATAAAAATAAATTAAGAGAAGGAAATTATTTTCTTTCCTTTTTTACTATATTCAGTTAATAAAGCGAATATATGATAGAATATTAAAGGAGAGAAACATATTATTTCTTTCACCATTTAACGGTGATAATGAATACATTAAATGACATTTATTACTTATCAATCAAATCTACACATGGATATGATAAAATATGAAAAGAGGGAAACCTATCATTTCTTTCACCAATTAACTGTGACAATTAATACATTAAATGACATTTATTACTTATGAATCAAAAATATGATAGAGTATGAAAAGAGGGAAACCTTTCATTTCTTTCACAATTTAGCGGTAACAATTAATACATTAAATGACATTTATTACTTATCAACCAAATCTGCACATGATTTTGTTGTCAAAATTTTGTTAGTGAAATATATGCATATATTCATAATAATTATGGATGCATATAGACAAAGTGAAAACCTATTGTTTGTTTTAAATAATTCAAAATCCTAAATTAACATTAATAGAAAAGGTTCCGGTTAAGATAATGTTTAACAAAAGGTTATATTATTGCACATAATCTTTGTACAAATTTGATTTAAACTAAACATTTATATTATGTATATATGATAATTATAATTTAATAATTTAGGTCTGAAAGCATATATTTGCGAAGAATGTAGCATATGGTATATGTGCATATACATTTATATTATTTTTAAAGTTTTCATTAAAAATTTAATTTAGGAATGAAACAATACTTTAAACTTTACATGAATCTTTGAATATAGAAAACAACAAATAATTAAAATTTGCACTAAAGTCCATTCATTAATATTAAATCAAGGTATCCTTTTTTGTTTTAACAAAACAATTGTACAAAATTTTAACATATGTCATTGAAATCAGATTCAAGGAATGGTAGATGCCTTAACATATATATGATCCATTAGTTTTTGAATAAGTAAAGGTTATCTCATGGTATACATAAATCTCATTCCAAGTCAATTTTTAATTTCATAACTATCTACAATAAAATAAAATAAATTTGAATGCATGCATAAATTTGTGATAAGAAACTACAAATCCAAACAAGATAAATAATGATGACAATTTATCAGAAGTAATATGAGATTCAAGACATGTTGATTTATCATAAACGTACAATAAAAGGAAATGATAAACAAACATATATCAAAACAATAATGATACATTAAACATGATTTAATCATATTGGGCATAAGACATATTTAGTTTACATGTTGCAAGATGAAAAATTGAAACAAGAGTGTAACGACCCGTAAATTTTAGTCGTTCTATTTATTTAATCAATTGAATTTTTGTGAAATTTTAAATAATAATATTTTGAAACAAAAATTTGATATTTGGAATATGTCTAATTAAACATAGCAAATGGTAAATTTCCATCAGATAATCTGAATGTTTATTGTATTGTGTAATTTTAGTTCAATTTAAATCAGTTAAAATTTAACCCGGAGTGGAAAGTCATTCACAACCTTCATGAAGCGCCATATGGTAGAATCCTCATAGTGTACAAACCCATAGTGATCCATCTCTCCTCTGTTTCCTCTACATCTCAAATCATTCACTTTCATGCTAAAAACATCATCAACCCTTGCTCTTTCTATATATCACTCGTTTACACAGCAAATATAAAGCTTCCAGAACCTCTTTTCTCCGCATCCTACCCATGTTGCGTCAGGAATCTCATCCATGGATCATCCTTGGTGAATTCAATTGCTGTAACAAATTTGCTGATAGGCTAGGGGGTAATCCTCTTTCCTTTAATGAAATCGAACCGCTGCGATCAGCTATTGACGACTCAAACTTGTTGGAAATTAAGACAACAGGAATGTGTTTCTCATGGAACAACAAAAGTAGACAAGGTAGTAGAACTTTCTCAAAGATTGACCATGCTTTCGGTAACCCCCGTGCCCTCTCCAAATTGCCTACCATTTATAATCACCTTCCTCCTCCTCTTCTTTCCGACCACTCTCCTCAAATTATTCACCTAAATTTTTTAATTTTTTAATTCTTGCGTTAATGAACCTGAATTTTTTGACATTGTTAAAGAAGTTTGGGTGTGACCAACTTATGGTAATCCTATGTCTATTTTGTAGGTGAAGCTGAAAAACACTAAATTAGCTCTCAAGCAGTGGTCTAGAAGCAGATTTGGAAAAGGAAGTAAATAAAGTACATATTGGAAGATCAAGCTGGAAGAGATTCAAATTAATATGCTCGATGATCCTCACAACTCTACTATTTGCGCAATGGAGTCGTACATATCCAAACAATTCTCTATAGCTCTCTCTATCGAGATTTCTATGATGAATCAAAAAGCTAGGCTGTAGTAGAGAGATGATTGAAAGTGCGGTGTGTATACAATTATATGTGCTAATATAGTACACACGGATCGTGTAATATGGACTACAATATAAATGCGGAAATAGATGATAATAGCATAGTAAATAAAAAATAGAAAAATCACACCAGAGATTTTTATACTGGTTCGGAGCACCGTCCTACGTCCAGTCCCAGACTTCTATCTGGATTTTCACTATTAACAACCTCGCTTCACCCGAAGGAACAGGTTTACAACACCCGAGCAACCGAACGGGATTTCACGCCTCTAATACACTGAGGACTTCAACACTTGCCTCTTACAACACAGAGGACTTCAACAAAAGAACAAATACAATTGTTGTTGACAACTTGTGCTCTTGAAAACACGGATTTGTCACTAGTAGTACACCCTTCCTATAATCTTATCCTCAAAGTATGCGAATGATGTTTTGAAAAGATTAAGGAAAGTATATTACTTATTGAATCAAAAGATATGAAATAGTTTCAATGATTCAATAAATAATCGAGAGCTTTTAGAATGCAGGAGTATGTAGAAAGTAAGATCAGAGATTGGATTAAAAAGCATATAAAATCATGTTATTTTAATCAACGAATTAGATGAGTTTATATAGATAAGAATGGTTGTAACTCTTTGTGAGCAGTTGCCATTAAGAGATATGACCTTTGATGAAAGGTAAGAGATGCAACCTTTGGAGAAGAGAAGTGTCTTTTGGAAAAATTGCTTTCTGTTTAAAAACGGTCGACAGGTTAAAAAGTGACCAGTAGACAGGAATTCAAATATATATACGTTATGTGCATGTGTGCACGTTCAGTGTGCAAATTATGCAGGAACGGTCGACCGCTTCTATTGAGACCGGTCGACCGGTCCCTGTAAAGTTGCACACTGAATGTGCAACTACATTCTAATCGTATATATATTAATTTTCTTGAAAATGCATGATTATTTGAGGATAGATTTTAACAAGTTTATCACTATTATAATATCAAATAATCAATCTACAATCTAGAGTACCATATGTAGCTCTTTATAGCCATAATAACCTTGTTTTGTCGATCGCCTTTAGTTATTTGTCAGAAATCAAAACCTTCATAAAACTTGTGACTCAACATTCTCCCCCTTTTTGATTGATGACAATATATATCTGCAAATCTGAATCTCCCCCTGAGTATGTGATCTCTCTCTTTGAATTCTTATATATGTACGTTCCTGCAAACAATTGTTAGCCCTTTCTCCCCATTTGTCATCGACAAAAAGGAGTAATAGATAGTAGAATTAATATGATATGCATAGCAAAATAAAACATTAACACATCCAAAACATAACAGAGTATAATACATGATAGTAGAATAACGACACTATTTAGTACAAGTGTCGATGAATGTTTTTAAAGTGCTAAACCATAGTAGAATCTAAGATAAAACAGATCGTATCTCCTCTTCATCATCATCGTCGTCGTCGTCGTCATCATCATCTTCTTCTTCTTCCTCATCATTGTTCCCTCTAGATGATTCTCCATGTCCATGACCACTCATACCAGTAGACTCGTCAGATGATGTCCAGGTGAAAACAGGAGCAGCAGAACGTTTTCCTGGGTCTTGTGCTTGAACAGAGGTGGATGTGGAACATGATATAGCATCCCATAGCATACCAAAGAATGACTTGACCTTATTGAAGCGCTTATCAATTTTAGAGTCCATGCGCTTGAGACGTGATTCAAGCAAAAATTGGTTACGCGCAATTGTTTCAAGTGATTCTTTTGTGGATGATTTTGATTTTAATAGTTTTACTTCATCGGAACGAGGACGAGAGGAAGTTGCTTTTTGTTTTCTTGGTCCTCTTTGTTGCCATTCTTCAAAAGACATAAGCTCAAGATAAGGTGGAGGAAGCTTCATTCGTTTGATGGTTATGGAATCAATGCATTTTGGTTTTGAGGTTGTAGAATCAGGAGGATTTACCCCACAAGCTAACAAAAGTCACATGATATATTCATTGTAGAAGAAATGACGCCGTGTAGAGTTATTTACCTTGAGAATTTCATTAAAAAGCATGTGTACCCAATTGATTTGGATTTCACCATAAATAGCATAGAGTGCTTTGAAGTTTTCTTTATATACTGCATCATAATTTCCAAGTCTAGGAAAAAGAGAATGCATCAAAACACGATGAAGAAGTCTGGCTGTGGGTCGAAGTCCAATAGACTTTGTGCCATCACTATTGTCTTCTATGAACTGATGACTGGTACTATTTCGAGTGAAGACTTCGCAGAAGGTAGATAAAAACTCATCGCCTCGATTTGGTATACCAAGTATAGAGGCAATTCTAGCATGAGTAAGAAAAATTTGCTTGCCACAGACCACAGACCAGATGACTCCGTTTGGATTATCAGGTTGATACTCATCGAGATTCATGTTGGCGTAAAACAATTTGATCATCAAATGATTTATCTCCACATTATTTTTTGAAAAATCTATCAACGGAGTAATGTTGGAATTATTGGCTAACCTCCGAACTCCATAAGCCGTGAAATCATCAAATTTGATGAAAGAGCCTGGATGAAACTTGTAATTTGTCATCTGATTCCATCTTGTTACAGCAATTGGACTTTGAAGCCACTTTTTGGCGGAGATGCTCAGAGATGAAGTTTCAGAGGTTGTTCCTTTCTTAGATTTCTTTTGAGGAGGAGCCATTGTTGGAAGATTTGAGATTTGGGAATTGAAAATAGGAAACTAGGGTTTGTGATTTTGGGAAAAAGAACAGCTTGAGTCAAAAGAGAAGGAGGGTTGAAAGAAAATGACGCATAGATATATATAAAAAACTGAAAATACGTCAACCGGTCGACCTATGAAATATGGCCGGTCGACCGTTTTCAACCAGGGAGCAAACGGTCGACCGGCTATATCCGGGGCGGTCGACCGGTTTTGGCCTGCTGAGTAATAACATGTTATTTAGCAAGTTTTTATAATATATCAACCTATATATATTATATTTCATTCTTAATACAAAATATAACCGTTATTACACAAGTGATAGATAAAGATATAATAACTATATATAAATCTAATGAGAAGGTTCGTCATTAGAATTATCGTTGTTTCCTTCAATACGTTTTGACCATGGACTCCATTGTTTCTGTGCTCCTTCATTCTTCTCATAGTTCTGATCCCACGAGTTAGGACTTTTAGATGTTGATGGCCTAGACGGCATTGGTTCATGCACGTCATGCTTGTTGGAACCGCAGAAAAATGTTGCCAACTTTTCTAAAACGGATAATCGTGCCGATGTCCGTTGTTGCTCGTGATAAAGTTGACTTTGCCCATAATGGAGCTGTCTCTGAAGGTCTATCTGATGTTTCTGATAGTGGTGTATCTCATCGATTTGTGCTTTGGTACGAGGAGAATAGAACAGTGTCCTCTTCAATCGTTTTGAATTTGGAGTTTTATCAGACATACAAGAGCATTGATGATGACAACTTGGTTTTTGTTTTGGTGTTGTAGGAGAATAATATTCCTCCGACTCAGAACTCGTAATAGAAATGTATGATTCTTGAGCACATTTATCACAAATGTGAGCCATAGGGAATGTTGTATAGAATATTATGGTTAGAAAGAGAAAAAAAAATGAACAAAATATGAAATTTTTGCAAGCTTATATACAAGTTTCTCATGTATAAACCTATGGATGTGAGTTAATGGAAAATTTTAACCAAGAAAACATAAGCAGAAATTTTATGTTAACTCTAAAAATAGCTCTCCTTTTAAAACTGAAATTATAAAATAAGAAAGGAAAGGACGATCACTAAAAGAAAAAATGAAAAAATGAGTAAAGAGAATTAACCATTAAATCAAGCAGTGGCTTATATTTAATGTAAAAAAAATAGTTTATGCAAAAGTTATGGTTAAAGAATAACTAAAAAGAAGACGTTCTTTAGAAATTACTTACTCAAGATTTTTTCTTGAAATTAAACCAAGTTCTCTTCGTAATCTAATAAAATTAGATTCGAGCAGAGGCTTAGTAAAAATGTCCACTAATTGATTGTCAGTATGGACATATTCAAGACATATATTTCCTTTGTCAATATTATCTCGAAGGAAATGATGACGGATATCAATGTGTTTGGTTCTAGAGTGATTTACTGGATTTTTAGAGAGATTTATAGCACTGGTGTTATCATAGTATATAATAGAATTTGATAAATGAATATCAAAATCTTGAAGTGTTTGTTGCATATATAGTACTTGAGTACAAGCGAGAGCTGCTGATATATATTCAGCTTCACATGTTGATAGTGAAACACAATTCTGTTTCTTACTGAACCAAGAGACAAGTGATTTTCCGATAAAATGGCACGTACCACTTGTACTTTTTCTATCCGTTCGTGAGCCACCGAAATCAGCATCACTATATGATACTAATTCAAATGGACATTCTTTTGGATAAAAAAGACCGAAATCTTTGGTATTATTAAGATAACGAATTATACGTTTCACTGCTCGTAGATGTGATTCCTTTGGATCGGCTTGAAAACGAGCACATAAACAAACACTCATTATTATATCTGGACAACCAGCTGTAAGATAAAGAAGAGAACCAATCATGCTTCGATATAATTTCTGGTCAACATTCTTACCACTTTCATCTTTTTCAAGGTGTGTAGTTGTACTCATAGGAGTTGGTTTACCAGATGTATTTTCTAATCCGAAGCGTTTGATAAGGTTTTCACAGTATTTTTCTTGATTGATAAAAATACCGTTTGAAAGTTGCTTTATTTGAAGTCCAAGAAAATAAGATAGTTCTCCCATATGAGACATTTCGAATTCTTTGGTCATAATACTTGCAAATTCTTTGCAGAGTTTATCGTTTGTTGAACCGAAGATGATATCGTCTACATATATCTGGATAACTAGAATATCTTTTCGAGAATGTTTAATAAACAAAGTTTGATCGACTTTGCCTATTTGAAATCCTGAGTTAATAAGATAGCTACGTAGTCATTCATACCAAGCACGAGGTGCTTGTTTTAAACCATACAAAGCTTTCTTAAGTTTGAACACATGTCAGGATATTTTTCATGTACGAACAAAGGAGGTTGTTCGACATAGACATTCTCTTTGATAAATCCATTGAGAAAAGCACTTTTGACATCCATCTGATAAAGTTTGAAATTATGGTGACAAGCAAAAGATAATAGGATTCTAATAGCTTCTAGTCGAGCAACTGGTGCAAAAGTTTCTTCATAATCGATACCTTCTTCCTGATTATATCCTTGTGCTACTAATCTTGCTTTATTTTTGGTGATATTTCCTTGTTCGTCAGCCTTATTTTTATAGACCTGTTTAGTACCAATTACTGACTGATCAGTTGGTCTTGGAACAAGTTCCCAAACGTCATTGCGCTCAAACTGATTTAGTTCTTCCTGCATGGCAATGATCCAGTAATCATCTGTAGCAGCTTCTTTTGGATTCTTAGGTTCGATATTTGAGAGAAAAGCGACATGACCCATTTGATTGAGTTGACTCCTTGTTCTGACATGTGATGTTATTTCACCGATTATATTTTGAGCCGGATGGTCTCTTAATATTCTTGGTGGTGATTGTAACTCACATATTTGAGGAATATTCTCAATAAGTATTTCCGAGTCAGAATCAATATTTGTGATGATTTGATTGTCAGTGACTATTGATTCGTCATCATCTGATATAGTGTGAGGATGCTGATAGATTTCATCAAAAGAGACATGAAGTGATTCTTCAATAGTTTTGGTTCGTTTATTAAATATCCGATAGGCCTTACTTCGTTCCGAATAACCGACAAATATTCCTTCATCGGCTTTTGGATCGAATTTGCCAAGCTGGTCTTTCGTATTTAAAATAAAGCACTTGGAACCAAAAACTTTGAAGTATGAGATTTTAGGCTTCCTTTTGTTAAATAATTCATAAGGAGTATTCTTGGTAAGAGGTCTTATGGATACACGATTTAAAACATAACAGGCAGTTGCCACAGCTTCTGCCCAAAAATGTTTTGGTAAGGTGGTTCCATTCAATAATGTTCTTGCACATTTTTGATTTTTGAATTCTTTTGACGAAAGATTTGAAATGATCGAAAGTGTCACTTTTATTTTTTAAGAAAATTGTCCATGTATAACGAGAGAAATCATCAACAATTACAAGCACATATTGACTGTGATTTATTGATTGAACCCTAGTAGGTCCAAATAAATCCATGTGTAGTAACTCAAATGGTTGTAATGTTGATATGACTTTCTTGGGTTTAAAAGATGATTTGGTCAATTTTCCTAATTGACATGCATCACAAATGTTGTTAACTTTAAAACTCATTTTGGGTAGTCCTCTAACTAGATTGTTTTTGGCTAGCTTGTCAATAGTTCTGAAGTTTATATGACAGAAGCGTTTGTGCCATAACCATGGATCATTGTCATTAGCCACAAGACACATATCTGAATTATGATTAATATTCATATTCAGAATATATATAATTCTGTCTCTATAACCTTCGAAAACCAAATTATGGTCTTTATCTAAAATACTACACTTATTATTTGAAAATGAAATTATAAAACCCTTGTCACATAACTGACTAATACTAAGAAAATTGTGTTTTAAATTTCTAACTAGCATGACATTAGTAATAAGAGGTAAGTTAGATGTACCGCAATTGCTCACATCGCCTTTGCCGATGATATAGCCTTTTGAATTGTCTCCAAAAGTGACGGAGCCACCATCTGAGTATGTAATATTTGTTAATAAGCTCTTGTCTCCCGTCATGTGCTTTGAGCAACCACTGTCCAATATCCACTTTCCTCTTTTCTTAAGTGGGACCTGCAAAAAATAGAATTAAGTCCATGGTACCCACTTTTTATAGGGTCCTAAGAGTTAGGTCTTAGGAGTCCAAACCCATATGGGTCCGGTATCCCCTTTATATATATAATTATTATTAAAATGCACAGTATTCATGAATTGCTGAATGTATTTGTTCCTAATTAAATTATTATTTGTTTTAGGAACCCATATTTTGATAGTCTTGACATTTTTCTTTTGAAATTTCACAACTGGTTTTGGTTTGGAATATAATAAACTAAGATTTTTCTTAGCTTCGGTTTTTTGTACTTTCTTCTTCCTTTTATTTCCAAGATGTTTCTTGGTTTCTTGTTTGTTATATCCCAATCCTTGTTTGTCTGAAATAGATTGTGAACTTTCAATGATTTTTGTCAAATTTTCTCGACATTTGTTAAAGTTAGAAACATTTTGAGTAATGTCATCAAACTTTGTTTGTAAGCTAGCTTTTTCTAGGTCTAGAATTTTGACTTTTGCTTTAAGCTCATGATTTTCAGTAGTGAGAGCATTATTTTTCTCTTTTTGAGCTTCTATTTCTTGACTCAAAAGAGATATTTGAGAGTCAACATTAGATGATGATTCTTGAATATTTTCAAGTTCCTCTTCTAATATTTTCTTCTCATCTTTTAACATATCTCGTTCAAACTCTGCTCTACTTAAATCTGCTTTGACTACTTTTAATTGACGTTTTATGTCTTTATATTTGACTATCAATTCAACATTAATATCAAGTAATTCATCAAATGTAGGAATGTGTACCTCATCTTCTGTTGCCATAAAACAAACATTAGCTTGTTCATTCTCTGAATCACTTTCACTTTCTGATGAAGATGACTCTGAATCATCCCATGTTACTGAGAAAGCTCGTTTCTTAGATTTGTCCTTCTTATATTTGAATTTGTCATTTTCTGACTTCTTCTTTTGTTCTGGACAATCCTTCTGCATGTGTCCCTTTTTGTGGCAGTTGAAACATTCTATAGCAGATGAAGATGGTTTATTTGATCCAGGTTTCCTTTTATTGTAACGACTGGCTTTTCGATATTTTAGGAATTTTTTGAATCCTTTCGCAATGAATGCCAAATCTTCGTCTTCAGAATCTGATTCATTTTCATCTTTCTCAACATGAAATGCTACATTTTTCTTTTCTTCTTTCTGTTCTTTTCTAGCCTGCAAATTTGCTTCATAGGACATTAAATTTCCTATCAATTCATCTGTCTTCATGACAGAAAGGTCATTAGCTTCTTCAATTGCTAATACTTTTCCTTCCCATTCACTAGTCAGAGAATGTACGACTGTTGAAACAACATCGAAATCAGAATACTTGTGTCCTAAGCCAATAAGTGCATGGTGAATAGTTTGAAACCGTGAATACATGTCATTTATTGTCTCATTTGGTTTCATTTTGAAATTTTGAAATTGACTTTTCAGCATGGCTATTTTGGCTTGTTTAACCTTGTTAGTACCTTCATGAGTGATTTTTAGTTTTTGCCAAATTTGATATGCAGTAGTGCAGATACTAACACGGTTATATTCATTTTGATCTAATGCACAGAACAACATATTTATTGCTCTTGCATTTATGGCTGCTGCCGTTTTCTCAGCTGCAGTCCATTCTGAATAATCAGTTGTTGGATTCACTATTTCTCTTTGAGTGGCATTCCAAGCATCATAGCTATTTGATTGCATAAAGAATGACATACGTGTTGCCCAATAACTATAGTTAAGACCATTGAAAAATGGAGGTCTTTGTGTTGATTGACCCTCCGTGTAAGTGGTGTTTTGAGTGCTAGTACTTACGTTATTTGCCATATTACTATAATATATCAAATAACTGTGTTACAGTTCTATGATGACTGTGCTCTGATACCAAATGAAAGTGCGGTGTGTATACAATTATATGTGCGAATATAGTACACACGGATCGTGTAATATGGACTACAATATAAATGCGGAAATAGATGACAATAGCATAGTAAATAAAAAATAGAAAAATCATACCAGAGATTTTTATACTGGTTCGGAGCACCGTCCTACGTCCAGTCCCAGACTTCTATTTGGATTTTCACTATTAACAACCTCGCTTCACCCGGAGGAACAGGTTTACAACACCCGAGCAACCGAACGGGATTTCACGCCTCTAATACACTGAGGACTTCAACACTTGCCTCTTACAACACAGAGGACTTCAACAAAAGAACAAATACAATTGTTGTTGACAACTTGTGCTCTTGAAAACACGGATTTGTCACTAGTAGTACATCCTTCCTATAATCTTATCCTCAAAGTATGCGAATGATGTTTTGAAAAGATTAAGGAAAGTATATTACTTATTGAATCAAAAGATATGAAATAGTTTCAATGATTCAATAAATAATCGAGAGCTTTTAGAATGCAGGAGTATGTAGAAAGTAAGATCAGAGATTGGATTAAAAAGCATATAAAATCATGTTATTTTAATCAACGAATTAGATGAGTTTATATAGATAAGAATGGTTGTAACTCTTTGTGAGCAGTTGCCATTAAGAGATATGACCTTTGATGAAAGGTAAGAGATGCAACCTTTGGAGAAGAGAAGTGTCTTTTGGAAAAATTGCTTTCTGTTTAAAAACGGTCGACAGGTTAAAAAGTGACCAGTAGACAGGAATTCAAATATATATACGTTATGTGCACGTGTGCACGTTCAGTGTGCAAATTATGCAGGAACGGTCGACCGCTTATATTGAGACCGGTCGACCGGTCCCTGTAAAGTTGCACACTGAATGTGCAACTACATTCTAATCGTATATATATTAATTTTCTTGAAAATGCATGATTATTTGAGGATAGATTTTAACAAGTTTATCACTATTATAATATCAAATAATCAATCTACAATCTAGAGTACCATATGTAGCTCTTTATAGCCATAATGACCTTGTTTTGTCGATCGCCTTTAGTTATTTGTCAGAAATCAAAACCTTCATAAAACTTGTGACTCAACAATGATAGGGATAGGAACAATGCTTTCTTTCATGCTAACTTAAAGGCTAAACACTCAATAGAAAATATTGTTACCATCCACGACGCCGATGGGAATGTACAAACTTTGAAAGAAGGTGTGGACGAGGCATTTATTAGTCACTTCACCAAGCTTTTCGGCAACACGACCAACTTTGAACCTGATCTTAACTTGAACGACCCCCTCATCCTACCCAGGCTATCTGCCTTAGACCATTCTTCATTGAGTCAAGAAGTTAATGAAGAAGAGATTAAATCTACAATGTTTTCCTTGGACAGGAAATCGGCAGGTGGGCCGGATGGTTTTAATGCTAAGTTTTATTATGTTTGTTGGGACATTGTTAAATTTGAAGTGCTGAGAGCTGTTAAGAACTTTTTCAAAGACACAAAACTGATATCTTCTTTCAACAACACTAACATAGCTCTGATTCCTAAAGTCAACAACCCTCACAAAGTATCTTCTTTTAGGCCTATCTCTTGCTGTAACACGATCTACAAATGCATCTCAAAAATTATTGCGTCCAGGATGAAATCTGTCATGCCAAATATAATCTCTTCTAACTAGGTTGCTTTCTTGCCGGGAAGAAACATTTTAGACAACGTTTTACTGGCACATGAACTATTAAACGGTTACAAAAATAAGAATTCTTCTCGTAAAGCTATGTTGAAACTGGACATCATGAAGGCTTTCGACATGCTCCACTGGAAGGCTATTGAAAAAATTATGCAGTACATGAACTTTCCGGTTTCCTTCATTGCCTGGATTGTTGAATGTTTATCCACGGTGCAATTATCTATCAATATTAATGGCTCCAGTGTGGGATTCTTCGAAAGTAAGCAAGGAATTCGTCAAGGGGACCCAATATCGTCGTATATTTTGATTCTCGCCATGGAACTTCTCACGCGGCTCTTTAAAAAAATTCGGCTTCCGGGAGTATCAAGCACCATCCGAAGTGTTTAAACACGGAGGTAATATCTTTGATGTTCGCTGATGACCTCGTAATATTTTGCATACCAGACATTAGCACGATGCATGCTGTTATGGATACTCCTCACGATTTTCATGCGATTACTGGTTTGTCTGTCAATCTCGACAAATCGGAAATGATAACTTCTGGACTTAGTTCTCCCCAAAACGATGAAATTCAGGCTATCACTGGTTTAACCGTCAGAGATAACACTATCACTTATCTTGGTCTTCCTCTCACATTCTCTAGAATAACAGTTAACTATTGCCTTCCGCTGTACGAAAAGATCACCTCTAGACTTGATTGCTGGGCTAGCAAAAATGTTGAGCCAAGCGGGTCAAATCACGTTAACTAAAGCTGTTATCTTCTCTATGCAAGTCTATTGGGCTAGAACATACGTATTGCCACAGAAGCTTATCAACATGATTCGTACTGCTTTCATGAGATTCATATGGATAGGGAAAACTATGGGTCGTTACTTAGCCCCAGTTAGTTTCAAGAAATTAGAAAAGCCTACTGCTAATGGAGGGCTCGGAATCATCAACATGTACCACTGGAACCGGTCAGCAATGGCTAGGCTTGTCTATGATTGCATTAATGGCAAGGATAGTTTATGGGTTAGATGGTCCAAAATACACGTGCTACGTGTTTGCAATTTTTGGAAAATGACAACTCCGAATAAGGCTAGTTGGACGTGGAGAGCTCTATTTAAGCTTAAGGAAGTGTTATTGCCCCTCGTTTGTTTCCCACTTCACCATAACTTTGTGGTCAGCTTTTGGGATGACCCCTGGATCAATCATGGCGTCATATTAAGGCGTTTACTATCTCATGCTGAGATAGTGCGGTCAGGGGTGAGACAGGAAGCAAACGTTCAAAGCTTCATACATGGTTCTAACTTAAGGCTTCCTAGGACTTCCAACTCTCGAATCCAACAAATGTGGAATATTGCGGTGGAATGCAAAATACGTACTGATGCTTAGGGCTCAGTTCAATGGGGAAGTAAACCTGACAGTTTCAGCATAAAAGATACCTATACATTCCTGGCTAGTGACGTGGGAAAGAAATGTAAGTGGAGGAATAGAATATGGTGCAAAGATAATAATCAAAAGGATAATCTCTTTCTCTGGAAAGTGATCAACATGGCTTTGAATACTAAAATGTTGCTGATAACCAGGGGAGTTCAAGTTGAGGTTAATTGTGTTTTCTGTAATCAACTTCCTGAGATGGTCGAGCACTTGTTCTTTGAATGAAACTATTTGAATGCCCTGTGGAAGACTTGGATAGGGAAAATAGGTAGGAGATGGAAAGGAGCTAACAACATTGTTCAGTGGAAGTACATTTATGACAGTACCGGTGGAAAGTCTTGTACGAATAGGCATTTCTTCTTCGTCGTCAAGAGATTCATGATCGTGGTCTGGAATGAAAGGAATCGGTGTATTTTTCAACGAAATAAAGGAATGACATCTGAACAGTTCGAGAAGCACAAGAAGCATGAAATAAAGAGCTAACTTTGCTTTTGACCCAGGGATCCGTATTTAGTTCAGCTCTCTATTTTTTTTCTTTGTTCTTCTGTTGTGTTCTTTTACTTTGTTTTCCCAGTGATAGTTGCACTTTGTTTCCTTGTATTTCTTGCAAGCCCTTGGCTTGTTCTTTTTTGTAATCTTCGGTGCAGCAATATATAGTAGGGGTCCATTTTCCCCGTCGGCTTTGCCAAAAAAATCAGTTAAAATTTGATGATAATAAAATGTTTTCCAAACCTGAATATTTTTATACAATAATTTGTAAATCATCTTCTGACGTCATATTTCGTTTCTCCAAATTTGGACTGCTATTGCTATGCTTATCTTATTTTCAGTAAAATAGCACATTTTGGGTACTGATTATTGACTTTTGATGAGACATTTGTACCACTGACATCTGTATACCTTTTGGTCGTCTCGTCGTACTGATCTCTGCGATATATTCGATTTTGTGTTTTGAAGTCCGGTACATAGCAGGATCCGCGTAAGCAGTAACTGTATTGGTAACCTATTTGTGCCTATTAGCTCCCTATAACCTTTCATTTCCTAAAGTGCAAGCCAATAGTCTTCAACAATTATTATATTCTGATATCCAAAGTGACTGGCTTTGATATTCTCAATATTAAGTTTATCCGCTGTTTTGTCCTTACGTTTTCTCTGCTCTTTCATCTAACGTTGCTTTTGAGAGAATACAACAAAGGATAGACCGGTTGCCTTCTTCTCCATTTACTGCTCATTCGTTCTCTTTGGAAAAAAACTTTTAACAGCATCCCTTCGCTTCTCTTTTCCCAGCAAACTCCACGACCACCGCATCCACCTGGCCTCAACTACACCTCCTCTTTTCACTTGCCTCGCCTTCGCCTTCGACCGAACCCATCACCCTCCTCTCTCTCCTCTAACACCACCCCGTCCTCCATTGCTTTGTTCGACCGCCACCACAAGTAGCTCGCCTTCGCCGTGCTCAACCCGAAACTCTCATCACTCCCTCGTTCTTTGCGTCGACATCTCCTGACCTAGCCTCCTTCTCTTTGACAGGCGATCACCTCCTCCTCTCCATGCTTTCTTCTGCCGATGCCAGATTTTGTAGGTTAGTATGTATATATTTTATTTTTAAGCTATATATGTATAAGATTATAAGTTTAGTGTTATAATATACGAATATATATATATATATATATATATATAAAGTTGTTTACAATGCAAGTTCTACTTGATATATTAGTATACAAGTTTTAATTTCTGTTTATATAGAAAATTTTACATAAGTTTATATATATATATTTCTATACGGGCTGTTTTGTTAGTTTCATATCTTACTGTAACATCCCCAAATTTTATCAATTTAAAATTAGTAATTTGTTTGAATTTTTGGGATTTAATTTGAATTTGATTTGAAATTTTTCAACAAAAATAGATAGTATTGATTTATACATATATAAATGGATTATCATTCAAATTTGAGTTTGAACTTGTTAAAAAGTTTAATTGAAGTCTTAATAAAATAATTTGGATTTTAAAATTATATATAGGTAATTTATTTAATGTATAATTAATTCCAAACTATTTTCTTTTAAATTGTATATATTTGAATAAAAGAGAAATGTATTTTTAAAATAGAAAAATATAATTTAAAATAAATATAAAATATCTTAAAAATATTTGGATTCAAAATATTAACATATGCGTATGATTTTATTAATGTATAAATTAGTATTAAAGCATTTTTTTAAAGTTGTATAAATATAAAAAAGGAATGTAATTATATAAATAAGAAAAGAATAATATAAAAAAATTGTTTAAAATATTTATGCAAGAATAATACAAGTGTTAAATTTTACCACAAATATTAACAAGTGTTAGAATTATAAGTGAATAAATTTGCAAATGTTGATGATTTAAGACAAGTGTCATTTTCTTTATTTTCATTTTTGAAAATTTAATTAAAAAATAAACAAGCCTATAAAAATACTACATCTCTCCCTTCTAACTTCTTTTACCTTCATTTTCATTTACGAAGCCAGTAAAAATTCTCAACCAGAAAAAGAAAAAAGAAATCATCAAGCAACTTAAAAAAACAAATTCAAACCAAAAATAAACAAAGATCAGATTCAAGCAAAAAAGAAAGCAAGGATTCAAACAAAAATCTGTAAACAAAAACAATTCAAAAATCTGGAAGACATCTCAAGCCTATAATACAAAAGTTAACCCAGCAAAGATTCAATTAAACAAATCAAGTTTCATCATCAAAACAACAAGATCAAGCCTAGATCAAAGTTCAACAATCAAAACCTTTTCTTTTTCCAGCCTTCAAGTTTGACAACACAAAGTTCTCCTCTGTTTTCAAAATTCACAGGTGAGTAAACATCTTTAAACCTAATCTATGCTTGATGTTATGAAGTGAATCTATGAAGAATATTAGAGTGTATAAAAATATGTTTATATGTATACAAAATATGTATATATTTGTTTGTGCACGTTTGATATATGTGTCATAATCACCTCTGTGCTTAGTTCCAGGTTTCAATAATTTGTTTAAAAACCCAATTTTTCCTCTTTAGTCATTATTAGGCATTAAGATCTAGATGAAATTTGTTTGTATGATCAAGATATTGGTCTTAAAAATGTTTTTGAGAAGAATTGTTTTTAAACTATCTAGAAATATTAATATACACTGAAAATTATCAAAAACATAATTAAATCGAATGTAATAATTGTTTGATTCACTTATAGCATTCATTTCGTATTTGAAAATCATGATTTTTAAAATTAAAATCAGAATTTTTAATGAAGAAATGAGCGAGGAATTCGAGGTTGAACAGAATCGCCTTTTTCACCAAATTTTGGTGAATGGCGAAGCATTGGGTCTTGAAATTGATGCAAAGCTCACTGCGAGGTCAGAGAATTTGGGGAAAATGTCCGATGGAATTCAGGTTACCGTGGATGGCGAACGATATCAATTTAGGGTTCAAACTCGTCTTTCTATCGAACTGGTTCTCGTGGGAACTGCGTTGTCGTCAGACGATTCAGGTGATCGGTCTAGGGGGAAAGAGTTCGTGGGTTGTCGGAGCAGCTTTGGCCAGAACTGCGTGGCCTCTAGGGCCTGAGGCGGCGAGGTGAAGGGATTTTGGGTGATCAAGTTTTAATGTCAGTCTGGGTTAAGAAGCTCGATCGCAAGTTCGTTAGCATCTTGGGTTTCTCGGTGCTCTGGTGGCTAGTAAAGGGTATCGCCGACTTGTCGAAGGTCACGGCATCGATCAAGGTTTGTTGGAAATGTTGTGCACATGCACGAGAAATTTTTTGTGTCTGGGAATGTTGTTCTCTTGAGGGAGGAAGTTTACTCAGGGATGAGCTCGAGAGCGATCAGGGTTTTCCCAAAGTAAAACATGAAAACATGTTCTCGGGGGTAGGCCCGGGAAAAATGTAATTTGGCTCGGGTTTATAATTTCCAATTTTTTTTAAAAAAAACTTTAACAATCTAAGTTAACTTAATTTCTAAATCTATTCTTGATGCAGCTCAAGTTAGAAGAGAAGAGATAAGTCGTACACGACTTAAGGAGGAGTTAAGTCGTCCACGACTTAAGAAGGAGGATATAGGTCGTTCCCGACCTAAGGAATCACGTGGGGGAGAGATGCAAGTTAATGAAGAAGAGTTAAGTCGTTTCCGACCTAACTGGAGACCAGAGGGGAAGTTGTGCCGAGTTAGCGACCTAACTCTAACAGGTTGCGACCTAACGGAATACGGCTGAAGAGTTAAGTCGTTAGAAGAGTTAGCTCGGTGAAGCTTTGAGTCGTTAGGTCGCCTACGACCTAAGTGAGGAGTCTGTATCTCTTTAAGTCGTGTTGAATTTTAGGTCGTCACCGACCTATGTGTTGTGTTGTAATATTGGATTTGTTAAGTCATTATGTCACTGGAGCTTGTTAGGTCCTTAACTCGTATGTGATGAGTCGTAGGTCGGCATGTAGATAAGTCGACCGAATGGGTGTTGTGTTGTAATTCGTTGAGTCGTTAGACTTAAGTCGTAAGTCGTGTCATTTGTTGTACTGTGTTGTACTTGGGTCTAAGTCGCTATGAGGGTAACTCGAGTCAGTTAGGTCGGCAACGACCTAGTTGAGTCGTAAGTCGTGGGATTTAAGTCGGCAACGGCTTAAGGTCAGGGTTTGGAAACTACTATAAATAGCGAGTGTGTTGTACATTTTGAGGTGGTTGATTTTGAATAAAATTCTTGTTGATTGCTGTGTGCTTTCATCTCAAATTGGTAGTTGAGTGTAATCTCCTATCTCCACTTTTGGTTAATCGAGTGCGCTCGATTCAATGATTGTTGAAGCCAATTCATGGTATCAAGTGCGCTTGATCAACGTTTGAAGAATTGTAGATCTTCTTTCACGGTATCGTGCGCGATCAACGTGTCGAAGATAGCTAGAATTCGGTATCTTTGTGATCAACGAATTTGGGCATTTCAGTATCTTCAATCCACCGATTGCTACTTTCATCGATCTATATCGTTTTGTTAATTATCCGCTGCGTCAGTTTTTGGTATCAGAGCTAGACTTAGCCAATCATAGCTAAGACGAGTCTTGGAGCCAAGGAGTTTGAAGTTTGGTGTTCATCGTGTTCATCTTGAAGTTGCAACAAGAGGAGAACTTTCGATCCATTCCATTTTGGATCAAAGTGTGGAAGTTGTTTGAATTTGATTTGTGTTGAAGTGATTGAGGCCGAGCCAAGTTGAGTTGGGTAGAGTCGTGCATCACTTGTTTAAGCCGAGAGTTTGCAGAGTAGGCCGTGTATACTTGTGAGAAGTAGCCGAGCCTAGGTGAAGTTTGTTTTGAAGTTTGATTTGTAGAAGATTTGTGAAGTTTTGAAGCGTTTGTGATTGTGAAATCATGTCACCAAGAAGAGCTAATCGTCATCATAAATGTTGAAGCGTTGTATAGAAGAGAAGAAGCCGAGCAACTGGAACAACGCATTAATGAGAAATTTGATAAAGGCATTGGAAAGTTAGAGAAGTTGATGAATGATATGAATCAAAATCAAAGGAGGAGATCACCAATCTTGAACCATGGAGGAAACAGAGTTTCGCCATCGGTTACGGAAGCGAGGAGGGTATCACCGCAATCTTTTAGAGAAAGAAGAGAAACATCAATTTCGTCAAGAAGAGATCACCATGACTATGGACATGAAGAGAGGAGAACTCCACGAGAGTTTGAAGATGAGCCATATAGAGATGAAGAGAGACATAGTAGAAGAGACATGTGTGATCGAAGGGATGTTGATGGTCGAGATCGATATAGACGTACATTTGATTATGATGAAGAGGGTGATAGAGCTAGCATTCATTATCGAGATCGAGACCAAATTCGAAATTCATATCGAGATGTAGATGATGATCGTCGATGGGAATCGGGTATGAAGATGGAAATTCCAGAATTCAAGGGTGGAATGGTAGCAGAAGAATTTCTTGATTGGTTGTCTAATGTTGAAGAGATCTTTGATTTCAAAGAGGTCCCGGAGAATCGTCGAGTGAAGTTGGTTTCTACTAGGTTGAGGGGAAGAGCTTTAGCATGGTGGCAGCAAACTAAACTTACACGGGAGAGAATGGGAAAGTCGAAGATTGAATCATGGGAGAAGATGAAGAAGTTGATGAAAGCTATATTTTTACCTTATAATTATCAATCACTCATGTATCAGAGATTGCAGAATCTGAGGCAAGGGACGAAGACTGTTAATGATTATGCTTATGAATTTTATCAACTGATTGCTCGAAACGATATTATAGAGACGAAAGAACAGCTAACTGCTAGATTTGTTGGAGGGTTGAGGATACAGATCCAAGATATGGTGAATATGTTTGATCCTAGATCTGTAGCAGAAGCACATCAGAAAGCGTTGGCTTGGGAGAAGCAGGGAAGGCGTGGAGGTGGTGTTGTTTACTAATTCCAACAATCAAGTGAAGGGTGCTAGTGCGAGTTCCAATGTTTCCAAAGCTGTTACAAAACCAGTTGTGAATGAAGTTGCGAAGGCAAAGGTCAACAACAGTTTCAAATGTTACAATTGCCAAGAAGTGGGTCACAAGAGTAATGAATGTCCTAAGCCAAAGAAACGAACTATGATTGCTGAAGTTGAAGGTGAGGATGTTGGGGAAGGTTATTCTAGTCCAGTAGAGGAGGATGAACAGGATATTGCATCAGGAGATGAAGGATGTAATCTAATGATGAGGAGGTCTTGTTTAATACCGAAGCAAGAAGAAGAAGCTAGTTGGTTGAGGAGTAACATCTTTCAGTCAACATGCACTGTTCTGGGAAAGGTTTGTAAATTATGATTGACGCTGGAAGTTGTGAAAATATTATTTCTACTGAAGCTATGAGAAAGCTAAAGTTGAAGACGGAGAAACATCCTAATCCTTACAAGTTAGCGTGGCTGAGAAAAGGAGGAGAGGTGAAGGTGGATAGGCGAGTTCGAGTTCCATTTTCTATTGGGAAGAAATATAAAGATGAAATTTGGTGTGATGTAGTTGAGATGGATGTTTGTCACTTACTTTTGGGAAGGCCATGGCAGTATGATCGAGCAGTACAACATGATGGTCGGACCAATAGCTACGGCTTTATGTTTGAAGGTGTTAAGATTATTTTAGTTCCAAAGAAGATACAACATGAAGAGAGTAAATCTGAAGAGATTGAGGAGCTGAAGACTTTATTGACTTTGAAGGAATTTATTGAAGAAGTAGAGGAGAGTCCAGAGGTATTTTTGTTGATTGGACATGAAGCCATTGAATCTGTAGAAGTTCCAGAGGAAGTAAAACCGGTATTGGAAGAATTCAAAGATGTATTTCCTGAAGAGTTGCCAACGGAGTACCACCGTTGAGGGATATTCAACATCAGATTGATCTTGTGCCAGGGGCAGTATTACCACACAGGCCACATTATAGGATGATTCCTAAGGAGCATGAGGAACTGAGAAGGCAGGTGGAGGAGCTGTTAGAACAAGGGCGTGTTAAGGAGAGCTTGAGTCCTTGTGCAGTGCCAGCTTTATTGGTGCCAAAGAAGGATGGTTCGTGGAGAATGTGTACGGATAGTCGAGCTCTAAACAAGATCACTGTGAGATACATGTTTCCTATGCCAAGGTTTGATGATTTGATTGACCAGTTGAGTGGAGCTGTTGTGTTCTCAAAGATTGACTTGAAGAGTGGGTACCATCAGATTCGTATTAGACCAGGTGATGAATGGAAGACTGCTTTCAAAACCAGGGAAGGTTTATACGAATGGTTGGTTATGCCGTTTGGTTTATCGAATGCATCGAGTACTTTTATGAGAGTGATGAACCAGATTTTCAGACCATACATTGGGAAGTTTGTGGTTGTTTACTTTGATGATATTTTGATCTACAGTGGGAGTATGCAAAAACATGTCCAGCATTTGCGTGAAGTACTGTTGATTCTACGACAGGAGAAATTTTATGCTGCAACAAAGAAGTGCGTGTTTATGACGGACAGTGTTTTGTTTCTGGGATATGTTCTATCGAAGGAAGGAATTCAAGTGGATGAAAGTAAAGTAGAAGCTGTCGGGAGTTGGCCACAACCAAAGACAATTACTGAAGTGAGGAGTTTTCATGGATTGGTATCTTTCTATCGAAGATTCATTCCACATTTTAGTAGTGTGATGGCACCTATAACCGATTGCATGAAGGGAAAGAAGTTTGAGTGGTCAGAGGAAGCAGGGGTTGCTTTTGAGAAGATCAAGACACTATTGACGACAGCACCAATTCTAGTTTTACCGGATTTTCAGTTGTTGTTTGAGCTACATACTGATGCGTCGAAGGTTGGGGTTGGTGGAGTTTTAAGTCAGAAAGGAAGACCAGTTGCTTATTTCAGTGAGAAGTTATTTGGAGCTAAGTTGAAATATAGCACTTATGATGTTGAGTTTTACGCAATTGTTCAAGTAGTGAAGCATTGGAGACATTATCTATTTCAGAAGGAGTTTGTACTCTATACGGATCATGAAGCTTTGAAGCATTTGCAAGGGCAGGACAAAATTTCAGCTAGGCACGCTTCATGGGTCGCGTATCTACAACAGTTTACTTTTGTTGTTAAGCACAAATCAGGGGTGACGAATCGTGTAGCTGATGCTTTGAGCAGGAGGAATCATTTGTTGACGACAATGAAAGTTGAAGTGACGGGGTTTGAACTATTGCCAGAGTTGATCAAAGAAGATCCTTACTTTATGAAGTTTGTTGAGAAAGTCAAGGATGGGAGTGCTGATGAGTTTGTATTGGTGGATGGTTTTCTGTTTAAAGGGAATCGTTTATGTGTACCGGATTGTAGTTTGAGAATGAAGATTATAAAGGAGCTACATGAAGAAGGCCATGTGGGTAGAGATCGAACATTGCAGTTGATTTCTCAATCATATTATTGGCCGTCGATGAGAAGGGAAGTTGAAAGGTTTGTGCGTAGATGTCATGTTTGTCAGGTTTCGAAAGGGACAGCTACAAATGCGGGATTATATGTGCCATTACCTATTCCTACAAAACCATGGGTAGACATTAGCATGGATTTCGTGTTGGGATTGCCGAGAACTCAAAGGGGAAATGAATCTATATATGTTGAGGTGGATCGTTTCTCGAAGATGGTACATTTTATTGCGTGTAAAAAGACGGCGGATGCTGTTCATGTCGCTCAGTTGTTTTTCAAGGAGATCTATCGACTTCATGGATTGCCATAATCTATTGTGTCGGATAGGGATACTCGTTTTCTGAGTCACTTTTGGTTAAGTTTGTGGAAGATGGTGGGAACGAAGTTAAACTTTAGCAGCGCTTATCATCCGCAAACAGATGGACAGACAGAAGTTGTTAATAGATCGTTGGGAAATTTGTTACGATGTCTTGTGAAAGATAATCTGAAGAGTTAGGACATGAAGTTATGCCAAGCAGAGTTTGCTCATAATCATGCAGTGAATCGTAGTACGGGATTCAGTCCATTTCAGATTGTATATTCAAATTTACCAAGGGGACCGTTGGACTTAACGGTAGTACCACAAACGAAGGAGACGATTAAAAGAGCTGTAGACTTTTTTAATGAGTTAACTGAATGTCATAAAATCGTTCAGAAGCGATTGGAGAAAGCAAATGAGAAGTATAAGCGAACTGCAGATTTGAAGCGACGAAGTGTTGAATTTAACGAAGGTGATTTGGTTTATGTTGTGTTAACCAAGGATCGTTTTCCAGTGGGCGCTTATAACAAATTGAAAGCCAGAAAAATTGGTCCTGTAAAAGTTGTGAAACGGATTAATGAAAATGCTTATAAATTGAAGCTGCCGGAGGATGTGTACACTTCTGACGTGTTCAATGTTAAGCATCTTCTACCATATTATGGAGATGGACAATCTGATGAGAAAGAATTTATAAATTCGAGGACGAATTTCTCTCAACCAGGGGAGGATGATGCAGCTCAAGTTAGAAGAGAAGAGATAAGTCATACACGACTTAAGGAGGAGTTAAGTTGTCCACGACTTAAGAAGGAGGATATAGGTCGTTCCCGACCTAAGGAATCACGTGGGGGAGAGATGCAAGTTAATGAAGAAGAGTTAAGTCGTTTTCGACCTAACTGGAGACCAGAGGGGAAGTTGTGCCGAGTTAACGACCTAACTCTAACAGGTTGCGACCTAACGGAATACGGCTGAAGAGTTAAGTCGTTAGAAGAGTTAGCTCGGTGAAGCTTTGAGTCGTTAGGTCGCCTACGACCTAAGTGAGGAGTCTGTATTTCTTTAAGTCGTGTTGAATTTTAGGTCGTCACCGACCTATGTGTTGTGTTGTAATATTGGATTTGTTAAGTCATTATGTCACTGGAGCTTGTTAGGTCCTTAACTCGTATGTGATGAGTCGTAGGTCGGCATGTAGATAAGTCGACCGAATGGGTGCTGTGTTGTAATTCGTTGAGTCGTTAGACTTAAGTCGTAAGTCGTGTCATTTGTTGTACTGTGTTGTACTTGGGTCTAAGTCGCTATGAGGGTAACTCGAGTCAGTTAGGTCGGCAACGACCTAGTTGAGTCGTAAGTCGTGAGATTTAAGTCGGCAACGGCTTAAGGTCAGGGTTTGGAAACTACTATAAATAGCGAGTGTGTTGTACATTTTGAGGTGGTTGATTTTGAATAAAATTCTTGTTGATTGCTGTGTGCTTTCATCTCAAATTGGTAGTTGAGTGTAATTTCCTATCTCCACTTCGGTTAATCGAGTGCGCTCAATTCAACGATTGTTGAAGCCAATTCACGGTATCAAGTGTGCTTGATCAACGTTTGAAGAATTGCAGATCTTCTTTCACGATATCGTGCGCGATCAACGTGTCGAAGATATCTAGAATTCGGTATCTTTGTGGTCAACGAATTTGGGCATTTCAGTATCTTCAATCCACCGATTGCTACTTTCATCGATCTATATCGTTTTGTTAATTATCCGCTGCGTCAATTCTTTTCAAATTGATGATTGTTTTTAAGATGAAATATGTAGTTAAAGGTTTTGAAAATAAAATATTTTAAATTAATTAAGTTTAAGGTGTTTTAAACTTATAATTTTAAAAGAGTTTATTTTAAATAAAAACTTAATTAAGTAATTAAGGAGTTAATCAAAATGTGTTTTAATTTGTTAACTTAAATTTAAGTTAATTTATATTGTTAATGATAATTAATTAATGATTTATAAGTACAAAATAATTAAAGAATGATTTATTAAAGGTTAATTAATTTATCATTAAGGATTAATTAATTAAGTTAATAATTAAGGAATAATTAGCTAATGAAGGTAATTAAGGATTTAACTAGTTAAAAATTGAGGATTAAATAATTTATTAATTAAATTAATTGTTCATTAACTAAGCATGATTAATGAAAATAATTATGTGATTAATTAATAATAATCACACGAATACTTCATCTTAATTATAGATGACTGATTATTGTTGAATGCTTTGGATTGATGGATGTCTCTGATATGTGATTGTGATCTATGTGATATGAATTACTTTGTGCTGAGCAGTGATATCTGTGATTTTTTCCTGTGTAAATGTGAAAACCCAATGGCCCGTAAAGCGGCATTTGAATTTCGATGCGATATGGAGTCGGATTCCAATTGGTTATCCGAAACCCACATCGAACCCTGAAAGTGAATCTTTACGAGTGATATATCCACGTGTTTCTAAATTGAGTGCTCGCTGTTTGGTTTAGCCGGGAGAGGACTTTGTGTCATATAATCCATTCCGAGTAGTGATACGACGAAATTGATAGCATTTGAAGAGGGTGGTGAAGACCGGGTGTCTTCAAGAACGATAGGTTAACCTGTCGAATGACCTGTACTGAGTTGCTCTGGTATAGAAATCTCCATATGTGATGTGGAGTCCGATCGGGATTGTGGATGCCCGGATTGCAAGGGCTTCTTTGGAAGTGCCTTTGGTTCTGTTTGAACCTAGAACAGACTTGTATGGTTGTATGTCTGACATTACACTTTGAGATATAAACCTGATTTCTTTCAAATACATTTATGTTGGTGGCGAAGAATTTATTCTCTTAGCTTAACACCGTTCTCTGAGACGTACGAGCTCAGAGGTTATGTATTAGTGATATACTCCCAACTTGGTAATATGGCATGCTGAGTGCTGCTGTGTGTTGTTGATCATTTGTTGATCGAAGCATGCTTTTGTGAAAAGCGTAGCTTTGTGGACGAGACTTCGTCGAACCTCACAACTCGGTTATGGTCGAAATAGGTTTCGTTGTAGTAAGGTTATTTGGGGGTAGCGCCCCCTGAGGGTATGTCCATGTTCTTCTAGATTAGAAGTGGTATCATGGTACGAAGCCCAGATACTAAAATTTATGGTTGCTACAAACTTATTGCTTTGTGGTTGTTGGTTGAGAGGAACCTCAGATAAAGTTGGCAACGACCGAAAGTTGGCATACTCGTGTTAGTGGTTACCTAGTTAGAGAGGTAACCCGGCCTTATGTTAGCAGAGATCCGGTTAGGTTCTCAGGGACGTCCTTCCAGAGGCATTTCATTCGGTGTAGGAAGTTCCTTTGCCGGACCATTATTGGAAATCCAATCATTCAATATGAGCCTTTACGGTTTTAGTTGTATAACCTGCCATTTACTTATGGTGGTCACCACTGTTTAGACGGTAGCTATAGTAGGCGTACAATAATGGTTATATGCGGGCTAAGATTAATATTATACTTTCGAAAATGTTTTCTACACTATGCACTAATAATAATATTAAAAGAGTTTTCTCGTATCAAGCATGTTTGACTATCATAAGAAGAAATCTACTCCAATTGTGCGATTGCATTGTGTGCCTAGAGGGAGGTCTTATGATAGTTTCATTTTCCATAAGCATATTGGATTTATTTTATAAACTATTTTGTGCAAACAACTGTTTTTGTTTACTTATACCAGTCCCATGACTGACCCAAAGTTTATTATTCCTTTCCTAAACTCTAGGTGTCCATTATTTTCACACAAGCAGCCTAGAAGCAGGTTATCCGTGTTTTGGAGCTAGCTTGGATTATAGAAGTATTTTGGAAGCTATCGGATTTTTTGAAGACCTTATCGAAGTTGAAGTATGTTGGAAACTATATGAACTCTGCTGTTCTGTTATGGAGTTGTCGTTTTATTGTAGTATCTTATGTGTAGCACTCTGATATTGGTGATCGATGTTGTAATGGATATTGTATCAAAGTTGTATGTGTGTTGTGATAAATGATTTTCATTTTGTTTCCGTTGTTTATTTTCATCTAATGTTTTTATAAGCTCCATCCGAATTAAAGTTCGACATTTGAATTTCCAGCAGTCGAATACAAGTGAGGTATTTGATGTCAATTTTCACTCGCTAGATTTCAGGTCGTGACAAGTGGTATTAGAGCTAAAGGTTGAGTAAGAACTTTAGCTACGGAGTATAACACATTAGGTAGCTCGTTAGAGATAGGGTGAAGTATACCCTAGAATGAGTATAAACCGAGAGACCGAAACCCTAAAATTTCTTGGTCTATTCCTTTCAAACTGTTGATATTCCCTAAGATATCTTGTCCATATGCCTAAATCAAGTTTTCTTACTATTTACAGATAGTGAGAATGAGCGAAAGAAGAGGACAAGGTAGGGGACAGGGAAATACCACTACAACTGTACAAGTCCCTGCAACAGCAGCTATACCTCCTCAACCTCAGCCGAATCTGGATGATCTATATAATAGTTTCTCCAGACTTGGTAGTAAGTTGTTCACTGGCAAGGAATCTATTGTTGAAGCCCAAGCCTGGATTAGATCGGCGAAAGAATTTTTAGAGGGCTGAAGTTGAAAGACGATCAAATGCGACTAATAGCTTCTTGGCAACTCCAAGAGGAAGCCTAGCTTGGTGGGAGACTGTTACTGTGGATTAGCCGGAAGATGAGTTTACTTGGAGTCGATTCAAAGAGGTGTTTGAGAAACGATATATGCCTTCTGCTTGTATCTCTACAATGTACCGGGAGTTTATGGACTTGAAGCAAGGGAGTTTGTCACTTGAGGAATACTTGAACAAATTCAATGAATTGTCTCGATTTGGTCCAGAGCTGGTGAACACCTCCTAAAAGAAAAATGAAAGATTTATTCGGGGAATGTGTAATACCCCAAGATCTTGTGATAAGTTATAGTAATAAAATAATTTAATCTTGAAATAATTGGATTTAAATATGATGGAATTCTTGAAATTAAAAAAAAAATGTGCAAGGAGATGCGTACACATGCACACTGGAAATAGCACAGGGGAAAATCCAAGAATTTGTTGAAAATAATAATACGGGGGAAAGAAAACATTTCAAATGTAGTTTTGAGATGTGAATCATTTTGTCCTCAGATCACAATGTATAATTTTGAAAAATAATAATAATAAATAAAGTAATGAAGAGGTAGAAGATTTTATTAAGCAAGAAGTAATCCTTGCTTAAAGCATAGGATTTTCTTTTACCAAATCTAACTCATTATAAATTAGAAAAAGTATATATGTGTGTGTATTTCCTATAAGGCAAAGAAAGATCAAATATATATATACACCCCTATGTACATGTACATTTTCTGTAAGCAGAAAGTGTTAAAGCAAAGCAGTAGGAAAGAAACATCAAAATGACATGAAATGTAATTCAAGTCAATATGCTTGTGTAGGCAAAAATAGAAAAGGGGATTTTCAGAAATAATTAAATATAAAATATGGCAGTCACACTTTTAACATGATTAGGTGAGTGGCCATTTTCTGCAAAAGTAGAGGAAAGAAAAATACCACCCTTTTACTAACTAATATGGCCGGGATGAAAATGTGAATAATGCAAGATGCAAACTAGGATAGAAATGGAATTTTGTTTCAACAAAACCCTAGTGGGAAACATTGATATAAATAGGCAATTTTGGCCAGTAAAGTTATCTTTACCCCGAGTTACACAAAAATAAGAAAGAAAGAAAAATATAGGAAGGGAGGAGAAAACACACACAAAGGTTTTCTGGATCAAAAAAAGACAATATTTAGGTGAGTTATCCCACTATATTTATGGCATTAAGACCTGAGATGAGGTAGCCAATTTTTGTATTGTTCTTTACATGTTTCTAGTTTGAGAATATGATTTTATCAATGCTATTTGGATGTTTTTGGGTCTGATATAATTTTACCATGGATGTTTCTGGGTGATAGCTGATTTGTTGAGATGTTTGCCTTTGTATGTGCAACTTACTATTTTAGTTTGCTTAGAAATGCTAAGAACCTGAATCTTAAAATTATCTAGAGAATACTCTCAACTGTTAAACATCTATGGCATGAAAATTTTATCAAGGGAAAATGTGTCAGCTGCATTATACTTTGTATAAGTGCTGAGGCTTAAAAGGAAATTAATTAAGGGTGCAATAGAAATTTTCTAGGTGCTGAGCCCTTAATCAAAGAAATATATATATATATATATATATATATATATATATATTGTTATCCCGCTTTTTGGCAAAGCCGTGATACCAAAAGATTGATCAAAAGAAAAAGACAGTTCGTCTCAGAGATTGGTTATACTTCACTTTGCTATGGATATCGATGAATTTTGTCCGAGTCCGGAACGGGCCAAAATTGATAGGACATGACAAGAAAGGTCGAAGGAGTCGTCATTTCAAATTTCAGGTTAATCGGAGTTCGTATGGACAAGATATGATCGATGCAAGTTAGCCAAAGTTCACAGTGTTCGAAACCATCAGTTTGCTGAGTAGATGCCCATTTCGAACCGATAGGGTTCGAACCCATCAAGCCTTGTTCGAACCCATTAGGCTCCATGCGTTTCGAATCAACCGCATTCGAAATGATCAGCAGTATTGTTTACTTCGAATCGATCGAGTACGAATCGATGAGATGGACATCCACTCAGCATGACGACGCCTCGCTCACTTCGAATCCATAAGGTTCGAACCCATCACCGCTTGTCAAGTTCGAACCCATCACCGCTTGTCAAGTTCGAACCCATCACCGCTTGTACTTCGAATCCATCACCATCGGTAACTTCGAATCGATCGGTCCCACGACCAAGCACTGCTTCGTATCGATCGCCTCCATCAGGTTCGAATCCATGAACAATCGCTCATTCGAAACCACCCAGTCAACTAGTGACGTGTCACCCATCAGTTTGAATGCGCCGATATACATGGATTCGAAGCGGTCAACACGGAGAAAAAATAGGATCGATGCGAGGAGTGCGCGCCACGTCACTGCAGTACCACGTGCTTCCATCGATTCGAATGCATGGGTTCGAAGTCATGGGTTCGAACTGAACAGCCGGGCGAGATTCATCAACTCGAATCGATCATATCTCCTAAACTACTGATCCAAATGCAACGAAATTTTCACAGTAGCTTCCATACAAGGTAAAGATTGTTCCTGCCAAGTTTCAGCTCGATTGGACCATTTCTTGATGGGTTCGAAATCACTTCGAACCGATGTCAGATCGAGATGAAACTTGGTGGGGTCGGTCGCGTGGGCCCACTCACGTGCCAGTAGAGGTCTCCCGAAGTTTCAGCAAGATCTGGGCCTCCAACGCCTATAAATAGCACCCTGAAGCCTTCAGAAAAAGGGGATCTTCCGAGAACTTCTGCCATTGAACGCTGAGACTCTGCCGGATTCAAATTTATTCACCAGAATCACTGTTGTATTCAGATTTCAAAGCTATTATCAATTGTAATCCGCTGTAATCGATTGAATCGAGCAAAGCAATAAAGAGAAATCCTTCAAAGTGGACGTAGGCACGAACGCCGAACCACTATAAATCCTGTGTTTGTGATTGTTGTCTGTGAATTACTGTGATTTTTTACCTAGAGCTGAATTCTATATTGATTGTTGCTGAGTTCTGTGTTGATTATTATCAAGTTGAATACGCAAACGGGTGCTTCCGTGATATTGGGTGTTTGTGACCAATTTTGGCGCAAACATTTTGGTGCTTTCACTGAGAATTGAACTCAGGAGTTCTACCAGTTGATAATTGATTCAGAGAAAGTTTGAAAGTTTAGATTTGAGAAATTATGACGAGACAATCGAATAGAAGGCCAAGGCCAGAGAGGAGTGAACAGTAGGGGAGTCAGGAGGCTTCCTCAGGAGCGAATCAACCATCGATCTACATCACTAGGGACGAGATGGAGACGATGATGAAGAAGCAAGAGGAGTTGATCCAGAGTTTATTTCAACAAATAGGACAGCTTGGAGCACAGAATAGAGAAGCCAATGGAGTCCAGAACGGAGCAGGACCATCCGGCATAGCACCCGAGCTAGGGGGCACGCATATGGAAAATGTTGACCCAATCTTGGAAAGAGAGAGAAGTATCTGCGCAACCTGAAGACAGCAGAGGAATGAACGATCAGTCAAGGGGGCAGATTTCAGAGTTCCCTCGTGAACTCGGGGGGCAGGATGAAAGTAACGAACGAAGGTTACATCTCGGAGACACCGACAAGTTGGCAGAGATGGTTAGGCGAGCAATGAGAGGCGGTTTGGTGAACAAAGACCTAGAGGATGTTAATAGGAGTCCTTTCACTCCGGCAATCAGACGAGCTAGAAACCCACCGGATTTCAAATTACCATCGTTGGATATGTATGACGGGAGAACGGACCCCACGGTCCATCTGACAAAATATATGAGGCATATGGAAGTGCTGGGGGCATCAGAGGAGGTTATGGCCCGGTGCTTTCCACTGTACTTGGCGGACATTGCGGCGTTATGGTTCAGGCAACTAGATAGTGGGTCCATCGGAACATGGAACGATTTAACTGAGAGATTTATGAGGCAATTCAGGGTTCACATTACAAGACCCAAGAATGTGATGACGTTGGCGACTTTAAAACAGAAGGCTGGAGAAACATTGAGAAGTTTCCTGATACGGTTCAATGCGGCGGCAGCTTCGGTGGATAGACCGGATCCATCCATGGTTATGATGGCGGCTGTGTCCGGAATAGCAGACGGAACGGAGTTCAAAAATTCATTAACTAAGGATCCACCCGTGGATCTGGGAGAATTCTACCATGAGGCGGAAAAGTTTTTACGATTAGAGGACGCGAATGCAGAAAGAGAAGAAGGAGATGGAATAGAAGTTTATGCACTCAAAGATGAAAAGCCCCCTAGAAGGGACTCGGACAAGGATAAAGGTAAAAGAAAGATCGAGAATAACGGAGACAGATCAAAGCGGCAACGGAGGGAGCCGCGATTCACCACCTACACTGAGCTGAACGAGAGCCTGGAACGAATTTATCAGGATACCAAAGAACATATTCCGTATCGTAGGCCGATGCGAAGGGACCCTACCTCTGACGAAAGGAAATCAGATAAGTTTTGTGTATTCCATGAATTAAATGGCCATAACACTAACGATTGTAGGCACCTGAAGGACGAGGTGGAAGGGCATATCAGGAACGGTATGCTCCTTCAATATGTAAGGAGGCGAGCTCCTGTGGCGGAACCAGAACGACCACCGTCCACATCAGCTAGAGGCGATCCTGAATCAAGGCACCGTTTGGTTATCAATTGAGTGAGATAACGATGAACAAGGTGTAAGCTTCCACTAACGCAATCAAATCATTTACACATGTGCGAGATCGCGAACGATCTCCAAGCATGCTCTGAATGATCATTGACCGTTTCGTAGTGGGAACTTACACTTTGACATCCATGCTTTGCTTTCATTTTCATTTTTGATTTGAACATTTAGACTCTGTTTGTTTGGACATTGTTTTTGAAACTCATTCGTTTAATAGACATTTGATTCTGATAACTCTGGAATGGCTAAGCTACTTACACATGTATGGGGTCGCGAACGATCCTTAGGCATGCTCTGAGATGGCGATGAACCGCCCTGACAAACGATCCAGGATCTCACCCGAACGTGACCCTGGCATCGATAACATCAAGCCCTCCCGGGCACACAATTCGCCTCGAACGGCACTCGACTTCGAACAGTCACAACTCAACACGCCTCAAATGGCTTGATCGCGAACGGTCGTCACTTGAGGTCCAACACCCGACCGCGAACGGTCACAAATTTGCCTCGAACGGCACACGATCGCGAACGATCACTTTCTGCCTTGAATGGCACCGACCGCGAACGGTCATGGTTCACTAATTGTAAAATCCGACCTCGAACGGTCACCATTCGCCTTGAACGGCACTTGGTCACGAACGATCATCAATTGCCGCGAACGGCATCGACCGCGAACGGTCCCATTCAATCTTTTGCCATGAATAGTATCGACCGCGAACGGTCCTATTCCATCAATTGCCGCGAACGGTCCCGATTCCCCTCAAACAGCATACGATCTCGAACGATCGACGCATGGATTCATACGCTCGACCGCGCACGGTCGCACTTCACCTCGAATGACTCGATCACGAACGATCGTCATTTGAAGTTGAGCGCTTGACCACGAACGGCCGCACTTCATCCTAAATAACTCGGTCCCAAACGATCGTCATTTGAGGCCATATGAAATTATCAAGTTCTTTGCAGGTTGATAATAGGATACGAACATCCAACTCAAGGCATTACAAAACACACCTTCCTACCGCAAGACATGTTTTGGGGGGCAAGATGTTATCCCGCTTTTTGGCAAAGCCGTGATACCAAAAGATTGATCAAAAGAAAAAGACAGTTCGTCTCAGAGATTGGTTATACTTCACTTTGCTATGGATATCGATGAATTTTGTCCGAGTCCGGAACGGGCCAAAATTGATAGGACATGACAAGAAAGGTCGAAGGAGTCGTCATTTCAAATTTCAGGTTAATCGGAGTTCGTATGGACAAGATATGATCGATGCAAGTTAGCCAAAGTTCACAGTGTTCGAAACCATCAGTTTGCTGAGTAGATGCCCATTTCGAACCGATAGGGTTCGAACCCATCAAGCCTTGTTCGAACCCATTAGGCTCCATGCGTTTCGAATCAACCGCATTCGAAATGATCAGCAGTATTGTTTACTTCGAATCGATCGAGTACGAATCGATGAGATGGACATCCACTCAGCATGACGACGCCTCGCTCACTTTGAATCCATAAGGTTCGAACCCATCACCACTTGTCAAGTTCGAACCCATCACCGCTTGTCAAGTTCGAACCCATCACCGCTTGTACTTCGAATCCATCACCATCGGTAACTTCGAATCGATCGGTCCCACGACCAAGCACTGCTTCGTATCGATCGCCTCCATCAGGTTCGAATCCATGAACAATCGCTCATTCGAAACCACCCAGTCAACTAGTGACGTGTCACCCATCAGTTTGAATGCGCCGATATACATGGATTCGAAGCGGTCAACACGGAGAAAAAATAGGATCGATGCGAGGAGTGCGCGCCACGTCACTGCAGTACCACGTGCTTCCATCGATTCGAATGCATGGGTTCGAAGTCATGGGTTCGAACTGAACAGCCGGGCGAGATTCATCAACTCGAATCGATCATATCTCCTAAACTACTGATCCAAATGCAACGAAATTTTCACAGTAGCTTCCATACAAGGTAAAGATTGTTCCTGCCAAGTTTCAGCTCGATTGGACCATTTCTTGATGGGTTCGAAATCACTTCGAACCGATGTCAGATCGAGATGAAACTTGGTGGGGTCGGTCGCGTGGGCCCACTCACGTGCCAGTAGAGGTCTCCCGAAGTTTCAGCAAGATCTGGGCCTCCAACGCCTATAAATAGCACCCTGAAGCCTTCAGAAAAAGGGGATCTTCCGAGAACTTCTGCCATTGAACGCTGAGACTCTGCCGGATTCAAATCTATTCACCAGAATCACTGTTGTATTCAGATTTCAAAGCTATTAACAATTATAATCCGCTGTAATCGATTGAATCGAGCAAAGCAATAAAGAGAAATCCTTCAAAGTGGACGTAGGCACGAACGCCGAACCACTATAAATCCTGTGTTTGTGATTGTTGTCTGTGAATTACTGTGATTTTTTACCTAGAGCTGAATTCTATATTGATTGTTGCTGAGTTCTGTGTTGATTATTATCAAGTTGAATACGCAAACGGGTGCTTCCGTGATATTGGGTGTTTGTGACCAATTTTGGCGCAAACATATATATATATATAAACTCACAAGCTAGAACTATGATGGAGCCAGATCATGAATCTGATTCAATCATAGAGGCTTGAAGACTAATATAACATGTCATGTCAGGCCTCTTATTTTAGTTGAAAATATTCTTATATAATTTTACCGAGATTAGGACATAATGACCACATTTTAGGAAATGACTGTCTGCCTATTTTTGGGGGGAAATTGTGCTAGGAAGATTATGGATGTTTTCATGTTTGCAGTAACATGTTTACTTAGCACAATTGATGGTAGGATTTAGATAAATGCACTAGTAAATAAACTAGGGAAGGGGAGGCCAAGAAGGCTGCTGGAGTGCTTGCTATATTTGATGTATGCAAGTTGACACATGGTTTGTTTAAGCCCTGAGATCTTTGTGCAATGATGTGAATTAGTTCGTTGCAATGTGTCCCTGTGACTCCTTGATAGCAGATGAGGCAGGAATTTAAATTGAATTATACAACCTGTAAATGAGGAAATAGGAATATGAATATTTCTTAGGTTGGTTGGTATGGAACCATGATTGCTCCTATGAATGCAAATGTTACAGATAGATAATCATGTTTGCAAGATTATGTATGCATGTAGAAGAATGATAGATGAATATATCATACCTAAATCAATTTATTTATACCAGGCTAAAGTAATGGATTGCAGAAATTTGCTTAAATAATAAGTTAGTACACTTACATTCTCTGTTGCTTAATATTATGAATATATTGATGATGCTCATACCAGATCATAGATCTGACCCTTATTTTCTCATGGCATATGGGGTGTCTCACTTTAAAATGAGGTAGCCTCTAATGTTCTTGCAGGAAGTACCAAGCTTTAGTAGAAAGTGAAGTTGTGGCTAATGGAAAAGAATTGAATGAACATGCCTGCTAATCTTTAATAAGAGCTTAAAATGATTTTATTTGCATGTATTCATGAGATAGTTGTGTTTGAACCTGATGCTATGTAATGAATTTATTATAATAAGTTGAACTAGTTGTTTTCTGTTGAATATTGTTATGCATTAAGATTTGAAAACTAAAAGAAATATCTGAGTTAAATAACAAGAAGAACATGCTTAAGTATTAGATATGGAAGCCTGGAAAAGAAATATGTGTGTGTATGTGAGCAACAGTTTTACATAACTTATATTATATATTAGTCAATCTTGAGACATAGCAAAGCACTGAGTTTTAGGATAAGATATGGATTTAACTAGAAGTAAGTTATAAGGATTTAAGTTCTTTTTACTGGAATGCTTTGCAAATAAGTTTATGTTCATTTCTGAATTGTTTTGAGAAAAGTGAATGTTTTGTGAAGCTTTAGATAAAATGTAATGAATGGAGTCTCAATTGCTTTGAACAAGTGTCAAGCAGACACAAGATACATGAGTTAACCAGCTTCAAAAGAATGAAGTTTTGGTAGATCATGTTTGAGGGTGTTTTGTCTGTAAAAAATGCATTTTTAAAAAGTTTAGTTTATTTTGCAATTGTTTCACTACAATCAACTTTAAAGGCCATGAAAGATATGCTATGAGAACTGGTTTTGAACAAGCAAAACCTGGAAACACTTCACATTTTATGAAGTTATATTCTTATGATAACAGACCTATATGTAAATGTAAAATCTATAGTGTGACATTTAGACTAAGATTAAACAAACAAGCCATATAGATTGATTCAAAACAAGGAGGGTTCATAGAAAATACATAAGTGAAAAATGATAAGTGAATATATCATTTTCTGTCCTTAGTCAAATACAAACATATTTGAACTATGACATGTGACTCTCAAGTGCCTAGAGATTTAACTGATAAAAATAAATTAATATTAATAAATTGGAATGACCAAATTCATATGAATTAAATATACACAGAATTTATTAATATAATACAAATATTCAAAAGAACATGGTAATTATCTGTAGGCAGATTTATTCAAATCCAAACCAAACAACATGCTCTTGTTTAACAAATACATACTCTGATTTTAAACAAGAGGAACATATACATCTTCATATGTATATGTATATTTTTAGGAATAAACTGATATATTTATATTGGTAATGAACTAGGAATCCTGGTTGATTTGTTTGAAAGAAGATGACTCTGATAATTCAAAGGAAATTTAAATCAAACTTAAAAGTGCAAATGAAATATATGTGGACATTCAGATATATATAAATTAAATAGGTATATGTATGTACATAAAAAAAATCATTGAAAAATTAAGGTAAAAAGTTTGAGGGTCATTTCATTTGGTATCAGAGCACCTGGTTGCATTGATTATTGGGTGCTAAAAATGTGTTATGTCTGTTTGCTTGGATGAAATCGATAAGAAAATATTAATTATAGAAAGTACTCACAGTGTACTAATACCCTTTGCCCAGAACTTAATTAGCAAACTATGGTAGGAAGGGGATCACATCATGCAGGAACAAGTGCACCACAAATGTTTGATATGCAAGAGTTTGTAAGGGTTTTAAGGGATGGGATTGGGCATAGGCCTGAAAACCCACATGAGGAACTTCCAAAGCTACTAAAGGCTTACACCAATTTGGGAGGCAAAAGTTTTGAAGGGACTAAAAATGTGATGGAAATTCAAGCATGGTTGAGAACATTGGATAGGATTTTCAATGACATGCAACTTGATGATCAAAGGAAGAGGCCAGTGGCTTCAAGACAGTTGAAAGGAGTAGCTTTAAGCTGGTGGGAAGTAATCATTACAGGGATAAATGAGAATGAAATCACCTGGAATCAATTCAAGGAGATGTTGGAGGCAAGATTTGTGCCAGCATCAGCCAAGACCACTTTACTTGAAGAATTTATTAGACTCAGGCAGGGAAATTTGAACGTCACTGAGTACACTCAAAAGTTTGAGGGGCTTTCCACATATGGAGCAATGCTAGTGGTAGATGAAGCATCTAAAAATGATAGATACATCAAAGGTTTGAACCCAGGACTTAGCAGAGCCATGTTACCTTATGCTGACAGGACATTTGATCAAGTAATAGACTTAGCTTTGAAATTTGAGCGGCATGACAAGGAAAGGGAAAAGTTCAGAAATTTCAAGAATAATAACATTAAGAAGGGCAAGGGAAGGTATCACCCTTATGATAAGAAGAAAGAAGAGGTCAGTAACAAGGGCACTAGAGATATTAAATCTAAGGAAACCAAGAAGAAAATTGAGTGTCACCAATATGGGAAGGAAGGACATATTAAACCAAGATGTCCAGAATTGAAAGGAGGAGCTTTCAAGTGCTATCTATGTGGGAAAGAGGGGCATATGAAGAGAAATTGTCCAGAGTATAAACAGCTAGCAAACTTGGAAGACAAAGGCAAATCCGCAGTGGAGATTAATGCTGAGAAACACAGCCAAGTGGAACGTATACTGTTTATTTGTAATATACCCATAGCAGTAGTATATGATACTGGGGCAACTCACTCTTTAATTTCTTATGAATTAGTTAAAATACTGAAACTAAATTGCAAATTGGTTGAAACCCCATTACATATACAAAGTCCACTGGGGAGTTCTAGTGTTTTAGACATGATTTGTGTGGATGTGGAATTAAACATAGAAGGAGATACTTTTATTTCCAATTTATATGTTTTAAACTACCCAAACGTAGGTGTTATATTGGGAGTAGATTGGTTAAGACAATTTAAAGCAATAATTAACTTAGACTCATCCACTATATCATTGCAAAACTTTAGAGGCTAAAGGATCACAGTTTTATGTGAAGTGGCTAAGGGCAGGAAATTTTATCATTTGATTAAATTGGGAAAAGATTTCAGTGAACATATTATTGAAGAAATTCCCATAATCAATGAATACTTGGATGTTTTTGAGGAGGTTAAGGGTGTTCCAAACTATAGACCAGTAGAATTCCAAATTCATTTAGTTACAGGAGCAAGTCCAGTGATTAAAAAGCCAACTAGAATGGGGCCAAATGAATTAAAAGAATTAAAGAAACAGTTAGAAGAATTAGAAGATAAGGGTTTTATAAGACCCAGTAATTCTTGCTAGGGAGCACCAGTGGTATTTGTTAAGAGACAAGATGGTTCCTTGAGACTTTGTATAGATTATAGAGAATTGAACAAAGTAACCATTAAAAATAAATATCCATTGCCAAGAATAGATGATCTTTTTGATCAATTGGCTGGGGCAAGAGTGTTTTCTAGACTAGATTTAGCACCTGGTTTTCATCAAATGAAGGTGGAAGAATCAAGTATCAAGTACACTGCCTTTAACACTAGGTATGGATTGTATGAATTTTTGGTTATGCCATTTGGCTTAACAAATGCACCATCATACTTTATAGATTTAATGAACGGAACCTTTAGAGATTATTTAGACAAATTTGTGCTTATTTTTATAGATGACATTTTAATTTATTCCAAAACAGTGGAAGAACATAACTGTCGTTTGCATATGGTTTTGTCTAGACTGAGGGAAAAAGACTTAAAGGCAAAATATTCAAAATGTGCATTTTGGAAACAGGAAGTACATTTCCTTGGCCATGTCATCTCTACCAAAGGAATTTCTGTGAACCCCAATAAAGTAGTGGCTATTCAAGAATGGAAAAGGCCTAGCACTGTGAGTGAAGTGAGATCATTCATGGGGATGGCAGGGTATTATAGGAGATTTATAAAAGATTTTTCAAAAAATTCTACACCACTTACTAACCTAACCAGGAAAAACCAAGCCTTTGTTTGGTTAGAAAAGTGTGAAAAGTCTTTTGAACAGTTGAAGGAGGCATTGGTGAATGCTCCAATTTTGAAAGTACCCAAGGGAAATGAAGAATTAGTTGTATACACTGATGCTAGTGGGTTTGCTTGGGTGCAGTGTTGATGCAACAAGGCCAAGTCATTACATATGCATCCAGACAACTCAAACCCCATGAAGTAAGGTATGCCACACATGATCTTGAATTAGCAGCTGTGATTTATGCTTTGAAACTTTGGAGGCATTATTTGTTAGGAACTAAGTTTGAACTTTACACTGACCACAAGTCTCTAAAGTATTTATTTTCACAAAAAGATTTAAACATGAGGCAACATAGATGGGTGGAGTTCTTAGCTGCCTATGACTTTGACATAATTTATACACCAGGCAAAGCAAACAAGGTTGCTGATGCTCGAAGTAGACAACATGTTAAATTAGCTATGATGATGATAAAAGAGTTTCAGGACTTGTCTTTGCTGACTGAGTTAGAAATTGGGGAGAATGGTTTTGTGCACATGGATGTGCAGGTGCAAGGTGCACAGGAAAATAGAGGAAAGTTAAGTTTGATGACACTTCAATCAGATTTAATTTTGAAGGTAGGAAAAATGCAAGAACAAGACACAAATTTATTGCAGAAGAAAGTTCTCATATCATAAGGGGAGGAAGTGATAAATCACCATATTGATAAAGATGGTTATTTGAGAAACCAAAATAGAATGTGTGTGCCAGAGAACATAGAATTGAAGGAGGAGATATTAAATGAATATCATAGAAGTAAGTACTCCATACACCCAGGCAGTACCAAGATGTATCAAAATTTAAAAAGAGATTTTTGGTGGAAGGGAATGAAATCAGATGCAGCCAAATATATTACCAAATGCATGACTTGCCAACAAGTCAAGGCTGAAACACAGAAGCCATCAGGATTGTTGCAACCTCTTAACATACCACAGTGGAAGTGGGAAGATATATCCATGGATTTCATAGATGGACTGCCTAGATCTAAGAGAGGAAATACAAGCATATGGGTGATAGTTGATAGGCTAACTAAGGTGGCACATTTCATCCCAGTCAAATCGGAAAGGAAAGCACCAAAATTAGCTCAGGTATTTATGAAGGAAGTGGTAAAATTGCATGGCATTCCCAAAACCATTGTGAGTGATAGGGATACCATCTTCACCTCAAAATTCTGGAGAAGCTTTTAAGAAGCCATGGGAAGTGAATTATGTTTGAGCACTGCCTACCATCCTCAATCAGATGGGCAGACTGACGTAGTGAGTAAAGTTTTGGAGGACATGTTGAGAGCATGTGTATTGGATTTTGGGGGCAACTGGGAAGACTATCTTCATTTACCTGAGTTTACATACAATAATAGTTATCAAAGCACCATAGGAATGGCTCCATTTGAAGCCTTATATGGCAAACCATGTCTGTCACCTGTTTGTTGGGTAGAAGCAGGAGAAAGGGCTATTTTAGGGCCTGAGTACATACAAGAAACTAAAGAGAAAATTGAGTTGGTAAGGAGAAGAATGGCTGCAGCTCAAGATAGGCAAAAGAAATTTGCAGATATGAAAAGGAGGCAGGTGGAATATGAAGTAGGAAACTTTGTTTTCATTAAAATCTCACCTATGAAAAATATACTGAGATTTGGGAAACAAGGCAAGTTAACCCCAAGATATATTGGGCCATACAAAATTATGGAAAGAATTGGTTCCTTGGCATATAAGTTGGAATTACCAGAAAACATGCAAGGAATACATGGTGTTTTTCATGTATCACAATTGAGAAGGTGGGTCCATGATAAGGCATAAATTCTTGAGACCCCAACCCAAGTACAAATAAATCCTAATTTGGTTTATAAAAAGGATCCAGTGGGAATTTTGGCAAAGGATGTGAAGAAATTGTGGAATAAATCACTGAAACTTGTAAAGGTACAGTGGAGTCTTGATCCTAATGATTGTACATGGGAGTTAGAAGACAAGATTAGGAGGGATTATCCTAAGCTTTTTGCAAATAAAAAGGTAATTTTTAAATTTGATATGAATGATTGCTGTGGTTGAAATTGCTTGCTTATGCATATATCTGTTAGATATTCAAAAAATAAGATAATGCTTATTATAAATACTAGGAAAATTGTGAGGACACAATTCCTAAAAAGGAGGGGTGAATGTAATACCCCAAGATCTTGTGATAAATTATAGTAATAAAATAATTTAACCTTGAAATAATTGGATTTAAATATGATGGAATTCTTGAAATTAGAAAAAAAATGTGCAAGGAGATGTGTACACATGCACACTGAAATAGCACAGGGGAAAATCCAAGAATTTGTGGAAAATAATAATATGAGGAAAAGAAAACATTTCAAATGTAGTTTTGAGATGTGAATCATTTTGTCCTCAGATCACAATGCATAATTTTGAAAAAAATAATAATAAATAAAGTAATGAAGAGGAAGAAAGATTTATTAAGCAAGAAGTAATCCTTGCTTAAAGCATAGGATTTTCTTTTACCAAATCTAACTCATTATAAATTAGAAAAAGTATATATGTGTGTATATTTCCTGTAAGGCAAAGAAAGATCAAATATATATACCCCTGTGTACATGTACATTTTCTGTAAGCATAAAGTGTTAAAGCAAAGCAGTAGGAAAGAAACATCAAAATGACATGAAATGTAATACAAGTCAATATGCTTGTGTAGGCAAAAATAGCAAAGGGGATTTTCAGAAATAATTAAAATATAAAATATGGCAGTCACACTTTTAACATGATTAGGTGAGTGGCCATTTTCTGCAAAAGTAGAGGAAAGAAAAATACCACCCTTTTACTAACTAATATGGCCGGGATGAAAATGTGAATAATGCAAGATGCAAACTAGGATAGAAATGGAATTTTGTTTCAACAAAACCCTAGTGGGAAACATTGATATAAATAGGCAGTTTTGGCCAGTAAAGTTATCTTTACCCCGAGTTACACAAAAATAAGAAAGAAAGAAAAATACAGGAAGGGAGGAAAAAACACACACAAGGGTTTTCTGGATCAAAAGAAGACAATATTTAGGTGAGTTATCTACTATATTTATGGCATTAAGACCTGAGATGAGGCAGCCAATTTTTGTATTGTTCTTTACATGTTTCTGGTTTTGAGAATATGATTTTATCAATGCTATTTGGATGTTTTTGGATCTGATATAATTTTACCATGGATGTTTCTGGGTGATAGTTGATTTGTTGAGATGTTTGCCTTTGTATATGCAACTTTCTATTTTAGTTTGCTCAGAAATGCTAAGAACCTGAATCTTAAAATTATCTAGAGAATACTCTCAACTGTTAAAGATCTATGGCATGAAAATTTTATCAAGGGAAAATGTGTGAGCTGCATTATACTTTGTATAAGTGCTGAGGCTTAAAAGGAAATTAATTAAGGGTGCAATAGAAATTTTCTAGGTGATGAGCCCTTAATCAAAGAAAAAAATATATATAAACTCACAAGCTAGAACTATGATGGAGCCAAATCATGAATCTGATTCAATCATAGAGGCTTGCAGACTAATATAACATGTCATGCCGGGCCTTTTATTTTAGTTGAAAATATTCTTATATAATTTTACCGAGATCAGGACATAATGACCACATTTTAGGAAATGACTGTCTGCCTATTTCTGAGGAAAAATTGTGCTAGGAAGATTATGGATGTTTTCATGTTTCCAGTAACATGTGCACTTAGCACAATTGATGGTAGGATTTAAATAAACGCACTAGTAAATAAACTGGGGAAGGGGAGGCCAAGAAGGCTGCTGGAGTGCTTGCTATATTTGACGTATGCAAGTTGACACATGGTTTGTTTAAGCCCTGAGATCTTTGTGCAATGATGTGAATTAGTTCATTGCAATGTGTCCCTGTGACTCCTTGATAGCAGATGAGGCAGGAATTTAAATTGAATTATACAACCTGTAAATGAGGAAATAGGAATATGAATATTTCTTAGGTTGGTTGGTATGGAACCATGATTGTTCCTGTGAATGCAAATGTTACAGATAGATAATCATGTTTGCAAGATTATGTATGCATGTATAAGCACGATAGATGAATATATCATACCTAAATCAATTTATTTATACCAGGCTAAAGTAATGGATTGCAGAAATTTGCTTAAATAATAAGTTAGTACACTTACATTCTCTGTTGCTTAATATTATGAATATATTGATGATGCTCATACCATATCATAGATCTGACCCTTATTTTCCCATGGCATATGGGGGTGTCTCACTTTAAAATGAGGCAGCCTCCAATGTTCTTGCAGGGAGTACCAAGCTTTAGTAGAAAGTGAAGTTGTGGCTAATGGAAAAGAATTGAATGAACATGCCTGCTAATCTTTAATAAGAGCTTAAGATGATTTTATTTGCATGTATTCATGAGATAGTTGTGTTTGAACCTGATGCGATGTAATGAATTTTATTATGATAAGTTGAACTAGTTGTTTTCTGTTGAATATTGCTATGCATTAAGGTTTGAAAACTAAAAGAAATATCTGAGTTAAATAACAAGAAGAACATGCTTAAGTATTAGATATGGAAGCCTGGAAAAGAAATATGTGTGTGTATGTGAGCAACTGTTTTACATAACTTATATTATGTATTAGTCAATCTTGAGACATAGCAAAGCACTGAGTTTTAGGATAAGACATGGATTTAACTAGAAGTAACTTATAAGGGTTTAAGTTCTTTTTACTGAAATGCTTTGCAAATAAGTTTATGTTCATTTCTGAATTGTTTTGAGAAAAGTGAATGTTTTGTGAAGCTTTAGATAAAATGTAATGAATGGAGTCTCAATTGCTTTGAACAAGTGTCAAGCAGACACAAGATACATGAGTTAACCAGCTTCAAAAGAATGAAGTTTTGGTAGATCATGTTTGAGGGTGTTTTGTCTGTAAAAAATGCATTTTTAAAAAGTTTAGTTTATTTAGCAATTTTTTCACTACAATCAACTTTAAAGGCCATGAAAGGTATGCTATGAGAACTGGTTTTGAACAAGCAAAACCTGGAAACACTTCACATGTTATGAAGTTATATTCTTGTGATAACAGACCTATATGTAAATGTAAAATCTATAGTGTGACATTTAGACTAAGATTAAACAAACAAGTCAAATAGATTGAGTCAAAACAAGGAGGGTTCAAAGAAAATACATAAGTGGAAAATGATAAGTGAATATATCATTTTCTGGCCTTAGTCAAATACAAACATATTTGAACTATGACCTATGAATCTCAAGTACCTAGAGATTTAACAGATAAAAATAAATTAATATTAATAAATTGGAATGACCAAATTCATATGAATTAAATATACACAGAATTTATTAATATAATACAAATATTCAAAAGAACATGGTAATTATCTGTAGGCAGATTTATTCAAATCCAAACCAAACAGCATTGTCTTGTTTAACAAATACATACTCTAATTTTAAACAAGAGGAACATATACATCTTCATATGTATGTGTATATTTTTACGAATAAACTGATATATTTATATTGGTAATGAACTAGGAATCCTGGTTGATTTGTTTTAAAGAAGATGACTCTGATAATTTAAAGGAAATTAAAATCAAACTTAAAAGTGCAAATGAAATATATGTGGACATTCAGATACATATAAGTTAAATGGGTATGTGTATGTACATAAAAAAATCATTGAAAAATTGAGGTAAAAATTTTGAGGGTCATTTCTGAATGAATATGAAGTACCATGAGAAGATGACTGCCCACGTAAAAGAATCCTTTTCGGACTTCATCGATATGGGTTATCGATATGCTACCCTAGATATGCAGGAAGTTCTGAAGGAGAAAGAAAATTCAAGCAATCCGAATTGGAAGAAAAGAAATTCGAAGGGAAGAAGCCGGATCAAGGCAAGGAGAAGAGGAGTAATCAGGAGAACCCGACGAGAGGTATTACTTGCTACAATTGTCAGGAGAAAGGCCATTATGCAAATGATTGTAAGAGGCCAAAGAAACAAATAAAGAAAGATCAACCTATGAAGACAAGGTAAAGAACCAAGGAATGCTATTGCTGTCACTAGCCAGGTCATGGAGTTAAAAATTACCCAAAAAAGAAACTAGCACAAGCAGCGAAAATGTACGCGATAAAAGACGACCCCTCAACTTCAAAAGCGGCTAAATAAAAAGGAGTTTTAGAAGGTAACCTTATTGTTGACGATAGAGTTGTTAGAGTTTTGTTCGATATGGGAGCTACACATAGCTTTATCTCCCAACAAATCGTGAATGAATTAAAACTTGAACCTAAATTTGTCGATGAACCTATTTGCGAGAAGAATCCGGTTGGTGGTCCTGCAAATCTTTGTCTATACTGTAGGAAAGTGCCTATCTCATATTCTGGCCATTAATTTCCTATCAACCTTGATGTTCTCGACTTTAACGAATATTAAATATACTCGGAATGAATTAGTTAACGAGATACGAAGCCAAATTAGATTGTAAGAATCGAACGATTCTGGTCAAAACAAAACTTGGAGATTTCATTGAAATCTCTTGTGAAGACCCTAGTCCGAAAAGGGATAAGTTGATGTATACGTTGGGATATCCTGAACCTAGTCTGGAATCTTTACCTATTGTCCGGGATTTTCTAGACGTATTCGAAGAGGTCCGATCTTTACCTCCACACAAAAAATTGAATTCAGAATTGATTTAGTTCCGAATGTTCGTCCTGTCGTTCATGGAAGTCGTAGGATAACACCCAGGGAAAGACTAGAGTTAGTCAAGCAAACTCGTGATTTGCTAGAGAAAGGATTAATACGTCTTAGTGTTTCCGAATGGGATTCAGCTGTGGTGTTCGTAGCCAAGTCTGACGGATCCTTGAGACTGTGCGTGGACTACTGCGATCTCAATAAACTAACTCTCAAAAATAAGTTCCCTTTACTCAGGATCGACGACTTGTTCAATTAACTGCACGATGCTCGTTTCTTTTTAAAGATGAATCTAGCCCAAGGATTCCATCAGCTAAGAATTACCAAAGACTGTGTTCACTTGACTTCTTTCAAGGGTCCAGACACTTTCTATGAATGGTTAGTCATGCCTTTTCGACTTACCAATGCACTCGCATACTTCGTAGATTTAATGACCCGTGTGTTTCGAGTGGTATTGAATAAATTTGTTTTGGTGTTCATTGATGATATTCTAATCTATTTCAAGACCGAGGAGGAGCATGCTGAGCATTTGAGAATTGTTTCGGAGCTACTGAGAAGGAACATTCTATTCGCAAAATTTTCCAAATGCCATTTTTGGGTCAAAGAAGTTAGATTTCTCGGCCATATTGTGAATGAAGAGGGAATTTCTGTTGATCCGGGCAAGATTTCTGCTATTCTAGACTAGAAGCGACCCACAACTCCGGAAGAAGTTCGAAGTTTTCTGGATTTTGCAGGATATTATTGGAAGTTTGTTCAGGATTTTTCTAAGATAGCTAGTCCCTTGACTAAGATAACTATGAAAAATGCCAAATTTGATTGGACTCCGAAGTGTGATGAAGCTTTCCAGGAATTGAAAAGGAGATTGACTATCGCTCTTTTTCTCGCTATTATCAATGGGAATTGAGGATTATCTTTTTATACAAATGCCTATAGTGATGGTGTGGGTGCAGTGCTAATGCAAAATGGTAGAGTAATTGCCTACGCGGGTAGACAATTACGTCCGCATGAGAGAAACTACCCAACACACGATTTGGAGCTCTTTGCTGTTATTTTCGCCTTAAAAATATGGCAACATTATCTTCTGGGTAAGAATCTTTTCAGATTTACTAAAATTTAAAAGTTTAACTTAACTTAATATTTAAACTTAATAAATCCTTCTTATTTAGGAGAAAAATTCGAGTTATTCACCGACCATAAATCTCTAAAATATCTCTTCACCCAGAAAGTTCTAAATCTGAGGCAACAACGCTGGTTATAATTTCTAGCATCTTATGACCTAGCTATTCTGTATACGCCTGGAAAGGCCAATGTAGTTTCTGATGCCTTGAGTAGAAAACATGCTATTCTTGCTCATCTTATTGTTGCTCCTACTCTTCTTAAAAGGATTGCAAGACAGCAGACAGAAGACAAGTTTCTTTGAGAAATGTATATGAGAATTTGTTGTGGTGAAGATTCAGTTTTGGAATCGATAGTCATGGAATTATTAGATTGAAGGGCAGGATGTGTATTCGAAATATCCCGGATCTGAAACGTGAAGTTGTGGATGAGTGTCACAAGTCCAAATTTAGTATCCATCCAGGAGTTAATAAAACGTATCGAGATACCAAAAGAACTTTCGAGTGGAAAACAATGAAAATGGACATATCTATTTATGTGAGTCATTGTGCTACCTGTCAACAAATTAAAAGTGATCAAAAGAAAATGGCTAGTTTACTTAAGCCTTTGGAAGTACCTAAGTGGACATGGGATCAAGTATCGATGGATTTCGTCGATGGGTTGCCACAAACAAAGAAAGGAAATGAAGCAATTTGGGTTATAGTGGATCGTCTAACTAAAACCACCCACTTCATCCTAGTGAAATCCACCCTGACAGTAGCAAGCTTAGCAGTGCTATATATAAAAGAGATTGTTCGTCTCCACAGTATACCAAGCAGTATAGTGAGTGATCGTGATCCGTTCTTCACTAGTAGATTTTGGGAGGTGTTTCAATCCGCTTTGGGAACCAAACTGAATTTCAGTACTGCTTATCACCCACAGTCTAATGGGCAGACTGAAAGGATAAGTTGAATTTTAGAAGACCTTTTGCGAGCTTGTATTCCCGACTTTGGCGGTTCGTGGGAGGACCATTTACATCTGGTTGAATTCTCATATAACAATAGCTATCGGACCATTATCGAAATGGCTCCTTTGGAAGCTTTATATGGTCGTCTGTGTCGATCACCTGCATGTTGGATCAAGTCAAGTGATAGACTCGTTCTTGGACCAGATATAATTAGAGAAGCTACGGGGAAAGTGGATTTTATTCAGAAGAAGTTAATAAATACTTAAAGTCGTCAGAAGAGTTATTGCAACCGCAGGGGAAGAGCTTTAGAATTACAGGTTGGAGATTCTGCAATCCTAGAAGTGTCTCCAATGCGTGGTGTGTTGAGGTTTGGGAAGACTGGTAAACTGGCACCATGGTATATTGGTCCTTTTCCTATTCTGGAGAGGATCGGTCCTTTAGCATATTGAGTGCAGCTACCCAGCTGGTTATCTGGCGTGCATAATGTGTTTCATGTTTTTTATCTTCAAAAATATATGCACGATCCAGATAGTATCATTGAAGAGGCTGCTCGGCAGGATTTGGAGATCACACCAAATCTGGCAGTAAAGAGAGAACCGATAAAGATCAATGATCGTGATGAAAAACAGCTGAGAAATAAAATTATGAAACTAGTTAAAGTGCAATGGAGTGGTGATCTAAAGGACTGTACTTGGGAAATAGAGGATAGCATGCAGAAGTCCTATGCCAATTGCAGAGTGGATATTCCGGCTTGATTGGTAAGCCATTTCTCTATCTTTTATATATACATATGTTCTTTGTTTGTCTTTCTCTCTCTTTCAAATTTCGAGGACGAAATTTTCTTAAGGAGGAATCTGTAACATCCCCGGATTTTATCAATTTAAAACTAGTAATTTATTTGAATTTATGGGATTTAATTTGAATTTGATTTGAAATTTTTCAAGACAAATAGAATTAGTATTGATTTATACATATATAAATAGATTATAATTCAAATTTGAATTTGAACACGAATTTAAAAATTTAAATAAATGTCTTAATAAAATAATTTGGATTTTAAAATTATATATAGGTAATTTATTTAATATATAATTAATTCCAAACTATTTTCTTTTAAATTGTATATATTTGAATAAAAGAGAAATGTATTTTTAAAATAGAAAAATATAATTTAAAAATAAATATAAAATATCTTAAAAATATTTGGATTCAAAATATTAACATATGTGTATGATTTTATTAATGTATAAATTTGTATTAAAACATTTTCTTTTAAAGTTGTATAAATATAAAAAAAGGAATGTAATTATATAAATAAGAAAAGAATAATATAAAAAAATTATTTAAAATATTTATGCATGAATAATACAAGTGTTAAATTTTAACACAAATATAACAAGTGTTAGAATTATAAGTGAATAAATTTACAAGTGTGATGATTTAAGACAAGTGTCATTTTCTTTTATTTCATTTTTGAAAATTTAATTAAAATAGGAACAAGCCTATAAAAACACTACATCTCCTCCCTTCTAATTTCTTTTGCCTTCATTTTCATTACAAAGCCAGTAAAAATTATCAACCAGAAAAAGAAAAAAGAAATCATCAAACAACTCAAAAAAAATTCAAACTAGAAATAAACAAAGACCAAATTCAAGCAAAAAAAGAAAGCAAGGATTCAAACAAAAATCTGTAAACAAAAACAATTCAAAAATATGGAAGACATCTCAAGCCTGTAATACAAAAGTTAACCCAGCAAAGATTCAATTTAACAAATCAAGTTTCATCATCAAAATAACAAGATCAAGCCCAGATCAAAGTTCAACAATCAAAACCTTTTCTTTTTCTAGCCTTCAAGTTTGACAACACAAAAGTTCTCTTCTGTTTTCAAAATTCACAAGTGAGTAAACATCTTTAAACCTGATCTATGATTGATGTTGTGAAGTGAATCTGTAAAGAATATTAGAGTGTATGAAAATGTGTTTATATGTATACAAAATATGTATATATTTGTTTGTGCATTTCTGATATACAGACATAATCACCTCTGTCCTTAGTTCCAGGTTTCAATAACCTGTTTAAAAATCCAACTCTTCCTCTTTAGTCATTATTAGGCTTTAAGATCTAGATGAAATTTGTTTATATGATTAAGATATTGGTCTTAAAAATGTTTTTGAGAAGAATTGTTTTTAAACTATCTAGAAATATTAATATACAGTGAAAATTATCAAAAAAATGATTAAATCGAATGAAATAATTGTTTGATTCACGTATACCATTCATTTCGTATTTGAAAATCATGATTTATACAATTAAAATCAAAAATTTTAATGAAGAAATGAGCTAGGAATTCGAGGTTGAATAGAATCGCCTTTTCACCAAATTCTGGTGTTTGGCGAAGCATTGGGTCTCGAAATTGATGTCATAGCTCGCTGCGAGGTCGGAGAATTTGGGGAAAATGTCCAATGGAATTCTAGGTCACCGTGGATGGCGAACGATATCAATTTAAGGTTCGAACTTGTCTTTCCGTCGAACTGGTTCTCGGGGGAACTGTGTTGTCGTCAGAGCGATTCAGGTGATCGGTCTAGGGGGAAAGAGTTTGTGGGTTGTCGGAGCAGCTTCGGCCAGAATTGCATGGCCTCTGGTTGCCTCAGGTGGCGAGGCGAAGGGATTTTGGGTGATCAAGTTTTAATGTCAGTCTGGGTTAAGAAGCTCGATCGCGAGTTTGTCAACATCTTGGGTTTCTGGGTGCTATGGTGGTTGGTAGAGGCTATTGCTAACTCGTCGAAGGTCACGGCGTCGATCAAGGCTCGTCGGAAATGTTGTGCACGTGCATGAGCAAATTTTTGTGTCTGGGAACGTTGTTCTCTTGAGCGAGGAAGTTCACTCGGGGACGAGCTCGAGAGCGATCGGAGTTTTCTCGAAGTAAAACATGAAAACATGTTCTCGGGGGTAATCTCGGGAAAAATGTAATTTGCCTCGGGTTTATAATTTTTAGTTTTTTAAAAAAAACTTTAACAATCTAAGTTAACTTAATTTCTAAATCTACTCTTTTTAAATTGATGATTGTTGTTAATATGAAATATGTAGTTAAAGGTTTTGAAAGTAAAATATTTTAAATTAATTAAGTTTAAGGTGTTTTAAACTTATATTTTTAAAAGAGTTTATTTTAAATAAAACCTTAATTAAGTAATTAAGGAATTAATCAAAATTTGTTTTAATTTGTTAACTTAAAAGTTAAGTTAATTTATATGGTTAATGATAATTAATTAGTTAATGATTTATAATTACAAAATAATTAAAGAATGATTTATTAAAGGTTAATTAATTATTAATTAATTTATCATTAAGGATTAATTAATTAAGTTAATAATTAAGGAATAATTAATTAATGAAGGTAATTAAGGATTTAATTAATTAATAATTAAGGGTTCATTAATTTATTAATTAAAAATAATTAATCATTAATTAAGGATGATTAATGAAAATAATTATGTGATTAATTAATTATAATCACACGAATACTTCATCATAATTATAGATGACTGATTATTGTTGAATGCTTTGCATTGATGGATGTCTCTGATATGTGATTATGATCTATGTGATATGAATTACTTTGTGCTGAGCTGTGATATCTATGATTTATTTCTGTGTAAATGTGAAAACCCAATGGGCCGTAAAACGGCATTTGAATTTCGATGCGATAGGGAGTCGGATTCTAATTGGTCATCCGAAACCCACATCGAACCCTGAAAGTGAATCTTTGTAAGTAATATATCCACGTTTTTTTAAATTGAGCGCTTGCTATTCGGTTTAGCCGGGAGTGGTCTTTGCGTCATATAACCCATTCCGAATAGTGATACGACGAAATGGATAGCATTTGAAGATGGTGGTGAAGATCGGGTGTCTTCGTGAATGATAGGATAAACTGTCGAATGACTCTGCACTGAGTTGCTCCGGTATAGAGATCTCCATATGTGATGGGGAGTCCGATCAGGATTGTGGATGCCCGAATTGCAAGGGCTTCTTTGGAACTGCCTTCGGTTCTGTTAGAACCCAGAACAGACTTGTATGGTTATATGTTTGACATTACACTTTGAGATATAAAGATGATTTCTTTCAAATATATTTCTGTTGGTGGCGGAGAATTTTTTCTCTTATCTTAATACCCTTCTCTGAGACGTACGAGCTTAGAGGTTATGTAGTTGATGGTTATTAGTGATATACTCCCAACTTGGTAATGTGGCAAGCTAAATGTTGCTGTGTGTTGCTAATGATTTGTTGATCGAAGCATGGATTTTGTGAAAAGCGTAGCTTTGTGGATGAGACTTCGTCGAACCTCACAACCCGGTTATGGTTGAAACGAGAATCGTTGCAGTAAGGTTATTTGGAGGTAGCGCCCCCTGAGGGTATGTCTATTTTCTTCTGAATTAGAAGTGGTATCATGGTATGGAGCCCAGATACTTAACTTTGTGGTTGCTAAAAACTTATTGCTTTGTGGTTGTTAGTTGAGAGGCGTCTCTGATAAAGGTTGGTAACGACCGAGAGATGGCATACTTGTGTCAGTAGTTACCTATTTACAGAGGTAACCCGGCCTTGTGTTGGCAGAGATCTGGTTAGGTTCTCGGGGATGTCCCTCCAGAGGCGTTCCATTCGGTGTAGGAAGTTCTTTTGCCTGACCGTTGTTGGAAATCCAATCATTCAATATGAGCCTTTACGATTTTAGTTGTATAACCTGCCATTTACTTATGGTGGTCACCACTGTTTAGATGGTAGCTATAGTAGGCATATAATAATGGTTGTATGCTGGCTAAGATTAATATTATACTTTCGAAAAAAATTCTACACTATGCGCTAACAATAATATTAAAAGAGTTTTCTCGTATCAAGCATGTTTGACTATCATAAGAAGAAATCTCCTCCAATTGTGCGATTGCATTATGTGTGCGGCAGAGGTCTTATGGTAGTTTCATTTTCCAAAAGCATATCGGATTTCTTTTATAAACTGTTTTGTACAAATAACTGTTTTGTTTACTCATATCAGTCCCATGACTGACTCGGAGTTTATTGTTCCTTTCCTAAACTCTGGGTGCCCATAATTTCCACACAGGCAGCCTAGAAGTAGGCTATCTGTTTTGGAGCTAGCTTGGATTGTAGAAGTATATTGGAAGCTATTAGATTTTTGGAAGCTTTTGGCCTTGGAATTTTTTTGAAGTGCTGGAGTTTTTGAAGACCTTATTGAAGTTGAAGTATGTTGGAAACTATATGAACTCTGCTGCTCCACTGTGGAGTTATCGTTTTATTGTAGTATCTTATGTGTAGCACTTTAATATTGGCGATCGATGTTGTAATGGATATTGTATCAAAGTTGTATCTGTGTTGTGATCAATGATATTCATTTTGATTTCCACTGTTTATTTTCATCTAATGTTGTTATAAGCTCCATCCGAACTGAAGTTCAACGTTTGAATCTCTAGCAGTCGAATACAAGTGAGGTATTCGATGTCGATTTTCAATCGCTGGATTTCAGGTCATGACACTTACAGTTTTAAATTATGCAAATGTATATAAGTTGTCAAATATGCATTTATATATACACAAGTTATATATATATATTAGTTATGAGCATTTGAGTTCTGTGTTTGTTTTTTTGTATATAAAGTTATAAAAATATAAGTCTTTGTATAATTGGATTATATATTGTGTTACCGTATATATGTTATGTGTGTGTGTGTATTAGATTTTTAGCTGTTTATGATCTGCTAGATATATATATGGGTCTGAATGCATTTTTATTTTTCTAAACTTATATATTAGTATGTATATTTATTATTTATATATATATATATTAATATATATGTTAAAGTATATGTTCATAGCTATATATATATATATATATGTTACAGTGTATTTGGTAAAGTGTTATAGAAGAAAATATGTGTTTTGAATATATATCACGATTTATTTCAACCTGTTTTAAGTATATATAGTATATATTTTTATATTTAGTTATATGCGCTCTGTATATAAATAATTTTATGTATAAAATTTCTCTGCTCTATAATTTTTACAGACTATATGTATATATGGAAGTTATATAGATCACGTATATTTCGATTGCTATATATGTATGTGTTGAATGGTTTTTAGCAGAATATATATATGTAATGTTTATATGTTTTATCATCTATTTTAAAATTTTGGTTTTTAATTGTTTTGGGTCTATGTAACATGAGTTTATATATATAGTTTTCGAAATAAATTTGCATAGTGTTATATATCCAATTCAAATTTTATGTTATATTAATTATAATACGCATACATTTTAATATAAAGTATATGTACTTGTATAAATCATAACCTGTTAGCAATCTTGGTTTTCATAATAAATATTTATTTTGAAATGCAATACAATGGTTTTATTTAGACAAGTGGTTTTAAATTTCATACATGCATACATACATACATACACACACACACACACACACACATATATATATATATATATTGATTTCGATATATATGTGTTTAAAATTTAAGATTGATATAAAATGTATATGTATCTTAAAAATTGAATATTTGGTTTAAGGAAAATTATAATATAATATATATTTTGTTCAGCCTATATCGAGCAGATTCTGATTTATTTCATCATTCACTTATCTATCAGCTTGTCTATTAAATTCGTGCCAATCTACTTTGCTTTGCAATTCGTGCTTGGATTCGTGGCTCATTCCAATTGTCAAATCATCTCTAGCCTCGGAAGGTAAGCAATCACTCACGGTTAACATTCTTATATTTATTAAATTTGATTTCAATTGAAACGACAATTGAAACATGCTGCTGTTAGTTATTTACATTGCTATATATGTGATATTATCTGTATCTATTCACATGTGACATCCGACACCATTATTTGTTATTTATATTGATGATATATGCTTGTTATAATATTATCATATCTGTTTTCACACTGCAAGTTCCCTGTTAGTGCAGAATTCCCTATGGGTTGAAATGATACATTCCCGAACGATCTGTAGAATATAAGAAATCGTTATGGATTGAAATGATATACCCAAGCGATTTTCATTGAATTGAATTTGGGATTGCGGGTTGAAATGATACATACCCGTATATATATTTAAATTGCGGATTGAAATGATAAATATCCATATCGCCTGACCATAGGATAGAAAATTTTATACAGATACCGTTGGCCAATGTATATATATAATTTGAAATGATTTCCAAGGTTTTGAAATTGAATTTATTTAAGTACTATACTCAAATAAGTTTGATTTGAAATCTATTAAATTTGGGATTTTAAAGATATGATTTTATAACTTGATTTTTGTTTTAAAAGCGATTTAAGGGAATATTTCAAATTTACATAAATTGAAATGGTATATTTAGTTTTATTTAAATTTGAAAATTGAAGTTTTATTTAAATGTTATTTGAATGATAAGTAAATATTTTAAAATAAATAATAGTAAAATGAATTTGATATATATATCTAGAATTATCAAATTTAGTTTTGAAAATGTTGAATACTTAAAGCTTTGCAACATATTGAAATTGAAATGGTTTATTTTGTGGTTCAAATCTATTTTGAAATCGATACAGCTTGGAATGGTTTATTTAGGAATTGAACTGAAATAAATTGATACTGATGATTTGAGATTGATTAAATTTGAATTTTGGAATCGAGTTGATTTGGAATCGATTTGTGAAATTCGAGGAAACTATTTTGTATTTTACTGCATAAACTATTTTAATATAAACTATTTTAATATAAATCAATTTTAATACAAACTATTTTAATATACTAACTATTTTAATATAAAGTATTTTAACTTATAACTCTTTCATACAAATTATTTTACTTTATAAACTATTTTATTATATGTACTGTTTTAATATCTAAACTGTATAAGTGGTGAAGTTATGAATTTCAAAGTATTATGCTTTGAAATCGTTATAATTCCAAGTGTTTGGTTTCGAAAGTGTTATAACTTTGAAAGTGCTATGATTTTGGAAAGGGATATGTTAGAAATGGAAATGATATTGTTTTGATATGGTTTTGAAATGGATATGATATTGTGGTTTTGAAGTATAAACTATTTTGAAATGACCGCGTTGTTATAATAACGATTTGTTGTTAAAGAGACCAGAATGGGATATTGTCATACTCTCTGCCAATACCGTAAACCACTTTAACAACCGTGTACGCGGTGGAGATTCCAGAATGAAATTGGATAGTGGCGATGTCCTATTGAGGTACATACATGGACCCAACTCCTGTGAGTTGGCATAAGGTGGCTAAAACAGAAGCAATCGACGGGCCAAGTGAGGTAGCTCCTCCAATTGGACACACTCCTTCGATACTATATTCTGACTTTGTGATTGTTTTGGTGGCCACTTTTGATTTTTGATTTGGGAGTGATGGGCGGTAGTGGCTGCTATGCGTTACCACCAGCCCGGAAGTGCAATTGGTATTTCTACCCTGGAATTTCCTAGTTGTGTCGTGTCACTACCCTAGCGTGCCTTATACGAGTTTGATTTGTGTCGTACCTATGGAGTATCCACTGGTAGCCTCCTGATCTGGAGGTATTACGGTACTGAATAGACTATTGGCACTATAAAATGTGCTAAGGTGGAAAATGTAACTCCTTACTCTATTTTTAAATAGTATACTTTACTTTAGACATGATTATAATAGCGTATATTACTACATAATATATAGTTTAACGGATCCTTAGAGGATTGTTATCCCAAACATCCTTTGATATACTTGTATTTCAGTTGTTATTTCACTTGAGTTGGATTTATTGATATAAGAATGTTAATCCTGACTCGAGTGTTTTGTATTTTGCTTTACGCTTGGGTCAGACTGAGCGATATAGATTTTAAGACTCATCCTTGGAGTTGGAGCTTCGTTTGGAGATCCATCTACATCTTTTCAGCTTGCAATTATTCAGTTGATTCCAGTGATGTATTCTGATCTTGTATTTGACTATTTTATTTGAAACTTCTATTGTATCTTATTTAACTCTAATATATATATATAGCAGCTTCATGAACTACTATTCTTTTGTTTCCGCTGCATTATTATATATTACTCTGTTTCTGTGATTCTGTGATTTATTTATTTACTGTATATGCTGAGTTTTGCAAATATAAATTAACAATCTAATATTTTAAGCAATTCAAATCCGGCATTTGTGGATGCGAATGGTTGAAAATATCAGGATGTTATATGAGGTCAACTATAGGAAATATAATTATATTAATCATATAAATATATAGGTGACTTTAATTAAAGATTACCTTTAGATGTAGCTAATAAATTGCACCTTGAATGATGAATTAAATCTCCTAGATTTAAAAATCAGCCTCCAGATGTTGCAAGCATCAAGAAGGATAAACCACTTTTCAAATTTTATTTTTTCTATTTTTGATTTTGGAAATTATTAAAGCCATGGGAGATCTCATATTTTCAAACATCTTTCAGAAAAGTTACATAAAAGAAATGAAATTGAGAAAGTAAATTGTACATAAAGAATGGATTAGAGAATATGTTTTATTTGAAAAAAGGAAACCTTTCCCATTCTTCAAATAAAACTTCCATAATTAATTCTCTTGATTAACTTTCCATTTTCACTTCTATTTATTTACATGGTATGGCTGAAAATTTTGTGCCATCAAACGACATAAGATTCCATAAATTAATGCATGTAATTATCATTTATTTAACTACATTAATATCATATATCTATGTGCGCAAATATAACTTTTATAATATGCATTCAAATAAATAAAAATAACTCCCAAACATCAAACAAAACAAATAATAATTAATATTTCCAAGTACTAATTAATTTTCAACTTCTTACAAATTAATTAAATCACGTGGTCAGTGAATTCATCATTACGGTTGTGCGACTCAAAAGTACAATCAGCATTAATATTGAACAATTCAAATATTAACGTTTGCACGTCAATTAGCATGTGGTGCGATATTTTGGTTGAATTCATCGCTTACACATCTTTTGGTATCCAATTTTATTATTATAAGCGACACCTAATAGTGGCAATTATTTATACCAATTATCTTTTTCAAAACTATATCACATTAGGACTTTTGGAATTTGGTAATGGTCAAAACTCAAATATCGTCCACATTCAATTTTATAGTCCAAACACAAAAATCTTGGTTCAATAATAATGGTTATTATTAACCGCATTAATCTGGCCAAAGACTTTGACTTTGAGTTGACATCAGTTGACCGTAATACTAACCTCATATAACCGAGGAGATGAATCCTCTCTTGAATAGTGTTTCATTTCCAATGCTTTCACTTGACCCAACTATAGTCGTTCGATGGACAACATACCATGATTTAACTATAATCAAAATGAAGCTTCCACGTTGAAGATCAACAACATCCTCAATTCATGAGAACCATGTAAATTTGTCACATCGATATTTTTTATTTGACCTTAGTTATATTAGCCAACAGAGAACTATCGAGTGAGTCGTTCTACAGTTATCCAATAACTATCAACACCTAACCCCTAGATGCCCTAGCAATTATGATTAATATACCGCCCAACATTTGGGAAGCGTTACGTGCTCTAGTTTTAAAGGATACCTCGATATCCAGTCTCGATGCATCTTGACTAGGAACATTTAAAATGGTATATTTATTTCTTTGTGATTAATTACTCACGGTTACAACACTTTGTAACTATTATCGCAAAATATACCATTTATGGATTTTCTATTAAACGTACTTTTAAATAAATTAATTAATTAATACAACAATATTATATCAAGTATATAATAGAAAGAAACACTTTTATCGCGAACAAGATTGGTCAACGAGTTAGATATATGTAACGAATTACATAATTTCCCCTAGGACATACCCGTAACTCTATCAATCTCCCACTTGCACTTGTGGTCAATTATGGAATCTTATTCCAATTTATCCAAATGATTTCTCAAAACCAATTGGGTCAATCGCTTTGTAAATGGGTGTTCTATTATGTTTCAATTATCTACTATGTCGATCAACTCTCTTTGACGGTGATAAACTACTTTATCATGTGGCGGGGTATGTCTCTCAATCTCTAGTGAGCTCTAAGTTCTATTACGAATCATATCGCCACATTGTTATCATATAACAATGTTAAGAGATTCTAAACATCTGGAACCAGCTCATAACTTATAATTTTATATACATTATTTTTATTACGGCAATATTCAAGGCGATGTACTTAGCCTTTTCATTGAAATAGCAACGGTCTTTCGTTTGGAACATTTCCAACTAAGGATTCTTAACCTGAGTTTATTATTGACATACACTTATGAAGTTTGAGTGCGAACACTCCTTTATAAGGATTTTTTGTTTCTATAAACAGTTCTCTAATATTTCACAAATACACGAGAACACTTCAAACAATCATTTAGTGATATCAATTTGGTTCCATGTATTAAATACATAAACAAATCACAATATCGTAGGCAACATAGCATGTATGATAATTCATATTGCCAATGCATAAGGAACTCATCTCACATGTTCCATATAATTTTTTTTAATGAAGTGTCTTTGCATATTGTTTTGGGACATTCCTTATATCTTTTATACTTTCAATAAAAGTATCATTTACAAATCCAAATTTGAGTGTTAAAACAACCAAGGTTGATTTTAACACAAGTACTTACTAAACTCAATAATGTGTTATTTTACAGCTCAAGAGTATCAATGTACCTTTTAACGTTCTTTATTATAAATTGTGACGTCTCGGATTTTCATGTTCGAAAATCGACAACCGTACTTCACTTGTACTCGAATGCCGCAGATTCAAACGTCGAATCCGATTCGTCGGAGCTTAGAACACATTAAGTATAACAACACAATGGAATAAAAAGAATAATATCATTGATATACAATAGTTGATTGCAACAATGATACAACTAATTGATCCATAGTATCAAAGATACAAGATACAACGGGAAGAAATAACTCCAAAAGATAATATCTTTAGAAGTCCATAAGATAGATACTCCAATTAACTGCAACACCATTGCCAATGCTCTAAGACTAGAAAGACTCCAAACCAACAAGCAAGAACCACCATCAACACTGAAGTGAAGCAACTCGATCCAAATGCGACTACCAATATCCAGAGATTGAATGCTATCGATCTACACCTACTATTCGATTATCTCAAAAATCCAATTCTAGACCGCCCGTGTGGAAAATTGTGGGCACCCAGAGTTTAGATAGGGAACAATAAACTCCAAGTCAGTCATAGGACTGGTATGAGCAAACAAAAATAGTTTATCTTTAAAACAAACAACAAAAGAACTTAAAAACTGAAATTCGCAGTGCTTTTTGGAAAATGAAACTACCATAAGGCTTCCTGTCGCATACACCATGCAAACGCAGAATTGGAGGAGATTTCTCCTTATGATAGTCAAACATGCTTGATACAGGAAAACCATTTGATATTATTATTAGTGCATAGTGCAGAAAACCTTTCGAAAGTATAATATTAATCTTAGCCAGCATACAACCATTATTGTATGACTACTATAGCTACCATGTTTAATAGCAGGTTACCGCCACATTCCACGGCAGGTTATACAACTAAAACCGTACAGGGTGCCTATTGTTTCTTTTGATTTCCAACAAATGGTCAGGCCAATGAACTTCCTTACCAAATAGGACGCCTCTGGAGGGACGCCCCCAAGAACCAAAACAAGGACAGGTTACCCTTGCCCGGAAGTAACACCTCAAGTAAGCCATCCACGGTCGTTACCGACCTTTATCCGAGGTAACTCTACACTAACAACCACAAAGCAATATATTTGCAGTAACCACATAGGTTAAATATCCGGGCTCCATACCATGATACCACCCTTTTCCAGAAGGAATGGACATACCCTAGGGGCGCGACTCCTGAAACCTTGTCGCATCTTTCCTGTTTCGACAATTTTCGAGGAGTGAGGTCCGACGAGGTCTCGTCCACAAAGCTACGATTTTTACCAAAGCCATGCTTCGATCAACAAATGAGCAGCAGCACTTCGTATGCCACATTACCAAATTGGGAATGTATCACTAGTAACCATCAACTACATAACCTCTGAGCTCGTACGTCTCAGAGAAGGGTGTTAAGCTAAGAGAATGAATTGTTTGCCACCAAACAAGAAATGTATTTGATAGAAACCAGCTTTACATCTCAAAGTGCAATGTCAGACACACATCCATACAAGTCCGTTTCGGAATCAAACGCAACCAAGGCACTTCACAAAGAAGCCCTTGCCATCTGGATAATCCCTAATCACGTCCAGACTCCCATTACAATGGGTGATTAAATCTCTATACTGGGGACCAGTCGGTGCAGAGACATTCGACGGGTTATCCTTTCGCTTTCGAAAATATCTGGTCTTCACCACCAGTCTTCAATTGCAATCCATAACGTCGTATCATTATTCGGAATGGGTTATATGACACAAAATCATCTTCCGACTAAACCGAATAATGAACGCTTCTTTCAAAACATACGCTTCTTTCAAAGATGTATAAAATGGTATATAAATGGTTCTAGAGAATTATAAGGAGTTTAATAAATGATTTTAGAAATGAATAAAAAGAAAATCTTTTTCAGTTTTGCAAATTTACTTATGTCATTGAGACAAGTATATTAGCACATTTTCTAAGTTGTAAGGTGTAATATGTGTGAATATACTTATACCGTTGAGATAAGTATATGGATATTTTCGAAGTATTGAAAATATAGAGATTGATGGGTATATCTTTATAAAAGTATTCTTATACAAGTAATTTATAAAGCGGTTTTAATAAATGAAAGGTTTATTAAAGGAGGCAAGTGATTACTTATGCGATTAACTAATATTATTTTTCCCTATGGAATTAAATCCCTATTTCAATGTTTGTTATTTGATAGTTAAATAACCGACTATAAAATTTGGACCCAAAATGTAACTTTGGAAATATCTAGGAGAAACACGTGAGTTGTATGGCAAAGTCATCTCCGACGATGCTATACTGTGCGTATAAATCTCGTCTCGTTCCCTCGAACAATGACAAGGAAATCCGTCGACTAATGTTTAGGAGGTTATCTCCGCTCTTATCTTTGACTATTTATTTCCTAAAGAAATGGGGTTGAGTTTACCAAAAAATTATCGAAAGTTGTTTCAAAGAGACCAGGATCGGATATGTTATTTGAAAATCACTTCAATCCAACTAAAGCGTTTTGAAGTGAAGACATCTTAAAGATGATGGAATTGAAGACAGAGCTGTCAAATGTTTCGTTCAGTCCCATAATGAACTTTTATGGAAGAATGCTGGTATTGCGTTGTTTCCTGGAGGGATGTGTTAGCATTCAAAGTGAAAAGTACTATATAAAAAGGTAAAACATAGCCTCGAACCTCATCAACCAAGAAATGACAAAAATCGGGCATGCAACAGGGCCAAGTGGGTTGCTTCCAAGTAAGGTATGATAATTCCAAATCCATATCAGTGTTATCTCTCATTTGAATGCTTCGAGGCCCATTAACGGAGAAGTGAACATATTTGGTACTACTAGTCAAGGGTAGGCAAGTCCTGTGAGGCAAGGGTACAAGATGTTCTTGTCAGACCTTGGTGCATTTTATCTATCTAAAGATGTACCTTTGAAAGGTAGTTCCTTACCTTGTCAAAGAATGGAATCCATTCTAAAATACGTGCCTTTACGGTTTTAAATGCATGCCTAATATGCTGGAATTTAATTAACGTAACAATTTCGACTATGATCATTAAGTATTTGTAACAAAGACACTATTATAATATCAGAGAATTTCATATGAAATGTTTTGGTTATCGTTGGGCAAAAACCCGTGTGGTTTTACGAGATACTTTAGATTTTCAAAGGTTTTATATAACTTTAAAATCCAGTCAGATTTATTTTCTCATACTAGTTTTCTAGATTGATTCGGGTGTTATTTTGTTATAATGCTCGAGTCAGGCCGAGCATATTTGTAGGTTACTTTGGATGCGGTGGAGCTCAAAAGATGAGTTGGAGGTTTTCACATTGTATTCATGTTTATGTTCATTTTCCACCTTTTGTTGTTGAAATCATCAACAACAGTGTGGACGGGTGGTTATAATTGTCCAAGCTGATGATTGTGATTTATTGTTACAATTTGATGGATGTATGTATATAATAGTTTCTCTTTTGTACATTGATATTATAATATATATATATATATATATATATATATATTGTTCCACTGTGATTATGAGATTCTATGTTGTTTTTTTAGTTTTCTTTCTCTTCTTCTCTTCTCTTCTTCCTTCTTCCCCCTAACTATCCATCCTTCCATTCAATTTTGGGTTGGATATGTGTGCTTTATTGTCAGCTTAAGTTGTGCGGATTGGCGGGTCGTTGCAAAGATCAATAGTATTCTCAAGTCAAGAGAACTTTGTAAATTAGTCACATCGATATTTACTGTTTGACCTTAATTATATTAATCAACAGATAACTATACAGTAAGTCATTCCATAGTTATCCAATAACTATCAGTAGTAACCCTTAGGTGCCCGTAGCGGTAAGAGTAATACACCGCCCAACATTTGAAGAACTTTACATACTCTAGTCTCAACAGATACGAAGATATCTAGTCTCAGTGCATCTTAAATAAGAACGTTTAAAATGGTATATTTGTTTCATTGTGATAAATTACTCATGGTTATAATATTTTATAACTACTATCACAAAATATATCATTTATGGATTGTCTATTAAATGTACTTTTAATTTAATTAATTAATTAATATAACCACATTATATCAAGTATATAATAGAAAGAAACACCTTTATTGCGAACAAGATTAGTCAACGAGTTAGATATATGCAGACCTATTAAACGGGTTGGGTTGGATGAAAATGGGTTCGGTCGAGTTTGACCAAACCCATTTATGATCCATTCTTTTTGACCCACTTATGATCCATTCTTTTTGACCCACTTATGACCCAACCAATTTAATAAGTGGGTTACCCATTCAAAGATTTACATTTGATTTGACTAATAAAAACAAACAGATATGAAATAATTCTAATTTGTACATTTTGAATTTCAATAAAATTCAAAATTCAAAATTTTAGAATTTAAAATTTTAATTCTAATTTTCATCAAATTTCAGTTATGGGTATGTAGTCTATTATCTTCTAAGTGCATCTGTTAGTCATCATGGAGAACTACAATATGCGTTCATAAGATAAAATATCTAAGTATTCATATTATTTATAATTTAGGTAGGAATTCATTGGTCTAACTCTTGTTTGATTCCGGGTTAGCATGAAGAAGATATTGCAGTATGAACAAAAAAAGTAGCGGCTTTTGCCTCGACGAAGTTCAAATATGGGATGTAGTAGCCTTGTTATTTTCTAAGTACAATTGTTAGTCACCATAAAGAACTATAGTGTGTGTTCACAAGATGAAATATTCGAGTGTTTCATATTGTCCTTAACTTAGGTGGGAGTTCATCGGTCGAGGTCTCGCCTGATTCCGAGTTAGTATGAAAAAGTCATTGCAGTTTAACCAAAAAATAGCGGCTTCTGCCGAAGCGGAGTTCAAATATGGGATGTGGTAGCCTGTTATTTTCTAAGTACAATTGTTAGTCACCATAGAGAACTACAATGTGTGTTCATAAGATGAAATATCCGAGTGTTCCATATTGTCTGTAATTTAGGTGGGAGTTCATTGGTCGAAGTCTCGCCCAATTTCGAGTTAGTATGAAGAAGTTATTCCAGTCTAAACAAAAAAGTAGCTTCTGCCTAGGCGGAGTTCAAGTATGGGATGCAATAGCCTGTTATTTCTAACTACAATTAATAGCCACCATGGATAACTACAGTGTGTCTTCACAAGATGAAATATCTTAGTATTCCATATTGTCTGTAATTTAGATGGGATTTCATCGGTCGAAGTCTCTTCTGATTCTGATTTAGTACGAAGAAGTTATTACAATCTCAAAAAAAATAACGGCTTCTGCCTAGGTGGAGTTCAAATATGGAGATGTAGTCTGTTATTTTCTATGTATAATTGTTAGTCGCCATAGAGAACTACGGCGTGTGTTCAAAATTCTTAATTTCAAAATTTATATTTTCAAATTTTAAGTTTTTAATAAATAGGTAAATGGGTTACCCAATTATAACCGTTTTAAAAATGGGTCTACCCAACCCATAAACCATTTACTAAAATTCATAAATACGTTGACCCAACCCATTTATGAGCAGGGTAAATGGGTTGGGTCATATTTTGGCAGGTCTAAATATATGTAACAGATTACATATTTTCCCCTAGGGCATACTCCTAACTCTATCAGCTGAGGCATCCTTTTGAAACACAAACATATATCTAGCGGCCAGGAATAAGTAATAAGCATGATTTAGAATGTTATAAGAAAATGACTAAGAACTTAAAACAGTTAAACAAAGAAAGTACATACCAATAGAGATTGCTTAAGGATCACAAATTGATAGTCCTGAGTATAAGATGAGGGGTGCGGAGGCTTGAGAGCAGCGAAAGAGGGAGATTGAATGAATAACTAAAGAAGGTCATCAATCTTACTAACAGAAGTTGGAGATTGTGATTTGGATAAAAGCGGATCTTCTGAATAAACATACAGTCCAAGCTACTAACACATGTTAGTTCCTAAGATGATGGTTTTGATGACAACAACCTTAGGACTTGTTATAAAATATAAATAATAGTATCTTTGTCTAGATATATATGTATATGTAGGATATATATATATATATATGCAGGTACTAAGAATGAAGACTGTACGGTATAGAGATTCAAGACCAACGAATTCAAGATTGTAGAAATCAAGATTGAAGACTCATGAGTATCAAGATTATAAAGAGTTCAAGAGTTCAAAATTTGAAGATAAGTAATAGAGTCTAGATTTATGTTAAAACTTCATAATAGCACTAAAATCTTTATTCAGATTTTAATTGTGGAACGGAATCTACCTTCTCGCTTTAATAGTGGGATGGAACCCACGACCTCTTTTGTAACGAACGCGATTTTGTCGGGGTCCGAAGGTCGGCATTCTTACGTCCACTGTATCAAATGTCGGAAAACCGAATTGTTAGGGTTAAAAAGAAGAGGTAGAAGAAAAAGATAGAAGAAGTAAGGAAACAGAACAGAAATAATATCAGAATCTCTCATATCACAGTGGAACAACATATAATAGATAAATGAATAATCTTTAAAACAAAGAACCATATCAGTTATTACATTACATTACATCATCATCAGAGTGTACAAAAACAATATACAACACAACAAAACAATGCACAGTTATACAAACATGTCCTTACAAGTGAATTTACAGCGGAAAAGATAATATCATATACAAGTGGTACGTCTCGCCATCCAGCTCGCATCCAAAGCTCCATAGCACTCCTAAATCCAGAATGACCTGATAGCCTGTCTCTAGGCTGCCCATGTGGAAAATTATAGGCACCCAGAGTTTAGGAAGAGAACAATAAACTCCAGGTCAGTCATGGGACTGGTGTGAGAACTCAAAACAGTTATTTATCTTTTAAAATAACAACAACAAGGGAAGTGAAAAATATATTCGCAATGCTTTTGGAAAATGAAACTACCATAAGGCCTCCCCGCACACACACAATGCAAAAGCAGAATTGGAGGAGATTTCTCCTTATGATAGTCAAAGATGCTTACTATGCAAAACAAATCATTTTTGATATTATTATTAGTGCATGGTGTAGAAAGCATTTCGAAAGTATAATATAAATCTTAGTCAGCATAGGTACCATTATATTATGCCTGCTATAGCTACCTCCTGAGGAGGCAGGTTATACAACTAAAACCGTACAAGGCTCCTATTGTTTCTTTGGATTTTCCAACAAATGGTCAGGCTAAGGAACTTCCTATTTCCACATGGGATCGCCTCTGGCGGGACGTCCCGAGAACTTAACTAGCTCTCTGCCAACACAAGGCCGGGTTACCATTGTAACTAGGTAACTACTACTCGAGTATGCCACTCCCCGGTCCTTTAGGACCTTTATCCGAGGGCCCTCTATCACCAAGCAACAACCACACAGAAAAAAGAGTTTGGAGCAACCACATAGGTTAAGCATTAGGGCTCCATACCTGACACCACCCTTTTCCAGAAGGAAATGACATACCCTAAAGGACGCGATCCTCATAACCTTGCCGCATATTCCTGTTTCGACCATTTCCGGGGTGTGAGGTCTGACGAAGTCTCGCCCACAAAGCTAGCTTTTTCACAAAGCCACACTTTGGTCAAAATACGATCAATAAATAATCATCACACAGCAACACTCAGCATGCCACATTACCAAATTGGGAGTATATCGCTGATAACCTTCAACTACAAAACCTCTGAACTCGTATGTTTCAGAGAAGGGTGTTAAGCTAAGAGAATAAGTTCCCCGCCACCAACAGAGATGTATTTGAAAGAAATCTGCTTTATATCTCAAAATGTAATGTCAGACATGTAACCATACAAGTATGTTCCGGTTCGAATAGAACCGAAGGCACTTCCAAAGAAGCCCTTGCAATCCGGGTATTTACAATCCCGATTGAATTTCCCATCAGAAAGGAAATCTCCATACCGTAGCTAACGGTGCAGAGACAAACGATAGGTCATCCTATCGTTTTCACCAATACCCGGTCTTCACCACCGGTCTTCAATGCTATCCATTACGTCGTATCACTATTCGGGATGGGTAATCCGAATAACGAGCGCAATAATTTAAAAATAAGTGTAGCATTCAATTTCAACCAATTCACAACAAATAGCCATTTAAGGGTCAATATTGATAGTCGGTTATTTAACTATCAATCAATATTCACAACATCACCCGATTCCAAATAATCTTTCCAAATTATTTATTTCCAAAATATCTTTATAAGATATATTTTTCACACTTCAACCATTTGAAAACAAATTTCAAATCAATTTACACCCTTACAACTTTCATTTCAAAATGGTTCATTTAAACCAATCAAATAAATCCTTACTGATTTATTAAATTTACGTTCCAAATCCGTAAATTTATTCCCCACTTTAAAAATAAATCAATGTTTATTTTTAAAACAAATTTCCCTTATAAATTTCCATTGTGAATTTACATTGCCAAATATTCACTTTTTATACGATTTTTCAAATCGATTTCAATTATTCACTTTCAATTTATCTTTAAAAGATAAAATCTCAAAACATTCACTTCATGTTGGAAAACATTTCCATACTTATTTAATAATAAGTAATTCATCAATCTATTTATTTCCAACATTTGGAAAATATTCAGTATACTTAAATCACAATTAAGTATATATTTTATTCTTTAAGGAAAACATCTTCTTAAACCCATTTATTTGAGTCAAAACGAATGTTGCGTAAAACATCGTTACGACAACCCAAAATCACTAGTATAGGGATTTGAAATTTAAGATAGATATGTAAACTCCAATACTATACAAAAAATTTCCATTCGGAAATCATTTACTATAACAACAGTGTTATAGTCCACCATTTCCTTCTATTTCTCGAAAACGTCTATTTCAATAATGAATGTTGAAATCTATGGTTTCGACACTTCATACATTTTAAAACATCTTTAAATTGTTTTAAATTCTATTTAAAATATCACTTTCCCACAACATTTCTTTACTATATTATTCACCGTCCAAAATCGTGAATATACTTCGTTAACCAAATTCAATTTCTACATATTTTATTTAAAGGATTATCCACTGTCCCAAAATCGTGGATATATCTCCTTTAATAAGCTATAATAATTAAACTTATTAAAATAAGTCGATTTCGGATTTATAAGACAACGTTTATAAATTCCATTTATACTTTATAACAACTTCAACTTATAAAATCACTTTATTAACAAATTCAACCCATATCCCATTTACACGCCAAAATCCAGTTTATAAGTTAAATACATATAAATTTTTATTTTACAAAAATATATTCATTTTATAACTTCACAATTTATAAATCTATAACTTTCATCCACTTATGAAATCCATTTATATTTCATTTTAACACTTATAAAAACTCGTTTTATAATTCCAATATTTTAATTTATAAATATCAATTTTATAAATCTTTTATATAAATTATTTATAATAATTCAAAAAATCCCAATTTAAACCATTTTATAAATTAATCAACTACTTATTTCAAAAATCACATTTCGGTTATATTTCACAAAAATCATAATTTTTATAACATAAAAATTTCAATGTTTATTTATTTAAAATGAATCGATTCCAAAATTAAATTTATTATGAATTCTCAACTTAAATTTTCAGAAATCCAATTTTATTTATTTTCAGCATCTAACGATAACAAAAATATAATTGGCTAAATTTAGCCTTTAACGATTTCAATCACAAAGATAATCACGCAGATTATAAATAGATTAATAAATAGATCAACACACAACATTGAAACAAATTCAAATGTTTGAGGAATCCAGTTCGATCCCTCCAACCTGTTTCCCTGCATCCAAAGATGTTAGCACAATACCAATTCTGCTTCGAGACGAAATATCGCGGTATACGGGATTTATAAAATATTATCCGTTATTATGCGGCGCGATAGGGTCTTATCCGCTATATAATGCGGGAAAATCAACTCCAAATACATATATAATACCAATCCATATCAAATTGGAATTATCGCGGTATATGTGTTTAATAAATAACATCCGCTTAATATACGACGTATAGGGTCTATTTCAATACAACAGATAATAACTATCATCCAATCACACAATCAAGCAAATTTAAATCTAACTATTTAAAATTTAAATCAAAACAATTCAATTGAGTGAGAAGTTCTCACCTTGAGTTTTCGATAACAGTTGTAGCGTTTTATTTCGAATAAAATTAAACGGGCGTTTAATTTTACCCAAAATTTTCACTAGCTCCAAACGACTCCAAACTAGCTCCATTGCGTAGTGCTAGTCCATACGAACCCAACGCAGTTTGTTTCGTCATTTTTTGACTTCATATGAACAAGATACAACGTTTTAAAATTTACACAATTTAAATAAAATTAATATTTACAAATTTCATTCATTATTTTTCAACCTTTTATCCTGGCCGTTGATTTTGTTTTGAATAGTCTGGGCCGCGTTCTGTTTCTTCCCTCCCAGCGTCTTCACACGCTCGAAGAAACCCATTGTCGTCCCCCATTCATCAATTATCACACGCCATATACACGACTTGAAGACGATCGAGCCATAGCCGTTCGATGCCCATGACATGAGCTACCATCGGCTGGAATAGCTTGCAACTCGGTCACCTCAACATGGCGAAAAACGTGCTCGACCGGCGCACGAACGGGAGCAAATATCTCCCTCTACAAAACTCGAAAACCCATCATCGTCGTATGGATGGGAAGCTCTCATGAAGCCCTTCAACGTTGTAGTTGAATACTTTTCGTAATTGCTTACGGATTTGGAGAGATTGAGGAGAAAAGAAACGAAAATTCTGGCCATTAGACGTTAAACTGGCGGCTAGGGTTTCTGGGGTTAGGGTTTGCATTTGTGAATGATGAAGGATTCCTTTTATAGAATTTCAACGAAGAACACTATATTCACTCCAAATTTTCGAACTCCAAATCTCGTGCGGTGACCGGCGTTTCTAGGGTTTAACCCACGTTCCGGACACAATGGAATAGGTTTCGGAGGCTAATTCGATCATATGTACGAGTTACGGAAATAAACGATCAAATTTAAATTAAATCGGTTAAATCAATTTCTATGCATTTTGGCTTGCCCCGGACAAACGGTAAATCCGATTGACACGAAATTTGGAACCATACAATAATTTGACATTATGGATCCGGTGAAACTAGTTTCGTCGAAATTTGAGACTGTTTGAAAAATGACTATTTTCACTAGTCGATTAAATATTAGAATATTAAATTTTCACGAATTAACTTTTAATTCAATTTTAAAAGTTCACAAACCTTGTTCTAACTCTAATATGATTTAATATAACTTTATAAATCATTTTTAATCACATTAAACCCAATTTCCAATTATTTCTGTAATTTCCAATATTAAATTATCGATTTAATTATCCAATTAAATCCAGATATTCAAAATAAAATTCATTTGACTTATAAATTTTACTTGTTGATATTTAAAATCATTTAAATAACTGAATTTCAAATGACAGAAATTTCGGGTCGTTACAAACTCCCCCCTTAAAAGTATTTCGTCCTTAAAATTACCAAGTAAGAAAAAGTTACATAATCCATTAACCTTTCAAAACAAACCGTTCAAATTTTATTTACAAATCTCCTAAGTGTTTAACTTTCCAAAATTCAATAGCTAAACTTATTACAAAATATTTACTAATATTTTCAAATCCATATATAGTTATCTTTTCAAAATCAACTATATCGAACCTTTAACTTCAAATCAAAACTTAGTTTTCACAAATTTTTTCCAAAATTTCCTGAAAATTTTCTAACGCCTTAAATTTTCAAATTTTTTTGCCATAACCTCCTTTGTACGGAGAAGATTTTACAATATCACAATAGAGATAAATATATATACATCGACCCACACGGTCGGAAAACAGAAAAACAGTTCATATTTCCTATTTTTATTGCGTAGGCGTACCTTTTTAGCATTTTTAAGCAAAACAGTTATTTATTTAGCATTTTGCGCAACCAAATCCCGCTAACGGTAGCCCCGGTACCTGTACTTACTTAATGTAAACACGTAAGTGACATATATAAGAAGTTATTAACATTTTTCTCTTTTAAACAACTACAACACATGCATATTAAAAGAAATGAATACTAAACAAGGTCTATAAACAACTTATATGATTTCAACATTACTTGTAATTGTTTACAACCAATTTATACACAACGGCATTCATTTATTCATTTTTAATTAGTTTACATTCACTAATTTACATTCAAGTTGGTTCACTTTCAATTCAAATCAATTTCCATTTAATTTAAATTTACTTAACTTCCAATTTGAATTTTATTGCTTTAGCTTTCAATTTTATTCATTCAATTGAATATGAATTTCTATTCAATCAATTTGAATATGAATTTCTATTCAATCAATTAACAATAATCTAACAACCAATGTACATCCAATACAATCAAATTTATTCACTTTACATTCAACATTCATATTCACTTTGTTTACCTTCAATTTGGTTTACCATTCAATTGGCCGTAAATGAATTAACACTTATGTCCATTATTTCATCAATTTATTACATTCGACTGATTAATATTCAATTCATTAGTTCAATTACTAATTTAATTTACAAATAAAGTTGAATCTCCTTTATATAACTCAAGTTCACATCCATTTAATGACTTCATTATTTTACTTCGATACCAAAATCAACTTCATTCAACATCACTTAAGTTATATTCCTTTTAAACATCATTTGTTTAACTTAACTTAAATTCCCATTTCAACAACATAGATAATCCAGTTAAAATCCAATTCAAATTCCAACTCCAAAGTAAATTCTATTTAACTTTTACCAAAGTCAATTTTATCACTTATTCAGATTCATACCCGTTTTGCTTAACAAAGTTGTTTAACCATTTTAATAATTGGTTTTACTTACATTTTCACATTTAATAAGTTATACAACTTATTATTCAACTTCCAAATCTGATTTAATTTATTTAACTTTTTTTTTAGTTAAATTTCACATCATACATTTTATCATACTAATTCAAATTTATTTCAACTTTACTAAAGTTAAAATTCTTTATTGTCTCATATTATAAATTCAAAACTTGATAACTTATATTCATCAATTTCAACTTGGATTTTAATTTCAAATTTGTTTATCACAACAAAATTCAATTTCAGTTTATTATGGTAGCAAATCCATCACTCAGTAACTCGAAAATGATACTGATGATGCTACAGTCATCACCTTTATTATTCCCCAGCAACAATAGTGAATTCAATGCTTTAAATTTTTTCAAAATTTTCTTTTTATTTGTAAATCACATTTATAAATCTTGCTTATATAATTTCACTATTTCCCTTTACTTACACAAGATTATTCCACAATTGTAAATCATTTCAATTATAATTCTATACTTATACAATTGTTGCTATTATATAATTTATTTTTTCACAATTGTTGTTTTTATTCAGATTATTCGAACAACTTTAATTCACTTATATTTTTCTTACATTTTCAACAATCAAACAATTCAATTTTACATACGCTTCAATAATTCTGAAAAATTATTCCTTTATATATAAAATATAATCGAGGTAAAATTATTTCACTTACCCAATTTAAAATGATACTATGTCGGTTTATCTCGTTTAAGAGTTTAGAAACCCCTGTCGATGACAGTTAGCTAGACTGCACCGACCAGAATCTATACCGACCAGAATCTATAAACGATCAACTGATAAGTCAACACAATACAAAACAATTTCATATTCACTAACAAATACGCTCTCATATCTATTGTTACACTCAACTCATTCTAGAGTATTGCTGACTCTATCTCTAATGAGTAATTCCTAACAGAGCCAAGGTTGTCACTTAACCATATGCTTTGATACCAAATGTAACGAACGCAATTTTGTCGGGATCCGAAGGTCGGCATTCTTACGTCCACTGTATCAAATGTCGCATAATCGAATGCCGAAAAACCAAATTGTTAGGGTTAAAAAGAAGAGGTAGAAGGGAAAGATAGAAGAAGTAAGGAAACAGAATAGAAACAATATCAGAATCTCTCATATCGCAGTGGAACAACATATATAGATAAATGAATAATCTTTAAAACAAAGAACCATATCAGTTATTGCATTACATTACATCATCATCAGAGTGTATGACAACAATATACAACACAACAAAACAATGGAAAGTTATACAAACATGTCCTTACAAGTGAATTTATAGCGGAAAAGATAATATCATATACAAGTGGTACGTCTCGCCATCTAGCTCGCCTCCTAAGCTCCATAGCACTCCTAAATCCAGAATGACCTGATAGCCTGACTCTAGGCTGCCCGTGTGGAAAATTATAGGCACCCAGAGTTTAGGAAGAGAACAATAAACTCTAGGTCAGTCATGAGACTGGTGTGAGAACCCAAAACGGTTATTTATCTTTTAAACAACAACAACAACAAGGGAAGTGAAAAATATATCCGCAATGCTTTTGGAAAATGAAACTACCATAAGGCCTCCCCGCACACACACAATGCAAACGAAGAATTGGAGGAGATTTCTCCTTATGATAGTCAAAGATGCTTACTACGCAAAACAAATCGTTTTTGATATTATTATTAGTGCATAGTGTAGAAAGCATTTCGAAAGTATAATATAAATCTTAGCCAGCATAGGTACCATTATATTATACCTGCTATAGCTACCTCCTGAGGAGGCAGGTTATACAACTAAAATCGTACAAGGCTCGTATTCTTTCTTTGGATTTTCCAACAAATGGTCAGGCTAAGGAACTTCCTATTGCCACATGGGATCGCCTCTGGCGGGACGTCCCGAGAGCTTAACCAGCTCTCTGCCAACACAAGGTCGGGTTACCTTTGTAACTAGGTAACAGCTACTCGAGTATGCCACTCCCCGGTCCTTTGGGACCTTTATCTGAGGGCCCTCTATCACCAAGCAACAACCACACAGAAAAAAGAGATTGGAGCAACCACATAGGTTAAGCATCAGGGCTCCATACCTGACACCACCCTTTTCCAGAAGGAAATGACATACCCTAAAGGGCGTGAAACTCAGAACCTTGCCGCATATTCATGTTTCAACCATTTTCGGGGTGTGAGGTCTGACAAACTCTCGTCCACAAAGCTACGTTTTTTCACAAAGCCACGCTTTGATCAACAAATGATCAATAAATAATCATCACACAGCAACACTCAGCTTGCCACATAACCAAATTGGGAGTATATCGCTGATAACCTTCAACTACAAAACTTCTGAACTCGTACGTTTCAGAGAAGGGTGTTAAGCTAAGAGAATAAATTCTCCGCCACCAACAGAGATGTATTTGAAAGAAATCTGCTTTATATCTCAAAATGTAATGTCAGACATGTAACCATACAAGTCTGTTTCGGGTTCGAACAGAACCGAAGGCACTTCTAAAGAAGCCCTTGCAATCCGGGTATTTACAATCCCGATCGAATTTCCCATCACAAAGGAAATCTCCATACCGTAGCTAACGGTGCAGAGACAATCGATAGGTCATCCTATCGTTTTCAGAAATATCCGGTCTTCAACGCTATCCATTACGTCGTATCACTATTCGGGATGGGTAATCCGAATAACGAGCGCAATAATTTAAAAATAAGTGTAGCATTCAATTTCAACCAATTCACAACAAATAGCCATTTAAGGGTCAATATTGATAGTCGGTTATTTAACTATCAATCAATAATCACAACATCACCCGATTCCAAATAATCTTTCTAAATTATTATTTCCAAAATATCTTTATAATATATATTTTCCACACTTCAACCATTTGAAAACAAATTTCAAATCAATTTACACCCTTACGACGCTCATTTCAAAATGGTTCATTTAAACCAATCAAATAAATCCTTACCGATTAATTAAATTTAAGTTCCAAATCCGTAAATTTATTCCACACTTAAAAAATAAATCGATGTTTATTTTTAAAACAAATTTCCCTTATAAATTTCCATTGTGAAATTACATTGCCAAATATTCACTTTTTATACGATTTTTCAAATCGGTTTCAATTATTCACTTTCAATTTATCTTTAAAAGATAAAATCTCAAAGCATTCACTTCATATTGGAAAACATTTCCATACTTATTTAATAATGAGTAATTCATCAATCTATTTATTTCCAACATTTGGAAAATATTCAATATACTTAAATCACAATTAAGTGCATATTTTATTCTTTAAGGAAAACATCTTCTTAAACCCATTTATTTGAGTCAAAACGAATGTTGCGTAAAACATTGTTACGACAACCCAAAATCACTAGTATAGGGATTTGAAATTTAAGATAGATATATAAACCCCAATACTATACAAAACTTTTCCTTTCGAAAATCATTTACTATAACAACAGTGTTATAGTCCACAATTTCCTTCTATTTCTCGAAAACGTCTATTTCAACAATGAATGTTGAAATCTATGGTTTTGACACTTAATACATTTTAAAATATCTTTAAATTATTTTAAATTCTATTTAAAATATCACTTTTCCACAACATTTCTTTACTATATTATTCACCGTCCAAAATCGTGAATATACTTCGTTAACCAAATTCAATTTCTACATATTTTATTTAAAGGATTATCCACTGTCCCAAAATCGTGGATATATCTCCTCTAATAAGCTATAATAATTAAACTTATTAAAATAAGTCGATTTCGGATTTATAAGACAACGTTTATAAATTCCATTTATACTTTATAACAACTTCAACTTATAAAATAACTTTATTAACAAATTCTACCCATATCCCATTTACACGCCAAAATCCAGTTTATAAGTTAACTACTTATAAATCTTTTATTTTACAAAAATCTATTCATTTTATAAATTCACAATTTATAAATCTATAGATTTCATCCACTTATGAATCCATTTATATTTCATTTTAACACTTATAAAAACTATTTTATAATTCCAATATTTTAATTTATAAATATCAATTTTATAAATCTTTTATATAAATTATTTATAATAATTCAAAAAATCCCAATTTAAACCATTTTATAAATTAATCAACTACTTGTTTCAAAAATCACATTTCGGTTATATTTCACAAAAATCATAATTTTTATAACATAAAAATTTCAACGTTTATTTATTGAAAATGAATCAATTCCAAAATTAAATTTATTATGAATTCTCAACTTAAATTTTCAGAAATCCAATTTTATTTATTTTCGGCATCTAACGATACCAAAAATATATTTGGCTAAAATTTAGCCTTTAATGATTTCAATCACAAAGATAATCACGCGGATTATAAATAGATCAATAAATAGATCAACACACAACATTGAAATAAATTCAAATGTTTGAGGAATCCAGTTGGATCCCTCCAACCTGTTTCCCTGCATCCAAAGATGTTAGCACAATACTAATTCCGCTTCGAGATGAAATATCGCGGTATATGGGATTTATAAAATATTATCCGCTATTATGCAGCGCAATAGGGTCTTATCCGCTATATAATGCGGGAAAATCAACTCCAAATATATATATAATACCAATTCCATATCAAGTTGGAATTATCGCGGTATATGTGTTTAATAAATAACATCCGCTTAATGTACGGCGTATAGGGTCTATTTCAATACAACAGATAATAACTATCATACAATCACATAATCAAGCAATTTTAAATCTAACTATTTAAAATTTAAATCGAAACAATTCGATTGAGTGAGAAGTTCTCACCTTGAGTTTCCGATAACAGTTGTAGCGTTTTATTTCGAATAAAACTAAACGCGCGTTTAATTTTACCCAAAATTTTCACTAGCTCCAAACGACTCCAAACCAGTTCCATTGCATAGTGCTCGTCCATACGAACCCAACGCAGTTTGTTTCGTCATTTTTCAACCTCATATGAACAAGATACAACGTTTTAAAGTTTACACAATTTAAATAAAATTAATATTTACAAATTTCATTCATTATTTTTCAACCTTTTATCCTGGCCGTTGATTTTGTTTTGAATAATCTGGGCCGCATTCTGTTTCTTCCCTCCCAGCCTCTTCACGCGCTCGGAGAAACCTACTGCTGTAACGACCCGTAGATTTTAATAGTTTTTAATTGGTTTTATAACGTATTTAATTTGGATTTTGAGAAATTTTAATAATAATATTTTGAAATAAAGTTTTAATATTTGGTTTACGTATAATTAAATATAGCAAATGGTAAATTTTCAATTAATTTTATGAAAGTTTATTTATTTGGTGAAATTCTATTAAATTCATGCTGACTTGCTAATGATATGAATCTAAATTTTAATAAAAGGATCTGCAACATCGTAGTTGTAAATTATGAATGTTATTGTTTATAATCATACATGTAACTCTAATGATACGATTTTAATAACAAATTCCGTGTTCAAGATATGGATTTCATAATAGTATTTTCTTAATATCCTTAGCTTTCAACAATAATCAATTAGCGACCTTAATCTTAATAGGATTTGAAAATCATCAACATTCGGATAAGTCAAATGATATTCTAAATGTTAATAATAATCTTGAAAAAAAAAACTTTATCAGAAGAACATTTTAAGTACACATAAATTTTTATGGGATTATGTTAATATGTATTCAGTAGGCATATGCTAACAACCGCTCAAACAAGAGATAATCACTAATACACAGTGTTAATTGTTAAAAACTCAAACTATCTATATTTATCTCGCAAAAATGCAAAATCATAAAGGTCATTAGTGAAATTATGCAATCTTAACATGTGCGTAGAAGGCACATGCTGATATTTTCCGATTTTGTGCATTGCACTAAGAATTATTGGATCCTATTCATCGTTAATTTGCTACCATTTCACGACTTTGACCACCACCTTAATTTGTTGAATGCCACGAATGCCAAAATGATGAATGATGTTGCAAGTCAGAAGAAAATGCATGCTCCTATATGCGTTTTTGCGTTAAATGACATTAGATGCCAACAATATTATTATGCATTTTCATTATCTTAATTCTTTTATCAATTAACCTCTCCACTTTTCTTTCCAATCTGATTTATAACCTGCCTATTTACTTTTCTTACCATATTTATTATTTGCTAGAATCTAGCCGTTTCATAATTCCCTTTTTCAGCATTTGATGTGTCTTCTCTAAATCTAAGCGGAAAATCTAGCTTACCCCTTTTATTCATTTACATTTTTTTCTGTTTCAAATTTCATCATGACTGACACGCAACCTTACTTTAATCACTACGTCAATCAAGCATCCATCTATTAATTTTCATTTATTTTATATTTATTGCCAACGTTATAAATTTGAAAGATCACTTGCTTTCCTTGTCTCCCTGATTTCACGTCTCTGTGCCTATCCTTTTGAGTTTCTTACTTTTATATTCTATTATTTGCCTAAACGTGCATTTTGACTGTTGCCATCCCCGTATTTATTTCTTTCCTTTTTGAAATTAAAACGTATACGTTTTACATTTATTTATTTCTAAACCATTCATTGCCTTTCCTTTAAATCAATCCATTCTCTTCATATTTGTTTTAATTTATTTCCTCTTTTCACCAACACTCAATCTTTATACATATTTGTTTTAATTCATTTTCTCTATACATGTGCATTCAATCTTTATACATATTTGTTTTAATTTATTTTCTCTTTTCACCAGCATTCAATGTTTATATACATATTTGTTTCATTTTATTTCCTCTGTTCACCAGCATTTAATCTTTATATATTTGTTTTAATTTATTTCCTCTTTCTTTTTTTAACTTCTCCTTAATTTATAGAAATAAATTCTTAAATTTCCTCTAGCCATTACTATCTTTATTTCTTGCCACTTTAAACAAAATTTCTTTCCACTTTATCAATGTGAGGCTTCTCTTATAAATACAAATCACTCGTACATACCCTACTCCATATCAATAGACCTTCATCTCCTCTCTTGCGTGTGAAGCTTCTTCTGTAGGTAAATGGCTGCACTAAATTTTTTTTTCTTCTTATTTCTTTTCTTCTTCTTCTTCTTTTTCATCCTTTTCTTTTGTTTTATTATTGTTTATATTGCTTTTAATTTTCCTTTATTTTAAGCATAACATGCTTCAAGTATATATTTTACATTATAAGCATGTTTATATAGTGCAGCGCAAGTATACATTAAATTTAAAGTTATAAACATTTGCATTTGTTCTATGGTTAGTTTTATATGAGTATTTATTGAAATTTGTATAGTCTGACTTTTGAATATACATTGGGTTATTTCATACGGTTTATATATAATATAAGATGTTTAGCAGTCTGCATATATGTTACAGTATGTAAGATTTTTATATAAAAAAAAAGAAAGGTGTTAATTTTATATTGTATTGTTTAAAAAAGGTGTTAATTTTATAATATATATATTGTGGGACAGTATACATTTATAAACATATTAATATACAGTAAGTTATAAAACATAAGTTTGATATATAGGTAGAGTTTGCATGGGTTTAAATTTTCCTTCTGTTGTTTAAAATATAGTTGTAGAGTTATAAAATTTTGGGGAGAATACATAGTATAATATATTTTAAGTTAGTTTGTGTGTCTGTCCAGAGATGAATTATTATACAAATACAGTTTTATAAGATCTAAGATCTGTTGTTTTAAAATGTAAGTTTATACTAGTGATTATATGGGTTAAAATTTGACATTGATATTTTTAAGATGATAAAGAAAGTTTAATGTAAGTGTTAACATGTAAGAAATGCCTGAAGCCTGTTTTAATATTAAAGAAAATACTGGAATTTAAATTGTTAAATTAAGTTGGAGTTGTGCTCTCGCCCTTCTCTTTTTTATAAATATTTTGCAAAAGGTAAATTTATATCAAGTATAAGGTGTGTAGTTTTCAGCAAATCAAGGAAAGTCGATATCGGTCTTAACAATAATAATGTGGAATGTTGACTTAAATGTTGATTTAAATATGATTATAAAAAAAAATTATGTTAATATTGGTTTTAAACATAGTTTTGCAGTTTTCTAATATTTGCATTTGTTTGAAAACGTATGTATGTATATGTAATTTTAATGCGTTTCAAAACTAATATTGGTTAAGAGAGTAATATAATAGAATAATATTTGTATTTCATTTCGGTCTACATAAAGCAGTTTCTGATCTATTTTCATCGATCTCTATTTATCAGTTGTCCATCGTATTCGTGCCAATCTTGCTTCGCTTTGAAAATTTTGTTTGGATTTGTTCGATGTCTAGATCGTGATCCAGCGTAGCTCAATTCTTTGTCCAATCAATCTAGCCTCGAAAGGTGAGCAATCACTCATGATTTAACATTCTTATATTTATTAAATTTGATTTCAATTGAAACGACAATTGAAATATGTTGTTATTAGTTATTTAAATTGTTTATATGCTATTATTTGTAACTGTTCACCTGTGGGATATGACACCATATCCTGTTGTTTATATTATACTGTTATTGATGATATATGCCTGTTATATTATTATTATATGTTAGCACTCTGCAAGTTCCCTGTAGTTTAGAATTCACTATGGGTTGAAATGATACATACCCGAACGGACTTTAGAATAGGAGAATTTCGTTATGAGTTGAAATGATAGACCCAAGCGATTATCATTTAATTGAATTTGGGATTACGGGTCGAAATGATATCCACCCGTATATATTTAGTGTACGGTTTGAAATGATAAATATCCATAGCACTTGACTATATGATAGAAAATATATACAAACACCGTTGGTCCATATATATAAAAATATTTTGAAATAAATTCATTGTTTTGGAAAGAAATATATGGTCTTAATAAATATTAATTCTTAAATTATTATATATAAAGGGTAATGATATGTATATAGATTTAATAATATTTAATTCAATTAAGATTGATTTAATACATAAATTATGTTAATTATTTAGGTAAATTATAGTTCAAATAGATTTTTGCAATAATTGGGATAAATTAAGATTTGGAGATAAATTTGAGTTTATTAAAAATGGTATTTAAATAAGGATTTATTTAATTAAATCAATTTGAAATTTTGAATGGGAAATTTAAGGGTATGATTTTGTAACTGGATTTTTGATGTAAGTGATTTAATGAATATTTCACGTTTAAATATATTAAAGAAAATATTGAGTAAAATGTAATTAAGGTTACTTAAATGATATTGAATCTAATAAGGGAGTATTTTAAGACTAAATAATAATGAGGTTAAATTGAGATCTATATGAAACTGTTATATTGAACTTTTAAATATTAAAGCCTTGAACTATATTGGAATTTAAATGGTTTATTTTGAGATTCGGATCTGTATTTGAAATAAATATAGTTGAATTCGTTATTTAGAAACTAAATTGAATTTAAATTGATAAATTAAGATTGGATTTAATTTGAATAGGAAGGTCGGGTTGATGCTGAAACAATTTGTTAAGTTGAGGAAATTGAAAATACTTTACTCTATAAATTATTTAATATATATATATATAAATACTATTTTGGGAAATATAGAGATATTTGAAGTGAAAATGATATTTGGTTTTGAAGTATAAATTAAGTTGAAAGGACTACGGTGTTATAGTGTATATTTCTACCTTGTAGATAGTTCTATGGACCCTTAGAGGATGGTTATCCCAAACATCCTTTAAGTTAATTGTATTTTAGTTGATATTTCACTTGAGTTGGATTTATTTAGATAAGAATGTTAATCCTGACTCGAGTGTTTTGTGTTTTGCTTTACGCTCGGGTCAGACTGAGTGATACAGCATTTGAGACTCACCTTCGAAGTTGGAGTTTGCTTGAAGATCCAGCTATCTATCCTTTCAGTCATCCAGTTGATTGGTCCAGAGAAGTCTTCCGCACGTACTGGAGACTTCACTGTATCTGAGATATTCTATTGTAGTTTATCTCTAACTCTGATTTTTTTTATAGTAGCTTCATGAACTACTATCTATTTATTCCGCTGCGTATTTTTGTACTACTCTGTATCTGTGATTCTGTGTTTGATTTATTTACTGTATATGTTGGGTTTTGCCAAATTTTAATTAATAATTTGATATTTTGAGCAATTCAAGTCCGACATCTGCGGATGTGAATGGTTGAAAATAGCATGTCGTTACAATTGTCGTCCCCCATTCGTCAATTATCGCACGCCATATACACGACTTGAAGACGATCGAGCTATGGCCATTCGAAGCCCATGACATGAGCTACCATCGGTTGGAATAGCTTGCAACTCGGTCACCTCAACATGGTGAAAAACGAGCTCGACCTATGCATGAACGGGAGCAAATATCTCCCCTACAAAATTCGAAAACTCATCATCGCCGTATGGATGGGAAGCTCTCTTGAAGCCCTTCAACATTGTAGTTGAACACTTTTCGTAATTGCTTACGGATTTGGAGAGATTGAGGTGAAAAGAAACAAAAATTCTGGCCATTAGACGTTAAACTGGCGGCTAGGGTTTCTGGGGTTAGGGTTTGCAATTGTGAATGATGAAGGGTTCCTTTTATAGAATTTCAACGAAGAACACTATTCACTCCAAATTTCCGAACTCCAAATCTCGTGCGGTGACTGGCGTTTCTAGGGTTTAACCCGCGTTCCGGACACAATGGAATAGGTTTCGTAGGCTAATTCGATCATATGTATGAGTTACAGAAATAAACGATCAAATTTAAATTAAATCGGTTAAACCAATTTCTATGCGTTTTGGCTTGCCCCGGACAAACGGTAAATCCGATTGACGCGAAATTTGAAACCATACAATAATTTGATATTACGGATCTGGTAAAACTGGTTTCGTCGAAATCCGAGACTGTTTGAAAATGACTATTTTCACTAGTCGATTAAATATTAGAATATTAAAGTTTCACGAATTAACTTTTAATTCAATTTTAAAAGTTCACAAACCTTGTTCTAACTCCCATATGATTTAATATAACTTTATAAATCATTTTTAATCACATTAAACCCAATTTCCAATTATTTCTGTAATTTCCAATATTAATTTATCGATTTAGTTATCCAATTAAATCCAGATATTCAAAATAAAATTCATTTGACTTATTTACTTGTTGATATTTAAAATCAATTAAATATCTGAATTTCAAATAACAGAAATTTGGGGTCGTTACATCTTTTGTGGGATAGAACCTACGACCTTCTCTAGTGAAATGGAATCCACGAAATTTTCAAAATGACTTATTTTTAGAATTTTTTTTTCAAAACTATCTTTTTAAAAAGACGTCTCTCTCTTTCGATTTAAATATTTTAGTCTAAATTCAAAAATTATTTTTAATCGTATTAATTTCAAAATCATTTCTTGTTTTTAAACTTTCTCCTGGTTTTAAAGTTTTAGATTTAATCTCAAAATATTTATATATTTAGTTCTTATTACATTTATATTTCCTAAGATCATTTTCCAAAGGTTTTCATAATTATAAAGTATATTCAAAATAGTTTACAAAGTTCTAAGATTGTTTTGACTAACTTTAAAAAGAAAAATTATTTTAAAACATAAATCAATTTTCAAAAAATTACTAGGGGATGTCAACATGCCTATACCCCCTATGTCGACATGATATCCATAGATTTTAAAATTCGAATTTTTAAAAGAAGTGCCTATTCCTCATAACCTTTCACGAATGGACATGACCATTATTCTCCTATATATACCAGTATTTTTCAACGAATTTTCACTTAATATTTCTCTACTTTCTCTCTTTTTTCTCTTCCATTCTTATTTTCAAACATTCTTAACCAAACTCTGTGGAAATCCTAAGTGAATCAAACTTGATCGTCTCTAGTTTGATTCTCTGCCACTCTCTCTCAAATATCTAAGTGTTATTCAAAGGTATAGGATCATTTGTAATCACAATTCAAAAGATCGAAGTGTATCGAGTATCTCTCTATCAAAGTGTGATTGGAAATGGTGTGATTATGGCCAGTAAATCAATTGAGTGTGATTGTAGCCCGTAAATTAATTAGATGATCTTGTAGCCGGGTTAAATCAAGAGAGTGTACCCTGGACTCGGAGACAGGAGGGTATATCTCATGGCCTTGAAATCAAGGTTGCAATATCGACATTATATTTGAAAAGAAATCCACACAAGAAATTGTATGGGACTGGATGTAAGATAACTCTGAACCAGTATAAAATTCCAAGGTGTTCTTTCCTTTACTGCTTTTATTTACTATTTTCATCTGTTTCTGGTTTTGTGATTATCTCTGTGTTTTTGAATTGCATCTGTTTGGGTTTAATTTGAAAAGACTTAAAAAAGATTCATAAAATTCATTAAACACTGTTCACCCCTCTAGTGTTAATTCTGTGTTATGATCCATAATCTGCATTTCCTGCATTTGGTATCAAAGCCAGGCTTTCAAAGTTATCACAATATGAATTTTGAAAAAGTTTAAAATGGCAAATTTTGGAGATTTTGTTGACACTAGTTCAAAACTGCCCAAATCATCATTGTCTCATAAGTCTGCATATTGTTATTATAGAAAAACAAGTTATCTACCAAATTGGTGTGTTGTGCAGCAACAGATGTGTTATATGGATTTTGAAGAATCAACACTCAATGGACAAATGGTGAAAATCAATAAAAACAAATGGATACTTGATAGTGGATGTTCAAGATACATGACTAGTAATCTGGAGATACTGAATGACATAATTTATAAAGATGGAGGACTGGTCAACTTTGGAGACAATTCAAATGGACATGTGATTAGCATCGGCAATGTCGGTAACTCTAAAACTCCTAGTATTTCAGATGTTATGTTAGTTATGAATCTAAAACACAACTTACGTAGCATTTAGTTATGAATCTAAAACACAACTTACGTAGCATAAGTTAACTATGTGACAAGGGCTACAAAATTAAATTATCGAAGATAATAAATCAAATATTATCTTTGAAGGAATTAGGAAGAAAAATATTTATATTCCCAGTATGAAATCTCAAATGATCACCTACGTCTTTTGGCTAATACAAGTGAATCTCGAATTTAGCATAAAAGATTTGGTCATTTGAATTTCAAACTCTTATCTAGACTTTTAAAACCTGATCTAGTAAGAGGTCGTCCTAAAATGGATTTTAAAGTAGATAGTATATGTGATGCTTCTCAGTTAGGAAAACTTAGGAAGAGTGCATTCAAATTGAAAGATATGATTTCTACTTCAAAAACTCTTGAGTTACTTCATTTAGATCTATTTGGTCCATCTCAAATTCAGTCAATAAATCACAGTAAATATGTTTTCATAATTGTAGATGATTATTCTAGATTTACATGGACAATTTTTCTGAAACAGAAAAGTGATGCTTTTGAGTTATTTAAAACTTTTGCAAAAAGAATTCAAAATCAACTTTCTTTAAAAATCAAAACTATCCGTAGTGATCATGACGGAGAATTTGAAAATGAAAATATTGAGAATTTCTGTAATAAAAAAGGAATAACTCATAATTTTTCTTTCCCAAGAACTCCATAACAAAACGGAGTGGTAGAGCATAAAAATAGGACGATTCAAGAGTGTGCAAGAACTATGCTATCAGATAATAAATTACCAAGAAATTTTTGGGCTGAAGCAGTCGCTACAGCTTGTTACATTTTGAATAGGATTTTAGTTAGACCTCTAACCAATAAAATACCATATGAACTTATTTTCAATAAGAAACCAAAGGTATCTTATTTTAAAGTTTTTAAAAGTAAATGCTTTATTCTAAATACAAAGGACAATTTGGCTAAATGTGACCCTAAATCCAACAAAGGAATCTTTATCGAATATTCTAATAGAAATAAAGCATACAGAGTTTTCAATTTAAAGACTAACACCACTGAAGAAACAGTTCATGTATCTTTTGATGAAAATTTAAAAGATTTTTTCAAATAAATGATGAAGATGATTTTGTTACTTTAAATAATGAATCAAATGAAACAAATTGTGAAACTGTTCACACTAATAAAAGGATCAGGCTTTTAAAAGAACGTCCTATAGAAAATATTCTAGGAAATATTTAATCCGTTGTTAAAACTAGAAATTAACTAAACAAGATGAGTAATGTAGTTTTTATATCAACTATTGAACTCAAAAAACCAAAGGAAGCATCATCTGATGATTAATGAATTTTTGTTATGCAAGAAGAACTAAATCAATTCACCAGAAATGATGTATGAGAACTTGTTCGTAGACTTGAGGACCAAACTATAATAGGAACTAAGTGGGTTTATAAAAATAAAATGAATGAACAAGGTGAGTTTGTTAGAAATAAAGCTCGGTTAGTCGCGCAAGGTTATTGTCAAGAAGAAGGAATAAACTTTGATGAAACCTTTGCATCCGTAGTAAGATTAGAAGCCATTAGAATACTACTTGCTTTCGCAAATCATAATAGTTTCAAATTATTTCAAATGGATATCAAAAGTGCCTTTGTAAATGGTTTTGTTAAAGAGGATGTTTATGTTGAACAACCTCCACTTTTTGAAGTAGAAAAGTTTCCAAATCATGCTTACAAATTAAAGAAAGTTTTATATGGTCTAAAATAAGCTCCTAGAGCCTGGTATGACAGACTAAGATCTTACCTATTACAACAAAATTTTGAAATTGGTAGAGTAGATGATACTCTTTTTATTAAAAGAGACAAAAATGATATCCAATTAGTACAGATTTATGTAGATGATATTATTTTTGGATCAACAAACAATGAAATGAACAAAGAGTTTTATGAAATAACGACAAAATAGTTTGAGATGATTCATATGGGTGAATGTACTTTCTTTTTAGGATTGCAAATGAAATAATTAGATAGTAGTATTTTCATTAGTCAAGAAACGTATGTTAAGGATCTAGTCGGTAAGTTTGGTATGACCACTGCGAGTGGAAAACCTACTCCTATGGCAACCAATGAAGCCTTGAATAATGAAGACATACCAAAAGATGTTGATCAAAAACTATACAGGAAAATGATTGGATCGCTACTCTATACAACTGTGAGTAGGCCTGATATCATGCATAGTGTTTGTCTCTATGCAAGATACCAAGCTCAACCTAAAGAAACCCATTTAAAAGCTGTTAAACATATCTTAAGATATGTTAAACACACTTTAAACTATGGCCTATTTTACCCTAAAAATGATTCATTTGATTTAATCTCGTATTGTGATGCTAACTATGCTAGTTGTAAATCAGACTGAAAAATTACAAGTGGAACTTGTCACGTTTTAGGACATTCTCTGGTTTCCTGGTTTGGTAAAAAACAAAATATTGTCTCAGTATCAACACCTGAAACAGAATATATCTCTGCTACATTGTCTTGTTCTTAAGTTATCTATATGCAACAGACCTTAAAAGATTTTGGATTAAATATTTCAAAATCACCAATTTATTGTGACAATATAAGTGCAATAAATTTATCCAAAAATCCTACTCATCATGCTAGAACCAAACATATTGATATCAAACATCATTTTCTCAAAGATAATATAAGTAAAGAGATTATTTCTCTTGAATTTATCAATACTGAGAATCAAATAGCTGATATTCTGACCAAACCCTTGAATCAGTCAACCTTTACTAAATTAAGAAGAGAACTAGGTATTTCTATAACTGAGATATAGACTATTGAAATAGTAACATATATATTTAAATAAATAGAGGAAAAAAAATTGTCAAAATTTTCAAAGGATGACGACATACCTATAACGACCTGGTATTTCGAACGATTCGCGTTTGCACATGTCGGACTTGAATTGCTCAAAATATATTATTAATTTATATTTGGTAAAAATTAGCATATACAGTAAATAAATCAATCATAGAATCACAGATATAGAGTAATATAATAATAAGCAGCGATATAGAAAAATAGTAGTTCATGAAGCTACTATATAAACATTAGAGTTTAAAACAAAATACAACAAATATTCAATACCTAGAAGTGCCAATACAAAAGAAAATGACAATTCTGCACAAAACAAATGGAAACAACTAAAAGGCTGAATAGGTAAAGATGGATCTCCAAGCAAAGCTCCAAGATCTAAAGGTGAGTCGCAAATACTATGACACTCAGTCTGACTCGAGCATAAAGCAAAACCAAAAACACTTGAGTCGGGATTAACATTCTTATACTAGTAAATCAACTCAGCTGAAATGTCCAAATGAAATACATATAACTTAAAGGATTTTGGGATTTCCATCCTCTAAGGATCCGTGGAACTATCTCCTATGTAGTAATATATGTTATTATAATATGTCTATCAGTTAAGTAAAGTAGTGAAATAGCGTTAAGGCGTCACCTATATCCCCCTTAACACATTTTGTATATTCCCGTAGTCTATACAGTGCCGTAAGTTCCACCAAACTGATGGTTTACCCAAAGGGCACTCCATACGTACGATACAAACAAACACGTAGAAGGCGCGATAAGGCATGTGACAAGGCACGCGAGGCAATACCTAGGGTAGGATTCTACTGTTTTGCGGATTCGGACTGGTGGTAATGCTTAGCAGCTACTACTACCCACCTCGAGACACACTCCCAAATCAAAGGTGCACCCAATCAAATCACAAAGCAATAGAATGGTGTTGAAGAAAAGTGTCCGATCGAAGGTGCGACCTCACTTGGCCCGGCATGGCTCCTGTTTTAGCCACATCAAGCTGACTCGCGGGAGTCAGGGCTGCGCCAATACCTCATATAGAATCGGCGTCAAAGCATCCTACTTTGTTCTGCAATCTCCACCACGTAGACAGTTGTTAAAATGGTTTCTCGGCATTGGCAGAGAGTATGATAATATCCAATCCCGGTCTCTTTAACAACCAAACGCTTATTTCACACCATAGCCACTTTTATTAAATTACTTTTATAATAATTTTAAATAGTTCGTAATCTATATCAAAATATCATATTCATTTCAAAACATATCATTTTCTAAATCATATCACTTTAAATTATAGTCACTTCCAAAAATCATAACCACAACATAAAACCATCACATCAAAATATTCACATTTAAATCCATTAAATCAAAATCATAAAAGTTCCAACTTTAAAGGTTTGAATATTGAAAGTAGTTTATATAATAAAAATAGTTTATATATTAAAAATAGTTTATATTTAAAAGTAAGCTATAGTTTGAATTATTTTATATACTAAAAATAGTTTATATACTAAAAATAGTTTATATATTAAAAATAGTTTATATCAAAAATTGTTTCAAATTAGATTTGTTTCTTCCAATTCCATAAATCAATCCAGATCAACTATAGTTCCAAAAATTCAATTAAAATCAATCTTAGTTGAATAATTACAATTCAATTCAAATTCTCAATAAAACCATTTTTAATTTGTATTGATTTCAAATTTAAGCCACTTCCATTCAATAGATTTCAAAGTTAAATATTCAAACAATTTACAATAATCTAATTTGATTAATTTCATTTATATTTCAAAATTCTACTTTAGCTTTATTTAAATCTGAAATATTCACTTAATCATTTTTAATAACATTTAAATAAAATCTCAAATTACAAATTTAAATCAAATCCAATATTCAACATTGATATATTTAAATTTGAAAATATTCTTTTTATCGCTTTATATGAAATCTAATTCAGTTTTAATTAAATTTAAAATATTCATTTAATCACCTTTAATCAAAATCAAGTTACCAAGTTATAAAATCATATCTTTCGAAATCTCAAAACCAGTAAGTTTCAAATCGATTCTGATTTAAATATAATTCTTAAACATAATCAATTTCAAATCAATTTCAATTTATCTTTCCAACCTTAATTTATTAAAGTTATTACAAAAAAATCTATTTTCAAAATATCAATATAATTTCAAAATAGTTTAAAATGTATTATATATATATTAGTTAAATTAAATTTTTATTAAATTTTATTATATTAAATTTTTATTAAATTATATTATTTTAAATCTTAATTATATAATTCAAAAATAATAAAGTTACAAGTAAAATTTTATAATTTACATTTTAAAACTTAATATATAATTTTAAAATTTCTAAAACATATAATTTTAAATCTAAATTTTAAAAAACAAAATTCTTTATATTATATAAAAAAATCAATATTTGTTAAAACCCAGCTATTTCCTTTCCAACTTTGGAAATCATTTTTCAAAAATAGACCAACAGTGTCCGTATATAGTTTTCTATCCTATGGTCAAGTGATGCGATATTTATCATTTCAATCCGAAATTTAATTTTAATATTTACGGGTATATATCATTTTAACCCGATCCCAAAATTAATGAAAATCGCTTGGGTTTATCATTTCAACCCATAATGATTTTCCTCTAATCTATAATATCGTTTGGGTATGTATCATTTCAACCCACAGGGAATTTCTAAATCAACAGGGAACTTGTAGAATGAGAACAAATATGATAATAATATAATGTATCAACAACTAGCATATATATTCAGTAACAAATTTAAATATAATATATACAACAGGTAATAGTGTCATATGTTATGGGTAAACAATTGCAAATAATGACATATCGGATTTAACAACTTAACAATTCAAATTTAACAGTATACTTCAATCGCCATTCTATGTGAATTAGATTTGCTAAATATAAGAATGTTAATCGTGAGTGATTGCTCACCTTTTGAGGCTAGAGATATCTGACAACATGACAATTTACGAACTGAATCACGAACTCGAAAATCGACCAAACTGATGTGGATAAGCACAGATTTGACAACAAGACAGCAATAAAGCACATATCTACACAATTCGATGAAAACAAATCAAAGCAAGCTAGAGATCGATGAAACAATGTATATAATATAAATTTTTCGTGGAAATCAATATTCAGTTAAAAAATATTTCTAAATAAAAAAATTCATATGATAATTTTTTTATACTCATATTAAAAATATATATTAAAATCGATAATAAATTCTTTGATATGAAAACTTAGATTATATAATATACTCTATAGATATACAACTCAAATAGAATATATACATATATATCTATACGAATGTTTAAAATAAAAAATCCCATTTAAACACATATCAAAACAAACATCATATTATTATTTTAAAAATCAAAACTTAATTTTAAAATACATAAATTAAAATCAAAATAGTATGCCATATTTTTACTTAAAATCAATATATATAACAAGTAATAGAGGAGCCTGGACAATCAAATTCTCTAATACAAACTTTTATATATAACTTATATATTATAACTTCGTATATATTTTGAAAAGCAATAACAGATAAGATAGTATAAAACTATTACATGTAACACAGAAAATATAATTTATAAAAACTTTTAAATATAACAGAGATCATGTATTTAAGCTAATATATTAACTTAAAAAAAGAATAGATAAAAGAAGGAACAATAAATCACCTCGAGATTGAAGAAGAGCAGAGACGCATGGAGAAAAGAACGACGGACATGGTCAGAGGCTTGCGTGGGTGATGTGGTGACTCAGTGATGTGGTGACTCAGTGATGTGGCGGGTGAAGACGACAGCCGAAACACACATATTCTTTTTTTTCAAAATAAATGAGCAATGTAAAAGAGACAAGGGAGAGGGAGAAGTGATACTCGGAAGAATGGCTGCATGCGATGGATCTGCTACCAACGAGGGGAGAGGCCAGGGTGATCACGGATGGTGGAATGCTTGCTTTCGGGTGGCTGGAGTGGGCTGTGTAAGCAGGTTGGACATGATAAGTGGTCATGGAGGGCTGTAGTCAGATCTCTGAAAGGGTGGAGTTCGATCATTGGTTGCGCGGAGGAGGAGGGCGGTTGGTCGGAGTGTGTTGGAGCGATCAGGCGGTTCGATGGACGTGAGGCCAAGGGAAACGGCGGAGGAAGGCCACGTGCTGTTGCGTGCGAGGATGGACGTGGGTAGGAGGTGGCTGCCTTTGGAGATGGGTCTGTGTGCGTAGCAATTTTTTTTCGCTCAGTCGTGGGTTGGAACGAAGCACGAGGGGAGAGTGGATGGTAGATGGCGATGTTGTGGGAATGATGAGCAACATGGGAGTGACGTGGAACAAGGCGATCTCGGTCATGATAAAGCAAGAAGGAAGATATATAAACTTTTGTAAAGTTTTAGAGAAAAAGAAATGAGCAGGCTTTGATTTTATATAAGCTTTTATAATGTTTAATTTTCATGAATAAAAATAGAATGTAGAGTATAGAAAGCATGAACGAACCAAATAATATTGAAACCAATTGAAAAACCAAAAGTCATGTCTGTTGAAATTCGGAATATCAATAGCTAATGGCTATTAGCATTACCTGACGGACAAACGAAAAGACACAAAAAGCCCTAAATGACTTAAATACTGAACCGATGTGGCTATACGTTTTGCCATTTTCGCCACGTAACAGACACTGAAATGCACAAATGAATATACTAAAGAGATTAGCACGATGAGACAAACAAGATGGTACATAGATATCAGTGATATGATCGTCCTATCAAAAATCGATATTCGCTACCAAAGTGCTGCTAAACCAAAAATAATATAAATGGAGCTAGATCAGTTCAAATTTGGCAAAATGAAATATGACGTCTCACTTAGAAAATGATTTACATTTTTATTGTATAAAAATATTCAAATTTTAAAAATATTTTATTTTCATCAAACTAACTGATTATAAATTGAAATTGAAAATCACACAACAAAACTAACTTTCATATTTTCCACTAAAAATCTGTCATTTGCTATGTTTAAATAGACGTATACCAAATATTAAATTTTCATTTCAAATATTTATTATTTAGTTTTCATGAAATTTAGTTAAATTATCTTATAAAAATCATTAAAATTTACGGATCGTTACACTCTCCCCCACTTAAAACTTTTCATCCCCGAATAGAAATGAGATAGGAGAATTGAAATAACATAAAGGAAATATAGATTCGAAATATATAGTACCAGATACAACAATTAATTCAAAACCATATATTTTATTTTTGGACATCTTATTACTTACATTTATATTGTATACTATTCAATTACATTTTCACATTACATTCAAACTTTTCTTTTTTGGATAAGTTTCATTAATGTTCTAAGTGTAATTGAGCACCATACAAATTTCCTTAATTACAACATTTCTATTAAGAAAAAATTAGTTCGACATTTTATTACTTACTTTTTCTCTTGTACAACCTTCAATTTCATATTCTCAACACATTTTAACTTTTTGAATATGTCAGGTAAGTTATATTTGTTTTTAGAATGCAATTGAATATTATACAAATTAATTTTATCCTAATTCAACGATTTTAGGTTGTTGAAATTTCATTTCACATTTTAGATGCTTCAACTATTAATTTTTTTTGCTTCATTTCAATAATTGAAAACCATTACTTAACACAGAATTTAAGAACTAAATTTTTGGTTTCACTTTAAACTATTTGAAATAAACATATACATACATACATACATACATACATATATATATATATATATATTATACATCAAATCATACTCAAGAAATCCAATTCAAATCTATTTCCCAAAACAAAAGTGTAGCTAAGCCACTAACCGGTCTCTCCCATTTGAGACTCGAAAATGGAGGTTGATGATGCTGCAGTCATTACCGAAATTATTTTCCAACGAAAAAAGAGGAGATTATCGACTTACTTCTTTAAAAAAATTCTTTGAAAAAATTTCCATTCCAAAATACTTTTAAAACTTTTGAGAACCAAATTTAGAAAAGCACTGAAAATTTAAACCCTCAAATCCTTAATTTAAATTCATTGTATTTTCAAATCAAATTTATAAACCATGTTACAAAAATTCCATCTTCTTATAACATACAACAAAATTAATGGTTCAAGAAATGTTAACAAAATAATAAATGATATTATAGTATTATCATTTCTAACAACCAATTTATTTCACTATTTAATTTCAAAAAACTATACTTTATATATATATATATAAAATCATACATAATATTATTTCATTTGTCAATTTCGAAAACAATATTGTGCCAGTTTGCTCTGTTCAAGTGTTTTGGAATTCCTATCGATAGCGTTGGCTAGACAAACCGATCGAAACCCAAAATTCAAACTTCAAAATTCTAACAGTACAATATAAAAAAAAATTTGTATCAATCACAAATACGCTGCCTCACAAGATGATTCAAGAATGTATTCTAAAACAAGGATAGATATTCAAATTTAGTGGAACCCTAATCAAAGAGAATTCCAACAAAGAAGATAGGATTGAATGGAAGTTGAGATAATTAAATTACGAAAGAGAAAAGGTGAATAGATTTATATTAATCGCGGTGACCATAACTGGGTCAACCGAGACTTAGAAGAACAAGAATATCCCCAACGAAACCAGGATAACTGGTTAAGATCATCATGGGAGAAGCGATTTAAGAAATCGACGAAGAAGGCAGAAGCATGGGTTAATCCAAAAGGTATGATTAACCATTAATAGAAACCATTCATCTAGGAGGAAGGATAAAAGGTCGAGCTCCAAGAATAAGATAGATGCATAATTCAATTTCCCGCTTAAGAGGGAGAGAAATGATTTTACCGAGGACATCAGGATAATCCCTGATTATCGGTGTGGAGTCGAGATTACTGGGCTGAGAATCAAGCAAATAGATAAAACTTCCTGCATAATTCTGAGGCAATCGACATTCGATCATAAGATAATTACCCGGGTCATCTACTAAAGAAACGGTTTGGGTTGTGCAAGAAATAACAGCATCAAGACCAAGGACGTAGAAATCTCCAGTGAATCAATGCATGTTGTAAAGGAGTTGTAACGAACCGCTTTCCCGTACCCTTTGAATCGACAATAAACCACACATGTCCAACTCAAATTGCACGAAAAGACGAATCATTAAGGGTGATAAAGAAAAGTAGACAGAACAGAATCTCACTCGAATGGAATAACATATATTATTTCAATAATAATCTTTACAGCGGAAAACTTTTAAATATATATATATATCAGAGTCTAACCTAAATTCAGCTTGGACAGTTATAAAAACTGCCCTTACAAATGCCTACAAACATCAAACAAATACACTAAGCAAAGCGGATCATAGAATATGTCCATACGTCGATGAATATCTCCAGCTCTCCTCTGGAAACTCCAATTGTCTTCGACTATCCTGAAACTACTCGGGTCTGACCCGAGTATTGAAAATACCCGGATCAGACTTGATAAACCAGCGTGAGAAAAACTCAATAATGAATGACAGTGTCATATATCAGCCTTTGGATAAAATTCTTGGAAATAAAGAGTATCTCATAAGACTACGCCCACAAATAAACACAGATGGGTTTTGACCTTATGATAACTAAAACACTTTTATGTCAAAACCTTTGATATTATTTCTAATGACATTCTTTGAAAACATTTGCAAATAAACTTATTAATCTTAGCCGAAATTGTTACATTGATTAAATTCCAGTATAATAGGTTTACAATCAAGTCCGTAGGTTCTTATTGGAGAATGGATTTCCATACAAATGACCAGACGCAGGATCCACCTTCCAAAATGGGTACACCTCTAGATGGATGTCCCGAGAAACCATCACAAAGCTTCTCTACCAACACAAGACCGGCCTACCTCTTTAACTAGATAGTACCGAATATGTCATCCCCCGGTCGTTATCGACCTTTAACCGAGCGCTCGTTTTCCATACACCACATTAATATACATCCCGAACGTCATAGCGAGAAGAAATATATCTAGAAGGGGATGATCATACCCTACTTGGGAATGACCCACTTAGCCTTGCCGCATCAAATCCTGTTTTGGTCATTTCCGGTTTGATGAGGCTTGAGGAAAACGATTACCTTTTCACATATTACATATCACATCTTTGAATGACACATTGCCATTTTCGTTTAACTACTAATTGCCTTCCACAAAAATACAACCCTTGAGCTCGTATGTCTCAAGGAGGGTGTTAAGCTAAGAGAAGTTGCCTTCTCCGCCACCACTGGTGTATGTTTGTGAAAACCAATATACGTAATCGTTAGAAATGCAATGTCATACAAACGTCTATACAAGTTGTCCAAGAACAGGACAAACCGAAGGCACTTTCCTCGGCCATTATTAGGCGAGAAGCCCTTGCAATTCGCAAAATCTCCATCATGAGAAAACCACTGCTATATATAACTCTATAATAGGTGCGTCCCCGAGCAAATCAACAAGCAGTCCTCACGCTATGAAGATCCACGGTCTTCAATAATCATCGTCTTCAACATGTCTTCACGTTCGAACGTATACATTGGTTCAAAGTGGTTTTCGGATAGGAATTAACCAAATCCGACTCCGGTTCCTTCGAAATCCAATCATCGATAAAAAGTGAATTTGAGTATAAAGGATTTATTAAGTCTCTTTTCACTTTAATTCTTTTCGGATGATTTCGAATTCTCTTTCTTTTAACTTATAGTAATTTCTAAGAAGTTCATTCTTCTACTTTGGAAAATATCTCAGATTTCCTTACTAGATTCTTGATCCAAACTTCTTAACTTTTAAGCGGGTCAAAAACAATGTTATTTAAGACACCATTTACGATAAACCCTAAGTCAATCTTAACAAAAACATTTTTGAGTAAATAGGATTATAGAAACCATTCATCTTAGAGATTGCTTAACTTTTGGATAATACCAATCTTCTTTTAATTCAAAAACTTAATACAGAATCTTTTTATTTAAGAGCATCTGGGCTTTCCTTTCGATCTGTTCCACCCCTCGCCTAAGAAAAGAAAACATAGGCCAGATAAGTTCAGGGCACTGGTTGCTATATCCCTAACCTTAGTTAAACACCTTGTTTTATCTTCCCAGATCTCACAGGCGGGACAAATGTACTAGTTGTTTTCGCATACTCAAATTTTCAACTTTATTTTGAAATTGCTTATAAATATCCCAAATTATCTTTCAAAAGCTTAATTATTCTTTTTAAAACATTCACAATTGATTCTGGAAAATGTCTTTACATTTAAACTTATATTCCAAAAGTTATACAATTCGCAGCAGAAAAGTGCTGCCGAAAGTGCTAAATAAGCTTATTTGAATTAAACCACTTTTAAATATTTGAAAACTCATATTTTCCAATCCAAATCTCTTTTAAATCATTTAAATAGATTTATCAAATTTATTCCATATTTTTCCATAATTAAAACATCCATTTAAACAAATTTCCTGTTATGGTCACTAAACCGCACTAGCGCGATTTTTCTAGAAAATTGATTTGGACTTAATTCAAAATCTACTTATCGAAACTTTGATTTTCTTTCTTCGTTTAGAAGATATGGATATAATAGTCCGAAATTTTCTTATCTCGAAGAATTCTGAGCTATATTCCACTCTATACACTCAGTTGAACTTTTCGGCGCGAAATCGCGAACTACCGTTGCGCGACGCGTCTAGTTTTAACTTATTTTTCAATATTTGGAATAATCAATTCAAATTAGATTTCAACACTTATAAAATCATTAGAAACCATTTTGAATCAATATTTTCGCTTTTAAAAGTATTTAAAACGAATTTTCACTGTTACCATATTATAATATTATTATATTCACGTTATTTTAATATTTAATTTTAAATTCCAATTTCAATTCAATTTCAATTCTAATCTCAAACTAAACACATAAAAAACTTAGATTTCAAATCTAATTTTAATTTAAACTTCGATTCAATCTCAAACTAAACTTCACTTTTTCAAAATCGATTTCAATTTCACTATTCATCTTAATTTCAATTTCTAATTTAACTATCCTTTCAAATCCGATTTACTTCAAATTTCAAATTCTCTTTCATTTTAACTTTAATTTCACTTCTAAATGAAAAGAGACTTATATTTCCATAATATCTCATATTACTAAAATATGGCCTTTTTAGATAAAGGGATTATTTGATCAAAATGAGCATATCCAATATTCATATTTATCACTAACATAACATCCATTCAACCAATCACATGCATATGATTTCAAATCTAACATTCACTATTAATATCATCACGGGATATATTATTACAATTCACTTAATTTACTAACTATCAAATCATCCATATCAACAATCAATTTGGTATAAGCATTCATATGTCATAAGGGTGTAAATATGATTTATAACATAATCAAAATATAAATTCAAAAGCAACGAGAATTTCTCACCATAAACCAAAGCGATTAACTTCATACCAACATTCTAATCAGCCAACACTTCACTAATTAACTCTTACTCCATTAGACACTAGCAAACAACACCCTCTCCCATCCAAAGCTTGGCCAAGGCTTGAGATGGAAGTTGGCCAAAAATATAGAGAAGAAGCGGTAGAGCTTTGAACTTGAATTTCCAAGATTTAGATCCGAAAAATAGGCCAACTTCTCTCTTGTTTTTGACTCTCTTACTCACAAAATTTGAAAAACTTATTAACTGAAAAGCTGTTGCAAATCCTTTTCTATTGAATTTGAAAAAATGAATCATTTGAATCTGTGTCGTTTTGAGGGAGATATGTTCAAAATAAAAGAGCTATTCTCGGATTCACAAAAATAAAGCCCGAAAATACACTTCAAAGAATTAAGTTTCAGGTATAGCAAACCTCAAAACTAGAAAAAGTGATCAACAAAAAAGTAGTAGCCACTGAAATTTAATATGGTTTTAAAAAAAGAATTTCTAAATTTGGATCAATTATGATCAAGTTATGATCAATACAAAACGGACTATTTTCTGGCTTAAAAACTGGGCCAGAAAATGCACTTGAAATAAGTGGAATTTTGACATAGTAAACTTTGGAATGAAACAAAGTGATAAACATGAAAGTTGTAGCCACTAGAAAAATACATGATTTGAAAAAAATAATTTTGCATTATGGTTCTGTATCGAAGAACTTATGGCCGAAAGAAGAAGAGGTAAAATATAGAGAAAAAAGGAGTTTGTTTTGAAGAAAATAAACATTGATTTCTTTTGAAAATTTTGTAAATATTTTGACATTATTTCTTTATAATATTTTTCTATGACATGAAAGCCATTAGAGAGGAGAGGAAGAAGATGAAGAAGCTTGAGAAAAGAAGAAGAATAAAATATGAATGAAAGTGAAGAAGGAGGTGGATATTTATAGAAAAAGAAAGAAAGTGGTAATTTACCAAAATAACCTCTTACCAAATTACCAAACTAACCTTACTTTAACCTAAAGCAATCTCCACTTTTTCAAACCTTAGCATCACCTTTCACATCCTCACTTTATGTCTTAATCCCTTAAGAACTAAGCTAAGTAAAATAATAATTGTGTTGGCTTTTGATGTGATATTGATTTGATGTTTACTTTTGACTTTTCTTACTTACTTTTCTTAATGACTTCTAGAAGTTTTCTAACCTTGTTTAGTAAAAGTAAACTTGATTAGTTAATTAATACTTACACTATTAGAATATATAAGAAAATAAAGGTGCGATGACGTTGCGACAACTTTTAATCGACAAAACATCGTTTTTCGACAAAATGTTTACGGTCACATTTTGACGTTTTAGTTAAACTATTTATTTATGTAAACCAAATTTAAAAATGAACCTTTTACTTCTTTAAATAAATTAAAACAAGCCTCTTTATATTTTAAAACCATATTTAATTAATATCAAAATCTCTGATTTTACAGTGTATGTAAAACTGACAAAATACGACAAATTTTTGTTATTTTTATAAAACGATTATTAACAAACTTTTAAATCTCTTAACATACTTTTATTATCTTTATTAGATGTTTTAAATAAGATTTATCTTTTTAGACAAATATTAAAATCCATTTATTTAAGCCATTATTTATTTTTAACAAAACTTAACTTTTGTCGATTTGTTCTAAAATCCAAATTTATACTTTTTAATACATTAACTATGAGAATAGATAATTATTTATTATTTAACATGTTTATTTAAGAATTAAAATTCTTTTTAATTTAAAAATAAACGAAATCTCTCATTTTCGAAGTAGCAAAATTACAGGTCGTTACAGGAGTTTCACCCCTTAAAAACGTACTAAGGTCAGCAAGACTGCCGATGTGATTAGTCGCACAGATGGATGAAGTTGCCAATATAGGTTGCCAGATGTACTCAAATTTATTACCAAGATCAACTGAAATAGAGCTATGGGATGCTTCAGTATCAAAAGAACATGACTGGATTTCCGAACAAAGGGAAAGTTACAAAATTCAAAAGAAATCCTAATTTAGGAGGATCCTAACGAATAATTTCAAGCTCGAACGATGATGATTATGTAATTAATTTTTAGTCCATATGCAAAGTTTTGCCTAAACCTGGCTCTGATACCACCTGTAACGACCTGGTATTTCGAACTATTCACATCCGCACATGTCGGACTTGAATTGCTTAAAATCTCATATTGTTAATTTATATTTGGCAAAATTTAGCATATGAAGTAAATAAATCAATCACAGAATCATAGACACAGAGTAATATAATAATAAGCAGCGGAATAGATAAATAGTAGTTAATGAAGCTACTACATAAACATCAGAGTTTAAAACAAAGTACAATAGACATCCAATACATAGAAGTGTCAATACAAAAGAAAATGATAAGTCTGCATAAAACAAATGGAAACAACCGAGAAAATGAATATATAAAGATGGATCTCCAAGCAAGCTCCAAGCTACAAAGATGAGTCGCAAATGCTGTGGCACTCAGTCTTACCCGAGCATAAAGAAAAACACAAAACACTCAATTTGGGATTAACATTCTTATACTAGTAAATCAACTCAAGTGAAATATCCAAATAAAATACAATATAATTTAAAGGATGTTTGGGATTTCCAACATCTAAGGATCCGCGAAACTATCTACTATGTAGTAATATACGCTATTATAATATGTCTATCAGTAAAGTAAAATATTAAAATAGCGTTGAGGCATTACTCATATCCCCTTTAACACATTTTATATATTCCGGTAGTCTATACGGTACCATAAGCTCCACCAAACCGGTGGTTTACCTAGAGGGCCTTCCATAGGTACGGTACAAAACAAACTCGTAGAAGGCGCGATAAGGCATGTGACATGGCACGCGAGCCAATGCCCAAGGTAGGATTCTACCGTTTTGCGGATCTGGACTGGTGGTAATGCATAGCAGCAACTACCGCCCACCTCGAGATACACTCCCAGATCAAAGGTGCACCCAATCAAATCATAATGTGATAGAATGAAATTGAAGAAATGTACCCAATCGGAGGTGCGATCTCACTTGGCCCAACATGGCTCCTATTTTGGCCACATCAAGTTGACTCGCGGGAGTCAGGGCTGCGCTAATACCTCATATAGAATCATCGCCAAATCATACTACTTTGTTCTGGAATCTCAACCACGTACCAGTTTTTAAAGTGGTTTTCGGCATTGGCAGAGAGTATGACAATATCCGATCCTGGTCTCTTTAACAACCAAACGCTTATTTCACACTAAGGCCATTTTTATCAAATCACTTCTACAATCATTTTAAATAGTTCATACTTCATATCAAAATACCATATTCGTTTCAAAACATATCATTTTTGAAATCATATCACTTTAAATTATATTCACTTCCAAAAATCATAACCACGACATAGTTTAAACCATCACATCAAAATATCCTCATTTAAATCAATTAAATCTATATCAGAAAAGTTCTAACTTTAAATGGTTTGAATATTGAAAGTAGTATATATAATAAAAATAGTTAATATTTAAAAATAGGTTATAGTTTGAAATATTTTATATATTAAAAATAGTTTATATATTGAAAACAGTTTATATCAAAAATAGTTTCAAATTAGATTTGTTTTTTCCAATTCCATAAACCAATTCAAATTAACTATAGTTCCAAAAATTCAAAATTTAAATCAATCTTAGCCTAATAATTACAATTCAATTCACATTCTCAATAAAATTATTTTGAATTTGTATTGATTTCAAATTTAAACCACTTTCCATTCAATAGGTTTCAAAGTTAAATATTCAAATAATCTACAATAAACTAATTTGATAAATTTCATTTATATTTCAAAATTCTACTATAGTTTTATTTGAATCTATAACATTCACTTAATCATTTTTAATAACATTTAAATAAAATATCAAATTACAAATTTAAATCAAATCCAATATTCAACTTCAATATATTTAAATTTGAAAATATTCTTTTTATCACTTTAAATGAAATCTCAAATTACATATTTAAATCAAAATTAAATATTAAAAATTCAATTTTATTTAAATTTAAAATATTCATTTAATCTCCTTTAATCAAAATCAAGTTATCAAGTTATAAAATCATATCTTTCAAAACCTCAAAACCAGTAAGTTTCAAATCAGTTCTGATTTTAATATAATTCTTAAACAAAATAAATTTCAAATCGATTTCAATTTATCTTTCCAAACTTATTTTATTAAAGTTATTACAAAAAATCTATTTTCAAAATATTAATATAATTTCAAAATAGTTTAAAAGATATTATATATATAGTTAAATTAATTTTTTATTACATTTATTATATTAAATTTTTATTATTAAACCTATTTGAAATCTTAATTATGTAATTTTAAATTTAAAAAGTTATAAGTAAAATTTTATAATTTACGTTTTAAAACTTATTATAATTTTAAAATTTCTAAAAAATATAATTTTAAAATCTAAATTTTACAAAAATAAAATATCTTTATATTATATAAAAAAATCAATATTTAATAAACCCCACCTATTTCCTTTCAAACTTTGAAAATCATTTTTCAAAAATAGAACAGCGGTGTCCGTATATAGTTTTCTACCCTATGGTCACGTGATACAGATATTTATCACTTCAATCCTCAATTTAATTTTAATATTTATGGGTTTATATCATTTCAACCCGCAATCCTAAAATCAAAGAAAATCCCTTGGATTTATCATTTCGCCCATAATGATTTTCCCCTAATCTATAATATCGTTTGGGTATGTATCATTTCAACCCATAGGGAATTTCCAAATCAACAAGGAACTTGCAGAGTGAGAACAAATATGATGATAACATAACGTATCAACAACAGGCATATATCATCGGTAACAAATTTAAATATAATATATACAACAGGTTATAATGTCATATGTCATGGGTAAACAATTGCAGATAATGGCATATCAGATTTAACGACTTAACAATTCAAATTTAACAACATATTTCAATCGTCAGTCCATGTGAATTAGGTTTACTAAATATAAGAATGTTAATCATAAGTGATTGCTCACCTTTCGGACTAGAGATATTGACAACACGACAATGTATGAATTGAATCATGAACTTGACAATCAACCAAACTGATATAGATAAGCACATATTCGACAACCAGACAGCAATAAAGCACATATTTACACGAATTTGATGAAAACAAATCAAAGCAAGCTAGAGATTGATGAAACAATGTATATAATATAAACTTTTCCTAAAATCAATATTCAGTTAAAACACATTTCTAAATAAAAAAATTCATATAATAATTTTTTTAAACTCGTATTAAAAATATATATTAAAATCAATAATAAGTTCTTCGATATGAAAACTTAGATTATATAATATACTTTATAGATATACAACTCAAACAGAATATATATCTGTAAGAATGTTCAAAATCAAAAATTCCATTTAAACACATATCAAAACAGACATCATATTATTATTTTAAAAATCAAAATTTAGTTTTAAATTACATAAATTAAAATCAAAATAGCTATGTCAAATTTTACTTAAAATCAGTATATATAACATGTAACAGAGGAGCCTGGACAATCAAATTTTCTGATACAAACTTTTGTATATAACTTATATTATATAACTTCATATATATTTTGAAAAGCAATAACATATAATATAGTTTGTAAAACTTTTACATGTAAATACAGAAAATATAGTTCATAAAAACTTTTACATATAACACAGATCATATATCTAAGCTAATATATAAACTTAAAAAACAAAGAATAGATCAAAGAAGGAACGATAAATCACCTCGAGATTGAAGAAGAGCAGAGACGCATGGAAGAAAGGCAGACAGATAAGGTCGGTGGACTTGCGTGGGTGATGTGGCGGCTCAATGATGTAGCAGGTGAAGGTGACAGCCGAGACACACATATTCTTTTCTTTTCAAAATAAATTAGCAAAGCAAAAGAGATAAAGGAGAGGGAGAAGTGACCACTCGGATGAATGGCTGCGTGCGTTAGAAAGGAGGTGCTCATGGAGGGCAATGGGTTCAGGTTGGCAGGCTGAGGGGGAGATGCGAGTAGTGGATCTGCTATTGACATGAGGAGAGGCCAAGGTGATCACGGTTGGTGGGGTGCTTGCTTTCTGGTGGCTGGAGTGGGCTGTGTAAGCGGGTTGGAGGCGATAAATGCTCGCAAAGGGCTGTGGTCGGAGCTCTGGAAGGGTGGAGTTCGATCAGTGGTTGCACGGAGGAGGATGCACTGTTGGTCGAAGTGTGTTGGAGCGGTCGGGCGATTCGGCGGACGTAAGGCGGAGGACAACGGTGGAGGAAGACCACATGCTGCTGCGTGTAGGGATGGATGTTGGTAGGAGGTGGCCGCCATTAGAGATGTGTCTGTATGCATAGCAGTTTCTTTTTTTCTTTATCCAGCCGTGGGTTGGAACGGACCATGAGGGGAGAGCGGAAGGTAGATGGCGATGTTGTGGGAATAACAGGCAACGTGAGAGTGACTTGGAGCAAGGCGATCTCGGCCATGATGAAGCAAGCAGGAAGATATTTAAACTTTTGTAATGTTTTAGAGAAAAAGAAACAAGCAGGCTTTGATTTTATATAAGCTTTTATAATGTTTAATTTTCCCGAATGAAAATAGAAAGTAGAGTACAGGAAGCATGAACGAACCAAATAATATTGAAACCAATTGAAAAACCAAAAATCATGTCTTTTGAAATCTGCAACATCAATAGCTAATGGGTATTAGCATTACCCAACGGACAAACGAAAAGACACAGAAAAGCCTAAATGACTAAAATACTGAACCGATACGGCTATTTTACCGCGTAACGGATATCGAAATGCACAAATTAATATACAAGATCAACACGATAAGACGAACAAGATGGTACACAGATATCAGTGATACAATTATCCTATCAAAAATCGATATTCACTGCCAAAGTTCTGCTAAACCGTCGAAAATATGATAAATGGAGCTAAAGCAGTTCGAATTTGACGAAACGAAATATAGCGACTCACTCAGAAAATGATTTACATTTTTATTATATAAAAATATTCAGATTGAAAAAAAAAATTTATCAAATTAACTGATTATAAATTGAAATTAAAAATCACACAACAGAACTAGCTTTCATATTTTACAATAAAAAATCTGTCATTTGCTATGTTTAAATAGACGCATACCAAATATTAAATTTTCATTTCAAAAATTTATTATTTATTTTTCACTAAAAATTTAGTTAAATTACATTATAAAAATCTTTAAAATTTACGGGTCGTTACAACTTACAATGCCTCTACCCCCATGTCGACATACAACAGTCAGATTTGAAATTTTGGTTTTCCCTCTAAAATCAGTTTGGTGGTTATATAACCACAATAGTTCGAATTCATCTGTTTTCTCCCTTCATTTTTTCTACAGTAAACTTTTGAAAATACAATGTAATGGCCTGCTCTTCTAAATCAAACCAAAATGCAACCATTTCCTTCCATTCTCCTAATTCTGGTCCATTTCAACGTACTACATTAGCTCGAGTAATGAAGATCGAGGAAACTATAAAGAATTCTCTACAAATTCTGACTGAATTACAAGTCATGCAAATAAGGATGGCAAAGGAATAAGGCAAGGTTCTTAGGAATTTGCAAAAAAATTCTAATGGATAATCATGTAGACCCTGTTGTGATTGAAGATGATTCCTCTAACATACGTATTCATAATCCATTAGAGGACGGCGAAGAAGAAGAAGATGAGGAAGAACTGCAAATGGACGAGGATGATAATGTTGTTTGTGTTGGAGAATTCCGTTTTAACAAAAATGGTAATTTGGTCGAACAACATGGAAACTTTTATCTCCGTTACCTTAATTGTTGGATTCACAAGTCACCAATTTTCAAGGACTCTCGTTAGATTGTAATTATATTAATGTTTTCATATTTTGTGTACCTGTATATATCTATGTATATTTTTCATATATATATGTAATGTAACATCATATATAATAAAATTAGATTTATGTTTCGCTTATTATAATTCGTTATTAACATTTAGTTCCATAGTATTAGTTTAAGGGGGAGTTATGTACATTAGGCTTAGTTTTTGTTGATGACAAATGGGAAGAATTATAAAATAACATAGTTAGGCTGTTGGTTAGGCTTAGATTAAGGGGGAGTTTGTAGATTAAAGGGGAGTTGTTGGAATATGGGGGAGTCAGAGTAGAATCAAAGTTTGGTGGAGTATATTTTATAAACATAAGTTATCATCATCCAAAAGGAGGAGATTGTTAGTTCTTGAGATGGTCGTTTTGATGACAACAACCTTAGGACTTGTTATAAAATATAAATACTAATATCTTTGTCTAGATACATATGTATATGCAGGATAAGTATATGTATATATATGAAGGTATTGAGAATGAAGACTAGACAGTATAGAGATTCAAGACTGACGAATTCAAGATTGTAGAAATCAAGACCGAAAACTCATGAGTATTAAGATTATTAAGATTTCAAGATATCAAGATAAATAATAGAGTCTAGATTTATGTTAAAACTTCATAATAGCACTAAAATCTTTATTAGAATTTTAATTGTGGAATGGAATCCACCTTCTCGCTTTAATAGTGGGATGAAATACATGACCTCTTTAGTGGGATGGAACCCACGACCTTCTCTAGTGGAATGGAATCACGAAATTTTCAAAATGACTTATTTTTAGATTTTTTTTTTAAAACTATCTTTTTAAAAAGGCATCTCACTCTCAGTTTAAATATTTTAGCCTTAATTCGAAAACTATTTTAGATCATATTAATTTCAAAATCATTTCTTGTTTTTAAACTATCTCTTGGTTTTAATGTTTTAGCTCTAATCTTAAAATATTTATATATTTAGTTTTTATTACCTTTATATGTCATAAGATCACTTTCCAAAGGTTTTATTAATCATAAAGTATATTCAAAATAGTTTACAGAGTTTTAAGATTGTTTCGACAAACTTTACAAAGAAAATCTCTTTTAAAACAAAAATCAATTTTTAAAAAATTACTAGGGGATGTCGACATGCATATACCCCCTATGTCGACATGGTAGCTGTAGATTTTAAATTTTGAATTTTCAAAAGAAGTATCTATTCGTCATAACCTTTCACAAATCGACATGATTGTTATTCTTCTATATATACATGTAGTTTTCAACGAATTTTCACTTAAGATTTCTTTGTTTTCTCTCCTCTTCCTCTTCCATTCTTATTTTCAAACATTCTTAATAAAACTCTACCGAAATCCTAAGTGAATCAAAACTGATCGTCTTTAGTTTGATTCTCTACCACTCTCTCTCTCAAAGATCTAGTGCTATTCAGAGTTATAGGATAATTTGTAACCAAAGATCGAAAGATCGAAGTGTATCGAGTCTCTCTTTATCAAAGTGTGATTGAAAACGGTGTGATTATGGCCAGTAAATCGGTTGGGTGTGATTGTAGTAGGTAAATTAATTAGGTGATCTTGTAGCTTGGTTAAATCAAGAGCGTTTGCCCTGGACTCGGAGACAGGAGCATGTATCTCGTGGCCTTGAAATCGAGGTTATAATATCGACATTATATTTGAAAAGAAATATGCACAAGAAATTATGTGGGACTCGATGTAGGGTAACTCCGAACCAGTATAAAATTCTGATGTGTTCTTTCCTTTACTACTTTTATTTACCTATTTGCATCAGTGTTTGGTTCTGTGATTGTCTCTGTATTTGTGAATTGCATATGTTCGGAATTAATTTGAAAGATTTCAAAACGATTCATAAAATTAATTAAACATTATTCACCCCCTCCCCTCTAGTGTTAATTCAGCCTTGAGATTCGTAATCTGCATTTCCTATAACATATACGATTTAAAGCTCTAAGAAAACCAGAAAAAGTGATATTAAGGAGTGGATCTCAAGACTACTCTATTAGTCAGTTGTTGGGCTTTTCCCTAGCAATGTTAGGGTTTGAAGCCTTAGGGCTCTGGTCAATGTCCATAAATGAAGCTTCCTTTATAACAACGAGGGCGTGCATGTCCCCTACTTTAGATTTATCACTATGGATTGCAGCAACAATAGAATTATCGTAAAGTTTGCTTTAAGCAGACATGAATGAGCTGGCAATAACATCCTTAAGGGATTGAGATTTAGAAGCCGGTGCTAAGGAAGTGGTACCATCATTGCTTTTCTTTTCTTTAGAAGTAACATCTACAGCTTCCTTCACCATAGAAATGATTTCTAGGGCAAACGAGCTTGAATCAAGAAAATAATCTTATGAGACAATCTTACAAGAGATTCCATATAAAAAGCAATGGTGTCTTACCAATCATCTGAGGCTGAATGGGTGAATTAGAAGAAAAAGAGTCTGCCTTGCCCGTTACCAGTGAGATTTTACCCCGAGCGTTGAATTTAACCATGGGAACTCTCCCAAAATCCTATGGTGACTTAGAATGATAGAATATTGAAGCAGCATGGCCGAGGTTAAAAATTTGAGTCTATTCCCCATCTTCTCAGCTGCCTGAGTTAGGGACAGTATGGTTTCTAGATTAGTTGGATTTAACTTCTTAGGAACATGATCTAAAAGAAAGCACCTATCAGTAGAGGATAATAAATAGATATGGGAAGTAAAATACTAGAAACTTAATGGAAAAAAGAGAATGTCTTTCTAATGTTGGAGAAACACTTGACAAAAAGGAATTGATTCTCCCTTCCTCTCGTCCTATTAATGCCCTCAGAGATAATACCTTTTGAATGGGAATGAATTTTATACAGTTGATGATCTGATTATTCACCAACTTTAGTAGGGCTAGCAATATATGTTGGATCATAGGTTTTGATTGCTGACAAAAATTCACGAATCTACGACTACGACATCATCCTGACTCAACGACTCAAAGTATGGTTCATATAGTTATATATTTTAACAAGAGTCATCAAATATGTATATAGAGTCTAGTAAGTGTTTTGTTAAAATCTTTGCTCAAGAATCATCATTCACATTCAAATAAACTTGCATTCATATTTTAATCAAAATCAAGTTTTCAAAAAATGCATGGAGCGAGGATCGAACCCGGGTCACTAGTTTGGAAGGCATGTACTCTAACCAAATGAGATACTGCTATTTTTGTTTAACAATAGAGTTCAATCGACTGAACAGGAAAAGTCAGTCGACTGAAACTGGAACAAATTTATACACATGCACAGTTTCAGTCGACTGAATTTCCTGCACAGTCGACTGAATTTTTTCCTGAAAATTTTTCTTCATATTTTCAGTCGACTAAAATTCCTGCACAGTCGACTGAATTTGAACTTGCGAATTTTGCATGAAAGGACACCTTCTTCTTCCCAAGAGTTGCGACCATTCTTCAATAGAAATGGAAGCTTCTCTTATCTACAACCCTTGGCAATACATGCATCCATTCTACAAGTATATATACATGATTCTAACATCATTTAGAAAAACCGAATTCTCTTGCTTTAATCTTACTATTCTCTTGTTCATATTCTCTAGATATTCTCAAAGCAATCACCAATCTATTGCTTGAATCACTGTTTTTGTTTATAACATTCTTTTGATTCATAGCAATTAACATTCCTAAATCTTCACAAACACATTGCATATTCTCGAGGATAAGATTATAGGAATATTGTACTACATAAGACTCATTAGTGTTGACAAGAACACAACAAGTCAAATATTGTATTTTAGTAATTGAGTTGAAGTCCTCTTCGGTAGTTGAGGCAAGAAATCCCGTTCGGTTGTTCGGGTAAGTTGTAAACCTATTCCTCCGGGTGAAGTGAGGGTGTTAGTTAGTGAAATTCCTAAGAGGAGCTTAGGGACTGGACGTAGGACGAGAGGTCCGAACCAGTATAAAATCTTGGTGTCTTCTTGCATTTACCTACTTTATCTACCTAGACTATTTCATTATTCCTTATTACACGATCCTACCGCATAGCCCACTCTTTCAATATAATGGAGAATGCCAACACTAAGGGAGGAAAGTCCTACCTCTCGAGCTAAGACTTCTAGGCAAGTCAAATATGTATAAGCATTTGGCAAGAATTAAATAAGTGCGATGTCCAAATGCTCAAGATATCTTTGGAGAAAGCTAGAAAAGGGAAGATAGTCAGTATGCCAGATATGTATGGGAGTGAAGGCGAAATATTCCTCTGGTGGGTTATAAATATTGTCGGTGGGGCCAGCAGGAATGGATTCAATTTCAGTAATTTCTAACTGCTCAAGAATGGAATTTACTTCCTCCGGGTCATGATATAAGATTGATTTGGCAGATGGTCTTCTTTTTTATTAGCGGAGGGTGAAGGTATGATCCCTTTGCTCGGCTTCTTAATAGACTTTTTGTTATGTTATTGGCTCTCCGTCTGCATGCTAGGTGATATTATTTCGAATTTAAGAAATAATAATACTCATGTTATGTAGAGAAATTTCCACACCCTAAAGTTAAGAATTGTTATCTAGATGATCCATTTATTGCTTAAATAATGAAATATATGGTAGCCACAAGTTGATAACCATTAAGTGATGCATGTCAAGGTTAATGAAGGACTTCGAATTTAAATTTAAGAAAGGAAGTCCATGGAAAAGCTATATAAAGACCAAATAAGAGTAGTTACATGATGATAATAAGTGTACGTCCATGTCAAGCGTCACGAGGCTTATGCTTTGGGGAACGCTGCGATTATGACCAAAATTGAAGTGATCAGGATTGTCAACATTCGTGAATAACGACGACATGAGTTGATAATATTTTAATTAAATAAATGGTTTGTAATATGCTAAAACAATAGTGTCGTAGGCAATGATATCAAAACAGTTTGCAACTTACAATAGTACTAACGATACCAAGTTATAGTTTCAAAAATCAATGACGAAAGAAAACGACGTCATTAAATATTGTGCATTCAACTGATATGCACTTTTCATAACAGTAAGGGATTGTCACATCTCACCTTAATTGATTAACAATGTATACATTTCATGAGGCAAAGGGTTAATGAAGGACTTTATTAACGACAAGAGTCATGCTGGTATCATAATGCCGACTTTAATCAATGCTGACGAGGATCATGATGGTATCTTCCTGAGTGGATCACCACGTTACACTCTTATGGCTTACAATATAAAGGCTTTGTACCAAAAACATTAGCTAATGGAATAACAAGATAATATAACATTTTACTAATTTTGAGTATCATAGCCGTGTCGAAAACCATCAGCATTGACCATCCTAACGATGTCAAGAGTGTCAACATAGATAATCAATGACGGGGACATGAAAGATCGAAGCTCAACCTAAACTAGTTGTTGCACCCTAATACGTTGGCGACATGGGAGCCTTACGTTAACGGTTTAACAGTCACTGGGCTGTTCAATTAGCATTAAACCTATTAAGTGGTGTCGTAAATGTCGGTATAAACAATAATGGATCCACATTAAATGTGTGACATGTTTCATCATCCAGTTGAAAACCTCAAAACATGCAAATTGACATTGATTCATAATCGATTGATTCAGAGAATAACGAGGCTACATAATATCTAACGATAATGAATTAACAATCACAATACTAAACATTTCGATAATCAATTTGAAGATAATGAAATCCTAAATGAAACCCTAATAGCAATCTTAAAATCTGATTGTTTGAATCAACTCTCAATTGAGTCGATATGAAATAAAAGTCACAGCTGAACAAGAATCAGCTGCTTGATAATTAGAGAAGTTTAATTTTTCTTTGGAATTTTCAGTTTCTTTCTTGAGTTTTTGATTACAAATGAAAGAAGAAAAAAGAAGAAACTCCACTATTTATAAAAGGAAAGAAGGATGAGATGACTCATGGATGCAATTTAAATGGATGGTTCTAGTCTGCTTAGGATACCAATAGGCGGTAAAATCTAGTGTCGACAATATTGACTTGAAAAGTCAATGACTCCTCTATACTAGGGTAAAATACTGCCGCTAGCAATTATCTCAGAGGAATGCGGCACAACAAGGTAGCCATTACATCGCATCTCATCTTCACCGTCTTTCCTCAATAAAGAAGCAAGGGTATCGACAAAGAAGTCGAGAAATACCAAGCAAAGTCGACAAGTTCTATGTCGTGCCTCAACATTGTTATAATTCATTAGCATCGGTATTTAATTGTTATTGCCAAAGCAAGCTCATCATCAATAATACCGTTTGGGATCAGTGACGCCACACTAAAGGGGTGCCGCACTTCATCAATGTTGTCCATTGTAAGTTCCATTTACAACCATTGTTGCCAAAGATCAATGTCGCCAAAGAACAAGGCCGCTATTATATGGTGTCGACTTTCATACGATGCTTGCAGAATGTCATGTACTTATATATGCGATGTTGACGGCGAACGTCATCATGGTCCACTGAAGTCATCGGTGCTATACTAAAGCAGTGCCAATCATACAATGAATGCTTTCACTGCTGCCTTTTGATTAAAGTCGTCAATACCGTAGTTCAAATTGCTGCCGCATAACTACACAAGCGGTGTTGATGGAGGACGCCGCCAATATCCACAAGGCTACCAATGCTACCTTTTGATTAGTATTGCTTCATACATGCATTGACTCAAGCTGGTACCATCGCCTACTCATGAAGGATGTCGACCAACACGACAAAAGTCGCCAATGCTATTGTAACAACTCTGTATTTTATGATTTTTTTAATTTTATATTTTAATTATTTTAACTGAAATTCCTGATTTAAAAACTTTATTTTATTTATTAAAATGGATAAATTTTGTTATTTTAAATATAAAATTTTGATTTTTGTGTGAATTATAATTTCAAACCTGAATAAATGGAATATTTCCAAAAAAAGTGGATTTTGGTCAAAATGGTCAAACTTTGACTTTTAAATTTAAAATTTGAATTTTTAAATTTTATCTTTTATTATGAAAGTAAATAAAATTTTAAGAATACTGTTTTTCGTTTCGTTGAAATCAGATTAATATTGTGTAAGTTATACTTTTTACAATATTGTGTGTAAATTGTTTTATTTAACAAATTTATTTATTTTAAATTTATATAAATAATATCTTTCTTTGTGAAATCATGTTCTAATTTGTATAACATGATATGTTATGCATATTTTTATTTTTAAAACATTTTTAAAGTATAGTTATAATGTTCAAATGTTGATTGTTTATTGTTTTCAATCTTTAATTTTAGTTTCCATTAAATAAAGTATTTTCTTTATTTAATTCCTACTTTTCCTTAAACTATTTATTTATTCTTCATAATATCTGTCTTTACCTTATTTTTCTTATTTATACATTCGTTTAGTAATTTAATGGATAAGTATTTAGATCCCTATTTATTTCTTGAAAAGATATTTCAAATATATATAAGTTATTGTTGTAAAAGGCATACCTTTAAATGTTTATTCTAATTAATATAAATAATATTTTTGTTTGATATATCATGTTATAATTGTGTGTGTATATGTAACATTGCATGTTATGTATGTATTTACAACATTTGTCCGTTTTGTTTCATTTAATTTGGATATATACTTTGTAAATTAAGTAATAAACAATGTTGTAAAAATTAATTTATACGTTTCTTTTATATGTTTCTACATCCGTTTTCTTAGTTAAGTAATAAACAAATCAAAAGGATATGTAACAAATCAATTTTGTAAATTAAGTAATAAACATAGTTGTAAATTAAGTAATAAACAAAGTTGTAAATAGCAATTAATTTATACATTTATCTGATACTTTCCTATATCCGTTTTCTTATTTATTTCTCTGATGTTTATATATACGGTATGTTATTTATTGAATTACTTCTTTGGCACATATTTTATTAAATAGATGGGAAATAAATCAAATTTAGATACGTTACATATTCTTTTAATTAAAGGCATACGTTACGTTTGATATATTGCATCTTTATCTTTCCATCCATTAATATTATACCATAACTCTCCCATGTGTTACTGTTTATTTTCTTGATCTCTAGCTGTGTATTTTGTATATTACGTGAAAGAAAACATCTCTTTCTCATTCATCATACACCCATTTTCAGATCTGAAGAGAAAGGTAACGGTTTTCTTCTCTTTTCTCCACTTTTCTTCTTTGTTTTGCCTTGTTTTTCACTTGATTTTGCTTGATCTTTACATATGGTTCTCGGCCTAACCCCTTCACCATCACCTCCACCGACCACCACCACTCCTTCCCCACTTAATCCACGGCCTAACCACCATACTCCTCTGACCTGAAAGTGTCATTGCCTCCGCTTGAACAAAACTTCACAAAACTATGAAAAACTCCACAAAACCATGCTAACCGAGCCATATATGCAACACCACCTTCATTGCTTGCCACGGCCACCTCCTTAGCCACCACCACCATCAAGCATCACCTTTGAACACCATTACTAACCTCTGGCCTGACCTGTAGCAGCCTCTAGCTGAGCCCATATATGCCTTTGACCAAGCCCAAGTTAAACCAAAACCCTTTCTAGCCTTGCCTTTTGACCTTCCACACTTTGTAACTTCCAAACCTTCCTATTATTGACCAAGCCTTGTTATTTTCAGTCCAAACCTGATCCTTTACCACCTGAAACATGTCATGGCTGAACCAATTTAGCCTTAAGGCCGAGCACATGTTGAGTCAAGAGCAAGCAAAACTTGTTTGAAACTTGGTAATGTCTTTGTTTATTTCTATTTCAATTTGTTTCAATAATTTTGGTATTGTATTTATATTTATGTATGGTCTTATTTTATTATTATATACAAGATATACATCTTGGCTCTCTTCCCACTTGAATCAAATCGTGCTATCGTACTTTCTGGATTCTTTTTTGTGTGTGTTGTTTGCGAACTCCAGCTTTAAAGAGGTGAGTAATGCACACATGACATATATGGCTATATAATTGTGAAGTGACACCAAGTGAATGTGTAGAAACTTTTATATTATGTTATACCTGCATGTGATATCATTTATATGATGTTAAACCTTGTTATTAACTTGTCATATCATCTATTATATTCTATTCTGTTATATTGTTTGTTTATTTCTATTTCTCACACTGCACGTTCCCTGTAGAATAGAATCACTATGGGTTGAAATGATACATATCCGAATGGACTTTAGAATAGGGAAAAATTATTATGGGCTGAAATGATAAGGCTGGGTGATTTTTATTTATTTGTATTTGACTTGGAATTGCGGGTTTAAAATAATCAAAACCCAGAAATTTTACTGATTATGGATTCAAAAGATATTTTACGTATCACTTGATTTAGGTGTGAAATATTTTCCGGACCCGTGGTTGATTTCAAAATATGATTTCTTATAAATTTCATGTATTGTAAATGGAAGAATAAAAAAATATGAAATTTGACTTATATTGGATTTAAAATGGTTAAGAAGTGATTTTCTAAAAAGTTAAATGTTATAAGTTAATAGATGGTTTGAGTTGTAGTGTGAAAGTTTGTTTTAACTTAATAATGGGAATTTAAGTAAAATTGGAATTATAAGCTCAACTTGGCTATTAATATAATTGAGGTATGAATTGGATAGATTTAAAGTAAAAGAAAACATCAAGTTATTGTAAAGTAAAGTAAGCAACTTATAGTGGATTTTGACAATATGTAAAGGAATTTTAATTAAAATTGGATGTTCATCTAGTAAAGATGTTAATTATTAAAATTATAGGTTAGATGGTACCCAAATAATGAATTCTGGAAAGTAAAATAAATTTGATAAGTTAAAGGTGAGAAAATTTGAATTGGTTTAAAATGTTAAATAAATGGATAGTTAAATGGAAATTTGGAATATAACCTAATTTGGAAATTTGTGATTTATTTTAAATTGGAAGTTTAAGAAAATTAAACAAAATGGAAATTAATTTTAATTTATGAAATGGTTGTATAAAAATTTAAGTGTTAAATAAATTGTTAAAATGCAAAGAATAGGAAAATTGTACACTTGAATGTAATAAGTGAATTATTGAAAATTTGTTATTTATTTGTGAAATTTAATTTATAAAAATCATAAGTTCAAGGGTATTTAAATGACCATTTTTATATTGGAAATATGAAATTTTATAAGTTAAAAATGGTTTAAATTGAAGTTTGTTTGTGGCTGAAATTCTACTGTAAATCTGAAATTTCAATATTTGAAGTGCTTAACTGAATAAATGAACTCAGAAAAGGCTAAATTTTTGGGAATTGAATATTTGATTTAAGAAAAAATGACTTCACTTTTTAATGGTTTAAATGAATGATTTTAATTCAGTATTATAAATCATTTTGAAATTTATAACCACAGGTATACTGCTTTGTGTGTCATGTGATTTCTTTGTGATTGTTTGATGCACACCTTTGATTTTAAGAGTGTGGCTAGAGGTGAGCGGTTACTACAGCTCTACGCTACCCTAGTCACAATAATGCTGTTATTTGCATTGTTTACTTTAATATGGATATTTCTAGGATAGTGTTTATTACTACTTAATTGATGGTTTGACTGATCCTTAAAGGATGGACGATCTCAAGCATCCTTTAAGTTATTGTGCATTGCTATTACAGTTCACTTGAGTTGGTTTACATTGTATAAGTATGTATGTCCTGACTCGAGTGTTTGTGTTTTACTTCACGCTCGGGTCAGCCTGAGAATCACAGCTTTGGATTCACCTTCTGGAGCTAGAGTTTTGCTGGAGCTCATATGTCATCTATTCGTCTACTTCTTTCAGTTAGTCCCTATTCGGTATCTGTCTCTGTATTATTGTTTATGTATCCTGACTTCTATTGTATCTATTTTACTATGAGATTTTGTATATGTTTTGAGAGTATGTATGTAGTAGCTTCATAAACTACTATGGTATTTTATTTCCGCTGCGAGTTATTCTGATATTTCTGTATCTGTGATTCTGTGAATGATTTTATTTGCTCCAAATTTTATTACAATCTGTTATTTTGAACTATTCAAGTCTGACATGTGTGGATTATTGTCGATTTGAATGGTCCAAAGTAGTGGGTCGTTATAGCTATAGTACGTCGTTGCTGTGTATCTTCATTAAAGAAATGAAGGCAAAGTCTAGCAATATTCAACATTGAGACTACCGAAGTTAACCATATCGAGCCAAGCAAGCCAATTATGCAATAGTGAAGTTGCCAAAATGTTGTCGAGACTGTTGCTGAAGCTCATTGATGTCGAAAGACATGCCGCTTTTCCCTATAATTATGGACCTTGGGGTGCCATTTAGGGGATGAATTTCATTCCCTTCCCACTTCTTATATTTTCAACTTTTTAAACCCTAAAATAATTTGGGCATTTTTGCCAGTTGTAATATATGAACTTTTTACACATAAGGATTTGGTTATTGAACAATTGCATATCCAATTGAATTAATTTGAACTTGTGGATAGCATATTCATTTGACTTCAAATTAGACTTGAATAATGATGAGCATATTGACTTGAATATCAGCGCACATATTGACTTGCACTTTAACTTGCCTATTGACTTGAATCATCTATGATGCCGTACATAACTTTGATGGCTCGACTCAAAATTGATATGGACACATACTTTACCTCGATGACTTCAACAAGCCTCAAACAGCTTCTCTTTGAATTAACACTGCTTTCTACACACTTTTAGGGTCAGCGAATTTATTCGTTAACAGTAGCAATGCCTCTATGAGTATATTTTCAATATGAGCTATATTATGGCATTGATGCCCTAAGTATGAATTTCGACATTGATTATAAAGAGGCAATGATACCACTAGTTTTTTATGCCACCGTGTTTTGACCATGATGTCGCTATAGGCTGTTTTTGACACTGATTTTATACGGCAATGATGCCGCCTAACCTTAATTTCGACATTCTCATATTTTTTAAGTTTTAAAGTTTTGTGCTATGCAAACTGATAGTTGTGCCGCTTATAATTGGCAATCTTTAAATTTATGCTATGCGACATAAATAGTTTTAGCCTTATGGCCTTGTGTTTTATAAATCAGATGTTTTAACATGATTTCGATATAGAAGGGTGTGACAATCTATATAGGAAATATTGATGCCATATTTTGTTAATATAAATGTTTATTTTATATGGCTTCATAGCCTAAGATTCTGAGGTGCAACAACCTCTAAGTTATTTTGAAATTCATCAATGTTATTTTATAAAGCATACATATATATATATATATATATATATATATATATCTTGGCATAATATTTTGGATAAACTAAATGGTTATTGTTTCCTTGTTTTAGAGTTTGATTTCAAGGGTTAAAACAATTATAAAGATTTATATTCCCAATAAAATAAAGAGGGCATTTAGCCTAGAATTTTACTAGTAAAATTATTGTTTTCACCACCATTAGATAATTATGATAGGATAGATTGACTCAAGGATTATTGAATAGAAAACCAAATAATGGAATGAGTGTATGCTAGTGTAAATTTACACTTCAACTGTTAGTCCCTAGTTGATATTTGCTCACAATTCCATTGCATTAAACTTTGTTAAGGGTAAAACTAAAAGTAGGTTTACATACCGAAAGGAACATAACTTAGATAGGTATCGGTTCACCTATAAAACCATTAGGTTCATAATGAGCCTAAAAAAACTATGAGATTGATAGGTAGTCAGGTAAATGCTCAGATAGTGTTTGGACAGACAGTCCAGTTTCCTTCTAACGGTAAGTTAGAGAATTTTTGTATATCTGGTAGACCCGAGCAGCATGTAGGTTTGTACTAATCCTGGAAAAACTATGACGTAGAGATAGATAGACAGTTAATTAAGACAGATTAGTCAGGATTATCCACGTAGCATGCATGCATGCATTTAATTATCTTGTGTTTATGTAACCATTGTGATTGCAGGAGCATGATTGTGACAGACGTATTATCAAAGGATACTAGTAATGGAAAAACCCGTTTTACTCTGCGTTGTGGTCTTACTAGATATCTATTATCGAGATGGCATATTATTGTTCATACCAAACTTTTTGTTTGATCTGAAGTTTTTTTTTCCCCTTAAACTTTCGGGTACTCCTTTGAGTAGTGCGAGAGTAAGGTATATAGGTCAATTAGATTAGATGAATAAAGCTTCCAGAGATGTGCGAAAGGCAGAGTTAGCTATGTAGGAATCTATCTATTATTTATCCGTTGTGTTGTTACGACTTTAGTTTGTGTATATATGTAACGGCAAAAATTATATTTGTCTAATAGTAAACTCTGATCAACCAAGGAGGCGTCTTCATATGTCGCTCTTGAAGTATTTTATAATGATTTTAATTTTATCTGAACCTGGGCAACGTTTTGAGATTATGTAATGAATATGAAAATTAACTAATGAAATTTGTGTTTTGAAAATTTGCATATTCCTATGCTTCTGATGTTAATGATACTACTAGCTTATCTCATTTTGTCACCGGAGAATAATATTACCGGGACCCTAAAATAGGGGATGTTATAGTAGCTGCAGTTAAAAAAGATGTGATCTGAGTCTTCTGCATGATTATTACATAAGTTACATTGCTGGTCTATGTCTCTGTTCCATTTGCAAACCTTGTCTTCGGTATTAAGCTTGTTTAACCTTGCCATTATAGCACATAGGGACATCATAGGGGCACGATAGTTATTCCAAATGAAGTTACACCAATTAAACTCTATTGATTTGGTTCTAATTTGATTCCAAGCAGGTTTGAAATCAAAGCACACATTTAGCATTAGGCAACAAAAAATAGAAAGCACTTATGGATTTTAATGGTTTGAATAGTTCGGGTAATAGGTGAAGGCAAACAATTCAAGTTTCCACTTTAGCTGTTGTTAGTTATGAGTTGAGAGACTTGGTTGTTGGGGTCTACAACCAATGTTAAATATTGCCAACCAAGTTGATCAATAAGTGATGCACCATTGACCCATGGGTCATACCATAAACTAGTATTTTCACCATTAACAATTTTCCTATCAATCATCCTTTTGCATCATTATCTGGCTTTAAGCATCATATTCCAAGTGTTAGATGCATTACTATCCTATCAAATGATCCAAAAGTTTTTATTAGCAGGGCATTTATTATATATCCAATTGGCCTAGTGACCATCTCTTTATAAAAATTTCCACACCAGTTTGATAGCTGTAGCCTTAGCAATATCATCTAATCTTCTGATAACTATACCTCCTTTAGGTTTGGTTTTATAAGCAGCATCCCATGACATTCTGTAAGTATTAGATTTCCATACAAAATTAGCACAAATGGAGTTTAATCTGTTAATGGTAGCAATAAATAAATGACTGTACTGCATCCAGAAGTTAATCATTGGGTATATAACAGCCTTGACTAATCCTATTCCTACCACTGATGTTTAATTATCTGCTCGTACAGTGGTTAATTTTCTTGTTTGTTTTGTCTATTAGAGGCCTAAAGTCTCCTGCTTTAAGTTTATTATGTGAAAGAGGGATACCATGGTAAAAAATAGGCAGGCTGCCAGTATTAACCTTAATAATTTTAGAGATGGCAGATTTGTTTTTAGCTCCTTTACTGAAAATTAATTTAGAATTTTGTTCATTAACCAAAAGCTCTGTGTTTCCTTATAATACATGCATACCTTCCTTTATACTTTGAGCATTTTTAACATAAGCTTTTGACACTAGAATATCATCAGCATAAAGTAGATGATTAGTAGTTGGTTTTGTTTTATGAATTGGCACTAAATTACCTTATAAATTGTCTATTTAAGAAGAATAGAAAGATACTCTAAGGCAATGGCGAACAACTAAGGGAGAGAGGGTCCCCTTGCCCTAGCCCTTTTTTGCTTTCAAAGTAACATAAGGTGCACCATTAATTAATATACAAAAGGATGGGCTAGAGGTACATTCGTAAATTAAATTAGCAGATTTCAGTGAGAAACCCATTCTAATCAGCATATGATGAAAAAAATCTCTATTAATTTTGTCATATGCTCTATGTAGATCAATTTTTAGACATAGCTTGTTAGAGTTCTTACTATTAAATGATATGACTATCTCATATGCTAATAATGAGTTTTCAGTGATTGATCTTCCAAGAATAAATGCATTTTGGTTCTTGGAGATTAAATCATTTAAATAACTTTTCATTCTGTTACATAATAAGTTAGCTAATATCTTATATGTAACAAAGTGAAATTGGTCTATACTATGAGATATCGTGTGGGTCTGGCCCTTTAGGATTCAAGCAAATAAAAGTGTGATTAATTTCCTTAATAATTTTATCTGAAGACTGAATACCAAGCATGGCATACTATACATTATTCTTTAAGATCTCCCAGCGATGCTTGATTTCTTGCATTCGGACCATCTGGCCTAGGAGTACTGTTACCCTCTATTTGAAACAGGGCTGTTTTGACTTCCTCTATTAGAAATGGTTTATCCAGTTCATCTCTGGCTTTCTCTGTTAGAATTTTCATACAAACTATGTCTGAAAATTAATAGCTAACATTAGGTGTGTTAAACATGCATGAGAAAAAGGAGATGGCTTATTGAGCAATTTGTTCAGATGTTGATTTCAACTTACCATTTTCATCCAAAACCAAATTTGCATTGTTACTATTTTTTGGAATGGTCATTTTACTATGAAAAAAGTTTGAAGTCCTATGACTTGGAGTTAACCAATTGATTTTCATTCTCAATGAGTTTTCAACATCAATTTTCCTTAACGGACTAGATAAATTCTCGGTTTTTTTCCCATGTTGCACAATTAAGTCGTTATCTTATGGGTTTTGAATCTGATTATATATCTAATTCGCTTCACTATTGATTCTCTCACATAGCTGCTGATTATTTTCTTTAGATTTTTGCCAAACTTTAAGAGATTATTTATGGCTTTTAGTTTGCAAATCATAATATAAAGTGGATTACCTATTACATTAATATTCAGGGCTTGCTCCACTTTTTCATTATAATCTGAATAAAGATACCTAGCATTATTAAATCCAAAAGGGGTTCTAGAGAGACTAGAAGAGTTATTCGAGAACTTGATTTGGATAGGGGAGCGATCACTCAGTGCATGGGCTCCAAAAGCGTGCACCAAATTCCAAAAATTTGTCTACCCAAAGCTTGTTAACAAAGAGTCTGTTAACTTTGCCATGAATAGAAAAGTTAGTGCCACCTCTCCAAGTAAAATAATTACTTGTAAATTTGGGTTCAATCATGTCAGAATTGGAAATACAGTTCATAAAGTCAAGATCACCCAGTGAACTGTATGTGCCATTACTTAATCTTTCATGGAAGGAGAGAGTAGCATTGAAATCTCCCAGTAAGATCCAAGGTAGCTTGATTTTTTTAGATTTTTCTACGATATAAGTCCATAGTGTAGCTCTTTAATCTGCTAAATTGAAACTGTAAATAACAGTAAATATTCAACTCAGCCCTATAGCATTATATAAGATGCAAGAGGTGTAGCTTTTTGGCAGGGGAATCAAGTCCCATAATGTTCCAAGTTAGGAACTGCATCATTAATGAGAAGGAGAAATGCTACTGTTTTTAAGGGTAGTAGCAGTCCTTATATTCTAACTTTTTTTCACTTTTTTACTGTTCTTTTTAATTTGTGAAACCAGGTTATGCCAGGCTGGATTTTCAGCTACATCTCGGGTACAAAAGTTGTAAATTCGAAAGGAGAATCAACGGCTTGCTTTTCTTGTTGCTCTCGATCTGGTGGAATAGGTGTTGGAGCTTGGGATGGTCTGTTAGGAGTCATCGAATGATTGTTCCTGATTGGTTGCCTCTTGGTTGGGGGACTCTAGTTCATCAAATTCCATTTGAGTAGTTTCATTGGTTGTTGCAATCAGAGTTTTGCAGAATATGTTCTGAGAGAATATTGTATGTATTGAGTGGAGTATCATGATGAATTTCATTTTATATAACACTGGACTTGTCTTTGAACTAAAACTACTAGGATTTTTAATATTATTTGATACATTATCTTTATAAATATCTACTTCTTCAGAATTACACTGTCAACTGTTTGGATGAATAACACAAGACTGCTGCATTGTTACATTTTCTTGATTGTCATATTCGTCAGTAGGGGTACTGTTTCGAGATACATTGTTGTTCATGGCATTTGAACAGTCCATCTCCATTTGAGAATTAACTAGGTCGTGTTGTTCTTTGTAATTTTGTATAATGAATATTCATAATAATCATATTGAAACAAAATTATGCTTGTCAATACCGAAAGACGGTTTATTATTTCATAAATAATGCTTGATATGATTTGTGGAAATAATTTTTGTAACTTGACTAATTAGTGCTATATAACATGCTTCCATTATTTTTTCCATTACTGTAATAGAGTATGGAATACAGAGCTTTATTCAACAATTTACTATAGGCAATTTATTCTATCTATTAATCATTTTATAGCAGAGAGTTTTTAGGTCAAATATCTTCAACTTAAACAAATAAATCTCATAGAAAATAATTTTCTATATGAAATACATTTTGAAATAGAAATCATATTTCTCATTCATTGTCAAGTATCTATTGTTATTTTGCAATTCTTATTTTCGATGTTTCTTCATGAAGCAAAAGTGACCATTCACTCTTTTCATACCAACCATGCATTAAGTTACAACAACTCTTGTACATTCATTTTTCTTTCTAAATGGTAAAACCATTCAAAAGAAACTTTTACTGCAATGTTGTGAAAAACTCTTTAAAAAAATGCATTTAGTCATCCTTAACATTTAAGGATATCAAATATGTTGCATTTTACGTAAAACCGATCAAACTGAGATTTCAACGATCAAATCTTATATTCATCTTGTAGTTCTTGGTTTAACATGACAAGATCGTGATTGTAATCACTATATTGAATACACGATCTTACAATATGGTTTATTTGCTTATTTCAAATGACTTAATTTCATCGAGATTTTGTACATTACAAGTTGCGATCGTTCACTATATAACATCTATATGTGATTGGACTCCATTATTCGTTTAGAGTTTGAAACTCACTAAAGACAATATATAGTCTCAAGCAAGCAAACACGTAAATGACCCCGTTATGAACGCATTTAATTGTATAATTTGGTGCTTTCATGGGTCAACATGCAAAATTTATTAGTAAGTATGTTTTATGTTTTTTGTGTCAATATTAATTCAGTTTATTTATATTTTTTCAACTGATAAACCTTTTATCTACTATATTTAATGCACAAATTGGTTGATGTAGATTATTTTAATTTATACATAGCAGATGTTCTTACAATATTAGAAATGTTAAATGTTAACAGTTCATTTTTCTAATAAGGTCCTTACCGAACTTTATGTTTCTTAAAAACCCTAAAAGAAACATATAAAAATTTGATTTCTCTAGTGGATGTTAGGACTCGCTTGCCTTATAATTATTACCTCGAGTTTGCCCAACAAATCATAGCCTCACAAATGATGGATAACTCCTTATTGGTTGTATCATATACAACTCCTAACTTATGATTTCTTGTCCTAATCTTATTACGGCCTTGAGTTTGCTCAACAAATTGAAAGAGATTATCCACTCCCACCTATCATTTCACGACGGCCTAAGTATAGTATGCTTACTTTGAGTTTGCTCAACAAATCTATATAGTTATCTTACCTCATCTATTCAATATATTAATAATATTGCACATAACATCTCTAGCTTGAGTTTGCCTTAACAACTAGAGAGTATGCAAGTAATTTATTAATATAAACGGTAAAGGATAACAATTATACTAAAGATTCATAATCTTTAATATATTTGATTAAATGGTATTGACTGATCAAATAATGTATTTCTTATAAAATACCCTCGTCGTTCAAGTGGTGGACACATTAGAAATCATGGTATATGTACTATACGTATGTATTTATTCCTTAAGTCTAATTGAGTTTCTTACTGTCCCACATTTTATCATACACCAATATTATATAAGTTTTTAATTCTTGTATGTAGGATCTAGATTAACCCTAGAGGGGGGGTGAATAGGGTTATAGCAAATTTTCTCGATTTAAACACAGAAATAAACTACAGAAATAAATATGCAGTAAAGTAAATCACACACAAAATTTACCCAGCTTCGGCAACCCCTGCCTACTGCTGCATTCACAGATTTCTATTAGAATTAAACAGTATCACGCTTACAAACACTCTACTAGACTCGCAGACATTTGCTCCCGCTCACAAACACTCTACTAGACTCGCACACCCTGCTCGCAAACATTTTCTCCCGCTCACAAACACTCTACTAGACTCGCACACCCTGCTCCGCCTATAGAGTTTCGCTTACTCGCAAACTTTGCTTCCCGCCTATAGAGCTTCGCTTACTCGCAAACTCTGCTCCCGCCTATACAGCTTTGTAAACTCGCACACCCTGCTCACTGAACTAATTCTAACTAGACAATTTGACACTACCTAAACCCTAGGTGGTGATTTACAAATTCTTTGATTCGTAAAATAAAAACAACAATTAAAAACAATAGAAAATAACCCTTAACCCTAGTTAACAAAATAATAAAGCCCTTTTATAAAATTAAAAACACTAAACCCCCTTTTAATATTAAGTCCAGCCCACTCCCTTATTTCACCCGATCCTTTTTGTCTCGTTCCTTTGCTTGAGAGTAATGGCGGCTTCGTCCTGTTTCTGAAATTAGGGCTTCGTTCCCTTTGTTCCAATTAGGGCTTCGGCTCTTGTGTAAATCAGGGCTTCAATTTCTTCGTTCGATCTGAGATATGTTGCCCTAGCTCGCTGCTTCTCTGATGGTCGACTATCGCTCGTTTGCAGCTGCTTGATCAAGTTCGTTGTTTGTGATTTCGGTATGTACTGTTTCCTTTTTCTTTGCTGGTTTATGCTTGAACTCGATAATTATTTTGCCAATGATGATTGGGCTTATATAGGATTCGAAATCCTATTTTTGCGTTCATATATTCGTGTTTGAATTTGTCTACTGATTTGCTTTGGCCATTCGATTATACTTGGATGGTTGAGATAAAATCTGACTAATTCATATGCGTATATTCTTGATACTTGCTTCCCACGGCTTGGTTGACCCGGTTTTGATTATTGACTCGTTCAATATTGACTTCGGCCATTTTTTGATTGAATTTAATGCTGTAGCATACTTGACCTGTTTTGTTCTTTGTGCTTCGACTCTGGCCATTTTTTATGTTCACTGGCCTGTACATTTGCATTCTATATATATTCTTGGATTTGGATTTGAACTACATCATGTACTTGATATTGTGGCATGTGGTCTTTGCTGTTATGTTGATGCATTGTGCCTTTGTGGTTGTAACTGGACAGTTCATATTGCTTTGCTTCATCGTTTGTGTCCACAGCATTCTTCGTTTGGTCTACTTGCATTGTTTCTGGCTTTGACTTGGTTACACGGCTAGAATTGTTTCTTTGATTCTTTTGAAACTCGAGTTGCACACTACTGTCTTGGTTTTGGGGCTGCTGTTCTTTAATGCATCTGTGTGTGTTACTGTGTTTATGACCACAAGTTCATCGTGAAGCATGGTTTACTGTTGTTGCATACTTGTATCACTTGATATCTTGAACATTGTTTTAATGCCTGATGCATATTACTTGACCATCGTTGCTGCATTGCTTACTGTCACTACTGTGATCTGTTGCACTGTTGGTTGACTATCTCCTTGAGTTGCAGTGAGCTCGACATTGTTGTTATGTAGTTGCACTGCACTGGCTTGCTGCCATACCCCCTTTTTTTTTCAGGCACACTGGTGTACCTGATGTACTTGTGCCTCTGGCCTGTATTGCATTGTTCCATGTACACCTTGAATGAATTTGTGCTTTGTTGCAGTTTGTAGCTTGCTGTGACATTGTTCACTTCATGTTTGCATACTGTATTTCTTGTATCTTTGAGCACTTGATCATTCAAGCCTTTGTGCTTTGATTCATTTAGTGATAATGTTGATTTCACTCTGGCCATACTGCATTTTACCGTGAATTTGGAATTTGTCTAAGCTTTGCATTCTTTTTGTAGCCTTGTGTTGAATCCAGTTATAAAAACTCGGGTTTGACCTTGTGCTCGTGTCGTGATTTTGAATATATTGCATGTGAGTTGAACCCGGCTTTTCATTTGGGTTTGACCTGTGCTCACCTGTCCCTGTAGCATTATCAAGTGTATATATCGATGTGCACGGCCTTGTGGCATATACAGTAATATACTGTGTATGTCACAAGTTGTTCGTGTATGATGAATTCAAATTTAAATTATGACGAACAACCCAAATAACTGAGGCAAATCATATTTTCAAAAATTATCTTTTATTTTTGAATTGCAAAAATATTTCTTTTTCAATTTTACTGCGTTAGTTTATATTTTTGCAGATTGCTCAGATGCTGGATTCAAACTAGAAGGAAGTTGAAGATAAAAATACGAGTGTGAGTGATATGTAGTGAGGTGATGATATGTAAAATAGTGATGTAATTGAATTTGTATCAAAGTTGTATAGTGAATAGTGAGAGCTTGAATTTGTATACTATTCAAAATTGTAATAAATATTTGTTTGAATAAAATATTCGTTTGAATTCAAATTCTGTGTTATTTAATTTTATTCAACAAATATTTATTTAATCTGTGAAAACCAAAATAGTACATTACCAAATACATTTAAATAAATGTATATATGTTTATTATCATCAAACAAAAATCATATAAGCGCAAAGCGCATATTCAACAATCTCCCCCTTTTGATGATAACAAACATATATTTAAGATTTTGAATATGTTAAATGTATTTGATCGTTCAATTTGCTCCCCCTATTTAAATGCTTCCTCTCTACATGATACTCCCCCTACATATATGCATACAAATAAAAATATGTAAATGAGCCTATATGCAAATGGAAAATTATTTGACCTTTGCTTGATTCTATTTGACAAAATCTTAACTTTTCTCTCCCCTTTTTGTTATCAGCAAAAGAATAACAGTGTTGTAAAAATAGGGATGAAGTGATAAACATGAATCTAACATTTAACTCAATTGAATATAAATATTAAATTTCAATAAAACTCAAACAAAAATCATAATTACCCTTGTCAAGCGCATATTCCACTTTCAGAAGTGATGGGGATAAAATCATCAAAAATCATACAATTCTGTCTATTTGTGGTATATTTATTTCAGGAAATTTGAATATCTACTAACCATGCATAACCGTTAGGACTTTTAAATGAGATTAGTAGTATTCACAATTTTTATTTTAAAAAAAATGAAATCAAGTATCTTCTAACCACGCATGACCGTGAGGACTTTTAAATGGGATTAGAATCAACTTGTCTATTTGAATCAATTAATTTTGATATGCGTTCCATACATGCATAACCGTGAGGACTTTTAAATGAGCATGGAAGCACATAATCAAAAATCCAAGTAATTCACCCATGCATAACCGTGAGGACTTTTAAATGAGAGTGAATACTTTGGATATTTATTTTTATTGCTAAATATAATAAGTTGAAGCACAAATAATTTCCTTCACAGATTTAAAGATATTGAAGAACAAATGATTTCCTTTGTAAACTACCACAAATTTACATACTAAATATGATCTTGATGAGTGATGGTCGATAGAAAGATGATAGAAATAGAAATGGTCATGGAATTTTTACCCAACAAAAAGTTTTTATAACTCTTGTTATGAAATTCTAAAGAAATTTTCTAATTATACTTTCTCGAGTTATAATATATGATAAATATCAACACTCATCTCTTTTTCAATCACTATTCATCTTTTCGATAATCAAAGGGAGTCAGATTAGTCAAAATTTGTCATTTAAAATCAAATTAAAAATTATAAAATCAATTTTTCAAAAATGATTAATCTGTAAATATGGTCAAACATGATTTTCTCGAGGGGGTTTTATAAGAAAATTTTCTGCTATTTGAAAATTATTTCAAATGAAAAATATGCAGATATTTTCTTTGGGAAAAAAAAATTAATCACGTTCCACTAGTAATTTTTCTATCAACTATATTACCAATGTAATCTGCATCTGAATTTAAATTTCACTCAATATTCACTTGTTGGATTTCAAAGACCAGATTGTGAAATTTTAACAAGCTATCTCAGAATGAAATTTGAAATGAAGCCATGTTCACACTCAAACAAACATCATGGTGTTAATTTCAGAAGCCGTAGGATAAACAATTATATTCATGAGTAATCAATAGTCAATCAAGATCATGATTATTTCAAAAAACAATTTCTCAAGGTTTCAACAATTTTTTTTAAAAATCCTTTTTAACAGCTTTCACATGAAATTTGAAATCGTGCAAATTTACAAGCAGTGACCAAAATATCAAAACAAATATATCTACGTGTAGCATGAGTAACCATCATTTGACCGAACAAATTTATATGGATTAGTTCAAAGTTGAAAATCTGATTGGTCATCATTTTTAAATCATAGCATCAAAATCATCATCTTTGTTCATCTCAATATTGGCTGATTTTAATTTAGGGTATGGTGCAGATAATCACATTTAATATATCGTTAAAAACAATTTTACCTGTTTTACCTTTACGATAATTTTTCGTTGTTGTCCATTGTGATTCTGTCACCTTTGAACTAGGCTAAGGAACTTTGCTTTGTCGCCCGTTGTGTTTCTGAAACAGCCAAAATCCAGAGAACACTGTTGTTGTTCCTTAGCCTGCCACCACACCTACACGATGAAAAATTTATGTGACCTATTTGTTTTTATAGGTCCATGATTGTTAGTGGCAGAATATGAAACATGTGTTTGTGGAGACCCAAAACTATTTATATATGTTCCTTTTGGCACCCAAATCTGTTTGACTTTCAAAGATTTTATATTTGTGCCTTTTGGAACCCAAATTGGTATAGTTTTCACGTGTTTGGGTCTATACCAACAATTATTTCGATTATGTCCAAATTTTCTACAAAACGTGCACATTAAATTGACTTGATTAAATTTTGTGTTCCTATGATTTTCAACATGATTTCCAATTATTTCAGATCGAGCAAAAACACTTTTACTTTTTGCATTATCATCATTTTGTGATTTCCCAAAACCTAGTCCTTTTCTATTGTTAGCAAAAATTTGATTTCCCAATAACATTTTGAAAGATTTTTCTCCTTTTGAAAAGTTATTCAGGGATTTCTCAAGATTTTGGACTTTGGTTTTTAATGTTGAGTTTTCAGTGACAAGTGAGGTGCATCGATTTATAAAATCCTTTTTCCTAGTGTCAATGTTTTCCTTAAGATTCAAGTTTTCTTTTTCAAGACTCTCAAAGTTATTCCTAATTTTTGATACTTCTGAATCTAAAATCTTACATTTTTTACATTCTAGGTTTTGAATATTTTCAAGTTCAGTTTTTAACCTAAAATTTTCACGAGCAAATTCTCTCCTATCAGATTTCAGTTTTTCAATTTTAGATTCAAGACTATCAATTGTTTTAGCAAGATCTAAACACATAAAAACAAGATCTCTATAGGAATACTCACCTGCCTCACCAGATTCGTCGGAGCTTGCTTCTGAATCTGATTTCGCCATAAGACACAAGTTAGCCTCCTCCGAGCTGCTATCCGAAACTTCCTCTCCTTCTTCATCATCCCAAGTTGCTGCAAAAGCCTTCTTTTTCTTTTTCTTTCCTTTGTTGTCTTTGAGAAGTGGGCATTTTGATTTGATGTGGCCAGGCTTGTTGCAGTTATAACACGTCAGTTCATTATCGGAATTTTCGGAATCTTTTGACCTATTGCCCTCTGTTTTCTTCTTGCGTGGCTTGAATGTAGACCATCTTTTAAGATTATTGACAGCCATTGCAAGCTCTTCAATTGGATCTTCTTCATCGCTTTCTTCTTTACTCTTTAAGGCAATCGTCTTCTTCTTTGGTTCGGAGTTGTTGCGTTCTTCCTTTGCTTTAAGCTCAAGCTCATATGTCATCAAGTTGCCAATCAACTCCTCCATGCTTAGTTTGCTCAAATCTTTCGATTCTTGGATTGCCATGACTTTTGCCTCAAAGTTCATTGGTAAAACTCGTAGCACCTTCCTTACAAGCTCTACCTCAGTGAAGACCTTCCCAAGCGCTCTAGCGTTGTATACCAAGGTTGAAAAACGTCCAAACATGTCTTTTATGCTCTCGCCTTTGTCCATCACAAAGTTTTCGTACTCATTGCTGAATAGGGCTAGACGAGACTCCTTGACTTGAGAAGTTCCTTCGTGTGTCACCTCCAAAGTGTGCCAAATTTCCCGTGCTGTTGTACAATGAGAAATTCTATTAAATTCATTTTTATCAAGAGCACATATCAAAGCATTCATGGCTTTAGCATTTGTCGTTTTCAATCTCTTATCGTTGGCATCCCATCTATCCTTAGGTTTAGGAATCTCAGTATCACCAACGATTATAGTGGAAGGTTTATAGCCAGTTTCAATAATATTCCAAACATCATAATCAACATAACTAAGATAGATACCCATCCTAACTTTCCAATAAGCATAATCGTTTCCGTTAAATATGGTTGGCCTAGCAATAGATTGCCCCTCAGAAAAAGCATTATTTTGTAGACTCATGACTCTAGAGTTAAATAAAAAAATATATACCGGGCTCTGATACCACTTGTAGGATCTAGATTAACCCTAGAGGGGGGGTGAATAGGGTTATAGCAAATTTTCTCGATTTAAACACAGAAATAAACTACAGAAATAAATATGCAGTAAAGTAAATCACACACAAAATTTACCCAGCTTCGGCAACCCCTGCCTACTGCTGCATTCACAGATTTCTATTAGAATTAAACAGTATCACGCTTACAAACACTCTACTAGACTCGCAGACATTTGCTCCCGCTCACAAACACTCTACTAGACTCGCACACCCTGCTCGCAAACATTTGCTCCCGCTCACAAACACTCTACTAGACTCGCACACCCTGCTCCGCCTATAAAGTTTCGCTTATTCGCAAACTTTGCTTCCCGCCTATAGAGCTTCGCTTACTCGCAAACTCTGCTCCCGCCTATACAGCTTTGTAAACTCGCACACCCTGCTCACTGAACTAATTCTAACTAGACAATCTGACACTACCTAAACCCTAGGTGGTGATTTACAAATTCTTTGATTCGTAAAATAAAAACAACAATTAAAAACAATAGAAAATAACCCTTAACCCTAGTTAACAAAATAATAAAGCCCTTTTATAAAATTAAAAACACTAAACCCCCTTTTAATATTAAGTCCAGCCCACTCCCTTATTTCACCCGATCCTTTTTGTCTCGTTCCTTTGCTTGAGAGTAATGGCGGCTTCGTCCTGTTTCTGAAATTAGGGCTTCGTTCCCTTTGTTCCAATTAGGGCTTCGGCTCTTGTGTAAATCAGGGCTTCAATTTCTTCATTCGATCTGAGATATGTTGCCCTAGCTCGCTGCTTCTCTAATGGTCGACTATCGCTCATTTGCAGCTGCTTGATCAAGTTCGTTGTTTGTGATTTCGGTATGTACTGTTTCCTTTTTCTTTGCTGGTTTATGCTTGAACTCGATAATTATTTTGCCAATGATGATTGGGCTTATATAGGATTCGAAATCCTATTTTTGCGTTCGTGTATTCGTGTTTGAATTTGTCTACTGATTTGCTTTGGCCATTCGATTATACTTGGATGATTGAGATAAAATCTGACTAATTCATATGCGTATATTCTTGATACTTGCTTCCCACGGCTTGGTTGACACGATTTTGATTATTGACTCGTTCAATATTGACTTCGGCCGTTTTTTGATTGAATTTAATGCTGTAGCATACTTGACCTGTTTTGTTCTTTGTGCTTCGACTCTGGCCATTTTTTATGTTCACTGGCCTGTACATTTGCATTGTATATATATTCTTGGATTTGGATTTGAACTGCTTCATGTACTTGATATTGTGGCATGTGGTCTTTGCTGTTATGTTGATGCATTGTGCCTTTGTGGTTGTAACTGGACAGTTCATATTGCTTTGCTTCATCGTTTGTGTCCACAGCATTCTTCGTTTGGTCTACTTACATTGTTTCTGACTTTGACTTGGTTACACGGCTTGAATTGTTTCTTTGATTCTTTTGAAACTCGAGTTGCACACTACTGTCTTGGTTTTGGGGCTGCTGTTCTTTAATGCATCTGTGTGTGTTACTGTGTTTATGACCACAAGTTCATCGTGAAGCATGGTTTACTGTTGTTGCATACTTGTATCACTTGATATCTTGAACATTTTTTTAATGCCTGATGCATATTACTTGACCATCGTTGCTGCATTGCTTACTGTCACTACTGTGATTTGTTGCACTGTTGGTTGACTATCTCCTTGAGTTGCAGTGAGCTCGACATTGTTGTTATGTAGTTGCACTGCACTGGCTTGCTGCCATACCCCCTTTTTTTTTCAGGCACACTGGTGTACCTGATGTACTTGTGCCTCTGGCCTGTATTGCATTGTTCCATGTACACCTTGAATGAATTTGTGCTTTGTTGCAGTTTGTAGCTTGCTGTGACATTGTTCACTTCATGTTTGTATACTGTATTTCTTGTATCTTTGAGCACTTGATCATTCAAGCCTTTGTGCTTTGATTCATTTAGTGATAATGTTGATTTCACTCTGGCCATACTGCATTTTACCGTGAATTTGGAATTTGTCTAAGCTTTGCATTCTTTTTGTAGCCTTGTGTTGAATCCAGTTATAAAAACTCGAGTTTGACCTTGTGCTCGTGTCGTGATTTTGAATATATTGCATGTGAGTTGAACCCAGCTTTTCATTTGGGTTTGACCTGTGCTCACCTGTCCCTGTAGCATTATCAAGTGTATATATCGGTGTGCACGGCCTTGTGGCATATACAGTAATATACTGTGTATGTCACAAGTTGTTCGTGTATGATGAATTCAAATTTAAATTATGACGAACAACCCAAATAACTGAGGCAAATCATATTTTCAAAAATTATCTTTTATTTTTGAATTGTAAAAATATTTCTTTTTCAATTTTACTGCGTTAGTTTATATTTTTGCAGATTGCTCAGATGCTGGATTCAAACTAGAAGGAAGTTGAAGATAAAAATACGAGTGTGAGTGATATGTAGTGAGGTAATGATATGTAAAATAGTGATGTAATTGAATTTGTATCAAAGTTGTATAGTGAATAGTGAGAGCTTGAATTTGTATACTATTCAAAATTGTAATAAATATTTGTTTGAATAAAATATTCGTTTGAATTCAAATTCTGTGTTATTTAATTTTATTCAACAAATATTTATTTAATCTGTGAAAACCAAAATAGTACATTACCAAATACATTTAAATAAATGTATATATGTTTATTATCATCAAACAAAAATCATATAAGCGCAAAGCGCATATTCAACATTGTATAACATTTTATAATTTAATCAACTTACGTAACAATCTTATGTTAATTTTATTAGTTAAATCTTATTTAATTAATTTAATAAATTAATTAATTAACATTTTAATCAATTTTGTTTTATTCACTTTAAACATTTTAAATTGAATACGTGCACTATAATGTTTATAACTATACACGTGTAACATATGTACATATATGCATGTATGCATGAATGTATATTATTTGTTAATTAACATTTGATTAATTTATATAATTAAAACAATTTTAACTAATTTCAAATGTTGTGTGTATATATTATATAATTTTAACATATTAAGATAATGTTATATATATAAATATATATTATTTAATTTAATTAATTAACTTTTAATTAATATTTAATTTATTAATATAATTTATAATTATAATTTTTGAAAATAATTATTTTATTTTCAAAATTATTTTGAAAATTATTTTACAGCATTTATGAAATCATTGATTATTTTAAATTTAACGTTTTAAATTTAAGTATTATTTTTATTTATTTTAAAGCTAACCTTTTAATTTAAAATTTTTATTTTTATTTTAAAATAGATTTTTAAAATTAGCTCGAGGCCCAAATCAATTTGGGCCTTTGTATTGAGGATAGCTTTGGGCTTACCTCTTCTTTTCGGGTCGGGCCAGTAGCTAGATAAGGCAGAGTACTTGATTGTATAAATCCAAAATTAGACACTACTTTTCTAGACATCCTACTATATGGGTAGGCTTTGATAAGTTAGCCTTAACACTGTTAATTTAGATCGTATAAGCTATTTGGCTCTAATGTCATTGTTGGATCTTGTCAAACACGCGGTGGGTTAAATGTATGAATTTCAACTTCTTTTAACCATTTTGGATCTTATTGGGATTGCAAAGTCTAAATTTAGATCTTATCTAAATTTATTTTAAATAAAATCAATATTTCATTCAATTTATAAATAAGGTTTTAATTATTATTATGTTTACATAATGTATAGTATAATATTTATATCCTATACACATGCGTATGTATGCGCACGTGCTACATATGTCTTGTACATGGTTTAACATGCCCGTGTATAGATACTGGGATTTATGCTCTAGCAAACATATTAGCCCATCTATATACATATGCGATGTCTAACATATATGAGTGTGTGTGTGTATAGTTTATAAATAATATTAAATAATATTTGTAAAATATAAATGTTAATATATATATATATGTATATATACATGCACACATATACGTTTCTATATGTATGTATAATCGAAATTATAATATAAAGAAATTGTAAATGTTGTTACAACGATTGGATAATAAAATCAAAATTTGAGTTTTAGACCTAGATCAGTATAATATAATATCTAGATATTGCAAATTCAAATTAATATCTTATGTTATATATAATGTATATTTCAAAGTAATTTTATTTTAATTTGTAGACGTATTATACATATGTACATATTAAATTTACGTTTTTGGAAATACATATATGTATACATCTCTATAAACTTTTGTATGAAGTAATAATTATAAAATGCATGTATACCAATTAACATATATACATGGCTTGAAAATAAATATATATTTTTTGGTTTTAAAAAGTTAGTTTGTTTATTAAGATTTCTATACGGAAGTCCTGATAAAAATTCAAAAAAAGGAAACTATTTAATACATGCCTATAATTTTATTAAATACTTATGTTTATATATTTTAAAAAGTGTGTGTATATGTGTGTGTGTATTTAAAATATGTAAAATTAAGTGTAATAACTAAAATGTATTATATAAATATATATATATATATTTAGTATCTATTATGGACTTAAAATATAAATAAATAAATATACACATATAAAATTTTTGAAAATTATAATACACATATATTAATAAAAAAAAATATGTATTTATATATATATATTATATAATTATGTCTGATCTTTTTCTTTTAATGGCAGAGCATATCTTTCCCTCCCTTGAACCATCCAATCTTTTGCCTTCCCCTCCCCCGTTAGTGCTTGAACCAGACCCACCACCCTTACCCACTGTCCATCCCTTAAGCTCGTCCATTAAAACCATCCCTTTCTCCCCTGCTCCACTGCCTGACCCTACCAGTTGCCTTTCAAGTCAACAACCATGGACTACTCTTTTCAAGAATAAACCGCGCAATGCGGGGAAGTACATGCCTGTTAACTTCATCAATCATTTTGTTGAGGGTGCATTGGTTCTACCTGATTCTGTTCAGCAAGCTGGGCAAAGTATATGGCACGATTATATTGTTGGTTTCTTCCTTGATGAACCACTTTCCTTTACTGTTGTGGTCCAACACCTCAAGCGTGTGTGGAAGCTAAAGGGAAGCATCATAGTGAAATCAGATGGTGTTGTCTTTATGTTTTTATTCTCATGTGAGGATGATCGGAGGAGGATTCTACATGCTGACCCGATTATCATGAGAAATAAATTGTTTATTGTTAAACAATGGGACCCAACTATTAGCAATATTTGTGGATCTGTCACTTCAGTTCCTATTTGGATTCACCTCTATAACATACCTTTGGCAGCATGGTCCCCACTTGGAATTAATTGGCTTGCTGGAAGAATTGGGAGTGTGAAATGTCTTGATGAAAGTACTGAAAGGATGGATAGGTTGACCTATGCTAAAGTCTTGGTTGAAGTGACTCCCATCACTGAGCTAGTTGATAGTTTTCAAGTTCTGTGCAAGGATGGAACAAAGCAAACTGTACTTGTGGAATATCAGTGGAGACCACAAGCATGTAACTCCTGTAAGGTTTTTGGGCATGATATTTCTAACTGCAAAAATAGTGTGAAGTCTGAGGAGGATAAAAAGAAGGATGCAATTGCCTTGCCTAAACATAATCCAGAGTTTTTTACCCTGGTGAAAGATCACAATGATAAAAGAATGCAAAAAAAGACCACAAGAGCTTGGAAGAGAGTTGAATATGGGAGCAAAAGAAAGAGTGTTTCCTTGAAATCCAAAGAAGACAGTGGGAGTGATAAGAATGGTAGTGGCAGAGAAAATGAAGTTAGAATAGGAAAAATTGTAGCAGATAATGATAAGGAAAATGTGATTGAAGTAATTGAAGAAGGAGAAGTAGTTGAGGAATTAGAATTGAATATTGGCAATAAATTTCAACTGCTACAAAACTTGAATGAGGAAAGTGGAGATTTGAGTAATGAAGGAAGTGGAGACAAATTTAACTATGAACAGTCAAAAAGTGTTACTGATCTTAATGTTGAGGCAGCTGCAGTGGAAAAAGAGGGAATGGAAGCATGTAAGGGGAAGAACTCAGAAGTGCAAGGTGTGGAGGAAGATGAGGATGGTAATATACAACTTGCAAAAAATTATGGGATGCTTGTTCTTGAACTGGTTAGGGTCAGAAAGGCAAGAGAGCGTGAAATGATTAAAGGTAAACAAAAGCATGCTGATGCAATATTGGAATCGGGAAATATTGGAACCAAAAGCATTTTGGATGGGAAGATAACTCTTTTACCTGGTAATATGGCACAGATAACAAATTCTAAAGCTAATCAGACCAACTGTATTCACAGTCAACTTGAGCAATCTGAAACCTCACATGCACACAATGTCAGTGTGCATGTTACTGAAGTATCCAATCCCCCTGGCCACCAATCTAATCTTCCTTATTCACATATTTCTCCCCCACCTGGTTACTTGTGTCATCAAGTGCAATCTCCTCCCTCTCAGTCCAATGCTCCAATCCTAAGTCATAAGAATATCAGTAGTTGTAAGAGGAAAAAAGAGAGCAATCTGTTAGATTTTGACAAAGGCAAGAATATTGCATTTGTTGAAACATTACCTGAAAAGGATACTATCCTAAATTCAGCCTAAGGAGGTCTACGAGATTACTTACCTCTCTCCCACTTGTTAACCCATGATACAAAAATTTGGTTTTTGGAATATTAGAGGGGCACATATGGAAATAAAGCTTGTGCAGGGTAAACGTATAATCTCTGAGAATGAATTAGGTATTTTTGGCATTCTGGAAACCAAACTAAACTATGACCTCACGCTCAAAGCTGCTAAGCTAATTAATCATGTTTGGTGTGTTCATCATAATTTGGCTGAAGCACCATATGGCAGAATTATGGTGATGTCTGATCCAACCACCTATACCCTCTCTCCTATCTTATCCCACAAACAATTCATCCACTTCCATGCTATACATATTCCTACCACTACCAATTTCTACATAACCTATATTTATGGGGATAACCATGTTGCTGCAAGACAAGATATGCTAAACTACTTACCTCATTTTAGGCAGGAATCTCATCCATGGTTTGTTTTAGGTGATTTCAATTGTATGTTAGCTGCTGATGATCGGTGTGGTGGCTCTCCTCTTACCATTTCTGATATCACTCCTCTTAACCAAGCCATCTCTTCCTCCAATTTGCATGAATCTGCCTGTGTTGGTCCTAAATTCTCTTGGAACAATAAGAGTAGATCTGGTGTGAGAACCATGAGTAAACTTGATTTAACCTTTCTCAATACCAAGGCCCTAACTCTATACCCCAATTCCCTGAACCACATCCTCCCCCCTCTTCTCTCTGACCATTCTCCTGTCTTTCTAGCCACTGATTGCAATGCCATTAAAAGAATTCCAAGTTTTAAATTTTTTAACTCCTGGATCAATGATCCAAAATTTACGCCTTTAGTTGCTACTGTTTGGAAACAACCTAAAGTTGGTAATAAAATGTCTATTTTGCAGCAAAAACTTAAAGCTACCAAGGAAGCTTTGAAGATTTGGGCCAGGAACAAGTATGGTGATGGTGATAAGAACACTATTAAACTGCAGAACCAACTGTCTGCTGTTCAATTATGTATGATTGAAGATCCAGGTAATTTTCGACTTTCTGAGCAAGAACATGAGCTAACCCAGCAACTTTCTGAAGCAATGGCATCTGAGTTAAGTATGAAGAAACAAAAATTGAGAAAGGAGTGGGATTTGTATGGTGATAGGAATTCGAAACTTTATCATAGTACCCTTCAGGTTAAAAACGCAAAAAGACAGATCCATCAGTTACTTGATGATGATGGTAGGATAATAAACAAGCCGGAGGATATTGACAAAGCCTTCATTAATCTATATACAAATCTTTACTCCCCCAATGATTCTTGGAGCCCTAACTCTCAACTGCTCATGTCAACTCCCTTGCCTATGCTTAATGAAACTGATATCCAACTTTTATCATCTAGAGTTACCGATGAAGAAATATGTAATGCAATGTATGGTATGAAGAGGGATTCCTATGGTGGCCCTGATGGATTTAATGCAGTCTTCTTTATTCATTGTTGGGATGTAATTGCTACTGACTTCAAGAAGGCCATGCATAATTTTTTTGAGCACAGTAAATTACCTACTTCCATTAATGCTACCAATTTATGTCTGGTGCCTAAGGGTAAGCAAGCTGCTACTCTGCATGCATATCGTCCCATTGCATGCTGTAACATAATCTACAAATGCATTTCAAAAGTTATTGCTGCTAGGCTTCGACAAGTGCTACCCACTATTATATCTGACAATCAAGCAGCTTTCTTGAATAATAGAAGTATCCTGGATAATGTGCTTGTTACTCATGAGCTTCTTAATGGTTATGGTAGAACTCATATTTCCCCTAGAGCAATGATGAAGCTTGATATTAGAAGAGCGTATGATACTTTAAACTGGGAAGCGCTGATTGGTATTATGGGATTAATGGGTTTTCCTGGTCACTTTGTTAGCTGGATTTATACTTGCATATCTACTGTTTCCTTCTCCTTATGCTACAATGGTGGAACAGTTGGTTACTTTAGGAGTCAGAGAGGTTGTGAACAAAAGCTTTGAATTACATCCTAAATGCAGGAATCCCCTCATTACTTCGCTTCTTTTTGCTGATGATGTGTTACTTTTTATGAAGCCTACTGTGTCTACATTGGAGTGTGTCAATAGCATCCTCCACACTTTTGAGAAATGCACTGGCCTTCAGGTCAACAAGAGCAAGTCCTTCCTTTTGGCGGCTGGTCTTAATAACAATGACAATCAGATCATCCATCAAATTTGTCAACTGCCAAATCTTCCTGAGGGTACTATGCACCTTGGTATCCCTTTGTGTTCCAGACGTATTGGAGTAACTGCTTGTTTGCCCCTTTTTGAAAGAATCACTGAAGTTATGAATAGATGGGCCAGCAATAAATTATCTCAAGCAGGCAGATCTACGATCATTAAATCTATAATACATGCTATGACAGTTTATTGGTGCAGATGCTTCATTTTACCTGCTACTCTGATGTCTAGCATCAGGAAAGCTATGAATCATTTTTTATGGACAGGAAGTATGTACTCTAATAAGCTAATTCCTATTGCCTTTGCTAAATTGGAGAAACCACTTAAGTTTGGTGGTTTGGGAATAAAATGTATGACAACTTGGAATCAAGCTGCCTTCTCTAAGCATTTTGACAATTTGATAAATGATAAACCTAATTTGTGGGTGAAGTGGGCAAGGCAACACCATATTGGCAACAAAAATTTCTGGATTATGGAACCCTCTACTCTTTGTGGATGGGTGTGGAGATCAATTCTTAAGCTCAGGTAATTGCTTCTCCCTCATCTACAGCTTGTGATTGGCCCTAACAGTAATGCTAAATTCTGGTTTGAACCATGGGTGGGAGGTGGTCTTATATTGTATGATCTACTGACCTATGATCAGAGGTGTCAATCTGGCATCCCTATGAATGCTAGGGCTTCTGATTATTTTTGTGATGGAGAAATTACTCTGCCATACACCTCTAATCCTTCTATCAAGCTGTTGTGGGATGAAGTGCAGACCAAACAGTTCCCCGCTGGTGATCATGGCTATGTCTGGTTTGATGTACTTGGTCATCACTCCATTGCCAGAGTGTATAAAGCATTGACTGTTGTTAGCAGTAGCCCAATCTTTAGATGGCACTCAAGAGTTTGGAATCCTGTAACTTTACATAATCTGAACTTCTTTCTGTGGAAAGTTCTACAAAATGCCCTCATGACAAAGGATAGAGTTTGTAGGAGAGGGTTTACTGTTGACCTTAAGTGTGTGTTCTGCAATATCTGTCCTGAAGATGTTTCTCACCTTTACTTTGATTGTTTGGTTACTAATAGACTATGGAAAGCTAGTCTCATCAGTGGTGGTTTTAATGAGCAGATTTTATATGGTGAAGATGAGTGGAATAGAGTTTTCAGAAGTACAAGATGGAAGAATCCTTCTTCTTATACGATGTTACTTATTCTGAAAGTATTTGTGCATGAGATATGGACTGAAAGAAATGCTCGGGTCTTCAATAATAATATGAAGCTTGAAAGTGCGTTGCTTAACATAATTAATTCTAAGGTTAAGGTTAAGTCTACTTTTCATGGTGCTTATGTCTCCCTGTTGTAGTGTTTTTGCTCTTTTTTGTTTGTTTTTCCTTTGTTTTCTGTTTTTCTTCACTGTTCTTTGTATTCCCTGTTTTCTTTTTGTGAGCACTAGTTTGTTTTTGCTCACCTTTTGTTTTTGTGTTTTTGTTTAATAAATATGGTAAGGGTCCATTCAACCCTGCTTGCTATTCAAAATTATGTATGTGTTTTAAAATCAACCTTTGCATAAAAATCAATTTTTTTTATTATTTAAATACATTTTTTTATATTATTACACGTATATGTTATTATATACATATACAATTTTTTTTTATATTTTTAAATAGTTGTGTGTGTGTTATCATCAAAGGTTGATAGCACAGACTATTGTGGATTCATGATATTCATATTTTATCTAAGATTATAATGACATATGAACAATTGTACATATATAAATGTATGTTTAAATAAAGGATTTACCTTTTCTAAACCCTAAATATAACACCTTGAAATGCTGAATCGAAGGATTCCTTGAATCAGTATCCGAAATCAAGAAAGAGCTACCAATCTGAAAGCAGCAACCACCGACCTTCGAATTAATTTAATTAATGTTTTAATGGCTTGAAAATTTGGAGGAGGAGGGGTAGAAAGAGAGTCGACCTTGCTGGTCCTAGAGGAGCAAAAGAGATTAAGATCTAAAGTGGCTAAAGATACGATTAAATAGTCAAAATCCTAAAGAGTAAAAAGGGATCTAAATACACCTTTTGCTCTGAGCAAATCACCTCTTTCTAAATCAAAATTCCACCCACAAATCCCTGATATAGTCGGCTACTACATTCCCCTTTCCGGGCCTTAAAATCACTTCAAGCCAATCAATAAAAGTTGCACTTAAATCTAACTCAAATTCACATTGATATCATATATCGATATATGTGTATATAATTAATCTATGATTGAGTTAGTGGTATGCCCTAGGTGCAATTATATAATTATTACATATATCTAACTCATTAATCAATCTTTTTCGAAATAAAAGGTGTTTTCTCTCTATTATATACTTGATATAATGTATTATATATTAATTAATTAATTTAATTAAAATTATATTTAATATAAAATCCATAAACGGTATGTTTTGTGATAGTAAGCAAAAAGTGACCCTGAGTGATTTATCACAATAAAATAAACATGTCTTTTTAAATATTCCTAGTCAAGATGTATCGAGACTAGATATCGATGAATCCGTTGAGACTAGAGTACGTAACACTCTTTATATGCTGAGCAGTGTATTACTCATGGCTGTTGGAGGCATCAAAGGTCTGCTCACTGATAGTTATTGGATAATTACGGAATGATTCACTCGATAGTTTTAGGCTGGTTAATAACTAAGGTCAAATAGAAAATATCGATGTGACAAAATTACGAAGTTCTCTTAACTTAAAGAATACTGTTGATTTTCAATATGGAAGCTTTGCTTTGATTATGGTTAAATCGTTGCACGGTGTTTAATCGAACGACTATAGTTGGATCGAGTGGAGTTATTGAAAGTGAAATCTATTCAAGAGAGGGTTCGTCTCCTTATTTATATGAGGTTAATATCACGTTCAACTGAAGTCAACTCAAAATCAAAGTCTTTGGCCAACGCAGTTCAGTTAGTAATAATTTTTATTATTGAACCAAAGACTTTGTGTTTGGATTATAGAGTTGAATTTGGAAGATATTGGAATTTTGACCGTTACCAAATTTCATAAGTCCAAAATGATATAGTTTTAATGAAGAGAATTGGTGTAAATAGTCGTCACTACCAGGTAATGCTTAACAAAATAAAATTGGATTTTATTGAAACCAAGTATGTGAGATTTTAATATTCGAATTGTTTGATATTAATCACTAACTAAATTTACCTCTAAGAGTCATACAAACGAAATGATGTATACTCCTTTTATCACTTGATATGATTAATTTGTAATTGTTATTAGTTAATTATTTAATTAATATTTATGAAACATTAATTATAAAATTTTGTATTTGATATGTTGAATAATGTTATGCAATGCATTTATAATAGTTATGAATATATTAATCGATATACGATATCAATACACGTTTAAATTTAGATTTAAATGCAATTAACATTGTACGGAATGGAATTGGCTTTGAGGCCATAAGGGCCATACAGATTATTAGTGAGACTTTTCATCCCACAAAACCTCAATTAATTAGGAAAGTAAATGCTTAAAGTTCCTTTCCAGTTCTAAATCAACAAACTTCAATTATATTAAGTTTTCCTTTGAGGTAGTAACTATATCGATGGATACTTACATAATTATGTGGTTGCACTCTAACTGTTCGTTAAAATGTCAAATCCAATTCACATTTTTGTCATGGGTTATAATCCAATACAAATGTAAACAGATAATTATGCAAGAAAGTAAAGGAACATAGAGATTATTTGCGTGATTCAGGTTCTGTACAATCCTACATCCACGGGTCAAGTTCTTTTCTTATTTCTATTTCTTCCAGTACAACTTGTTTTTATGAAATTTGCAGATACCAGTTCTCTTATTCTCTAAGGAAAGAAATGAAAAAAGAAAAAAAATCCTCTCCATATTCCTGATCATCTCCTACTTATTGTGTTGAGGATGTGCTTGGATTGCCACCAATCTTTCCTTTACCAATATGTTTCTACCTTCTGATCATGCCACGTGTCTTTCAACCACATTTTTGGTTTGATACACTTGGATTACTAACATGTCTTTGGCATAAAGGTATAATTTGGGGGGTTGACTTGCAGTTTTCTAACGGAAAATTTGAGATGAAGGCGGGAACTCCTGAAATTGAGGTGGGTGATCTTCGTGGGAAATACATTTTTAATTTGATAAAATAACGAGCCTGCGTACTACCCTGCATGATGCTATTGTATCTGCCTGACACCCAGTGTGATCATTCCGAGCTTCTTTAGGCTTTAGGGTTTGTGACATGTAGTTTTCTAACGGTTAATTTAGTACCAGTATGGACGCGACTTGAACCTGCTGCGGCCTGAGTTGATTATGATTCAAGCTGATCTGAGCTGACCGTGATCCAAGCTTACTATGATGTGAACTGACTGTAATCCGGGTCACCCTGGTTGCTAGTATGCATGAGTTATTGATAAGGGTGACCCACATCCTTATTATCTACCTATACGTGAGACCTCAATATGTGAAGTACAAATCTTCTTGGAGGGTGTTAACAAAGTATGAATTTTGGGGATGTTGGCAGCGTTGTTCAATCAGTCATTTATTATGGCTTATAGGGGTAGTACTTTCATTTCCCACTCCTTGTGACTATACCGGATCTTTGTTTTAGCGCCATCATGCAGTGTTGAAACTGAGGTATAGTGCAGATCTAATGTCTTTGTGGCCTTCCTTATAGACGCAGTATTTCATTCTGTCACCACTTCCTACTTTTTGGCTGCAGTTATTTTGGTTGGATCTAGTGTCGTGCGGTCGACATTTTGTGCACTGTTGGTTGGACCGCTTCAACCTCTTCCCTTTTCATCTTAACTTTTATTGTGCGGGCAGCTCCGTCGAAATTATGTCTTATATAATTCCCTTTTGTCATAGCTTGAGAAGCACGAGTGTAACACTTGCCCCCAAGTCTGAGCTGATCACAGGTCGACATAGACTTGTCATCATTTAAATTTTGTCTACACATCCTGTCGCTTCTTTCCTCCTTTGTTTTTATTAGTCAGAAAAGGTCTTATTAGCTAATTTTGCATTTAATGCTCCTGTCCATATGGTATTCCCTCATTGGATCATTATCAGAATCATTGTTAAATCAAATCTTCTATTTTTCTAGGTAAATCTGTATTGATTTTTGTGTTCATTATTTTGGATGTATCACAAATTCCTTTATTATTTCAATCATGTGGCCACCATTTAAATTAAGGTATGCATATACTTCTTTCGCCTTTTCTGTATTCCTTTTTTTACATTTTCATTCAAGAAAAGAAAATAAGGAAAGAATGTTTCAAAATTAATTCTACATTTAGATTATTTAAATCAAAGTAAGAAATTTTTTTGTTTTAATTTCCATTAGATCTCTTTAGTTTAGCATTCTTTCTTTTCCTAATTCTTAAGATTCTGAAATGGGATCCTCTTCATCTTTCCCTTTACCATGAACCTCTAGAATGGCCACTGGTATCTTGAACCAATTTGGTTTTTGGTTATGAGGCTTGGGTTCCTGAACTCCGCGAACATATCAATACTCCCACGGTTGGGTCTATCCACTTACACCTGTACACATACGTTGTGGTCTCTACCTTTCTCCACATTCTATCCTTCGTCAATGGCTTTCTTCCCTCGATCTTGTATATGTTCAACTCTTCCTTCTTTGTTATACTATTGTGATATCCACTTTCATCCTTTATGCCAAGAATGATCTCGACCTCACATGCGAGGAGCTTCAGTTTTTATTTGATGTTCATAAGAACCACTTAAGGGGCTGGCTTTTTCTATGCCCAAACCAAAACATCGATTCTTTTGGACGTTCCATGGAAGCCCCAGAAATAAGTTGAGTTGTACTTCTTTGTTTCTAACTTAGATAAATTTCCTTCTTCTTTTCGTCCATGTCCTACTTAATTCATGTTTTCTATGGAAGACATCAAGTTGTATGAATCGTGTAGCGGTTGTATTCTAGCATTGGATGAAAAGGAGAGGAAAACAAATAAGTTTTTTAACAGGGAAAAATAAAGCAAGATAATTCTTTGCACCACATCATGTATTTTCTCGATACATTTTAAAGCCCTCCTCGACTTCGACTGAGGTATAATTTGTTTATAATATGCTTTGGACTTCTTACTCTTTTGGTTTTGTTTTTCATAGAAAGCTACTCCTGATTATTACATTTTATTCCTTTTATGTGCAGGCGAGATGGATGCTTTTATTATAGTTGCTCCTCACCAACAAAGTAAAGCATCAGAAGAGGCTGCTAAGAAAAAAGACCGTGATTCGGTCCATGATTCGGACCGAGGTCCTAAAAAGGCAGCCATTTCCTCTTCTCCTCCTCTTATGGAGGCTTCTTCTCCTTCCAATTCAACGGCGCTACATGTTCCTTCTTTACAGATTAATCCTGGCCTCAATGTTCGCTACTTGCCTTCACCCGAGGGGTTTATATCTGACTTAGCAGAGAAAGTGGGGAAGACTGCGGCGCGTACATTGTCTTATTCCTTGTCCATTATATTCTCCCTTCGTCCCTTTCCTCTTCTTAAGCTCTCCTCCTCCGAATTAATGAAAGAACTGGAAAAGTCCCAGTCTTATGTAAGCAATATTATTTTTCTCCTTCTTTTTTTAATCAAACTTTTTTGTTTTATGTCATGCTATACTGATGGTGGAAGCGTAGGAGAGGAAGGGTGAGCAAGCTGCCACTCTCCATCGGATAACCAAACTTGAAGAGGACCTTGCTTTAGCTAATACTAGAATGTCAGCCTTGCTTCTGTGAAGATCAAGGTCGAGGAAGATTTTAAAACATTTTGGGAAAAGGTCGAAAAAGATTCCAAATCTGCTGTGAATGTTCTAGTCTTGAAAGATCACAGTTAAAGGAGAAGGAGAAAGATCTGGCATCGATGTTGGAAGAGTTGAAATGGCACAAGAGGAGTTAAGAGCAGTGTAGAAAGAGCTTAATAAAAGCCTCTCTGATATAATTTACAACCTTCATGCTTAAGATTGAAGTGAATATGAGAAGGAGATCAATCTCGACTCTATGTGCAACTAGTCTATGATTGATGGGATTTATGCTTACTGTCGGGTTCAATGAAATAAGGAGTTTGATAAGAAGGAAGCTATAGAGAATGCCACTCCTCCTACCTTTTTATAAGGAACTAGGATGAGGAGGAAAAGACCAAAGAAGATGAGGGGTCAAAGGACGCTGACGTGACGATTGAGAACGAGGTCATTTCAAATCTTAATGTAAATACTTAAAATCTTTTGTATTAACACTTAGACGTGTGACTGTATTGGACTTGTTTCTTGACTTTGTTATGAATGGTTTGTTGTTACTTTACTTTGTTATTTGCTTAACAAATGATTGGGTTGTTTTTTTTGTTCTAGTCTTCTGAAGAAGCTTTGTTTACCAAGCTTCTAAAGGAATGTAAGGACATGCTCACCACTAGACTTTAGATTGTCTTGGTCTTAGTGCCACAACTATTAGTAAGCACAAAAGAGAGTTTAAATGAGTGTTATGCCAGACTTAGGGATGAGACCCAAGAGTTTCTTTCGAGGATTGATCAAGTAGTTAAGGAAAGAAAGGCACTTAGTTACTTTGTTGCGTCGGTGGAAATATACCCTAGAAAATAATTCCATTTCACCCAATAATCCTCACTTGGAATGGTTTAAGCTTAGGCTTAATGTTGGCATAAGGGTTGAATTCATTTTACCTTTTCCACTTCTCTGTATATGGTTTTCTTGAATTAATGCAGTTAATAAAAGAAGTATATATTGAACCTTTGTTTGGTGTCTTTTGATTGTCTACATTTTATTAGGTTAATTGTTATATGTTGAGAATATATAGGTGGCATGGGAAGTGGTAAGTTATTGTGTTTTTATGTTGATTAGTTTATTCAAATTTATTTTATGTTTGGTATCAGTTTTTGGTACTATTATTGTCAGTTTCAGGCATGTAAAGATTTGGTATCGGTTTTTGTATGCTATTAATATCACTTTTAGGTATTACTTTTTGCATGCTTTTAATATCAGTTTCAGGTATAAACAAGTACGATATCAATTTTTTTATGCTATTATTATCATTTTCATGTCGTAATTTTTATTTCCTTTCTAGTTTTGAAGTGACTGCAATGATTTGTTTGCTCAGTTATCATATGCAGAACTATGAGAAGAACTATGAGCTTAGATGTCAATATACAATTTAGATTATGTAATGGTAAAATGTTGACAACTCAATATATGATATAGAAGTGTTGTTTGATCGTAGTGCCGTTTTCAAATTATATCAAATAACTACTGGGTATATTTTTTGCATACATTTAGGTATCGGTTTGTTGGAAATAACAATTAAATTAATTAATATAATAACCGAGCATGAATTCGAATAAAAAAGCTAATATATATGAGTTTGCATTGTTTTGGTATCAGTTATGTCATACGTGACAATGATTTAAATAATCAAATTTATAGAGCACCACATTATATCAAACGGTCACCGGGTATCATTTTTGAATATATGTACTATCATTTTTGTTGGAAATAACATTCCAGTAATTTATAAAATAACAAATGATGAATTCGAATCAAACAGCTACTAGATATGAGTTTGCATTATTTTGGTATCAGTTTTTCCAATACATGACACTGAACAAAATAATTAAATTTATAAAGCATCATATTATATTAAACAACTGCTGGGTATCATTTTTGCATATATATTGGTTTCTGTTTTGTTGGAAATAACATTTAAAATAATTTATAAAATAAGCAAGCATGAATTCGAATCAAACAGCTAATAAATACGAGTTTTCATTCTTTTGGTATCACCTTTGTCATGTATGACAGTGAACCAAATAATTAAATTTATAATGCATAATATTATGTAACACAGCTACTGGTTATCATTTTTCTGTATTTGTAGGTATCGGTTTTTTTGGTAAATAACATTTAAAATAATTTATAAAATAACCAAGCATGAATTTGAATCAAATAACTACTGGATATAAGTTTTCATTGATTTGGTATCACTTTTGTCATGCATGACAATGAACTAAATAATTAAATTTATAGTGCATCATATTATATAATACAACTACTGGGCTTCATTTTTGCGTATATGTAGGTATCAGTTTCGTGGTAAATAACATTTAGAATAATACAACCATTTTCTATAGCAAGACAAAGAAAATATAAATAATATAAGCAACAGTCAGTGTCTCAGGAGAGAAAATTTCATCAGGCGTTCATATTATTTGAACTGAACACTTAAAATGTATATTACTTGAATTGAACTGAATATCAATTTTCACAACAGAAGCTAAATTCAAATAGCTCTAACTTAAATAGTCATAACTCAACCCTCAACTATATATTACTTGAAATGAACATCACATCAACTTTTACAAACAAATTCACTCCTAATGTTTTATCTTTCTTCAAGTGTGGATATAAAATCAGTTAGATTCCAACAGTGGTCGTTGTCCGTGTTGCTGTTCAATTTCGTGTTGCTGTTCACTTTCAGGCGGAGTTATGATTTTACGATTTAGCAATTGTTGATGAATTTTGTGTTGCTGTACATCGATCGTTAACGTTTGCGGTTGTATTAGAGATGATTTGCTTGTGGTTTCAACCGCAATGAATACATTAAGATTAATTTTTGAAATCGAAGGTTAAGAAGAAGTAAAAAGATAACGATTTAGTTCCGTGTAAGACAAAAGTAGAAAGATAGTTTAAGTGACGGATGGACTTTAGACTGTCCTGAAAAGGAAAAAAATAAAACGCATGTCGTTTTGCCTAATTTTCGAACTTAATTTGTTCTTTGAAAAAGTTCCCACTTTATTTAATTATTTCTTAATTTGAAAAGAAGGAACTAGGAAAAAAGACAAATTTTGATAAAAAAATTGTCTCAAGAACACCAAGATTCAATTTTTTGAAGGACAAATTTTAAGAAAAATTAGGCTGAAAGACAATGCTAGTTCTAACTAGCATTATATTCAGTTATTACACTTACAAAATGCTAGTTCTAATTAGCACTTTCTTTTAGCCTAATTATTTTCGAAGCTTGCCATTGAACCTAATTTTTTTTTTCAAAGTTGTTGTTTATGCCTATTTTCTACATTTAAAATGTAAACGATGGAAAGTTTCAAAAAAAATAAAAAAATAAAAAATACTGCTGGACGGAAAACAGAAGCCAACGCTCGAAGCCTCGCAAATTAATTATTTTTTACATATAACCTCCCTATGTCAAAACGCAAGGTTCATAATTCCCAAATCTTTACTTCTGTTATCGATTCTTAATCAAACAATGTCTGATCAGGAAACGGTAAGCTCATCTCAGGCTATAACAAACGCTTTAAAAAGAGCCGAGCTTTCGGATATTTATAAAAGAGAGTTGGGTTTGTTGCAAACTCATCAGTTTGCTAGAAAAGTTGGTGGGTCGGAGGTAATTTTTGATCTCATCTAATTTTGATGTGAGTTGTAGGTTATTTCTTAAAATCTCTATAAAAATGAAGTATATTTGGTGTAAATATTGAATTTGTTAAATTATTATTGCCTTTTTTTTTTTAACACTAAAGGAGGTCTCATCACGGCTGACTGGTTCATATTTCTGAAAGTGAATTTATGATGCTAAAGCCTAAAATCTGAACGACATTTCAGAGTTTTATGTGTTTTCCCATCTGTGATAGTGCATGGTTGTACTTAAAACTAGTAGGAATAACTTTAACATTTATATGTTATCCAAAATAAAAATAAACAAAATGATGACACTATAATCATAACCTAAAAGCTAGTTGGACATCTATGAATTTAGTCATAACTCACTTATATGCTTGATACGTACTTGACATATTATAATCCTGGAAAATAAAAAGTGGATTTTTGTTAGGGATAAAGATCGAATGAGTTTAAAATCAAGCTATAAAGTGAGAATGCAGAGAGAAGGAAGATATTTCCTTGACATTTCATTACTTCAGTAACATTTTAGGTAGAATTACATGATTATAGCACTTAAATTTAGTTACTAATCAGACAAACTACTTTTAATAGAAGCCCACATGATAAATAATTAAAACTTCTAAAAAATAACGTAGCATTATGCTTATGCATTATCTTGAGATTTCATATTGCTATTCATTGGCTAGTCATATTACTAATTTCCCCTTTGAAACCGACCTTGTCCTCAGGGTCGAAGATGCTCACTGCTTTGATCGTTCCATTGGGATCAAAGATTAAAATTTTGCATTCACTTAGCATTTTTACATATTTCACTAAATCCACAAAAAAAATGTGTAATCACTTTCTTCCCACTCCATAGCGGATTGAAGTTGGGTATAAACAACAAAATTATGGATCGGTTGTATGTGTAATCTTAAATTAATGGTTGGAGATGATGACTCGGGTAGGGTTTTTGTATAAGGATGAAGTTAGGGATGAGAGTAATGAGTTTGCATCTCGGAGATTTTCTTAGAGCGGTGTTAAGATGTGGTGGAGATGAAGTAGCGGGGTTGTTGAGTCTAGTGGTGATTTCAAAAGGGAATTTGGTGATTTGTTGGAGATAAGTTTTGTATGTCGGCGATGTCGTTATGGATGAATTTATAATTGGCCTGTGTTGTTTAAACCATGGCTTGTGAAATGGTATTATGAGAAACTAGGCGAATGAAAAACAAGAAGGTGAAGATATCTTATTTGAAGAAAAGTATAGGGAGAGCTAAAAGACGAAGAGTGGAAGAGATATAAATGAAGGAGGTGAGAACAAGAGTGAAAGCACAAGTTGTCAGAGATAAAGAAATTTAAGAAGAAGATAAGAGGAGAATGAAATTAATAACCAACACATGGAGCAAGAAAATAGGGTTGCTTCCATTTCATTACGTCAATGCCATGATATGTAGGATTACATGATTATAACACCTAAATTTAGTGACTAATAAGACAAACTATTTTTAACTAGAAGCAACATAGCATTTTATGCTTAACCATTAATTTGAGACTTTAAATGCTGTACATAGTCTAGTCGTATCGGCATTACTTTAATTATGTAGACATAATTTTGATTGATTATGCGGCTTAGAGAACCATCGTTACTTGCCTATATAGATTGAGTTGATGATGTTCGATCTACTTAATTAAATAAAAATACCAAGTAGGTCATGTAAGAATTAAAACATTTGACATAACTATTTTGGAGATGAAAGGAGTGATATATGTACATCATTTGACATAGCAAAAACTATACTAACAGTATAAGACTGGTGAAGTAAGGTAAATTATCAATTGATGGTTGACGTTTTGGCATCGAATCATTTTCTGAAAGTGAAATATCAATCTAACAGGGCGTAATCAGTGCTGTTGAACCCTTCATCGCTTTGTTCATCTTTTTCAAAGTCTTTTATTAATTTGAAATTCAATTTTTAAATTGACATCATATTTAATATGTTAAAAATTGTAACTGTATCGTATCATATCATTGTATGTTATTTAACTTAATTTTCTTCTAGGCCCTGGTCAAGCGTTTGGATCTCTACGGCAAATTATCTGGTCATAGCGGCTGTGTCAATACTGTGCATTTTAACCCGAGTGGTGATATTCTTGTCTCTGGATCTGATGATAAAGAAGTAATACTTTGGAATTGGGCAGCAAAATCTAAAATTTTATCATTTTTGTCGGGTCATATTGACAATGTTTTTCAAGCTCGAATCATGCCATTTACTGATGATAGAACTATTATAACTTCCGCTGCTGATGGTCAGGTGCTTTTTTATTTTCAGTTTTACAAGACAATTTACATGTATAATATTGCCTATCAGTAATACTTCAGATTATGCCATTTCTTTACGTGGATTCACAAATGTAAATTTTGAACTTAGTCAGGTTATTAAGCAATCTTAGTTTGTTAAACTCTATGGGACTTAGATGAGCTAACACAATTCTTCTGAAATAAATTGCACGATTTTTTTCTCTACATTATCATTTCTATTATCTTCTCTCTCACTGTGTAAAACAAACAACTTTCTATGTTCTTTACTAAAAGTATTCTCTATCAGCATGTGCATACTATGTTTAACATGGATGCAACTAGCTCTAAAGAATGAATAGATGAAATACACCTGATATTAGTATGATATAAATATTTACAACGCTTGATGTGAGCTACCACAATTTGTGTTTTTTGATTACATCATTGAATTATTAGTAATTCATGTCACTTTCCTTTTAGGAAAAAATCATAGCAAATAATTCATATCACATGAAACTAAAATATTATCCAAAAAACGTGATAAGTCATTCACTTAAGTGCTTGAGAAATATTGGCACTACTATAATTTGCCCCATTTTATGGTAATTATTATCATGATGTATTTTAGTTGTAATCATTTACTCTAGCAAAGTTGACTTGCAAAAGCCAACTGGTTTGACTCAGTTGGTTGGTAGTTCAAATTACGAGATTAAAGGTCACGAGTTCGATTCTTGAGATCGACGCTTATGGGTATTAATGAACCTTGTTAAAAAAAAATTGCAAACATCCATGTTGTAATTTTTTATTTTTTTTAAGTTTTCGAAATTTTTGCATTTTTTTTTGTCTAACACAATACCAAATTGTAATTTTAATCGTCATCAACTCTTAATAGGTTAGGCTTGCTCAAATACTAGAAGACGGACAAGCAAGCACTAAAAAAATCGGTGTTCACCGAGGCCGTGTGCATAAACTAGCCATTGAACCTGGAAGCCCGTACATATTTTACAGCTGTGGCGAGGATGGAGTAGTGCAACATGTAAGCAATTGTGATACTTCTTTTAACATACTCATCTTTCTTAATTACATTCGATCTATTTTGTACATCATGATGAATTTTTTTTTTCTTACAATTTTACAGTTTGATTTACGCATCAATTCTCCTACTAAACTCTTCACTTGTTCTTCATTCTCCGAAGACAAACATCCCATTCAACTTAATTCGATCGTAATTGACCCAAGGAACCCAAATTTTTTCTCCATAGGGGGGTTCGATGAATTTGCGCGGGTCTATGATATAAGAAAATACCAATCCGATACTTCAGTTGGTTCAGACAATCCTGTAGATGTTTTTGCTCCTCGCCATCTCATTGGATCAGATAATGTTCATATCACTGCACTAGCATATTCGATCACAAGTGAATTGCTGATTTCTTATAATGACGAACTCATATATATGTTTCAGAAAGAAATGGGTATGGGTCCAAGCCCAACATTGACCAATGCATCAGATAATGCAAAAACTTCTGACCCACCACAGGTGTATTCAGGGCATAGAAATTCTCAGACGGTTAAAGGGGTGAATTTTTATGGACCCAATAATGAGTACGTAGTTAGTGGGTCAGATTGTGGACATGTTTATATATGGAAGAAAAAGGGAGGAGTACTTGTGAGAATGATGGTGGGAGATAAGCACATTGTGAATTGTGTTGAGCCTCATCCGTATGCTCCTTTCCTTGCTACGAGCGGGTTTGATGAAAGTGTTAAGCTTTGGGCTCCGGTTGGGAGGGGAGTGGACCCGGTGCCTGAAAATGCTGAAGAGGTACAATACCAATCTGCTTTATGTTCTGTCCTGTCCTATGCTGTATACATAAGTCTTTGCTATTGGATTGCTTGAGTACATAACATTTCGATTTTGGCTATTTCTAATTTTAGGCTTCAGGTTATAGAGGGGTTTCCACTTAAATATTTCACCTGGACAGGTCATAAATTGGTAAATTTGTATACTTCTCTAAAACATAGTAAAACGTTGAAACTGAATTTTCAAATGTATGGCTTTTCTAGTAGTTTTGAATTCTCCGAAAATTGGTATATTTTATTTTCAAAAATAAAAAAGATGGGTGTGCGGGTTTTAACAAGTTTAGCACAGCCTCACACAAAATGACAAATCGCTTGCATATCGGATAAATTCATATGTCACTACTTGCTCCTATAACTACTCAGTACATATAAAAATGTCAAATGCTATAGTCATTGATGCATAAATATGCCGACTCTTTCTCAACCCTTAAAAAAGTAGGTAGAATCTGTCATCTCAATTTTATTGGGACTTGTATCATTTAAAGCTATGAGTTTTAGCACAATAGGATACATGATCCGAGTTAGTGCGATGCAAGTGTTCGATTGTTAAGCCATTTCTCATTTTCAAAAACACTGTACAACCTTGTTTCACCTTCTTTGTTGCTGCATGAGGTGGAGCTAGAGCCTGAATACTGAATCTCCTATAGCGGAACTTTTGAATCACAAATATATTCACCACATTGTGTCCCTCCTCTCCTTAAGAGGTTATAATGTTGAAGTCTCCTTCAATCACCTAAGCTTTGTATTTTAGCGATGAGATAAAATTTTCTCCTGGAGCTCTCTTCTGTTTCTGCTGTTGTATTTGACGTACATACTAGAGAACAGGTTTGCTTGTGCTTTCGGAATCATCCTGATCTCTAGTATTAGGACTTTATTCAGTTCTCTGACTATCTGAACTTCACAATCATGTTTCCAAATAACCAAAATTTCCTATGGTGTTGTCGCTTTCTTCTTAGAATTTAAGTTTTTTGATTAGTTTATGCATGTTGCTCAAGCCAACCTTAAGACTCTCTAATAGCAACTACAAGATTTGATAATTTATTTATCTTTAGAGAAAAAAGTTATTATTTGTAATCTTTGCGCTGTGACTTCCTTTCGTTTCCACCTTAAGTTCAAGAGTAATATGTTATACGATATACATCTCAAACATTGTTATAGTTTCTTAGTTAATCTCTCTTCATTATCAGAGTCTAATTTTGAATTTGTCTGAATATTTGTATATTTTTGTCATCCATTGTTTGGCTCCTCTGGTGCTTGTAATTGAGTGTTCTCTTATGCTTGCTCAGTTGGTCCGATCTATTTCCCATTTCATATTTGTTTATCAACCATCTCTGTTTCCTTCTGAAGAGGATACTTATCTTGTGTTATACTTTTGAAAAACCCAATGTTTTATTTCAAATCCTAGTGCCCGATATGTTGCAGTTTTGACATCTGGAACGATTGTTTTTGTACTCAGTTCTCACTTCTAAAGCTTTAGCAACTTTTGAAAAAAATTAAAACTAGCACTCTTCTCCATTAAAATTCAGATATATGTCATTTTAGATTCATTCTTCGTATAAGCGTCAACTTTCAATGAAACACACACATAGCTACACAATACACTGATAATGTAATCATCACATAATCTAAGTCAAGGTACATTCGTACCCAAGTCGGCATGTCGATAATAGATCCTTGGTAAACTTGAATCATATGTTCCATCTCTGCGCAGATAGCAATCGCATGACCCCCATTCCAGTATTCTCCCGCAATCTTCCTTACAGAATTCTACAGTAAAAAATAATCATTCATTTTGGAGAAGTTTTTAACATTCAACTGTTGGTTTTCATTATTGTTTCATACAAGCATTGAGTATAGTATGGTTCATTAGTTTGGAACCAAAGGCATAGTGAACTATCATTTTTTTCTCTCTACATTTTCCAATCCTTTTCTATGCTTTTTTGACTAATGCATAACCATCTTTCTTCATCTATTATCCTCAACTCAACTTTAACTTTATCTTCTTATTTTGCCTGCCTGACTTCACATTGTGATTCACACCTAGAATCGCATCCTTTCAACTTATCATTTTTTTTTCCAGTTGCATCGGCTTTGTTGATACCTACATACCACTTTGTTAGAAAAGGTTATTTATCAAAGAAGCACATTTGTAAGAGCTTTTGCTGGATTCAACTTCCATTATTCATTTATAACTTGGATATTTTTACATGATTGTAAGCAAATCCTTGTAATCTTAGGCCAACCGTGTACACTTTGCAACACCTGTAAAGCATACAACAAATTATCGATTTTCTAGTTTTTTAGCCTCAATCTCATATGATATTTAGCCAAATTCATATTAACTTCTGTCTTCAACTTCTCATTCTTAAACTAGATAATGGCATCGAATATGCGTAACAGAGAAGCAAGTGCAAGGATAACTCTCTCATCTGATGTCATAATGCATGTACTCAACTTACAAAGAAGACAGGCATTAGTCTACAGCGATAGAGCTACCGATTACGAAAGTGACGGTGAAGGAGATAGTGAAGAAGGCTTCATTCTTCGATTGACTGATGAGGGTCACCTTTCAGATGGAGGCTCCACTGCCGATCCTCGAGAGTGCAACATTTCTTAACATTCTAGTCCTATTACGATATTGTTATTCAAATAAGAAAATAAATGTGTAAATTGGGAAATCTTTTGTGCTATTATGTGTGTTCAGGGAGACAGTGTAGGTTAAGAACATAATAGAGATATCTGCTATGAAATATTCATGCTGGTAAAATATTTTGTAGCCACAAGTATGATATTTGTATAGTTGTTTGTACATAATCTGTTAAGTTACTTTGTTGCATTTTTACATGCCTTGTGTAATAAATATTCTGTGGGTTGGTCTGATATTATACGTGCAAATGTTCTATGTCCTTTATGTACTATGATAGCAGATGGTGTCAGTGTTTTCATCACAAAATTTTTTCAGTACAATTTGGATTTGTTGATGATGTATAAGCATATTCAGTACGTTATGTCACAGCAGTGTATGCAAGGATGTCATTTACATGATTTTGGTGACGCTTCATCTTGTGTAAAATATCATGTACTATTGTTTTGAAATGGAACTGCACGGGGAGCATGTGGGAAATTATTTGAGTAGGCTTTGTGATGGTGTAAATTTTCAAGGTTTTACCTTTATATGTCATAGAAATTTTCGCATCTAATATGGAGATTATTTTTTGCTGATTTTTTAGTCTGGCATTACCTTTAATAACAATTATTACTATCGTTAATTTGTATTTGCATACGATAATGCTATGAATAAATTTTTAAATGTATCGCTAGAAATTGTATTTTAGTGCGAATTCTTTTTTTGTTTATATATGTATTTTCTGTTAGGTGTTATATTTAATTCTACATTTTGAATGAAATTTAAGTTTGTCGTTTTTATTGGCAAAATGAGTTATCTACTTAGTTATTTTTTAGGATTTAATAATACTAAACACAGGGATGAATATTAGTCAATTATATTAATTTATTGACATAACATTTATGATTCGTTTATTTTCTTAGATAAGTTTTTACTAAGATAAATTTTGAATTTAATATTTATGCATTTGATTTGACAAATATAATATAGATTTGATTTCAAATATTTATTGAGGTAACAAACATGCACACATATATGCACGGGCGCACACATGACGTCTGTGTGTATAAAATCTATGATTCTTGACGTATAATATTCAAATGTAAAGAATGATATCAAAATAGTTGCAGTGGCATACGGTTTACAACCAGAAAATAAAAGTAACCTCATAAAGCAAGAATCTCACATCACAGCACTACATTGTCAAAAAGCAAGTGCACTAAGATCAGAGAATACTTCAAGAATATAGACTTAATGTGTAAGCTCGGAGTTTGAAGCAAAAGATTGGAACCATCATTTAAGTATAGCTTTAGCACAGATATCCTATTGTTATATGGTATCACTTTCAGTTGGCGTGTCATTATAAATTATAGTTAAAACTCATGTTAGCCTACGAAAAGAAGTGTTGCTTTCAGTACAAATTAAGGAACACCCCTCTATCTCTCTAAAGCAACCTTTTCCTTTTCCTTTTGTCAATTGTTATTATAATGTTAGTTGCTGCCCACTTTCAGTCGGTCCCTACTGATCAAAAAGGTCACCGTGTATTATTGAATTTTGGTTACTGGCCAAATTGTATGAGATAGGATTGCGACCTCAAAAATATTTTCTATGGAGGTGCAACGTTTAATGTTAGAAAATGTTAGGGTACTTTGTTCAAACCGAGCCCTCTCACTCTCTTTTTGCAAATAATATTATTTTCTCATTAATTTCGTCGACTTCTTCTCGTTTCTTTACATATTAGATAAAACGACATCCCGGTTTATTAAAAGACATCAACTTCTACTTCGTTAGACAAAAGCAAATTCGGAAATATGAATTTACAAATTTATTCATAATATTAATGATCTTTTATTAGTTCAATAAACATTACAAGCAACATACTTCCTGTTGCGTCAAAAATTGATAGAACACCTCAAATCAAGTAAAAACTAGATAACTGGAATAAAAAACGAAATCAGAAAGTAGAAAGACGATATTTTAAAAGTGATTCGACTTCACATCGATTGCGTACATCCTTTATTAGTTTATGTCTGATGGTTCTTGCAATTACAACCACTTTTATAAAACAATAAGTGTAGTTCGAACACTACCTGACAACAAGAATGATACCAACACGGTGTAAGGATCAAAAATTTGAAAAAAATCTCCTGTTTCATTGTCAAAGAATGAGTATTTACAGTCAAACCCGTCCTTTAGAGTCACTAGCTCGTGGAAGAACAAATAAAATGTCAGATCCACGCTCCTAGGTACGAAAAACGAGTAAAATTCGGCATCCATAACATGCTGGTATCGACATGTTAGTTGAATTCTTTCTTCATAATTGTTCTAGCCTTCAAGCTTCTAATCTTTGTTGAAAGGTTCCTCCACACCTACATGATTTATCATATTCGAGTCTATCTTTTTCTTCAAAGCACAAGACGACTCCATTTATAGTTCAACGTAGGTCCCACTTCATCAAACAGATCGATACCGACACGATCAATCATGTTGTTACTGAACACATGATTTGCCATATGCAAATCTAGTCCAAGTTTTTTGTGCTTCATTTATTCATCATTCCTGACATCTCTTAAGCTTCTTGATTCATTTGTTCATCATCTTGAAGTCCAGATCCACCGAAATGTCGCTTAGTTCAAATGCTAGATAATAGTTGCCCTCCACGGCATGCTTTCGTAACATATATAATGCTTTGGATCAAGATAAGCTATAGAATACCACCTGCAAAGCTACTCTCATTCTCTGAACTGTTATCTTAAAACGTTGTATCCACTCTAAGTATATTGGCATGTCTCTTTATATGGCCGACGAAATCAAATCCTTTCTGCAGATTTAAAAGTGGAAATTTCTTCAACCACTTTTGAGATTCTACGGAAGCTACACGTCTCTCGATCAAGTAAATCTCTATTTTCCTTTGTTCCCCTTCCCCCTCCCCCTCCCGTTAAAAGCATATGATTCAAATCATGTTGATACCGACATGCTTTTCTTGCCGAATATAGATAAAACACTTAGAAAATGTTTCTACATTCACTCTACTTCTTAGCATTCTTTACATCCTAGGCTTTGTGATTTTCAAACCGCATCTACCATGATTTCTTTGACGCCACCGCCATGCCTTGATTGCCTTCTTCTACAACTTCGGCGCTGTCATCATCTACATCGCCTCAATCAAGTCTTCGCCAATTGATTCTAGCCAACGTTTCACTAGATCTTGACTTCAATTCAAGGTGGCTTTCGACCTAGTTTTTGGCACCGTCACTGCTCCTTATGTTTGCCTCGTCGTTATCTTCACCATAGCCATCACTTTTGATTCACGTTCATAATCAACTTGGCCACTCTCCTTTAGCCATCACTTCTTTCCCTTAGCAAACTCATGGCCGACTCCACGTTTTACCAAGGAAAACTCATAGCCGACTCCATGTTTTATTAAGTAAAACTCATGGTCTTCATCTCGTTTGTTGAGGGAGTCTTCGAGTCGAATACACCGACACATTGTGATGTTTAAGGAAAGTGCCCCAAATCCTTAGACTCATTCTTGAACGTGGATTAGATGTCTTGACTTTGATGAGGCGCTTTTAAGAAGTAATTTATCAAACACATTCCAGCGTTCGGTAAATTCAAGTGTCGACGCTCTAAATTGAGTAGGACAATCCTGTGGTCCTACAACGAATGGTTCCGTGTCATTTTTGACAACTCTATTGTCGTGTATTCTACGATGACGAGCAAAATTCGACGCATAGTTCCATAATGTGACGGATCTCGTTTGCCAGCACGAGCAGGCTATCTATCCATAATGTTCTCCTACACCATGCCATGGACATACGACACACATAGTATAGATTGACGCACTACACTACCCTGGTCAATGTACAATGGTCAACACACGTCAACATCCTTTGGACTCTGCACATGGCTACATAGGTTTTGATCAGAGTAAAGCGTTAAGATAAATCATACCTGACCGCATTCATCATCAAGTTTTTAGTATATAATGGCAAACCTCGTATGATCTCCTCATCTTCAAATTGGCACTAGCCCTTCCTGTTGGAAATGTGGATTACGAATCTCAAGGCTGGATTAACACTAGATGGGGTGAATAGTGTTTATTGAATTTTATGGAATTTTTGAAATCTTCTAAAATTAATCACATACAAATGCAATTCACAAACACAGAGACAATCACAGAATCAGATACAGATGCAATCAGTAAATAAAAGCAGTAGAAGGAAAGAATACACCGGAGTTTTATACCGGTTCGGAGTTACTTTAAATCCAGTCCCATATAATTTCTTATGCAAATTTATATTCAAAATAATGTCGATATTACAATATCAATTCCAAGGCCACGAGATACACCCTCCTGTCTTCGAGTCCAGAGCAAACTCTCTTGATTTAACCAGGCTACAAGATCACCTAATTGATTTACGGGCTACAATCATACCCAATTGATTTACAAGCTACAATCACACCGTTTTCAGTATCACTTTGATAGATAGAGAGACTCAATACACTTTTTTAATTACAAATGGTCCTATAACTCTGAATAGCACCGAGATCTTTGAGAGAGAGTGGCAGAGAATCAAACTAGAGATGATCAAGTTTGGTTCACTTAGGATTTGGCAGAGTTTTGTTAAGATATAAGAAAATACTTGAGTGGAGAAGGAGTGGATAAGAAGGAATGAAGAAATGAACAAAAACTAATTAAAATTCATTGAGAATAACTGGCATTTATAAAAGAACAACAATCATATCCATTCGTGAAAGGTTATGACGAATAGACACTTCATTTGAAAATTCGAAATTTGAATTTCTACGGTCACCATGTCGACATGGGAGGATGGGGTATGTTGACATGCCCTAGTGAATTTTGAAAATTGAGTTTTGTTTTTTAAAAGAGATTTTCTTCCTAAAACTTGTCAAAACAATTTCTGAAGTTTTTAAACCATTCTAAATATAGTTTAAACTTATAAAAGAAATTTAAAAAAGTAATCTTAAAAATATATAATCTATAATATAAAAGTAATATTAAAAACTAAGTATAGAATATATTTTTGAGATTTAAAGCTTATAATATTAAAACCAGGAGATTGTTTAAAAACAAGAGATGATTCTGAAATCAAAATTTAAAAGATAATAAAAATAGTTTAAGGCAAAAATATTTAAACTGAGAGAGATAACTTTAAAAAAAAAATAATTTTTTTTTAAAATAAATCATTTTGAAAATTTCGTGGATTCCATTCCACTAGAGAAGTGTAACGACCCAGATTTTTCGACGTTAGTTATTGGGTAATTATCAGTTTTCAATTATTGAAATATTGATTTCTATCAGTCGAGTAAATAAATTTTTTGATATTTAAATATCTAAATATATATATACTAATTTAAAAACTATACTAAGTATTGGATTATAAAATCTATGGATATGATAAACCTTTTAAAAATTAAATTATACGTATATATAACTCCACCATTTAAATTAAGATAAATATCCATAAATGTATATCTGTAGATATATACAAGCTTATGATGTTGATAATATATATGAGTTTGCAAATATGTATAAAAGCAATACTTATCCAAATATAGATAAATATATAAAGAAGGAATAATGTGAAAATATATATAGGTAATATGATGACAATATACAAGAAAATGTGTGTGTATGTGTGTACACACACACACACACACACACACACACATATATATTCAATAGTGATGATGCAAGTAAAATGGGATAAATTACATAACTATGCATATATATATATACATACAAAAGTATATCAATTCATACAAAAATATTTGTAAACACAAAAGGGGACAACATCATGAATACATATCATTTCAAACACACAAAACATTAAATCGAATCATATAATATCAAATCTCTCATAATAAATCAAATCTCTCACATAATATTTAATTGGCCATTAAAACAAAAGAAAAGAAAAATATATAAAGGTGAGAGAAACATACTGTATACAAAGAACTGCAGCCTACTTCCTCTCTATATATACCTCTACTTTGTTTCATTTTCTGATTGGAACAAACTAAATTAAAAATGATACAAACTGCCACTTAGAAATCAAAACAACTAAAGTTCAGGAGATCAAAAAAAAGCTAGCAGTTCCTTTTCCAAAAACATTGCACTGTCTCCAAGACGATAATCCGTGAATAAACCTTTATCTTAGACTTATTCTGTAAACAATTTATATGTGAGAAAAACTAAAGCCCTTTTACATTGTAATATATGCTTGGCCTTGGAAATCGAGGAGCTGATTGGTATGTATACTTGTGCAGTAGCATAGATATATAACTAGAGGTGAATATATGTTGAGTTATAACCAAAGAAAAACACAGGGTGTTCATCATCTTCCACTTTACACTTATCTGTATATTCAAAAGGATGTTATGCTTGATTTCAAAAATTCTTACCTTATAAACAAATTAGTTAGGGTACAATGTCTAAAAGAAATCTATTATTTTCAATTATACTTTGTTTTAAAAACGATTTCGTGAAGAATTATCAAGTATAAATGTTGGGAAGTATAAATTACAGTAAGTTGTCCCAATTTGAAAAAATTTGAATATCTTGCTTTGCTTTTTGGGTTACATAATCTTGATCGGCATGAGTGTTTCCCATGGAATTGACCGGGCAACTTAGTACTCAGGCTCTCCATCGTTCGGCATCAATGAGCGCTTGGCGTGTTAAGACCGTTCAGTACGAACGCATCATTCGGCATCAATGGACGTTCGGCATGGGATAACGTCCGGCATCTAGGAGCGTTCGGCATCGAGAAACGCTTGGTATTGAATACCGTTCGGCCAAAGAAGGACGCTTAGCATAAGATCGTTCTACGACCAAAGAATTGTTCGGCCTCATATCGTTCGGCCTAGCCATCGTTCGGCCTAGCCATCGTTCGGCCAAGACATTGGTCCGGCTTCTAGTTTCATTCGGCACAAGTGCTCCCTACGGTAGTCAGTATGTTCAGCCTCATCTTGTTCGGCTAAAGGAGATCGTTCGGCTAAAGGAGAACGTTCGGCTAAAGGAGATCGTTCGGCTAAAGGAGAACGTTCTGCTAAAGGAGATCGTTCAGCTAAAGGAGATCGTTCGGCCTCTCTGGTTCGACGCACAGAGACCACTCCGTTTAGGCCGAGTTATTCAGCTGTTAGGCCCGCCAGGGAAGTCCAACCCACCTTCGTCTATAAATAGAGGGGCAGGGGCAAAGAAAAAAGGAGGAGATTTTAGAGAACACTGGGGAGACTCTGCCATTTTCAAGACTCATTCCAGACTTATTTCTTTTACTTTGCAATTATATTCTAGTAACTAAAAACGGATTGTATCTATAATCACCCATCAAGGAAATCAATGGAAAAGTGGAAGTAGGCAGTTACGCCGAACCACTATAAATTTGGTGTTCTTGTTCTCTGCATTTAAATTTACACTCTATTCTTTATTTTAATTTACCTTCTCCATTAATCTCTCTACACAATCTTTCTAAGGGTGTTAGTGACCAATTTTGGTGCTTTCACCGAGAATTGAACTCAGGCTATTAGGATCTACTTTGCAGCTACTGGATTGCCTAAATCCCCCGAAGGAGATCTATAATCATTTATAAGGCATCTGTTGATTCTACTCAGAGTTACAACCAACAACTCTACCATGGGAAGACCACGAACTAGATCAGTCTCTCAAAATGCAGATGCCCACGAAACCACTAGTGTGCAACAACTGGGAACTAGCAATCAGCAAGCGATTCGAAGTGCAGTGCCCTCCAACCAAAACCAAGCAGAAGTTGTTTCCCGAGCAGAATTCAATGACTTGATAAGATAACTTAAGGAAAGTAGAAGGAAACTTGCTGAGAAAATGCAAGCCAACGCTGACCTCATGACTCAGCTTACTCAGCAACAGCATTAGAATGCTAGAGGTAGCCCTGTCCCTTACTCTGAAGATGATAGTTCGACCTCTGCTGATGAACCTCCTAGGCGTAGACGCCGTAAGGATGAAGATGCACATGCAGGTGCTACTGATCGATCTACTAGAAACCAAGACCCAAATCGGATGGGACATCAACCTGCACGGTCCCGTGGAACGGAACCCAACCTCCCATCTTCCATACAAACCCCGGATTTGACGGCTATGGTCAGGCAGTTGATGAAAGAAAACCAAGGTCTAACTAATGAAGACTAGGGAGTGTCTAAGAGTCATACTCCATTCACGGATACCATTCTACAGGCCGAATACCCAAGAAAGTTCAGCATGCCCGCCATTCCAGCCTACGAAGGGAAGGCTGACCCCAGGCAGCATGTGATGAGGTACGAATGGATGATGGATTCTGCAAGAGCTAATGACGCAACCAAGTGTAGGTGTTTCCCAATCACCTTGTCCGGGATTGCTACCATGTGGTTCACTCGACTCCCACCACGATCTATATCCAGCTTCGACAAATTAGCAATGAAATTCGTAGAACAATTCAGGATACACACCACTCGTCCAAAGGACGTGATATCCTTATCAAGTGTAACTCAAACTCCAGGAGAATCATTAAAAGCATACTTGCAAAGATTTCATGTTGCTGCTACCGAGGTGAGCAATCCTAACGACCACGCGATTTTGATGGCAGTAATGCGTGGAGTGAATCCGGATTCTGAATTTGAAGATTGGTTGGCGGGGAAGCCCCCAGCTACGCTGGAACGTTTTATTCGAAAGCTCATCAGTTCATAAGAAGGGAGGAAGCTCGGTGGACAAGGCATCAGGGCCCATTCAAGAGTCTGTGAAAAGTAACGTCATCATGAAACAAACCGGAGATAATCCTGGAAAAACTCAAGTTAACATCCAGAACATGTCCGGGCAGTCTAACGGATCCGGAGGTGGTAATCCCGGAAAGAAAAAAGAAACAGGGAAATGGAAATCAAGGATCCTAATATACAATGAATACACCCCGTTGAACGCATCTCTTGAAAACATCTATCTATCAACTTGCAACACTTTCCAATATAGGAAGCCACGTCCAAAAGAATCGATGGAAGAACAGAAGCGGATCGGGAAGTATTGCCGTTTCCATGAGTCTTATGGGCACAACATGGAGGAGTGCAGACACCTCCATGATGCTATAGAAAAGCTGATAAGACAGAAAAAGCTGCAGGAATTTGTCAAAGACCCACAGGATGGGAGGCAAGAAACATCGGACCCTGGACGCGGGCCAGCCCCACACCAACCGGAACAACCTACTCGAACTGTGGGTAGATTGGTTATTAACACGATTGCTGGCTGACTTCATCATGCAGATAAGAATTGGCAGGAGATGGAGCGATATGCTAACTCCTTAAGACATGCGGAGTACGAGTGTTGTTCGAACGTGGAGGATGGGACTCTTGCAAAGAAGTAGCGCACAATGAATGATGATATCGTATTCAGGAGCAGAGATGCGGATAAGGTAGAGGCTCCTACCATTGATCCAATGGTCATATCTGCGACCATCGGGCCGACATTCGTAAAGAGAATTCTAATTGATTGCGGAAGTTCCGTTAACATCATCTTCCGGAAGGCATACGACCAAAGGAAAGCTAGAGACCAAGGATTTGAAGCCATCCAAAGCCAGAATCCATGGCTTTAATGGCGCAGCGACTGATGCAGTGGGATATGTGGAATTACCAGTTGAACTGGGCCAAGGTGAACGCAGAAGGGTGCGAATCTTACCATTCATAGTATTGGATGTTGATTCCCCGTACAACATATTTCTGGGTCGTCCTGCCCTGGCGGAATTTAGGGCAGCTTTGGCCCCTTGGTGTTTGACGTTAAAATTTCCAACAGACAAAGGGGTTGGAGTGGTACACGGCAACCAGGCAACCGGCCGTGCATGCTATATAGCTGAACTCAGGGAGGCACGGCGTAGAGAGAAAGGGAAGGTTGCGGACCGCTCCGTCCGCAGTCGAAATGCTGATGATTGACAAGTAGAGCCCGAGCCCTGGCTCAAGAAACATTCTCGGATCTATAGGGACATAGATCCGAGAGACGATGATGAGGAACCCAAGGAAACCAATGCAGCACCGGCTGAACTTACAATTGACATCCCAGTTAGCCGGAGCGACCCATCACGAGTCCTTAAAATTGGGTCGCAACTCGACCCTTTGGCAGCTGAGAACCTTACTGATTTCCTCCAAGCGAATCTTGATATTTTCGCCTGGACACATTCTGATATGTGCGGGATTTCTCCTGCGATCGCAAGTCATATGTTGAACATAGACCCGAAACATGTACCTGTGAAACAAAAAAGGAGAGGCATGGACCCGTAGAGGTCCACGGCTCTCAAAGAGGAGGTGGACAAGCTCAAAGCCAACGGGTTCGTCCGCAACGCCCTCTACCCTGAATAGGTATCTAACCCGGTGCTAGTGAAGAAAGCAAATGGAAAATGGAGGACTTGTGTTGATTATTCTGATTTAAACAAAGCGTGCCCTAAGGATAGTTTCCCGTTGCCTAGGATTGACCAGCTGGTCGACTCAACTGCCGGACATGAGTTACTATCATTTATGGATGCATATTAAGGATATAATCAAATCCCAATGCACTTCCCAGACCAAGAACGCACCAGTTTTGTCACGAACATGGGATTACATTGCTATGTAGTAATGCCATTTGGATTGAAGAACACAGGAGCGACTTATCAACGCCTGGTGAATCGAATGTTCAAAGATCAGATTGGTAAAACAATGGAAGTCTATGTAAATGACATGCTAGTGAAGTCACGGCAGTCAAAAGACCACATCCGAGACCTAGCGGAGATGTTTGACATACTCAGGCATTATGGAATGAAGATCAATCCGTTGAAGTGTTCATTCGGCGTAGCATCAGGAAAGTTTCTGGGATTCATTGTGAATGCCTGGGAAATCGAGGCTAACCCAGAGAAGATCCAGGCTATCCGAGATATGCAAGTACCCAGAACCATAAAGCAGGTGCAAAGCCTGAATGGAAAAGTGGCTGCGCTAAGTCGATTCATATCCAGAGCTACAGACAAGTATATTCCCTTCTTCGACATTATAAAGAAAGGAAAGAGAAACTTCGAATGGACATCCGACTGTGAGGAAGCATTCCGGACTCTGGTAAGGCACTTGGAAAGTCCCTCTGTACTGTCCAAGCCGATAGACCACGAAATGTTGTATGTACTTGGCGGTATCCCAGCATGCTATCAGTACAGCCTTGGTCCGCGAGGAAGACCGGATTCAAAAGCCAGTTTACTATGTTAGTAAACGCTTGACAAGGGCGGAAAGAAATTATCCAAAGATTGAAAAACTAGCCTACTGCTTGGTGATCGCATCACGCAAGCTTCGCCCCTACTTTCAGGCACACTCAATCAGTGTCTACACTGACCAACCCCTACGGCAGGTACTGCAACGACCAAAAACTTCCGGAAGGATGTTAAAATGGAATATTGAGTTGATTCAGTTCGATATCGCCTATCTACTGCTAAGGGCCATACAAGGACAAGCACTAGCTGACTTCATTGCTGAATTCACTGTGCTAGATGAACCGAGAAGTCACAGAATCATACCCCCCGTTCGATGGAAGTTGTACACCGATGGGGCATCTAACGACCTTTGCTCGAGGGCAGGTATAATCCTCGTAACTCCTGAAGACCGATCAATCTGATACGCTTTGAAGCTCGAGTTTGCAGCAACAAATAACGAAGCCGAATATGAAGCATTGATTGCTGGCTTGAGACTTGTTATCGAACTGGGAGTGAAGTCAATCGAAATCTTCTGTGACTCGTAGCTGGTGGTATGTCAGGTGTGGGGAGACTATCAAGCGAAGGGACAGAGACTTGCTCCTTACCTTGCTCGGGTTCAAGAGCTGCTGGCGAATCTAGAATACTACGACATCTCGCATGTCCCAGCGAACAAAACAGAGAAGCCGATTCGTTGGCAAAACAAGCACTGGTGATGCACAACAAATGGGATTGTTCCCTGTTGAGACCCTCTATGCTCCAAGTATAGACGTAATGGAGACAGATTTCGTGTTAGAGATCAAACTTGAGAAGGAATCGTGGTTGACCCCAATCAAGCAGTACCTGCTACAAGGGGATTTGCCTGAGAAGAGGAGTGAAAGACGCCAAGTCCTTCGTAAGGCTTCACGTTATGTAACACATGACGGGGTAATGTATCGGAGGGGATTCTCGACCCCCTTACTCCGGTGCGTGGCCCATGATGAGATAAAACAGGTATTAAAGGAAGTCCATGAGGGAGAGTGCTGTGATCATATCGGGGGGCAAACATTGGCAAAGAAAATCCTCTGCTATGGATACTATGGGCCAACCGTGAATCGGGACGCTGCAGACTATGTGAGAAAATGTGACAAATGCCAGATATACGCAAAAATTCCGAGATCACCGCCGACGGAACTCACACAAATGGTTAGCCCCTAGCCATTTGCAATATGGGGGATTGACCTGATCGGCTCTTTACACATAGCCAAAGGAGGCGCGAAATATGCAATAATTGCCGTCGATTACTTTACGAAATGGGCAGAGGCAGAGCCTATGGCCATGATCACCACCAAGAAAGTCATTAACTTCGTTGTACGAAATATCATATGCCGTTTTGGCCTTCTCCGGACCATCATAACAGACAATGGAACTCAATTCGAAAGCAAGGAGTTCAAAGAATTTTTCAGAAATATGGCATTGAGAAAAGGTTTGCAGCAGTTGCTCACCCGAAGGCGAATGGACAGGTAGAAGCCGTAAACAAAATAATCAAGTCCATATTGAAAAAGCGTTTGGAAAAGGCTAGAGGCAAGTGGGTAGATGAACTCCCAACGGCACTTTGGGCCCATAGAACCACCCACAAGACCGCGACTGGCCACACTCCATTCGCATTGGCATATGGCACGGAAGCTGTCATACTCGTGGAACTTGAAGTTCCATCTCATCGGGTAACTCACTACGACCCTGCATCGAACCAGGATCTCTTATTGGAATCATTGGACTATATTGATGAAAAACGCAAAGAAGCCAATTTGAGAGCGGCCCCATATAGACATCGGGTCGCCAGATATTATAACAAAAAAGTCCAACCGAGAATCTTTGACGTGGGAGATCTCATTTTGAAACGAGTTTTTCCAGCCCCATCTCATATGAATCGCACATGGGAAGGTCCGTACGTCATCGAACGGAGGCTTGGAGAAGGAACTTTCGAGCTAACGGCCGTCAATGGTGCGACACTCCCCCGAGCATGGAACAACGAGCACTTGCGACGTTATTACACTTAGTCTATTTCCTTCATGCAGTAGTTGCATTTATTTCCAGTATGTTTTCATTTTTAGTTCTTGGCATGTAATAAGAAATTTAGCTTGCTTTCATTAATAAAGGCTTGAAGCCATCTTTTTCATGAATGATTAATGTTTCCGCGTAAGATAGTCCTGTGGCAAGCGATTAAAATTATATTATTCTGGCTGGCGTACGAACGCTATAAACAATTCAAAATCTCCAAGTCCCCGGAGTGCGGACTGGAGTACTCTAAGTCCCCGGAGTGCAGACTCGAGTATAAACAATTCAAAATCTCCAAGTCCCCGGAGTGCGGACTGGAGTACTCTAAGTCCCCGGAGTATGGACTCGGGTATAAACGATTCAAAATCTCCAAGTCCCCGGAGTGCGGACTGGAGTACTCTCATCCCCGCAGTGCGGACTCGAGTATAAACGATTCAAAATCTCCAAGTCCCCAGAGTGCGGACTGGAGTACTCTAAGTCCCTGGAGTGCGGACTCGAGTATAAATAATTCAAAATCTCCAAGTCCCCGGAGTGCGGACTGGAGTACTCTAAGTCTCCGGAGTGCGGACTTGAGTATAAATGACTCAAAACCTCCAAGTCCCCAGAGTGTGGACTGGAGTACTCTAAGTCCCCGGAGTGCGGACTCGAGTATAAACGAATAAAAACCTCCAAGTCCCCGGAGTGCGGACTGTAGTACTCTACGTCCCCGGAGTGCGGACTCGAGTATAAATGACTCAAAATCTCCAAGTTCTCGGAGTGCGGACTCGAGTATAAACGACTCTAAATCTCCATGTCCCCGGAGTGCGGATTGGAGTACTCTAAGTCCTCGAAGTGCGGACTCGAGTATAAACGACTCAAAACCTCCAAGTCCCCGGAGTGCGGACTGGAGTACTCTAAGTCCCCGGAGTGCGGACTCGAGTATAAACGAATAAAAACCTCCAAGTCTCCGCAGTGCGGACAGGAGTACTCTAACTCCACGGAGTGCGGACTCGAGTAAAAACGACTCAAAACCTCCAAGTCCCCGGAGTGCGGACTGGAGTACTCTAAGTCCCCGGAGTGTGGACTCGAGTATAAACGAATAAAAACCTCCAAGTCCCCGGAGTGCGGACTGGAGTACTCTAAGTCCTCGGAGTGCGGACTCAAGTACAAATGACTCAAAACCTCCAAGTCTCCGGAGTGCGGACTGGACTACTCTAAGTCTCTGGAGTGCGGACTCGAGTATAAACGAATAAAAACCTCCAAGTCCCCGGAGTGTGGACTGGAGTACTCTAAGTCCTCGGAGTGCGGACTCGAGTATAAATGACTCAAAATCTCCAAGTCTCTGGAGTGCGGACTGGAGTGCTCTAAGTCCCCGGAGTACGAACTCGAGTATAAACAACTCAAAATCTCCAAGTCCCCGGAGTGCGGACTGCAGTGCTCTAAGTCCCCGGTGTGTGGACTCGAGTACAAACGACTCAAAATTTCCAAGTCCCCGGAGTGCGGACTGGAGTACTCGAAATCCCCGGAACGTGAACTCGAGTATAAACGGTAAAAATTCTCCAAGTCCCCAGAATGCGGACTGGAATATTCTAAGTTCCCGTTGTACAGATTAAAAAATGTTCTAAGTGCTTGAAGCATGGGAGGAAAACGAATAAATCTTAGAGAACCAACGGGCTATGTGAAGACAAACCAAGAAGTCTATGTTACGCACAACAGTATGGATTCGAATCACAATCACAAAGAAAACTGAATAATAAGAATCTTTTGAAAAGACAGAAAAGGAAACTAAACTTTATTTAGGAAAATTTTTCTGCTACAAGTACTCCAAAATTTGAAGTCAACAGTCTATCTACAAAACTTACAAAAAATTATTACACGACTTAGATTGACTCTCGTTGAACGAGAACAGTAGTCACTTCTTGTGCTTCTTCAACTTCTTCCCGGATGGCTCTTCTCCAGAGCGTTTACCCTTGGAACCTTTCCTTGATGGAGGAGTAACAACTGAAGAAGTAGGGGGAACATCTAAGGGCTTGGACCTGCCAGGAAGGAAGACCTTCAATGGCTTGTTCAAGGGATCGTACAGGTCCACTTCACGTGGCTCAACCTTGACCTTGACTGTATCTCTTTTCTCTTTCTCGAGCCGCTCCTTCATGCTCAATTCAGATGTATGCTCAGAGGCGTCTGTGACTTCTACTTTATAACTCCCAAAGGAGGAATCCGACTTACCTTCGTCAAGCGCCTAGATCACCTGAGCATCAGGATCGAGAGCCACACCTGCGTGAGGGGACTCATTTGTTTCCTTCTCCGCCCCTTGCGACATCGCTTCTCGGAGTGAGTTCAAGATAAGAATGACCTACACAAAGTCACGAAAAGCAAGTATTAGAATACGACAGCTTCTAGGGAAACACTTGGTATGTTAATGCAAAAGAATTGCCTACCAGGTTCTAGCTGGATTTCAGCCGTTAGGGGGGTCTCACCCTCCGGGATAGGAGACAAAACATGAACGCCTATGTCGGGGGCTTCCAGAACGTAGCCAATGTGCCGTTCAAAAGGATCAAGTATCGGCCGACTGGCCGGCTGGGTAGGCACATGAACAGGAGGCTCGACCCCGGATGGACCGACGAAAACTTCTTTCCCTTTTCTAGAGGGGGAGCCTTTGCAATAAAGGGCCTTGGCCGCTGATAGGTCCGAAGGCTCATTTCCCTTCAGAATTTTTTTTATCAAAGCCCCCTCGTCAACCTCCTCGACATCGCGCTCGGCCTTCCTGATCTGAATTAAGGTTTCCCATGCCTCGAGCAATGATTCAAGATAGCCATCGCCTAAAAAAGTTAAGTCACGGTGCATGAGCACGCGGGCGTTGAATTCGGCGATGATTGGGTCGAACGTGGTTTTGATCTCTTCTCTGCCTTCTTCCCTGGTTGCCTCAAGACGGGAATCGATGTCCATCAACGCCATCTTCTTGCCCTCTTCACGGGCCTCGCTCTTTAACATCTCAACCCTCGAAAGCTCGCCCTCGAGTTGTTCTTTTAAAAGTCGGGTGGTGACAATCTCGTCACAGTATCGCTGTGACTCTTCTTGGGCAGCCGTTTTCTCCTCTTTCTCTGTGCGGAGAAGCTCCTCAAGTTCCTTGACCCGAGTGCTGAACGCATCCCTCTCCTTTTGAACGGAGTCCTTCTCTAAGGCCAAAGCCCCACATCGTTGAACCGCCTCGTCAAGCTCTTTCTTATGAGTTGATTCCAAGCGAATAACGGCCTCAGCAGTATCCCTGGCACTCCGATGGGCAACCTCGAGTTCATACTTATAAGTGACGATTTCTTCGTCTTGGGCCTTAATGATGTTTCTATCGTGGATAGGCTCAAGCTTCAAATGGTCTATCTCATGCTGGTGCTCCACAGAGACTTCGGAAAGTTTCTCAGCTAGGTGAACAAATGCATCATGTTGAACATAGACGTCATTCGTACAGGCAAGAGCGCTCTGTTTAACATGACCGGGAATAGGATGAATCGCTGGAAGGAATTTCAGGCCATCGAGGCAGATTCTCGAAAATTTGTCTTTAAGCTCAGCCAGCTTCTCTGACACTGTTGGGTCTATCGCAGGAGCAGGGGGTGATGGCTCTGAAAGTTCGCCCCTCCGGTGAGAACCTCGGGACTGTCGAGTAGAAGAGGAGTCAGAGTGTTGGTCCCGGGGAGCGTCGGGTTGCGACCTCTTATGGTCGTGCTTGTCTTTGTCGTGCTCCGCGTGAGACGAAGTATCCTAGTGGTGCTTTGGCGGATAGTAAGTTTTCCTCCGGGATGAGGAGTCCCGGGAATGATTGTCTTTATCTCCATCGCCATCTCCATCTCGACGTCTTCCGGAACCCGAATCCCATCCTGGTTGATGAAAAATGGACGAACCGCGAAGATGATCGAATCCATGTGAGCGCCCCATGTCACCTGCACAGAATTCAAATAACAGCGAATTAGCAAAGAGATAGTGTGACAACGAAAACTAAGTGCAAATGGAAGTGCGAGTGTTTTGTGTGTGTCCTGGTGTGTTTCCCCCTGACGGACCGGTCGCTTTGCTAACAGGAGTTTTCTCTCCTTGGTTGTGGGATAAGATGCCTGCATCACCTATAGCAGATGAGTGAAGCTTGAATGTCTCCGGATCATTGAAGTCATAGTTGAGCAGATCTTCTAGAATGGAGAGGTTCGAGAGGCCCTTTAGCGAACTTTCAACGTGCTGTGAAGAAGCTTCCTTCTCTGCCGGGATGAGCATAACTTTGGAAGTTCCGCCAACCTTATCCTTCCTAATCTTACATGTCACTTTCTTTTTCCCCTTCGAAGGGGAAGATGACGTTTCAATATCGTGCACTTCGACCAGCGGATCCTGAGTAGGACCCGCATTCTCACATTGTGTTCCGGGTGCTTCACTCTCTTTGATTTCCCCCTCCTCCTGTGCACCGGGGGTGTGGCGTGACGACGATTTAGCCAACTTCTTCCCTTTACTAGATGTGGGCTTAGGGATGGAGACGTCCTCAAGAAGGCTCACCCGACGACCTTCTGCTAACAGGCCGAACCTTGATAGTGACTCATTTGAAATGAGGATTCGGATGTCTCGTTCCTTGACGGAAAGAGCTCTAATAGCCTCAACAGCCTTAGAATAGCCGCGGCCCTCAGGATGTGGATTGATATCTGAAAAAATGAAACAACAGTTAGAAAAAGCATCGCCTCGACCGAAATATGAGCATCGCTCCAAGAAGAAGACTTACTTCCTTCAACCCATCTCCTCGCGAAACCAGGAGGGCAGCGCACGTAGAACCATTCCTGTTTGTACAGGGAAAACTTGGTCCACGCTCCGGTTAGAATTTGGCACTTGTGGTGAAACTCGAGGAACACGAAGGAGGGGCAATCTCTCTGCTTCTTGATCATATAAATATATCTGATGTCGCCGGGAGTTGGAGGCCTGGAGAAGACAGCCATGAAAAGGAGGTAGGTCCCATAAATGAACGCATGACCACTTGGGTGCAACTGCGACGGGGCGACGTCTATGTATTGCAACATGTCCCGAAGAAATAAATTGAATGGAGGCACGCTGCCCACCCAGCACATAAACTTATTGCAGGCGATGTATCCAACTGGGGGTAGGTGTGGACGATCATGCCTCGACGGAACCAACACATCGGCAAAAGGGATGCCGTGGATAGAGCATATTCGTCGAAGGGCGACTTCGTTAATCTTAGAAGCCTATGAATCGATCGGATTGTCTAAGAGAATAGATGACTCTAGGGCATCAGGAGATAAATTATGAGTGGGGGAGGTCGACGTGTTAGAAGTGTCTACGTCCCCTTGTTTGGAAGACGGATCGGGTCTGTCCGAGCTTGTGGCGGAACTGGTTTTTTTAAGACATTTTTTGACAGGAATCGAATCTTGCAGAGCACTTGTACTAAAAAATGATTAGCGTTAGACTTAACAACATAAATTTCCCCCCTGTGTAGTGTGTGAGCTAGTGCAATCAATCGTGTATAAGCATTGGAAATTCGAGTGTCGCAAGGTTACTGATATAAAACTAAGCTTAAAGATCATCGCCTTCGAAGTCCGCCATCGCTGACCATCTTCAAAAGCCTTCCTTGTGGCGATTACAGTTTCAAATTCAGAAAACGTTAGAAGAAGGTCAATCTAGGTTCGGGTTTATGTCTACTGAAGCTAGGGAGTCAATAGTCTGGATCAGTTCGATATGCTAGCATGTTAGAGTCCTTGTAATTGTTCGGCATGATTGGTTCGGCATTTATGCGTTGTTCAACTAAGTACCGTTCGGCATGTTTTGTTCGACGTTTACGTGTTGTTCGGCTAAGAATTGTTCGGCATGATTGGTTCGGCTAATATGTTGTTCAACTAAGTACCATTCGACATGTTTTGTTCGGCGTTTACGTGTTGTTCGGCTAAGTACTATTCGACGTGATTGGTTCGGCGTCTATGTTTGGTCGGCCCAAGTATCGTTCGACATGTTTTGTTCGGCATTTATGAGTTGTTCGACAAGGCATCGCTTGGCCGAGGTTCTGTTCGGTCGAAACAACACACAACATCCCTACTAACTCCTGCTTCCTCACTAACCTTCCATCCCATCGACCGGTATATGGTGTGCCATGCCGAACCTAGATTAGGCCGATCTTCAATGCTCGGTACTACCTTCAATTTTTTCCCTTCTTCCACCAGCTACACCAAACGACGAGGACGATACCGTTCGGCATTCTAACCATCTCCTACTCATCCACCATTTTTTCCCAAATCTCGTTCGGCACAAAGGAACTTTGGCAATCCACAGTATCTCTCCCAAACAACCCCTACGTTTGATCATCCCTGATTACTCCTCCTTACCTCACGTCATTTGGCCTTAGAAATATCCTAAACCCTTTCAGCTACAGTTCTTATCTATGGACTTGGGCCTCTCGTCGAAACCTTTTTAATCAGGGAAAGGAGTTGAGTAAAGGAATTGATACCTAGTTCGTAGATCGAGCCTTGGAAAGGATTGAGAAGTCTTTAGAGTCTGATAACAGGAGTGGTTCACAAGTTTGAGATTGCAGAAGTGAAAGTGAAAAAAGAAGGGGGGAAGAAGAGGATACCGGGTTTTATAAGGGAGAAGGAGAAGTTGAAGGGACTATGACCGGTAGAACTGGTCAAGGCCATAACGCTCGACGTAACATGAATCGTTCGGCGTGGGCTAGCCTGGATCGTTCAGCATTCCGGGTACTCGTCTTCAGATGGGTTGTACCGCATACGAAGTCGCTCGGCGTAACATGGATCATTCGGCCTCGGCTACACTGTTCGGCACACACACCTCTATAGCTGATATTCTCAAGAAGGCACCTCCAAGGAGATTTAACCAAGGCTCGAAGCAAAGCATGGAAGATACATACTTCAAACCGTATCACGTTCGGTCACGTAATACGCTTTGGGGGGCAAGTGTTTCCCAGGGAATTGACCGAGCAACTTAGTACTTAGGCTCTCCATCGTTCAGCATCAATGAGCGCTCGGCATGTTAAGACTGTTCGGTACGAACGCATCGTTCGGCATCAATGGATGTTCGGCATGGGATAGCGTCCGACATCTAGGAGCGTTCGGCATTGAGAAATGCTCGGTATGGAATACCGTTCGGCGAGAGAAGGACGCTCGGCATAAGATCGTTCTACGACCAAAGAATTGTTCGGCCTCATATCGTTCGGCCTAGCCATCGTTCGGCCTAGCCATAGTTCGGCCTAGCCATCATTCGGCCAAGACATTGGTCCGGCTTTTAGTTTCGTTCGGCACAAGTGCTCCCTACGGTAGTCAGTATGTTCAGCCTCATCTTGTTCGGCTAAAGGAGAACGTTCGACTAAAGGAGATCGTTCGGCTAAAGGAGAACGTTCGGCTAAAGAAGATCGTTCGGCTAAAGGAGAACGTTCGGCTAAAGGAGATCGTTCGGCTAAAGGAGATCGTTCGGCCTCTCTGGTTCGGCGCACAGAGACCACTCCTTCTGGGCCGAGTTATTCAGCTGCCAGGCCCGCTAAGGAAGTCTAACCCACCTTCGTCTATAAATAGAGGGGCAGGGACACAGAAAAAAGGAGGAGATTTTAGAGAACACTAGGGAGACTCTTCCATTTCAAGACTCATTCCAGACTTATTTCTTTTATTTTGCAATTGTATTCTAGTAACTAAAAACAGATTGTATCTGTAATCACCCATCAAGGAAATCAATGGAAATCAACTTCAAAGTGGAAGTAGGCAGTTACGCCGAACCACTATAAATTTGGTGTTCTTGTTCTCTACATTTAAATTTACACTCTATTCTATGTTTTAATTTACCTTCTCCATTAATCTCTCTACACAATCTTTCTAAGGGTGTTAGTGACTAATTTTGGTGCTAACAATTAGGAACGATGATTTTTGGTTGATGTTTCGCGATTTTTAGTCGTGTATGGGTGGAGATATAAGGGGATGACTGTAATTTGGTCTTTGACCAAATTACGACGAGGCCGACGATGGTGGGGAAAGGCGCTTGGCCAGGAGGAAGCTTGGAGGAAAGGGAACTCGGGGAAAATGGCGTGGCGAGTTCTGGTTGGGTATGGCGGCCAGTCAGGGTCGATGTACGGCTTGAGGGAGGTTCGTGGTCGTTGTCGGTTTTGAGGCGATGGTGGTGTTGTGAGGAAGAGTTAAAGCTTCAGTATGGGGCAAAAAGGAAGGGAAGGCCATGGCGAAGGTTCTAGTGAATTTTGGGGATCTCCGGTGGTTGGAGTTGGCTGGACAAGGTGAGAAATGGTGGCCATGTTCGTTCCTGGGTTTGTTTTCGAGTGCAAGAATTCGATTGGGTGGTTGCCGAGCAAAATTTGGATGGTCAGGGGGTTTGTGGGGTCGGAATTGACCTGGGCCGATGGTCGGCGGCGATGGGTGGTGGTCGAAAGGCGTGTGCACATGCACGAGTGGGTTGGGTCAGGTTGTGTGCACGTTTGGAAAGGAGGAGAACAATGAAATAAAGAGAAGAAAGGAAGGAGAGGGGTTGTGCCTGGTTGGGCCGGGTTGGGCCAGGGAGAAAATTAAAGAAAAAAACTGCGAATAGGAAAAATACAGAAAATAAGAAAAAGGAAAAGGTAAAGTAAGGAAAAGAATAATAAAGATAAAAGGAAAGAAAAAGAAAGAGAAAAACAAAAAAATGAAAAGAAGAAAAAAAGGTACGGAAAAAGATAAAGAAGATAGGAAATGGAATTTGTATACACACACACACACACACACACACACACATTTATATGATAACTTGTATTTTCTTTTTCAACTAAAAATCTTCCTTATTTAAAATCCTAAGGGGTAAATCATCTTGATTACTGTTATTTAGAATAGTAACGATCAATATCTTTGCTTATCTCTATATGATATTCGTTCCAATTATTCTTGTCTGTACCATCGAGATTAAAAATGATAGTACATTTTATTTGAAATAAGACATCTGTAATAAATTACCATAAATGATATTGTCACCATAAGTAATAAATTGTATATTTTAAAAAATTTACCACTTTTAAAATTTATTACTTGGATTCGAAGAGGCCGGGGTCGTATATCAGTGATATCCGAAACCACTTCGATTTAGTAAGCACTACTAACCTTTACGGTCTTGATTATCAAGTTTAATAGGCTGGAATTGAGTAAACTAAGCAAGTTTGATTATTTTGGATAAGCAACTATACCTAGACAGTATTGCAATATCAATGGATTTTTGTAAAGGCGTTGGTTATAATCAGATAAAAACTCGACGCGTTGTACGAGTTACCTTGGTTTCGAACGATTCTCATAACTTAAGTATTTCAGTTTAAGTGGGTTTACTCACGCTGGTTTCTAGCCTGACTCAAGTGTTTCTATATTGTACTGCTTGAGTCAGACCGAGTATTACAGAATTTCAGGTTGGGACGCTTGGAGCTTAGGAGACGTGCTGGAGGGCAACGATATATTGCACATATTAGCTATATTCCGCTGTGTATTATAAAGTGTAGAGTTAGCATTTAGGGACAAGTGTTATAACTGTCCAGATTTATTTTTTGACGATTGTAATCTGATAACTTGTATATATGGTTACAGCTTTTCTTGTATAAAATGCTGTTATTATATTTTGCTCCGCTGCGTTTGTGAGACTCTGTGCTGTGTTTCTGTTTCTTATTCTAAATCTTTTTCTTCTAAACCCTAATAGCCTGGTATTTTCGGCACTCGATTGCTCGGCACTCTATGCAGTGGACATATTAGTGTCGATTTTCGAGGGTCGAAAATCTCTCGGCCGTTACACGTGGTATCGGAGCTGAAGGTTAATCGAGAACCTTGGCTCTGGTGGGGATTACTCGTTAGTAATAGGGTCAGTACTACTCTAGAATGAGTTGAGTGTATATGTGTACTTGTTATTTTCTTATATAATGATTTTGAAAATGATTTTTAAATAATTTGGATATATAAAGAAATAATTTTTCTGGCCTATTAGAGTATATTAAGTTGATTGGTTGTTGTTATTGAAATTAAGTAAGATTTTGAGACTTAAGTGGTAAAACATATATAACGAAATAAAAAAAATTATAAGGATTAATTATACAAATAAGTTATGCTAGAAATGGATTCAAACCAGAATTTAAAATTCCGAAAGTATTTTTCAAGGTGTTTTAAAACAAAATAAGTTACCCTAATTTTATTTTGGAGAATTTTTTTCCAGAAAATAATTATGGAATATATAGTTTCTAGATATGATAATAATGATTATTATCTTCAATTGATTATTGTGTCTTACTAAAGGGATGTTTATTATAGAATAAACAATGATAACACATGGTGGAATGTTAAGGAAGTGAAATTATGTGAACTTAATTGTATAAGCATGACTTATAAATTAAAAGTGGATCTTAAGTGTGAAGTTTTGAATCTAGTTCCAGAAATTTTGAAATTGTTTCAAAGTGTTAAGAAACAATAAGTAATATTTTTTAGAATATTTTTGGATATAGAAATCTTTGTTTTAAAAACAAGAGTTGTTGGAGATAAACTTGTTTCGGAAAGAAACCCAGGATGGTTTAAAATTTAAAAGTGTGACTTGATGTGTGAATGGGATATATTTATATATACATATGTGATTTCAAAGTTGATTTGAAATAAATATTAAGTGCTGAATTCTGGAATCCCCTTTAGAAAGAGAGGTTTAACCCAAAGAGAAATAAGTTTTGAACTTATAAGTGGGAAGTGATATTAATAAGAATTTAAATTTGGGAGGTAAAAATTTAAATTGAACAAGGTTAATTGAATTGAACAAATGGGAAATTTAACTCAGGTAAGTTAAACAAGTTTTGAACTTATAACCTGAATTGTAAATTTCTAGATGAAATTAAGATTTAACTTATGAGGGTTAAATGAATCAAATTGTAAAAGAAAAGTTATGGATTTGATGAGAGTTACAAAGGAAGAATGCATTTGTGTAAATGATTTCAAGATGGTTTTTGAAATAAAACAGGTTTTGAACTTTGAAAATATGTGATGGATACTACTGATTGGTGTTTTAGATAATTTGAAGGTTTATTTACTTTGACATATCCTGTTATCATTCTGTATATTATTTGTAGTGTATAAAACTATAAATTGGATTATTTCGAATAAATTAAGAAGTGGATTGAAGTGATATATATCCATTACTGAAATTAAATGGTAATAAAACTTTATTTTGAAACTATTTAAATGATTTTGATTTCAAGAAATAAAAATTTAATTATTTTAAAGATTTAGATTGTTAAATTAAATATTAAAGGTTAACTTGATTTAAGTGGTTAAATCCATATTTTGGAAAACCAAACTCGACTTTATATAAATTGAGATGATATAAAATTTGAGAATGGGATTGAAATTAATTCAAATTGGAATTGAACTGAATTAATTGGAATTGAAATGGGAATTGATTTGAATTAGAATGGGAATGGAAATTGCTTTTAAATTGGAGTTGGGGGTTGAATCAGTTTGACTCCGAAACTATTTTTAAATAAACTATTTAAATATAAGCTGTCTTAAATCTATTTTCATAAATATGATTTTGGGATTTTCCAAGCTATTGCAATACAAACTGTTTTTAAATACTTAAACTATCTTATATTAACTATTTAACTATTTTACAACAATTCAAACTATTCTCTAAAATTCAAACTTATCAGAGTGGAAATCATTAATATTTAAATCATAGATTTAAATACAAATTGGGAGAAGTTGAAGTTTTAACCCAAATGGGAATTCGAAGCAATTTTGAATTAGAAGCGATTCAGATATTAAGGCAAAAATGATTTTGAAATAAAGGAGAATATTTTTGAGTAAATATGACAATTTAAAATAAAGGGTTGGATAGTATTATAACTAAAACTCACTTTATAAAAAGTAAGTAATGTTACAAATGACTTTGATAAAGGAAATCAAACTTGAAAATTTTGATTTGGCATTAATGAGGTTATATATACTTATTATATATTAAAAACTTTTCTTATTTAAATTATAACCAAAGGAGGTGATCTTTGAAAGATATTTGGAATGCTAAATGGAGTTTATATAAGTATAAAGTGGACTCAGAAATTATTGATCTGAAAATTTCTTCGAGTTGAAAGAATGATTTTATATGTATAAGAGAATGGAACCGAAAAGGTCTTGGAATTCATTGATTTTAAAGGCTTTTGATTTTGGCAAAAAGTCAATTTTGGGAATTTGGAAAGCCAAGTTTGAGAACTATCGATTTTGAAGTTTATATGCGATACATATAAAGAATATGATTTGAAAGGTACTATATGTATATAGTATGATATGTTTGAGAAAGGTATGAAAAAAAGGCGTCCCCGTTGAGAGTCGAAACTTATAGTAGGAGATCCACGGGGTGATCCTGCCTTAAACCCTAAGGGGGGTTCAAAATTAGGATCCCAGAGGATGTCCGGACCAAACTTGAGTTCCTAAGGATTGTGTTTAGGTAGCGTAAGTCGAGTGGCACTGACGCCTACTATTACATTGGGGTTTTTCTGTGATGGCAACGTAACCCTTGCTGTAACCGTGATCTATGTTCCATAGCGTAAGTCGAGTGGCAGTGATTGCCTACAATCTACATTTGATTTCACTGGGATAGCGACGTAACATTGTTAGATTGCGATCTATGTGGTTCCATAGCGAAATTCGTGTGGTAGTGAGTGCCTACAGTCTACATTGGGTTTCACTGGGATAGTGACACAACCTTCGTGTAGTCTGCGATCTATATAGTGAAGTTTCATTTGGCAGCGTTATTCGAGTGGCACAGATGCCTAAATTTACACGGATTTTGCTGTGATGGCAACACAACCCTGGGTGTAGCTGCGATCTGTTGCAGTTCCCATGGCGTAGTCGAGGGGCGCGGATGCCTACAGTTTTCTTATGGATTTCACCGGGATGGCGACGCAATCATCGTGCTAACTGTGATCCATGTGAGGGGGTGATGATTTCCATGGTATTTTTGAAAAGTTTTTCCAAGTATTTTCACTAGGTGTTGAAGTGGGTCTACTAAGTACTTATAGATTTTCAGTCCTACGCCTGATCAACGATGACTGAATTTCTATGGGAACAAAGATGGACTTGTTAAGACATCGAGTTATAAAAAGTATTTATATATATAAAGCTAGTTTGGTAATATTATGTAATTTTTAAAGTGTTTTAAATTGTATAATAAAAGAGTAATGAGTTAAAATGTTTAAAGATAGCAGATTTAATAATACACATCATTCAAATTCTCATTTCATTCCTTTTCGAGGACGAAAAGTTCTAAGGGGGAAGGAAGGTAATGACCCGGATTTTCTGACGTTTGTTATTGGATGATTATCAGTTTTCAATTATTAAAATATTGATTCCTATTAGTCAAATAAATAAATTTTCTGATATTTAAATATCTGAATGTATATATAAATTGATTTAAAAACTATATTAAGTATTGGATTACAAAATCTCTGGATATGATAAATCTTTTAAAAAGTAAATTATATGTATATATAACTCCACCATTTAAATTAATACAAATATCCATAAATGTATATATGTAGATATATATATATAAGCTTTATGATATTGATAATATATATGAGTTTGTACATATGTATAAAAGCAATACTTATCCAAATATAGATAAATACGTAAAGAGGGAATAATGTGAAAATATATGTATGGGTAATATGACGACAATATACAAGCAAATGTGTATATGTATATTAAATAGCGATGACGCAAGTAAAATAGGATAAGTTACATAACTATGCACATATACCCATACATACATACAAAAGGATATATATACATATATCAATTACAAAAATGTTTGTGAACACAAAAGGGGACAACGTCACGAATACATATCATTTCAAACACACAAAACATTAAATCGAGTCATATAATGTCAAATCTCTCGTAATAAATCAAATCATCTTACATAATATGTAATCATCCATTGAAGAAGAAGAAAAGAAAAATATATAAAGATCAGTAAAACTTACTGTATACATAGAAATGTAGCCTACTTTCTCTCTATATATACCTCTCCTTTTTTTTTCATTTTATGATTGGAACAAACTAAAGTAAAAATGATGCAAACTGCCACTTAGAAATCAAAACAACTAAAGTTCAGGAGATCAAAACAAAGCCAGCAGTTCCTTTTCCAAAAACTTTGCTCTGTCTCCAAGATGATAATCTGTTAGTAAAACCTTTATCTTAAACTTCTTCTGTAAACAATTTATATGTGAGCAAAACTAAAGCCCTCTTACAATGTAATATATGCTTGGCCTTGGAAATCGAGGAGCTGTTTGATATGTATACTTGTGCAGTGGCATAGATATATAACTGGAGGTGAATATATGTTGAGTTATAACCAAAGAAACCACAGGGTGTTCATCATCTTCCTCTTTACACTGATCTGTATATTCAAAAGGATGTTATGCTTGATTTCAAAAATTCCTACCTCACAAACAAATTAGTTTTAGGGTACGATGCCTAAAAGAAATCTGTTTTTTTGCAATTATACTTTCTTTTAAAAACGATTTCATGAAGAATGGTGTGGTGATCTCTAGTGGGGTGTGGCGGCCAATCGAGGTGGATGTAGGGCTTGAGGGAGGTTCGTTGTCATGGTTGGTTTTGAGGCGATGGTGGTTTCGTGAGGAAGAGTTAGAGCTTTGGTATGGGGAAAAGGAAGGAAAGGCCATGGCGAAGGTGCTAGTGAATTTTGGGGATATCAAGTGGTCGGAGGTGGGAAATGGTGGTCGTGTTCGTTCCTAGGTTTGGTTTCGAGCGCGATAATTCGATTGGGTGGTTTCCAAGCAAAGTTTGGATGGTCAGCGGGTTTGTAGGGTCGAAACCAAACCCACGAACGATGGTCGATGGTCGACGGTTGATGTAAGGTGGGTCGGGTCGATGGTCGGCGGTGGTGGGGGGTGGTCGGAAGGCGTGTACACTTGCACGAATGGGTCGGGTCAGGCTGTGTGGACGTTTGGAAAGGAGGAGAACAGTGAAATAAAGAGAAGAAAGGAGGGAGAGGGGTTGGTTGGGCCAGAGAGAAAGTCATAGAAAAAAATAAGGATACGAAAAATGAAAGAAAATAAGAAAAAGGAAAAGGTAAAGTAAGGAAAAGAATACGGAAAAGAAAAATAAAGGAGAAAAGGAACAAAGAAAAACAAAGAGAAAAATTAAAAGAAAAAAAAGAAAAAACGGGTAAGGAAAAAGATAAAGAAGATAGGAAATGGAATTTATACATATACATTTATATGATAACTTGTATTTTCTTTTTCAACAAAAAATTTACTTTATTTTAAAATCCTAAAGGGTAAATCGTCTTGATAATTGTTATTTAGAATAGTAACGATCTATATCTTTGCTTATCTTTATATGATATTCGTTCCAATTATTCTTGTCTGTACCATCAAGTGATCAAACAAGTTAAATAATTGGATTAAAAATGATAGTACGTTTTATTTGAAATAAGACATCTGTAATAAATTACCATAAATGATATTGTCACCATAAGTAGTAAATTGTTTATTTTAAATAATTTACCACTTTTAAAATTTATTTTTTGGATTCAAAGAGGCCGGGGTCGTATATCAGTGTTATCCGACACCACTTCGATTTAGTAAGCACTACTAACCTTTACGGTCTTGATTATCAAGTTTAATATGCTGGAACTGAGTAAACTAAGCAAGTTTGATTATTTTGGATAAGCAACTGTACCTAGGCAGTATTGCAATATCGATGGATTTTTGTAAAGGCGTTGGATATAATCAGATAAAAACTTGACGCATTGTATGAATTATCTTGGTTTCGATCGATTCTCATAACTTAAGTATTTCAATTTAAGTGGGTTTACTCACGCTGGTTTCCAGCCTAAATCGGGTGTTGCTTTATTGTAATGCTCGGGTCAGACAGAGTGTTATAGAATTTCAAGTTGGGACGCTTGGATCTCAAGAGACGAGCTGAAGGGCAGGGACGTATTGCATGTATTAGCTATATTTTGCTGTGTATTATAGACTATATAGTCAGCATTTAAGGACAAGTGTTATAACTGTCCAAATTTATTTATTGATGATCGTAATCTGATAACTTGTATATGTGGTTACAACTTTTCTTGTATAAAATATTTTTATTATATTTTGCTCCACTGCGATTGTGAGACTCTGTGCTATGTTTCTATTTCTAATTCTATCTTGTTTTCTTCTAAACCCTAACAGCCTGGTATTTTCGGCACTCGATTGCTCGGTACTCTATACAGTGGACGTATTATTGTCGATTTTCGAGGGTCGAAAATCTTCCAACCGTTACAAGAAGGTCATAGGTTCCATCCCACTATTAAAGCAAGAAGCTGGATTCCATTCCACTATTAAAATCCGAATAAAGATTTTAGTGCTATTACGAAGTTTTAACATAATTCTAGACTTTATTACTTATCTTGATATCTCGAACTCTTGAAATCTTGATACCCATGAGTCTTCAGTCTTGATTTCTTCAATCTTGAATTCGTCAGTCTTGAATCTCTATACTCAGTCTTGAATCTTTATACTGTACAGTCTTCATTCTTCGATACCTGCATATATATCCTACATATACGTATATATCTAGACAAGAATATTTATATTTATATTTTATAACAAGTCGTAAGGTTGTTGTCATCAAAACCATCACCTCTGGAACTAATATTCTTCCCATTTTTGATGATGACAACCCATGTTTATAAAATATACTCCACCCAACTTTGATTCTACTCCGACGACTCCTTATTCCACAACTCCCCTTATTCCAACAACTCCCCTTTAATCTACTAACTCCCCCTTAATCTAAGCCTAACTAACAGCCTAACTATTATATATCCTATTTTACAATTCTCCCCTTTGTCATCAACAAAAACTAAGCCTAAACTACATAACTCCCACTTAAACTAGTACTTATGGAACTAAATACTAATAACGAAGTATAATTAAGCGAAACTTAAAAATAATATATATATATATATATATATATATATGTTGTTGTATTACACATATAAGCAGAAATATATACAAATACACACAATATATAAAAATGTTAACATAAAAACAATCTAATGAGAGTCTTTGATAATTGGTTAACAACCCATAATTTTCGATAATTAAAATTTAAAATTTAATAAGGTCTTGTGATTTAATGTCGGAAAAAATAAAAATTTGGGATTTAATAATAAAATGTAATTGGATTAAAAGGTAATAGTATTAATTTAAGGTAAATTACAATTGCTTTGACTGTAATTCCGATTAATTGAAAGGATTAAAAAGTTATAATTGGTTATAGATTGTAAATTAATTTTATGATATGTGTATAATTTATAATTGGATTTAAAGAGCAATTGATAATTTAAATGTTGATTAATTAATATAATAATGTGTAATAAATGGATTGAATAGAATTTGTATAGTATAAGTTGTCATAACAATTGGTGGTAAATAATGAACTTACAAATGTTACTAAATGTAAAACTAGTGACAATTGTTAACTGTTACCAATTTAATTAATGTTAGCACCAGAAGTGGTCACTAACACCCTTGAGAAAGATTGTGTAGAGAAATTAATGAAGAAAGTAAATTAAAACAGAGAACTGTATGCTAAATTAACTGCAAAAAGAATAACATCGGATTTATAGTGGTTCAGCGTAACAACCTACGTCCACTTTGAGTTTTAATCTTTATTGCTTTCACAAATGATTGAATAAAATACAATCCGTACAATAATGACTTGAATACAAGTACTAACTGAAAAGAATGAGTCTTGAAAGTGGTAGAGTCTCCCCAGTATTCTCGAAAAAAGGTCCATTTCACTGTGCCCTTGCCTTTCTATTTATAGACGAAGATGGGTTGGACTTCTCTCACGGGCCTAGGAACAAGGTATCTCGGCCCGTGGTAAGTAGCCTCTGCGCACTGAGCCAGGGATGCCGAACGGCATTTGCCGAGCGAGGTTGGTCGAATCAGAGAGTTCCGAGCAAGGTTTCCATGCTGGATGACACTCGTATGCCGAAGGAGGCTTGTGCCGAACGAGTCTCTGTGCCGAACGACTCATCTATGCCGATCGAGGGGAGATGCCGAGCAAGATTTCATGCCGATCGAGGGGAGATGCCGAGCGAGGCTTTATGCCGATCAAAGGGAGATGCCGAACGAGGCCTTATGCCAAGCGAGGCCTGAATGCCGAACGACTCGTTACCTGGTCAAACAACCGGGTAACACTTGCCTCCCAAAGTGTATCGTGTGGACCAACATGATGCACTTTGAACCATGAGCAATCCACGTTTTCCTTTAAGCCCTTGCTCTGACTTCTCAATAGTGATTTCTTACGATCTCCTGAACGCCGAGCGAGGCCTGAACGCCGAGCAAGGCCTGAATGCCAAACCATCGAGATATCTTGACTGGTTCCACTGGTCGATGCCTATTCACCTTCCCTCTTTCCTAATATAAAGCCAACACTTCTCCTCTTTCTGCCTTTTACTTTTACCTTCGCTCTAACACCCTTATCTACTCGTCTTCCCCCAGACTCCTGCTAACATCTCAACCTCCCTTTTTATTCCTGAGTCCCATACGTTGCTTCTCAACCTCTCCTCACCACGAACCTGAAAAAGTTCAACTCCAAATCCAGTATTTCCCTATGCTTCGAGCCATTTCTTTAGGTATGTTTTTTACTTGTCCGATTCTCCTGAATTAGGGGTTTTGCACGAGACCCAAACTCATAACGTTTTTCCATACTACCAATGGTCGTCTAAATGAGGAAGATGAGTCTATGGCTTAAACATACCTTAGGGTTAGATGGAGAAGAGGATGGAAGAGGATGTCAGAGGCCTTTAGGAAGTAGGTTCTTGTTGGGTTGCCGAGCGAGGGAATAGGAAGTATGGTTGGCCTAGTAGGAATTGGTGAGGTTAGGAAGCGATGGTCGAGTCTGGCGTCCGAGTTGGAGTGATGTTCGACTGGCCATTTAGGAAGGTGCTTAGGTTACTCGAAGAAGTGAGTTGGAGAGGAAAGTATGCCTATGGCTCGATGTGACTTTCGCATGCCAAACAATGGAGAGGGAGTGTGGGAGGGAAGTAAGAGTTGGGTTCGGTGTGTCGAGCGATGCGGCTCGGCATGGCATGGCTCAGCACGACTCCCTCATGCCGAACGGTGAAAAGGGAACGCAGGAGTGAAGTAGGAGTTAGATTTAACATGCCAAGCGATGCGGCTTAGTATGACCACAGCTCGGCATGACTCCCTCATGCCGAACGATGAAGAGGGAACGGGAGAGTGAAGTAGGCAATAATAGTCGAAACCATCCCAATTTGAACATAGCTTATGTTGACTTGACTCACTTTCTCTACCTAAACATATGACAAAAGCTAGGACAAGGACTTAATCAAACAAGCATATCGAACTAATCCAGACGAATAATCTCTCTATTTCAACAACTATAATCCTGAGTTTAACTCGATTAAAACAAACAATAACCTTCCACATGCAGCGTCGTTGCCAAGTTCAAAGTAGAAACCATAATACGACAAGCTCTCGGAGATGGTCAGCGATGACGGTCTTTGAAGATGATAGTCCAAAGCTTAACCTTATTTCATCAACTTTATGACTTGTAATTCTTTGGCACTTATACTTAAACTGTTGCACTAGTTCACACACCACACGGGGGGAGTATTTTTGTTGTTATGTCTAATTTTGATTGTTTTTCAAGTATAGTTTAAACAGGTGTTTCATCAGCCAACATTCATTAGAGATGTCTAGGAAATCCAGCTCTGCCACAGTCTTAGATTGACCCGAGCTAACTTCTCAACAAGAAGTAGTTGGAACTTCGAATCCATCGACTATTCCTATACAAGATATTTCAAGCCCCACGATCACATCCGTCGAATTGGCTCCCGATGCCTTAGATGTAGCGATCTTTCTAGACAATCCGGTCGATTCTCAAGCTTCAATAATTAACAAAAGCGCTCTTCGTCGCATATGCTCAATACACGGGACTCCTTTTGACGATGTGCTGGTTCCATCGGGACAAGATTGTCCTCACTTGGCTCCAGTCGGATATACAACCTGCAACAAATTTATGTGCTGGGTTGGTAGCGTGCCACCATTTAACTCCTTCCTCTTCGACCTGTTATAGTATATTGAGATCGTTCCATCACAGTTACATCCAAACAGTCACGCGTTCGTACACGACACATGCATTCTCTTCATGAGCGTCCTTTTCAGACTTCCGGCTCCTGGCGATATCCGCTACATTTATCGTTTCAAGACACGATCTGACAGCCCATCTTTTGTATTTCTTGAGCCGCATAACAAGTGCCAAATTCTGACTGGGGCGTAGAGCAAATTCACCTAGTATAAGCAGGAATGGTTCTACGTGCGCTGTCCCCTTGGCTTTGCAAGGAGATGGGTGGAAGGGAGTAAGTTTCTTTTCTAGATCAATACTTGCATTCGGCGGAATTGCACCTTTTCTAACTCTTTCTCTACTTTTATAGGTATCAGCCCACGTCCCGAAGGTTTCGGGTATTCTAAGGCCGTAGAAGCCATCCGAGCTATCCCTGTAGGAGACCGGGACATCAGATCTATTATTTCAAACGAATCGATCTCGAAGTTTGGGCTGCTGGCGGAAGGTCGCCGAATAAGTCTTCCTTACGGTGTCATCATAACCGGGTCTGCCTTGGACAAGGGATAAAGGCAAACTGGGCCTTCAGCACGTGATGCCCTTGATACACCCGAGGAAGGTGAGCTTAGAGAGGCTCATGTGTCAAACACACCTGGTGAGAATGTTAGTCCCGCTTGGGAGCCGGTAGTTGAGGTTCACAATATCGAAGTAACGCCTTCCCCTGCAAAGGGGAAGAAAAAAATTGACGTATAAATTAAGGAAGAAGACAGCGGTGGAACTTCTATAGTCACAATCACTCCGGTGGAGAGAGAGCCTTCTCCTCAACACTTAGAGAGTTCTTTGAAAGGCTTGTCGAACCTCACTATTCCTGATGATTTGCTTAATTATGGCTTCAATTATCCGAAAGCCCTTAAGCTTCATTCGTCCATGAGAGGAGATGCAGGCGCTCAAGCCCAAAACCAAGGAGAAAAAACTCCTATAAGTAAAGATAAAGAAACTGGTCTGTCGGGGGGAAACACTAGGACACACACGGACACATGCACTTCACCTTGCACTTAAATTTTAGCCATCACTCTACTCTTTGCTAACTTTTCATTATTCAAATTCTAGGTGATATGGGACGTACTCACAGAATCAATTATCTTCGTGGGTCATCTATTTTTCATCATTCTGGCCAGGATTCGGACCCCAGCAAATGCTGAGACAGAGATGACACTGAAGACGGAGACTACCGCCCTCGAGAATCATCTTATCGAAGAAAACATACAGCCAGTCCTCCTACTCCCACGATCCTCCTTCTCAATCAAAGCAAGGCAGAGAGAAGTCTGCGCAGAAGGGGTCCCAACCTGAGGCCTATAGAGATCAACATTCTGGTTCATCTAGCACCAGGCAATCCTGGGAACCTCATAAAACATCTGTAGTCTCGAGGAAAACTCCTCCCACTCCTATACATGATCCGTCGGTAGCAGATAGACTTCCTGAGCTCAAGGCTACATTCTTGAAAATGTGCTTCGATGGTTTGAAATTTCTACTGGCGATTCATCACATTTCGGGACATGTCAAACAAAGCGCCATTGCTTGTAACAACAACGTTTACGTTTAACATGACGCGTTTGTCCATTTAGATGAAAAAGTCTCGGAAGTCTCTATTGAGCGTCAACATGAAATCGATCGCCTGAAGCTCGAAGCTATTCACGACAAAGACATCACTAAAGCTTAAGACGATTAGCTCTCTTCATACAAGTCTCACCTCGAAGCTGCCCAAAAAAGTGCTAAAGAGTTTAGAAAGAAATTGACGAAGCAGTCCAACGCTGCGGGGCCTTAGCTTTAGAGAAAGATTCTGTTCAAAAGGAGAGGGATGCATTCGCCCAGCGAGTCAAAGAGTTGGAAGAGCTACTTCTCAAAGAGAAAGTGGAAAAAACTGCTGCTCAGGAAGAGTCACAACGATATTGAGATGAGATTGTTGCTACGCGACTCCTGAAGACAAATCTCGATGACGAACTCTCTAAAGTTGAGATGCTGAAGGATTAAGCCTGTGAGGAGGGCAAAAGAGTTGCATCCATGGAGATTGATTCTCGCTTGTTGTTCGACCCGCTTATAGCACAATACAATGCCCCCGTCCTCATGCATCAGGACTTAACTTTTCTTGGCGAGGTTACCTCGAATCTCTAGCCGAGGCATGAGAAACTTTGATAAAGATCAGAAACGTTGAGTTGGGCATCGAGGAGGTTGACGTGGAGGCTTTGGTAAAGGAATTTCTCAGGGGGAATGAGCCTTCAGACTTTTCTGCAGCGAAGGCTCTCTATAGCAAAGGTTCTTCCTCATCAAAATGGAAGAATGACATTGCCGGTCCGTTTGGAACCGAGTCTCCAGCTCCTCCCCCGACTCAATCGACTGGCCGGTCAGCACTTGATCTGTTCAAGCAGCAGGTCGGTTACGACCCGAAAAACCCTCGCCTTGACATTTATGTTCTATCTCCCATTCTGAAGGGTGAGACTCCTCAGACAGTGGAGAGTCGGCCAGAAACCGGTGTATAACCTTTCTTCTTAAAGTCCAAAGAGCCGTCCTTTTCGACGAGAGGTTATTGTATTCTAACATTTATCTTTTATGTTTTTGCATAGGCCACTCTGATCCTGAGCTAACTCCAAGGAGCAATAACGCCAAGGAGGAGAAGGTGATCAAGGCTATTCAAGAGGGAGAGACTCCTGGGCCTGATGCTCAAGTGATTGAGGCACTTGACGAGGACAAATCTGAAACTTCGTCACCCGTCGATGAAAGTTATGGAGTTGAGATTACAGGCACCTCCAGACACACTTCGAAAGTGGGCATGAAGGAGCAACTTGCAGAAGAGGAAAAGAAGAAAGTTAAGATCAAGGTCGAGCCCCAGGTTGTGGAACTAGACGATCCGTTGAATATGCCTTTGAAAGTCATTCTCCCTGATGAGTCCAAGCCAATAGAGGTTTCCTTTCCTTCTTCGGATGTTACTTCCCTAACAAGCAACGCATCCAAACATAAACACGTAGGGGAGGAGTCATCCGAGAAAGCAAGGAAGGAGACAAAGAAGTAGTTATTACTCTCATTCTACGAGAGTTAGCTTAGATTATGTAATTATTTTTTATTTATTTTCATGGTCAATGTAAATAGACTTTTGACTCTAAGTTTTGGAGGGATTGTTGCGGAACCTAATCTTGAATTGATAAATAAAATCCAGTTTCTTTGTCTCTCAAATGCCTTTTGTTGTTCAGCTTATTGTCTAACCTATCACTATAACTTGACATTCGATGAGTTACCCGAACTCCATGTGACTCGAATTTTTTTTGAGAATCATAAACCCTCTATTTCATTCTTTGGGTACTTAGAATATTCTTTAGTCTGCACTCTGGGGACTTAGAGTACTCCAGTTCGCACTCCAGGGACTTGGAGATTTTAAGTCGTTTATATTCTAGTTCGCACTTTGGGGACTTAAAGTACTCCAGTCTGCACTCTAGAGACTTGGAGATTTTAAATCGTTTATACTCTAGCCCACACTCTAGAGACCTAGAGTACTCCAGTCCGCACTTCAGGGACTTAGAGATTTTGAGTCGTTTATACTCTAGTCCGCACTTTGGGGACTTAGAGTACTCCAGTCCGCACTCCGGGGTCTTGGAGATTTTGAGTCGTTTATACTCTAGTCCGCACTCTGGGGACTTAGAGTACTCCAGTCCGCACTCCTGGCACTTGGGGATTTTGAGTCGTTTATACTCTAGTCCGCACTTTGGGGACTTAGAGCACTCCAGTCCGCACTCTGGAGACTTGGAGATTTGAGTCATTTATACTCTAGTCCGCACTTTAGGAACGTAGAGTACTCCAGTCTGCACTCCGGGGACTTGGAGATTTTGAGTCGTTTATACTCTAGCCCACACTCTGGGGACTAAGAGTACTCCGGTCCGCACTCCAGGGACTTGAAGATTTTGAGTCGTTTATACTCTAGTCTACACTTTGGGACTTAGAGTACTCCAGTCCGCACTCCGGGGACTTGGAGATGTTAAGTGTTCATGCACGTTCATACGTCAGACAAAATAATGTAACTCTAGTTTTTTGCCACAGAATTTTCATACACGGAAACATCAATAATTCATGGAAAAGATGGCTTCAAGTATTTATTAATGAAAACAAACTAAATTGTCTTACTAATGCCAAAAACTAAGAATCAACGAAATAAAAACATACTAGAAATAATTGTAACAATGATACAAAAGGAATAGACTAAGTATAATAATGCCGTAGATGTTTTCTATTCCATGCTCAGGGGAATGTCGCGCCATCAACGGTCGCTAGCTTGAAAGTTCCCCCTCCAAGTCTCCGTTCAATGATGTATGGACCTTCCCATGTGGGATTCATATGCGATGGGACCGGGAAAACTTGTTTCAAAACGAGATCGCCCGCATTAAAGGTTCTCGGTCGGACCTCTTCATTATAATATCGAGCGACTCGGTGTCTATATGTAGTCGCCCTTAAATTAGCTTCTTCCCGTTTTTCATCGACAAAGTCCAGTGATTCCAATAAAAGATCCTGATTCGTCTTAGGGTCATAATGAGTTACTCGATGCGAAGGAACTTCAAGCTCCATAGGTATAACGGCCTCCATGCCATATGCTAGTGCGAATGGAGTATGGCCATTCGCGGACTTATGGGTGGTTCTGTAAGCCCAAAGTGCTATTGGAAGTTCATCTATTCACTTGCCTCTAGCCTTTTCCAAGCTCTTTTTCAATATAGACTTGATTATTTTGTTCACGGCTTCGACCTGTCCATTGGCTTTTGGATGAGCAACTGCTGCAAACCTTTTTTCAATGTTGTATTTCTGATAAAATTCTTTGAACTCCCTACTTTCAAATTGAGTTACGTTGTCTGTAATGATAGGCCATGGGGGGTCCAAAATGACATATAATGTTTTGTACAACGAAATTAATGATCTTCTTAATGATGATCATGGATAAGGCTCTACTTCCGCCTACTTGGTAAAGTAATCGACCGCAACTATTGCGTATTTCACACCAACTTTGGATATGGGTAAAGAACCGATTATATCAATCGCCCACATTGCAAACGGCCAGGGACTAACCATTTGTGTGAGTTCCGTTGGCGGAGCTCTTGGGATTTTGCATTCTTCTGGCATTTGTCATATCTCCTTACATAGTCTGCAGCATCCCGATTTACAGTCAGCCAATAGTATCCATAGCGGAGGATTTTCTTTACTAACGTCTGCCCCTAGTATGGTCACCACATTCTCCATCATGGACACCCTTATGGACTCGTTTTATTTCATCATGGGCAATGCACCGAAGTAAGGGGCTAAGAAACCCCTTCGATACATTATTCCTTTCTGTATCACATATCAAGAAGCTTTATGAATGACTTGTCTTCTTTCGCTCTTTCTTTCAGGTAATACCCCGTGTAGAAAGTACTTCTTAAATGGGGTCATCTATGACTCCTTCTCGATTTCAGTTTCTAACACGAAATCTATCTCAATCACGTTTGTACTCGGAGCATGTAAGGTTTCGACGGGAACCAATTTCATTTGTTGTGCATCGCCTTTACTCGCAACTTTTGCCAATGAATCGACTTTTCTGTTTTGTTCACGTGGGACATGGAAATATCATAATATTCTAGATTTGCTAGCAGATCTTGAACCCGTGAAAGGTATGGGGCGAGTCTCTGTCCCTTCGCTTGATAGTCCCTCCGCACCTGGTATACCACCAATTGTGAGTCACAAAGGATTTCAACCGATTTTACTCCCAGTTCTCTAATAAGTTTCAAGCCATCAATCAATGCTTCATACTCGGCTTCATTATTTGTTGCTAGGAAATAGAGCTTCAAAGCGTAACAAATTGATCGATTTTCGAGAGTCATGGGAACTATACTAGCCCCGGAGCAACAGTTATTAGACGTCCCATCGGTGTACAGTTTCTGTTGAATATGCGCTTATATGATTTTTGTTTGATGATAATAAACATATATATATATATATATTCATTTAAATGTATTTATTAATGTACTATTTTATTTTTCATAGATAAATAAATATTTGTTGAATAAAATAAATTACACAGAATTTGAATTCAAACAGAAATTTTATTCAAACAAATATTTATTACAATTTTGAATAGTACAAATTCGAGCTCTCACTATACATATACAATTTTGATTCTAATTACATCACAATTCTATTTACATAAATTCCTCACTACATATCACTCACACTCGTAGTTTATCTTCAACTTCATTCCAGTTAGAATCCAGCATCTGAGCAATCTGCAAAAATATTCACTAACGCAGTAAAATTGAAAAAGAAATATTTTTGCAATATAAAATGAAATATGATTTTTGAAAATATGATTTTCCTCAGTTATTTGGGTTGTTCGTCATCATTCACATTTGAATTCATCATACACGAACAACGTGACATGCATAGTGTATCACTGTACATGCCACAAGGCCGTGCACATCGATATACACTTGTATTCTCTACAGGGACAGGTGAGCACAGGTCAAACCCAAATGAAAAGCCGGGTTCAACTCAGGTGCAATATATTCAAAATCTCGTCAGCAGCACAAGGTCAAACTCGAGTTTTTAAAACTGGGTTCAACACAAGGTCAATGCACAGACTGAAGAGTCAAGAAGGCACCAAACAATCAAACTGATACATGCAACAATGTAGACCATTATAAAATCAGTAAACAATCAAAGTTCAAGTGATAAAACAATTGTCCAGACTGAATACAAATGCCAGACCAAGCTGCTACAAAATACACATATGCAGACTCGACTACAAGAGCACCACAAGTATATCAACTCAACAACAGCCAGTGCCAACAAAGAAAAGAGACTCAAGGCCAAGACTACAATGTCAAAGCACAGAGCAACCCTGTGTCAACAACAATGCAAATCAAAACAGAGAGTACAACTCACATGTACACCATGATATCAAGCTCAGTGAAACTTAAGCAAGTGCACAACTAAACCAACATGAATGCAACACAGTGAAGATACCAAATACAAAACATACTAATCATAAATGCACAAACAAGTGCAGACGACCCGAGCTCAATCACAACAATATGCTTGAAGACTACAGCACGACCAAGTATGGAAGTGACTCAAAACAGAGAGCTCAATATGAAGACAACAAGTAAAGCTGCAATGCAAAATTATATCAAACAGTGAACAGTGCAGTAATGGGTATGCAGCAATGCATGGAACAGAGACTAGTAGTGAATTCAACAAACCAATATACAATGAAGACAGTAATTGAAGCCGAGACATCAATGTATCAAAGACAAGAAGATCAGTTCGAAGTTAAAGTGAAGATTACAGTAAAGACCAGTGATGCAAACATGAATCACAATATAATGCAGACCTGAAAAAATAGCAATGCAAATAGTGAACAAACAGACAACATCAAAACTCTCGAATGCAATGTTAAAGTGGAGTTCAGGTCAAACCAACCAGAGGAGATGGCCAGAGTCGAAGCTCACAGGCCAGAAAATCAAAGCCGTAATTCACAGTGAAGTCGAAGATAATAGAAGATTAAAAATGCATACCAACTAATCAACAGTGTAGAGATGACCAAGTAATAATTCAAGTGCGTATCTTTGAAAAAGTCAAATCAAAATAAAACAGGAAAGTTTCTGCCGTATTGATCAAGAAAAATCAAACGCTTCAAAAACAAAGCCGTGCGCATCAAGTCACAGAAAGCAAGAATTAGGAAAGTGATGAAGTCACGTAAATGAATACGAACAAATTCAAGGGTCTCAGAATTCATATAAATACAACCCCAAAATCATCATAGGCAGTGGGGGAGCAAAAAGAAAAATCGATAATTCAAGCAATTAAATCCTGAAAAGAAAAATAAACGAACAATGTACCAACGTTGATTCGCAATCTCGAAGCAAGCAACGATCATCAGAGAAGCAGCGAGCAAAACACTCGATCGAGCAAGGCAACACGCAAACCAGAGAATCGATCAAAATAGGCGTGCTTCGAAAAGCCCCAATTTGGATCGAAAAAAACTCAAGCCCTAATTTCAGAGCACAAAGAAAGCAAGGCCGCCATTTTACAATAGAAAATAGAAAAAGGAACAGGCAGAAGAAATTGGGCCGGCCTTGTTAACATAGAAGGGCTTTAGTTTATTTCAATTAGGGTTTTAAGTTTAAAATTGTTTTTAAGTTTGTTTTAAATTCTCTTTTAAGGTTCAAATCTTGGTAAATCACCACCTAGGTTTTAGGTTGTGTCAGATTGTCTAGTTAGAATTAGTTCAGTGAGCAGGGTGTGCGAGTTTGCAAAACTCTATAGGCGGGTACCAGGGTGTGCGAGTCTGTTAGAGTGTTTGTAAGCGGGAGATTGTTTAATTCTAATAGAAATCTGGGAATGCAGCAGTAGGCAGGGTTTGCCGAAACTGGGTAAATTTTGTGTGTGATTTACTTTTCTGCATATTTATTACTCTGCAGTCTATTTTGTGTTTAATTCGAGAAAATTTGCTATAACCCTATTCACCCCCCTCAAGGGTTAATCTAGATCCTACAAGTGGTATAAGAGCGAGGTATTTTTCTTTAACTCTAGGGTCATGAATTTACCAAATAATGTTTTTTCTGAGGGGCAATCTATTGTTAGGCCACCCATGTTCAATGGGAATGATTATGCTTATTGGAAAGTTAGGATGGGTATTTATCTTAGTTCTGTTGATTATGATGTTTGGGACATTATTGAAACTGGCTATAAATCTCCCACTATAACAGTTGGTGATACTGGGATTCCTAAACCTAAGGATAGGTGGGATGCTAACGATAAGAGATTAAAAACTACAAATGCTAAAGCCATGAATGCTTTAATCTGTGCTCTTGATAAAACTGAATTTAATAGAATTTCTCATTGTAAAACTGCACAGGAAATTTGGCATACCTTAGAGGTGACACATGAAGGAACTTCTCAAGTGAAGGAGTCTCGTCTAGCCCTATTCAGCAATGAATACGAGAACTTTGTGATGGACAAAGGCGAGAGCATAAAGGACATGTTTGGACGCTTTTCAACTTTGGTGTACAACGCTAGAGCGGTTGGGAAGGTATTCACTGAGGTAGAGCTTGTGAGGAAGGTGCTACGAGTCTTACCGATGAGCTTTGAGGCAAAAGTCACGGCAATACAAGAATCGAAAGATCTGAGTAAACTAAGCATGGAGGATTTGATCGACAACTTGATGACATATGAGTTTGAGCTAAAAGCAAAGGAGGAACGCAACAACTCCGAATCAAAGAAGAAAGCGATTGCCTTAAAGAGCAAAGAAGAGAGCGATGAAGAAGATCCAATTGAAGAGCTTGCAATGGCTGTCAATAATCTTAGAAAATGGTCAAGATTCAAGCCACGCAAGAAGAAAACAAATGGTAATAGGACAAAAGATTCTGACAATTCTGATAATGAATTGACGTGCTTTAACTGCAACAAGCCTGGCCACTTCAAACAACAATGCCCACTTCCCAAAAACAAGAAAGGAAAGAAAAAGAAGAAGAAGGCCTTTGCAGCGACTTGGGATGATGAAGAAGGAGAGGAAGTTTTGAATAGCAGCTCAGAGGAGGCTAACTTGTGTCTTATGGCAAAATCAGATTCAGAAGCAAGCTCAGAGGAATCTAGTGAGGTAGGTGACTATTCTTATAAAGAACTTGTTTTTATGTGTTGTGACCTTACTAAAGTAGTTGATACTCTTGAATCTAAAATTGAAAAACTGAAATCTGATAGGAGAGAACTTGCTCGTGAAAATTTTAGGTTAGAAACTGAACTTGAAAATATTCAAAACCTAGACTGTAAAAAATGTAAAATTTCAGATTCAGAATTATCAAGACTTAAGAATAGCTTTGAGAATCTTGAAAAAGAAAACTTGAGTCTTAAGGAAACTATTGACACTAGGAAAAAGGATTTTATAAATGGATGCACCTCACTTGTAACTGAAAACACAACACTCAGAACCAAAGTCCAAAATCTTGAGAAATCTCTGAATAACTTTTCAAGAGGAGAAAAATCATTCAACATGTTATTAGGAAATCAAATTTTTGCTAACAACAGAAAAGGACTAGATTTTGGGAAAACACAAGTTGATGATAATGCAAAAGGTAAAAGTGTCTTTGCTAGATGTGAAATAATTAGACATCGTTTTGAAAATTGTAGTCATAGGAACAAGAACAAAAAATTTATACAAGTTTGGGTCCCTAAGAATTCTACAAACAAATTTCATGTCTATTGGAACAAGAATGAAAGGACAAAACAAATCTGGGTGCCGAAAGGAACATATATAAATAGTTTTGGGTCTCCTCAAAATTATCTTTCAAAATATTCTACCACTAACAATCATGGACCTATAAAAACAAATAGGTCACAAAAAACTTTTCCCCTGTAGGTGTGGTGGCAGGCTAAGGAACAACAACAGCGGTCTCTGGATTTTGGCTGTTCCAGAAACACAACGGGCAACAAAGCAAAGTTCCTTAGCCTAGTACAAAGGTGACAGAATCACAATGGGCAACCACAAAAATTTATCGTAAAGGTAAAACAGGTGAAGGTATATTTATTTGATCGATATATTAAATGTGATAATCTGCACCATATTCTGAATAAAATCAGCCAATATTGAGATGTTGTAAAGATGATGTTGTTTGATTCTGACTTGTTCAACATAGTTGGCCAATTATATTTATGCCAAAAACACTATTCTCTGAATTACTTCATACATATACGTTTGGATTAAACATTGTGTTTTGTTGGATACATTGGGTTATAATATGGCTAATTCTATATTCACAGTTTCTGATTAGTTACACGTCTTCAATTCGAGTTCAAGAATGCTGTTAAAAATTGAGTTTGAGTTTTTTATGCACACTTCATGGTCTGGTTTATCAATTTTAGTAAGTGATATTTTGAAGTGAAAGAGAAATTCAGATGGCAGATCATACTGGTAATCTAGTTGACAGAAAACTTACTAGTTGAACGTGATTTATGGTTAGACATTTAGTAACTGCATCGTTTTTCAAAGAAAATATCTGCATATTTTTCATTACAAATAATTTTCAAATAGCAGAATTTTTTTTTCTCATATTACCCCTTCAAGAAAATCATTTTTTGACCATATTTTCAGATCAGTCATTTTTATTTGATTTTAAATGACAAATTTTGACTAATCCGACTCCCTACTAATAATCAAAAAGATAAATAGTGATTGAAAAGGTGATAAGTGTTGATATTTAACATACATTACTCAAGACAGTATATTTGGAAAATTTCTTTAGGAATTCAAACAAGAGTTATAAAACTTTTTTTGGGTAAAGATTCCATGACCATTTCTATATCTATCATATTTCTATCGACCATTGTTTATCAAATCTTAAATATAGTTTGTCGATATATGGTACTATAATCAGGGATCATTTGTTTTTCATTTCACATTTTTTTGTAAAAATAAATAAATACAAAAGTATTCAATCTCATTTAAATGTCCTCGCGGTTATGCATGGATGAATTACTTGGATTTTTGATTATGTGCTTCCATGCTCATTTAAAAGTCCTCATGGTTATGCATATATGGAAGGCATATCGAATTTGATTGATTAAATAGACAAGTTGATTCTAATCTCATTTAAAAGTCCTCACGGTCATGCGTGGTTAGAAGATACTTGAATTCATTTTTAAAAATTAAATTGGAATACTACTAATCTCATTTAAAAGTCCTAACAGTTATGCATGATTAGTAGATATTCAATTCCTGATATAAATGTACCACTAGTAGATACAACTGTATGATTTTATTAGAACATCATTTCCATTCATTCTAAAAGTGGAATATGCGCCTAACAAGGGTAGTTATGATTTTTGTTTGATTTTTTTATTGAAGTTTAATATTTATATTCAAATTGAGTTTTAATGTCGGATTAATATTGATCACTTTATCTCTATTTTCTCTAACACTATTATTCTTTTGCTCATAACAAAAGGGGGAGAGAAAAGTTAAGATTTTGTCAAATGAAATCAAGCAAAGGTCAAATAATTTTCCATTTGCATGTAGGCTCATTTGTATATTTCTATTTGCATGCATATATGTAAGGGGAGCATCGTGTAGAGAGGAAGCATTTAAATAGGGGGAGCAATTAGAGTATTTCATTGATCAAATACATTTAACACAGTCAAAATCTTAAATATATGTTTGTTATCATCAAAAGGGGGAGATTGTTGAATATGCGCTTATATGATTTTTGTTTGATGATAATAAACATATATATATATATATTCATTTAAATGTATTTGTTAATGTACTATTTTATTTTTCATAGATAAATAAATATTTGTTGAATAAAATAAATTACACAGAATTTGAATTCAAACAGAAATTTTATTCAAACAAATATTTATTACAATTTTGAATAGTACAAATTCAAGCTCTCACTATACATATACAATTTTGATTCTAATTACATCACATTCTATTTACATAAATTCCTCACTACATATCACTCACACTCGTAGTTTATCTTCAACTTCATTCCAGTTAGAATCCAGCATCTGAGCAATCTGCAAAAATATTCACTAACGCAGTAAAATTGAAAAAGAAATATTTTTGCAATATAAAATGAAATATGATTTTTGAAAATATGATTTTCCTCAGTTATTTGGGTTGTTCGTCATCATTCACATTTGAATTCATCATACACGAACAACGTGACATGCATAGTGTATCACTGTACATGCCACAAGGCCGTGCACATCGATATACACTTGTATTCTCTACAGGGACAGGTGAGCACAGGTCAAACCCAAATGAAAAGCCGGGTTCAACTCAGGTGCAATATATTCAAAATCTCGTCAGCAACACAAGGTCAAACTCGAGTTTTTAAAATTGGGTTCAACACAAGGTCAATGCACAGACTGAAGAGTCAAGAAGGCACCAAACAATCAAACTGATACATGCAACAATGTAGACCATTATACAATCAGTAAACAATCATAGCTCAAGTGATAAAATAATTGTCCAGACTGAATACAAATGCTAGACCAAGCTGCTACAAAATACACATATGCAGACTCGACTACAAGAGCACCACAAGTATATCAACTCAACAACAGCCAGTGCCAACAAAGAAAAGAGACTCAAGGCCAAGACTACAATGTCAAAGCACAGAGCAACCCTGTGTCAACAACAATGCAAATCAAAATAGAGAGTACAACTCACATGTACACCATGATATCAAGCTCAGTGAAACTCAAGCAAGTGCACAACTAAACCAACATGAATGCAACACAGTGAAGATACCAAATACAAAACATATTAATCACAAATGCACAAACAAGTGCAGACGACCCGAGCTCAATCACAGCAATATGCTTGAAGACTACAGCACGACCAAGTATGGAAGTGACTCAAAACAGAGAGCACAATATGAAGACAACAAGTAAAGCTGCAGTGCAAAATTATATCAAACAGTGAACAATGCAGTAATGGGTATGCAACATTGCATGGAACAGAGACCAGTAGTGAATTCAACAAACCAATATACAATGAAGACAGTAATTGAAGCCGAGACATCAATGTATCAAAGACAAGAAGATCAGTTCGAAGTTAAAGTGAAGATTACAGTAAAGACCAGTGATGCAAACATGAATCACAATACAATGCAGACCTGAAAAAATAGTAATGCAAATAGTGAACAAACAGACAACATCAAAACTCTTGAATGCAATGTTAAAGTGGAGTTCAGGTCAAACCAACCAGAGGAGATGGCCAGAGTCGAAGCTCACAGGCCAGAAAATCAAAGCCGTAATTCACAGTGAAGTCGAAGATAACAGAAGATTAAAAATGCAGACCAACTAATCAACAGTGTAGAGATGACCAAGTAATAATTCAAGTGCGTATCTTTGAAAAACTCAAATCAAAATAAAACAGGAAAGTTTCTGCCGTATTGATCAAGAAAAATCAAACGCTTCAAAAACAAAGTCGTGCGCATCAAGTCACAGAAAGCAAGAATTAGGAAAGTGACGAAGTCACGTAAATGAATACGAACAAATTTAAGGGTCTCGGAATTCATATAAATACAACCCCAAAATCATCATAGGCAGTGGGGAAGCAAAAAGAACAATCGATAATTCAAGCAATTAAATCCTGAAAAGCAAAAGAAACGAACAATATACCAACGTTGATTCGCAATCTTGAAGCAAGCAGCGATCATCAGAGAAGCAGCGAGCAAAACACTCGATCGAGCAAGGCAACACGCAAACCAAAGAATCGATCAACATAGGCGTGCTTCAAAAAGCTCCAATTTAGATCGAAAAAAAACTCAAGCCCTAATTTCAGAGCACAAAGAAAGCAAGGCCGCCATTTTACAATAGAAAATAGAAAAAGGAATGGGAAGAAGAAATTGGGCCGACCTTGTTAATATAGAAGGGCTTTAGTTTATTTCAATTAGGGTTTTAAGTTTAAAATTGTTTTTAAGTTTGTTTTAAATTCTCTTTTAAGGTTCAAATCTTGGTAAATCACCACCTAGGTTTTAGGTTGTGTCAGATTGTCTAGTTAGAATTAGTTCAGTGAGAAGGGTGTGCGAGTTTGCAAAACTCTATAGGTGGTAGCAGGGTGTGCGAGTCTGTTAGAGTGTTTGTAAGCGGGAGACTGTTTAATTCTAATAGAAATCTGGAAATGCAGTAGTAGGCAGGGGTTGCCGAAGCTGGGTAAATTTTGTGTGTGATTTACTTTTCTGCATATTTATTACTCTACAGTCTATTTTGTGTTTAATTCAAGAAAATTTGCTATAACCCTATTCACCCCCCTCTAGGGTTAATCTAGATCCTACAGTTTCCATCGAATGGGGGGAATAACATCGTGGCTATTTGGTTCGTCTGACATGGTGAATTCAGCGATGAAGTCTGCTAGTGCTTGCCCTTGTATGCCTTCTTGGCAAGTAGGTAATATCAAACTAACTCAACTCGATATTCCATTTTAACATCCTTCTAGAAGTTTCTGGTCGTTGGAGTACCTAACGCAAGGGTTGATCAGTATAAACATTAATCAAGTGTGCCTGAAAGTACGGACGATGTACGCATGATGCATTCACCAAGCAGTAGTCCAGTTTCTCAATCTTGGGTTAATTTCTTTCTGCCCCCATTAAACGTTTACTGACATAGTAAACCGGCTTTTGAACCCGGTCCTCCTCGCGAACCAAAACCGTACTGATAGCATGCTGGGATACAGCCAAGCACACATACAATACTTCATGGTCTATAGGTTTCGACAGCATCGTGGGACTTTCCAAATGTCTCACCAAAGCTCAAAATGCGTCCTCATAGTCGGGCATCCATTCAAAATTTATCTTTCCTTTCTTTATTACATCAAAGAAGGGAATACATTTATCTGTGGCTCTGGATATGAATCGACTCAGCGCGGCTACTTTTCCATTCAGGCTTTGTACTTGCTTTATTGTTTTGGGCACTTATATGTCCCAAACAGCTTGAATCTTTTCCGGGTTAGCTTCAATTCCCCGCGCATTAATAATGAAACCCAAAAACTTCCCTGATGCAACGCCAAAGGAACACTTCAAAGGATTGATTTTCATTCCATAATATCTGAATATATCAACATCTCCGCTAAGTCTCGAATGTAGTCATTTGACTGCCGTGACTTCACGAGCATGTCATCTACATAGACTTCCATTGTTTTACCTATCTGGTCTTTAAACATTCGATTCACCAGATGTTGATAAGTCGCTCCTGCATTTTTTAATCTGAAAGGCGTCACTACATAGCAATATAGCCCTACATCTGTGACAAAATTGGTGTGTTCTTGGTCTGGAATGTGCATCGAGATTTGATTATATCCCGAGTACGCATCCATAAATGATAGTTACTTGTGTTCCACTATTGAATCTACCAGCTGGTCAATCCTGGTTAAAGGAAAACTATCCTTGGGGCATGCTTTGTTCAGATCAGAGTAATCTACACAAGTTCTCCATTTTCCATTTGTTTTCCTCACCAGCACAGGGTTAGACACCCACTCAGGGTAGAGGGCATCACAGACGAACCCATTGGCTTTGAGTTTGTCCACCTTCTCTCTGAGAGCAACGGACCTCTCTGGGTCCATGCCTCTCCTTTTCTACTTCACTGGTACGTACCTCGGTTTTATGTTCAACATATGACATGTAATAGCGGGAGAAATCCCACACATATCAGAATGTGTCCAAGCGAAAACATCTAAATTCGCTAGGAGGAAATCGGTAAGATCCTCGGCCATCGAGGGGTCGAGTTGTGATCCAATTTTAAGTACTCACGATGGATCATCTCGGCTAACTGGAATGTCAATCGTTAGTTCAGCCCGTGCAGTTTTTGATTTCCTGGGTTCCTCATCGTCATCTCTCGGATCTATGTCTTTATAGATCCAAGAATGTTGCCTGAGCCAGGGCTCGGGCACTACTTGTCAATTGTCGGTGTTTCGGATGCGGATGAAGCTGTCTGTAAACTTTTCTTTCTCTCTCCGCTGAGCCTCTCTTTGCTCAGCCACATAACATGCATGACCAGTCGCCTAATTGCCATGCACAACACCAACTCTTTTGTCTGTCGGAAATTCAAAGTTAAACACCATGGGGCCAAAGCTACCTTAAACTCTACCAGGGCCGGTCGACCCACAACATCCAAAACCATGAAAGGTAGGATTCACACCCTCCTATGTTCACCTTGCCCAAGTTCAACTGGCAATTCAACATAACCCACTACATCTGTTGCTGCACTATTAAAGCCATGGATACGAGCTTTAGATGGCTCTAAACCCTTCATCTCCATCTTCATTTGGTCATATGCCTTCTTGAAGATGATGGTAACAGAATTTCCACAATCAATCAAAATTCTCTTCACAAATGTTGGCCCAATTGTCACGGATATGACCATCGAGTCAATGGTAGGATCCTCCACCTGGTCAGCATCTCGGCTTCTGAATACTTTATCGTCTGTCATCATGCACTGCTGTTTAGCAGGGGTCCCATCCTCCACATTTGAACAACATTCATAATCTACATGCCTTAAGGAGTTAGAATACCGCTCCATTTACTACCAGTTCCTGTCTGCAGGATGAGGTCCACCGACTATAGTGTTTATGACTAGTCTACATATAGTTCGGACAGGTTCCTTTGGATGGCATGGAGCCGGCCCGCGTCTGGGGTCTGATGTTCCTTGCCTACCTTCCTGCAGGTTCTTGATAAACTCCTGCAACTTCTTCTGTCTAATTAGCTTTTCTATGTCATCGTGGAGGTGTCTACACTCTTCCGTATTGTGCCCGTAAGTCCCATGGAAGTGGATGCACTTCCTAGTCCGCTTTTGTTCCTCTGTTGACTCCTTTGGGCACGACAATCTGTATTGAAAAGTATTACAATTTGACAGTTAAATATTGTCCAGAGATGCATTCAAAGGAGTATATTTGTCGTAAGTTGGAATCCTTGGCTTCCATTTTCCTGGTTCTCTTTTCTTTCCAGGATTTCCTCTTTCGGACCCTTTAGATTACCCCGGCTTGTTTTGGACACTGACCTGAACCTTCCCCAAATTGTCATCGGATTGTTTCACAGCGATGTTGCCCTTCACAGTCTGCTGAACAGGCCCTGGTGCCTTATCTCATCTTGTCCTCTTGGCTTCCTCTCTTCTTATGAACTGATGAACCTTTGAATAAAAATGCTCTAGCGTAGTTGGAGGTTTTTCTGCCAACCAATCTTCAAACTCTGAATTCGGATCCACTCCTCACTTTACAGCCATTAGAATTGCGTGGTCATTAGGATTGCTAACTTTAGTAGCCGTAACATGAAACCTCTATAAGCACTCCTTCAATGACTCCCCTGGAGTCTGGATACACTCAAAAGGGACATCACGTCCTTGGGACGAGTGGCATGTATCCTGAACTGTTCTACAAATTTCGTCGCCAATTTGTCAAAGCTAGATATAGACCGAGGTGGAAGACAAGTGAACCACATGGTCGCAATTCCAGATAAAGTTGTTGGGATGCATCTACACTTAGTTGCATCATTTACTCTAGCTGAATCCATCATCCATTCATCTTTTGGGGATCAGTTTTCCCTTCGTAGGCCGGGATAGTTGGCATGCTAAACTTCCTGAGGTACTCGGCTTGTAGAATAGTATCTGTGAATGGAGTATGACTCCTGGATATCCTCCAATATTCATTGGTCAAGCCTTGATTTTCTCACATCAGCTTTTCGACCATAGCCGATAGGTCCGGGGTTCGTATGTAAGATGGAAGGTTGGAATCTGTTTCATGGGATCTTTCGAGTTGATGTCTCCTCTATTGGCGATCTGCCAAACGTATATCTTAGGGACCAGCTTCATTAGGGTCTTGGTGAGCTTGGAGGTCAGTTTCCACATGTGATCCAGATCCTAAATTTCCTGTTCCAGCTTGGGTGTGGTCTCTACAGCGTAAGTGATCCCTAGTTGATTGATCAATAGCACCCGCCTGTGTAGTTTCAGTTTTGCAGTGTCTATGCCTGGGAGCTTCATAGGACAAAGTCGAGCTATCAGATGAAGAATAAGGAACAGGGCTACCTCCAACATTCTAGTACTGTTGCTGAGTAAGCAGAGTCATGAGGTTAGCGTTAGCTTGAATCTGCTCACTAAGTTGTCTTCTACTTTCCGCGAGTTCTCTCATCAACTCGTTGAACTCTGATCTGGTGACAACTTCCATTTGATTTTGGGAGGTGGTTCCTGCACCTAGATTTACTTGTTGATTGCTAGGTCCTATTTGTTGTACGCTAGCGTTCTCGTTAACGTCCGCGTTATGAGAGGCTGATCTAGTACGGGGTCTTCTCATAGTAGAGTTATTGATAGGAACTCTGAGTAGAATCAACGTACATCCTGTGAATGACTTGGATATCCTTCGGTAGCGGCCTGAGAATTCGAGTTCTCAGTGAAAGCACCAAAATGTTAGTACCACAATTGGTCGTTAACACCCTTGAGAAAGATTGTATAGAGAGATTAATGAAGAAAGCAAATCAAAATAGAGAACTGTATGCTAAATTAACTGCAAAAAGAAGAAAACCGGATTTATAGTGGTTCAGCGTAACAGCCTACGTCCACTTTGAGTTTTGATCTTTATTGCTTTCACAAATGATTGAATACAAATACAATCCATACAATAATGACTTAAATACAAGTGCTAACTGAAAATAATGAGTCTTGGAAGCGGCAGAGTCTCCCCAATGTTCTCGAAAAAAGGTCCATTTCACTGTGCCATTGCGTTTCTATTTATAGAGAAGATGGGTTGGACTTCCCTCACGAGCCTAGGAACAAGGTATCTCAGCCCATGGTAAGTAGCCTCTACAAACCGAGCCAGGGATGCCGAACGACAATTGCCGAGCGAGGTTGGTCGAACCAGAGAGTGTCGAGTGAGGTTTCCATACCGGACGGCACACATATGCCGAACGAGGCTTGTGCCGAGCGAGGCCCTGTGCCGAACGAATCATCTATGCTGATCGAAGAGAGATGCCGAGCGAGGCTTCATGCCGACCGAGGGGAGATGCCGAGCCAGGCTTCATGCCGATCAAGGGGAGATGCCGAGCGAGCCTTCATGCCGATCGAGGGGAGATGCCGAGCGAAGCCTTGTGTCGAGCGAGGCCTGAATGCCGAACGACTCGTTACCCGGGTCAAACAACCGGGTAACAATTAATCAATTACAGATGAATGTAAATAAATGTTACATTAATGTGAGTTAAGATAATAACTAGAATGAAATGTAATAATGTAAATTTAAGTTAATTATTAAATATTTTAACGATAGTCCAATAATTGAAATAATTTGAATGTTATACTTGGTTATACTTTGGATATAAGTAAATAAATGTGAATGTTGTATAAATTAAGAAACTAGTATATAATTAATGGAAATTAAATAAAATCCATGTTATGTAAGAAACTGTAACATTTGTTTGTGAATAATGTACTTGTAAATGTGATTAAAAGTTAACGGTAATAATTATTATATGTTACCAATTTATTTGGTCCATTAATTTAATTTGGAAACCAATTGCAACTAAATGAAATTAAATATTACATTAATAGGAATTAAGATGAAATTGAGGAATATTAACGTACTAAGATATAAACCAATATTAATTATACCCGTAAGATGATAATTGATTGAATAACAAGATTGACAATCAAATAAATGGATTTATTGAAATTTAAATGTATAATTACTGAATTATGTGAATTTGAAATTAAACACTGTAAATTGTGCAATGTTCAACATTAAATTGATATAGAAACTTGTTTTAAAGGATTATAAAATACTAAGTAATCTAAAATGATAGAAATAAATAATTGAATTTGAATTGAAAAAGTGATTTAATTTATTTATTTAATTAAGGTGAAAATAGCCATTTTGACCACTAACTCGGATTTCGATGAAACCAGTTTCATCGGATCCGTAACGGTGAATTATTGTAGGCTTTCAAGTTTCATAGCGATCAAGCTTGTCATTCGATCATACGGACTCGAAACGCCTATAAATCAATTTAACTACATTCAATTGAAATCAATTTGGAATAAGCTGATTTTAACATAACTTCTTCATATGATGGAATTAGGACTTGAAACCTATTCCATTGAGTTTAAAATTATCGAAAACATCTATTTTGATATATGGGACTACCCATTTTCGTTCCAGAGGCGAAACGGACTTTTCGAGTCGTTTATCATTCAACTTTCAAATCAATCTTGCCATTCATCTCTATTTCCGATCTTCCTATAATAACCTATTATAATCACTATCTATTTCTTATTCCATTTGTATATACGTACAATTTCATCTGTCCACTTTCCTTCTCAATGGCGGACATACAAATTTCCAATTCAATTTTAAATCAAATTTCAATCAAAAATTAAAGCTCTCCAAACCCCATCATATTTTATATCGTTGGAAATCTCTCGACGAGCGTATTTCACTACAGAAATTCGTTTTCCAATTTGGTGCATCATTTGACGGAAATTGTCGAAGAAGCTCGACCGTCCATTGCTAGGGTTTCCAATTTGGATGGTGGATCTTCAACTATAGGTCGATCAGAGGGTATGAGCTTATCGAGGATGTCGAGTAGTGTGCATCGATATGATTCGTTCGTCCCTAGGAGATGTAGATTCGCCACGAACAACAGAAACATGGCAGAAGCGATCAAACTAAGGGGGAGGGCCGGAGGTGGCCGCAGCTTGGCCATGGGGACGGCAGGAGGGTGCGGTGACATTGGTGAGGTCCGATCAACCTATAGTTGGCTGTGGCAACGTGCGATTATGGTCAAAGCTTCGACCAAGTGGCAGCTATCTCATGCTCGAAAGCGAGGTTGGGTTTAGGGTTTCGTTCTTACGGCCTTGCTGACGTGGTAAAATAATTTTTTTTTTAAATTTTGAAATTTCAAATGTTCTAACTACCGTAACTTTTACATACGAGGTCCAATTCACACGCGGTTTCTTGCATTGGGATTGCATCGAAATTCACGATATTATGACGCTAGTTTGGTCGAATTTTGAGAATATTTGAATTTGGGCCATAAATTGGATTTTTAATCTATTTAAATTCAAAAGTGAGTGTTTATCCACTCATAGCTTCTAAAATTTCTTATGTTAGTTAAATTAAATTTATAATATGATTAGAAATTTATTGATTGCTGTTTGGTTTTTTAAATTGTCCTTTTGGTTAAATTTGACTTTTATTGCATTTAATTATCGATTGATTTAATCTTGAATTTAAATTATCAATTCAATACCTGTTATTTATTATCAGTTATCTATTGATGTTTGTTGATTGATTTGGATGATGATTGTGATGAATGTTTGGTTGTTGATATCGGATTTTTGGCTGTTGTATTTTATACTGTTATAATTGCAAGTTCCCTATGGGTTGAAATGATACATACCTAAATGATCTATAGAGTAGGAAAAATCGGTATGGGTTGAAATGATAGACTCAGTCGATTTTATGGATTTTTATATTAACTCGGGATTGCGAATTGAAATGATATATATCCGTAAATATAAAATAATTGCAGATTGAAATGATAAATATTCATATCACTTGACCCTAGGATAGAGAATTATATACGGACATCGGTTTGTTAAATTTAATGATTTTAAAATCCAAATTTTTTGAATTTAGTTAAATGATATTTTGAAATAAAACTTGATTTATATAAATTGAATTATGACCAAAATTCAAGTTTTATGTCGAAATTGAAATTGGTTTAAAGGAATTGTTTAAAGAAATTTAATTGAAGTTTCAAATTCGAATCTTGAAGTATAAATGAAATTTATAGAAATCGAGTTATTAAAATTGTTTGAAATATAACTTTAAAATATAGTGAAATTGGAGCAGTTTAAATTGATATTTTGAACATGGATTGGAAGCGATATTGAATTAAATATTTTATTAAGAATTTAAATTAGAAAATTTGAATTTGGGTTTTTAATATTGAAATGGTCCAAATGTGTTGGAATGAAATAAAATAGTTTTAACTAATATAAATTTCAAATTTATGTTTTGCTATAAACCGTTTTAAAAACATATTAGTTTAAGATTCTAAATTTTAAGATTCTCAAATTATTAAACTATTTTAACCTATATTAACTATATTAAATTATTTTAACCTATTTAAGCCGTTTAATTTATTTTAAAACTAATTAACCCATTTTAACTTATTTTAAATCTAATTAATCTATTTATAAGCTATTTAATCTATTTTAATTATATTTAATATATTAAATCTATTTAACTGTATCTTTAATCTAAAATTTAACTATTTTTGAGTATTTAACTATTTATAACTATTTTAACTATGTATAACTATTTAAACTATTTTCTAAATTTCCAGATTAAGTAGAGGGAAAGTGTTTATATTCAATTCATCAGTTTAAAGTAGATACGGTTAAATGATGTTATAACCTAAGTTGGAATTTAAATGCTATAATTAATTCAATATGATGTTTTTGAAGTGAGGATTTAACCTAATTAGAAATATGGTTGTTGAAAGAAATTATGATTTGGAAAACGATGTGATTTAAAAGGTGAATATGATTTAAAGAGAATATGATTTGAAAATGATATGGTTTGAGAATATGATACTTTTATATCAATTGTAAATGACTCTTTGAAATGTACAATAACCATCCGATGTGTAATAAGCGTTTGGTGTTAAAGAGACCGGGATCAAATATTGTCATACTCTCTGCCAATACCCAAAACCACTTTAACAACTGTGTACATGGTAGAGATTCCAGAAATGAAGTAGGATGGTTTGGCGAACGATTTCTGTATAAGGTATGATGTGACCCTAACTCCCGTGAGTCAGTGTAGATGTGACTAAAACAGGAGCCACGCCGGGACAAGTGAGGTCATTCCTCCGATTGGGCAAATTTCTTCGACACCATTCTATTACTTTGTGATTGATTTGATGGCTACCGTTGATTTTGATTTGGGAGTGTGTTCCGAGGTGGGCGGTAGTAGCTGCTATGCGTTACCACCGATCTGGATCTGTAATTGGTATATCTACCCTGGCGTTGCCTCAAGTGCTATGTTCACATGCCCTAGCGAGCCTTTTACGAGTTTGTTTTGTACCATACCTATGGAGTGCCCTCGGGGTAAACCTCCAATTTACGGAGAAGCATACGGTACTATATAGACTATGTGAAAATATAAAATGTGTTAAGAGGGATATGAGTAATGCCTTAACGCTATTTTAATACTTTTACTTCGCTGTAGACATATTATAATATCGTATTGTGCTACATAGTAGATAGTTTAACGGATCCTTAGGAGATGTAAATCCTGAATATATCTTAAGTTATTGCACTCACGGTGACACTGTATAGAGATGTCAAACCCCGTAAACATTATTGTTTATGATATCTATTCTGCTGCATCTTGTTGTTCTACTGCATTTATTTAGTTATTTGTTTCTGTTTTATGCAACTATGATTTTTGTGTCGTAAAGAATAATCAAATGTATTTATAAAATAGCTTCATGAACTGTTATTTGATTATTATATTTTGTCATTACGCTGTGAGATTCTGTATTTGTATATTTCTTTCTCTTTTTCTTATTTACCCCAATAACAATCTGCCATTTTGTATGGTTTGAGTCTAACGTGTGTGTCTGCTTAAAACGCCCAAAATGGCGGGGCATTACAGTTGGTATCAGAGCTTTAGTTTAGCGATAACCTTAGTTTTATGGGGTCTGACTCACGTAAAATAGAGTAGTAATACCCTAGAATGAGTCGCTGAGTGTATATATATGAGAGAGCGTATTTGTTAGTGTTATAAAAGATTTTTGTATTATGTTAATTTGCTCCGTTTTGTATTTATAAATCTTTGTCAGTGCATAGGATGCTATGACATTGATAGGGATTTCTAAACACCTAATAGGGCAGACCGACACAATATTTGTTTTGAAATATAGGTAAATGAAATAATTTTCCTATTATATATTTTTGTATATAAAATAATAAATTTTATAAATGATATATTTGGTTGTATTATATTTGTTTGTTAGGTGGTGAAATTTATAAATATTGGTTGAAAATGAGATATGAAATAAATATAAATTGGAAAATTTGAGAATTTAAGTTCCGGGATTTTGAATACAATATTAATATTAATTGGAAGTATTTTTCTGATATCAATATTTTAATATGAGTTGGAAGAAATGTTTTAAAAGAATTTTTGGGAAGGAAATAAATTATGTACTCCCCTCTCCGTCGTTGGAAAATAATTTTGGTGATGAGTGCACGCATCATCGACGTTCATTTTTGAATTTCAAAGTGGAAAGACTGATGTAGTAGTTATACTACACATTCGTTTTGATAAAAAAATCTTAACTTTAAATTCTGAAATTTGACTTTATATATATATATATATATGTATGTATGTATGTAAGTTATGAGTAGATATATATTGTTTTAAATGATTGAAAGTGAAACCCGGTTGTTTAGTTCTCAAGTTTCTGTAAATTAGAAATTTGAAATTAGGGTAATAAACAGAATCTTGACTATATTAATAATTGAAAACTTCTAAAATGAAAATAAGAAATTTGATGTTAAAATAATTAATGAAATAGATAAGAAACTGAAATTTTAAAAACTGTAAATAAAAAGAAAATAAGAAATGGTAACTATTGAACATTTTGTTAAATGTTTACTGAATGAATAAGAGAAACTTGGGTAATATTCAATTGCATTCTGAAAGACACACACACATATAACCTACCAAATTGTCATAAGTTGAAATGTTAAATAAGATATGTAATGGAATAGTATACAAGTAAAAAAACTTGAGAAAATCAAAGTGCTCAATGGAATTACTTTTATAAATAGGAATTATGATATTACAAATTGTTATAAACTTAATTTAATAGTTTAAAATGCTACTAATTAAATCTAAGAAGAGGTGGTTAATGTAAGAAAAACAATTATAAACTTTGGATAACATTTTAAGCTATTTATAATCATATTGAATGGTAAAGGTGAATACTGTAAGTAAATAATTATAAACTTGAATTAGTGTTGGAGCCTTTTATAATTAAAATGAACACTATATAAATTGAATGATTATAACTTTATAGAACTTTAGAAATGATTTAGAAATAGAGTTAATATTCAATAATTTTATATATATGGAAGAATGAATATGAAAAAGAAATAAATCTATAAAGGTTGAATTGAATTGTAAAGAAACTTACCTAATAATGTATAATGCGAATGTTGAAATAAAAATAACTTATTTAAGCAATGAATGTAAAGTAACAAAATGGAAGAAATTGGCATTGTATGGAAAAAGGAGAAATGAACTTTTGTAAGTAATAATGAATATATGAAAATAAAGATTATATATATGAGAAAAGAAAATTAAATGAAAAAAGAGGAAATCAAAATAAATTGTAAATGTGGAGTAAACTGAAATAAATGTATACAGTACTTCAATAATCAACTTATTTATGATGCAAATAATTAAAATAGACATAACTTATGTAAGTAAAGAATGTAAATTAATGAAATAAACCTTACGTGAATGAATGAAAATTAAGTAAGGAGCGTGAATTAAAGAAAATCATTGTATGATAAAGGTATACGAACAGTGAAAAAAAGGATAAATAGAGTAAACTTAAAAATGTGTTGAATTCTTTGTTTGTTGGGCTTATGGATAGGTTATGAAAGGATACTTATATTTTGTATAGAGATGTATAAATAATCTATAAAGTTATCTACGAATGTCGAGTGTATGGTTTACTTCATAGTTTATTTATCATTTTATATGATTAGAAGTTCTGAACCTGAACAAACCATTTGTTTTGGTTGCCACGGATGGATGATTGTCCTCTTTGTTGAAATGATGTTCATACAGTTGTCTGTTTGCAAATGATTATTGTTATGTGCTTATGCTTTGTTTGTTATTTAGTGAAACAGCTTAAAATATTTCTCTTTTACTTAATTATTAAATCTTTTGGATTATATAAGTGAAATACAGGGTATGGAAGCAATAGTTACTACTTTTGGTTTCATAATTTAAGCATTGTTTGCCCGACAAATAGGTACGTTCTCGGACTACAGTTTCCTAGCGATATTATATTATTTTCCCGTGGTTTGGGATATTTTATTTTGAAAAATATGATATATATATATTATTATTGATATTATTATTTCTTCCAGACCTCTCCGTACAAAGAAGACTCTGTCAAAAATGTTCAAAATTTTTTGACTTAGAAAGTTTCTGTGAAATGTTTTTCCAAACTTTTATTAACTTGATTATAAAAGGATTTAAGTGTTATCAATTGATATATTTAATTTAAATGTTTAATTTTGTAAATTTATTTGTTTATAAATTGAATATTTTGAATAAGGTATGATAATTACTTGATTCCTTCTTTTCCCTTCTTTTCCTTTTCGAGGACGAAAGTTTTGAGTGGGGAAGAGTATAACGACCTATAATTTTCGATAATTAAAATTTATAAATTTAATAAGGTCTTCTGACTCAATGCTGGAAGAAATTAAAATTTAGGATTTGATAATAAGAATGTAATTGGATTAAAAGGTAATAATATTAATTTATGGTAAATTACAATTGCTCTGAATGTAATTCTAATTAATTGAAAGGATTAAAAGGTAAAATTGGTTATAGATTGTAAATTAATTTTATGTCGTGTGTATAATTTATAATTGGATTTAAAGAGCAATTGATAATTTAAATATTGATAATTAATAAAATAATGTGTAATAAATGGTTGGATAGAATTTGTATAGTATAAGTTGTTATAACAATTGGTGGTAAATAATGAACTAACAAATGTTATTAAATGTAAAAATAGTGACAATTGTTAACTGTTATCAATTTAATCAATCAGTTACAAATGAATGTAAATAAATGTTACATTAATGCGAGTTAAGATAATAACTAGATATAAAATGTAATAATGTAAATTTAAGTTAATTATTAAATATTTTAACGATAGTCCAATCAATTGAAATAATTTAAATATTATACCTGGTTATAATTTGGATATAAGTAAATAAATGTGAACGTTGTATAAATTAAGGAACTAGTGTACAATTAATGGAAATTGAATAAAATCCGTGTAATGTAAGAAATTGTAACGCTAGTTTGTAAATAATGAACTTATAAGTGTGATTAAAAGTTAATGGTAACAATTATTACATGTGACCTATTTATTTGGTCTATTAAATTAATTTGGGAACCAATTGCAATTAAATGAAATTAAATATTACATTAATAGGAATTAAGAAGAAATTGGGGAATGTTAATGTACTAAGATTTAAACCAATGTTACTTATACCCATAAGATGATAATTGATTGAATAACAAGATTGACAATCAAATAAATGGATTTATTGAAATTTAAATGTATAATTACTGAACTATTTGAAATTGAAATTAAACACTGTAAATTGTGCAATGTTCAATATTAAATTGATATAGAAATTATTTAAAGGATTATAAAGTACTAAATAATCTAAAATGATAGAAATTGTAAATTATTGAATTTGAATTGAAAAAGTGATTTAATTTATTTATTTAATTAGGTGAAAATAGCCATTTTAGCCATTGAATCGTATTTTGACGAAACCAGTTTCATCAGATCCATAACGGTGAATTATTATAGTGTTTCAAGTTTCGTAGCGATCAGACTTGTCGTTCGGTCATACGTACTCGAAACGCCTAGAAATCAATTTAATTAAATTAAATTGAAATCAATTTGAAATAAGCTGATTTTAACATAACTTCTTCATACGATGGAATTAGGACTTGAAACCTATTTCATTAAGTTTAAAATTATCGAAAACATCTATTTCAATATATGGGACTGCTCATTTTCGTTACGGAGGCGAAACGGGCTTTTCGGGTCGCTTATCGTTCCACTTTCAAATCAATCTTGTCCATTCATCTCTATTTTCCATCTTCCTATAAATACCTATTGTAAACCCTAGCTATTTCTTATTCCATTTGTTTGTATGTACAATTTCATCTGTCCACTTCTCCTTTTCAATGGCAGACAAACAAATCCCCAATTCAATTTCAAATCAAATTTCAATCAAAAACTAAAACTCTCCAAACCCCATCATATTTTATATCGTTGGAAAGCCCTAGACGAGCATATTTCACTTCAGTAATTCGTTTTCTGATTTGATGCATCATTTTCAATAGTTAGGTCATATAAATTTTTAGACGATGCTATTTGTTTAAATTGAGTAATTAAATTTCTATCCGTTTTAAATTACTATAAATTTTCGCTTGTTTAAACCCAAAAGAAATCATACGAAGACGTGGTGTTCGACGATATGAACCCATTGCAAAAAGTTTCATGTCAATCGGGTTTCGTACGCATTAGATATATCATTTTTAAATTTACAAAATATGTATTTATAATTAAAAAATTTATTTTAAAACCACACCCCTCCATCCTTTTTCCCTTGGACCGAAGCCCAGACCCACGCCCGAATACCCACTGCGCCTTCTTCCTTTTCCAATTTCACAGTCGAAACCCAGACCCAACGCCTAATTCCTCCGACCACCTTGCTGCTTCCTCGATCACACACCCAAAATCCTCTCACAAATCTCTAAAATCCAAACCATAACTACAACAACCATTTTCCTCGCTTCTCTTCTTCATTCCGGGCAACAGAGAATCTAGAAAACATGCATGCAGAAGTGCACTTGTGTACATGCACGTGAGCTCCAAACCTCTAGCGACCACGACGATGACACCAGCAGACCCTCCCTTGCCACCTCGACTCACCTCCACCATTGTCTTAGCCTCCGGTCACCTCCTTCACATTTTCGAGCCATCGTCGAGGACTCCAAATGCCCAGGCGAATGAACAAGAGACCATCACCACATCTACCCTTCACTATTTGCCTTGGCAGAAAGAACCGCCAACCCCTACGCCTCCTTCCAACAACCACCAGTCGACTCCGATGACCCTAAACCGACGTGGCACCTTGATGATCACACCCTACGTTAATCTTTCCGTAAAACCCTAAACCCTCGCCCACCCAAACAAGGCCAAAATCGTAATTTGGCCATGGTGAACCTCTTTCCCACTTCACCCTGCTCCTCCTCGACCAAGCCGTACCCCTCCTCGATGACACCATAGTCGGAAATTATTTTTTAGCCAATTCCGATCATCTCTCAATTTCTCACAACCTATGCTTTTGAATCACAATTCCTTCGCTAAAAATCCTATTTTGATCTGACAATCACAATTACGGACCTGGTTTGATGATTTGAATAAGTTAAATTTTGTCAAAACTTAAGTTGTCTACTAATACTTTGCCATTACCCACAATACAAAAAATAATCATGCTTCAAACTATTTTTGGTGCGTTCTTTATTCAAAAAAAAATACTTCATTAGGTGACATCATTAGCTAACTCGAATCTAGGTGGGAGGTATTGATTTTTGAAGGCAGGGTATACATGATTTTTTTTCTAAACTCTGTTAACATTTACAGAGTACAGTAAAACACTTCCAGGCATTCCAACTTAAATCCTTACCTTAACCATTGTTGAGATCTTCCAAAAATTTTCGGTTGAACCTATTCTTCGATCTGAATGCTTGATGATCTTGCCTTGCTTTGGATACAGGGTGCTCCTCCTTTTTTTCTTTACAGCATTTTTGTTTTTTAGAGTTTGTTTTACATGTACACACATACCCCTCTCTATATATACATGTTTTTGTAATAATGCATATGGTACAAGGTTTTGGGGCTCAAAAAGATTTTTTGCTACTGTACAATGTTTTTGATGGATTGAAATGAGGTTTGGTGGCTTTGACATGAAGTTGAGTGGAAATATGTATCTTCAGCCTACATATTTTGTTTGACCAGGCATTTTCATTTGACTTGTATATGTTGTCTCCTCACTTACTTAGTTAAAATTTCCTTTGATCCTATGAGCATAATTTTGAATTCCCTACATTGTAAGAAAAATGAAATGTAGTATTAAATCTAAATAATTTTATGTCTCCATATTCACATTTCTTTTTATATTTGCCAATGTATACTCAAAGAAATGGAAATTTTGCTATTCTGTTTTAAATATATGAATACAACATTTTTGCTTAACACATGTCTTGTAAAAGATTTTCTTTTAAAAATTGTTAAATTATTTTATTTAATCTTCTCATTTCCATCATATAATTTTTTCCACTTACCATTATATGTTGTTTTAAATACACTATTTTTATTTGTTTATTAATGTTATATATATTCATCTTTCTTGAACTTATGTATGCATATATATTCTTCTCATTCACTTGTATTTGTTTAATTTACATATAAATTCTGTTGTTATAAATATATATAAGAATTTCCAAATTAAGTAAATTTTCTATTTTATGGATAAAACTTGGAAATTTTAAAATATTATCATGGTTTTAAAACTATTTATTATTACCAATTGTTATTTAACAGGGGTTTTATTTTGATTAAATGGCCATATTATTTAATGTTAAAAATAAATATTCATAACTTAAAACGATAAACAAAATCCTGGGTCACTACAAATAACCATATCAAAGTGTAAGCAAATAACCGTATTTATAAATAAGCAATAAGAACACTCGTAAATATAGGTGTGACGACCCGCCCTTCTACTCACAGAAAGACGTATCATCAATGAGAAATGAAAGGGATAGAAATAGAAAAGAATAGAAAAAAACGAATAACATCAGAATCTCACAGCGGAACAGAACAAAATATAATACATCGCATAACTAATACATAGTTTTACATATGTCAGAGTTACACAATATCATACGCATGACATTCATATATATACTTCTGCCACTACATACATCCCAAATTATAGAATACATCAACTAACACAGCGGAACCAAATAGATATATAGATACATCTGAAACTCCTGCTCCAAGCTCCTCCAGAAACAACAATCCAAAACATATCACTTGGCTACTCATAAAAATTTGAGTACCCAAGAGTTTATGAAAAACAAAAATAAACTCCGGGTCAGAATGGGTCTGGTATGATTAAACGGTTTAAAGTTGTTTAACTTTGAAAACATTTGAAAATAAAGGTATCACGTATGACTTCCCACACATACATATGGGTAATTTTTTACCTTACGCTAACCAAAACAATTTAATAGGAAATCCAGTGATATTATAATAGTGTCTAGGGTTTTCAAGTAAATAGAAAATAGCCGAAATTGTTACATTCATTGACTTCCAGCTACTAGCCACAAAAGTGGGTAATACAAATCAAAACTGTAGGGTCTCGTAGGGAAAATAGGTTTCCATCAATGGCAGTGCTACTGGGGTACAGCCCGTCACAGTACGGGGCCTAGATCACCGTACCGAGGATCACTCCCGACCCCCTACAACACAAGGTCGGAACCATTCCTTATTGAATAGTCTCGAACAAGATAACCCCGCGGTTGTAGATAACAACCGCCCACACAGCCGAAATAAAAAGGGACGTCTAAACAGGGGTATATCTCGTCCTGCTTGGGCATGACCCACCTAACCTTGCTGCACAACCCCGGTTTAAGCCATTCCTGGTCGATGAGGCTTGAGATTATGATTACCTTTATAGAACATATCTCTTAGAATGCTCATCGTCCGCCTGACGATGTTCTGAAAGCATTCAATCCATACAAGTTCGTTCCGGGTTCGAACGAAACCGAAGGCATATTTCGTTACACTCATTTTGGAATCACCCTCAGAGTCAACGACAATAAACCTTGCATTCTGAAACACCATCTCGATCTTCACTTGAGAATTCATGACCTAACGTTTAATTTGGATCGATGTGGTTTTCGGATAATCATAAATGACACCCGACCCCGGCCTCATCGAATTCCAAACGCCATTTTAAAGGTCAAGTTGTTTAATTAGTTTAAACAGTTTAATTCAATACTTTGAATTCACATAGCATTTATCACAGATAAATCATACACAATCATCATAGATATATGAAAAGCATAACGTAGAGCATCACAGAATATCCCCAAATAAATATCACAAATCAGATATTCTACTAATACAACATTCATAAGCAAACATCTTAAAATTCTTATTGTAATTAATTTAATTAAAATCAATTACTTGATAATTAATTACTTAATTAATTAATTATTTTATTTCATTTCACACGATTTAATTGATTACTTCTTAATCAATTTATTTAAATCTTAATTACTTAATTAATTACCTTTAATCATTAATTAATAACCTTAACTATTAATTAATAAAACTTGTTTATCCATTTATTAACTATTAATTACTTAATTAATCAATTATTAATTCTTAATTAAATTACTTAATTAGTTAACTACTAATCTTATATTAATTGACTTAAGTAGTTAATTACAATTTATTAATCACATAATCTTTAGTTAACCAATCTCTAATTAGAATTATAAAGTAACCATTCTTAATTGCTTTCCAAAAATAATTAATTAATATCAATTATTCTTCTTAATTAACATTTTAAAAAGAAATTTTCTTTAAATATTGAAAATCAATTTATTATTAGCTACTAACTTAAATGTTAATAAATTTTATACTTATATTAATTACTTAATTAGAATAATAATTAAGAGCTTAAAACCTTTTAAAGTGTTAACTAAAATAAATAAACTTGTATTTAAATCTTAACTTGAATTGTTAAGCACTTGTTTAAATTTACAATGCTTAAAATTTGTAGAAACATAATTTACTTAGCTTCATTTTTTTATTGCAGATCTGGAAAACGAACCCGAGACTTCCCCTATTAAAACTCGAGTAATACTTCGAGCTAATCACCCATTTCCCCCAAGTCACTTTCCAGTACACATCTTCTTCTTTTTTTATTTTTTATTTTCCAGTGAGTTAAGTTTTAAACATAAGTATAAATTAAAGCATCAGGAAACCCTCTCATGCGCTCGAACACAAACCCGAAGCAACGATCCCCTTAACTCGAGTAACGACTCAAGACACTCACCCACATCGATACTGACACCAACCACTTCGCCATACACGTGCATGGCGACGCCACTTAGCTTCGGCGAACTCCAACACCATCGGCAAGTCACAAAACCTCCAAATACTCGAAATCCAAATTCGACTCGACCCCAAAAATGTCAAATCGAAATTTGGGCATTCACTCGAAAAACTGTAACCAACTTCCCCTCAGCACCACGCCTCGTCATCGTCGCACAGACCACCAGAGATGCTCAAAATCCATCCACACCACGCTAACACTCTAAGCAACCATCCTCCAGAGTCTTGCGCAAATCGATCACGTAGAGTAGACGAACACGCTCGTTTACTGACAAGTCCAGAAACTCGAAACTAAACCCTAAATCGATCTCGTCCTCTTAATTCATGCAATATAAAAATAATTCCACATTTTTCTCGAGATCACAGATGATTATACTTGCTTCAATTCAAGTTTCAACATTTTAAATTGATTCAATTGTCTGAAAATGGGAAAATTGCAAACTTTACTCAAAAACAAACTTCTCTTGAAATACTGAACTAAAAATCTTCATTTAAGTTTTAAAAATCACAATTTGAAGTAAGAATCCAAGTGCTAAACTTGAATTAATATTTTACAACAATCGAATTTTATCAAATTATCCCTTGATTGCCTGTAAACAAGATCACAGTGATATATTCTAACAAACATGATTTGATCAGTTTTTAAAATCTTGATTTAGGTTTAACATCTTATTTTAGTTGAAAAACTTAAAGCTTTACAATAATATGATGAGAATAATTTGAGTTTGAAGAAAAAATTCGACCATGTAACAAATAACAGAGAAGATCAAAGCAACACAGAGTTATATTCAAACTATAACATATGCAAACCATATTATCAATGAATCCTGAAGTGTTTTTAAAATTAAACTTAAAGCTTTAAATTTCTTGTCTACTCACTTACAAAGGATGCTGAACAAAGAACACTATGATGTTCTTGAAAACTGCAGTTGAAAACTGCCTTTGAATCTGCCTAGTTTTGTTCTATTCTTGTTTGAATTAAATTTGAGTTTGCTTCTTTTTTTCTTCTTTTTGTTTCTCTCTGGTTTACTAGGTTTTACTGAACGAACTAAATAGAAGACGCATCCATATATATAGAACAAAATAGATGTATAAGGGAAGGTATTATCTGGTCAATGTTTTTCTTCTTTTTGATTGATAAGATTTTTCTTCTGAAATGTAAAGATTACTAAATATTTTGAATTGACTAAATATTGGCTGAGATGATGGCATTAAATGCTAAATTTTCCTAATATGTCTACATTTTATTATTATGTTTTTGCTGTATAGATATTTGTATGTAAATGTACACTTTGCAGGTAGGCATTGATTTTGTATATGAAGATAATTTGTTTTATTATTTTCTAGCTTGAATTTCATATACATATTTATCTGGTTTACTTTTTGTGCTCTATGCTTACAAATTTAAACTTATGTTGTATGCATACCTCAACTACTTAATCCTTGTTTTATTTTTATTTCTATTTTATATTTTAAATACCAATACTTAAATTATATCTATAAGTTTACTTACTCATATGTTATATTTATATTTTATATTGATAGAATTAGATTTTATTTTAAACATTATCATCCATATATATTTTTATACCAAATGTTAACAAGATAAAGCATTTTAATCCAATTATATAAGATAAATTTTTATTGTAAATATTATTAAGAGATTTATTTTAAATTTTCAAATCAATTTCCTTTTAAAAATACAAATCTAGATAAACAAATGGCAAATATTTCCAAAAGTCATATTCAGTTTAAAATGATCAGTTTACATTTTATTTAGTTAGATTATATATTTATTAAAATAATACTACTAAAATTCCTGTTCGTTACATTCCTCCCCCTTAAAAGAATTTCGTCCCCGAAATTTAAAACAAAAGATAATTCAAAAGCTGTTATTTCAACCATTCAAACATACATATCATTCATACATTAGCAAACAACCAACAATTTATCCTAACAAACATCACTAGCTATCTAGACACAAACCCGGATAAGCTTCCCTAAAACTATCCATAGTTTCCCAGGTGCAATCTTTGGGATCCTCACTCCACTGCACTTTGACAAGCTTCACTACCTTACTCCTGAGTTGCCTCTCGTCTTGATCAACAATCCAAACTGGATTCCTGACCACAGTCAAATTCGGGTCGACCTCCAATTCTTCCTGGACTACTGGTTCCACAACTAATGATGGATCATGAACAAACTTCCTTAGATGAGATACATGGAATAAATTATGAATACCAGACATCTGTTCTGGAAATTCAACTCTGTAAGCTACAGCACTAATCCTTCCCAATATCCGAAATGGACCAATATATCTCAGGGCAAGTTTTCCCGTCTTTCCGAATCCAATAGCTCCTTTAATCGAGGAAATTTTGACAAAAACGAAATCACGAATCTCAAATTCCAATTGTCTCCTTCTCTTATCTGCGTACTTCTTCTGACGGTCTTGAGCAGCTCTCATCATTTTCTTGATAAGCTCAACTTTAGCAGAAGCTTCACGAATCAAATCTGCCCCAAGCATAAGACGATCTTTCGACTCTGTCCAACAGGATGGGGATCTACACGGTCTTCCGTATAAAGCTTCATGAGGAGCCATCTTGATACTAGCTTGGTAACTGTTATTATAGAAGAATCCTACCAAATGGAGATGGTCTTCCCAAGATCCACCAAAATCCAAAACACATGCTCACAGCATATCTTCTAGAATTCGGTTCAGTCTCTCCGTCTGTCTGAGGATGACTGGCTATACTCAATCTCAAACTCGTTCCCATAGCTGATTGTAGAGCCTCCCAGAATTTGTTGGTAAAGATAGGATCACGATCACTTACTATGCTAACAGGAACACCATGCAATCTGACAATCTCCTTCAAGAAAATCTTTGCCAGAGAAACTGCAGTATGAGTTGCCTTAACGGGTAAAATGGGCACTCTTAGTTAAACGATCCACAGTAACCCATATTCCTTCGTTTCCTTTCTTAGTTCTAGGAAAACCGTTGATGAAATCCATCGAAAACATCTCCCATTTCCATTCTGGGACTTACAAAGGCTGCAACAAACCGGATGACTTCTGTTGATCTCCTTTCACCTACTGACAGATAGCACAACTATTAATGAAAGAAGCTACATCCCTCTTCATGCTTGGCCACCGGAAAACTCTTCTCATATCTTTATACATCTTAGAGATTCCTAGGTGAATATTTAGTCTGGAGCGGTGACACTCAGCTAAGACTTCCTGCCTCAATCCATCTATATTAGGCACACACAAACGACCATTAATCCTTAAAACACCTTGATTGTCAACCTTGAAATCTGAATATCGACCATCCTTAGTTCCAAGAATTAGTTCCAAGAATTAGTTCCTCAAAAGATTTATCCTCCATTTTCTTACTTATGATTCTATCCTGGAGAGATGGAACAACTTTCAAAAGAGACAGAACTGTATTCCTGCTAAAAGCATCAGCCACAACATTTGCCTTTCCTAGGGTGTATAGAATATCCAAATCATATGATGCCAAAAACTCGACCCATCGCTGCTGCCTCAGATTAAGATCCTTTTGAGAGAAAAGATATTTCAACGGTTTGTGGTCCGTGAATAACTCGAACTTCTCTCACAAGAGATAGTGTCCCCAAATCTTCAGAGCAAAAACAATGGCTAACAATTCAAGATCGTGCGTAGCGTAGTTCCTTTCATGTGGCTTTAATTGCCGACTCGCATACGCAATTACTCTTCCATTCTGCATCAAAACTGCTCCCAATCCTACTATACAAGCATCAGTATAAACCTCGAATTTGCTCTTTCCATCTGGAATAGCAAGTATTGGTGCACTGGTTAGCCTCGTCTTCAATTCCTGAAAAGCTTCTTCACACTGGGATGTCCACTTGAATTTAGCTCATTTCCTTGTGAGCTTGGTCAGATGCGAAGAAATTTTGGAATAATCCTTGATAAACTTTCTGTAGTAGCCAGCTAATCCCAGAAAACTGCGAACTTCGGTCGGTGACTTCGGTTGCTTCCATTCCAGAATAGTCTCCACCTTCGCTGGGTCTACGGAGATACCTTCACCAGAAACAATGTGCCCTAGAAATTTGACTTCCAATTTCCAGAAATGGAACTTGGAAAACTTTGCCTTCAAAACATACCTCCTCAGAGTCTCTAACACAATCCTCAAATGCTGCTTGTGCTCTTCTTCCGACTTAGAGTAGAACAGGATATCATCAATGAATACCAAAACGAACTTATTCAACACGTCCCTAAAGACTCGGTTCATCAGGTCAACAAAGTAAGCATGAGCGTTGGTTAACCCAAAAGGCATAACCAACCACTCATAGAAACAATTTGGCCCCCTAAATGCAGTCAAGGGAATACTTTCCTCAGCTACCCTCAATTGATAGAAACCTGAAGCTAAATCCAGTTGAGAAATGATAGAAGCTCCATGCAACTGGTCAAAAAGATCATTAATATAAGGAAGAGGGTATTTATTTCGAGTGGTCACTTTGTTCAATTCTCTATAATACACACAGGAACTTAGCGATCCATCCGATTTGGTGACAAACACTGCAGCAAAGCCCCAACAAGAAAAACTGGACCTAATCAATCCCTTCTCCAAAAGATCCTGAGTCTGCTTAATTAACTGTTATCTCTCTCTAGGAGCCATCCTCCAACTAGGCTGAATCACCGGCACTCTGGAAATTCTACCCAAATCAGTTTCCAAAGAAACTGTTCTCTCATCACAATTCAAAACAGCTTTATACTTATCGAGCCAATCCATCGAAGAAATGGAACCGCTCTGCTACTGCTGAAATTACCTCAAGAAAAACTGCTAACCAGAAAACTTTCTCGACGACACACAGAACACTTCGAGCTACACAACCGACTCAGATGCCCAAAGACTTCCTATCCAAAGCTCTTCGAGAAACTCGGACCTCGAACCAAACAGAAACACCCTACTGAACTTAGCCACAATACCGAAGCAGACATACTTCCTTAACTTGTTCCAAAGAAACATACTGAACAGACCCGAACAAGATAACCCCGCGGTTGTAGCTAGCAACCGCCCACACAGCCGAAATAAAAAAGGACATCTAGACAGGGGTATATCTCGTCCTGCTTGGGCATGACCCACCTAACCTTGCTGCACAACCCCTATTTTATCCATTCCCGGTTGATGAGGCTTGAGGTTACGATTACCTTTATAGAACATATCTCTTAGAATGCTCATCGTCCGCCTGTCGATGTTCTGAAAGCATTCAATCCATACAAGTTCGTTCCGGGTTCGAAAGAAACCGAAGGCATTATTTCGTTACACTCATTTTGGAATAACCCTCAGAGTCAACGACAAGAATCCTTGCATTCTGAAACACCATCTCAATCTTCAGTTGAGAATTCACGACCTAATGTTTAATTTGGATCGATGTGGTTTTCGGATAATCATAAATGACACCCGATCCCAGTCCCATCGAAACCCAAACGCCATTTTAAAGGTCAAGTTGTTTAATTAGTTTAAACAGTTTAATTCAATACTTTGAATTCACATAGCATTTATCACAGATAAATCATACACAATCATCATAGATATATCAATAGCATAACATAGAGCATCACAGAATATCACCAAATAAATATCACAAATCAAATATTCTACTTATACAACATTCATAAGCAAACGCCTTAAATTCTTATTGTAATTAATTTAATTAAAATCAATTACTTGAGAATTAGTTACTTAATTAATTAATTATTTGATTTCATTTCACACGATTTAATTAATTACTTCTTAATCAATTTATTTAAATCTTAATTACTTAATTAATTACCTTTAATCATTATTAATAACCTTGACTATTAATTAATAAAACTTATTTATCCATTTATGAACTATTAATTACTCAATTAATCAATTATTAATTCTTAATTAAATTACTTAATTAGTTAACTACTAATCTTACATTAATTAACTTAAGTAGTTAATTACAATTTATTAATCACATAATCTTTAGTTAACCAATCTCTAATTACAATTATAAAGTAACCATTCTTAGCTGCTTTCCAAAAATAATTAATTAATATTAATTATTCTTCTTAATTAACATTTTAAAAAGAAATTTTCTTTAAATATTGACAATCAATTTATTATTAACTACCAACTTAAAAATTAATAAATTTTATACTTATAATAATTACTTAATTAGAATAATAATTAAGAGCTTAAAACATTTTATAATATTAACTAAAATAATTAAACTTGTATTTAAGTCTTAACTTGAATTGTTAAGCACTTATTTAAATCTACAATGCTTAAAATTTGTAGAAACATAATTTACTTAACTTCATTTTTTTTTTATTGCGGATCTGGAAAACAAACCCGAGACTTCCCCTATTAAAACTCGAGTAATACTTGGAGCTAATCACCCATTTCCCCCGAGTCACTTTCCCGTACGCATCTACTTCTTCTCTTTTTTTATTTATTTTCCAGTAAGTTAAGTTTTGAACTTAAGTATAAATTAAAGCATCAGGAAACCCTCTCGTGCGCTCGAACACAAACCCGAAGCAACGATCCCCTTAACTCGAGTAACGACTCGAGACACTCACCCACATTGATACTGACACCAACCACTTCGTCGTACACGTGCACGGTGATGCCACTTAGCTCCGGCGAACTCCAACACCATCGGCAAGTCACAAAACCTCCAAATTCTCGAAATCCAAATTCGACTCGACCCCAAAAATATCAAATAGAAATTTGGGCATTCACTCGAAAAACTGTAACCAACTTCCCCTTAGCACCACGCCTCGTCATCGCCGCACAGACCACCAGAGATGCTCAAAATCCATCCACACCACGCTAACACTCTAAGCAACCATCCTCCAGAGTCTTGCACAACTCGATCACGTAGAGTAGACGAACACGCCTCGTTTACTGACAGGTCCAGAAACTCGAAACTAAACCCTAAATCGATCTCGTCCTCTTAATTCACGCAATATAAAAATAATTCCACATTTTTCTCGAGATCACAGATGATTATACTTGCTTCAATTCAAGTTTCAACATTTTAAATTGATTCAATTGTCTGAAAATGGAAAAAATGCGAATTTTATTCAAAAACAAACTGCTCTTGAAATACTGAACTAAAAATCTTCATTTTAGTTTTAAAAATCACAATTTGCAGTAAGAATCCAAGTTATAAACTTGAATTAATATTTTACAACAATCGAATTTTATCAAATTATCACTTGATTGCGTGTAAACAAGATTACAGTGATATATTCTAACAAACATGATTTGATCAGTTTTTAAAATCTTGATTTAGGTTTAGCATCTTATTTTAGTTGAAAATCTTAAAGCTTTACAATAATATGATGAGAATAATTTGAGTTTGAAGAAAAAATTCGACCATGTAACAAATAATAGAGAAGATCAAAGCAACACAGAGTTATATTCAAACTATAACATATGCAAACCATATTATCAATGTATCCTGAAGTGTTTTTAAAATTAAACTTAAAGCTTTAAATTTCTTGTTTACTCACTTGCAAAGGGTGCTGAACAAAGAACACTCTGATGTTCTTGAAAACTACAGTTGAAAACCGCCTTTGAATATGCCTAAGTTTTGTTCTGTTCTTGTTTGAATTAAATTTGAGTTTGCTTCTTTTTTTCTTCTTTTTGTTTCTCTCTGGTTTACTAGGTTTTACTGAACGAACTAAATAGAAGATGCATCCATATATATAGAAGAAAATAGATGTATATGGGAAGGTATTATCTGGTCAATGTTTTTCTTCTTTTTGATTGATCAGATTTTTCTTTTAAAATGTAAAGGATACTAAATATTTTGAATTGACTAAATATTGGCTGAGATGATGGCATTAAATGCTAAGGTTTCCTATTATGTGTACATATTATTGTTATGTTTTTGCTGTATAGATATTTGTATGTAAATGTACACTTTGCAGGTAGGCATTGATTTTGTATATGAAGATAATTTGTTTTATTATTTTCTAGCTTGAACTTCATATACATATTTGTCTGGTTTACTTTTTATGCTTTGTGCTTACAAATTTAAACTTATGTTGTCTGCATACCTCAACTACTTAATCCTTGTTTTATTTTTATTTCTATTTTATATTTTAACCACCAATACTTAAATTATATTCATAAGTTTACTTACTCATATGTTATATTTACATTTTATATTGATAGAATTATATTTTATTTTAAACATTATCATCCATATATATTTTTATACCAAATGTTAACAAGGTAAAGCATTTGAATTCAATTATATAAGATAATTTTTTATTGTAAATATTATTAAGAGATTTATTTTTAATTTTCAAATCAATTTCCTTTTAAAAATACAAATCTATATAAACAAATGGAAAATATTTCCAAAAGTCATATCCATTTTAAAATGATCAGTTTACATTTTATTTAATTATATTAAATATTTATTAAAATAATACTGCTAGAATTCTGGATCGTTACAATAGGTATCTCACACTGGTTGGTATGTAGATTCAGACAAGCCTATGTAGCATAAACTAAATTGGTATAACTTAATAGAGCAATCATATCAACCAAAACACATCATAAGGAAATGCATGTAGACAAATCCTAGCATCCATACATCTATGCCTATATTTACTAGCTAGCTAAAGAACGATAACCATCCTACACCTTCGGCAGCCAATATGAATGGAAAGTGTGCTGCTATGGTGACCGACCGATATAGAACGGTTGTCAAGGGTTATAAAGCAAATAAAACATCAAAAAATCTATCGCATATCTCATAGAGCATCGAATAATATACAATAGTTCACATAAATACAAAACATGATAAACGGTAATAGCTAAGTGAACCAACTATCACCACAGATCCATAGAGTTATACAACATAGTAATATAATTTATACAAACGGAAATAAATTCAAATAAAACTATCTCATAATATAGCATACACTTTTTAGGTTTGTGACGACCCACCTTTCTGACCCCTAGGAACGATACTTAACACATCCTCGGTGTTCATGTGTCGTTACCCAAGCATCGGAAAGATGAATCGTCGTGAGGTAAAATAAAAAACAGAATAGAAAACCTCACAACGAAAATGCTAAATAAAACATAACAATCAATAGTACATCTAGTTACTCCTTAATAGGGGGTTATCAGAGCTACACAAAAGCACTACATATCATATTAGGCAGTTATAAAATGTAACGACCCGTATTTTTACGGATCGAAAGATCGTAAAACTGTCGACATTAAGTCGTTGACGTTGTTAAGTCGTTTAGAGTATGAGTCGACCAAAGTTTAAGTCGTGTTAAGTTATCTCATGTGGTGCTTAGGTCATATGAGAGTTAGGTTGAGTGGAGCGACCTATAGAAGTAGCGACTTATAGGAGTTATCGGTTTAAGGATGGTTGCCGACTTAAGGGATTGACCGACTTAGTGGAGCTAACGACTTAGGAGTTAGCAAGTTATTGGGTTTGACCGACCTAAGAAGATGACCGACCTAAGAAGGTTAACAACTTAAGGAATGGAGCGGCTTAAGGATTAACGACCTAAGGGAACCAACGACTTAAGGTAGGTAGCGACTTAGGGGGGGGGGGCTAACGACCTAGTGACTATACCGTGTTATAGTTTCGTGTGCTTAGTTAGGTCGTGACCGACCTATGTTAAGTCGTGTGGGTACTAAGTCGTTAGGTTGTATGGTTGTCTCTTGTGTTAGGTCGTAGGTTTTTGATGAGTCGTCTCCTGAGTTAATTGTTGAGTCGTTAGGTCGGCAAGGGTGTTAGGTCGGCAGGGTTAGGTCATGTGCATTCTATGATTGTTGAGTCGTTCAAACGACTTAAGGCTTAGGAAGGAACGCGCGCATATGTTAAGTCGCGCATAGGCTTGAGTCGTTGAGTCGTAGGTTGTGGGCTGTTAAGTCGTGGACGACTTATGGGGATGATGAGTCGTGACCGACTTAAGGGGGTACGAGTTAAGGAATCGGCCTATAAATAGAAGGGTTTGCATCACTTTTTGGCACCGGATTTTGAAGCGACGAAGTGCTGCCATTTTGAGAGCTCGACTTCAACACTTCTTTCACTTCTTTTCTCCACTTTAATCTAGTGATTCCTTCCATCTAAATTGAAGATCAAATCGGAGATCCAAGAGCCAAAGTTGAAGATCTTCATCCATCGAAGAGGAATTTCTTCATTTGAAGCGGAGCTTTGGAGGATCAAGCTTGATTCTTTGCTGTCCAGATCTGGAGTTGGTTGTTTTTGAGGTGTTTAGGTGATTCGGTGAGTGGTGGTTATCTCTCACACGGACCCAAAGGAGTATACTGGATCGGTGGTTTGTTTATGTGCTAAAGAGAGTGATTTCGTGCATTTTTCTTAAGTCTGCATGTAGATCTATTGCTCATTATGATTTGACATCTATTTTACTACATGTTCACTTATGCAAGTTCATTCATCAAGTTGTAGAGATATTCTTCATAATTCATGTTTGTTAGAATGCATGTTAGATTTGGACTCTTTATTTACGAAATTGCCATTATTGTGTAATTGTTTATTTAGATCTTGTTTGAATGATTGATTACTTGGATTAATGTTTGATTTGGTTGATTAGTTGATAGATAACTTGATTTGGACAAGTTGGTCGAAGATGATTCAAAAGCTAAGTGGAAAGGCTCTTGAATAAGGAAAGCTGCTTGTGGCATATGAAGCGGGTGTTGGAGCTCATATGGATAGATTTGATGATGATGTTGAGATGGGACTTTGCCATGATGCGATGAGGCAAACCATGATGTTGAGATGGGACTTTGCTATGATGCGATGAAGCAAAGCATGATGTGAGAAGGCCTTGGTTTAATCCAGACGGGATCATCCCAAGCATGTTGATAACTCGGTGATGTGGTCCGGGTTTGTGGATAATGGTTAGCTTGAGAGGCGCTTGAGCTAGTATGGGAATAGTCGTCGAGGAGGATGACTAGAAGGCTGAGATTTCATCGTTGTTGAAGGTTCTAGCATGCTCAAAGCAAGAGTACGTTGGGACGGGTCACGATGACGTTCCAAGAACGGGTCACGATGACGTGCTAGTACTCTGGGCAGATGCGATAGTCCTAGGCACGGGTCACGATGACGTGCGGAGCTATGTCTAGAACCGGGGTTACCATTAGCCCTTGACAGGCGGTCATTCAACTAACGGTCAAATCAAGGCAATGATAACAGTGATAGCCCGAGTCATGGATGTTTGGATGTTTGGTTGTATCGTCACTTGGGTCAAGAGCGATGTTTTCAGGGTGCTTATCTGATCTTGGTTTAGGCCTTGGGGGTTTGTACTTGGAAAACGCGGACCTTGACTCGTGTGATAATTACTTTGCTTTGAATGTCTGAATTGTTATGATTGCTTCTGCTTAGTGTGTCTGGGGACTATCACTGTAGAAAGATGTGGAGTGGGATGGTTGGGTTCCTATTCCTTTTACCCTTTATGCTCTTTTGGTATGTTTGATAGTTGATTTACTGCTCACTAAGACTTTTGTCTGACTCAAGGTTTTATGTTTAATTCTTATTACCTTGGGCTGTTCATCCATGTTGGGATGGGCAGACTAGGTAGCAGGTGACAGGTGCTGTTCTTAGTAGTCAACGCTGTTGATGACGAAGACGAGCTGGAGGCTTTTGCGTATTGTTTTCTTACTATATGTACTGGGTGTTCCGCTGTTTGTATATTCTCTGAGTGATATGTAGTGAGGCTTGATGTATTGACTTTGCTGATTGCTGTATCAAACTATTATGAGTTTATATGATGAGATTCTATTCTATGAAGCTTCACTATGTATATTTTCTATTGTATTTTGTCCATGCGCTGTGAGTAATACGATAGATTATTCTGCTTTATCTTACCCCGACTATCGTCCATGGCTGCCTGGCACACCTTTCAGCGCACCATTCCCTTGTTTTCGTGCGGAGTCATGGGCGGTCGTCACATTTGGTATCAGAGCTTTGGCTAATCGATTTTAGCCAACGCTCGCTGACGTAACTACGTATGAGAGACGTAATTGTATTTTGATGGATGATTACTATATATAATATAGTAGCTTAGAAGGATTTGAACTCCTTATGTAGTTGTTTTTTAAGGTGTTCTAATCATTCTTTTTGTAGATATTAAGAATGAGTCGAAGAGGGAGACCAGCTGCTAGGGAAGGCCGTGCTGCTGAAGGGGTTGCTGATTATGCTACTATGTTTGAGGCCATGATGACTTCGATCATGAGAAGGATGCCAACCTCGGGGTCATCAGTAGATGTTGGAGTTCAATTTCAAGCCCCAAAACCAGTGGATTTTGCTAAGTTGTGCAAAGACTATACTTCTCTTGGAGGAAAGGTTTTCTTGGGAACAGAATCAACCATTGAAGTGCATAGATGGATTGATGCTTGTAGAAGGATCTTTGGTGACTTGGGAATTGAGGATGCAACTAAGAGGAAGCTTGCATCAAGACAGCTTCAAGGGAGAGTTTCGGATTGGTAGAATTCTATCACCATTGATACTCCAGAAGAAGAGATTACTTGGGAGCAATTCCAAGTCAGATTTGAAGCTAAGTTCATTTCTACAGCTCAGAAATCCGTTCTGTTTAAAAAGTTTGTGGAGCTCAAGCAAGATGGGAGACCAGTTCTTGAGTATGTTTCTGAGTTTGAAGCTTTGTCCAAGTATGCTCGGTCGTATATTGATTCTCCCTATCAGAAGAATGAGAAGTTTGTGACAGGCTTGGACACTTATCTTGGGAGACAGTTGGTGGATCATTTGGACGATCCATTTGAGAAGCTTGTGGAGAAAGCTCTCAGGCATGAGAATCTGTTTCCTAAGGAAAGATCTGTTGTTGCTGTGACCAAGGAGCAAAGTGGAAACAAGAAGAGAAAGCAGCAGCAGCAGAAGGGTAAGGATGGCCAGAAGAAGCCGAAGGGCGAAGTGATCTGCTACAATTGTCGGCAGAAGGGTCATCTCTTCGGGGATTGCAAGAATCCGAAGGTGCCGGTGAAGTGCCACAACTGTGACAAGCTGGGGCATATTATGAGGAATTGTCCGGAACCGAGGAAGGATAAGTAGATCGTGCAAGCTTATGCTTTGGGGGCTGTGCCATCATCTTTGAAAGCTTCTACTGTTGAAGAGAAAGGAAAGAGTGTGGTAGTTCAAGGTATTCTTTCCATTTGTGGTGTTCCAGTTAGGGTGTTGTTTGATACTGGAGCGTCGCATTCCTTTGTTTGTAATGAGTTGGTAGACCGGTTGGGTTTGGAACCGGATATTGTTGATAGACCATTGGTTGTGACTAATCCAGTTGGGGGTTCGTCTTGTTTGTGTATATTATGCCGTGGTCTAGTTGTGTCGAGTCATGATTGCTCTTTTGTTTGTGATTGCTTTGTTCTGAACTTTGCGGGGTTCGGGATTATTTTGGGTATGGACTGGCTCAGGAAGTATGCGGCAAAGGTTGATTATGAAAGGCTGGAGGTGACAGTCGAGAATGTGGAAGGGCGAAAGGTTGTGATACGATGTAAGCATGAGGAAGGCGTCTTCATGAGCTTCATGTATTCGCTGGTTGTTCCACGGGATGGACTGTCATCGGTGCCTATTGTGAATGGATTTGAGGATGTCTTTGACGAGGTCAAAGGGTTACCGCCGCATAGAGAGATCGAGTTTCGTATCGATCTAGTTGAGGGAGCCAGACCTGTTGTGATGCCTCTTAGGTGGATGGCGCCTAGGGAGCAGCAAGAGTTGAAGGTGCAAGTTGATGACCTTTTTCAGAAAGGATTCATTCGGCGTAGTGTGTCCGAATGGGGTGCACCAGTTGTGTTTGCAACCAAAGCGGATGGATCGTTGAGGTTGTGTGTGGATTATCGTGAGCTGAATAAAGTGACTAAGAAAAACAAGTATCCATTGCCGAGAATAGATGACTTGTTTGATCAGCTTCACGAAGCTAAGGTGTTTTCTCAGATGGATTTGGCAACGGGATTTCACCAGTTGAGAGTAGCAAAGGATAGTGTTCCGAAGACTGCTTTTAGGACACCATCTGGTTTCTATGAGTGGCTGGTAATGCCGTTTGGTTTGACCAATGCACCAGCATATTTTGTGGATCTTATGAATAGGGTGTTCAGAGATCAGTTGAACAAGTTTGTACTTGTGTTCGTGGATGATATTTTGATTTATTCCAGAACTAAAGAGGAACACAAGACACACTTGCAGATTGTTTTGTAAATCTTGCGGAAACATCAGCTGAAGGCTAAGTTTTCGAAGTGCCACTTCTGGAAGAGTGGAGTGAGGTTCTTAGGCCATGTTATTTCTGGAAATGGAATAGCGGTTGATCCCGCCAAGGTGGCAGCGATCCAGGATTGGGTTAGACCTAAGAATGCATCTGATGTGAGAAGTTTTCTTGGATTAGCAGGATATTATCATCGGTTTATCAAAGACTTTTCCAAGATAGCAGCACCGTTAACAGGATTGACGAAAAAGAACCAAGTGTTCAAATGGGATGCTAAGTGTGAGCAAGCTTTTGGAATCCTGAAAGAGCGACTGACAAGTGCTCCTGTTTTGACTATTCCAAGTGGGAATGATGAGATGGTGGTTTACACCGATGCATGTGGTAGTGGACTTGGAGAAGTGCTAATGCAGAAGGATAAAGTTGTCGCGTATGCAAGTCGACAGTTGAAGCCGCATGAAAGGAATTATCCGACTCATGATTTGGAGTTAGCGACGATTGTATTTGCTTTGAAGATGTGGCGACATTATCTATTGGGAGTTCGATTTGAGTTGTTTACAGATCATAAGTCATTGAAGTATCTGTTCTCCCAAAAGGACTTGAATCTTCGACAACAACGATGGCTAGAGTTTTTAGCATCATATGATTTTGGTATAGCCTATACTCCGGGAAAAGGTAATGCAGTGGCTGATGCGTTAAGTTAAAGACATGCAGGATTGGGAGCCATGTTTTCAGAATGGAAGAGTCTTGAGTATTTGGCTGGATTTGACTTCAGACTGAGATGTGAATTGGAACTTGAGGTGTTGGCAAACTTATCAATAAGACCTACCCTAGTGGAAAGAATTGGCGAGGACCAAAAGCGAGACGATAAGCTTGTCAAGATTATCCGAGATTTGGAATCTAGATCAGACCCAGAGAAGGATAAAGGATTCGAAGTCGATCAAGAGGGTTGGCTTCGGAAGCAAGGACGACTAGTTGTTCCCGATATAGATGAATTGAGAGATGAAGTTCTGAGGGAAAGTCATCACTCGAAGTTGACAATTCATCCAGGTGGAAATAAGATGTATCGGGATATGAAGAGAACCTACTACTGGGAAGGTATGAAGAAGGATGTTGGAAATTTTATTTCCAAATGTATGAACTGCCAGTTGGTAAAAGCTGAACAGAAGAAACCCAGTGGATTGCTTCAGCCATTAGAAGTTCCTACATGGAAGTGGGAGCAGATATCGATGGATTTTATCGATGGACTACCTAGAACAAGGACGGGAAATGAAGGGATTTGGGTAATCGTAGATCGTTTGACTAAGAGTGCAAGATTCATTCCTGTTCGATCAACTAGGACTGCATCGAAGTTGGCTGAGTTGTATGTTAAGTGGATAGTTCGATTCCATGGTATTCCGAAGAGTATAGTGAGCGATCGAGACCCATTGTTCACTAGTGGATTTTGGAAGAACTTCCAAAAAGTTTTCGGGACCGAGTTGTGTTTGAGTACAGCCTATCATCCCCAAACAGATGGTCAGACCGAGAGAGTCAACCGAGTTTTGGAAGATCTCCTTAGAGCTTGTGTTTTAGATTTCGGAGGATCATGGGAAGATCATCTTCATTTGGTGGAATTTTCATATAATAACAGTTACCAGTTAAGTATTGGTATGGCACCGTATGAAGCACTGTATGGAAGACCGTGTAACTCTCCGACATGTTGGTTGGAAACCGGAGAAAAGTTGATACTTGGGCCAGAAATGATTCGACAGACTTCGGATTGTATAGAGATCATTCGGCAACGAATGAAGGCAGCCCAAGATCGTCAGAAAAGTTATGCCGATAATCGTCGTAAGGATTTGGAATTCGACGTAGGCGATATGGTTTTTGTGAAGGTTTCTCCATTGAAGAATGTTATTCGATTCGGGAAGAAAGGAAAATTGACCCCGAGATTTGTTGGACCCTTCCCGATCATCGAGCGAATTGGAAAGCTCGCTTATAGATTGGAGTTACCAGAAAAGATGTCGGGCGTGCACAATGTTTTTCATGTATCGTATATACGGAAGTATGTGCACGACTCGAATACGGTGGTTTCTGCTGATAGCTGTGAAGATTTAGAAGTTGATCCAGTTGTTAGAAGGCCTCGTAAGCCACTTCGTGTTGTAGGAACTGACACGAAACAGCTTAGGAGGAAGGTAGTTAAGTTGCTCAAGGTACAATGGAGTGACGATGTTAACGACTGTACATGGGAGGAGGAAGAGAGGATGAAGGCATCTCATCCTGAACTCTTCGAGGTATGGCCCTAAGGTGTCGTGACATCTCATGAATTGTAACTTGTTCTAGTCTTAGAATTCTGCATGCTAGGCTAGTAATTGGATGCATGGTTTGTTGATTGCTATGGATGGTAGGCATGCAGAATAGTTTTGATTGTTCTTGTATGTTTGTAATTTCGGGGGCGAAATTCCTAAGGGGGAGAGAATGTAACGACCCGTATTTTTACGGATCGAAAGATCGTAAAACTGTCGACATTAAGTCGTTGACGTTGTTAAGTCGTTTAGAGTATGATTCGACCAAAGTTTAAGTCGTGTTAAGTTATCTTGTGTGGTGCTTAGGTCGTATGAGAGTTAGGTTGAGTGGAGCGACCTATAGAAGTAGCGACTTATAGGAGTTATCGGTTTAAGGATGGTTGCCGACTTAAGGGATTGACCGACTTAGTGGAGCTAACGACTTAGGAGTTAGCAAGTTATTGGGTTTGACCGACCTAAGAAGATGACCGACCTAAGAAGGTTAACAACTTAAGGAATGGAGCGGCTTAAGGATTAACGACCTAAGGGAACCAACGACTTAAGGTAGGTAGCGACTTAAGGGGGGGGGGGGTAACGACCTAGTGACTATACCGTGTTATAGTTCCGTGTGCTTAGTTAGGTCGTGACCGACCTATGTTAAGTCGTGTGGGTACTAAGTCGTTAGGTTGTATGGTTGTCTCTTGTGTTAGGTCGTAGGTTTTTGATGAGTCGTCTCCTGAGTTAATTGTTGAGTCGTTAGGTCGGCAAGGGTGTTAGGTCGGCAGGGTTAGGTCATGTGCATGCTATGATTGTTGAGTCGTTCAAACGACTTAAGGCTTAGGAAGGAACGCGCGCATATGTTAAGTCGCGCATAGGCTTGAGTCGTTGAGTCGTAGGTTGTGGGCTGTTAAGTCGTGGACGACTTATGGGGATGATGAGTCGTGACCGACTTAAGGGGGTACGAGTTAAGGAATCGGCCTATAAATAGAAGGGTTTGCATCACTTTTTGGCACCGGATTTTGAAGCGACGAAGTGCTGCCATTTTGAGAGCTCGACTTCAACACTTCTTCACTTCTTTTCTCCACTTTAATCTAGTGATTCCTTCCATCTAAATTGAAGATCAAATCGGAGATCCAAGAGCCAAAGTTGAAGATCTTCATCCATCGAAGAGGGTTTCTTCATTTGAAGCGGAGCTTTGGAGGATCAAGCTTGATTCTTTGCTGTCCAGATCTGGAGTTGGTTGTTTTTGAGGTGTTTAGGTGATTCGGTGAGTGGTGGTTATCTCTCACACGGACCCAAAGGAGTATACTGGATCGGTGGTTTGTTTATGTGCTAAAGAGAGTGATTTCGTGCATTTTTCTTAAGTCTGCATGTAGATCTATTGCTCATGATGATTTGACATCTATTTTACTACATGTTCACTTATGCAAGTTCATTCATCAAGTTGTAGAGATATTGTTCATAATTCATGTTTGTTAGAATGCATGTTAGATTTGGACTCTTTATTTACGAAATTGCCATTATTGTGTAATTGTTTATTTAGATCTTGTTTGAATGATTGATTACTTGGATTAATGTTTGATTTGGTTGATTAGTTAATTGATAACTTGATTTGGACAAGTTGGTCGAAGATGATTCAAAAGCTAAGTGGAAAGGCTCTTGAATAAGTAAAGCTGCTTGTGGCATATGAAGCGGGTGTTGGAGCTCATATGGATAGATTTGATGATGATGTTGAGATGGGACTTTGCCATGATGCGATGAGGCAAACCATGATGTTGAGATGGGACTTTGCTATGATGCGATGAAGCAAAGCATGATGTGAGAAGGCCTTGGTTTAATCCAGACGGGATCATCCCAAGCATGTTGATAACTCGGTGATGTGGTCCGAGTTTGTGGATAATGGTTAGCTTGAGAGGCGCTTGAGCTAGTATGGGAATAGTCGTCGAGGAGGATGACTAGAAGGCTGAGATTTCATCGTTGTTGAAGGTTCTAGCATGCTCAAAGCAAGAGTACGTTGGGACGGGTCACGATGACGTTCCAAGCACGGGTCACGATGACGTGCTAGTACTCTGGGCAGATGCGATAGTCCTAGGCACGGGTCACGATGACGTGCGGAGCTATGTCTAGAACCGGGGTTACCATTAGCCCTTGACAGGCGGTCATTCAACTAACGGTCAAATCAAGGCAATGATAACAGTGATAGCCCGAGTCATGGATGTTTGGATGTTTGGTTGTATCGTCACTTGGGTCAAGAGCGATGTTTTCAGGGTGCTTATCTGATCTTGGTTTAGGCCTTGGGGGTTTGTACTTGGAAAACGCCGACCTTGACTCGTGTGATAATTACTTTGCTTTGAATGTCTGAATTGCTATGATTGCTTCTGCTTAGTGTGTCTGGGGGCTATCACTGTAGAAAGAGGTGGAGTGGGATGGTTGGGTTCTTATTCCTTTTACCCTTTATGCTCTTTTGGTGTGTTTGATAGTTGATTTACTGCTCATTAAGACTTTTGTCTGACTCAAGGTTTTATGTTTAATTCTTATTACCTTGGGCTGTTCATCCATGTTGGGATGGGCAGACTAGGTAGCAGGTGACAGGTGCTGTTCTTAGTAGTCAACGCTGTTGATGACGAAGACGAGCTGGAGGCTTTTGCATATTGTTTTCTTACTATATGTACTGGGTGTTCCGCTGTTTGTATATTCTCTGAGTGATATGTAGTGAGGCTTGATGTATCGACTTTGCTGATTGCTGTATCAAACTATTATGAGTTTATATGATGAGATTCTATTCTATGAAGCTTCACTATGTATATTTTCTATTGTATTTTGTCCATGCGCTGTGAGTAATACGATAGATTATTCTGCTTTATCTTACCCCGACTATCGTCCATGGCTGCCTGGCACACCTTTCAGCGCACCATTCCCTTGTTTTCGTGCGGAGTCATGGGCGGTCGTCACATAAAAACCTGCCTTTATATATGATGAAACAAAATACACTTACATAACTAGATAATACAGCGGAATAGATAACTAAGAAGATGAAAGCCTTCTGCTCAGACGCCGTCTTCAAAAGAGCCCAACAAGAAACCTGCTACTCTTGGACTACTTGAATAGAATGAGTACCCGAGAGTTTAGGGAAAACAAACAACTCGGGTCATACGATATGTTTGGTATGTACAAAACATTTTAAACATTATGTGTGAAATTACACACAAACATGTGAGACCACGCCGCTGAACACAGAATGGATTTACTACCACATAAATCAACATCCAAACATAAAGAATGGATAAATAATTAAACTCCACGAAGAGTGGTTGACTCTTCCTAATGCAAATAAATAAATCTGAAGGTTCGAATCAAATCAGAAAAGGAAAATCACAAACAAATGACTAGGAAGGTGCACTACCCTTGAAGTATACCTCTAGCAATATACTTCTGAGAAGCTCATATACCCCGTGACACTTCTCGGACAATACCAAGCCGGAACCCGCCAAACCTTACCAAGTATCTGAATAATTCACATCTAATTGCACTACCAAATCCAAATCTAAATGAGATGTGAAAGTTCCCCAATTGGTGCAACACCACATAGATGGGCTTCCACTCGTGCTTTGGATTTAGTCATTTCTGACAAAGGATATCAATGCTCAATGGAGAAATACATAATCTTAGAATGACGATAATAAAGAAGTCGAAGTAACCGATAGTTGAGAAACCAACTATCAATCGTACATGGAAATTAAGTCTTGTATAATTACCACCACTCATCGAATTCAAACTAGTACTATTTCTTGGTTAACAATAATACTGGAAGTGTCAAGGTAGTGTAACCTCAAAGTCATGTCTCTCGATTATTATTAACTTTTGAAATAGCGGCAAGACTACTTCTTCGATGTTTGGTGCTAATTATACAAATAAACCGTTTCCATATAAGTGAATCACCTTATGGAAATTTATTCATTTCCATAAATGAATCTAACCTTTTCTTTTTGAAAAACCTGAATTCGTACTTGGCTTCAAATTACAAGTATTAGATCTAAAACACTTTATTAAAAGAGTTCACTAACTTTAAAACATCATTAAAAAGGATTTAATAACTTAAATATTCTTATTGCATCGATTAGTCAACTTTAAAACTTCGTTAAATAAGTTGACTAATTTACTTCAATAACCTTAAATTAAAAAGGGTAAATCTCCTTTAAAACATAATTAGTTTAGTTAATTAATAATATAATTAATTAAATAAATTAAATATCATTACTTAAAAGTGATTAATAATTTTAAAACTTCATTTGAGGAAGGGTTTATTAAGGTTAAACGGATTTATTAACTTTTAAAAGTCATTAACTAAAAGGATTAATTAATTTTAAAAACATCATTATTTATTAAATTAGTTAATCTTAATTCGTCATTATCAAACGATTAATTATCCTTAAACATCATTAATAAAATGATTAATTAAATTAAAAACATCATTAACTAAGAAATTAGTTAAATTCAAAACACATCATTAATAAGTTAATTAGCTAACTTTAATCCTTATTAATTAATTAATTAATTAAATTAAACAATCATTAATAAAGTAATTCATTATTATTGAAAAATTAATAAAAAATTTGGTTAGCTTGTAAAATAATTCCAAGCACGATAATGAAACCAAATGGTTTCGACAAAATGTGATTTTTCGGAAGTGCTGATACAGCGACTATCACTTTACGGGCAGATCGGGATTCAAATTTATGACATTTGCAATACAACCACATAAAGATATGAGCATATATACACGGTGATTTACAATAATATATCATGTATCAAGCATTTATTAACAACGAAATTAGTTTAACTACTTGATTTTCATATAACTAATGATTCGCTTACTAACTTTCCAAAGCGATTAACTTTCAAGCAACAAACCAATCCAACAACCAAACCATTATTTCACCAATAAAACAAGCATTCAATAGCTATGGAATGAACATAAATCATGGAATGGACACAAATATAGTTTGAAAACATATGGTTTGAAGGTAGAAGATTTACTCACCAAACTTGTTCTAAACTAAGCTAAACTTTTACCGAACTTGCCTAAACTATTAGCAACTTGCCTTAACTCCAAAATAGGACCTAGTTTGGGCTTGTAGGTGCAATATGGCTCGGCCAAGGATATAAATGGGATTGGTCTAGGAATTTTAAGGTGCGAATAGATTTTTTGGTAGAGGAGTGTTTGTAGAAGAATATATGGAGTTTAACTTGATTTTAAAAAGTATTCACTAGTTTTTAGCTTGGGAATTTCTCTTGGAAGCCATGGAAGTATTCATGTATATGAAGAGAAGAGAAATGAAGATAGAAATGAATATATAAGTGGAAAAATGTATGGAGATGGTGGGTATTTATAGGTAAAGGAAATAAAGAGGTGATTAAAATAATTAAACATTTAAATAATATTAAGTTGTCATGTGTTCATGCTTGCTATACCCCCTCCACCTCACCTAGTACGCATGCACACACCTCTCCCTCCTTTACCACTCCTTAGGTGCTTGTTTAGGATATGTTAGGGTACTTAACTAATTTTCTAATTATTAAATAAATTTTTGTGCATTTTATGTCAAATTAAGTTTTAGATTTGAACTAAGCTTAATTATTAACTTTAACACATTGATTATCTTATCACATGACATATAACATGTATGTGCATGTGTATATGAGTGATATAAAAATGTGCATAGCGTTTTTGATGACTTTCTGATGTGAAAATTTGAAATTTCGGAAAACGTTTTACGGACATATTTTCTATTTTTATTTGAACTAATTATTTTGGTAAACAAAATTTGAAAATGATTTTAATATCATTAATTAATATTTAAAATATGTTTATCTAGTTATTAAAATCCATTATTTAAATATTTAAAATTGGTTTAAATATTCAAATACAAAGCGACTAATTTATAGGCGTTACACTCTCCCTCCAGAAGAATTTCTTCCCCAAAATTAGTGCACAAAAGAAAATCCAAAAAGTATATATTATACCAAGAAATTCATATAACAATGCAAATCAACTTTGCCATAATAAAACATTCATAATGCATTCAAACAACTAACCTGACATTACATCATGGTAAGTTTCTATAATATGATCCTCAGTCTCCTAAGCACAATCACAAGGATCAACACTCCATTGAATCTTCATAAGCTTCACCACCTTGTTCCTCAATCTCCTTTCATCTCAATCTACAATATGAACTGTGTGTTGGACTACTGTCAAATTTGGTTCTATGTCTAAGTCTTCATGAACAGATGTCTCAACAATCAAAGATGGATCATGAACATGCTTTCTCAGGTGTGATACATGGAAGACATTATGAACTTCTGACAATCTTTCATGTAATTCTACTCTATAGGCCAACGATCCAATTCTTTCAAGGATACTAAATGGTCCAATGAAATGGGTACTAGCTTTCCTGCACTTCTGAATCTTACAACTCCTTTAATCGGGGAAACTTTACAAATATCAAATCCCCAACCGCAAACTCTAAGTCCCTTCTCCTTTGATCGACATAACTTTTATGTCGATCTTGGGCTTCTTTCATCCTTTCCTTGATCATAGCCACTTTCTTTAATGATTCTGAAACAATTTCTGATCCAAGAACTAAACGTTCTCCAGTATTTATCTAATATGAAGGTGATTTACATGACCGTCCATACAAAGCTTCATAGGGTGTCATGCCAATGCTAACTTAGTAGATATTGTTATAAGAGAACTCTACCAAATGCAGAAGATCTTCCCAAGAATCTCCAAAATCTAAAATACACGCTCTCAAGAGATCCTCCAAAATATGGTTCACCCTTTCGGTTTGTTCGTCCATTTGCGGATGATAGGCTATGCTCAAATTCAACTTTGTTCCTAAAGCGGCTTGCAATGCTCCCCAAAAATGGCCGGTGAAGATGTGATCTAGATCACTGATTATACTTACTGGGATTCCATGCAATCAAACGATCTCCTTTTCATAAATCCCTACCAAAGAAGCTGCAGTTCTTGTTGACTTCACTGGAATAAAGTGGACACTCTTCGTTAATCGATCTACAATTGCCCAAATGCCTTCATTACCTCTTCATGTTCTGGGCAACCCATCGATAAAGTCCATGGATACTTGCTACCACTTTCAATTTAGTATCTCTAATGGTTGAAGTAACCCAGTAGTCTTTTGCTGGTCACTCTTGACCTATTGACAATTCGCACACTGGCTTACAAAAATCGAAATGTCTCTCTTCATCCCCTTCCAGCAAAAGGTGGTCTTCATATTCTAAAACATTTTGCTCACTTCTAGGTGGATAGATAACCTTGACTAATGACACTTTCTCAGCACATCCCGTCTAATTCCATTAACATATGGCACATAAATCTATTCATTCGTTTTTGAAATGCCTCAAAAGTCTATTTGAAATCTAGAGATAGTTCCAACTTCAACGCCCTTCTTAGGCCAAGCTAGAACAGGGTCTTCTTTATTTTTTGAAACATTTTAGTTACTCCTGGGTGGATGGATAACTTTGACCGCTGGTACTCTCTCAGCGCATTCTGTCTAATTCTATTAACATGTGGCACACAAATCCATCCATTCATTCTTAAAATGCCTCGGGAGTCTATCTAACAACCGAAGATAGTTCCATCTTCAACATCCTTCTTAAGCCAAGCTATAATAGGGTCTTCTTCTTGAAAATATGCAATTATCTCCATTAGTGCTGGCTTAACATCCAAATTTGCAACCGTCGCCCCATTTCTACTCAACGCAGCTGCAGTGACATTTGATTTCCTTGGGGTATAAAGAATCTCTAGGTCATAAGACATGAGAAATTCCAGCCATCTTTATTGCCTTATGTTCAAATCTTTTTGGGTAAAAAGATATTTTAATGACTTATGATCCATGTATAAATCAAAATTTACACCCAAAAGATAGTGCCTCCACACCTTCACTGTGAAGACAACCACCAATAGCTCCAAATCATGCGTAGCATCATTCTTCTCATGAGGTTACAAATATTGACTCGCAGATGGTGTTATTTTTCCTTTCTCCATCAAAACTGCTCCCAATCCAGTCCTACAAGCATCCGTGTAAATTGTTAATCTTTCGCTCCTATCTGGAATAGTTAAAATGTGAGCACTCTTTAATTTCTCCTTTAACTCATTGAATGCTTGATCGCACATGAGTGTCCAAACAAACTTGTCATCTTTCTTTGTCAACTTTGTTAGATGACAAGCAACCTTTGAGAAATATTTAATAAACCTTCTATAGAAAGCTGCCAATCCCAATAAACATCTGACCTCAGTTGAATTTTTGGGTTTCTTTTAATCTTGAATCGCAACTACTTTAACTGGGTCCATTGATATGCCTTTTCCCGTAACTATGTGCCCTAGAAATCTTGCATCAGATTTCCAGAAATGACACTTACAAAACTTTGCCTTTAAAAAATGACTTCCTAAAGTACTTAGAACAATTTGAAGATGCTACTTATGCTCTTCCTCTGTTTTAGAACAAATGAGAATGTCATCAATGAAGACAAGAATGAACTTTTTAAGAAATTTTTGAAACACTCTATTAATCAAATCCACGAAATAAGCAGGCACGTCAGTCAATCCGAATGGCATGACTAACCACTCATAAAAACTATCATGGGTTCGAAAAGCTATTAAGGGTACATCCTCCTCTGCTACCCATAATTGGTGAAAAGCAGTGGCAAGATCCAACTGAGAAAATATTCGAGCTCCATGGAGTTGGTCAAACATGTCATCAATCCTAGGTAAAGGATACTTATTCTTGATAGGTATCTTATTTAATTCTCGGTAATCCACACATAATTTAAGGGAAACATCGGCCTTGGTAATGAACACCATTGGTAATCCCCAACTCGGTGTGCTGCGTCTGACAAACCCTTATACAATAAATCGAGCGTCTGCTTCTCCTATTCTCTTCTTTCCTTTGGAGCCAACCTTTGAGGAGGTTATACAATAGGTCTAGTTCCTGGAATCAAATCAATGCGAAACTCTACTTCCTGGTGAGGAGGTCAACCTTGCACTTCTTCAAAAATATCCTTGAAGTCCCGAACAATTGGTATATTCCTTATCTCCTCTTTTGGTACTTCATAGGAATAAAGGAAAATGCTCATTAATTCGTTTGGCCTCCCATATGTAATATCTACCCCACCATTTCCAGCATCACTAACTCTAATAATGCTTGAACCATAATATATGATTGCTCTAAACTTAGGTAACCAATCCATTCCTAATAATACTCCAAAACCCATGAACCCGAGAACAAACAAGTCAGAAAAGAAAAGACAATCTCGATAAGAAATAGGCCCATTCAAACTTATGGTATCAAGATTGGTCGGACCCCCAATTAGGTTCGACACACAAAGGGAATTATGGATAATAACATATTAAGATTCAACCAGTACACTAGGTCATATGAGATAAAACTATGGGATGCACCGATATCAAATAACACTCTAATAAGAATATCAGAAATGGATAATGTACCTTAAAACACCTGCTTCACTTTTGCATCCTTAGAAGTAGATGATATTTCCTTAATAGTAAGATCTTGTCCCTATAATCCCTTCTTTGGAAATAGAAACTCGCTCTTTATATGTCCATATTTGTTGTAATAGTAGCAGAGAGGTCCACTAGCCGGGTCAGACAATGTTTTCGTTAAGTGGCCTTTTGGTTGCACTTATAACAATGGATCTTGGTCAAGTCTAATTTCTTATTTTAAGCTAGAGCTCTACATCCAGGCTTCTTTCCCAACCACTTCTTCTTTCCTTTGCACTTGAAAAATGGCTTACTAGCAACTAGTATCACTGATAAAGGTTGGGCGTTGAGTGCTGGAAATACTCCATTCTGAACTCCTTGCTACATATCAAGAGCTTCAAACCTCAAAGCCATATTGATCAGATTGGTAAAAGTACCATTGAGGTGATTGGTCATTTCTCGATGAAATTCTGGTCGCATTCCTTTCACGAACATTTCATTCTTTTCGAGTGGTGTATCAATCAATCCTGGTCCAGAAAGGGATAATGCATCTAACCTATGCTCATACCATGCCACTGTCATCTCATTCCATTTCAAATCCATAAAACTACCAAACAACTGAGTCCTCCCTGTCTTAAGGATAAACTGAGCTTCAAAATCCTCCTTAAATAACACCTAAGAGAAATCTTCCTTTGATTTATTCATGGTGACCGAATTCCACCAATTCATTGCTGCTTTCTGAAGCTGACGTGGTGCGAACAATCTATTTCTAGCATCTCCCAACCGTAGATCCTCGAAAATCCTTTCACAAGAGCGGAGCTATGTCTGAAATCCCAAAATATCTTCAGTTCCATAGAAAGGTTTACCACCTAAAGCAGTGTAATTCTTGCACAAGTTCGCAAAGTTCTGAGGCGGGTGAACTTGCATCACTGCTTCCACTACTGGCTCTACAACTAGCTCATTTCTAGGAGCACTGCCATTTGTAGCCATGCCGGTTCCAGATCCCCTCCCTCTTGTACTCATTTCAATAACCTAGATAAGTGACAGGTATTGTTAGAATACAAAGATAAGGTCAAAGATGATAAAAGGAAATTTGCAATAAAGGATCTAAGAACAGATTTCTAAGGTAGAAAAGAAAATGCTCTTTTAATATTAAATCATTCTGGGGCTCTACTCACCTATCTCTAATGAGTTATACCCCAAATCAGGCTAAGATGTTGGCTCAAACGATGCACTGATACCAACTGTAATGACCCACCTATCTAACCCCTAGTAACGACACGTAACACATCCTCAGTGTCCATGTGCTGTTACCCAAGCATTAGAAAGATGAATCATCGCGGGGTAAAATAAAGAACAGAATAGAAAACCTCACAACGAAGCTGTTAAATAAATCTTAATGGTCAATAGTAAATTTTGTTACTCCTTAACAGGGAGTTATCAGAGTTACACAAAAGTATTGCAAATCAACTTAGGCAGTTATAACAACTTGTCTTTATATATGTTGAAACAAAATACACTTACACAACTGGATAATACATTAGATAGATAACTAAGAAGATGAAAGCTTCCTGCTCAAATTCCATCTTCAAAAGATCCCAATAAGAAGCCTACTACTTTCGGACTACTCAAACAAAATATGTACCTAAGAGTTTAGGAAAAATAAACAACTCGGGTCAGACGATATATCTGGTATGAGAAAACGTTTTAAACTATAGGTGTGAAATTAAACACAAACATGTGAGTCCACACCGCTAAAAATGAAATCAGTTTACTCCACATAAATCAACATCCAAACATAAAGAATGGATAAGAAATTAAACTCCACGAAGAGTGGTTAACTCTTCCTGACGCAAACAAGGAAATAAATTTGAAGGTTCAAATCAAATCGGAAAAGCAAAATCTCCAACGAATGACTAGGAAGGTGCATGACCCTTGAAGTGTATTGTAGTATACCTCTAGTAATATGCTCCTGAGAAGCTCATATACTCTGTGGCACTACTCGGACAATACCAAACCGGACCCCGCCAAACCTTACCGAGTATCCAAATATTTCATATCTAGTAGCGCTATTGAAACCAATTCTAGATGAGTTGTGAAAGTACCATAATGGGAGCAACCCCACGTAGCTTGGCTTCCTCTCGCGCTTTGGATTTAATCATTTTCGATAAAGGATACCAATGCTCAACAAAACAACACATTGTTTTAGAATGACGATAATAAAGAAGCTGAAGTAATCTATAGCAAAGAAACCAACTATCGAGGATATGATCATATATTGAAATTAAGTCTAGTATACTTACCACCACTCATCGAATTCAAACTTGCTCTATTTCTTAGTTGACAATAATATTGGACAAGTCAATGTAGTGTTACCTCAAAGTCACGTCTCACGATTATTCTTAACTTTTGAAATAGCAACACGTCTACTATTTCGATGTTCAGTGCTAACTATACAAATCAATTATTTCCATATAAGTGAATCGCTTTACGGAAATTAATTAATTTCCATAAAGGAATCAAACCTTTTCTTTTAAAAAAAACCCGAACTCGTCCTTGGCTTCACATTACTAATATTAGCTTTAAAACACTTTGTTAAAAGAGTTCACTTATTTCAAAACACCATTGAAAAGGATTTACTAACATAAATATTCTTATAACATTGATTAATCAACTTTATAAACTTCGTTAACTAAGTTGATTAATTTACTTCAATAACCTTAAATTAAAAAGGGTAAATCTCCTTTAGAACATTATTAATTCAATTAATTGATAATAAATTAAATAAATTAAATAATAATTAAATATCATTATTTAAAAGTGATTAATTGATTTAAAACTTTATTTAAGGAAGAATTAATTAAGGTTAGACAAATTTATTAACTTTTAAAAGTCATTAATTAAAAGGATTAATTAATTTTAAAAACATTATTAATTAATAAATTAGTTAATCTTAATCCATCATCATCAAAAATTAATTAGCCTTAAACATCATTAAATAAAATGATTATTTAAATTTTAAACATCATTAACTAAGAAATTAGTTAAATTTAAAACACATCAGTAATAAGTTAATTGGTTAACCTTAGTTCTTATTAATAATTAATTAATCGAATTAATTAGTCATTATTAAAATAAGTAATTATTATTGGAAACATAATGAATCAAAAACTTGATAAGTTGTAAAATAATTCCAAGCATGATAATGGAACTAAACGGTTTTGATAAAAGGTGATTTTTCGAAAGTACCAATATATCTATAGTTGTACGAGTTGTTCGGGATTCAAGTTTATGACATTTGCAATACAAACACACATCACATAATAATGGCATGAGCATACATGGTGATTTACAATAATATGACATATATTAAGCATTTATTAACTACAGAATTAGTTTAACTACTAGATTTTCTTATAAATAATGATTCGCTTACTAACTTTCCAAAGCAATTAACTTTCAAGCAACAAACCAATCCAACAACCAAATCATTATTTCACCAATACAACAAGAATTCAATAGCTATGGAATGAACACATAGTTTGAAAACATTTGGTTTGAAGATGGAAGCTTTACTCACCAAACTTGTTCTAAACTAAGTTAAACTTTTACCGAACTTGCCTAAACTCTTAGAAACTTGCCTTAACTCCAAAATAGGACTAAGTATGGGCTTGTAAGGTGCAATATGGCTCAATGAAGGGTATAAATGGGCTCGGTCTAGGAGTTTTAAGGTGCAAATGGATTTTGTTTTGGTAGAGGAGTGTTTGTAGATAAATATATGGAGTTTAACCTGAATTCTAAAAGTGTATTCACTAATTTTTGGCATGGGAATTTCTTTTGGAAGCCATGGAAGTATTCATGTACATGAAGAGAAAAGAAATGAAGATAGAAATGAATATGTAAAGTGGAAAATGTATGGAGATGGTCGGTATCTATAGGTAAAGGAAATGAGGAGGTGATTAAAATAATTAAATATTTAAATAATATAAAGTTGTCATGTGTTCATGCTTTCCATACCCCCTCCACCTCTTCCCCCCATACCATGCCTTAGGTACTTTTTTAGATTATGATTAGGGTACTTAATTGATTTTTTAACGTTGTTTAATAGATTTTTGTGCATTTTAGTCAAATCAAGTTTTATATTTAAACTAAGCATGATTATTAGTTTTAGCACATTAATTATCTTATCACATGACATATGTGCATGTATGTCCATGTATATATGAGTGATACAAAAATGTGCATAATGTTTTCGATGACTTTTCGAGGTCGAAAAATCGAAATTTTGAAAATTGTTTTTCGGCCACATTTTTTATTTTTATTTGAACTAATTATTTGTTAAACAAAATTTGAAAATTATTTTAATACCATTAATTAATATTTAAATTTTTTTATTTTTTTTTGTTAAAATCCACTATTTAAATATTTAATATTGGTTTAAATATTCAAATAAAAAGCGATTAATTTATGGGTCGTTACATGATTCCACGGTGTTGTATAGTGGATTAAGCATAAGTAAGCACATATGAATGTGAGATAGCACCACCCTACTTGTCCTCTACATAGCCATTAAACCTGATATCTAGTCTATTCATTTAAGAGTACTCGAGATAATAAGAAGCACATCATAAAACCTCGAGTTAGACAATATTCTAGCGTGAGCGACAAGAAATCTCAAAATACTATACAAGTCGATATAGTAAGGAACAAACGTACAAGAGTTATACCTGACCTGTCCCTACATCCAAAGAGTCAGCATATAACATCTGCAATATGCTACTCTACCATCATCATAAAGGTGTACTACATCCTATATATAGTGTCGGGTGTCTAAGTATCCACATCATGTGACATCCTAAGTAACCATAGAAAACATAGCATCCATCAAGCAATCCTTACTGTCTCTCAATGTGCTTTGGATAGAAGATAACTCATATAGCATGGTCGTCTGCCAGAGACACAATAAAATCTCGGTTCCATTGTGCTCAATCCATGCCACTTCATAAGGCCTGGAAATAGACTCACGATTATAAGGTTTAGGGTAGGACACAATCACAATCCAGGTGGGCACCCTCATGTACCTCCTCTACATGAGCACACAGGAAACTTCCAAGTATCGACGATCCCATTGCACATTTCTTCATAATGGAACATGGTCGTAATTCTATTTTACACGTATCCATAGTGGAACACAGTCTAATTCCACTGTAACAACACGTATTCTACTTCTTGGAGGATCGTAGGATATTTTTTTTTAATAAGGTCGTTTGGTTCTAATATTTTGGGAAATGACTCTTACGGATATTTCCCACATCCAGGATTTTTGGCAAATTTCTATGTGACAATTTTGACCCTAAATTTTTTATGTGGATTATAACTTTTGATAGGAGCCGAGTTAGGATTAAAAACCAATTCCTTTAGACCTAGATAATGGTTTCCATTTTCGTGACGTAGTCATATTAAGAAAACGGGCGTACCATTTTTGCGTTATAGCTGTTTGAAGTTTTCTTCGATTTGAGCAGTTTAAGTGGTGGGTAATTCGGGTCATTAGCTTTGAGTCCCATAACCTATTTTAATTTTGGGATTAGTGAAGGCTAATGGGACCTCATTTCCATCATTTACAACTCCTAAAAATAGTTAAAATCTTTCATTAAACCTCATTGGCCAAAAAGCGGCCGTAAAACATACTTTAATTAGACAAATCGCACCATTAATAGGAGACTAGCATGATTAGCACTTGGAATTAGATATTTGTTTTTGGGAGAGCCTTGGGTTTTGTGCCTTCTACTGTTCATTGGAGGATTTGAGCTTTGATTTGCATTAAGGTGAGTGATTAGATCTCTCACTTACTAATTAGGTCAATATACACCCTAAATGATGTTTTAAAAATTGTTTAAAAATACTAAAAATGTTTGTAGACTATATTACACCATATACATGAATTTTAGGTGATTTAGACTTGATTTGCAAAAATGTGTTCTTATGGATCCCCAACCTTCACTTTAGATTTAGGTCTTGATTTTAAGATGGTTTGGCTATGTGTTTGTTACTAAATGTTATATGTATCGATAGCTTGCTTGTGTGATGTTTGAATGGTTAAAAATGTTGATCGAATGACAAAAATAGTTTTTTTGGGAAATTCAGGGTTCTGCATCATGTACCGATCCATGATATTTCACCCAATGGAGGACGATTGAGGTGGGGTGGCAAGAAAGGCCTCATGGTGTTGTGTTCCAAGTTTTGTATCATTTGGACTTCATATGCTTGAGTTGCGAGGGATTGGTGGTTGTTGGGAGAGATGGATCGGTGAGGCTTCATTTTAAGGATCATTGAGATTCAAAGGCAAGGATCGGTAAAGTGTCTCGGGTATGGATCGGAGCATGGGAATGAAGTGGAGACAAGTTCATATGAATTTAGCTAAATATGGGTTTGACCCCATGGATCAGTACCAACCCATGGGGGTTAGCCCACTTGACTTGCAACTTGTTGTGAAGCATGGGAAAGCATAATGAAGTGTAAATATAAAGTGTAGGATCGGTTACCATGGATTGGTACAAATCCATAGGGATTGATTTAATTAAGTCGCGATCCATAAGGGAGCAATGAGGGATGTGCTAGAGCTCATGTGTGAAGTGTGGGATCGATAGTGATGGATTGGTGGCCATCGATCAGTGGGGATGGTTCGACGGGCATGGATCAGGGGGTTTGTCCTAACCCTAATAAGATCGATATGGAGTGACAAGGATAGCCCTTTAAGACTACGTTCCGATTTTCAAATTATTTGGAGTTCGTATACTCGAGTTATGGTCTTGAAGATGGATAGTTGGACTTCAGGATGTAGAGTAACTGGATCAAAGAAACTGTTGGAGGAAGGTTACGGGATGCATAATAACATGTATGACTTATTTTCATGGTTTAAAGTAGTTCCTAACCGTGATAACTTCAGTCAGGAGTTGTAGATACAGTTTTGAGACAAGCTTTGCTGTGAATGACAATGTGCAAAGTGATCGTTGATATTCATAGGTTTCAACTGTACTCGTAAAGCAAGGATATGTGAGGACGCTCACTTGGGCTTATGTCATGTGCCCTGGATTAAATGATGACCCGATCTATTTGCGCTAGGGTATCTACACAAAGTATAGTCTAGTTCCTGGCCTTTTGAGTGGCATGGATTCAAATACCGAGCAATTGGAACGTTGAGTAGTCTTTGGCTCTATAGGGGTGGTCATACGAGTATCATATACCCAACGCACCGAGTGAGTGAATGTGAGGATGGATGCAATGTTTGCTTTGATTGTTTTTCACACCTTAGTGATGTCATGTGATGTAGACATCATCGATGCAGATATCTAGACATCCTTAGTACCTTGATGTATAGTATACCCATGATGACTATCGAAAAGTTGAGTATATCTTTTATATGTGCTAACTCTATAGATGTAGGAAATTGTTAGGTAAGATTATACATACCATTTTCCGTAGTTGTCCCTACAATTTTTAAAGGATACAAGCTAAGGAATAAATTTCGAGACCAAGTGTTTACATCAAAGTTCAAAGCTCCAGATGCTAAGGCAGCGTCGAAGATGAATGTCGACGTCAAATTCGCCATCAATGTCAAAGACATAAAACATGTTGACATTACACCAGCAAATGATATTAAAAGTAAGAAACACCGAAGGAATGAAGTTGAGCCAACATCGAAGACCATAAGATCATGTTGAGGAAAACAATGCCACTTCTCAACTATGTCGACATTCTTCCATGTTGCATGTCATCAATGTTGACTCTAATTCATGCCGCACCTAGTACAATGCCCAGCCACATCGAAGTGGGTTGTTATCAATGCTAGGTACCATCACAATCTATGTTTGTGATGTCAATAATGAACATTATCGACTCCACAAAGGTGGGATGACATTCAATGCCACTTCAATTCAACATTTCCAACAGCCAATGAGAAGCGCCAATCAAAGCAGAGAATCATCAACTTCGATACTATGCTATATCACACTGTCTAATGATGATGTCGCTCTTCATTGGTGCTTGGAGTTGCCTTTTCGTTGATGCAATTCAACGAAGAAGCTGATGCCAAGATTAACCCCATCAAAGCCAAGCAAGTTGAAATCAAGCCTGTCGAAGACCTTCCCTACTAAAGCGATGCCAATGTTCTTCTATTTTCACAAAACAAACCTAGCTCATAGCATTATCAAGGTTGTTGAATTCATTATTTACTCAATTGCTGAAGCCAATGATGTAGTACGCCAAAGTCGGGAATTTCGATGCCAAGTACTACACACACTATCAAATTCATGAATGATATTGCCTAAAAGCATGAGGTAAGCTATTAATCAAAGTCAGTTTTCATGATTACCGATGTTATAAAGCATCAATGCCAAAAGCATGTCAAAGGCCCCGCAAAGAAAGGGGAATGAAATTGTTTACAAGAATAAATTCAAAACGATTTTGTGCATTTTCTTTTATAAAGCTTTAAAAGCCTTCACATTTTACTACATGCTCCATGACAACATGAAATGCCACATCGCTAATTGTAGCAAACCTAAGTCCTCCTAACTACTATAAATATAAATGTACTCGCTCGAAGAAAGGAGCCCTTAACTTCTTTTCCTCTTTTAACTTTTAGATTAGAACTTTTCTAAGCCCTCTTAAGAGCTTGAAAACTATTATAATGACATATGCCCAACGAAAAAGGAGAACGTATGACTTTTGCATGTAAGGACTTGAACAATTGCATATTTGAACTTTTGTACCATATTCATGATTAAATAAAATAGTATGAATTTTCCATTGACTTATTAATTTGCCCATTGCGCTCGTCGAGGGCTTTCCAACGATATATAATATGATAGAGTTGGAGAGTTTGAATTTTTGAAATTGATTTTGATTTGAAATTGAATTGGGATTTAGGGTTTTCATATTCTGATGTTTGAGAAAGAGGAATTGATAGAATAAATAGTACGTACAGAATTTCTACTAAGGTTTTAGAAATGAAAACTATTTATATGGACAAAGATAGATAAGAATGAATGGACCGATCGAATTGGTCGAAACGATTATGTGAACCGAAAAGCCAGTTCCGTTTCCAAAATGAAAGTGGGTCATCCAATATATTGAAATATAGGTTTTCAATATTTTAAACTCAATGGAACTAGTTTCAAACCCGAATTCCATTGTATACAAAAGTTAGCCTTTAAAATCAGCTTATTTTAATTGAATTCATTAAATTGATTTCTATACGTTTCGAGCCTGCACGATTAAACGATAAGTCCGATTGCTATGAAACTTGAAATCTTATAATAATTCACTATTACGGATCCGATGAAACTGGTTTCATTGAAATCCGATACAACGACCAAAATGGCTATTTTCACGTTAATTATATAAATTATTATTAAGTTAATTTAACCAATTTAAATTCTAAATTTAAAAATTAACAATTTATCATTTCTTGATTGTATAAAATTTATAATCTTTAAAATAAAATTTCGTTATTAAACCCAAGATTTAAGTATTTCATAAATTTCATCGTTTCAATTACAACTGAAACAAATTCATTAATTATAATTTAAATTCCAATAATTTTTTTTTGATTTACATCTTATTACTCAATCATCCAATACCAATATGAATTCATTTGACACTAGTTCACTTTTTATTACATTCTTATTCTATAGTTATCATCTTAACTCATATTAACGCGATATTTAATTGTATTAGTTCACATTGATTTCCAAATTATTTCAACATATTAAAATGAGATGATAAATAAACAATTGTCAATTTTTAAGTGCTTTAATCATATCTATAAATTTATTATTTACGAACAAATGTTATAACTACTTACACATCACTAATTTCGTATTAGATTTCAGTTAATTACATACATTCTCACCATTTAATACAACATTTAATTTATTTCCTTATTTACAATTATCACCAAATTAACTTTACAATTATTTCAATTACATTAAAATGGTTATCAATTACATTAAATCAACATTATTAAATTACATTCTAGTTATTTTTTTCTCATTAATAGATCACCAATTTTAATTTCTTCCAATATTAAATACCAAAATCTTATTAAATTTAATATTTTTAATTATTGAAAAATACGAATTGTTACACTCTCCCCCACTCAAAACTTTTCGTCCTCGGAAAGGAAAACGAGGAATTAAGAACTAATGTAGTTTCATTCAAAATATTAATTTTATAAGCACTTTAAACTTACATAATTAAGTATTTTAAATAAAATATATAAATTTATAAATAATTAGATCTTCATATTTAATCTAAATAAAAGTTTGAAAATATTTCACTTCACAAAATTTTCCAAGCCTTAAATTTACGAAAAATTTCGACAGCCTTTTTTTTTTACATATATGTCTAAAAAAAAGAATATTAATAATTACAATATATATATATATATCATATTTTAATAATAAAACATCCCAAACCATGGGAAAAACAATAAAATATCGTTGCAAAACTGTAACCCGAAAACGTACCCATTTGTCAGGCAAACAACTTTATTTATGAAACCAAAAGCAGTAGCCATTGCTTCCAAAAACCTGTATTTAACTTATATAATCCAAAATAGTGAGAATTATGTACAAAAGGAATATTTAACTGTTTTAATTAGTAACAAAAGAAAATCAACACAAACATATGTAAACAAAACCGCACGACCATCATATGTAATAAAGGAAACTATCAAACAATCAATACAACCAAACTCACGGTTTGTTCAGGTTCAAACACTTTTCATCATACAAAGTGATAAATAACTACCAAGTATACCTTACGCTCAACTGCCTTTGGTAATTTCTTAATAGATTATTCATACACCATCAAACAACTCAAAGTATCATTTTTCAAACATCCCATAAGCCAAACAACAAAGAATTTAATACATTATTTAAGTTTCTCGATTGGTTTCCTCTTTTTTCCATCATTTACTTTCAATTATTTTCATTCATTCATACAATTTCATTTTTCTTCTTTTATTCATTTACTTACATAATTTCTCTTCATGCACTATTTAAAATAATCTATGAATTTATTATTGAAGTATTACATACATCCCATTGCAGTTTATTTAATATTTATTATTTATATAGCTTGATTAATATTAATATTCATTCATGGATTATTTCAACTTAATTTCTTAACCATTAAATTTACATTCATTTCTCCACCGACAGTATCATCTAATATTACATCTACTTATGAATAAATAAATATTAGATCTATTAGTGATTCATTTCAGCATCTCCTTAAGTTTAAAATTTTGTACTAAATAGTATTCACATTTATCTATTAAATTTAATTTGTTAAGAATTTTAAAACATTAACCCATGTTTATAACATTTGTTGCACATCAAAATTCTTATTTATAGAAATAATTCCATTTGAAAACTTTCATTGCTTAAGTCTTACTTGTATAATATTCTATTACATATTCCTATTAGCATTACAACTTTTTAAATATTTTTGGTAAGTTATATATATGTTTTAAGAATGAAATTGAATGTTACACAAGTTTATCTTATTCATTTTAGTTAACAAAATGTTTAATAATTACATCTTCTAAATTTTATATCTTTTGATTTATAAGTTACAAATTTCCAATTTCTTATATATTTCATTAATCACTTAGCATCTAATTTATTATTTTTTCAACTTTAGAAGTTTCCAACTATCAAAATAGTTAATATTTCATTTCATTACAATAATTGAAACCCTTAATTATAGAAGCTTAAGAACTAAATGCTGGGTTCATTTCAAATCATTTAGAAATAATATATATATATATATTCATATCTTTTATATGTATCAAATCATACTTAAGAAATTTTAAACCAAAATCTATTTATCAAACTAAATACGTAGCAATGTTACTAAGTGGTCACCCCACTTTGAGACTCGAAAATGAATGTCGATGATGCGGCCGTCATCACCAAAATTATTTTCTAATGACAGAGGAGGGGAGTACAGTATTTATTTCCTTATAAAATTCCTTTTAAAACATTTCTTTTAAATCGCATTGAAATATTTATATCCAAAAATTCTTCCAAATAATTCTAATATTATATTCCAAAATCTTTGAAGACCAATTTTAAACTCCGGAACTTAAGTTCTCAAATTTCCAATTTATATTTACTTTATTTGAAAATCCTATTATGCAACCAATATTTATAAAATTTAACTTCCTAACAAACAAACATATCACATTCAGTTTCATCCATTTATAAAAATTATTCTTTTATATACAAAATAAAATACTAGGAAATATTATTTCATTTACCGATATTTCAAAACAATATTATGTCGGTCTACCCTATTTAGAGTTTGGAAGTCCCTATCGATGTCATAGCGTCACATGTACCGATCGGAATTTATATATACTAAACAGAACAAATTAACACAATATAAAAATATTTTTATAACACTAACAAATACGCTCTCTCATATATATACACTCGAACAGACTCATTCTAGGATATTATTACCCTATCTCTAATGAGTCAAACCCCATAAATCTAAGGTTATCGCTAAACCAAAGCTCTAATTCCAAATGTAATGATCCACCTTTTTGGATGGTTTAAATTGATAAAATAACACATATGTCAACTCAAACCATTCAAAAGGGAAGATTCTTAATGGGTAAATAAGAAAATAAGGGAAAATAAAGGAAAAATAAAACACAAAATCTCACAGCGAAATGACAAAATATAATAATCAAATAAACAGTTCATGAAGCTATTTTATACAATATAGATCAGAGTTATACATACATCAGTAATAGATTAATAATGCAATAAAACAATATGATGTAGTGGAATAAATATAATAAATAGTAGACTAGTCTTCGTCTTCGTCCTTCAAATAAAATGGTCTTCAATACAATAAAAAGCTTAGACTGACCCGAGCGTAATGAAAAGGCAAAACACTTGAGTCGACTCTAAAAGATCTTATGTAAATTAAATCAAAATAAGTAAATATGAGTGTAATGGCTTTAAGGATGGTTACGGGATTTTACATTTTTTATCCAGTGTCTAACATACGTGCAGTAACTTAGAAGATGTTTAGAATTCTATCTCCTAAGGATCTGTTAAACTATTTACATACATAATACAATACGCTATTATAATATGTCTACAGTAAAGTAAATTATTAAAATAGCATTAAGGAATTACCCATATCCCCCTTAACACAATTTATACAAATGTCGTAGTCTATATAGTATTGTAAACTCCACAGTAAACCGGTGGGCTATCAGAGAGCACTCCATAGGTATGATGCAAACCAAACTCGTAATGGACTCGATAAGGCATATGACAAGGCACACGAGGCAATGCCCAGGGTAGAATACTATTATTTTGCGGATTCAGACTTGTAGTAATGCATAGCGACTACTACTTCCCACCTCGAGACAGACTCCCTGTAACGACCCAGAATTTTATTTAATTAAAATTTGAATATTTAATTAATTTTAAATATAAATAAGTGAAATTTATAAGTCGAATAAATTTTATTTTGAACAATTGGATTTAATTGGATAATTAAATCGATAATTTAATATGTTAAATTATGGAAATAATTGAAAATCGAGTTAAATATGATTGAAAATGATTTGTAAAATTTTATTTTATCATATTGGAGTTAGAACGATATTTTAGAACTTTTAAAATCGAATTAAAAGTTAATTTGTGAAAATTGAATATTTTAATATTAAAATCGACTAGTGAAAATAGTCAATTTTTGAACAGTCTCAGAATTGGACGAAACTAGTTCCATTGGATCCGTAATAGTTAGTTGTTACCGGATTTCAATTTTCGTAGCAATCGGACTTATCGTTTGATCGTGAAAGCTCGAAACGCATCGAATTATTTTTAATATTAATTTGGCGAGTTAAAATAGTCATTTTTCAAAAAGTCTCGGATTTCGACGAAACCAGTTTCATCGGATCTGTAATGTGATATTATTGTAATGTTTCAAATTTCGTGTCAATTGGATTTACCGTTTGTCCGGTACAAATTAAAACGCCTAGAAAATCGTTTAAATCGTTTTAATTCAAATTGAACGTTTATTGCCATAACTCGCACAGATGTCCGAATTAGCTTCCGAAACCTGTTCCATTGTGTCCGAAACGCAGGGTAAACCCTAGAAACGCTGGTTACGGCGCGTGAATCGGAGTTCGGAATTTCCGGAATGAATAGTGTCGTTCGTTTTCCTATAAATAGACCACCTCTCTCACAAAAATAAAAAAAAGAAAATTTTAAACCCTAATAACTGCACAGCCGCCTCCTCTATTTCAAAGGCCAGAAACGTTCGATCTTTCCCCCTCAATCACTCCCAATCTACAAACAATTAGAAGAAGTGATCAACTACAAAGATGAAGAGCATCCCGAGAGCTTTAGATCCGTACGGTGATGATGGAGTTTGGCGTCGCGTGGAGAGAGGGAGAGGGCCGCGTCCTCTACAGCTTGCGCACGGAAATCAAGGCAAAAGGGGGGGCCGAGCTCTGTGCCCTTCTAGCCGAGCATGGAGTGGAGCGCGAGCTTCGATTTGGTACTTCCCGATCGTCTCCAGGTGGTTTGTGGTGATCGATAAATCTAAACCTAGTTTTGTGTTCATGGGTTCATATACGTATTTTATCACCTGTAGAAGAATTCGTGAATGAAGAAGATGATGAGGGCGCGCATGGCTATGATGCAGGGAGCATGGATCCAATGGCTTAGATTAGTGATAGGTTTAAAATTAAAATTATGTTATAAATTTATGTATATAAAATCGTGTATCTTATAAAACTCATAACTTTTTCATACGAGGTCAAAAACGCGCGAAACCAGTTGCGTTGGAATCGTATGGACGAGCACTACGCGATGAAATTGGATTGGAGTCGTTTGGATTTAGTGAGAATTTCGGGTAAAATTAAACGTCTGTTTAATTTTATTCGAAATAAATCGCTAAAACGAAATTTAAATCAAGGTGAGAACTTCTCACTCAATCGAATCAGTTTCGATTTTATTTTAAATAGTTAGATTTAAAATATTTGAATGCATGTTTGAATGATGATTGTTATCTATTGATTGTTAAAATAGACATTATGCGCCGTTAGTAAACGGATGTTATTTATTAAAAACATATACCGCGAATATTTCATAAACAGTGAAATTGGTATTATATATAATAACAATATATATATATTGGCATATGTATATATTGCAGTTATTGATTTCCCGCATTTGTATAGCGGATGAGACCCTATTGCGCCGTCTATTAAGCGGATAATATTTTAAATCCCATATACCGCGATAATTCCGTACTGGAGCGGAATTGGTATTGTGCTAATGTTTTTGGATGCAGGAAACAGGTTAGGGGGATCCAACTGGATTCCTCAACCGTTTTTATTTGATTATGGATATTTTGATATTCGTTGATTATCATATTGATATATGATATCGTTGTAGTCGTGATTGACTATTTGGTGTGTAGCATCATTGAACCAAATTTTGAGATTTTAAAATGATTTTAAAGTGATTTTTGAAAGTATACGTTTATAAAATATTTTTGGAACTGATCCATTTTAAATAAATAAACGTTATAATTTTAATGTTATAAAAATTATGGTTTTTGAGAAATATAGTTAAAGGTCGATTTTTGAAAATAAGGGATTAATGATTTTATAAAATAGTTTAAATTGGGATTTTTGAATTTATTATAAAAAGTTTAAAAAAATAGGATTTATGAAATTTGATTATTTTATAAATCAAAATGATGAAGTTTTTAAAGGAGTTCAAAGACGTTTTAAATATTAATATGAATTGAATTATATAAGAGATTTATAAATGGATATTTATAAATTGAAATATTGAAATTATAAAACGAGTTTTTATAAGTGTTAGGATGAATTGTAAATGAATTTCATAAATGAATGAAATTCATAGAACTATAAACGGTGAAGTTATAAATGGAATTTTATAAGCAGTAGGTTTATAAAATTTATAAAGTTATTAAAAGAATGGTTTTGGATAAATAAATAAATCTTATAAGTTATAAGATTTATAAATTGGGATGTTTAAAAGAACGATTCTTGTAAACAAATAAATTATAAGTGTTTAACATATAATATGGACTTTTGGTTCATAATTGAGATATAAAGTGAATAGGTTAATAAAGAAAATTTATAAAGAAAGATGTTATAAGATAAATAGAAATGGAATTTATAAACGTTGTTTTATAAATTCGCAAACGACTTATTTTGATAAGTAAATTGTTGAAACCTATTAATGGAGTTATATTCACGTTTTTGACTGTGTATAATCCTTTAAGATAAAATGAATAGAAGTGATGAAATTGGTTAACAAGTATATTCACGTTTTTGAATAGTGAATAATATGTTAAAGAAATTGTTTTGAATATGATGTTTTAAATAGAATTAAAACGATCTAACGATGTTTTCAAAACGTGTTGAGATTCGAAATCATAGATTTCAACATTCATTGTTGAAATAGACGTTTTCGAGAAACAGAAGGAAATGGTGGACTATAACACTGTTGTTATAGTAAATGATTTCCGAAAGGAAATGTTTTGTATAGTATTGGGATTTATATATCTATTTTAATTTTGAATCCCTATACTAGTGATTTTGGGTTGTCGTAACGATGTTTTATGCAACATTCGTTTTGGCCCAAATAAATATGTTTAAGAGAATGATTTCCTTAAAGAATGAAATATATACTTAATCTCGATTTAAGTATATTGAATATTTTCCAAGTGTTGAAAATAAATGGATTGAGAATTACTTATTTAATAAGTATGGAAATGTTTTCCAATATAAAGGGAATATTTGAGAATTTATCTTTTTGAAGATAAATTGAAATGAATAATTGAAATCAAATATTCATAGATATTTTGGATTATAAATTCACTATGGGATCTATAAAAGAAAGTGGAATTTGTTTAAAAATAAATATTGATTTATTTTTGAAGTGTGAAATTATATATCTAGTAAAGATATTTTGGAAAATAAATAATTTGGAAAATTATTTGGAAACTGGTGATGTGTGCATATCCATTGATAGTTCAATAACCGACTATCAATATTTCCCTTTGAATGGGTATTTGATGTGATTTGTTTGAATTTGAATGCCACACTTATTTTTGAATAAGCGCTCACTATTCGGGTTAACCGGGAAAGGACCATGGGGTCGTATAACCCATTCCGAATATGTGATACGTCGTTATGAATTGCATTTGAAGACCGGTGTTGAAGACCGGATCTTTTTGAAAGCGAAAGGACAACTCGTCGATTGTCTTTGCACCGAGTAGCTACGGTATAGAGACTCCCTATGTGATGGGAAGTCCGGACGTGATTAGAGATTATCCGGATTGCAAGGGCTTCGTAAGAAGTGCCTTCGGTTTTGTTCGATCCCGGAACAGACTTGTATGGATTGTATGTCTGACGTTACAAATTGAGATATAAAGCCGATTTCATTCAAATATATTTCTGTTGGTGGCGGAGAATTTATTCTTTTAGCTTAACACCCTTCTTTGAGACGTACGAGCTCAGAGGTTATGTAGTTGAAGGCTATCAGCGATATATTCCCAATTTGGTAATGTGACATGCTGAGTGTTGCTGTGAAATGATCATTGTGTTGATTATTTGTGATAGGATCATTTATTTGATCGTCTATCTGGTGATCATTTCTATGATCATTTGTTGACCCAAAGCATGGCTTTTGTATAAAGTATGTTTTTGTGGACGTGACTTCGTCGAGCCTCACACCCCGTGAATGGTCAAAACAGGAAAGATGCGGCAAGGTTATGAGGGGTAGCGCCCTTTAGGGTATGTGCATTTCCTTCTGGAAAAGGGTGGTATCATGGTATGGAGCCCAGATACTTACTCATGTTGAAAACACTTTATGATTGTGTGAATTGATTGCGAGCGCTCGGTGAAAGGTCCCAAAGGAACGGGGGATGGCATATTCGGTCAGTTGTTACTCAGTTAGGGGTAACCCGGCCTTGTGTTGGTAGAGATCCGGTTTGGTTCTCGGGGATGTCCATCCAGAGGCATTCTCATGTGGCAATGGGAAGTTCCTTGGCCTGATCATTCGTTGGAAATCCAATTCCCAATATGAAACTTTGTACGGTATTAGTTGTAGAACCTGCCATTTACTTATGGTGGTCACCACTGTTTAGATGGTAGCTATAGTAGGCATACGATAATGGTCGTATGTTGGCTAAGATTTATATTCTACTTTCGAAATAAATTTTTCCTATACTACGCACTAATGATAATATCAAATGTTCTTTTAAATGCGTATCAAGCATCTTTGACTATCATAAGGAGAAATCTCCTCTGATTCTGCGTTTGCATTGTGTGTGTGTGCGGGAGGCCTTATGGTAGTCTCATTTTTAAAAGCATTGCGAATTGACTTAAAAATATTCTTCTATTTTGATTTTAAAGATAAATAAACTGTTTTGAGTTCCCACACCAGTCTCATGACTGACTCGGAGTTTATTGTTTTCCTTCCTAAACTCTGGATGCCCACCAATTTCCACACGGGCAGTCAAGAGTTAGGTTTATCAGGATATTCTGGATATTCTGGAGTTGCTAGAGGCAAGCTGGATGGCATGGCGTATTACTAGTTATATAGTATTTCTTTTTACGCTGCATTGTTTGTTGTTGTATGATGTTGTACACTCTGATGATATGATGTAATGAAATGTAATGTATAAAATGTAATAACTGATATAGTTCTTTGTTTAAAGTTATTCATTTATTATCATATGTTGTTCCGCTGTGAATTGTGAGATTCTGATATTGTTCTGTTGTTTTCTGTTCCGTTCTATTTTCTATTTTCTTTCCTCTCTATTTTTCTATCGTTTTCCCTCTTCTTCTCCCTTTTTCTTTTTCTTAAACATTGAGAATTCGTATTTCTGTTCATCTTGAATTAATCTATAGAGATTAGTGTATAGTCAAGGAGTACGGATTTACGGGTCTTCACACTCCCATAATCAAAAATCGAGAGGTAGCCACCAAGTCAATCACAAAGTAATAAATATCGTAAAAAAGAAGTATGCTCGATCAGGGGTGCGACCCCACTTGGCCGGTATGGCTCCTGTTAGTCATATCAAGCTGACCTGAGGGGATCAGGGCCGCGTTCATACCTCATACGGTAGCGTTCGCTAGAACATCCTACTTCATTCTAGATTCTCCACCACATGCACAGTTGTTAAATTGGTTTTCGGTATTGGCAGAGAGTATGACAATATCCGATCCTGGTCTCTTTAGCAACCAAATGCTTATTTCACACTGGTTGGTTCTTTTACATTTCCAAAACCGATTCATAATTGATATCAAAATATCGTATTCATTTCAAAATTATATTAATTTCGAAATCATATTCACTTTCGAAATCATACTCACTTTCGAAATCATATTCATTTTCAAAATCATAACCACAAAATAGTTCATATCAAAATATTCACATTTAAACCAATTGAATCTAAATCATAACAGTTCCAACTTAAACTGTTTAAATACTAAAAGTAGTTTATATATTGGAATAGTTATACATTATAAATAGTTATATTTAACAATATGTTATAGGTTAAAATAGTTTATATATTAAAATAAGTTATATATTAAAAGAGTTAATATGTTAGAAATAGTTTATAATAGTTTAAAGTAGTTTAATAGTTTAAGTAGTTTAAGGATTTTAAAATAGTTAACATAGTTTAATATAAAATGGTTTGATTATTGGAAATGGTTTATGTAGTAAATAGTTTGAAAATCTATATAATATGAAATTTTAAACCAATAGATTTTTAAACAGTTTATATTAAAATAATCAATTTGAAAATAATATCAAATCAAATTGTTTCTTTCATTCCAACAAATCTAGACCATATCCAGATTTCAAATCAACAAAATTCAATTTTAATCTTTCAATTCAAATTCTCATTAAAACCATTTTAATATATCAATTTCAAATCCATGTTTGAAATACAAATTTAAACCATGTCAAATTCGATAGATTTCAAAGTTTCAATATTCAAACATTTACAATAATTCAATTTTGATAAATTTCATTTATATTTCAAAATTCAACTTTAAGATTTCAATTTAAATTCTTAAAACAATTCATTTAAACCAATTTCAATTGCACCATTTTAAAACTTCGACTTTGAAAATAACTCAGTTCATATAAATTAAATTTTGTTTCATAATATCAACTAACTGGAATCAAAATTTAAGAATTTAAAATCATTTAATTTTATCTGGTGTTCTTAGAAAATTTTCTACCATATAGTCAAGTGATATGGTTATATATCGTTTCAACCTGTAATAAATTTCAATTTAAGGGCATATATCATTTCAATCTGCAATCCCGAGTTAAAATTCAAAATCCATAAAATCGCTTGAGTTTATCATTTCAACCCATAGCGATTTTTCCTTAATCCATAAGACCATTCAGGTATGTATCATTTCAACCCATAGTGATTTTCCTAATAGTAACTAAGGGAACTTGCAGTGTGACAAAAATATATAATTTAACATAACATCAAATCATCCAAATGTCAATAATTAAACATCCATCATAATCATCATTCAAATCAACCAACCAATCACAACAATTAAATGGTTATCAATCAAGTATTTAACAAACAATTTAAAATTCCAATGTTAATTTAAAATGGCAATTAAATTCAATATAAATTCAAATTAAATTTAAATGATAATTTAAAATTTCGAGCAAAGATCAATAAATTTCTAATCACATCATAAATTTAATTTAACTAACATAGGATGATATAGTAGTTATGAGTGGGTTTTTAACATTCACTCTTTATTTATCGACGATTAAAAATCCAATTAAAGCCAAAGGTCGAACAATTTCAGAATTCGATCAAACCAGCTCCATATTGTTCGAAATTTCGATTTGATCGTAAAGGAAAACACCTTGCGTGAATCCGCGCTCGTATGGAAAATTTATTGATGTTAGAATGGTTGAAAATTTTAAAATATAATAAATAAATAAATAAAAACACGTTACCCAACCTTACTCATTCAACCCAAGCAAATTCCCCTCGTTCGCTCCAACCCAGGACAACATGCAGCCGCCACCTATCATCCAATTGCCACCACTACCACGTATGTCGCCTCCATGATTATAGGTCACCCCTGGAACCGCGTCATCCTCCTTCCCCCCTGGCTAAGTCACGGCCTTCCCCAATGCAGCCCAGTGATGTCCGCCGCCGCTGAATAGAAATGCCAAATTCTGGTGATTTCGGACCCTGTGACATGAATGAACCGCGTTGATGCATGCTACTCGACGACCTATACAAGCCCATACCCTCTAATCGTTGCAAGGATGAAGATCCACCGTTAAAATGAAAAACCTAGTTTCAACGGTCAAGGTTTCTTCATCGTTTTCTGGTCAAACGATGCATCAAATCAAAAAAAGAATTTCTACAGTAGATTGCGCTCGTCGAGAGCTTTCCAACGATATATAATATGATAGAGTTTAGAGAGTCTGAATTTTTGAAATTGATTCTGATTCGAATATGAATTGGGATTTAGGGTTTTGATATTCTGACGTTTGAGAAAGAGGAATTGGTAGAAGAAATAGTGCATACAAAAATAAGAAAAGGCTGCTAGGGTTTCAAAAATGAAATCTATATATATGGACAAAGATAGTTAAGAATGAATGGACTGATCGAATTGGTCAAAATGATTATGTGAACCCGAAAAGCCCGTTCCATTTTCGAAACGAAAGTGGATCATCCAATATATCGAAATATAGGTTTATGATATTTTTAAGGTCAATGGAACTAGTTTCAAACCCAAATTCCATTGTATACAGAACTTAGCTTTTAAAATTAGCTTATTTTAATTGAATTCATTAAATTGATTTCTATACGTTTCGAGCCCGCACGATCAAACAATAAGTCCAATCGCTACGAAACTTGAAATCTTACAATAATTCACTGTTATGGATCCGATGAAACTAGTTTCATCGAAATCCGAGACAGTGGCCAAAATGGCTATTTTCACGTTAATTATATAAATTATTATTAAATTAGTTTAATCACTTTAAATTCTAAATTTAAAAGTTAATAATTTATCATTTCTTGATTAATAAATTTTATAATCTTTAAAATAATTTCTCCTTATTTAACCCAAGATTTAAATATTTCATAAATTTTAGCATTTCAATTGCAATTGAAATAAATTCATTAATTATAATTGAAATTCCAATAAATTCATTTATTTTAGTCTACCTCTTATTATTCAATCATCCAATACCAATATGAATTCATTTGACACTAGTTCACGTTTTGTTACATTCTTATTATACAATTATCATCTTAACTAATATTAACGCAATATTTAATTATATCAATTCATATTGATTTCCAGATTATTTCAACATATTAAAATGAAATGATAAATAAACAATTGTCACTTTTATGTACTTAGTCATATTTATAAATTTATTATATACACATCACTGATTTCATATTCAATTTCAATTAATTGCATACAATCTCACCATTTTTATACAACATTTAATTTATTTTCTTATTTACTAGTATCACCAAATTAACTTTACAATTATTTCAATTACATTAAAATAGTTATCAATTACATTAAATCAACATTGTTAAATTACATTCTAGCTATTTTTTTCTCATTAATAAATCACTAATCTTAATTTCTTCCAATCTTATTAAATTTAATATTTTTAATTATCGAAAAATATAGGTGATTACACTTATCTGAGATTTATGTTTCTATTATGAGGTTACAAGTTCTACAAAATCTTCTTTGAACTTTGAACACTGAAAATAAAACCTCTTATTTAGGAAATGAAAATGCTTTAAACAATTTTAGAAGAATGGACAAGCATTCATCAAGAATCATGATTATGAACAGTTAGTAGGGAACAAACTTATCAAGTCAAAATGTATTGAGAAAGGAAAAATTCAAGAAAGGATTTTTATATGGATTAGCTCAGTCGAGTAGAGCAAAACAAAAGATAAGAAATCATTGACAAAATGATCGTTACATTTAGACAAAATAAGGAAGAAACCCAAGAATTTAGAAGCAAAATCGTCAACCAATGATGTAATTTTAAAGCTGCAAGGTTCAAATTAGATCTACAAAGTTCATCCGGAAAAATATAATAAGATTACAATGCAGTAAAAGGTACCTCGTATTCGGATTAATTACATTTTGCCTTAAATTTCGAAACACTCGTAATTTTGGTTTCTACTTAGATAAAATTATTCTTCAAACTCTAAAGGTATTAATAATGTCTATCTTAATATGAATTTACCATGCGATCAATGTAGATTATTAAGAATAATTATGAGATTTCCATCCATAAGAGCGAAAGTGTAAACTATCAATGAAATCACAAAGTACAATGAAAAGAGAAATTACCCCTAAAATGCATGAGTTCTGCAAAAGGGTTACACACATATAAGAGAACTACCCAGCTCTCATTACAAAGCAAATTGAATGAGATAAGTACCACTCATACTTTGGACATATCAAGCAATGACAGGATAAATCATCTATACATAATAACGCATGCTTCTTATCGAAGTTATGGTTGAATCCTGTCAAAACATTAAGAGATAAAATTACATCTTTGGATTTGGTCAATGGGCTAAAACATCCAAGTAATTATCCTAACATTAAAAAAGAATATCCAAGTATCACAGTTCTAAAATAAAAGGAAGAAATTTCAAAAAGAAAAGAGTTACCTTGCTCATACAAGAAATCCAACAGATGGACTACTCAGGCCAAATTGGGAAGGACCCCAATCATTCACAAAGTAGTCCTGCCTAGGACCTATAAACTATACCAGCCAGATGGCAATTTTCTAATGAGAACATGAAATGCCGAACATTTATGGCTATATTTCTCAACAATGGATGAATGAAAGGAAAATTTATCATCTTAATCTTGGAAAGGAGTAGGATACTCCTAATCATCAAAGGCCTTGACCGCTAGAGGTCCCTGACCATCAAAGGCCCCATCCATCAAAGGCTCATGACCGTAAGAGGTCCCTAGACATCAAAGGCTCCAACCATCAAGCCTCATAATCGCAAGAGGTCCCTGGCCATCAAAGGCCCCTAAGCCTTCAGTGCCGTCGTCAAAGGCCTCACTAAAGCGCCTAGAGGGAGGTCGGAGTAAGCCTTTGGTGCCGCCATCAAAGGCCTCACTAAAGAACCAGGAAAGCCTCAACCCCTGCCTACATGGCTTGGTCAAAGCATCTCCTAGGGGGAGGTCAGAGTAAGCCTCTAGTGCCATCATCAAAACCTAACTAAAGCACCGGGAAAGCCTTTAGTGCATCATCAAAGGCCTCACTAAAGCACGTTCTAGATGGAGGACAGAGTAAGCCTTTAGTGCAACCATCAAAGGCCTCATTAAAGTATTGAAATCTTCAATAAGGAAGATCAATTAAAATCAAAGCCAAGTAGTGCTCCTAATCTATCAAAAATCAGAGCCAAGTAGTTCTCCAAATCTATCAAAATTCGAGCCCAGTAGTGCCCCCAATCTATCAAAATTCGAGCTAAGTAGTGCTCCCAATCTATCAAAAATCGAACCAAGTATTGCTCCAAATCTATTAAAAACAGGACCAAGTAGTGCTCCAAATCTATCAAAATCAAAGCCAAGTGGTGCTCCAAATCAGAGCCAAGTAGTGCTTCGAATCAATTAATCTTCAAGAAGAAGATTTATCAAAGTCCGAACCAAATAGTGCTTCAAATTGAGTAAAATCTTCTAGAGAAAGATCCATCATATATGAGCTATTTACGTCCCTAACAAATGCAATTGTCAACTGCCAGTTAAGGAATTCTAGACCTTGCTAGATAAGAGATTCTTGTCTTCTACTATTATTATTAGATAAGTGATTCTAGTCTTCTATTATCACTGCTAGATATGGATTTCAAGTCTTCTATTATTGTTAGATATGGATTTTAGTCCTCTATTATTATCGCCAGACAAGAATTTCTGGTCTTCAATCATTATCGTTAGATATGGATTCCTGGTCTTCTATTATTTCCAGATGGGATCTTCTGGTGTTCCTTTATTATTTCCATACAAAGTTTACTGGTCTTCTTCTATTAATACCAGATATGGATTTCTGGTCTTTTTCTATTATTTCTATATAAAGAACTCTGGATGTTTTTTTTATTATTTCCAGATATTTATTTCTGGACTCCTATTATTACCAGATTTGAATTTCTGGTCTTCTTTCATTATTTTTAGATATCGATTTTTGGACTTCTATTATTATTATCAGGTTTGGAATTTTGTTCTCCTATTATTGTTGCCAGATTCGAATTTTCGGTCTTCTTCTTTTATTGCCAAACCTGGAATTCTTATCTTCTTCTATTATTGCCAGATTTGAATTTCTGATCTTCTATTATTATTACCAGACTTGGATTTTTGGTCTTCTATTATTATCATCAAACAAGAATTTTTGGTCTTTAATTACTATTATCAGATAAAGTTATGGTCTTTATAATTATCAGATGGATTTATGGTCTTTTATTATTATCAATGTATTTTTGGAATTCTATTATTATCAAAAGGTTTCTCTGGTCTTCCCTTATTGCCAGACAATTTTTTGAACTTCTTTTCGGGGTATTTATCCTATGGCCCAAATGAATTGTCGATTTTCCCTCCTATCATATTATTAGATAACTTTTTAATTTATTTATTCAAGAAATTAAGATCATCACATGATTTCCTAAGCTTCTATTCAGAAAATTATTAGTATTTAATAATATGTTGAAAATGATCTCAATAATATAAAAGAATATGGGAAATTCCCCAACTGCATGTTAATTCATAACCTGATAAGATCCGAAAGGATCACTGAAGATTTAAATATTAAGTTAAATGAAAATTGTTGTTTTTTGTATTATGTTGGGAAATAAGAAGGAAAGAAGGCCTTATAAAGAGTCGGTGATACAAAGGAATTCTTGGTTTTACCCTAAAGAGTAAAAGGCTTCTTTATAACAAGAGAAGGGCAAATGTTATCCCTATAATTTTCAAAGGATATGAGCCAAGGAATCAATGCTAAGACTAAGGACGTCGAAGTTCAATGCTCCAGATGCAAAGGTAACATTAAAGATGAATGTCAACATCAAAGTCCTATTAATGTCGAAGACATATAACATATCGACATTACACCAACAAATGATATTAAAAGTAAGCAACAAACGTTGAAGACCATAAGATCATATTGAAAGAAACAATGCCACTTCTCAACTATGTCAACATTCTTCCATGTCGCATGTCATTAGTGTTGACTCCAATTCATGTCGCACCTAGCCGAAGCTCATGGGAATGGATTATTATCAATGCTCCGCTTCTAGGTTCCATCACCATATATCTTTGCGACGTCGGTAATTAAATCGTCGATGTCCACGAAGGTGGGATAATAATCGATGCCACTTCAATTCAACATTGCCAACAGCCAGAGAGAAGCGGCAATTAAGGCCGAGAATCATCAGCTTCAACACTATGCTATATAACATCGTCTAGTGAAAGGCGTCACTCTTTATTAATTTTGAAGTCGCCTTCTTATTGATGTCATTCAATGAAGAAGCTGATGTGAAGATTAACCTTGTCGAAGCCAAGCAAGCCAAAGTCAAGCCTGCCAAAGTCGAGCCTGCCAAAGACCCTCCATGCTAAAGCGGCATCAAAGTTCTTCTATTGTCATCAAACAAGCCTAGCCTATAGCATAATCAAGGTTTTCGAAGTCATTATTTACCCCATTGCCGAAGCAAATAATGAAGCACGCCAAAATTAGGAATTCTATTCCAATCTACTACACATGCTATCAAGTTCATGAAGTATATTGCCTATAAGCTTGTCGTAAGCTATTAATCAGTGCCGCATTTCATGTTTATTGATGTTACATGATATTAGTACCAAATCATGTCGAAGACCATACAATAAAGGAGAATGAAATTGTTTACAAGAAAAAATTCAAGAGGATTTAGTGTATTTTCCTTCATAAATCTTCAAAAGCCTTTACATTTTACTACTGCTCCATGACACCATGAAGTCCCACATTGCCAATAGGTGCAAGCCTAACTCTTTCCAACTTCTATAAATATAGATGTACCCCCTCATGGATAGGAGCCCTTAACTTCTTTGCCTCTTAACTTTTAGACTAGAACTTTTCTAAGCTCTCTTAAGAGCTTGAGAACTATTGTAATAGGTATGTCCAACGAAGAAGAAGGACATATGACTTTTGTGTATAAGGATTTGAATAATTGCATACTTTCACTTTCATACTATATTCATGATTGAATAAAAGGACATGACTTGCCTATTGACTTATGGACTTTCCTATTTTGCCCACTGACTTATGGACTTGCCTATTTTATCTTTTGAACTTATGAACTACGATTTAAACAAACTTGTGAATTATCACAAAATCAAGGGGTATATTTCTAACTTCTTCAAATATGCCACTTTGTATAACTTTTTGGGTGTTGGCAAATTTATTCATTAACACTAGTATGTTGACTTTATAGTATTTGAGTTTTCTACTGCTCACACCAAACTATTGTCTGACCAAGGGTTTCATGCTTTGCTTCCTATTACTATGGGTATACTTAAATGAGTAAATTAGGGATATCAGGTCTGGTGAGCACATGGAGCTGGCAAGGTGGCGAGCAGGAGGCTATTTTATTGTATTATTATTTTTACTCATTTCCAATTCCACTACACAGCACTATAGAGCTTGCTAGTGCCTAACTATTTAGAGACAGTTTCCGAGTTATTATTTGATATACAACTTTATTACTTATACTATTTACTATATGGATCTATATACTATGATGCTGCGATTAATTCAATTATTTTTTGTCTCGCCTATTTTATATTTAAGATGTTTACTATTATTTTTTAGTCAATGCACTATGAGATATACGACAGGTTTTATGATTTATTGCCTACTTTACAACCTTAATGATTGCCTTTCATTCGCCGAGCACTAATACAGCGCACTATGCATGTATATTGAGTGTCGATGTTGTAGGGCGGTCATCACGTTTGGTATCAGATGTGTTGGTTAACCTATGGGTTTACCGTGATCTAGTGATAGGGTAGGAGTTCTCAGCTTATACTGAAACAGGAGAGTGTGTATATATACACGAGCGCATACTTGTTATATATTTTGGTTTTCAAAACTATATAGCAGTATATATAGTACCTAAGTCGCATTGCGCATATGAGCACTACTCAAGCAGAATTCCTTTTAGAAAGACTGAACATACTTATTACAGATTGAATGATGAGTTTTCAAACAAGGAACGCTGCTTGGAACTCCATCTTTGGAGTCAAGGAGGGAGCTAGCTCTAGAGCTGCCAATCCCAATTTTTAGACTATGTTTAATACTATGATGAGGAACATGTAGCAAAATGCTTAAGTGGTCGCTCAGGATGTTGCTGTCAACGGTGGTGCTCCAATGTAGACGCCCAAAGCCGATTTTGCTAAGCTGAACAAGGACATTGCTAGGTAGAAAACCATTCCAAGGAACGGAGTCGGTGATGGAAGTGCATAATTGGTTTGATACATGCGAAAGGATTTTTGATGACTTAGAGCTGGATGATGCTATGAAAAGGGGATTGGCTTCTGGACAGCTTCAAGAGCAAGCCGTCAACTGGTGGAATGCAGTGAGAGCAAATACTCCTAAGGATCAGTTCACTTGGGACCTGTTTAAAGCTAGATTTTAGAATAAATTTATACCTACAACTCAAAGGATAGTTACGTTTTGTAAGTTCATGGAACTAAAGCAAGGGGATATGATTGTCTTCGACTATGTTGCTGAGTTCATGCTCTATCGTAATATAAGATGTCCTTCATCAACACTCCATTAAAGAAGAAGGAGAAGTTCATCATTGGCTTAGACGACAACTTGAAGGAGAGACCCATAGGCCTAATTGACGAGACTTTCGAGATGGTAGTCGAGAAGGCCCCAGGCATGAAAGTTTGTATCCAAAACCGAAAGTTGTCATTCCTATAGAAAAGCCAAAGCAGTAACCTGGCTAAGGAGGAAAGAAGAGAGGAGCGATAAAAGGAAGTAGTTTCAGAACAAAGATGGCCAAAAGATGAAAGTTAACCCGGAACCGACTTGCTATAACTGCTTAGAGAAGGGTTACTAAGTGGGACTATAAAGTTGAGGGAAGTAAGTGCAACAATTTCCATAAGCCTGGACATATCAAGAAAAATTGTCCCGAGTTACCTAAGCAGATGTTTGGGACAGCCCACAAAATCCGTACCCCTTGAATCAACACTATTCTACCTCTGTTAACTCAAGTTGCATAGAAATACGAACCATTTTGGGTTAAAGAAGAAAATATAGAAGGAGAAGTAACTAAACAATATCAGAATCTCACAGTCGCAGCGGAATAAAATATAATAGTAAATATAGATCTTTACACAAAATGAAATCTATTACTGTTTTATACATCATATCATCAGAGTATCTCATACATCAACCAATACCAATCAGACATACCATACAATCACAACAGCGGAATATATAGATACGAATAATACGTCTCGGACTCCAGCTCCTCTCAAGCTCCATAGCATCCTGTCCTGAACATATAATACTCGGTCTGACCCGAGCATTATAATAAAATAACACCCGAGTCAGTCTGGAATACCAGCTGATAATAATAATTCATCCAAATTGATTATTAAAGTTTCAAAAATCCTTTTGAAAACAAAAGCATCTCGTAAGACCACGCCACAAATAAACATGTCGGGTTTTTACCTTACGATAGCTAAAACACTTTTTATAGAAATCCTCTGATATTATAATAGGGTCTATATACAAATACTTATAAAATAGCCGAAATTGTTACATCTATTAAATTCCAGCTACTAGCCACAAAAGTGGGTAATACAAACAAAACTCGTACAATGCACGTAGGGAGAATGGATTTCCAACAATGACTAGGCACTGGGGTACCACCTGTCATAGTATGGGGCCTAGATCACCGTACCGAGGACCACGCCCGATCCCCTGCAACACAAGGCCGGACCCATCCCTTACTGGACAGTTCCGAATAAGATCACCCCGCGGTTGGGATCAGCAACCGCACCACAAAGCCGAAATAAAAAGGGACATCTAGACAGGGATGACCTTACTCTCCAGTGGGGGCTACCCACGAAGCCTTGCTGCATATCCCCTGATTTTCAGTCATTCCCATTTGATAAGGCTTGAGGCTAAGCGTTACATTTTAGAACGTTTCACTTAGAATGCCCATCGCCCACCTGACGATGTTCCGAAAGCATTCGTCCATATAAATCCGTTCCGGGTTCGAACGGAACCGAAGGCACTACTCCTACTACATCCATTTTGGAAATATCCTCAGGATTAGTAGCGATTAGCCCTTGCACTTCACTGCTCCATCTTCGAATCCAAAATCGTTTCCACGGAACGTACAAACCGGGTCGAAGTGGTTTTCGAGAAATAAATCTCGATCCCGGTCTCTTCGAAACGATCAACGCATTTGTCCAATATTGATAGTCGGTGATTTAACTATCAATTCATATTCACAAACATCCATCACAAAATAAATAATATCCCACATTATTTATTTTCCTCTAATAATCCAAAATTCATTTGAAAACAATTTCCAAATCTCTTCCTTTACCCGGTAAATCCTTTACCATTTATTCCCATTGGGAATAACCAAGTTCAAAAACATTTAGATTTAAAACCAATTTTAAAACACTTTATTCTGCAATATACTTTAAATATATAAATTTACTTCTAGTTATTACTCAAAAATATAATTTCAAATATGTAAAATAAAACTATTTATTAAACAGGAGTTTTGTTAACTAAATTTAAAAGTAGTGCTTTTAAAGGTTTAGTGCTATGTTTCAAATAACTTAAATCATCTATCCTTTAAATAAATCCATTTATCAAATAAAATACTTATAATATTCTTAAATCATTATATTATAGCTAAACTTATTACTTACCTTTAAATAAGAATTTCTTAAAAGCGCTTCCTTAAAACAAATTTAAACTTAACTTTTTAAACCTGATTTAAATCACGAACTCAGTTTTTCCTAGGGAAACATTTCCATTGAAACAACCCAAATAATCTTCCATATAGATCCCGCCCGATCTATCCCAACCCAAATTTACGTTAGTTATCGTAAATTATTTCCAAGCTTAAAATAAACTCCTTTTGAAGTTTAAACACCCTTTTCCATTCCCGGAAATTCCATTTTCAAAGTATACGTTTTAAACATTTTTAAATAAAACATTTGAGAATTTATTACCGGAAAATAATACTTATGGATTTCTTAACTAAATTCCAAGGGTGAAAAATGCATTTTAAAAATATTGATTTATATTTATAATTATTAATTTATATTTAGAAGCTTCGTTGAAAACATGTTTTAATTTTTTGGTAAACTCTATTCATTATCAAAATGACCAGTCATTATTTTGACACTTTATATCCTCTTATAGAATTTCTCACCCAAATCCATACTTTGCATTTTTCAACTAATAATTTTTCCCGCTTTCTTTAAAATTCCCATTTACAAATTTCATTCTTCATCCGAACCAAATCCAAATTTTATTCCTTTAAATTCGTTATATAACAATTTCTTTTATTTCTTAAATCCCAATTAAATCCATTTATAATTTCTGGGTTTATATTTATTTCAACAATATCACAGTACAATTTAATTTCAGATTTATCAATCACAACATACAAACAAATTGCATTATCAATTATAAAAATAATCACTATATTGTGAGGAATCCAGTTGGATCCCTCCAACCTGTTTACCCTGAATCCAAAAATATTAGCACATCACATATATAAATATCATTTCAGACTGATACAACATCTATATTCAACCAATCACGCAGATATTTAAATATTAACTATTTAAATTAACTAGCATCCAGATGTGAGTGAGAATAACTCACCTTGAGTTTTGGCGAGCGTTCGAAATTTAAATTAAATCGAACCGCGTTCGATTTAACTTAAATTTCAACTTGTCCGGAATGATCCCCAAACTGCACCATTGCGTACTACGCATCTACGCGATTCCGACGCTACCAAATTCGTTGAAATCTGACAACAAACGCACGAGATATGAATTTTTAAAGTTCGAATATAAATTAATATAATTAAATTTACTTTTTTTTTATTCTATACCCATGATTTGTTTCAGCCGTAAGATTTCACTAGGAAGATCGAAGCCGCCCTACTCTTCTTCCTTCACGCGATAACAGGTTCAAACGAACCAAAAATAGCCGACCTAGGGCTTCGAAATCGCGCCGCCTTCGTCGCATCCAGCTCGATCGGAGCTCGCCACCACGCCGCTCGTCGACGACTCCACCATCGGCCAAGATCCGGTCCCCTCCCGTCCCCCACAGCTCGCGTAAAACGAGCCTAACCGACCACGAACGCGACTACCCCCCCGGCCTCCACACTCCACCACGACACATCATCGCCGTATAGATCTACCCAGCTTGAGACGTCCTACGACTTCCGTGAAGAACTCGAAGCGTAAAAGGACGTGGATCAAGAGGATTTGAAGGAGGAAGCTTGTGAGATTTCGGCCATGAACGAATAGAAACGGCGGCCTCATTTTTAGCTAGGGTTTAGGAATAAATATAAATATATATCATTGTTTAATATTATTTAATTAATACAATTCTCAACTGTTTAACGACTATGCAACCGTGCTCCAATTCTCACACACCAACAGGTGTTCCTAGGGTTGTTCCGCGTTCTGACACAATGGAACAGGTTTCGTAAACTAATTCTGTCGTATGCGCGAGTTACGGAATTAAACGATCAATTAAAAATTAAATCAGTTAATTCGATTTCTTTTCGTTTTGAGCTGCCACGGTCAAACGACAACTCCGATTGCTACGAAAATTGAAACCCAATAATAACTAACTATTACGGATCCAATGGAACTGGTTTCGTCGAATTCCGAGGCTGTGCCCCGGAAGGCTATTTTAACTCGTCTATTAAATTGAGCGATTTTCAAAATCGTCGAAAACATTTAAAATTTCACTTTTTTAAAATTTTAGTAACTTAATTATAATTCATATTGAATTTATAATCACATTAGAAATCATTCTGATTCAGTTTAGATCAAAATCTGAATATTCGCATTATTACATTATTAAATTAATATAAAATTCCAAATTTAACGTATCGACTTTTAATTCCATCAAACAGTCCAATGTTATTATTTAAATCAGAATAAACTTAAATAAATTTTTAGAAACCAATTTTTTTACATTTATTTACACTCAGATTCACCAATTATCTCATTCCTAATATTAAATTATTATTATTCAAATTTCAATTAAATTTCCATATTTGAAATTTAACTAATTTAATTAACCTAACCAAAGTCTTTTATTTCAAAATTCAAACTATAACACATATTCAATATTTAAAATGAATTAAATGTTCAAATTTAGCGACCCAAAATTCCGGGTCGTTACATTCCTCCCCCCTTATAAAAATTTCGTCCCCGAAATTTGCTAAGGTAGAAAGAATGTACCCAACTCAATAGCAAAACCTACCTAGTGAAAATCTTAAATTCGCTTTGCCCAAATCCCAAATCCTTTAGTTTCAAATCGAAACTACTAATTAAATCCTATTCCAAAATCCTTTATTTTCAGTTGTTATTTAAAATCAACTTGTCGCTAATGAAACAAGTGCTCCTACACTCATTAACTTAACCAAAACTTCTTTAGTTAAAACTTATATACACCTCCCAAAACCCTTTAGCTCAAATCCAAACTCACTTGCTTTATTTATACTCAAAAGCTTTTGTTTCAACATTATCTTAAAAACAACTTGCCAAGTTAATTACAAATTTTCAAATTTCCAAAAAATTTCTAACTCTCAAAATTTATGGAAAATTTTGACAGAGTCTCCTTTGTACGGAGGAGCTTTCGCGATATCGCGATACAGATAAATATATAAATATCGACCCACATGGTCGGAAACCAAAATACATCACAGTATATATACCATTTCCCAATTATATTTGCGTAGGCGTACCTTTTTAGCAAATTTTAATAGCAAGCGGCTGATATAACGCATATACGCGCTCCAACTCTCTCGAACGCCTCCCGTACCTGTACTTACTCAACAAACTCATCAGTTTCAAAGATATGAACATTTTAACAACATTGCCAATATAAAGCCAAACATATCCATTTCATAATCCAATCAACAATTTGCATGGTTTCATAAGTAAACCATATTTTATAACATGCACAAAGTTCCTTTTTCTAATTCCCAGTTCCATTTTATTTTGCACAAATGATTTACATACAAGTTTACCCTTCTCAATTCATAATTACTACCACCAATTCATATTTACTTCAATATTGTGAACATATGCTTCACTATTTTCAATTTGTAACGACCCGAAATTTTGACAGCATATTTTAATGACAAGTTAATTTAATTTAAATTAAATATAAGCTTGTCAATGTTTAAAATGATGAGATCTTAATTATTTACTAGCATATATGAGTTTATAAAAGAAAGTTTGATTTGAAAATTTTAAAATCAAATACTTCAAAACCATTTAAAACAAAATCGGTTTTATTCAATAAAATCAAATCAAAGAGTTAACATTTTATTATTTGATAATTTATATGGATACAATGTTAGTTTTTAAGATGATGAAATTTATATTAAACATAACATGGAAAAACAAGTATGAATCATAATTATAAACATTAGTATAAACCAAAAATTTTAAAATATAAAATATAACTAACAATATAAATATACGAATATAAGTTATAACTAGGAATATAAACTTTACATATGAAATATTATGAATCTAATACCTGGAAATCTGAAGTACAAGTGGAATAAAATTAATTTAGTCAAGATAATAACCTATAAAACCCATTTGTATAACATAAACCTTTTAACCAAAGCCTGTTACATTGTTGAATGTCATAAGAACATGTTAAATGCTTAAGTAAAAGAAGATACTTGTAACATATTTCTGTATTAAACATGTTTGTGCTGTTATACAGCTTATAGGCATGAGAAAAACAGGTTTTCACTTCAAATATAATAAAAATCAAAGCTGTGTCTTACAAAAACTTGCTAGCCGAAATAATAATAATATTTTGTACAACACAAAGTTAATAACATAAGTATCTATGTACTAATAGCAACTGTCAGTAACAATTAATTTCTTGCTATCATGATTAATAACATAAACATTTATTAGATATAAGCAAACAAGAAAACAAAGTTTGACTTCAATATCATAAAACAAAACCTGTGTCACAAAACATGCTTGGCCGAAAATAAAATGAATATCTTTGTACTGTACAAAGTAACCTTCAGTAAAAATTAATTTCTTGTTGTCATAATTAAAAGCATGAACATTAAATAGCCTAACTTCTTGCTTAACAAGTACATATAGCCGAAATCTCCTATATGAGTTCATACTGCAGTGAATTTTCTTAGCCAATAGAAAGGAAATGACAAATAAATACTAGCTGTCCAGTTACAACCCGATTAGTAGCTTCTATATCAATCCATCTATATATCATCAGTTTATATATACAAACCTAAACTTAAAGAAAACCTGAGGAAAGCATTGTCTTGCTTTACAATATACATTAATTTAAAAACAGAGAAACAAGTAAAAAAGAAACTGTAACAACCCGCATATTTGTCGATTTTATATTTAAATATTTTATTTAAATATTTTATCGGTAGTCGGATTTTAGTCCGAAAAGCTACTTTTTGCATACGGTTGAATTAGGGCTCGGGACCACTCCCATTGAGTTTAAAATGCCGTTTGCGACCTTTTTGAGTATAAGCTTCGATATGTTTGGAGAAAGTTGATTTCTGCTACTTTTTACGTTGGGTTTGGTTTTTGGGCTTAGCCCTATGTTAACTTATGCTCAAATCTGAGCCACTCTTCCCCACTCACCCTCATTCTCTTCTCATTTCAGTTTTTAGAGTGTTAATGGTGGGAGAGATTGGAAATTAAAATTCCAAAACCCTAGTTTCTCTTGCAAATCCATCTCCTTGCTCCAAACTCAAGAAGAACCCCTTGGTAAGCATCTCCTTCTTCTTCTCCAACTCTTTCTCCATTCAATTTCAGAAATTTCCTAAACCTAATTTCGGGATGTTCTTGTTTTTGAGCTTAGATTCAAGCTCATTTGGGTTGTGATTGAAGAAAGGTTGATTCTCCTTTTGCTTTCAAGCTTCTTCTTGTTCGATTTTGTGAAAAGGTGAGATTTTTATCTCACATCTATGACTATAATTATCTTTGGTTGTTAGGTATGAATTCCTAACACTTTTTCATGAGAATTTGCTCTTGATTTGGATTGGTTTTGTAAATATTCCAATTTTTGGGTTTTTAAGTCAAATTTGTGTAAAATCCTTTTATGGATGTTTGATCATGCTTTTGGTGATGCATCGAGGAGCATATAGGGCCGGGTTGCCGATTGGCATAAACCCTTAGAGCCAATGTTCGTCCGATTGCATTTTGGAAGAGTTTGCTCTTCATTTGTATAAGGCTGAAAAACAGCCCAGGCATGATTCAGTCGACTGAAAAACTCTGTTCAGTCGACTGAACCTGAAACCCGAGAGTTTCCAGGCATGATTCAGTCGACTGAAAAACTCTGCACAGTCGACTGAAACTGGAAACAGAAAGTTTTCTGAACCTGGAAAATTTCCATGTACAGGGTCAGTCGACTGAAATTCTCTGTTCAGTCGACTGAACCTGCTGTTTGAGTCCAATTTGCCTTTTTGGATTGGAATTCCAATTTAAATCGATTCGTGATAATCCTATTTGTTGTTATCATCTATTATGACTTTGATGACTCTTTTTAGGGATTTTTGAATATCCACTTCGCTGGATCCTTTATCGATTTCGTTGGATTTTATTCACGTCTTCATATGTGAATTTTTGTGATTGATCGTTCTTACAACCTTCTTCGTGATTTGTCACTTTAAAAATATAAAGGTTTCCTATACTAGTAGTAAATATCAAAACTCTTTACTCAAACGATTTCAATACTCTTTTAGTACCAAATTCGTTTATAAAACCGTTTTCCAATCTATTAGTATATACAAACCTTTACCTCACTCGTATGAGAAATCTAATTAAACGGCTTAGTAAAACAAGTGGTATGAAACGCTTGCGTTTACTTTGTCGGTTAATTCTTGGACTTGTTCGATTGAACCTCTTGTGACAATTTTCTAGTGGAGATTTACAGTTTGTTCGTAAATATTTAAGTTAAGCAAGTGGTTATGGGACATGAAGCTAAACTCATATATTTACTAGCTTGGTGTAATTGACACTTCTCGTTGATCATGACGATCATCTTTGTGATTTAGACTAGCAATGTGCGATGTCTCTTTGTCTGCGAGGGAGACTAAACCCCGTTTTGTGGAGTTTCGACTCAATTTGTGATGGGGTAGCAACCCATGGTCTTCGGGCCGTTTGTGGAGCTTCGGCTCAATTTGTGATGGGTAGCGACCATGGAATTAGCGTTCCGTTTGTGATACACGTGTTGGTGAGCTTTATGCTCCCGTTTGTGATAGGCCTCCCCCCCTTTGTGATTTCTGGATTTCTTGTGTAGATTTCTAGAATTTGTGTTTCACCAATTTTCGTGATTTCCATTGATAAGTTTTATCAATATTTGTGCATTGGTGAATTTGTGTGTCATTGACTTTTGTGATTTCTGGATTTCTTGTGTAGTCTTCTGGAATTTGTGCGTCTTTGACTTTGGTGATTGACATTGATATTATCGTCAATATTTGTGGTTTGATGAACGAAATAATGAGTATGACACTTCTTTGATTCTTGTGTAGATTTGGTGACATTGATTAATCTCTCGATGATTATCAACTAAGTATATATATATATCACAGCTTGGCATTGTGATTATTACGTGTTTAGTCATATCTCTTATTCTATACCGTTTCATCTGATATTTATAGTTAGACTGATCCGCTTATTATTTTCTTATTAAATAATACTCGGGTCAGACCGAGATGTTACAGGTGCTTCTGCTTGACTTCTCATCCGGGATTAACTCCTTGACTTTTGGGTTAACTACTAAGATTAGTAGTTATTTGGTTGTATACATTTGAGATATAGACTCCTTAATGTATACTTATTCTTTTGTGTAGTTCGTGTAACTATTCTTTTGTGATATTGTGGATCTTTTTAGACCACTACTCTGATGTACACTTCCTAGTGTAGTATTCATATCTTATTCCGCCTTTGTGATATGAATTGTCTGTGACTGATTTATGTTATGTTTATTTCTATATTTGTTTTCCGAAGGATTTATATAGCCACCGTGTAGTAGCTTTGAGATTGTGTCGGTATGTCGGATTTCCTCTTGAAATAGAATGCATGTTATATTATCTGACATATCGGTGCTCGCGCAAAGAAATTACATGGATGGTCGCTCCTCAACAGCCTTATTCTCCATGCTAGTCGATAGCATTCACCGTAATGTTCTTGTCTAGCGTGGGTATAGAGATGGGGCGTCACAGCTTGGTATCAGAGCCAAACTTTGGAACAATATGGAATATTATAACAAGGATCATCGTCCTAAGTCTTTCTTAGGAGTTGTGCTTTAGGATTTTATTCGGGTCTTCGTACCGTTCCATCCTATTTTTCTTATGATTCCTTGTTTGTCTATCAAGATTTCTTGATATTCAATTTGGTGAATAACCTTTTTCTTCTTCTTCCTTCTTTCTTAAGGAAGAGAAATGTCTAGACCAGGCCGCCCCAGAGCCGTGCCATCTAGCACTCCGCCCCAGGGTGGAGTTTTTATGACTACTCAACAGCTTCTTGATTTGGTAACAAATGCTCAAGCGGCTGGAGCTAACCCGGAACCTACTCACCCAAAGTCGGGATTTGCACGCTTGTGTAGCGATTACACTAATTTGGGTGGGGAGTCATTCAAAGGTTCCGAAACTGTTATTGAAGTACAGGCTTGGCTAAGAACATGCGATCGCATCTTTTCGCGCATGAATCTTATTGACCTTCACCGAGTTCAGGTGGCCTCTAGTATGCTCCGAGAGAGAGCATTGGATTGGTACGAGCTTCTTATTTCTGAGATTAATGAGGTGGATATCACTTGGGAGAGATTCCGAGAACGCTTCGAGTTGAAATTTGTATCGGAAGCAGAGAAAGTGACATTGGCTCGACGATTTATAGACCTTGTTCAAGGTGAGTCCTCCGTGACTGATTACGTCGCCTCCTTCGAGTCGCTTTCCAAATATGGGGTTGAGTACATCAACACCCCTCTTAAGAAGAATCAGAGATTCGTTTATGGCTTAAACAAAAGCCTCAAGAAGCCATTACTTTTAAAGTTAGAAGTTTCTTTCGACCAACTCGTTGATATCGCTCTTCGTCTTGAAGAGGCGGATAGAGAGAATGATGTTGAAGTGGTGGGTTCCAAACCAAACTTCAACAACAGAAAGAGGTCAAACAAATTTAAAGGCCCTTATCCCTATAAGAAAGGGAAGCAAGCAACCTCCGTGGCAAAGACTTCTTCCTTTGGTCATGGGGAATGCTATAATTGTGGTTCGAAGGACCATTATGCGAACAAGTGCCCAAAGTCTCTTTCTTGTCGCTACTGCAAAGTTCCCGGTCATGTTATATCTTCATGCCCCATGCTTCAGGGCAAGAAGGAGGGAAAGTTAAATGTTTCTCAAGCTCCTTGCAACACATCTCGTGGCCAAGGTATTTCTCATTCTATTCTAGATGGAATTATTTTGTTTCGTGATCATCCTATTCGAGTTCTTTTTGATACGGGTGCGTCCCATTCTTTTATATCAAAAGAACTTGTTGATACTTTTTCCGTGGATGTTTTGTGTTTAATGACTTCTTTGAGAATTGCGAATCCGGTTAGTGGATCCGCAACAATCAGTTTATTGTGTAAAGATGTCGAGATTATTTTGTGTGATTTTTCTTTCCGAGCCGATTTGCATGTCATGCGTTATTTAGGCTTTGGAATGATTTTGGGAATGGATTGGCTTAACCGTTATGAAGCTCATGTCCTATGCCCTGAGCGGACTATTCATCTTCGACATCCTCAATCTGTTAATCAGGTTTCTGTTATTCTTAAAGATTCAGATTCTGCTTTGGTTGCATCTTTATATTCTTTAAATCCTCGTGATGACGATGATGATGATGAGGGTGATATTATTTCTCTTATTCACGTCGTTTGTGAATTTTCCGACATATTCGAGCCCGTTTTAGGATTACCACCTAAGCGAGCAATTGAGTTCAGAATTAATCTTATTCCGGGAGCTCAACCTATCACTCGTCCTCCTTATCGTATGTCCAATAAAGAAAACGAGGAGATGCGTAAACAATTATCAGAATTGGAGACCAAGCAATTTATTCGCTCTAGTTCCTCGCCTTGGGGAGCTTCGGCTATTTTTGTGAAGAAATCCGATGGTACACTTAGCTTTGCGTTGACTACCGCAAGCTTAATGATCTTACTATCAAAAATAAATATCCTTTACCTCGGATTGATGACCTGTTCGATCAACTTAGTGGTGCAAGAGTCTTTTCACAATTGGACTTAGCTACTGGTTTTCATCAGCTTCGTATTGCAGAGGATAGCATTCCTTTGACATCATTCCGCACTCGGTATGGATCTTATGAATGGCTTGTTATGCCATTTGGGTTAGCAAATGCCCCGGCTTATTTCGTTGACTTAATGAGTCGAGTTTTTAAAGACTTTCTCGACCGATTTGTTCTCATCTTTATTGATGATATTCTTGTGTATTCTAAAACCGAGGAGGAGCATGAAAAACATCTTCGGATTGTGTTGGAAACTCTGAGGAGTAATCAATTAAAGGCAAAATTTTCTAAGTGCCACTTTTGGCAATCTCGTGTGAAGTTTCTCGGTCACATTATTTCTGAATCCGGAATTTCCGTGGATCCTTCAAAGATTGAAGCGATTCAAGATTGGAAGAGACTGGAGAATGTGACAGAGATTCGTAGTTTTCTTGGATTGGCGGGCTATTACCGTCGTTTTATTAAAGACTTTTCTAAAATTGCCGTGCCTCTCACTAGCTTGACGAAGAAAGGTGTTAAATACATTTGGTCGGACAAATGTGAAGCTTCTTTTCAGAAATTAAAAGAACTTCTTTCTGATGCTCCTATTCTTGTTATTCCCGAAGGGAATCAAGATTTCATTGTTTATACCGATGCTAGTCGCATTGGTTTGGGTGCCGTTCTTATGCAAAAGGAACGCGTTATTGCTTATGCTTCTAGGCAATTAAAGCCTGCTGAGACTAGATATGCCACTCATGATTTAGAGCTTGCGGCTATTGTTTTTGCTCTTTGGATTTGGCGTCATTATCTCTTAGGAGAGAAATTTGTTCTTTACACAGATCATAAGTCTTTGAAATATTTATTCTCTCAAAAAGAAGTTAATTTGCGTCAACAGCGTTGGCTCGAATTTCTTGCACCATATGATCTTGATATTCTTTATACTCCCGGTAAGGGTAATCGTGTCACCGATGCTCTTAGCCGTAAACAACAAGCTGTTGTTTCTATGATGATATCCGAATGGAACGATCTCGAGATTTTATCCACTTGCGAAATTCGAGACCGTGTTTCCGATTTATGCTCATCGTTTGTTTTATGTAGCCTTGTGGCTCATCCATCTCTTTTAGACCGCATTCTTGAAGCTCAAGGGCTAGATCCCGACTTGGCTCTTCTTGGCCAAAATATTAGGGGTAAAATGGATATTGAAGGTTTGAAGGACTTTGATATCGATTCTCGTGGCGGCATTCGGAAATTTGGTAGACTTGTCGTGCCAAATACTGGTGATCTTCGTAAAGATATTTTAGAAGATTCACATCGTTCTAAGTTTACCATTCATCCCGGTAGTAGTAAAATGTACGCGGATATGAAGCGACTTTATTATTGGGAGGGAATGAAACTTGACATCGCTAACTTCGTTAAACGTTGCATGACTTGCCAACTCGTTAAGGCCGAACATCAAAGGCCCGGTGGGTTATTGCAACCTTTAGAAATTCCAGTTTGGAAGTGGGACCAAATTTCCATGGATTTTATAGATGGCCTTCCCCATTCTCGTTCGGGTCATGATAGCTTATGGGTGATTGTTGATAGGCTTACTAAATCTGCCCATTTTATTCCCGTTCGGTCTAATCGAACCGTTCCTCTTTTGGCCAAAATATTTATCAAAGAAATTGTTAAATTGCATGGTGTTCCTACTTCTATTGTTAGTGATCGTGATCCATTGTTTACTAGTGGATTTTGGAAGAGTCTTCAAAAAGCTTTGGGAACGAAGCTTAATTTTAGCACCGCTTATCATCCCCAGTCCGATGGACAAACCGAGCGTGTGAATCAAACTCTTGAAGATCTTCTTCGTGCTTGTGTTCTTGATTTTGGTGGAAGTTGGGAAGATCATATTTCACTTGTTGAATTTTCCTATAATAATAGCTTCCAATCTAGTATTGGTATGGCACCTTTTGAGGCACTCTATGGAAGGCCATGCCGATCTCCTTCTTGTTGGCTTGAGGCCGGTGAGAAGCTGGTTTTAGGTCCAGATTTTATTCGGGATTCTACAGAAAAGATTGATCTTATTCGTCATAGGATGAAAGAAGCCCAGAATAGACAAAAATCCTATGCCGATAACCGGAGAAGGAAGTTAGAATTTTCTGTGGGAGATCTTGTGTTCATTCGTGTTTCACCTATGAAGGGTGTTGTACGTTTCAGTCGATCGGGAAAGTTAGCGCCTCGATATATTGGGCCATTTCCTATCACTGAACGCATTGGTTCCATGGCTTATCGCCTTTTATTACCGGCTCAGTTTTCTGCTATGCATGACGTGTTTCACGTTTCTCAACTTCGGAAATGTCTTCGAGATTCCGATTCTATTCTTGAGCCGGGTGTTGTGGAAGAGATTGAAGTTTCGCCTAATTTAACTTATGAGCAACATCCTATTCGTATTATTGCTTCGGAAGTCAAGCGACTTCGAAATAAAGATGTCCCGCTTGTTAAAGTTCAATGGTCTTCAAATCCTAAGGATTGTTCTTGGGAATCTAGAGAGTACATCGAGCGAACACATCCGGACTTACTTTCTCGTGCTCTTTGAGGTGAACTTCTTATTTCAAACTTCTTTTGTGTTGAATATGCTTTTATGGTTGTTACTATATATCTTCTTCTTGTAATATTGCGAGGACGCAATTTCTTTAAGGAGGGGAGTCTGTAACAACCCGCATATTTGTCGATTTTATATTTAAATATTTTATTTAAATATTTTATCGGTAGTCGGATTTTAGTCCGAAAAGCTACTTTTTGCATACGGTCGAATTAGGGCTCGGGACCACTCCCATTGAGTTTAAAATGCCGTTTGCGACCTTTTTGAGTATAAGCTTCGATATGTTTGGAGAAAGTTGATTTCTGCTACTTTTTACGTTGGGTTTGGTTTTTGGGCTTAGCCCTATGTTAACTTATGCTCAAATCTGAGCCACTCTTCCCCACTCACCCTCATTCTCTTCTCATTTCAGTTTTTAGAGTGTTAATGGTGTGAGAGATTGGAAATTAAAATTCCAAAACCCTAGTTTCTCTTGCAAATCCATCTCCTTGCTCCAAACTCAAGAAGAACCCCTTGGTAAGCATCTCCTTCTTCTTCTCCAACTCTTTCTCCATTCAATTTCAGAAATTTCCTAAACCTAATTTCGGGATGTTCTTGTTTTTGAGCTTAGATTCAAGCTCATTTGGGTTGTGATTGAAGAAAGGTTGATTCTCCTTTTGCTTTCAAGCTTCTTCTTGTTCGATTTTGTGAAAAGGTGAGATTTTTATCTCACATCTATGACTATAATTATCTTTGGTTGTTAGGTATGAATTCCTAACACTTCTTCATGAGAATTTGCTCTTGATTTGGATTGGTTTTGTAAATATTCCAATTTTTGGATTTTTAAGTCAAATTTGTGTAAAATCCTTTTATGGATGTTTGATCATGCTTTTGGTGATGCATCGAGGAGCATATAGGGCCGGGTTGCCGATTGGCATAAACCCTTAGAGCCAATGTTCGTCCGATTGCATTTTGGAAGAGTTTGCTCTTCATTTGTATAAGGCTGAAAAACAGCCCAGGCATGATTCAGTCGACTGAAAAACTCTGTTCAGTCGACTGAACCTGAAACCCGAGAGTTTCCAGGCATGATTCAGTCGACTGAAAAACTCTGCACAGTCGACTGAAACTGGAAACAGAAAGTTTTCTGAACCTGGAAAATTTCCATGTACAGGGTCAGTCGACTGAAATTCTCTGTTCAGTCGACTGAACCTGCTGTTTGAGTCCAATTTGCCTTTTTGGATTGGAATTCCAATTTAAATCGATTCGTGATAATCCTATTTGTTGTTATCATCTATTATGACTTTGATGACTCTTTTTAGGGATTTTTGAATATCCACTTCGCTGGATCCTTTATCGATTTCGTTGGATTTTATTCACGTCTTCGTATGTGAATTTTTGTGATTGATCGTTCTTACAACCTTCTTCGTGATTTGTCACTTTAAAAATATAAAGGTTTCCTATACTAGTAGTAAATATCAAAACTCTTTACTCAAACGATTTCAATACTCTTTTAGTACCAAATTCGTTTATAAAACCGTTTTCCAATCTATTAGTATATACAAACCTTTACCTCACTCGTATGAGAAATCTAATTAAACGGCTTAGTAAAACAAGTGGTATGAAACGCTTGCGTTTACTTTGTCGGTTAATTCTTGGACTTGTTCAATTGAACCTCTTGTGACAATTTTCTAGTGGAGATTTACAGTTTGTTCGTAAATATTTAAGTTAAGCAAGTGGTTATGGGACATGAAGCTAAACTCATATATTTACTAGCTTAGTGTAATTGACACTTCTCGTTGATCATGACGATCATCTTTGTGATTTAGACTAGCAATGTGCGATGTCTCTTTGTCTGCGAGGGAGACTAAACCCCGTTTTGTGGAGTTTCGACTCAATTTGTGATGGGGTAGCAACCCATGGTCTTCGGGCCGTTTGTGGAGCTTCGGCTCAATTTGTGATGGTTAGCGACCATGGAATTAGCGCTCCGTTTGTGATACACGTGTTGGTGAGCTTTATGCTCCCGTTTGTGATAGGCCTCCCCCCCTTTGTGATTTCTGGATTTCTTGTGTAGATTTCTAGAATTTGTGTTTCACCAATTTTCGTGATTTCCATTGATAAGTTTTATCAATATTTGTGCATTGGTGAATTTGTGTGTCATTGACTTTTGTGATTTCTGGATTTCTTGTGTAGTCTTCTGGAATTTGTGCGTCTTTGACTTTGGTGATTGACATTGATATTATCGTCAATATTTGTGGTTTGATGAACGAAATAATGAGTATGACACTTCTTTGATTCTTGTGTAGATTTGGTGACATTGATTAATCTCTCGATGATTATCAACTAAGTATATATATATATATCACAGCTTGGCATTGTGATTATTACGTGTTTAGTTATATCTCTTATTCTATACCGTTTCATCTGATATTTATAGTTAGACTGATCCGTTTATTATTTTCTTATTAAATAATACTCGGGTCAGACCGAGATGTTACAGGTGCTTCTGCTTGACTTCTCATCCGGGATTAACTCCTTGACTTTTGGGTTAACTACTAAGATTAGTAGTTATTTGGTTGTATACATTTGAGATATAGACTCCTTAATGTATACTTATTCTTTTGTGTAGTTCGTGTAACTATTCTTTTGTGATATTGTGGATCTTTTTAGACCACTACTCTGATGTACACTTCCTAGTGTAGTATTCATATCTTATTCCGCCTTTGTGATATGAATTGTCTGTGACTGATTTATGTTATGTTTATTTCTATATTTGTTTTCCGAAGGATTTATATAGCCACCGTGTAGTAGCTTTGAGATTGTGTCGGTATGTCGGATTTCCTCTTGAAATAGAATGCATGTTATATTATCTGACATATCGGTGCTCGCGCAAAGAAATTACAAGGATGGTCGCTCCTCAACAGCCTTATTCTCCATGCTAGTCGACAGCATTCACCGTAATGTTCTTGTCTAGCGTGGGTATAGAGGTGGGGCGTCACAGAAACAGAAGACAGGAAACTTAAGAAGGTTTCAGGGTATTTCTGCAGTGCCTTCTTCAAAATTCACTTTCTGTTCAACAGTTTTTGATAGGTGAGTAAACAAAACTAATTTTCAACTTTAGTTTGCATATTTTTCTCACTGATATATGTTGATGAAGTTTAAAATATACTGTTCTGTATATATGTTGTTTGCACTGGAAGTTTGCATAACTGTTATTGATCAGTACTGCAAGTTGTGTATCAGTACTTCAAGTTTAAACAGATCTTATTCATATAACCATTTAAATTTTTTATTGAATAAATACAAGTTGTTTATATGATAACAAAGCCTGTAAGTATGTTTGGAGTTTAACAGTAGGATATTAACCCTGTATTCAAACTACAGGTTTAAAAAAAGAAAATCAAGCTTTAAAATTCAAATGTCGAAATTTGTAAATCCAATTGTATAATTAGTTTTCATAAACAAAATTATGATTTTACACATAAAAATTGTAATTTATAATCAAAGATTTGTTGAGCAGTTTTGCATTGAAGTTTTACTGCATATTTGTCAAATTTGGAAGATTAATGAAATTTTAATTCTTGGAATTTGGTATGAAGCAAGATTTAAGAGATATCAACCCTAGAAAAATAGTAATTTATTTTTCGAATGCATATGTTTTGAGTTTGAATCAAAAATAGGGTTTAAGCCCATATGTTTTGAAAGCTCTGTAAAGAATTGATTTCGATTCCAATATGCAACCGAGTGAAGCGCGACTGTAGGTGGAGCTAGGTGGAGGTGTGAGTGACGTCTTGGTGAATTTTCATCACCTCCGGTGATGGGTGGTGGCCGCACGAGGAAATTTTTGGGAAGGGGTTGGTGCCAAATGGTCGAGCTTCAGGCAATTCTTTGCCTTCAACCGAATCGAGATGATTTGGGTATCGTATTCATATGAGAGGTCGGTTTGGGGTTTTTGGGGACTGTCGTGGGTCGCCGGAGGCAAGGCGAACCACCGTGCACGTGCACGGTGGTGATGGATGTCGAGTTAAAGTGCCATAAGGGTCGCGTGATCACTTTCCCCGAGTTGTGCGCGTGTAGTTTTGAGTGTTGCTTCGGGTTCGCGTTCGAGTGTAAGGGTCTAATGCTATTTTGGGTTTTCCTGAACTTAATTACTGAAGGAAGAAATATATAATGAAGAAGAAGATGTTGTATAGAGACGACTCAGGTAGTTGCGTGGGAAACTCGAAGGAACACTCGAGCGAGGATAGGGAAGTCTCGGGTTCATTGATCTGTTGTATTTTGTGGAAGTGTTTAAAAAAATTTAGATACAATTAAATACGAGATTTAGTGTGGAAGTAATGTTTCACAATGGTTCAGAATCTTAGCTGCTATTTTAATCATGGAATTAATTTAAATTAAGTAATGGGTTAACCAATAAATTAATGTTGTGGTTAATACTATATTTAATTATACAATTTAAAAGAAGACTTTTACATATTTAATGAAGTTGAACAATAAGATAAATAAATCATTAACAATTACTTTTAAATTAGAATTAACGGTAGATTAATTCTTGGTGTAAGTTGATTGAGAGTAATTGCTTCATAGGCAAAGATCGAGTAAATAATTAAGAGAAGGGGTAAATTTGGAAATTATTTACTTAAAGTCAATTTTATGAATGATTAATAGTTGATTAGTCGAGTAAATTAATTAAGAGTAAATAAATGGTTAAGTAAGTAATTAGCAGTAATTAAATGGAATATTTAAGTTTAATCAATAATTAAGGCTATTAATTAAATGATTAATTGAAGTAAATAACTGGATTAAGAAGAAATTAAGTAATTGATAGTGTGAAATAAATAATTATGTAATTAGGATTTAATAGTTAATTAAGAAATCATTTATTAGATGATTTGAAATGAAATAGAAAATAAATTGTTAATTAATAAAAAGAGTTAAGAGATTAACTCTCGGGTAATTCATTCTAAATTGAATTAATTACAAATAGAATTTAAGAGTAATTGTTTATGGATGGTTGAGTAGAATATCTGATTTGTGATGTTTAAATTGATGATATTCTGTGATGTTCTGTGATATGTTATGTTATATCTATGATGCTTGTATATGTTGTATCTGTGATAGATGCTATGTTAATTCAATTGTTGAATTTAAATTATTTAAACTGTTAAGTTAATTAGAAAAATTGGCCCTTAAAATGGCGTTTGGATTCGATGAGACCGGGATCGGAAGAATCAAATTTGATTCTCCGAAAACCACATCAATCCAATTTAAACGTTAGGTCGTGAATCCTGAAATGAAGATCGAGATGGTTTTCAGAATGCAAGGGTTATCGTCGTTGACTCTGAGGGTGATTCCAAAATGAGTGCAACGAGATAATGCCTTCGGTTTCGTTCGAACCCGGAACGAACTTGTATGGATTGAATGCTTTCAACACATCGTCAGGAGGACGATGAGCATTCTAAGTGATATGTTCTATAAAGGTAATCGTAGCCTCAAGCCTCATCAACCGGGAATGGCTAAAACAGGAGATGTGCAGCAAGGTTAGGTGGGTCATGCCCAAGCAGGACAAGATATTTCCCCTGTCTAGATGTCCCTTTTTATATTTCGTCTTAGTGAGCGGTTGCTAGCTACAACCGCGGGGTTTATCTTGTTCGGGACTGTTCAGTAAGGAATGGTTCCGGCCTTGTGTTGCAGGGGATGAAGGGAGTAATCCTCGGTACGGTGATCTAGGCCCCGTACTGTGACGGGCGGTACCCCAGTAGCCCTGCCATTGTTGGAAATCCATTTTCCCTACGAGACCCTACGGTTTTGATTTGTATTACCCACTTTTGTGGCTAGTAGCTGGAATTTAATCATGTAACAATTTTGGCTATTTTCTATTTATTTGAAAACCCTAGACACTATTATAATATCACTGGATTTCCTATGAAATGTTTTGGTTAGCGTAAGGTAAAAACTTACCCGTATTTATTTGTGGGAAGTCTTACGTGATACCTTTATTTTCAAATGTTTTCAAAGTTAAACAACTTTAAATCGTTTACTCATACCAGACCCATGTCTGACCCGGAGTTTATTTTGTTTTTCATAAACTCTCGGGTACCCAAATTTTTACGGGTAGCCAAGGGATTCAGGTTAGCTTTGACGAATTCTGGAGGAGCAATGGAGCAGGAGGCTTCAGCGTTGTAGATATATATAAGTCCCGCTGTGTTGGTATCTCTGAGTCGTATTGTTTGAGTTGTATTAACTAGACGGGTGTTTATAACTGTCTAGTATGTGATGTATGTATGATTGTCACATGTATTGATATTATATAACTCTGATATATGTACAAACTATGTATTATTTAAGTGATATATTATATTTTGTTCCGTTCCGCTGTGAGATTCTGATGTTGTTGTTCTTTCTTCTTCTTTCTTTTCTATTTTCTCATCCCTTTCTTTCTAAATGATGATACGTCTTTCTGGTGGAAGAAGGACGGGTCGTCACAGTTGGTATCAGAGCATAGGTTGGTGATAACCTTGGCTCTGGTAGTAATTACTCATAAAATAGAGTCAGTAGAACTCTAAAATGAGTTTGAGTGTATTAATAGATATGAGCGCGTATTTGTTAGTGAATATAAAATGGTTTTATATTGCGTTGGTTGATTTATTGAGTGGTATATGAACTTCCGTCGGCATGGCCTCGAAAACTGTATCGAAGGGGTTTCTAAACACTTAAATAGAGCAATTCGACACAATATTGTTTTTCAAAGTAGGGTAAATGAAATAATTTTACCCAAAATTATATTTTAATATAAAAGAAATATTTTTCTGAAATAACTATATATACTTGGATGTTTGGTGTTAATAGTACAATCAATAAAAATTGAAATTTGAGTGGATGATAAACAAATAAAATTGTCTAAGTATGATCTCTAATTAAAAAGGGATATAACTAAAATTTGATTAAAATAGAATTGAAGTCCCGGAAATTTGAAAATGTTTAAATGAATTTAAACAAAAGGATTTGGAAATTTAAAATCTTGGGAATGTTTGAAATGTTTTTCCAAAGATTTGAAGGAAAGGAAAAATAATGGAATCTTGTTTTGGAAAATTATTTTTGGTTATGATATTGTTTGGGGTTGTTGGGTATGCAAGTTGTTTCAAATTTTCAAAGGGAGAAAATTTGTTTTGGTGAAAATAAGTGTTTGAAAGTTGAAAATTTGAGTTGATATACCAAGTAGGTATGTGTAGTTATCATTTCAATTTGGTTTGGAAATGAAAACCGGGAAATTGAATTCTAAGAAATTCTATTTAAATAATGTGAAAGGTTTGAATGAATTAACTGTTGAACTTATAAAGTAAAGTTGATATTAATAAGAAAAAAAAATCGGGAGTTTTGATCCCGGTATTAAAATTTAACTCAAGTAAATGAAAATAAGAAATATTTTGAGTTTAACCTGAGATAAGTTAAATGGAATTGAAGTTCAAAATGAACTTAATTGGCTATAAAATTTGAAGGTAAAATGATTGTAAATGTGAGATGGAAATTTATACCTTAAGATGCTAAGTGTTATATATATAAACTGAAATTGTGATTATAAGATAAAATGACCTAAATGAGTAATATAAACTTTAAGGGAAATAAATAAGTTTTGAACTCATATATTGAGAAATAAATTTAAAGATTTATAAGTAGCTAAATTGAACTGAAGTTGAGTTAAAATAAAACGGAGTTTGAATGAATTCAGTCGAGTTATAAATAATATTGAATGAAATAAAATTCTTATGTAAATAAGTAAATATAAATCAAAGTAAGTATTGAATTGGATAGAAGGGATGTGAGTTGTTAACAAATTTAATTCAAGTATAAATTGGATAATTGATTATGAATAAATTCAATAATGAATTGTTAATGTAAATTAAAATTTAAGGATGGATAAAAGAATAAATTAATCAGTAAGTAGTTGGGATTTGATTAAAAGAAAATAAAATCAAAGATTTGAATGAAATTTGGTGGAATAAAATGAACTTAAGTTATTAAGTGAAACAGTTAATGGCTTAAATAAATTGTGAGATGATTAATTTAAAATATGGGTTGTCAAATTTAATAAAATGGTTTGGAATCAAACCCGTTGAAATACAACGAAAGGATTGTGGATAAATTAATTGAGATGGACTCAAACGTAAATTGAGTTGAAATCAATTTAAAATTTGTTATAAAGCTTAAGTGATTATCTATTCACCACAATATTGTTGAATTGTATATGGAAATGGGTTGTTTGAAGTAAATGAGATTGAATAAAATTCTATGAATTATTGGAAGCAAAATAAGATGATTTTGAATATGAGTTCGTTTTGCTCAAATGGATTTTATGTCTAAGCAAGTAAGTTGTAAATCACTTAAACTAAAGAGAATAATTTGAGGATTGGTTGAAATTAAGTGTGTTAAGGATTGGAACCTTACATATGTGCTTATGAAAATGTGTAATGGAGAATACGTCAAAACTTTTCAAAATTTGAAAAAAAAAATAGCAACAAAACAATGTCAAATTGAAAATTTAAAGTAAACTAATGAAAGAAATTAATTTAAAATAATAATAGGAATCGGTTATAAATGAAAGATAGTCAATAAAATTTAATATTCAGAGTTGAAGAAAATTTGAATTCACATGGAAGTAGAAATTCAAATTGAAAATAAGTGAATATAAGAGGATATAAAGGCTATAGTGGTAGAGTAATAATATAAGAATATATATAATGCTTATATTAAGCTTAAGAAATGAATGGTGGAATTCTTAAGTAAAATTTGATATTGAAAAAAAAAATTAATTATTCCAAGTGGATAGAATCAGGATAGTGTGCATAAAAGAAAATTGATATGGTTGATAATCAATTGATATAAATACGTAGGATGTACGTATATTATTTTATTCGCATAACAATCTGATCCAGATTCGAGCACAGAATTTCGTGATAGTTATATCGATCCGAATTAGGATTTTTCACTCAATTTTCGACGACGAACCATGGATTGGGATTTTGATTGATTCTGGGGAATTCTCTATCATAGTTGTGACTATGCAAGGAGAATGACAGTTTCTGATCAAGAAACCAGTTCTGAGTCCGCACTAGGAATTCGGGTGGACGATACTAGTTCGGAAATGAAATTGTGTGATCGAGCGATCGGATTTGATATTGCGTACGAATGGTATATGTACATCGTACGGGCTTGATTGTATAGATATAGAAATTCTGTAAAGAGTCAATTAAATTTGGAAAGAGTTAATACAGTAACTTTTAAAATTGAATTGCTAGAATGGATGTCTGGAATTTATTGTATATTCCATATATCTCAGGAAATTTGTTCATGATTCATCATTGATTGTTAAACCAGTAATTCAGGAAATTTGAAGTTGAGTAGAATTGAATTGTGGTCAGGAATCCAGTTTGGATTATTGATCATCGAGAGATAAACTCTCGATAGTTTTAGGGAAACTTATCCGAACTTGTGTTCGGATAGCCAGTGTTGTTTGTTAGAATAGACTGTTTGTTTGTTGTTAATGTATAAATGATATGAATGTTTGGATGATTAATAAAAAAACTTTTGAATTAACTGTTGTTTAAATTTCGGGGACGAAATTCTTTTAAGGGGGGAGGAATGTAACGACCCGGAATTTTGACAGCATATTTTAATGACAAGTTAATTTAATTTAAATTAAATATAAGCTTGTCAATGTTTAAAATGATGAGATCTTAATTATTTACTAGCATATATGAGTTTATAAAAGAAAGTTTGATTTGAAAATTTTAAAATTAAATACTTCAAAACCATTTAAAACAAAATCGGTTTTATTCAATAAAATCAAATCAAAGAGTTAACATTTTATTATTTGATAATTTATATGGATACAATGTTAGTTTTTAAGATGATGAAATTTATATTAAACATAACATGGAAAAACAAGTATGAATCATAATTATAAACATTAGTATAAACCAAAAATTTTAAAATATAAAATATAACTAACAATATAAATATACGAATATAAGTTATAACTAGGAATATAAACTTTACATATGAAATATTATGAATCTAATACCTGGAAATCTGAAGTACAAGTGGAATAAAATTAATTTAGTCAAGATAATAACCTATAAAACCCATTTGTATAACATAAACCTTTTAACCAAAGCCTGTTACATTGTTGAATGTCATAAGAACATGTTAAATGCTTAAGTAAAAGAAGATACTTGTAACATATTTCTGTGTTAAACATGTTTGTGCTGTTATACAGCTTATAGGCATGAGAAAAACAGGTTTTCACTTCAAATATAATAAAAATCAAAGCTGTGTCTTACAAAAACTTGCTAGCCGAAATAATAATAATATTTTGTACAACACAAAGTTAATAACATAAGTATCTATGTACTAATAGCAACTGTCAGTAACAATTAATTTCTTGCTATCATGATTAATAACATAAACATTTATCAGATATAAGCAAACAAGAAAACAAAGTTTGACTTCAATATCATAAAAAAAAACCTGTGTCACAAAACATGCTTGGCCGAAAATAAAATGAATATCTTTGTACTGTACAAAGTAACCTTCAGTAAAAAATAATTTCTTGTTGTCATAATTAAAAGCATGAACATTAAATAGCCTAACTTCTTGCTTAACAAGTACATATAGCCGAAATCTCCTATATGAGTTCATACTGCAGTGAATTTTCTTAGCCAATAGAAAGGAAATGACAAATAAATACTAGCTGTCCAGTTACAACCCGATTAGTAGCTTCTATATCAATCCATCTATATATCATCAGTTTATATATACAAACCTAAACTTAAAGAAAACCTGAGGAAAGCATTGTCTTGCTTTACAATATACATTAATTTAAAAACAGAGAAACAAGTAAAAAAGAAACAGAAGACAGGAAACTTAAGAAGGTTTCAGGGTATTTCTGCAGTGCCTTCTTCAAAATTCACTTTCTGTTCAACAGTTTTTGATAGGTGAGTAAACAAAACTAATTTTCAACTTTAGTTTGCATATTTTTCTCACTGATATATGTTGATGAAGTTTAAAATATACTGTTCTGTATATATGTTGTTTGCACTGGAAGTTTGCATAACTGTTATTGATCAGTACTGCAAGTTGTGTATCAGTACTTCAAGTTTAAACAGATCTTATTCATATAACCATTTAAATTTTGTATTGAATAAATACAAGTTGTTTATATGATAACAAAGCCTGTAAGTATGTTTGGAGTTTAACAGTAGGATATTAACCCTGTATTCAAACTACAGGTTTAAAAAAAGAAAATCAAGCTTTAAAATTCAAATGTCGAAATTTGTAAATCCAATTGTATAATTAGTTTTCATAAACAAAATTATGATTTTACACATAAAAATTGTAATTTATAATCAAAGATTTGTTGAGCAGTTTTGCATTGAAGTTTTACTGCATATTTGTCAAATTTGGAAGATTAATGAAATTTTAATTCCTGGAATTTGGTATGAAGCAAGATTTAAGAGATATCAACCCTAGAAAAATAGTAATTTTTTTTTCGAATGCATATGTTTTGAGTTTGAATCATAAATAGGGTTTTAGCCTATATGTTTTCAAAGCTCTGTAAAGAATTGATTTCGACTCCAAAATGGAACCGAGTGAAGCGCGACTGTAGGTGGAGCTAGGTGGAGGTGTGAGTGACGTCTTGGTGAATTTTCATCACCTCCGGTGATGGGTGGTGGCCGCACGAGGAAATTTTTGGGAAGGGGTTGGTGCCGCATGGTCGAGCTTCAAGCAATTCTTTGCCTTCGACCGAATCGAGATGATTTGGGTATCGTATTCGTATGAGAGGTCGGTTTGGGGTATGTGGGGACTGTCGTGGGTCGCCGGAGGCAAGGCGAACCACCGTGCACGTGCACGGCGGTGATGGATGTCGAGTTAAAGTGCCATAAGGGTCGCGTGATCACTTTCCCCGAGTTGTGCGCGTGTAGTTTTGAGTGTTGCTCCTGGTTCGCGTTCGAGTGTAAGGGTCTAATGCTATTTTGGGTTTTCCTGAACTTAATTACTGAAGGAAGAAATATATAATGAAGAAGAAGATGTTGTACAGAGACGACTCAGGTAGTTGCGTGGGAAACTCGAAGGAACACTCGAGCGAGGATAGGGAAGTCTCGGGTTCATTGATCTGTTGTATTTTGTGGAAGTGTTTAACAAAATTTAGATACAATTAAATACAAGATTTAGCGTGGAAGTAATGTTTCACAATGGTTCAGAATCTTAGCTGCTATTTTAATCATGGAATTAATTTAAATTAAGTAATGGGTTAACCAATAAATTAATGTTGTGGTTAATACTATATTTAATTATACAATTTAAAAGAAGACTTTTACATATTTAATGAAGTTGAACAATAAGATAAATAAATCATTAACAATTACTTTTAAATTAGAATTAACGGTAGATTAATTCTTGGTGTAAGTTGATTGAGAGTAATTGCTTCATAGGCAAAGATCGAGTAAATAATTAAGAGAAGGGGTAAATTTGGAAATTATTTACTTAAAGTCAATTTTATGAATGATTAATAGTTGATTAGTCGAGTAAATTAATTAAGAGTAAATAAATGGTTAAGTAAGTAATTAGCAATAATTAAATGGAATATTTAAGTTTAATCAATAATTAAGACTATTAATTAAATGATTAATTGAAGTAAATAACTGGATTAAGAAGAAATTAAGTAATTGATAGTGTGAAATAAATAATTATGTAATTAGGATTTAATAGATAATTAAGAAATCATTTATTTGATGATTTGAAATGAAATAGAAAATAAATTGTTAATTAATAAAAAGAGTTAAGAGATTAACTCTCGGGTAATTCATTCTAAATTGAATTAATTACAAATAGAATTTAAGAGTAATTGTTTATGGATGGTTGAGTAGAATATCTGATTTGTGATGTTTAAATTGATGATATTCTGTGATGTTCTGTGATATGTTATGTTATATCTATGATGCTTGTATATGTTTTATCTGTGATAGATGCTATGTTAATTCAATTGTTGAATTTAAATTATTTAAATTGTTAAGTTAATTAGACAACTTGGCCCTTAAATTGGCGTTTGGATTCGATGAGACCGGGATCGGAAGAATCAAATTTGATTCTCCGAAAACCACATCAATCCAATTTAAATGTTAGGTCGTGAATCCTGAAATGAAGATCGAGATGGTTTTCAGAATGCAAGGGTTATCGTCGTTGACTCTGAGGGTGATTCCAAAATGAGTGCAACGAGATAATGCCTTCGGTTTCGTTCGAACCCGGAACGAACTTGTATGGATTGAATGCTTTCAACACATCGTCAGGTGGACGATGAGCATTCTAAGTGATATGTTCTATAAAGGTAATCGTAGCCTCAAGTCTCATCAACCGGGAATGGCTAAAACAGGGGATGTGCAGCAAGGTTAGGTGGGTCATGCCCAAGCAGGACAAGATATTTCCCCTGTCTAGATGTCCCTCTTTATATTTCGGCTTAGTGGGCGGTTGCTAGCTACAACCGCGGGGTTTATCTTGTTCGGGACTGTTCAGTAAAGAATGGTTCCGGCCTTGTGTTGCAGGGGATGAAGGGAGTAATCCTCGGTACGGTGATCTAGGCCCCGTACTATGACGGGCGGTACCCCAGTAGCCCTGCCATTGTTGGAAATCCATTTTCCCTACGAGACCCTACGGTTTTGATTTGTATTACCCACTTTTGTGGCTAGTAGCTGGAATTTAATCATGTAATAATTTCGGCTATTTTCTATTTATTTGAAAACCCTAGACACTATTATAATATCACTGGATTTCCTATGAAATGTTTTGGTTAGCGTAAGGTAAAAACTTACCCGTATTTATTTGTGGGAAGTCTTACGTGATACCTTTATTTTCAAATGTTTTCAAAGTTAAACAACTTTAAACCGTTTACTCATACCAGACCCATGTCTGACCCGGAGTTTATTTTGTTTTTCATAAACTCTCGGGTACCCAAATTGTAACGACCCAGAATTTTTATTAATTAAAATTTGAATATTTAATTAATTTTAAATATTTATAAGTGAATTTATAAGTCAAATAAATTTTTATTTGAATTATTGGATTTAATTGGATAATTAAATCGATAATTTAATATGTTAAATTATGGAAATAATTGAAAATTGAGTTAAATATGATTGTAAATGATTTGTAAAATTTTATTTTATCATATGGGAGTTAGAAAGATATTTTAGAACTTTTAAAATCGAATTAAAAGTTAATTTGTGAAAATTGAATATTTTAATATTTAATTATCGACTGTAAAATAGTCAATTTTTGAACAGTCTCAGAATTGAACGAAACAAGTTTCATTGGATCCGTAATAGTTAGTTATTACCGGATTTCAAATTTCGTGTCAATCGGAGTTATCGTTTGATCGTGGCAGCTCGAAACGCATCGATTTATTTTTAATATTTATTTGGCGAGTTAAAATAGCCATTTTTCAAAAAGTCTCTGATTTCGACGAAACCAGTTTCATCGGATCTGTAATGTGATATTATTGTAAGGTTTCAAATTTCAAGTCAATTGGATTTACCGTTTGTCCGGTACAAATTAAAACGCCTATAAAATCGTTTAAATCGGTTTAATTTAAATTGAGCGTTTACAGCCATATCTTGCACAGATGTCCGAATTAGCTTCCGAAACCTGTTCCATTGTGTCCGGAACGCGGGATAAACCTTAGGAATGTCAGTTTCGACGCGTAAATCGGAGTTCGGAATTTCCGGGATGAATAGTGTTTCGTCGGTTTCCTATAAATACACCCTCACTCTAAAAAAAACAAAAAAAAACACTAAACCCTAATCTATTAGACCTAGCCGCCACTATCAGGTTGAAGGGCCAGAATTCAATCTCTTTCATCCCTCAATCTCTCTCAATCCAGCAAGAATTAGCCAAAGTTGTTAACTACAACATTGAAGATCATGAAGAGAGCTTTCAATCCATACGGTTGAGATCGTGTTTGGAGCATCGTAGGACGAGCTATGGGGGGCCGACAGTCATGGACTGCGCATGCGTTTTCATGGGGAGTAGGGGGCCGAGCTCGCTCTCCTTGGGGCCGAATATAGTGGAGGTCGAGGGCTTCAAGATGGTGGGGTTGTGATGGAATTTAGTTGAGCGATGAGAGTGCAAGATGAAACCTTAATTGAGATATATGGGTTCGGCCATAGCATGATCACCTGGAGCTATGCGTGCGCGTGTATGTGAAGGGGGAAGAAGGTATTGTGCGGCCGTGATTGCTTGGCCTGGGATCTAACGGTGATAATTAGTTTAGGTTTAATAATTTTAATTTAAAGTTGTAATTTTATTAAGTATAAACTCGTGTAACTTCAAAAATATATAACTTTTTCATACGAGGTCGAAAAAATGCAAACTCAGTTGCGTTGGAATCGTATGGACGAGCACTACGCGATGGAATTGGATTGGAGTCGTTTGGAGTTAGTGAGAATTTTGGGTAAAATTAAACGTGCGTTTAATTTTATTCGAAATAAATCGCTAAAACGAAATTGAAATCAAGGTGAGAATTTCTCACTCAATCGAATCAGTTTCGATTTTATTTTAAATAGTTAGATTTAAAATATTTGAATGCATGTTTGAATGATGATTGATATCTATTGATTGTTAAAATAGACATTATACGCCGTTAGTAAGCGGATGTTATTTATTAAAAACATATACCGCGAATATTTCATAAACAGTGAAATTGGTATTATAAATAATATCAATATATATATATTGGCATATGTATATATTGCAGTTGATTGATTTCCCGTATTTTTTAGCGGATGAGACCCTATTACGCCGTTATTAAGCGGATAATATTTATTAAAAACATATACCGCGATAATTTCGTACTGGAGCGAAATTGGTATTGTGCTAATGTTTTTGGATGCAGAAAAACAGGTTGGAGGGATCCAACTGGATTCCTCAATAGTATTTATTTGATTATGGATATTTTGATATTCGTTGATTATCATATACGATATGTGATATCGTTGTAGTCGTGATTGACTATTTGGTGTGTAGCATCATTGGACCAAATTTTGGAATTTTAAAATGATTTCAAAGTGATCTTTGAAAGTATACGTTTATAAAATATTTTTGGAAATTGATTTATTTTAAATAAATAAACGTTATAATTTTTAATGTTATAAAAATTATGATTTTTGAGAAATATAGTTAAAAACTGATTTTTGAGAATATGATGCTAACGATTTTATAAAATAGTTTAATCGGGATTTTAGAATTTATTGTGAAAAGTTTAAATATAGGATTTATAAAATTTAATTATTTTATAAATCAAGAGAACGGTGAAATAATAAAGGAGATTAAAGACGTTTTAAAAGAATAATATAAATTGATTTATATTAAGAGATTTATAAATGGATATTTATAAATTGAAATATGGACATTATAAAACGAGTTTTTATAAGTGTTTGAATGAAGTGAAAATGAATTTCATAATTGAATGGAATTTATAGAATTTTAAACAGTGAAGTTATAAATGAAATTTTATAAACAGTAGGTTTATAAAATTTATAAAGTTATTGAAAGAATGAATTTTGGATAAATAATTGAATCTTATAAGTTATAAGATTTATAATTATGAAGTTAAAAGAACGATTTTTGTAAAGTAATTGTTTCATAAGTATTTGACTTATAATATGAACCTTTGTTTTATGATTGAGTTATAAAATCGAATAGATTAATAAAGGAATTTATAAAAGGAAGTTGTTATAAATAAATAGAAATAGAATTTATAAACGTTGTTTTATAAATTCGCAAATGACTTATTTTGATAAGTAAACTGTTGAAACTTAGTAATGGAGTTATATTCACGTTTTTAACTGTGAATAATCCTTTGAAATAAAATGAATAAAGGATGAAATTGATTAACGTAGTATATTCACGTTTTTGAATAGTGAATAAGATGTTAAAGAAATTGTTTTGAATGTGATGTTTTAAATAGAATTAAAACGATCTAACGATGTTTTAAAAGGTGTTGAGATTCGAAACCATAGATTTCAACATTTATTGTTGAAATAGACGTTTTGGAGAAATAAAAGGAAATAGTGGACTATAACACTGTTGTTATAGTAAATGATTTCCGAAAGGAAATGTTATAGTATTGGGATTTATATACCTATTTTAATTTCGAATCCCTATACTAGTGAATTTGGGTTGTCGTAACGATGTTTTACGTAACATTCGTTTTGGCCCAAATAAATATGTTTAAGAGAATGATTTCCTTAAAGAATGAAATATATACTTATTTTTGATTTAAGTATATTGAATATTTTCCAAGTGTTGAAAATAAATAAAATTTGTGAATTACTTATGAATAAATAAGTATGGAATTGTTTTCCAATATGAAGTGATATTTAGAATTTATCTTTTTGAAGATAAATTGAAAATGGATAATTGAAAACGTATATCAATAGATATTGTGAAATATAAATTCACTATTGAATTTATAAAGGAATGGAGAATTTATTTAATAGTAAATATTGATTTATTTTTGAAGTGTGAAATTATATATCTTGTAAAGATATTTTGTGAAATAAATAATTTGGAAAATTATTTGGAATCTGGTGATGTGTGCATATCCAGTGATAGTTCAATAACCGACTATCAATATTTCCCTTTGAATGGGTATTTGATGTGATTTGTTTGAATGTGAATGCCACACTTATTTTTGAATAAGCGCTCACTATTCGGGTTAACCGGGAAAGGACCATGGGGTCGTATAACCCATTCCGAATATGTGATACGTCGTTATGAATTGCATTTGAAGATCGGTGTTGAAGACCGGATATTTGCAAAAGCGATAGGATGACCTGTCGATTGACTCTGCACCGAGTTGCTCCGGTATAGAGTTCTCCATATGTGATGGTGAATCCGATCAGGATTGTGGATATCCGGATTGCAAGGACTTCTTTGTAAGTGCCTTCGGTTCTGTTCGAGCCCGGAACAGACTTGTATGGATTGTATGTCTGACATTACAAGTTGAGATATAAAGCCGATTTCTTTCAAATATATTTCTGTTGGTGGCGGAGAATTTATTCTTTTAGCTTAACACCCTTCTCTGAGACGTACGAGCTCAGAGGTTATATAGTTGAAGTTATCAGCGATATATTCCCAATTTGGTAATGTGACATGCTGAGTGATGCTGAAATGATCATTGTGTTGATTATTTGTGATAGGATCATTTGTTTGATCGTCAATCTTGGTGATCATTGTGTTGATCATTTGTTGACCCAAAGCATGGCTTTTGTATAAAGTATGTTTTTGTGGACAAAACTTCGTCGAGCCTCACACCCCGGAATGGTCAAAACAGGAAAGATGCGGCAAGGTTATGAGGGGTAGCTCCCTTTAGGGTATGTGCATTTCCTTCTGGAAAGGGTGGTATCATGGTATGGAGCCCAGATACTTACTCATGTTGAAACACTATATTTATTACTGTGTGGTGTTGTTGGTGACGAGCGCTCGGTTAAAAGGTCCAATGGGACCGGGGGATGTCATACTCGTGTAGTAGTTACCTAGTGATAAAGGTAACCCGGCCTTGTGTTGGCAGAGAGCTGGTTAAGTTCTCGGGGATGTCCATCCAGAGGCATTCTCATGTGGCAATGGGAAGTTCCTTGGCCTGACCATTTGTTGGAAATCCAAAGAAACAATACGAGACTTGTACGGTTTTAGTTGTATAACCTGCTATGGAATGTGGCGGTAACCTTCTATTGAACATAGTAGCTATAGTAGGCATAAGTGCGGAATGTCTATGCTGGCTAAGATTTATATCTTTATTTTCGAAATGATTTTCCTCTACACTATGCACTAATAATAATATCAAATGTTATTTTAAATGCGTATCAAGCATCTTTGACTATCATAAGGAGAAATCTCCTCCGATTCTGCGTTTGCATGTGTGTGTGCGGGAGGCCTTATGGTAGTCTCATTTTTAAAAGCATTGCGAATTGACTTTAAAAATATTCCTCTATTTTGTTTTCAAAGATAAATAAACTGTTTTGAGTTCTCACACCAGTCACATGACTGACTTGGAGTTTATTGTTTTCCTTCCTAAACTCTGGGTGCCCACCAATTTTCCACATGGGCAGCTAAGAGTTAAGGTTTATCAGGATATTCTGGATATTCTGGAGTTGCTGGAGGCAAGCTGGATGGCATGGCGTATTACTAGTATATAGTATTTCTTTTCCGCTGTTTGTTGTTGTATGTTGTTGTACACTCTGATGATATGATATGATGTAATGAAATGAAATGTAAAGTAATAACTGATATAGTTCTTTGTTTAAAGATTATTCATTTATTATTATATGTTGTTCCGCTGCGATTGTGAGATTGTTCTGTTATTCTGCTGTTCTGTTCCGTTCCATTCTCTTTTTCTTCTATTTTAAAATTTTCTGTTCTCTTTTCTATTTTCTCTTCTTCCTATTTTCTGTTTTCTTCTCTATCTTTTCCCTCTATTTTCTCTCTTCTTTCTTCTTCCTTTTTCTTAAATTCTTTTTAAAAACCCTAACTATTCGGTTTTTCGGCAACGAAAAATCCGCAAGCGTTACACAAATTTTTACGGGTAGCCAAGGGATTCAGGTTAGCTTTGACGAATTCTGGAGGAGCAATGGAGCAGGAGGCTTCAGCATTGTAGATATATATAAGTCCCGCTGTGTTGGTATCTCTGAGTCGTATTGTTTGAGTTGTATTAACTAGACGGGTGTTTATAACTGTCTAGTATGTGATGTATGTATGATTGTCACATGTATTGATATTATATAACTCTGATATATGTACAAACTATGTATTATTTAAGTGATATATTATATTTTGTTCCGTTCCGCTGTGAGATTCTGATGTTGTTGTTCTTTCTTCTTCTTTCTTTTCTATTTTCTCATCCCTTTCTTTCTAAATGATGATACGTCTTTCTGGTGGAAGAAGGACGGGTCGTCACACAATTTACTTCAATTTAAATTCAAATTAATTCGCAGTCTAATGTACTTCCAATTTGCTTTATTCGCATTTCCTTTCCAAATTCAAACTTCATTATATTCCATTCGAATGACTCACATCCGAGTTGCAAATGTCAGATTCACGTTCATTTCAATAAAAGTAATATAAGCTTTTGATTCATTTACTTTTCCTTTTTAATTTCTCGACAAATCCAAACTTCACTTTTATTTCACTTGATTGATTTACATTCAAGTTCACTATATACCATTCATATTTATTACAACCAATTCATTTCTATTTCAATATGATTTACATCTGCCTTACTTGCATTTCTTTACTTTAACTTACATTCCCAATTTGATTTACAATCAAATTTTATTTTAAACTTGAAACATTTGCATTTCTTTTATGATCCACTACCATTCATATGCAAAAATCACTTAATTAGATTGCATTTATCTCATTAATTTAAAACCATCTTTATTTGCTTCTTCAAATCAATTCACTTGCATCCATATACAAACTCTTTGAATTTTATTCCAATCCATATTAATTTATTCACAAATCAATTTCAATTGCTTGTTAAACAACTCAAGTCCGAATATATGCAATTTTCATGTCATTCGAATAAAATAACCACCACTTAGGCTTATACCCATTAAAATTAATTCTACTTAGATTTATATTAATTTTATTCAATTTTGCCTAGTTCACAAGCTAAGTATTTTTATTCCAATGCAATTGTTACATTAAACATTCCTTACATTTTTATTTCATTAACCAATTCAGTGTTATATTAATTTCATTCCATCCTGGATTGTTTACATTCCATACATCCTTATTTCATCTTCTATTTATAAGTTCACCAACTTATTTATTTTAAAGCTCATATTGCTCATTTTAATCCATCTACATCGTATAATCACAAATTTTAAATTTTATATATATGTGTATCACTGAATTCTTAAGCATACAAATTTCTTTCACCTTAATCCTTCGCAAATTTTAAATCCACAATGTTAGATTATAAGTATAACTCTTAATAGCTTATGGGTATAATTCATTACCCAATGACCCACAATTACAAAGTTATTTTACATTTCCATTCAACCCAAATCAATTTAATTCTAATTCCCAATTTTATTTAACTTATCCCAAGTTAAATTCAACTTTCCATTCATTTCAATAATTTCATTTACCTCCATTTACCCAAATTAATTTTAATTTCAGGATTAAAATTTCATTCCCTTTCTTACTTAATATCAACTCCAATTCTTTTTTTAAATCAACTTTATTTACAAGTTATATAGTTGATTCATTTTAACTTTCACATTTTTATTCTAAACAAAATCTCCAGAATTCAATTTACCCGGATTCTTTCAAAACCAATTTGAAATAATAAATAACTTATACACTCCTGGTATCAAATCAAATCTCCCAATTCCCAAAACAATTGGTTTTATTAAAACAAATTTCCCTTTGAAATTTATAAAACCACTTGTATACCCAACAAGTCAAACAAATATCATAACCAACTACTTTGGTAGCAATCCATCACTTTAGAAACTTGAAAACGAATTCTAATGATGTGGCCAGCATCATCAGGATTATTTTCCAGCGACTGAAGCGAGTTCAATGCTTTCTTACTTCCCAAATTCATTTCAAAACAATTATCATTCAAAATATTACCCAAAATAATATTCCAATATTGCCTTCAAACACTTTAGCAAACATTTCAATCTTTCCCAGGATCTTAAATTTCCAAACTTTTGTTTTCATTACATTTAAAATCCTTTATAAAACTTCCGGGATGTAAATTCTGGTTCAATTCAAATTTAGTTATTCTTCCTTTTATATAAAATTTATATTTGTTGAACTTTATTTTCATTATAACTATTTCAAATTTCAGATTAAATTTTAGATTCTTATTTGATTTAGACATTAAGAACCAATCATCCAAATATATATAATAATTTCAGAAAATTATTTCTTTTATATCAAAATATAATTGGGGTAAAATTATTTCATTTTCCCACTTTAAAAACAATACTATGTCGGTTTATCGTGTTTAAGAGTTTAGAAACCCCTATCGATACGGTTGTACTTCCCGCACCGACCAGAATTCATAAACACTCAACCGATAAGTCAACACAGTATAAAAAACAAATTTTATATCCATTAACAAGTACGCTCTCATATTTATTATTACACTCAGCTCATTATAGAGTATTATTGACTCTGAATGAGTAATTTCCCCACCAAAGCCTAGGTTGTCGCCAACCTAAGCTCTAATACCAAGTGTGACAGCCCGCAAAATCCGTACCCCTTGAATCAACACTATTCTACCTCTGTTAACTCAAGTTACACAGAAATACGAACCATTTTGGGTTAAAGAAGAAAAGATAGAAGGAGAAGTAACTAAACAATATAAGAATCTCACGGTCGCAGCGGAATAAAATATAATAGTAAATATAAATCTTTACACAAAATGAAATCTATAACTGTTTTATACATCATATCATCATAGTATCTCATACATCAACCAATACCAATCAAACGTACCATACAATCACAACAGCGGAATATATAGATATGAATAACACGTCTCGGACTCCAGCTCCTCTCCAGCTCCATAGCATCCTGTCCTTAACATATAATACTTGGTCTGACCCGAGCATTATAATAAAATAACACCCGAGTCAGTATGGAATACCAGCTGATAATAATAATGCATTCAAATTGATTACTAAAGTTTCAAAAATCCTTTTGAAAACAAAAGCATCTCGTAAGACCACACCACAAATAAACATGTCGGATTTTTACCTTACGATAGCTAAAACACTTTTTATAGAAATCCTCTGATATTATAATAGGGTCTATATACAAATACTTATAAAATAGCCGAAATTGTTACATCTATTAAATTCCATCTACTAGCCACAAAAGTGGGTAATACAAACAAAACTCGTACAAGGCACGTAGGGAGAATGGATTTCCAACAATGACTAGGCACTGGGGTACCACCTGTCACAGTACGGGGTCTAGATCACCGTACCGAGGACCACGCCCGATCCCCTGCAACACAAGGCCGGACCCATCCCTTACTGGACAGTTCCGAATAAGATCACCCCGTGGTTGGGATCAGCAACCGCACCACTAAGCCGAAATAAAAAGGGACATCCAGACAGGGATGACCTTACTCTCCAGTGGGGGCTACCCACGAAGCCTTGCTGCATATCCCCTGATTTTCAGTCATTCCCATTTGATGAGGCTTGAGGCTAAGCATTACCTTTTAGAACGTTTCACTTAGAATGCCCATCGCCCACCTGACGATGTTCCGAAAGCATTCGTCCATACAAGTCCGTTCCGGGTTCGAACGGAACCGAAGGCACTACTCCTGCTACATCCATTTTGGAAATATCCTCAGGATTAGTAGCAAATAGCCCTTGCACTTCACTGCTCCATCTTCGAATCCAAAATCGTTTCCACAGAACGTACAAACCAGATTGAAGTGGTTTTCGAGAAATAAATCTCGATCTCGGTCTCTTCGAAACGATCAACGCATTTGTCCAATATTGATAGTCGGTGATTTAACAATCAATTCATATTCACAAACATACATCACACAATAAATAATATCCCACATTATTTATTTTCCTCTAATATCTTTTAAAAGATATATTTTCAAATTTCCAAAACTCATTTGAAAACAATTTCCAAATCTCTTCCTTTACCCGGTAAATTCTTTACCATTTATTCCCATTGGGAATAACCAAGTTCAAAAACATTTAGATTTAAAACCAATTTTAAAACACTTTATTCTGCAATATACTTTAAATATATAAATTTACTTCTAGTTATTACTCAAAAATATAATTTCAAATATGAAAAATAAAACTATTTATTAAACAGGAGTTTTGTTAACTAAATTTAAAAGTAGTGCTTTTAAAGGTTTAGTGCTATGTTTCAAATAACTTAAATCATCTATCCTTTAAATAAATCCATTTATCAAATAAAATACTAATAATATTCTTAAATCATTATATTATAGCTAAACTTATTACTTACCTTAAAATAAGAATTTCCTAAAAACGCTTCTTTAAAACAAATTTAAACTTAACTTTTTAAACTTGATTTAAATCACGAACTCAGTTTTTCCCTGGGAAACATTTCCATTGAAACAACCCAAATAATCTTCCATATAGATCCCGCCCGATCTATCCCAACCCAAATTTATGTTAGTTATCGTAAATTATTTCCAAGATTAAAATAAACTCCTTTTGAAGTTTAAACACCCTTTTCCATTCCTGGAAATTCCATTTTCAAAGTATAGGTTTTAAACATTTTTAAATAAAACATTTGAGAATTTATTACCGAAAAATAATACTTATGGATTTCTTAACTAAATTCCAAGGGTGAAAAATGCATTTTAAAAATATTGATTTACATTTATAATTATTAATTTATATTTAGAAGCTTCGTTGAAAACATGTTTTAATTTTCTGGTAAACTCTATTCATTATCAAAATGACCCATCATTATTTTAACACTTTATATCCTCTTATAGAATTTCTCACCCAAATCCATACTTTGCATTTTCCAACTAATAATTTTTCCCGCTTTCTTTAAAATTCCCATTTACAAATTTCATTCTTCATCCGAACCAAATCCAAATTTTATTCCTTTAAATACGTTATATAACAATTTCTTTTATTTCTTAAATCCCAATTAAATCCATTTATAATTTCCGGGTTTATATTTATTTCAACAATATCGCAGTACAATTTAATTTTAGATTTATCAATAACAACATACAAACAAATTGCATTATCAATTATAAAAATAATCACTATATTGTGAGCAATCCAGTTGGATCCCTCCAACCTGTTTTCCCTGCATCCACAAATATTAGCACATCACATATATAAATATCATTTCAGACTGATACAACATCTATATTCAACCAATCACACAGATATTTAAATATTAACTATTTAAATTAACTAGCATCCAGATGTGAGTGAGAATAACTCACCTTGAGTTTTGGCGAGCGTTCGAAATTTAAATTAAATCGAACCGCGTTCGGTTTAACTTAAATTTTTACTTGCCCGGAATGATTCCCGAACTGCACCATTGCGTACTACGCATCTATGCGATTCCGGCGCTAGCAAATTCATTGAAATCTGACAACGAACGCACGAGATATGAATTTTTAAAGTTCGAATATAAATTAATATAATTAAATTTACTTTTTTTTTATTCTATACCCAAGATTTGTTTCAGCCGTAAGATTTCACTAGGAAGATCGAAGCCGCCCTACTCTTCTTCCTTCACGCGATAACAGGTTCAAACGAATCCAAAATAGCCGACCTAGGGCTTCGAAATCGCGCCGCCTTCGTCGCATCCAGCTCGATCGGAGCTCGCCACCACGCCGCTCGTCGACAACTCCACCATCGGCCAAGATCCAGTCCCCCACAGCTCGCGTAAAACGAGCCTAACCGACCACGAATGCGACTACCCCCCCGGCCTCCACACTCCACCACGACACATCATCGCCGTATAGATCTGCCCAGCTTGAGACGTCCTACGACTTCCGTGAAGAACTCGAAGCGTAAAAGGACGTGGATCAAGAGGATTTGAAGATGGAAGCTTGTGAGATTTCGGCCATGAACGAATAGAAACGGCGGCCTCGTTTTTAGCTAGGGTTTAGGAATAAATATAAAAATATATCATTGTTTAATATTATTTAATTAATATAATTCTCAATTGTTTAACGACTATGCAACCGAGCTCCATTTCTCACGCACCAACAGGCGTTCCTAGGGTTTTTCCACGTTCTGGACACATTGGAACAGGTTTCGTAAACTAATTCGGTCGTATGCGTGAGTTACGGAATTAAACGATCAATTAAAAATTAAATCGGTTGATTCGATTTCTATGCGTTTTGAGCTGTCACGGTTAAACGACAACTCCGATTGCTACGAAAATTGAAATCCGATAATAACTAACTATTACGGATCCAATAGAACTGGTTTCGTCGAATTCTGAGACTGTACCACGGAAGGCTATTTTAACTCGTCTATTAAATCGAGCGATTTTCAAAATCGTCGAAAACATTTAAAATTTCACTTTTTTAAAATTTTAGTAACTTAATTATAATTCATATTGAATTTATAATCACATTAGAAATCATTCTGATTCAGTTTAGATCAAAATCTGAATATTTGCATTATTACATTATTAAATTCCATTATTAAATTAATATAAAATTCCAAATTTAACCTATCGACATTTAATTCCATCAAACAGTCCAATGTTATTATTTAAATCAGAATAAACTTAAATAAATTTTTAGAAACCATTTTTTTTACATTTATTTACACTCAAATTCACCAATTATCCCATTCCTAATATTAAATTGTTATTATTCAAATTTCAATTAAATTTCCATATTTGAAATTTAACTAATTTAATTAACCTAACCAAAGTCTTTTATTTCAAAATTCAAACTATAACACATATTCAATATTTAAAATGAATTAAATGTTCAAATTTAGCGGCCCAAAATTCCGGGTCGTTACAATGTTGGTAGTAAAAGCATATGTTATCAATGTCATTCCAACTTCGTCGAATACTCCAACGACAAAAGAGAAGACAAATGGCATTATTATTCAAGGTATGCTTTCCATTTACGTTGTTCCTCTATGAATTTTATTTGATACCGGTGCTTAACATTCCTTGTTACCTAGTGACTTGGTAAATAAGTTAGGATTGGAACCTGAAATTTTTTATCGACGTTTGATTGTGACGAATCCTATAGGAGGGTCCACTAACCTATGTGTGGTTTGTCATAGTTTAGTCTTATAGAGTCATGGATGCTCTTTTGATTATGATTATTTGTTTTGGGTTTTGTGGGATTCGGTATTATACTTGGATGGATTAGCTATATAGATACAAAGTAGTGGTGGATTGTGAGAGGTCGTCAATAATGATAGGGATAAATGATGGGGAAGGTAGTGTTGGGCTACCTATAAATCATCAGGTTATAGTCTGATTTTTATATTCGCTCAATATCCCGCATGGTGATTTTTCAACGGTATCGATTGCTGGCGAGTATCCAGACATATCTAAGGAAGTGATCAGACTTCGACCATACAAAGAGATTGAGTTCCATATTGATTTAGTTAAAGATGCCACATTGATAGTGATGCCTTTGATGAGGATGGAACTTAGAGAGCAAAGAGAGCTTAAGATGCAAGTGAATAACCTTTTGTAAGAAGGGTTCATTCGCAAGAGTATATTTGAGTGAGGACCTCCAATAGTATTCGCCATCAAGGCGGATGACTTCCTTAGATTATGTGCTGATTACCGTGAGCTGAATATAGTTATGAAGAAGAATAAGTATCTATTCCTACGTATTGATGACCTGTTCGATCAACTATATAATGCCAGAGTATTTTCTCAGTTCGATCTTGCGACAACATTTCACCAACCGAGAGTGGCGAAGTAGAGTATACCAATTATAGAATTTTATATGCCATTTGGTTTTTATGAATGGTTGGTTATGCCTTCGGGCTGACCAATGTGCCGACATACTTTATTAGTCTCATGAACCATGTCTTTAGGTATTAACTAAATAAATTTGTGCTTGAGTTCATTGATGATATTCTTGTCTATTCATGGACAAAGGAAGAACAAAAGACATATGTGAGGATTGTGCTAGAGGTGTTGAGAAAATACCAACTAAAGGTGAAGTTTTCTAAATGTTAATTCAGAAAGAAGGATGTGAGATTTTGGGTCATGTTGTTTCTGAGCAGGGAATTGCCATTGACCCTGCAAAAGTTACACCAGTCTAAGATTGGATTAGACCCAAAAACTCTACGGATGTGAGAAGTTTGCTAGGGTTAGCTAGATATTATAGGCGATTCATCCCGATCTTAAGGTAGCAACACCACTAACTCACTTGACGAAAAAGAATTAGACTTTTACTTAGGATGCGAGATGTGAACATGCATTTGTGAGTCTGAAGGAAAAGTTGATGAGCGTGCTGGTATTGACCATTCCAAGAAGAAACTAGGAGATAACGGTATACACTGATGTTTGTAGTATCAGATTGAGCACGGTATTGGTGTAGAGAGGCAAGGTTGTTGCATATGCTAGTCGACAGTTGATGCAATATGGAAGAAACACCTAAGCCGTGATTTGGAATTAGCAGCGATTGTGTTTGCTCTGAAGATTTAGAGGCACTATTGGTTAGGAGAAAGGTTCGAGCTATTCACCAACTATAAATCATTGAAGTACCTCTATTTGTAGAAGGATTTCAACTTTCGACAACAGCGATGGTTAGGGTTCCTAGCCTCCTATGACTTTGATATTACGTATACACTGCGTAAAGGTAGTGCAGTTGCAGATGCCTTGAGTAGGAGACATGCTAGCTTGGGAGCATTGTTCCTAAAGTGGATACAGTTAGAGTATATTGTTGGTTATGATTTCAATCCGAGATGCGATCTAGAGCTAGAGATGTTGGCGAGCTTGACGATCAGACCTACTTTTATTAAGCGAATTGGTCCTAGTCAAAGGCACAATGCCGGATTAGACGAGATCATTTCTAAGGTTAAAGCAGGAGTAGAGCCTAAGGATATGAGACAATATGGACTCGACCTAGATGGTTGGCTTTATAGGGATAGGATATTGTATGTTCCTGATGTCGATGGGTTGAGGGATGAGATGATCCATGAGTGCCATAATTTGAGATTGACTATACATCCCGACGGTAATAAGATGTACCATAACCTGAGCCAGACGTACTATTAGGAAGGGATATAGAAAGACGTTGGGGCATTCATCTCAAAATGCATGAACCGCCAATTGGTAAAGGCAGAATAGAAGAAGCCTAATGGTCCAATGCAACCAGTTTGAAGTTCTCGAGTGGAAGTAGGAACAAGTATCGATGGATTTCATTGATGGACTGCCGAGGACTTAGCAGGGTACGACAACATTTGGGTCATAATTGACCAATTGACCAAGAGCACCAGATTTATACCCATTAAGTCAAGTAGAACGACAGCTAGACTAGCCAACTTATATGTGAAGTTAATAGTACGATTTCACGGTGTCCCAAAGGGCATTGTGAATGATCAAGACCCATTATTCGCTAGTGGGTTTTGGAAGAGCTTATAGGAAGTGTTAGGGACAGAGCTACACCTCAGCATATCTTATCACCCTCAAACTGACGGCCAAACCAAGAGAGTAATTTGTATCTTAGTGGATCTCTTGCGGGCTTGCATATTAAACTTTAGAGGCTCATGGAATGATCACTTACATCTTTGTGAATTCGCATATAACAACAATTATCAGTCAAGCATCATTATGACACCATTTGAGGCATTATATAGACGACCGTGCAATGCTTCTTCTTATTGGAGGGAAGCGGGTGAGAAACTAATATTCGGGTCAGATATGATTAGAGAAACATCTGAGAAGATTGATATCATTCGGCAATAAATGAAAGCTACTCAAGATAGACGTAAGGCTACGCTGATAAGAGACGTCGAGATTTAGAGTTCTCTGTCAGGGACATGGTATTTGGAAAGATCTCCCCGTTGAGGAACGTTATTCGGTTAGATAGTAGAGGGAAGTTGGCACTAAGATTTGTTGGTCCTTTTCCAATATTAGGAAGGATTAGGAACCTTGCTTACATAGTCGACTTACCTCAAAGAATGGCGGAACTGCATAATGTCTTCCATGTCTCTCATTTGCGAAAATTTATGCACGACTCAGGCGTAACTACTGCACCGGAACATCTAAATGATATAGAGATTGAACCAGAGGTTTCGACCTCGTAGGCCTATTCGTATCGTCAAACATGATATGAAGAAGTTTAGGAGAAAGACAGTGAAGGTTCAATGGAGTGATATTGAAGACGATTACACTTGGCAGACCGAGGAGAGCATGATGACAGCATATCCAAAGCTCTTTACTTGGTGACACTTTTTATTTATCACTTTTCCTTTCAGTTATGATATCATAAAGTACACCATGGCATAATATCTTGCATGCCAGGATAGGCATAGATGTTTTCTTTTCCTTTATTACTATGTATAAATGTTTAATGTGTGACGGTTTTTTATGTTTGTATTTGATTGTTAGGCATGTGGGATGACATTGCTGACTTGATTATGGAATTTTGGGGGCAAAATTCCTAAAGGGAGGAGAATGTAATGACCCGTATTACATGTATCGAAGGATCGTAGAATATTTATATTATTTTTATATGAGGTCCTATAGTTCTAATATTTTGAAAAATGACTATTAGGGACATTCCCACATCCATGATTATTGGTGAATTTCTACGTGCCTATTTTGATCCTGAAAATCTTGCACGTATTATAACTTTTGATAGGTGTCGAGTTAGGGTCTGAAACTGCTTTCATTAGATTTAAATGATGGTTTCCCTTTTCACAGAGTGGTCATATTAAGAAAATGGACTTAACGTTTCCAAGTTATGGCCGTTTGAAGTTTTTTTATTTTAAGCAGCTTAAGTAGGTAATTTGGGTCATCAGCTTTGAGGTCCCTAATCCCTCTCAGTTTTAGAGTAAGTGGAGACTGATGGGACCTTATCCACATCATTTCACAACTTATAAAAATAGTTAAAAGCTTACATTAACCCCTAATAGCTAAAAATCAATCTTCAAACTATTTTAATTAGCCAAATTACACCATTACGAGGAGAATACTGTGATTAGCACTTGGGATTAAAAATTTGTTGTTAGGAAAGCCTTGGATTTCTTGCCTTCTACTGTTCATTAGAGGATTTCAGTTTTGATTTAGATTGAGGTGAGTGGTTAGATCTCCTACTTGCTAATTAGTTCATTAAACACCCCAAATGACGTTTTCAAAATTATTTAAAAATACTAAAAAAAATTAGACCATATTAAACCATACGCATGAATTTTAGATGATTTTGACTTGATTTGTAAAAATTTGTTCTTGTGGATCTCTAACCTTTTCCTTAGATTTAGGTCTTGATTTTGAGATATTTGGCTATATGTTTGTTACCGAGTGTTATATGTATTGATAGCTTATTTGTTTCATGTTTGAATGATTGAAAACGCCGATCAAATGACAAATATATTTTTAGGAAATTCTGACTTCTGCATCATGGATCGATGTTGATCCAAGATATTTCACCCAACGGAGGCTCGATCAAGGTGAGTTGGCAAGAAAGGCCCTATGATACCGTGTTCCAAGTTTCATATCATTTGGACTTCATATGCTTGAGTTGTGGAGAGATTGGTGATTGTTGGAAGAGATGGATTAGTGAGACTTTAATGTGTGGATCGATGAGATTCAAAGGCAGGGATCGCTCGAGTGGCTTGGATATGGATCAAAGCATGGGGACGAAGTGGATCTAAGTTCTTACGAATTTGGCTAGGTATGGGTTTGACCCTATAGATCAGTACCGATCCATGGGGGTAAGCCCATTTGACTCAAAACCTGTTGTGAAGCATGGGGAAGCATGTTGGAGTGCAAGTATGAAGGGTAGGACCGGTTCCCATGGATCGGTACTGATCCATGGGGATTGATCCAATCAAGATACGATCCATAGGGTAGCATGGGGAGGTGTGCTAGAGCTCATATGTGAAGTGTAGGGTCGATAGTGATGGATTGGTATCCATGATAGGTGGGGAGGATGGGCATGGATTGGTGATGATCCATGGGGTTTGTCCTAACCTTGATGGGATTGGTATGGGGTGAAAGGAAGGCCCCATAAGACTACGTTCGGAGTTTCAGATTATATAGAGCTCATATGCTCGAGTTATAGTCATTTGAAGATGGATAACTATGCTTGGGGATGTAGAGTAACCGGATCGAAGGAACTGTTGAAGGAAAGTTATGGGATACATAATGACACTTTATGACTTATGATGGTTGTCTAAAGTAGTTCCTAACTGCGACGACTTCAGACGGGAGTTGCAGAGACATTTTCTAGACAAGCTTTATGTGATGACATGAGCAAATGGATCATTGATATCTGTAGGTTTCGAAGTGTACTCGTAAAGCAGGGATATGTGAAGACGCTTACATGGTCTTATGTCATGTGCCCTAGATCAAATGATGACCCGATCCATTTACCCTGTGCATTTTACATCATGCACAATCTAGTTCCTGGCCTTTTGAGTGGCATGGATTCGAGTACCGAGAAACCATGACATTGAGTAGTCTTTGGCTCTATGGGGGTGGTCATATGAGTATCATATATCCAACGCATTAAGTGCCGATGCAGATATCTAGACACCCTTAGTACCTTAACGTACATTATACCCATGATGACTATCATATAGTAGCATATATCTTTTATATGTGCTAACTATGTGGATGCAAGGACATGTCAGGTATGATTTTCCATACCATTTTTCCTAGTATATTGAATTTATATTATTTAAGATTTCTACCGCTCAGACCAGATTGTTTTCTGACCTGTGGTTTTATGCCTTGCTTCCTATTATTCTTGGCACTCTTAAATGAGTAGATAAGGGATATTAGGTTTGTTGAGAATGTCGAGCTGGACAATTGGCGACCAGAGGCTATTCTCTCGTATTACTATATTTACTCATTTTCTATTTCATTGCATAGCACTATGGAGGTTGCTAGTGCCTAATTATTTAGAGACAATTCACGAGTTATTATTTGATGTATAACTCTATTGCTTATGTTTTTTACTATATGGATCTATATACTCTGATGTTGTGATTCATTCAATTACTTGTTGTCTTACCTATTTTACATCTAAGACGTTTACTATTATATTTTATTTGACGTGCTGTGAGATATACGATATGTTCTGTGATTTAATGCTTACTTTACAACCTTGATGATCGCCTTGCATCGGCCGAGCACCACTACAGCGTACTATACAGGTATATTGGGAATCGGTGGTGTAGGGCGGTCCTCACACCCACTCAAGAGCTCACATCATTGAGCTCAGCCTTTGGATCTTCACTTCGACCCTTGTCGTTGAGCCATTATCATCAAGACACCTCTAGACATCTTCATTGGTTATAAAATTAGCATATTAAAGTCTCAAAATCATCACATCAAAACACTTTCATGTTGCTTCTCTTAATAGCAATCATCCTTTATGGCACTCACTTCATAATCGAATGCTAAATGAATGAATGAATGAATGAATGAATGAATGAATGAATGAACGCCTCCAATATGATCTATAAGACATCCTTATTACCCCTTGGAAGTTTAGCCAATATTTCCATCCTTAATTCTTGTCGATACTGACATGGTTACATAGCCAAATAGTTGTTTAAGTACTTTATGTTGAACTCTTGCCTTCTTTTGCTTTCCTAGAGCTATGCTTCATCATGCCTCAACTCCATAAGTGCTTAGGCCCCTTCTTTTGCCTGGAAAAGTGGTTGGTACCGACCAAAGAGGTCGGTATAGAGTTGTTTACTTAACCAAAACTTAGGGCTTAAGCTCTTGAACTCATTCCTAACCATGACCCTAAGTCTTTCCCGTAGTTGCAACCTTCCATCGACTCAAACTGGAGCTTCCACTGACTAGATTTCAGATCTTTACTGACTACCTTTTAACCACCCAAATCACCTCTAAATGACCTAAAACAATAAGTGTAGGCTTATCTCCTCCTCTAGAAGCCTTCCTCCAAGTAGTATTCGATTTTGAGCATTTTTTACCTAATTTTTCCCAAATCAGCAACCGCATCCTAAGTACACTGAAAGCACTAACACAACATGTCAAAGCAATACAATCAAGTGTAAATATCAATCACTAACATTCATACAATATTTAAAACATATATTAAACGTTAAATTAGATTTTCAAAACATTTTAGCATAGAAATCATCTTTAAGACATCATTTTCACTATATAAACAAGTATGGAATAGTGAGAGATCATAAATCACTCACCTAATACCAAAATTACCAATATAATCCCAAATCTGTAAATGGACAACAAGTAACTTGAATCCACCACAATCAAAATGATAGATCCTTAAATATCATTATAATGATGGTTTAAACTAGGATTAGTATGAAAAGGTTGTTTGATGAGATTTAGGTTAATGGAGGTTTAGAACTATTTTTGGGAAGTAGGAAATGATATGGATCTCTCCCGTTAGTCCAAACTAGGCATAAATTCCAAAATGGGTTAGTGGGCTTAAGTTTGGCTTAACTAGTCACTCATTAATCCGGGCAGCAACATCTTGAATTTAAAATGGATGTATCCTCTAATGGGTAAGTCCGTTTTCATGTTATGAGCAACTATACAGAAAGATAAACCATTATCCCGATCTAATGGAAGTGATTTCAGACCCTAATTCAACTCCTATAAAAAGTTATAGGCCTTACAAGAATTTCTTTGTCCAAACTGTTTGCTAAAAATTCTGAAGGTGGAAAATTCCCATAGTAGTCATTTTCCAAAGTTTTAGAGTCATACAACCTTCCTCTTTTAGAAAATTTGCCCTGAAATCTCTAAACAATTCAAAGAATAGTTGAGCATAGTTACCCAGCATTCCTAACAACCATATGCAACCATTAAACATATCAATAATCAGTCGTGCAATCGATAGAATAAATAAACTTACCCTAGCATAGGAGATACTAAACTATCCTAAATGATATCAAAAATGAAAGTAAACGTAGTTGGCCTTACCATGTAAAGAGCTTCGAATATGCAGCCTTGATGCTCTCTTCAATTTCCCATGTGCAATCGCCTTCACTTTCACCTCATTGAACCTTTACTAACTCCACCATCTTCCTCATAAGTTGCTTCATATCGCGTTCGATAGACGAATTGGTCTACAATACCTCGAAGCTTCCAGTTCAATCTTGATATCGTCAAGTTGATCCAGGGCATTCATCATGTCTAAGCCGAGCAAAAACTTCCACAAGTGAGAGAAATGGAATACACTATGCATGTCCGCCATCTTCTGAGATAAGTCAACCTACACAGTAGGTTCTCAATCCTCTCTGCCATCGAAGATGAACCTACGAATCTCATGCAAACTCCCTTTACCACTAAAACAAACAACATTCTTTAATGGAGAAATCTTCACAAACACCATATTGCTAATAGAGAACTCCAAATCTCTATGTCCCTTATCAACATAGCTCTTTTGCCTATCTTGAGCAACTATCATTCGTTGCTGAATGATTTCAATCTTATTCGAGATCTCCCTAATCGTATCTGGCTCAAGTATTAGTTTCTAGCGCACTTCTCACTAACATGAAGAAGTGTTACACGGTCGACTATATAATGCTTTGAGTGATGCCATACCAATACATGACTAATAACTATTATTGTATGCGAAGTCCACCAAATGCAAATGATTGTCCCATGAGCCACCTAAATCCAGTGCGCAAGCGCAAAAAAGATCCTCCAATATATGATTCACTCTCTCGGTCTGCCCATCCGTTTGTGCATGATAAGGTGTATTAAGATGCAGCTCGGCCCCAAAGCCTTTTGTAAGTTTTTCCAAAACCCACTAGTGAATAAAGAATCTCGGCCACTCATAATGCTCTTTGGCACACCATGGAATCGCACCACCCATTTCACATACTACCCGACCAATTTTGATGTTGTTCAACTAGATTTAATGGGTATGAACTGGGCACTCTTTGTCTTTCTATCGACCATGACCTAAATGTTATCGTATCCTCTTCTGGTTCTCGGTAATCATTGATGAAGTCCATTGAAACTTGTTTCCATTTCCATTTGGTCAAGTGTTTGCATCAACCACTTGGTTTCTTTTGCTTCGTCTTTACCAGCTAGAAGTTCATACACTTTGAGATCAATGTCCAGCCATCCTTCTTCATCCCTTCCCCATAATACGCCTGCTTCATATCATGGTACATATTATTACCGCGGGATGTATAATCAATCTAGAATGATGGAACCCTAAAACAATCTCCCATCTTTATGGAGCGAACAACCTCGATTGCCCATACTACTTCCTCTCATCAGAGTTTAATCGTCCCTTTATTTTTGTCATGATCTCTCCTAGCCTAGCATCTCGCCTTTGACTAGTATTTATTTGCTCAATCAAAGTAGGTCAGATAGTCAAGCTAGCTAACATTTTTGGCTCTAGCTCACATCGAGGTCTAAAATCATAACAACCAATAAACTACAACTACTTCTACTCTAGAACATCACCTCCAAGTTGGCATGTCTTCTACTCAAGGCATCGGTGGCTGCATTTCCTTTACTAGGTGTATAAGAAATGCGTTGGAGGCTATGAATTCTAATCATCGTTGCTAATAGAGGTTTAGGTCCTTTTGAAGGAAAAGGTATTTTATGGATTTGTGATCCATGAACATCTCAAACCTCTCTCTAAGTTAATAATGCTTCCAAATCTTCAATGCAAACATTATCGCGGCCAACTCCAAATCATGGGTCGGTACTTCCTTTCATGTGTTTGCTACTTCTGACTAGCATTATTGACGACCTTACCTCCTTGCATCAGTATCGCACCCAATTCGGTATCACAAACGTTAGTGTAAACCATCATCTCCTCATTCCTGCACCATCATCTCCTCATTCCTGCTTTGAATGGTCAAAATTGATGCACTCGTCAATCTCTTCTTCAGTCTTACAAACGCACACTCACACCTCGCATCCCAAAGAAAGGTCCGATTCTTCTTCATAAAATTGGTTAACAATGCTACTACCTTGGAAAAGTCCTTGAAAAACACCAATAGTATCCCGCCAATCCAAGGAAGCTTCTCACATCAGTAGCGTTCTTAGTTTAGTATAGCACGACCATGGTGGAGGCTGTGTTGGTGTGGAGGAAGAAGGGCAACAACATTCGACATGGTGGTGGTGCTTTAGGTTGAAGATGGGGTTTGGGCTGTCACCATTTGTGATAGAGCTTAGGGTACTTGTAATTTGGGAATTTCAAGCATTGATTCAGTAAGTTATCTTTCTAACTCACAATTATAGTCTAGATTCTTTTGCATGCATTTCCTTGATTGTGAATGTGATGAATTTTGGGTGATAACTTTGAGATGGTAATATTATAGTTGTGTACCATTATTTGATTATTGTTGTGATGCAGTTTGGTTGAATGATGAATTGTTAATTGGAATGATCATTTTCTGATGAACTATCCCTTGTTTTTTATTGATACCATGGCCAACTTATGTTCGTTTATTTTGTAATGCATTGTGGTGTTTGCATGTTAGATTTAGTTTGCGATGGCCAGAATTGGCATTTGAAACTGATCCGAAAAACGGAAGAAAGTGGTGAAACAAAATTTTATAATATTTTATTCAATTTGGGATAATCAATTTACTTACAAATCCCGATAATATAGAGAAAAAATAGTGTAAAGTAATTTTTAAAAGTAAATATTCATCTAGGAAATTAATTATTTTTAAAAGTTGGGATTGATTTATAGATGGAAATGAAATTTCATAATAAAGTAACGATTCTTTATAAATTATAGTTGGAAATAGTTAGTGGTTTGTAGTTAAATGTGTATAAAAAGGATTTTTGAAAACGAATTGGTTTTAAAAATTGAAATTATGAAATTTTCTTTAGAAATGGATTTATAAATATATGTTTTGTTTTTTTACGATCAAAAAAATTATTTGAAGTGTTTTTAGATAAAAATAGATTTAGAATTTATATTCCAAAAGTGATAAATTATTTTTTAAAGTAATTGAAAAGATGTGAAATTTTAGGAAATGGTGCTTATGAAATAATAAAATGTTTCAATATGATTTATTTATTGTATAAAAAATGTTATTAATCAAAATTTATTATTATTATATTTTGTGAAATACGTTCTTTAGAAGTAATTTAGTTCATATTTGATTATCTTTTATAGATGGAAATCGATTTATATACCATTCGAAAATATTATAAAAGTAAATTAATTCAATTACTTTGGAATTTTGGTATTATGGCGAATAGAGTATTTTACAAAGGTGGTTTAAAAGAATTTTAATATAAATAGGGATTAAGTATTGCTTTTGAAATTAATATTTGATTTTTCAAAATATTTTTAATTGGATGTAATATATTTGAACTTGATGTATTAAGGCATTCTTGAATTACCAAACTCTTTTATTGGTGCTATTATAGCTCACAAGAGAAATTTTTGATAATGTGAAATTATTTTAAAAGGAGCTGGATGGTTTATAATCCAAGGAAGATTGAAAGGTTGAATTAATTTAAAATTGACAAGAGGTTTAAACAAATGAACTTTTGTAATTACTTAGATTTTTGGAAGTAATGGAACTGTTGAATTAATCCTCTTTAAATTTGGAATTACGTTTGTATTGAATATTTTAGAAATGAGTATTATAAATAAAACCCCTTTTTGTTCAGTAAACAGCCGAATAGAATGAGATATGTGAACTTCTATATGTGGAGTATTTTGATTAAATGAAGTTAGAATACCAACGTTATTGGACATTTGGTAATATTTCTTTAGTTATTCTTTTGATTCATTGTATAAAACATGCTATGCTAAATCATGTTAATAACCCTTAGTGACACTAAGATAAATGAGTAAGGAGGGTTGCTATCGTAGTGAGATCGTTGAAAATATAAGTATAATAAATTAACCTAATAATATGAGACATCAGATGGTCTAGATCCATCCTAGCTAGGACCGAGCGACATTCTAGCATATTTTCCACTGGTATGGTAACCTGATGTATGGGAACACCAACGATGATGGGTGTAACATACCTCATTCCGATGCCCGAAAATAAGCGCTACTGATGCGATAATCATCGATAATATTATTCTTTGGTGAAAAAATGAGATTAGTTAACAGTATTATTAATATCAAAGGCACAATAATATGAATTTTTTTTTTAAAAACATCTCATTAATAATTCACATATCCATTATATAATCCCCAAACATTTCCTAGGTTCATATACAATATAATTATTACAAAATCCAAGAGAGACATATGAAGATGACCCCTTGGTTGATCAGAGTTTACTGCTAAACAGACATTTGCCATTACATTCATTTAGACAAAATGATAACAACACAACAGACATAAATAGAATCATATATAACTAGCTCTACCTTCTGCACGTCTTCAGAAGTTTTATCCGTTAAACCTAAAACCTGAAAACCTTACTCTCGGACTACTTAAATGAGCACCCGAGAGTTGAATGGGGAAAACAAAAACTTCGAGACAGATAAAAAGGCTGATGTGAATAATAATATGTCATCTCGATAATAGGTATCTAATGAGACCACCGCTAAGCGGGATATATTTTCCTCTCACTAGTATCTTCTGAAAATATGTCAATCACAATCATGCTCCTGCATTCCCAAAGGTTAAATAAACATTAACAATCATATGCATGCATGCTAAATAGGTAAACCTAACCAATCTGTCTCAATTAATTGACTGTCTGTCTCTACTTCATAGTTTTCCCTAAGGTTACTACAAACTTATATAGCTGACTCTGGCCTCCAGATATACCAAAATTCTCCAACTTACCATTAGGAGGAAACTGGACTGTCTGTCCAAGCACAGTCCTCCTAATATTATCTTGACTATCTGTCTATGTCATAGTTTGCTAGGCTCACTATGAACCTAATGGTTTTACAAACCAACCAAATATTCATTATATCTGTAAAAAAAGCTTTTAGTTTTACCCTTAACAAAGCCTTATACTCTGGAATTACAGACTTATGTCAACTAGGAGCTAATAGTTGAAGTATAGAGTGCTGCTCTACACCAGTCCCACTAAATGGTTCATTATTCATTAATCCTTAAGTCAATTTATTCTTTCACAGTTTATCTAATGGTGATAAGAACAATAATTCCACTAGTATAATTATGGGCTAAATACCCTTTTTATTTCCTTGAAAACATAATTCTTTCTTAATGATTTAACCCTTGAAATTATACTTAAAACAAGGAAATTATAGCCCTTTGTTTTATCCGAAATATTATGCCGAAATATATGCTTTTATAAAACAGCTTTCATTAATTTCAAAATCTATTTGAGGTCATCACACCTCTAAAACCTTCGACTATAAATCCATACAATGAAACTAATAGTATTAACAAAGTACGGCATTAATATTGCCTACATAGATTATCACATCCCTTCTATATCGCTATTAATAAACGGTATTGATTTAATAAAACACATGGCCATAAGGCTGATATCATCTATGTCTCTTAGCATATTATATAAGTCAAAAGGTTTCATAGTATAAAGATGTTAATCTTGGAAATACGGGAATGTCGACAATGATAACCTTTGGCATCAATATCACAGAGTCATTAATATCATATATACGATGTTGGAACCGGGCCAGCCCATAGTGGAAGTTATGGGTGAATTTCAATTTTTTTACCCTATTAGATCTTTACTGGGCCTATGAGGTCCAATTTATTTAAAACATTTCTAAATTTATTTTAAATAAAATCATATATTTTATTTAGGGATTTTTAGGCTCAAGGAAAAAGTTAGAGAAAAATTTAGATTTAGGGACAAGAGGTTTGTTTTTTAGGCTGAATGACACTTTTTAGTGTAAATTACAAAATGATAGTTGTAACTATCATTTTCAGTTTACACTAAAAAGTGTCCTTTAGACTAAAAAGCAAACTTGTTGTCCACGAGACTAATTTTTTTTGCAATTTCTTCCTTGTGGCAATTTACCTGTTTTATTTAAGTTCATAAATTGTTGTTGCAATTTATTTGATTCAATTTTACTTAATATATAAGTATTCATATGTATCATATTCATATGTATATGTGTGTGCACGTGTAACATGATATTCCGTACAAGGTATAACATTCCCATATATAGATGCTGTGATTTGCATCGTAATGGACACATTAGCTCATTCTATATGTATTGTATGTTGTCCAAATTTGTGCATATACTTACAGTTATAAATATATATAAGTATTTATATATACATATATATGTGTGTGTGTGTTTGTATGTACATAATATATTTATTATATAACATATTATGGATATACATATATGCATATATTTTATATATTATATTATAAAAAATAGCTGAAGATATATGTGTACATATGAGACCATGTATATTTATGGAATTAAATTATTTTACCTATTTATACACACACATACATATTCGAATAAAAATAAAATAATTATATATATATATATATATCAATATATATGTATATATATAAATATAGTAATAAATGCAAATTTGTATTATAATAAAAAAAGGGCATTTCACCAGAAGGACAAATTTTGCAGTCCAATTAGTTTCTAGGACACACTTTCAAAGAAATTACTTTTAAGGCAAAGTAATAATTACTTTCAAGGACAAAGTCAACGGTCCAATTACTTTCAAAGACATAATTTCGTAGATTTTTAGGTCATAGAAACTAATTATTTTGTGTTTTGTCCTTAGAAGTAATTATTTCAGTTTTGTGTCCTATAAACTAATTCCACTTGCTAAAGAGGCCCTTCTGGCTAATTTCCACATAAAAAATATGTGTGTGTATGGATGCGTGTGTACAAAATATGTTTTAATTTTTTTATTTTCAGTTTGAATTATTTACAAATCTGAGTTTTGATATAATCTATAATAGTTATATAATAAATTTCAAATTTTAAATTTTTTGAAAATCTAGAATGATATTTTAAGGGTTACAATTTTTTTCAGACTTTTGAATGAAAAATTATATTTTTGATTAATTAATTACCAAGCTGATGATTTTTAATTTAATTTTTAAAAATATAAAAACAAATATAAAAAATCTGATTTTTTTTGAAGAATATCTGATATGATGAAGACTAATTTAAAAAAAATTAAATCGATTTTTCAAAATGTTATTTATTTTATATGGATTTACTAAATCTTATAGCAATTAAATAATAAAAAAATGATCGTAACAAAAAAATTATTTTTAGTTTATAAATTTATAATAGTTATAAATATATATAGAATATTATTAGATCAATTATATATGTATGTATGTATATAGTTTGATATAAATTGTGTAGATGTACTAATTTATATATTAATGTATATATGTATTAATTAATATGATATTAAAATATAATACTTTTATTTAGCATAGATCATGAGATTATTAATAAAATATGAGTATGTATAAGTACATTAAATTTATGCACATAGCCAATCATTATTGTGACAACAACATTACCTATAAAAATCTCACATAACTAACTTAACAATAATTACATCCTTAGCTTGAGTTTTTTTACCAATTAAGAAGCATGCAAGTAATTTATTAATATATATATATATATATATATATATATATATATGGTAGATGACAACATTATATTGAAGATTCATAATCTTTAATTTATTATATAGAGTGATGTTGACTTATGAAATAATGTGTTTCTTATGAAATGCCTCCGTAATTAAGTGTAGGACACATTTGAAATCACGGTATGCATACAATATATATGTATTTATCCCTTAAGCTTGTTTAGGGTTTCTTTAATGTTCCATATTAGTTTATACTTTCATATTATATAAGTTTTATTATTATATAACTTTTATATTTCATACTACTTAAATAATAGTCTTATGTATAATATTATATTAATTAAATATTATTTAATTAATTACAATTTTAATTAATTTTATATCATTTTAATATAACATTTTTTTTAAATATTTGTTACATACTATAACCTTTATAGTATTACACATATATCTTGTATGTATGTACATTCATTTAATTAATTAACCTTTATTAATTTTATATAATTAATTGACTTTTAATTAATTTATTTAATTAAAGAATTTTAATTAAATTGTATTAATTTTAAATTTCAATTCATATACATTTCGAATTATGTTATTTTAAACATTTTAAAATATCATAATATATAATACATGAATATATATTTTTATTAATTAACTTTTTTAATTTATTTATTTTACTTATCCAATTACTAAATTTTAAAATTTCTAAATTAATTTGTATTTTTCCAAACGTTTTGAAAATTTTATTATATTATAACTATTATAATAAATTTATATATTATTTTGAATTTGATCTTTAAATTAAAATCTTATAATTTAATTTTCAAACAATATTGAAAATTTATATTAGAACATTTATAATATTTTTCTTATTTAAAATTTAAATTTTAAATTTAAAACTTTTATTTTTAATTTCAAAATAATTTAAAATTATCCTAAGGCCCAATTCAAATTAGGCCTCTTCTATTAGGGGTAACCTTTTGGGCTCATACATTTGTTTAGGATAGGCCGTTAGCCAGGTAGGGCAGAATACTTGATTACCCAAACCCAATCCTTTGACATTATCTTTCTTAGACATCCTACTAACTGGGCTAGGAGCTTAATTAATTAAGCCTAATATGACTAGATGGACTACATATGCTATTGGGCTCTGATACCATTGTTAGAATTGGGTCAGCCTACAACGGAAGTTATGGATGAATTTCAATTTTTTTTACACTATTGAATCTTTATTGGGCATATAAAGTCTAATTAGTATAGAAGATTTATAAATTTAATTTAAGTAAAATCATACATTCAATTCAAATTCACAAATTGTTGTTTGAAGTTTATTTGATTTAATTTTACTTAATATACAAGTATACATATGTATCATATACATAAGTATATGTGTGTGCATGTGTAACATGATATTCCTTGCAGGGTATAACAAGCCCGTATATAGATGCTGGGATTTATATCGCCATGGACACATTATCCCATTCTATATGTATTGTATGTTGTCCATATATGCGCATATGCTTATAGTTATAAACATATAAGTATTTATATGTGTTTATATATATATATATATATGTTTGTATGTATATCAACATATTTATTATAAAATATTATATATATATATATGTTATATTATAAATAACAACTGAATATATATGTGTGTACATGAAATCATATATATATATATTTATTGAATTAAATTATTTACTTAAATATATATATTTGAATAAAACTAAAATAATTATATATAAATATATGTATATGTATAATAATAAATGCAAAATTTATATTATGATAAATGTGTGTGTATATACATATATATAAAAAAATATTTTAATTTTTCTATTTTCTATTCAAATTATTTACAGATTTGAGTTTTGCGATAATATATTTAACGTATATTATATAATAATTAGTTAATTTATCATTTTTTAAATAATACAAAATAATTATAAAATAAATTTTCAAATTTCAAAATTTTTCTAAAATCTAGAATGATATTTTATGAGTTGCTAAAAATTTTCAGATTTTTTGAATAAAAAATTGTATTTTTAATTAATTAATTACTAAACAGTCAATTTTTAATTTAATTTTTAAAAATATAAAAAAGGCAATATATCTGAAATTTTTGCTAAGACCGTCTTATATGATGAAATAATTATGAAGAATTTAAAATTGAATTTTCAAAACATTATTTATTTTATATGAATTTACTAAATCTTAGTAATTAAATAATAAAAAGAATATAACAATAACAAAAAAAATTATTTTTGGCTATTAAAATTCATAATAGATATAAACATATATCGGAAAATTATTATATCAATTTTATACAATATATATGTATGTATACCCTTTGATGCAAATTGTGTAGAGGTACTGATTTATATATTAATGTATATATATATATATATATATATATATATATTAATTAGTATGATATTGAAATAAAATACTTTTATTTGGCAAAAATTATTAAAGAAATATGAGTATATATGAGTACATTAAATTGATGCACATAGCCAATCATTATTGTGACAACAATATTACCTATAGAAATCTCACCAAACTAACTAAACAATGATAACATATTAATGTATACATAAGGATACATCAGCAATAAATTATTTTAACATAATTATCTATATATTATATAAATAAACGGTTACCTACAATTGATGCCTTCAAGTCCACGTTGAAAAGATGAATCCTCTCCTTTGAAATTCCTTGATTCGTCAGATTGCTAGTCTTGAATCACAGACCTTCTTGCCATCAAATAGCCTTGGATTTAACATGAGTTTGATTTGAGTATTTTTAGGGTTTTTAGAGGGGAGATCGATAGAGGCAGCCAATTTTTTTACTACAAATTAGGTTTAGAGATGATTATATGTGGGTTAAATAAGAGAGAAACTAGGATAGTATCTCATACTCATTCTCACTTAATCTCAACCATTCATTTCAAAACCCCCTTCCTCTTTTTAACCACCGCTACGCCTTATTATTATAGCCAAACAAAGCCTATAACAATATGGGCTAATAGCTCACTTAACCCAAATTAAACATGTTTAATTAAATCCAATTTAATTTGTTATCGATATCTCATATCATCGATATATTTTTTAACTATTATAAAAATATATATAATATTTATTTCCCAAATCATATTCAAATCCTATAATTAATATTTAATAAATATTGATTAATTTAATTAATTTATAGCAAGTATAAGTTCGGTCAACAATTAACGTCGAACTATTCAAATGTTAACATTCACACGTTACTTAGTAGGTTGTGTGACATTATGACCAAATTTATCGCTTACTCGGTTTTGGTAAAATCCTATGTTAGTTTAATACACGTTACTTGGTTGTGACATTATTTACACTAATTCCATTTTTCAAATCTATACCACTTTGGACTTATGGAATTTGGTAATGGCCAAAATTCCAATATCATCCATATTCAACTCTATAGTCTAAACACAAAGTCCTTGGTTCAATAATAACTATTACTATTAACTGAAATGCTCTAGCTAGAGACTTTAACTTTGAGTTGACTTGAGTAGACCGTGATACTAACCCTGTATAACCGAGAAGATGAATCCTCCCTTGAATAGTGCTTCACTTCCAATATTTCCACTCAACCCAACTATAGTCACTCGATGGAACGCCATGCTATGTTTTGACTATAATCAAAGGGGAGCTTTCATATTAAAGATTAACAACATTCTCAAGTCGAGAGAACTGTATAAATCAGTCACATTGATATTTTTTCTTTGACCTTAGTTATATTAACTAATAGAAAACTATCAAGTGAGTTGTTGCATAGCATCCAATAATTACCAGCACGTAATCCCTTGGTGCCTCCAACAGCAATGAGCAGTACGCTGTCCAATATTTGGAGAGCATTATGTATTATAGTCTCAACGGATACATCGATATCCTATTTTGATGCACCTTGACTAGTAACATTTAAAATGGAATATTTATTTTCATTGCAATAAATTGCTCACGGTTACTACGCTTTGTAACTACTATCACAAAATATACCATTTATGGAATTTCTATTAAATACACTTTTAATTATATTAATTAATTAACATAACACATTATATCAAGTATATAACAGAAAGAAATCATCTTTATTTCAAACACGATTGGTCAACGAGTTCGATATATGTAACGAATCACATAATTGCCCCTAGGGCATACTCCTAACTCTATCATATGATAATGTGGCTACCATGACTCCACTATAAAGAATCTTGGTATTGAAAATAGGTAGCATCATTGCCTCAATCATTTTATATTGAAGGTAATAATAGCGGAATCACTATGGTCAATATAAAAATATGCGGCATTCTTGGCATGATACCTTTATCTCGAAAGAAACACTAGTGGCATTACTATAGTCGATATAAAAATATGCGGCATTGCTGCCTTAAACAAATGTGGCATAAATGCCTCGTTGTGTAGTTAAGGTCGATATGGAACTATACAGTATCGTTGCCACTATAAGTATTAATGTTGGAATAGATAAGTGCGGCATTGTTGTCTTAAGGAGTTAATAATAAAAACTAGCAGAATCATTAATGTTGACATAGATAGATGAGGCATAAGTAAGCGGTAATGATATATGTAGCATGAATGGACTTCGACATTGATTAATAACGACGTGGCAATCTCGCAATTAACATAAAAACTGTTTTATTTCTTTAAAAAGCATTTTCTTTTCGCCAACTCCAATCCTTTGTCTAATTGTTATTGAATAATAAACTTCTTTATCAAATCCTTTTCAAAAAACTGCTATTGATCATATCATTCCCAAAATAATTTATTATTATTTTAATACAATCACTATCCCTTTCTAGCCTAATAAATTCATATACTATCATAAACACTTGGGAAAAATCCACAAATCTCAATAAATCGGAGTCAGCATATTATTGAAGCATAAAAATTTCAGGACCAAAGACATTATTTAATTATTTTTAATAACTAAAACCTGAAATAAATCATTTTCCTTACTTAGAAATTCATAAAATATTAATATTTGCTTGGAAAATTATGAAATTAAAAACTTACATCTAAAATAATTTTATGAACATCATATCCATATTTTAGGTCAATTGGATGTCATAAACTAGTTTTTCACTCTTAAAACCTATTAAATAATTCCATAATAAATAAAATAATTCATCGTTCAAATATATAATCAACCAATCAGTCATAACATGGCATAATAACAACATATGATCTGAAAGGCATGATACTAAAATAAACAATCAATAGTGAGATGGATAACTATTATTCACCGTAACTAGATAAAGAGGTTAAGATTTAATGTCGATTTGATCCCCTTGAGCTTTATCCTTTGATTCCCTAGCGTTTTCTCTTCTTTAATCTCAAAGAAATAGCCAGCATCCCTTCTCTATTTCATTTGTATGTAATGTTATGAAATGCAGATAATAAGTGAATAAGTGTTTGAGTTAGGAAATATGGATCTATTCTCATATTACCCTTCACAATATTCCTCCTTTCCTTTCTATGGTTTAATTAATCTTATTAACCAATTAATGAAGGCATGACTACTTTAATTATAAATCTCATTCTCCTAATGTCAATACATTATTTTATTCAATTTATCTAATTAAATATCTTAAATAATGTTAAATCAAAATTAAGGGTGTTACAATGGGTTCGCTAAATATTTGATGGAAATGATGAAGACCACGCAGTAGAGAATAGTACATTAAATAGGTCGTGTTGGGGGACCCATAATTCTGGTTGAGGGGGACATTGATGAAAAAGGCTATGTGACTTGGCTCGATCAGCATCTGAAAGAGTGTATTCTTTGCTCAACGAGTTATATAAATTAAATCATGGTCAGTTCACGCTAATTAGATGCTTATTAAATTCGACCTTTAATAATTGTGATAGAAGTTAATCACAATTGAGTAGATTTGCGATTGTTGTCACTTTGAATAGAGACATGGTGAAATGACCCGTAATTTTCGATAATAAAAAATAGTAAATTTAATGAGATTTTTGTGATTTAATGTTGGAAGAAATAAAAATTTGTGATTTAATAATAAGAATAAGAATATAACTGGAATGAAATGAAATAATATTAAATTAAGAAAATTGGTAACTGCTTTAAATGCAATTCCAATCAATTAAAAGGATTAAAGAGTTATAAATTGATATAGATTGTAAATAAATTTTAGTAATGCAGGAATTAGTGGATAATTGGATGAAAAGAGCAATTGATAATTTAAAGGTTGATTAATTAGTGAAATAATGGGTAATAAACTGTAATTGGATAGAATCAGTATAGTGTAAGTTGTTATAATATTTTTTGTAAATAATAAACTTGCAAATGTTATTAAATGTAGAAATGGTGACCATTGTTATTTGTTACCAATTCATTTAATCAATTACAAATAAATGTAAGTAAATGTTACATTAATGTGAGTTAATACAATAACTGCAAATTGGGAATGTAATAAAATGTACTGAAATGTCAATTACACTCATAAGGCAATAAATTGATTTAATAATAAAAATGAAACCAAGGAAAATGAAGTTGTGGGATTTTAAATTATAATTAATGTCAAAATCAACAACGGTTCAATATTGTTAGAATGTTGCAACTAATATAGTAATAGACGATAATTATAGAAAATTTGTGTAATAAGACGTAAACAAATGTTAACTATGTCTATAAAGTAATAATTGATTGAATAAAAAGATTTAGATCAAAATTTAATAAATTTATTGCAATTAATTATAAATAATTGGATTTAATTACAGCTGAAATTGAACACTGTACTTAGTATAATAACCATCACTAAAATTTTACGTAAACTTGTTCTAAATTATTATAAATGTCTAAGTAATCAAAATGGCAAAAAAATTTAGTTATTAAATTTGAATTGAAATTGTGATTCAAATTAATTTAATAATGATTTATTTATTTAATGGAAAAATAGCCATTTTGGCCACCATCTTGGATTTTGACGAAACCAGTTTCATCAAATCCGTAACGGTGAATTATTATAGGATTTTAAGTTTCGTAGCGATCGAACTTGTCGTTTGATCGTATGAACTCGAAACGTGTATAAATCAATTTAATTAAATTCAATTGAAATCAATTTGAAATAAGCCGATTTTAAGCTAACTTCTTCGTATGATGGAATTAGGACTTGAAACCTATTCCATTGAGTTTAAAAATATTGAAACATCTATTTTGATATATGAGATGACCCTTTTTCATTTCGGGAACGAAATGGGCTTTTTCGGTCGTTTATTTTTCAACTTTCAAGTCGATCTAGTCCATTCATTTCTATATCTGGTCTACCTATATATTGCCCGTTATAAACCCTAGCTATTTCCTATTCCTTTATTCAGTATGTACATTTCCTATCCACTTCTCCTTCTCAATGGAAGACAAAGCAAACCTAATTTCCAATTCCTATTTCAATTGCAAATCATAATCAAGTCGAAAAATCAAATTCCTCCAAACCATATCAAATTATATAGCGATTCGAAGCTCTGTACGAGCGCAACCCAAATCTGTTGTTCGTTTTTGCAATAGAGTTTTCGTCAGTCTTGGAATGATCAAATCACTCCTGGCCATTCATATTGGGTTGTCGGAGTTGACGACGGATCTTCAATTTCACGACAATCAGGAAGCGCTGTATTGAAGAGGGCGTCGAGGGAAGGAGATCCATACGACTACCTTGGGCCAGAGGTCATTAGGTTAGCCATGGTGGCTTTGATAGCGTGGCTGCGGTGGTGATCATCGAAGGAAGGTGGAGGGGTCGCACGAGGCTCGATAGGGTTGGCCTGGAGCGTGGAGGTGAGCGGTCATGTCTGATCGGTGTGAAGATGGCCGTGGGTGGCGCAAAAATCAAAAGGGTCGCGGCGGTTGTAACCCTTGGTCGTGATCGAACGTGAAGAGGAAGAAAGTCTGCTGACCTGTACGTGTTTTATAATTTAATTATTTTATTTGTTTTAGTTTAATCGTATAATCATCCTAATCTCACATAACTTTCTCATGCAAACTCGGATTTGGACGTGGTTTCTTCCACTAGGATCGTATCGAAATTTCAGACAATATGGAACAGGTTTGGTCAAATTCTGAGACTGCTTGAATTTTGGACCTAAATTGGACTTTAAATCGATTTAAAACTGAAGGTGAGTGTTTTGACCCACTCACAACTGCTATATTATCTTATGTTAGTTAAATTAAATTTGTGATGTTATTAGAAATTAATTGATCGATGTTGGTATGTTTAAATTGTCGTTCTAATTAAATTTGACTTTATTGCATTTAATCATCTTTAATTTAATATTGAATTTAAATTCTCAATTTAATACCTTTTATTGATGATCAATTATCAACTGACGTTTATTGAGTGATTTGGATGATGATTGTGATGGATGCTTGATTGTTGACATTGGATGACTGGATATTGTATTGTATATTGTTATAACACTGCAAGTTCCCTATGGGTTGAAACGGTACATACCCGAATGATCTATAGATTAGAAAAAAATTATTATGGATTGAAAAGATAGACTCAAGCGATTTTATGTATTTTTATTTAATTCGAGATTGCAATTTGAAATGATATATAACCATAAAATTGTAAATTGTAGATTGAAATAATATATATCCATATCACTTGACCATAGGGTAGAAAATTATATACGGACACCGGTTTGGTTAAATTAAATGAATCGTAAATCTTTAAATTTTGAATTCAGTTAAATGGTATTTTAAAATAGAAATTGATTTATATAAACTGAATTATTTTCGTAAATCCAAATGTAAATGTTGAAATTGGAATTGATTTAATGAATTGTTTGAAGGATTTAAATTGGAATTTCAAAGTTAAAGTGTCAAATATAAATGAATTTATCAGAATTGGGTTATTGAAATGTTCGGATAAAACTATGAAATCTATTTTCAACTAAATTATACTATTTCAATTAAATTAACTATTTTAATCAATTTAAAACTATTTTAATTTATTTTAATCTATTATAACCTATTTAATCCAATTTAATCTATTTTACCAATTTAAACTACTTAAATTTATTTAATCTATTTTAAACCTATTTAATTTAATTTAAATCTATTTAATCTATTTTAAATTCATTTAATCTATTAAAAATCTATTTAAGATAAATTAAAATTATTTAATATATTTTAAAATCTCTATTAATCATTTTAAATCTAACTAAACAAAATTTAAATTTATTTAAACTATTTTATTCTATTTTAAACTATTTTTAAAATTATCAAAACTATTTACGACTATCTAAACTATTTTCTAAAATTTCAGACTGTGTGAAGTTGAAGTATTTATATTTAAATCCTTGATGATGATACAACCTAAGCTGGAATTTGGAATTGATACCTTTTTGTGAAATGACATATTTGAGTAAATATGATGATTTTAGAACGAGGTTTTAATTAACCAATCTTATCGACAAATTGAAAAGTGGATATGATTTTGAAAGTGAATATGATTCGAAAGTGATATGGTTTTGAGAATGTGATATTTTGATATCAATTATGAAATGGTTTTGGAAATGTAAAAGAAGCATCCGGTGTGAAATAACCGATTGGCTATTAAAGAGACCGGGATCGGATATTGTCATACTCTCTACCAATACCAAAACAACTTTAACAACTGTGCATGTGGTGGAGATTCTAGAAATGAAGTAGGATGGTTTGGCGAACGATTCTGTATGAGGTATGTGACCCCTGACTCACATGAATCAGCTTGATATGGCTAAAACAGGAGCTATACTGGGCCAAGTGAAGTAATTCCTCATATCGGACACATTTCTTCAATACTATATTCTGAATTAATGATTTGATTTGGTGGCCACCCCTTGATTTGATTATGGAAGTTTGTTCCGAGGTGGGCGGTAGTAGCTGCTATGCGTTATCACCAGTCCGGGAGTGCAATTGGTATATCTACCATGGTATTTCCTAGAGTGTGGTGTTCACATGCCCTATCGTGCATTCTACGAGTTTGTTTTGTTTCGTACCTATGGAGTGCTCCCTGGTAGCCCACCTGCGGGTTGAGTTTACAGTATCTGCATAGACTACGTCCTTATATAAAACGTGTTAAGGGGAATATGGATAACACCTTAACGCTATTTTAATACTACTTTATTGTAGGCACTATTATAATAGCGTATTATACTACATAGTAGATAGTTTAATGGATCCTTAGGAGATGGTAATCTCGAACATCTCTTAAGTTATTTCACTCACGTAAGACACTGGATAGGAGATGTCAAATCCCATAAACATCTGTAACGCTGTTACACTCATAATTATTTACTATTGATTTAACTTACATAAGATCTTCTAGTTCTGACTCGAGTGTTTTGTCTTTTCAATTCACTCGAGTTAGTCTGAGCTTTTCAGTTTATCGAAAACTGCTTTTAAGAGGACGAAGATGAAGATTTAGTATTATTACTATTTACTATATTATTATTTTTAAATTTTTCGCTGCATCCATTGCATTATACACTTTTTACTGCTGTGTGTACTCTGATTCTGTATTGTAAAAGTATAATCAAAAGTTATTTGTAAAACAGCTTCATGAACTGTTTATTTTATTATTATATTTGTCATTCCGTATGAGATTCTGTATTTTTTTCTCTTTCTCTACTTTTACTTATTTACCCCAATAACAATCTGCCCTTTTGTATGGTTGAGTCTAACGTGTATGGTATATCGTCGATTTAAAACTGTCCAAAAAGGGAGCTCGTTACAGTTGGTATCGGAGCTTCGGTTTAGCGATAACCTTAGCTTTGTGGGGTCTAACTCTTTAGAAATAAGGTAGTAACACCCTAGAATGAGTCACTGAGTGTATATATACGTGAGAGCGTATTTTTTAGTGTTATAAAGGTTTTGTATTGTGTTAATTTCTTACGTTTTGTATTTATAAATTCTGGTCGGCGCATAGGGCACTATGACATCGATAGGGATTTCTAAACACTTAATAGGGCAGACAGACAGAATATTGGTTTTGAAATAAAGGTAAATGAAATAATTTTACCTGGCATATATTTGTATATAAAAGAATAATTTTATAAATGATATAGTTGGTTGTAATATATTTGTTCGTGAGGTAGGGATTTATAAATTTTGGCTAAAAAATAAGATTGTAAATAAAACAAATATAAATTGAAAATTTTAGAACTTAATTTCTGGGATTTCTGAAATTTCTTTCAAAAGATTTTCGAATATAATATTAGTATTATTTGGAAGTAGTTTCAGATATAAATATTTCAATACAATTTGAAAGAAATGTTTAACGAATTTTTGAAGGAAATAAGTTCTGTACTCCCCTCTCTGTCGTTGGAAAATAATTTCGGTGATGAGTGCACGCATCATCGACGTTCATTTTCGAGTTTCAAAGTGGAAAGACTGCTGTAGTAGTTATACTGCACATCCGTTTTAATAAACCAATCTTAATTTTAATTTCTGAAGTTTGGCTTGATATATGTGTATGTGTATATATATGTGTGTGTGTAAGTTGAGTGTGTGTGTGTGTGTGTATATATATATATATTATTTTAAATGATTTAAATGGAACCTGATTACTTAGTTCTTAAGTTTTTATGAATTATAAAATTGAAATTATTGTAATAAATGGATCCTTGACTACATAAAAAATTTGGGAACTTCTAAAATACAAATAAGAAATTGAAAATGTGTAAACTGTAAATAAAAAGGGAAATGAAAATAAGGAATGGTAACCATGGAACATTTTGTTAACTAAATAAATAAGAGAAACTTGGGTAATATTCAATTTCATTCTTAAAAACATATATATAACTTACCAAATATTAAAAAGTTGAAATGTTAAATAGGATATGTAATAGAATATTATACAAGTAAAACTTTGGTAAATGAAAGTGTTCAATGGAATTACATCTATAAATAAGAATTCTAATGTTATAAATTATTATGAAATTAAGTTAATAATTCAAAATGCTACTAATTAAATGTAATAGAAGTGAATAATGTAAGAAGGTTGATTATAAACTCAAGTTAACATTTTAAGCTATTTATAATCAAATTGAATAGAAAAGGTGAATACTGTACGTAAATAGTAACAAACTTAATTTAATGCTGTAGCCTGTAAGGACCCGATTCTTCGACTTTCGAAAATTCAACATCGATACTCACTTTATCGACTGCCGAGCAATCGAACGATGGAAAACCGAACACTTAGGGTTTTAAGAAAAAGAAAAAAACAGAAAAGACAGAAAAAGATAGAACATAGGAGGAAAGAAGATAGAAAAATAGAAAACAACAGAACAACATCAGAACCTCACAATTCGCAGCGGAACAACATATAATAATAAATGAATAATCTTTAAACAAAGAACTATATCAGTTATTACATTTTACTCATTACATTACATTACATCATATCATCAGAGTGTACAACAACAACAACAAACAGTGCAGCGGAAAAAGAAATACTATATAGTAGTAATACGCCATGCCATCCATCTTGCCTCCAGCAACTCCAGAATATCCTGATAAACCTTAACTCTTGACTGCCCGTGTGAAAATTGGTGGGCACCCAGAGTTTAGGAAGGAAAACAATAAACTCCGAGTCAGTCATGTGACTGGTGTGAGAACTCAAAACAGTTTATTTATCTTTAAAATCAAAATAGAGGAATATTTTTTATTTCAATTCGCAATGCTTTTAAAAATGAGACTACCATAAGGCCTCCCGCACACACACACATGCAAACGCAGAATCAGAGGAGATTTCTCCTTATGATAGTCAAAGATGCTTGATACGCATTAAAAAGAACATTTTATATTATTACTAGTGCATAGTGTAGGAAAAATTTATTTCAAAAGTAGAATATAAATTTTAGCCAGCATAGACATTTCGAACTATGCCTACTATAGCTAACTATGTTCAATAGCAGGTTACCGCCACATTCCATAGCAGGTTATACAACTAAAACCGTACAAGTCTCGTATTGTTTCTTTGGATTTCCAACGAATGATCAGGCCAAGGAACTTTCCATTGCCATATGAGAATGCCTCTGGATGGACATCCTCGAGAACCAAACCGGATCTCTACCAACACAAGGCCGGGTTACCCCTAACTGAGTAACAACTGACCGAATATGCCATCCCCCGGTCCTTTGGGGCCTTTCAACCGAGCGCTCGCAATCAATTCACACAATCATAAAGTGTTTTCAACATGAGTAAGTATCTGGGCTCCATACCATGATACCACCCTTTTCCAGAAGGAAATGCACATATCCTAAAGGGCGCTACCCTTCATAACCTTGCCGCTTCTTTCCTGTTTTGACCATTCACGGGGTGTGAGGCTCGACGAAGTCACGTCCACAAAAACATACTTGATACAAAAGCCATGCTTTGGGTCAACAAATGATCATAGAAATGATCACCAGGATAGACGATCAAATAAACGATCCTATCACAAATAATCAACACAATGATCATTTCATAGCAACACTCAGCATGTCACATTACCAAATTGGGAATATATCGCTGATAACATTCAACTACATAACCTCTGAGCTCATACGTCTTAGAGAAGGGTGTTAAGCTAAAAGAATAAATTCTCCGCCACCAACAGAAATATATTTGAAAGAAATCGGCTTTATATCTCAATTTGTAATGTCAGACATACAATCCATACAAGTCTGTTCCGGGCTCGAACAAAACCGAAGGCACTTACAAAGAAGTCCTTGCAATCCGGATACTCACAATCCTGATCGGATTCACCATCACATATGGAGAACTCTATACCGTAGCTACTCGGTGCAGAGTCAATCGACAGGTCATCCTATCACTCTCGCAAATACCGGGTCTTCAACACCGATCTTCAATGCTATTCATAACGACGTATCACATATTCGGAATGGGTTATACGATCCCATGGTCCTTTCCCGGTTAACCCGAATAGTGAGGCTTATTTAAAAATAAGTGTGGCACTCTAATTCAAGCAAATCACAATAAATACCCATTCAAAGGGAAATATGGATAGTCGGTTATTGAACTATCAATGGATATGCACACATCACCAGGTTCCAAATAATTTTCCAAATTATTTATTTTCCAAAATATCTTTACAAGATATAAAATTTTCACACTTCAAAAATAAATCAATATTTATTTTTAAACAAATTCTCCTTTTCATTCATAAATTCCATAGTGAATTTATATTTCACATATCTACTGATATTACGATTTCAATTATTCATTTTAATTTATCTTCAAAAAGATAAATTCTCAAAATATTCCCTTTATATCGGGAAAACAATTCCATACTTACTTATTCATAAGTAATTCACAAATTTTATTTATTTTCAACACTTAGAAAATATTCAATATACTTAAATCGAGATTTAGTATATATTTCATTCTTTAAGGAAATCATTCTCTTAAACATATTTATTTGGGCCAAAACGAATGTTGCGTAAAACATCGTTACGACAACCCAAAATCACTAGTATAGGGATTCGAGATTAAAATAGATATATATAAATCCCAATACTATACAAAACATTTCCTTTCGGAAATCATTTACTATAACAAAAGTGTTATAGTCCACTATTTCCTTTTCATTTCTCGAAAACGTCTATTTCAACAATAAATGTTGAAATCTATGGTTTCGAATCTCAACATATTTTAAAACATCGTTAGATCGTTTTAATTCTATTTAAAACATCACATTCAAAACAATTTCTTTAACGTATTATTCACTATTCAAAAACGTGAATATACTATGTTAACAAATTTTATCCTTTTATTCATTTTATTTCAAAGGATCATTCACAGTCAAAAATGTGAATATAACTCCATTAATAGGTTTCAACAATTTACTTATCAAAATAAGTCGTTGCGAATTTATAAAACAATGTTTATAAATTCTATTTCTATTTATTTTATATCTACTCCTTTTCTAAATTCCTTTATTAACCTATCTCAATTCATATCTCAATGATATACTAAAGATTCATATTATAAGTTAAATACTTATAGTTCATTCGTTTACAAAAACCGTTCCTTGGAACTTCATAATTATAAATCCTATAACTTATAAGATTCAATGATTTATTCAAAACTATTCTTTTAATAACTTTATAAAATTTATAAATCTTACTATTTATAAATTTCATTTATAACTTCACCATTTTTAATTTTATAAATTCCATTCATTTACAAAATTCATTTTCACTTCATTCAAACACTTATAAAAACTCGTTTTATAATGTCAATATTTCAATTTATAAATATCCATTTATAAATCTCTTAATATAAATCAATTTATATTATTCTTTAAAACGTCTTTAAATTCCTTTATAATTTCACCATTTTTATTCATAAAATAATTAAATTTTATAAATCCTATATTTTCAACTTTTTATAATAAATTCAAAAATTCCGATTTAACTATTTTTATAAAGTTATTAACCCATATTTTCAAAAATCAACCTTTAACTATATTTCTCAAAAATCATAATTTTTATAACTTTAAAAATTATAACGTTTATTTATTTAAAATGGATCAATTCCAAAATTATTTTATAAAACGTATACTTTTCAAAAATCACTTTAAAAATCATTTTAAAGTTTCAAAATTTGGTCCAATGATGCTACATACCAAATAGTCAATCACGACAACAACGATATCATATATCGATATGATAATCCATCAAATATCAAAATATCTGAAATCAAATAAAAACTGTTGAGGAATCCAGTTGGATCCCTCCAACCTGTTTTCCTGCATCCACAAACATTAGCACAATACCAATTTCGCTCCAGTACGAAATTATCGCGGTATATGGGATTTAAAATATTATCCGCTTAATAGACGGCGCAATAGGGTCTCATCCGCTAAACAAATGCGGGAAATCAATAACTCCAATATATACATATGCCAATATATATATATTGCTATTATATATAATACCAATTTCACTGTTTATGAAATATTCGCGGTATATGTTTTTAATAAATAACATCCGCTTACTAACGGCGCATAATGTCTATTTTAACAATCAATAGATAACAATCATCATTCATACATGCATTCAAATATTTTAAATCTAACTATTTAAAATAAAATCGAAACTGATTCGATTGAGTGAGAAGTTCTCACCTTGATTTTAAATTCCGTTTTAGCGATTTATTTCGAATAAAATTAAACGGACGTTTAATTTTACACGAAATTTTCACTAACTCCAAACGACTCCAATCCAATTCCATCGCTTAGTGCTCGTCCATACGATTCCAACGCAACTGGTTTCGCGCGTTTTCGACCTCGTATGAAAAAGATATCAATTTTACAAGTTTGTACACGATTTAAACTATATAATTTACAACTTTTATAATTAATTTTTTTACATACCCCCATCATCACCCTCCATTCCCAAATCCAACGGCTGCCTCCCATCTTCCTCCTCTCGTATTCACGCACGCGATGGCCGAACCCAAATATTGATATTAGGGTTAAATTTTGCTTCCACCTCGCGCGACGATAATTCGATCAACCTCCCTCATGTCGTGCGCCTCCTCGAACACTACCCATGCCCAGAGACCACATGCGCTCGGTCGCTGCATTTGCACGCAGTTCGAGGCCGAACGCGCCTCCTTCAAACCCCTCCCCACGTCGATCCATGGCTCCAAATGCGATCTCCACCGTTGGATCTCGAGATCTCTTCATGCTCTACCTCTTTGTAGTTGGAAGTTTCGTCTAATTGTTGATGGAATTGGAGTAATCGAGGGGAGAACATGGGTGTTTTCTGGCCATTGGTGAAAGTGAACGGCGGCTAGGGTTTAGTTTCTTTTTTCTTTTTTGAGAATTATGAGCTATTTATAGAGAAAAAACGAACACTATTCATCCGGAAATTCCGAACTCCGATTTACGCGCCGAAACTGACGTTCCTAGGGTTTATCCCGCGTTCCGGACACAATGGAACATGTTTCGGAAGCTAATTCGGTCATCTGTGCGAGATATGGCAATAAACGTTTAATTTAAATTAAACCGATTTAAATGATTTTCTAGGCATTTTAATTTGTACCGGACAAACGGTAAATCCAATTGACATGAAATTTGAAACCTTACAATAATATCACATTACGGATCCGATGAAACTAGTTTCGTCGAAATCCGAGACTGTTTGAAAAATGGCTATTTTAACTCGCCAAATTAAAATTAAAAATAATTCGATACATTTCGAGCTGCCACGATCAAACGATAACTCCGATTGACACGAAAATTGAAATCCGGTAATAACTAACTATTACGGATCCAATGGAACTAGTTTCGTTCAATTCTGAGACTGTTCAAAAATTGACTATTTTCACTAGTCGATTTAAATATTAAAATATTCAATTTTCACAATTTAACTCTTAATTCGATTTTAAAAGTTCTAAAATATCATTCTAACTTCAATATGATAAAATAAAATTTTACAAATCATTTTCAATCATATTTAACTCAATTTTTCAATTGTTTCCATAATTTAACATATTAAATTATCGATTTAATTATCCAATTAAATCCAATAATTCAAAATAAATTTATTCGACTTATAAATTTCACTTATTAATATCTAAAATTAATTAAATATTCAAATTTTAATTAAATAAAATTCTGGGTCGTTACAATCTTTCCCCCTTAAAAGAATTTCGTCCTCGAAATTAACAAGTAAGAAAAGTTACAGAATCGATTAACTTTCCAAAATCCATAATTAAATTTCTTACAATAACTTTACTAAGTTTTGAAATCATACTTAGTTATCTTTTCAAAATCAACTACTATTGTTTAACTTTCAATTCCAAAATCAAAGTTAAAGTTTACAAAATTTTCAATTTTTCTCAAATTTTTTCTAACGCCTTATATTTTCGGAAAAATTCGCCATGGTCTCCTTTGCGCGGCTCGATCCGAAAAAAATGACAGTATATATATCACAAATATACATCTCATCAAGTAATGAGGCATCCCGTAGGGAAAAAGTATAAAAGTACGGTATGTAATCCGAGATATGTACCTTATATTTTATTAGCAAGCATATGCGGCTAATATAGCGCGAAAGCGAGCTCCAAATGCGAAGCAAACGCGATCCGCACCTACTAAACATTCAACAAACAACATGAGAACATGCATGTATGAAAATAGCATCAACATACATCATATAGCAACATAATAACTATATATGCCAACATAGCAAATGTAATATATTCAACCATCAACCAACTAGCATTCATAACCAATAAATATTCATTTATATTCTCATTAATATCCAATGAAATAGGTCTTCAATCTAGTCACATTTGATTCATTAACAGTGGATATTTTTACTAACATTCATTTTCAATTAGTTTGTATTTACTAATTCATATTCAAGTTGGTTCATTTCCAATTCAAATTCAATTCTATTTAAGATTCATTTAACTTCCAATTGGATTTCAATTACTTTAGCTTTCAATTTCATTAATTCTTAATGAATTATATACAATCAACTAACAACCATATAACAATCAATGCATATTAATTACAACCAAATTCCTTTGCTTTCAATTGGTTTAATTAATTGATTTTTATTCAATTTTTCAACTTCTAATAACATTAAATTTTAATGAATTAACACTTATATTCATTATTTCATATCAACTTAATTTACATTCAATTGATTTACATTCAATCCATTTATTCAATTCAATTTACCAAAAGTTGAATTTCATTTACATAACTCAAGTTCATATTTATCACTTAACTTTATTATTTTACTTTGATACCGAAATCAACTTCATTCAACATTTCTTAAGTTATATTCCATTTTATAACATCACTTGGCTTTATTTAGCTTAAATTCCCATTTATAAATCCAATTCTAAGTAAATTTCCATTTAACTTTATTTTCATTTTTACTTACAACTCATATTCATAAATATATTCATATAGTTTCACTTCTTATATATATAAGTTTATTTCACAATTGTAAATCACTTTAATTATAATTCATTTCTTATAATTCTTTTTCTTATACAATTATTCTTTTATTTAGATTATTCAAACATCTAAACAATCAACTTATATCCACTTTAATAATTTTGAAAAATTATTTCTTTATATATAAAAATATAATCAAGGTAAAATTATTTCATTTACCCAATTTAAAACAATATTATGTCGAATTGTTCTATTCAAGTGTTTAGAAACCCCTTCGGCATAGTTGTCGAGACCACGCTGACGAAGGTTCATATGCCACTCAATAAACCAATCATCACAATATAAAACAATTTTTATATTCACCAACAAATACGCTCTCATAGCTATTATTACACTCAAACTCATTCTAGAGTACTACTGACTCTATCTCTAATGAGAAATACCCAACAGAACCATGGTTGTCGCTTAACCATAGGCTCTGATACCAGATGTAAGGACCCGATTCTTCGACTTTCGAAAATTCAACATCGATACTCACTTTATCGACTGCCGAGCAATCGAACGACGGAAAACCGAACGCTTAGGGTTTTAAGAAAAAGAAAAAGACAGAAAAGACAGAAAAAGATAGAACATAGGAGGAAAGAAGATAGAAAAATAGAAAACAACAGAACAACATCAGAATCTCACAATTCGCAGCGGAACAACATATAATAATAAATGAATAATCTTTAAACAAAGAACTATATCAGTTATTACATTTTACTCATTACATTACATTACATCATATCATCAGAGTGTACAACAACAACAACAAACAGTGCAGCGGAAAAAGAAATACTATATAGTAGTAATACGCCATGCCATCCATCTTGCCTCCAGCAACTCCAGAATATCCTGATAAACCTTAACTCTTGACTGCCCGTGTGAAAATTGGTGGGCACCCAGAGTTTAGGAAGGAAAACAATAAACTCCGAGTCAGTCATGTGACTGGTGTGAGAACTCAAAACCGTTTATTTATCTTTAAAATCAAAATAGAGGAATATTTTTTATTTCAATTCACAATGCTTTTAAAATGAGACTAGCATAAGGCCTCCCGCACACACACACATGCAAACGCAGAATCGGAGGAGATTTCTCCTTATGATAGTCAAAGATGCTTGATACGCATTAAAAAGAACATTTTATATTATTACTAGTGCATAGTGTAGGAAAAATTTATTTCGAAAGTAGAATATAAATTTTAGCCAGCATAGACATTTCGAACTATGCCTACTATAGCTAACTATGTTCAATAGTAGGTTACCGCCACATTCCATAGCAGGTTATACAACTAAAACCGTACAAGTCTCGTATTGTTTCTTTGGATTTCCAACGAATGATCAGGCCAAGGAACTTCCCATTGCCACATGAGAATGCCTCTGGATGGACATCCCCGAGAACCAAACCGGATCTCTACGAACACAAGGCCGGGTTACCCCTAACTGAGTAACAACTGACCGAATATGCCATCCCCCGGTCCTTTGGGACCTTTCAACCGAGCGCTCGCAATCAATTCACACAATCATAAAGTGTTTTCAACATGAGTAAGTATCTGGGCTCCATACCATGATACCACCCTTTTCCAGAAGGAAATGCACATATCCTAAAGGGCGCTACCCCTCATAACCTTGCCGCTTCTTTCCTGTTTTGACCATTCACGGGGTGTGAGGCTCGACGAAGTCACGTCCACAAAAACATACTTTATACAAAAACCATGCTTTGGGTCAACAAATGATCATAGAAATGATCACCAGGATAGACGATCAAATAAACGATCCTATCACAAATAATCAACACAATGATCATTTCACAGCAACACTCAGCATGTCACATTACCAAATTGGGAATATATCGCTGATAACATTCAACTATATAACCTCTGAGCTCATACGTCTCAGAGAAGGGTGTTAAGCTAAAAGAATAAATTCTCCGCCACCAACAGAAATATATTTGAAAGAAATCGGCTTTATATCTCAATTTGTAATGTTAGGCATACAATCCATACAATTCTGTTCCGGGCTCGAACAAAACCGAAGGCACTTACAAAGAAGTCCTTGCAATCCGGATACTCACAATCCTGATCGGATTCACCATCACATATGGAGAACTCTATACCGTAGCTACTCGGTGCAGAGTCAATCGACAGGTCATCCTATCACTCTCGCAAATACCGGGTCTTCAACGCCGATCTTCAATGCTATTCATAACGACGTATCACATATTCGGAATGGGTTATACGACCCCATGGTCCTTTCCCGGTTAACCCGAATAGTGAGCGCTTATTTAAAAATAAGTGTGGCATTCTAATTCAAGCAAATCACAATAAATACCCATTCAAAGGGAAATATTGATAGTCGGTTATTGAACTATCAATGGATATGCACACATCACCAGGTTCCAAATAATTTTCCAAATTATTTATTTTCCAAAATATCTTTACAAGATATAAAATTTTCACACTTCAAAAATAAATCAATATTTATTTTTAAACAAATTCTCCTTTTCATTCATAAATTCCATAGTGAATTTATATTTCACATATCTACTGATATTACGATTTCAATTATTCATTTCAATTTATCTTCAAAAAGATAAATTCTCAAAATATTCCCTTTATATCGGGAAAACAATTCCATACTTACTTATTCATAAGTAATTCACAAATTTTATTTATTTTCAACACTTAGAAAATATTCAATATACTTAAATCGAGATTTAGTATATATTTCATTCTTTAAGGAAATCATTCTCTTAAACATATTTATTTGGGCCAAAACGAATGTTGCGTAAAACATCGTTACGACAACCCAAAATCACTAGTATAGGGATTCGAGATTAAAATAGATATATATAAATCCCAATACTATACAAAACATTTCCTTTCGGAAATCATTTACTATAACAACAGTGTTATAGTCCACTATTTCCTTTTCATTTCTCGAAAACGTCTATTTCAACAATAAATGTTGAAATCTATGGTCTCGAATCTCAACACATTTTAAAACATCGTTAGATCGTTTTAATTCTATTTAAAACATCACATTCAAAACAATTTCTTTAACGTATTATTCACTATTCAAAAACGTGAATATACTACGTTAACAAATTTTATCCTTTTATTCATTTTATTTCAAAGGATCATTCACAGTCAAAAATGTGAATATAACTCCATTAATAGGTTTCAACAATTTACTTATCAAAATAAGTCGTTGCGAATTTATAAAACAATGTTTATAAATTCTATTTCTATTTATTTTATATCTACTCCTTTTATAAATTCCTTTATTAACCTATCTCAATTCATATCTCAATGATGTACTAAAGATTCATATTATAAGTTAAATACTTATAATTCATTCGTTTACAAAAACCATTCCTTGGAACTTCATAATTATAAATCCTATAACTTATAAGATTCAATGATTTATTCAAAACTATTCTTTTAATAACTTTATAAAATTTATAAATCTTACTATTTATAAATTTCATTTATAACTTCACCATTTTTAATTTTATAAATTCCATTCATTTACAAAATTCATTTTCACTTCATTCAAACACTTATAAAAACTCGTTTTATAATGTCAATATTTCAATTTATAAATATCCATTTATAAATCTCTTAATATAAATCAATTTATATTATTCTTTAAAACGTCTTTAAATTCCTTTATAATTTCACCATTTTTATTCATAAAATAATTAAATTTTATAAATCCTATATTTTCAACTTTTTATAATAAATTCAAAAATTCCGATTTAACTATTTTTATAAAGTTATTAACCCATATTTTCAATAATCAACCTTTAACTATATTTCTCAAAAATCATAATTTTTATAACTTTAAAAATTATAACGTTTATTTATTTAAAATGGATCAATTCCAAAATTATTTTATAAAACGTATACTTTTCAAAAATCACTTTAAAAATCATTTTAAAGTTTCAAAATTTGGTCCAATGATGCTACATACCAAATAGTCAATCACGACAACAACGATATCATATATCGATATGATAATCCATCAAATATCAAAATATCTAAAATCAAATAAAAACTGTTGAGGGATCCAGTTGGATCCCTCCAACCTGTTTTCCTGCATCCACAAACATTAGCACAATACCAATTTCGCTCCAGTACGAAATTATCGCGGTATATGGGATTTAAAATATTATCCGCTTAATAGACGGCGCAATAGGGTCTCATCCGCTAAACAAATGCGGGAAATCAATAACTCCAATATATACATATGCCAATACATATATATATTGCTATTATATATAATACCAATTTCACTGTTTATGAAATATTCGCGGTATATGTTTTTAATAAATAACATCCGCTTACTAACGGCGCATAATGTCTATTTTAACAATCAATAGATAACAATCATCATTCATACATGCATTTAAATATTTTAAATCTAACTATTTAAAATAAAATCGAAACTGATTCGATTGAGTGAGAAGTTCTCACCTTGATTTTAAATTCCGTTTTAGCGATTTATTTCGAATAAAATTAAACGGACGTTTAATTTTACACGAAATTTTCACTAACTCCAAACGAATCCAATCCAATTCCATCGCGTAGTGCTTGTCCATACGATTCCAACGCAACTGGTTTCGCGCGTTTTCGACCTCGTATGAAAAAGATATCAATTTTACAAGTTTGTACACGATTTAAACTATATAATTTACAACTTTTTATAATTAATTTTTTTACATACCCCCATCATCACCCTCCATTCCCAAATCCAATGGCTGCCTCCCATCTTCCTCCTCTCGTATTCATGCACGCGACGGCCGAACCCAAATATTGATATTAGGGTTAAATTTTGCTTCCATCTCGCGCGACGATAATTCGATCAACCTCCCTCATGTCGTGCGCCTCCTCAAACACCACCCACGCCCAGAGACCGCACGCGCTCGGTCGCTGCATTTGCACGCAGTTCGAGGCCGAACGCGCCTCCTTCAAACCCCTCCCCACGTCGATCCATGGCTCCAAACGCGATCTCCACCGTTGGATCTCGAGATCTCTTCATGCTCTGCCTCTTTGTAGTTGGAAGTTTCGTCTAATTGTTGATGGATTTGGAGTAATCGAGGGGAGAACGTGGGTGTTTTCTGGCCATTGGTGAAAGTGAACGGCGGCTAGGGTTTAGTTTCTTTCTTTTTTTTTTGAGAATTATGAGCTATTTATAGAGAAAAAACGAACACTATTCATCCGGAAATTCCGAACTCCGATTTACGCGCCGAAACTGACGTTCCTAGGGTTTATCCCGCGTTCCGGACACAATGGAACAGGTTTCGGAAGCTAATTCGGTCATCTGTGCGAGATATGGCAATAAACGTTCAATTTAAATTAAACCGATTTAAACGATTTTCTAGGCGTTTTAATTTGTACCGGACAAACGGTAAATCCAATTGACATGAAATTTGAAACCTTACAATAATATCACATTACGGATCCGATGAAACTAGTTTCGTCGAAATTCGAGACTGTTTGAAAAATGGCTATTTTAACTCGCCAAATTAAAATTAAAAATAATTCGATACGTTTCGAGCTGCCACGATCAAACTATAACTCCGATTGACACGAAAATTGAAATCCGGTAATAACTAACTATTACGGATCCAATGGAACTGGTTTCGTTCAATTCTGAGACTGTTCAAAAATTGACTATTTTCACTAGTCGATTTAAATATTAAAATATTCAATTTTCACAATTTAACTCTTAATTCGATTTTAAAAGTTCTAAAATATCATTCTAACTTCAATATGATAAAATAAAATTTTACAAATCATTTTCAATCATATTTAACTCAAATTTTCAATTGTTTCCATAATTTAACATATTAAATTATCGATTTAATTATCCAATTAAATCCAATAATTCAAAATAAATTTATTCGACTTATAAATTTCACTTATTAATATCTAAAATTAATTAAATATTCAAATTTTAATTAAATAAAATTCTGGGTCGTTACATAGCCATTTATAATTAAATGAGTATTACATTAGTTGAACGATTATAACTTCAGAAATTATTAAAATGATTTAGAAATGGTGTTAATATTCAATAATACTATATATGGAAGAAATGAATGTGAAAAAAAAGAAATAACCTATAAATGGTGAATTGAATTGTAAAGAAATTTACCGAATAATGTATAGTCCAAATAATTTAAATAAAAATAACTTATTTAAGTAATGAATGAAACGTAATAAAATGAAAGAAAATGACATTGTATGAATAAAGGAGAAATGAACTTTTGTAAGTAATAACGAACGTAAATTAATGAAAATAAACATTATATGAATGAGAAAAGAAAAGTAAATGATGAAAAAGAGGGAAAAATCGATCTAAATTGCAAATGTGAAGTAAACTGAAATAAAATGTATACAATACTTCAATAATGAATTCATTTATGACCCAAATAATTGAAATGGATATAACTTATGTAAGTAAAGAATGTAAATTAATGAAACAATCCTTACATGAATGAAAATTAAAACTTTGTAAATAATGAACGTGAACTAAGAAAATCATTGTATGAAAAAAAATGAACAAAAAATGATGTGAAAAGATAAATAGAGTATACTTAAGAATGTATCGGATTCTTTGTTTGTATTAGCTTATGGATTGGTTGGGAAAGGATACTTCTATTGTGTAGGATGTATAGATGATCTATTGAGTTTTATCTAAGACTGTTGAGTGTATGGTATACTTAGTAGTTTGTTTATCATTTTATACGATTAAAAGTTTCTAAACCCAAACAAATCAGTTGTTTGGTTACTATGGATGGATGATTGATCTCTTGGTTGAAATGATGTTGTACTGCTGTTTGCAAATGATTACTGTTATGTTGTGATGTTTTGTTTGTTATTTATTGAAACAACTTAAATATTTCTCTTTTATATAAAATTATTAACTTCTTTGGATTATATAAGTGAAATACACGTTATGGAAGCAACTGCTATTGCTTTGGTTTTTAAAAAATAACCGTTGTTTGCCCGACAAATAAGTACGTTCGAATTACGATCTTTTAGCAGTACTATATTGTTTTCCCATGGATAAGGATATTTTACTTTGAAAAATATGATATATATTGTTATTATTGATATTATTCTTTCTCCCATATCTCTTCGCACAAAGGAGACTCTATCGATATTTTCCGTAAATTTTGGACTTAAATTTTTTTGTGAAATGTATTCCAAACTTTTGTTAACTTGAATATAAAGGATTTGATTGTTATAAATTGATATATTTTATTTAAATTATTTAATTATGTAAATTAATTGTTTATAAATTTAATATTTTGAATAAGATACACCGATTACTTAATTCCTTCTTTTCCCTTCGTTTTCTTCTTCGAGGACTAAAAATTTTGAGTTGGGGAGAGTGTAACGACCAGTAATTTTCGATAACTAAAAATAGTTAATTTAACGAGATTTTTTTGATTTAATGTTGGAAGAAATAAAAATTTGTGATTTAATAATAAGAATAAGAATATAAATAGAATAAAATGAAACAGTATTAATTTAAGGAAATTGATAACTGCTTTAATTGTAATTCCGATTAATTAAAAGGATTAAAGAGTTATAAATTGATATAGATTGTAAATAAATTTTAGTAGTGTAGGTATTAATGGATAATTGGATTAAAAGAGAAACTGATAATTTAAATGTTGATTAATTAATGAAATAATATGTAATAAATTGTAATTGGATAGAATCAGTATAGTGTAAGCTGTTATAATATTTGTTTGTAAATAATAAACTTACAAATGTTATTAAATGTACAAATGATGACCATTGTTATTTGTTACCAATTCACTTAATCAATTACAAATAAATGTAAGTAAATGATAAATTAATGTGAGTTAATACAATAACTTCAAATTGGGAATGTAATAAAATGTACAGAAATGTCAATTACACTCATAAGGCAATAAATTGATTTAACAATAAAAATGAAACCAAGGAAGATGAAGTTATGGGATTTTATATTATAGTTAATGTCAAAATCAACAAAGGTTCAATATTGTTGGAATGGTGCAACTAATATGGTAAAAGACGATAATTGTAGAATATTTGTGTAATAAGATATAAACAAATGTTAACTATGTCTATAGAGTAATAATTGATTGAATAAAAAGATTGAAATCAATATTTAATCAATTTATTGGAATTAATTATAAATAATTTGATTTAATTATAGTTGAAATTAAATACTGTAATTAGTGTAATAACCAACAATGAAATTTTATGTAAACTTGTTTTAAATTATTATAAACATCTAAATAATCAAAATGAATTTTTTTTGTTAATTATTAAATTTGAATTGAAAATGCGATTTAAATTAATTTAATAATAATTTCTTTAATTAACAGAAAAATAGCTATTTTGACCACTGTCTTGGATTTCGATGAAACTAGTTTCCTCAAATCCGTAACAGTGAATTGTTGTAGGATTTCAAGTTTCGTAGTGATCGGACTACGGTAAATTCAATTGAAATCAATTTGAAATAAGCTGATTTTAAGCTAACTTCTTCATATGATGGAATTAAAACTTGAAACCTATTCCATTGAGTTTAAAAATATCGAAAACATCTATTTTAGTATATGGGATGACCCATTTTCGATTCGAGAATGAAAAGGGCTTTTCGGGTCGTTTATCGTTCAACTTTCAAGTCGATCTAGTCCATTCGTTTCTATTTTTGATCTACCTATATATAGCCCATTATAAACCCTAGCTATTTCTATTCCTTTATTAAGTATGTACATTTCCTGTCCACTTCTCCTTCTCAATGGCAGACAAAGCAAACCTAATTTCCAATTCCAATTCCAATTTCAATTGCAAATCAAAATCAAATCAAAAAATCAAACTCCTCCAAACCATATTAAATTATATACCGATTCGAAGCTCTCGACGGACGCAACCCAAATCTGTTGTTCGTTTTTGCAATCGAGTTTTCGTTTGTCCTGAAATGATCAAATCACTCCCGGCAATTCATATTGGGTTGTCAGAGTTGATGGCAGATCGTCAATTTCACGACATTCTGGAAGCGCTGCATCGAAGAGGGCATCGAGGGGAAGAGATCCATACGGCTGCCTTAGGTCAGAGGTCATCTGATTGGCCATGGTGGCTTTGATAGCGTGGCGGTGGTAGTGATCATCAGAGGAAGGTGGAGGGGTCGCGCGAGGCTCGGTGGGGTCGGTCTAGAGCGTGAAGGTGAGTGGTCATGTCTAATCGGTGTGAAGATGGCTGTGGGTGGCGCAAAAATCGAAAAGGTGGCAGCGGCTGTAACCTTTGGTCGCGATCAAACATGAAGAGGTAGATTCTTGTGACGTGTACGTGTTTTACAATTTAATTATTTTATTTGTTTTAGTTTAATCGTATAATCGTTCTAATCCCACATAACTTTCTCATTCGAACTCGGATTTGAATGCGGTTTCTTTTGTTAGGATCGTAACGAATTTCGGACAACAAGGATCTGGTTTGGTCGAATTCTGAGACTGTTTGAATTTTGTGCCTAAATTGGATTTTAAATCGATTTAAAATCGAAGGTGAGTGTTTTGATCCACTTACAACTACTAGATTATCTTATGTTAGTTAAATTAAATTTATGATGTTGTTAGAAAGCAATTGATCGATGTTGGTATGTTTAAATTATCATTCTAATTAAATTTGACTTTATTGCATTTAAATATCGTTCAATTTAATATTGAATTTAAATTATCAATTTAATACTTGTTATTGATGATCGGCTATCTATTGACGTTTATTGATTGATTTGGATGATGATTGTGATAGATGCTTGATTGTTGACATTGGATGACTGAATGTTGTATTTTATATTGTTATAACACTGCAAGTTCCCTATGGGTTGAAATGATACATACCCGAACAATCTATAGATTCGGGAAAAATCATTATGGGTTAAAATGATAAATTCGAGCGATTTTATGGATTTTTATTTAATTCGGGATTACGGTTTGAAATGATATATAACCGTAAAATTTTAAATTTCGGATTGAAATGATAAATATCCGTATCATTTGACCACAGGGTAGAAAATTATATACCGACACCGGTTCGGTTAAATTGAATGATTTGTAAATCTTTAAATTTTGAATTCAGTTAACTGGTATTTTGAAATAGAAATTGGTTTATATAAACTGAATTATTTTCAAAAATCAAAACGTGAATGTTGAAATTGGAATTGATTTATTGAATAGTTCAAAGGATTTAAATTGGAATTTCAAAGTTGAAGTGTCAAATATAAATGAATTTATCGGAATTGAGTTATTGAAATGTTTAGATAAAACTTTGAAGTCTATTTTAAATTAAATTAAACTATTTTAATTAAATTAACTATTCTAATCAATTTAAAACTATTTAATTTATTTTAATCCATTATAACCTATTTAATCCAATTTAATCTATTTTATCAATTTAAACTACTTAAATTTATTAAATCTATTTTAAACCTATTTAATATAATTTAAATCTATTTATTCTATTTTAAATTCATTTAATTTATTAAAAATCTGTTTAATATAAATTAAATTTATTCAATCTACCTTAAAATTGCTATAAATCATTTTAAATCTAATTAAATTAAAAATAAATCTATTCAAACTATTTCAATCTATTTTGAACTATTTCTAAAACTATTAAAACTATTTATGGCTATCTAAACTATTTTCTAAAATTTCATACTGTGTAAAGTTGAAGTATTTGTATTTAAATCCTTGATGATGGCACAATCTAAATTGGAATTTGGAATTGATACCTTTCTTGTGAAATGACATATTTGAGTAAACATGATGATTTTGGAAAAAGGATTTAATTAACCTATCTTATCGATAAATTCAAAAGTGAGTATAATTTTGAAAGTGAATATGATTTGAAAGTGATATGGTTCTGAGAATATGATATTTTGATATCAATCATGAAATGATTTTGGAAATGTAAAAGAACCATCCGGTGTGAAATAAGCGATTGGTTGTTAAAGAGACCGGTATCAGATATTGTTATATTCTCTACCAATACCGAAAACCACTTTCACAACTGTGTACGTGGTGGAGATTCCCAAAATGAAGTAGGATGGTTTGGCGAACGATTCTGAGATACGTGACCTTGACTTCCGTGAGTCAGCTTGATGTGGCTAAAACAGGAACTATACCGGGCCAAGTGAGGTCATTCCCCTATCGGGCACATTTCTTCAATACTATATTCTGATTTTGTAATTTGATTTGGTGGCCACCCCTTGATTTGATTATGGGAGTGTGTTCCGAGGTGGGCGGTAGTAGCTGCTATGCGTTACCACCAAACCGGGAGTGCAATTGGTATATTTACTCTGGCATTGCCTCGTGTGTCGTGTTCACATGCCCTTTCGCACATTCTATGAGTTTGTTTTGTGTCATACCTATGGAGTGCTCCCTGATATCCCACATGCAGGTGGAGTTATACTATTTGTATAAACTATGACATTATATAAAATGTGTTAAGGGGGATATGGGTAACGCCTTAACGCTATTTTAATACTTTATTTTTGTAACGTCCCGATATTTTCAACCATTCGCATCCGCACATGTCAGACTTGAATTGCTCAAATTATCAGATTGTTAATTTATGTTTGACAGAACTCAGCATATACAGTAAATAAAATAATTACAGAACCACAAACACAGAGTAATATAACAATAAGCAGCGGAAACAAGAGAATAGTAGTTCATGAAGCTACTATATATATATATGCATCAGAGTTAAAACAAGATAAAATAGAAGTATCAAATACATAAAATTCTCAATATAATAGTTAAATAACAAAAATCTAAATATATCATGGAGTCAACTGAATAACTGAAAGCTAAATAGATATAGCTAGATCTTCAAGCGAAGCTCCAACTCCAAAGGTGAGTCTCAATTGCAGTGACATTCAATCTAACCCAAGCATAAAGAAAAACACAAAGCGCTTGAGTTAGGATTAATATTCTTATACCACTAAATCCAACTCAAGTGAAATATCAACTGAAATACAAGTAACTCAAAGGATGTTTGGAACAACCATCCTCTAAGGATCCATGGAACTATCTACTATGTAGTACAATACGTTATTATAATATGTCTACAGTAAAGTAAAGGTATTAAAATAGCGTTAAGCCGTTACCCATATCCCCCTTAACACATTTTTATATATTCCCATAGTCTTTAAAGTACCATAATCTCCCCCATACTGGGCATCGTTAGAGGGCACTCCATAGGTATGGTACAAAAAAAAACTCGTAGTGGTCTCGATATGGCAGGTGACACGGCACAACTAGGCAATGCCAGGGTAGATGTACCAATTACACTTCTAGGCAGGTGGTAACGCATAGCCGCTACCGCCCACCTCGATCCAAACTCCTAAAAATCCAAGGGCGCACTCAAATCAATCACAAAGTAATAGAATAGTATCAAAGAAGTGTATCCGATCGGAGGAGCTACCTTATTTGGCCCGTTAATTGCTCCTGTTTTAGCCACCTTAAGCTAACTCACTGTAGTCAGGTCCACGTATGTACCTCTTATAGGATCATGGCCACCATCATACTTCATTTTGGAATCTCCACCACGTACATAGTTGTTAAAGGAGTTTTCGATATTTGCAGAGAATATGACAATAACCGATCCCGTCTTTTTAACAACCAAACGTTATTATAACACCGTGGCCTTCCATTTCAAAATATAATACTTCAAAACCAAAATATCATATCCATTTCAAAACAGTATCAATACAATATCATTTCTCACTTAAAATAATATTCATTTCCAAAATTATAACACTTTCCAAAATTATAACTCTTTCGAAATCATAACACTTTGAAAACATAATATTTTGGAAATCATAACACTTTGAAAACATAACACTTCCCACTTAAACAGTTTAGATATTAATAATAGTATTATATATATATTAAAATAGTTATAAATAAAATAGTTAATATAATAAAATAATTTGTATATAAAATAGTTATAAACTAAATAGTTTATATTAAAGTAATTAATATATTAAAATTAGTTTTGTTTAAAATAGTTTATATTAAAAATTGTTTATATTAAATTAATTATATATATATAAAATAATTTATAAAATAATATTTATATATATTTAGAATACTTTATAAAATAAAATAGTTTCATCAAAGTTCACAAATCAATTCAAATCAATTCAAATTCCAAAATTCAATTTAATTCTTTCTCAATTCATCAATTTCAATTCAATTCGGTTTCTCAATAAACCATTTCAAGTTATATCGATTTCAAATACAGATTTGAACCATAAAATATACCATTTCAATTTCAATATATTTCAAAGGTTTAAATATTCATCATTTTCAAAACTAAATTTGATAATTTCATTTATATCTCAATTTAACTTCATTATTTTTAGTTTTGAAATGTTCACTTAATAAAATCTAATATCATTTAGATAAGCCTTAAATTACAATTCAAACCAAATATTTTCTTCAATTTATTTGAAATTGAAATATTCATTTAATCACTTTAAACCAAAATCAAGTTACAAAACCATATCTTAAAATCTTAAGTTCAATAAGTTTCAAATCGATTTTTTTATATAATTCTTAGAAGAATACTCTTTCAAAATGATCTTAAATTTATCTTCCCAACCTTAATTTATTAAAATTATTATAAAATCTACTTTTTTAAAATATAAATTTAAATAAATACTTAAACATATTATATATTAATTAAATCAACCCTTGTTAAATTAAATCTTATTGTTAAACTTAATTTATATTAAAGACTTAATATATATATATATATATATATATATATTTCAAAATAGTAAAATATAACTAAAATCTAAAATTTATAATTTTAAAACTAACTTATGAATTTAAATTCCCAAAACATATAGTTTTGAAATTAAGAATTTAAAACATATATAAAATAACATATATATATATATATATATAATATTTAAAATAAATATTTATATAAAACCATATATATTTCCTTTCGAAACCCTTGGAAATCGTTTCAAATATTTTTTTTTTGTGTGTGTGTGTATATATATATATATAACTTCAGCAAATGTATGTATACCAACTATAAAACAAATCTTCAGCAAAACTTATATAAACTTTATACATATACTAACATCTATAAACCTGAAAAAATTAGTCTTATATATATTTTTTAATACAGGAAATATATTATAAAATCAACACTTTTATAAAAAAATACACCTGGCCAAAACTATGTATGCTTTTATATATATAACTAAAACATATAAACAACAACCAAAAGAAAATGATACTGATATAAACAATGTATAGACTAACATATAACTTTAAATATAACAAACAAATGTACAATATTATATATGTATAAAATATATAAATATGCTAGATAGAATTATAAACTCGACAAATTCTCTGCCTTTCATATATACAGTCAGCACGCTTACCTAACAACAATGTTTATATGTATATAATAAAACACATAACACATATAAAACATCACATAACTTTACAATACATACATACATACATACATATATATGAAAGCTTCCACACGTATTTCAAACTACAATAAACTGAAACATATTCGAACTGGATATATATAAAATTTATAAACTAACTGACACAACAATATATATATATATATATATATATATATATATATATATAAACCGAATCATATATACTTACATACACGTATAACATACTAACTAATATATATACTTTAAATTGTACTAATATATAAACTGGAAATGTTACATAGAACCAGAAAAACAAAATATATATAAACCATATGTATAGCAGGAATCAAATACTCATATATAAAAACTGTAAAATATAAACTAAAGTAACAAATAGTTTGAAACCTATTTTATATGCGTAAGACTTATTAAGAAATCTAAAAAAAGCCATACATTGAATAACTATTTAAAACATATAGCATATAATATAACCTGTAAAACACATAAGCTAGTATATACACGCAGCCCTCTTCATAAGGTAGGCACAGCCGAGTGGTGAAGAGAGGCATGAATGCTAGGTGCTAGAGTACGGGCGGAAGGTGATGTCAGCGGCAAAATGAGGAGAGGCAGGCGGTCTTCATGGTGGCGGGAGGTGGATGATGATGTTCGGCTGGAAGTGAGGTTCAGGGTCGGCTGTTAGTTGGAGGTGGAGTAGGATGGGCTGCTTCGGTTGCAGGCGCTGGATGAGGTGGGGAAGAGAAGGTTGATTTCGGTGGTGAATGATATGTGCGAGGTGAGAATGGGTTCGGAGCATTAGGAAAGGCACACGTTAAATGGAAGGAAGGAAGAATGGGGAGAAGGCTTCTTTGATATAATAAACTTGGATTATATAATTTATATTTTTTCTTCAGACCATATAAATGAACGGATGGAAAGTAGTCGAAGGAAAAGTGGACGAACCAGTGAGAATGAAAGGAACCAGAAATATAACAAATTGAAATGGGGAATGGTAAAAGTCAACTGTCGAATTCAAGAATATCAATAGCTAATGGCTATTTGTTTTCAAACGGTAGATGGATAAAAGAACAGATGGAAAAGGGTTTAAAACGGATACCGGTATGGTCCAACATTTTGCAGATTTCGCCATTCTCGGACTTCGAAATACCCAAATGAATATACTATGGAGATCAGCACAACGAGACGATCAAAACAGCATACCGATATCAGTGGTACGATCTCCTATCAGAAGTAGATAATCGGTACTGAAAAATGCTGCTAAAATGCCGGAAATTAGATAAACAGAGCAATAGTATTCCAAAATTAGAGAACCGAAATATGACGTCTCACTTAGAAGATGATTTAAAAATTTATTATATAAAAATATTCAAGTTTGGAAAACATTTCATTATCATCAAATATTAAATGATTTAAATTTAAATAAAATTACACAAGAAAATAACTTTTCGTATTATCAGATGAAAATTTACCATTTGCTATGTTTAATTAGATGTTATAATTACAAAATTTTTATTTCAAAATTCAAATATTTAAAAATTCATAAAATCCAGTTAATTATGTTATAAAAATCATTTAAATTTACGGATCATTACACTCTCCCCCACTCAAAACTTTTCATTCTCGAAAAGGAACGAGGTAGAAGAATAGAAATAACCAGAAGAAAAATAGATTAAAATACAAAATAAAACAATTAATTCATACTATATAAATTCATTTATTTCTAAATTAAGTTCAAGGTATTTTCATTCAGTTGATTTAATTTCAAATTTATTAGTTCCTTCAAAAAAATTATTTAATTTATCTTATTTATTCATTATCTTATTATTCAATTTTAACCCAAATAACATTTTCTACTATCATAAATTAAGTGTATAAGCATTTATTATAATCATATTTTATTCAAATTAATTCTTCTTTTTCCTAAATTGTTATTAAGTTTATTCCACTTAATATATCTTATTACATGCTTATTACAACCACTCAAATTTTATTTAAAATTCCATTACCGCCTTTTTATATTGTATGCTATTCATATTCAGAAAAGTTATATGTGTTGGAAATGCAACTGAATATTTTACAAGAAATTTCCAAATTTGATCATTTCAAGTTTTAAATATTTATTCAAAAATTTGACTTGATTTTAATAATTGAAAACATCCTTTAACATAAATTTAAGAAGTAAACTTCCGATTTCACTTCAAACATTTAGAGATAAGTGTATACATACATATACATACATACATACATATATATATAACCTACATATCAAGTCAAACCTATAATCAAATGCCTATATATGTTATACATCCAGTCATACTTAAGAAATTTAAATCAAATTCATTTTCCAAAAAAAAGTGTAGCAAAGCTACTGAATGGTCTCTCCACTCTAAAACTCAAAAATGAATGTCGATGATGCTGCAGTCATCACTGAAAATATTTTCCAGCAACAAAAGAGGAGAGTAATGGTTTAAAACTTTTAAAATTCTTTGGAAACAATTTCTATTCGATAATACTTTTAAAATAATATACCTTAAAATTTAAAACGATATTTCTAAAAATAACGAAAATTAAATTCTTAAATCCTTAATTTAATTATTTCATTTTCAAATAAATTTACAAACCATGTTTATATTTTTATTCGATGGTTTACAAAACAAATAATGAAAATCAAATGTTACCAAATTTTTAACAACCAATTCAGTTAACTATTAAATTTTAGAAAATTATACTTATATATATGATATAATCACACAAAAGTTATTTCATTTACCAATTTGAAAAATAATATGGTGTCAGTTTGTTCTGTTCAATTGTTATGGAATTCCTACCAATAGCGTTGATCAGACGAATCGATGAAAACCCCAAATCAACATTAACAACTCAAACAACGCAATATATAAAATATTTTTATAGTAATAGAAACACACTCCCACACACAATGATACAAGAATGGTTTTCAAAATAAGGATAGAGATTCAAATTAGAGGGACCCCAGTCAAAAGAATTCTAACTAGAAGATTGGCTCGAAACGAAGATGAGATAATTAAATTACAAAATATAAAGATTGATAGACTTTTATAAATCACGAGCGACCTTAACCAGGTAAACCGTGACTTCACGAACAAGATTGATGCAGAATTCTAAGGCAAATCGACATTCAATCGCAAAAGATAGAATTCGGGCATAGCAAGAGATAGCAGCATCTAAACCAAGGATACAGAAATCTTCGGTTAATCAATGCCTGTTGTAAAGGAGTTTCACTCCTTTACAAATCATTCAGTGGAGCTATGGGATGCTTCGAAATCGAGAAAACACAAATAGGGTGAGACAAGGATGGATTTCAGAATGCATGGGGAAGTTCCAAAACTCAAGGGAAATCGAGTCAAAGAGGAAGAGATTCAAGCTCGAACGAAGGTGATTCTGTAATTAAATTTACTATATATGTTAAATTTTTCCTAGAACCAAAGCTCTGGTACCAAATGTAACGTCCCGATATTTTCAACCATTTGCATCCGCACATATCGGACTTGAATTGCTCAAAATATCAGATTGCTAATTTATCTTTGGCAAAAATCAGCATATACAGTAAATAAAATAATCACCGAATCAAAGACATGGAGTAATATAACAATAAGCAGCGCAAACAAAAGAATAGTAGTTCATGAAGCTACTATATATATTAGAGTTAGAACAAGATACAACAGAAGTCTCGAATACATAAAATTCTCAATACAATAGTTAAATAACAAAAATCTAAATATATCACTGGAGTCAACTGAATAACCGAAAGCTGAATAGATATAGCTAGATCTCCAAGCGAAGCTCCAACTCCAAAGGTAAGTCCCAATTGCAATGACACTCAGTCAGACCCGAGCATAAAGCGAAACACAAAACGCTTGAGTCAAGATTAAGATTCTTATATCAATAAATCCAACTCAAGTGAAATATCAACTGAAATACAAGTAACTCAAAGGATGTTTGGGACAACCATCCTCTAAGGATCCATGGAACTATCTAGTATGTAGTACAATACGCTATTATAATATGTCTATAGTAAAGTAAAGGTATTAAAATAGCATAAGGCATTACCCATATCCTCCTTAACACATTTTCATATATTCCTATAGTCTATACAGTATCGTAATCTCCCCCGTACTGGGCATCGTCAGAGGGCACTCTATAGGTATGGTACAAAACAAACTCGTAGTGGTCTCGATATGGTAGGTGACACGACACAACTAGGCAATGCCAAAGTAGATATACCAATTACACTTCCGGGCTAGTGGTAATGCATAGCCGTATCTACCGCCCACCTTGATCCACATTCCCTAAAATCTGAGGGTGCATCCAAATCAATCACAAAGTAATAGAATGGTATCGAAGAAGTGTGTCTGATCGGAGGAGTTACCTCACTTGGCCCCTCGATTGCTCCTGTTTTAGCCACCTTAAGCTAACTCATGGCAGTCAGGTCCACATATATACCTCATATAGGATCGCCGCCGCCATCCTACTTCATTCTAGAATCTCCATCACGTACACAGTTGTTAAAGTGGATTTAGGTATTGGCAGAGAGTATGAAAATAACCGATCTTGGTCTCTTTAACAACCAAACGTTATTATAACATCATGGTCTTTCATTTCAAAATATCATACTTCAAAACCAATATATCATATCCATTTCAAAACCATATCAATACGATATCATTTCTCACTTAAAATAATATTCGTTTCCAAAATCATAACACTTTCTAAAATTATAACTCTTTCGAAATCATAACACTTTGAAACATAATATTTTGGAAATCATAACACTTTGAAAACATAACACTTCCCACTTAAACAGTTTAGATATTAATAATAGTATATATATTAAAATAGTTATAAATAAAATAGCTAATATAATAAAATAATTTGTATATAAAATAGTTATAAACTAAATAGTTTATATTAAAGTAATTAATATATTAAAATAGTTTTATTTAAAATAGTTTATATTAAAAATAGTTTATATTAAAATAATTATATATATATAATAGTTTTTAAAGTAATATATATATATATATATATATTTAAAACACTTTATTAAATAAAATAGTTTCCTCAAAGTTCACAAATCGATTCAAATCAATTCAAATTCTAAAATTCAATTTATTTCATTCTCAATTCATCAATTTCAATTCGATTCAGTTTCTCAATAAACCATTTCAGATTATATCGATTTCAAATACAGATTTGAACCACAAAATATACCATTTCAATTTTGATATATTTCAAAGGTTTAAATATTCAAAAATTTTAAAACTAAATTTGATAATTTCACTTATATCTCAATTTAACTTCATTATTATATAGTTTTGAAATATTCACTTAATAAAATGCAATATCATTTAAATAAGCCTTAAAATAAAATTTAAACTAAATATTTTTTTCAATTTATTTAAACTTGAAATATTCATTTAATCCCTTTAAACCAAAATCAAGTTACAAAACCATATCTTAAAATCTCCAATTCAATAAGTTTCAAATCAATTTTTTATGTAATTCTTAGAAGAATACTATTTCAAAATCATATTAAATTTATCTTCCTAACCTTAGTTTATTAAAATTATTATAAAATCTACTTTTTTTTAAAGTATAAATTCAGATAAATACTTAAACATATTATATATTAATTAAATCAATCCTTACTAAATTAAATATTATTATTAAACTTTATTTATATTTAAAACTTAATTTATATATATTTTAAAATATTAAAATATAAGTATAATAATTAAATTTATATTTCAAAACTAACTTATAAGTTTAAATTTCCTAAACATATAGTTTTAAAATCAAGAATTTAAAAAATATATAAAATAATATATATATATATATAATATTTAAAATCAATATTTATATAAAACCGCATATATTTCCTTTCGAAACCCTTTTAAATCATTTCAAATATTTAAATATATATATACACACACACATAGACCAACGGTGTCTTTATATAATTTTCTATCCCAAGGTCAAGTGATACGGATATTTATCATTTCAATCCGCAATTTAAATATATACAAGTATATATCTTTTCAACCCGCAATCCTAAATTCAATTCAATGAAAATCGCTTAGTTTTTATCATTTCAACCTATAACGATTTTCTTCTATTCTACAGATCTTTCGTGTATGTATCATTTCAACTCATAGGGAATTCTATACCAGTAGAGAACTTGCAGAGTGAGAACATATACGATAATAATATAAAAATCAGCAACAGTCATATATCATCAATAACAGATAAAATATAAATAACAGATCATAGTGTAAGATGTCACAGGTGAGCAGTTACAGATAATGGCATATATATAGCAATTTAAATAACTCATAGAAGCATATTTCAATTGTTGTTTCAATTGAAATCAAATTTAGTAAATATAAGAACGTTAATCGTGAGTGATTGCTCACCTTTCGAGTCTAGAGATGAACGAAAATGAGGTGAGTTACGAATCCAAGCACAAATTCCAAAGCAAAGCTGAAATGGCATGAATTCGACGATCAATGCTGGTAAATAGGAATTGACGAAATCAAATCAGAACTGGATTGATGAAGATAAATAGTATAGTTCTCGGACTTTGAAATACGCAAACGGATATACTACGGAGATCAGCACGACGAGACGATCAAAACGGCATACAGATATCAGTGGTAGGATCATCTTATCAAAAGTCGATAATCGGTGCCGAAAAATGCTGCTAAAACGCCGGAAATAAGATAAATGGAGCAATAGCAGTCCAAATTTGGAGAACCGAAATATGACGTCTCACTCACAAGATGATTACAAATTTATAGTATAAAAATATTCAAGTTTGGAAAACATTTCATTATCATCAAATATTAACTAATTTAAATTTAAATAAAATTAAATAAGAAAATAAATTTCCATGTTATCAGATGGAAATTTACCATTTTCTATGTTTAATTAGACGTATTACAATTATCAAAATTTTATTTCAAAATTAAAATATTTAAAAGTTCACAAAATCCAGTTAATTACGTTATTAAAACCATTTAAAATTTATGGGTCATTACAACTTTACTGGAGACACTATTATAATAGTGTATTGTACTACATAGTAGATAGTTTAACGGATCTTTAGGAGATGGTAATCCTGAACATCTCTTAAGTTATTTCACTCATGTGAGACATTGGATAGGAGATGTCAAACCCCGTAAACATCTCTGACGCTGTTACACTTGTGACATCCCGGAAATTTAGGGAAATATCAATGTAATAATCTGTGTAAAAATTAAATTGATAATAATTATTAATAAGATTTAATTTGATTTAAATAATCTTCTTTTAAATAAATATTTAACTGATAATTTAACTTTTAAAAGCTAATTTAAATTGTTTCTATTTATAATATATGTGTATATATTGGTATATATTATAAATAGATAAGTTTTGTTTTTAAATGTAATAGATAAAGCTATGTTTTCTAATTCTACTATTTTTGATAATTTGGAAATTTAATATTGAATAAATAATAATATGATTTTAAAAATACTCAAGATAAATTTAATTCGTTTAAAAATAAATTCTAGCCTAGGTTTAAATTTAAATAAAAAGATTGTTTTGTTCTTTTTAATTTAGCCTTATAAAATAAGTAATTTATATTTTGAAGAAATTGTTTCTTTTATAAATTATTTAAATTTAATAATGAGCTATATTAATAATGTAAATCTTTACAATGGATTTAAATAAATAGTAATTATTATTTTAAACTTATATACACATATACATATACTTTGGGAAGCTATGATTTGGGATATAAAATAAATTCTTTCAAGAATGTCTAAGATAAAATAAATTTTATAAAATATTTAAACAAAGCAAAATAAAACAGCTATGTATATAGGATGTAAGGCATTCCCAGGCAAGTGAAAACATTTGTATGTAACTTGTAAAAGTTTTGAATGCCAGAACAAATCAGGTAAGTATAGAAGTAAAACATGTAAAAAGAAATGCAAAGCAAAGAAATAAGTAAGAAAAAAAATATATCTAAACATAGATATGCAGGTAATCAAAGTAAAGTGTTTCAAGCAAATAAAAACAAGGCTAAAGTTAATATATATATATATATATAAATATATATATATATATATAAAACATACGCAGGCAGCAAAGTGTGCAGGCTGAAACAAATAAACAAAATGAAATAATATGCAAGCAGCTTGTAGACTAAGATTCAGACAAGTATGAAGACATAAAATAGAAGCAAACCTGATTTGTGTAAAATAAAAATTTAAGAACAAGGGCTGTAGGTAGTTTGTAGTGCAAGCTAATGCAAAGTAAAGTTCAAAACACCGACAGGTAAGTGAAATGCAAAAAAATATATCTAAATATAAATCATGGTATGTAGGAACATAAAGTACTTAAACAATAAATGCTTTCACCTTAGCAGCAAAACATGGTCAACTCGAGTTGTATTTCAAGCCTCCAAAATAAATATCTTGCCTGATACAAACAAGAACATAATTATACCTGCATGTTCTTAACCTAGTTATCATCTTCGTCTATAGACTTCTTTATATACATGCCATCTTCTTAGCTCGTTCAAATCATAGTAAACCCAAAATTATACAAGTAGCATTTTTATTTCGTTTACAACTGAAGCATCAACAACAAAGGCAAGACTAAGTTTCATGTTTTCTGGAAATCAAAACAAACTACTTTCCAGTTTTAAGTTTAAGCTGTTTCAACAACAGGATGCTCTGTTCATTTTTACAAGCAAGGTGAGTAACATTTTTTTAAATTACTTAAGTTTTAAAATCTGATGCATGTTGATATTTGGATGCTTAAATATATGGTGTGAATATTTATTTATTCATTTTTCTCTGGTGCTTGTGTGATGAAATTCTGTATATTTTCAAACCTGTAAATTCAAAACTTCCTTCATTGAACTTGCTCTGTTTTTCATTTGCTATGAGTAACTTAAATTTCTAAAACTTAAGTATTTAAACTAGTTGCAAAGTTAAAATCTGGAATAAGTAAGATTTGTATGTATGTACTCTTCTGTGCATATGGATGTGGTCTGAGTACATACGAAAGCCCCTGTAAACAAACTTATCCATTTTGTTTTCAGGCTTAAGTTGATTCAGTCATTTTTATTACTTGATCTAATAGCTTTAAGGATTTACAATACAAACAGAAATTGATTGTTTCAACATAATTTAGAATTTATGTTTTATTTAAGTTGAATTAAATTTGAATATTGGTCAGGAAAAATCAAATAACAGAGTAAAACGTGTATAAGAGAAAAACCAAACCTTTTAATTTATAAATTCAAGAACATACTTTGGATCACTGTAACAAAGTATGAATTTTAAAACTTAAAACAGGATTTTTAATACTAGGAATTTAGAGCAGTTCTGGTTTGAACTTAAAGTGCAAATTTGGGATTTTTGGGGTGATCATTGTTGGCTGGGTGGTCGGGCTCTTCTTGATGATGGAGGAGCTTACCAAGATGATGGGAAAAATGGTTGGTGGTTGGTCTGAGCACAGGGGCGATGGTGGCCGTAATTTGAAGTTTGTAACCCTAATTTTTATGGTGATTGAATTTTTGATCGCCGCGACGTCCACCGTGCATCGAGTTGCACGCGGTCTTAGGAGCTAGTAGCTTGGTCGAAGGAGAGTTCATGGCCGGAGTTCTGCGAGTTCAGGTGGCCGAGGTTGGGTGAACGACACGTTGACAGGTTTGGGAAGGGTTGGGTCTTGTGTTTCCAGGTTTTTCTTTTTACTGCTAGTTTTTGATTTAGGCGTGGTGATGGATTTTGGGTATCGTGATGTTATCTGAGGGTAGTCGACGACGTGTTGGGGTCCGTGTGGGTGGCCGGAGTTGGCTGGGGCCACGGTGCACGTGTACCATGCCATTGAAGGCTGGGTGTTTGTTTTTTCTGTGTGCAGGGTTTTAACTCGGGACATACTCGAGTCGTTCGAGTGCTTGACTCGAAGCAGAGGAAGAAGGGACTCGAAGCAAGTTTTGTTACCTCGAGTCAGTGGTTTGTCCAGGCTTTTGTAAACTTGGCAGCAAATTTGTTTTTAAACAAACCTAAATGAAACTTTAAGTTTGCATACCAGATTTAAAAAAAGTTTAAATCGGTTGAAATGTGAATTCAAACTTATTTTTGAATTCAAGTCTGAAATGAGATAAAGGTTTTAAAATATTTAAATGGGAATTTCAGGTTTACAAAACTGACAGTTTTCAGTTTTTAAAATTTAATTTAAAATTTGAAAACAGAAATTTAAACAGAGGTTTAAATTCAAAGTTTAAAGTATAGATTCAAATAGACTTTTGAATCTAAAGTAAAAAAAGAAATGAATTTGGATTTTAAATCAAGAATTAAAAACCAGTTTTTTTTAAAAGCAAGTTAAAACTAAAGTTTTTTTTAAATCAAAGTTAAATTATTGGATTCAAGTTCTTCTGGTATTCAAATCTGAAAACTTAATCAGTTTTAAATCTGAATATTGTAAAAACAAGTTTAAATCAAATAGTTGTTAACAGGAATTGGTTTCAAATAAATAATTGAACTTTAAATTGAATAAATGTTTAAAAGAATAACCATTTTGAATCTTAAATTCAAAATGTAATTTAAAATTTAGATTCAGATGTGAAATGTTTTACACTTTAATGATAATGAAATCATTTATAAAGAAATGGATTATCTTATAGATAATTAAGATGTTGAGGTGATTTAATTAGTAAGTTAATTAAAGAATGACTTATTTATTTAATTTGAAATTAATGTTTTAGAATTAGAAATTAATTAAGGAAGTAATTAAAGAAATGTTATTAGTTAATGAAGATAATTAACTAATGATTATTAAGTAATTAATTAATGCGATTAATTTTGATAATTAATTAGATTAATTAATTTAGATAATCTATTGTAAATTGTTAAATGTAATTACTTGGTGAAAGTAATTAAGGGATTAATTACTAATTGTAATTAATTGGGATAAGTGATTAATTTAAGTTAATTAATTTAGTTTAATTAATTTAAGAGAATTATTTGATAAATTGATAAGTGTAAATTACTTTGTGTATTCAGTGGAGCATGATTACTTAAGGAAATAATTAAAGTTAATTACTGAATGTAATTAGTAAAAGATGATGTGTTAATGAAGTAATTTGGGGTAACTACTTTTGAAATTAATCAAAGGATTAATTAAAGGAGATAAGTAATTATGGGATAATTAATTTATTAATATGAGTAATTAAGGGTGGTTAATTACTGGTTGATATTAATCAAAGGTGGTTAATAATTGTGTTTAATTAAAGATTAATCACTGGATGTAATTAAATTAAATAAAGTAATTTAATTTAAATATGAATTATAGATCATTAATTAATATAATTAATGATGTAAATTAAGAATTGTTTAATTAAGGAATGATTAATAATGTGGTAATTTATTTATGAAATTAATTAAGAGTGAATGTAATTAATTATATTTAATTAATAAATGAAGTAATTAAATGTTAATTACTATGAATGATTTAGGATAATCAATCTGTGAAATTAAATAAAGACTAATTACCTATTGTAATTAGTGAATGATTAATCAAAGGTGTTTAATCAAGATGAATATTTAGAGGATGGTTAATTAATTTGATTTATAATAAATCAATGATTGTATAAGCTGGATTTATAGATGAAGTAATTAATTTAATTTACTTTAAATTAATTAGAGATAGAAGGAGTTAATTTAATTCATTTTAAATTAATTATAGATTGTGATTTATAAATCATTGCTTATGAATGATATTGATATTTCATTTGATGATTGTGAATTCAGATCTGACGTGAGTAATATCTATGTGATATGGATGCTTGGTTTAAGTATGATAATATTTAATTATTTGTTTGGATGATAATATTGATTATCAGTTTATGAGATGATGTGATTATATATTGTGATATTATGAATTATCTATCTGTGTGTATATTGAATTATATTGAATTAAACTGTTAAGACTAAATAGACAACTTGGCCTTAAAAGACACGTTTTGGATTTCGATGAGACCGGGATCGGTTTTCCACATTTGGAACATCCGAAAACCACATCGATTCCAAATTAATGATAGGTCGTGAATCTGGAGTGAAGATGAAGATTCAGAATGCAAGGGTTATCGTCGTTAACTCTGAGGGTGATTCCAAAATGAGTGTAACGAGATAATGCCTTCGGTTTCGTTCGAACCCGGAACGAACTTGTATGGATTGAATGCTTTCAACACATCGTCAGGTGGACAATGAGCATTCTAAGAAATGTTTTCTATAAAGGTAATCGAAGCCTCAAGCCTCATCAACCGGGAATGGCTAAAACAGGGGAGGTGCAACAAGGTTAGGTGGGTCATGCCCAAGCAGGACAAGGATATTCCCCTGTCTAGATGTCCCTTATTTTTCGGCTGTGTGGGCAGTTGGTTGCAAACAACTGCGGAGTTTATCTTGTTCGGGACTGTTCAGTAAGGAATGGTTCCGGCCTTGTGTTGCAGGGGGTCGGGAGTGATCCTCAGTACGTTGATCTAGGCCACGTACTGTGACGGGCGGTACCCCAGTAGCCCTGCCATTGTATGGAATCCACAATCCAATAAGTGCCAACGGTTTTGATCGTATTACCCATTTTTGTGGCTAGTAGCTGGAATTTAATAGATGTAACAATTTCGGCTATTTTCTATTTACTTGAAAACCCTAGACCTATTATAATATCACTGAATTTCCTATCAAATGTTTTGGTTAGTGTAAGGTAAAAACTTACCCATGTTTATGTGTGGGGAGTCTTACGTGATACCTTTTATTTTCAAAAGGTTTTCAAAATTAAGCAACTTTAACCTGTTACTCAGACCAGACCCATGTCTGACCCGGAGTTTATTTTTGTTTTTCATAAACTCTCGGGTACCCAAATTTTTACGGGTAGCCAAGGGATTCAGGTTAGCTTTGACGAATTCTGGAGGAGCAATGGAGCAGGAGGCTTCAGCGTTGTAGATATATTTATAGTTCCGCTGTGTTGGTATCTTTGAGTCATTTGTTTGAGTTGTGTTGTATTAACTAGACAGTTGTCTATAACTGTCTAGTATGTGATGTATTATCTGTATAACTCTGATTGATGTTGTATATTATGTAAATACTTATGTGATTATTATAATTTATTCATTCCACTGTGAGATTCTGATGTTGTTGTTCTTTCTGCTCTATCTTTTCTATTTTCTCACCCTTTTCTTTCTTCATGATGAAACGGTTTTCTGGGCATAGGAAGCCGGGTCGTCACAGTTGGTATCAGAGCGCTAGGTTGAGTTAATACCTAGGCTCTTGAGTGATTTCTTTCTAAGAGAGCGTATTTGTAATTTTTATATATATAATATATATATATATATATATATATATATATATATACCTATTGTTGGGTTACCTGTTTAGATTTTCCAATGATATATAAAGGTAGATAGGTAGTGGTGTGTGTAATACGACTACCAATGGTTGGAGTTTGAGTGATTGAGGTGGGAAGTGTAACTGTTGAGACTGTAGACCTATTACCGTCTCGAGTGAGCTTTAAGTGGTACGAGGATTTCATCGATCTCTGAAGGAAATCTGTTAAGATTCGGAGTTCATCTATGAAATGTAGTTTGGATAAGCTGAAGTTTTGATCTGTCGGTTGGGCAGAAGCCAGACATGATATCTTGATACATCAAGGTGTAGGAGCTGTATGATGAGACACAGTGACTATGGATGTCTCCAAAGATGTTTCTTTGGAACAAATTAAGAGAGTTTTTGTTTCGGTTGTGGCTGTGTTTAGCTGGGTGTTGCTGTTTTCTTTGAGGTCTGAGTTTCTCGAAGAGCTTTGGATTAAGAAGTCTTCTGGCTTAGCAGTTTTTCTTGAGGTAACTTCAAAAGCAGTAGAGTAGTTCCATTTCTTCGATGAATCGGCCACATAAGCGTAAGCTGTTCTGTTTGGTAAAGGGAGAGCAGTATCTTTGGAATGAGGCTGGATTGATCGCAAAAGTGACTTGCGATAGTTTAAGTGTTCTTTTTTTGTTTCAGAGATATTTTTCTAGATGTCTTCAAGAAGTCAGAGAATTGCTAACATCTGGAGATTGATTTTGGTATCGACTGGATTTCAGAGATGGTACTGATGGATCAGATAAGTAATTGGATGGTTATCAAGTTGGGTAGCTCAGGTTCTAGAGGAACTTCAGGATTTTCTTTTTGATCTGTGGAACCCTAATTTTGGAATGTGTTGACCAGTCTGTGCTTGAGTTCATAATCAGCATTTTCATCTGCTCGATCAGAGTTGCGCAGCGGAAGCATGGTGGTAGCTGTTTTAGTTTGGAAGCAATTGGATGTTGCAATGTTTGGATTGGAGAGTTCTACAGGAGATTTTTCAGAATCTGAGGCTAGTTTGGAGTGCACCTGTTTTATCTTTTCCGGATAAGAGAAGTGAGTTCTGTTTCTGTTTTGGAATAGAGATTGTGTTCTGAGTTTTGGTTGATGTTGGGAGATCATTTTGTTGGATTGTCTTTGGTTCAGTTTATTTCTAAGGCATCAGCAAGAGTTGAGCTGATCAGTAAGGATGAAGGAAGCCCAGGATCGTCCGAAGAGTATTGTGAATAAGAGACGAAGGAATTTGGGTTCCGAAGTCGGAGATTTGATTTTGGATAAGTGTGTGGTCTTCAAGATTGAATTGTCAGTTTGGATAACTGGAATTCGTTGTGTTTCACGTATCTCTGAGGGAGTACGTGTAAGATTTACCTCTGGTTGTAGATCTAGATGAGTGGAAGTTCTGTAGCTTAGTAGATTAGTTGTTTGGATTCTGTAGAGCGAGTGTCCCGGTATTTATACTTGGGAAAACTCGAGAAAAAATTCTATCAGGAATTTTGTCTGGAGAGTTAAATTTGTTTGTTTGGATAAATTGGTTGCTATGATTGTTAGCTCATGATTGATATATGCTTGTGTTTAAAATTTAAATCATTAACTAGATTATTAAATTACCTTTGTTTTAAATTTCAGGGACGAAATTCTTTTAGGGGGGAGGAATGTGACATCCCGGAAATTTAGGGCAATATCAATGTAATAATCTGTGTAAAAATTAAATTGATAATAATTATTAATAAGATTTAATTTGATTTAAATAATCTTCTTTTAAATAAATATTTAACTGATAATTTATCTTTTAAAAGCTAATTTAAATTGTTTCTATTTATAATATATGTGTATATATTGGTATATATTATAAATAGATAAGTTTTGTTTTTAAATGTAATAAATAAAGCTATGTTTTCTAATTCTACTATTTTTGATAATTTGGAAATTTAATACTGAATAAATAATAATATGATTTTAAAAATACTCAAGATAAATTTAATTCGTTTAAAAATAAATTCTAGCCTAGGTATAAATTTAAATAAAAAGATTGCTTTGTTCTTTTTAATTTAGCCTTATAAAATAAGTAACTTATATTTTGAAGAAATTATTTCTTTTATAAATTATTTTGATTTAATAATGAGCTATATTAATAATGTAAATCTTTACAATGGATTTAAATAAATAGGAATTATTATTTTAAACTTATATACACATATACATATACTTTGGGAAGCTATGATTTGGGATATAAAACAAATTCTTTCAAGAATGTCTAAGATAAAATAAATTTTATAAAATATTCAAACAAAGCAAAATAAAACAGCTATGTATATAGGATGTAAGGCATTCCCAGGCAAGTGAAAACATTTGTATGTAACTTGTAAAAGTTTTGAATGCAAGAACAAATCAGGTAAGTATAGAAGTAAAACATGTAAAAAGAAATGCAAAACAAAGAAATAAGTAAGAAAAAAAAACAAATAATATCTAAACATAGATATGCAGGTAATCAAAGTAAAGTGTTTCAAGCAAATAAAAACAAGGCTAAAGTTAAATATATATATATATATATATATATATATATATATAAAACATACGCAGGCAGCAAAGTGTGCAGGCTGAAACAAATAAACAAAATAAAATAATATGCAAGCAGCTTGTAGACTAAGATTCAGACAAGTATGAAGACATAAAATAGAAGCAAACCTGATTTGTGTAAAATAAAAATTTAAGAACAAGGGCTGTAGGTAGTTTGTAGTGCAAGCTAATGCAAAGTAAAGTTCAAAACACCGACAGGTAAGTGAAATGCAAAAAAATATATCTAAATATAAATCATGGTATGTAGGAACATAAAGTACTTAAACAATAAATGCTTTCACCTTAGCAGCAAAACATGGTCAACTCGAGTTGTATTTCAAGCCTCCAAAATAAATATCTTGCCTGATACAAACAAGAACATAATTATACCTGTATGTTCTTAACCTAGTTATCATCTTCGTCTATAGACTTCTTTATATACATGCCATCTTCTTAGCTCGTTCAAATCATAGTAAACCCAAAATTATACAAGTAGCATTTTTATTTCGTTTACAACTGAAGCATCAACAACAAAGGCAAGACTAAGTTTCATGTTTTCTGGAAATCAAAACAAACTACTTTCCAGTTTTAAGTTTAAGCTGTTTCAACAACAGGATGCTCTGTTCATTTTTACAAGCAAGGTGAGTAACATTTTTTTAAATTACTTAAGTTTTAAAATCTGATGCATGTTGATATTTGGATGCTTAAATATATGGTGTGAATATTTATTTATTCATTTTTCTCTGGTGCTTGTGTGATGAAATTCTGTATATTTTCAAACCTGTAAATTCAAAACTTCCTTCATTGAACTTGCTCTGTTTTTCATTTGCTATGAGTAACTTAAATTTCTAAAACTTAAGTATTTAAACTAGTTGCAAAGTTAAAATCTGGAATAAGTAAGATTTGTATGTATGTACTCTTCTGTGCATATGGATGTGGTCTGAGTACATATGAAAGCCCCTGTAAACAAACTTATCCATTTTGTTTTCAGGCTTAAGTTGATTCAGACATTTTTATTACTTGATCTAATAGCTTTAAGGATTTACAATACAAACAGAAATTGATTGTTTCAACATAATTTAGAATTTATGTTTTATTTAAGTTGAATTAAATTTGAATATTGGTCAGGAAAAATCAAATAACAGAGTAAAACGTGTATAAGAGAAAAACCAAACCTTTTAATTTATAAATTCAAGAACATACTTTGGATCTCTGTAACAAAGTATGAATTTTAAAACTTAAAACAGGATTTTTAATACTAGGAATTTAGAGCAGTTCTGGTTTGAACTTAAAGTGCAAATTTGGGATTTTTGGGGTGATCATTGTTGGCTGGGTGGTCGGGCTCTTCATGATGATGGAGGAGCTTACCAAGATGATGGGAAAAATGGTTGGTGGTTGGTCTGGGCACAGGGGCAATGGTGGCCGTAATTTGAAGTTTGTAACCCTAATTTTTATGGTGATTGAATTTTTGATCGCCGCGACGTCCACCGTGCATCGAGTTGCACGCGGTCTTAGGAGCTAGTAGCTTGGTCGAAGGAGAGTTCATGGCCGGAGTTCTGCGAGTTCAGGTGGCCGAGGTTGGGTGAACGACACGTTGACAGGTTTGGGAAGGGTTGGGTCTTGTGTTTCCAGGTTTTTCTTTTTACTGCTAGTTTTTGATTTAGGCGTGGTGATGGATTTTGGGTAGTCGTGATGTTATCTGAGGGTAGTCGACGACGTGTTGGGGTCCGTGTGGGTGGCCGGAGTTGGCTGGGGCCACGGTGCACGTGCACCATGCCATTGAAGGCTGGGTGTTTGTTTTTTCTGTGTGCAGGGTTTTAACTCGGGACATACTCGAGTCGTTCGAGTGCTTGACTCGAAGCAGAGGAAGAAGGGACTCGAAGCAAGTTTTGTTACCTCGAGTCAGTGGTTTGTCCAGGCTTTTGTAAACTTGGCAGCAAATTTGTTTTTAAACAAACCTAAATGAAACTTTAAGTTTGCATACCATATTTAAAAAAAGTTTAAATCGGTTGAAATGTGAATTCAAACTTATTTTTGAATTCAAGTCTGAAATGAGATAAAGGTTTTAAAATATTTAAATGGGAATTTCAGGTTTACAAAACTGACAGTTTTCAGTTTTTAAAATTTAATTTAAAATTTGAAAACAGAAATTTAAACAGAGGTTTAAATTCAAAGTTTAAAGTATAGATTCAAATAGACTTTTGAATCTAAAGTAAAAAAAGAAATGAATTTGGATTTTAAATCAAGAATTAAAAACCAGTTTTTTTTAAAAGCAAGTTAAAACTAAAGTTTTTTTTAAATCAAAGTTAAATTATTGGATTCAAGTTCTTCTGGTATTCAAATCTAAAAACTTAATCAGTTTTAAATCTGAATATTGTAAAAACAAGTTTAAATCAAATAGTTGTTAACAGGAATTGGTTTCAAATAAATAATTGAACTTTAAATTGAATAAATGTTTAAAAGAATAACCATTTTGAATCTTAAATTCAAAATGTAATTTAAAATTTAGATTCAAATGTGAAATGTTTTACACTTTAATGATAATGAAATCATTTATAAAGAAATGGATTATCTTATAGATAATTAAGATGTTGAGGTGATTTAATTAGTAAGTTAATTAAAGAATGACTTATTTATTTAATTTGAAATTAATGTTTTAGAATTAGAAATTAATTAAGGAAGTAATTAAAGAAATGTTATTAGTTAATGAAGATAATTAACTAATGATTATTAAGTAATTAATTAATGCGATTAATTTTGATAATTAATTAGATTAATTAATTTAGATAATCTATTGTAAATTGTTAAATGTAATTACTTGGTGAAAGTAATTAAGGGATTAATTACTAATTGTAATTAATTGGGATAAGTGATTAATTTAAGTTAATTAATTTAGTTTAATTAATTTAAGAGAATTATTTGATAAATTGATAAGTGTAAATTACTTTGTGTATTCAGTGGAGCATGATTACTTAAGGAAATAATTAAAGTTAATTACTGAATGTAATTAGTAAAAGATGATGTGTTAATGAAGTAATTTGGGGTAACTACTTTTGAAATTAATCAAAGGATTAATTAAAGGAGATAAGTAATTATGGGATAATTAATTTATTAATATGAGTAATTAAGGGTGGTTAATTACTGGTTGATATTAATCAAAGGTGATTAATAATTGTGTTTAATTAAAGATTAATCACTGGATGTAATTAAATTAAATAAAGTAATTTAATTTAAATATGAATTATAGATCATTAATTAATATAATTAATGATGTAAATTAAGAATTGTTTAATTAAGGAATGATTAATAATGTGGTAATTTATTTATGAAATTAATTAAGAGTGAATGTAATTAATTATATTTAATTAATAAATAAAGTAATTAAATGTTAATTACTATGAATGATTTAGGATAATCAATCTGTGAAATTAAATAAAGACTAATTACCTATTGTAATTAGTGAATGATTAATCAAAGGTGTTTAATCAAGATGAATATTTAGAGGATGGTTAATTAATTTGATTTATAATAAATCAATGATTGTATAAGCTGGATTTATAGATGAAGTAATTAATTTAATTTACTTTAAATTAATTAGAGATAGAAGGAGTTAATTTAATTCATTTTAAATTAATTATAGATTGTGATTTATAAATCATTGCTTATGAATGATATTGATATTTCATTTGATGATTGTGAATTCAGATCTGACGTGAGTAATATCTATGTGATATGGATGCTTGGTTTAAGTATGATAATATTTAATTATTTGTTTGGATGATAATATTGATTATCAGTTTATGAGATGATGTGATTATATATTGTGATATTATGAATTATCTATCTGTGTGTATATTGAATTATATTGAATTAAACTGTTAAGACTAAATAGACAACTTGGCCTTAAAAGACACGTTTTGGATTTCGATGAGACCGGGATCGGTTTTCCACATTTGGAACATCCGAAAACCACATCGATTCCAAATTAATGATAGGTCGTGAATCTGGAGTGAAGATGAAGATTCAGAATGCAAGGGTTATCGTCGTTAACTCTGAGGGTGATTCCAAAATGAGTGTAACGAGATAATGCCTTCGGTTTCGTTCGAACCCGGAACGAACTTGTATGGATTGAATGCTTTCAACACATCGTCAGGTGGACAATGAGCATTCTAAGAAATGTTTTCTATAAAGGTAATCGAAGCCTCAAGCCTCATCAACCGGGAATGGCTAAAACAGGGGAGGTGCAACAAGGTTAGGTGGGTCATGCCCAAGCAGGACAAGGATATTCCCCTGTCTAGATGTCCCTTATTTTTCGGCTGTGTGGGCAGTTGGTTGCAAACAACTGCGGAGTTTATCTTGTTCGGGACTGTTCAGTAAGGAATGGTTCCGGCCTTGTGTTGCAGGGGGTCGGGAGTGATCCTCAGTACGTTGATCTAGGCCACATACTGTGACGGGCGGTACCCCAGTAGCCCTGCCATTGTATGGAATCCACAATCCAATAAGTGCCAACGGTTTTGATCGTATTACCCATTTTTGTGGCTAGTAGCTGGAATTTAATAGATGTAACAATTTCGGCTATTTTCTATTTACTTGAAAACCCTAGACCTATTATAATATCACTGAATTTCCTATCAAATGTTTTGGTTAGTGTAAGGTAAAAACTTACCCATGTTTATGTGTGGGGAGTCTTACGTGATACCTTTTATTTTCAAAAGGTTTTCAAAATTAAGCAACTTTAACCTGTTACTCAGACCAGACCCATGTCTGACCCGGAGTTTATTTTTGTTTTTCATAAACTCTCGGGTACCCAAATTTTTACGGGTAGCCAAGGGATTCAGGTTAGCTTTGACGAATTCTGGAGGAGCAATGGAGCAGGAGGCTTCAGCGTTGTAGATATATTTATAGTTCCGCTGTGTTGGTATCTTTGAGTCATTTGTTTGAGTTGTGTTGTATTAACTAGACAGTTGTCTATAACTGTCTAGTATGTGATGTATTATCTGTATAACTCTGATTGATGTTGTATATTATGTAAATACTTATGTGATTATTATAATTTATTCATTCCACTGTGAGATTCTGATGTTGTTGTTCTTTCTGCTCTATCTTTTCTATTTTCTCACCCTTTTCTTTCTTCATGATGAAACGGTTTTCTGGGCATAGGAAGCCGGGTCGTCACAGTTGGTATCAGAGCGCTAGGTTGAGTTAATACCTAGGCTCTTGAGTGATTTCTTTCTAAGAGAGCGTATTTGTAATTTTTATATATAATATATATATATATATATATATATATATACCTATTGTTGGGTTACCTGTTCAGATTTTCCAATGATATATAAAGGTAGATAGGTAGTGGTGTGTGTAATACGACTACCAATGGTTGGAGTTTGAGTGATTGAGGTGGGAAGTGTAATTGTTGAGACTGTAGACCTATTACCGTCTCGAGTGAGCTTTAAGTGGTACGAGGATTTCATCGATCTCTGAAGGAAATCTGTTAAGATTCGGAGTTCATCTATGAAATGTAGTTTGGATAAGCTGAAGTTTTGATCTGTCGGTTGGGCAGAAGCCAGACATGATATCTTGATACATCAAGGTGTAGGAGATGTATGATGAGACACAGTGACTATGGATGTCTCCAAAGATGTTTCTTTGGAACAAATTAAGAGAGTTTTTGTTTCGGTTGTGGCTGTGTTTAGCTGGGTGTTGCTGTTTTCTTTGAGGTCTGAGTTTCTCGAAGAGCTTTGGATTAAGAAGTCTTCTGGCTTAGCAGTTTTTCTTGAGGTAACTTCAAAAGCAGTAGAGTAGTTCTATTTCTTCGATGAATCGGCCACATAAGCGTAAGCTGTTCTGTTTGGTAAAGGGAGAGCAGTATCTTTGGAATGAGGCTGGATTGATCGCAAAAGTGACTTGCGATAGTTTAAGTGTTCTTTTTTTGTTTCATAGATATTTTTCTAGATGTCTTCAAGAAGTCAGAGAATTGCTAACATCTGGAGATTGATTTTGGTATCGACTGGATTTCAGAGATGGTACTGATGGATCAGATAAGTAATTGGATGGTTATCAAGTTGGGTAGCTCAGGTTCTAGAGGAACTTCAGGATTTTCTTTTTGATCTGTGGAACCCTAATTTTGGAATGTGTTGACCAGTCTGTGCTTGAGTTCATAATCAGCATTTTCATCTGCTCGATCAGAGTTGCGCAGCGGAAGCATGGTGGTAGCTGTTTTAGTTTGGAAGCAATTGGATGTTGCAATGTTTGGATTGGAGAGTTCTACAGGAGATTTTTCAGAATCTGAGGCTAGTTTGGAGTGCACCTGTTTTATCTTTTCTGGATAAGAGAAGTGAGTTCTGTTTCTGTTTTGGAATAGAGATTGTGTTCTGAGTTTTGGTTGATGTTGGGAGATCATTTTGTTGGATTGTCTTTGGTTCAGTTTATTTCTAAGGCATCAGCAAGAGTTGAGCTGATCAGTAAGGATGAAGGAAGCCCAGGATCGTCCGAAGAGTATTGTGAATAAGAGACGAAGGAATTTGGGTTCCGAAGTCGGAGATTTGATTTTGGATAAGTGTGTGGTCTTCAAGATTGAATTGTCAGTTTGGATAACTGGAATTCGTTGTGTTTCACGTATCTCTGAGGGAGTACGTGTAAGATTTATCTCTGGTTGTAGATCTAGATGAGTGGAAGTTCTGTAGCTTAGTAGATTAGTTGTTTGGATTCTGTAGAGCGAGTGTCCCGGTATTTATACTTGGGAAAACTCGAGAAAAAATTCTATCAGGAATTTTGTCTGGAGAGTTAAATTTGTTTGTTTGGATAAATTGGTTGCTATGATTGTTAGCTCATGATTGATATATGCTTGTGTTTAAAATTTAAATCATTAACTAGATTATTAAATTACCTTTGTTTTAAATTTCAGGGACGAAATTCTTTTAGGGGGGAGGAATGTGACATCCCGGAAATTTAGGGCAATATCAATGTAATAATCTGTGTAAAAATTAAATTGATAATAATTATTAATAAGATTTAATTTGATTTAAATAATCTTCTTTTAAATAAATATTTAACTGATAATTTATCTTTTAAAAGCTAATTTAAATTGTTTCTATTTATAATATATGTGTATATATTGGTATATATAATAAATAGATAAGTTTTGTTTTTAAATGTAATAAATAAAGCTATGTTTTCTAATTCTACTATTTTTGATAATTTGGAAATTTAATACTGAATAAATAATAATATGATTTTAAAAATACTCAAGATAAATTTAATTCGTTTAAAAATAAATTCTAGCCTAGGTATAAATTTAAATAAAAAGATTGCTTTGTTCTTTTTAATTTAGCCTTATAAAATAAGTAACTTATATTTTGAAGAAATTATTTCTTTTATAAATTATTTTGATTAAATAATGAGCTATATTAATAATGTAAATCTTTACAATGGATTTAAATAAATAGGAATTATTATTTTAAACTTATATACACATATACATATACTTTGGGAAGCTATAATTTGGGATATAAAACAAATTCTTTCAAGAATGTCTAAGATAAAATAAATTTTATAAAATATTCAAACAAAGCAAAATAAAACAGCTATGTATATAGGATGTAAGGCATTCCCAGGCAAGTGAAAACATTTGTATGTAACTTGTAAAAGTTTTGAATGCAAGAACAAATCAGGTAAGTATAGAAGTAAAACATGTAAAAAGAAATGCAAAAAAAAGAAATAAGTAAGAAAAAAAAACAAATAATATCTAAACATAGATATGCAGGTAATCAAAGTAAAGTGTTTCAAGCAAATAAAAACAAGGCTAAAGTTATATATATATATATATATATATATATATATAATATATGCAGGCAGCAAAGTGTGCAGGCTGAAACAAATAAACAAAATAAAATAATATGCAAGTAGCTTGTAGACTAAGATTCAGACAAGTATGAAGACATAAAATAGAAGCAAACCTGATTTGCGTAAAATAAAAATTTAAGAATAAGGGTTGTAGGTAGTTTGAAGTGCATGCTAATGCAAAGTAAAGTTCAAAACACCTATAGGTAAGTGAAATACAAAACAAAATATCTAAATATAAATCATGGTATGTAGGAACATAAAGTACTTAAACAATAAATGCTTTCACCTTAGCAGCAAAACATGGTCAACTCGAGTTGTATTTCAAGCCTCCAAAATAAATATCTTGCCTGATACAAACAAGAACATAATTATACCTGCATGTGCTTAACCCAGTTATCATCTTCCTCTATAAACTTCTTTATATACATGCCATCTTCTTAGCTCGTTCAAATTATAGTAAACCCAAAAGTATACAAGTAGCATTTTTATTTTGTTTACAACTGAAGCATCAACAACAAAGGCAAGACTAAGTTTCATGTTTTCTGGAAATCAAAACAAACTACTTTCCAGTTTTAAGTTTAAGCTGTTTCAACAACATGATGCTCTGTTCATTTTTACAAGCAAGGTGAGTAACATTTTTTTAAATTACTTAAGTTTTAAAATCTGATGCATGTTGATATTTGGATGCTTAAATATATGGTGTGAATATTTATTTATTCATTTTTCTCTGGTGCTTGTGTGATGAAATTCTGTATATTTTCAAACCTGTAAATTCAAAACTTCCTTCATTGAACTTGCTCTGTTTTTCATTTGCTATGAGTAACTTAAATTTCTAAAACTTAAGTATTTAAACTAGTTGCAAAGTTAAAATCTGGAATAAGTAAGATTTGTATGTATGTACTCTTCTGTGCATATGGATGTGGTCTGAGTACATATGAAAGCCCCAGTAAACAAACTTATCCATTTTGTTTTCAGGCTTAAGTTGATTCAATCATTTTTATTACTTGATCTAATAGCTTTAAGGATTTACAATACAAACAGGAATTGATTGTTTCAACATAATTTAGAGTTTAAGTTTTATTTAAGTTGAATTAAATTTGAATATTGTTCAGAAAAAATCAAATAACAGGGTAAAACTTGTATAAGAGAAAAACCAAACCTTTTAATTTATAAATTCAAGAGCATACTTTGAATCTCTGTAAAAAAGTATGAATTTTAAAACTTAAAACAGGATTTTTAATACTAGGAATTTAGAGCAGTTCTGGTTTGAACTTAAAGTGCAAATTTGGGATTTTTGGGGTGATCATTGTTGGCTGGGTGGTCGGGCTCTGCTTGATGATGGAGGAGCTTACCAAGATGATGGGAAAAATGGTTGGTGATTGGTCTGAGCACGGGGGCGATGGTGGCCGTAATTTGTAGTTTGTAACCCTAATTTTTATGGTGATTGAATTTTTGATCACCACGACGTCCACCGTGCATCGAGTTGCACGTGGTCTTGGGAGCTAGTAGCTTGGTCAAAGGCGAGTTCATGGCCGGAGTTTTGCGAGTTCAGGTGGCCGAGGTTGGGTGAACGGCACGTTGACAGGTTTGGGAAAGGTTGGGTCTTGTGTTTCCAGGTTTTGCTTTTTACTGCTCGTTTTTGATTTGGACGTGGTGATGGATTTTGGGTAGTCGTGATGTTATCTGAGGGTAGTCGGCTACGTGTTGGGGTCCGTGTGGGTGGCCGGAGTTGGCTGGGGCCACGGTGCACGTGCACCGTGCCATTGAAGGCTGGGTGTTTGTTTTTTTCTGTGTGCAGGGTTTTAACTCGGGACATACTCGAGTCGTTCGAGTGCTTGACTCGAAGCAGAGGAAGAAGGGACTCGAAGCAAGTTTTTGTTATCTCGAGTCAGTGGTTTGTCCAGGCTTTTGTAAACCTGGCAGCAAATTTGTTTTTAAACAAACCTAAATGAAACTTTAAGTTTGCATACCAGATTTAAAACAAAGTTTAAATCGGTTGAAATGTGAATTCAATCTTATTTTTGAATTCAAGTCTGAAATGAGATAAAGGTTTTAAAATATTTAAATGGGAATTTCAGGTTTACAAAACTGACAGTTTTCAGTTTTTAAAATTTAATTTAAAATTTGAAAACAGAAATTTAAACAGAGGTTTAAATTCAAAGTTTAAAGTATAGATTCAAATAGACTTTTGAATCTAAAGTAAAAAAAAGAAATGAATTTGGATTTTAAATCAAGAATTAAAAACCAGTTTTTTTTAAAAGCAAGTTAAAACTAAAGTTTTTTTTTAAATCAAAGTTAAATTATTGGATTCAAGTTCTTCTGGTATTCAAATCTGAAAACTTAATTAGTTTTAAATCTGAATATTGTAAAAACAAGTTTAAATCAAATAGTTGTTAACAGGAATTGGTTTCAAATAAATAATTGAACTTTAAATTGAATAAATGTTTAAAAGAATAATTTAATATTTAGATTCAAATGTGAAATGTTTTACACTTTAATGATAATGAAATCATTTATAAAGAAATGGATTATCTTATAGATAATTAAGATGTTGAGGTGATTTAATTAGTAAGTTAATTAAAGAATGACTTATTTATTTAATTTGAAATTAATGTTTTAGAATTAGAAATTAATTAAGGAAGTAATTAAAGAAATGTTATTAGTTAATGAAGATAATTAACTAATGATTATTAAGTAATTAATTAATGCGATTAATTTTGATAATTAATTAGATTAATTAATTTAGATAATCTATTGTAAATTGTTAAATGTAATTACATGGTGAAAGTAATTAAGTGATTAATTACTAATTGTAATTAATTGAGATAAGTGATTAATTTAAGTTAATTAATTTTGTTTAATTAATTTAAGAGAATTATTTGATAAATTGATAAGTGTAAATTACTTTGTGTATTCAGTGGAGCATGATTACTTAAGGAAGTAATTAAAGTTAATTACTGAATGTAATTAGTAAAAGATGATATGTTAATGAAGTAATTTGGGGTAATTACTTTTGAAATTAATCAAAGGATTAATTAAAAGAGATAATTAATTATGGGATAATTAATTTATTAATATGAGTAATTAAGGGTGGTTAATTACTGGTTGATATTAATCAAAGGTGATTAATAATTGTGTTTAATTAAAGATTAATCACTGGATGTAATTAAATTAAATAAAGTAATTTAATTTAAATATGAATTAAAGATCATTAATTAATATAATTAGTGATGTAAATTAAGAATTGTTTAATTAAGGAATGATTAATAATGTGGTAATTTATTTATGAAATTAATTAAGAGTGAATGTAATTAATTATATTTAATTAATAAATAAAGTAATTAAATGTTAATTACTATGAATGATTTAGGATAATCAATCTGTGAAATTAAATAAAGACTAATTACCTATTGTAATTAGTGAATGATTAATCAAAGGTGTTTAATCAAGATGAATATTTAGAGGATGGTTAATTATTTTGATTTATAATAAATCAATGATTGTATAAGTAGGATTTATAGATGAAGTAATTAATTTAATTTACTTTAAATTAATTAGAGATAGAAGTAGTTAATTTAATTCATTTTAAATTAATTATAGATTGTGATTTATAAATCATTTTTTATGAATGATATTGATATTTCATTTGATGATTGTGAATTCAGATCTGACGTGAGTAATATTTATGTGATATGGATGCTTGGTTTAAGTATGATAATATTTAATTATCTGTTTGGATGATAATATTGATTATCTGTTTATGAGATGATATGATTATATATTGTGATATTATGAATTATCTATCTGTGTGTATATTGAATTATATTGAATTAAACTGTTAAGACTAAATAGACAACTTGGCCTTAAAAGACACGTTTTGGATTTCGATGAGACCGGGATCGGTTTTCCACATTTGGAACATCCGAAAACCACATAGATTCCAAATTAACGATAGTTCGTGAATCTGGAGTGAAGATGAAGATTCAGAATGCAAGGGTTATCGTCGTTAACTCTGAGGGTGATTCCAAAATGAGTGTAACGAAATAATGCCTTCGGTTTTGTTCGAACCCGGAACGAACTTGTATGAATTGAATGCTTTTAACACATCGTCAGGTGGACGATGAGCATTCTAAGAAATGTTTTCTATAAAGGTAATCGAAGCCTCAAGCCTCATCAACCGAGAATGGCTAAAACAGGGGAGGTGCAGCAAGGTTAGGTGGGTCATGCCCAAGCAGGACAAGGATATTCCCCTGTCTAGATGTCCCTTATTTTTTGGCTATGTGGGAAGTTGGTTGCAAAAAACTGCGGGGTTTATCTTGTTCGGGACTGTTCAGTAAGGAATGGTTCCGGCCTTGTGTTGTAGGGGGTCGGGAGTGATCCTCGGTACGTTGATCTAGGCCACGTACTGTGACGGGCGGTACCCCAGTAGCCCTGCCATTGTATGGAATCGACAATCCAATAAGTGCCAACGGTTTTGATTGTATTACCCACTTTTGTGGCTAGTAGCTGGAATTTAATAGATGTAACAATTTCAGCTATTTTCTATTTACTTGAAAACCCTAGACCTATTATAATATCACTGAATTTCCTATCAAATGTTTTGGTTAGCGTAAGGTAAAAACTTACCCATGTTTATGTGTGGGGAGTCTTACGTGATACCTTTTATTTTCAAAAGGTTTTCAAAATTAAGCAACTTTAACCTGTTACTCATATCAGACCCATGTCTGACCCGGAGTTTATTTTTGTTTTTCATAAACTTTCGGGTACCCAAATTTTTACGGGTAGCCAAGGGATTCAGGTCAGCTTTGACGAATTCTGGAGGAGCAATGGAGCAGGAGGCTTCAGCGTTGTAGATATATTTATAGTTCCACTGTGTTGGTATCTTTGAGTCATTTGTTTGAGTTGTGTTGTATTAACTAGATAGCTGTCTATAACTGTCTAATATGTGATGTATTATCTGTATAACTCTGATTGATGTTGTATATTATGTAAATACTTATGTGATTATTAAAATTTATTCGTTCCGCTGTGAGATTCTGATGTTGTTGTTCTTTCTTCTCTACCTTTTCTATTTTCTCACCCTTTTCTTTCTTCATGATGAAACGGTTTTCTGGGCATAGGAAGCCGGGTCGTCACAACACTCATATTTATTTACTGTTGACTTAACTTACATTAGGTCTTCTAGTTCTGACTCGAGTGTTTTTGTAGGATCGCTGTCACCCTAGAGGGTGGGGTGAATAGGGTGATAGTGTTAATTATAAAAATTAATTGCGGAAGCTTATAAAATAATTTCAGCACAGATCACAGAACAATAGCAGCACAGATAATAGCAGAATAATAAATACAGAAATAGAACGACACAGATTTTACCCAGCTTCGGCAAAACCCTGCCTACGTGCTGCCCCTAAGGTTTCTACTAGTAATTAGATAGTCCCTCGCTTACACACGTAAACTCGCGACACCCGCTATCGACTAAATCTAACTCTACGCTCAGAACCCTGCCACAACTCAGCCACTGAGTTGCGAATTCTCAATCTACGCCACGTAGCTTGTCCCCCAGTCACACGACTAGCAATTACAACAGTTTTAAAAGATAATTTTAAAAACAAAACAAAAACTAAACCCTAATTGATAGACTTAAGGAGCAAAAATAAAGTGGCCCATTAGTATTCTTATATTGCCGGCCCCTTTTTATTTTTTTATCTCTGTCCCTTTGCTCCTTTCTTCCTTCCAAAAACTAGGGCTTTGAAGCTGCGCCTTTTTTGATCGGTCAATCGAGATTTTGCGTGAAGCTCAATTTGATTCTTGCTTCAGCTTCAACTGTGATCGAGATTAATTGTGAATTTGGTATGTATTTTATTTCCTTTTGCTTTACTATGATCTTGCTCTTTCTCGACCAATGATTCGAGTTGATTGATTACTGTTCTCTGTTTAGCTCGAACTCGAATACCTTATTGCCGATGATGATTCTGGGTTATATATGCGTTCGATCTCCTTTATTTGCGTTCATATAAATATATTTGAATTTGTCAATTTCTTTTCTCTGCCACTTGATGATGCTTGAACGATTGATGATTAATCTGACTTTGTCAAATTCGTATATTTCACGTTTCTTGGTTGACACGGTTTTGAATTCATTTTCGTGTTGACTTGTTTGATTAAAAAAACGACTTTGACTTGGTCGGATCCTTGATTTCTACTGCTTCAGCCTTGACTTGAGTGTTTACTTCGGCCATTTGATTTCTTGCATTTTCAAGCTTCTGTGAATCCCTGATTTCATTTTAGTTTTGCTGTCACTTACTTGGTGAGTTTGTTTGCCCTGTGCATTCATGTGTATTGGTCTTGCGCATTACCGAGTTTGTTTCTTTATACTGTTGCATTCCTCTGGTGCACTATGCCGTAGCCTTGGTCTTTGTTGGTTTTTGGTGGCATCTGATTGTTATGGCTTCATTAATCTTGGCCATGTTGTCTTCAGTTGCTTGTATATATGTACTTGCTCGGTCTGTAGCTCAAAGTTGCTTATGTATACTTGTGTGCTAGTTGAAGTTCTGATGCCTTTACGTCTCGACCTCGAGCTCTGTCTTTACTTCTGATCTGATGCATTTATTGTTAGCATATTGGTTTGTTGGTTTTCATGAGTGATCTTGTGAACTGATTTGATGCATTGGAATCTGGTATTTCCACTTAAGCATTGGAGTTGTAGCATATCTTTGGTTGGTTTCATATGCATTCTGGTTCATTGTCGAGTCTAGTTGATGTAGTTGCACTTGTGTACTTCATATATGCACTGTGTCTTGGTTTGCACCTTTTCTGGTTGGTCTGGCCTGATGCATACTGCCTGACCATTGTTGCTGTGTTGATCATGTTTCTGGTTCAATGCTTGATTATGGTCTCTGACTATTTGTTCGGTGTAGCTTCACTGGTTTATGCATTGAGGTGCATCACTAGTATGTAGCTCATTGAAGTGTTGCATTGTTGATGCTCTTTGAGTTGCAGTGTTTCATTTCTGGTTGGTCTGACTTGAACTGATCATTGAAGTATGTGTGTCTGGTCTTTGCATTTGTACCCATGTATTTCATATAGTATGGCCAATTGGTTTTACTGCATTGTTGTATTTGGATATTGAACTGCTTCATGCCTGAAGTCGTAGCCTGTACACCTGCCCTGTGTTGAATCCAACTAATAGTTCGGATTTGACCTTGTGCGTGTGTTGTGATTTTATTTATATTTGCACCTGAGTTGAACCCGTATTTGTATTTGGGTTTGACCTTGTGCTCACCTGTCCCTGTAGCATTATCAAGTGTATATCGGTGTGCACGGCCTTGTGGCATGTACAGTGATACACTGTGCATGTCACATTGTTCGTGTGTGATGAATTCAGATATAAATCATGACGAACAACCTAAATAACTGAGGCAAATAATATTTTCAAAAACCATATTTTATTTTATATTGCAAAAATATTTCTTTTTCAATTTTACTGCATTAGTGAATATTTTTGTAGATTGCTCAGATGCTGGATTCTAACTGGAATGAAGTTGAAGATAAATACGAGTGTGAGTGATATGTAGTGAGGTCAACTGTAAATGTAAGATAGTGATGTAATTGAATTTGTATCAAAGTTGTATAGTGAATAGTGAGAGCTTGAATTTGTACTATTCAAAAATGTAATAAATATTTGTTTGAATAAAATTTCTGTTTGAATTCAAATTCTGTGTTATTTAATTTTATTCAGCAAATATTTATTTAATCTATGAAAAATAAGATAGTACATTAACAAATACATTTAAATGAATATATATATATATATATATATTTATATGTTTATTATCATCAAACAAAAATCATATAAGCGCATATTCAACAATCTCCCCCTTTTGATGATAACAAACATATATTTAAGATATTGAATATATTAAATGTATTTGATCATTGATATGCTCTAATTGCTCCCCCTATTTAAATGCTTCCTCTCTACACAAAGCTCCCCCAACATATATGCATACAAATAAAAAATATGCAATTGAGCCTAGATGCAAATAGAAAATTATTTGACCTTTGCTTGATTTTATTTGACAAAATCTTAATTTTTCTCTCCCCCTTTTGTTATCAACAAAAGAATAATAGTGTTAGAGAAAATAGAGATAAAGTGATCGATAATAATTCAACATTAAAACTCAATTGAATATAAATATTAAATTTCAATAAAAAATCAAACAAAAATCATAAATATTTTGTTAGGCGCATATTCCACTTTTAGAATGATGGGAATGATGTCATCATATAAAACCATACAGTTATGTCTATTTGTGGTATATTTATATCAGGAATTTGAATATCTACTAACAATGCATAACCGTTAGGACTTTTAAATGAGATTAGTAGTATTCCAATTTTATTTTAAAAAAAAAGAATTCAAGTATCTTCTAACCACGCATAACCGTGAGTACTTTTAAACGGGATTAGAATCAACTTGTTTATTTTAAAAATCAACTTTTGATATGCGTTTCATGCATGCATAACCGTGAGGACTTTTAAATGAGCATGGAAGCACATAACAAATTCCAAGTAATTCACCCATGCATAACCGTGAGGACTTTTAAATGAGAGTGAATACTTTGGTATTTATTTTTTTTTATTTTTTTATTACCCTTTTTTTAAAAATGTGAAAATGAAAAACAACGATTCCTGTTTAAAGTACCACATATCGACAAACTATATAGAATTCAGATGAGTGATGGTCGTTAGAAATATGATAGATATAGAGATGGTCATGGAATTTTTTACCAAAAAAAAGTTTATAACTCTTGTTTAAATTTCTAAAGAAATTTACTAATTATACCGTCTCGAGTCATAATATATAATCAATATTAACACTCATCACTTTTTCAATCACAATTTTTCTTTTCGATAATCATTAGTGAGTCAGATTAGTCAAAATAGTCATTTAAAATCAAATTCAAAAATAATTATGAAATTAATTTTTCAAAATGACTAATCTGAAAATATGGTCAAAAATGATTTTCTCGAGGGGGTTTTATAAGAAAATTTTCTGCTATTTGAAAATTATTTGAAATGTAAAATATGTAGATATTTTCTTTGAAAAACGATGCAGTTACTAAATGTCTCAAAAATCACGTTCAACTAGTAATTTTTCTATCAACTAGATTACCAGTGTAATCTGCATCTGAATTTCTTTTTCACTCAAAATCATCATTAATTGAATTTGATTGACCAAACCATGAAGTTTGCACCAAAAAATTTCAAACTCAATTTTAACAGCAATTCAAATGACATTCTTTTGAAATTGAATTGAAGCCGTGTTAATAATCAAAAACCGTGAATAAAGAGTTAGCCGTATTATAACCAAATGTATCATCATCCAACAAAACGCTATTTTTAATCCAAACCGATGTATAAGAAGTAATTCAAAGAATCTAGAGAGTTTTATAGTGTTTTTGGCATAAGAATATAATTGACAAACTATTTTGAATAAGTCAGAATCAATATCATCATCTCTTCACCATCTCAATATTGGATTATTTTGATTCAGAATATGGTGCAGATCATCACATTTAATATATCGTTCAAGTAAATATACTTTTACCTGTTTTACCTTTACGATATTTTTCATTGTTGTCCGTTGTGATTCTGTCACCTTTATGCTAGGATAAGGAACTTTGTTTTGTCGCCCGTTGTGTTTCTGGAACAGCCAAAATCCAGAGAACACTATTGTTGTTCCTTAGCCTACCACCACACCTACACGATGAAAGATTTTTGTGACCTATTTGTTTTTATAGGTCCATGATTGTTAGTGGCAGAAAATTTTGAAAAACAATTTTGTAAAGACCCAAAACTATTTATAATTGTTCCCTTCGGCACCCAAATTTGTTTAACTTTGAGAGTTTTTATATTTGTGCCTTTTGGAATCCAAATTGGTATAGTTTTCACATGTTTGGGTCTATACCAACAATTATTGTGATTGTATCCATATTTTCTACAAATTGTGCACATTTTAATAGAATTTTCTCTCCTAGTATTTTCTCTTTCTTTCAAAATCAGAATTTCATTTTCAAGTGATTTTATATTGATTTCTGATTTTTTAATTTCGTTTTCGAATGTTGGACATATATCACACTTAGGGATCCTACTTTGATAGGTTTTAACTAATTGGTCAAGTTGTTCTTTAATTCTATCAAAGTAACTTTTTGTGATTCAAGTTTAGCATATTTCTCCCTAAGTCGTTCAAAACAGCCATTTACTTCGTGGAAATAAATAAGTAATTCAGAGTGAGTGAGTTTTGATACCTCGCTTGGCTCATCATCGTCGCTATCCGTTATATTTCCATGACGGCACATATCTGCTTTCTCACTCTCACTACTAGTACTTTGATTATCTTCATCTCTTGTATTCCACGTGGCTGTAGCATTTCTCCGTTTTGATTTCTTTTCAAAATCGCGTTGAAATCGGGGATAATTGGGCTTGATATTACAAGGTTTGTTGCAAATGATCCCGTGTTCTTCCGAGTTGTCTAGTGCTTTGATTATTCTGCTTTTTAATTTTTGATTTTGAGCTGGATTTTCGTATTTATGGTTCCACCTTTTGAATTTCTTCATTATTAATGCCAGCTCAGCTGCTCCATATCATTATCCTCGTCACAACTGCTTTTTACCAATCCTGTTAAGCATATTTCTTTAACTGAGTCGGTTGTGGAGGACTTCTCATTGCCGTTGGCTGTTGCTCCATATATTGCAATTAAATATTCCAGATTTCCTGTGCATTTTCACAACGAGAGATGAAATTGAAATTATCGTGATTAATGAGAATATAATATATGCATAGCAAGAGCATTAATTGAGATAATTTTCTTATCTGTTATGTCACACCCATTTTCAATAATATCCCAACATTTAATATTAACAGATTTTAAATAAAATTCCATTTTCAATTTCCAATTCAAAGAATCTGTTCCATTGAAAATAGAAGGAATAATATTGGAATGACCCTCAATAAAAGTATTATTAAAAGAAGCCATTTTTAAAAATTCAAATTTTTAAAACAAAAAGACTGATATTTGAAACACGAATTTTTAAAACACAAATTGACTTCTATTCCTAGCTCTGATACCACTTGTAGGATCGATTTCACCCTAGAGGGGGGGTGAATAGGGTGATAGTGTTAATTATAAAAATTAATTGCGGAAGCTTATAAAATAATTTCATCACAGAACAATAGCAGCACAGATAATAGCAGAATAATAAATGCAGAAATAGGACGACACAGAATTTACCCAGCTTTGGCAAAACTCTGCCTACGTGCTGCCCCCAAGGTTTCTACTAGAAATTAGATAGTCCCTCGCTTACACACGTAAAATCGCAACACCCGCTATCGACTAAATCTAACTCTACGCTCAAAACCCTGCCACAACTCAGCCGCTGAGTTGTGAATTCTCAAGCTACGCCACGTAGCTTGTCCCTTAGTCACACGACTAGTAATTACAACGATTTTAAAAGAGAATTTTAAAAACAAATTTAAAAACAAAAAAAAACTAAACCCTAATTGATAGACTTCAGGAGCAAAAATAAAGTGGCCCATTAGTATTCTTATATTGCCGGCCTCTTTTTATTTTTTATCTCTGTCCCGTTGCTCCTTTCTTCCTTCCAAAAACTAGGGCTTTGAAGCTGCGCCTTTTTTGATCGGTCAATCGAGATTTTGCGTGAAACTCGATTTGATTCTTGCTTCAGCTTCAACTGTGATCGAGATTAATTGTGAATTTGGTATGTATTTTATTTCCTTTTGCTTTACTATGTTCTTGCTCTTTCTCGACCGATGATTCGAGTTGATTGATTACTGTTCTCTATTTAGCTCGAACTCGAATACCTAATTGCCGATGATGATTCTGGGTTATATATGCGTTCGATCTCCTTTATTTGCTTTCGTATAAATATATTTGAATTTATCAATTTCTTTTCTCTGCCGCTTGATGATGCTTGAACGATTGATGATTAATTTGACTTTGTCAAATTCGTATATTTCACGTTTCTTGGTTGACACGGTTTTGAATTCATTTTCGTGTTGACTTGTTTGATTAAAAAAACGACTTTGACTTGGTCGGCTCCTTGATTTCTACTGCTTCAGCCTTGACTTGAGTGTTTACTTCGGCCATTTGATTTCTTGCATTTTCTTGCTTCTGTGAATCCCTGATTTCATTTTAGTTTTTCTATCACTTACTTGGTGAGTTTGTTTGCCCTGTGCATTCATATGTATTGGTCTTGAGCATTGCCGATTTCTTTATACTGTTGCATTCCTCTGGTGCACTATGTCGTAGCCTTGGTCTTTCTTGGTTTTTGGTGGCATCTGATTGCTGTGGCTTCATTGATCTTGGCCATGTTGTCTTCAGTTGCTTGTATATATGTACTTTCTCGGTCTGTAGCTCAAAGTTGCTTATGTATACTTGTGTGCTAGTTGAAGTTCTGATGCCTTTACGTCTCGACCTCGAGCTCTGTCTTTACTTCTGATCTGATGCATTTATTGTTGGCATATTGGTTTGTTGGTTTTCATGAGTGATCTTGTGAACTGATTTGATGCACTTGGAGTCTGGTATTTCCACTTAAGCATTGGAGTTGTAGCATATCTTTGGTTGGTTTCATATGCATTCTGGTTCATTGTCGAGTCTAGTTGATGTAGTTACACTTGTGAACTTCATATATGCACTGTGTCTTGGTTTGCACCTTTTCTGGTTGGTCTGGCCTGATGCATACTGCCTGACCATTGTTGCTGTGTTGATCATGTTTCTGGTTCAATGCTTGATTATGGTCTCTGACTATTTGTTCAGTGTAGCTTCACTGGTTTATGCATTGAGGTGCATCACTAGTATGTAGCTCATTGAAGTGTTGCATTGTTGATGCTCTTTGAGTTGCAGTGTTTCATTTCTGGTTGGTCTGACTTGAACTGATCATTGAAGTATGTGTGTCTGGTCTTTGCATTTGTGCCCATGTATTTCATATAGTATGGGCATTTGGTTTTACTGCATTGTTGTATTTGGATATTGAACTGCTTCATGCCTGAAGTCGTAGCCTGTACACCTGCCCTGTGTAGAATCCAGCTAATAGTTCAGATTTGACCTTGTGTGTGTGTTGTGATTTTACTTGTATTTGCACCTGAGTTGAACCCGTCTTTTATTTGGGTTTGACCTTGTGCTCACCTATCCCTGTAGCATTATCAAGTGTATATCGTTGTGCACGGCCTTATGACATGTACAGTGATACACTGTGCATGTCACATTGTTCGTGTGTGATGAATTCAGATATAAATCATGACGAACAACCCAAATAACTGAGGCAAATAATATTTTCAAAAACCATATTTTATTTTATATTGCAAAAATATTTCTTTTTCAATTTTACCGCGTTAGTGAATATTTTTGCAGATTGCTCAGATGCTGGATTCTAACTGGAATGAAGTTGAAGATAAATACGAGTGTGAGTGATATGTGGTGAGGTCAACTGTAAATGTAAAATAGTGATGTAATTTAATTTGTATCAAAGTTGTATAGTGAATAGTGAGAGTTTGAATTTGTACTATCCAAAAATGTAATAAATATTTGTTTGAATAAAATTTCTGTTTGAATTCATCTGTGTTATTTAATTTTATTCAGCAAATATTTATTTAATCTATGAAAAATAAAATAGTACATTAACAAATACATTTAAATGAATATATATATATATATATGTGTGTGTGTGCTTATTATCATTAAACAAAAATCATATAAGCGCATATTCAACAGTTTTGTCTTTTCAATTCGCTCAGTTCAGTCTCAGCTTTTCAGTTTATCGAAGACTGCTTTCAGAAGGACGAAGATGAAGATTCGGTATTATTACTATTCATTATATTATTTGTTTTAAATTTTCCGTTGCATCATGTTGTTCAGCTGCATTATTCACTTATTACTGTTGTGTGTTCTCTGATTCTGTATTGTAGAAGTAAAATCAAATGTTTTTTATAAGACAGCTTAATGAACTGTTTATTTGATTATTCTATTTGTCATTCCGCTGCAAGATTCTGTATTTGTTTTTTACTTTCTTTGCTTTTTCTTATTTATCCCAACAATATTCTGCGCTTTTGTATGGTTTGAGTCTGACGTGTGTGATTTATCGTCGATTTAAAACTGTCCAAAAAGGGAGGTCGTTATAGTTGGTATCAGAGCTTTGGTTTAACGATAACCTTAGCTTTGTAGGGTCTCACTCTTTAGAAATAGGGTAGTAATACCTTAGAATGAGTCCCTGAGTGTGTATATACGAGAAAGCGTATTTTTTAGTATTATAAAGGTTTTGTGTTGTGTTAATTTATTCCGTTTTGTATTTATAAATTATGGTCGGTGCATAGGATGCTATGACATCATAGGGATTTCTAAACACTTAATAGGGCAGACCGACACAATTTTTGGTATCTTGATGCATCCACTGATAAGTATTATATGGCATGCTCCCACTATTTCCGCTACTACTATAATAAATATGAAGCTTCATTCAACTAGTTATAATGGTCTATTTTTTTCTTTTAATGGAACTAGATTGCAATTGAGAGTTTTTGATCAAATGCCTTAGACTCATAGAAATAGCCTTTATTGAAATTAATTTTATATATCATGACATAATTGGAATAGGAATCACATTTCTCATACCACATTAAATATCTTTTAGAATTTTGTACTATTCCTGTTTTCGATGTCCCTTTATGAAGTAGAGGCGACCATTCATTCTCCTTATCTCAACTTTGCCTAAGTTACATCCACTCTCATACATTCGCTTCCTTTTCAAAATGGTTGAACCATTTAAAAGAATTCAATATTGTGATCGATTGTATTGAGTACATAATTTTGCATTATTTGCTTAGTCTATTGCACTATTTTAATTGAAGTTTCGTACATTATGAACCGCAATCATTCTCTAAATAAAATTTATATATGATTGAATATGGATTAAATATTCATATTCTTGTATTTCTAAGCGAGTTCAAAACTTGTAAAATATAAGTAACCAAGTTACAAACGTATGGTCTTGAATTAACAAGATTGATCTATATTTTATGTTTCTTTATAAATCTTTAATGTAGTTCATTTGTATATCTTAACTGACAATTTTTTATATTAATTTTATCAGTTTCAAAAATTTATCTATGCAGATTATTTTAATTTTATAGAATACACTCTTAAAATATTAGAAAACTTAAATGTTGCCATTTCATTTTTCTAAAAACATCGCCACTTGACTTTTATGTTTCTCAAAACCTTAAGAGAAAGAAAAAATCATAAAATCTTTTGATCCATGGTCGTTGTCTTAATCTCTTCCCGACTTTGAGGAAGATCAACAAATTGAGAGAGACTATTCACTCTTACCCACCATTTCAAGATGACGTAAGTATAAGACATGTACCTTATGGAAGGTCAACAAATACGTGCATGTATCTTACCTCGTCTAGTCAATATATTAATATTGGTGCCCATAACACCTCTAGCTTAAGGAAGATCGGCAACTGTATAGTATGCAAGTCATTCAATTAATATATAAACAACAGAGTATAACATATACTAAAGATTCATAATCATATGTATGTATGTATGTAGTGTGTGTGTGTGTATTAAGTGATATCGATTTAGGGAACAATGGATTGCATTTCTTTGGAAATACCCTCATGATTCAAGTGTCGATACATCTGAAATCACACTGTACGTACAATACTTATGTATTCATTCCTTAAATCTTAATTAAGTTTCTTTCCAAACTTAATTTTATACATATATAGTTATATAGGTATTAACTTAGTTATAACTTTTACAATTTAATCCACTTATATAATACATACATGTATCATATTAATAAAATCTTATTTAAATAATTTTTATCTTTATTGATTAAATCATATTTAATTAATTTAACTTATTTCATATAAAATTTATAAAAAAATTATCATCGTAAACCATTTAAGATAGTTAGTCTACTGTAATAATTATAATTTACTTAATGTACATATCAATATATGTGTACGACTTAATTAATTAACTTTTAATTACTTTATTTAGTAAATATTATTTAAAATTTAATTTAAATAGTTTAATTAATTTAAAATTTTAATTTGATTTATCATAAAAAATTTAAGATAAATAAATAACTACAAAAATTATAATTATATGCGTATATCAATATATATGTTTTAATCAATTAACTTTTAATTAATCATAGTAACTTAAATTTAAATTTCAAACTTCTAAATTAATTGTTTAATTTCTATATATAATTTTGAAAATTTGAATGCATTTTATAACTTCTATAAAATTTTACGTTTTATTTTTGATCTTAACTTTTAAATTCGAAATATATATTAAATTTTCAATTTTTTTTGAAAATTAGCCCAAACCCAAAATCAACTTAGGCCTTTTTACTAGGGATAACCTTTGGACTTACTTCTATTGGAACCAAGCCAGAATGCAGTAAACTTTGAAATGGAGTTTAATTCAGAAAATCGATTTAAGTGTTTAAAAGTAGTGACAAAAGGAATGAGATTATGGTATTTATAAACTGGGTTTATAAATAAAGGGAAGTAAATATCGGTGGTTATTGGAGATTTTAAATTCACGGTGGGAATTAATAAAGGAATGAGCAAATCGTTTTAAAAATAAAAGAGTAGTTTTATTTTTAAAAGTATGGAAAAGAAAATTTACGGAATTGGGACGTAAATTAAACTGGAAATAAATCGAGAAGGATTTATAAATGATTAGATGGGATATATTGGAGTGGAAAGGGTATTTTCCTGAAAAGCTAAGTATGTTTTCAAAGAAAGATTTTTAAGTATAAATTAGAATTTTTAAAGATGTTTTAAAGAAATGTTTTTTGAGAAATTTACTATTTAAATTGTTTTAAAAGTCTTACAGTAAATATTAATTAAGTAAATTTTAGTAATTAGTTATTTTTAAAGGTTAAATTAGTATTTTAATGTAAAGGATAACTATTACATATTTATATCTTGTATAATAGTTTTATTTTAAAAGTAGTCTTTGGATAAATTTTTACTTGGGAAATTATTATAGAATTTCATAACTATTATTTGAATAAAATGATTTAAGTAGTTTTATTTTAAATGCTTTAAGTGTATATTTTTGAATAAAGTGATTTAATTTATTTGAAATCTAAATTTAATAAGACTTGGTACTTTTCAGTGGAAATAAAATAATGGGTCGAATGATTGTTAATTTGATAGTTAAATAACCGACTATCAATGTTGGCCAATGTGTTGATCGTTTCAAAGAGACCGGTATCGGGTTTAATTATCCAAAAACCACTTCGATCCGGTTTGAACCTGGCGAATGAAGAACGTGAAGATGATGAAGATAGTGATTCGGTTTGTCCAGACCCAAGGTAACTTGTATTGACGAATGCTATCAGACCATCGTCGTTGGAGGACGATAAGCATTCTAAGTGAATGTTTTCTTGAAAAGGTGACGCATAGCCTCAAGCCTCATCAACCGAGAATGGCTAAAGCAGGGGAAGTGTAGCAAGGCTAAGTGGGTGGCACCTAATTAGGTAAGGTCATCTCTGTCAGGAGTCCCTTTTGATCTTGGATGTGTGGGCGGTTGTTGATCCCAACCGCGGGGTGATCTTATTCGGACTATCTGGTCAGGGGTAGCCCCGGTCTTATGTTGCAGGGGATCGGGAGTTGTCCTTGGTATGCTGATTTAGACCAGGTACTGTGACGGGCGGTACCCCAATAGCCCTGCCATTGTATGGAACACAATCTCCAATAAGTGGCTTTGGACTTGTTTGTATACCTATTATGCTGGAATTTAATGAATGTAACAATTTCGGCTATTTGAATAAGTATTTGTACTTAGACACTATTATAATATCAAACAGATTTGATAAAAATGTTTTGGTTATTGTAAGGTAAAAACCCGGCATGTTTATTTGTGGCGTGGTGTTACGAGATATCTTTGATTTCAAAGGATTTTGAAAATTTTAATAATCCAATTGAGTGTGTTTTCTCACGCTGGTTTTCCAGACTGACTCGGGCGTTATTTTATTATAATGCTCGGGTCAGACCGAGTATTACAAATACAAGATAGGATGCTGTAGAGCTCCGGAGACGAGCTGGATGGTGAGACGTATATAATGTGTCTGGTATATATTCCACTGTGCAGTGTAAGCTGTGTATTTAGTTGTGTGAGGATAAGTTATTACAACTATTCAGTATTAGGTTATTGTTTGTTATGTACTCTGACGATTGTAAGTATTATACAGTTACAGAATCTATTGTATAAAAATCTGTTGTTATATATTATATTTTGTTCCATTGCGATTGTGAGATTCTGTGTTGTTGTTTTAGGGTTCGTATTTCCGTCCTATTTGAGTCTAACTGATGGAGAATATTATTGACTCAAAGGGATATGGATTTGTGGGTCGTTGTAATATATATTTATACAGACTCGTAGCCTTTATATATCAAATCATATTTAGAGATACAAAATTAGGAATTGTTTATCAAAACTAATGTGCAGTAAAACTACTACAGTGGTCTTCCCACTTTGGAACTCGAAAATGAACATCGATGATGCGTGCACTCATCATCGAAATTATTTCCAGCGAAAAAGAGGGGAGTACATAACTTATTTTTCTTTTAAAAATTCTTTTAAAACATTTCTTTCAAATCACATTTGAGAATATTTATCCAAAATACTTCCAAACAATACTAGTATTATATTCCAAAATCACTTGAAAAACAATTTCAAAATCCCGGAACTTGAGTTCTCAAATTTCCAATTAAATTCATTTTATTTATAAATCCTATTTTACAATCAATATTTATAAAAGTTCACTTCCTATCAAACAAATATATCATATACAACTATTAGTACTTCGAAATCAAGTAAATATTTCAAAAACATAATTCAAAAATAGCAGTTCCAATTTATTTTTTAAGAATATTGCTAAAATAAATTTCCTAAATCATTTAATATCTTTAAAGTTATACATCCAAAGAAACCCATATAACTTTACTAAAAATATTTATTTGAAACTTCGTTTCCAAATCAATCATCTTTAATACTTTACAAAACTCATCCGTAAAATTTTTGCTTCATTTATAAATACCATTTAAAAATCTAAAATAACATCTTTATAAATATGTGTAGACTATTTGAAAATAATTATTTACATCATTACTTATATTTAAAAATGAGTTATTGAAAACCTTAAATCCATTATTTATAAATTTAATAGTTTTAAATCTCAAAGTACTTTTCAAAAATCTTTAATAGATCAATAATCATTAACTTTAAAATATATTTATAATATACTTTATCAAAATATTTTTATAACTCAATGTTTTAACAAGTTTATCCTCGTTCTTGCAGACTCTTGCCATGCGTTGATTAGTTGCAAGGCTAAACTTCTCCAAGTACTTAGTAGACATGTTTCAACGACCAGTGAAATACTTAAAAACATTAAAAATAGATATGGAAAGTACATTCCCCTATGGATCACAGTTACGCAATGATAACGCTGCTATCCCAGCAGAATCACTTGTAACTGTAAGCATCTTGCCCCTCGACTTACGCCATGGTTGATAGATCGCAGCTACGCAATGGTTACACCGCTATCCCAGCGGAATCACTTGTAGCTATAGGCATCCCTCCCCTCGATTTACACTATCCAACAATATCAGATGAATATAATAAATGACCCACCAAAGGGATCAGATAAATGACCCACCAAAGGGAACCGATGAATGACCAACCAAATAGGTCGCATGGAAGGTACTTCCCTTATCGTTTACTTCAAAATATAACATACCATATATGTATCCATTCAAAATCATAGCTTCAAATATCGCACTTATATAAATTCTATTATATATAAGATTTCATTTTCAGATAGAGTACTTTCCAAAATCCATAGTCTCAAATATATCAAATTATTCTTATATAAATTCCGTTATATATAAGATTTATCTCTTCAGATCAAATTCCTTCCAAATCAATAGTTTTCAAAATCACCTTATACTTATATAAAGTCCGTCTTATACAAGAATCAAATTTTTTCTTCAAATTCAATTTCGCTGCCTGAAGAGCCACGTGGATTGAACATCTTTGCTTTATAAGAGGTTTGAATCTAGAATAGTTTTGTATATAAAATGGTTTGTAAAATAGTTTTGTATATAATATTGTTTGTAAAATCGATTTGTATATAAAATAATTTTGTATATAAAATAGTTTTGTGTATAAAATAGTTTTGTATATAAAATAGTTTGCAAAACAGTTGTATATAAAATAATTTGTAAAATAGTTTGTATTTAAAATAGTATGTAAAATAGTTATGAATAAGATAAAACAAAGATAGTAGTTTTGCATAAAATAAAAAAAATTCCAATTTAAATTACAAAGGATATCCAATCAAACAACTGTCAGTTTCAATGTCAAAGCATATCTATATTAAAACATAAGGTGTACATATGTCATCATCATGCAAAATCACATTCGATCGCTTGCTCGATCACACAAGTTCACTTTCGAACTAGTATTGTTCATTTGACTTCCCTAATGTGGATTTCGATAAGGTTTCTTGACTAGAAACCATCATTCTCCTCGCATAGACATATACTATGATAGAGAATTTTAGAATCAAACCAAAAATCTGTATCATATATTCGCCATCAAGAATCGAATGAAAAATCCTAACACAAAATGGTGTAATTCACCTCGAACTTGTGTACTCCAATCTAGATCAAATTGATTATGCGAATAAAACAATATACATACAACTTAAGTACCTATTCCAACTTGTTTCATCGCAATTTTATTTTCAATTTAACTTCATTATAAATCTCATTGATTAACACAAATACCACTTCATACTTTAATATTGGTTTTATAGAATTTCTATAATTGATACAAAACATCAATATATTCATACATTGCTTATATTTCTCTTCAATTTTAAATTACATTCAATTTCACATGTAATATTTCCCACTTTATACTACATTTATTGCAACATCCATTTACTTCATAAATAATTTACAGGTCGTGGCTTTATTTAAAATCATTTCTTTCATGACCCGTCTTCCACTAATCAGAAAGACGTATCATGAATTAAGAAAGAAAGGGATAGAAAGAGAAAAGAAAGAAGAGAAAGAAGAAACAACACTAGAATCTCAACAGCGGAACGAATAAATTATATTAATAACATAAGTATTTACATAATATACAACATCAATCAGAGTTACACAACATATACAACACATACTAGACAATTATAAACACCTGTCTAGTATTTACAACTTAATACAAACATAACACAGAGAACACACAGCGGAAACTATATATCTACAACGCAGAAGCCTCCTGCTCCATTTGCTCCTCCATAACTCGTCAAAGCTAACCTGAATCCCTTGGCTACTCGTAAAAAAATTGAGTACCCAAGAGTTTAAGAAACAAAAGATAAACTCTGGGTCAGACATGGGTCTGGTGTGAGTAACAGGTTAAGGTTGCTTAACTTTTAAAGAACTTTTGAAAAGAAAGGTATCACGTAAGACTTCCCACATATAAACATGGAAAAAAATTTACCTTACGCTAACCAAAACATTTGATAGGAAATCCAGTGATATTATAATAGTGTCTAGGGTTTTCAAGTAAAATACACTTATTGGATTTTGGATTCCATCAATGGCAGGGTTACTGGGGCACCGCCCGTCATAGTACGTGACCTAGATCACCGTACCGAGGAGTATGCCTGCTCTCCTGCAACACAAGGCCGGAAACATTCCTTACTGAACAGTTCCGAACAAGATAACCCCGCAGTTGTTTGCAACCAACTGCCCACACAGTCGAAAATAAAGGGACTTCTAGACAAGGGAAAATCTCGTCCTACTTGGGCATGACCCACTTAACCTTGCTGCACCTCCCCTGTTTTAGCCATTCCCGGTTGATGAGGCTTGAGGCTATGATTACCTTTAGAGAACAAATCTCTTAGAATGCTCATCGTCCACCTGACGATGTTCTGAAAGCATTCAATCCATACAAGTTCGTTCCGGGTTCGAACGAAACCGAAGGCATTATCTCGTTACACTCACTTTGGAATCACCCTCAGAGTTAACGACGATTACCCTTGCACTCTGAATCTTCATCTTCACTTAAGATTCACAACCTATCGTTAATTTGGATCGATGTAGTTTTCGGATATCCAAATATGGAAACCCGATCCCGGTCTCATCGAAATCTAAATCGCCATCTTTTAGGTCCAAGTTGTTTTAAAGTTTTAAAACAATTCAATTCAATATTATCTATATACACACAGGTAGATAATACACAACATTACAATAGGTAATCAACATTATCATCACAACAAATAATCCATATTATCAGCCCAAAGAGATAATTCATATTATCAATTCAAATGCAACCATAGCACCAAATCACACAACATCACTTATCTCATATCTGAGATCTCAACTATTCAGGGTAATCAGTATTAAACAACATTCACAAGCAATGACTTATTAATCATCATTCTATAATTAATTTAAAATGAACTAAATTAATTACTTCTTCCCGAATTAATTTAAAATAAATTAAATTAATTACCGATCCATATAAATCTTGCTTACATAACCATTAATTAATTACAAATCAATCAATTAATTATCCTCAACAAATTACCCTAATTAATCACTCTTGATTAATTATCCTTTAATTACATTCAAGTAATTAACTTTTAATTAATTTCATAAATTAATTATTCCAAACCAAATTCAGTAATGAACCTGTAATTACTTCATTAATTAATTAATTATAATTAATTACATTAATCCTTAATTAATTACATTAATTAATTCCTTCATTGATTAATTGTTCTTAATTAATCTATCCTTAATTACATCATCAACTATATAAATTAATGATCCCAAATTATTTATTTATATTACCCTATTAAATTAGTTATCAATTATTCATATTGATTGATCACTCTTGATAATCACATTAAGTAATTAACTTAATCAATTTCATCTCTTAATTATCTTCAATATAACTCAATTAACAAAAACCTAAATTAATTACACTAAGTAATTAATTATTAATTACTTCCTCTAAGTAATTATTCTGCAAACCAATTACATATTAATTACACAAAGTAATTAAATTCCAAAACTCCTCCATTACCAAATTATTCTTCAATTAAATTACATCAAGTAATTTATCTTCTTAATTACTTCACTAAGTAATTATTCATTTTTAATTACTTTGGGTAATTACTTCTCAAATTAATCGGTGATTAATTTAAATTAATTAAACTTAATTAATTAACTTAATTAATCAAAATAAACTTAATTAATTAACTTAATTAATCAAAATAAACGTAATTAATTACAATTAGTAATTAATTTTCTTAATTACTTCCGTTAAGTAATTACACTTAAACAATTCAAATGATTATCTTTAAATTAATTAATACAATTAATCATTAAAATTAATCACATTAATTAATTTATTAAATAATCCTAAGTTAATAACCTTCATTAACCAATAACAAATCTTTAATTACTTCTCTAAAGTAATTAACTGAATTTATCAATATTAATTACAATTTAATTTATCTATAACCCCCATTTATTAATCTCTAAATATTTAATTAATCAAGTGATAATCAAAAACTTAATTAATTCTAATTACTTGATTAATAAATTCAAATCATTAATTAAATATAAAATCTTATCTAAATAATGATTTCTTAATTACAATTTAATCAATCTTAACTAACTTACTAATCCTATAATTAATTAAATAAATCCCTTAATTATTTAATTAATTAACCAAATTACTAATTAATTAAATTAATTAATTACAAAACTTAATTACTTTAATCATTTGATGAATTATAAATTATTAAGTTCTAATCAACTTAATGATAATCATTAATCTTATTAATGATTTAAATATCATTATCAAAGTAATTTAAAAACAATTTGCTTTTAAATTTCCTCTAAATTCCATTTTAAATTAAAATGAAATCAAGTTTAAACTTAAACAAGGTTTAAGTATTTAAAAACCTTTTATTTCATTTTAAAGTATTACTTAAGGTAAATTTAAAAATAGTTTAACCCATATTCAATTTAAAATATACTTTAAATATTCCAAGTAGTTTTTGAAAACATTTAAATTCAAAAGCTTATTTCATTTCAAACTAGAATTCAAATCATGCTTTGAATTCAGATTCAAAATTTTAAATTTTAAATCCTGTTTAAATCCTATATTTCAGATTTTAAAGACGTATTATAAAATACTTTATGATTCAAACTTAATTACAACCTTTGAATTTATAAACTTATTTCTTTTTTTGAAAACTTTAAGATTCAAATTCCAATTTGAATTCAGGAATTCAATCCAGATTTTAACTTAAATTTAAAAATCTTGTTTTAAATCTTATTTTTCAGATTTCAAAAACATTTTGTAAAACACTGTACAGTTTTTAGTTATTAAACATTCATTTTTTTTTTACAAATTTATTTATTTGAAATCTGGAATTCAAATACATTTGAATTCATAATTTAAACTTGTTTCAAATTTAGTTCAAACCTTGCTTTGCTTTCTTTTTATCTAAATTTAGTTTAAATTTAAAAACCTGAAACTGTCAGGTTGTAGAAAACAAAACCTGAAATAATAAACTACTCGAGCCAGAAACTAATTTGCTTCGAGTTATCTACCACCTATCTTCGAGTCACACACTCAAGAAACACGAGCATACCACGAGAACACTTCACCCCACAATTTTCCAGAAACAAAACCACCTTCAAATGTCCACTGTGCACATGCACGAAGCCTATAGAGGATTCCGATCATCAACGATGATCGTCCCTAATCCACTAACAACTCACGAGTCCAACACGAACATCTGATCATCAGGATAAACTCGAATTCAAAATCGAGTATGCAAACTCAACCTGGAGCAACTTCAAACCTGGAACACAGCATTCCTCACAAACCCCAAACCTATCAACGGCCAGATCTCCCCTCTCCGACCACTGTTAGAGCTACAACTCTGGCCCCATCCTCCTCATGGACCCAGCTACGCTTTCCCAAAGCCGCTTAACACTCGAACAACCATAAAGTCAGAAATGATCGAATTTCCTAATTTGTTTAAAACTAGGGTTACAGATTAATTTTAATTACCGCCGTCTCCATATCAACCTGATCACCATATAATCAATTTTCCTTGATTCTCCTATAATCCATCTTCCCTCATACAAAAACACGACCTCCAAATCCACTTGAATCACCAGAGACACTCCAAAACCCAATTTTGGGTCAAAACAGTAATGCATAGTCAAACCCAACTTAAAATTTATGATTTTACTCTTAAAAATCATGAATTGGTCTAAGGTTTTAATTTGTATACCTGAATTGCTAAATTAACAAGTTTTGAATTTTAACACAGACTTGAGTTTCCCCTTTTAAACTTGATTACCAGAGCAATTTAAGTTTCTGTTAAATTTAAATAAATTTTTAAAATTAAGTTTACAACCAATCAAACAATATTTATTTAGATCCTAAGTCTTAAAAATTAATGGATAAAGAAAAAAGAATTTAAATTTAAAACTGTGTTGAAATTTTTAGAAAAGGGATGTTCTACAGCATTTTCAAAATTATCCATGCAATCACACAATACATATAAATTTCCACAGATACGTACAAATACAAACTATCTTAAGCATATCTCAAACAACCAGAATAGTTTTAAGTTCTAGAAAAAAAATTACTCAGTTGATTTAAAACAGAGGCATCCTCTTTAATTTTTGAAAAGCTTTTTACTCCTTTAAACTTTTAAAACTTGAGTGTTGAGATGATCAGAAACTAAAATGGTTTTGCTTCCCTGTCCAAATTACATGCATGCAAGCCTTTAATCTACAGGTTGCTAAGCTGATGATTTTCCAGAGAAGAAATGCAGTTGCATGCAGGTCCATGATTTCTTTAATTTTTTGAAAAATGCAGACTTTGATCTATTGGTTGTTCAAATACAGGTTTGCAAATCTTGTTTCAAGTTTTTGGTTTGCAATCATAAATTTAAGGAGACGATTTCAGATATGGTTTTGAGAGAATTTTGAGTTTCAGATTTTGAAGTGTGATGTTTCCTTTGCTTAGAATTTGATTTGAGAAAAGAAACGAATGGAAAAGGATATGTTTAAGGGCTGAAATTTAATTAAATCAAAATAAAGAAAATGATAAAAGAAAAACAATGACACTTGTCATCGATCCATTATTCTTTAATAACACATGTAGCTAGATTATATTCATAAGTTAACCACATGTCCCTAAATTTAATTAGTTATATTAAAATGTCTATAAAGGGTTTTTCTTTAGTTTATTTTATACTTATATAAATATATATGATTTTCTTATTTAAAGAAAATGTAAATAAAACAAATTATAAATTAAAACTTATTCAAATATTTTTAAGAATCTATTAATTTGAATTTTAAATAAAATTCCAAATTTATATTAAACTTTTGAAATCCAAATTAAAATCAATTTATTCAATTCAAAATGATAATACTATTTTCTTATTGTAATTCTTTTTATATTTATGGAAAAATAATACATTATACATATGGCTTGAAAATAATCAATTTAACAAATTTTAAATGATTTATAAAGAGATTATAAATCACCTTTATTATCAAATGAATTTAAACCATATGCTATTCTGTACTTTAAACTTATATATAATATTTCCAAATCATATTTATCAAATAATATTTAAAAAGAAATAAAACAAACTTTTTACTTTAAATTTAAAAACAAAAATTAAGCTAAGATAAATTTTAAACAATTACATTTATTTAAGTATTTATAAATCATATATTTATTAATTTAAATAACTTTGAGAAACTTAAAAATAATTTTAAAACATAATTCCTAATTACTAAATATATTATTAGAATTTAAAAACAAAAATTTATTTATTTATTAAATTCCCAAACAAAGATTATCCATTATATATATACAAATATGAATATACATTATAATTAAAAACATTTATTTTTGCTTTTAAAAGATAAAATCACAAATTAAATATTTATTTAATCAGATTATTAAACCAATTCATATATTATAAATCAATTATCAACAAATCAATTTAATTTTATATAAAGATTATTAAATTGATATTGTCAAAATTACCGGGATATCACATTCCTTCCCCCTTAAAAGAATTTCGTCCCCGAAATTTAAAACAAAGGTAATTTAATAATCTATTCAAGATTTTTAATTTCAAAACACTAGCATATATCAAACATATGCTAACAACCATAGCATTCAATTCACCCAATCAAACAAAATTAACTATCCAGACAAAATTCTAGATAGAGTTTCCTCGAGTTTCCCAAGTAAACATCGGGATACTCGCTTTATAAAACCCAAACAATCAACACTACTAAGCTATAGAGCTCCTACTCATCTAGATCTACAACTGAACAAGATATCATACTGCAGACAAGTCTGACTCAACAACCAAATCTCCCAGAACAGCTGATTCCAAAACCAGAGATAGATCATACACGTACTCCCTCAGAGATACGTGAAACACATCGAATTCCAATTGTCCAAACTGGCAATTCAATCCAGAAAACCAAACACTTATCCAAGACAAAACCCAGAAGAAATCAAAAACATCTCAGAGCTAGCTTACCCAATCTTACCAAAATTTATAGCTGCTAAAAACTGAGAAACTTATCTAAAATCAGATCCCCGATTTCAGATCCATAAAACTCTTCGGACGATCCTGGGCTGCCTACCTCCTACCTGATCAGCTCAATCCTTGCTGATATCTCAAGAAACAAACCGGACCAAACCTAATCCACCAGAATGATCCTCCACGATCAACCAAGATCAAGAACAAACTCCACTCACAACCATCAGAAGAAAACAAACTTCTCCTATCCGGAAAAGAAAAGAAGATGCACTCCCAAACTGCTTCCGCTGCACAACTCTGATCTGGAGTAGAAAGAATGCTGATGAAGAACACAAGCACAATAGGATAACATCACTTAAGAGAAAATCTCCGATGACCAAGAGAAAACTCAGAAATTCCTCCAATCCTGAGCTGCTTCATCAAACTCCATCTCAAGGAACCAACCTTCAACTAGTTGAACCACCGGTACCACACTTGGAATCCTGGTCAATAAGAAAATTAAATCTCTAGATGTGGAAAACCTCCGACTTCCCTGAAAATATCCAGAAAAATCTCCAACAATCCAAGAGAATACTCAATCATCGCAAGTCACTTTTGCGATCAATCCACACCAAAATCCAAAGAAAAACTGTTCTCTCTTTACCAATCAGAACAACTTATGCTGGTCTTGCCAATCCATCGAAGAAATGAATTCTACTCTACTGCTTCTGAACTCCTCCTCCAGAAAACTGCTAAGCCAGAAAACTCTACCGACACATAGAACGCTCCGAGCTGCACTACTGACGCCAATGCGAAGAATTCCCAATCCAAAGTCCTTCGAGAAACTCGGACTCCAAACCAAACAGAAACACCCTGCTGAACCCAGCCACAACGCCGAAGCAGACCTACTTCCTTAAACTTATTCCAAAGAAATCATCTTCGGAAACATCCATGGTCACTAAATCTCATCACGAAGCTACTACTTCCTGGGGTATCAAGATACCATCACTCGCTTCTGCTCAGTCAACAGATCCAAACTCTACTCATCCAACTTCAAAAATGAATTTCGAACCTTAACAGGTTACCTTCAGAGATCAATGAAGTCCATACACCACTGCAAAGCTCACTCGAGACGGTATTAGGTCTACAGTCTCGACAGATACACTTCCAACTTCAAACATTCAAACTCCAACCAATGGTAGTCGCGTTACACACACCACTACCCCAATCTATCTTTATATCTCATATTGGAAAACCCGAACAGGTAACCCAACAGATAGGTAGAAATAAATAAATATAAATAAATATATTAAAAACTACAAATACGCTCTCTCAAGATAGACACCACTCCAGAGCCTAGGTATTCACTCAACCTAATGCTCTGATACCAACTGTCACGACCCGTCTTCCACTAATCAGAAAGACGTATCATGAATTAAGAAAGAAAGGGATAGAAATAGAAAAGAAAGAAGAGAAAGAAGAAACAACACTAGAATCTCAACAGCGGAACGAATAAATTATATTAATAACATAAGTTTTACATAATATACAACATCAATCAGAGTTACACAACATATACAACACATACTAGACAGCTATAAACACATGTCTAGTATTTACAACTTAATACAAACACAAAACAGGGAACACACAGAGGAAACTATATATCTACAACGCAGAAGCCTCCTGCTCCATTTGCTTCTCCATAATTCGTCAAAGCTAACCTGAATCCCTTGGCTACTCGTAAAAAATTTGAGCACCCAAGAGTTTAAGAAAACAAAAGATAAACTCTGTGTCAGACATGGGTCTGGTGTGAGTAATAGGTTAAGGTTGCTTAACTTTTAAAAACCTTTTGAAAAGAAAGGTATCACGTAAGACTTCCCACACATAAACATGGAAAAGTTTTTACCTTACGCTAACCAAAACATTTGATAGGAAATCCGATGATATTATAATAGTATCTAGGGTTTTCAAGTGAAATACAGAAATAGCTGGAATGCTTACATCTCACGTTCCAACATAGTTGGGCACAACTAATATGTGCGACACTTATTGGATTTTGGATTCCATCAATGGCAGGGCTACTAGGGTACCGCCCGTCACACTACGTGGCCTAGATCACCGTACCAAGGAGTATGCCACTCCCCTGCAACAGAAGGCCGGAACCATTCCTTACTGAACAGTTCCGAACAAGAAAACCCCACAGTTGTTTGCAACCAACTGCCCACACAATCGAAAATAAAGGGACTTCTAGACAGGGGAAAATCTCGTCCTACTTGGGCATGACCCACTTAACCTTGTTGCACCTCCCCTGTTTTAGCCATTCCCGGTTAATGAGGCTTGAGGCTACGATTACCTTTAGAGAACACATCTCTTAGAATGCTCATCGTCCACCTGACGATGTTCTGAAAGCATTCAATCCATACAAGTTCGTTTCGGGTTCGAACGAAACCGAAGGCATTATCTCGTTACACTCACTTTGGAATCACCCTCAGAGTTAACGACGATAACCCTTGCACTCTGAATCTTCATCTTCACTTGAGATTCACGACCTATCGTTAATTTGGATCGATGTGGTTTTCGGATATCCAAATATGGAATCCCGATCCCGGTCTCATCGAATCCATCTTTTAGGTCCAAGTTGTTTTAAAGTTTTAAAACAATTCAATTCAGTATTATCTATATACACACATGTAGATAATACACAACATTACAATAGGTAATCAACATTATCATCACGACAGATAATCCATATTATCAGCCCAAACAGATAATTCATATTATCAATTCAAATGCAACCATAGCATCCAAATCACACAACATCACTTATCTCATATCTGAGATCTCAACTATTCAGGGTAATCAGTATTAAACAACATTCACAAGCAATGACTTATTAATCATCATTCTATAGTTAATTTAAAATGAACTAAATTAATTACTTCTTCCCTAATTAATTTAAAATAAATTAAATTAATTACCGATCCATATAAATCTTGCTTACATAACCATTAATTAATTACAAATCAGTCAATTAATTATCCTCAACAAATTACCCTAATTAATCACTCTTGATTAATTATCCTTTAATTACATTCAAGTAATTAACTTTTAATTAATTTCATAAATTAATTATTCCAAACCAAATTCAGTAATTAATCTGTAATTACTTCATTAATTAATTAATTATAATTAATTACATTAATTCTTAATTAATTACATTAATTAATTCCTTCATTGATTAATTGTTCTTAATTAATCTATCCTTAATTACATCATTAATTATATAAATTAATGATCCCCAATTATTTATTTATATTACCCTATTAAATTAATTATCAATTATTCATATTGATTAATCACTCTTGATAATCACATTAAGTAATTAACTTAATCAATTTCATCTTTTAATTATCTTCAATATAACTCAATTAACAAAAACCTAAATTAATTACACTAAGTAATTAATTATTAATTACTTCCTCTAAGTAATTATTCTACAAACCAACTACATATTAATTACACAAAGTAATTAAATTCCAAAACTCCTCCATTATCCAATTATTCTTCAATTAAATTACATCAAGTAATTTATCTTCTTAATTACTTCACTAAGTAATTATTCATTTTTAATTACTTTGGGTAATTACTTCTCAAATTAATCAGTGATTAATTTAAATTAATTAAACTTAATTAATTAACTTAATTAATCAAAATAAACTTAATTAATTACAATTAGTAATTAATTTTCTTAATTACTTCCGTTAAGTAATTACACTTAAACAATTCAAATGATTATCTTTAAATTAATTAATGCAATTAATCATTAAAATTAATCACATTAATTAATTTATTAAATAATCCTAAGTTAATAACCTTCATTAACCAATAACAAATCTTTAATTACTTCTCTAAAGTAATTAACTGAATTTATCAATATTAATTACAATTTAATTTATCTATAAAACCCATTTATTAATCTCTAATTATTTATTAGTCAAGTGATAATCAAAAACTTAATTAATTTTAATTACTTGATTAATAAATTCAAATCATTAGTTAAATAAATCTTATCTAAATAATGATTTTTTAACTACAATTTAATCAATCTTAATTAACTTACTAATCCTATAATTAATTAAATAAATCACTTAATTATTTAATTAATTAACCAAATTATTAATTAATTAAATTAATTAATTACAAAACTTAATTACCTTAATCATTTGATGAATTATAAATTATTAGGTTCTAATCAACTTAATGATAATCATTAATCTTGTTAATGATTTAAATATCATTATCAAAGTAATTTAAAAACAATTTGCTTTTAAATTTCCTCTAAATTCCATTTTAAATTAAAATGAAATCAAGTTTAAACTTAAACAAGGTTTAAGTATTTAAAACCCTTTTATTTTATTTTAAAGAATTACTTAAGGTAAATTTAGAAATAGTATAACCCATATTCAATTTAAAATATACTTTAAATATTCCAAGTGGTTTTTGAAAACATTTAAATTCAAAAGCTTATTTCATTTCAAACTAGAATTCAAATCATGCTTTGAATTCAGATTCAAAATTTAAAATTTAAAATCCTGTTTAAATCCTATATTTCAGATTTTAAAAAAATATTATAAAATACTTTATGATTCAAACTTAATTACAACCTTTGAATTTATAAACTTATTTCTTTTTTTGAAAACATTAAGATTCAAATTCCAATTTGAATTTAGGAATTCAATCCTGATTTTAACTTAATTTTAAAAATCCATTTTAAATCTTATTTTTCAGATTTCAAAAACATTTTGTAAAACACTGTACAGTTTTTAGTTATTAAACATTCATTTTTTTTTACAAATTTATTTATTTGAAATCTAGAATTCAAATACATTTGAATTCATAATTTAAACTTGTTTCAAATTTAGTTCAAACCTTGCTTTGCTTTCTTTTTATTTAAATTTAGTTTAAATTTAAAAACCTGAAACTGTCAGGTTACAGAAAACAAAACCTGAAATAATAAACTACTTGAGCCAGAAACTAATTTGCTTCGAGTTATCTACCACCTATCTTCGAGTCACACACTCAAGCAACACGGGCATTCCACGAGAACACTTCACCCCACAATTTTCCAGAAACAAAACCACCTTCAAATGTCCACTGTGCACATGCACGAAGCCTATGGAGGATTCCGATCATCAACGATGATCGTCCTTAATCCACTAACAACTCACGAGTCCAACATGAACATCTGATCATCAGGATAAGCTCGAATTCAAAATCGAGTATGCAAACTCAACCTGGAGCAACTTCAAACCTGGAACACAACATTCCTCACAAACCCCAAACCTGTCAACGGCCAGATTTCCCCTCTCCGACCACTGTTAGAGCTACAACTCTGGCCCCATCCTCCTCATGGACCCAGCTACGCTTTCCCAAAGCCGCTTAACACTCGAACAACCATAAAGTCAGAAATGATCGAATTTCCTAATTTGTTTAAAACTAGGGTTACAGATTAATTTTAATCACCGCCGTCTCCATATCAACCTGATCACCATACAACCAATTTTCCTTGATTCTCATATCATCCATCTTCCCTCATACAAAAACACGACCTCCAAATCAACTTGAATCACCAGAGACACTCCAAAACCCAATTTTGGGTCAAAATAGTAATGCACAGTCAAACCCAACTTAAAATTTATGATTTTACTCTTAAAAATCATGAATTGGTCTAAGGTTTTAATTTGTATACCTGAATTGCTAAATTAACAAGTATTGAATTTTAACAAAGACTTGAGTTTCCCCTTTTAAACTTGATTACCAGAGCAATTTCAATTTCTATTAAAGTTAAATAAATTTTTAAAATTAAGTTTATAACCAATCAAACAATATTTATTTAGATCCTAAGTCTTAAAAATTAATGGATAAAGAAAAAAAGAATTTAAATTTAAAATTGTGTTGAAATTTTTAGAACAGGGATGTTCTACAGCATTTTCAAAATTATCCATGCAATCACACAATACATATAAATTTCCACAAATACATACAAATACAAACTAACTTAAGCATAACTCAAACAACCAGAATATTTTTAAGTTCTAGAAAAAAAAAATACTCAGTTGATTTAAAACAGAGGCGGCCTCTTTAATTTTTGAAAAGCTTTTTAATCCTTTAAACTTTTAAAACTTGAGTGCTGAGATGATCAGAAACTAAAATGCTTTTGCTTCCCTGTACAAATTACATGCATGCAAGCATTTAATCTACAGGTTGCTAAGCTGATGATTTTCCAGAGATGAAATGCAGTTGCATGCAGGTCCACGATTTCTTTAATTTTTTGAAAAATGCAGACTTTGATCTACTGGTTGTAGAAATACAGGTTTGCAAATCTTGTTTCAAGTTTTTGGTTTGCAATCATAAATTTGTGGAGATGATTTCAGATATGGTTTTGAGGGAATTTTGAGTTTCAGATTTTGAAGTGTGATGTTTCCTTTGCTTAGAATTTGATTTTGAGAAGAAAAAAACGAATGGAAAAGGATATGTTTTAGGGCTGAAATTTGATTAAATCAAAATAAGGAAAATGATAAAAGAAAAACAATGACACTTGTCATTGATCCTTTATTCTTTAATAACACATGTAGCTAGATTACATTCATAAGTTAACACATGTCCCTAAATTTAATTAGTTATATTAAAATGTTTATAAAGGGTTTTTCTTTAATTTATCTTATACTTATATAAATATGTATGATTTTCTTATTTAAAGAAAATGTAAATAAAACAAATTATAAATTGAAACTTATTCAAATATTTTTAAGAATCTATTAATTTGAATTTCAAATAAAATTCCAAATTCATATTAAACTTTTGAAATCCAAATTAAAATCAATTTATTCAATTTAAAATGATAATTCTATTTTCTTATTGTAATTCTTTTTATATTTATGTATAAATAATACATTATACATATGGCTTGAAAATAATCAATTTAACAAATTTTAAATGATTTATAAAGAGATTATAAATCACCTTTATTATCAAATGAATTTAAACCATATGCTATTCTGTATTTTAAACTTATATATAATATTTCCAAATCATATTTATCAAATAATATTTAAAAAGAAATAAAACAAACTTTTTACTTTAAATTTAAAAACAAAAATTAAGCTAAGACAAATTTTAAACAATTACATTTATTTATGTATTTATAAATCATGTAGTTATTAATTTAAATAACTTTGAGAAACTTAAAATTAATTTTAAAACATAATTCCCAATTACTAAATATATTATTAGAATTTAAAAACAAAACTTTATTTATTTTTTAAATTCCAAAACAAAGATTATCCATAATATATATACAAATATGTATATACATTATAATTAAAAACATTTATTTTAGCTTTGAAAAGATAAAATCGCAAATTAAATATTTATTTAATTAGATTATTAAACCAATTCATATATTATAAATCAATTATCAACAAATCAATTTAATTTTATATAAAGATTATTAAATTGATATTGTCAAAATTTCCGGGATATCACAATTTCACTTTTAGTTCATATTTGTTTATTCAATTAGTTTTCACTTTTACTTTTCAATTTTATTTATGACACATTTCATAAATTTTAATTAAGTTTTGAAATTTTTTTTACTTCAATTTAATCTCATCTACAGCATTTTCTTAATCATAATTACAATTTAAACATTTTAAGGCTTAAAGTTCACACTTGTATATTATTACAATACGTGCCAAGAAGGAATACAACAATTCCATTCATTTACTAAATATAGATGCAACAGATTAAACCTTATTTTACTTGCTTTCAAATTAAGGTTATTGATTTCAACTGAATAATTTAACACAACTACTAAGTTTCAACTCATATTTTAATTTAGAAGTTTCGACTATCCAAAATATCCAAATATTCCCTTTTATTTCAATAGCTGAAACTACCAATCTACGAAACAAGAAGATTCACACAATAAAACATTTCAATTTCATAACCAAATATCCTAATTATTCACTTTATTCCCTTTAATACACCATTATTAAACTAATGTTTAATTCATAAATTCAATCAATAATAACAGCCAAGCTAATAAACTGACTAAATACAACTAATCCTTAATAAATGATAATAATTAGATATTCCATTTCTTAAAACAAACACATTAAAAATAACTATAATAGTTATAAAATTTTATTCCTTATATATAGCATATAATATTAGGAAAATTGTTCCATTTCAAAACTTATATAAAACCCTTTTTATAACACTAACAAATACGCGCTCTCGTATATATACACTCAGACAAACTCATTCTAGGATATTTCTACCATATCTCTAATGAATTAATCTCAACAGGCTAAGGTATGTCTAAACCAAAGCTCTGATACCAGCTGTAACGACCCACCTTTTTGGATAGTTTAAATCGATAATAAACCGCACATTTCTAATTCAAACCATTCAAAATGGAGGATTGTTAATGGGGTTAATAAGAAAATAAAAGAAAAGAAAGAAAAACAAAACACAAAATCTCACAGCAGATTAACAAAATATAATAATCAAATAAATAGTTTATGAAGCTGTTTTACAAATCAAATCAGAATTATACAACAGGAATAAACAAATAATGCAGTGGAATAATGCTAATAAATAGTAATAATATACTGAATCTTCATCTTCGTCCTATAAAATTAGTCTTCAACTCACTTAAAAGCTCAGACTGACCCAAGCGTAATGAAAAGACAAAATACTCAAGTTAGAACTAAAAGATCTTACGCAAATTAAATCAAAATTAGATGAAATAAGGATTGCAAATAACTATATTTTTGAAGGTTCAAATTTTCCAAAAAGGTTATCGTTTCTATATTCAAAATATGATAAATTTCACAATAGATCCATTCTAGTAACTTAAAAATTTAAAGACACATTCCTAATTATACATAGTTCAAGAGATCTGATTTATAAAAATCCTCCAAAGTTTCATCATTCAATTCTATGGAAACTTCCCAATGTTTCATAATTTAATTTTGAAAACTTTTCAAATAAGGTAACAACGGTTTATTTCTCAAAAATCATTTTTTTGTGGTTAAAATAGTAAATCTAAACATTCTAAATTTCTCTCTCATGTAAATATATGAAATTCATGGGTTTTATATCTTTATTCAGTGTTCAAATAATCAATATGAAAATTTATATTATTACAATAAACTATAGGATGATAACAATGATATATCAAAATAAACTAACAAATACACATTCAATCACAATAGCATCCATCACAACATGTAATCAACATTCAAATCAACCAATTCAATAACATGTCACAATAATTATCAATTATCACATATTGGAGTTTAGGTATTCAAATTAAATATCAACTAATTCCAAACCAACAATCAAAAATTTATCACTAAATGACCTGGTTTAACTTGCAATAAGATTTTAGTATTTCGTGAGTGAATTTAAACACCCACCTTATGGATTTCCCTTTTCTAGTCGGATTTGGATCCACTACTACTTTCTCCTTTCGATTTGTTTCCATGCAATCTTAATCTTTTTTTAGAAAGTTCTGGAAGAGATAGAAAAATTTGTATAGATCTGGATCTAACGAAAAGGAATTGGAAAAAGAAGAATGTTCGAAAAAGAAGAAGAAAATTTAAAGAAGATGAAGAATTGAAAAAGAAAAGGAAGCTTTGAAAAAGAAGAAGAAGATTTGAAGAATAAGAATAAGAAAACGGAAACTTTGGAAAAAAAGAGAAGAAGGAGATTTGAAAAGAAAAAATATAAGAAGGAGCGAAATGAAGAGAGAGAGAGAACACGAGATGGAAGTTTATTTGAAGAAATGATGCTATAGAAGATGAAATTTAAAAAATGAAATGAGGTTATAGGAATGAAGATGGAAACAGATGAAAAGCTAGTAAAGTATATATAAACTAACTAGGAATTGAAATAAAATAAAAATATGAATAACCATAAAATGGTAGTATTGAAAAAGGTGAAGTAAAGGAAAAAAAATATATGAATAAAGATAAAAATAAATCTTTCGTTCTTTAATACGAAGCTTCAGACGAAAGAGTTGCTAATGAAAGGAAGCTACAAGAACCAATAACGCATAAACAAAATAAACTTCAGAAACGGAGAATAGTAAATGCTAATTAGATAGCGTGAATATTAATTAGATGTTCACATTAAAAATGGAAAAAAGAAAAGGAAAAAAACTTCAAGTAAAGCACTTGAAAGGAGCAAACGAACAAATGAGAAACAAATGAAAAGAATGAGGCAATATAAATTAGAAATAAATCAAATGAGGCTATAATTAATTAATAAGAAACGAATGAGTAGTCTAATAATTAAATGGATGCTTAAGTGGAGGCTACGCTGAGAACTTGAAAACGAAAAGAGAGAGAATGCGACGTGATAATAAATGTAAAGCAAATGAAGGGACCACCTATATCCTATAAACAAACCTTCGGGGTCCAAATTCCAAAACTTACTCCAATTAATTCATATCAATAAACCTAAATATACACATATTTACATCATTTAATTCTATATTAAAACGTTCGTTCTATGTTAATATATGCGCACATTCAATTAACGCAATCAATCAATTAATCAACCAGTCAATCTATATATTTATTTACGTTACTCAAACCAATTTTATTAATTAATGAATATATATCTACCTGTGCACTATAAAAATGATTTACTTTACTTTTTAATTACTGTAACGGTCACATTAATGCAACCAATTTACAAGTTTTAACCATATATAAAATGGAAAATTAAATATATGTGAACCTATGTAATTAATGTACATCTGTTAATACAAGGTAATTCTAATTGATTCAACAATATTTGCACAACCATTAACACTCCAATATAGTTAAAAAATTGAATATTAATGTGTGTGTATATATATTATTCTAAAATTTAATTTTTTTTTCCAAAATCATACTTATTAAAAATGAAAGTTTTATTTTTATACGTCTCAAAAGATGCAATTATCTTAATCAAAATGTTCATTCCATATTGACACAAAATGCAAGTTCTATATTAACTCATCATTACACTTTCATTTATGTTTTCTTTTAATTGAAACATTTCAATTAATCTAATTCCAATTCATTTCATTACTAATTTCAAACAAACTCTAATTATAAAACAATGTTTTCTTTTCATTTATACCAATTCAAACATGTTTTTATAAAATTTCGTATACAACAAAATTTATACACTATTTAAAAAGTAAATGTTTTATCTTATTGAGGATCAACTTGTCCAAAATGCCTTTCAAATAACAACTTATGTTATTCTTTCATTAAAACATTCACTTCATCCTATATTCAAATTCAACATTTGTTATTTTGATTAGAGACAAACATACAATTTATTCTTTTCAAGTCAAAGCTTAAATTTCATTAAAATGTTTATCATAATTTAATTTAAATATATGTTCTTATGTTAAACTTATTAATTACAATGCACTTGTCTTTTTTTTTTCAATTAAAGGATTCCAACAACTCTTATTGTAATTTATATTCGTTATTAGATTTCAAATGAATTCTCACTATACCACAACTGTTTTCTATTCATTTCATATATTCCAACATTTATTTCTTAAATTATTCCATTCTTATATTAACATTTATTATTACAATCAATGGAACTTACATTCAAACAATTATTAAAATAAATTGAAATTGCGCTAAATTAGTTATCAATTACATTAAATCACATTATTAAATTACATTCTAATTGTTTTCTTACTAACAAATCATAAATTTCTAATTTCATACAATATTAAATCCTAAAATCTTATTAAATTCAATATTTTTATTTTCGACAAAAATACGGGCTGTTACATCATTCATATACGTATTTGTTGTCTATTGTTATATAACATTGATATAATATAGATGGTACTTATACACACACACATATAAATATAACATTTATGTATAAGTTAAAATATAAAATATAAACCAATTCAAAAATCAACATTTAAATTCTTTATGAAAAATTAAATTTGAATTAGATCTAAATTTAAAAATAATATCTTACTTAAAATTAAGATCAAATCTAAATATTTTAAATTTAATTTCAAAACATATGTGTGTGTATAATATTGTTTTATAAAACAAAAAAATATATAAATATTTATTTCTAACTAAAAGATATTAAAAAATCCAGTTTTTTATTTTAATCCAAGCGGATTAAAATGGTTTTTTTATTTTAAAATTTCCATACTAAAACAAAAACTAAATTTTTTAAACTGTCTTTTACATACAAAATTTATTTTACAATATATATATATATATATATATGTATGTATTAAAATTATAATTTAATACCTTTTAAATTATTTACTATTATTGTTATATTTCAGTCATAAATAAAGTGTATTTTAAAACAAATTTGAGATACATATTTATGCAAAAATATTTGTATGAAAATAATTAATTTATAAATGTACATTATAATATGAATTCAAGATATAGTTCTTACATATCCACATACAATTGTATAAATGAATATGTAAATAAATTGATATAGATTGGATACTACTTACATGTAGCCTTAATGTAACACCTTAAATGTTGAATCGTAGAAGCTCTTTGAATCGGATTCAATCCTTTCTAGAAATGCTACAAACCGAAGATATCACCAGACTTTTAAATAAAATTCGATCTGATTTTTGATTTGAAAATAGAGAGGGAGATAGGGCTAATGCTTGTGGTCAAGAGGAGGATGGAGACTAAAAGAGATTAAAAATAAAATAAAGGAGGAGTTGGGTTTATATACGCAAAGAAATGTAATGCCCCAGCTCCACCTCTATATCCGTACTACAAAAATATATTACGTAGTAATATAATCTAGTAATACGAAGAATAAAGCTTGTTAAGGGCGACTACACATGAATATTCCCTTGTGCTAACACTGATACATAATCTTGCCTTATTAAATACATTAAATATATATACTTGGTGTCGACACAAAGCAATAAATATGTGGATTTTCATAACATAACAACATATAATATAAATAGAGAATACAGAGCCTCAAAACGTAGCCAAACATATAATATATCAACATATATAACGCATAATAACACAAATTGTGTTTTCAACATACAACATCATCTATATAAATATATCACACGATATGCATGATATCGCCATATATCAATATAACTAGGTACAAAATAACTAATATCACTATCATCATCTGATCCATAACCAACTCAAGTCCCAAGAATAATATAAAATCACAATAACACGTCCTGTCAAAAACAACCTCGGTCTGACTCGAGGTTGCTAAACAAATTAAATACCTTAGATCAGGCTAGAACTAGCTATAAGTGTGTTCATATGCAATACAATAACATAAATGTCGTGCACTCGATATCTAATCATCCCGTATCATGTCCCTATAATAATGTGACTCATAATCGCAAATCTATCCAACTTTGATTCACTCCTAATCACAATTATTTACTATCACATTTATTATTAAGCGCACATCATTTCAAGTTTGATCGATAAGTACCTATATTTAAATAACTAGTAAACCCCAATCATTTTCTCCCTACGAGAAGCTGATTCGGCACCAAGTGATGCCACCTGGGTATGACATCCACCTCGACCAGAAATTATGGGTCCCCCACACAATCTATTTATAGCACTATATACCTCTCCAGCCCTCACTGGCAGCCCTCATTATCCATCAATCACATCATATTTACCTATTCTTACATGTTACGCCAGTGCAGTAGATTGTTGGACCTATGACAATGGGGCCAAATTGTTACGACTCGGGATGCTACCCGAAGTCAATTTAGCTAGTATGGGTATCTAACTTATCTAGTGTCTCGCATCGTTTCAATAAAATTTTGTGTAGGACAATGCTAGAATGACTGAATTTAGGGAAGACAGAAAGAATGAGATTGGATCTTAGAGAGGAAAACAAGGGGTGGAAGTGATCGTGCGGTCTGGGTTATTTCCGTAGTAGATTCGTACTTTTCCACTGGTCGTCTTGTTTTATCTATTCATTCTACAAGTTTATATTTATAACGGTAACCTCCCTAACCGTCTTTTAACCCGTTGTCGCTCAGACATTTTTGAACATAATTTAACATCCAATATAGTCGAAATTGATTCCAAGGGGATATTGTTATTAATTCTTATTTTTCAAACCTTCATTTTGATTCCAAAATCACTGTAGGCCCAAAAGAGATTTATTATATAAAATCCACATATTTTTTCTGAAGTCTTTATTTTAAGACCTCTTATTTAGTTATAAACTTCACACTATTACTCCTTTTAAATAAATAATTCATACTACCATGACTTCCAGTTTAATGCAGTGAAAATGCTATAAAGGATATATGAAATTTTCAAACAACATATAAAATTAAATCCAAAATATTTTATTTCCAATTACAGAAATATTTTAAAAATAAAATATTTAATTTCAAAATCAATATTTAAAATCCTTATTTGTTTTTAAGTCCTCTTAAAACCCCGTCATAGAATAATCTATTAAACTGGTCTATAAAGTCTTCCAAATTTTTATATATCAAGACATCAACTTATATGATTCACGTCTATAACCAACTTTGAAAACTTCCCTTTCCAAAATAAATTCTATTAAATTATTTCTATAATATTTTCAAAGGGTATACAAAACAATTACCTTAATAAGTAGATAATCAAATACAAACTAAATAACTTACAAAGATCATACTTATAATATAATAATAAATTTTTATTAATTATATTTTTCATACAATAAGTAAATCATATTCAAATCTTTATATTTCAAAATATTATTTTGTAAAACTGAACTTCTTTTCAGTTTCTATGAATGCAAACTCATCGATTTTAGAATTTAAATTCTAAAGTATATAAATCCATCAAATATTTTATAAACATAGACAAGTAAAATATCCATTCAAAGAAAATTGATTTATAAAACAAATACCATGATTTCAACTTGTAAAAATTTATTTCTATTCAAAAATTCTAGTAATATTAATTTTAAAATATAGATCTTCTCTTTTATAAAATTCCTTTATATAACCAAATTTAAAATTATTAGTTTCAAAAATAATATAATTCAACCAACTTCTCATTTTGTAAACACATTCAAAAGTAATTAACTCTAACTTTCCCCTTCCAATCAATTTCAAATGCAATGTCCGATCTTTATCAAAGCAAAATAAGGACATATTCCTGACGCCAAGAATGATACAACATCAAATTATGATCTGTTGTAGGATTAGATCTAGTAGAAGTAGTAGAAAAGTGCAAAAAAATGTAGGAAAGTAGAGAGACATATGATTTTTGTATTGGTTCGACAATCTCTGGCATGCATTCAGTTTATATTTTTATTGATTATGGATTTTATAGAGGTTTATAAAGAGATTAGGGTCACTAGGACAAAGGGTTAACAGATTCTTAAGCCTAAAACTATCAAAAGTATCTGCATAGGTGACTATTGTATAGAGAGATAGAGACAAAGAAGAGCCAGAGTTTAAGATCCATTTTTGGTTGTTAAAAGGTTGGTATATATACAGAAACCGCTCTGTTTGTCTATGGGATTGGGTTGAACAAGGTCTAGATGCAAGCCTAGTGATGTACAAGTGAACATGCCGACCCAGATGTAAAATGAACCTCTTGGTACTGAGAGGTTTCTCTTAGACCGAGTGGTTCTGTTTGAGGAGAACTTACTACTTTCATTTGCATTATTCTTCTATCTCTTGTTCGGTGTATTCCAAACTCCTTTTCATAGACTTTGGGTTCTTCCAATGATTCCCTTGACAATACTTGTGTTATCCTGCTCTCTTTGCTTTCTTCTTATCAATCATGAGAATTGCTCTTCCATTCTTTGAGAAAAACACTTGATGGCGATTGCTCAAAGTAGTACTTGAAGTACAAGAGGATGGTGGGGTCCAAAGTGCAACAGAAAGCTCTCAGTATCAATAGATTTCCTTTTCTCCTTTGGACTTGTAATTTGTTGAATTCCATCTTCTTATTATTATGAGAGGGTTTCCAAATTATTGAGTCGTTTCATTCTCATCTTGACGTTTTAACTTCCATTGAAAATCTGCTTGTTAAAAAATATGGTTAACACTTTCCCCTAGAGTATGCTTTCATTAAAAATAAAGTGTGCTCAAGATCTAGACAACTCTAACTTATTATCCGATGATTCTAGTTGATCGCTCAAGTATTGCTTCGAAACGTTACTTTAGTATATTTTCCCTTCACTGCTTCGCATAGAAAATTCCATTCTTTGTGCTCAGGACCCGATCTTCAATCCAGAGATCTTTCCATGCCTCAGACGAACATGCTCATACTTTCTATAAGATATTAGGTGAAAATAAATTCTCAGTACTGAGATGTTTTTCTCGGTACCGAGAGCTTTCGTCTCCCCGAAAGGTTATAAAAGCCACATGCTGACAACTTTTTAACTTACTTTCTCTCATTTGCTTTGAACCGAGATGTTTTCCAACCAATACCTTCAACTTTTCACGATTCGTGCTTTATTTTGACTGAACTGTCCTTCCCATTGACTCCTGACATTGTCGCCATTCATCTGAACATTGCCACCTTATTGATCGTCGCTACCAAAGCTTTTGGCATCCGATCTAATTTAAGCATTTCGACCGACTTAAAACTCCAATCAACTAATGCTTGGAGCACTGATGGTTATGATAGTAGTGATGAAGTGGATTACCCTTTGGTGGGAGATAGTTGGAGTTAGGGCTTGGTTGGATGTTGGCTGAATCTTGAGTTTAGCCGAGGTCCTGTGCTCGCCATCTCGTAGATAAGTTAGGCCCTCCATCTTCGACTAACTCCCATCAAAACACGTCTAATCTTGTACCATTGTTCAAATTCTAATAGGACGGTTGACTTTAAGAACGATCATGTTGGATGATTCCGTCGCCATACATTTCCTATTGCACACTTCCAATGTACCTGTAAATAAAAGCTTCTACATCACTTCGAACGACGATTCTATTATCGATTGTTCATCGATAAAGGGTAAGTTCAGATATACGGTCCGTCATATGACATGGCTTGTTTTTCTAGCATGAGCGAGCTATCTATACAAGACGGTCTAATCTGAGTGTATATGACACTGGACTCATACTGCATAGATAACACTTCCACTTGCCTCGATCAACGATCGAAATTCGATTGGTCAACACACATCGACATCTTTTAGATTTTGGTCGTTGGTTACACTGGTTCATTACTTAAATTAAAGCACACCTAACCATGTTGGATGTTAAGTTTTATTGTTTAGAATGACTCGTCGATCATTATGCTTCACGTCTGAGGGTACGTCTACTCTTCCTGAAGCTGGGTCTCCACAGCTCAAGCTTCTCCTTCTATTCCTATTAGGCCTGGATGTTCAATCTTAACAGAGTTACGGAGTGCAGTTGTACTAGTGGACCCTCTATAAATTCAACCTCCCCTTATGAATGAATATATTATTCCAAGGATTTTGAATGATCTGCCCGATGAAATGTCGACCATCCTTTCAGCAAAAATGCTTCAGAATATATGCCATCGGCGTGGAATTCCTAAGGACGAGATACGACTTCCGACTCATAGTGAACGAGCACATCTCCCTCCTTTGGGATTCACAACTTGCAATAGATATATGTGTCTTGGTGGTGTTGTGCCGCCCTTAAATCCATTTATTCACATGGTTTTATAAAAGCTTGGGTTGGCTCCGGCTCAAGTCCATCCGAATGGTTATGCTCCATTGAGCTCTTTGTAAGTGCTCTTGATGAACTACTTCAATCAAACTTCCATTTTCCAAGAGCTTACTTACCTCCTGCACTTTAAGCAAAGGCGACAGTCTCCTTAGTATATGATCATCGAGGCTTGATGTAGGTGCAAAGTCATCAAAGATCTTCATAATAAATTCTCGTACTTCAAAAATGAGTACTTCTTCGTTCGGTGTTTGTATGATTTCCATGGGTATTGGCTGTCTCTGAGTTCCTTTGCTTTCGTTTATTTCATGCTCGAGTTTTCTCTATTCAAGCACTTAACTTGCTATTTATTTATTCACAGGCATTCCTGTCCTAGACACTCGTGATGACCATGCCAACAGTTTGGATGGATTAAGGAAGGTCATCTTTCAACAATGCACCATTGCTTATCTCATTACTAATTAGAATCTTTGATGGTTTGGTATGTTGCCCCCAGTAGGATTTCCATCCTTGATTCAACTCTTCCAAGCAGCTCTAAAGCGTATGGTTGAACCACCATTCATACTTGTAGCTTCATCAAGAATCTATAGGGTGAGGTTGAAGGTCCATCGGCCCCAATGCATGTAGAGGAACCTGCTGAAAGAGGAAGTGAAAAGCCTGCTATTGGCGATGCCCCGAGAGAAGGAGACGGAGGAGTTGGAATATCGCCAACCCCTAAAGAGAGTGATAGAATTGGAATAAGAGAAGGGAAAGCACTAATTATTGAAGAGGAAGAAGAAGGCACCAGTGATAGTGGTAATGACTATCCCGCTAGTGTAGAAGAAGGCGAATCGTTCAGTGAGATGCCTTACGAAGGCCTTGAACTTCATGGCTCGTCTCATATGGAGCATGTTGCTGTTGAAACTTCCAAAAAGGCTAGAGAACAAGTTATGTTTCCTTTGGAGAGATAACCCCTCTAGGCCGTGTTCTAGGTGAGGTATTCGCTGGCTTAAGTAACTTCGATATTTCGAATATTGATCTTTTTGCCGAAGGCTTGCGTGACTTCAACTTTTCTCTCGAAGTAAATATAGATGAAGGCGGCGAAAAACTATTTTTATGCCCATGTGAACATGGTTTATAGAGTAACTAGGGGGTCAGTGACGCTACACACATCACTAGGATCAGGGACATGCATTCTTACACGCATTTAAGTTCTGGAATTTTGACATTTATATTATTTTTTTCGTGTTTCAGGTTCCATAGGTCATGATAGGTATTAGAATCTTCGCGCAAGGCTGGAATTTTATTGGCTATACTTTTTATCCTTATCCGCCTTGCTACAACAATCCGAGTCGCCATGAGACCGAGGAGTAAAGGCAGATGAGTAAGGATCGTGAGGCGGAGGCCATCCGTAGGGCCGATAGGGGGAGTGAGAGAGAGAAAGGAAAAGGAGGAAAGGGACGTCGAAGGGAAATTATCATGTGATCTCGCAAAGCGGCCAAGGGGACCATTCGTTTGCCATGACACTTCTTCTAGCGATGTTCCACTATGCACCAAATCGAAAGCTCCTCCCAACAACAAGTTCCTACTTCCCAATCCTTGATTGCCATAGCTTCTCCTCATTCTAAAAGGGTCTCTACTTCTATGACTTCTCTTCCTTTTTTTCCACCACGCTTGTAGGCCGCATTTCCGGGTTTCTTTTTGGATGGCGTTAAGTTAGACTAGGACGTTGAAGATGTCCTAAAATAAATTACGGATAGAGACACCCAAAATGTCCAAAAGCATATCGACCGAGGTGTGAGTGGAAATGGTTATGCGATTCCGTCGCTAGAGTTAATGCAATTAACTATAAAAACATCCAGTCCTTTGATCTCAGAAGTAGACATTCGAATGGATCATCAAGGAATGAGAGGAGTACTTGCTAAAGGTTATAGGAGAGAGATGCAACCGTTAATGCTTAAGCCCACTCTGACAGTTTAAGGGAAGAAATGAAGTTGGCTCATGAACCTACTGAGATCGTGATGTGGAATAATCAAAAAATTGCACACAAAGTATATGTTGAAAAGCCAGCCACCGGGAAGGACCTGGCCATCGCCAAGAAGGATAATACTATCAATGAGCAAGCTGCCAAACTTCAAAGGCTCCGTGAAGAGAATTGCAAGCAAGCTGCTAGCTTGGGGCAGCTAATGACAAAAAAGCTTAGCTTTGACATTGAACTTGCAGTTGCTCAGGAAGAGGTTAAGAAGCTCCAGGAGAAGAAGCCTTGGGAGAGAGAAGAGATAAACATAAACCTTTAATATTTCTGCCCCACCATCGTCATTTATAAGAATCTAAAGTGGATGGGAGATACTTATCCCAAAACTCTTGTTAATGCTTGGGAAGAAGTGTTATGACGACATGAGGAGTATTGGGACAACCGCTCCAAAGAAGATCTCATAGATGAGTACCTCGATGCCAAGGATATAAAGAAGCATACAGAGGAAAAGGCCATCCTTGCTGTTGAGGATGTTGCTGCTGCTACCACCAAGGCTCTTACTGGCCTAAGTTCGTCGGGTCAGCATGAATCATTTACTCAGAGTCTGAAGAGCCAACGGTGACATTCCTACGTCCATGAGGGTTAGCTCTGAAACTGCCCATGTGACTCTAGCTTCTATAGCAATTACATCTCATGAGCCTTACGTTCCTTCCTCAATGGGTCAAAAAGAGGAGCATAAAACTAAAGAAGGGGAATTCGTGGCTTCTTTCAAGGATCGAACCCCATGTTCAGGTATATCTCTTGTCTCTCTAGTCTTTGAGAAGCTTCAATTCTCTTATGAATCCGTCATTAAACTATATCAATCTGTTTGTCATCTTGTAGGTAAACCACATATTACTCCTCCACTGCAACTTACTTAGGGCTTGGGACCTGCAACAATCTTTACCATGTCTACTTTCGTCTCTGCGGTGCGTGTCTTTTCGGTCATGCCCTCCAGTTCTGTCCCAGGGCCTGATTCTGAGAAAATAGCTGCCCTGGAGAACTTGGAGGATATTTTTGTGTCCCAACAGAAAGACATCCTTATTGTCAGTGCTTCGGACCTGATTGACCCTATCGCCATGGTGGAGAGATTGAAGGCTGATTCGATAACATTAAAGTGAAGTTAGAGTTTGCCACTACAAAACCGGTATCTTCGACTCATGCACGCCCCTCATCCGAGCTCCCTCAGTTAAAATTAGGCCTTCAAAGGCTAAGCTCACTAAAGCTTCTTCTAGTAAATTTGATGACCCTCATACAATAGTGGGTGGTGAGACTATCTATTTTTGAGAGCGGTACTCCTAAAAAGGAGAAACCCAAGGTCGATCGCAAACATAAAAAGCGAATCAAGAATACTAGCGGCCCGGGAAATAAGGGAAAGGGTGAGTATAGGATTCTCGGAGCTTACTAGTCTGTTAACTTATCAGTCTGGTAGCTGTTTTTTGTTTTGTGTTGGCGAGTCTATACTTTTCCTTTTTCTTCAATCAAACAGGCCATGTTTGTGCGAGAACGAACCCAACTGTGTCTTATACATAAAGGTTGAGGTAATGAAATGGATTTCTTTTTTCTTGCAATTTCTATTCCATTTACTTTCCTGCACATTTCTGTATTGTTCCTATTTATATATAACTTCCTGTGTATATAGTATAATTACTTGTACTGCAATTATATATATATATATATATATATATTTGTGTGTGTGTCCATTTATCTGCAATGTTCTTATTTAATGTAACTCTATGCATATAAATAATATTCCTGCAATTGTTTAAGTTGTACTCCAATGTAGGCTCTATTTATAGCTACCAAATTATTCTGTTAGGCTAAACTGAACCATTACTTAACTACTCTATGGTAATTTTTGGTCGAGTTCCTTTCGACTAGTTGATAGTGGTAAATAATCCTAGTTTCATGCTGCTCCTAACTATCGTAGAGCAGTGGTTGGGATTTTCGTTTTCTTTCCCATTTGACTTCGTTGTGCGTTTATCCCTATTTACGAGATTTATCTCTCTGCATGCCAAATTCCAGGCACTGATGGGACAGAGATATTGTGGGGCGAATAATGCTTATTTTTGAACCTTCAAGGCTATCCTACATTATCCTCAACTGAGCATGTTATGCTTGGTAGCTAACGCCATTGTTGAAATGCAATTAGACACTAGTTTCCATTCCCTAAAAACTAAAGTACAGACGATTTAACCCTAAGTGTTTTTCTTTGACATTGCCTGTCTTTGGGCGACGCCGAATTCCTACAAGTCAAGATCAATTTATTCGCTCGATCCCTTAGCTATTCTTAGAAAGTTGGTCCAAATTATCTAATCGGCCTTAAAAACTACTACACGCTGATGTCGCTTACCTCCAGGCAATGGAAAATTCCTGCAAGTTGGGATCGAACTTTCTGATCGATCATGAAAGGTTGGGTTGAATTATTCAATCGACTAAAGCAGCTACCATCCCTGACATTGCTAATATTTGAGCAACACTGGACTCTTGAAGGATTAGGGATTCACCTTGCTAAATTCACCCATCTCTGGGCAATAGCGAATTCTTTCTAGTCGAGATCGTACTATCCAATCGATCAAAAAAGGTTGGGTTTGTTTATCTAATCGACCTGAAGTAGCTGCCTTCCCTGATGTTGCCAATCTCTAGGAAATGCCAAACTCCTAAAGGATGGGAGATTCATCTAAACAATGTCTCCCATCTTCAAGTAGCGGTGAATTCCTGTGGGTTACATAGTTTTTAATCCTTCTCATCATTTCCTATCTCTAGGTAATGGAAAATTCCTGAAGATTTGATTGAACGGTGAAATCTTCTCATCGTCGCTTATCTCTGGGCCACGGTGAACTTTGAAGAATAAAGTAAATTGGGTAACCTTCTCACTGTCACCTATGTTTAAACAACGATGAAATCCTAAAGGTTGGACTCTTCCTTCCTAGCGTCACCTATCTTCGGGTAACACTAGATTCCTGAAGGATAGGATTTCACCTTCCTGACACTTCTTATTTTAGGAAACTTAAGATTCTTAAAGGTTGAGATTTGCAAACCTTCTTGCCATCGCCTATCTCTAGGAAACGATGAATTCCTAAAGGTTAGAATGAATGGGAAAACCTTCTCATCATTGCCTATATTTGAGCAATAACGAATTCCTGAAGATTGAAAAATTCTCGTCGTCGTTATCTCCGGGCAATGAAAAACTCCTAAAGGTTGGGTTGAATTATGTGGTCGTCCCTTACGAACATACTCCTAGTTCATTATTCGATGCTAAAGGAGTACGTTCCTAGGTTTTACTGCTAATCGTGCAGCATGGGGGTCTTGCTTTTGAGAACACGGTTCCATTCGTTCAAGAAGCTAACTTTATTTGCAAATGAAAGAAATAGCGAGTCCAACCTTATTACATCGCCTCGTGGTCCTTCGGTAGCTTATACACAGAAGCAAATGAAAAGAAACTAAATGTAGTTATGCTAGAGCAGATCGTTATTCCATGCACACGGGATTGGGATTCCATCAACGATTGCCAGCTTAAATGTTCTGCCTCAAAGCGTCCAATCGATCGTATGGGGTCCTTCCCAATTCGGGTCGAGCGCTCCTATACCTGGGAGGAATTGTTTTAGAAAGAGATCTCATACCTAAAATGTGCTATTGAGAATCTTGGCATTAAAGTGCCACACTACCCTTTTTTGGTGGATAGCAACCCTTGATTCCGCTTCTTTCCTTTTCTCATCAACAAAAATCGAGAGACTCAAGCAGGAGCTCGTCTTTCACCTTGGGATCAAAATTCCTTTTACGGTAAGAAGGGACTTCCGGTTCTATTAAGATTATTGCTTCTGATCTATATGCCAAAGCGAATGGCGAGTGTCTAGTTGCAGACATATGTGTCATCCTTTAAGCCTATAGCGCTAGTGGAATCTCATCAACCCAGTTTCCTTTAGCTCAGCCAGTTGCTTCTTCAAAGTGGATTTGATGATTTTATTTACTGCCTTAGCCATTCACTTTGAGATGTACCATCATGGAGAAGCTCTTCTCAATCCTATATCAATTGCAGAAATCCTTGAATTCGATGCTCTCGAACTTAGTTACGTTATTTGTGATGATTTGCATACTCCGAGTCTGCAAATAATATTCTTCGTTATGAAGTTAATTATCTTCTTTATAGTAATTTTGGCAAGTGGTTCTGCTTTAGACCATTTTGTAAAGTAATCCACCACGACAGTAACATATTTGGCTCCTCCATTTGTCATCGGTAGCACACCAATAATGTCAGTTCTCCAAATTGCAAATGGCCATGGACTGACCATTTGCGTAAGTTTCGTCGAGGGGGCTCCTAGAATCTCCGCAAATATCTGGCGTTGGTCATGTTTATTGGTGTAGTTAGCAGCATCCTGGTTTATCGTCGGCCAGAAATACCCATAGTGAAGTACCTTCTTCCCTAGAGTCTGCCCTGGGGTGATCACCATAGCTGCCCTCATGAATTTGCATGAGGATCTTCCTAGTCTTACCTTTGGCTACATACAGAAGGCGGGGAATTGAGAATCCTCTCATGTATAGCAATCAGTCTTGTATCATTAATCATGGAGCTTTCTAGGGGAGTTTCTTCCGTCCATTATTGTCTTAGAGGAGTTTTTTATTGATCAGATAGTCTTTGATTGAGGTTATCCATGACTCTTCCACTTCTGCGGTTCCAGAATCCATTTGATGTCCATTTGATCGATCCTTAGAGCTATCAAAACTTCCATCGAAACCAATCCTATTAGTTGCGCTTTTACAGAGCAATCTAGCTTAGCTAATGAATCAGCCTTCACGTTTTCCTCTCTAGGGATGTGTGTTATCGCATAATGTTATATGTCCTCAAGTAGTTCCAACACTTTTGACATGTAAGAGGCTAGTCTCGCAACCTTAGCCTGATACTCCCTTATGATTTGGAAAACCCCCAACTGGGAATCATTGAATAGTTACAGCGTCTTTACCCCAGTTCCTTTGTTATCCTCAATCCTGCTATTAACGCTTCGTGCTCTGCTTCGTTGTTAGTTGCAGGAAATTCTAGCTTCAACACGTGACAGTTTGACCGTCCTTCTGGCATTTCAAATACTACTCCTGCCTCTAATCTATATTCATTCGAAGCATCGTCGACAAAAATTCCAACGAGGAACTACATCTGAAGTTTCCTCCTCCTCTTCATTGTTACGCAAGGTAAACTCAGCGATAAATTCTTCTAATGCCTATCAATTTATTACCCTCCTTGGATGGTATGTAACATCGTACTGGCTTAACTCGGTATTCCATTTTAGCAACCTTCCTTAAGTCTTAGGTCGGTATAATATATGTTTCAAAGGCTGATCTGTTGGTACCTTGATAAGATAAGCCTGAAAATAGGGTCATAATTTCTTAAAAGCGATTAGAAAACAATATGCAAGTTTCTCCAAGTTTGGTTAAATCTTTTTTAGCTCCAGTAAACTACTTGCTGATGTAGTAAACTGCTCTTTGAATCCTAGCTTCCTTACATACCAATGCTGCACCAGTGCCTGAGCAGACACTACTAAGCAAACAAATAAATGCACTTTGTCAAACGGTTTAGATTAGATTGGTGGTGTTTCTATGTGCCTTAATAATCCTTCAAAGGCATTCTGGGAATTTGGCTTCTTCTAAGTTTTTCTTCCCCTTCTTGACAGTATCGAAGTAGGGTATACACCTATTTGTCGCCCTGGAGAAGAACCGACTCAAAACAACGATCTTTCTAGTCAAGCTCTAAAGTTACTTCTTTATGGTTGGGGCAGTTACATTCCTTATCGCATTAATCTGCTCTGGATTACCCTCGATGCCTTTTGCATTGACAACAAATCCTAAAAATTTTCCCAATGCTACATCAACAGATATTTTAATGGATTTAGCTTCATTCCGTATTTCCGTAAAACTTCAAACATTTCTAAAAGGCCATCTCGTTAACACTCATGATTTCACAAGCATTTGTCTACATATACTTACATTGTCCATCCAATTTGATTCTTGAACATAGAATTTACCAATCTCTGGTATGTGGCTCTAATGTTCTTCAAACAGAATGGCAATTCTCGGTAGTAATATAATCCTAAATCCATTATAAAGCTAGTATTCTTTTGATCCGATATGTGCATAGAAATATGGTTATATCTCGAATAAGCATCCATAAGAGAAAGCAACTCATGTCTTGTAGTTTCAACCAATAGTTGGTCAATCATAGGCAAAGGAAAGCATTCTTTCGGGCATGCTTATTCAAATCCGAGTAATCGATACACGTTCGCTATTTCTCATTTGACTTCTTGACTAGCACAGGATTGGATACTCAATCGGGGTATAAAGTATCACGGATATATCCATTCTCCAACAACTTATCCACTTCTTCAATGGAGCAGATCGCGTTGGATCTAGATTGCGCCTTTTCTATTTTACTAATGTGAACTTTGGATTAATATTCAGTGCGTGACATGCTGTCTTCGATGATATCCTGCACATATCTGAATGTGTCCAGGCAAATACATCCAAGTTTCCTTGAAGGAAGTTCACCAATTCCTTTCTTAAGCTAGTGTTCATATGAGATCGGATCTTCGAGACCTGAGTAGGGTCATCCATGTCAATTAGAACATTCACCGTCTCTACATTCTTGCCTTTCTCATGCCACTTTGATTCTCTAAGTTCTACGATGTAGCATTCTGTTTTAGCACTTTGGTCACCTTTCACCACTACGACCCTTTTTCTTATGTGGAGTTTCATTACTAATCACCAAGGTTCCAATACTATACAGAAATAACCATAGCTGGTCAGCCCAAGAAGGCATGGTAGGCTGAGTACTCATCCACGATAACAAACTTTTGAATTTGGATTATCGTGCGATCTCATTTGCCTTGTTCCACAGGAAAATCAATCATTCTGATTGGCTATTTTGCTTCGCCTATAAATCCTTCAATCTTGGTTTTACAAGTTATAACCTCCTTCATATTGATTTTCATTTGATTAAATGTTCCCTGTAATAGTATATTCACCAAACTCCTAGTGTCCACAAATACTCGAGGTACAGTTGTTGGTCCAATTCTGACTGTTATCACCATGGGGTCGAAAGTTGATGCTTCAACTCTATCAGCATCCCTCTTTTTGAACACGATATCATCAGTTATCATCCTTTACTACTTAGCCAGAGCTCCATCTTCTACAGCAAAGAAACCCTCCTATGAGATGTGTTTCAACGAGCTCGCATACCATTCCATTTTCCTTAAGTTTTCCTCGGCTGGATGGGTACCTCCGGTTGTGGTATTAATAACCAGTTTTCCATCATTTCGCTTGGGCCCTTCTCCTCTTGGCCTAGATTGATTCCCCTGGGCAGGCGGAACCGGGAGTCTTTAGACTGAGCACCTTCTTGCGTTCTTTGACATATCTTTGGAGCTAATTTTTCCTTATAAGCTCTTTGATGAGATCCCTTAAATGCTGGCAGTTGTCCGTGTTATGTCTATGAGTTTCTTATATTGTTCCATTCCTTGTGTAGCTAGATATATGTTTTCCAACATATTGTTTAGAGGTGTGTTATCCTATGGTTTCAAGTTCCTCGTACGTTTCTTATTGTCATTACGCCTACCGTCGGGGCATTGATTCTATTGTTTTAGCTTCTAGAGTTTCCAACTATAGTCACCACATTACCTGCGCTATCTCCATATTGCTTCACTGCCACATTGCTCTGGATAACCTCCTACGATTGTTCGTCATCGGCATTCCCTGAAGCTAAATTTGCTTCTTCTAAGCGTAGAAACTGATTAGCTTTTCGATGGAACTCCTCCATGGTTGTAGATTGCTTCATTTTCAGACATCTACCAAAATCTATATCTGGGTGAAAGACCTGGACCAATGCCATGAGTATCAAATCCTCCTTCAGATTATTTAGTTCTGTAACGCAACGTTTAACCAGTTCAAGAAAACCTTTTAGCAACTCCTTAGACACTTGAGATAAGCTCGATAAGGACATCACTTCCTTAGATCATGCAGCATGCAGTCCAAACTGCTCCGTGAATTTCCTAGCCAACTCATCAAATGTCGATATGGATCTCAGCATGAGCCTAGTGAACCACATCAATGCAACTCATTGCAGGAAAATGGAGAAACATCAACATCAAATAGCATCTGTCGCCTTAACACCATTCATGTGTCATTCATACTTGAGAAAATGTTGTATAGGATCGAAAGTTCCATTTTACGATGGCATAGTCAGCATCATAAACTTCCTCGGGTACTATTTTCTCAGAATGTTCTCTGTGAAGGGAGTTATACTTAATGCGAAACCCCAATCCTCATTTTTCCTACCTTTGCTTTCCTCAAACAACCACTTATCTTGTCAGCTATGTATTTCTAACTAGCACGATACTCTGTAGGACAACTACCAGGGCCGCACCAAGTGTTTTGCTCTGCAAACAGTCTCAGCTTGCCTGCTGACATCTTGGTTCTCTAGTCTTTGGGAGAACCGCTCATGTGATATTCCTTTAGCATGTGATTGGTTCAGCTGTAGCTATTTGAGCTCCGATTCCATTAGCACCAACATCCAGCTCAAAATCATCATTGTCCAACTGTAGGTCATCTTCAAAGTCTAAAACTTCCATGGAATCAACTCCTTGTCCCCTCGATCTTCCATATTCCTCTCGGTACCGAGAGAAATCCTATCGATACCAAGTTATTTTCTTATGGGGGGAGCCCTCCTGCTTCTTCCTGCAACTTCTTCTGCAATTCCATAAACTAATTCCTTTTGTTTTCCTTTTTCCTGTCACTTGTTGTGACTAGAAACAAATGAATTCATTTCTTCACATCTAAGGGAGAAGCTTCTCTCCTGTTACTTCTAGTTCGTTATGGTTGCTGGGTTAGTATAGCTTCCATCTTGTCCTTCAAGACTTTTTGAATATCCACCATCTTTTGGTTCAATAACTACAACATCTTATCAAGCTCACCTTCGGTAACCACTTCCTATTGAGCAGATGATCCTGGTATTATTTGTTGATTACTAACTTCAACTTGGTGAGCATTTACTTCGTCACCACAAACTACTGCTCATGTGGATCTATTGGATCTTCTAGGCATCATTGACCTAAATAACAAACTTCCAAAATCTTCAAGCAAAACTTGTGGATCTAACCGGTGGACCGCTACAAATTCAAAATAGCAAGCTAAATCTAACCTTGAGTCGGATTTCTCAGTGTAAGCACCAAAATATTGACACCAAAAGTGGCATAACACCCAGATGAGAATAGATGTAGTAGAAATGTAGAAAAGGAGAAAAAAACATAGGAACGTATAGATACATAAGATTTTTATAGTAATTTGTTAATCTCTGGCCACGTCCACTTTATATTTTTATTTATTATGGATTTGATAGAGGTTTAGAGAGAGATTAGAGTCGCTAATACAAATGGTTGATAGGTTCTTAAGCCTAGAAATGCTAGAAGTATCTGCCTGGATGAGTACTGTGTAGAGAAATAGGAGATGAAGAAGAGCTAGGGTCCAAGATCCTCTTTTGGTTGCATAGGGCTGGTATTTATGTGGACACCACTATGTTGGTCTATAGGGTTGGGTTCAACAAGATCCAGATGCAAGCCCAGTGATGTACAAGTGAACATGCTTGCCTAAATGTAAAATAAAACTCTAGTTACCTAATGGTTCTGCTTGGTGGAAACTTACTTCTTCCACTTGGTTGTTCTTCATTCTCTAGTTCGATGTATTCGAAAATCCTTTTCATAGATTTTGGGTTATTCTCGGTGATTCCCTTGATAACACTTGTATTATCCAACTCTCTTTGCTTCTCATCAATCCTGAGAATTGCTCATCTATTCTTCAAGAAAAGCACTTGATGACGATTGCTTAAAGTAGTACTTGAAGTACAAGAGGTTAGTGGGGTCTAAAGTGTAACAGAAAGCTCTTGGTGCCGAGAGGACCACTCGGTACCGAGAGGTTTCCATTGCTCCTTTGGAATTGTAATTTCTTGAGTTCCATCTTCTTATTCTTCTAAGTGGGTTTCCAAGTTCTTGAATCATTTTGTGTGACGATCCGAAAATTTTGATCATTTGAAATTTAAATATTGAATTGATTTTAAATATTGGAAGTTATTTTAATTGAATTTCAATTATAACTATGAATTTGACAATTAAATTATTGAATTTAATTATTGAAGTTGGGTGAAAGATTGAATCTTGATTTTTAAGTTGATTAAAAATATTTCAAAGGCTTGGAAAATACATATTGAAAATACTGAAGGTAATAGAACTTTTAAAAGTATAATCTGAAACTGTTTATTCAATTTTGAAATTATATCGTTTAAATCGATATTTAAAAATAGCCTTCCGAGGCACGGTCTCGGATTTCGACGAAACAAGTTCCATGGGATCCATAATATTGTATTATTATCTGATTTCAACTTTCGTAGTATTCGGAGTGGTCGTGTGATCGTACCACATAAAAACGCGTTGACATTATATCGAAATTCGATTAAATAAACCGAAACCTATCTTCTCCATATGATCTAATTTGGACTCAAAAACTTTTCCATTGCGTTCGGAATAGAGGTTTAACATTATAAACGACTGGCGCCACGCATCGATAGGAGGTCGAGATTTTGAGTTGCGTAATTGTGATAGTTTGAATTTAAATTTCAAACTCAATTTTAAATGAGATTATCGCATTAAATTTTTTATGACAGGACCTTGCATAAACACGTATAAAAAATTCTAGCACGTGTCGTTCATGGTTTAACACGCGTAAGAAAAAAATATACATATATAAAATATAGTGCGACTGTAAAACGAAAATATAAAGTAAAAACCATTATTCTCGTTCAAAAAAAATCTGAATGAATTCGAAAGAAAAAAATGGCTATGTCTTCCTCGTTCGAAAATAATTAGAAGTCGCCAGTTCATCCTCTTGAAAATTTTCGATTCAAAAGAAAAGATAATGGAATCAAATCGCGAAACCGACTTCAGCAATTCGAATCGAGTTCGAACTCGTTTTTTGCTTTTCGTTCAGGCGTATGGCATGCTCAATCTCGACTCTGAAACGCGAGGCAATGGTGGCAATCGCGATTTTGATAGTAGAAATGGCGCGCGCGTTCGATGAAGGTGGAGCGGCTCTGGGTCGGTTTGTGAATGGCAATTCGAAGGCTCGTAAGCAAAGAGCGGCGATGTTGGCTATCGCGATGGTCGATGAGGTGTTTTGGATATGATGAGCGGCAGTGCTTCATGGCCGCTAATTCACGCAAGGCCGTCGAGGCTGAAGGTATTCGAACTTCATTTTTTTCCTTTTCTCAATTTAATCTTGATTTGTAAATATATGTACAGAAAAATAAATGGATAGACAAATGATATACAGTCAAGTGAAGTTTTGATTTAAAAGAAAAAAATGTTTGGTGGTTAATTTATTTTATTAATCTATTCAATCGTCTTAATTACTAAAAATAATTTATTAAAGGAAATTTAGTTTTTAATTTAATTTTTAGTTAAATAAATTGATTAAAAAGTAATTTGTTTAAAATTAAAAGTATTAGTATAAAGTCAAAATTATTAGTTTAAATTAAATAAATCTATTAAACGGAAATTTATTATTCGATTTATTTCAAATATTAATCAATTGTATAAATTATTTATACAAGATCAAAAGACATGAAAACGAGTCAAGATGGATTGGAAATGGATTACATTCATTGTTAAAGGTGAGAACTTCTCACTCAATCGGATTTTTCGATTTAGTTTTAAATAGTTAAATTTAAAATTGTTGATTGTGTGCTTGGATGATAAATTATTATCAGTTGTATTGGATTAGACCCTATGCGCCGCATAATAGCGGAGGATATTATATAAACTCATATACCTCGATATTCCACCTCGAAGTGGAATTGGTATTATATATGTATTTGGAGTGATTGATTTCCCGCATTATATAGCGGATGAGACCCTATGCGCTGCATAATAGCAGATAATTTTATTTAATCCCATATATCACGATATTCCACATCGAAGTGGAATTGGTATTTAATTGTTGTGCTAACATCTGTGGATGCAGGGAAACAGGTTGGAGGGATCCAACGGGATTCCTCAAATACTCGAATTTGTTGTTTCAATATTGTGTGTGGATTTATTTGTAATCTGTGTATGATTATATTTGTGATTGAAATCGTTGTTGGTTATAGTTTAGCCGAATATATTTTTGGTATCGTAGGATACCAGAAATAAATAAAATTGGATTTCTGAAACTCGAGTAGAAAATCTATGGTAAAATTTATTTTTGAGAATTGGATAAATTTAAAAAAAGGAATTTAAAAGTATAAAAGTATATTTTTGTAGTCCTATCGAATTAATTCCAAAATATGGTAAAAGATTATAATAAATGAGTTTTGAGTAATATTGTTGAAGAAATTAATTTAAATTCGGATTTTAAATAGTTTGGAAGAGATAAAGGAATTTATTTTAAAAGGAAATAAATTTGGAAATAAATTTGGAAAATTGATTTCGTGTTTGAAATAAATTTAGAAATCAATTTGGAAAATTGATTTGGTGTTTGAAATAAATTTGAAATTTGATTTGGTGTTTGAAAATGAATATTTGAAAATCAATTTGAAAATCGTATATCGGTGGATATTTGTAAATTTAAATTCACAATGAGAATTTATAAAGGAAAGGGAGATTTGTTTTCAAAATAAATATTGGATTATTTTTAAAAGTGTGGAAAGAAATTTACGGATTTGGAATATAAATTTACAATAAATCAAGAAGGATTTATAAATTGATTTAAATGGACCATTTTGAAATGGAAGTGTATTTTCCTTGGAAAGCCGAGTATGTTTTCAAAGTAGCTTTCAAAGTATAAATTAAAAGTTCTAGAATTAGTTTTAAAAAGAATATCGTTGGAGAAAATATTTTTGGAAATTGTTTTTAAATCTTTAAAGTGAATATTTTTAAGTTGATTATAGAAGTGGTTATTTTAAAGATTAAATTGGTATTTAATTTAGAAAATGTTATTTTAATAATTACACTATATCTAATAATTTTATTTTAAAAAAAATTATACGCACTGAGTTTTATACGAGATATTAATATAAAATTACATAACTAATGTTTTAAATAAAGTGTTTAAAAATAGTTTTCATTTTAAAGTATTACCAAGTATATATTTTGGGATAAGTGATTATTTAAAATTATTTTGAAGTATTCAGACTCGACAAAATTTTCAGTGAAAATAAATGATATTTGGAAATTTATTCCGCGTAAGAAAAGTGATTTGAAAAGTATATTCAAATTGTTGAAGTGTGAAAATATATCTTGCGAAGAGATTTTGAAAATAAAAAATTGGGGAAAATTATTTGATATCTGGTGATTGTTGTGAATATTGAGTGATAGTTAAATAACCGACTATCAATATTGGCACTTAAATGGTGTTTGTATTTCGATGCGACCAGGGGTCGGATTCCAAATGGATATTCGAAAACCACATCGAATCTTTGTGATGGATCTTTTGTTTAAAAGATCAATGTGGAAATTTGTTGTGATTTACTTGAAATCAGAATGTAACACTTATTTTTAAAATAAGCGCTCATTATTCGGATTAGCCGGGAGAGGACTTCATGTCATAAAACCCATTTCGAATAATGATAGGACGAAATGGGATTTCATTTGAAGATGGTGTTGAAGACCGGGTATTTTCGAAAGCGAAAGGATTACCTGTCGAATGTCTCTGCACCGAGTTGCTCCGGTATAGAGATTTTATCACCTTTTGTGATGGGGATTCCGGACGTGATTAGTGAATATCCGGATTGCAAGGGCTTCTTTGAAGTGCCTTCGGTTCCGTTTGATCCCAGAACGGACTTGTATGGATGTGTGTTTGATGTTACACTTTGAGATGTAAAGCTGGTTTCTAGCAAATGCATTTCTGTTGGTGGCGGAGAATTTATTCTCTTAACTTAACACCCTTCTCTAAGACGTACAAGCTCAGAGGTTATGTAGTTAATGTTTACCAGCGATACATTCCCAATTTGGTAATGTGGCATATGAAATGATGCTGATCATTTGTTGTTCGAAGCATGGCTTTTGTAAAAAGCGTAGCTTTTTGGACGAGACTTCGTCGGACCTCACAACCTGGAAATGGTCGAAACAGGAAGTATGCAGCAAGACAATTTGGGGGTAGCGCCCTCAAGGTATGTCCATTTGCTTCTAGAAACAGGTGGTATCATGGTATGGAGCCCAGATATTTAACCTATGTGTTACTGCAAATTTATTGCTTTGTGGTTGAGGATCCTCTGATAAAGGTTGGTAACGACCGGGGATGACATACTCGTGGTAGTTACTCATGTTATAGCTGTATTACAGCATGGGGTAACTCGGCTTTGTGCTGGCAGAGACCGATTAAGTTCTCGAGGCGTCCCTCTAGAGGCGTACCCATGTGACAGTAGGAAGTTCCTTAGCCTAACCACTTGTTGGAAATCCAAAGAAACAATATGTGCCATATATGGTTTTAGTTATAACCTGCCATGGAATGTGGCGGTAACCTGCTATTGAACATGGTAGTTATAGTAGGCATACAATAATGGTTGTATGATGGCTAAGGTTAATATTATACTTTCAAAATGTTTTATACACTATGCATAATGATAATATTTAAAAGATTTTGCGTATCAAGCATGTTTGACTATCATAAGGAGAAATCTCCTCCAATTCTGCGTTTGCATTGTGTGTGTGTGGCGGGAGGCCTTAAGGTAGTTTCATTTTCCAAAAGCATAGCGGATTTCCTTTTATTTTCTTTGTGAAAATAGCTGTTTTTAAGATCTCACACCAGTCCCATGACTGACCTGGATTTTATTGTTCCCTTTCTAAACTCTGGGTGCCCATAATTTTCCACACGGGCAGCCTAGAGTCAAGTTATCAGTTGTTCTGGAGAAAAGACGGGAAAGTTGCAGTGGAGATCTAGAGGCAAGCTGGATGGCTAGGCGTATCACTTGTATATGTAATATTTCTTCTCCGCTGTTGTGTTGTTGTAAATTCTGATAATGTGATGTATAAACTGATATAGTGCTTTTGTTTTAAAGATTATCATTAATCTATTACATTTTGTTCCGCTACGAAACGTGAGACTCTGTTATTGTTTCTGTTTCTTCTTCTATCTTCTTCTTCTTCTTCTTCTTTGATTCTAACGGTTCGGTTTTTCGACATTCGACTGTGAGGCATTCGATACAGTGGACGTATTAATGTCGACTTTCGAAAGTTGAAAAATTAGGTTGTCATAAAGTGGTATCTGAGCATTTGGATAAGCGACAACCTTGGCTCTGGTGGTGAATACTTATTAGAGATAGAGTCAGTAGTACTATAGAATGAGTTTGAGTGTAACAATAGACATGAGCGCGTATTTGTTAGTGAATGTAAAATTATTTTATATTGTGTTGATTGGTTTGTTGAGTGGTATATGGATTCTGGTCAATACGAGTAATTATCGTTTTTAGTAGGGATCTCTAAACACTTGAATAGAACAATTTGACACGTATTGTTTTAAAATTAGGGTAAATGAAATAATTTTACCCAAACTATTTTCATATATAAAAAGAAATAATTTTTCATAAATTATTATGGTATATGGTTGCTTGGATGTTAGGAATTGATAATATTAAATTATTATCATTATTATTGAATAAGAAATTGAATGATAAACAAAGAGCTAAGAAAATAAAATCCATATACAAATGGGATTTGTAAATATAAATTATAAATGTGATTTATAATTTGAAATAGAAATTCCAGAAAAATATTTGAAAATGTTTTTGATAGGATTTGAAGATTTTGAAATTTGGAAAAGAATAAAATCCTTTAGAGTTTGGAAATGGTTTTCAAAGGTTTTGGAAAAATGTTGGAGGGATAAAAGCAGTAAACTCTTTTCCGTCACTGGAAAATAACTTCGGTGATGACTGCAGCATCATCAATGTTCATTTTTGAGTTTCCAAGAGAGGAATTGCTGCCAAATTATTTTAAAATTGAAGTTGTTTGCAAACTGGGGTTGGTTTTGGAAATTCAAAAGACAATTTGGATTAATTTCAAAAATGAATTTTTGAATGTTAGAAAGACTCTACAATCTTATTTAAGAAAAGTATGGAATATGATTGATCTTGATAACTAATAAAATTTATTAAGGTGGAAAATAAAATTTTGAATGAATAAATCAATTTTACAATTGCAAGTAAATGAAAGTGAAATTGAATGTTGGAATTTATTTCGAATTTGTAAGTAAATAGAACTGGAAATGGAATTGAATTTGATTTGTGATAAACAAAGTGAAGTATTGAAATAAAATTAGTAAGTGAAACTAATTGAAGGAATGACAAATTTAAATATGCATTAAATTCATATGGAATTGGAAATCCAGTTTAATATAAGAAGTTATAAACCAAAGTGGTGAATTGGAAATAATATAAGAAGTATGTAGAATACTCATATGGAACTTAAGAAATAAATGGCAAAATTCTTAAGTAAATTTGTAGTTGAGAAAATATTCTAAATAAATAAGTGAATGAAGATTAAACTGGAAATTGTGAAATGGTAATTGTGAATAAGTGAATGAAAATAATCAATGTGAATAAAAGAAAATTGATATATCTAATAATCAATTGGAATAAATACGTAGGATGTACGTATATTATTTTATTCGCATAGCGATTTGATCCAGAATTCGAGCATAGAATTTCGAGATAATTATATTGATCCAAGTTGGATTTTTCACTCGATTTTCGACGACGAACCTGGATATGGATTTTTGATTGATTCTGGAAATTCTCTATCATAGTTTACGGCTATGCAAGGAGAATGATGGTTTCTGATCAAGAAACCAGATCTGAGTCCGCACTAGGAAGTCGGGTGGACGATACTAGTTCGGAAGTGAAATTGTGTGATAGAGTGAGCGATCAAGTTTGGTAATGCGTACGGATGATATACGGATATCATACGGGCTTGAATGAAATATATATTGAAAATTTTGTAATGTAATGTGCAAAATGATTTTTGAATGTAGAAATTGGATATGGTTGTTAAATAGCATACAGGTATTATAAAGGGAAAGGAATTTGGATTTTATTTTAGAAGATAATTTAAATTGCTTGACAAAAGGAATGTATTTGAATTTCAGTACGAAATTTGACGATTTTCTGGTCTAGCCATTTGGCTTTTCGTTTTCTTTTTCAATCTGGAGGCCAGTGATGCTATTTTGTAGTCGTACCGAGCTAGCCGTGCAAAGGAGACGTTGGTGAAATTTTTCAAAAACTTAGGGAGTTAGAAACTTTTGAGAAAATTTTGAAAGTTTAAAATTTGAATTTGAATGGTTAAGAAAACAATTTTGTTTGAAAACTATGAAAGATTTTGGAAAGTTAGTCCAAGTAATAATGGGGCTTTAATAAAAAGATTTGTTTTAGCAAGTTGATGAAACTATTTAGTTTTGGAAAGATAGAGAATGAGTTAAGGTTAATTCTCCTTAACTAGTAATTTCAGGACGAAATTCTTTTAAGGGGGAAAATGCGACGATCTGAAAATTTTGAACATTTGAAATTTAGATGTTTAATTGATTTTAAATATTGGAAGTTATTTTAACTTGAATTTCAATTATAACTATGAATTTGACAATTAAATTATTGAATTTAATTGTTGAATTTGGGTGAAAGATTGAATCTTGATTTTTAAGTTGATTAAAAATATTTCGAAGGCTTGGAAAATTCATATTGAAAATACCGAAGGTAATAGAACTTTTAAAAGTTGGATCTGAAACTGTTTATTCATTTTTGAAATTATATCGTTTAAATCGATATTTAGAAATAGCCTTTCGAGGCACAGTCTCGAATTTCAACGAAACCAGTTCCACTGGATCCATAATATTGTATTATTATCGGATTTCAATTTTCGTAGCATTCGGAGTGGTCATGTGATCGTACGACATAAAAACGCGTTGAAAACTATATCGAAATTCAATTAAATAACTGATCCAAAAAGCTATCTTCTCCATACGATCCAATTTGGACTCGAAACCTTTTCTATTGCATTAGGAATGGAGGTTTAACATTATAAACACCTGGCGGCACGAATCGATAAGAGGTCGTGATTTTGAGTTGCGTAATTGTGATAGTTTGAATTTAAATTTCAAATTCAAATTTAAATGAGATTATTGCATTAAATTTTTTGTGACAGAACCCTGCATTAACACGTATAAAATATTCTAGCACGTGTCGTTAATGGTTCAACATGCATAAGAAAAAAATATATACATATAAAATATAACGCGATTGCAAAAAGAAAATATAAAGTAAAAACCATTATTCTCGTTCAAAAAAAATATGAATGAACTCAAAAGAAAAAATGGCAATGTATTCCTTGTTTGAAAATAATTGGAAGTCGCTTGTTCATCCTCTTGAAAATTTTCGATTCAAACGAAAATTCGATTTCGAGCCTTGCAAATCGAATCAAAATCGTGTGGGTCCTTTTCGAAAAAAAGATAAATGGAATCGAATCGCGAACCCGACTTCAGCAATTCGAATCAAGTTCGAACTGGATTTCTGCTTTTTTTTCAAGCGTATAGCATGCTCAATCTCGACTCTGAAACGCAAGGCAATGGTGGCAGTCGCGATTTTGATGGCAGAAGTGGCACGCGCGTTCGATGAAGGTGGAGCGGCTCTGGGTTGGTTTGTGAATTGCGATTCAAAGGCTCACGAGCAAAGAGCGGCGATATTAGCTGTCGCGATGGTCGACGAGGTGTTTTGGATATGATGAGTGGTAGGGCTTCGTGGTTGCGGATTCATGCAAGGCATTCGAGGCTGAAGTTATTCGAACTTTGTTTTTTTTTCCTTTTCTCGATTTAATCTTGATTTGTAAATATATGTATAGAAGAATAAATAGATAGTTAAATTATTTACGGTCAAGTGAAGTTTTTATTTAAATGAAAAAAAATGTTTGGTGGTTAATTTATTTTATTAATCTAGTCAGTCATCTTAATTACTAAAAATAATTTAATAAAGGAAATTCAGTTTTTAATTTAATTTTTAGTTAAATAAATTTATTAAAAGGAATTTGTTTAAAATTAAAAGTATTAGGTTAAAGTCAAAATTATTAGTTTAAATTAAATAAATCTATTAAATGAAAATTTATTATTCGATTTATTTCGAACATTAATCAATTGTATAAATTATTCATACAAGGTTAAAAGACATGAAAATGAGTCAAGATGGATTGGAAATATATTGCATGCATTGTTAAAGGTGAGAACTTCTCATTCAATCGGATTTTCCGATTTAATTTTAAATAGTTAAATTTAAAATTGTTGATTGTGTGCTTGAATGATAAATTATTATCAGTTGTATTGGATTAGACCCTATGTGCCACATAATAGCGGAGGATATTATATAAGCCCATATACCACGATATTCCACCTCGAAGTGGAATTGGTATTATATATATATTTGGAGTGATTGATTTCCCGCATTATATATTGGATGAGACCCTATGCGCCGCATAATAGCGGATGATTTTATTTAATCCCATATACCGCGATATACCACCTCAAAGTGGAATTGGTATTTAATTGTTGTGCTAACACTGTGGATGCAGGAAAACAGGTTGGAGGGATCCAACTGGATTTCTCAAATATTTGAATTTGTTTCAATATTGCATGAGGATTTATTTATAATCTGTGTATGATTATATTTGTGATTGAAATCCTTGCTGGTTGTAGTTTAGCCGAATATATTTTTGGTATCGTAGGATACCAGAAATAAATAAAATTGGATTTTTGAAATTCGAGTAGAAAATCTATAGCAAAATTTATTTTGGAGAATTGGATAAATTTAAAAGAAGGAATTTAAAAGTATAAAAGTAGATTTTTGTAATCTTATCGAATTAATTCCAAAATATGGGAAAAGATTTTAATAAATGGGTTTTGAGTAATATTATTGAAGAAATTATTTAAAATTCTGATTTTGAATAGTCTGGAAAAGATAAAGGAATTTATTTTAAAAGGAAATAAATTCAGAAATAAATTTTGAAAATTGATTTGGTGTTTGAAATAAATTTACAAATCAATTTGGACAGTTGATTTGGTGTTAGAAATAAATTTGAAATCAATTTAAAATTTTATTTGATGTTCGAAAATGAATATTTGGAATTCGATTTGAAAATCATATATCGGTGGATATTTGGAAATTTAAATTCACAATAGGAATTTATAAAGGAAAGGGAGATTTGTTTTAAAAATAAATAATGGTTTATTTTTAAATGTATGGAAAGAAATTTACGGGTTTGGAATGTAAATTTAAAATAAATCATGAAGGATTTATAAATTGATTCAAATGGACCATTTTGAAATGGAAGCGTATTTTCCTTAGAAAGCCGAGTATGTTTTCAAAGTAGATTTTAAAGTATAAATTAAAAGTTCTAGAATTGGTTTTAAAAAGAAAGAATGTTGTTGGAGAAATTATTTTCGAAAATTATTTTTAAATCATTAAAGTGAATATTTTTAAGTTGATAATAGAAGTGGTTATTTTAAAGATTAAATTGGTATTTGATTTGGAAAATGGTTATTTTAATAATTACACTTTATCGAATAATTTTATTTTAAAAAATATTATTTGGACTTGAGTTTTATATGAGATACTAATATTTCATAACTAATATTTTAAATAAAGTGTTTAAAAATAGTTTTCATTTTAAAGTATTCCCAAGTATATATTTTAGGATAAGTGATTATTTAAAATTATTTTGAAGTATTCGGAGTCGGCAACATTTTCAGTGAAAATAAATGATATTTGGAAATTTATTTTGGGTAAGGAAAGTGATTTGAAATTTGTTTTCAAATTGTTGAAATGTGAAAATATATCCTGCGAAGAGATTTTAAAAATAAATAATTGGGGAAAATTATTTGAAATCTGGTGACTATTGTGAATATTGATTGATAGTTAAATAACTGATTATCAACATTGGCCTTTAAATGGCGTTTGAATTTCGATGCGACCGGGGGTCGGATTCCAAATGAATATTTGAAACCCACATTGAATCTTTGTGATGGATCTTTTGTTTAAAAGATCAAAGTGAAAATTCGTTGTGATTTACTTGAAATCAGAATGTAACACTTATTTTTAAAATAAGCGCTCGTTATTCGGATTAGGCAGGAGAGGACTTCGTGTTATAAAACCCATTCTGAATAATGATACGACGAAATGGGATTGCATTTGAAGATGGTGTTGAAGAACAGGTATTTTCAAAAGCAAAAGGATTACCTGTCCAATGTCTCTGCACGGAGTTGCTCCGGTATAGAGAGTTTATCACCCTTTGTGATGGGGATTCCAGACGTGATTAGTGAATATCCGGATTGCAAGGGCTTCTATGAAGTGCCTTTGGTTCCGTTTGATCCCGGAACGGACTTGTATGGATGTGTGTCTGACATTAGACATTGAGATGTAAAGCTGGTATCTATTGAATACATTTCTATTGATGGCGAAGAATTTATTCTCTTAGCTTAACAACCTTTTCTAAAACGTACGAGCTTAGAGGTTATGTAGTTGATGGTTACCAGTGATACATTCCCAATTTGGTAATGTGGCATACGAAGTGCTGCTAATCATTTGTTGATCGGAGCATGGCCTTTGTGAAAAGCGTAGCTTTGTGGACGAGACTTCGTCGAACCTCACAACCCGAAAATGGTCGAAACAGGAAGGATGCAGCAAGACAATTTTGGGGTAGCGCCCTCAGGGTATGTCCATTTCCTTCTGGAAAATGGTGGTATCATGGTATGGAGCCCAGATATTTAATCTATATGGTTACTGCAAATTTATTGCTTTGTGTTTGTTTCTTTGAGGTTGAGGATCCTCGGATAAAGGTCGGTAACGACCGGGGATGGCATACTCGTGGTAGTTACTCATGTTATAGCTATATTACAGTGGGGGGTAACTCGGCCTTGTGTTGGCAGAGAGCTGGTTAAGTTCTCGAGGCGTCCCTCCAGAGGCATACCCATGTGGCAGTAGGAAGTTCCTTAGCCCGACCATTTGTTGGAAATCCAAAGAAACAATACGCGCCATGTATGGTTTTAATTGTATAGCCTGCAATGGAATGTGGCAGTAAACTGCTATAGAACATGGTAGCTATAGTAGCCATACAATAATGGTTGTATGATGGCTCAGGTTAATATTATACTTTCGAAATATTTTCTACACTATGTGCTAATGATAATATTTAAAAGATTTTGCGTATCAAGCATGTTTGACTATCATAAGGAGAAATCTCCTCCAATTCTGCATTTGCATTGTGTGTGTGGCAGGAGGCTTTATGATAGTTTCATTTTCCAAAAGCATAGCGGATTTCTTTTTATTTGTTTTGTGAAAATAGTTGTTTTTAAGATCTCACACCAGTCCCATGACTGACATGGAGTTTATTGTTCCCTTTCTAAACTTTGGGTGCCCATAATTTCCCACATGGGCAGCCTAGAGTCAGGTTATCAGTTGTTCTGGAGCAAAGTCGGGAAAGTTGCTGTGGAGATCTGGACCAAGCTGGATGGCGAGGCATATCAGTTGTATATGTAATATTTCTTCTCCGCCATTGTTTTGTTGTAAACTCTGATAATGTGATGTACAAACCGATATAGTGCTTTTGTTTTAAAGATTATTCATTTATCTATTATATTTTGTTCCGCTATGAAATGTGAGATTCTGTTATTGTCTCTGTTTCTTCTTCCATCTTCTTCTTCTTTAACCATAACGGTTCAGTTTTTCGGCATTCGACTATGCGACATTTGATACAGTGGACGTATTAATGTCGACTTTCGAAAGTCGAAAAATTGGGTCGTTACATATGGTCTTCGTCTTGGCGTTCTAATTTCCATTGAAAATTTACTTAGTTAAACCCGGTTAACACATACTAATAATATATATTCAATGTCAAACCAATCAACCACCCAATTATATCCAACAAATAAGGGAATACATCCATCACCATATAGAACATTCATATTGCTTAATTTCTATTATTATTATTTTCAACTTTATTTCAGTCAATTCATCAAATTTTCAATCAAATTTATCAAAAAAAATTGCAAACACAAGCATGCAATTATGTTTTCGCCCATATAATCATTTACCCAAAGTTCATCCTATCCAGTAATCAAATCAAGGCATTCAAGGACTAGAACATAGAATTTTGTGTGTCAAAAAGGAAAAACTCTCCAAAATGATGCATTAAGAATAAGTTCATTTAGTTCAAAGACTCAATCATTGATCTACCTAAACATTGTGTCGCTAAACCTAGTATGATGATGTTACCTCAACCATGCAAGCACATCATCGTTCTACCATTATTGGTTGCTGCCTTGGCTGCTTTGCACTTGACACACGCCATCTACCACTTCAGCCATAGTTGCCGCCACCATCACCATCCATTCCCCTCACCACTGTTATGTGTGCCACAATGTGCATCTCCACCATCATCTGGCCGGCAACCACAGTCGGCTGGCTTCCACTATGGGAAGAAAATCATTGGACAAGGGATATGTCCCATTGTCTGATTGAATATCTATATGTCATTGAATCCCTTGTCGTCTTATTGCACATCAGACCACAGAGATGCCCCATCATCTAATATGCACTAGCACAACAAAAAAAACCATATATTGTCTGATGTTATAGTATCGTGTAACATCTCGCTTCCGGAGGCTCAAAACTAACTATTATGGAAGCTGTAGTCATCCATAGGTGTTATTTCCGAGTGATTGAAATCGGAATCTTGAAACTATTGGCAACACAGAAACACAAGAATATGACAAATTCTAAATTTCAACAAAACATGATTTCTCATTTCCTATGAATTTCAATTTAAGATTTAATTACATAATTCCAAACGTTAAACACGTTCAGATCACATATACATGTACAAAATACGATAATAGCGACATATGAAGATGTCCCCTTACGACGATCAGAGAACTAATAAATATAAACATTACAATTCTTAGTACATCACAGTGGAAAATACAAAGTAGCTCCGTATGAAAGGGAGTACGTATTAAGCATCTTAAGGCTAACTTAACACTAGAAGAGGGTGAATAGTGTTTAATGAATTCTAGAACTTATATGGACTAATTTAAAATTATGACACAAACAAATGAAGAACTTAATCACAGAACAATCACAGAATCAAACACAAATGCCAAAAGTAAATAAAAAGAAGTAAAAGGCAAGAACACACCGAATTTTATACTGGTTTGGAGTTACCCTACATCCAGTCATGTACCAAGGCAAACCACCTCATACAGATTTTTATTATACCAATGTCGAGAATACAATCCTTAATTTCTAAAGGCCTTGAGGTACCCTTCTGTCTTACGAGTCCGGGGCAAAACTCTCTTGATTTACGGGACTCAAGACTACCCAATTGATTTCCAGGCACAACTATACCTTATAGAGAGACTCGATAAACTTTTGATTAAAAATTGATCCTATAACTCTGAATAACACTTTGATCTTCGAGAGAGGACAGAGATTCAAACAAGAATGAGATTCTAATTTGATTCACTTAAGAATTCGGTAGAATTTGACACAATCTTATATATATGAAAATTATAGAATATCGATTTGTGGAGAAGAAGAAGTGAAGAAAATATAAAATCAGTTAGTTAAAAATTCGTTTGTAAAGGCTATTTAAAAAGCACCAACGATCGTAACCATTCGCAAAAATATTTAAACGAATAGACACTTATTTTGAAAATTGAAACTTTTGAATTCAAAGGCCACCATGTCGACATGGGATCCCAAGATATCGACATCCCCAGTTTAAAAACTATATAAAATTTGTTTTTGAAAATGGAGTTTAAAACAAGAGTTTATTTCAAAAATAAAAACAAATAATATTTTAAGGCTAAAATACCTTTTTGAAAATCATTTGAAAAGATAATTTTTAAGGCTAAAACATTTTGAAAAGCAGATTTGAGAATCATTTTGAAAAACCATTTTGAAGTAATTTTGTAAGCTTCTTCCTGCAGAATATCTCATCACATCAGGACTCGAGAACTTGTACAAAACAAGGATGTTCATGGGTTTGTAAGGCACTTGTCGTAGGTTTGTAAGCCACTTGTCATAGGTTTATAAGCTGCTTTTGTGGGTTTGAAAGCCACTACGAAGGTAGAAATGGGTTCCATCCCAAATGAAGTTCGGAATGAATATTTTCATGCTATTATGAAGTTTTAACAAAAATTAGACATATATCTTGAAACCTTGATCTTGATACTCTAGAGTCTTCAATCTTGAGTCTTGAGTCTTTATACTTATCGGTCTTTAGTAATCAATACCTGCATATATATATATATATATATATATATATATATATATATATATATCTTGCATATACATATCTATCTAGACAATAGTTTTAGTATATATTTTATAATAAGATAAGCTAAAAGGTTGTTGTCATCAAAACCAACATCTCAGTTCCTAACAATCTCCCCCTTTTTGATGGTGACAACTTGTATTTATAAACTATAAATACCATAACTCCTATCATAACTCCCCCTTACTCCATGACTCCCCCTTACTCCAAGCCAACTACTATTTTATAACTTCTCCCCCTTTGTCATTAACGAAAACATCTAACTAATAAATTCCCTGAACTTGATAAAGGATAATCAACCATAAAATAGAGTAATCCATACAAGTGTAATAAGTGCTAAGTGTGATCATAAGTATGAAAAGTGATCATAAGTGTAATCCAAGAGAAAAAACAAATCAATCATCATCCAATCATATTTACAATAATTATTCAATCCAAACATATATACAAACCATATCAAATAAGTTAAGTCAATCAAGTTTAAAACACCCCAATCAAATAAAATAAATAACATATAGAATAACTAGGCATTCCTTGGTACTTCCACCCATCCATCTTCTCCAAAGATAGGGTCTGCTTTGGTGGCATTCCATTCTTCTTTATCTTTTTCGAGAGTGACTGGTGGATTTCCTTCGAGATCGTCCTTGTTAAGGGCTGAGATCATCCAACGAAGGGCGTCGAAATGTCTCTCTTTCTCCTGATCATTTGTATTTGACTCAATTCTAAGTGATGCTGATTATGAAGTATGAATGTAGGAAATTCTTGAAGAAAGTGAGAGTTTCTTTAAGATTGTCACTTAGATTCTTAATCAGAGAAGCCATAATTCAAGAAATAAGAAGAACTATGAAAGAGAGTGATTAGAGATGAAGTATGATAATTTATTCTGGAAGAAACAGATATAAATAAGGGTAGTGAGTCATTTTAAATGAATAGACATTAGTTATTTACATGAAATTAAAATTTGAAAGTGTAACTATTTTCTTCCCGTTGTATGTCGACATGGGGGGATGGTGTATGTCGACATGCCTCTGCGTGAAGTGACATTTTTCTTTGTTTTGAATATTATGAACAAATCCGTTAAACTAAAATTTGTATAATATAAAAACAAGCAATTACAGAGACAAGTGAAGTTGAATAACAGGAAATGAAAGATTCCAATAATAATTCTAGTCAACATTATAAAAGATAATATAATATTAACTAAAATAAAGGAAATACAAAGATAGAACTTAAGATAACATGAACTAAAACTAGTTAGATGATGATGAAGAAGATGATAGTCCAAGCTTTCTACTAATTTTCTCGAAGAACTTGTCGATTTTCTCTAAGGAAGTTTCTTGATCTTCCTCTTCCTCCTCTTCAATTTCCATTCCTTCCTCTTCCTCTTCTCTTTCTTCTTCTTCCTCCATTTCTTCCAACTCTTCGTAACCAAGCCTTTCTTCTTTTTCGGTAAGTGTTTCATATGGTTGAAACACTAATGGAATTTGCACAAGGGAAATGTTTCCATGGTTGAATGCTTTTCTAGTTATAAATTCTTCCCTTTTGAAATCAACTCCAAAGTAATTAAAATTCCGAGTAAGATAAATTCCATGATATAATGTATTTTCTCCCATAGTAAAATTCTTGGGACTTAGCTCATCCAAAATAACTTGAACCTAATTAATATCATAATTTTCAAAAATTGCAAAAAGAGATTTGCAAACTTTTAAAGTCGGGTTGTTGTAGTTTTCTGATCTTGGTATAAGAGTGTGTTGGATAAGAAGGTTAACAATTCTTTCTTTTGGACGAAATAACGATTTTTGAATTCAAAATTGCCATCCCCTTCAAAGATGTGATGAAATATCTCTCTATCATTTTCATATATTTGAAATTCCGAGAGATTCATTCCGGTATACTTGCATCCCAAAATATTTTCCAAAATTTCACAATCCAAAACAATTTGTGTTCCTTTAACACTACTCCAAATTTGTCGTTCTTCCCCATCATAAAAACCACGATTCAAATTTGCATAAAACATTTTAACAAGATTTGGATAACATATAAAATCATTTTGTTTGTTATCAACTAAACTAAGAATAGAACATTGTTGAAAAAGATTTTCAATTTCGTAATAAGAAAAATCTTCAAAAATAACAAATTTCCCCGTTGAATTTTACCAAAGTTTACATAGTTGATGTAAGCTTTGATAGCTTCCGGGTCATTAAAAAGAAAGTTTTTGACAGATTTTGGAAGCCTAATGGTGTTAGAAGTGCTTGAAGAGGCCATTGAAGAAGTTTGAGAGGAGTAGAAGATAATGAAAATAAATTTGAAATTTGAAATAAAAGTGAAAAGTGATGATAAAGAGAGTGAGTTTAATAGAGATTCCATAGACATGTTCTCTGGTCAAGAGGCATCTTTTCAGAGCATTAAAGTAGGTGAAAAGATGGAGGGAAAATCAAAAGTTTGAATTCAAATTTTGAAATCAAATTCTGATAGACATGTCGACATGTGGTATCCGGTTATATCGACAAGTGCCTATTGAACCAATGGACAAGTTTCTATTCCTAATTTCTAATATATATATATATATATATATATATATATATATATATTCTAATTATATAATTCCTGTAATAACATTAAATATAATAATACTTATATATTAATAATTTAATATTTAAAATATTATTAAAATAATATTATTTTTGAATTTAAATTTCAAATTTTAAGGGATAAATTTGAATTTAAAATTCAAGGAATTTTAAAAAATCAAGCAAACAAACAAGCATCCATTCAAACAAGAAAAATTAAAAATAAAGTAAATGCGTACCTATTTTTAGATCCATACTCCCACCAGAATCTGATTCATTAATAGTAATGAAACACAGATTGGAATTATCCGTCTTCTTTTCATCGTCACTGGATGATGAGTCTGAGTCATCAAGAGTTGTTGTGTATGCTTTCTTTCTTTTCCTTAACGAATCATTATTTAGAGGAAACAATTGTTTATCTGGATATGGATAATCTTTCATATAATGCCCGACTTTATTGCAGTTGTAGCATATATCATTGTTGACGTTCTCTGTATTGTTTCTGGAATTCCTTTGATCGTTTCTTTTGTAATTGTTCATTTTTCTATATTTTAGGAATTTTTGAAAGTTTCTTGTCATGAAGACAATCTCCTCATCATTGTCTGGTTCTTAATCTTCAGTTGTTGCATTAAATGCTAATGACTTCTTTTCTGTAGCCATGTTTTCTCTTCTTCCTTGCAGTTGAACTTCATAAGACATCAGATACCCAATCAATTCTTTTATTTTCATTAGACTGATATCATTTGCTTCTTCGATTGTATGTGTCCTTTGATCCCATTCTGGAGTGAGTGAATTTAGAATTTTTCTGCCTTGGTCTTCCTCCGAAAAGCTTTTTCCTAGTGCAATTAGTGAATGTACAATATCTTGAAATCTACAATACATGTCGAAAATGGGCTCATTTGCATACATTTTAAATAATTGAAACTGATTAGTTAATATGGAAATTTTAGTCTGTTTAACTTTGCTTGTTCCTTCATGAGTAACAGCAAAGTTTGCCGGATTTCAAATGCAAACTTACAAACAGACACTCTATTAAACTCATTCCTATCTAATGAACAAAATAATATATTCATGGTCTTTGAATTATTTTGTGCATCACTCTTTTGCTTAGCAGTACAGTGGGCAAAATCGGTAGTTGGTTCAATATACTCAGTTTGTGTGATATTCCAAGTGTCTAATCCTACTTATTACAAATAAATTTTCATTCTACATGCCCAATATGCATAATTACTACCATTGAAAAATGGTGGTCTGACAGTAGACCGACCTTCTACAAATGAACTAGTGTTAGGGATAATAGAATTAGTGCCAGAGTTGACATTACCGGTGTTGGTAGCCATTAAAACTATTTTCAAATTTTAGATTACGAAAACTATGAAAACCTATGCTCTAATACCAATTGAAAGGGAGTGCGAATTAAGGATCTTAAGGCTAACTTAACACTAGAGGAGGGGTGAATAGTGTTTAACGAATTCTAAGACTTATATGGACTAATTTAAAATTATAACACAAACAAATGCAGAACTTAATCATAGAATCAAACACAAAAGAAAAAAGTAAATAAAAAGTAGTTGAAGGAAAGAACACACCGGACTTTATACTAATTCGGAGTTACCCTACATCCAGTCCTGTACTAAGGCAAACCATCTGATCATACAGATTTTTATTATACCAATGTCGAGATTATAATCCTCAATTTCTAAAGGCCCCGAGGTACCCTCCTGTCTCATCAGTCTGGGGCAAACTCTCTTGATTTACGGGACTCAAGATTAACCAATTGATTTCCAGGCACAACCAAACCTAAGAGAGACACGATAAACTTTTGATTACAAATTGATCCTATAACTCTGAATATCACTTTGATCTTCGAGGGAGGGTAGAGAATCAAACAAGGATGAGATTCTAATTTGATTCACTTAAGAATTTGGCAGAATTTCGGCACGATTTTAAAAATATGAAAATTATAGAATATGGATTTATGGAGAAGAAGAAGTGAAGAAAATATGAAATCAGTTGGTTAAAAAATTGGTTTGTGAAGGCTATTTATAAAGCACTAATGGTCATAACCAATCATGAAGAGATTTAAATGAATAGACACTTCTTTTGAAAATTGAAACTTTTGAATTCAACGGCCACCATGTCGACATCCCTAGTTTAAAAACTATGTAAAATTTGTTTTAGAAAATAGAGTTTAAAACAAGAGTTTATTTTAAAACAAAGAAAAATAATATTTTAAGGCTAAAATATCTTTTTGAAAATCATTTGAAAACATATTAAGGCTAAAACATTTTGAAAAGCAAATTTGAAAATCCTTTTTAAAAATCATTTTGAAATAGTTTTGCAAGCTTTTTCCTGCAGAATATCTCATCACATCTGGACTCGAGAACTTATACAAAATCAGGATGTTCGTGGGTATGTAAACCAATTGTCGTAGGTTTGTAAGTTACTCGTCGTAGGTTTGTAAGCCATTAAGAAGTTAGAAATGGGTTCCATCCCAAATGAAATTTGGAATGAAGATTTCCATGCTGTTATGAAGTGTTAATAAAAACTAGACACATATCTTGAAATCTTGATCTTAATACTCTAGAGTCTTCAATCTTGAGTCTTGAGTTTTTGTATTGATCAGTCTTCAGTAATCAATACGTGCATATATATATATATATACATATATATATATATATATACATATATATATGTATATATATGTATATATATCTATATCTATATCTATATATCATGCATATACATATCTATCTAGACAGTAGTGTTAGTATTTATTTTATAATAAGGTAAGTTAAAAGGTTGTTGTCATCAAAACCAACATCTCAGTTCCTAACACTATATAGCTAACACTGCCTCCTGCATGTCCTTGGAAGCTTTTTCGTACAAAAACTTGAAAGTCTCCCACTCTAAGACAACTCAATATAATTTTGAGTACCTGAGAGTTTGTGGATAAACACAAACTTCGAGTCACACAATATTTCCGGTATGAATAATCCCCTATCATCTCTTATCATAAATAGACAGCAAGTGAGACCACGCTGCTTAGCGGAATGGGTTTTCCCCTCGCTGGTATCCAAAACAAAACATGCAAATCATTTACCATGCTCCTACACCCAAAATGGTTCGTCTTAACATAATATGAGATAAAGCCATAAATCATATACCTTGGGGTATCCCATCCACTCATTTATTAGATATCCCATTTGAAAGCAATATATTAGATTTCCCATCTTCTAAAATCAATTTATTAGAGTTCCCCTCTAAATCTTTAAAATGACTATCCATCATAATTTAATTGGACTATCCGTCACAAATTCATCCAAAAGAAATGCATATTTTTCCATTGAACATTGTTTTGTAAAAGGTCGTATGGGCTATCCACTACACACTCTATAGTTTTCCTAGGATGACTATGAACCCTTGGGTGCTAAATCCCAAGGCTAACCACCTCTGGCAAAACATTCTTTACTTTATAAATTTGATCTGGCTTCTTCACAAATACCGCGGCCGTTCCCCAAGGCGAACTGCTTGGTCGGATGAAATTCTTTCCTTCCGATTCCACTAGCTGCACCTTCAATTCCTTCATCTCGGTTGGTGACATCCTGCTGGGTGGTCTACTTACAGGTTCATCTCACGATATGAGATCTATTTGAAACTCGATTGCTCTTTTCGGAGGCAAGCCCGAAACTGGTTCAAACGCATCTGCAAACTCTCTTGCAACATAAACCTGCTTCAACTCTACTTCCGTTCCCATGACACCCAATAACACAAGCATTCCGTCTAACCTCCTTACCGAGTAAATAACCTTGTTATGGATATTTGGGTGTTTCAATGATATCACCCCCTCCTGGAAAAATATCCTAGCATCATATCTATCTAACCAATCCATACCCAATATGATCCCGAAACCCACGAAATCAAAAGCATATGAACTGCATGCAAACATATGACCTAACAAATCAAGTTCTAACTGGTCATATCTCATTCCCAAAGTTGCATACCCTCCTATAGGATTCACAACCCTTAAAGAAGTAACAAGGTATAAAGGTTCCAGATATAAGCAATCTACCAAATACTGAGATTTAAATGAGTGCAATGCACCAGTATCATATAGTATCCTATCTAGAGTACTATAAATCATAAGCATACCTTCTATCACATCTTTTCCTTTCTCAGCAGTTGTTGGTCTAGAGGATGATGGTTCCAATGCAAAGACCTTTCCCTTTCCAGCCTTAGCAGCCTCGGGACACTTGTCCTTGTAATGCCCCATCTGGCCACAGTTATAGCACTTCACATTCGGCCTTACTGCATCTGCTCTTCCATTACCCGAGCGACACTCATTAGCATAGCGCCCCTTCTTGTCGCACTTGTAACAGACAATATCGGCCTTACTCCACTTGGCTGCTGCCCCTGACTGGGTTCCTTTGTTCTTAAAGAACTTCCGCTTCTTACCCTAAAAATTCTAAACCTCAGTTGGTTTCTCTTTTTCAAAAGTAGAAAGCATCTCTTCATTCCGAATAGCCATCTCGACAACAATATGACATGGATCCCGAAGGTTTGGCATGGTTTCTCTGGCAATCTCAGTATTCAACCCCCTGATAAACTTATCTTTCCTTTGAATGACAGTAGCAATAGTAGCATTTCCGTAACGGAATAGCCCATCAAATTCCATAGCATTCTTAATCATCGATTTTCCCCCTAGACTAAATCTGCAAACTTCCTTAGCAACAACGACTTGGCAACCTCAGATAGAAATCTTTCTTCGAACCTCCTTCAGAATTCAGCATGAGTCAGGTCTTCCTTCGGCTCTGCTCGGTAACTTTGTTCCACCACAACAATGTTGCTTCCTGCAGTTGCCTTGAAGCAAGTCTTCTCTTCAGCATATCTGTCAAGCTGTTCTGTAAATATGCTCTCACAATGCAATAGCTAGTTTTCCACTCCTACTGCATCCTCGGTTCCCAGAAAAGGCTTCCCTCTAAGACTAGCATAATCCCTGCTCAACTTGGCATAACTATTGCCAACTGGGGCCACTGGATTAGCTCCTCCAATATTCCCTACAGCCACTCCTGCAGCTACTCCAACTTGCATCATATTCACGAAGAACCGATACATTATCCCCATATCAACTAGTGGGATCTCGACACCAACATTAACATTTGCATCTAGGTTTGCATTTGCCTATCGACCTTGGTTGCTCCTAGTATTGGGTCGAGCATTTCCACTGGTTGCATTGCATCTCCCACCTTGATTCACTCTACTGTTTCTTGCTCAATATCTTACTTCCCTACTACCTGAAATCCAATCTTTGTAAAATATAGAAGAACGGTCTAAGAGAGCATGGAATACATACTTAGGTATTTATAGCAAAGCACACATACGTTACTATAACGCTTACCCAAGACCAACTATATTTTAGATTTATTAGATTATGCTCTAAAAATCTTGTATATTTTAAATTCCTTTTAAGTGCATAAACCATGATTTGATACCAACATGTAACATCCCACTTCTGGAGGCTCAAAACTAACTGCTACGGATGCTGTAGTCATCCATAGGTGTTATTTTTGAGTTACCGAAATCAGAATCTCGAAACTATTGGCAACACAGAAACACAAGAATATGAAAAATTTTAAACTTCAACAAAATAGAATTTCTCATTTCTTATGAATTTTAATTTAATATTTAATTACATAAGCCCATACGTTAATCAAGTTTAGATCAAATGTACATGTACAAAATACGATAAGAGCAACATATGAAGATGTCCCCTTATGATGATAAGAGAACTAATAAATATGAACTTTACAGTTCTTATTACATCACAGTGGAAAACTCAAAATAGCTCCTATATAGCTAATACTGCCTCCTTCACGTCCCCGAATGCTTATTCGCCAAAAACCTGAAATTCTCCCACTCTCAGACTACTCAAATTAATTTTGAGTACCCGAATGTTTGTGGATAAACACAAACCTCGAGTCAGACAATAAGTCTGGTATGAATAATTCCCTGTCATCTCTCTCATAAATAGATAATTAGTGAGACCATGCTGCTTAGCGGAACGAGTTTTCCCCTTACTAGTATCCAAAATAAAACATGCAAATCATTCACTATGCCCCAATTCCCAAAATGATTAGTCTTAACATAATAAGAAATAAAGCCATAAATCGTATACCTTCGATATCCCATCCACTTATTTATTAGATATCCCATCTAAAAGCAATACATTAGATTTCCCATTTAAAATCAATTATTATTGTTCCCCTCTAGATCTTTAAAATGACTATCCATCATAATTTAATTGGACTATCCATCCTAAGTTCATCAAAAATAAATATAGATTAGCCATCGTAAATTGTTTTATAAAAGTTGGTGTGGGCTATCCACCGCCCACTTCATAGTTTTTCTGGGATGACTGTGAACCTTTGGGTGCCAATCCTGAGGCTGACCATCTCTGGCAAAACATTCTTTACTTCAGAAATTTGATGCGGACTATCCACCGCACATTCGATGGTTTTCCTAGGTTAACCAAGAACCCAACAATTGGCCAATTAAAATATCATGATCCCCATGATTATTCATTAAAATTCATGATCCTCGTGAATACATATTTTTTCCATGTATCCCACATGTTTAACCTATTCTCATTGGTAACCTCAATTAGGTTAAATTAAATAAAAACACAATGATAGCCCCAATGTTTATTTTTGAAAGCATATTTTTGTTTGTAACCCAAAACTATATATCGAAAACATTAAACCCACCCCGGCGTCCCCATGGTTTAATAACATCTGATTTATATAAGGATCTCATTTACATATTCAAACCGAGATAAGTATTTTATGCTTTAACCTTCGAATTACCCCCTTCAAATTAGCAAAACTTTACTTAAGAAAAATGGGTAAAAACAGCACTTTGAACTCTTTCGATTGAAGCCCCATTCGAAAGCAACATCTAAAGTTAGCCCTTTCAGAAGCCTTCCTTTTGAAAGCATCATAAAATCATATATTTCGATTTTGTCGAGAGGTCCTGCCTTTCGACCTTGTTGGAAGGTTTTTTTTCGACCTAATCGAAAGGTTCTACCTTTCGACTCTGTCGAAATCATAGGGTATCCCCCCTTATAAAACCATTTATAAACCTTTCGAGAGCAATGAAACTCAAAACCTTTCGAAATCATTAAAACTCAATACCTTTCGAAATTAAAATCTTTTGAAGTCATTGAAGGTAACCCCTTCAAAAACTAAAACCTTTCGAAACCATTCAGAAACAATGAAGTGTGAGTGTTTGAACCAACCCTTCGAAAACGATGGAGAGAGGCGACAAGTTTTTAGAAAATAAAAATAACCTTTGACTCTATCTGTGTTGAAAGGTTTGGAAGCGGCAACTATGCTTTTGACCTTGTCGAAAGCTAGCCTTTCGACTTTCTCGAAAGGTTTCGTTTAAAACAAGAAAGCAAACCAATCGAAACCTTTCTCTTTTAAACCATTTGACAATCGTTGAAAGCTCTTGGTCAAAAGCCACCAGGTGTATTTTCTTTAAAACCAAAACAAAGTTTCATCTCCTTCGAAAGCTCTAACTTTTATCCCTAAACCTTTTGACCCCTTTTAATTCACTGTGTACCAATCGCCTGATACCATATGCATTGATTTTTGACCTAGTCTAAAGATTTGATACTTTTCGACCTTGTCGGAAGATTTGGAATGGAGGCTGAAGCTCTTGTCGAAAGAGTTGAAACGGTAATAATTGTACTTTAAATAGTTCTTTTGTACACCACCTGTCTTGTTTGTCTAAATATGATTGGTTGCCAAAATTTTATATTCAAAAATTACTGTCGTCTTTCCTTATTTGAAAATTTGAATAAATTTGAAAAAGCACCTTTCTCCTTTATAATTATACAAAACATTTAAGCCCCATCCCTTAAACAATTTTATATAACTATTAAAACATCATGAAAAATTTCGAAAAAATTCCAGAAAATCAATTAATATGTTCTCTTCAACATATTAAAATTTCAAAGCATAAGAAGATCAAAACAATTCGGAATTTAACCAAAACCAAATAAAATATGTTAATTAGCCCATTAACGTTTAAAAACACCTATGTCTTATCCATCAAAAAGGTTTTAAATGGTTATATCCTAATCAAAACACAAACATGAATCGGGTATAACCCATAGCCAATCCAAAAAGAGAGAAACGAGATGATACACATGATTATTCACCTTGATTATTTGATTGGAGAATGAGATAATTTCCTAGCTTTGATTCTTTAGCTTTTATCTTCAATTTATATTCTTCCTAAAGCTTTTAATGGCCGACAGAAAGTTGGCGAGGAGTTAAGAATGAGAAATTGAAAGTTTATTAAGGTGGAGGATGAGATATATACTAAGAAATGTAGCCTCATTTCCAAGTTTACCCCTTAGGAAAATTCCTCCCTCTAAATTTAGTTAAGTCTTATTTTAGTTCATTCATTAATACATGGCTATTGGATTTATTAATCTCATCTCCCTAAATATTCAGATTAATCTATTTAATTTATCCAATTAAATATCACGAATAATGTTAATTAAAATTCAGAGGCATTACATATCATTTCTAGAAACTGTTATTAGACAACATATAGATATTGACTGATATGAATAGAAATTCAAATATTTTATTTAGACAAAAATTTTATTTCAAATCAAATTCAAATATAATACAACTTTCATTATCACTCTACTTACATTTTCAAATATAACTTTCACTATCACTCTCATATATACAATATTTCTATACACTCTCATATACAACATTCCTTTTACTCATGCTTACTCACACTCACACGAGTTTATTATCGATGTTGATCTTGATTGATTGCTCCAGCTTGCGTCTAGCCATCTCCTATACCTGTTAAATAAACAACACTTTTGTTAAGCCAAAAAATGGATCAACATCCAGGCTTGACTGTGAAAACACCAGCCCTGTTTATCAAGGCAAATATAATAGGAAAAGCACTAGTAAATCGCAGAAAAAGTAAAAAGACAAGAAATTTTTTATAGTGGTTCGATAGTTAACGAAGCTTACATCCACTTTATAACTTTTTTTGATCAACTACCAATACAAGAGAGTTCGAATTACAATACGATTCCCCTTTTTCATGTTCGATTAGGCCACCATTATTAGAAACAAAATTAGGATCTTAATTGTCTCTTAATGGCTGTTGTGTGGGCAAAGAGGAGTGAAGAAAGAATAGCAGAGCTTCGACAGAGATCCAGTTTGGAACCCCCTTTCTTTTGAAGGTGGGATGGTATTTATAGGATTGAGAGAGCACATGGATCAGAACAATTGCACCAAATGCCTGTAGTTGTCCATAGGAAGAAGCACGCAAAATTTGAAGTTATTCCAAGCTAATCCAATTGGATCAGATCGGTACCGATCCAAAGAGTTATGCAATTTTTGCACAATTTCTTTTCAGTTGGCTTCCCTGCTTTCTTACGAGGCTCTCCATGTAATTTTATAGCTTGTTGACTTATTTTGATGATGGTTCACCTATTGGTTTGACTGAACTTTAGTCTGAATCCAATAAGTCTTTACTTCTCGAATTTGGATGCTTGGATTGTTAACAAACTTTGTAGAAGGGCTTATTAGAGAGGTAGGAACCCGAGCAAGTGGTTTCTAGGAACCTTAAGTAAACTTTTAGATCAATACTGATCCAATTGGATCAGATCGGTGCCGATCCGAAGTGTTGACATATTTTTGGGTCGAACTTTAAAATTTCCTTTGTCCCGTATTTTTAGGCCTTTTGTTCAAGTTTTGAGTCGTTCTGGCTTAATTTGAATGTTCTAACTCCTTTTGAGTTCCACTGGGCTAAAAATACGGTTAACGATTACTCCCTAGAGTATGCCTTTGTTGGAAACAAGGTGTGCTCTAGAAGTATTTGCCTTTGAATCTCTTTTTTAAGGAGTTTCACCCATCGTGACTAGTCACGTTGAAGAACTGCCTGTGGCGCAATGGCTAACCGTTAAGTCCTTAGTGGGAACCACCATTATTCGTAATCATGGAGTGATTTTGATTTGATAATTTTCGAAATGAATACAAACGTCGAGTAAGTCGTATGGGGAAGACTTGAGATTATTCGGAGAAGTAAATTTAGAACGGTACTGATCCAATACTTAAAACTTTTGGCAACACTCTTTTCTCCATTTTATATAAGCGACCTCCCGATTCATATCATTTCTACATGATTCAATTTCTAGCCTTTTAGCCGATCCGAAGTGTTTATACCCTAGTTTGCCGATCTAGTCGCTTAATACACTCGAGAGCTATTGCCTTCGATCCTTGCTTCCAACACACCAGCCGTCGCCTCTAGAAGCTACAACTGCCGCTCTATTGTCGTGACTTCCTCTGATTTCAAACGTTACCGACCCATCGATACCCTAGTTTGGGTAGTCTTGCATCAGATTCCAAATCACTTTTCTCCATTTCGAAGGTTTGTGATTTGGATTTTGGTGCATTATCAGCAATTGGTGATGTTGTGTTGGTTACAGATATAGTGGAAGATTCGAGTTGATTATGACTTTGTGGAAGAAGATAGTAAATCGAGCCTTAAGTTCTACCTGGAAAGAAGCTAGGGTTTTGCCCCGGTGCTCGACATGTTTTACCTTCATCCACAGAGTCAGAATTAACTGTTACTGAGTTTCACAGTCGATCCCGGCACGATGCCCTATGGATTGATTTTGGTTTTTTTGGGAGGTGATAATTGCATATGGTAGCGCCTTGTATGCAGCTCAGGCTGTTATCACTTTCCAGGGAACTAAAATCAACTTATGTTGAGAATCCTCCTCTCGATTCAGATCCATCGATTTATAGTTGCTCGCTTTGGACTGGTCATGATGTTGCATTGTTGGTGTACGTGGAATAGGATGAGCTTTCTGTATTGCTTCGGACAACGAATCCATTTTCGATCATTGGTCGATAATGGGTAAGTATAGAAGAAAAGAAATTAATAGGTGATACAGATCGCTCTTTCTAGTGTGAGTGAGCCATCTACAGGGAATGGTTCGTTCATAGCGCCCAGGATGTCGGACTCCTTCTCACTTAGATTACACATCACATACACCCGCAGTCAATACTTGGAATCTAATCGGTGGTTGGCACATGTCCATTATCTTTCGAATTTCAAGTATCAACTATGCTAGGGTGTAATAGTTCAGAGATTTGGCACACCTGACTGTTTTGAGTACAATTTTTCTTATGTAGAATGACGTGCAAATCTTCTCGGGGCAAATTATTTTGAGGGAAGCTCGTCGATTTCTATAGCGGAATCTTCGTCAATCCCAGCTGGGTCTACTGCTTCCATAAATTTGGGTCAATATGGCTCTATCGTCGATCACACTCCTCCTAACTTCAGAGTCTTGCTTGATCCTCCAGAGAAAGCTCCTTCTATCCTTTCACACAAGATGTGGCCAAGCATTTGCACACTATATGGTATCTTAGAGGATGACATACTTCAGCCTTTGAGAGGGGAATTCGCTCGTAGGCTACCTTTGGGATATGTGGCTTGTCACCGCTATATATGTATGTACGACTTTGTGCCCCCATTCAATCATTTATTAATGACAATGCTTCATAATATAGGGTTGGCTCCATTCCAAATTCTTCCAAATGGGTATGCCATGCTGACATGCTTATATGTTCTGTTTACGCGGGCGCTTAAACATGCTTGAGCTTTGCTGAGTTGCAGTATCTCTTATTATTCAAAAAAAGAGAGGCTAACCCGTTACCTTTTTATATTTAGGCGTAATGTAGTTGGAAACACATACTTGATATTCCCAGCAAGGTTCCCTCATTCAAGAACCAATTCTATTTTACTAAATGTCTAGAAGGGTTCGCTTGTCTATGGACCACGGGGAGTAAGTTTCTTTCACCATGCTTGGAAATTCCTTTAAATGCAATAAGTCTTCTGATTGATTGTATATTCCTTACAATTCTTCCAAAGATTAAAAAAGATCTGACATTTGGCACTTTTCTTAGCACCCTGAAAGCGGTCGATGCTCAGAAGCGTATAATCAAATTCTTGCTTGCAAATGAAAATCTCCACCGATGTGGGCAGTTACACCCTAGAAGGACTGTTGGATTTGTTAGCACTCCTTCCTACTCCAGAGCCTGGATCTGCTCTGTTTCCTCTTCCTATGATTCTGGTGAAGATGATAATGAGGAGGAGGAGGAGGGAGAAAGTGACCTATCCGGTGGGTTGAAGAAGACTTCTGAAGAGATCCACGTTCGAGTCGAGACCGATAGTCAGCTTAAAATGCCATTGATCTCGAAGGAGAAAGAAGAAGAGTTTTTCAACGGGTGGGCAAGGATCAATTGACTGAAGGGAAGGAGGAAGGTGAGATCGACGAGGGGCACCTTCTATAGAAGAAATAGAGTGGGATACTGAAAACAAAGACGGTGATGTCCATTTAGGCATCGAGGCTTCGGAGTTGAGCCCCAAACATACTCCCTCGCCTCCTTTGAAAGAACAACTAAAGAGGCTTCTCCTAGGAACAAACTTGTTCCCAACCCTTTGCCAGAATGTGCCAATGTTGACTTGGGAGATACGAGCGACATTTTTTAAATATGGTTGATTTGATGGATGAGTTTACCTCGGAAGGGTTGCCTTCCCAGCTTACGCAAATCATCCCTACAGGAATCGATGCATTAACAATAGTCGGTGAATAATATGGTTTGTGTATTCAGTCGGGGTCGTTAAACTATAGCACTCACTTCACCAGGATCACACACTTTATAGTATTATTATTTTCTAGGTAACTTTAGCCTGTCAAATGCCTCTTTCATAAAGATGCTTACATCATTTGCTGCAGGAATCATGTCTCGTGGCTTCTAAGGTGATCATGATCGAGTACTAGACTCTCGATGTTCGTAGAGACATTATCCATGTATCACACTTCCCAGGAGACAGATAAGGAGAGGAAGAAGTGGAAGGATATGGAGGCGGAAGAGCGTAGCCGTGCTGAGAAAGATCAAGGCCGTGATAGAGGAAGTGACCATAAGAAGAGGAAGAAACCGATTCAGTGGGAAGATTCATCAAAGAAGCTAAAAAAACCAAAGGCAGGAACCTACATCATAGCTTCCTGCTTCTACTAGAATAATCGTATCTACTTCCGGTGTCATGACCTCCTCCACTTATGCTGCATGACCTCCTTTCTCCCAGTTTCTAAGCGTGCGCCTTACATTCTCCCTACTGGTCCCCTACACCTACAAGCTGCATTCCCCAACTTCTTCTTAAGGGGAGTTGTTTACAATAAACTTATTTTGAAATTGGTTCGTGAAGAGTCTTATTCACCCCATCTCCACGTGCTTCAGAGCGGTTTGGTGCAAACTGAAGGGTGGGAAAAATTATGCATGCAGCTTTCCACTGTTAATCAAAATAATTGTCAAGAAATTCTCTTATTTGAATCCAAAAAGGATGAGTAAAGAGACATCCTGGCTTGAGTATCAAAGCACTAGTCCTGTTTATCAAGGCAAATAAAATAGGAAAAACAGTAGTAAATTGTAGAAAAAGTAAAGAGCCAAGAATTTTTGTAGTGGTTCAGCTGTTAACGAAGCCTATATCCACTTTATAGCTTTTATTGATCTACTACTATTACAAGAGAGTTCGAATTATAGTATGATTCCCCTTCTTCACTTTAGATTAAGCCATCATTATTAGAATCAAAAGGAGGATCTCAATTGTCTCTTAATGGCTGTTGTGTGGGCGAAGAGGAGTGAATAAAGAACAGCAGAGCTTCGGTAGAGATCCAGTTCGAAACCCCCTTTCTCTTGAAGGTAGATGGTATTTATAGGATTTAGGGAGCACTTGGATCAAAACCATTACAGCAGAAGCCTGTAGTTGTCCATAGTAAGAAGCATGAAAATTTTGAAGTGATTCCAAGCTAATCCAATTGGATCGGATTGGTATGGATCCAAAGAGTTGGGCTATTTTTGTACAATTTCTTTTCTGTTGGATTCCTTTCTTACTTATGAGGCTCTTCATGTAATTTTATAGCTTATTGACTTGTTTTGATAATGGTTCAACCATGGATTGATCCATGGATTGATTGAACTTTAGTCTTAATCCGATAAGTCTTTACTTATCAAGTTTGGATGCTTGTATTTTTCACAAACTTGGTAGATAAGCTTAGTAGAAAGGTAGGAACATGATGCAAGTGGTTTGGAGGAACCTCAAGCCAAACATTTGGATCGGTACCGATCCAAAGTGTTAGCATATTTTTGGGTCAAACTTTTCAGGTTCCTTTGTCCCATACTTTTAGGCCTTCCGATCAAGTCTCGAGTCATTCTGGCTTAATCTAAATGATTTTACTTCTAGTTCCATGACCTTCTCCACTCATGCTTCTATGACCGCCACTCTCCTAGTTGCTATGCATGCTCCTTACATTCTCCCCACTAGTCCCCCGCTACTGCAGGCTGCATTACCTGACTTGTTCTTCAGAAAGGTTGTTTTCAATAAACCTAATTTGAAATCGGTTCATACGGAGTCTTATTCACCCCATCTCCATGCGATCAGAGCGGTTTTGGAGCAAGCCAAGGGGTGGGAAAAATTATGTATGCAACTTTCCACTAATAATCGAAACAATTACCAAGAAATTTTCTCATTCAAGTCCGAAAAGGATGAGTATGAGAAGCAGCTTGTGGATCGTGACGTGGAGATTGAGAGGCTAAAGAAGGAGAGGGATGATGCCCTCAAGAGAGAAAGTAAAAGAACTTCTTTGTTTAAGGAGCTGAAGGAGTCCACCGATTGGGCCCCACTCATATTCAAGGAAAAATAAAGAAGTGCCACACCGATGAGGCAGATTTAAATGAAAAAATGGTTATAAAAGAGAAGTTGGTTGAGATGGTGAAGAAAACCATCGCCGAACCGGCCATTGAAATTGCCTCTCTTCATAAGCAAATTTTGACTTTGGATGGTGAGAAAAGTCAGTTGGCGACAAAGAAGGCTAGCACGGAAACCTACTTCTTAGAGCTTCAAGACACCAACACAAAGAAGATGGAAGGCTTGGATGATACTATTTTGGGCTTTTATGTCAATTCCATGCTATATCAAGGGAGCCTTTGTTACTTAAGTCCACTATTCCCTCCCACGCTTGATGTAGTCTGGGATTTCATGATATGGGCAGCTGTTACATCGAAGAAGAATTGGTTTGGGCATACTTGAATGAAGAATCCCATCAAGATTTTGTGTAAGGTCAGAAGATTTTGAGACAAGAGAGGGAATGAGAAGCCACTGATGCCACAGCCATCGCTAAGGCTATTATTGAACGTTTTCCTTTAGGCCCAGGTTAGCCATCTTCACATCTTCGCACTAATGAGAGGATCGTTCCTACTTTTCCCATAATCGTGCAACCAGCTAAGGAGGTCAGCGGCGAAGACTTTGAAGTCGTGTTGCACAAACAGACCCCCACAGCAGGTAATTTCTTTCCCATGCTTGAAGACTTCCAATTTACGCCTGAAGAAATTACCGAGACAACCGCCCTTTATTTTAATATTATAGATCAACCCTCTCTTCCTATTGAGTTACCTCCTTCTTACGATGTTGGTTCTACTGCCATTCTTACCGCATCAACCGTCGTCTCTACATCTGGCTCGTAGCCTGGTTCGTAATCCGAGAAAATTGCACTGCTGCACGGTTTGGATGACTCCTCTGTATCTCGAGAGGAAGGCTCGGTAGATGCTGATCCACGGAAGCAAGCGGGTCAAGCTAGTCAACCAGACAAAGTAGAGGTGGAGTAGCCGATGATTAAGCAATAGATGATAGCCATGAAGAAGGAGAAGGTTGAAGCACAAAAGCCGCCATCAAAGAGTTATCACAGACCTCACAAGCATAAAGGCAAAGGCAGGTCCACCTGTGGTCATGTTTTTATAAGCGAGATTGCCCAGGGAGGGAACAAACCCAAGAAGTTGCCGATTATAGGCGACAAAGGCGACTGGAGAAGCGATGAGAAGAAGTCTTGATTTGCCTTATGCTCTTTTTTTGATTAATTTTTGTACAAGTGCAAAGTCCGCACTTAGCTTTATTCATCACTGTTTTATTTTTCCTCGTAATTACTACCAAAATTCTTTGTTTGGAGAAAGAAGCCATAGAGTAGTTTTCCTTTCGACTAAATGTTGATATGTGTGTGCGACCTACTTGATAGGGTTGTCATCTCCGAACACTTGACAAATGATCGGTTGATCCGAGTGATTCCTTCGATGTCTATAACTAAATCTACTTTGTGGTGCCTATCTTCAGGAACTTATGACTCAAGCATCTCGACTCCAGAGATTTTTTCTGTCAACGATCAAAATTCTTTACCGATCTTTAGCTGTGCGACATTGCTGGACTTACGTTAATTACTTTTGATAGTGGAAGTGGATCCCTGTTAATCTTGCAATAGACGAGTTTCCCGGTGTTGCCATAACAATACCGTTACTTACAAGATCTTAATGGTTTGCTGACGGTGCCGGAGCAACACCAAGTAGAGCTTGCATAGGATGCGCGACTTTTAAGACTATGTAGCTTACGAAATACACGGCTTACGAAAAATGTGGCTTTTGATAGTGCGTGGCTTGTGAAATGCATAGCTTGTGGGATCGATATGACTCATCGATCTGGAATGGTTTGGAACTTCTCGACGTTGCCAATCTTCAGGTGACGTGAGGAGTTCATACTTCGAAAGTGTGGTTCCACAGCCCAAGAAGTGATGTGCAGCTTATGGGAGTGCACAACTTAAGTAATTATATTTTCTTAGGTATGATTCCATAACACGAGAAGTGGTGTGCGGCTTACGAAATGAACGGCTTTGAATTGGCCTTTCCGGTGTTGCCGTAGCCATACCGGTTCTTAGAAGGTGGGGATCAAGTTCCATTGATCCGATGGTTTGAGTCAATTTGCTTCCATCGACTCGTCGGGCAAATGGAGTGTACTTAAGCGTTGTTCCACTATCTCAAGCAGCGATTGGATGGTTTTAAGTCGATATGACCTCGTTGACTTAGAAGGTTACTTTTGTGAACACGGTTTCATTCGTTTAGAAAGCAAAGATATTTTATTAATAAAAGTTGGGCAAGTTCTGCCTATTTACAATGCCTCTGGTATTCTAGGATGGCTTATTTGCAAGAAATAGGAAACATATAAGATAGTATTAGATAAAGTAATGGTGTCATGATTTGTTGTTCCAAGCTCGAGGAATTTGGCTCCCATCAACGGTTGTTAGCTTGAAAGTGTCATCCCCCAGCTTCTGCCCGATCACATAGGGCCCTTCCCAGTTCAGTCCGAATGTTCTTAGTATGGGGTAGACCCATTTGAGGACTAGGTCTCCAACTTCGAAAGTACGATTAAGGACTTTGGAATTGAAATATCATGCGACCTTTCTCTGATGAGCGACAGTCCTTAACTCATCTTCTTTCCTCTTCTCATCGACCATATCGAGCGACTCGAGTAGGAGCTGCTCAGTTTTTTCATTTGATTGAAGTTCTCCCTTTAGAGAGAGAGGATTTCTAGCTCGACTGGGATCATTGCTTCTGAACCATATGCCAGGGCGAACGAGGAGTGCCTAGTTGCGGATTTGTACATTATCCTATAAGCTCACAGTGCGAGTGGAAGTTCATCAACCCAATTTCCTTTAGCTTTAGTTACTTGGTCTTTGATGGTGGTCTTGGTGATCTTATTCACTGCTTCCACTTGCATGTTTGCCCACGGATGAGCGACATCGGAAAAGCTTTTTTCGATTCGAAAAGTTTGCAAAGTATTTGTACTGGTGCTTTCAAATTGAGTCTTGATATCCATGGTTATTTTTTATGGCACTACGAACCTGCAAATAATGTTTTAGTGACAAAATTTATAACTTTCTTTGTCATAATAGTGGCTATGCATTTTGCTTTGGCCCATATGATGAAATAGTCAACAGCAATGGTAGCATTTTTGGCTCCTCCTTTGGCTATTGGTAATACACCAATCAGATTGATTCCTCAGATCGTGAATAGCCATGGGCTGACCATCTATGTCAGCTTTGTTGAAGGAGTTATTTTTATCTTGTCGAATATTTATCATTGGTCACATCATATGGCATATCTGCTGCATCATGATTTACTGTTGGCCAAAAATTCCCATATTGGAGAACTTTCTTTGCATGGGTTTCCCCTTAGTGTGATCTCCGTAGTCGCCTTCATGAACTTCCCTGAGGATTCTTTAGGCTTCATCGCTGGTCACACGGTTGAGCAAAGGGGTAGAGAATCCCCTTCGGTAGAGCACCCTCATCCTGTTCTAAAAACCATAGCGCCTTCCGAAGTAGATTTTTCCATTAATTCTTGTCTTCATGGAGTGTTCCTTTGAGCAGGTAGAACTTAATCGGTGTCATGCACATTTTCGGTTCTTCGGTTGTCTCAAAAATCCAATCTATATCAATCTCTCTTATGCTTGGAGTGGTCAGATTTTCGATTGGGACTAGCCCCAAGGACTGAGCTTCTTCAAAACTGGCTAGTTTGGCTAGATAGCATGCCTTCATGTTTTGTTCAATCGAGATATAAGTTATGGTGTAATGTTCAATGTCATTTGCAGTTCCTGCACTTTACATAGATACGGGATGAGATTCTCTCCTTAAGCCTGGTATTCACCATTCACTTGGAAAACGACTATCTGAGAGCCACTATAGATGTGTATAGACTTTATCTTGAGTTCCTTCATAACTTTCATCCCAGCTATCAATGATTCGTGTTCCGCTTCGTTAAGTGTTGCAGGGAATTCCAAGCGTAAGGCATGGCAAACGAATCATCCTTTAGGAGTTTCCAGCATTACTTCTACCCCCAAGAAAAAGTTGTTAGCCCAGCTATCAATGCTTCGTATTCCGCTTCGTTAAGTGTTGCGGGGAATTCCAAGCGCAAGGCCTAGAAAATGGATCGTCCTTCGTGAGCTTCGAGCATTACTTCTACCCCCGAGCAAAAGTCGTTAGATGCACCATTGACGAACAACTTCCAATATGGACCGGAGTCATGGTATGTGATTTCAAATTAGTTGGTATGTGATTTCATACTAACTTAATTTGATGTTCCATTTGATATGCCATCCAAAGGTCTCGGGGCAGTATAGCACTTGCTTCAAGGGTTGATCTGCCAGCACTTTAATCGGGTGTGCCAGGAAGTATGGTCGTAACTTTCTGGATGCGATGAAGAGGTAATATGCCAGTTTTTCCAATTTTGGATATTCTTCTCTGCTCCAATGAACCATTTACTGATGTAATATACGGGTTGTTGGATCTTAGCTTCTTCTCATACGAGCACGACACTTATTGCACGGGGCGAGACTGCTAAGTAGGTATACAAATCTTCTTCGTCTACCGGCTTAGACAGGATTGGTGAGGTTCCATACGTTGCAGCGGCTCTTTGAAAGTAGTTTGACAAGCTTGATTCCATTCGAAGTTCTTCTTTCCTTTCTTTAGCGCATCAAAGAACGGTATACATTTGTTGGTTGCTTTAGAGATGAACTAGCTCGATGCTGCAACCTTTCCATTCAAGCTTTGTAACTCTTTCCCGTTCCTCGGGGCCTCAACTTCCTGTAAAGTGGTAATTTGTTCGAGATTTCCTTCAATTCCTCTGGCGCTTACTATGAATTCCAAGAACATTCCAGAGGCTATCTTGAAGTGACGTTTAAGTGGATTGAGTTTCGTTTCATATTTATGGAGTATCTCATACATTTCGACGAGATTGTCCAAGTGATTTGTTGTAATGCACGATTTAACCAATATATCATCTAGATAAACTTCCATAGTCTTCTTGATCAGATATTTAAACATGGCATTCACTAATCGTTGTTAGGTTGCCTCACATTCTTTAAGCCAAATGGCATCACCATATAGCAGTATAGTCTCAGATCAGTAATGAAAAAAGTATTTTGCTGGTCAAGTTCATGCATCATGATCTGGTTGTACCTTGAATAAGCATCCATAAATGATAGTAGTTCATGTCCAACTGTCCCGTCCATAAGTTGGTTGATTCTAGCCTGAGGAAAGCTGTCCTTTGGGCAAGCTTTGTTTAGGTCCAAGTAGTCAATATAAGTTTGCCATTTTCGATTGGAATACTTGACCAAGACTGGGTTGGATACCCATTCGGGGTAAGTTGTATCGTGGATAAAACCATTCGCCATCAGCTAATCCACTTCGTTTCTCAGCGCTTTGGACCATTCGGGTCCTAGGCTAAGTCTCTTCTGCTTCACTAGTGTATACTTGGAGTCAATATTAAGTGTGTGGCATGCCATCTCTAGCAAAACCCCGCATATATCAGAATGTGTCCAAGTGAATACATCGGGCTTGGCATGTAGAAATTTGATGAGTTCTGGTCGCATCTTGTTTCCAGGATGTAATCCAATTTTAAAGACCCATGTTGGGTCATCCATATTGACTGGGATAGACACCATCAATTCTGCCAGTGTTGATTGTTCCTCATATGCGCTCTTGTTTCTAGGTTACAAAGCCTTGTCGAATCTGCTTTGGTCCCTAAGCCAGAGGCGGCTTTATAGTTGCTATTTGGTAGATTCATTAAAATGAAGAGTTCTCCCCATATTCTTCCCCTTTTCATTCCTTCTAGACTCGCATAGTTTTATGACGTAGCATTCTCTTGAGGTAGGTTGGTCTCTTTGATCACCCCAACTCAATTCTCTATCGAAAATTTCATGGTGAGACACCATTGAGCTAAAGCAATTCTGAAATCTGCCAAAGCGGGGCGACCTAAGAAAGCATTGTAGGCAGATATTTCATCTGCAATCACAAAGGTTGAATGAGGATGACTCTTCGATCACCTTCTTCGAGTTCTACGAGTAAATCGATTATTCTGATAGGTTGCTTAGGTTCACCGATGAATCCCTGGATCATAGTTCGAAAAGCGGATACATCTTTCAGATTGACCATCAACTGATCAAACATGTGTTTGAAATGGATATTCATGGAATTTTCCACTATCCACCAATACTTATCGGACCATGGCTAATCCGATTCCTACTTTCACGGCCATGGGGTCAAGGAACCGAGCTTCCATTCCTTCAATGTCTCGATTTTCGAACAATATGTCATCATTTAGGGTCCTCTGCTGCTTGGAAGGAGTTTCGTCTTCGATCGCGAAGCACGAATCTTTCCGAGAATGTCTTAGCAAGATCGTGTATCGCTCCATTTCTCTCTAACTCTTCTATGCAGGATAAGGTCATCTAGATATTTTTCGATAATAAGTCTCTAGTCAGTCCATCTGGATCACTCTTCACTGATTCCAACTTGGATTCCCCGATCTTTGAGAGCATGGAGTTCTCCAGGCTGGTTAGGATCTTGTGGCTTCCTCGCATACTGCTAGAGCTTGTTTTCCCGAATCAGTTCTTCAATCAGGTTCTTCAAGTGATGGCTCTCATTCGTGTTGTGACCATGTGATTCACGGATGTGGCTGTACTTCTCAGAATGCTTTTATTGTTCAGTCGCTTCTTTTTTAGGTGGCTTCTTGTACTCTCCATCCCTTGTGTCACGAGGTAAATGTTCTCTGGAGTGTCATTGAGTGCAGTGCAGCCTTTAGGCCTTAAGCCTTTAAGTCGCTTGCTACTTCCATTTCACATGTTGGAATTATGATTCTTCCGTTTTTGACTCCCATCCTTTCCCACAACGGTCTCAGAGGTTTTTGCGTCTTGGTTCGGTGTCATACCATTCTGTCCAATGTTGGTTGGTTGTAGGTTAGCAAGCTTTCCTTCTATCTCTTCTACCTCTTCCAATCTCAAGTACTTACTCGCCTTCTGATTAAAGTCCTTCCTGGTGGTAGGTTGTTTCATCTTGATCCATTTTTCGAATTCAGTGTCGGAATAGATGACGCGGACCAAGGCTATGAAGACCATATCTTTGTTTGGGTTACTTACTTCAGTGACCATGGTGTTAAACCAACTCATGAAGGATGTCAAAGATTCATTTCGTCCTTGGAATAGGCCCGATTAGGACATTACATCTTTTGATTGTGTTGTGTAAAGCTTGAACTAATCAAGGAGCTTCATTGCTAATTCATCGAAAGTGATGATGGATTTAGGTAGGAGCCTTGTGAACCACATGAAAGCAATTCCCTCCAGAAAGATTGCAAAATATCTACATTGAACAGCATTTTAAGCGTTCGCTCCGTCCATGTACCAATTGTACTTGTATAAGTGAGGTTTCAGATCTCTAGTTCCATCATAGGATAGAATAGTCAGCATGGTAGAATATCATTCATTCAGACGTCATTCGTAAAGGGAGTCTAGCTTGGAGCGGATCCCCATTCATCATCTCTCATATTCTTACTTCCATTCATCGGGCACTTGATCATGCCCGCGATATACGCCTTGGATGTCCGGTAATCCGTGGGTTGGTTGTCAGTGACTATACTAAGTGTTTGATTTTGCAAACAGTCTTCGTAATTGGTCTGAAGCCTAGGCTCTCCTGTGTTCAAGAAAGCCACTCCCTCGGAGTTACATTGGCTTGCGATTGGTCATATAGGGCAGTTTGGACCTCTATGACGGTATTGAGTGCATTAATGTTTTCTTTCTAGTTGTCATCGTCAAGTTGTTCTCCATCTTCAAAGTCGGAGAGATCCACTATTATATCTTCCTACGGGATTTTCATCTCCACTTCAATTTTATGGGGGCCTACTTTTCCATTGGTAGAGTGCTTTCTTTTTCTTCTATGGTGATTCATGCAGCTCCACCAACTACTCTTTTTTGCTTCTGCTTTATGTTTTCCTATTTAGGCCATAAACAGAGGAGTTTTCCTACTCTGCGGTAGCCATAGGCTCTGCATGGTTCTCGAAGTAGCCAGTGATTGCAAGGTCAGGAGGGCATTTTGTTTTTCCATATAAGCTTTCTAGCCGTTCTCTATCTTTTGATTTATTTCATCATTATCTTATTTAACTCGCCTCTAGTGACAACTTCAATTTGGACAGAAGATCCCGACATCAGATCTCCTGTGTTGGCGCTGTTGACTTTAACTTGTTGAGGATTATTTTTTTTGCCAACTATTACAGCTCCTATGGATCTTCCTCAATCAGTTCTCTTTCTTCCTGTTGTCATTGATTCTCAACAGCAAATTTTCTAAGTAGAGATTGAGGATCTAACTTTTGAACCTATCTGATCAAAAGTAGGTAGTTAGATTTGAACTTGAGCTGGTTTTTCGGTGAAAGCACCAAAATAATAACCCAAAAAATGGATCAACACCCTGGCATGAGTGTGAAAGTACCAACCTATCTATCAAGGCAAATAAAATAGGAAAAGTAATAGTAAATCATAGAAAAGGTAAAAAGACAAGAAATTTTTATAGTGGTTCGACTGTTAACGAAGCCAACGTCTACTTTATAGCTTTTATCGATCAACTGCCATTATAAGAGAGTTCCAATTACAATATGATTCCCCTTTTTCACATTATATTAACACACCATTGTTAGAAACAAAAGGAGGATCTCAATTATCTCTTCATGGCTATTGTGTTGGGGAAGAGGAGTGAAGAAAGAACAGAAGAGCTTCAGCAGAGATCCAGTTCGAAACCACCATCCTATTGAAGGTAAGGTGATATTTATAGGATTTAGAGAGCACTTGGATCGGAACCGTTGCACTAGAAGCCTGTAATTGTCCATAGGAAAAAGCATGAAAATTTTGAAGTGATTCCAAGCTAACATTTTGGATCGATACCGATCCAATTGGATCATATCATTATTTATCCAAAGAGCTGTGCAATTTTTGCACAACTTCTTTTTGGTCAGCTACCCTGCTTGCTTATGAGGTTCTCCATGTAATTTTATAGATTGTTGACCTGTTTTGATGATGGTCTACCTATGGGTTTGACTAAACTTTAGTATGAATCCAGTTAGTCTTTACTTCTCGAATTTGGATGCACTTGGTAGATAGGCTTAGTAGAGAGTTAGGAACATGACACAAGTGGTTTGGAGGAACCTCAAGCCAAACATTTGGATCAGATCGGTATCGATCCAAAGTGTTGGCATATTTTTGGTTCAAACTTTCAAGGTTCCTTTGTCTAGAAATTTTAGGCCTTCCGATCAAGTCTTGAGTCGTTCTGGCTTATTCTAAATATTCTAACTCCTTTTGAATTTTTCTTAGTTAAAAAACCCGATTAACATTTACCGACCCGATTGGATCGAATCGGTATCGATCCAAGTACTTGAAAATTTTGGCGACAATCTTTGTAACGACCTCGGATTTTTATGAATTTAAATTGCTAATTAATTTAGTTTTTAAATGAAAAGTTTGTGAAATTAATTAATAAAGTGATGCGAGTTTCCCCGATTCAAATAGAAAATATATTAAGTCATATGAATTTGAAAATTTGTATATATGTGAATACATATGTATATATTGGACTGAGATCAAATCTTAAATAAATGGTTTTTAAAAAAAATAAATAGAAATAAAAATAAGTAGTTATGTAAGAATAGAAATAAATATACAAGCTAATATAATAAAAATAAAGTAAACAAGACAAAGTAAAATAAAAATGCAAGAATAAACAAAGCTCGAATACAAAGCTAGCTAAAAGAACATAAAACTAAAGCAAAGTAAAAAGTAAAATAGGAAAACATAAACAAACTGTACAAACAAGTATATTAGCATATAAACAAGAAGATAAAACAATACATCAACCTGGGCAAAGCAAGAAAACAAAGAAAAATATTATATGTGGGTAGCTTGCAAAAGAAACAAACAAATTACAAAATTTTATTCAGTGTGTACACTTAAAACAATACAAAGGCAAATGAAAGTGTTTAAAACAAATATAAAACAAAACAAAGTATAAGCTGATGGCAGTGTAAGCTAATGAAATAAGACATGAAAAAATTATTCATTTGTTCAAGTAATCAATGCAAGTCAAAATTGTATCTCTCAGCCATCAAGTTAATTAATGCAGCCACCACAATCTCATCAGGCAAGGGAAAAAAAATGCAGGCTGAAGTAAACAATAGCCAAAAGAAGAAAATCATGCAAAATCAAATACATTCAACTGAATTAACAAAAGAAAATAGTGCAAACATATTTATATCTATAAACAAGACATATGATAGTCAATGCTACTACCTCTAGTACACTATAACATTTCATGATATCAGCCGAGAAAAGGGAATGCAAGTAATGTAGCCATGCATGTTGTACAAAACAATAATATATATCCCTGTACAATACAAGTATCTCAGCCCATCTTCTCAGTACAAAGAAAATCTTGCATCAGCCTCCATTTGAAAACAAAATATCTGATCTATGTTGTAAAAACAATAATATAATACGCTGTACAACTCTCCCTATTTATCAACCATCTTCATTTCAGTTACGGCCATTATTCAAAGTAATATCATTCAAACTTAAAAAAAAAATATTTCAACAACTAAAGAAATCAAACCCAAAGATCAAAGAGAAAAAGAAAAAAAAAAGATTTCAGCTATCAAACTCAAGCCCAGGATTTTCAACTTGATAAATACAAAAAGATTTCAACTTTTAACGTGAAAACTTCTGGAACTAGGGATGTTAAGGTGAGTATCAACTAGCAAATATTAACTTGAGTATATATATATTTGAAAGTGCTGTGTCTATATGTGTATGTATCTGCTCTTCTTGCTTTACAGAGTACAGACCAAGAAGAAATTCAATTTCTTCTTTTCTAATCAGTATTAGGCTTTGGTTTTGAAACATAGTGGTCGTATTTAAGAATGAGTTATAATCTAAGAATGGTTTCATGAAGTGCAAATGAATATATAATGAAAAAAATCAAGTTTTACAGTGAAAACTCTGAAGTCTGGAAATTTCGAATTCCATAAAATATTAATTCAAGATTTTATATTGAATCCATACTGCAAATTATGATTTTTAAAACAAAAAGGAGGATTTTTAGTTCAGAAATTCAAGAGGAGTTCGCATTTGAACAATCATATTTTTACCAAATCCTAATGATTGAATCCAAAATAAACGTTGAAATTTGTTTGGAAGCAAGTTTAAGTACCTATGATTTTCGAAAAAATATCAGAAATTTTTTCTATTGAGTAAATTTCTGAAACGAGATTGAAGTAGGGTTTAAGCTCTATGTGTAGTTGGTCGAAGTCGCGAGGGAATTGCTTCGTCGTCGCTGTGATTCGAGTGATCGCACCCCAGGGGATCGATGCGAAGTTGTGTGGAAAAGCTTAGGACATAGCGGCGTGACCGCTGGTAGACGAGGGTGGCGATGGGAGTTGTTTGGGCTGATTGGAGTCTGGATTCAGAATGTCTTGAGTAACTAAATTTTGATACCATGGCAATTTCGTCTACCTGGTGGTTGGGATTAGTCAGTGAGGTCATGGTCGATGTGTAGATGGTCAGGGGGATGGCCGAAGTTGGTCAGGTGATCGGTGCACGTGTACGTGCACGAGATAGCTGGTATATTTGGGTTGTTGTGTCGATAGGAAAGAAAGCTCGGGGAAGTGTTCGAGGTAGTAGAGTGTTTGCATGAGGTCAGACTCGAGTTTGAGAAGTGGTGATAAAATTTACAGTTTATACTTAAAACTTTTCAAAGAAAACAAAACGAGGAAGGAGTGGAACCTCGGGTTGGAAGAGGTGTTCAAAATTTTCAAACCTGAACTTGTTTCTAGAATTTTAGACTAAATTAAAAACACAAATTTAAGTTGAATTGGAGTTTAATTTGAAAACAGATAAAGTATAAATTTCAAATTGTTTTCTTTTATAACTTTAAAAGCAACTAAATGTTTGGAGCAATTTGAATTCAAAATAGAATTGAATTTGTAGACGGAAGATTTAAACAAGCTGAAACTTTAAAATGTTAGAAAATTCTATTTTAAACTTATTTAAAAATAAATAAGAATTCATTTCAATCTTGAATTTAAAATGGAATTGAAAAGGGAATTTGAAAACAATAAATTAGATTGATTTATTTAATAATAATTATTTGCGGAATTGTGAAGTGTAATTACTTAATGACAATAATTAAAGAATTAATTGTTAATTGTGATTAATTAAGATAATTGAATAATTAAAGTGTTTGATAAATTAATTTATGTCAAATGATTTGGAATTAATAAATCAGAATTGAATAATAAATTCATAAGTAATTAATTAAATTGGAGATAAATTGAATTAATTAGGATTAAACAATCCTGTTTATAAATGATTATTGAATGGTTGACCTTACTTATGAATGATTATATTGTATGAAATGCCTTGAATTGATTGTCCAATCTGATCTGTGATATTTTATTCTGTGACTGTGTAAAAATTATCCATTCATTTACATTGTTATATTATCTGTGTATCTGTGAATGGGCGATAAGCTTTATAGTTATATCGCTTATCAACTATATTTCTGTGTTTTAATCTATGATGATTGATATGGTGCACTATTGTGTTAAACCCTTGGACCACACCATACACACACAAATATGGATTTCACGAGGAAATCGATTAAGTCACAGATTTTTGAAAATAGTTTTGTATTTGAATTTTTTTAATTAAAATGTTTTGAAAATGGAATTGGAATAGAAGTGAAAAGCTTTTGAAATGGAATTTCAAAGATGGAAATTTATTTTGAATAACTGGATTAAGTGTTGGAATTTAAATACTTTAATTTAAATTTGAATTCTGTAATTTGAAACTAGGGATTAACGATATTATACTAGTCATTATGAGTTAAACCATTTTTAAAGTATTATTATTTTTGGGAATTTGAATTAACCCAAAGATTGTAACTTGTATAAATGAAATCGGGTTTTTTTCGAAATAAGACTATTGTTTCTAAATGATAAAAAGCTTTCATAGGAGAAACGAATTTCAAATTATATAAAAGAGATTTCAAGTTTAAACTGAAATAGTTTACCAAGTTATTGATAAATATTTGGAAATGAATTTTGAAAGTGAACATTTGTGAACGGTTTGAAAGCTATAAGATAAATCTTTAATTTAAAGATTTTAAACGAGTTAATCCAAATGAAATAGAAATTGTTTTGAAATCCGTAAATGGAATTTTGTGAAATAAATCTTTTGTTTAAAAGATTTGAAATGGTATTTGGTTTAAACCATTTGAAAGAAAGTTTTGAATTATTAACTTGTGACTTAATTGGAATCCCATGTCTATATGTTTTAAATGTTTTCGCTCACTATTCGGTTTAGCCGGGAAAGGACCTTTGTGTCGTATAACCCATTCCGAATATGTGATTTGACGTTATGGATAGCATTTGAAGACCGGTGATGAAGACCGGGTATTTGCGAGAGCGATAGGATGACCTATCGATTGTCTCTGCACTGAGTCGCGCCGGTATAGAGACCCCCTAAGTGATGGGAAATCCGATCGGGATTGTGAATATCCGGATTTCAAGGACTTCTTTTTGAAGTGCCTTCGGTTCTGTTCGAACCCGGAATAGACTTGTATGGATAGTATGTCTGACATTACAAATTGAGATATAAAGCTGATTTCTTTCAAATATATTTCTGTTGGTGGCGGAGAATTTATTCTCTTAGCTTAACACCCTTCTCTGAGACGTACGAGCTCAGAGGTTATGTAGTTGAAGGTTATCAGCGATTTATTCCCAATTTGGTAATATGACATGCTGAGTGTTGTTGTGAAATGATTATTGTGTTGATCATTTGTGATAAGATCATTTGTTTGATCGTTTATCTTTGTGATCATTTCTATGATCATTTGTTGACCCAAAGAGCAGCTTTTGTATAAAGCGTGTTTTTGTGGACGTGACTTCGTCGAGCCTCACACCCCAGAATGGTCAAAACAGGAAAGATGCAGTATGAGGGGTAGCTCCCTTTAGGGTATGTGCATTTCCTTCTTGAAAAGGGTGGTATCATGGTATGGAGCCCAGATGCTTACTCATGTTGAAACACTTATTATTATAGTGTGATGTTGATTACGAGCGCTCGGTTAAAGGTCCCAAAGGACCGGAGAATGGCATACTCGTGTCAGTTGTTACCTAGTTTGAAAGGTAACCCGGCCTTGTGTTGGCAGAGATCCGGTTAGGTTCTCGGGGACATCCTTCCAGAGGCGTTCTCATGTGGCAATGGGAAGTTCCTTGGCCTGACCATTCGTTGGAAATCCAAAGAAACAATACGAGACTTGTACGGTTTTAGTTGTAGAACCTATCATTCACTTATGGTGGCGCCCCACTATTTGGATGGTAGCTATAGTAGGCATAAGTGCGGAATGCCTATGCTGGCTAAGATTTATATTCTACTTTCGAAATTGTTTTATACACTATGCACTAGTAATAATATCAAATGTTTATTTTTAATGCGTATCAAGCATCTTTGACTATCATAAGGAGAAATCTCCTCTGATTCTGCGTTTGCATTGTGTGTGTGTGCGGGAGGCCTTATGGTAGTCTCATTTTTAAAAAGCATTGCGAATTGACTTTGAAAATCTTTTGTTGATTGTTTTAAAAGATAAACTGTTTTTGTTGCTCACACCAGTCCCACGACTGATCCGGAGTTTATTGTTTCTTTCCTAAACTCTGGGTGCTCATTATTTTCTACACGAGCAGTCTAGAGTTTGGGTTTTTCAGATAGTCAGGTTTGGTAGATTATCTAGAGTTAGTTCAGTCTCTGGACCACACCGCACTTGCTTATCTTTGTGCATCGTTATTGGGAGTTCGAGCTATTGCTGGATTGGTTCTTGGAGATGGAGTTGCAGTTTTTGGAGTTATTCCTTGAAGACTATCTTAGAGTTATATTGTTCCGCTGCTAGATGTTATCTATTTTTCTTTTCCGCTGCTATTTTATTGTATCATATCTCTGATGTATATTGATATCTATTGGATCATCTGTTGTATCAGATATTATATCAAAGCTGTATATCAATGTATTATTCTTTTATTCCGCTGTGTTATTTACTTAATGTTGTTATAAGCTCCGGCGAATCGGATTTGAACGGTCGAATCTATGGCATTCGAATACGATTTGAAGTATGGATGTTGATTTTCGAGGGGGCAAAATTCGTCTCGTTACAATCTTATCTCCTTTTTATATGAGCCGACCGCCCCATTAATTCATATCAATTCTATAAGATCCAATTTCAAGCCTTTTATCCATCGCCTCTAGAAGCCGCCACCGCCGCTCTATTGTCATGATTTCTTCTGATTTAAGGTGTTACGAGTCCATCAATAACCTAATTTGGTTGTCATGCATCAGAGACCAGATCACTTTTCTCCATTTCGAAGGTTGGTAATTAGGATTTTGGCGCATTATCATCTATTGCTGATAAATTCGTATTGTTTATGGATAGAGTGGAAGATTCGAGCTGATTGTGACTTTGTGGAAGAAGATAGTAAATCGATCCTAAATTTCTTCCAGGAATGAAGCAAGGGTTTTGCCCCAGTGCTCGACATATTTTGCTATCTTTATACATAGAGTCGGAATTAACTTGTACTAAGCTTCGTAATCGAACTAGACACAATGCCCTATCGATTTGGTTTTGGTTTTTCTGGGAGGTGATAAGTGCTTAGTGTAGCGCCTTGTATGCAGCTCAGGCTGTTATCACTTCCCAGAAAATTAAAATCGACTTATGCTGAGAATCCTCCTCCTGATTCGGACTAATCGATTATAGTTGCTCGCTTTGGACTGGTCCTGTCATTGCACGATCGATGTACCTAGAATAAGAATAGCTTTTCGAGTTGCTTTGGACAACGGATCTGTTATCGATCGTTGATCGATAACGGGTAATTATAGAAGAAAAGAAATTAATAAGTAATATGAATCACTCTTTCAGGTATGAGTGAGCATTCTACATGGAATGGTTTGTTTATAGCGCTCAAGACACCAGACTCGTTCTTACTTAGATTATACATCACATCACCTGCAATTAATACTTGGAATCTGATCGGTGGTTCGCACAAATCCATTATCTTCTGAATTTCAAGTATCAACTATGCTAGGTTATATAGTTTAGAGATTTGGCACACCTAACTTTTTTGAACACAAGCTTTCTTATATATAATGACGTGTAAATCTTCTTAGAGCAAGTTAGTTGAGGGAAACTCATCGATTTTTGAAGCGAAATCTTCATCGATCCCAATGGGATTTACTGCTTCCATAACTTCGGGTAAGTATAGTCGTCTGATTCCAATTGGACTTGTTGTTGATCGCACTCCTCCTAACTTCAGAGTCTTGCTTAATCCTCTAAAGAAAGCTCCTTCTATCCTCACACATAGGATGTTGCAAAACATTTGCTCATAATATGGTATCTCAGAGGATGACGTGCTTCTGCAGTCGAGAGGGGAATTCGCTCGTAGGCCACCTTCAGGATATGTGGATTGTCATCGCTATATGTGTGTGTCTGGTGCAGTGCCCCCATTGAATCATTTACTAATGACAATGCTTCAAAAAAAAGGTTGGCTCCATTCCAAATTCTTCCAAACAGGTACGCCATGTTGACATGCTTGTATGTTCTGTTCATGCAGGCGCTTAATCGTACCCCGAGCTTTGCCGAGTTGCAGTATCTTTTATTATTCAAAAAGAGAGTGGTTAAGCCATTACTACTCTATGTTGAGGCACAACACGGTTGGAAACTCATACTTGACCTTCCTAGCAAGGTTCCCATATTCAAAGATCGGATCTTTTTCACTAAATGTCCAGAAGGATTCACCCGTCTATAGACCACGGGACGTAAGTTTCTTTCCCCATGCTTAGAACTTCCATTAATTGCAATAAGTCTTTTGATTGATCATACATACCTTATAGTTCTTCCAAAGATTAACAAGGATCCAACACTTAGCACTGTTCTTAGCGCCCTAAAAGCGGTTGATGCATAGAAGCGCACAATCAAATTTTTAGTCACATATGAAAAATCTCCACCGATGTGGGATCTTACATCCTGGGAGGTCCGTTGGATTTGTTAGCACTCCTCCCCACTCAAGAGCGCAAACCCGCTCTATTTCCTCTTTCCATGATTCGGGTGAAGATGATGATGATGATGAAAGAAGAAAGTGAGCCATCTAACAGATCAGAGAAGACTTCTTAAGAGATCCACATTCAAGTCGGGGTCGATAGTCCGCCCAAAATGCAATCGATCTCGGATGAGAAAAAGAAGAGTTTGTTTAACAGGCGGGCAAGGCTCCGTTGACTGAAGGGAAGGAGGAAGGTGAGATCAGTAAGGGGCACACTCTAAATGCAAAAAAATAGGTTGGGACTCTGGCACCGAAGAGGGTGATGTCCATTTAGGCTTTGGGCCTTGGAGTTGATCCCCGAACATGGTCCCTCACCTCTTTTGAAAGAACATACTAAAGTGCCTTTTCCCAAGAACGAACCTATTTCGAGCCCTTTTCCAAAAGGTGCCGATATTACTTGGGAGATACGAGCAACATTTTTGTAAATATGAGTGATTTGATCGATGACTTCACCTCAGAAGGGTTTCATTCCCAGCTTACTCAAATCATTCCTAAGGGATTCGATGCCCTAATATAAGTCGATGACCGATCTGGTTTGTGTATTCTGCTAGGGTCGTTAAACTACATCACACATTTCACTAGGATTACACACTTAATACAATTATTATTTTCTAGGTTACTTTAGTCTATCAAATGCCTATTTCCTAAACCGTTAACACCATTTCCTACATGAATCATGTCTCCTGGCTTCTACGGTGATTTTGATCGAGTATTGGAGTGTCAACGTTCACAAAGACATTATTCCATGCATCATGCTTCCTAGGAGAATGATGAAAAAGGAAGAAGAAGAGGGTGGGAGGCGGAAGAGCGTTATTGTGCTGAGAATTACCAAGGTCGTGATAGAGAAAGTGGCCATGAGAAGAGGAAGAGCCAATTGAGCAGGAAGATTCATCAGAGAAGCTGAAAAAAGTCCAATGGCAGGAAACGACTTCACAGCTTCCTGCTTCTACTGGAATAACCGTTTCTACTTATATGTCATGACCTCTCCACTCATGCTGCTATGATTGCCTCTCTCCCAGTTTCTAGGCATGCTCCTTACGTTCTTCCCGCTGGTCTCCTGCACCTGAAGGCTGCATTCCCCAATTTGTTCTTTAAAGGGGTTGTTTTTGATAAACTTAATTTGAAATCGGTTCATGTAGAGTCTTATTCACCTCATCTCTATGTGAATCATAGCAATTTAGAGCAAGCCTATGAGTGGGAAAAAGTGTGCATGCAACTTTCCACTGTTAATCGAAACAATTGCCAAGAAATTCTCTTATTTGAGTCTGAAAAGGATAAGTAAAAGAAGCAGCTTGCAGATTGTGATGCCGAGATTGAGAAGTTCCATAATTTGGAACTTCATGACATTGCCAATCTTTAGTTAACATGAGGAGTTCGTACTTCGAGAGCATGGTACTACAGCTCAAGAAGTGATGCACGGCTTATTGGAGTCCATGGCTTAAGTAATTATATTTGCTTGGATATGATATCATAACCTAAGAAGCAGTGCACAACTAATGAAATGCACGGCTTTGGTTTGGGTCTTCTCGGTGTTGCTAAAGCCATGCTGGTTCTTAGAAGACGGGGATCGAGTTCTGTCGATCCAACAGTTTAAGAAGATTTACTTCCGTCGACTTGGCGGGTAGATGGGACGTACTTGAGCATGATTCCACTATCTCAAGCAGCGATTAGATGGTTTAGAGTCGATTTGACCCCGTCGACTAGGAAGGTTACTTTTGTGAATACAGTTTTATTAGTTAAGAAAGCAAAGCAATTTTATTAATAAAAGTTGGGCAAGTTATGCCTATTTACAATGCTTTCAGTATTCTAAGATCGCTTATTTATAGGAAATAGGAAACAGACAAGAAAGTCTTAGATAAAGTAACGGTGTACCGATTCGTTGTTCCAAGCTCGGGGAATTTGGATTCCATCAACAGTTGTTAGCTTGGACGTGACATCCCTCATCTTCTGGCCGATCACAGAAGGCCCTTCCTAGTTCGGTCCGAATGTTCTCGGTATAGGGTAGACTCACTTGAGGACAAGGTCTCCTACTTCTAAAGTACGGTTACAGACTTTGGAATTGAAATATCATGCGACCTTTCTCTGGTGAGTGGGAGTCCTCAACTCGGATTCTTCCCTCTTCTCATCGACCATATCGAGTGACTCGGGTAAGAGCTGCTCATTTTTCCTTTGTTTGAAGTTTTGCCTTTGGTGAGAAGGGATTTCTAGCTCGATCGGGATCATTGCTTCTGAACCATATGCCAGGGCAAACGGGGAGTGCCTGGTTGTGGATTCATCCATTATCCTGTAAGCCCATAGTGTGAGTGAAAGTTCATCAACCCAATTTCCTTTAACTTTAGATAGCCGCTTTTTGATGGTGGACTTGATGATCTTGTTGACTACTTCCACTTGCCTATTTGCCTGCGAATGTGTGACAACGGAAAAGCTTTTCTCGATTTTGAAGCGTTTGCAAATGTCTTTGAACTCGGCACTTTAGAGTACCGTTATCCATGTTGATTTTTTGGCACTTAGAACTTGAAAATAATTTTTTTAGTGACAAAATTAATAATTTCTTTATGGTAATACTGGCCAGCGGTTCCTCTTTGGCCCATATGGTGAAATAATCAACTACAACGATAGCATATTTGGCTCCTCCTCTGGCTATTGGTAATACACCAATCAAACTGATTCACCAGATCTCCAATGGCCATGGGCTAACCATCTGTGTTAGCTCTGTTCAATGAGTTCTTTTGATCTTGCCGAATCTTTGGCATTGGACGCACCGTCTTGCATAATCTTTTGCATTGCAGTATACTATTGGCCAAAAATACTCATAACGGAGAACTTTCTTTGTGAGGGTTTGCCCTCTATTGTGATCTCCGTGGTCATCTTCATTAACTTCCTGAGGATTCTTTGGGCTTCGTCGTTGGTCATACTCTTGAGTAAGGGGTTAGAGAATCCCCTTGAGTAGTGCATCCCATCCTATACTATAAACCACGACGCCTTTTGAAGGAGCATTTTCCATTGATTCTTGTCTAGGGAGTGTTTCTTTAAGTGGATAGTCCTTGGTTAATGGTTACAGTTTCGACTAGGACTAGCCCTAAGGACTGAGCTTCTCCGAAACTGGCCAGTTTGGCTAGATAGTATGCCTTCGTGTTTTATTCCCTTGGGACATGACTTATGGTGTAATGTTCGATGTCATTCAGTAGTTTTTGCACTTTAGATAGATATGAGGAGAGATTCTCTCCCCGAGCCTGGTATTCGTCTTTCACCCAACAAACGACTAGCTGAGAGTCATTATAGATGTGTACGGACATTATTTCGAGTTCCTTCACAACTTTCAACCTAGCGATCAATGCTTCATATTCTGCTTCATTATCTGTTGCAGACAATTCCAAGTGCAAGGAATAGCAAACGGATCGCCCTTCGGAAGTTTCGAGCACTACTCCTTCCCCTGAGCAAAAGTCGTTAGATGCACCATCGATGAACAACTTCCAACGTGTCTCCACTTTCGGAGTCATCTTATTCTCATTATCTCATGTTGTAAACTAGGTAACGAAATCTGCCAGCGCCTTCCCGTTGGTTGCCTTTCGAGGATTGTATGTGATATCATACTGACTTAATTCAATGTTCCATTTGATAAGTCGTCCAAAGGTCTCGGGATGCTACAACACTTGCGTTAAGGGTTGATCTGTTAGCACTTTGATCAGGTGTGCCTGGAAGTATGGTCATGACTTTCAGGATGCGATCAAGAGGCTATATGCTAGTTTTTCTAATTTTGAAGAGTTATTTTCTGCTTTAGTGAACTGTTTACTGATGTAATATACGGGTCGCTAATCTTAGCTCCTTCTTATACGAGCGTGACACTTAATGCATGGGGCGAGACTGCTAAGTAGACGTATAAATCTTCTCCGTCTACTGGCTTGGACAGGATTAGCGGGATTTCCATGTGTCGCATCAGTTCTTCGAATCTAGTTTAACAAGTTTTATTCCATTTGAAGTTCTTATTTCCCTTCTTTAGCGCATCAAAGAACGGTACACATTTGTTGGTTGCCTTTGAAATGAACTAGCTTAGTGCCGCAACCTTTGCATTCAAGCTTTCTAACTCTTTCCTGTTCCTCGGGGCCTCGACTTCCCATAAAGCTGAAATTTGTTTGAGATTTGCTTCGATGCCTCTGGCGCTTACTATGAATCCCAAGAAATTTCCAAAGGCTACCCCGAAGTGACATTTAAGTTGATTAAGTTTCATTCCATATTTGTCGAGTATCTCAAATATTTCAACGAGGTTGTCCAAGAGATTTGCAACTATGTGTGATTCAACCAACATATCGTCTACATAAACTTTCATAGTCTTTCCGGTCAGATGTTCAAACATGGCATTCACTACTCTTTGGTAGATTTCCCCAGCATTCTTTAAGCCAAATGGCATAGCTTTGTAGCAGTAAAGTCGCAGGTCAGTAACAAAACTGGCATTTTCCTGGTTAGGTTCATGCATCATGTTCTTGTTGTATCCTGAATAAGCATCCGTAAATGATAGTAGTTCATGTCTAGCTGTGTCGTCCACAAGATGGTCGATTCTAGGCAGAGGAAAGCTATCTTTTGGGCAAGCTTTGTTTAGGTCAGAGTAGTCGATACAAGTTCGTCATTTTCCATTGGACTTCTTGAACAAGAATGAGTTGGATACCCATTTAGGGTAAGTTGTTAGGAACTGAGATGTTGGTTTTGATGACAACAACCTTTTTAACTTATCTTATTGTAAAATATATACTAACACCATTGTCTAGATAGATATGTATATGCAGGACATATATATATATATATACATATATATATATATACATATATATATATATATGCAGGTATTCATTACTGAAGACTGATCAGTATAAAGACTCAAGACTCAAGATTCAAAATGGAGATATCAAGATTGAAGACTCTAGAGTATCAAGATCATGATTTCAAGATAAGTGCCTAGTTTTTGTTAAAACTTCATAATAGCATGGAAATCTATATTCCAAATTTCATTTGGGATGGAACCCATTTCTATCTTCTTAGTGGCTTACAAACCCACGACAAGTAGCTTACAAACCTACGAAAAGTGGCTTACAAACCCACGAACATCCTGGTTTTGTATAAATTCTAGAGTCCTGATGGGATGAGATATTCTACAGGAAGAACCTTGCAAAACTACTTCAAAATGGTTTTTCAATATGATTTTCAAAACTGCTTTTCAAAATGTTTTAGTCTTAAAAATTAACTTTTCAAATGATTTTCAAAAAAGAGCCTTAAAATATTCTTTTTTTTAAATAAACTCTTGTTTTAAACTTTATTTGTTTTTAAAACTATCTTCTGATTTTTAAATATTATTTATAATATATATATATATACTTGAGATTTAAAATCAAATTTATATGTACATTCTAAAAATATATTTTTCTACTCTTCTTTATTGTAAATCATAGGTAAATTAGTTTATTTTACTCCAGAATAATTTCATCTTGTTTTCCTTTCAATACCATTTTCAAAACAAATTTTACATTGTTTTTAACTAAGCGATGTTGACATCATAGGATACCCCATGTTGACATGGTGGCCGTTAAATTCAAAAGTTTCAATTTTCAAAAGAAGCGTCTATTCGTTTAAATCTCTTTATGAATGGTTATGACCGTTACCGATCTATAAATAGCCTTCACAAATGAATAAGATCGTGCCGAAATTCTTTCGAATTCTCAATTGAATCTCATTCTTGTTTGATTCTCTATCCTCTCACAAAGATCAAAGTGCTATTCAGAGTTATAGGATCAATTTGTAATCAAAAGTTTATCGAGTCTCTCTATAAGGGGTGGTTGTGCCTGGAAATCAGTTGGATGATATTGTGTCTCGTAAATCAAGAGAGTTTGCTCCGGACTCGAAGGCAGGAGGGTACCTCAAGGCCTTGAGAAATTGAGGATTGTAATCTTGATATTGGTATAATAAAAATCTATACGAGGTGTTTGCCTTGGTGCAAGACTGGATGTAGGGTAACTCCGAACCAGTATAAAATCCGGTGTGTTCTTTCCTTTTACTGCTTTTTATTTACTTTCTGCATCTGTGTTTGATACTATGATTGTTCTGTAATTAAGTTTTGCATTTGTTTGTATCATAATTTTTAAATTAGTCCATATAAGTATTAGAATCCATTAAACACTATTCACCACCCACTAGTGTTAAATTAGCCTTAAGGTCCTTAATCCACACTTCCTTTCAACTGCTATCAGAGCATTGGTTTTCATAGTTTTCATAATTTGAAACTTGAAAATTGTTTCAATGGCTACCAACAATAGTAATGTCAACTCTCGCACTAGTTCTGTTAATATTAACACTAGTTCATTTGTAGAAGGTCGGTCTATTGTTAGACCACCATTTTTCAATGGCAGTAATTATGCATTTTTGGGCTTGTAGAATGAAAATTTATTTACAGTCAGTAGGATTAGACACTTGGAATATCACGTAAACTGAGTATGTTGAACCAACTATCGATTTTGCTTAGTGGACTGCTGAGCAAATGGGTGTTGCACAAAATAACTCAAAGGCGATGAATATATTATTTTGTTCTCTAGATAGGAATGAGTTTAATATAGTGTCTATTTGTAAGTCTGCATTTGAAAGTTGGAAAACTTTGCAACTTTTTCATGAAGGAACAGGCAAAGTTAAACAGACTAAAATTTCCATATTAACTAATCAGTTTCAGTTGTTTAAAATGCATGAAAATGAGTCCATTTTTGACATGCATTTTCGATTTCAAGATATTGTTCATTAACTAATTGCATTGGGAAAAAGCTTTTCGGAGGAAGAACAAGTAAGAAAAATTCTAAATTCACTCACTCCAGAATGGGATAAAAAGACACTTACAATCAGAGAAGCAAATGATATCATTCTAATGAAAATAGAAGAATTGATTGGGAAACTGATGTTTTATGAAGTTCAACTGCAAGGGAGAAGAGAAAACAAAGCTACAGAAAAGAAGTCATTAATATTCAATGCAACAACTGAAGATTCGGAACTAGACAGTGATGGGGAAATTGCTTTCATGACAAGAAACTTTCGAAAATTCCTAAAATATAGAAAAATGAATAATTACAAAAGAAATGATTAAAGGAATTCCAGAAATAATGTGGAGACGTCAACAATGGTAGATGCTACCATTGCAATAAAGTATGGCATCGTAGGAAAGAATTTCCGTATCCAAATAAATAGTTGTTCCCTCCAAACAATAATTCGTCAAGGAAAAGAAAGAAAGCATACACAGCAACTCTTGATGACTCAGACTCATCATCCAGTGACGATGAAATGAAGACGGATAATTCAAATCTGTTTTTCACTGTTATTCATGAATCAGACGATGATGGGAGTATGGATCTAAAAATAGGTACACATTTACATTACTTTTAATTTTTCTTGTTTGAATGGATGCTTGTTTGTTTGCTTGATTTTTTTTAAATGCCTTGAATTTTGAATTCAACTTTATCCCTTCAAATTTGAATTTTAAATTCAAAAGTAATATTATTTTAATGATATTTTAAATATTAAATTATTATTATTTAAGTATTATTATATTTAACATTACCACAGGAATTATATAAGTAGAATATAGGATATAATATATACATTTATTAGAAATTAGGAATAAACACTTGTCCTTTGATTCAATAGGCACATGTTGACATACCTGGATATCCCATGTCAACATGCCCTTCAGAAATTTGATTTCAAAATTTGAATTCAAACTTTTGAATTTTCCTCCAGCTTTTCACCTATTTCAATGCTTTGGAAAGGTGCCTTTTGACCAAAGAAATTTCTATAGAATATCTATTTAATTCACTCTCCTTGTCCTCACTTTTCACTTTTATTTCAAATTTCAAATTTATCCTCATTATCTTCAACTCCTCTCAAACTTCTTTAATGGCCTCTTCAAGTACACATAACACCATTAGGCTTCCAAAAGCTATCAAAAACTTCCTTTTAATGGCCCGGAAGCTATCAAAGCTTACATCAACTATGTAAACTTTGGTAAAATTCATACGGGTAAATTTGCTATTTTTGAAGATTTTCCTTCTTATGAAATTGAATTTTTTTCAACAATGTTGTATTCTTAGTGTAGTTGATAACAAAAGAAATAATTTTGTATGTTATCCAAATCTTGTTAAGATGTTTTATGCGAATTTAAATCGTGGTTTTTATGATGGGCCAGATGGACAAATTTGGAGTAGTGTTAAAGGAACACAAATAGTTTTGGATTGTGAAATTTTAGGAAATATTTTAGGATGCGAGTATACCGGAATGAATCTCTTAGAATTTCAAATAAATGAAAATGATCGAGAGACATTTCATCACATCTTTGAAGGGGATGACAATTTTGAATTTGAAAATCGTTATTTTCGTCCAAAAGCAAGAATTGTTAACATTCTTATTCAACACACCCTTGTACCAAGATCGGGAAACTACAACAACCCAACTTTTAAAGTTTGCAAAGCTCTTTTTTCAATTTTGGAAATTATGATATCAATTGGGCTCAAGTTATTTTAAATGACCTAAGGCCCAAGAATTTTACTATGGGTGAAAATACATTATATCATGGAGTTTATCTCACTCGGATTTTTAATTACTTTAGAGTTGATTTCAAAAGGGAAGAATTTATAACCAGAAAAGTGTTCAACCATGGAACCTTTTCCCTTATGCAAATTCCATTAGTGTTTAAACCATATGAAACACTTACGGAAAAGGATGAAAGGCTTGCTTACGAAGAGATGGAAGAAGTGGAGGAAAAAGAAGAAGAAGAGGAAGAGAAAGAAATGGAAATTGAAGAGGAGGAAGATCAAGAAACTTCCTTAGAGAGTGTTTTGCAAGCTTCTTCCTGTAGAATATCTCATCACATCAGGACTCGAGAACTTGTACAAAAACAGGATGTTCGTGGGTTTGTAAGCTACTTGTCGTAGGTTTGTAAGCTACTTGTCGTGGGTTTATAAGCCACTAAGAAGATAGAAATAGGTTCCATCCCAAATGAAATTTGGAATGAAGATTTTTGTGCTATTATGAAGTTTTAACAAAAACTAGACATTTATTTTGAAATCTTTATCTTGATACTTTTGATTCTTCAATCTTAATATCTCCATTCTGAATCTTGAGTCTAGAGTCTTTATACTGATTAGTCTTCAGTAATCAGTACCTGCATATATATATATATATATATATATATATATATATATCCTGCATATACATATCTATCTAGACAGTAGTGTTAGTATATATTTTATAATAAGATAAGTTAAAAAGGTTGTTGTCATCAAAACCAACATCTCAGTTCCTAAAAATCTCCCTCTTTTTGATGATGACAACGTGTATTTATAAAAATATACTTACCATACCATAACTTCTATCATAACCCCCCCTTACTCCATGACTCCCCCTTACTCCTTTCATAAATCCCTCTTACTCCAAGCCAACTACTATTTTATAACTTCTCCCCCCTTGTCATCAAAAAAATTTCTTGCTAATAATTTCCTTGAACTTGATATAAGATAATCAACCATAATATAATAGAGTAATCCATATATAAGTGTAATAAGTACTAAGTGTGATCATAAGTATGAAACGTGATCATAAATGTGAAATGTGATCATGAGTGTGATCATAAGTGTAATCCAAAAGTAAATCAATCATCATCCAGTCTTATTTACAGTAATTATTCAATCCAATCATATTTCAAACCATACCAAATGTTATAAATAAGTCAAGTCAATCAAGTTTAAAACACACCAATCAAATCAAACAAATAACATGCAGAATGACTAGACATTCCTTGGTACTTCCACCCATCCATCTTCTCCAAAGATGTGGTCTGCTTTGATGGCATCCCGTTCTTCTTTATCTTTGTCGAGAGTAACTAGTGGAAACACTCTAAGGAAGTTTCTTGATCTTCTTCCTTGAAAAGATGTTTTAGCCTCAAAATGTTCTATTTTTGTTTTTAAATAAACTCTTGTTTTAAACTTCGTTTATTTTTAAAACTATCTTCCTATTTTTAAATATTCTTTATAATATATTTATACATGAGATTTAAAATCAAATTTATATATACATTCTAAAAATACATTTTCCACTCTTCTTTATTTTAAACCATAGGAAAATTAATTTATTTTACTTCAGAATTATTTCATCTTGTTTTCCTTTCAATACCATTTTCAAAACAAATTTTACATTGTTTCTAACTAAGGGACGTCGACGCCATGGGATACCCCATGTCGACATGGTGGCCGTTAAATTCAAAAGTTTCAACTTTCAAAAGAAGTGTTTATTCATTTAAATTTCTTCACGAATGGTTATGACCGTTACTGGTCTATAAATAGCCTTCACAAACGAATTTTTTAACTAATTATTTTCTTATTTTCTTCACTGCTTCTTCTCTACGGATCCATATTCTAAAATTTCCATATTTTTAAGATTGTACTGAAATTCTGCCAAATTCTCAAGTGAATCAAATTAGAATCTCATTCTTTTTTGATTCTCTTCCCTCTCTCAAAGATCAAAATTCTATTCATAGTTACAGGGTCAATTTGTAATCAAAAATTTATCGAGTCTCTCTACAAGGTGTGGTTGTGCCTGGAAATCAATTGGGTGATCTTGTGTCCCATAAATCAAGAGAGTTTTCCCCAGACTCGAAGACAGGAGGGTACCTCAAGGCCTTTAGAAATTAAGGATTGTAATCTTGATATTGGTATAATAAAAATCTGTATGAGGTGTTTGCCTTGGTGCAGGACTGGATGTAGGGTAACTCCGAACCAGTATAAATCTAGTGTGTTCTTTCCTTTTACTGCTTTTTATTTACTTTCTGCATCTATGTTTGATTCTGTGATTGTTCTATGATTAAGTTCTGCATTTGTTTATATCATAATTTTTAAATTAGTCCACATAAGTCTTAGAATCCATTAAACACTATTCACCCCCTCCCCTCTAGTGTTAAATTAGCCTTAAGATCCTTAATCTGCACTTCCTTTCATACATTGCATCGCAGATAAAACCATTCGCCATCAGCTTATCCACTTCTTCTCTCAGCGCCATAGACCGTTCGGGTTCTAAGCTACATCTCTTCTGCTTCACTGGTGTATGCTTGGGATCAATATTAAATTTATGGCATCCTATCTCCGATAAAACCTCGCATATAGCGCAATGTCCCCAAGCGAATATACCCAGGTTGACGAATAGAAATTTGATGAGTTTTGGTCCCATCTTGTTTCCCAGATGTGATCCAGCTTTCAGGACACATGTTGGGCCACCCATATTGGCTTAGACAGACACTGTCAATTCTGCTAGTGTTGTCCGTTCCTCCCCCTGAGCTCTTTTCTAGGGTCCAAAGACTTATCGAATCAGCTATGGTCCCCAAGCCAGGGGCAACTTTGTAGTTGCTATTCGGTAGGTAGACTCATGTAGTTCTATGATATAACATTCTCTAGTGGCACTTTAGTCTCCTTTGATCACCCCAACTCCATTCTCTTTTGGAAATTTCATTGTGGGACGCCACTGAGCTAAAGCAATCCTGAAATCTACCCACATCGGGAGAATAAAGAAAGCATTATAGGGGGATATTTCATTTCAATCACAAAGGTTTGATGAGGATAACTCTTCGGTCACCTTCTCCGAGTTCTATGGGTGAATCGATTATTCCGACGGTTGCTTAGGCTCATTGGTGAATCCCTATATTTTAGTCCGACAAGCGGATACGTCTTTCATACTAATCTTCATCGGATCAAACATGTGTTTGAAAAGGATATTTATAGAACTGCCACTTTCCACCTATACTCATCAGACCACGATTGATCTGATTCCTACTGTCACGATCATGGGGTCGATTGTCGGAGCTTTGAAACACTGTGTCATCGTTCAGGTCCTCTGCTGCTTGGAAGGAGTTCCGTCTTCGATCGCGACGCACGAATATTTTAGAGCGTGTCTTAGTGAGCTCGCATATTGCTCCACTTCTCCTCAACTTTTCTGTGTGGGATGAGGTCCTCCAGATATTATTTTGATAACAATATGAATGTTCTAATTCCTTTTGATTTCTACTGGATAAAAAACCCGGTTAATAATAGTAAATCGAAAAAACAAACAAACCTAAATTGCAAAAATAAAATTGAATTTGAATGTTAATATTGCCTCTATTTGTGAGTTTGTTTTTCTTCATGTTTTATGTGGGGAAAAATGTATATATGCATGGGAAACTTATGATATGCATAGTGTCTCATTGTGAATATCACAAGGCCGAGCCTCAATCCAATCTCAGGGACAAGTGTCCACAAGGTCTGACCAACCAGTGTACATAAGGCATTCAGCATTACACAGTCACATATATACATACATATGTATGCATGTATATATGATGCAGCGAACACAAGTGAAGAATGTAATATGGTGCAGCGAATACAAGTGCAGCAAATATCACCAAAATGATAGTTCAACGGAAGTAAAGACCAGAGTATAGTGTAGTGAACATAAGTGCATAAGCTCATATTAGTAAACCAAAATGAAATAAAATGGAAATCAAATTCAGGCCAAAATATTAATTAGGCTTGAAAAAAATGCATGTACATGTGTATCAGGTCAATACTAATGCAACAGCAAGCATGAATTGTGATTCAACTTGAACTAGTAAATAAGATGGAAATCAGATTCAGGCAGTCACACAATGTATCAGGAGGAGATACACACAGTTGCATCTCGATAACATATACATCAAGAAACTAACTCAGTGTACACATCATTTATGTACTGAAAAAAGTTCAACTCAAAATGGTTCAGAAACTCAATATGGTTTAGAGCTGAAAAGGTTAAACTAAACCTCAAAATGGCTCAAGCACAACGCAACTCGAGTGTATATATGAACATACAAGCATATACAAGGACATACAAGTACGTACAAGTATTTACAAGAACTGAACTCGAAAAAGATTTGTAATCGAACTAGATCAAACTCATGTACAAAAGCAGTTCACGCATACACACATGGATATATATATATATATATATATATATATATATATATATCCGTGTATGTGTGTGTAGCTATAAGAACATTCACACGCATATACGTACATATGTATGTAGGTATACACATGGAAGTTCACAAATAACATGCAGATATATATATATATATAAACATACATATACATAAGTATGGATGAACCAAGACATCATAACAATAAATCACAGTGCAAAAGCAACATTCAAACATATATACATACATATGTATGTATGAATATACATGAAAGTCTCAAATTACTTGATATAAACCAGATTAGACTCATGTACAAAAGGTAGTTCACATATATATGTGCAGATGTAAGAAAATTCACACATATATACAAACATATGTATGTATGTATGTACATATATGGAAGTTCACACATATATACACACATATGTAGTGATATGCAGACATAAACATACAAGCACATCAGTATGGATGAACCAAGACAGCATAACAGGAAATCATAGTACAAAAGAAACATGGGCCATCATCACATAATAATAACTCCAAGCAGTTCAAGCTTGAGATTAAAGCGCAACCATGAGATTCGAGCCATCAAAGTGCCACAAATTAAGTGTATATATATGAAAGTATGTGTATACATGTATGCATTAGCTTAGCAAGCATTCGTGCATATATACATACGTATAAGTATACAAATCGAACAAGGCCGAGCATACATTTCAAAAATTATCAGAAAACTCAAACAAAATCAGTTGGAAACAAAACCAGTCGCAAACAAAACCAGTCAAACTTAACTTCCCAAAACAAGGCAACATTTATATGATTCTCATCACTAAACAATAACAAAAATGTCAACCAATACTCAGAGTCAAGGAAATATACCAATACAGCAAAATAAAGTCAAGACCAAAGTCAAGGAAACCAACCAGAGTCAAATATTAGGAATCGAAGGATGAATAAGTCAAATTCCTATAAATATCCATTATCAAAATAAGTCCAGTCTGCATTGCCTTGAATAAGTCCATAGGCCACAAATAAATGCACAAATAAACAAAGTTCAAAACAAGGAAATGGTTCAAGTTCGTAGGCCACAAACAAGTGAACAAATAATTCCAGCGTGCACTGCCTTGAACAAAGCATGAACAAGGCTGAACCCAGTTTTAAACCAGAAGAGCAATGTGGAACAAACCATAGAGCAAAGTGGAGAAAACAAGCCCAGGCAAAACAATTCAACAATTGGTTCAAGCTCAAAATGGTTCAAGCTCATGTATGAATAAGGCTCAAATTGAACAAGGCAGTGCCACAAATTAGCATCAAAATAGATAAGGCAAACAATGAGAACTTGAATTTTAAACCAAACAGTAAACCATACATGCATTAGTTCAAAGTATATGTGTATATGTAGAAAATAAGTGCAAGTGCTCATATGCAACATGGATATACATGCGTATGCGATAAACAATTCAAGTGCAGTTGATCAGGTGCAACAAGTGCAAGACCAAAGCATACATGTATATACAGTAAGAACACAAGTATATTTAGTAAACAATTCAACTCAGGTGCAACATGGACACTACACTGGAACAAACTTTAGAGCAAGCATATACAAGTGCACATTAATAAGCTTAGGGAAAACAAGTGTTGAAGCAAGTATATACAAGCTCGAGTGTACATATGAACATACAAATATATACAAGTGGATACAAGTAACTACAAGTACATATAAGTACATACAAGCACATACAAGTATATACTAGTGTGCACTGCCTTGACAAGGCAGTACCATTCCCTGTCTTGTCAAGGTAGTGCACTGGCTTGTCACAAATTAAATAGCAAGCGTAAGGGCAAGACGAGAAAATCAAAAATAAAGACATGCACAGTAGTACAAGTGCAGATAAACAAACATCGAGAAGAAAACATGTATCAAAGCTTCACACGTAGCTATATGGAAAAACAAAAAATGGTATGACACACATATACATACATATATATTTATACAGTGCAGCCATCATGAAGTACATAGTTCAAGTGCAAGTGTGCATAAGTTCGTGCAAGTGGAAAAGCATTTCAGAAATTATCATAAAACTCAAACAAAATCAGACGGAAAAAAAATCAATCGGAAACAAAACCCGTCAAACCTAACTTCCCAAAACAAGGTAGTGCCACAAATTAAAACTACGTAGTGCCACAAACATTCACACATATATATATATACATGCATATGTGTGTATATACATGGAAGTTAAAAACATGGCAACATACCAATGGCAACACATTGCAATCAATCATGAACGAAACCAAATTGAACTAATCATTGCAAGAAATACAAGGCAATATTTTGCAAGTTTTGGATAGTCAAGCACAAGGCACTAAACAAAAGTTCAACAGAAACCAAACTGAAAGTTTCAGCAAATTTAAAAAATACAAGGTATAGCCAAAACCAAATTGAACTAAAAGGAAAAACAAGGCAACACATTGCACATAGTCGAGCACAAAGCAAATCGAGCAAAAAGTGAAATTGAACTAATTAGTAGAAATATTAAAACCAAAATAGCAAAACGAAAATATAGGGTTCCAATCCCTATAAATTTCACCCAAAATCATCATTGGCAAATTATCAAGCGTAAAGCATAATATCAAAAACTAAAATCAGTGAGTCCATACCAAATCTCAAATCAATCTTGCTCGATAAAGATTCTACAAAAGAGGTTCCTCATCTAGAGAACAAGCACGCAATTAATCAACGAAGAGCAGCTAGACGAGATTAGGGTTTAATCAATTGACGCAATCAAAATACAGTAAATAAGGGGTGAATAGGGTTTCATCCTTTGATTCTCTAGTTTGAGAGACAGAGGAAAAAGAAATGAAAGAAGGGGGAATAATTAACAAATACATCGGGAAAATGAAATAAAAAGAGCGGGCATGAAATAATTGAAGGGGAAAAGATGGAGCCAAAACTAAAAAAATTATTAGCTAAACTGGATGACAAATAAAATGTTGTTTGAATAACAAGCATGTTCAAAGAGATTGCGCGAATTATTCAGACAATAGATGACAATTTTCAAAGGCTCTTCAGACTACAGCTGGTTATTTCTTGTGTTGTGTGAAAAATTGGGATAACAGAAAATCTACCCTATATTATGTGATTAGCGTCGTCAGATTCTTTTTGTGGCATAGTATTTTCTAGCATCACACGCCACCCAGGTCATGCCCACGAATTCTTCTCCCTTTTTTTACGTATTCTGTTTTTTCATCATTTCTGTAATTCAATTTGGGAAAGGGAAATTAGGGCAAAATATGGGCGAGCCGGGTTTGCAGATTAGCAAAAGAAAGAGGAAATGGGCTGGGCTAGGAATAAAATAAAGGAAAGGGGAAAAAAGGAAGGAGAATGAGCTTTGCGATGGGTTAGGCTTAGCTTGGTTATGGATTTATTTTTAGTTTTTACTTTGCCCATTATTTATTATTTTATTTTCCTTTTTATTTTGAATAAAACATCTATTTGTTAGTAAATAAATTTTATTTAATTCAAATTGATCTACACTTCATTTTACAAACTATATTTTGATAACTAGACAACTTTAGTCAATTCTTGCTTATTTTGCTATTTAATTATTCACTTTATTAACATAAAGTAAATTTTATTTTCAACTATTTCAATCATATAAATTCACTTTAAAATATTTTATATTTGTTAAACCATTTTATTCAGTTCTAGTATATTATCTAAAAAGATTAAGTAATTAATTCAATTTACTAAAAAAATCTTTTACTAAATGGACTTTTATTGAGAGAAAAATTATTTTCAAAATTAATAAATTGAATTTAGCATTTTTATTTTAATTAAATATATTTATTATTACAGCGTAGAAAGCAAGGTAGTTACTGACCTCCCTCTAATGAAAATTGTGTCCTCGTAATTTCTTATAGAGAGATATCACATACAGCACATGCCATTACTTTCTTTGTATTTTACAATCTTCTATCGAATTTTAACCACCCAATCCCTAACGTGGCTCTCACTTTCTAATTAAACTTACCATATGCAACAGTTTAAATAGACTAGTTCGAGGACTTTCTACTTTTGCATACGGTGAATTTTTGCGAAAATTTTCTAATTTTTGGATTTTTCATAAAATTTCGAAAGAGTATCCTTTGTATGGCAAGCATTCCGACAATCACCAAACAATATAATCATAATATATACATATGCACCCCATTCATAGGGCATCCCAAAGCATGGAGAAACAAATAAGATCATATATATTTCGATATATCATATAAAAATGTACCTCTTAAATAGCGTTTTAAGCAGGTTACCTTGTTAAATAAGCCATCATCGCCAATTAGTCCAAATAGTTCTCTTGAAAACCAACTCTTAACTCATGTTTAAAAATTAGTCACATATAACAAAAGATAAAATAACTATGCAACCATTTAATATATAAACAAAGTGACATCTTTGTTTAGGCCAATTTTTACAAATTTTAAGGCTTAAAAACACAAAGTGAGGGAACGGTTTCAAAGTAAAGTTATTACTTAATGCATTAGCTTTCCAAAACAACTTGCAGATTAATTTTTTTTTAAGAATAACTAGAGTTATGAGTGTTTTTTAGGTAGTAAAGCCTAGAATTAGAACACAAGCGTCGGCTCACTCTGCAAAATCAGCATTTTTAGCCTAGGAACCCTAAAAATATGCAAAACTCTTAAAACAAATTTTTTTCGTTCTCTTATTAGGTTTTTAGAAAGTATAAGATCATTGAAATCGGACAAACCATTTGAAGGTTATGATCAAACTAATTCAATGTTGTTACGCGAAATTTTCATTTCTAGGACAATAATATACTTCCTTTTTAATTCATGTTTGAACTTTAGCTAACCTCAAATTTTTCATTGCATTTGAACAAAAACGCTTCTTTAATGACATAGGTTTGTAATGAATTTAAAATCATCGAAAATGGATCAATTATTTGAGAATTACGAATTAAACAATTCATGGCACATTTTCAATATATTGTCTAAAATCTTTTATCAACTCAAAGCATATTTTCATTAATTAAATTTCAAACTTAATTTTTAGAACCTCAAAACCAATAACTCATTTAGCATTTATCACAGAACATTCCTTACTAAAGAAAAATGCTTTCTTCTTTTTTTTTTCCATTTTTACTACATAATTGAAAAATAAACTTAACTCTTATATCAAATTTATTATCGCTTTCATATAAAATATTTCAAATATCTCTTCCCTTAGAAACTTATATACATTATTTCCAATGCATTTTTTTTCTTTTAAAATCATTTCAAAATATCTTTACATTAAAAAAATTTCTCTAAGACATGTTTTAAAACAAATAGCATTCTCTTATATTTATTTCCTGACAAATCTTATTAATAAAGCAAGTAACATATTTATTTTTATTTTATATTTCTCTTTAGAAAATTTCTCTTAATTTCAAATTAAATCCATTATACATATGCATAAATTTTTCATTAGAAAACTCCTTTGATTCAAAACTTAAAAAAATATCATTACATACTATAATCCATAAGTTAATTCATATTAAAAATATAAAATATTGTTGTGCCATAAATTTTTGTGATTCATTTCGTCAATTGGCTGCAATGTTGACTGCCTAGGATTATATATCAACATTGCCTCGTCATTGATTTCAACTTCACACTAATATCCAATGGCTGCATATGCTACTCAATATTTAAATTTAAGAAAATAATATTTACATTTTATATAATAATATATTATTTCATATAAACATACAATTATTAGTAAATCACTATCTATACCATTTTCAAAATATTATGTCAGTTTTGACTCGTTCAAGTGTTTAGAAACTCCTACTGAATATCTTAGTTACTCATATCAACTAGAATTTATAAACCACTTAACGGACCAATTAACACATAACCATTAAAATTATTTTCAATCATTCTATAATAATGATATTCATGATTTATAAAATTATATGCTTACCTAAATAAAAATATTTATTTTTGATGTTTATATAGACGTCCATCTATAAACCATACAAAGTAATGCCCCAAACTTCATTCATCTTTGCACCAAAGCAAGCAAACATTCAATTAATTATACAAATTTTATTTCATTTATTATATATATATATATATATATTAATTTTGCATTTTATTTGTATACTATGTATTATTACTATTAATTTCTTAAATTGATTTATTATTCTCTAGCTGTTCTATTTGGAGAAACCGTTGGCTTTTATAATAATTAGATTCAACCAGATTAAACTGGGTTTATAAATTTTTAAGTGATAACTCCCACTCAATTACCACATACTAGACTAATCCTAAATAATAAACAATAATAAACAATATAAATTTCAACCAAGCAAGCAAACAATCACCATTCAGCGTAAAGCTATCTTTTAGCTTTCGCCGTGCATTCTGATCACCACTGGACCCTTCTATTCAGACACAGTTCATCACAATTAAATGTTGTTAAGTAATTATAATGCAAGATTCGGAGTAAGGCTTATACAACTTTCCAAACCAAGCTACTTCTTCTCGTTACCAAGCTACACAAAAGTTTATTCAATACCACTAATGCCAATACTATTGGTCGGGCAAACAACTCCTTACTTCACTACCCATCAGCCAATCTCATCTCACATAGTGACAAATATTCAAATTAGGTAAAGATAAAGATATTATATAGTACAAAAATAACAAACACATCCCACGATGATTATCTTAGTAACCATCTTATACTCATACTATCGGTTTAATATAAGGTAGTTATAACAAACCTAAGGGGATAAGGGACTGTACGTCCCATCAAAAATCAAGAATTGTATCTCATATATTTTCTATTATTCTAAACCTACTCAGGTACAACTTTGTAATGGTGTCTTTCGCAACTAACCCCGTAGTAGCCACCACTACTACCTCCTAGACTGATTTTATGGCCAGCCTCCGTCTTCTCAACGAACCTCCATTTTTTAGTAGTGCAGGGTAAGAGTTAAAACTTCGCCATTGATCATAATGCAAGATTCCCTTATCATGTTACAGTCAGCAACAAGCTTGGGTGGACTCTAGCTCATCTGGTGTCTCGCATTACTTTGATCAAATTTTATGTATTTATTCTACATGTTCATATTTACGACAATAACTCACTTAACCTTTGTTTAACCTAGTAACACTATAGGATTTCTTAACATAATTCAATATCCAATACAGTCAAAATTGATTCCATGAGGATATTATTAATAATTCTTATTTTTCAAACTTTCATTTTGATTCCAAAATCACTATAGACTCCCAAGAGGTTTATTTTATAAAATACTCATATATTTTATTTCGAAGTCTTTATATTAAAGCCTCTTATTTAATTACAAAATTCACACATGCTACTCCTTTTGAAATAAATAATTTATATTATAATAATTTTCAGTTTAATACCATTAAAATGCTATAAAGAACTTTTAAAATTTTCAAACAACATTTAGAATCAAATTCGAAATACTTCATTTCCAATCAAAGAAATGTTTCCAAAATTAAATATTTAATTCCAAAATCAATATTTGAAATCCATATTTTTTTTCAAATTCTTTTAAAACACCTTTATAGAATAATCTATTAAACTAAAATTCCTTTCTATAAAGCCTTCCAAACTTTAATATTAAGACATCAACTTATATGACTCACTTTGATAACCAACTTCCAAAACTTCCCTTTTAAAAATAAATTCAATTAAATCACTTTTGTAGTATTATCAAAAGGTATATAAATCGATTGCCCATAAATAGTCAAATGCGAATTAAATTACCTTCAATGATCGTATGTCACATAATATGATAATAAATTTTGATTCAAAATATTTTTCATGCAACAAATGATTCATATTATTTATATTTTAAAAATATTATTTCATAAAACTTAACTTCTTTTCAATCCCTATAAAAATAAACTCATCAATTTTGGAATATAAAATTTAAAGTCCCTCTTTATATAAATTGTTAGAGAGGTTTTTCATCTCACAACCCCAGATTCAAATAGAGTGGTTAGATCTCCTATTATCCTATTTGTTTTGAATCTACAAATTTAAGTAATATTAAATTTGCCTTTAGTGTAGTAATTGTGTTGTGGGTTGCTTACACAATCATGAAGAGACACTTTAACTATTGTTAAAATGCCTAAGTTAGTTTAGGTGCCAAATTTAACAAAGCAAAAGCAAAATAGAATCAACTAAAACTGGAAAGTAATAAATGTAGTAAAGTAAAGAACACAAAAATTTATGCGGTTCGGATTTCATAAAGTCCTATGTACATGGATTAGGTCCTTTAATTTCTTTCTTCTTCCTCGTACAATGATCTTAATGGCATAAAAGAATAAAAGAATATAAGATAATTTTCAAAGAATTAATCAAAATTCCTTTTCGCTACTATAGTCTTTTCTATTTATAGCAGAAATTTTCTTATGGATTGTAGACGTCACTCCTCTACATTCTTCCTCGGCTCTTTGATGTTTCCACGTGTCTTCTATCTGTTGATTGTCGTGATATGTATAAATTATTGACGTGGCCATAGGAAGGATGATTTGAATTTGAAATATTATTGCCTAAAATTGGTGAATTATTAGGTTTGTGGTCGCTTCAATGCCATACGCATCCCAAGGGCATAGTTCTAGTTTGGATGATGTGATCTGATTTAATTATGATGGTGTAGTTCCATCTTGGAGATATTGCAATGTAATACATCTTCATAGTCTAATTAGGGAAGTAAGGCTTTTTCAAAGTAACGGCTATGTAGTTTTGTGTGTTAGAGTGGTTCTTTCTTTGGAGCCGTTGATGCACATGAGCTGTTTAGTTAATGAAAGCAACATGGTTTCTTTAATTTAAGTCATGTTTGAGCATTTGGTTCGACCTTGGTGCTGCACCATATATATATATATATATATATATATATATATATATATATATATATATATATATATATATAACTACTAGCATAGTTATGTTTCATGCTCTACGTGATTGTCCAAATGCCAAGTACAAAAGCATGTCACTTATATATATATATATATATATATATATATATATATAACTACTAGCATAGTTATGTTTCATGCTCTACGTGATTGTCCAAATGCCAAGTACAAAAGCATGTCACTTATATATATATATGTATGTATGTATGTATGTATGTATAAGTGACCTGCTTCTGTACTTGGCATTTGGACAATCATGTAGATCATGAAACATAACTATGCTAGTAGTTTTACTTTTGTTTAATATGCTTGAACGTTATTGCATAGTTTCCCTATATGGTGTAATGACTCTATAAGTGCTAAGGCAGCATGGAAATACTGCACCGCAACATTCTTGGGTGACGTTGCTGTTTCGAGTTTGCTCCCTTATTGTGCAGATCAGTTTGGCTAGGTTTCTTTTTTGCTTATATAATTATTTTGACATCATAGCACAGTCGTCCAATATGGAAGCATGTTCTGCTTAAGTTTTACGTTGTGATTTTATTATGTAGTAAAGATGCTTTTATAAGTGGTGACTAAAGTTTTGGAAATGGTTTGTGGCCTAGGAAATGACGACGCCACCTGAAGATATGGCGATACATTGTTTGCCGAAGGTGGTGGTGCAGTCCAGTATGTACGCTTCGCTGACTCCAGGAAGTTCAAGTGTTTACTTCACTTTATGGCAGCATAGTTCTAATTTGTATTTCTTTCTTTTTTATAGGGTTTCAGCTATTTAAACGCTTTGAATATATGAAATATTTTCATGTTGTGGCTTACTTGCTGCTCAGGAAGACTACTGCATTTTGGGCTTGATTAACCTTTTAATCTTGTTTATTTCAATTTACTGGACTCCGTGCATAGTACTTTCTAGGGATTTGTCTAGTATATTACATAACTTATACTTTGCAGTTCTTTTATTAATTAGACTGCTCCATACATTGTGATTGAAAATGGGTGTAGCATTTTCCCCTTAAGTCTACGCTAACGCACGTTAGTATGGACTTGTAAGTTACTACACCCATTTTTCATACCGTCTAATCAATCACTCGCCTCACATTTAATGCTTCATAGATGTGTCACCATAAGGGTAGCCATGCTCTTCATATATGATTAGACATGTCATTTCAGTTTTTATGGGATTTTCTTAGTTTTTGTAAAGAACCCTTCTCATCATTATCATTAAATGGTCCCGATTAGTAATGTCGTTCGGATTCAAGGTAATAATCTAAATTAACTTGTACGTATGTCTTCTTTCTTCTTCTTTTTCGCTTTTACTTGCTCAACAAATAGAAAAGAAACCTTAGGTTATTTATGATTTCTAATTCAGTTCCTTCTTATCAAGCCTCGAACATTATTAATCTGTAAGTTATTTATTTCACTCATTCTTTATTCTTACTTTTCTACATTTTAGGCGGTCGGTCAGATTTTCTTGTTTAGCGAAACCATTAATATAAATTGGTATATTTTTCGGTTATTTTAAAGAAATCATTTTTAGAGTTTTACTGGTTTATCATTTGATCATTAAATTGTTTGTGCAATCACATACGTTTTCAAACGGTTGAATAAAATTTTAATTATATTTCTTTAGTTAAATTGTTTTGTTCTTTAATTTAAAACAACTTTTTTTAATATGAGTTCCTTATCTTTAATTGTCTACTATTTGCATTAAAGTGGATTTTTTATTTTTGATTACAATTCACCCCTTCTTTTAGTTGTCAATGGCTTCTGATGATCTTCCCAATTCATCGATCATGATTCGTCTTTTTAAAATCTAAATTTGACCATTCATGAGGAAATTCAGGTTAAAGAAATATCAACTAAGTTTGGAATTGAGGGCTATGGGTTTAGGATCCCTACACCCTCGGACCGTATTCATCAGCCCCGGAGGGGTATATTTCGCTTACTTCCAAACACATTCGATATAGGATTTATCTTCTTCCACACCCTATTATTAAAGAATGGTTGGTTACGATTAGTATATCCCTCATTCAGTTGGCCACTATATCTTATAACCTCCTAGCTTGCACCTATGCTTTGTACACTGAAAACTCAACTCCTCCTTCTTGTCAAGAACTACACTTTTTATATTACATGTGTAAGAGCCTTACCTCGGAGAGCGTCGGATTTTGTTACATTCAAGCTACCAAATCTCTTTTTTCAACGACTTCGCGCAAGACCTATAAGTAAAAGAATCAATTCTTTTTCTTTCTGAACTAGGATGGCTTCATTCCCTCATTTAGGGAATCTAATACTGCCTCGCTTTTTCTTTATTATTACAGCTCTTGAGACTTCCTCCGCTGACTTAAACTTTCTTTTCCTTTAGTTAAATTCCATGATTTTTCTAAAGGTGAACGAGAACTCTTTTCATCTTATAAGATGAAAGTGCTTAGTTTTGGTGCGGAGGCTTGCAAGTGTTTGAATTTGTTCATGGAAGACCTACCACACAGGCAAAATTTCCTCCATCCATGCCATTATTTGCGTTATTCTATTTTTCTTTATGCTTTTGACATAGCTGCACCGAGTGGTATATTTTAATTATCTGTATTTTTTTATGTGTTTCTTTTCTTTATTTCGCATTTTTTACACTGCATGGTATATTAAGTATGTTGTTACTTCAATTGTGTAGGCATAATGTCTTTAAAGTTGGTTGATGCACTAAAGAAGAAGAAAGATGCAGAGAGATATAAGAATGATTTGATCTTGTTAGACGACCCAATCAAAAGACGAAAAGTCGACCTTCCTTCTTCTTTTCAAACTATTTTGCTTGCTCCCTTCCAGGTGCCTCCTAATAGTGCTCTTCCTTCTTGTTCCTACATCCTACCAATCTTGGGGGAGGGTTCCATTCCTGACTTGATTGATAGAATGGGGTTCTTCTCATCGATATCGTAACTGAACTACCTCCCGCTTTAATGGCATCTCCTCTTTTGCTTACCGAGGACCTTTTTCTAGCTTTCATCATGGTATCTTTCAAGTAAGTTTTTTGATTATTCATTGATTAAATTAATCTAGTGGAGATTTAGAAGTATTCCTAATGCTTTATTATGTCGTCGTGCCCAAGGTATGGCATCTGGGATGGGGTTGCACAAATGGTTTATGGATTTGGAATCGGCATCGACTAGTGATTAGGTTGAGATTACCGAATAAGATTGTATGTAGAGGTAGGAACGCAATGGGAGAAGGATGATAAGTCAAGATTATAGGAGATTACTAAATAGCTTGATGGTGTTAATGAGAAGCTTAGGAAAGCTGAGTAGTTGGTAGTCAAGGTGGGGAAAAGAGGTAATAGGTGGAAGGAGAGGGCCAAGGAATTTAAAAAGAAACTTGTCAAAATGGAGAAAAGGCTCCGTCCTACAATATTTAATGTCCGGTACAAAATTTACGCTCAAGTAAAGAAATGGGTTTTTCCAGATCGGCGCAACGTAATTGATGTAGAGGTTTGTTTGGATTTTTTTGAGGACCCCGAAGCTATAATGGATGCACTAGACTATTGCTAGACAAGATGGTCCTGAAAGCTAAAAGAGGGATTCCTAACTTTCCTTCTGAGGTAGTTTCTTTATTTTATTGTTGGAAGCTTCAAATGAGCTACAGAGGAAAATCATTTTACGATTCAATTTCTATCACATAGCTCTACGAACTACTTACTCCCAAACTATGTCCCATTGTCTGACACTTTTTATAAAGGATTCCAAACCTGGTGATAATATTTCTAAGTACAAAACTAACCACTTTCTTTGTTGTAATTGACACAAAGGGGCTCAACTTCCACACTGTAACAACCTAAAATTTAACACACAATAATTAATTCATTAATTAACTAAATAATTAAATAACTTTGTAAAATTATTAGAATTGAGCCACGGGAGTTGCACCATTGTGCCCGTAGTAATTTTCTGGTCAATTTCCATATAGAACGTCAAAATCCAAGCTAAAATGAACGAGATAAGAATTAAACAGAAAAAAATATAGGATAAGCCGACCGGTCGACCTGGGCTCAAGGGCGGTAGACCGCCCGATCGACCTGCCTTGTTTTTTAAAGCAAACGAATGAACGTTCGGTCGAACGTTAGTGATGTATTTTTCATTCTTCAACTCAATTTGGTCCTTCCGTTTCTACATCCGATGACCCCTATTCAGCCTATTACGTTGTTGCCTCCTATGCAATCCCCAAATCCAACGGTTAGAGATCCACTTCTACCCTTATAAATAGTACCCTAGGCCCAACACTTTTTCTCATTCTAAGGTTTTCTCCAATTGGGTTCACCTATTCAGGAAGGACCCTAAGTGGAATAAGTTTCCAAGGACGAAATCATTTTAAATAAAAATATTTAACAACCCCAAGTGGATCCATGAAGGCCTAAAAGGAAGATCTAAGGATCAGAGACGAGTGATTATAATTATTTTAAATTTCTTTAAATAATTTAAAATAATAGGGTTTCCAATAGTTGTAGTTTTACTATGATTTTTGGTGTAATTTTTTTTGTAACTTTTTTATAGTTTTTAGAATTATTTTCAGTTAATTTTAGTTTATTTCTAGCTTTTCCCATTTTTTTTACAGTATTTTAGTTTATTTACTGTTATTTATGTGTTATTTACATCTTCTTCTTACGCCTTAGATTTCCTTCTATTTCCAGTTTTCTTTCATTTCTCTTTCTTCTTCTTCGTGTATGGCTTAGAATAAAATTAACGCGAAATTGGATTAAATTAAAAGAAATCTGAAATAATGGAATATAAGATGTAAATTATAAAGATTGTAATGTAAATGGAATTAGACTACAATTATGTCTAATTATGATATTAATTGGACTGAATTAAAGAGATTGGCCTAGTAATAAATTAGAATTATGACTAAAAGAATAAAAGAAGAAAAGAAGCTTATTTTCACACTTAGACCTTGAGTTAAGTAATAAGCGTGATTATAACGTAGGTTATAATAAGAAATAGAACATAATAAGGCTTATTTTAAGACTTAGGATAAATTAATAAGCACAGATAGTAAGAATAAGAGTAAAGGCTGGTTTAAATAATTTATCTAAGTTAATAAGAAATGAATTAAAGTAGGATCTATACCAAATAGCATTCCCTTATTATTTTCTATGGGTACGATATGTTTCCTTTTGAGTATTTTAAGGGGTGTGGGGTGTTTCACTCGCTATTAGGGCATAAGGTTGCAAGATTCCTAAAAGTTTATTTTAAAAGTAAAAGTATTTTCCAAAATAACTTTCTTTTAAAATAAAATAAAAGGTTTTTTTAAGAAAAGAACTCTTAGAAATAATTTTTAAGTATAAAAGAGTTTTTATAAAAATCCCCTCCAAGTTTAGTGCAATCTTCTTTAGATTCTTTCGAGCCTAAATTCTCTTTTCTTTGCATAGAATGGTTGATGGTTCCGTAGAGCTATGGTGCCAGAGGTGCAAGGGCAAGTGCCCAATACAAAACCAGTAAGTAGAAATCCCTTTAATCCACCCACAACAACCCCTTTTTCTGAGCTATGCAAGGATTTCACTAGTATAGGAGGAAGAAAGTTTTCTGGCATGGAGCTTCCGAGGAGACACGGGCTAGTTTGGAGAATTTGGAGCAAAGGTTTAGGCGATTAGTATTGGAGGACCGATAGAGTGTTCAGTTTACATTTTGGTAGCTAGAAGAAGAGCTTAAGGGGGTTCCTACAAGCTCTAAGAAGCCATGGTGGAAGGGCAAGAAGGATAAAAGGAAAAGGGAAGGCCCTTGGAAGTGAATCAAGAAAAAAATGAAGTGCCATAGTTGTAGAATGATTGGTCATTACGCAAGAGACTGTAAGAAAGAGAAGATGAGGAGAAGGTGTTATAGTTGTGGGCAACCTGGTAGGAGTTGCCCCCGGCAGACGGTGCAAAGTGCAGGTGTACCAGTAGCACATATCCAGACTTTGGATACAGTGCCTTCTAGCAGCAGACCAAATCTAGGTAGGAAAATTTGATTTCTATTTCTGATTTTCCCATTATGACTCTTTTCGATTCTGGAGCATCACACTCTTTTATCTATAGTTCTCATGTGGATTGTTTGCACTTATACATTTCTGTAGTGGTAGACCCCATCTTTGTTTTAAACCCCATAGGAGGGTCGGCACCTTTGTCTGTGGTTGGTAGGGGTTTGAAAATTTATATCCTAGGCTTAGAATTCTACTACGACGCCTATGTTTTAGGATTCTCGGGGTATGGGATGATCTTAGGTATGGATTGGCTATCCACGTATGGAGCTATGTTAGACTACAAGAGGAGAATCATTAGATTAGAGACATGCATCAGTAGGACTCTCGAGATTTCTTGTGAACCGCAAGGGTCAGTTATGTTGAGCTTCCTTTATTCCCTCGACTCATCATCATCAGAGTTAGCTTCGGTTCCGTCGTCAGAGATTTTCCAAACATTTTTGAGGATTTTATGGAACTACCCCTTAAGAGAGATATTGACTTCAGGATTCATTTTGCTATCCAGTAGAATTACCCATAGGGCATATGGCGCCTAGGAAAAGGAAGGAATTAAGCAAGCAGATCCGTGAGCTTTTGAGAAAGGTTTCATAAGAAGAAACATATTGGAATAGGGAGCTCCAGTCATCTTCACTACCAAAGAAGGTGGTTCTCTTCAACTTTGCATTGACTATAGAGAATTGAATAAGCTCACGAAGAAGAAACATTATCCACTTCCTAAGACAGATGATCTTTTCGACCAGTTAGTTGCCTCTTCAGTATTTTCTCAACTCGGTCTAGCCATTGGATTTCATCAGCTTAGGGTAGTTGATGACAGCATTGCTAAGACTGCATTTAGGACACCCAACGGATTCTTTGATGTGTTTGTTATGTCTTTTGGGCTAACCAATGTCCCAGCCTATTCTATAGATTTGATGAACCGCGTTTTTAGAGATGTCCTAAAATAAAGTTCATAGCGGTATTCATGGTCGACATTTTAGTGTTTTCAAAGAAGTATGAAAGAGCATGTTATTCATCTAAAGGAGGTTATTTGTACGCTTCATATTCATCACCTAAAGACGGAGTTCTTGAATTATCACTTTTGAATGCATTTATTAGGGCATAGAGAATGTCTACACATTGTAGGGATTTAAGAAACGGTTTTGCACATTTGGGATCGGACTATGGAAATCCAAAGAGAGGTAGGAAAAGATTGGGGGATGTACAATAGGTTCAGCTAAAAAGAAAAGATGAAAACCCATGTGTAGATAATTATAGAAATTATAATTGTTTCATATAAGTGGATTTAACAGCAGTACCTTGGAATAAATCCAACAAAAGACTTTAGTAAAGAAATGAGATTTCCAAGGTTTAAGAAAAGTACTCTTAGGTTAGTAAGGGCAAAATCCACTTTATGCCAAGCCTAATAAAATAAAAAATTTGAAATTTAAAAAAAAAAAGTGGAAAAAAATGTAAATTTTAGAATTGAAAACTTTCATTGTTAATATTTTCGTTTAAAAAATAAATATGGGTTTTTGAAGAATGGTATGATATTTAAGTTGGTTTTTATATAATGAAAAATTGGACTTCTTTTTGAAAAATTATGCTATATATATATATATATATATATATATATATATATATATAACTCAGTAGTTTCATTGTAAGTAAACAAAGAATTTAGACATAAAAACCTAGAGTGTATCAAGTATCGAAAACATAGATTACAACTTTTATTATTGTAATAAAAGAACTCGTGAAAAATAAGTGGAGCATAGGCTATATCACTATTGTTATAGTAAGTGACTCCCAAGAGAAATTTTTTTACGTAGGCATATAAGATTTATTGTATTTATTTAATTGAATCCATACGCTAGTATTTTTCTGGGTTGTAGTAACGGTGTTTTACGCAACATCCATTTTACCCCAAATAAAAATTTATTTTAAAAAGTAATTTCTAAGTATAGAAACAAAATGGTTCGTAAAGTAGACTTATTATTTTTAATAAGTATAGGGAAGTGTTTTTGCAGTTATGGAAATATTAAAACAGCTTTGGAGATAAGTTTTTCTGAAAGAAAAATGTGTAAGTTAGATATTAGAAAATATTATCATGGAAGAATATAATTTAAACATATTTTCATCTATTGGAATGAAAACAATAATGGTATGATTTTCTATGAAACCGATATAAATGTTTTGTGAAAGTTACAAGTAATACATGAAAGAGATATACAAGGTATGAAAAGCACCATATATTATATAGCCTATTTCAAAAAATATAAAATAAGTTCCTTGTAATTTCACATAAACATGAAATTCTCTTTTAAAAGGTTTATAGAAGATTTTAGTATTAATAATTTCTCATTTGAGAAAGTAATTCCAACATATTAAGGTATGAGACCGTAAGGTATAATAAGAAGATGTTTTTGAAACACATAAAAACAGTTTAAAGATATTTTAAAAGAAAATGATTTGGAGAAAAAGTAAATAAGTTTTTGGAAACGAAAAACGCAATAAAGAAGAATTTGAAAATTCAATTTTTTATAGAAAACGAAAGAGAGCTTTAAAAAAACAAGGAATAAGTTTTGGACTTAACATTATTTCCCAACTTAGAGGGGAAAACTTTTAAATTCTAAGTAACCAAGTATTTTTGAGTTTAATGGATGCTCAAAAATAACACTTTTTAAAGACAAAGATTTTGGGATTTGATGTTTAAAAAATTTAAAACCTTAATTTTTAAAATAGGACTATAAACACCGAACCAAACTCCTAAATGTGAAGTAGATAAGAATCATTCCCTAGGTATAACGGAAAAAAGGGCAAGGCTACGAATGAGACAACAGTAATCACTTTTGGAAGTAATAATAGACTTTCCATAGAGTGTATAGGACCCTAGTGAGAACCTAGGAATGTCGATTCATCTGAGCAGACTAAAGAAGAACAGTAAAATGGAGTCAGTAAAAATTCTAAGACACGCATGGTTGAGAATGGATATTCCTGATTTTGGAAGAACTTGGGTAAAGCATCTTCCTTTAGAGGAATTCTGCAACGACCCGTAAATTTTAATAATAAATTGGTTAATATAATTTGATCTTTGTAATTAAATTGAGAAAGAAAGAATTTTTTTATAATTTAGCAAACGTTAAAAAGGAAATGTAGCAATGGTAAATTACATAGGACTTTGTGATTTAATATTTGGAGAAATATATTCTGTAACTTATTAATGAATAATAAATAAATTAAAACGTAACAATGCTAACTAAGGATAATAATTTATAAAATAACGGAAAGTGTAAGTGTAAATAGAATAGAAACGTAAACTTATTATAAGGTAGTAATCGGTGTAATAACGTTAATGAAAATTATGTGAATAAATGTAAGTATTGTACAAATATATGAATTAATGTCTGATTTAGGGTAATAGAATGAATTCATATGATGTAAGAAATTATAATAAATAATAAAATGTTATAATCAGAGGTAGTTGAATGAATTCAATATTATGTAAGATATTTTAGTAATTGGTTGGGAATATAAACTCAAGTGGAATAGACAATGAACAAAAGATAATAATGGATTTATGAAAATAAATTGGTCAACATAAATAAAGATGAAAATTTGGTTATATTAAGGTAATGAATCGTTAACTATGTTATTAGATTTTAAAAATTGGTTGAGTATAAAGGTGGAAGGCAAATTTAAAATGATTTATCGAAATAAAATTTTAATAAGTTGGATCTATTGTAGTAAATGGAATTTAATATTCAATCATTTGAAATTAAGATAAAATAGGGATATTAATACAATATGATATAAACCATGATAATTGTCTGAAATGGATGGTAAGTTTTAATTGATTGAAATCAGCAAATTGAAAAATAAATTCAAGTTATGTTAATTGATGAATTAATACGCAGTGTATGTAGAGTAATAAGTTAGTTTAAGGATGAAATTTAGAAAAAATCCATTTATTGGTATTAAAACCTTAATTAATGCATTTAATTGATAGAAGTACATTTAGAAATATAATATTTATTCAAATTAAGCTGTACATAGGCGTATATTAATGTCATGAAATAAAAATTTAGCGTATATGAAATTATAAATCCGGATCGATAAATAACGAACTTATGAATGCAAATAAAAGAAAATAGGTGGCAATTAATATAGGTTGCTTGTTTATTTAATATGTCAAATAAATTTTGGTAATCGATTACAATAAATATTAATTTAACATTTGGTTAATGTAAATTAAAGTAACAATTGATGTAATAAAGAATAGAGCTAAGGTAATTAAATTTATTGGATTTAAAAATCTAAATTTATGGGTGAAATTGATAAATTTCAATAGGATTGAATTTTGTAGTTATTACATAATCAGTGGAAATAAAATAGTTAATACGAATAAAGGTGAAACAGAAAGTATCAGGGTAATGAAACGTAACCAAATGTTAAATATGTTTATAGGATAATGATGTTGTTTGAATAATGAGAACGGTAATCAAGATTTGTTTATTTTTTTTGAATAAATTAGGGTAATTGGGTTTATTGCAACTAAATTAAAAGTAAACATCTAAATATTATGTTAATAGAGATTTAAATAAAATCAAAGTATATTAAGATAATAGATTTTTAATCCAATATTAAATCCATCTATTTGAAATTTATGAATGGAATAATCATTGATTTATTTAATTTAATAGAATCACTGGAAATTTAATTTATGATTTTAAATATAATGAAGCGGAGAAATTAACACTTTAATTGATAGATTTATCAACTTTTAATTTACATCTAAACTTGTTTAAAAAATTTTAAATGATTAAGAAGTATAAAGGTGATAAAATTGTCAATTATAAAATTGAAATTTAAAATTTGGATTTAATTAATTAATACTAATTTATTTAATTAATATAAAAATAGCCATTTTGGCCACAGACTTGGATTTCGACGAAACCAGTTTCATCGGATCCGTAACGATGAATTATAGTAGGATTTCAAGTTTCGTAGCGATCGGGCTTGTCGTTTGATCGTACGGACTCGAAACGCCTTGAAATAAATGAAATTGAAATCAATTTGAAAAATATTTATTTTTGCATAACTTCTTAATATAATGCAATTTGAACCCGAAACCTTTTCCATTGCGTTTAAAATATTTTAAAACACCTATTTTGATATATGGTTTACCCAATTTCGTTCCAGGGTCAGAACGGGCTTTCTGGGCCACTTATCGTTTAGCACGTTTATAATTCGGATCCATCTGCCTATTCCAACTTTATCTATAAATACTCCGCTAAACCCTAGCCTACGCCTATTCATTTGTCTAAGCATAAAATTTCATAAGCTCCTCTCCCTCAATGGATGCAAACCCCAGATCCAATTACAATTCAAAACCAAAGCATAAAATTCAAAGTCCTTAGAAAAATCCAAAAAAAAAATATATGTTGAAGCTCTCGACTAGCATAATTCAATGGTGGTGTTCGTTTTTCGATTCAGTTTGTCGTTTGACCGGTAAAAATCAAAGAAGCCTCGGCCATCCATCACGCGTCGGTGAAAGTCGTCGGATCAACAAACCCGTTTTGGGTCTGGTAGAGGGGACTGAGAGGAGCTCATCGGCATGATTTATAGGGCGAGTTGACGGTTAGATCGAGTGTAATAATTGATTAGGGTTTGAGGTTGTTGGTGGTGGCCGGCTATTTTCGCACGTGGATCGAACGATCGGGGGAGGGGGGGTAGAGCACGTCGTTCTGGCGATGGAGTGTGGTCGCGGTGGGGCCAGTGGCGATCACGAGCGAAGGTACGGCGGCAGTGGCCTGGGTAGATTTGCGTGTGTTAGGGTTTTGGGCCAAGTATTGGCGTGTTCTAGTTGTTGAAGAGATGATGACGTGGCTACTAATTTAAGTAAGTTTTGTTTTAATTTAATTTTTGTTTTCAAACGATTTAACTCGAATAACTTTCACATACGAACTTGATTTCACGCGCGATTTTTTTTATTAGGATCATAATAAAATTACGGACATTTTAGCGCAGGTTTGGTTGGATTTGGAGACTGTCCATTTTTTGGGTTTAAATTGGATTTAAATTCAATTTAAATTCAAAAGGTGAGTGTTTTAACCCACTCACAACTTCTAAAATTTCTTATGTTTGTTAAATTGACATATATTGTGATTTAAAATTTATTTATGGTTGTTTGGCATATTTTTAATCATCATTGTAGTTAATTTCATTTATTTAAATTAAATTGCTATTTAATTTATTCATTGCATTTAAACTGCCAGTTAAATTGTTAATTAATTGTTCATTGCATATAAACTGACATTTAAACAGTTATTTAAATTATTATTGAATATAAACTGCCATTTAATACCTGTTGTTTATTATCCGTTCTATATTGATGCTATTGTTGAATTTGATGATTGTGATAAATGGTTGATGGTTGATATTGGATGAATGGATGTTGAATTTTATATGGTTATAAACTGCAAGTTACTATGCATTTTCATTTCATTCGGGATTGCGGTTCGAAATGATACATAACCTCATTTTTATTTTTGAATTGCGGATTGAAATGATAAATATCTGTATCACTTGACCATAAGGTAGAAAATTTCATACAGACACCGTAATCTATATATATAAAAATATTTTGAAATGTTTTCTATGGTTTCGTAAAGAAATATATATGGTTTATGAGATATCGATACGGATATTTGATAAAGGTTATTTTATATATAGTAAAATTCTTGGTTTTAAGCTATGTATAAAAATTATTTAAAGTCTAAATAAATTTAATAATAAAGTTGATTTTATTAAATTATAATATGGGAAGTATTTACTTAAATATTATTTTATATAGAGTTTATATTGATTTTATAAATCAAGTAAGAGAAAATAGTTTAAAATTGACTTGAGATTTTTTTTTTTAATTAAGAATTTTATTTAATAAAAATCCATTGGAACTTACTGAAATTTAGACTTTTAAAAGAATATGGTTTTGAAACTAAATTCAGAGTAAAGATGGTTTAAGTAAATATATCAAGTCTAAATGAATTGAGGAATATTCAATTTTTTGAAATTTGGAGTTTTATTAAAGGGATACTAGATTTTTAGGTACATATTTCAAACTAAATAATATAAAAAGTGAAATTGGGATATATATATATATATATATGGATTATAAAATTTAGTTTTGAAATATTGAAGTTTAAGCTTTGAAAATATTAAATTAGAAATGGTTTATTTGGGGGTTCAAATCGATATTTGAAATTTATTTGTGAAATTAAAGAAGTATTTTATTTTATAAAGTAATTTAATATTTAAACCATTTAAGGGGTGTAGTTATATTTCAAAGTTATGAAATTCAAAGTTTTATGTTTTAGAAGGTTACATTTCAAGGTTGGTTTCGAAATATTATAACTTTGAAAATGTTATGGTTTTAGAAAAGGATATATTTGAAATAAAAATGATATTATATTAATGATATCATATTGATTTGGTTTTAAAACATAGATGATATTGTATTTGTATGGTTCTGAAATGAATATTTTATTCTGGTTTTGAAGTATAATTATTTTTAAATGGCCACGGTGTTATAATAACGTTTGGTTGTTGAAGAGACCGGGATCGGAAGTTGTCATACTCTCTGCCAACTCCGAAAACCACTTTCACAACCGTGTATGCGGTGGAGATTCTAGAATGAAGTAAGATAGTGGCGGCATTTCCTTTGAGGTAAATACGTGGACCCAACTCCCGTGAGTTGGCATAAGTTGGCTAAAACAGGAGCGATTGACGGGTTAAGAAGGTAGCCCCTTTTATCGGACACATCCCTTCGATATTCTACTCTGACTTTAGGCTTATTTGGTGGTCACTTTTGATTTCTTTGATTTGGGGGTGTGGCTCGAGGTGGGCGGTAGCTGCGGCTATGCGTTACCACTGACTCGGAAGCGTAATTGGTATATCTACCCTGGCATTACTTAGTTGTGTCGTGTCACCTACCCTAGCGCGCCTTATACGATTTTGTTTTGTACCATACCTATGAAGTGCCCTCTGACGACGCCCAGTACGGGAAAGATTATGGTACTGTATAGACTATGGGAATATATCATGTGTTAAGGGGAGTATTGGGTCACTCCTTAACGCTATTTTAAAGTAAGTTTATTTTACTAATAGACACTATTATAATAGCGAAATATACTACATAGTAAATAGTTTAACGGATCCTGAAGAGATGTAAATCCCGAGCATCTCTTGAGTTACTGCACTCATATTTATTTATGTTGATTTAACTTACATAAGATCTTTTAGTTCTGACTCGAGTGTTTTGTCTTTTCAATTCGCTCGGGTCAGTCCGAGTTTCCAGGATCGAAGACTTTATTTCTAGAGGACGAAGACGAAGATTTCAGTATTATTATTAATATATATTATATTGTTCCACTACACTATTGTATTCCGCTGCACTATTGTTATTCTATGGTATGTATAACTCTGATATATATGGTAGGTATAATTAAATATTTTGAAAAACAGCTTCATGAACTGTATATTTGATTACTATATTTTATTCTTCCGCTGTAAGATTCTATTTTGTTTTATTTCTTCCTTGTTTCTCTTATTTACCCCATAACAATCCGCCCTTCCGTTTGGTTCGAATTGGCACGTGTGTCGATTTAAAGCGTGCGAAAACGCGGGATGTTACAATGTGGTATCAGAGCGAGGTTTAGCGATAAACCTTAGCGTTGTGGGGTCTGACTCTGTATTAATAGGGTGGTAATACCCTATGGGAGTCGCTGAGCATATATATATGAGAGAGCGTATTTGTTAGTATTATAAAAAGGTTTTAATATTGTGTTAATGCGTTCCATTTTGTATTTATAAATTCTGGTTGGTGCATGGGACGCTGTGACATCAATAGGGATTTCTAAACACTTAATAGGACAGACCGCCATAATATTTGTTTTAATATAGGTGATGAAATAACTTTGCCTATTATATCTTCCATATATAAAGTAATAAATTTTATAAACATTATATTTGATTGTAATATATTGGTTGTTAGGTAATAAAATTTATAAATAACAGTGAAATAAGATTGAAAATGAAATAAATAAAATTTGGAAATTTAGAACTTAAGTTCCAAGGTTTTGAAATTTCTTTTGAATGGTTTTGAAAGATATAATAATATTATTAGAAGTATTTTATGATATAAATATTTCAATATAATTTGAAAGAAATGTTTTTAAAAGAAATTTTGGAAAGATAAAGTTGTACTCCCCTCTCGGTCGCTGGAAAATAATTTCGGTGATGAGTGCACGCATCAACGACATTCATTTTCGAGTTTCGAAGTGGGAAGGCCACTGTAGTAGTTTACTGCAGATTTGTTTTGATAAACAAATATAAATTTCAAAATTGTTTTAAATATAATTGGATATATAAACTGTAAGTATATACATTTATCTATTATTTTAAAACAATTTTTGAATAAAACCCGGTATTTAAATTCTTAAGTTTTCGATTAATTAATAGTTTCAATTATTTTAGTGAAATGGAATGGAACCAATTAATAATTGGAGCCTTTAATTAAAATAAGAAATTTGATGCTAGGTTATGAATGAAATTAAAGGTAATTTGAAACTGTAACCTATAAAAACAAAGAATAATATTATTAAACATTGAATAAATTTTAAAGGAAATAAGATAAACTTGTATGATTTTCAATTACATTCTTAAAGACATATATATATATATATATATATATATATAACTTATCAAAAGATATGAAAAGTTGAAATGTTTAATAACAAATTGTAATACAATATTATACAAGTAAATCTAAAATAATGAAAGTATTTAATGAAATTCCTTAACAAATAAGAATTTGGTGTTAGAGTTGTTATGAACTTAAGTATAAAAATAAATGCTATTGATTAAAATAGAAAGATAAGTATTATAAATGGAATTTAGTAATAAATGAAAGTAAATAAATAAAATTAAGAAGTACATATGAAAGTTAATAAACTTAAATAAATGATTGAAGCTATTTATTAAAAAAATAAGCATAAAGATGAATACTGCAAATAAATGAAGATAAAGAAAAAAAAAGAAAAAAGAAAAATATAAATAAATCTTTATATAAAGGAAATCAAATAATAAATGCTTGGAAATTGGAAAATTTAATTTGATTTCTTGGTTGGAAGTATTTTTTTTATTTTGACCTGTGAGTTTTGGGTAAGGGTATTTTAAAATTGTTGGGATGTATGAATAATCTATTTAGTTTCACCTAAGACTGTTGAGTGAAGGGTACACTTAGTAGTTTATTTTTCATTCCGTATGATTTGAAGTTTTTGAACCCGAACAACAATTTGTTTTGTTTGATATGAATAAATGATTGATGTGGGTTGATTTTTATATGATGGTTGTATGCCTTGTTGGAATTGATTGTTGTTGTATTGATTGTTGGTGTGGTTGAAACAACCTTAAATATTTCATTTTATATAATTGTTAACTCTTTTAGATTATATAAGTGAAATACAGGTTATGGAAGCAATTGCTACTGCTTTTGGTTTCATAATTAAGCGTTAATTGCCCGACAAATAGGTACGTTCTTGGATTACGGTTTTATATATTTTATATATTTTCCCATGTTGGGATATAATATTTTGGATATCATATGTGATATTTTGCTATATTTGATATTATATTTTCTCCCGGTCCTCTCCGTACAAAGGAGACTCTGCCGAAATTTTTCAAAAATTTTGGACTTAGAAATTTTTTAAAAATGATTTCCAAACTTTATTGATTCAAGTATAAAAAGATACAATGATTGTATATTTTATTTAAAGTAATTAATTTTGTAAATTTAATTGTTTATAAAGTTAATATTTTTAATAAGATATATTGATTTCTTAGTTCTTCTTTTCCCTTCTTTTTCCTATTCGGGGACGAAAAGTTTTGAGTGGGGGAGAGTGTAACGACCCGTAAATTTTAATGAATAAATTGTTTAATATAATTTGATCTTTGTAATCAAATTGAGAAAGAAAGAAATGTTTTTATAATTTAGCAAACGTTAAAAAGGAAATGTAGCAATGGTAAATTAAATAGGACTTTGTGATTTAATTTTTGGAGAAATAAATTCTGTAACATATTAATGAATAATAAATAAATTCTGTAACTTATTAATGAATAATAAATAAATTAAAACGTAACAATGCCAATTAAGGATAATAATTTATAAAATAACGGAAAGTGTAAGTGTAAATAGAATAGAAACGTAAACTTATTATAAGGTAGTAATCGGTGTAATAACGTTAATGCAAATTATGTGAATAAATGTAAGTATTGTACAAATATATGAATTAATATCTGATTTAGGGTAATAGAATGAATTCATATGATGTAAGCAATTATAATAAATAATGAAATGTTATAATCAGAGGTAGTTGAATGAATTCAATATTATGTAAGATATTTTAGTAATTGGTTGGGAATATAAACTCAAGTGGAATAGACAATGAACAAAAGATAATAATGGATTTATGGAAATAAATTGGTCAACATAAATAAAGATGAAAATTTGGTTATATTATGGTAATGAATCATTAACTATGTTATTAGATTTTAAAAATTGGTTGAGTATAAAGGTGGAAGGCAAATTTAAAATGATTTATCGAAATAAATTTTTAATAAGTTGGATCTATTGTAGTAAATGGAATTTAATATTCAATCATTTGAAATTAAGATAAAATAGGGATATTAATGCAATATGATATAAACCATGATAATTGTACCGTAAATTGAAATTGATTGAATAGCTAAATTTGTGCATACCCAAATTAATTGAAACGGATGGTAAGTTTTAATTGATTGAAATCAGCAAATTGGAAAATAAATTCAAGTTATGTTAATTGATGAATTAATACGCAATGTATGTAGAGTAATAAGTTGGTTTAAGGATGAAATTTAGAAAAAATCCATTTATTGGTTTTAAAACCTTAATTAATGCATTTAATTGATAGAAGTACATTTAGAAATATAATATTTATTCAAATTAAGTTGTACATAGGCGTATATTAATGTCATGAAATAAAAATTTAGCGTATATGAAATTATAAATCCGGATCGATAAGTAACGAACTTATGAATGCAATTAAAAGCAAATAGGTGGCAATTAAAATAGGCAGCTTGTTTATTTAATATGACAAATAAATTTTGGTAATCGATTACAATAAATATTAATTTAACATTTGGTTAATGTAAACTAAAGTAACAATTGATGTAATAAAGAATGGAGCCAAGGTAATTAAATTTATTGGATTTAAAAATCTAAATTTATGGGTGAAATTAATAAATTTCAATAGGATTGAATTTTGTAGTTATTACATAATCGGTGGAAATAAAATAGTTAATACGAATAAAGGTGAAACGGAAAGTATCAGGGTAATGAAACGTAACCAAATGTTCAATATCGTCTCATTTTTCTGTGCGTAAAATTTCATCAGCTCTTCTCCCTCAATGGATGCAAACCCTAGATCCAATTACAGTTCAAAACCAAAGCATAAAATTCAAAGTCCTCGGAAAAAATATATGTTGATGCTCTCGACTAGCGTAATTCAATGGTGGTGTTCATTTTTCGATTCAGTTTGTCGTTTGACTGGTAAAAATCAAAGAAGTCTCGGCCGTCCATCAAGCTTCGTTGAAAGTCGTCGGATCAACAAACCCTTTCTAGGTCTGGTAGAGGGGACTGAGAGGAGCTTATCGGCATGATTTATGGGGCGAGTTGATAGTTAGATCGAGTGTAATAATTGATTAGGGTTTGAGGTTGCTGGTGGCGGCCGCCTATTTTCGCATGTGGATCGAATGATCGGGGGGGCGAGCACGTCGTTCTGGCGATGGAGTGTGGCCACGGTGGGGCCAGTGGAAATCGCGAGCGTAGGTACGGTGGCAGCGGCTTGGGTAGATTTGCGTGCGTTAGGGTTTGGGGCTAAGTATTGGCGTGTTCTGGTTGTTGAAGAGATGATGACGTGGCTACTAATTTAAGTAAGTTTTGTTTTAATTTAAATTTTGTTTTCAAACGATTTAACTCGAATAACTTTCACATTCGAAGTCCGTTTCACGCGCGGTTTCTTTTATTAGGATCTTAATAAAATTCTGGACATTTTGGCACTGGTTTGGTTGGATTTGGAGACTGTCCAATTTTTGAGTTTAAATGGATTTAAATTCAATTTAAATTCAAAATGTGAGTGTTTTAACCCACTCACAACTTCTAAAATTTCTTATATTTGTTAAATTGATATATGTTGTGATTTAAAATTTATTTATGGTTGTTTGGCATATTTTTAATCATCATCGCGGTTAATTTCATTTATTTAAATTAAATTGCTATTTAATTTATTCATTGCATTTGAACTGCCAGTTAAATTGTTAATTAATTATTCATTGCATATAAACTGACAATTAAACCGTTATTTAAATTATTATTGAATATAAACTGCCATTTAATACCTGTTGTTTATTATCCTTTCTGTATTGTGCTATTGTTGAATTTGATGATTGTGATAAATGGTTGATGGTTTATACTGGATGAAGGGCTACTGAATTTTATATGGTTACAAACTGCAAGGTACTATACATTTTCATTTCATTCGGGATTGCGGTTGAAATGATACATAACCGCATTTTTATTTTTAAATTGCGGATTGAAATGATAAATATCCGTATCACTTGACCATAGGGTAGAAAATTTCATACAGACACTGCAGTCTATATATATAAAAATATTTTGAAATGTTTTCTATGGTTTCATAAAGAAATATATTTTGGTTTATGAGATATCGATTCGGATATTTGATAAAGGTTATTTTATGTATAGTAAAATTCTTGGTTTTAAGCTATGTATAAAAATTGTTTAAAGTCTAAATAAATTTAACAATAAAGTTGATTTTATTAAATTATAATATGGGAGTATTTATTTAAATATTATTTTATACAGCGTTTATATTGATTTTATAAATCAAGTATGAGAAAATAGTTTGAAAATTGACTTGAGATTTTTTTTCAATTAAGAATTTTATTTAATAAAAAACCATTGGAACTTATTAAAATTTAGATTTTTAAAAGAATATGGTTTTGAAACTAAATTCGGGGTTAAGGTGGTTTAAGTAAATATATCAAGTCTAAATGAATTGAGGAATATTCAATTTTTTGAAATTTGGAGTTTTATTAAAGGGATACTAGATTTTTAGGTACATATTTCAAACTAAATAATAGAAAAAGTGAAATTGGGATATATATATATATATATATATATATGTATATGTATATGAATTATAAAATTTAGTTTTGAAATATTGAAGTTTAAGCCTTGAAAATATTAAATTAGAAATGGTTTATTTGGGGGTTCAATTCGATATTTGAAATTTATTTGTGAAATTAAAGAAGTATTTTATTTTATAAAGTAATTTAATATTTAAACCATTTAAGGGGTTTAGTTATATTTCAAAGTTATGAAATTCAAAGTTTTATGTTTTGGAAGGTTATATTTTAAGTTTGGTTTCGAAATATTATAACTTTGAAAATGTTATGGTTTCAGAAAAGGATATATTTGAAATAAAAATGATATTATATTAATGATATCATATTGATTTGGTTTTAAAACGTAGATTATATCGTATTTATATGGTTCTGAAATGAATATTTTATTCTGGTTTTGAAGTATAATAATTTTTAAATGGCCACGGTGTCATAATAACGTTTAGTTGTTGAAGAGATCGGGATCGGAAGTTGTCATACTCTCTGCCAACTCCGAAAACCACTTTAACAACCGTGTACGCGGTGGAGATTCCAGAATGAAGTAGGATGGTGGCGGCGTTTCCTTTGAGGTAAATACGTGGACCCAACTCTCGTGAGTTGGCATAAGGTGACTAAAACAGGAGCGATTGACGGGTTAAGAAGGTAGCCCCTTTTATCGGACACATCCCTTCGATATTCTACTCTGACTTTGGACTTATTCGGTGGCCACTTTTGATTTATTTGATTTGGGGGTGTGGCTCGAGGTGGGCGGTAGCTGCAGCTATGTGTTACCTCCGACTCGGAAGCGTAATTGGTATATCTACCCTGGCATTGCCTAGTTGTACCGTGTCACCTACCCTAGCGCGCCTTATACGATTTTGTTTTGTACCACACCTATGGAGTGCCCTTTGACGACGCCCAGTACGGGAGGAGATTACGATACTGTATAGACTATGAGAATATATTGTGTATTAAGGGGAATACTGGGTCACTCCTTAATGCTACTTTAAAGTAAATTTATTTTACTAATAGACACTATTATAATAGCGAAATATACTACATAGTAAATAGTTTAACGGATCCTTAAGAGAAGTAAATCCCGATTATCTCTTGAGTTACTGCACTCATATTTATTTCTGTTGATTTAACTTACATAAGATCTTTTAGTTCTGACTCGAGTGTTTTGTCTTTTCAATTCGCTCGGGTCTGTCCGAGTTTTCAGAATCGAAGACTTTATTTCTGGAGGACGAAGACGAAGATTTCAGTATTATTATTAATATATATTTTATTGTTCCACTACACTATTGTATTCCGCTGCATTATTTATATTATAGGGTATGTATAACTATGATATATATTGTAAGTATAATTAAATATTTTGAAAAACAGCTTCATGAATTGTATATTTGATTATTATATTTTATCCTTCCGCTGTGAGATTCTATTTTGTTTTATTTCTTCCTTGTTTCTCTTATTTACCCCATAACAATCCGCCCTTCCATATGGTTTGAATTGGCACGTGTGTCGATTTAAAGCGTGCGAAAAGGCGGGATGTTACAAATTCGCATAAGATACTAGTTCTCAAGCTAGCATTGGAATGATGCCTTCTGAAGCTCTTTATGGAAAACCACGCAAGTCACTTTCATATTGGATAGAGTCTACAGAGATTAAAAAGACTTCGAAGAAGATTAAATTAATTAAGAGAAAATGTATACTTCTTATCCATATCTCTCTTTGATAGTAAATTTTGAATTTCCTATTTCCATCTTTAGTATTGAGTAGGTTCTTTCCTTTATTATTATTTGGGAGGGTAGAACTTAGGATTTAACCTATAGATGGTAGGATTTGATGTAAACATGTTAATAGAACATGTTATGAATGATGTATGCTAGTGATTGCAAGTATTTGCTAGTGGATGCTAATGGACGCATATAGGTACACTAGGCACTATTATTCTTTAGGGATCGGCCTAACTAGAACACTAGAATATATGCGTATGGATGTGCATGCATTTTATTCTATTTTTCATGGTTTCTATAAATGGATGATCTTCATATGGTTGTTGCATTTGAATGATGTTTGTAGCATGCATATAGAATTATCAGTTATCATTAGGAAATTTTTGCATTCATTTGGATAAATGGCACGGACATGATTGCATAAAAAGGAGGTCAATTGAATCAGTGGACCGCCTAATCTTTTGCATTAGTTAGGGACATTTACACCACACTAATTGCATAAGTATCACAAATTGCATTAGAAAACCTAAAGAACAATGGATGAATGGTTGATGATTGAGTAGTTGGTTGTCGAATTGGATGAAAAAATTTAGTACAATTGTTTCCCAAGGGATTGACCGGTCAACTTAGTATTCAGAATCCCCCCGTTCGGTATCAAGATGCATCCGGCATTGAATACCGTTCGGCCAAAAGGAGGCGCTCAACCTAAGATCATTCGAAGATCAAAGATCGCTCGGCCACCCGAGCATGCTCGACAGGAGCTATCGTTCGGCGAACCAAGATGGTTCGGTCTCCCAGGCACATTCGAAATCCAAAGGATACTCGGTCTCCCAAGCGCGTTCGGCCTAAAGTAGGCATACGGTCTAAAAGGAGCGCTCGGCACAAGGTACGTTCGGCCAAAGTGAACGTTAGGCCAAAGTAAACATTCAACCTACAAGGAACACTCGGCGTAAAGTATGCTCGGCATCTCCGAACGTTCGGTTGGCAAACCAACATTCTATACTGCTCGGCATCACATCGTCCGGCACAAGGAACGTTCGGCCTCCCAAGAATGTTCGGTAATCAAAGACGTTCGATGTTCTCCCCAGCACATTCGGCCTCGATTGTCGCTCGGCCTACTCCTCCCACACAACAAAGAGATCACTCGGCATGAAAAGGTGGGATCGGCCTTCAACTGTTCGGCCTGTTCAGTTCAGCACACAGAGCACGTCCTATTTGGACCGAGTTATTTAGCTACCTGATCCACCAGAGGAGTCCAACCCACCTTCGTCTATAAATAGAGGGGCAAGGGCATAGGAAAAGGGGGAGATTTTAGAGAACACTAGGGAGACTTTGCCATTTTCAAGATTCATTCCAGACTCATTTCTTTTACTTTGCAATTGTATTCTAGTAACAAAAAAGGGATTGTATCTGTAATCACCCATCAAGGAAATCAATGAAAATCAACTTCAAAGTGGATGTAGGCGGTTACGCCGAACCATTATAAATTTGGTGTTCTTGTTCTCTGTATGTAAATTTACACTCTATTCTCTGTTTTAATTTACTTTCTTCATTAATCTCTTTACAAAATCTTTCTAAGGGTGTTGGTGACCAATTTTGGTGCTAACTTTTTGGTGCTTTCATTGAGAATTGAATTCTCAGGCTATTAGGATCTACTTTGTAGCTACTGGATTGCATAAGTCCCCCAAAGGAGATCCATAATCATTCGTTGGCATTTGTTGATTCAACTCAGAGTTACAACCAATAACTCTACCATGGGAAGACCACGGACAAGATCAGCCTCTCAAAATGCAGATGCCCACGAAACTGCTAGTCTGCAACAACTCAGGCCTAGCAATCAGCAAGCTGTTCAAGGTGCGGGACCCTCCAACCAAAACCAAGCAGGAGTTGTTTCCCGAGCGGAATTCAATGACTTGATAAGAGAACTTAAGGAGAGTAGAAAGCAACTTGTTGAGCAAATGCAAGTCAATGCTGACCTCATAACTCAGCTTACTCAGCACAGCATCAGAATGCTGGAGGTAGCTCTGTCGCTTACTCTGAAGATGATAGTTCGACTTCAGCTGATGAACCGCCTAAGCGTAGACGACGCAAGGATGAAAATGCACAAGCAGGTGCCATTGATCGATCTACTTGAAATCAAGCCCATGGAACGGAACCCAACCTCCCTTCTTCTATACAAACCCCGGACTTGACAGCTATGATCAGGCAGTTGATGAGAGAGAATCAAGGCTTGACTAATGAAGATTGGGCAGTGTCGAAAAGCCATACTTCCTTCACGGACCCCATTCTACAGGCTGAATATCCGAGAAGGTTCAGCATGCCCACCATTCCAACCTATGAAGGGAAAACTGACTGCAGACAGCATGTAATGAGGTATGGATGGATGATGGATTCAGCAAGAGCCAGTGACGCAACCAAGTGCAGGTGCTTCCCGCTTACTCTATCCGGAATTGCCACATGTGGTTTGCTCGACTTCCCCCACGATCAATATCCAGCTTCGACGAATTAGCAATGAAATTCATAGAACAATTCAGGATACACACCACTCGTCCAAAGGACGTGATGTCCTTATCAAGTGTGACCCAAGCTCCAGGAGAGTCACTGAAAGCATACTTGCAGAGATTTCATGTTGCTGCTATCGAAGTGAGCAATCCTAACGACCACGCAATTTTGATGGCAGTGATGCGTGGAGTGGATCCCGATTCTGAATTTGGAGATTGGTTGGCGGGAAAGCCCCCAGCCACACTGGAGCGTTTTTATTCGAAATCCCATCAGTTCAAAAGGAGGGAAGAAGCTCGGTGGACAATGAAAGACAAGGCACCAGGGCCCGTTCAGGAATCTGTAAAGAGCAACGTCGTCGTGAAGACAACGGGCAATAACCCTGGAAAGACTCAAGCCAACGTCCACAACAAGCTCGGGCAGTCTAAAGAATCCGGAGGTGGAAATCCCGGAAAGAAGAAGGAAACGGGGAGATGGAAGTCAAGAATCCCAACCTAAAACGAATACACTCCACTGAATGCATCTCTTGAGAACATCTACTTATCAACCTGCAACACTTTTCAATACAGAAAACCATGCCCAAAGGAATCAACAGAGGAGCAGAAGCAGACTGGAAAGTATTGCCGCTTTCACGAGTCTAATGGGCACAGCACAGAGGAGTGCAGACATCTTCATGACGCTATTGAGAAATTGATCAGGCGGAAGAAGCTACATGAATTTGTCAAAGACCCACAGGACGGAAGGCAAGAGACATCGGACCCTGGGCGAGGGTCAGCACCACACCAACCAGAACAACCTACTCGAACTGTGGGTAGATTAGTCATTAACACGATTGCTGGCGGACCTCACCCTGCGGATAAGAATTGGCAGGAGATGGAACGATATGCTAACTCTTTGAGACATGCGGATTATGAGTGTTGTTCGAATGTGGAGGATGGAATTCCTGCAAAGCAGCAGCACACGATGAATGATGACATCGTGTTTAGAAGCAGAGATGCGGATAAGGTAGAGCGCCCTACTATCGACCCAATGGCCATATCCGCGACCATCGGGCCGGGATTCGTAAAGAGAATTCTAATTGATTGCGGAAGTTCCGTTAACATCATCTTCCTGAAGGCATACGACCAAATGAAGCTGGAGACCAAGGATTTGAAACCATCCAAGGCCAGAATCCATGGCTTTAATGGCGCAGCAACTGATGCAATGGGATATGTGGAGTTACCAGTTGAACTGGGACAAGGTGAACGCAGAAGGGTGCGAATCCTACCGTCCATTGTACTGGACGTTGATTCCCCGTACAATGTATTCCTGGGCCGTCCAGCCCTGGCGGAATTTAGGGCAGCATTGGCCCCTTGGTGTTTGACATTAAAATTTCCAATGGACAGGGGGGTTGGAGTGGTACATGGCGACCAGGCAACTGGCCGTGCATGCTATGTAGCTGAGCTCAGGGAGGCACGGCATAGGGAGAAAGGAAAGATTGCGGACAACCCTGTCTGCATCCAAGGTTCTGACGATTGACAACTAGCGCCCGAGCCCTGGCTCGGGCGACATTCTCGGATCCATAGAGACATAGATCCGAGAGACGACGATGAGGAACCCAGGGAAAAAATGCAGCACCGACTGAACTAACCATCGACATCTCAGTTAGTCGCAGCGACCCATAACGAGTTCTTAAAATAGCATCGCAGCTCGACCCCGTGGCAGTTGAGAATCTTACTGACTTCCTCGAAGTGAACCTTGATGTTTTGCTTGGACGCATTCTGATATGTGCGGGATTTCTCCTACAATCGTGAGTCATATGTTGAACATAGATCCGAGGCATGTTCCTGTGAAACAAAAAAAGAGAGGCATGGACCCGGAGAGGTCTACGGCTCTCAATGAGGAGGTGGACAAACTCAAAACCAACGGGTTCGTCCGCGATTCCCTCTACCCAGAATGGGTATCTAACCCAGTGTTAGTAAAGAAAGCGAATGGAAAATGAAGGACTTGTGTTGATTACTCCAACTTAAACAAGGCATGTCCGAAGGATGGTTTCCCGCTGCCAAGGATTGACCGACTCGTCGACTCAACTGCCGGACATGAGTTGCTATCATTTATCGACGCGTACTCTGGTTATAATAAAATTCCGATGCACACCCCGGACCTAGAACACACCAGCTTTGTCACAAACGTGGGATTGTATTGCTATGTAGTAATGCCATTCGGATTAAAGAACACAGGAGCGACTTATCAACGCCTGGTGAATCGAATGTTCAAAGACCAAATTGGTAAAACAATGGAAGTCTATGTGGATGACATGCTAGTGAAGTCACGGCAGTCGAACGACCACGTCCGAGACCTAACAGAGATGTTTAACATACTCAGGCATTATGGAATGAAGATCAATCCGTTAAAGTGTTCATTCGGCGTAGCATCAAGAAAGTTTCTGGGATTCATTGTGAATGCCCGGGGAATCGAGGCTAACCCAGAGAAGATCCAGGCTATCCGAGATATACAAGTACCCAGAACCATAAAGCAAGTGCAAAGCCTGAATGGAAAAGTGGTTGCGCTAAGTCGATTTATATCCAGGGCTACAAACAAGTGTATCCCCTTCTTCGACATTATAAAGAAAGGAAAGAGAAACTTCTAATGGACATCCGATTGCGAGGAAGCATTCCGGGCTTTGGTAAGGCACTTGGAAAGTCCCCCCGTACTGTCCAAGCCGATAGACCACAAAACGTTGTATGTGTACTTGGCGGTATCCCAGAACGCTATCAGTACAGCCTTGGTCCGCGAGGAAGATCGGATTCAGAAGCCGGTTTACTATGTCAGTAAGTGATTGACAGGGGCGGACAGAAATTATCCAAAGATTGAAAAACTAGCCTATTTCTTGGTGATCTCATCACGCAAGCTTCGCCCCTACTTCAGGCACACTCAATCGTTGTCTACGCTAACCAACCCTTGCGACAGGTACTCCAACGACCGAAAACCTTCGGAAGGACGCTGAAATGGAATATTCCATTAAGTCAGTTCGATATTACCTATTTGTCGCGAAGGGCCATACAAGGACAAGCACTAGTCGACTTCATTGCTGAATTCTCTGTGCTAGATGAACCAAGTAATCACAGAACCATACCCCCCCCCCCCCCGTTCGATGGAAGATGTACACTGATGGGGCATTTAACGATCATTGCTCGGGGGCAGGTATAATCCTCGTAACTCCTGAAGACCGACCAATCTGCTACGCTTTGAAGTTCAAGTTTGCAGCAACAAATAATGAAGCCGAATATGAAGCATTGATTGCTGGCTTGAGACTTGTTATCGAACTGGGAATAAAGTCACTCGAAATCTTCTGTGACTCGCAGCTGGTAGTATATCAGGTGCGGCGAGACTATCAAGAAAAGGGACAAAGACTCGCTTCTTACCTTGCTCGGGTTTAAGAGCTGCTGGCGCGTCTGGAATACTACGACATCTCACACGTCCCACGCGAACGAAGCAGAGAAGCCAATTTGTTGGCAAAATTTACGAGCACTGGTGATGCACGGCAAATTGGATTGTTCCCTGTTGAGACCCTCCATGCTCCGAGTATAGACGTGATGGAGATAGATTTCGTATTAGAAACCGAACTTGAGGAGGAATTGTGGTTGACCCCAATCAAGCAGTACCTGCTACTAGGGGATTTGCCTGAAAAGAGAAGCGAAAGATGTCAAGTCCTCCGTAAAGCTTCACGTTATATAATACATGATGGGATAATGTATCGGAGGGGATTCTCGACCCCTTACTCCGGTGCGTAGCCCATGACGAGATAAAACGGATATTAAAGGAAGTCCATGAAGGAGAGTGCGACGACCATAATGGGGGGCAGACATTAGCAAAGAAGATCCTCCGCTATGGATACTATTGGCCAACCGTGAATCGGGATGCTGCAGACTATGTGAGAAAGTGTGGCAAATGCCAGATATACGCAAAAATTCCAAGAGCGCCACCAACGGAACTTATACAAATGGTTAGTCCATGGCCATTTGCAATGTGGGGATTGACCTAATCGACTCTTTACCCATAGCCAAAGGAGGCACGAAATACGCAATAGTAGCGGTCGGTTACTTCGCTAAGTGGGCAGAGGCGGAACCCTTGGCCACGATCACAACCAAGAAAGTCATTAATTTCGTTGTACGGAATATCATATGTCGTTTTAACCTTCCATGAACCATCATAACAGATAATGGAACTCAATTCGAAAGCAAGGAGTTCAAAGAATTTTGTCAGAAGCATGGCATTGAGAAAAGGTTTGCAGCAGTTGCTCACCCGAAGGCGAGTGGACAGGTGGAAGCCGTAAACAAAATAATCAAGTCCATATTCAAAAAGCGTTTGGAAAAGGCCAGAGGCAAGTGGGTAGATGAGCTCCCAATGGGGCTTAGGGCCTATAGAACCACCCACAAAACCACGACTAGCCACACTCCATTCGCATTGGCATATGGCACGGAAGCTGTCATACCCGTGGAACTTGAAGTTCCATCTCATCGGGTAACTCACTACGACCCTGCGTCGAACCGGGATCTCTTATTGGAATCGTTGGACTTTATTGATGAAAAACGCGAAGAAGCCGATTCAAGAGCGGCCTCATACAGACATCGGGTCGCCAGATATTATAACGAAAAAGTCCAACCGAGAATCTTTGACGTGGGAGACCTCGTTTTGAAACGAGTTTTTCCAGCCCCATCTCATATGAACCCCGCATGGGATGGTCCGTACGTCATCGAACGGAGGCTTAGGGAAAGAACTTTCAAGCTAATGACCATCGATGGAGCGACACTCCCCCGAGCATGGAACAGTGAGCACTTGCGACGTTATTACACTTAGTCTATTTCCTTCATGCCACAGTCGTATTTATTTCCAGTACGTTTTCATTTCTAGTTCTTGGCATGTAATAAGACAATTTAGCTTGCTCTCATTAACAAAGGCTTGAAGCCATCTTTTTTATGAATGATTAATGTTTATGCGTAAGATATCCCTACGGAAAGCGATTAAAATTATATTATTTTGGCTGGCGTACGAATGCTATAAACGAATAAAAATCTCCAAGTTGCCGGAGTGCGGACTGGAGTACTCTAAGTCCCCAGAGTGCGGACTCGAGTATAAACGAATAAAACTCTCCAAGTTCATGGAGTGCGGACTGGAGTACTCTAAGTCCCCAGAGCGCGGACTCGAGTATAAATGAGTTAAAATCTCCAAGCCGCCAGAGTGCGGACTGGAGTACTCTAAGTCCCCAGAGTGCGGACTCGAGTATAAACGAATAAAAATCTCCAAGTCCCCAGAGTGCGGACTGGAGTACTCTAAGTCCCTAGAGCGCGGGCTCGAGTATAAACGAATAAAAATCTCCAAGACCTCAGAGTGCGGACTGGAGTACTCTAAGTCCCCAGAGTGCGGACTCGAGTATAAAAGAATAAAAATCTCTAAGTCCCCGGAGTGTGGACTGGAGTACTCTAAGTCCCCAGAGCGCGGACTCGAGTATAAACGAATAAAAATCTCCAAGTCCCCGGAGTGCGGACTGGAGTACTCTAAGTCCCCAGAGCGCGGACTCGAGTATAAACAAATAAAATCTCCAAGTCCTCGGAGTGCGGACTGGAGTACTCTTAAGTCCCCAGAGTGCGAACTCGAGTATAAACGAATAAAAATCTCCAAGTCCCCGAAGTGCGGACTGGAGTACTATAAGTCCCGAGAGCGCGGACTCGAGTATAAACGAATAAAAATCTCCAAGTCCCCGGAATGCGGACTGGAGTACTCTAAGTCCCCGGAGCATGGATTCGAGTATAAATGAGTTAAATTCTCCAAGTCCCCGGAGTGCGGACTGGAGTCTCTAAGTCCCCGGAGCGAGGACTCGAGTATAAATGATTAAAAATCTCTAAGTCCCCGGAGTGCGGACTGGAATAATCAGAGTCTCCGAAATGCGGACCGGAGTACTAGTAAGTCCCCAGAGCGTGAGCTCGAGTATAAACGGTAAAAATTCTCAGGGTCCCTAGAATGTGGAATGGGATATTCCAAGTTCCCATTGTGCAGATTAAAAAATGATTCTAAGTGCTTGAAGCATTGGAGGAAAACAAATAACTCTCAGAGAATCAACGAGTCGTGTGAAGACAAACCAAGAAGTCTATGGTACGCGCAACAACATAGATTCGTATCACGATCACAAGGAAAACTGAATAATAAGAATCTTTTGAAAAGACAGAAAAGGAAATTAAACTCTAGTCAGGAAAAGTCTTCTGCTACAAGTACTCCAAAATTTTGAGTCAACAGTCTATCTACAATAATTACAAAAAAAAAAATCATTACACGACTTAAATCGACTCTCGTTGAACGAGGACAGTAGTCATTTCTTGTGCTTCTTCAACTTCTTCCCAGACGACTCTTCCCCAGAGCATTTACCCTTGGAATCTTTCCCCGATGGAGGAGAAACAACTGAAGAAGTACGGGGAACGTCCGAGGGCTTGGACGTGCTAGGAAGGATGACCTTCAATGGCTTGTTCAAGGGATCGTCCAGGTCCACCTCACGCGGCTCAACCTTGACCTTGGCTGTATCTCTTTTCTCTTTTTCGAGCCGCACCTTCATGCTCAATTCAGATGTATACTCAGAGGCGCCTGTGACTTCTACTTCATAACTCCTAGAGGAGGAATTGGACTTGCCTTCGCCAAGAGCCCCGATCACTTGAGCATCTGGCCCAGGAACCTCACCAGCATGAGCACCCCCACCGGACTTTTCCACCTCCTTGGCGACATCGCTCCTCGGAGTGGGATCGGGGTCGGAACGACCTGCACAAAATCAGAAAAGATGAGCATTAGAATGCAATAGTACTTCACAAAGAATGATGACTTTCAAAATCTCAAAGTGGAAGGTTATCTACCAGGCCCTGGCAAACTCTCTGCCGTCAAAGGAGTTTCGCCCTCTGGGATAGGAGACAAAACATGAACGCCCAAGCTGGGGCTTCCAGATCATAACCAATGTGCTGTTCAAAGGGATCAAGTGTCGGCCGACCGGCCGGCTGGGAAGGCACATGAATAAGAGACCCGGCCCCAGACGGACTGGCAACAACTTCTTCCCCTTTCCTCGAGGGAGAGCCTTTGCAGTAGAGGGCCTTGACCGCCGATAGGTCCGAAGGCTCATTTCCCTTCAGAAATTCCTTTATCAAATCCTCCTCATCAACCTCCTCGACATCACGCTCGGCCTTCCTAGTCTGAATTAAGGTTTTCCACGCCTCGAACAACGGTTCAAGATAGCCATCGCCTAAAAAAGTCAGGTCACAGTGCATGAGCACACGGGCGTTGAATTCGGCAATGAGTGGGTCGAACGCAGTTTTGATCTCCTCTCTACCTTACTCCCTGGCTGCCTCAAGACGAGAATCGATGTCCGTCAACGCCGTCCTCTTGCCCTCCTCACGGGCCTCACTCTTTAACATCTCAACCCTAGAGAGCTCGCCCTCGAGTTGTTCTTTTAAAAGTCGGGTGGCGATAATCTCGTCACAGTATCGCTGTGACTCTTCTTGGGCAGCCGTTTTCTCCTCTCTCTCTCTCTGCGGAGAAGCTCTTCAAGTTCCTTGACTCGAGCGTTGAGCGCATCCCACTCCTTTTGAAAGGAATCCTTTTCCAAGGCCAAAGCCCCACATTATTGAACCTCCTCATCAAGCTCTTTCTTGTGAGTTGATTCCAAGCGAGTGACAGCCTCGGCAGTATCCCTGGCACTCCGATGGGCGGCCTCGAGTTCAGATTTATAAGTAGCGATTTCTTCGTCCCGGGCCTTAGTAATGTTTTTATCGTGGGTAGCTTCAAGTTTCAAACGGTCTATTTCATGCTGGCGCTACACAGAGACTTCAGAAAGTTTCTCAGCTTGGTGGACGAACGCGTCATGTTGAACATAGACGTCGTTGGTACATGCAATGGCATTCTGCTTAACATCTTCGGGTATAGGATGAATCGCCGGAAGGAACTTCAACCCATCGAAGCAGATCTTGGGAAATGTGGCCTTGAGCTCGCTCAGTCTCTCTGATACTGTGGGATCCGATGCAGGAGCAGGAGGAGACGGTTTTTCAAGTTCGCCACTTCTATGAGAATCTCAGGACTGTCGAGTGGAAGAAGAATCAGAGTGTTGATCTCGGGGGATATCAGACAGTGACCCCTTATAACCAGGCTGATCCTTGCTTTGCCCCGAATGAGAAGGGGGGTGTTGGTGATGCTTGGGCTGGTAATACGGTATCTTCCGAGATGATGAGTCCCGAGAATGACGGTCCCCACCACCATCACCATCTTTATCTCGACGTCTCTCGGGACCCGAGTCCCGTCCGGACGGATGAAAAATAGAAGAACCACGGAGACGATCGAATCCGTGCGAGCGTCCCATGTCACCTGCACAACGAGTTAGCAAGGAGAAATGTGACAACAAAAATTTAAGTGCGAATTGGAGTGCAGAGGTTCATGTGTGTCCTAGTGTTTCCCCTTGATGGACCAGTAACCTTGCTAACAGGAGTTTTCTCTCCCTGACTTTGGATCGGAACGCCCACATCGCCTCTTAGGGGCGTATGGAACTTAAATGCCTCCGGATCGCCAAAATCATGGTTGAGCAGATCTTCCGGAATGGAGAGGTTTGAGAGGCCCTTTAATGAACTTTCAACGTGCTGTGAAGAAGCCTCCTTCTCTGCCGGAATGAGCGTAACTTTGGAAGTTCCGCCAACCTTCTCCTTTCTAATCTTATATGTCAACGTCTTTTTCCCCTTCGAAAGGGAAGATGACGTTTCAATATCGTGCACTTCGACAGCGGATCCTGAGTAGGACCCACATTCTCACCTTGTGTTTCGGGTGCTTCACCCTCTCTGATCTCCCCCTCCTCATGTGCACCGGGGGTGTGGCATGACGACGATTCAGCCAACTTTTTCCCTTTACCGGATGCGGGCTTGGGAACGGAGACGCCCTCAGGAAGGCTCACCCGACGGCCTTCAGCTAACAGCCCGAACCTTGACAGTGACTCATTTGAAATGAGGGTTCGGATGCCTCGTTCCTCGATAGAAAGAGCCCTAATAGCCTCAACAGCCGCTGAATAGCCGCGGCCCTCAGGACGTGGGTTGATATCTGAAAAAATGAAGCAAGAGTTAGAAAAAGCACCGCCTCAACCGAAATATGAGCATCGCTCTAAAAACAAGACTTACTTCCTTCAACCCATCTCCACGTAAAACCGAGGGGCAGCGCACGTAGAACCATTCCTGTTTGTACAGGGAAAACTTGCTCCATGCTTCGGTTAGAATTTGGCACTTGTGGTGTGGCTCGAGGAACACGTAGGAGGGGCTATCTCTCCACTTCTTGATCATGTAAATATATATGATGTCGTTGGGAGTCGGAGGCCTGGCGAAGACAGCCATAAAAAGGAGGTAGGTCCCATAAATGAACGCATGACCGTTTGGATGCAACTGCGACTTGGCGACGTCTATGTATTGCAACACATCCCGAAGAAACAAATTGAACGGAGGCACGCTGTCCACCCAGCACATAAACTTATTGCAGGCGGTGTATCCGACTGGGGCAGGTGTGGACGATCACGGCCCAACGGAACCAACACGTCGGCGAAAGGGATCCAGTGAATCGAACATATTCACCGGAGCACAGCTTCGTTAATCTTCGAAGCCTGTGAATCGATTGGATTATCCAAGAGAATCGTTGACTCCAGGGTATCAGGAGAAAAATCATGAGTGGGGGAGTCGACGGATTAGAAGTGTCTGCGCCCCCTTGTTTGGAAGACGGCCCGGGCCTGTCTGAGATAGTGGCGGAGTTTGATCTTTTAGACATCTTCAATAAATAGCGGATCTAACAAAACACCTGTGTGAACTATACTTGAAAAATGATCGATGTTAGAATTAACAACACGAATAATCCCCCCACGTGGTGTGTGAACTAGTGCAGTCAATCGTGTATAAGCATTGAAAACTTGGACGTCACAAGATTACTAATATAAAACTAAGCTTAAAATCACCGCCTCTGAAGACCATCATCGCTGACCGTCTCCAAAAGCCTTCCTTATGGCAATCACACTTTCAGGTTCAGAAAACGCTAGAGGAAGTTATCCGATTACGTCAAGTAAAATTCAGGTTTATATCTGTTGGGAAGGTTATCAATCCAAATTAGTTCGATATACAAGTATGCTGGAGTTTTTGTCCTTACCCAGTTATGAAATTGGGCGAGGCAATTGTTCGGTCGGTTTAAGTTATGTTCGGCCAATAGAGTATTGTCGGCATTTACGTTCGTTCGGCTTAGGTTATGTTCGGCCAATAAAGTATGCTCGGCATTTATATGTGGTTCGGCTATGCATTGTTCAACACGTTTGTTCGGCATTCATATATGGTTCGGCATTGACGTTTGTCCGGCTAAGCTGTCACTCGGCGAAGTTATCGTACGGCCTACAACTATCATTCGGCCTAACTACAGTTCGTACTGATTAACGCTCGACAGAGAATCGTTCGGTCAAAATCCCATTCGACCGAAGCCACACTCATTAACCTCTCCGTTAACTCATGCATCCTCCCAAAACCTTCCTTCCTACCGTTCGGCATGTGATGTGTCATACCGAACCAGAACTATGTCGAGCTCATCGTCCGGCACTCCACCCTAAAATCCTTTCCTTTCGTCCACCATCCTCTGCCGAACAGCAAGGTCTAAGCGTTCGACAAGTTGTAACAGGATGCGCCATTCGGCATCCCCACTACCTCCTGCTCCACCTCTACCTTCTCTTCCTCCAATCTCGTTCGGCATGAGGGAACTACGACAGGCCGTCACACACCTAACCACGGCCCCCTACCGAACTCGCCTCAAATCATTCCTCCTTACCTACAGTCATAAGGGTCGAAGTTCGACCCACAAACCTACGGATCTAAGTTTAACCATGGATAGGGGATAGATGAAAGAGATTATACCTATTCGTAAAAGCGAAGTTAGGAGGGATCGATTAGCCTCTTGATATCGGGTTAGCAAGCGAAATCGTGAACTTCTGAAGGATGGAAGAAATAAAAGTGAAAAGGAAGAGAAGGGGGGAGGCGCCAGGTTTTATAAGAGAGAAGAAGAAGTTGAAGAGGTTATGACCGGTTCTGCCGGTCAAGGCGATATCGTTCGACACTCATCTCGTTCGGCTATCTCGGTTCGTTCGGCCTGGGATAACATGGATCGTTCGGAACGCATCTCGTTTGGCTAGATTTTTCGGCATACGAAGTCACTCGGGGTGACGTGTATCGCTCGGCCCTCTCTGCAACATTCGGCCAAAAGGACCATGCGACCCCAAGGGTGATGATCAAGCGTATCACGTTCGGTCACGTGATACACTTTGGGGGGCAAGTGTTTCCCAAGGGATTGACCGGGCAACTTAGTACTCAGACTCCCCCTGTTCGGTATCAAGATGCGCCCGGCATTGAATACCGTTCGGCCAAAAGGAGGCGCTCGACCTAAGATCATTCGAAGATCAAAGATCGCTCGGCCACCCGAGCATGCTCGATAGGAGCTATCGTTCGACGAACCAAGATGGTTCGGTCTCCCAGGCACATTCGAAATCCAAAGGATACTCGGTCTCCCAAGCGCGTTCGGCCTAAAGTAGGCATACGATCTAAAAGGATCGTTCGGCACAAGGTACGTTCGGCCAAAGTGAACGTTAGGCCAAAGTAAACGTTCAACCTACAAGGAACACTCGGTGTAAAGTATGCTCGGCATCTCCGGACGTTCGGCCTGGCAAACCAACATTCTATACTGCTCGGCATCACATCGTCTGGCACAAGGAACGTTCGGCCTCTCAAGAATGTTCGGTAATCAAAGACGTTTGGCGTTCTCCCCAGCACGTTCGGCCTCGATTGTCGCTCGGCCTACTCCTCCCACACAACAAAGAGATCACTCGGCATGAAAAGGTGGGGTCGGCCTTCAACTGTTCGGCCTATTCGGTTCGGCACACAGAGCACGTCCTATTTGGACTGACTTATTTAGCTACCTGGCCCACCAAAGGAGTCCAACCCACTTTCGTCTATAAATAGAGGGGTAGGGGCATAGGAAAAGGGGGAGATTTTAGAGAACACTGGGGACTCTCTGCCATTTTCAAGACTCATTCCAGACTCATTTCTTTTACTTTGCAATTGTATTCTAGTAACAAAAAACAGATTGTATCTGTAATCACCCATCAAGGAAATCAACTTCAAAGTGGATGTAGGCAGTTACGCCGAACCACTATAAATTTGGTGTTCTTGTTCTCTGTATTTAAATATACACTCTATTCTCTGTTTTAATTTACTTTCTTCATTAATCTCTTACAAAATCTTTCTAAGGGTGTTGGTGACCAATTTTGGTGCTAACAACATTCTTTAATCCTTAGATATTTCAGGAACGAAATCCCTTAAGGAAGGGAGAATGTAACAACCTGAAATTTAACCCATAATAATTAATTCATGAATTAACTAAATAATAAAATAACTTTGTGAAATTATCAGAATTGAGCCACGGGAGTTGCACCATTGTGTCCGTGGTAATTTTATGGTCAATTTTCATATACAGAACATCAGAATCCGAGCTAAAATGAACGAGATATGAATTAAACAGAAAAAAATAGGCCAGGTCGATCGGTCGGTCTACCTGGGCACATAGGCGGTCGATCGACGATCGACCCGCCTTATTTTTTTAGCAAATGAATGAACGTTCGTTCGTTCGAACATTAATGACGTATTTTGCATTCTTCAACTCGATCTGTTCCTTCCGTTTCTGCATCTGATTGCCTCTGTTCAGCCGATGATGTGGTTGCATCCCATTCAATCCCCAAATCCAACGGTCTGAGATCCACTTCTACCCCGATAAATAGAAACCTAGGCCTAATACTTTTTCCCATTCTAAGATTTTCTCTTATTGAGTTCACCTATTCAGGAAGGACCCCAAGCGGAATAGGTATGAAAGGAGGAAATCATTTTAAATAAAAATATTTAACAACCCTAAGAGGATCCATGAAGGCCTAACGGGAAGTGCCAAGGACCAAAGGTGAGTGATTTTAATTATTTTAAATTTATTTAAATAATTTAAAGTAATAAAGTTTTTAATTGCTGTAGTTTTACTACGATTTTTGGAGTAACCTTTTTAGTAATTTATTTACAGTTTTTAGAATTATTTTCAATTAATTTTAGTTTATTTCTAGCTTTTCCCATTTATTTACAGTATTTTTGTTTATTTACTATTATTTATGCGTTATTCACATCTTCTTCTGATGCCTTGGATTTCCTTCTATTTTCAATTTTCTTTTATTTCTCCTTCTTCTTATTCGCATATGGATTAGAATAGAATTAACACGAATTTGGATTAAATTATAAGAAATCTGAAATAATGGAATATAAGATATAAATTATAATGACTGTAATATAAATGGAATTGGACTAAAATTATGCCTAATTATGATATTAATTAAACTGAATTAAAGAGTTTGGCCTAATTATAACTTATAATTGTAACTGAAAAGAAGAAACAAAGATTATTTTCACACTTAGATCTTGGTTTAAGTAATAAGCATGATTACAACGTAGGTTATAATAGGAAATAGAACATAATAAGGCCTATTTTAAGACTTAGGATAAATTAATAAGCATAGATAGTAAGAACAAGAGTAAAGACTTATTTAAATAATTTAACTAAGTTAATAAGCAAAGAATTAAAGTAGGACCTATACCAAATAGCATTCCTCTATTATTTTCTATGGGTACGGTGTTTCACATAAACCTGAAATGAGATGAGGGGCATGCTTATCTAGTAGTGGTAGTAATTGGTCAATATAGAGATGTTTAAATCACGAGGGATTTGGATAAGGGCGCCATTAGATATTATATGGATGACGGGCCAGTACCGGCAGCATTCCCCTATATTTTCTATGGACAAGATCACATAATCCTAAAGTGAGACAAGTGGCACGCTTACGCTGAGTCGAGGTAATAATACGACCCAATAGGTGGAGAAATAGGCAGCATGAGCATGTTGGCAGTTACGCGTGCGACTTCCATTTCAATGCTCAGTAATCGCTATGAGTTCCAAGCACTTAGTATGTGTCTTTCGTCGACAACATTGCCTTCTATGTAGGGAGCTATGTATCATCTAGTCCACAGTGGGTGTTTTACGTATCTTTTGTAGTTACCATTGGTTGTTTTGTAGTGAGTTATATAGCGTCTACTCTGCAGTAAGGTCTATGGAGTAGCAGGCCGATCAAAAGGTAGAATTAGGATTTCAGCCTAATTATAGGATTAGGAATTCAGCCTAATCAAGCAGCTATCAAAGACAAGTGCAAACAATCAAAGTTAACTTATCTTATCAATTGTAATAGTTTAATCATATTTTCCAGTTTATCTCTGTCTTATTTACTTTGTTTCCTTTTGTATATACTAGAACAATTGAAGAGTCTATTACCTTTACGTTTCTTTAAGATTCTAGTAGTTACTATCACTCACCAGACTTTTAGTCCGACCCACTTCTCTATTTTCCCTTTTTCCCCATAGGCAATCAAGAGAGTGGGCTATAGATTGCGGTTGCTTGGAGGATTTTGGGAGAAGATCTCTACCATGTATTTCTTTTATTCTAGCTTTAACTCTTTCTGCGTACTGGCTTATTATGAGGAATATTATGTACTCTGATTTTGTAACTATGAGTTTTTATTTCATGAGGCATTTTGGTTTTGAGACATGTATGTTATATTTAGTATTTGACTTATTTGGTTTATGAAGCAATTATTAAGTTTTTTTTGAATAAGTTATTAACTTAGTCTCCGCTGTTTTTACCTATTTTTGTCTTGTGAACCTTAGTCTCTATTAGTTTCAGTTATACCTACAATGCACCATGAATTTTAATGTGTCATTTTGGGTATATTAAGGGGTGTGGGGGTGTTTCACACCCACACAATCTGCTTCCACTACAACGTACTTCACTTCCATCGGACATGGGGAGAGGCCCTTATATCAATTAGCTAAACATCTGTAACCCCTTATAAAATCAACCCTAATTAAATAAGTAAATTAAGAGAAATTCAATTAATTGGGGTAGAGATAAAAATGGAATTTTGTAGAAGTTAGAATTTGACTATGAAAGTTATGTTGTCAGTTCGTAGCGAAATTCTGATCAATTGCCATATATAATATGTTGAAAACAGAGCTCAAACGAAAAATTTATGGGCGTTTAATGTTTCAAGATTTAAATTAATTTAGTTCGGATAAAAATTCAAATGAAATAATTAATTCCCTAATTTGAAATTTTGAAATTAATTGTGATAAGACTCTGGGGTGAAGTAAACATTAAAATTAACAACTAACATTAAGACTAATTAGGGAACTAAATAAACAACGGCTCGAAATTTAAATATTCCTCCCAAAATAAGGGAAGAGGTCGACCCTCGGACCTCAAGAGGTCGACCCCTATAGTCAATCACATAGAAGGAAGAGGTCAATCGCTTCCTATGTGATGGTTAGGGTTTGGGTGTTTTGTATTCTTTAGGTTTCTCTGTTTTCAATTTAGTTTCATTCTACGGTTTCGTCGCGTTTCGACCATTACATATATAACCTTAGACTCCTCACTTATGATCACAAATATTTTGGGAACATCGGTAAAGCTCTTTCAGTTTATCTCTTCTTAGATTTGGAAAACCTCATTAGGCTTAAAGGTAAGAAATCCTAATATACTTTGTTTGTTATTTAGTTTCTAAATCTCTTCTCCTTCAACCTTTCTGAATCTAATATTTACACACACACACGCACACACAAATCATTTGTTGAATAAATCAAAAGGATGAGATCTGAAGGAGATTGTACTGGACGTTGCAAATCTAAAGAGAAACAAAGCTAAGGACTAACTGTGAGTGGAAACCTTAGTATAGTATTTTTATTTCAGTAATTGGTGTGTGTGTATGGATTTGAGTATGCTTCAGGGATTTTAGGATTGCGAAAAAAATTAGATAAAATCTCAAATTTCTTTTTATTTCGAAACTTTAATTCTAGATGGTGATTCTCAATTATTTATGTTAATTTGATGGAAATTATATCGTTTGTGAAATTTTTTATAATTTCATAGTCTATTAAACTTCTCCTCCTTTGATTCAAATTTTGTGTTTTCAATAATGATATAATGGTTTAGAGTACGAATTCTATTCGTAATTTACACCACTAATTCCATATGAATTCCTTCATTTATCTCTTTGAAAAGAGGAGCTGAATAGAATATGAACTTCGAGTTGCAATTCCTATTGTTTAGGATATTTGATTTAATTGATGTAATAAATTGGGTTTCTATTCCGATATTTCATCCTTGTTATGAATATTAGAATCCATTGTTATTGATATTGAAATCATGGAAGGTTGTAGGGAAAGGATTTTATTATTATTATGGTTAAAGAATTAACATTTAATGCTAGTTTAGATTATAACTACACGTTAGAACTAATCAGGCATGAGTATATATATTTCTATTATCGTAATAAACGTATAATTATGGCATATAATTGCATAGTTAATTATGTAGTAATTATCATTAATTTCCCCCTTAGGAAGGTAATTGGTATTTTAAGGCATAATGAGGAAGATTCCTTATAAGGCCTTAATTATGAAATGGTGAGATGGGTATTATATATATAGAGAATATTTAAATTATGGCTAAGTCATAGGGATGCGAGATTAGTATAATTGCATGATATAAGTATGTCCTTCACTTTGAGGCTACCAGCAGTTGTGTACACTTCCTATTGATTTGAGACATCTCCTATGATAAATATTTGTGATGACACGTGGTTAGTCCCAAATTCTGTTGGGTAAACCTTTCCAGCTAATCTGCTACCAGTTCCTACGAATAGTTGGACTAATTTGAGAAATCATTATTTGTATGGGTCATAATACGAAAGGCCTGCTTCAGGGTCTTGAGGTATTAAGTGATTGATTGAGAGCCCACCTCTTTTCCATACAAGAAGTATTAAATGGTTTTATATACGTGAGACATCTTTTTATTTTGAAATATATTACCCAAGTACTGAAATAGCAAGATTCGAGGCTTTTATTCACTAGATACTTATTCTTACTCCCTCCTCATTACAACATAGGTTAGATGAAGATTAAAATGGTAAGAGTGAAACTTGTGGCAGTTACTATCTATCTTTTATTTTTGTTTTTTTATTGTATCCATTAAATGTAGTTTGAAATAAAATGTTGTCTAGGTTGTTGTTATTTATTATGCCACTTGAAATGATTTGAAATAAATGGTATTATTGTTATTATTATATTTTATTCCTTCCACTTTAATATTTTTCTTTTTACTAGGCAAAAACCAGCTTTACTAACCAACAACCAGCTTTGGAATGGGCCTAAGTTTCAAATGGTATTATTGGTATTATCCCAAGATTTGAAATAAATGTTGTCTAGATAGCACTGTAAAGTTTTTCTTTTTACTAACCAACAACCAGCTTTGGAATGGACCTAAGTTTAGATGGGTCTTTTATGGATCGGAATTTAGATCTGTTTCGAAGCGGTTTGTTACACATCAAATGGACACGGACGGACCATTGGGATCAGTTCATGGAAAGGAAGTCTTGGGATGCTTGCAAATCATTGGCACCTATCACATCTTGATACATGTTCTCGTGAATCAGCCAATGTCGTCGACAAAAAATATACTTGCTTTAAGATCTTATTTTCCAGTTTTGTCCTTCCCGAATAATCTTTGTAGTATCTTCAATAAACCTCTCTCATAATTTTGAATCCCTCTTCCTTAGTTACATTTATTAAATGAGGGGTGGAGTATCCTCTTTTTTAAAGTATTCCAAACAAAAAAGGTATAGTAAAGGGTTTGATATCTTATCTTCCTAGCTTCATTTTTTGTCAGTAAGATTCCTTTTAATAAGAAACGCTTAAAAGGGGTCATCTAGTAATCTACTTCTTCCTAACTTGTAGTTGATGGGGGTATATTTCTTTAGGGTCTCGTTTTTCCTTTCCTGCACTTCTACTATATAGCCTCTGGCTCGTAGTGACCTCATCAGCACTATGACCAATTTGGCTTTGAAAATGCTTGGTTCCAGTAATTGTCCTACTGAAATGCCTTTATTCCATGTGCAACCTTAACGCTTGCCTCTTAGCCAAGGTTTCTACGGGCAAGTTTTCTTCCTTTAGGATTTGTTCAATGTCGAACTACCCAAACTATGAAAGAAATTCTTTACCTAATTCTATATATTTGGCCAAAGTTAGATCTTTTACCTAGTAACTCCCTTGCACTTAATTAAATACAAGTTCAGAATCACTAAGAATTTGAGATGGGTTATTGTCATTACCTACGACATTTTCAGGCTAACAACTAGTGCGTCGTATTCTGCCACGTTATTAGTTGCTCTAAGTTCTAGTTGGATTGCTAAATATGATTATAGTTTCAACTCCTGTCATGTCTGAATGGGTCCAAGTAAATGCATCCTTTGACCTCTTCAAGAAACAAATTAATTCTTCGCACAACTCTTTTTTCAAATTCGTTCCGATTTTTTACTGCATTTGTGGGGTCCGATGTATATAGAACTATTTCTTCCAAGTCATCTAATTGTTCTAGGTCCTTGCTTTTCATCCTCGACTTGGAATCTACTTCATTCTTTACTTCATCTTTTTCGAGCGAGTTTGCAATATTTTCCACTTAGAGATTATTTAACAAATACTATGCAAACATCATGTTATACTCATCTGTTTTGGTCATGTGTAGATGGGTCCTTTAGAGTTTTTCGTAGGTACTGTGGTCATAGCATGACCTATTTCAGTACCTACCTTAGAACTTAATTCTAGTGTAGTTATTTTAACCTCTTTTCATTTTTTCTTTCGTTATTATTTAATTTAGAAGACATAATGGTATATTTTAAAAAATTGCTAGAATTCATATTACATTGTATAATTCCTTAGTTAATAATTGTTCTTCCCTCAAGCTTTCTGTCCCCATTGAGGTGGGGAATTTCATGACAAAATCCTTTTGTGAAATGACTAGGCCTAGCTCTATTAGTGCAGCTTTCCTAAGAAAGCATTGTATGGAGAATGCTAGTCAATAATCAAAAATTTTGCGTAAAAGGACTAGTAAAGTGGGGAAATTCCAACTGTCATGAGCAATCTTGCTATACTTATTGGGATTGTCGCCGTGTTGCTAAAACCATAGACTAGTTCAGGGCTTGATCACAAAATTTCTCGCGGCAAATCCATTTTATCAAAAGTTGTTACGAAAATAACATTCATGGAAATACCTGAATCCATAAAGATCTTTTTCATTATGCAGTTTGAGATCCGCACGGTTAGTACAAGAGGATCCTGATGCGGGGATTTTACTCTAGCTAAGTCTAAAGAGGTAAAAGTGATATTTGAAACTGTCTCCGATTTGATGTGATATATGGTTTGATGTTTTGCATGGGCCCCTCGCATATACTTTTCTTTTACCTTGCTACTCTCTCCTACTAGATGAGGTCCCCCATAAATGGATACTATAAGGTCGATCGGTTTTCCCGCAAAATTTTTATTAGGGTCCTAGTTTTGTTTTGTACTGAGGTAGCAGAATCATCTTTCATACAGTTTCCAAATTGCCCTTTAGGATCATCCTTCCTATTTCATTTTTTTGGAGGCGACAATTATTAGTACGATGTCCATTGACTCTATGGAATCTGCAATATGTGCCCCTTTGTTAGGCTCTCCTTTCTTCCTTTATTAGGTACATTATAAGCTAACAAAGTCTTGGTTACTTCGTAAATTTGTCTATGTGCATTGGTGATTGGAGTCTTGACTGTGAAATTAAATTCACTTGATCTCTTTGCTGGTGGATTATTATATGTCTCTTCCCCTCGCTTTCTTTCCCTAGCGGTATGAATCTCCCTTTCAACTTAAACGATTCTTGAAGCTTTGGCCTCCTCAATTCATATGTAACCTCTAGCCCTCTTATAAAAGGCTTTCGAGCTCCTACATGGCTTTCTACAATTCTTGTTCCATATATCAGTATTTCTTCTTATTCTAGAGTGCACTGCCATTAGAAGCACTTCTTCACTTGTGACCCTGATTCTTATTGCCTCTACTTTGAAATATTTAATGAAAATTCACAAGCTTTTATTTTCTCGTTGCTTAACTGAATATAGAGTATATGGATCCAGGGAGCTTTTGCATTCGTCATGAGATTATCTACGAAAATTTACAAATTACTACACCTAAGAATGGATTTCTGCTAAGGTATATCTCCCAAACCATCTTGATGCTTACTCTGTAAGGTATACCCGGAATAGTTTGTAGCGAGCTTGATTTCCAACTTTAAAAATGTCCATATAGTACTCAATTGTGCATCAGCAATCAATTAAGTTTGTTAATCCATCATACTTTTCAAAGGTTGATGCCTGGAAGCTATCTGGGAAATATGCTTCGATCACTGAATAGAGATTAGCACTTCCACTTTCCAACTACCGCATTGCCCTATTCACACATTTTTGCCAAGTATTCCATTCGAGCCTTCGGTTCTTTTATATTTTCGTCTTTTTTGCTGATGCATGATGAGACACCTCTAAAGGCTGAGCTAGCCTCATTTTTCGGCGCAACCTGATTCTTGTTCTTCTCCAATAGTATTAGGTTGATATTCGTAGATTTGCCCATAATATTTGGGTTTATTGGTGATTTTCCCTCTGTTTTTTGTTCCCAAGCTGAGCATGCCAGCATCACCATTCTCATTGATATGAGAATGCCAAGTTTTTTCCTGCCCTACACTTTTTATGTAGTGGGAGAAAGTCGTCGATGGGCCATGGAGCTATGGGAGTTTGTATATCTATTCTGATTTTGACTTACTAACTTCTCGATACCAGCCATCCGTTAGTTGATTTAAGCAATGAAAGTGTTGAATGCATCAAAGGTGGAGTCAGGTGATGTTCTTTGGGGTAGGCGGTTTGTTTTCAATGAGATGGCTAAGGGTTTGTTTAGTTTTGTGGCTAAATGCTCAGGCTCTTATAGCTAAGGGTTTGGTTAAGACTTTAATCAAGGTTTGCTGGGAGGGGACCCTCCTTATATCGCCAAAATGTTAATGAAATTTTTCGTCTCACAACACTAGATTTCAAGTAGAGTGGTTAGATCTCCTATACCCTATTGGTTGTGAATCAACAAATTTAAGTAATATTAAATTTGCCTTTAGTGTTGTAGTCGTGTTGCGAGATCCTTACACGTCATGAAGAGACACTTTAACTATTTGTTAAAATGCCTAGGTTAGTTTAGGTAACGAATTTAGCAAAATAAAATCTACTAAAACTTGAAAGTAATAAGTGCAATATAGTAAAGGACGCAGAAATTTACATGGTTCGAATTTTAGAGAATCCTACATTCATGGGTCAAATTATTTATTATCATTCTTCTTCCTCGTATAATGGTTTTAATGAGAGCAAAGAGTACAAGAATATGAGGTAATTTCAAAGAATTAATTAAAAGTCATTTTCTCCGATATGATACTTTTCTATTTATAGTAGAAATTTTCTCATGGATTATTGACGTTGCTCCTCTACATTCTTCTGCCACCTCGGATGTTACCATGCATCTTCTATCTATTGATTGTTGTGATATGCATATATTATTGACGTGGCATGGGTAGGAAAGTTTTGCTTTTGGCAGGGTGATTTGGATTTTGGTAGGATGATTTGAATTTGAAATGTTGTCTGAAATTGGTGAATTGTTAGGTATATGTTTGCTTCGATGCCATACATATCCCAAGGGATCAGTGTTGTGATTTATTCTTGGATTGCTTGGGCATTGTTCTAGTATGAACGAGCGATGCAATCCATAATCATTATCGTAGTTGTGTTTAGGGCCAAGTTTGGGTGATGTGAACCGATTTCCCTATTGTGGTGCAGTTCTATCTTCGAGATGTTGTAATGAGATACATCCTCTTAGTCTGATTAGGGTGGCATGGCTTTTCCAGAATAATGGCTGCATATTTTTGTGTGTTGGAGTGGTTATTTTTCTTTGGAGTCATCGATGCTCATGAGCAGTTTGGTTAATGAATGCATCACGGTTTCTTTATTTTGACTCACGTTTGAGCATTTGGTTCAACCATGGTTCTGTGATATATATATATATATATATATATATATATATATATATATATATATATATATATATCTAGGTGACCTGCTTCTAAACTTGGCATTCGAACAATCAAGTAGATCATGAAACAATAACTATGCCAGTAGTTTTTTTTTTTGTTTGACATGCTTGAACATTACCGCGTAGTTTTCCTATATGGTGGAATGACTCCATAAGTGGTGTGTGTGTGTGAAAATACTATGTCATAATTTTCTTATATGATGTTGTCATTTCGACCTTGCCCCCTTATTGCGCAGATCAGTTTGGCTGGGTTTCTTTTTGCTTATATAATTATTTTGACATCATGGCACAGTCGAATATAATGGAAGCATGTTCTGCTTAAGTGTTACATTACGATTTTATCATGTGGCAAAGATGGTTTTATAAATGGCGACATATGTTCTTTAAATGGTTTGTAAGTTAGGAAATGACAGCATTGTCAGTAGGTATGGCGGCATAGGTTTTACCGAAGGTGGCGACACGGTCTGGTATGTTGGCTGCATTGACTCCAGGAAGTTTGGGCTTTTCACTTTATGGCAGCGTAGTTCTCGTTTGTATTTTATAGCATTATAATTATTTTAAATGCTTTGGAAATATGTAGTATGTTTTATGGTATGGCTTACTTGCCACTCAGGAAAACCATTGCATTATGGGCTTGGTTAACCTTTTAATCATGTTTACTTCATTTTACTAGACTTCGTGCAAAGTGTTTTCTGGGAACCTTTCTTTTTGGGTCATTTCACTATACTTCGCTGTTGTTTTGTTAATTAGACTGCGCTCCATACATTGTGAATGAAAATGGATGTGGCAAAAATCCATCAAAAATTTTATATTCATTCGAAGAAAATCGATTTATAAAAAATACCATAATTTAAACTTATAAAATTTATTTCCTTTAAAAAATTCTAAAACTATTCATTTTAAAATATAGATCTTGTCTTTTATAATATTCTTTTATAAAACCATATTTTTAAATCATTAATTTCAAAAATAGTATAATTCAGGCAAATTCTTATTTTGTAAATACTTCCAAAAGTGTTTAATTCAAAATTTCCCATTCTAACCAATTTCCAATGCAATATCCGATCTTTATCAAAGCAAAAAAAGCATATAATAACATTATGTATTCAATATCAAACCAACTATCACCTGGTTACATCCAATACCATATAGGAAATTCATATTGTTGTATTATTATTTTCAAATTTGTTTCAGCCAATTCATCAAATTTTGAATCAAATTTATCAAACAAAATTCCAAACACAAGCATGTAATTATACTTTACCCATTCAATCATTCAACTAAAGTTCATCCTATCCAATAACCAAATCAAGGCATGCAAGGATTAGAACATAGAATTTTGTGAGTTAGAATGAAACCAACTCACCAAAACAATGCATTCAAAAGGAATTTACTCAGTTCAAAGTCTCAGCCACCGAAGTGCCTAAATATTATGTCACCCAGCCTAATTTGGAAATGTTGTCTCAACCATGCAAGCACATCATCGTTCCACCATCACGGGCTCCAACCTATGCTACTCTACACTTGATGCATGCCATCCACCTCCTCAGCCATAACCTCTAACACCATTGTCATCCTCTTCCTTCATCATTGCCATGTGTACCAAGACGCACGTCTCTACCATCAACCTTCCTAAGTGATGGTATCTGTAACGACCCACAATTTTGAATACTTCGTATTTAAATATCTAAAATATTTGAATATTTGAATCTTGGAGTTAATATGATTAAATTGATTTTATAAACTTTTTTACCTCCTTCTAGTTAATAACTAACGATAATAAACTTGTTTTTAAAAATATTTACAAAAATAAATAGTTCGAAGAAATATTGTTTTGATGTAACCGAAAACTATTTTATCGATAAACAACTTTTTACTCAATAGAAGCTGTTCAAACTTATTTTGCCTACCTAATTAACTAATGTTTCATTAATTAGAAACAAAAAATAATTTGTGAAATTAATTGCATCTAGAAGGTTTTAGAAGATATTTATGAAGAGGGGTAGTTTGGTAATTGGTTATGAAGGATATAATATTTTCTTTCAAAAGCGAGCTATAAAGTCGTGTTTTGACTAGAAATAAGTGGTTCAATCTCCTATTATCCTATTGGTTTTGAATCAAATTTAAGTAATCTAAAATTTGCCTTTAGTGTAGTAATTATGTTGCAGGTTGCTTACATAATCATGAAGAGACACTTTAACTGTTTGTTAAAATACCTAAATTAGTTTAAGAGCCAAATTTAACAAAGCAAAAGCAAAATAGAATCAACTAAAAATGGAAAGTAATAGGTGCAGTAAAGTAAAGGACATAGAAATTTATATGGTTTGAATTTCAGAAAATCCTATGTCCACATGTCAGATCCTTTATTGTCTTTCTCATTCCACGTACAATGATCTTTAATGGTATAAAAAAATATAAGAATATAAAGTAATTTTTCAAAGAATTAATCAAAATTCCTTTCACTCCTATAGTACTTTTCTATTTATAGCAGAAATTCTCTCATAGATTGTTGACGTCACTCCTCTACATTCTTCCTCTATCGTTCAATGTTGCCACGCGTCTTATATCTATTGATTGTTGTGATGTGCATAGATTGCTAATGTGGCCATAGGTAGGATGATTTGAATTTGAAATGTCGTTGTCTAAAATTGGCGAATTGTTATGGTTTCTCCGATGTTATACGCATCCCAAAGGATTAGTGTTGTGCTTTATGTTTGGTTAGCTTGGGCCTTGTTCAAGTACGAATGGGCGACACAATCCATAATCGCTGCGGTAGTGCGTTTGGGGCATTGTTTGGGTGATGTGATCCGATCTCCTTATGATGGTGCAGTTCCATCTTGGAGATGTTGCATTGCAATACATCTTTTTAGTCTAATTAGGGTAGCAAGGATTTGTCAAAATAAAGGCTTCACAGTTTAATGTGTAAGAGTGGTTTCTTTCTTTGGAGTCGTTAATGTACATGAGCAGTTCAGTTAATGAACGCGGTGCAATTTCTTTATTTTGAATCATATTTGAGTATTTGGTTCGACTTTGGTGTTGCGCCATATATATATATATATATATATATATATATATATATAGACACACACACACACACACATATATATATATATGTATATATGTATATATATGTATGTATATGTATATGTATATATAAGTGACATGCTTCTGCATTTGGTAGTCGGACAATCATGTAGATCATGAAACATAACTATGCTAGTAATTTTAGTTTTGTTTGATATTCTTGAACGTTATTACATAGTTTCCCTATATGGTGAATGACTCCATTGGTGTTGCGCCATATATATGTATGTATGTATATGTATATGTATATATAAGTGGCATGCATCTGCATTTGGCAGTCGGACAATCATGTAGATCATGAAACCTAACTATGCTAGTAGTTTTAGTTTTGTTTGATATTCTTAAACGTTATTGCGTATTTTCCCTATATGGTGAATGACTCCATAAGTTGTGGGACGGTGTGGAAAGAGTACACCGTAATTTTCTTGTGTGATGTTGCTGTTTTGACTTTGCCCCCCTTATTGCACAGATCAGTTTAGCCAAGTTTCTTTTTGTTTATGTAATTATTTTCACATCATAGCATGGTCGTCCATAATGGAAGTATTTTCTGCTTATGTTATGTTGTGATTTTATTATGTGACAAAGATGGTTTTATAAATGGTGGCTCAAGTTTTGGAAATGGTTTATGGATTAGGAAATGATGACACCACCTGAAGGTACGGCGACACAGTGTTTGCCGAAGTTGGCACCACAGTCTGGTATGTAAGCTTCGCTAACTCCAGGAAGTTCGAATGTTTACTTTACTTTATGGTAGCACAGTTCTCATTTGTATTTCTATTTATTTTTTTATAGTGTTATAGTTATTTTGAATGCTTTGGATATACACAGTATGTTTCATGGCATGGCTTACTTGCCGCTCAAGGAGACTACTACGTTATGGGCTTGGATAATCTTTAATCACGTTTACTTCATTATACTGGACTTTACATATAGTGTTTTTTAGGGATCTGTCTAGTACATTACATATTTTTTGGGCCATTTCACTATACTTCGTAGTTCTTTTATTAATTGGAAACTGCACTCTATACATTGTGAACGGCTAGGTATTGACATAAATGACTTATGGATTGGGAGTCGACATCAGCTACGGCTCATGTTGAGATTACACAATTGATATTGGATATAAAAGCAGGAACGTAGAGGGAGAAGGTTGATAGGACAAGGTTAAAAGAGATTACCAAATAACTTGATGGCGTTAATGAGAAGCTTAAGGAAGCTGAGTAGTTGGCAGTCAAGGGGGGAAGATAGTTAACAAGTGGAAGGAGGCAAAAAAGAATTTATAAAGAAACTTGTCTAAATGGAGAAAGAGCTCCATGCTACAACCTTCAATGTCAGGTATAAAATTTACGCTCAAGTTAAGAAGCATTTTTTTTCCAAATTGGCTCGACGTGATGGATGTGGAGGTTAGTTTGGATTTTCTTAACGTCCCTGAAGCTATAATAGATGCAATGGACTATAGCAAGATAAAATGATCTGGAGAGATAATGGGATTCCTAACTCTCCTTCTGAGGCAGTTAAAAAACAGGTGGTGCTTGACGACTTCGATTTTGAGTAGAATCCTTCTAATGTAGGAGTGCAATCTGGACTTACCTTTTTGGGATCCTTAATTAATGTAGAAGTTAATGTTTGAACACTTTTGTTGTTTTTTTTCCTTTTTTGCACTTTCTGACTAGGTTGTACTGTTTTGACGTGTGTATATGCAAATAGTGGGTTTATGTGATATTGGTTGTTCACTTTATCATGTTTTATTTTTTGGTATTTTTTTTTCACATGTAGTAGTGTATTTTGAACTCGTGTTCTCCTACCGTTTCTTTTTAGGTAACAGAAGTAGGCATTGAGAAAACTTTGTGGTTGAACTCATTTGAGGGGGATAATTTATTTCAACACCTAAGGGAGCATATCTAGTGTCTTGTGCAACAAGCTACGGAGAGGTTGTCAACGAAAATTAACTTTGTGCATAGAAGGGAAAAATGAACTTAAGATGTCTATAGCACAATTAAAGGGAGATTCTCAGAGGCTTCTGTTTAGGATTACTCAAGTCGTTCATGAGAGAGATGTGCTTTATGACTTAGTACTACACGGATGGGGTTCTTTATTAAAGAATGAACCTCATCCTTTAGGTCACCCACATTTGTTGTGGCTCAAAAGCAGACTTCATCATGAATGAGAGTACTATATGTTTTCATATATTTTCAACTCTTTAATTGAATAAGATATTTTCCTTTGTTGTGTATATTTTTTTCATATTTGATTGTTTATTGATTTCCTACTTGTTTACTTCATGCATATAGATTATGCTAATTTCTCCCACTAAAATTACCTTAACTAATTTTTTGAAGACACATGCACCCCGTGCGTTCTTAGTACTTTTCATTTGAAAGGAACAGCTTATGGAATCCGATTAAAGAATTTGAGGTACCTAATGCGGACCTCATTAGAGAAAGGAACCAATCTATTGATGAAGTGCTAGAAGAACTGCATTCAAAGTATAAAGAGAAACCTTGTGAGCTTGAAGAGTCTAAACAGGCCGACATTTGGAAATATGATTGCTTTACTGAGCAGTGCTTGTCGATAGAAGAAATTGAGAGGAATCTTAAGCTTACACAATATCGCATTGTCGAATTGGAAAGATTATTATAAGATGCAGAGAGCTATTACAAGGTGATCTATGAAGGTGAGTAAAAAACTCAAAGAAGGAAATGGGAAGTTGCCATACTTCTATCGAGCGGATAATTGTTTTGAGGAGCAGATATTGCGCTTAGATTCTACCACATCGACATTGGCAACATCTTCCTTTCGTCCAACTTCAATTACCAACCAGATCTTGCCGGGAAGGTTAAAGAAGAATAGGTTAAGTATGCCATGGCGAAGATTTCCTTAAAATATACGATTGACGTTATTTCACACATTAAGCTGACCTTGGACTTAAATTTATTATACAATTAAAAAAATTATGTGTTTCACAAACGTGATCTTCATTACTAGTGGGTACAATCAACTACGATCCATGTGTCACTTTTGGTAGAGCCCGATGTCACTCGTCGGTAATACATTTTGGATCGACAGACTTACCTCAATTTTTTACTCCAGTAGGAGATTCTACCTTAGGTCCTATGTCATCCGCCCGAAGACAGGTTTACTCAAAGAGGCATTCCCACAATAGGAGAGTCATCGTCAGTGATCCCTCCAATTCAGACTCAATTCATAATGTACTAAGTTTTTGTAACATTTGTCAATTAAATGAATGTAATTTATTTAGCATTATACTCAAGTCTGGATATCCTATATATGTGCATGATGTGTGAAAGAGTAGGCATGGATAAAAATAGATTATAACTTTAGTGTTTACCTGGAAAGCTTTTGTTGTTGTATTTCTTCTCTTTACTTTATTTTTGGCATTTGGTCTTGATCCCTTCGCCTCCTTCTTGATGCTTACGCTCTCTTCAATGGATTGCTCTATCCAAACTACTTTTTTCGCCTACGCGTGGCATGGTCCTCTCGATTACTGGTGCAGACTAATTGTGTTTTGACTAAGATGTTAGATTTTGTATTTACAACACTTTTTTGATCATGTGCGTGTCTTTTAATATCTAGTTCGGGCCGTCTATTATCACTACCTTTAACATAGTTTGTGATTGACAAGCTGAGCTTTAGAATTGAAGCACGTTTAATTTGCAAGTATATAAAAAGAAAATTATGCACATGGTTTTTCATACTGGTCTAGGCCATCTATTATCACTACATCCACTTAATACTTTGTATTGGACAAATTGATCATTAATTATCTTTTACATGTTAAAAGGGTTACAAATGAAGAAAGGTATCTCAAAAATAACACGATCTGTGATGTTTAGGGTTCTAGGTTCTTGAAACCAAATTTCCATCGGGCCTGGAGAGACAATATGCTCCGTCTGACATTGCTTCTGTGATGACTAATAGTCCTTCCCAATTTGGACCTAGCACCCCCTCTGTAGAATTATTGGTATTTCCATTACTTTTCCCAATACTCAGTCTCCCTTAAAGAACTTCCTTTCTTTAATAAGTAAGATCTACATCTTTCCCATCTGTTTCCTATAGACACCAGACCTCACTACAGCTTTATCCCTTCTTTCTTGTATGTGGTCCAAGGTAGCTTCCTTCAAGTGTGAATTCCTTTCCACTGCATAGGACATCCACCGGTGTGATGGTATATCCACTTTAAGTGGAAGCATGGCCCCATATCCATATGTGAAGAAAAATGGAGTGTGTCCTATAGGGGATCTCGTTGATGTTCTATATGCCTACAAAGTTAGAGGCTGTGCTTCTACCCATATGGCTTTAGCTTTTACTAGACCTATGTAGTTTCTTTATTGTTTTGTTGGCAGTTTCAACTTGCCCATTGGCTTAGGATGAGCTATAGAGGAAAATCTTTTACGATTTCCTTTCTCTCACATAGGTCTACGAACTCCTTACTCCCAACCGCATCCCATTTTCAGACACTATTTTATAAGGGATTCCAAACCTAGTGATAATATTTCTAACTACAAAAATAACCACTTTCTTTGCTGTAATTGTCGCAATGGGGCTCAACTTCCACCCACATAGAGAAATAATCTACTTCCACAATAGTGTACTTTGCCCTTCCCATGGACATGGGGATAGGCCTTTAGATCAAATCCCTAAACATTAAATGGCCATGGACTGAACATTGAGGTCATTTTATGAGAAGGAAGTCTTGGGATACTTGCAAATCTTTGGCGCCTATCACATTTTCATACAAATTCTGTTGAATCGGCAATGTCATTGGCCAAAAATATCCTTACCTCAAGATCTACTTTTCTAGTTTTGTCCCTCCTAAATGGTCTCTGTAGTATCTTTCATGAATAATGTTGACTCCCTCTTCCTTAGTAAATAAGGGGTGGAATATATTCTTTTGTAAAGAATTTCAAAAAAGAAGGATAGTAAGGGGCTTGATATCTTATCTTTATAGCTTTATTTTTTTGTCAACAGGATACCTTCTAATAAGAAACGTTTGATAGTGGTCATCCAAGACCCTACTTCTTTCTGACTTGTAGTTGATGGGGGTATATTTCCCTATGGTCTCATTTTTTCTTTCCTGCCCTTCTTCTTTATGACCCTTGGCTTGTTGTGACTCGGTCAACACTAGGACCGGTTGGGCTTTGAAAATGCTTGGTTCCAGCAATTGTTCTATTGGAACTCCTTCATTTTGTGCGTAACCTTAATGCTTACCTCTTGGCCAAGGTGTTTGGGGGCGAGTTTTCTTCCCTTGGGATTTGTTCAATGTTGAACTTCTCAAACTAAGTAATTCTTTTACTAATTCAACATATTTGGCTAAAGATAGATCTTTCACCTAATAGCTCCATTGTACTTGATTAAATATAAGTTGAGGATCACTATGAATTTTGGGACGGTTTATCTTCATTATCTTCGACATGTTCAGACCTACAATCAGTGTCTCATATTCTGCCACGTTATTAGTTGCTTTAAATTCTAACTAGACTGCTCTATAGAGGTTTTTCTTATCCGAGGTAATAAGTATATAGCATATACCCGCCCTTTACTGATTGGATGCACCATCGACATATATTTGCCAACCTAGCGGGATGTCTTCTTGCTCTATGCTGGATTGTTCTTCCAATAGGGTGCATTCTATGATGAATTTCACTAATGCCTGCCTCCTAATTGCCTTTGGGGGGTAGTATGTGGTATTATATTGGCTTAGTTCAATGACCCACTTTAAAAGGGTGCGCTTGAAATTATGGCCAGAGCTTTCTTGCCGTTAGGAGTAGGTTGTATGTTAGCTTTTCGATCACTATGCATCTCAACTCTTCTCCGCTAAGGCATTTTCTTATAAAATATATTGGATATTAAATGCCTTCCTCCTCTCTTATAACTACTGCGCTCATTGCTTGATTTGTTTACTATTAGTTATATGTATAGGTCCTCATCTGGGATTGGTTTGAAGAGTATTAAGGGATTGGCCAAATGGGACTTTAGTACTTCGAAGGCTTCATCGCGTTCTATGGTCCATTCAAAATTTCTACCCTTCCTGATCTGGTCAAAATAAGGGATGCATTTGTCCATGGCTTTGGAAATGAACCTATTTGGGAAGCTACCTTTCAATTCAAACTCATCACATTTTTAGGCTTCTCTGGTACCTTCATCACCTTTATTGCATCTATCTTTTCTGGATTGGCCTCTATCCCCCAACGCTTACTGTATACCCTAGGAACTTTCCTGAATGTATTGTGAATGTGCATTTTTGTGTTAAGCTTCATTCCATATAACATTAAACTAGTAAAGGTTTCATCCAATTCCTTCACATGATTTAATGTAGCTTTAGACTTCACTGACATTTCGTCTACATAGACTTTAACATTCTTTCCTATTTAAACCTTAGAATAATGTTGACTAGCCTTTGGTATGTTGCTCCTACATTCTTAAGATCAAATGGCATTACCTTGTAACAATAAAGCCTTTTGTCGGTTCTGAAGCTTGTGTATTCCTGGTCCTGTTTAAACATTTCTATTTGATTATAACTTGAATACACGTCCAAGAAAGTCAATAACTCATGCCCACTTGTTTCATCCACCAAGCAATCTATTCTGGGTAGAGGGAAGCTATCCTTTAGGCATGCTTTGTCGATGTTTTGAAAATCTATGCAAGTCCACCATTATCCGTTTGAATTCTTTACTAACATAGGATTTGCTATCCATTTTGGATATAGGCTTTGTTGATGTTTTTGAAATCTATGCAGGTCCTCCATTAACCACTCGAATTCTTTACTAACATATGATTTGCTATCCATTTTGGATAATATACTTCAGGATGAAACCATTCTCTTTCAACTTCTTGATTTCCTCATGGAGCACATTGTATCTCTCCTAAATTTTCATGCGATGCTTCTCTTATAGGATGTGCATTGAGGTCTACATTGAGAGCATGCCATATGAGTGTAGGGTCAGCTGTTGTCATGTCTGAATGGGTGTAAGCAAATGCATCCTTTAACCGCTTCAAGAAACTGAACAATTATTTGCATAGCTCATTTGTTGTATTCTTTTTTATTTTTACTGCTTTTGTTGGGACAAATGGATATAGCTCTATTTCTTCCGAATTATCCAATGGTTCTAGGTCCTTGCTTTCAATCCTCAACTTAGGATCTACTTCATTCTTTGCTTTATCTTCTTTGGTCAAGTTTGTAATACTTTCTACTAAGAGATTATTTGATGAATGCTATGCATACACTGTGTTATACTCATCCGTTTTGGTCTTGTGTAGATGCGTCCGTTTAGAATTGTCGTAGGTATTATGGTCCTAAAATGACCTATTTTAATACCTGCCTTGGAACTTAATTCTACTACAGTTATTTTAACTGGATTTTCATTTTTCTTTCATTATTATTTAATTCAAAAGATATAATTGTATATTTTCAAAAAGTCATTGCTGGAATTCATAGTTACCTAGTATCATTCCCTAGCTAATAATTGTTCTCCCCTCACGCTTCCTATCTCCGCCGAGGTAGGGAATTTCAAGAGCAAATCCATTTGTGAAATGACCAGGCCTAGCTCTACTAGAGTTCGTCTCCCTATGAAAGCATTGTGCAGAGAATTCTAGTTAATAATCAAAAAGTTTGCGTAAAAGGACTTATGAAGTGGGAAAGTTCCGACTGTCATAGTCTTGCTATACCCATTGGAATTATCGCCATGTTGCTAAAACCATAGACCAGTTCATGGATTGGATTCAAAATTTCTCTCGACAAATCCATTTTATCAAAAAAATTATGAAGATAACATTTATAGAACTATCTAAATCCATAAAGACCCATTTCATTGTGTAGTTTGAGATCTATATAGTTATTACAAGAGGGTCATGATGCGGGAATATCACTCTAGCTAAGTCTAAATGGGTAAAAGTGTATTTGGAACCGCCATTGGCTTGATGTGATATATAGTTTGATGTTCTACATGGGCCTCTCGCATATACCTTTCTTGTGCCTTTTTACTCTATCCTACTAGATGAGGTCCTCCATAAATGGATACAATAAGGTTGGTCATGTTTCCTGCCAAATTTTAGTAAGGTCCTAGGTTTGGCTTTGTACTAGGGTAGCGGAATTTTCTTTCACATAGGTTTCCAAATAGCCCATTTGGATCAGCCTTTCTATTTCATATTTTAGGTGGCAACAATTATCAATATGATGTTTATTGACTCTACGGAATATGCAATATGTACCTCTTTGTTGAGCTCTCCTTTCTTCCCTTTATTAGGCATACTGTAAGCTAACTAAGTCCTGCTTAATTCATAAATTTGGCTATGTGCAAGGGTGAGTGGAGTCTTGACTGTGAAGTTAAATTCTTTTGGTCTCCATGCAGATGGGTTGTTGTATGTTTCTTCCCTATGCTTTCTTTCCCTAGCGGTCTGAACCGCCCTTTCAACTAAGACGCTTCTTGAAGCTTTGGCCTCGTTAATTTGTATGTAACCTCTAGCCCTTTCATTAAAGGATTTCATGCTCCTGCATGGCTTTCTACTATTCTTGTCCCATATATTAGTATTTCTTCTTATTCTAAAGTGCACTGCCATTAGAAGTGCTTCTTTACTTGTGAACCCGATTTATTACCTCTTCATTGAATCATTTAATGAAAACTCGTAAGATTTCATTTTTCTTAATTGAGGATAAGGTATATGGGTCCAGGGAGCTTTTTCATATAGCATGAAAACTGTCTACAGAAATCTATAGATTATTGTGCCATGGAATGGATTTTGCTGAGGTATATCTCCTAAACCATCTTAATGCTTCCCTGTGAGGCATACCAAGAATAGTTTGCAGCAAGCTAGCTTTCCAATTTTAAAATGTCTATATAATACTCAAGTTTGCATAAGCAATCGATTAGGTTTGTTAATCCATCATACTTTTCAATGGGTGGAGCCTCGAAGTTATTGGGAAATCTGCTTTGATTGTTTAATGGAGATGAGCACTTCTCCTTTCCACCTCCTTTATCGCCCAGTTCACACATTTTTTCCAAGTACTCCATGCGAGCCTTTAGTTCTCATATCTCTTCATCTTTCTTACTAATGCATGACGAGTCACCTTTATAGGCCGAGTTGGCCTCATTCTCCTGCGTAGCCTGGTTCTTGTTTTTCTCCAATAGTATTAGTTTGATATTCATAAATTTTCCCTTAATATTTGGGATCATTGGTGCATTTCCCTTTTTTGTTCCTAAGCTGAGTACACCAGCAACACCATTCTCATTGACCAAAATGCCATTTTTTCCTACCTGCACTTTTGTGCAGTAGGAGAAAGTTGGCGTCGGCCGTGGATCTATGGGAGTTTGTATATTCATTCTGATTTTGACTTACCAACTTCTCGATGCCAGTCACCCTTTCATTGATTTAAGCAACAAAAGTGTTAAGTGTGTGAAGGATGGAGTCCGGTACTGCTCTTTGGGGTAGACGATTTGTTTTCGATAAGGTGGCTAAGGGTTTGTTTAGTTTTGTGGTTAAATGCTCAGGCTCTTGTAGTGAGGGAGTGGAAGAATTTCCCATGTGCATTGTCTAGGGTTCCTTGAAAGTGTTGGGAAGTGGGTTTGATTAAGACTTTGATCAAGGTTTGTTGGGAGGGGACCCTCACAGCGCTAAAATGTTGGTGAGATTTTTCTTCTCACGATATCATATTTCAAGAAGAGTGGTTAGATCTTCTATTATTCTATTGGTTGTGAATCAACAAATTTAAGTAATATAAATTTTCTTTTAGTGTAGTAGTCATGTTGCGGGATCCTTACACAATCATGAAGAGGCACTTTGATTGTTTGTTAGAATGCCTAGGTTAGTTTAGGTGCCAAATTTAGCAAAATATATCTACTAAAACTGGAAAGTAATAAGTGTAGCAAAGTAAAGGATACGGAAATTTACATTGTTCAGATTTTAGAAAATTCTACATTCATGGGTCAAAAAATTTATTATCTTTCTTCTTCTTCATACAATGGTTTTAGTGGGTGCAAAGAGTACAAGAATACAAGGTAATTTTTTCAAAGAATTTATCAAAAGTCATCCTATGCTATAGTACTTTTCTATTTATAGCAGAAATTCTCATATAGATTATTAACGTCACTCCTCTACATTCTTCTTGCATCATCCGATGTTGCCATTCATCTTCTATCTATTAATTGTTGTGAAGTGCATAGATTGTTGACAAGGCCAAAGGTGAATTTTTTTGCTTTTAGCGGGGTAATTTGGATTTTGGCGGAATGATTGAATTTAAAATGTTGTTGTCTGAAATTGGTTAATTGTTAGGTTTGGGGTTATTTCAATGTCATATGCATCCCAAGGGGTCGATGTTGCGCTTTATGGCCCCATTCTAGTATGAAAGCGTGACGCGGTCCCTAATCATTGTGGTAGTGGTATTTAGGGCCGAGTTTGGGTGATGTGATTCGGTTTCCTTATGGTGGCGCAGTTCTATCTTGGAGATGTTGTAATGTGATACACCTTCTTAGTCCGATTAATATAGCAAGGCTTCATCAGAATAACGACGCACAGTTTTATGTGTCGGAGCGGTTTCTTTCTTTAGAGTTGTCGATGCATGTGAGCGGTTCGGTTAATGAATGTAGTGGGTTTCTTCATTGTGACTATTGTTTGAGCATTTGGTTCAACCTTGGTGATGCGCTATATATGTCTAGGTGACCTGCATTTACACTTGGCATTTGAACAACCAAGTAGATCATGAAACATAATTATTCTAGTAGTTTTACTTTTGTTTAATATGCTTGAACGCTACTGCATAGTTTTCCCATATGGTCGAATGACTCCATAAGTGGGGTAGTGTGAAAATACTGCGTCGCAATTTTCTTTTGTGATGTTGCCATCTCGACTTTCCCCCTTATTACGCAGATCAGTTTAGCCAAGTTTCTTTTTGCTTGTATAATTATTTTGACATCATGGCATAGTCGAATATAATGGAAGCGTGTTCTGCTTAAGTGTTACGTTGTGATTTTATTATGTGGCAGATATAGTTTTATGAAAAGTGGCGCATGTTCTAGAAATGGTTTGTGGCCTAATAAATGATAGCGCCACAAGAAGGTATGTGACATAGTGTTTGCCGAAGGTGGCGGGGCAGTCTGGTACGTTGGCTGCGTTGACTATGGGAAGTTTGGGTGTTTACTTCGCTTTATGGCAGCACAATTCTCATTTGTATTTTTGTTTTTGTTTTTATGTTGTTTTAGTTATTTTAAATACTTTAGATATATGTAGTACGCTTTGTGGTATGGTATTTGTCGCTTTGGAAAACCACTGCGTTATGGGCTTAGCTAACCTTTTAATAATGTTTACTACATTTTACTAGACTTCGTGCAAAGTGTTTTCTAGGGACATGTCTAGTCTGTTACCCTTTTTGGGTTATTTCACTGTACTTCGTAGTTCTTTTGTTAATTGGACTGTGCTCCATTGTGATCGAAAATGGCTATGACAAAAATTCATCTAAAAATACCATAATTTCAACTTCTAAAAAATTATTTCTTTTCAAAAATTCTAAAAATATTCATTTTAAAATATTGATCGTGTCTTCTATAATATTCTTTTATATAACCAAATATTAAAATCATAAATTTTAAAAATAGTATAATCCAAGCAAATTCTTAGTCTGTAAACACTTCCAAACATATTTAATCCAAAATTTCCCATCCTAATAAATTTCAAATGCAATATCTAATCTTTATCGAAGCAAAACAAACTAGCATTATATATACAATATCAAACCAACTATCACCCAATTATATTCAACAAATAAGGGATTGCATCCATTACTATATAGAACATTCATAAATTTATTTTTTATTATTTTCAAAAAAAATTTGGCCACTTGATTAAAATTTCAATTAAATTTTTCAAACAAAATTCCAAACACAAGCATGCAATTATATTTTCACTCATTCAATCATTCACCCAAAGTTCATCCTATCCAATAACCAAATCAAGGCATGCAAGGATTAGAACATAGAATTTTGTGAGTTAAAAGAAACTAACTAACCAAAAAAATGCATTAAAATTGAATTTACTCAATTCAAAGACTCAACCACCGAAGTGCCCAAACATTTTTTTGCTCAACCAAATATGACAATGTTGTCTCAACTATGTAAGCACATCATCGTTCCACCATCATGGGCTCCTGCCTTTGCTACTCTTTACTTGACATAAGCCATCTACCTCCTCGGCCATAACTTTCAACACCATTGCATCCTCTTCCCTCATCATTGTCGTGTGCACCAAGACGTGCATCTCCACCATCATCCACCCCAAGTTGTGGTAGCTGTAACGACCTGAAATCTCGAACACTTTGTATTTAAATATGTAAATTATTTAAATATTTGAATCTTGGATCTAATGTGATTATGTTGATTTTATAACCTTGTTAATCCCCTTTTACTTAATATCTAATAATGGTAAACTTATTTTTAAAAAATGTTTAAAAAATAAATAGTATGAAGAAATATCGTTAATGTAACTGAAAACCATTTTATTGATAAACGTTTTTTACTCTGTAGAAGTTGTTCAAATTTTTTGTGCTTGTCTAATTAACTAATGTTTCATCAATTAGCAGCTAAAAATAATTTCTGAAATTAATTGCATCTAGAAAGTTTTAGAAGATATTTATGAAGAGGGGTAGTTTGGTAATTGACCAAGGAGGAGAAGATATTTTCATTCCAAAAGTGAGATGTAAAGTTGTGCATATGGGGTGTATGGGGGAATGCTTGACCAGAAATATGAGGAGCATGAGTATCTTTTTCCTTTGTTAAATTCCTTGTAACATATCTCTTTGTTTCATAAATTTATTTTCATGTTTTGGAAATAAATCCCAAGTATTATTACCTCTTTTCTCTCTTCAATCTTTATTTTCCTTGATCAAATCAATTACTGTCCTCCTCAAACTTTAACCAAGTCCTTAAATCACCTTAGAAAGAATGGAAAGCAACTCAACATGAGAGAAAGTACAAAAATGATGGATCTTGGTGGAGGCTGTTAGGAACTCCTATCTACAAGTTTTGATGACGAAAAACCATATAACTATAATTGTACGTATATATCTCGTATCTTATTTTTTTTGCAGATACTCAAGAATACAATCGAAGCATGGAGCATGGATCACAACAGTAGAAAGATAAATATTGTATACAAGTCTTAGAAATAATATGTAAAAAATCCTTGGGTTTTATATATGATAAAATACACACACATTTACATAGAAGAAATTTTTTTACTTATTCCAAACGTCTGGTACTATGCCTCCAGACATGTGGTCCCAACCTCTGGAATTTTTCCAAATAATACATGACCAGATATTTGGTCATCACAATCCAGACATCTGGATTTGGCTCCAGGAATTTTTTAAAATACACAACTATCAAATCTGAAAGGTTGCTTCTACATCTCTTCTTTAATCAGTTCTACCCCAAACAGAAGCAACTCTAGAAATGAAAAGAAATGATAGCAACACTTCAAATCGATCTTTTCACAACTATAAATACATCAGTGATTTAACAATTAAAGTAACTAATTTCTGATTTCTATTCTCTATATCTACTTTGCACTGAAATTTATTTTCTATTAATATTTCAACCAAAGATCGTGAACTTTGGTTCAGTTGTCTTCCGTATCTCCAAAACACACACATATTCATATCTATACATATCCGGTGGAGATTATAGGAAGACTTATACGTATTGTCAATATCAATGTTAATTAGAGCACATTCTTGATGAAAGATTTCTATTGCAACAAGCATATACCTCTGGGCGAAGCGAGGGTTATTGATTAGTGAAATTTTGAAGAGGAGATTCGTGACTGGACGTAGGACGGAAAATCCAAAGCAGTATAAAATTTCTGGTGTGATCTTTTTCATTTTACTATTATCTCATTATCTTAATTTATCGCATATATAATAATTACTTGTCATATACATAGTATACGATCCATATAGAGTTTCAATTGGTATCGGAGCAAGGTTAGTTCAAATCACAGTAACACATATTTGAAACCTGTTAATATGGCAAGTATCTTTTAAGAAGGTCAGTCAACTGCATGTCCTCCTCTATTAACCGGATCTAATTATGCATATTGGTCAACACGTATGAGAATATTCATGGAAGCAAATGGTTTAGAAATATGGTCAACAACTAAAATTAAGTATGTAGCAATTGAAACAAATATTAGCACATGGACAAATGCACAAAAAATCGTTGCTTCTAATAATGCTAAAGCTATGAATGTACTTTCTTGCTCTCTTGATAAAAATGAATTTTCACATGTTATATTATGTACCACTGCTTATTATATATGGTGTACTTTACAAGTTACACATGAAGGTACAACTAAGGTTAAACAAACAAAAATATCAATTTTGCAAAATCAATTATCATCTTTAAAAACGAAACAAAATGAATAAATTGTTGACATGTACTCCAGATTTCAAACTATACAGCACGACCTTATGGAATTAGGAGTCAAGTTCACTGATTTTGATTTAGTATCCCGAATTCCCAACTCTTCAATAATTGAGTGGGAAAGAAAAGTATTAGCTATCGAAGAAGCTAACGATCTTTCTAAACTCAAATATGAAGAGTTGATTGGAAATCTAATGTTGTATGAAGCTAATTTGCAGGCTAGAAAGGATCAAAACCATGAAAAGAAGAACATAGCATTTCAAACAAGCAATGAAGATTCTGAATTGGATGCAGGCGAAATTGTTCTCATTGCCAAGAACTACAACAAATTTAAGAAATTCAAGAAAATGATGAGATTCCAAAATAGTGGAAAATCAAATTCATCAAATCAAACTTCAATCAAGTGCTTTGAATATGATCGTTTAAGACATATGAAGAAGGATTGCCCAAAATTCAACAACGAGAAATAGAAAAAAAAGTTTGAAAATTTTAAGAAAACGAGAAAGGCATTCCAAGTCACTTGTGATGACTCTGACTCTTCCTCTTCATCTGATAGTGATAGTGATAGTGGGAATAAGAAAATCTATATTTCATGGCACACACTAATGAGGTATGTCCCAATCTTACTTATGATGAAATTTTAGAAGTAAGCATGGAACTTGATGACAAATATAGAGAAACTAAGAAATTAAATAAGGAATTTGTTGCTAAGATAAATCGATTGGAACTTGAAATAGTGTTACTAAAAGATGAAAAATCTATTTTAGAAGAAGAATTAGAAAATGCTCAAGAAAAGTGCAAGAATCTTTCTATTAAAGATGATGAGTTATCTTTTGAATTAGGAAATTTTAAACTACAAAATAATAAAATTTGTAATGAACACATTATCTTAAAAGATAATCTAGAAACTTCAACATCCTAAATTAATGATCTTAAAAACAAGTTGGATAAAATTACTAATAATGTTACAAAATTTAACAAAGGAAAACAAGACTTGGAGAATTTAATTAAAATTTCCAAACCATTCAAAAATTGAAATGGACTAGGATTTGGGAATAAGACAAAAATTGCAAAGTATAGTAAGATTTATACTAAGAGAAAAACCTTCTTCCAAAAATGAGAATTTAATCTCAAATTCAAAAATGATTGAAATATGTGTTCCTAAAACAAATAATAACCAAATTAAACAGAAATATATATGCAATTATATGAAAGAAGTGATTCACAATAATAATTATATTTCAAAAGGAACCAGACCATCATTGGTATGGTTACCCTCATCTACTAATATTTAGGACCCAAAAAATAAAAAGGGTCCCAATTTAAACTTTTATAATTTTTGCGGGTATCCAAATGAAAAAATAAAAAGAAATGGATATTAGATAGTGGATGCTCCAAGCATATGGCAGGAAATGCTCACATGCTGTCAAATATAAAGTACATTGATGGTGGTACTGTAACTTTTGGCAATAATTCAAAAGGGTTCATCATTGGCATTGGAGAAGTCATCAATATCGGTATCTCTAGCCCGCCTATTATTTCTAATGCTCTATTAATGGAAATCCTAAAACATAATCTTCTTAGTATAAGTCAGTTGTGTGATAAAGGGTTTGAAATAAAATTTGAAAAAGGTAAATGTAAAATTCTCGATCAAAGCAAAAAATTACTCTATGAAGGATTCAGAAATCGTAATATATATATATATCCTACATATGAACATTAAAAATAATTCATATTTATGTCTATCCGCAAATCATGATGATCCTTGGATTTGACACAAACGTTTTTGTCATTTAAATTTTGAATATATTAACAAACTAGCAAAACATGATCTAGTTAGAGGTCTTCCTAAAATTAACTATAAAATTAAAAATTTATGTGACGCTTGTCAAATGGGCAAGTTAAAGAAAAGTTCTTTGAAATCTGAAAATAATATATCTACTAAGTAACCATTAGAATTGCTTCATTTAGATTTATTTGGACCAATCCAAGCATGATCAATAAATCATAACAAATATGTGTACATAATTGTAGATGATGTTTCAAGATATACTTGGACATTAATTTTAGAACATAAAAGTGACACTTTTGGAATGTTAAAAATCTTTGCAAAACAAATTACTAACTTAATGGATATAAAAATTAAAAATATACGCAGTGACGGTGGAGGAGAATTCGAAAATGAACTTTTCACTTATTTTTGTAAAAAAAAGAATTAGTCATAATTTTTCGGTTCCACGAACACCACAACAAAATGGTATAGTGAAAGGAAAAACAGAACTTTATAGGAATGTGCATGAACATTACTAAATAGTAGTAACCTATCCAAACATTTTTGGGCTGAAGCTATTGCCACAGCTTGTTGGGTATTAAATTGTGTCACACTTCGACATATGACTAAGAATATATGTTATGAAATATTTTATGGAAAGAAACCAAAATTTCGTATTTCATAACTTTCGGGTCAAAATGTTTTATTTTAAATACTAAAGACAATCTTGGAAAATTTGACCCTAAAGTCGACGAAGGAATTTTCATTGGTTATTCAAAACGTAGTAAAGCTTATAGAATTTATAATAAATGAACAAATATTATAGAAGAAATCTTACATGTGTCTTTTGATGAAAATTTTCAATAAACTATTAGAGAAGATGAAGATGAAGTTTAACCAAAACTCAAACTGAAAATACAAATAATATGAATAATTCATCCTCCAAAAATAATGAAAATGTTTTAAGATCACCCACACGAATATTAAAAAATCATCCTTTGGATAATATAATTGGAGACTTAAATTCTCGAGTCACTAGAAATAAATTAAATCAAATGAGTCATGCTGCTTTTATCTCAAATACAGAACCTAAAAATTATAAAGAAGCTTCTAAAGATAATTCTTAGATCATAGCAATGTAAGATGAATTAAATCAATTTGAACGTAATAATGTATGAAAACTCATTCCAAGACCATTAGATCAATCTGTAATAGGAACAAAATGGGTTTCTAAAAACAAAGCAGATGAAAATGAAAATATTATTCATAATAAAGCAAGATTAGTGGCTCAAGGTTATAACTAAGAAAAGGGAATTGATTACGAAGAGACATTTGCTCCCGTATCTCATCTTGAAGCAATTCGTACTCTACTTTCTTTTACATGTCATCACAACTTCAAATTATTTTAAATGGATGTTAAGAGTGCCTTCTTAAAAGGTTTTATCAAAGAAAAAGTTTTTGTAGAACAACTGCCATTATTTATTCATGAAAAATATACATATCAATTTTTTAAACTCAAAAAGGCTTTATACGGTTTAAAACAGGCACTATGTGCTTGATGCGATCGACAAAAAACTCATCTACGAAATTCTGGATTTCAAATCGACAAAATATACACTATATTATTTATAAAACATAAAAATAATGATATATTTGTTGTACAAATATATGTTGACGACATCATATTTGGATAAACTAATGAAAGTTTATGTAATGAATTTTCCGAAATAATGAAAAAAGAGTTTGAATTGTCACACGTGGGAGAACTTAATTTTTTCCTTGGATTGCAAATAAAACAATTGGACAATGGCATTTTTATAAATCAAGAAAAGTTTTATAAAGATTTACTTAAACGTTTCGAAATGGTGAACATTACTAGTAAACCAACTCTTATGAGCACAACTTTATATTTAAACAAAGATGAAACTGGAAAAGACTATGATCAAAAATCTTATCGTAGTATGATCGGCTCTTTATTATACTTAACACCTAGTCGACCCGATATAATGACGAGTGTCTGTTTCTGCGCTCATTTTCAAGCTTAACTTAAGGAATCACATCATCGAGTAGTCAAACGAATTTTACATTACTTAACCAAAACCAAAGATTACGGCTTATTCTATCCTAAAAGTACGGCTTTCCAACTCATATCATATAGTGATGTAGACTTCCAAGGATGTAAAACATACTGAAAAAGCACAAGTGGTACCGGCCATTTTATAGGTCAATCTCTGGTTTCGTGGTTCAGCAAAAAGCAAAATTGTGCTTCACTCTCGACGTGTGAAGCAGAATATATCTCTATCGCCTTAGCTTGTGCTCAAGTAATCTATACGCAGCAAACACTTAGAGATTTTGGTAAAATAATTGAAAAATCCGCGACATACTACGACAATACTAGTGCTATCTATTTATCTAAAATCTAGTTAACCATTCTCGAACTAAACATACAGACATATGACACCATTTTCTAAGAGATAATGTAGAAAAAGGAATTATCTCCCTTGAGTTTTCTAACATCGACAATCAAATTGCCGATATATTCACCAAACCATTAAATGAACAATCATTTGTAAAACTTAAATGAAACTTAGGAATTTTTTCATATAATGAACTAATAAACAAAACTATATATTCTTTATTATCCTAATTGTTTACTCGGAAAAGCTAACAAACAAAAACTTTCTTCACCTTTCGTTTAGAAAACCTTCTGAACATCACAAATTGTTTTAATAAAATCAAAAGTTTTAACCATAAATTTCGTTAACTAACAAACAGCTTTTTCCCTTAATTAGAAATTAAAAAACATACATACATATATATATATATATATATATATATATATATCACAGATAAATATTTTATCTAAGCATATAATCTTTCACTCTCAAAAACATTTAATTTTTTTAAATATATGTAATGTCGTCTAACCACGATTCGACTTACTCAGCCATTGATTTCTCCTCACCTTCTTCTGGCAGTATGTATATATCTCCTACCAAAACAACACCAAAATCATCTCCTTCTGTAAACATTGTTCCTACTTCTAATCCTGTGTATCATACCTGCTATTCTTCGGAAAAAAACAGGCCAAATATGGTATTAATCTTGAAAATGCTTCTCTTCGCAACAAAATTAACGAAGTCCATCATTATCAAAAAGAGATGATGGAAGTTCAAAAAGAAATGTACTATACACAACGAAATCAAGGAGCTCGTCTAAACATTTTAGAAAAGTGCATCCTTGCGATATGTAGACACTCTCTTACAAAGGATTGTGTTCATATATGATCTCCTCGTATGATAGAAACTCCTCCTCGTGCTCATCGAATAACACCACAGAAACTATGGGGAGAAGGACCATCTGAAGCTGAATTTGTAGGATCTAGATTAACCCTAGAGGGGGGTGAATAGGGTTATAGCAAATTTTCTCGATTTAAACACAGAAATAAACTGCAGAAATAAATATGCTGAAAAGTAAATCACACACAAAATTTACCCAGCTTTGGCAACCCCTGCCTACTGCTGCATTCCCAGATTTCTATTAGAATTAAACAGTATCCCTCTTACAAACACTCTAACAGACTCGCAAACCCTTGCTCCCGCTCACAAACACTTTACTAGACTCGCACCCCCTGCTCCGCCTATAGAGCTTTGCAAACTTGCAAACTCTGCTCCCGCCTATAGAGTTTTACAAACTCGCACACCCTGCTCACTGAACTAATTCTAACTAGATAATCTGACACTACCTACAACCTAGGTGGTGATTTACCAATTTTTTGACTCGAAAAGAAAAACAGACTTCAAAAATAAAAGAAGGAGCAAAAATTAAAATACAAACTTGAATCCATAATTTTCGCTCAAATAAAAAATAAGATAACCCCCTTTAATAAAACCCTAAATAAAAAAAAACAAATCCCCTTTATAATAATAAAGGCCGGCCCTTTTATTCTTCAACCCGATCCTTTGTTCTTGCTTGTGAAATAATTGCGGTCGATCTTCCTTCTGAAATTAGGGCTTCGGCTCGCGATCCAAATTTGGGGCTTTGACTGGTTTGTAATGCTCTTGCTTGCGCTCGTTCTCAGATGATTGATTCTAGTTTGTGTTGCTCCTCTGTTGATCGATTCTCGTTGCTTGGCTCGCTCGTTCTCTGATGATCGAGTTCGTTGTTGATTCGGTATGTAATTTCTATGTTTGTGCTATTGTGATTTTCGTACTCAAACTCGACGCCGATGATGATGATTTGGGTTTGGTATTTATATGAATTCGAAACACTTGATTTTGCTCGTATCAATTTGGTACTTTCCTAAATTTTGTTTTCCTGATGCGCACGGCTTTCCTGATATATTTTTGGACTTGATGCTCACGACTTTGATTTTGATGCGTTCGATATTTACTTGATTGATACGGCAACAACTTTCCCTTTTACTTTGTGACTTTTTCAAAGATACGAACACTTGATTTCTGACTTTGATTTTGCGTCTTGATCATCACGGTACTGTTTTGATTTCGTGAATCATATCCACTCCACGACTCTGCATTAAGTCGATCATCACTATTTTCATCCTTGCGAGCTTCATCTCTGGCATTGGTGTTGACATTGTATCACTGTTTGATTTTGTTTTGTGTCTGCACTGTGCATTGAGTACTTTGGTTTCATACATGTAAGTTGTTGTTTGCCGAGATTGTTGTTTCAATTGCCTTCTGTTCATGTTGGCAATGGCTGTTGTTAAGTTGATATATTGGTGGTGTTGTCTCTGCTTCTTTTGTTGTATACATGTCCACTGCCCTTGTGTACATGTTACGGGTTCATTGTGATGTCTAGTCGACACACTTCAAATAGTCTTCATGTACTGTTGACATGTCTTGATGCACTGAACTATTTACTGACTTGTTTTCATTTGTTCATCTTGACTTGTTCTTGTATTCACTGTATAGTGTGATCTGTTGGTCATGTTGCTTTCATTGCTGTTGACATGTGCATTTGGTTCACTGGTATCTTCACTGTGTTGATTTAACCAGTACTTGCTTCACTTGAACTTTTGTGACTTGTGGTTTCATGATCATTGTTTCATTTGGTAGCTTCGGGTTGCACTGATCTTTCTGAAGCTTGAGTTGCACACTGCTGCTTGTTGTTGTATACTTGTGGTCTTGATAGTCAAGTTGCACTTACTCCTCAGTTTGCATTGTGTCTTGCATTTAGTCTGTACTTGTATATTGTTCACAGCTGCATTGTTGTGTTTGCCTGATGCACTCTAGTTTCATTTTGTTGTACACTACTCTTCATTCACTTCAGCATTCTTCACAGTTGCACATACTTATTTGAGTTTGCATTGGTGCATTGCCTTGATTTACTGTGTATCTTCACTGTGGTCTTGAATTTCTGGTTGCTTTGTGTAGTTGCCACTATATCTGTAGCTTGCATCACTGATCATGGTAGTCTGATCATTGATTGCTTGTGACACGTGTTCCCTGTTGAGTCTTTGGTGGTGCTTCCACTTTGAATTTGCTTGCAAACTGTCTTGTAATCTGCATCCATTCTGGTTATTACTGCATGTGCCCAGTTGATGTTCTGTTCATTTCTTTGAGTTGTTGTACTGATTTGAACTTTTGCAGTGTTATACTTGAGCTTCACTGAGTTTTGATAGTCAAGTTGTACTCATGTCCACTGCATAGTGGTCTTCATTGTTCACCATTTTGCATACATGTTTTTATGCTTTCATGTTCTTGCAGTTGTTATGCCTTTGACACAAATACTTCACTTGATATATATATATATATATATATATATATATATATATGCATTTGCCACTTTGCCTTGTATCATTTCCACTGGTTGATCTGGTCATTGCTTGCATCACTGGTCTTTGCATCCATTCATGTTGATTTTTGAAATTTCACTTGAGTTGAATCCAGTTTCAAAAACTCAGGTTTGACCTTGTGCTCATGTCGTGATTTTGAGTATATTGCACGTGAGTTGAACCCGACTTTACATTTGGGTTTGACCTGTGCTCACCTGTCCCTATGGCATTATCAAGTGTATATCGATGTGCACGGCCTTATAGCATGTACAGTGATACACTGTGCATGTCACACTGTTTGTGTGTGATGAATTCAAATGTGAATGATGACGAACAACCCAAATAACTGAGGCAAATAATATTTTCAAAAATCATATTTCATTTTATATTACAAAAATATTTCTTTTTCAATTTTACTGCGTTAGTGAATATTTTTGCAGATTGCTCAGATGCTGGATTCAAACTGGAACGCAGTTGAAGACAAATACGAGTGTGAGTGATATGTAGTGAGGAAATTATGTAAACTGAATTGTGATGTAATTAGAATCAAAATTGTATATGTATAGTGAGAGCTTGAATTTGTACTATTCAAGATTGTAACAAATATTTGTTTGAATAAAATATCTGTTTGAATTCAAATTCTGTGTAATTTATTTTATTCAACAAATATTTATTTAATCTATGAAAAACAAAATAGTACATTACCAAATACATTTAAATGAATATATATGTTTATTATCATCAAACTAAAACATATAAGCTCATATTCATACAATCTCCCCCTTTTGATGATAACAAACATATATTTAAGATTTTGACCGTGTTAAATGTATTTGATCAATGATATACACTAATTGCTCCCCCTATTTAAATGCTTCCTCTCTACATGATGCTCCCCCTACATATATGCATACAAATAGAAATATATGAATGAGCCTAGATGCAAATGGAAAATTATTTGACCTTTGCTTGATTCTATTTGATAAAATCTTAACTTTTCTCTCCCCCTTTTGTTATCAGCAAAAGAATAATAGTGTTAGAGAAAAATAGAGATTAAGTGACCAATATTAATCCAACATTAAACTCAAATTGAATATAAATATTAAACTTCAATAAAAATCAAACAAAAATCATAACTACCCTTGTTAGGTGCATATTCCACTTTTAGAAAGAATGGAAATGATGTTATAATATAAAATCATACAATTGTATCAACTTGTGGTACATTTATATCAGGAATTTGAATATCTACTAATCATGCATAACCGTTAGGACTTTTAAATGAGATTAATAGTATTCCAATTTAATTTAAAAAATGAAATCAAGTATCTTCTAATCACGCATAACCGTGAAGACTTTTAAATGGGATTAGAATCAACTTGTCTATTTAATCAATTAATTTTGATATGCGTTCCATACATGCATAACCGTAAGGACTTTTAAATGAGCATGGAAGCACATAATCAAAAATCCAAGTAATTCACCCATGTATAACCGTGAGGACTTTTAAATGAGAGTGAATACTTTGGATATTTATTTATTTTTACAAAAAAAATGTTACATGAAAAACAAATGATTCCTGATTATACTACCACATATCGACAAACTATATTTAAGATTTGATAAACAATGGTCGATAGAAATATGATAGATATCGAAATGGTCGTGGAATCTTTACCCAACAAAAAGTTTTATAACTCTTGTTTAAATTTCTAAAAAAAAATTCTAAAATATACTCTCTTGAGTAATGTACGAAAAATATCAACACTCATCGCTTTTTCAATCACCATTTATGTTTTCGATAATTATTAGGGAGTTAGATTAGTCAAAATTTGTCATTTAAAATCAAATAAAAATGACTAATCTGAAAATATGGTCAAAAATGATTTTCTCGAAGGGGTTATATGAGAAAAAAAATTCTGCTATTTGAAATTTATTTCAAGTGAAAAATATGTAGATATTTTCTTTGAAAAACGATGTAGCAAATGAATGTTTCAAAAATTAATCACGTTCAACTAGTAATTTTTCTATCAACTAGATTACCAGTGTAATCTGCATCTGAGTTTCTCTTTCAATCCAAAATATCACTAACTAAAATTGATAAACCAGACCATGAAGTGTGCATCAAAAATTTCAAACTCAATTTTAGCAACAATTTAAATGACATTCTTTGAATTTGAATTGAAGCCATGTAAATAATCAGAAAACCGTGAATAGAGTTAGCCAAAAATAACCAGAAATATTATCATCCAGCAAAACACTATGTTTACTCCAAACGTATATGTATGAAGTAACTCAAAGAATAGTGTTTTTGGCATAAATATAATTGGCCAACTATGTTGAACAAGTCAGAAAAAACCTCTCTTTACAACATCACAATATTTGGCCAATTTCATTCAGAATATGGTGCAGATTATCACATTTAATTTATCGATAAATATACCTTCACCTGTTTTACCTTTACGATAATTTTTCGTGGTTGCCCATTGTGATTCTGTCACCTTTGTACTAGGCTAAGGAACTTTGCTTTGTTGCCCGTTGTATTTCTGGAACAGCCAAAATCCAGAGAACACTGTTGTTGTTCCTTAGCCTGCCACCATACCTACACGATGAAAGCTTTTTGTGACCTATTTGTTTTTATAGGTCCATGATTGTTGGTGGCTGAAGCATTGTGAATAAACACACCCTTTGGAACCCAAACTTGTTTTTTCATTTTATTCTTGTTCCAATAGACACGAATTTTTTTTGTAGAATTCTTAGGAGCCCAAACTTGTATAAATTTTGTGTTCTTGTTCCTATGACTACAATTTTCAACACGATGTCCAATTATTTCATATCTATCAAAGACACTCTTACCTTTTGCATTATCCTCAACTTGTGTTTTCCCAAAACCTAGTCCCTTTCTGTTGTTAGCAAAAATTTGATTTCCCAATAGCATATTGAAAGATTTTTCGCCTCTTGAAAAGTTATTCCAAGATTTCTCAAGATTTTGGACTTTGGTTTTTAGTGTTGTGTTTTCAGTGACAAGTGAGGTGCATCTATTTATAAAATCCTTTTTCCTAGTGTCAATGATTTCCTTAAGACTCAAGTTTTCTTTTTCAAGATTCTCAGAGTTATTCTTGAGTCTTGTCAATTCTGAATCTAAAATTTTACATTTTTTACATTCTAGGTTTTGAATATTTTCAATTTCAGTTTCTAACCTAAAATTTTCACGAGCAAGTTCTCTCCTATCAGATTTTAGTTTTTCAATTTTAGATTCAAGAGTATCAACTTCTTTAGTAAGATCAAGACACATAAAAACAAGTTCTTTATAAGAATAGTCACCTACCTCACTAGATTCCTCTGAGCTTGCTTCTGACTCTGTTTTTGCCATAAGACACAAGTTAGCCTCCTTTGAGCTACTTTTCGAAACTTCTTCTCCTTCTTCATCATCCCAAGTCGCTGCAAAGACCTTCTTCATCTTTTTCTTTCCTCGATTGTTTTTTAGAAGTGGGCATTCTTGTTTGAAGTGGCCAGGCTTGTTGCAGTTATAGCACGTCAATTCATTATCGGAATTGTTAGACTCTCTTGACCTATTACTAGATGTTTTCTTCTTGCATGGCTTGAATCTTGACCATTTTCTAAGATTATTGACAGCCATTGCAATCTCTTCAATTGGATCTTCTTCATCATCGTCGCTCTCTTCTTTGCTCTGTAAGGCAATCGTCTTCTTCTTTGATTCAGAGTTGTTGCGTTCCTCCTTTGCTTTTAGCTCAAGCTCATATGTCATCAAGTTACCGATCAACTCCTCCATGCTTAGTTTACTCAAATCTTTCGATTCTTGGATTGCCGTGACTTTTGCCTCAAAGTTTATTGGTAAAACTCATAGCACCTTCCTCACAAGCTCTACCTTAGTGAATACCTTCCCAAGCGCTCTAGCGTTGTACACCAAAGTTGAAAAGCGTCCAAACATGTCCTTTATGCTCTCGCCTTTGTCCATCACAAAGTTCTCGTATTCATTGCTGAATAGGGCTATACGAGACTCCTTGACTTGAGAAGTTCCTTCATGTGTCACCTCCAAGGTATGCCAAATTTCCTGTGCAGTTTTACAATGAGAAATTCTATTAAATTCATTCTTATCAAGAGCATAGATCAAAGCATTCATAGCTTTAGCATTTGTAGTTATTAATCTCTTATCGTTAGCATCCCACCTATCCTTAGGTTTAGGAATCTCAGTATCACCAACGGTTATAGTGGGAGATTTATAGCCAGTTTCAATAATATCCCAAACATCATAATCAACAGAACTAAGATAAATGCCCATCCTAACTTTCCAATAAGCATAATCATTCCCATTAAACATGGGTGGCCTAACAATAGATTGCCCCTCATAAAAAGCATTATTTGATGAATTCATGACTCTAGAGTTAAAGAAAAAAACCGTGCTCTGATACCACTTGTAGGATCTTGATTAACCCTAGAGGGGGGTGAATAGGATTATAGCAAATTTTCTCGATTTAAACACAGAAATAAACTGCAGAAATAAATATGCTGAAAAGTAAATCACACGCAAATTTACCCAGCTTCGGCAACCCCTGCCTACTGCTGCATTCCCAGATTTCTATTAGAATTAAACAGTATCCCGCTTACAAACACTCTAACAGACTCGCAAGCCCTTGCTCCCGCTCACAAACACTCTACTAGACTCGCACCCCCTGCTCCGCCTATAGAGCTTTGCAAACTCGCAAACTCTGCTCCCGCCTATAGAGTTTTGCAAACTCGCACACCCCGCTCACTGAACTAGTTCTAACTAGACAATCTGACACTACCTACAACCTAGGTGGTGATTTACCAATTCTTTGACTCGAAAAGAAAAACAAACTTCAAAAATAAAAGCAGGAGCAAAAATTAAAAAAAACTTGAATCCATAATTTTTTCTCAAATAAAAAATTAAGATAACCCCCTTTAATAAAACCCTAAATAAAAAAAACAAATCCCCTTTATAATAATAAAGGCCGGCCCTTTTATTCTTCAACCCGATCCTTTGTTCTTGCTTGTGAAATAATTGCAGTCGATCTTCCTTCTGAAATTAGGGCTTCGGCTAGCGATCCAAATTTGGGGCTTTGACTGGTTTGTGATGCTCTTGCTTGCGCTCGTTCTCAGATGATTGATTCTAGTTTGCGTTGCTCCTCTGTTAATCGACTCTCGTTGCTTGGCTCGCTCGTTCTATGATGATCGAGTTCGTTGTTGATTCGGTATGCAATTTCTTTGTTTGTGATATTGTGATTTTCGTACTCAAACTCGATGCCGATGATGATGATTTAGGTTTGGTGTTTATATGAATTCGAAACACTTGATTTTGCTCGTATCAATTTGGTACTTTCCTAAAATTTGTTTTCCTGATGCGCACGGCTTTCCTGATATATTTTTGGACTTGATGCTCACGACTTTGATTTTGATGCGTTCGATATTTACTTGATTGATACGGCAACAACTTTCCCTTTTACTTTGTGACTTTTTCAAAGATACGAACACTTGATTTCTGACTTTGATTTTGCGTCTTGATCATCACAGTACTGTTTTGATTTCGTGAATCATATCCACTCCACGACTCTGCATTAAGTCGATCATCACTATTTTCATCCTTGCGAGCTTCGTCTCCGGCATTGGCATTGACATTGTATCACTGTTTGATTTTGTTTTGTGTCTGCACTGTGCATTGAGTACTTTGGTTTCATACATGTGAGTTGTTGTTTGCCGAGATTGTTGTTTCAATTGCCTTCTGTTCATGTTGGCAATGGCTGTTGTTAAGTTGATATATTGGTGGTGCTGTCTCTGCTTCTTTTGTTGTATACATGTTCACTGCCCTTGTGTACATGTTGCGGGTTCATTGTGATGTCTAGTCGACACACTTCAAATAGTCTTCATGTACTGTTGACATGTCTTGATGCACTGAACTATTTACTGACTTGTTTTCATTTGTTCATCTTGACTTGTTCTTGTATTCACTATATAGTGTGATCCGTTGGTCATGTTGCTTTCATTGCTGTTGACATGTGCATTTGGTTCACTGGTATCTTCACTGTGTTGATTTAACCAGTACTTGCTTCACTTGAACTTTTGTGACTTGTGGTTTCATGATCATTATTTCATTTGGTAGATTCAGGTTGCACTGATCTTTCTGAAGCTTGAGTTGCACACTGCTGCTTGTTGTTGTATACTTGTGGTCTTGATAGTCAAGTTGCACTTACTCCTCAGTTTGCACTGTGTCTTGCATTTAGTCTGTACTTGTATATTGTTCACAGTTGCATTGTTGTGTTTGCCTGATGCACTCTAGTTTCATTTTGTTGTACACTACTCTTCATTCACTTCAGCATTCTTCACAGTTGCACATACTTATTTGAGTTTGCATTGGTGCATTGCCTTGATTTACTGTGTATCTTCACTGTGGTCTTGAATTTCTGGTTGCTTTGTGTAGTTGCCACTATATCTGTAGCTTGCATCACTGATCATGGTAGTCTGATCATTGATTGCTTGTGACACGTGTTCCCTGTTGAGTCTTTGGTGGTGCTTCCACTTTGAATTTGCTTGCAAACTGTCTTGTAATCTGCATCCATTCTGGTTATTACTGCATGTGCCCAGTTGATGTTCTGTTCATTGCTTTGAGTTGTTGTACTGATTTGAACTTTTGCAGTGTTATACTTGAACTTCACTGAGTTTTGATAGTCAAGTTGTACTCATGTCCACTGCATAGTGGTCTTCATTGTTCACCATTTTGCATACATGATTTTATGCTTTCATGTTCTTGCAGTTGCTATGCCTTTGACACAAATACTTCACTTGATATATATATATATATATATATATATATATATGCATTTGCCACTATGCCTTGTATCATTTCCACTGGTTGATCTGGTCATTGCTTGCATCACTGGTCTTTGCATCCATTCATGTTGATTTTTGAAATTTCACTTGAGTTGAATCCATTTTCAAAAACTCGGGTTTGACCTTGTGCTCGTGTCGTGATTTTGATTATATTGCACATGAGTTGAACCCGGCTTTACATTTGGGTTTGACCTGTGCTCACCTGTCCCTGTAGCATTATCAAGTGTATATCGATGTGCACGGCCTTGTGGCATGTACAGTGATACACTGTGCATGTCACACTATTCGTGTGTGATGAATTCAAATGTGAATAATGACGAACAACCCAAATAACTGAGGCAAATAATATTTTCAAAAATCATATTTCATTTTATATTGCAAAAATATTTCTTTTTCAATTTTACTGCGTCAGTGAATAACTTTTGTAGATTGCTCAGATGTGGATTCAAACTGGAATGCAGTTGAAGACAAAATACGAGTGTGAGTGATATGTAGTGAGGAAATTATGTAAACTGAATTGTGATGTAATTAGAATCAAAATTGTATATGTATAGTGAGAGCTTGAATTTGTACTATTCAAGATTGTAATAAATATTTGTTTGAATAAAATATCTGTTTGAATTTAAATTCTGTGTAATTTATTTTATTTAACAAATATTTATTTAATCTATGAAAAACAAAATAGTACATTACCAAATACATTTAAATGAATATATATGTTTATTATCATCAAACAAAAACATATAAGCGCATATTCATACAGAATTAAGTCCAGTACCTCCTACTTGGTCTCCGCTACGATCATTAAAAGAAGTATAACGGACGAGGACTTTCGACCCTCGAAAATTGACATCAATACGTCCTCTGTATGGATTGCCGAACAATCAAGTGCCGAAAACACCAGTTCATCAGGGGCGAAGAAGAAAAAGATATAAGAAAAGAAATAGAACATCGCAGAATCTCAAAATTGCAGCGGAACAAAATATAATACAATATATCAGATTTTTATATAAAAGAATCTGTAACTGTTAAATACTTACAATCATCAGAATACAACAATCGACACATCAAATCTGGACAGTTTAATAGCTTGTCCGGATATACATAACTCACACACAATAATCCAGCATCTTATTCGATCACATCATATATTTTTGTATACATGAAAAACACTAAATATATTTGAGGAATCCAGTTGGATCCCTCCAACCAGTTTCCCTGCATCCATAGATATTGGACAATAATAAAAATACTAATCCCCACTTCGAGGGGGATATCGCGGTATATAGGGTCATTCACTATTATGCGGGGTGCATAGGGTCTCATCAGCTATAATGTATGGGAATATCACTCCAATACAAATATATATACTACTGTATATAGTCATCCAACAGATAATTATAAATTTATCAATCAATCAAGCATCCAATAAATTTAAATTTAAACATTTAAATTTAAATATGGTAATCCAAATAAGTGAGAAATTCTCACCTTTGATTTTTATTTTGCAATCCTGTAACGACCCGGAAATTTCGATCCCGAAAATTTCCAGATAGTTAAGAAAAGAAGAAAAGAGAAAGAAGAAGAAAACAGAAACAAGTCACAGAAACTTCACATTCGCAGCGGATCAAAATATAATATTACATAAATAATAGTTATACAAAGGAAAACTGTACTTGCCAAATTACACTTCAATATATATCAGAGTTACAACATATTTACAAACACAGGATAGATAAATCAATCTGTTTCAATTACTATAATATATCACAACAAAAACTCTCCATACGTTACTGCTCTCCAGCTCGCCTCTTGAGCTCCAGAACGTCCTTACCTGAAAATATGTAATACTCGGTCTGACCGGAGCATAACATCAAAGTAACACCCGGGTCAGGCTGGAAACCAGCGTAAGTAAACCTATATATCATGAGATACAAAAACATACAACCCATATAAAACCCGGGTAACTCGTACTTCACTTCGAGTTCATTACTTGATATGCTCAAAACATATTCCACACATCAAATTCTAAGTAACTTAGTTCAAAGGTCCTTATTATTTCATTTCAGTATATTTATCCTACACATCAAATCCAAATGGAATTATGTAGATTACAAATCGAAGTGGTTTCGGATATTACCAATACCCGACTCCGGTCTCTTCGAATCCAATGTCATCTTGACCCCACTCATTCAAGTGATCAAATTTAAATACCAGATGTCACTTTACATAACATTTCATCATAGATAACCACACTATCACAGTTCAACCCATCATATCGTATTACAGAAATATTTCATATCACATAGCATCACGATCACATACCAGGGATACAATTAAATCAAAGCATTTAATATCGTTGAATCATCCATAAGCAAGATAAATTAGTCATACCATTTCTAATTAATTCAATCTTCTATCAATGAATTAAATTAATTTACTTATTACTTTAAATCTTGCTTATATAACATTAATTATATTCAATTAATTAATCATTCCTTAATTATTCATCTTGATTAATCATTCTTGATTAATCATTCTTTAATTTGCTTTTAATTAATTACACAAATTAATTATTTTCAAACCCATCACATTACTCACCTTTAATTACCATCTTAATTAATTACCCAAATTAATTTTTCTATAATCACTTTCATTGACTAACTATCCTCCAGTTAATCACACTCATTAATTAGCTAATCCTTGGTTAATTTTTCTTAAATAAATCAACCTTAAATTAATTCTTTAATCAATTTATCCTTTAATTAATTACACTAAGTAATTAATCCTCAGTTACTTCCACTGAGTAATTATCATTAAACAAAATCACATTTAGTAGTTACCCATTAATTTCCCTTTTAATTTATGACATTAAGCAATTATGCTTTAATTACTTCCATGAAGTAAATATCATTAATTAATCTCATTAAGTGATTAACCTTTAATAAATTAATCACATTAATTTATTACCCTTCAATTAATTAAGATAATTTATTTATCTAATTTGCCTTATTAACTTTATCTAATAATTTCGTTTAAACATCAACGGCTAATTACAAACATTTTAAAATCGATTTTATTAATTTAATTCCCTGGAATTAATAAATAACAAGTACAATTAACCTAAGATTTCCCATTAATTAAAGTTTAAAATCATTTTATTCTACCCAACCCGTTAACTTAATGATGACTATTTATCTTAAACTTGGTTTCCTCGTTTAAACAAAATCAGGCAAATTCTGGCCCGTTACTTCCGGCCCAAACCTCTTCCCTTATCTCTGTTTCCTTCTCTTGCACTATTTATTTCTTATTTCAGCCCGTTACTTTCTACATTGTTTCTCGGCCCACATTCCCTTCTCCAGTTCACAACTTCCTCAAATCATCTTCCCTAATTCACTAAGCACAGAGAAACCGTGCACCTTCATATGTGCACGTGCACGGCGCCTTGACCGGAAATCCTCACCAACGGACATCTGTCACAGTCACGCACGACCCCTTGCTCACGATCCCCACCTGAAATCGCATCAAAACTATTAGTTTAAAAAACCGAACATCCCATTCGAAACTGCAGCCAGCCATTCCACTATAAGCGCCTCACCTCGTAGCCACGCGCTGCCGTAATCCATGAAACTTCACCGCGACACTAGCCATGGCCATCCTCAACCTTTTCCCAAGGTGCGCACGGCACTGCTTCTTCCATCACTTCACCTCAGGCTCGAAACTGAAACACCCAAAACACAGCCTCAAACCCTACCTTCGCCTCGCACGACCATCCTGATCTCTTGAAAAATGTTAGACCATTTTTCTCAACACTCCCATCACTTGAGCTACCTCTGCTCTAAGTTCGCCACCACGAAATCGACCTTGCCGTCCAAGTTTGGACAAAATCCCAATTTCCGATCATATATGATTTCTTCCTAAAAACTATCTTAAAAATCTCAATACCATCACCAAAAATCATCAAATCGCAGGGGATTACTGTCATGTATGAAAAACATACAATTTACTTCATTGATTTCAAGCCCATTTTGATTTATCTCTGTAAACTTACAGTTCCAAGTAATTTATACTTACCAGTTTCTTTTGAATGTGTTTTAAAAATAGGATTTCATGTCTACAAACACATCTCCATTAAATATTCCAAGCTATAAGTAATTTGGTAAAAAGAAAATGAATTTTTGAAAGGATTTTTTTTTTGGGCCTGGTGACAAAAAGAAAAAAAATAGGAACATGCATTTACATACACAGGCATGCATACAGTATTTCTCCTATAATTCTAACAAACACATTTATTCCACTATGTGAAACAAATCCAAGTCATTTTCCGAATCATATTTTCATTTACAGAAATACAAAAGAATTTGGTTAAAAGAGGAGATATTTACTCACCTTTGCAAATGCAGAGAGGTTTTAAGAGAACAGGGAAGTTTCTGAAAAATTGAAAGCTGTACATTGATATTTTGATCTCTAAAACTTGTATTGCTGACTTAAGAACTGAAATGGTAGATACATGATTACTTTAAGGCTGGAATATGAAGATACGATCAAGACTTTGAAACTTTGTTGTTTCCAGATTGCATTATAAGCTGGAAGCTTGGTTGATAGGTTTGAAAATGTCTTGATAAATCTCAGATGATTTTGTTTCGAGGAGAAGATTCAGATTTCTGGTTTGCATGTGAGAATATCTCAGGTTGATTTTGAGGGGTTTGAATACAAAACTGGCCAATGATTCCTTTCTTGAATTTGAAAGAAAAAGAATAAAGAAAGAAAAATTAAATAATTTTTTGGTTTATCAAAATTAATAAAAAGAAAAAAAAAGACACTTGTTAAATCCTATTACATTTGTCACAAACCTTCTTCAGTTAATTACACATGTTAATCATGAGCTTATAAAAATTAACACTTGTAATTTATTTATTCATTTTCTTACAATTTTTAAATGAACTTTGAAAACTTTTGTATTTAATGGTTATACATGTAATTAAATGTTTATAATATGATTTTATATTATACTTTTAGTTTGGTTTATAATTAAGCATATAAATTTTTAAAGAGGGTATCTTAGCTTACATAGATAAATCGTAGATAGAAATTTTAGATTTGAAATTTCAAAAATGAATCTTTAGAAATAGGTTGGATTTTAATACTTAATATTTTGAAATTGTAATTCATCATTTCTTAAAAATTTTGATCAATTTATATTTTATATTTATATTTACACCTTTCTAGTATTTAAAAAAAAATTCAAAAGAGAAGATTTTGAAAATCTTAATTATACACTAATATAATTATTCTTTGAATTTCAAACCTCAAATTCAAATTCAAATTCAATTTAAATTGACTCATATACATATTTTAAACAAACACACATTACATGCGTTTGAAAATAATGATTTGCAAATTTTAAAATGATTATAATAGAAGATTATCAAATAAATATCTATCCCAGTGAAATATTTGTCATCAGATTTATTTGTTTAATCCATAAATCAATATCTCATTAATTAACCAAATTATTTATCAATCACAGATGTCTATAATTCCGGGATATCACAAATCTATTTCAAATTTAAATTAAATTGAACAGCATTCAATTTAATTTGATTCCCAGCTATTTTCAATAAATTCCGAACCAATTTCATTTGCGTAGATTTGAGGCCAAGGGCACCAAGCGGCTAGTTTTCGTTAATCTCGACCTCATAGGAATGAGATATATATTTTATAAGCATTCTATTTCGTATAAGATAAATATTTCCTCAGTTTCAATTTAAATGTACCAATTACATTATACAATAATTACCTCCTAGGCACGTTCTTCCTCACGCGCGACGCATCAATCGAACACAAGCACCAGGATCTGGTCGAACTTCACAACATTGGACTCCTCTCCTGTCGTCACCGTGTCCCTTCCCCCCCTCCCCCCCCCCCCCCTCCGCCATACCATGTCGCGGCCATCAAAACCCCACTGCAAGCCCATAAATGAACGCGGCTTTAAATGATTTTCGAATATCCCAGTTTTTCATAGCTGAAAGGGAACCTCGAAGGCGAAAGGTTGGAACCATGATTCAAACCTGGATAGCTAGCATAGATGAAAAAAAACTGGGCATCAATTTAACCTCTTAGAATGCCGAGGGAAATTTAGGGAAGGAGCGCGAATACTGGAATGGGCGAGAAGCTCCATGGCCAAACACAATTGAAGCACAAGGGAAAAACGAGGACCAGGAGGCAGAGGAAATGCAAGGGGGGAGGGAAGAAAAGGAGCTTCGTAAGAAGATAATTTCGGTCGCCATTGATTTTCACTTCCCAGTGATTATTTTTAACGTTTCATCATTTTTTATTCTCTATCTCGTCTTTGATTTTTAAAAGATAAGGGGAAGCATACGAATATAAAACAGAAGAAGACAGACAGCAATACGTACAATACTAGGTCAGCATACTAGGGTGGCTGATGAAGGGAATGGCTGATGTGAATAATGATAATAATAATGTATATAATTAAAATCCCAAATATCTTGATATCTTTATTCGAACCCCTAGTGAGGTATGCCACTTTATAAAATTATACCCCTATTTCGAGCACAATGAAAAAGGTTTCGAATCCAAATTCAATCGTACGGAGAAGAGAGCTTTTTGAACCCAATTATTATATTGAATTTCGATATTAATTTCAGCGCGTTTCTATCTCGTACGATCAAACGATAAATTCAAACATTATGAAATTTGAAATCCAATAAAAATACAATATTACAGACCCAATGGAACTGGTTTCGTCGAATTCCGAGACTATGCCTCGGATCGCTATTTTAACGCGCCGATTAAATCGACGGTTTCAAAAATTCTGAAATCTCTTGAAATTTTTAGTTTTAGAAACTTATTACACAATTATAGATTTCAAATCCAATATTTAAACCATCCAAATATTCAAAATCAAATGATTGAAAAATCCGGGTCGTTACATTCGTCCCCCCCTTAAAAAATTTCGTCCTCGAAATTGCTAAGGTAGGAAAAATGTTTCAAACCCATTAACTTAACAAACAACTTTGTGAAAGCTCGATATTTCACCTATCTAATCCTTTTGTCCCAACCAAAACAATTTGTTTTCAATTCTAATACCAAAACCATTTATTCCAATTACAATTCGAATTCAAATCGTCCTTTACAGAAAAATTAAAATTTTTCTGACACCCTAAATTTTCGAAATTTTTTGGCAGAGACTCCTTTGTATGGAGGACCTTTTGCAATATGACAAGAGAGATAAATATATATAAATCGACCCACACGGTCAGAAAATAATATTTATATTTTCTCAGTATTTAATCCGAAATCATACCTTATTTTAGCATTTTTAATCATTATTAAGCAAGCAAGATACTTCATACGCAAATACGTAACCAAAATCTTGTCCGACAGCCTCTGACCACCTGTACTTACTTAATTTAAACACGTATGTTCTAAAAACACCAAATTCAATAACATTTCACTTATTTAGATGGATAAACACATAGATTCATAAACAAACATGTTATAGCATGTTTTTATAGCAATTACAAGGCTTCCATCATCCGATTATTTATTTTCAATCAATTTATATAGCATTTCATTCCATCCGAATGATATACAACTCAATTTTCTTACATCACTTCATTTTTATACCAAATAACTCATATCCATTTCAAATTGATTTAAAAATCAATTTTATTCACTTCTATGAATCCATAGAATTTTATTTACTTCCATTTGCGACGAGCAACAATTTTCTATGCAAATTCGGCGCCAATTATTTAATAAAATAATTCTTTTAAGCTTGTAACTGTTTTAAACTGACTCCGAATTAATTTATATTCACCGTTTACTAATTTATTTGTATCGAGCTTCCATTCAAATATATACTTAAGTTAATTTGTTAAATTTCAATTATTTCAATCTTACAACTAAACTTTAATTTCATTTCACCATTCCATCTGATAATCAATCAATTAATTAGTTCATCCATTTAATCCACTTCAATTTTAATTTCATACGCAAATCCATTTATTAAATATCCCAAGCCATATCAATTTATTAACACTTCAACTGAATTTATTTATAACTTGAGTTATCACCATTTCAAACTATTTCCATTTTTTCTAATTTGCTTACCATCTAAGTTGAATTTTATTTATAACTCAAGTTTTATTTCCAAATTCCATTTTTAACTCACAATCCAATTTTATTCAACCCAGTTAATATCCATTTTATATCTAATTAACAAATTAATTATCTAATTAGTTCATTTCCACTTTATAATTCAATATTTGATTTTTATTTCAAAAATCACTTCAACCAATTTACTTGAGTTCAAATTTATTTTATAATTCAAGTTTGGGTTTTTATTTCGTTTCCAAAATATCAAACTCTTTTTATTTTGGCTTGGCTATTCCAATTTTCAATTATTATTTTTTATAAGTCACACAATTTTTCTTCTTCCATATTTCCATCAATTCCATACTCGATTATATTCACCTTTTATTTTTAACTCGAGATTATACCTTCAATTATAACTTAAATATATTTTTGTTAACTTAAAATTTATAAGCTATTCCAATTCATTTATTCACAATTTCAATTCTTCACCTAAATTTTATTTCATTCAAAATTTTATACATATGGTTTAATACTATTCCACAATTCAAATTTTTTTTATACATACTTCAATTCGATATTATTACTAATCTAATTTGAATTTTATAGCTGATAGTTATATAGTCACTTTATAATTCAGATTTACATATTTCAATTCAATTCCATATAAAACGAATTCGATTCACTTTTTTTTTTAAATTTCAAATCCTTTTTACCATCATTCCAAACCATACTTAATTTAAAGTGAATATTAGGCTTGGATCCCTAATAAGTTTCAAAATACACAAAAACCTCGGTAAAAAAGGTATGCAAGTAAGGTCCATAGAATTAAGTTATTAGGTAATTGCATACAGTTATGCAATTATTCACCGAATAATTGCAGACACTGATGCAACTATATCCAAAAGTTGCATAAATTTATGCAATTTTTTGTTGAATAACTGCGTAAATTGCCGCAATTTTTTTGGTGAATAATTGAGGAATTTTCCATAATTTTTTTGGTGAATAATTGCGGAAATTTCCACAATTTTTTAAAAAAATTACGAAAGTTACCTCAATTTTTCAGTGAATAATTGTGGAAATGTCTGTAATTTTTTGATATAATTGCATAAATGTTTGCAATTATTCACTAAATAATTGTATAAGTATATGTCATATTCGGTAACTTAATTCTAGGAACCTAATTTACAAACTTTTTTTACTGTGTTTTTGTGTATTTTGAAACTTATCAGGGACCTGTACCAAACTGTCCCTAATTTGAATTCTACCGCAATAAATTTACTTTTAATTCATTCAATTTAACCAAGTAAGAATTTCATTCCAATTTCAAATCACAATCGATTAAGTTTTCTAAAATTTAATTCGTTCATATTAGCTTAAGTTGAATTCCATTCAATTTTATATCTCAGTCCAATTTTATTTTCTATTTAATTCAACTTCAGCTCAATTTTACTTAGCTTAAGTTAAATTTCAAATCCATACCATTTTCTTTAATCAATTTAATTTATTTAACTTTCATTAGTCAAATTCAATTTATACAATCCACATTAATTAATTCACTAATTCATTTTTATTATTGCCATCACTTCATTTATTTATTCCATTTGTCTTGCTTAAGTTTAATTTTATTCATTTTAACTTTACTCGGGTTAAAATTTAATTTCGAATTCCAATTTCCATATTTTTCTCTTTTTTAAAAAAAATTATTCTCATTTTTATAAGTTCACACTTATTTCCTGATGTTTTCTAAAACATCTTAAATAAGGATTCTGTAATTTAAACACCCAGTATTTATTTCAAATCATTTTGAAATCTTAAATATCCCAAATCGCAAGTAAACCAACCCTGGTTTTTATCCCGAAACGAATTCTCTTGGAATTTCTAACAACATTTGTTTTTCCAACAAAATCCCCAATCAATTATTTCGGTAGTAATCTGTCACTTAGAAACTTGAAAATTAATACTGATGATGTGGCCGTCATTATCAGAATATTTCCAGCGACTGAAGTGAGTTCACTACTATATCTCTCCCAAAAATCCATTTAAAACCATTTTCTTTCAAAAATATCTCCAAAATAATATTGCTATTACTTTTTTCTCAAAATACTTTGGAAAACATTTCCAAAAATCCCCAGGATTTTAAATTTCTTGATTCCAGTTCAAATATAATTTTATTTATAATCCATTAATATAATTTATCCTTATACAAATTTTCATTTGGTTATACAAACCATTTCCAATTTTATAATCTTGTTTGATTATAATATTATCATCCAAACACTCCAATTATACATATAATCGTTTCTAGAGAAATTATTACTTTTATATCAAAATATGGTTTGGGAAAAATTATTTCATTTACCCCTTTTATTTTATTATTATTTTTTAGCGATACTGTGTCGGTTTGCCTAGTTTAAGAGTTTAGAAATCCCTATCGATATAGTTGTCCAGACTGTACCGAGCAGAATTTATAAACACTCAACCAATAAGTCAACACAATATAAAATAATTTATATTCACTAAAAAAATACGCGCTCATATCTATTAATACACTCAAACTCATTCTAGAGTATTACTGACTCTATCTCAGATGAGTAATCCCCACCACAGCCATGGTTCTCGCTTAACCTTCAGCTCTGATACCAAATGTAACGGACGGTAGGCTTTTCAACCATCCCGTCAGCGGCCACTTTCTACCATTGCATACATTGGTACCTCGAATTTTCTTTTACAGCCAGCCTCTCGGCTGCAACCAACCACTCTTGGACATGTAGGGGTAAGAGTCTCCTGCTCGCCATAAAATACGAAGAGAGAACCCCCAATCATGCTGTAATGAAGCAAATCGGATCCCTGTCTCTTCGAAACGATTAACGAAATTAGCCAAAATTGATAGTTGGTTATTTGATTACCAATAAACATCCAAAATAAGACTCAGATCTTATTTCAAACTTTTCCAAAGTTTATTCCAAAATATCTTTATAAGATATTACTTCCAGTACTTCAACATTCGAAAACATTTTTTTTTAAACCCTATATTTTTCAACGGAATATTCTATACCTTTCCAATACTTAGAATATCTTTCCCACTTCATTTTATATTCAACAATTAGGAAGTATTCTATTTAATCCCGATTCCTTTCCTCAAAAACATTTACAAATTTTATTTGTAAATTTCTGAACTTGTTTACACAAATTCAATAAATTCCGGAATTCTTTAATTAATTCCTTCAATATTTTCAAAGTCAAATATACCTACTTATAATTTCAACTTCCCTTTCTACTTCTTTTATGAATTTTATTTCATTTTCGAACTTGACTTTTTACTTAACTACTTCGGAAATTTCCTTACTTTTCCCAAATTTCTGCTTTGAGATTTCTCTTATAAGTCCATCTACTAAATACCATTTTCCAACTCTCGAGAAGGTTTATAAATACAATGAAACCATTTTCAAAACTTTATATATACACTTATGTAGATAAAAATAAGTATTTAAATAAAAATAATAATCATTTTATTTTTAAAACATGTTCAAATAATTGTCTAATATTGAAACACTTTTATTACATCATTTTACAAAGTAGGTTTTAAAATCTAGGATTTATTAAAATAAATATTAAGTATTTGAAAATTCACTTTTGAAGTATTTCGGTACTAACAAACTTTAAATTATATGGTTTAATAAATGAAATTTTCCTTTTTTAAATAAAAACTTAATTTATAAATAAAAATATATTTTTAAAACTCAATAACCAAATTTCAATTTATAACCCCTCTCGATTTCTATCACGTCACTTCCATTTCTGCCTCCTTAACCGTCTTCACTTCAAAAATGGTATCCACAATTTTCCCTTCACCCTATTTCCATATTCAGTATAAATTATTCCTGTAAGTTTTTCTTTCCAATCTATCGCCAGATATCAATTTTTCTTTATTTATGACATCGTTTATAAATTGTTATAAATCCTTTGAATTTCACTAAAATAATCTTTATAAAATTTAATTTTATAAATTCAATTCCTTATAAGTTCCACTTATTTTTACCAATCTATTTTTAATATCGATTTCAATTTTTTTTACTATTTTTCTTGAATATCATTTTAAAATCTAGTCTTAAAAATCCCTTTTATTATTTATTATAAAATCTCTATTTAAAATATTTTCCCCTGTTATCCAATACGATTAAAACTTCACCATTTCTTATTCAAACCAATCTCTTTCAAATATTCCAAATTTCGATATACAAATTTTTATATTTAAATCACTCATTTAATTCCTTAAAGATTTAAAACAATATTTATGGTATCTAATATACCCAAGTTAATTCCTATGCTATTATAACAATTAAAAATTTAAAACACACAATAATCCATCATCTTATTCAATCTCATCATATATTTTTGTATATATGGATAACACTAAATATATTTGAGGAATCCAGTTGGATCCCTCTAACCTATTTCACTGCATCCATAGATGTTAGACAATAATAAAAATACCAATCCCACTTCGAGGGGGATATCGCGGTATATAGGATCAATCGCTATTATGCGGAGTATATAGGGTTTCATCGACTATAATGTGCGGGATTATCACTCCAGTACTAATATATATGCTACTATATATATAGTCATCCAACTAATAATTATAAATTTATCAATCAATCAAGCATCCAACAAATTTAAATTTAAACACTTAAATTTAAATATGGTAATCCAAATTAGTGAGAAATTCTCACATTTTATTTTTATTTTGCAATCGATTTCAAATTTAAATTAAATTGAACGGCATTCAATTTAATTTGAAATCCCAACTATCTTCAATAAATTACGAACCAATTTCATTTGCGTTAAATCGAGGACACGAGCACCACGCGGCTAGTTTTCGTTCATTTCGAACCTCGTATGAATGAGATATATATTTTATAAGCATTAGATTTCATACAAGATAAATATTTCCTTAATTTCAATTTAAATGTACTAATTACATTATACAGTAATTACCTCCCAGGCACCTCTTCCTCACGCACGAATCCTCAATCGAACATGAGCACCAGGACTAGGCCGAACTTCACAACATCGGACTCCTCTCCGGTCGTCACCATGTCCCTCTCCCTCCGCCATACCACGTCGCGGTCATCAAAACCCCACCGCGAGGCCATAAACGAATGCAACTTTAAATGATTTTTGAATATCCTAGTTTTTCATAGCTAAAAGGGAATCTTGAAGGCGAAAGGTTGGAACCACGATTCAAACCTGGATATGTGGCATAGATCAAAAAAACTGGGCATTGGTTTACCCTCTTGGAATGCCGAAGGAAATTCAGGGATGTAGCACGAGTACTAGAATGGGCGAGAAGCTCCATGGCCAAACACGGTTGAAGCGCAAGGGAAAAAAGAGGACCAGGAAGCAGAGGAAATGCGAGGGAAGGAGGGAAGGAAAGGAGCATCGTGAGAAGATAATTTCGATCGCCATTGATTTTCACTTCCCCATGATTTTATTTTTAACATTTCATCATATTTTTATTCTCTAGCTTGTCTTCGATTTTTAAAAGATAAGGGGAAGCATACGAATATAAAACAAAAGAAGACAAATATACGTACAATACTAGGTCTGCATACTAGGGTGGCTGATGGATGGAATGGCTGATGTAAATAATGATAATAATATATATAATTAAAATCCTAAATATATTGATACCTTTATTCGATTCCCTAACGAGGCATGCCACTAGGCTTCTATAACGTTATAACTCTATTTCGAACACAATGAAAAATGTTTCAAGTCCAAATTCGATCATATGGAGAAGATAGCTTTTTGGACCCAATTATTATATTGAATTTCGATATTAATTTCAGTGCGTTTCTTTCTCGTACGATCAAACGATAACTCCAAACACTATGAAATTTGAAATTCGATAAAAATATGATATTACGGACCAATGGAACCAGTTTCGTCGAATTCCAAGACTATGCCTCAGATTGCTATTTTAACGCATCGATTAAATCGACGATTTCAAAAATTCTGAAATCTTGAAATTTTTAGTTCTAAAAACTTATTTACTCAATTATAGATTTCAAATCCAATATTTAAACCATTTAAATATTCAAAATCAGATGACGAAAAATCTGGGTCATTACAAGAAGATACAAAGGTGGAACCAAATTTGTGGGAGAAAAAGTAATATCAATCTTCAATTAATAACTATATTTCGTATTTATATATTCTTGTTGTAATAAGTTTAAAACTATTCACGATTGTAATTTATATCTTCTTGTTAATGAAAATGAAAAAAAAAATAACAATCTGAAATCTCTACCTAAAATCAAATTACCATTATTCTGTCAAATCAGAAGTCTGAGATATAGAGCCAGACGCCTTATTTTTCTCACGGGTTATCATAGACTCGAAGAACCAGGCATCTACTCTTCTATGCAGACGTTGTTTTAAAGACTCGGATTATAGTTCTAAATAGAAATTCCATTAACTTCCTCTACTCTGTAAGTACCAGACGTCTGCCTATAGGTGGCCAGACGTCTGGTATAACTTTTTACCTAAAATAATAAAGAATAATTAAAAAGCCCAGACATCCGTCTCACTATTCCAGATGTCTGAACTATGTTTCTGTCTGTCACAACCTACTGTATATTCATTATATTATACCATCTCTTTATTTTTTATCTCACCTTTTCATCCTCTATAAAACCCCAATAGAACCCTGATCTTAAAATTCAACTTCAACCTTCAAATAAAATGCCTTCAAAATCTAAAACTACAAAGAAGCAAAAGAAAGATCAGGGATCTTCATCTCAAACAAATGTTGTCGCTAATTCTCACATAAAATCATGGCTCGATCAAAGTCCTAGCTCAATCAAAAGATTTGAAGATTATGAAGTTTCATCTAGATCCCCTATATCAACTACTACGATTTCGTCTCTACGAAATGACACCGAGGTTAACTATCTAATTGAACAAGGTCCAAATGAGGTAATTATAGATCAACTTGCTATCTTTCTCTTTTATTCGATCTATGTAGTTCTTCCATTTGGAATCCCAAAGATGACAAAAATTGGCTTTGGACCAGTATATATGGTAAAGTCATTAAGCTCACTCCTGGTATGTTGGGACGAATCCTCCATTCCTCTTACACGGGAATCGAATTAAAAGACATGCCCAACAAAAGATTTTTACCCTGTGATGAGGTCCCTCATCTACTTTAGGAAGATCATATGGAACATTGGAATACGAAAAATCTCCGACCTAAGGCAAGTTTGCTAAATCGCATGATTATCAACACCATAATACCAAGAAAGATAGTCATGAGCAAATATATAAAACGGAACACAAAGCTATGTATGCAATATTGGTGGTATTAAAGTTAATTGGGCTCAATTTCTTTTCAACGAAATTAAAAATTTCTAGATTCACAAACGCCAAACAATTATTTATCACCCTATATAATGCGGATTCTTCAATTCCAAGGTATCCCTTCTCACTTAACTTATTTTGAAGAACTATAAATTAAAGAAAGTGGGTCCAAATATTTCAAGCTTATGCATCTACCGGATGGACCACCACCGATAATATCATTTCCTCAATGGACTCTGCAGCAACAACATCAACATCAGCAACAGCCTCAACAAGAGCGGCAACAACCCCTTCCACAACAACCAGGTCCCTATGTTTTGCAGCAACATCCCTCCGAATATCACTCAGACTCGGAGATTTTAGAAGCCCGTGGAGAACCTGCTTCAACAGAATTATATCGTGACTTATGAATTCGAAATCAACAACTTTTATCTCGAAATCAACAAGTTTTTCGTCTTGATAGATCTATCTCAAGCATATCTTCTTAAATGCGCAAAATCAAGAAAACACCGGATAAGGTTGTATCCACTCTTGGGAAAGTAATGAGGAAAGTTCATGGTCGATCATCATCCCGGTCCTCATCCTCATCACCATCACATCCTTCATCCGCTCTATATATTTCTTCAGTTCCAGGGTCTTCAACAATATCACAAGGAAAAGAAGCCATGGAAGAAAAACCATTAAAGGAAACGGATAAAGAGGAAAGGGAGGACTTTAATATGCAATATCATTCCCCCTATCAACAGGGGTACTTGGCTTCTCAAGGGCTGTCTATTCAAAAGGACGAAGAATATAATGATCAACGTCATTGGCCCGAATACAATTCTGATCTGTCGGCTTTTTGAGATTATTGTAATGATACATATGGAAGTTTTTTTGATTCGTCTCACCGTTACCAGTAGTTTCTAGTTTTTCTTTCACTGTATTTTTCTTTTATGAATTTCTCCTTCTATGTACTAATGTTTCAGTCATCATTACTACAAGCTCTATGTTTTAGACAACATTTTCTATTTTCTCTATTTTTGTGATAACCTGGATTTTCGAGCATCTAGTAATTGGTAATTAACAGGATTAGAATTATTAAAATATTAATTTGTATGTTAAACAGATAAAATTCTGTTAATAAAAGATATCGGGATATGTAAATGATTTGAAAATATAATAAAGGATATCTGTGATATCCTAGAAATTTCAAGCAAATTCAACTATAATAATCTCTTTTATAAATTACTTAAAATTGATAAAATTGTTATTATTTCAAAACAAATAATAATGATTACTTATATATATAAATATAAATATATTTTAATTAGAAATATCATTACAAATTGGATTTGTGTTTGTTTATATATATATATATAAAGTTAATTTTAAATTGGATTTTAAAATTGAATTTAAATTTGATTTGAATTTGGAATTTAAAAGATTGATATCTCAAAATATTTGGAATTAAGGGTATATTATATATGATTTTTATTTTAGAATATAATTGATTTTATATTATTTTCATCAAAAGATCTAATTTATATAAATTAAGGAAAGAATTTTATTAATTAGGAGATTAATATAAATAAAATAAAATTTTATGAACTATTTTAAAATTTACCTATACATGCATATTTACAGGTGTATGAGTTCTAGCATAATTGAACAAGTGTTAAAACAATTAACATGCCTTCAACCATTTGTAACAATTTTATTATAAGATAAAAACAAGTGTCACCATTCTATTTTTTTCCTTTTTAATAAATCTTAATTGATCTATATAAATTGATATCTTTTCCTTATCATCTTTCTCTTTCCTATCTTCTTATTCAAAAGCCTAAAAAAACCTGTAAAGGGTAAGCAGAAACAGATAATAAATTCAAACAGCATATTTAATTAAATCATGCAAAGATCTTTAAGCAATCAAAGCAACTTCATTTCAGTTTAAAAGCAAAATCAACAAATAAAAATGATCTAGCTACCATTTCAAATCTTAAGCTTTCCAATTTCTAGAAGGACAAGTTTTAGTTTCAAAATTCAAACTCTTCCAGGCTCTATTCAGACATTCCAAAAAGGCGAGTATATAAGCTTTCTTATGTTAGATCTGGTTAAACCCAATGTATGTGATATAATAGCTGAAAATAATGTTGCATGGATGAATTTAGATGTAGGCATGTATATAAATATAAATGTCTGTGTATGTCTGTGTGTATATACATATATATATCTCTGTTGTGTTTCCAGGTTAAAGATCAACTTAAATCAATTCATATCTTTAAACAATGTTAGTCATTGATTTTTAAAGAGAAAATGTTTATAAGATTTTTATTTCATTTTTAAAAATAGTTTTCAATAAAAATATTTAGTGAATATTTCGAAATTTAGAAACAACAGTAAAATACTTTCAAATCTGAGAAAATGAATGTCTGAATTCCTCATGTCTGATTATACAAACTGGTTAGTAGGTAGATGTGATGATTTTTGATGATAATTTTATAATTTTTAAGAGTGAGATTGTCTAGATATTGCTAGATGATCAGAAAAGTGGATTTCGTCGATTCTCGATGATCAGGGAAAGTTTTGCCGGCGTTATTGATGTTGTAGAAAGCTTGTGAAGTGGCGAATTAAGAAAAAATTCTCAAAGAATTTAATTCCCACCAAGGTGGTCTGGCGACGGTTAATTAGAGTTTTTAACCCTGATTCTGTTGATGATGGATATTAGACCAATGCAGCCTCGTTAGTGTGTCGAGTTGAATCGGAGCTATGGAAAATGGAAGAGATGAGCAAGACGATGGTATGGATGGAGTTATGGATTATCCGATGGGTAGTAGTGGCGGCGTGAAGGGATTTTCTAATGGGGTGGTTCTGGATTTGGGGTTCAGCAGAGCTCGATTTTGTTTGCGCATTCGATTGTTCGATCTGATGATCGGAATTGTAAGGGAGGGTCGTAGGCGACTCGTTGATTTTGGCAAGCATGGTCGAAGCTTCGTCGTTAGTTCGTGCATGTTCATGGGAACGATGAAGTATCTGATGATATGGTTGAGTTCGAGGGTTAGGATATCGTGCTCGGGTTTGTTCGCGTGGTAATGAGGTGATTGACTCGAGATTTACTCGGGGAGTTTTGTCTGGTTATCGGATTATAGGGTAGGTACGCAGTTTAAATTTTTTTACATGTGGATGACTCGAGTCTTTGCTTGGGTAAGTTGTGGGTTCACTCGAGAAATGTCGGTTTAGGCTTGGTTTCTATTGTGTTTAATAACTAGATTAGATATTAGAAGTAATTTGTTACCAGGTTTCCCAAAGTTTTAAAGGAAAAATGAAAAAAAATGAGTTATGAATAAGTTAAAAAAAAGAGAAAGGAAATTAAATTGTTGATTTGAATGGTTATGTATTAGGATATTTACCCAGTGTAATTAACTTAAGCATGATTATTTAATAAACTTAAGTAATCATAGGATAATTTAATGATGAAATTAAAGGATGATTACTAAATGAAATTGGGGGATAATTACATAATGTAAGTTATTAGGGTTAATTAATTCATGTAATTACTTAGTGAAGTAATTAATGAATAATCATTGAATGTGATTAATTAATTAATTAAAGGGAAATCATTTAATGAAGTAATTAGTGAATGTTTACTTAGATGAGATGATAAATTTAAGATAATTAATTAAGTCTAATTTCATTTAGGATAAACTACTTATGAAATCGATTAAGTAAATTAAGTAATGTAAGTAATTAAGGAATAGTTAATTATTGAATAAAATTAATTAAGATTAATTAATAAATATGATTAATTTAAGATAAATTAATTTATGTATGTAATTAATTAGTTAATTAATGTAATTAACTATAGTTAATTGATTAATGAGTGTAATTAAAGGTTAATTAATGTAGATGGTTAAGGATAATTAATCTATGACTAATTACTTAATGTAATTAGAGAAAATTAATTAAGGAAGATTAATTATGATGGATAATTAAATGTTGAGTCATTGTTTGGTTTGTAATTGACTAATGTTAAGTAATAGGATTATAAGATAATCTAAGTGATTAAAGTTGGTAATTAATTAATTGGAGATTAATTAAATTAGTTAGGCATTTATATATCTATGTTTATGGACGATTGAATGATATCGGATGACTCGGATTGTTAATGTCTATAATGGAATATGTTGCGATATGAATGGATTAAATTATGATAATGTAGGTCACCTATCTTTGTTGAATTATTGTGTGGTATGATATCCTGAATAGGAATTATATTATTTCTAAAACCTAACAACCTGGATTTTAATGATAGTGAGCTCAAAGAGACCAAGGTCGGGTATCAGTAAATACCCGAAATCACTTTGATTAGTAATTACAGTAATTCTTTATAGTTGGATAGAAGCAAACAGGCTGGAATGAAATAAGTTAAGAACCAGGGATATTTAAACTAAGTAATGATTCTCAGATATCGTGTTAAATAAGTGATTTACTTAATTAAGTTGAAACTCGTAGAAGGTACGAGTTACCTAGAAGTTCACTTAAGATTTTTAGCTTGGTATTTCATATTATTTGGGTTTACTCACGCTGGTTTCCAGCCCGACCCGAGTGTTACTTTGATGTATTGCTCCTGTCAGACCGAGTATTACAGATTTTCAGATAAGGACGTTCTGGAGCTTAGGAGGCGGGCTGGATGGCAGGAACGTATGGAGTGTATACAGCTGTGATGTATTGTTATTTATCTGGGACAAGTTATTTTAACTGTCCAAGTGGTTGTGTAAATGTTGTACTCTGATGTATTAAAATGTAACTGACTAATACAGTTTCCTTTATAAACTATTATTTTATGTGATATTATATGTTGATCCACTGCAAATGTGAGGTTTCTGTGACTTATTTCTGTTTCTTCTTCTTCTTTCTCTTTTCTTCTTTCCCTAATTATCTGGAGTTTTCTGGATCGAAAATTCCGGGTCGTTACATTTGGTATCAGAGCGAGTTTAAGCGAGAACCTTGGCTCTGGTGGGATACTCATTAAGGATAGGGTCAATAGTGCCCTAGAATGAGTTGAGTGTAATAATTATATAAGAGAGTGTACTTGTTATTTTCTTATATAATGGTTTTAAAAGTAAATGATTTCTATATAAGTTTATATATATAAGCAACGATTCTTCTAACCATTATATATTAAGGAATTTGGTTGTTGTGTTATTTGAAAATTTTAATAATGAGAATTAAGTGGTAATAGAAATACAACCAAACTAAAATTAAATAAAGGTAAGTTTGAAATGGATTCAAACTGAAATTAAAATCTTGAATTTGGAAAAGAGTTTCAGAAAAAGATAATAATGGATTGGTTTCCTTGGTTATTATCATTGTTGTGTTTAATAATAAAATGGAATCATTTTGGACTTAAGGTTTAAATGTTTAAGATAAAACTTCAAAGGTTTGGTTTCAAAATTGAAATTTGATGATAAATTGAATTTCAAAGATTTAGTTGTTTAAAAAGGATTTTAATTATTATTATTTGAACTTTGAAATAGGATTAAAAATGGGATTTGGATTCAGAATTAAATGGTTTAAAGATATAAGTTGATTTGATTTAAAGGATTAAATCAACATTTAAAAATTTAACTCGAATTTATATAATTCGGGATGGTTTAAATTTGAAACTTGAATCGAATTAGTTCAAATTAAATTTGATTTGAACTAATTAGAATTGTGATTGAAGATGGATAAGTTTAAAAAAAAATTCAAATGGAAAATTTGAATTGGATTGATTTGAAATGAAATTGAAGTTGAATAAGTTCAAATTAAAATGGGAATTGGGATTAGTTCAAACAAAAATTGAGATGATTTGAAATTAAAGCGAGTGCAATTTGAAAGTAGTCCAAATTGATTTGAATAATTTGGAATTGTAATTAAAGTTGAATAGGTTTAAAATCAAATGGAATTTGATTTAAATTTGGAAGGAATTGAGAATAATTCAACTTGAATTGGGATAAATCAAGTTCAAGGGAAATTGAAGTTATTTAAATTGAAACTGAATCAATTTAAATGGAAGTGGAAAATTTAAATTGAATTGTTAGAAATGGAGGTTGGGAATTGAATAGCTTGACTCTGGACTATTTTCAAAATAAATTGTTTTAATATAAATCTATTTTTCCAAACTATTTATTATACAACTTTTCTTTTTAAACCTAAAACTATCTAATACTTGTTTTACAATTATTTTTGGAACTATTTAACAATTTTTCAACTGCTTCATAAACTAATTACTATTTTTCAACTATTTTACAAATTAATTACTATTTTTCAACTACTTTATAACTAATTACTATTTTACAACTATTTTGCAATTATTTAAAATTTCTATAACTATTTGACTATTTTCCAACTATTTTATAGTTAGTTAACTATTTTGCAGCTATTTTACAAACTAATAATTATTTTTCAACTACTTATCTATTTTTAACCTTTTAAATTATTTTATAAATTTAAGCTGGACAGAGTTCAAACTATTTATGATTGAAATTCCATTTGAGATAAGGATTAAAGTGATAATCCAAAAGAAGTTGAGGCAAATGTGAATAAGTAAATAGAAATCAAAAGTGGATGTGAATAGAAAGGAGAAATTGATTTAGTTGATAATCAACGAAGATAAATACGTAGGATGTACGTATATTATTCTATTCGCATAGTGATTTGATCCAGATTCGAGCATGGAATTTCAAGATAGTATATCGATCCGAGTTGGGATTTTTCAATCGATTTTCGACTGCGAACCTGGATATGGATGGTTGATTGGTTCTGGATATTCACTATCATAGCTAGGCTATGTAAGGAGAATGACGGTTTCTGATCAAGAAACCAGATCTGTGCTCGCACTAGGAAGTCGGGTGGACGATACTAGTTCGAAAGTGAAATTGTGTGATCGAGTGAGCGATCAGATTGTTATAGCGTACGGATGATATGTGTACATCGTACGGGTTTGAATGAAATTAATACTGGGAATTTGTGGATAAGAAATGTGAAATTCTTTTGAAATGAAAAGTGTATCTTGTGAAATAAAGATGAAGTAAAATGGAAATTTCTATGATTAAAGGTTCACTTTTTGAAGAAAAGTAATGAATAATCAAATTTGAATAATTGATTTGGAATAAATAAAGTTATATATCTTTGTTATATAAGATAAACCTCCCCTTGTTGAATCTTTGCTGGAAGGAAAAGATTTTTGAAAGTGTTTGAAGTATAAAAGGAGTTTTATACAAGTTTGAAATGATCCAAAGTATTTAAAAAATTATATATACCTATATATATAAAAGATCTTATGAGGATTTTCGAAAAAGGTTTTTGGAACCTATGGATTTTGGAAAGGCTTTTGATTTTTGGGTAAAATCAATATTGGAATTTGGAAAGCCTAGTTTGAGAATTATCGATTTTGGGATAATCGCTTTTGAGAAAGGAGATTTATATGGATTCATACTAGGTGTATGATTTGGAAGATACTATATGTGTATAGTATAAAGTGTTTTGAAAATGGCTCTGGAGAAAAAGGCGCTCCCTTGAAATGAACTTCTCAGGAGTACCATAGGTTGGTACTGCCTTGAGCCCCAAGAGGGGAGGTTCTAAAGTTGATCCTGTGAGGAGTCTGGACAAAACTAATTCCTGAGGATTTTGTGTAGTGTGCAGTGAAAATCGAGGGCGCTGATGCCTACAGAGGCATTTGAGTTATGTTGTGACAACAGTTTAACTCGATGTCACTACGATCTACTGCAGACCATAGCAAAAGTCGTTTGTGCCGCTGAGAGCCAACAGTCTACGTTTGATTTTATGTCGGTAGACTACGACCTATGGTAACATAGCAAAAGTCATATGTGTTGTTGAGAGCCAATAGTCTGCGTTTGATTTTACATCGGTAGACTACGACCTATGTGGGAGTGGAGAAGTTTCATTTTTGGCAGCGAAAATCGAGGGCGTTAATGCCTACAGTTACGTGGACTTTTGCTGTGATGGCAACGTAACCCTGGAATGTAACTGCGATCTGTTGTGGGTACCATGGCATAATCGAGGGGCGCAGAGTGCCTACAGTTACATGGACTTTTGCTGCGATGGCAACGTAACCCAGCATGTAACTGCGACCATAGATGCAGGTGATGATTTCCAGAGCATTCCCACCAAATATATTTCCTCTATTTTCAAAAATGTTTTCGATATTTTCAATAAAATTATTTCCAAGTACTTTCACTAGGTGTTGAAAATGGGTCTGCTTAGTACTTATAGATTTTCAGTCCTACGCCTAATCAACGTATGACCGAATTTCTGTGAGAACGAGGATGGACGTTTGAAACATCGAGTTATAGTAAGTACTTTTATAAAACTATTTTGGTAATATTATAAAAATTTGATCAAATTTTTTATCTAATTTTGGGTATAGAATAAATTCTGGCTTCGTTCCTTTTCGAGGACGAAAAGATTCAAAAGGGGAGGAATGTGATAACCTGGATTTTCGAGCATCTGGTAATTGGTAATTAACAGGATTAGAATTATTAAAATATTAATTTGTATGTTAAACAGATAAAATTCTGTTAATAAAAGATATCGGGATGTGTAAATGGATTTGAAAATATAATAAAGGATATCCGTGATATCCTAGAAATTTCAAGCAAATTCAACTATATTAATCTCTTTTATAAATTATTTAAAATTGATAAAATTGTTATTTATTTCAAAACAAATAATAATGATTACTTATATATATAAATATATATAGATTTTAATTAGAAATATTATTACAAATTGGATTTGCGTTTGTTTATATATATATAAAGTTAATTTTAAATTGGATTTTAAAATCGAATTTAAATTTGATTTGAATTCGGAATTTAAAAGATTGATATCCCAAAATATTTAGAATTAAGTGTATAATGATTTTTATTTTAGAATATAACTGATTTTATATTATTTTCTTCAAAAGATCTAATTTATATAAATTAAGGAAAGAATTTTATTAATTAGGAGGTTTAATATAAATAAAATAAAATTTTATGAACTATTTTACAATTTACCTATACATGCATATTTACAAGTATATGGTTCTAGCATAATTGAACAAGTGTTAAAAAAATTAACATGCCTTCAACCATTTATAACAATTTTATTATGAGATAAAAACAAGTGTCACCATTCTATTTTTTTTCTTTTTAATAAATCTTAATTAATTATATAAATTGATATCTTTTCCTTATCATCTTTCTTTTTCCTATCTTCTTATTCAAAATCCTAAAAAAACCTGTAAAAGGATAAGCAAAAACAGATAATAAATTAAAACAGCATATCCAATTAAATCAAGCAAAGATCTTTAAGCAATCAAAGCAACTTCAATTCAGTTTAAAAGCAAAATCAACTCAACTAAGAATGATCCAGCTACCAGTTCAAATCTTAAGCTTTCCAGTTTCTAGAAGGCAAGTTTTAGTTTCAAAATTCAAACTCTTCCAGGCTCTGTTCAGACATTCCAAAAAGGTGAGTATACAAGCTTTCTTATGTTAGATCTGGTTAAACCCAATGTATGTGATATAATAGCTGAAAATAATGCTGCACGGATGAATTTAGATGTAGGCATGTATATAAGTATAAATGTCTGTGTATATCTGTGTGTATATACATATCTATACCTCTGTTGTGTTTCCAGGTTAAAGATCCACTTAAATCAATTCATATCTTCCTATAGAAACAGTGTTAGTCACTGATTTTTAAAGAGAAAATGTTTATAAGATTTTTATTTCATTTTTAAAAATAGCTTTCAATAAGAATATTTAGTGAATATTTTGAAATTTAGAAATAACAGCAAAATACTTTCAAATCTGAGAAAATCAATGTCTAAATTCCTCACATTTGATTGTACAAACTGGTTAGTAGGTAGATGTGATGATTTTTGATGATAATTTTATAATTTTTAAGCGTGAGATAGTCGAGATATTGCTATATGATCAGAAAAGTGGATTTCGTCGATTCTCGATGATCAGGGAAAGCTTTGCTGACGTTATTGATGTTGTAGAAAAACTTGTGAGGTGGCGAACTAAGAAAAAATTCTCGAAGAATTTAATTGCCACCAAGGTGGTCTAGCGACGGCTAATTAGGGTTTTTAACCCTGATTCTGTCGATGATGGATACTAGGCCAATGCGGCCTCGTTAGTGTGTCAAGTTGAATCAGAGCTGTGGGAAATGGAAGATATGAGCAAGTAGATGGTATGGACGGAGTTATGGATTCTCCGGTGGGCAGTAGTGGCGGCGTGAAGGGATTTTCTGATGGGGTGGTTCTGGATTTGGGGTTCAGTTGAGCTCGATTTTGTTGACGCATTCGAGTGTTCGATCTGATGATCGGAATTGTAAGGGAGGGTCGTAGGCGACTCGTTGATGTTGGCAAGCGTGGTCGGAGCTTCGTTGTTAGTTCGTCACGTGCACGGGAATGATGAAGTATCTGATGATATGGTTGAGTTCGAGGGTTAGGATATCGTGCTCGGGTTTGTTCGCGTGGTAATGTGGTGATTGACTCGAGATTTACTCGGGGAGTTTTGTCTGGTTATCGGATTATAGGGTAGGTACGCAGTTTAATTTTTTTTTTATATGTGGATGACTCGAGTCTTTTCTTGGGTAAGCTGTAGGTTGACTCAGGAAATGTCGGTTTAGGCTTGGGTTTCTGTTGTGTTTAATAACCAGATTAGATATTAGAAGTAATTTGTTACCAGGTTTCCCAAAGTTTTGAAAGGAAAAATGAAAAAAAAAGAGTAATGAATAAGTTAAAAAAAAGGAAATTAAATTGTTGATTTGAATGGTTATGTATTAGGATATTTACCTAGTGTAATTAACTTAAGTATGATTATTTAATAAACTTAAGTAATCATAGAATAATTTAATAATGAAATTAAAGGATGATTACTAAATGAAATTGGGGGATAATTACATAATGTAAGTTATTAGGGTTAATTAATTCATGTAATGACTTAATGAAATAATTAATGAATAATCATTGAATGTGATTAATTAATTAATTAAAGGGAAATCACTTAATGAAGTAATTAGTGAATGTTTACTTAGATGAGATGATAAATTTAAGATAATTAATTAAGTCTAATTTCATTTAGGATAAATTACTTATGAAATCGATTAAGTAAATTAAGTAATGTAAGTAATTAAGGTTTAGTTAATTATTGAATGAAATTAATTAAGGTTAATTAATGAATATGATTAATTTAAGATAAATTAATTTATGTATGTAATTAACTACAGTTAATTGATTAATGAGCGTAATTAAAGGTTAATTAATGTAGATGGTTAAGGATAATTAATCAATGACTAATTACTTAATGTAATTAGAGAAAAATAATTAAGGAAGATTAATTTTGATGGATAGTTAAATGTTGAGTTATTGTTTGGTTTGTAATTGACTAATGTTAAGCAAGTAGGATTGTAAGATAATCTAAGTGATTAAAGTTGGTAATTAATTAATTGGAGATTAATTAAATTAATTAAGCATTTATATATCTATGTTTATGGACGATTGAATGATATCGGATGACTCGGATTGTTAATATCTATAATGGAATATGTTGCGATATGAATGGATTGAACTGTGATAATGTAGGTCACCTATCTGTGTTGAATTATTGTGTGGTATGATATCCTGAATATGAATTATACTATTTCTAAAACCTAGCAACCTGGATTTTAATGATAGTGAGCTCAAAGAGACCGAGGTCTGGTATCAGTAAATACATGAAATCACTTTGATTAGTAATTACAGTAATTCTTTATAGTTGGATAGAAGCAAACAGGATGGAATGAAATAAGTTAAGAATCTTGGATATTCAAACTAAGTAATGATTCAAAGATATCATGTTAAATAAGTGATTTACTTAATTAAGTTGAAACTCGTAGAAGGTACGAGTTACCCTAGAAGTTCACTTAAGATTTTTAGCTTGGTATTTCATATTATTTGGGTTTACTCACACTGATTTCCAGCCTAACTTGAGTGTTGCTTTGATGTAATGCTCAGGTCAGACCGAGTATTACAGATTTTCATGTAAGGACGTTCTGAAGCTCAGGAGGCGGGCTGAAGGGCAGGAACGTCTGGAGTGTATACAGCTGTGATATATTGTTATTTATCTGGGACAAGTTATTTTAACTGTCCAAGTGATTGTGTAAATTTTGTACTCTGATGTATTAAAATGTAATTGACTAATACAGTTTCCTTTATAAACTACTATTTTATGTGATATTATATGTTGATCCGTTGCAAATGTGAGGTTTCTGTGACTTATTTCTATTTCTTCTTCTTCTTTCTCTTTTCTTCTTTCCCTAACTATCTGGAATTTTTTGGATCGAAAATTCCAGGTCGTTACAATTTTTTTCGATAATGCCAAAGGGGGGAGAAATATGTATACACACAGGGAGAGGATAACATATATGCATTTGTACAGGGGAGTAGAATACGTTTTATGCTACTAGTTTTTCATCATCAAAAAGGGGGAGAATGTTAGGAACCCCTATCTGCAAGTTTTTATGACAACAAACCATATATATATAATTGTACATATATATCTCGTATCTTATTTTTTTTGCAGATACTCGAGAATACAAATCGAAGCATGGAGCATGAATCACAGCAGCAGAGAGATAAATATCGTATACAAATCTTAGAAATAAAATGTAAAATCTTCCTGGGTTTTTTATATGATAAAATGCACACACATTTACACAGAAGAACAAATTTTACATATTCCAAACGTCTGGTACTATGCCCTCAAACGTCTGGTCCCATCCTCTGGAATTTTTCCAGATAATACGTGACCAGACGTCTAGTCATCACAATTCAAGCGTCTAGATTTGGCTTCGAGAATTTTTTAAAATACACAACTATCAAATCTAAAGGTTGCTTCTGCATCACTTCTTCAAATGAGTTCTACCCCAAAAAGAAGCAACTCTAGAAATGAAAAGAAATAATAGCAACACTTCAAATTTATCTTTTTACAACTATAAATACATCATTGATTTTACAATTAAAGTAACTAATTTCTAATTTCTATTCTTTATATCTACTTTGCACTCAAATTCAAGTTACTCATATTTGCTATTAATATTTCAGCCAACGATCATTAACTTTGGTTCAATTTTCTTCCATATTTCTTAAGCACGCACATATTCATATCTATACATATCCGGTGAAGATTATAGGAAGACCTGTATGTATTTTCAATATAAGTCTTAATCAAAGCACATTCTTGACGAAAGATTTCTATCGTAACAAGCATATTCCTTCAGGCGAAGCGAGGGTTATTGATTAGTGAAATTCCAAAGAGGAGCTTCGGGACTGGACGTAGGACGGGAGGTCCGAGCTAGTATAAAATTTCTGGTGTGAACTTTTTCATTTTACTTTTATCTCATTATCTTAATTTATCGCATATGTAATAATTACTTGTCATCTACATAGTATATAATCCATATAAACTTTCAGAGGTCGTGAGCAATAAGAGGTAGGTGGGGCGTTGCCTTGAGCTTTTGTGTGCTAAAACTTGGATCTTTAGGAGTTCGGTGATGGTAGGAAGTATTCTTGCATTCTTAGTGCTTGAGCTTGTTGTAGGCCTATATTTGAGTGATTTATCTTACAATTTTAATGTATATAATGTGTTATATATGCTTGTGTATAAATATAAAATCCATTAACTAATTAAAGTTATAAACTGGGACCCCTCTTGCTTTTGAAAGCAAATGGCAACTTTATATTATATATATTCACTTCTATTACCCTTTTAAACATATATCATGACCTAGAATTTATGTTTACATGTTTGGCTTGGTTATGCTTGAAGTTAAAGTGATTTTAAATTATTTGAAGCGAGACTAGTCGCTATAAATGCACTTTGAAATCCCTTTGCTTTAACTCGCTCATTTTGGTGATACATTAATATATTGTGATATGATATTATTTTTTTAATTCCCTACACTTATTACGGTGTATAGGGAAACAAGGAATTGGTTTTTAAAGTGGTAAAACATGTGAAACAAAGTTGTGAAAGTTAGAAGTTAAAAAGTTTGCTATGGATGCACATTGAAATCGTCGTATGTTTGGACATTTTTAAATTGACTTTGAAAGTCGTCCTTAAGAGTTTCTTTGTGTTTTAACAAATAAAATACGTATACCTATTAATGTAAAAATATCAAAGCCGGAACCATTTATAGTCGGTTGAATAAAGTAGAAAAGTTAGGAACAAAAAGGTCGCCATAAATGCACTTTGAAAAATAGCTTGTTTTTAGGAATCTTTATAATTAACTACGAAGATATCCTTAGGGGTTTGATTTCATGATTTTTAATTAGCCTATACTATTTACTGTAAAATAATTGGATAAAATATCATTTTTATATGTGGTTAAAACTGGCCACAAAGATCATGCATTTTCATGTTGTTCTCTATCCATAATTTTAGATGGCACTTACATATGTCGTCTTCGGTCTATTGAGCACTTCTAGACTTTTTACAATATTCGTTTTAATGCAACATTTTGACTAGTTTTTCATGTTTTAAATGGTTTATAATTTATTATCTTTGTAGGATCTTTATAGGGAAGTCTAATAACATGGATATGAGAATGAAATAGGTGTAGAAGTTCAAATATATTTTTAGTAACTAAATATTAATTTAAAAAAAGATTCTCGTTATAACATTAAAAATAAAAGGTTTTCAATAATAAATTATTACTTTTGCATATTATTTTACACTGATATTTAAAGCATATTTATAAGTATTTATATATATATAAGTTTGGAAAAGTAAGTTATGTATTTTATAAAAGATAAAAGAAGTTTGGGTTATAACACCTATGTTATAATAAATGGTTTTTTAAAGTTAATTTAAAAGTACATTACCTTGTTAAATAAGTGTTGATGTATTTTAATCTTTAAAAAGAATGTTTTAAAGATAATGGCAAGTATAAAATGGTTTTCGATTTATAGTAACAATGTTGTTAATAACATATGATTTTAACCCATTTAATTAAACTTTTAAAACATGAAATGTTGTTTAAGATCTGTAAATATTCTTACACCGTTTGGGACAAGAATATGGATACATATCTAAGTAGTGAAAGAGTAGAAATGAATAGTGAAAGAGTAAAAGTGAATAGTGAAATGGTAGTATATATGTATATATCTATTGTAAAGGTATTTTAAATATATATATATAAGTATTTACAAAGAAGTTTTAGTTAATAAAAGAATTAATTAAATTAAAAAAGGGATTAGAAGTCGCTAGTGTGATTGAGTCGTGCTTTGTGTGACTTATGCATGCTTTATGTGTTTACTTGTTTACGGAAAGTATTTAATTTAGCATTAAAATCCAACTTACTAGATTTGTTCTATTTACGAGAGTTTTCGAGTAGGGATTAGAAGCAAACAGTGCTCTAACTTAGCAGCTTCACTCTTGACCAAGGGATAGTATAAGTTGAGAAAGTCGAAAACGTGATAAGTATACAAAATTTGGTTTCCATATGCGATCTTTTCTATATTGTACTTAATAGTCGATTAGTTGACTATCGAAATTGATCAAATTAGCTTTGGAAGTATATGTAAGCATCATGTATTGATACGATTTGATTACCCCTAAGGAGGACTCATTCATATGAACTGCCTCTTACTTTAAGAATATATGCATATATGATATCTCCCTTGGAGGACTCCTTTATATCATTTGTTTACTTCTTAAAGAACCAAAATTGAGTTAACTAGAGATTCATCGATTTAGTTTTGAAGAGTTCAGGATCAGATAAGTGTATTAACTACAGAAAAGCACTTCAAAATGGGTATACGAGTTCTATATTTTTGAAGAGGTTGTGGAATGGAATGATATAAGGTTGAACTATCTATCCTAAGGTTAAGTCCAAGTGATAGGTCAGTGTTAGCATTCGTCGGATGACTTATTCTAGAATCCAAAGAGAGATTCGAGATCCATTTGAGTGTTGAATACTCGTATTTTGAGATGCTGAACACGACTTCACCATCGGAAATGACAAAAAATAGAGTAGGCGGTACATCAACTCCAGTCTCTAGAGATTCTTTTGGTTGTGGTGCACGAGGGTTACTTGTATTCGGTATCACGTGTTCGGGCGTGAACCAGCTATTTTTTCATAGTGGTATATTTTATCTAGAGAATTACATGGATTTTGAAAGTAGATTTTGAACCTTGTAAGGAGGACCGCCTCAGCTTACTAGGGGTGCCTCCAACAGAAATCATCATGAAAACGTACTTTAGCAGTTTTAATTTTACTTGTAATATTGTTGTGTTGTGAGATGCAAGAAGCACGGGTATTTTTCGATTTATATCCTTAACTCTAGATATTATCTATTGTATCACTATATATACTTATTAGATGGTTTGGTTCTTTTGAGGGAATTAAAATTACGGTGATTAGAACAGCATAAAAAGTCTAGTTATATGCTAGCTACATATTTCTTGAGTTTCTCTTACCAGACTTATGCCTGACTTATGGTTTTATCTTTCCCTACCATGCGTGCTCTTTGAGTAGTTTGAGGAAGGCATGTTTTCATTGTTACTGTTTGGAGCTCAAGGAGACCAGCTGGATGCTTTGACCAACCATAATATTTTACTTCTATTGCATTATTGTTATGTATAATATATATCAGCATTTGTAACTCTGAAATATTGTGTAATATCCAAGCTGATGATAATACATAGGATTGAAACTATGAAATGTTGTGCATCTTAAAGTAATACTTTGTGCTAACTTTTGATATTATATGTTATCGCTCTGTTGTGAGATTCTAATATTATGTTCTTTCTTCCTTGTTCATTTTCTTTTTCTTTTTATTTACTCTTATAATATGAGTTTTCATCATTTGGGTGCTCGACGCGTGAATACCATGGATGTATCCGTGTCAAAATTTGGGGTCGAAAAGGCGAGTCGTTACACTTGGTATCAGGTTGAAGATTAAGAGAGAAACTTGGATTTGGTGGTGTATAACTCATTAAAGATAGAGTAAGTAACATCTTAGAATGAGTTAAGTGTATTATACATATGAGAGCGTATTTTTATTTGTTATAAGCGTGTGCCTTAAAGGTATTCCAACTACAAAAATTAAAATCTTATCTAAGGTGACTCATATAAGTATAAAGTATTTAAGTGTAGTTTAATTAATGTAAGGATTAATGATGTTCATTCGTTACCCCTCGTTGATTTGTTTAGTCATGCTCAATCGGTTTATGAGCATTGCTATCCTTTGTAGAATGATTTGACATGCTCAATCAATTTATGAGCGCTACTTCATTTGTAGATTGATTAATTATGCTCATCCAGTTTGTGAGCATTTATTATTGTCTATTGATTGTTGAATTGGCTCGACCAATTTACAAGCAATTTACCTTTTTACTACATGGGTTGCATAGACAATAATTGTGGGTGTAGTGAAACGAACAATTTGTGAATTTAAATTTGTAGTTTGAGTAAAAGGAATTCGTGATAATGTTGGGTTACTAGTTAACTTTAATAAAAGAAATTTAGCATAATTTTTCTAGGTATGTTTTATATAAATGTGGTTTGCAAATGAAAAAGATTTAAAATGATACTTAGAGAACTTAGATCTCGGTGTCTTTGAAAATGTTTATCAAGATTTTAGGGAAAAAAGTAGTATTATTTGATTATATTTTGAATACTAATATTTGAAAAGAGTTTTAAGATTTGTTTGAGTTCGTGGTTGCTTTTGGAATCGACGAATCAACTCAGGAACAAAGTATTTTTAAATTATTTAGTTCGAGTGGCTCGAAAATGGCGAAAATGGGCAAGAAACATGTTTGATTGGTAAGCATATCTCATAAGCATTGCCCTTATTAGCAAGAGAATAGATGGTACGACTTGGTAAAATCCATTTCATGGTATAATTTTTATGTTACTCGATCTATAGGTAAATGTCCTATGGATTTTAAAGTAAACATTTGGGAAATTAGTTTATGAATTAAGACCATGATACTTAGTAATATTTATGAAGTATTTAATACTGATTTGAAAATGATTTTGGTTTAGTCCTGAAATACAAAAGATATGTGTATATATTATTTCAAATGATTTGAAATGAAACCCCTTATTTAGTTCTAAAGTTTTCATTTGTTAGGATGAAATAGACTTTTTGAAAAATTTTAACAGCTTGAAACTTCCGGATCATTATAGAACTTAAAGCTAAGTGTTTTTGAAAATATTAAGATGAGTTTATATAACATTTGAATTGGGAAGGTAGTAGAATTTAAAACATGTTTTAAATTCGTTGAACATTTTTGTTAAGTAAAACATTCGATGTTAATGGGCCAACTAATGAACTTTACCTTAGATCGTCTAAGGAAAGTAGACTTTAGTATTGAGTTTGGATACCAATGTCCTATCGGTCCTAGCTACTTGCCTAACTCGATGGTTAAAGAAGTCAAAAAGTTTGACTCGGTTATAAGACTCAAATTTATGTCAGGCCTTCATATGAATATTAGAAAGTAAAATAAATTAGATGTATTTTATATACTCTTAGGATGTACTAGAGTATTATACAAGTAACAACTTGAAATAAGTTTTATGAAATGTCTTATAAATAAATCTAAATCTTAAAAAATGTCAATCACTTATTTTTTTTTATAAAATGCTTCATAAATGACTTAGATTGAATGAGATATTATTTGTGTAAATGAATGTGATTAAAAAGAGTAATTCTGTAGTTAAAAAACTAATAGGAAAAAATACGTAAGTGGTATGTAGATCATTTTGTTTGCATGACTGCTTTTGATCCAGGATTTGAGTACATGATTTCTATGTGATTTACATTGGTCCGAGCACTTGATACAGATTCTCGATATGATCCAAAGGTTTTCTATCTTAGTATATGGCTATGTGAGGGAAACAAAAGTTTCTAATCAAGGAACCTGATTAGAATCTGCACTGGAGAGGTCAAGTGATCTATACTGTTGGGAAGTGAAATTTATGCAATCGAGCTAGTGGTCAGATTTGATATTGCGTACGGACGATCCATGTATATCGTACTGGATTAAGTATATGCAACTATGTTTTATTGGCTTATGGAGAGTTTGAGGAATGAATTTTTGATTTGTTATAGGTAGCATGAATTATTGTCTAAGTATTAACTTGCGGCCGGTGAGCGTAAGTTACACTTAGAAGATTATTTATCATCCTTGGGCAATGAGAGGGTTTTGAACTTGAGAAAGCCATGAGTTTTGTTTACTAGTAATTTTGAATACTACTGAGTATTAGTTGTGCTTGTTTCATTTGTATTTTGTCATGTCGGAAGTTCAAAGAAAAAATGCTTTAAGTGGGGGAATGTAACAATCCACAATTTCGAACACTTCATATTTAAATATCTGAATTATTTAAACATTTGAATATTGGATTTAATGTGATTAAATTGATTTTATAACCTTTTTAACTCCTTTTAATTAATAACTAATGATGGTAAAAAAAATTGAAAAATATTTACAAAAATAAATATTTTGAATAAATATTGATATTGTGACCGAAAATTATTTTATCGATAAATAGTTTTTTACCCAATAGAAGTTGTTCGAATTTGTTGTTCTTGTCTAATTAACTAATATTTCATCAATTAGCAACTAAAATAAGTCAAATTTATAGTTTCTAGAAAGTTTTAGAAGATATTTACAAAGATGGGTAGTTTGGTAATTAACCAAGAAAGGAGAAGATATTTACTTTCCCAAAGTGAGGTCTAAAGTTTTGCACATAAGAGAATGGGGGATATTTTGGCCAAGAATAGCAGAAGCGTCGGGCGTCTTTTGCCTTTGTCAAACTCCTTGTAACATACCTCTTTTGTTTCATAAATTTATTTTAAATTTTGGAAGAAAATCCTTGCTATTATCACCTTTTTTCTCTTTTCACTTCATTTTCCTTGATCAAATCAACTCCAATCCTCCTCAGAATTTTACCAAGGACTTATATCACCTTAGGTAGCATGGGAAATAAGTCAAAGTGGAGAGAAGATAAAAACTAGTGGATCTTAGTGGAGACCGTGAGCAATAGGAGGCAGGTAGGGTGTTGCCTAGAGCTTGTGTGTGTTAAATCTTGGATCTTTAGGAGTTTGCTGAAGGTAGGAAGCATTCTTGGGTTCTTATGTGCTTGAATTTGTTGTAGACTTAGATTTGAGTGAGTTATCTCGCAATTTGGATATATGCAGTGTGTCATATATGCTTATGTATAAATACAAAGTTCATTAACCAATTAAAGCTATAAACTTGGACCCCTCTTACTTTTAAAAGCAAATGACAACTCTAACATCCCATAAAAATTAATAAGAAATAAATAAAATAAGATAAGTTAATTAAATAAGATAAGGCCAAAAATGGAAATTTTGCAAAATTCATAATTTGACCATGAAAGTTATGTCATTGTGTTTGAGGTGATTTTCCAATCAATTTCCATATATAATATGTTGACAACGGAACTTAAACTGAAAAGTTACGGACATTTGAAGTTTTCGAATTTAAAATAATTTGAATAGAATTAAAATTCAATTAAGTAAATAATTCTCAAATTTTAAATTTAAAAAGTTAACAATAATTAAACTTGGAGGTTAAGTAATCGTTAAAATTAACATTAACGTTAAAAGGTTAATTAAGGATTAAAATAAATTAATCAACGGCACAAAAATATCATTCCTAAAATAACTATAACACTTGACCGCCTATCTAGGCCGATCGACTGCTAGCGGTTGACCGATTGTAGTGTAGGATTAGGATTTGTTTCAACATTTAACGATCCATATTTTATTATTTTAAACCGACTTAAATCCGAAGAATATGGTGCGTTCCAACTACTATAAATAAAAGCCAAGCCCCCTCACTTTTATTCACATATTATTTTGGGAACCAAGCGAAGCTCTACCCGTCTCTTTCTTCAAAGATTCGGAAAAAAATTCTTCAAGGTTCTAGATAATAGATTCTAGATGTTTATTATTTTATTTCTAATTCTATTCTTCTTCAATCCCTAAATTTTTGAATCTAATCTATATACAAATCTTTTGTTCTATATATCTAAAATGGAAGATCTGAAAGAGAATATTGAAGGCGTGACATATCCAAAAGGAGGAAGAGTTAAGGACCTGTTATGAGTGAAAATCTTATCTTCCTATTTTAGTAATTGAATATTATACTTTGGATTTGATATATGCCTTGGTGAAGTTTGGTTTATGAAAATATCATATTAAAACCCCCAAAATTCCCATAAAGCAAAATGTCAATTCTTATGTTGAAATCTCAATTGTTTTATATTAAAATGATAGAATTTGTGTATATTTTGCAATTTTATTGGTTTTACCTTCTATTCCACTTCTTATCATTTTTTTTGGATCTAATTAAGGGTTTCGATTAGGAAATGTTGTATAAGGTATGAATCCTTATTCGCAATCTGCCCTGCCTATTTCCATAATTTGAATACAAATTCCGTTTATCTAATTTCATGTAAAAAGAAGTTGGATAAAGCATAAACGTATGTCAATTGTAAGTTTCTACCATTGATTTATTTCGTTGTTTTAATGTAAAATAAGTGGCTTCGGATTTTTTTATACAAGTTTGTAATTAAATTTTGGATATTGGATTTATGGTATATGTGTTAATATTGAAACGAGACTTGTATAATTTTGAAGATTTGAAATTTAGACGTTAATTTAGGGCTTAAACTTCACACACTTAGAAATTTACTAAGAATGTTTATGTACGTACATATATATATAATAATATAAGAATATAATGTATTGATGGCGTAATTAATAGGTTATTAATTATTATTGAATTCACCATTAGAAAAGAAATTAATTGTAGAGGTGAAATAAGAAGTTTTCTTATAAGGCCTTAATTATGGATACGGTGAGATGTGTGATAATATGTTAAGAGAGTGTTATAAATTATGACTAAGTAACTGGGATGTAAGGTCAGTCAAAAGCACGTAGAAGTCTACTCAGCTAATCCGGCACCAGCGGTGTGACTTTGGGGCTAATGTGACTATAATAAGTAACTACGGATGACGCGAGGTTAGTCCCAAATTCAGTATGGTAAATCTGCCCATCTAACCTGACTACCAGTACTTACAAATAGTTAGACTAATGTGAGACGTCACTATAGGGTATGGGACATAATATGAAGGATCCGCATCAGGGATTGAATGTATTAAGTGGTTGTGTGAAGGCTCGCCTCTTTCCTATGTAGGAAGTAGCAAATGGTTGCACTTAAGGTTAAAGGTTAGGTACGGCTGTGGATATCTTTAAACTGATCCACTTCGATATGAAGTATTAAGTGACCGAAAAGAATACATGCACTGTTAGCTAGATAAGTACCAGTGAGGAGTCCGCCTTGGGATATGTATTAAATGATGGAGGACTTGCTTTAAAAATGTTTTAAATAGTCTGAGTCTGCCCAACTCCTATTAAAAAGGTAATAAGTGGTTTGGGTACTATCTCTTATCGTAATAGGACATTACCGACAATAGTTATGGGTTACTGGGTCGTAAGAGTAACAGTTGTGGAATCAGAATTAGGAAAGCCATCAGGGCTTAAGTTGGAAAGACTTAGAATAAAGCTAACACATGAAAGATATATTCCTACTTAAATTATACTGTCCAAGTACTATTATAGTAACGCTTGGGATTTTTATTTACCAAACATATGTTGTTCTAACTTCCTCCTCAATACAACATAGGTGAGGAAAGGCAATGCTAAAGGCAAAGGCGTGGAGGAAACTTTTGGTAGTTTATCTAATTATCTACTTATGTTATTTTATGATGTACCCATTAAAGAATAATATTGTATTTTGAAAATATTATACTACGGATATGTGACTGTTGTTATTAATATTATGTTATGGATTTTTTAACATTTGGATTCTAAATGAAATAAGTACTATTTCTGATATTATATTTTATCCTTTCATTGTGAGTTCTAAAAGTGTAGACAAATAACTCTGTATTGTTTTTTATACCAACCAACGACCAGCTTTGAAATGGGCCAAAGTTTCGGTGGGCCTTTTTAAGTCGAATTTAGGTCCGTTTCAGGATGAGTTATTACATTTGGTATAAGAGCTTAGGTTATCCGATCAACGAAGGTAGGTATACATATGAGAAGAGTACTTGTTATTTTTGAAAATGTTTTTCAAAAATCCTATTATATAGATATATATTTATTTTAAACATATGCAAAAATACTAAGCCAATCTTTACTTCAACATATAATACTATCATATAAAATGTAGAAGGAAAAGACTGCAACTCCAAGTTAATAAGGAAATAAATGTGCAATAAATAGGGAATTAGAAGAATTTAATAAGGATATAAGTTGACCGATTAAAGATATTATTAGGGTGATTATGGAGTAATAAGTAAGGCATAATAGGAAAAAAAATTAATAAATAAATATATGGCTTTAAAAATTGTCCTTAGAATAATAATCATTTAATGCGAAGAATTGACATTTATATAGATAGTTATTAAATATTATAAGGTAATATAATTGTCATTAGGGTAAATTATAAAGCATTAACTATACAAACGAAGGTTAGTTGGCCTAGCCCAATACATAAAAATAGATGGGAGATAAGAAACTATGTGTTGTAAACATCTGGAAGTAAGGAATGATAGGAGTAAAGCAAGATGTAGTGAAGCAAGTTTCCATACAAAGTGTACAGTAATCACCACAAAAAGATAACTTGATTTTTAAATTAGGTAGGGAAGAAAGAAAGTAAAAAATAAAGGACAATTAAAGCCAATTTCTAAATCTAACCTCGTGAAAAAGAATTGAAAAACGATTTTTGAAAAATTCCTTGAAATATTTGAATAAATTTTTCAAAGGATTTATTGGGAAGTTATTGTTTTGAAAAGGCAAGGAAATTCATAATTTAAAATTTTGTTGAGTCAAAAGTTTCTTATTAAAATGGTTTTTTACCAAAAATAGTTTTTCGTTTTTGAAATTCTAGTTTAAAATCGTTCAGTTAAAAAGTGTTTGATTTTCAGAGAAAGAGATTCTTCAATTTTTAAAAAAATGTAAAATAGAACGTAGGTTGGACTTTATGATTTTTCTTCTATTTCATAAATTTGAAAGTTCCTTTTAAAAAAATTCTAAAAAAGGGAAAAGATAGAAATGGAACTTAATTAATTAAGGAATAGAGAATAGAAGGATAAAGAATGACATGAATAGAAGGAACATTTCCGTATAAGGAAAAGACGGAGAATAACAGCGAAAGTATGAGCCAATTAGTTAGGAAAAATATAAATAGAGGCAATATTGGGAGATTTGGATAGTAATAGCATTTTAGAAATTTATATAAAACGGGATCGGTAATCTAGTTAGAGATTAATAGGATAGAAGTTATCCTTGTCTACTCCACTTTTGATTGTTTAAGGTTATAGTATATATTTTTGAATTTCTTTTCTACCATGATGAAGTTAAATAATGATAATTAATAAATGAGTTGGGATAATTTTGTGAATGTTATAAGAAAAAACATTTATGCGAGGACAAGAATTTTATATATTCATTTTTCTATTTAGAATAGGTTTGGATAAGAATAAAATATTATTGAATTTAAAATGGTAATGAAAGAGAAATAAATTAGGATCGATAAGAAAAGGGTTGCGAAAGATTATGGGAGTTTAACAAAGATATAAAAGGTATTTTGTTAAGTGACAGTACATTTTGAGTAACAAAGCAATAAATATTGATGTATATCTTTGGGATAATATAACAACATGTGAATAGATTGTGGTCTGAAGTTTACTAAAATAATTGCCTTGTAACTAGAAATATCATTGAAATAATAAATTTCTAATAAAGGAAAATCCGTTATTTTGAAATACTATCGAAGTTATAATCTTTGTGATAGATCCCAAAGGATTTAAATTTGGAAAATAATAATAATAATATATTCTTAATACAATAGTCAATGAACTTTTCATAAATATAGGCTATGATTTAATGAACTAACGGAGTAATAAATGTTGATTTCAAATTTAATGCAACAAGTTTATCCATATTAAAACAATTTATTAAAAATTATTTTGTATACTGTAGAAAGTTTTTAAGATATTTTGCCCCTTTATGGAACTAAGAAATATTTGAATTTTTAATTTAATACTAGTTTTATTAATAATTGAGTTTTAAATTTTTTGAATAAAAGTCCAACTTTTAAAGAAAAAATCTTTATTATAAAAGGTCCTTAAAATAGGAAGAGTTGGTTAGAAAAAGAAAAAATTTCATGGTTCCTTTTGGGAACTGAGAAATTTTTGAAATTTACAAAAATGGTTTCCTAGTTTATATTTTTAAAGATAAAGGTTTTAGGTAAGGTATTTTATAATCGTAAAATTTTAGCTTTAAGAGTAGTGAGGACTAAACCAATTTTTTTTTATATGAAGTAGTTAGGGATCACTACCTAAGTAAGGCAGGGTAAAGGTTTTAAGGTATGAATAAAATAGGAATAGTATGTACAACCTGATTTGGAAATTTGAAATCAGTTCCAGATAATTAATTGTAGAATATTGGTAAAGTTGTGAAGATGTTCCAGACTTATAATTGGATTGTAAGTTAGGTTGCCCTAGTTTACTTGGGATGTGAATTTGTATGTTTTGATTTATTAACAACATGTTCTGTGTAAATTCCATAATTATCCAACTCCAAAATATGAAAAAAGCATGTCGTATGAATTAACAAGGGATATACAGAAAAAGGAAATAAATGTGTACGATATGGATATTCTTTTTTGTAGTTTATACTGTCTATTTCAACAAAAGAAAAGAAATAATTCTTTGTAATTCCAAACAACGCAAAGATCTCACTTTGGTTAATCTATGGAAAATTGTAACGGTAATCTTTAATAGAAGGATGGCTTTGATAAATTAAAACATGGAAAATATTGTTTTTAGTTTATAAATTAATGATTAGAAATAAGAAATGCATACACATGTGTAACCGCGCTTAAGATAGAAAAATAGAAATATGCAAACATTGTAATTTACGACTGTATACGTATTATTAGTTAATAATTAACCAATTAAGATTTATGGATATTAAGTAAAAATTTAACCTTTAATAAATTTGCAATTAATGAAAGGAACTAAATGGAGACTAATTAAGGAATTTAATATGCATTTATAAAGGAATTGAATCGGTATAACATGGGGATTTTGAAATTGGTAAAAGGAAAAGGGATTAACTGAGGGTTGATTAGAGATGGTCCAATTTTGACAATAATGATCAATAATTAATTAAGGTATATTAACTAAAGTAATGAATGGACCACATTCTAAGAGAATTAAGCGGATGATATACTAATAAGGTTCAACTTAATTTGTAAGGAGTATTAGGCCCCAACATCGTTAGCACCAGTTAATGATAAATGGTAATTTCCAGCAAAATTTTCTGTTAGAGTTTTTAGGATTGTTATCGATGGTTGTCTCCCTTATGTTATGGGAAAAGCGTATGATATGGTATAAGATATATTCCTTTTTTGTCATTGGGTTGATGTGATAACCCGTATTTCTGGACATTTGTTAATTGGTAATTAACTAGTTTTTATTTAGTTGAACAGATAAAATTCTAATAATTAAAGATATATGGATGTATATAAATGGATTTGAAACTATAATAAATATTGAAATATAAATATTTGGAAATGATAAATCTTATAGTAAATTAATAAATATATAAATAGATATATGCAAACTCTATAATGTCGAAATTTTAAGTGTATACATATACAAATCCATTGTGAATATATAATCACAGCAAACATATTATATAATAAATTAATTTGGCAAAAATAATTTGATAATTTTCTTTTATAAATATTTGATTTGGCAAAATTTATCTTTTCAAAGATAATAAAAATGACTATCTAATCATAATATATAATATATAGGTATATATATATATATATTGAATTGGAAGTTATGTTTTGAAATTAATATAATAATTTTCAAGAGTTATTTAAAGTTGAATTCTATATTTTTAACCCCAAAATAGAGTGTGTGTGTGTGTGTGTGTGTGTGTATGTGTATGTGTGTGTTTAAAAGGTATTTTAGCTTAAAATAAGATTTGATAAAGGTATATATGATTTCTTTTAAAATTTTATTTGAAATAAAGATAGTTTGTATATATATATAAGGATTTAAAAACTAATGAATAAAAACATATTCATTTATAAATATGAAAACCTAATTGATATATAATACAAAAATTGTATAAAAACATATTAATACATGATAATTACAAATGTAAACTAATTTTATATGTGTAATACAAGTGTAAGCAATTTATATCATGCAAATGACAAATGTGAGATAATTTTAACAAGAGTCATAAGTTTTTATCTTCTTTTCATTTTTTTAAAAGATAAAACAAAGTTATATAAACATCTCCACTCTCTATCCCATTTCTTTCTCTATCTTTCCAAATTCAAATAAAAGGAAATCAAAGCCTGGAAATAATATACAAACCAAAAAATCATCAATCAACAAACCGTTTTAAACCTAGAAACAGTTCAAAGATCTAAAAAAAAGCATAGTGCAAAATTCAAATGCATCTCAATCATTAGCAAGGAGTGATTCGTTAATCATCCCAAAACAAAAGCTTCATTTTATAACCAACAATCAAGTTGCAGATCAGATCATCTAGTATAATTCCAGTTGAAAGATCTCTTCTCTGTTATCCAATAAGGTGAGTGAAACTTTAGTTCTTTTTAAGTTAAAATCATATGTATAGTTTATGCATGCCACAAATTGATGATAACAATAACTTAAAATGATTTGCATGGATGAAATAAATGTTGTCTGGGAATATAGATGGAACTTCTGTTGCATGTCTGTGTACACATATGCATATCTCTGTTTAATTATAACAGACTAAAATATGTTCAAACAAAAATTAAAATCTCTTTCCCTGATTACTTTTAGCACATGATGTCTAACGGAAATTTGGTGGTGATGGTGTAATATAAATTTTAAAAATATTAACAAGTAGAATTATCGGGTAATTATCTGGTAAACTAAATATTACAGTAAAAAAGAAAATATATCATATAAATCGATGGTTTCAATTTCAAGTTTCACCAATCTTATCTAATCCATCTTTCAAAACTATGATTTTTAGTAATAATTACAAGATTTTTAGGTGAGTATTTGGGTAGTAATTGCGAGTTGAACGGAAAGCATGTTTTTGCCAAATCTTGGGGAACCAATTAATGGTGTAGGTCGATTTTAGGCCTGGAGGTAGCCGCAGAGGTGGGTGGCTTGGGAAAAATGCTTGGTGAAATTCTCAATCACCATGGTGTCGTGTAGACGGTGATGTAGGGTTTGAGCACTCGTTTTGGTGAAGGTTTGGTTCCAGGAATTTTGAGGTGTCTTAGTGGCGTCGGACTAGATTGATAGAGGGGCAAAAGGTAGAAGGATGATTGGAGAAGCTTCTGTCGAATTGGCGAGGGTCCTGGTGGCTGGTGGTGGCGGCATAAGGTGGTTTCCAGCGATCGGTTGAGTTCCTGGTAGTGCTGACTCGTTGGATTTTGAATTCAAGGGCGATGGGTTGCCCTGGTTGGATGAGTCGTTGGAGAGGAACGGCGGCATGCTGGTGATCAGAACGTTGGTCGGAGGGGTTTGGACACGGCGTGCACGTGCATAAGTTCGGTCATGTCTGATGTTGTTTGAAGAGGATCAGAGAAGAAGGCTTTTACTCGGGTTTGTGTGGAAATATTCTCGGGTTGTTCGCGTGATTTCTAAAGGATGGAGTGCTCAAGTGTTTGCTCGGGAAATTTGGGGTTGGGCTCTGGAAAATAAGTGTAGGCTCGGGTTGTTTATTGTTAGTTAACCAAGTTTAAAATTTAAAGAAAATGTACCAGGTTTATAAAGAAATTTTCAATCGGGTTTAATTTTAAAGGATGCATGATCAGGTCTAAAGTATATTGAAATGTATTTGTTTCAAAGGATTGTAAACAAAGTTTCAAAAGTAATTTATTAAAATAAGATTTCAAACAATGATTTGAATTTAAATTGGTTTGTTTTGGAATAATTAAATATTAGTTAATTAATTAAGATAAGTGATTTTAAGTATTTAATTTAATAAGATTTAAATGATATAATTAAGTAATTAATTAAGATATAGAGGCTTATCTTTAATTAATTTAGATGGATAATTAAAAGATTAACTAATTAAGGAAAGTAATTAAAGAATAATTACTTAAATAAAGGATAATTACTTAATTAAAGGATAGTTAATTATTTAATTAAGGATTAATTACTTAGTGTGTGTGTAATTAGAGGTTAATTAATTGATTTATTAAAGGTTATTTAATAAATGATTGAAAGATAATTACTGAATGTAATTAATTAAGGGTTAATTAATTATGTAATTAACTTAAAGTTAATTCATTTATTTATGTGATTAACTATGGGATAATTAATTAATTAAGGATGATAAATTAATTTCGTTAATTATGGGTTTATAATTGATTAATGTTAATTAAGCAGAGTTGAGTGATTAATTCAAAGGTGATTAATTTAAATTGAGTTAATAAAATTAATTATAATCAGATGATTAATTAATCTTGCTTATGGATGATTGGATTATATTGAATGCCTTGAATTTGTTTGATATCTCTGATGGTGATGTTCTGTGATATGATATGTTTAGATTGAACTGTGGCCATATGAGATTTTATTGGTGATGAATTGTTGTATAAATGTGTCGTCCTGTATTTAAATTGAATTGTATTCACTTAAACAATTTGGATTAAAGATGACATTTGATTCGAAGAAACCGGGGTCGGGTATCAGAAAATACCCGAAACCACTTCGATTAGTAATCTACAAAAGTTCTTTATGGATTTGAATTTGGTTTTAGAATCAATCGGGCTGGAATGAAATAAATCAAGTATCATGGAATTTAAACCTAATAATGGTACTTAGATATTGACTTATGAAATAAGTATAACAAGCTAAGAACTCGTAGTAATGAACGAGTTACCCCGGGACTTTAACTAAATTTTATACCTTAGTATTTCATGATATATAGGTTTACTCATGCTGGTTTCCAGCTTGACCCGGGTGTTACTTTGATATAATGCTCAGGTCAGACCAAGTATTACAGATTTGCAGGTTAGGACGTTTTGGACCTCAGGAGGCGAGCTGGATGGCAGGAATGTATGGAATATTTTTCGCTGTGTATTGGAGATGTTTATCTGGGACAAGTTCTTTATGACTGTCTAGTTTTTATATGAATGGTTGTACTCTGATGCATTGTTATAAAATTTACAATTACAGCTTTCTTTGTATAAATGTTGTTATTTGATATTATATTTAATCCGCTGCGAATGTGAGATGCTGTTGTTTGCTGTTCTTCTTCTTTCTTCTTCTTTTCTCTAACAATCTGAAATTTTCGATGTTCGATTGATCGGCACTTCTACCGTGAACGAATTAGTGTCGAATCTTCGAGGTCAAAAATTTTGGGTCGTTACAGTTGATTTTATGGATGAGATTAGACTGCTAGATAAAGATATATGGAGAGGAACATTGTAAATAAGAAAATTTTATAAGGACACTTAACTAGCGATAAACTGTAGATAGGACTGGGAATTAATGAGAAAATTAGGTTAGTAACTAGGAATAAAGGATGCATAAACCAAAAAAAACCTTTAGGATTTTGGGTAAAAATAATTTTTACTTAGGAAGAGACACCATTTAAGGATGAAATTTCACCTCGAAGGGGATAGGAAGAATAAGGATATGAAGAGAATTTTCCATTGGACAAAAATGAAGAAGAAGGTGAAAGAATTTGCCACTAAGCATTTGACATGCTAAAAAGGAAAAGGTAGAATTGATTAGGCAATGAATGAATGCCGTATCAAGATCGCTAGAAATTCTATGCGGACAAGCGAAGAAAAGAGTTAGAGTTTGAAGTAGGGGAATGGTGTTTATCAATGTTTCTACTCTTAGAAAAATCATGAGATTTAGAAAGTCAAGAAAGTTGGCACCAAAATTTGTTAGTTCTTTTCTAATTTTAGAAAGAAAAGGAATATTTCTTACCGCATGAAGCTATCCGATAGGTTACCAGGAGTCTACGATGTTTTTTCATGTTTCGCACTTGAGGAAATGTTTTCATAGCATAGCAACTGTAGTAGAACCTAATCAATTGGGGGACACTGAGACAGAGCCAATAGCATCTCATGCCACTGTAAACATCGTGGAGAACGAAACTTGGAAGCTTCGAAACAAAAAAATCAAGCTGGTTCGGGTACAGTGGAGGGAAAATCCGACAGAAAGCAACCAGACTTCTCATCCTACATTTTTCACTAGCAAACTTTTCTCTCCGAAAATTAGGTTTTGGCAGCATCGTGCTTGCTAGATTAGATGGCAGAATATTGTTGCTACACTTTGAATATCACTTTTGCACTCATATAGAATACTTTTGCATGTTTATGATGTTTTCATACATGTCTATATGTCATGACACTTGCATTCACATTAGGATGAGCTCACTTGCAGTATGATTGCACACATAAACACATTACATTTTTCATTGAATAGATGGTTGTGTAGATAATATAGTTGTATAACATGGATGTTTATTGCGCATTACGCTGTCGGCCTGTTGGAAAGATTCGAGAACAAAATCCTTTTAAGGGAGAGAATGTAACACCTATGAAAATTAATAAGAAATAAATAAAATAAGATTAATTAAATAAATAAGCCAAAAATTGAAAATTTTTCAAAAGTTCACGAAAGTTATGTCACTGAGTTTTTGGTGATTTTTTGATTAATTTTCATATATAATATGTTGAAAATGAAGTTCACACGGAAAAATTATGGACGTTTGAAGTTTTTGGATTTAAAATAATTTAAATATAATTGAAATTCAAATAAAATAATTCTTAAATTTGAAATTTAAAAAGTTAATAGCAATTATACTTTGGGGTTAAGTAATCGTTAAAATCAAAATTAACATTAAAACGTTAATAAAGGAATAAAATAAATTGTTCAATGACGAAAAAATATCATTTCCAAAATAACTATAATGATCAACAGGTAGGGTGGGAGCGATCGACCGGTTGCCGTGTGGTGGTTAGGGATTGTGTGCAATAGTTAACGATATGGATTTTATCATTTTAAATCGACTTAAATCCGATGATTTTGGTACATTCCAACCTATAAATAAGAGCCTAGCGCACTCGCTTTTATTCATAAATTATTTTGGGAACCAAGCGAAGCTCTGTCTGTCCCTCTCTTTAATGATCCAGAAAAAATTCTTTAGGGTTTTAGGTAACAGATTTTAGATGTTTATTATTTTATTTCTAATTATATTATCCTCTTATCCATAAATTTTTGAATCTAATATATATACAAATCCTATATATATAAGGGAAGGTCTGAAGGTATGAAAAATCCAAAAAGAGGAAGAGCTAAGAATTTCTATTTTAGTAATTGAATAGTACAGTTTAGATTTGATATGTGCCTTAGAGAATTTTGGTTTAAGAAAACATCACATTAAAACCCTTTAAATTTCCTCAAAGCAAAATGTCAATTCTTGGGTTGGAATCTTAATTGTTTTATAAAATAATGGAATTTATGTATATTTTGAAATTTTAATGTTTTACCTTCTATTCCACTTCTTATCTTTTTCTTTGGATCTAATTAACGGTTTTGATTAGAAAATGGTATGTAAGGTACAAATTCTTATTCGTAATTTGCACCGCCTATTTTTACTATTTGAATAGAAATTCTCTTTGTCTATGTTCATGTAAAAAGAAGTTGAATAGAGCATAAATGTTTGTAAATTGTAAATTTCTATCATTGGTTTATTTTATTTTTTAATGTGTAAAATAAGTGGGTTTGGATTTTGGTTTTATACAAGTTTGTTGATTTGATTTTGGATATTGAATTTATGGTATATGTGTTAACATGGAAATGGGACTTGTATAATTTTAAAGATTTGACATTTAAACGTTAGTTTAGGGCATAAATGTCGCACGAATAGAAATTTACTAATTATGTATCAATGTTCCATGTACTTTATCATATTCACCGATGAGTTAATAGAGACATGGACGTATGTATTTGATAGGCATGTATAAGTCTATGATAATATCATAGATAAAATTGAAGTAAATAATATAACATGCAAAAGAAATAAATTAATTTGATCAAATGGGTGAGTAAATTATAGAGAGCTCCTTGTGTACCTAATATGAATAAAGATTCAGCCTCAAAGTTCACTCATTCCTGTAATACATAATGATGTATTGATAAGGAGTAATTGAGCTTTATTGGACAAAGCGCGATTAATGATGAGTGAAGTTGAATTAAAATTATTCCTATAAGGTGTGTACTTAAGAGATGTATATAAGGTTAAGATTAATATCATTCACAGAATAGTTTATAAACCATAAAAGATGAGGCTTTATAAGAAACCCCTACATATCCTAGGCCAAGAAGTTGGCAGGTTGTGCGAGTCGAAAGACTGCATGTAATAATTGTACAGAGATTTTGTATGAATCGTCCTAAGAGAATTTTAGGAACAATAGTCATTAGATAACTAATTTATGTTATGAACATAAATATATTATGAACTACTGCAAATCAGTTTTATATATGGCAATTCATAAAATGTTTATGAATGCCCATTCCACTTCATTAAGAAACAACTATTATTTCAAGAATACCAACTTCATAGTGAAGGAATTTCTCTAAGAAATTATTAGTATATAATGGATTTGGATATGATCCTAGGATAAAACTGATTGAAAGGGAATAAATGAGATTGATCGAACTTAAGTGAACAACATACATTAGAACATCTAATGAGAATACTAGTACATTAAAGAGAAACTATGAGTTTCTTGTCGATGTCAATAATAAATAATCCTCGGTTGTTTAGGTAAACCATTAAGAGGATTGACTCTATGATACAGTATGATGCACTATTCCAAGATAGATTCCCAATACATTATTAAATTTTGATTTTGATAGTTGTATCCAAAGGAATATGATCCATTGGCCGCAAAAGAGTCTTTATGAAAAAGACAAACGCAGTTGGAGTGTAGTGAGCCACGTTGACAGGAATACTACCATGAATTTCAATTATTGAAATTAATGTAATAGATTCATCATTCGATGTGCTCAAGTTGGTTTGGATTTTACTTACAAAATTATTGCCTAGTATGAATTTATGTTTTGGTATATTTGTGTGGAAATAGAAAGTTATGAATATAGATTTAGACTAGTCTATTTTCATATAGCAATCAAACTGTTTCGAAGTTGGTGGATATTAAGTTTATGGGTTTTCGGATACGATCCGAGAATGGTTACAAAAGTATCATTCTAAAAAACATCAAAATTGAAAAAGCGTTTTGATAGATGTATCAAATAGTTTAATTATCAATCAAAATGCAGAGGAAGCATATGCTCATAAGAAAGAACTTTAGAAGGTACATAGATACCTCTAAATCATAAGTAAACAACACATTATTTGTTACAACCTGCATATTTAACGATTATATATTTAAATGTTTTATTTAAATATAGCGTCGTTAGTCAGATTTTTGGGTCCGAAATGTTACTTTTGCAAACGGCCGAATTGGGGCTTGATACCACCTCCATTGAGTCCAAAATGGCGTTTGTGATTTTTTAAGTATAAACTTTGATATGTTTGGAGTAAGTTGAATTTTGCTACTTTTTTTGATTGGGTTTTGGGTTTGGGTTCAGCCCATTTGCTAGTTAATAACCTAACTCAGTCTCTCTCTTCCCCATTCACTCATTTTCACTTCTAAACTCTAGCTAAAACTGAAATGAGGGAAGAGTATGGGAATTAGAAATCCCAAGCCCTAGTTCTTCTTGCAAACTTGAATTCTTGCTCCAAAATCAAAGAGAAGCTATTGGTTGAAGCTTGTTGGGTTGAAGTGGAGAGTGGTTGGTCTTTTCTTTGCAATTGAGCTTCTTCTTCTTTGTTTGTGAGTTAAAAGGTGAGATTTTTATCTCACATCTATGACTATAATTGTCTTTGGTTGTTAGGTATGAATTTCTAACACTTATCCATGTGCATTTGCTTTTGGTTTGGATTGAATTGGTGAATATTCCAATTTTTAGTGTTTTGGGTTCAAATCTTTAAAATCCTAACTTTGATGTTTTGATCATGTTTTGGTGATGCATCGAGGAGCATATAGGGCCGGGTTGTCGATTGGCATAAACCCTTAGAGCCAATGTTCGTCCGGTTGCATTTTGGAAGAGTTTGTTCTTCATTTGAATAGGCTGAAAAACAGCCCAGGCATGGTTTAGTCGACTGAATTCTCTTTTCAGTCGACTGAACCTTGAAACATAAAGTTTCCAGGCAAGATACAGTCGACTGAATTCTCTGTTCAGTCGACCGAACCTGGAAACAGAAAGTTTCCAGGCAGAATTCAGTCAACTGAAAATCTCTGTTCAGTCAACTGAATTTGCTATTTAGTCAACTGAATTCTCTATTCAGTCAACTGAATTTGTTGTTTCAGCCCACTTTGCATTTTGGGATTGAATTTCCAATTTGAATCGATTCGTGATGATCCTATTTGTTGTTATCGTTTATTTTGACTTTGATGATTCCTTTTTCTAATTTCAATACACGGGTTTTTATAAAATAATCTTTTAAATTGTATTAAAAGCTTACTTCTCTAATTTATAAATTCTATTTAAACGCATACGCACAATTTCACACTTCGACCGGAGTGGAAAGGAGATTAAATGGTTAAGTAAAACACGGACCATGAATCCGTGCGTTTATCTTTCCAATTAATCCCCAATCTATTCGATTGATTGTTTTGACCTTTTGGTCTGGTTTACCAATGAGATGAGGTAAACTTTGTACTGCTTTGAGTGTGAAATTAACTAACGGATAGTAAACTGTTTAGTGCGAACGAGTGGCTATGGGACTCACGTTACCACTTTTCGGATTCCTTTTTTAGAGTTATGACACATTCTGCCAGTTAGTGGTGTTCAGTACTGGGCCTTCGGACCTTCACCACTACGGTTTGTTGCCTTTGGGATAGTGTCTTCGGACTCTCCTTCAGGTTTGTTGCCTTCGGGGTATGTTGCCTTCGGGGTATGTTGCCTTCGGGTATGTTGCCTTCGGGTTTGTGCCTTCGGGTTTGTTGCCCTATTGTATTGCTTTCGGAGTTAGGTCTTTATGAGCCGCTCAAGTGATATTTGGGTTTGGAGCCTTCGGGCTTATGGATCCTTGTTTATACAGTACTGAGCACGTGCAAATTTTATGATGTTTCATTGATATGTATATTCCCTAGGTATCGCCCTTCGGTGTTGGTCTTTTTGAGCCGCACGATATATCGCTGTTACCTTATGGAACTTGTGTTACCTTCATTGGTATTTGTTATTTGCCTTCTTGGCTTGTTTTGGCATATTCATATCCTTTGTTTATTGTGTTGCCGATGATATGAGGCTTGTTCTGTTATGATTCATCTTTTGTTAGATGATTGTGTTATCTCTTGTAGAGATATTTGTTATACTTTGTGACCTTGTACGTTATTGTTGTTCAGTTTATCTAACTGATTTGTTTAGCCAGACTGACCCGTGTATTTCATACTCGGGTCAGACCGAGATGTTTCAGGTTAGATGCTTTTGGACTTAGCCTATTTTGCTTCCGCATGGACTATTCAGCTTGTTCCTTTTTGTTAAAGCTTTTTGTGTAGTCCTTTTTGTTGTAACTCTGATATGTATTCTTTTGACTCGTCTGTATATTGTGGTTTGCTATACCACTTGACATGTATTAGTTTGTATACTCTGTTATGTATCTGTATATGTGTATATGATGATCTACTGTTCTGTGATGTATATTACATTTGAATTGTTATATTCTGTTCTGATAGATCCTCCAGCCACCTATGGTTTTGTTTTAAGTATTCATTGGATATGTCGATATGCTTGTATGACAATTGTCGATGTATTCAATAGATAGTTAGAGCAAGGCTATAGATGGTCGCTCCTAACCAGCCTTATTCTCCATGTTAGTTGACGGCATTACCCTGTAGTGTCCTTGGCTAGCGTGGGTATAGAGGTGAGGCGTCACGTTATTGAATGCAAATGATGTACTTATGTTAAAATCATTTTTTTTTATTTTAATACTCAATGTTGGATTTTTAAATGATGTCTTTTATAGTTAGTATAAAATATATTGGGAATGTCCCAAAACAATATGCAAGGACACCTTATTAAAATATTTAATACGAAACATGTAAGATGGATTCCTTATGCTTTGGTAATAGAAATTATCAAACATGTTATGTTGTCTATGATGTCGTGATTTGTTTATGTATTTAATACATGAAGCAAATGTAAAGTCCAAATTGATATCACTAAATGGTAGTTTAAAGTGTTCTCGTGTATATACGAAATGCTAGAGAATTGTTTACAGAAACAACGAACTCCTTACGAAGGAGTGTTCAAATTCAGACTTCATAAGTAATATTGAGTATAATGTGTCAATAATAAATTCAACTTAAGAATATTTAAATTGGAAATGTTCCTAATGAAAAATTGTGGTTGATTCAATGAAAAAGGCTAAGTACATCACTTGAATAGCTTGTAATAAAAGCAATGTATATAAATATAAATGCATAAATTAATAACTGAGGATGATTCCAAATGTTGATAATCCCATAACATTGTTATATGATAACAATGTCAAGATATGTTTCGTAACAGAACTAGAAGTCGAGAGACACAGTCTAAATTATTCCATATGATAAAGCAGTTTATCAACGTCGGGAAGAGTTGATTGACAGGGTAGATAATTAAAATATAATATTATACTCGTTCACTATAGGACTGGTCCAATTGGTTTAGAGGAAACTGATTGGAGAAATTGAAATAAGACCTCATAATTGACCCCAATTGCAGGTGGGAGATTGATAGAGTTATGAGTATGCCAATTATGTAATTTGTTACATATATCTAACTCAATAACCAATCTTGTTTGAAATAAAAGGTACTTCCTTTCAATTATATACTTGATACAATGTGTTTTATTAATTAAAAGTATATTTAATAGAAATTCCATAAATGGTATGTTTTGTGATAGCAGTTACAAAGTGTTGTAACCTGATAATTTATTACAATGAAAAAATATACCATTGTAAATTTTCTTAGTCAAGACGCATCGAGACTAGATATTGGTATATTTGATGAGACTAGAGTACGTAACGCTTTCCAAATGTTAGGCAGTGTATTACTCATGATTATTGGGGATTACCTAGGGATTATGTACTGATAATTATTAGATAATTATGGAACGACTCACTTGATAGTTTTTTGTTGGTTAGTATAACTGAGGTTAAACAAAAAATATCAATGTGGTTGATTTACTCAGTTCTCCCGACTAGAGAATATTGTCAATCTTTAATATGAAATCTTCACTTTGATTATAGTCAAATCATGGCACGACGTCCATCAAGTGACTATAATTGGGTCAGGTGGAAGTATTGGAAGTGAAGCGCTATTCCAGAGAGGATTTGTCTTCTTAGTTATACGAGGTTAGTATCATGATTAACTCAAAGTCAAATCAAAGTTAAAGTCTTTAGCTAGAGCATTTCTGTTAATAATAATTGTTATTATTCAAGGACTTTGTGTTTGGATAATAAAGTTGAACGAGGATAATGTTGAAATTTTGACCATTATCAATGTCCAAAAGTCTAAAGTGGTATAGTTTTGACGAAGAGAATTGGTGTAAACTGTAATGACTCACCTTTTTGGATAGTTTAAATCGACAATAAACCACACATTTCAAACTCAAACTAATCAAAGGGAGGGATATATGGTAAATAAGAAAAGAAAAAGAAAAAAAACAAACACAGAATCTCACAGCGGAATGACAAAATATAATAATCAAATAATCGGTCATGAAGTTGTTTACAAATAACATTTGATTACACTTTTAAAGTACAAAATCAGAGTACATACAACATGAATAAAAATAATAAAGCATAACAATATGATGCAGTGGAACAAATATAATAAATAATCTAGTATACAAATTTCCGTTTTCATCCTTCAAAAAGCAGTCTTCGATACACTGAAAAGCTCAGACTGACCTGAGCGAATTGAAAAGACAAAATACTTGAATCAGGACTAAAAGATCTTATGTAAGTTAAATCAACAGTAAATAAATATGATTGTAACGACATCAGAGATGTTTACGGGGTTTGACATCTCATATCCAGTGTCTAACATGAGCGCAATAACTTAAGCGATGTTCGGGATTCCATCTCCTAAGGATCCGCTAAACTATCCACATACATAGTACTATACGCTATTATAATAGTGTCTACAGTAAAGTAATGTATTAAAATAGCGTTAAGGTGTTACCCATATCCCCCTTAACACCTTATTATATATTCCCAGTGTAACGACACGTAAAATTCGATGATTCAAAATGAGTTAATTTAATAACATTTTTAATTTAATTTGGAAAGAAATAAAGTCTTAAAATTTATATTGGAGCGAATGTAGAAATTTAATGAAGCAATTGTAACTAAACGTTAACAATATAATATTTAGATGGCGATAAATTGAAATAATATAAATTGTCATACTTGGTTATAGGTTTAGAATAAGAAACCAATAGAAAGGTTGAATGTGTGAAATATTAATAAAAATATTAACTAGGATGGAATTTATTAATATAATGATGAATAGTGAAAATGGTTAAAAAAAATTTAAAAATAGAAAAGGAGTAAATAAAAGTAGCTGTTGAATAAACCAATGAAATAGTTGTAGATAGGTAATTATAATAAGAGTTGTTGATAATAAACATACTTAAATAGTAATAAATTGAATATAAGGAAACAAAGGCATTTATTGGATTAATTAATGAATTCATGGAAAAACATCAATGTCCTGTAGGTGATTTATAATATTGTTGGAAGTGAAGACTTATTAAGTATGAAACCAAGGAAGTAAATTTATTAAGAATATAATTAGTAATTAATATACATACTTGGCAATTATAGCTAAATAGTATGAAATAAAGCATGCATTTATGATGTCAAATATAAGTCAATGTTAATTTCACCTATAAATATCAATTTATTGAATAGCATGGTTTTAAATCAAGTAACGGATTTGTTAAAGTTTCAATTGATAATTTATAAAATTTAATGTGAAATTAATTGCAGTTAAGTGACATAATTGTGCAGTTAGGATAAATGGATTTGTCATAAAAGATTGTTAATTCCAGAGGATGTAACCAATGTTAATTTAATTCATAATATAACAAGTTGGACCTATTGTAGTAAATGGAATTTAATATTCAATCATTTGAAATTAAGATAAATATGGATATTAATGCAATATGATATAGACCATTATAATTGTACCGTAAATTGAATTTGATTGAATAGCTAAATCTGTGCACACCCAATTAATTGAAACAGATGGTAAAGTTTAAATTGATTGAAATCAGCAAATTGGAAATTAAAGTCAAGTTATGATAATTGATGAAATAATACGCAGTAAAATGTTAATTTGACATAATCGATGATAGGTAAGAAATTTTATTTTAGTCAATTGTTAATAGGTTATGAATGGGAGTAGATTTGGCTTATTGTGATAACTATTAATCGTTTACCTATGTATATAATTTAGCAAATTAGATCTAAATCCATTTCAATAAAACGTAATTAATCACTACGTTGATATAAATTTAGTTGATTTCTGGAAATATTAGGGAATTGGATTTTTCAGTAATGTAAAATTTACCCAGATAATGATTGACTGAATTTAAAAGAATGGAAAGAAAAAATTTAAGTTAATTGAAGTATATAAAAAATTCAATAATTGAATTAATGGCAATAAATGAAATTTAACACTAAATTATTACGTTAATAGAAAGTTATATGGAATGTAAGAATATTATGGTAATAGTTTGCAAATTCAATGTAAAAATTTATCCGTTTAAGAATAGTGAATTGAATAGAATAAAAGGTGAATCTAATAGAATTTTGAAATTTATTAAAATTAATTTGGATTCAATTTATAATAAAGAGATTATTTTAAGTAAATGAAATAAAAACTATAATTGGAGAAATTAACACTGCAATTGATAGAGTTATAAACTTTTAAATTACATCTAAACTTGTTTAAATTTTTGTGAACGATTAAGAAATATAAAAGTGATAAAATTTTCAATTATAAGATTGAAATTTAAAGATTGGATTTAATTAGTTAATTTACTTATTTATTTAATTAATGGAAAAGTAGCCATTTTGGCAACTGACTCGGATTTCGATGAAATGAGTTTTATCGGATCTGTAACAGTGAAATATTGTAGGATTTCAAGTTTCAAAGCAATCGGACTTGTCGTTTGATCGTACGGACCCGAAACACCTTGAAATTTATGCAATTTAAATCAATTGAAATCAATTTGGAAAATTTGAATTTAGCATAACTTCTTCATACGATGGAATTTGAACGTAAAACTTTTTCCATCGCGTTCATAATATTTTTAAACACCTATTTTGATATATGGGTTGACCCACTTTCGTTCCGGAGTCAGAACGGGCTTTTTGGGCTAATTATCGTTTAGCACGTTTATAATTCGAATCCAGTCCATTCTATTCCAACTTTATCTATAAATACCCTGCTAAGCCCTAGCCTCCGTCTATTCTCATTTATCTGCGTGTAAAATTTCATCAGCTCCTCTTCTTCTTCAATGGATGCAAACTCTAGATCCAATCTCAATTTCAAAAGCAAAGTCAAAAATTTAAAGTCCCCAGAAAATTCCAAAAAAAATATATGTTAAAGTTCTCAATGATCATAATATTCTAGTGGAATTCGTTTTTCAATCCGATTCACCGTTTGTCCAAAAATTTCGAATCAATTCAGACCGTCCATTCGACGGTGGATCTTCGTCCCGGCGACGATCGGGGGGCACCGTCGCGTAGAGATTGTCGAGTAGGGTTCATCCATGCCATTCGTTGTTGGTGTTGGTCGCTAGTTTCCCCGTGATTGGCCATTAAGGAGAGTGGCGGCGGCTGCAAAATTGAGCCGTGGGAGTCGCGCGTGGTACCAGGGAGGTCGGCCTAACTCGATGGAGGTGGCGGTGGTGTCAGATCGCGTGGGAGATGATCTTGGTGGCGGCTCGGCTTGCAGAGTGTCGTGGAATTTAGGAACGAACGCGAATTCTAGGGTTACAGTATTTTTCGTTCGTGCGTTGACTAGCCGAGTGGAAGGAGATTACGTGGCATGAGGGGTAAGTGGGTTTTCTTTTCTTTTTTATTTATTTATTTTATTTATTTCGATTTCAAATCTTCTTATCTTAATAACATTTGTGTACATGATCCGTTTCACGTGCGGTTTCTCCGCTAGGTTCATAATAAAATTCCGGACACTATAACGCTGGTTTCGATGGATTTTGAGACTGTGCAAATTTTGGGTTTAAATCGGATTTAAATTCGATTTAAATTCAAAAGGTGAGTGTTTTAACCCACTCATAACTTCTAAAATTTCTTATGTTTGTTAAATTGATTTATGATATGAGTAGAAATTCATTTATGACTGTTTGGCATATTTTATTCATCATCTCAATTAGATTGCATTTATTTAAATTAAATTTTTATTTAATTTTATTATTGCATATAAATTGACAGTTAAATTTATTTATTTTTGCATATAAACTTCCAATTAAACAGTTATTTATTTATTATTGAATATAAAACTGTTCGTTGATACATGTAATATTTTATATGCTATATATTGATGTTTTGTTCAAATTGGATGATGATTGTAATAAATGGTTGATGATTGATGTTTGGTGAATGGATGATGTGTTCTATATTATATAATCTGCAAGTTATCATGCATTTCATTTCATTCGGGATTGCGGTTTGAAATGATATACAACCACATTTTTTTATTTTTAAATTACAGATTGAAATGATAAATATCCGTATCACTTGACCATAGAATAGAAAATTTTATACAGACACTGTCGGTCTATATATATAATTATTTTGAAAATGATTTCTATGGTTTGGATAGGATACGGTTTAATAAATATTAAATTTTGATATTTTATAAATATTATTTATATATACATATATAGTTAAATTGTTGAAATTAAGCTATGTATAAATCTGTTAAATAAAATGAATAGGTTGAATAATGGAGTTTGATAGTTTATATTATATAATTTAGTACAGGTTTAAGATATTGTATATATATAGAGTTTTAAATGATTCAAATCAATTAAGATTGGAAGATAAATCGGAAATTTATTTGGAATCGAGCTTATTTAAAAATTTAACTCCATAAGTTGATGTGAACTTATTAAGATTGGAATTTAAAGGTATGATATTTATAACTGGATTTTTTATTCAAGATAAATCAAATGAATATTTCTAGTATAAATAAATTGAAGGAAATTCTTAGTTGTTAGTAATTTGAGTTTTATTTTATGGATATATTATGTGAAGATTTCAAAACTAAATAATAGGACAATAAATTGTTGAATAGAAATTTTCAACCTGAGTTTTGAAATTGTTAAATACTCAAAGTTTGAAATATATTAAAATCGAAGTGTTTTATTGAAACTGAGAGTGAATCTAAATTTATGGGTTAGACTTAATTTAAAGTGAATAAATGGTAAAGGCGTGGAAATTATTTACTTTTTAAAGTAATTTAAAATCAACTATTTTACATACGGTTGAATATCCAAACCATTTAATTTTTGCAAGTTATGGTTTAAGTTATGAAACCTAAAGTTTTATTTTTTGAAAGGCTATGTTTCAAGTATTTGGTTTCAAATTATTGTAACCTTGAAATGAGTTTTTTAAAAAAGAATATAATGAAATGATATCATATTTATTTGGTTTTAAAAGAAGAAATGATATCATATTTATTTGGTTTTAAAAGAAGACATGATATCATATTTATTTGGTTTTAAAAGAATAAATGATATCGTAATTATAGTTTTGAAATGGGTATTTTTATTCTGGTTTTGAAAGTATAAACTATTTTAAAAAGACGGCGGTGTTATAATAACGTTTGGTTGTTAAAGAGACCGGGATCGGAAGTTGTCATACTCTCTGCCAACTCCGGAAACCACTTTAACAACCGTGTACGCGGTGGAGATTCCAGAATGAAGTAGGATGGTGGCGGCGTTTCCTCTGAGTTAAATACGTGGACCCAACTCCCGTGAGTTGGTATAAGGTGGCTAAAATAGGAGCGATCGACGGGTTAATAAGGTAGCACCTTTGATCGGACGCTTCCCTTCGGTACTATACTCTGACTTTGGATTGATTCGGTGGCCACCTTCGCTTTTGATTTCTTTGATTTGGAGGAGTTTGTTCGAGGTGGGCGGTAGCTGGGCGCTATCGTTACCACCGACCCAGAAGCGTAATTGGTATATCTACCCTGGCATTGCCTAGTTGTGCCATGTCACCTACCATATCGCGCCTTGTACGAGTTTGGATTTCACCCGTAGCCCGTGTGGTATCCTCTGGTGGCTTCCCGATCAGGAGGGACTATGATATTGGATGGACTACTGGGACTATTAAGTGTTAAAGGGAATATTGGGTCACTCCTTAACGCTATTTAAAAGTATGTTTATTTTACTTTAGACGCTATTATAATAGCGAAATATACTACATAGTAAATAGTTTAACGGATCCTTAAGAGATGTGAATCCCGAGCATCTTTTGAGTTACTGCACTCATATTTATTCCTGTTGATTTAACTTGCATAAGATCTTTTAGTTCTGACTCGAGTGTTTTGTCTTTTCAATTCGCTCGGGTCAGTCCGAGCGTTTCAGGATTTTGAAGATTTAGCTCTGGAGGACGAAAACGAAGATTTGTATTATTATTATTTATATTATTGCACCACACTCATACTGTTCCGCTGCATTGATATTTATTGGTATGTGAACTCTGATATTTATTGTATAAAGAAGAATCAAATGTTTTGTAAATAGTTTTATGAACTGTATATTGATTATTATATTTTATCCTTCCGCTGTGGGATTCTGTTTTATTTTTTCCCTCCGTTTTCTTATTTACCCATAACACTCTGCCCTTCCGTATGGTTTGAATTGGCACGTGTGTCGGTTTAAAGCGTGCGAAAAGGTGGGACGTTACAATGTGGTATCAGAGCTTTGGTTTAGTGATAAACCTTAGCTTTGTGGGGTCTGACTCTTTATTAATAGGGTAGTAGTACCCTATGGGAGTCGCTGAGCGTATAAATATGAGAGAGCGTATTTGTTAGTGTTATTAAAAGGTTTTAAAATTGTGTTAATCTGTTCCGTTTTATATTTATAAATTCTGGTTGATGCATGGGACGTTGTGCCATAAATAGGGATTTCTAAACACTCAATAAGATAGACCGACATAATATTTGGTTTTAATATAGGTGAATGAAATAATTTTGCCTATTATATTTTCTATATATAAAAAAATCAATTTTTAAATGATATACATATACTTGGTTGCAGTATATTGGTTGTTAGGTAATGAAATTTATAAATAACAGTAAGATAAGATTGAAAATAAAATAAATCAAAATTGGAAATTTTAGGACTTAAGTTCCGGGGTTTTGAAATTCTTTTGAATGATTTTGAAATATAATAATAATATTATTAAAAGAAGTATTTTATGATGTAAGTATTTCAATATAATTTTAAAGAATTGTTTTAAAGAAATTTTGGAAAAGAAATAAGTTTTGTACTCCCCTCTTTGTCGCTGGAAAATAATTTCGGTGATCAGTGCACGCATCATCGACATTCATTTCAAGTTTCGAAGTGGGAAGGCCACTGTAGCAGTTCGACTATAGAAATTTTTGATAAACAAATATAAATTTTGAGTTGTTTAAATATAAATGGATATATAAGTTGTAAGTATATATTTATCTATTATTTTAAAATGATTTGAAATAAAACCCGGTATTTAATTCTTAAGTTTCCATTAATTAATAGTTTCAATTACTGTAGTGAAATGGTAACGTAGGTAATTAATAAATTGAAACCTCTAAAGGAAATAAGAGATTGAGTGCTAGGATAACTGGTATTAAATGAAATTTAAGGTAATTTGAAATTATAACTTATAAAACAAAGATGTAATTATTGAACCATTAATTAATTAAAAGAATTGAGGAAAACCTTGTATAACTTTCAATTACATTCTTAAAGGCATACATATAACTTACCAAAAGATATAAAAGTTGAAAATGTTAATAATAAAATGTAATAGATATTATACAAGTAATTAACTTGAGGAAATGAAAGTAATTAATAGAATTCTTTAATAAATAAGAATTGATGTTGCAGTGTTATAAACTTAAGTATAATTGAAATGCTACTAAATTAATATAATATGAAGGTAAGTAATATAAATAAATGATTGTAAACCTTAGTAAATGAATTAATGAAATTCTTTATTTATAAGAATTGATGTTATAAAGTTATAAATTTAAGTGTAATTAAAATGTTATTATAATTAAATATAATAGAAATGTAAGCATTAAATAAATGAATGAAATTGAGAAATGCATAAATGTAATGCAATAAAAGAAACTTACATGACCTGAGTAAATGAAAATGAATAATTGTAGGCAATAAATTAAAATGAATAGAATTAATAAGAATAAACTAATTGTTGTTGTTTTGGTTTGTGGTTGTTTGGGTAAGGAAAATTAAAATCGTTTGGATGAATAAATAATCTATTTAGTTTCATCTAAGACTGTTGAGTAAATGATGAGTTAAGTAGTTTATTTTCATTCCCTACAATTTAAAGTTTTGAGCCCGAACAACTATTTGGTTTGTTGATATGAATGAATGATTGATGCGTGTTGACTTTATGTGATGGTTGGATGCTTGTTGCAAATGATTGTTGATTGTATTGAATTGTTTATTTGTAGTTGAAATAACCTTAAACATTTCATTTTATATAATTGCTAACCTTTTTGGATCACATAAGTAAAATACAGGTTATGGAAGCAAGTGCTACTGCTTTTGGTTTCATAATTAAGCGTAAATTTCCCGACAAATAGGTACGTTTTCGGATTACGTTTTATAGCGCTATTTTAATGTTTTTACCGTGCTGAGATATATATTATTTTGAAATATATGTTGTATATTGTTATATTTGATATTAAATTTTCTCCCAAGCCTTTCCGTACAAAGGAGACTCTGACAAAAAAATTCGTAAATTTTGGACTTAGAAATATTGTGGAAATGTTTTCCAAACTTTATAAATTTAAATATAAAAATATTTAATGGTTATAAATTGGTACATTTCATCTAAAATAATTAATTTTGAAAATTTTAATTGTTTATAAGATTAATGTTTTGAATAAGACATATTGATTTCTTAATTCTTCTTTTCCCTTCTTTTCCTTTTCGGGGACGAAAAATTTTGAGTGGGGGAGAGTGTAACGATCCGTAAAATTCGATGGTTCAAAATAAGTTAATTTAATAAGATTTTTAATTTAATTTGGAAAGAAATAAGGTCTTAAAATTTATATTGGAGCGAATGTAGAAATTTGATGAAGCAATTGTAATTAAATGTTAACAATATAATATTTATATGGCAATAAATTGAATAATATAAATTGTCATACTTGGTTATAGGTTTAAAATAAGAAACCAATAGAAAGGTTGAATGTGTGAAATATTAATAAAAATATTAACTAGGATGGAATTCATTAATATAATGATGAATAGTGAAAATGGTTACATTTTGTTTTAAAATAGAAAAGGAGTAAATAAAAGTAGCTGTTGAATAAACCAATGAAATAGTTGTAGATAGGTAATTATAATAAGCGTTGTTGATAATAAACGTACTTAAATAGGAATAAATTGAATATAAGGAAACAAAGGCATTTATTGGATTAATTAATGAATTCATGGAAAAACATCAATGTCCTGTAGGTGATTTATAATATTGTTGGAAGTGAAGACTTATTAAGTATGAAACCAAGGAAGTAACTTTATTAAGAATATAATTAGTAACTAATATACATGCTTGGCAATTATAACTAAATAGTACGAAATAAAGCATGCATTTATGATTTGAAATAAAAGTCAATGTTAATTTCACCTATAAATGTAAATTTATTGAATAGGAGGGTTTTAAATCAAGTAACGGATTTGTTAAAGTTTCAATTGATAATTTATAAAATTTAATGTGAAATTAATTGCAATTAAGTGACCTAATTGTGCAGTTAGGATAAATGGATTTGTCATAAAAGATTATTAATTCCAGAGGATGTAACCAATGTTAATTTAATTCATAATATAACAAGTTGGACCTATTGTAGTAAGGGGAATTAATTTAAAGGACAAAAATTTCTACATTTTTTGCCTCAAGGACACGACCTCAATATTTTTAACACCAGGACAAACATTCCTCTAAAATTTATTCACAAGGACAAACATTTTTCAAAATTATTCATAAGGACAACAAAACTGATACCGAGCTAAAAACTGATACCTAAAAACTGCTACCGATAACTACAAACTGATACCTAAAAACTGCTATCAATAACTAAAAACTGTTACCTACAGAAAGTTGTCATTCAGGATAAAATATTTAAAGTCTGTTCTTGAGGCTAAAAAGCTATGAAATTTTGTCCTTGACAATAATTTCCTGTTGTAGTAAATGGAATTTAATAATCAATCATTTGAAATTAAGATAAATAGGGATATTAATGCAATATGATATAGACCAAGATAATTGTACCTTAAATTGAAATTGATTGAATAGCTAAATCTGTGCATACCCATTTAATTGAAACAGATGGTAAAGTTTAAATTGATTGAAATCAGCAAATTGGAAATTAAAGTCAAGTTATAATAATTGATGAAATAATATGCAGTAAAATTGTAATTTGACATAATCGATGATAGGTAAGAAATTTTATTTTAGTCAATTGTTAATAGGTTATGAATGGGAGTAGATTTGGCTTATTGTGATAACTATTAATTGTTTACCTATGTATATAATTTAGCAAATTAGATCTAAATCCATTTCAATAAAACGTAATAATCACTACGTTGATATAAATTTAGTTGATTTCTGGAAATATTAGGGAATTGGATTTTTCAGTAATGTAAAATTTACCCATAAGATAATGATTGACTGAATTTAAAACAATGGAAAGAAAAAATTTAAGTTAATTGAAGTATAAAAAAATTCAATAATTGAATTAATGGCAATAAATGAAATTTAACACTAAATTATTACGTTAATAGAAAGTTAGATGGAATGTAAGAATATTATGGTAATAGTTTGCAAATTCATTGTAAAAATTTATCCGTTTAAGAATAATGAATTGAATAGAATAAAAGGTGAATCTAATAGAATTTTGGAATTTATTAAAATTAGTTTAGATTCAATTTATAATAAAGAGATTATTTTAAGTAAACGAAATAAAAATTATAATTGGAGAAATTAACGCTGCAATTGATAGAGTTATAAACTTTTAAATTACATCTAAACTTGTTTAAATTTTTGTAAACGATTAAGAAATATAAAAGTGATAAAATTTTCAATTATAAGAATGAAATTTAAAGATTGGATTTAATTAATTAATTTACTTATTTAATTAATGGAAAAATAGCCATTTTGGCAACTGACTCGGATTTCGACGAAACAAGTTTCATCGGATCCGTAACAGTTAATTATTGTAGGGTTTCAAGTTTCATAGCGATAGGACTTGTCGTTTGATCATACGGACTCGAAACGCCTTGAAATTTATGCAATTTAAATCAATTGAAATCAATTTGGAAAATTTGAATTTAGCATAACTTCTTCATACAATGGAATTTGAACGTAAAACTTTTTCCATCACGTTCAGAATATTTTAAAACACCTATTTTGATATATGGCTTGACCTAATTTCGTTCCGGAGTCAGAACGGGCTTTTTGGGCTAATTATCGTTTAGCACGTTTATAATTCAAATCCAGTCCATTCTATTCCAACTTTATCTATTAATACCCTGCTAAACCCTAGCCTCCGCCTATTCCCATTTATCTACGCGTAAAATTTCATCAGCTCCTCTTCTTCTTCAATGGATGCAAACTCTAGATCCAATCTCAATTTCAAAAACAAAGTCAAAAATTCAAAGTCCCCAGAAAATTCCAAAAAAATATATGTTGAAGTTCTCAATGAGCATAATCTTCTAGGGAATTCGTTTTTCAATCCAATTCACCATTTGTTCGAAAATTTCGAATCAATTCAGACCGTCCATATTAAGGTTTTAGGTTTCGATGGTGGATCTTCGTCCTGGCGACGATCGGGGGGCACCTCGCGTAGAGATTGTCGAGTAGGGTTCATCCATGCCATTCGTTGTTGGTGTTGGTCGCTGGTTTCGTCGTGATTGGCCATTAAGGGGAGCAGCAGCGGCTGCAAAATGGGGGACCGTGGGGGTCGCGCGAGGTACCAGGGAGGTCGGCCTAGCTCGATGGAGGTGGCAGTGGTGTCAGATCGCGTGGGAGATGATCTTGGTGGCGGCTCGGTTTGCAGAGTGTCGTGGAATTTGGGAACGAACGCGAATTCTAGGGTTGCAGTATTTTTCATTCGTGCGTTGACTAGCCGAGTGGAAGGAGATTACGTGGCATGAAGGGTAAGTGGGTTTTCTTATTTATTTATTTTATTTATTTTGATTTCAAATCTTCTTATCTTAATAACTTTTATGTACGTGATCCGTTTCACGCGCGGGTTTCTCCGCTAGGTTCGTATAAAATTTCGGACACTTTGACGCTGGTTTTGATGGATTTGGAGACTGTGCAAATTTTAGGTTTAAATCGGATTTAAATTCGATTTAAAATCAAAAGGTGAGTGTTTTAACCCACACACAACTTCTACAATTTCTTATGTTTGTTAAATTGATTTATGATATGAGTAGAAATTCATTTATGACCGTTTGGCATTTTTATTCATCATCTCAGTTAGATTGCATTTATTTAAATTAAATTGTTATTTAATTTTATTATTGCATATAAATTGACAGTTAAATTTATTTATTTTTGCATATAAACTTCCAATTAAACAGTTATTTATTTATTATTGAATATAAAACTGTTCGTTGATACCTGTTATATTTTATATGCTATATATTGATGTTTTGTTCAAATTGGATGACGATTGTAATAAATGGTTGATGATTGATGTTTGGTGAATGGATGATGTGTTCTATATTATATAATCTGCAAGTTATCATGCATTTCATTTCATTTGGGATTGCGGTTTGAAATGATATACAACCGCATTTTTTTTATTTTTAAATTACGGATTGAAATGATAAATATCTATATCACTTGACCATAGGATTGAAAATTTTATACAGACACCGTCGGTCTACATATATAATTATTTTGAAAATGATTTCTATGTTTTGGATAGGATACGGTTTAATAAATATTAAATTTTGATATTTTATAAATATTATTTATATATACATATATAGTTAAATTGTTGAATTTAAGCTATGTATAAATCTGTTAAATAAAATGAATAAGTTGAATAATGGAGTTTGATAATTTATATTATATAATTTAGTACAGGTTTAAGATATTGTATATATATAGAGTTTTAAATGATTCAAATCAATTAAGATTGGAAGATAAATCAGAAATTTATTTGGAATTGAGCTTATTTAAAAATTTAACTCCATAAGTTGATGTAAACTTATTAAGGTTGGAATTTAAAGGTATGATATTTATAACTGGATTTTTTATTCAAGATAAATCAAACGAATATTTCTAGTATAAATAAATTGAAGGAAATTCTTAGTCGTTAGTAATTTGAGTTTTATTTTATGGATTTATTATGTGAAGATTACAAAACTAAATAATAGGACAATAAATTGTTGAATAGAAATTTTCAACCTGAGTTTTGAAATTGTTAAATACTCAAAGTTTGAAATATGTTAAAATCGAAGTGTTTTATTGAAACTGAGAGTGAATCTAAATTTATGGGTTAGACTTAATTTAAAGTGAATAAATGGTAAAGGCGTGGAAATTATTTACTTTTTAAAGTAATTTAATCAACTATTTTACATACGGTTGAATATCCAAACCATTTAAGTTTTGGAAGTTATGGTTTAAGTTATGAAACACAAAGTTTTATGTTTTGAAAGGCTATGTTTCAAGTATTTGGTTTCAAATTATTATAACCTTGAAATGAGTTTAAAAAAAAGAATATAATGAAATGATATCATATTTATTTGGTTTTAAAAGAAGAAATGATATCATATTTATTTGGTTTTAAAAAAAGAAATGATATCGTAATTAAAGTTTTGAAATGGGTATTTTATTCTGGTTTTGAAAGTGTAAACTATTTTGAAAAGATCGCGGTGTTATAATAACGTTTGGTTGTTAAAGAGACCGGAATCGGAAGTTGTCATACTCTCTGCCAACTCCGAAAACCACTTTAACAACCGTGTACGCGGTGGAGATTCCAGAATGAAGTAGGATGGTGACGGCGTTTCCTCTGAGGTAAATACATGGACCCAACTCCCGTTTGTTGGCATAAGGTGGCTAAAACAGGAGCGATCGACGGGTTAATAAGGTAGCACCTTTGATCGGACACTTCCCTTCGATACTATACTCTGACTTTGGATTGATTCGGTAGCCACCTTCACTTTTGATTTCTTTGATTTGGGGGAGTTTGTTCGAGGTGGGCGGTAGTTGCGCGCTGCGCGTTACCACCGACCCGGAAGCGTAATTGGTATATCTACCCTGGCATTGCCTAGTTGTGCCGTGTCACCTACCGTATCGCGCCTTGTACGAGTTTGGTTTTCTCCCATAGCCCGTGTGGTATCCTCTGGTGGCTTCCTCATCAGGAGGGACTATGATATTGGATGGACTACTGGGACCATTACGTGTTAAGGGGAATATTGGGTCACTCCTTAACGCTATTTAAAAGTATGTTTATTTTACTTTAGACGCTATTATAATAGCGAAATATACTACATAGTAAATAGTTTAACGGATCCTTAAGAGATGTGAATCCCGAGCATCTTTTTAGTTACTACACTCATATTTATTCCTGTTGATTTAACTTACATAAGATCTTTTAGTTCTGACTCGAGTGTTTTGTCTTTTTAATTCGCTCGGGTCAGTCCGAGCATTTCAGGATTTTGAAAATTTAGCTCTGGAGGACGAAGACAAAGATTTGTATTATTATTATTTATATTATCGCACTACACTCATACTGTTCCGCTGCATTGATATTTATTGGTATGTGAACTCTGATATTTATTGTATAAAGAAGAATCAAATGTTTTGTAAACAATTTTATGAAATGTATATTGATTATTATATTTTATCCTTTCGCTGTGAGATTCTGTTTTGTTTTTTTCCTCTGTTTTCTTATTTACCCCATAACACTCCACCCTTCCGTATGGTTTGAATTGGCACGTGTGTCGGTTTAAAGCGTGCGAAAAGGCGGGATGTTACACCTGTAGTTTATACAGTACTGTAATTCCTCTGTAAACTAGAGGGCTATCAGAGGGCACTACATAGGTACGGTACAAACCAAACTCGTAGAAGGTGCAATAAGGCATCCAACAAAGCACGCAAGGCAATGCCCAGGGTAGGATACTACCGTTTTACGGATCTAGACTGGTGGTAACGGCTAGCTTCTATTATCGCCTATCTCGAAGCACACTTCCATAATCAAAATCGAGGGGTGGCCACCATATCAATCGTAAATTCATAATATGTTACCAAAGAAGCATGTCCGATCAGAGGTCCAACCTCACTTAGCCCAGTATGGCTCTTGTTTTAGTCACATCAAGCTGACTTGCCGGAGTCAGGCTACGTAAATACCTCATACAGAATCGTTCGCCAAACCATCCTACCTTATTCTGGAATCTCCACTACGTACATAGTTGTTAAAGTAGTTTTCGATATTGGCAGAGACTATGACACTATCCGATCCCGATCTCTTTAACAACCAAGCACTTATTTCACACGGATGGTTCTTTTAAATTACCAAAACCATTCCATAATTGATATCAAAATATTGTATTCAATTCAAACCATATCACTTTCGAAATCATATTCACTTCCGAAATCATATCGACCAAATAGGTTAAATCCTCATTTCAAAATCATCATATTTACTCAAATATATCATCTAAATTCCGACTTAGTTTATAACATCATTAGACCGTATTCACTTTTAAACAAGGATTCAAATATAAACACTTCCACTTTACACAGTCTAAAATTTAGAAACTAGCTTAGATAGTTATAAATAGTTAGCATAGTTTAAAATAATTTTTTAAATAGTTTAAAATACTGTAAAATAGATTAAAAATAGTTTTAAATAGATTTAAGATAGTCCAAATAGATTTAAAATAATTTAAATAGATTTAAAATTGTTTAAATAGATTTAAAATAGATTCAAATGGTATAATTTGATTAAAATAGTTTAATAATTTGAAAATCTTAATAATCAGGATTTTAAAATGATATATTTTTAAACAGTTTATATTAAAATAATAAATATGAAATTAATATTAAGTTAAACTATTTCTTTCATTTCAACACATCTGGACCACATCCAGTTTTCAAGTCAACAAACTAAAATTTGTCTTTCAATTTAGATTGTCATTTAAACCATTTAATCAATATCGATTTCAAATCCATGTTCGAACTATAAATTTAAACTGTTTCAAATTTGAAGATTCCGAAGTTTAAATATTCAAATATTTTAATAACTCAATTTCAGTAAATTCCAATTACACTTCAAATCCAACTTTAAAATTTCAGTTTAAATCCTTTAAACAATTCATTTTAAACCAATTCCAAGTTCAACATTTAAAGCTTGGATTTTCTTCAATAATTCAGTTTATGTAAATCAAATTTTTACTTCAAAATATCATTTAACTGGATTCAAAAATTTAAGGCTTTAAAATCATTTAATTTAACCAATCCGGTGTCCGTATATAATTTTCTATTCTATGGTCAAGTGATTGGGATATTTATCATTTCAATCTGCAGATATTTTGTTTTTACGGATATATCATTTCAACCCGCAATCTCGAATAAAATTCAAAATCCATAAAATCGCTCAGGTTTATCATTTCAATCCATAATGATTTTTCCCTAATCTGTAGATCGTTCGGGTATGTATCATTCAACCCATAGGTATTTTCTAGCAATAAACTAAGGGAACTTGTAGTGTTATAATAATATAAATATAACATCCAACAATATTAATAATCATAACATCCATCACAATCACCAATTAATCAACCATAAATATATAAATTAACCGATTATCATCGATAGGTATTCAATTGACAATTTAATTTCAGTATTAAACTAAATGATGATTAAATGCAATAAAAGTCATATTTAACTGGAATGACAATTTAAATATACCAAACATCAACCAATCAATTTCTAATCACATCATAAATTCAATTTAACCAACATAAGACAATTTAGTAGTTGTGGATGGGTTAAAATACTTAACTTTGAATTCCAATCGATTCAAAATCCAATTAAAGGCCCAAATTTCAACAGTCTTAGATTCCATCCAAACTAGTTCTAAAATATCTAGGATTTCGATACGATCGCAGTGGAACAAACCACGAGTGAATCCGTGCATGTATGAAAAAGATATGTAAGTTAGAACTTTTGAAATATTAAAATTTAAATAAAACAAGGTAATACATGTCACCTCAGTACGTTTGCTCATGCATTAACCCAACCCTACAACACTCATTCGACGTTGCCACCCACCCATGCTTGCCCAAGACACTGTTTCCAATCGCGACCTGCCAGAGACCATCCCCTCGGGCGCTAACCTCATCTCTGCCTCCACCACGCCTTGCGATCACCATCACCCCAAGAAAACGTAGCTGCCGCCATTCATATTCGGACCTTAGTTGAATTTATTCGCCACATCCAACCATCAATTGCCCAAAGGAACATCGCTGATGCACTCCCCATCACACTCTCCACGACATCGTATCCTCGAATCGATGATCCATCGTCATTGATCAAACCCCAAACGGATGGCCAAGAATGCTTCGGCTAATTTCAAACAAACCAAAACCCGATTGCAAAAATGAACATCAGATTTGAGTTGCGCTCATCGAGAGCTTTCCAATGATGTATAATTCGATATAGTTTTGAGGAGTTTGATTTTTGAAATTGATTTTAATTTACAATTGAATCTAGGAATTTGGGTTTCTGCCATTTGAGAAGGAGGAAAAGAAAGATGGAGTTGTACATACTGTAATAAGAAATAGAAAGGCTGCTAGGGTTTATCAAAATCTATTTATATAAACAAGGCCCGATAAGAAAGAATGAACATATCAAATTGATTTGAAACGGCAATAACAACTCGAAAAACCCATTCCGTCTCCGAAATGAAAGTAGACCATCCCATATATCAAAATAGATGTGTTTGATATTTTTAAACTCAATAGAATATGTTTCAAATCCTAATTTCATTGTATGAAGAAGTTAACTTTTAAAATCAGCTTATTTCAAATTGATTTCATTAAATAAATTTCTATGCATTTCAAGTCCGCACGATCAAGCGACAAGTCTGATCGCTACGAAACTTGAAATCCTACAATAATTCATCGTTAGGGATCCAATGAAAATGGTTTTGTCGAAATACGGAAGAGTGACCAAAATGACTATTTTCACGTTATTTAAATAAATTATTATTAAATTAATAAATCACCTTCTAAATTCAAGTTTTATAAATAACAATTTTCATCCTTTCTAATTGCACACAAATTAAAAATCTTTTAAATACGTTTCTATGTCAAATTCAATATTAATTATTGTACTAATTACAGAGTTAAGTTCAATTGAACAAATTCATTGATTATTACTTTAAATTCCAATAAATCCGTTTATTTGATTTTTCAACTTATTATTCAATCATTTATTGCTTTAGGATATACTTAATATTTGTTTACATTTTATTACATCAATCTTCTATATTACCATCTTAATTCACATTAACTACAAACTTTAATTATATTAATTTCAATTGATTTACAATTTAATTCCGGATAAATAAATAGGTGATAACCGATAATTGTTACCTTTTACTTAATTTAATCACCTTTATAAGTTTATTGTCTACAAACAAATGTTATAACTCCCTACACAACACCGATTATACTCAATTTCAATTAATTACATATTATCTCACTATTTAATATAATATTTAATTTATTTCCTTATTTGCAATTTCTAACCAATTTAACTTTGCAATTATTTCAATTACTTGAGATTACATTCAAGTAGTCATCAGTTACCATCAATTAAAATTATTAAAATTACATTCTAGTTATTTTCTCATTATTAAATCTTAAAATTTTAAATTTCCATAACATTAAATTCCAAAACTTATTTAATTTAATATTTTAATTATCGAAAATTACGGGTCATTACATAAAAAATAGTCACAACCGCATAACCGCTTAATAAAGTAAAATTGGATTTTACCTAAACCAAGTAAGTGATAAATTTGGCCAAAATGTCACATCACCTATTAAGTAATATATGAACGTTAATATTCGAATAGTGATCGCTGATCAAATTTACACCTAACGAGTCACACAACCATAATGATGAATTATCCTTTGACCAAACGATTTAATTAATTTATAATTGTTATAAATTAATTAAATTAAATAATAAATATGAAATAATATTTATAAATTTAATTTTTATCGATAAACAAATATTAAATGTATTTATAAAAGCTATAAATACATTAATCGATATATAATATCGATCGATAAGCATTTTAAATTAGATTTAAAATGCAAAATATTTATTCAAGCTCTAAATGGGTTTAAGGCCCATAATGGGGCCTGGTCATTTTGGCTGGAACAATGGGTTAGAGGCAGCTACAATATGAGCTAGAGAGGAGTGAAAAGGAATGACTGTGGAAGGAGATTGAGTAAAAGATATAATCCTACATTCTCTCATTTACTTCTTCTATTTAAATATTTGTTCCTCCGTTTGATGATGATCTTTTGGAGCCTCCATACCTATTATGTAACGATCTAGAATTCTATCACTTTGATTTGTGAATACTATTTAAATATTCAATTAATGGCTCTCAATAATCAAATAACCCTATTTCAATTAATAAATAATAATGGTAAACTTATTTTGAAAGTATGTTTACAAAGATATATACTTTGAAGTAATACTGAAAATATAAATGAACAATGTATTATTATATATCAATTTTTCATTTCATGAAAATTTGTTTAAACATATTGTAACTTGAATAGTAACAAATGAAGACAACAAGTATCTAAAATCACCTCTCTTTCTTAAGCAAAATTAAGTAATAAACCATGATTTGATTAAAAGAACATATGGCGCCTTTATTTAAGGAGCGAAGTATGACATGTTTTAAGGAGGTAAAGCACTAAGGTATGGTAACATGAAGCCTAGGATGGCTTAGGGTGGCTAAGGCATGATGTAAAGATGTACCATGATTGAATTTTGTAAGGGTAGTGGAGGGGTACTTAAGTAATTTGGAAAAGGAGCTATGGGGTTATTTGGCAACGTTTTCAATTCTATAGAAGGGTCTCCTTCACTTCGTTTTCCATCTTTACTTCATTTCCAACTTTCGCTCTCTTCTTCTTCACTATTTTTCTACTAAAGTTTCTTAACCGAATCTATTACAAAATACTTCATTTCCCCCTCAAAACTCTTACACAAGACTAGAACCATTAAGCTAATACTCTCTACATCACAAAGATACGAACTTTTGAGCCATTTCCTATTTTTTCTTCATGGCCGTGAGCATTGGGGGAGGTTATGGGGCCTTGGATGTGAGAAAAAGGAAGAAGGGGAGGGAGTAGGCGTAAGCAAAAGCAAAGGAAAGGAAGTTATTATGGTTGTTGTTGGGAAGAATAAGGAAGTGAGTGACCTTTTTCTAGAGCTTGGTTGAATATAAAACTGAGATATCTCACTTTGAAATAGTTTTAAAAAATAATGTGACATATTTTATTGTTGTTGTTGTGAATATAGATGTATATACGCAATGTTTGATGTTGTTTAATTTCCATTTGAAAGAGGATGACATACACAATCATTTTTGCAGGGGACCAAAGCAAAGGTAGTTGAAGTGTTTCGTAGCGAATAGCTCGCGATGAATACACTTTGAAATACTAGAAAATTTATGGATGGACTCTAAGGAGTTCCTCACCATGCAAATTCTTATTTATGTATATGCTTGTGATATGACTTGGAAAGTTGAACTCCTTTGAGATGAAAATAAATGATAGCTTTGTTTAAGTGTCATAGTGGTCGGTAAGTCTCGTAGTAATACTTCTAGGAAAAAAAGATATGGTTTTTGACTTGTTATTAAAAGGATTTTATATACCTTAAGATTTTATAATGTTTTGAAGTAAATGTTTTCTATACTTATAATAGTATAAAATATAGAAAGAAATGGAGTTTAAAAGCTATTTGATGTACAAAACAAGGTTTTAAAAGCTACGGTCCATATAGCGATAGTAGTTATGGATGCACTTAGAAACCTATGATTTTAGTAAAGTATAAAAGGTGATCTACTTCAGATAATTTTGTAAATTATTTTCAAACGTGTTTTATAAAAATTGTATAAACATTTAAAAGAAGTTTGAGGTTTTAAATATATACTAAAGATTTTTTTGAGTTATTTAAATAGGAAGTGTAAATTTTATAAATGGGAAAATCTTATCTTTTCAAATCAAAGTAGGGGTTTAATTAAAGATCCTCAAGTAATATTTTGTAAGAGTTTTGAATTAAAATTTAAAAATGTACTTTTGAAAAATAGAACGTTTAAAAGAGATGTGAGATTTAAAATTTTTATTTTGGGATATTTAAACAAGTGGTTTAGTTAAGGAAATCCCTTTACTTTTCATAGTTGAATTCTTTTTAAAAAGCGATGGTTTAAGTTATGATTTGAATGTAAACTTGAAACTTTGTTTAAAATGATTAAAAGGAGGTTTATAATTTATATAAGTGATTTAAAGGATTATTTGATATAATAAATCAAGTGGTACTTGTATAAAAAAGGAAACTCTTTTATTTCCAAAGTCAAATTTTCTTTTAAAAGTAATGATATTTAAAAGATGTTTTAAATAAAAAAAATTGAACTACATTGTAAGTGTTTTAAATGATTTTGAAGAATGGAGAGGGAAAGTCTCAAATTATAACCCATGTGTTTTATTAAATGGTTTCCAAAAAATGGAAAAAAGTTATGGACTATAATATTCTTGTTATAGCAAAAGATTTTGAAAAGTGGAAAAGGAAGTTTGGTTTATAACACTTTTTTAAAAATAATCATGCAGAATTTATGTAGTCTTGTACTTGTCATTAAGCTTCGAGGTAGGTGAACTTACCTATCCTGAAAGAAAAGAATGTGGTCGAGTCAAGGTTTGAAAGGCAATAATATCCCAACTTGAATGGCTTCATTGTTAACCAAATGATGGTTTAAGTTTGAAATCAAAGATTGGTGGAAAAGTATATGAAGTATTATTTTCGTATACGAATTCAATTACTTATGGAGATTTAGTAGTCTTATACTTGGCACTAAAAGCTGATGAATAAATTGACCCTCTATCTGTGAGATCTAGAATTGGTGGGTTCAACTGAGGCAAGGCTAGTAGCAATTAGTGCCCTGACTTACTTGACTTGGTTTCTGGTCGAGGGATAGAGTAAGCTGAAATATCGAAAACGTGACAAGTGTAGAAGATTCGATTTTTATAAATGATCTTTATAATTTATGGTGGTATGAAAAACATTCTTTTCATACTCAACATTAAATTCCGAGGTATGAAAGCCCATCTTTATCCATGAGATTTTAAGAATGTATATCAAGATAAGGATAGGACGCTAACTTGTCCAATAACATGGTTAATTGATGGATAGTACAAGTTTGAAATCAGAAAGTGTTGATAAATATATTTGATCTAATTTCCATACGATCCATTTACTTACACCAAAATGGAAAGTGGTTTTAAATGATATTTGTTTTGGCCCATTTAAGTATGATTTTGAAAAAGGGAAATCTTAGTTAAGATTTGTGAATATACTTATACTATTGATATAAGTATATGGAAAATCGAACCAACAATTATCTATTTGATTGAATATACCCAACATTGTGAACATTGATTCAAGCTTTCAAGATCTCTAACACAGAACTATAAGTCTATTTCACAACAAAACAAGAAATTTATAGGAAGTACATTGAACATGTTTTTGGATTTTTGCAGGCAAGGTTTTATATGCTATGAAATCCAACTTCATTTCATGATGCTAAGGTTTTTTCTCAAATAATGTATTCTAGTATGATAACATGCAATATGATTGTTGAAATTGGAAGGGTGGTTCCAAAACCAAAGAAACGACTATCTTGAAATATTTTAAGGCACAAATGCGAGACACCATAAGGACCATAACACGATGGACAAGTATATCCCAATAGTCAAACATATCAAAGATCGAGATGCATGTTATGTGTTACATGACCAATTGGTAGACCATCTTTGGGTGCACAAGGGCAGGACTAGGAGGGCTGGAAACAATAGCTTATATCAGTATTGTTTGTTTGATTTTTTTCCATTAGCAATGTTTTTTTTACTGTTTTACATTTTGTTTGTTTTGATATTTTAATTTTTGCAACGTTATGCTAAGTTGTATGCTTGTTTCATTACTTTATTGAATTCGTAAAAGTGATTACTAACTCATTACATCAAATATATGAAATTACATAAAACTAGATTGAGATAACATTCGATACATCATATATAGGAAGTTACATGATACTAGAAAATAAATTCATTACATCATACATAGGAATTTACATAACACTAGAAAATAAATATTCGTTACACCAACTACGTTTCCAAATTAACTTGTAATTCACCCCCATCAAATAGTAACAAACCTCCATTTGAACTACTTCCATCCCTCTTATGCTTATCCAACTCTTGTTCCATCGTCTCACACTGTAATAGTTGCAACTTTGTTATATAACGTAACATCAACTTAAGTCAAGCCTTCTTACGTAGCCTAGCATGCTTCATGTCTTCTTTTGCACCATGGCTAGCTTCCTTTCTCACTTCTTTTGCACGATAGGTAGCACACTCTCACGATACCTTCGTTGCATTTTTTTCTCTTATTTGATTCATGCTCTGCTCCAAGGTCTTTGCTCTTTCAGCACTTTACGCAAAAAAATTCCCGAGTCTTCAAGAATCCGGCATGTTCAATAGCACATTGCTCCATCTTTGCGCATTATGCTTGCATACTAAATGACCTTTTACACTCCCATAAAGTCGAGTTTTCCACCGAGTTAGGTTCACTAGCAGGACTCAAATAATAGTAGTTTATTCTTCTTGTCTTGCATTATTACACGTGCTAATGATTATGAGGATTCATATTATCGTATAAACCAATGAATTTCTCTTGAAACTGGAACGACTTTCATGTCTACTTGTGGGACATCTTTTACGTTTTGGCTAACTATAAATAATGCAAAAAAAACAGGCATACTTTTTTCATATTAAAATGCTAAAAAGTAAATTTACATAATCGTCATTGTTTTGACCACTTATGTCCCATCGACCTGTAGCGCCCCATGCCACACGTTCGCACTAAACGGTTTACTAACCGCTAGTAAATTTCACACTCAAAGCAATAAAAAGGTTTACCTCATCTCATCGGTAAACTCGACCCGAAGGTCAAAACGATCAAAATGACAAGTCAGGAATTAACCGATAAGATAAACACACGTCTCCCATGCCACGTATTTTACCGAACCGTTTAATTCACCTTCTCATTTGCTCGAATAGTGTAAAAACGCGTGCTTTATAGAAAATAATTTACCTTGAAAATAAGCTTTGGAGAACCGGTTTCGAAAACCATTTGGAAACCATATTTGAAAATTTCCCTTATTATAAAGGATAAATAGGTTTTATACTAGAAAATACTTTAAAATATTGAAACTTAACATAATTTCCAACCATCTTTGACAAGAGGGATTCATGACTCGGTAACCTCTTTTGCGCAAACCCCAAGTTCTCTGCTTGTCATCCATGGTAATAACAAATTCACTCATAGATTGCCAAATTAGAGCCCTTCATGTTCGTGTGGTTACATTATTATTGGAAACTGAAACCCAAGTTGATGCGAAAGGTAAGTATTAAGCCAGGGCAAATTTCTATTGCGTTATTCTACTATCTTCTCCTTCTTCTATAGAAGCCATTTCTTCAAGATTGGTAGGGTTATTGGAAACAATTGGCATATTGCCACTCATTCGACCAAGCATACCTACTAAATATCTAAACTTTTCTACTCTGTTTTACGATTTGTCGGAATTCTTGGGTAAATGGCACTTGGGATTTTTTGAACCTTTTCCTCTTTCTCCTTAACATTTACGTCTCCTTCCAAGCCTTCGTCTTCATCCTCGTATACCTCTCCATCATTGTCATCTTTATTGTCAACAACATCTTGTATCGGATTAGGATACCCGGTACTCTGAGACGTAGAAAATTGTCTCATCAAGTTTTGCGTAACAACTTTACCTCGTCTCTCTGTTTCCTAAGCACCACGGGATAGTACATCGTTAGTCATTTTGACTTAATAACTGATTAAATTAGCTCAATTTTGGTATTATAAAAAATTTGGTTGTTGTTACGAGGCAGGTTGATGGTAGTATTGCAGATCCATATTATAGTACTTGTGGCGTGAATGCGGGATTTGTAAAGGTGGATTTTATGGAGGTGGATTTCGTCGAAACTAATATTGTTATGATTAGTGTTACATAACGTATCCATATTGGCGATGGGTTGGTAAATTTTGTTTTTATTGTGAAGGTCGTACGTGTAGATATCTGGCTGAAGGGCATGTTGTAAAAAGATGAAGGGATAGTGGAAGATATATAAAAGGGAAAGTACCTGCAACAACCCGCCTTTTAATGGGTTTGATTTTCAACTAAATCGAAAACCCAAGTCATTTAGGGTACCGACTGCTAGTGTTGGTAACCTATAATAAATATAAGTATATCAGAGAGCTATCCATACAACGAGTATTAAAATTAATAAAACATACATACCGACTAATGCTACTACCTTAGAACCAATATTATTTCTTGAATATCTAGTAGTCTTATCCGTGTCGAGCACGAATAAGAAGACCTGTTCACCTACCGTTCCCTTCTTGCGCCAGTATCACATCCCTTTAAATCTATTATGTGGTCATAATAAGAAGGGGGTCAAAACAATGTTCTCGTGACTCGTAAATTACATACGTTATTCATAATACTAATTTATGACGATTGATTTCCATTTATATGTTACGTCTAGTATCCAAGGGTTAGTCATTTAATTCCATATGCATGTACGATATGGTCCAACTTACTTCAAGGTGCGTGTGTGTGTCACTGTACTCCTAAAAAAGAAAATATCATATTTTTCTTATATTGGAATATTGTTTTTGTATTCATTATCGGACGTTCTTACCTTTCTATTCTCTTTACCCTATCTAAATCAAGTACTATTTCCATTTATCCACCCCATGTGAAAATTTTAATAAAAGATTTTAAGTTTTTATGAAACATTTAAAATTACTTTCAAATTTATTTACATGTTCCATTTAAAGTAGCTGTTGAAGCAACCACTTAAAATGACAATCTTCTTATATTTTTATATTTTTTTATAGTTAATCATATGAATTGGTTTAACAGTCACAATAAACATACATGACTTGTTTTTTCAACTGAACAAGTACATTTGAGTACAAGTATCTTATTTGGTCCATTTTTGTTTTAACTAAAGAAATCATTGTTGAGTTTGCTTTTAAAGTTTCATCGGATTTATTTATAAATCATTAACAATGTTTTAGTAATCTATGTTCAAACATAATGGGATCGAAATCAAATAATATTTTATTTGATCAAACCTAAATATGAATTGTATTGTTTGCATTTTTAGCCAGCTGTTTAATGGTAGTGGAAACTATTTTGGATCTGCAAAGTGGATTTACGAGGCCGCGCCACCCCTAATCAAAAGCTTTATTGCGTGGCTGGTGGCTCTCTCTTCTTATAAGCTATAACTAGCTCTAAACTTGAGCATGTTGGAATTCCAAAGGAAAAAATGAATGAAACATACATAAAGTCCCACATCGCCAAAATTTCAAAACCATTCCAATATATATATGGCTTTGCAATGAGGAGGTTGGGGGCCTGGGGCTCCCAAATGTATGCTTCGTTGTGAGGAGGGAGATCATGCATCTCCACCACACACGCGCGCGCGCCGCCGCCGTCCGTCCGACCGAACCGGGCCGGGTTCGGGTTCGGGTCTAATATGATTCTAATTTTCCTGCAAAACTGGGCCGGGTTTTTTTAACATTTGCAGATGAACGAACAGATGCGACTGTTCATAAGCGGACGCGGTTAAATGAAGAGGCGCGACCCGTTAGTGACGAACAGAAGCGGGTGCGACCCGTTGGAGGCGAACAGAAGCGGGTGCGACCCGTTAGAGGCGAACAGGTGCGGCCTGACTGATGAGACGCGACTGAACATAAGCAGGCACACGAACAGTAACGATTAAAGGAAACGTGCGCGACCGTTTGGACGAACGGTTGCAGAAGCGACCGTTCGAAGGGATGCGGACCAACTATAAATAAGTAGGAAAACTGATCACTTTCCTCACTGAATTTTCTAATCTCTTCTCTTCTGTTAACTACTGTTCTTATATTCAAATCACAGAGTGATATACTCATTACAGTTTCGAGCGGAATTCGTCTGTTGTATCTTGGGAGAATTTTGAAATAAAATTCTTAAGATGTTATACGTCTAGTATACCAAAACAGAGAATAATCAAATATAAACTCGTCGCACAAGTTTATAACTCAGATTTCCACTACACTGGAATTCTGTAGTAAATATTATAACAATATGAACGTTGTAAATGAATTACAACAACAGCGTTATACTATTTTGAATAAACAGTATAACAAAATAGAAGAAAGAATTGAGAATTCTAACCGGATAATGTCTGAGGCTCGTCGTAACAGACCTGAACCGTTTAAGGGAGATGGTGATGATTTCTTGACATGGCAGAATCAGATGTTGTTTTATCTCACCACGCTCGGTCTATAAAAGTACCTCGACGAGGAGGAACCGATTCCTGCAACAGGCAACGAAGCAGAGGTGAATATGTGGAAGCATTCCGATTTTTTATGCAGAAACTATATTCTGAATTGTCTCGACAAGGTGCTATACAAAGTATATCAGCCTTTAAAGACGTCAAAAGAACTCTGGAATGCACTTACCGCAAAATACAAGACGCAGAATATCAGTCTTAAGAAATTTATTGTAGACAAATTCATGGACTACAAGATGGTTGACTCCAAACCAGTAACCGCTCAACTGCATGAACTGCAAATCATCATTCATGAACTCGAGGCGGAAGGTCATAAGGTTGGAGAATCATTTCTGGTCGAAGCCATCACGGGAAAACTGCCGCCGTCGTGGAGAGATTACCGCAATTATCTAAAGCATAAAAAGAAGGAAATCTCTTTGCAGGATCTCATAGTCCGATTAAAAATCGAGGCGGACAACCGTGCGGTTACAAAACCAAGCGAGGAGGCATTTGTGGCTGAAGGGTCGAAGACCAAAAACAAAAATAAGAGTTTCCAGAAGAAAAGGAAAGCTCAAGACAACAAACCAAAAGACAACAAACGAACCAAGAAGTTTAATGGCGAATGTTGGGTTTGTGGAAAAGTTGGACATGCCGCTAAAGATTGCAGACACAAGAAGGAACGCAATAAAGAGGCAAATATAGTGGATAACATGGAAGTAGACGAGTCCAACTTCTCGCCGGTAGTATCTGAATGCAATCTGGTTCAGAATCCTAACCAATGGTGGGTAGATACAGGTGCTACTCATCATGTTTGTTCTGACAAATCCATGTTTTCTACATATCAGAAATTCGATCACGAAGAAAAACTCTACATGGGTAATTCTGCAGTTTCCATGATCGAAGGCAGTGGCACAGTAATCCTCAAGTTTACTTCTGGAAAAACTGTTAAGTTGAATGACGTGCTCCATGTTCCAGACATACGCAAGAATCTCATATCTGGTGCACTCCTATCAAAGAAGGGATTCAAGATGGTGTTTGAGTCAGACAAGATGGTTCTGTCCAAAGCTGGAATATATATAGGAAGGGGATATTTATGTGATGGCCTATTTAAGGCAAATGTAGCCGTTATCGGCAATAAAACTATGTATTCTGATTGTGCTATTAATAAAATTGAAGTTTCTTATTTGCTTGAGCACGAAATTTTACTATGGTACGATAGATTAGGACACATAACTTTCGAAAAATGAAGAAATTATCAAACTTGGGATTGATTCCAAATTTCCAAGTAGATAAAAACTACAAATGTGAGACATGTGTAGAAGCAAAAATGGTCAAACAACCATTTAAATCTGTTGATAGAAGCACCGAACCATTAGGTTTGGTACATACAGATTTATGTGATTTCAAATCACTACCTACAAGAGGTGGGAAAAAGTATTTCATTACTTTCATTGACGATTATACGCGATATTGCTATGTATATCTTTTAAATCGTAAAGATGAAGCAATAACAGCGTTTATAAAATACAAGGCTGAGGTAGAAAATCAGTTAAATAAAAAGATCAAGATATTAAGATCTGATCGAGGTGGAGAGTATGAATCACCATTTGAACAATTCTGTGAAGAAAATGGAATAATTCATCAAACAACGGCTCCATATTCACCACAACAAAATGGTGTAGCCGAGAGGAAGAATAGAACGTTAAAAGACATGATTACTGCCATGCTTTTAACTTCTGGTCTACCGACGAACTTGTGGGGGGAAGCCTTAAATATGTCTAATCACATATTAAACAAAGTTCCTCACAATAAAACGGGAACAATTCCATATGAGATATGGAGAGGACACAAACCAAGCTTTAAATACCTCAAAGTGTGGGGGTGCTTGGCAAAAGTTCATGTTCCGCCTCCCAAGAGAGTCAAACTTGGACCAAAAACAGTAGATTGTTATTATCTTGGGCCAGCCCAAAATAGTAGTGCCTACAGATTTTTGGTATTCAAGTCTGATATAAATGATATTCATGTAAATACAATCATGGAATCAAGAGATGCCTCGTTCTTTGAAGATGTGTTTCCACATAAAAGAAACGATGGAAATCCTGTCCCGAAAAGGACAAGAGATAACAGAGATGAGACATGTAAAGATGAAACTCATCAGGACAACGAGGAGGTTGAACCAAGAAGAAGCGTAAGGGCAAGAACTTCCAAAACATTTGGTTCGGATTTTTTAACTTATATGTTAGAACACGAACCTCAAACGTACAAGGAAGCAATGTCATCTTCTGAATCCTCATGTTGGAAAGAAGCAATCCAAAGTGAGATTGATTCAATTCTAAGTAATAAAACTTGAGAAATTGTTGATATTCCACCAGGAATAAAACCAATTGGCTGCAAATGGATTTTCAAAAAGAAAATGAAAGCAGATGGCTCTATCGACAAGTATAAAGCCAGATTAGTAGCCAAAGGATATCGTCAAAAAGAAGGAGTAGACTTTTTTGATACATATTCGCTGGTAACACGAATAACCTCTATAAGAATGTTAATAGCAATTGCATCCATCTATAATCTAGAGATTCATCAGATGGATGTAAAAACAGCATTCTTAAATGGAAATCTCGATGAGGAGATTTACATGGAGCAACCTGAGGGATTTATTTTCAAAGGAAATGAAAACAAAGTCTGTAGATTAGTAAAATCATTATACGGACTAAAACAAGCTCCAAAACAATGGCACGAAAAATTTGATAGTGTCATGATAAGAAATGGTTTTCGTATAAATGAATGCGATAAGTGTGTTTATTATAAACAAATTGGACAATCATATGTGCTGATTTGTCTATATGTAGACGATATGCTAATATTTGGTCCAAATACTCAAGTCATAGAGACCATAAAGAAAATGTTAACTAGCAATTTCGATATGAAAGACTTAGGAGTTGCAGACGTTATTTTGGGAATCAAAATAATACGAACTCCTAATGGAATTGAATTGTCTCAGTCACACTATGTAGACAAAGTGATTGAAAGATTTCAAAATTTTGGAATTAAAGGAGTAAATACCCCTTTTAATCCATCGGAAGTACTGCACAAAAACACTAATGAGAGTGTAATGCAACTGGAATCTTCTCGTGTAATAGGCTGTCTCATGTATCTCATGAATTGCACAAGACCAGATATAGCTTATGCAGTAAGTCGATTGAGCAGGTATACAAGCAATCCAGGAAAGGAACACTGGAAAGCACTAATGAGAGTGCTTGGATATTTAAAAAATACACTAACTATTCCTTACATTATGGAAAATATCATGCCGTCTTAGAAGGATATAGTGATGCAAACTGGATTGCAGATTCAGAGGAATCAAAATCAACGAGTGGTTATGTCTTTACCCTAGCAGGGGCAGCAGTATCATGGAAATCTACTAAACAAACATGCATAGCTCGATCCACTATGGAATCAGAGTTCATTGCATTAGATAGGGCAGGCGAAGAAGCAGAATGGCTTCGTCACTTTTTAGAAGATATTCCGTTTTGGCCTAAACCTGTACCGGCCATATGCATACACTGTGATAACCAAGCAGCGCTAAGCAGAGCGCAAAACTTTGTATATAATGGAAAGTCACGACATATTCGTCGACGACATAATACAGTTAGGCAGTTACTCTCAAATGGAACTATTTCCATAGATTATGTGAGAACAAATGATAACCTAGCGGATTCATTTACTAAAGGTTTATCAAGAGAGAAAATTGACTGCGCATCGAGGGGAATGGGCTTAAAGGCCTAAACCATCAAGAGTTATCTTATACGGAAACCTATCCTAGCGACTGGAGATCCCACGGACTAGGATCAATAGGCAAACCAGTTCTGAATAACTCAAGAAGTAATGTATTTGTTTGGACATAGTCCAATTCCATTCCTATGGTGCATAATATAAATGCATGCCTACAGAAGCATTTAAAGGTTAAAACTATGTTTTTTAATGATGACCATATCTTGAATATAACAAGTGGGGTATTTGTAGGATACTCTTAATGGTTGCGATCACCTATGTAAGTGTGAGCTGGGTCGGCTCTATGAGAATTTTACAAGGCTTTAAATTCTCTATAAACACTCGCAGAACCAAGTACTGTTCAGGACCAAAATGAACACAACCAAGAAATTGGATGAGAAGGGAATCAATGCTTCGTAAACCTTATTGTCTGGATATACAATAAAGGCTGACGGTTCAAGATGAAATATTTCACCGATTAGCCAAGTAAATCCGATAAGTTTTAACTAGGGAAAGTTCAAAGTGAAATATCTACTTATCCACGATAAAGCATTAATTCCATATATACTCTGTGATATTTCGCTTTGTGTGGGGGATATGTATATTATCATTCATGTGGGGGATTGTTGGAATTCCAAAGGAGAAAATGAATGAAACATACATAAAGTCCCACATCGCCAAAATTTCAAAACCATTCTAATATATATATGGCTTTGCAATGAGGAGGTTGGGGGCCTGGGCTCCCAAATGTATGCTTCGTTGTGAGGAGGGAGGTCATGCATCTCCACCACACGCGCGCGCGCCGCCGCCGTCCGTCCGACCGAACCGGGCTCGGGTTCGGGTATGATTCTAATTTTCCTGCAAAACTGGGCCGGGTTTTTTTAACATTTGCAGACGAACGAACAGATGCGACTGTTCATAAGCGGACGCGGTTAAATGAAGAGGCGCGACCCGTTAGTGACGAACAGAAGCGGGTGCGACCCGTTGGAGGCGAACAGAAGCGGGTGCGACCCGTTAGAGGCGAACAGGTGCGGCCTGACTGATGAGACGCGACTGAACATAAGCAGGCACACGAACAGTAACGATTAAAGGAAACGGGCGCGACCGTTTGGACGAACGGTTGCAGACGCGACCGTTCGAAGGGATGCGGACCAACTATAAATAAGTAGGAAAACTGATCACTTTCCTCACTGAATTTTCTAATCTCTTCTCTTCTGTTAACTACTGTTCTTATATTCAAATCACAGAGTGATATACTCATTACAATTTCGAGCGGAATTCGTCTGTTGTATCTTGGAAGAATTTTGAAATAATTTTTTTAAGGAAATCGTTACGACGAGCCTCAGACATTATCCGGTTAGAATTCTCAATTCTTTCTTCTATTTTGTTATACTGTTTATTCAAAATAGTATAACGCTGTTGTTGTAATTCATTTACAACATTCATATTGTTATAATATTTACTATAGAATTCCAATGTAGTGGAAATCTGAGTTATAAACTTGTGCGACGAGTTTATATTTGATTATTCTCTGTTTTGGTATACTAGACGTATAACAGAGCAAAGCTATTCTTTTTGAAAATTGAATAATGACAAGATATATATAATTAAGAAAGGCATAAAAGCAAACCACTTTCACCATCTTAAGCCTCGCTACCTTAAAATTTGAGTCTCTCATCTCACTTTCTCGTTCTTTCTGAAACTCAAGCATTTCTAAAGAAAGTCAAGAAACAAGAGTAAGTTTGTTCCTTCCTCCATTAAATATCACTTTATTTTTCGTTTCCATTCTACTACCTACATTTTCAGTGGATTAATCTCTAATTGGGTTAGTTCACAACTTTATTCATGGGTTTTTGTTCAGAATTTGTGTTTTTTATTTGGCAAATCTAAGTTACTCAGTCACGCTTTAGAAGCGGTTTCCTTTCAAATTTAGTTCTTTCAACTAGAAATTGAAATGCCGTAATTTTTTCATATGATGTACATAGTTGAAAGTCGAACTTTCATTTTGGGTTTCCCAACTTAAATCACTCTCCGATTATTGTTTTCGGCAATCTTTGAGCAAGTAAATAAAAAAGCAGATATTCTTTTTCAATGAGTTCGTTCAATTATTTCGTGAAATTAGTAGGCATTAATATTTTATAATTTATTACTCATATCTATCTCGTGTGAAGAGATGACTTCATCTTACACCGCGCCTCTCTGAACATTGACCGTTTTGAAGAAACACATAAAACAAGCAGGTCATTATTTTCCCCACCAGTATCCCCAAATTGCCCTCACTTCGTCTTTTACTTTTGAAAACTACCAAGGGCAATTTAGTCAGTTAAGGCTTGTAGGAGGGTTCCTACTGCTAGACTGGATTCTTCCTTCCATTTTACGTTTTAATTATGTCAGGGGTCAGCGTACGGGTACTGTCTAGTATAATAATTTCATTTTGGTAAATATAGAATTGTAAAAAATAGCGTATTTTTTATTTTTTATTGATTTAATATGAATATCTTTTATTGGAATGTTAAATGTTACCACACATTGGAAGTTACCTAACCTATTATTTAATCCCAAATTGTCTTCTTTGGATGTAGGTTATACTAAAAGAGCAGACTACTATGCATACAACAAAAGCAAGGTGAGATATTTCCTTCTCCTGCTGTGTTTCTTCCTTTTATATATATTGCAATATATGATTAGTACTGTTTTAATACTGGGATAATCTCTGATTATGCTAATTCATTTATGATTCATGTTTGATATCGCTTTGTGAAACAAACTATTAGGTAGGGCTTTAATGGATACCCCAAAAATTTGAAATCCGTCCGCATCCGAAAAAGGGATGCGGACACGGATATGAAGACATCCGCATCCGAAAATTATCCGTCCGGTATTTTTCAAGATTATAGTTTAAATTATGTATACTTTGGTACAGTAAAAAATATTTATTTATGGTTTTATCAAGTTAAAATTGTATATTATACGCACTAAATGCATATTAACTGCTCAAAATTATTTTTTATCATTATATCTGTTTATTTTTAACACTTCTATAATTAGTGGGATTAAACAAGGTTTATCTTAAATTAAAAAAATTCATTTACATTTATCGATTTATCGGTCGTTAGCGGATATGATAATTATCTAATATCCGTTTGTATCTGTAGATGTGGATATTTGATATCCGACAATGATTTCGATGCGGATATGACACTATCCACATTCGAAAATATCCGTTGACAGGCCTACTATTAAGGCAATTTCTAAGACTTTGACAAGGACTTTCACATATCAAATCTAGCTTTACCCCTTTTTTTAAGGATGCTTTTTAACATACCCGAGCATGCCAAAATTTTATCCAGCAATATCCCACGTAACAACCTATACTTTACTCAGCAATGTATTACCCGATGACCTTAATGAATTAAAGATTTGAAAACGCAAGAATTATATAGTTCTTTCTTTCTTTTTTTCAAGTACACACATGTAAAAGTGGGTGAATATTTTGTAGAGAATTCCATCCTAGGTTTTTTAAATCCACTATTTAGAAACTTACAAATGTATCAGTGGTTCGTACACATACATATAGATATAGATATCAATATAATCAAATGAATTTTTGGGATGTTCAAATGTACACTGAATATATTTCAATTAGAAAACACGATCCTACGAAATCTCTAACATGTTCAAATATCAAAATGTTAAGTCAATATCAATGACTAAAACATTTATTTTAGCTGTCGATTTGAAATATTATTTCGAATATTTTAAATTATCCAAATTAACCATTTTTTTTAAAGATGATCTTGATGATGGAAGAACATATCTATAAATTTTTGCTTGGTTTTGAGTTGGGTAGCTCTAAAAAATATTGCAAGGTTGTTGCTGTTGTGTAGCGGAACCAAGGTTCAAAATTCCGGCGGAATTCCGGTTATTCCGGTGATTCCGTTCCGGTTCGGTCATAACGGGAACGGAATCCGGTCAAAATTCCGGTTCCGGTCTAAATTCCGGATTTGATTTTCAAATATTGAAAAAAAATTATAAAAAAATAAAAAAATACAACAAACATATAGCAATTAAAAAAGAAAAGCAAATTAAACAGGACAATAAATAAATTTTTGCTTGGTTTTGAGTTGGGTAGCTCTAAAAAATATTGCAAGGTTGTTGCTGTTGTGTAGCGGAACCAAGGTTCAAAATTCCGGCGGAATTCCGGTTATTCCGGTGATTCCGTTCCGGTTCGGTCATAACGGGAACGGAATCCGGTCAAAATTCCGGTTCCGGTCTAAATTCCGGATTTGATTTTCAAATATTGAAAAAAAATTATAAAAAAATAAAAAAATACAACAAACATATAGCAATTAAAAAAGAAAAGCAAATTAAACAGGACAATAAATAAATTGACAAAAAATCATGTGTATGGATAACAAAATTTGTTATAGTTTTGTTAATTTACATCGAATCATAATAAAAATTTCAAAAATTGATCAAAATTTTAAAATCTTAAATGAACAATAGAGACTTTTTAAACAATGGTTTTTTAATCAAAGTGTATTTTATATGTAATTTAAAAAATGTACCATAAATTTATGATAGTTTTGAATATTTATTAACAAAATAGCAAATTAAAGCAAAAAAGTACCGGAATTAGAAAACCGGAATTAAAACGGAACTTCCGAAATTTCCGAAACGAAACCGAAATTTTAAAATTACCAATGACCGGAACGGAAACGGAAAACGGAATTTCGAACCTTGAGCGGAACCCTTCCATTCCCATATATGCACCTTTATCGCTTTTCCAGATTACCTGGGGTACTAGCTGAAAGAGCAAGAATATTTATGACGTATTCAAAAGTGACATTCCTCCTCCTTTGTTTAGCTTTTAACCAATGTTGTAGCGTTTTTTGTACGTATTATTTTCAACATGGTGCCAATCCTTTTAGCCAAGTCCAAATTGTAATCCAGAAAATAATAAATTTGTCAAAGTGGTTATCTCATCATGGTAATTGATTGATTGAAATGGAACTCAGCGTCTCTATACTGAACTCATACTTAGGATAAGAGATTGTAGGACCATGCATATTTTAGTCTTGGCTTTGCAAATGTTTTTTTTTTGTCATATTTTATAACGTATCCAGTTTGGTTTAATGGTGGATATTGATTAAGATTACCTTGGTTAGTTTGTCCCCTTATCGATGTTGGGGACCATGTTTCTGAATATCATCCCATGTGAGATTAATTGTTGTGTTTCTGAAACATATACAAAGATGGGTCGTGATTTATTTGGGGTGTATCTTCTTTTATATTGGTTTCGATTCTGCTGGCCATCTGCATTAAATTGTGGTCTTCTTTCCTGCAAAGTGGTTAGCGTGGGTCCATTTTTAGCTTAAGCGATTTTCTTACCTGTCATTTCTATTGTTGTCTACTGGATAGATCTTCGTATGATTTTTGTAACCGTGACTTAGTTTCATCAAATTGGATGGAACACACTTTATATTATCTATATGCACCTTTTTTATAATCTGGTGTTTTATACAACAATAGGAACATGCATAAGTTACCATTTGAAACTAAAATTAACCAGATTTTTTTTTCCCTTTTCTGAACATGATTTAAGATGTCAATGAGATTTGATCCTTGGTCCTCTAGGTCAACAATCTAGAGCCTTACCACTGTATTTGTGGTCATTGGCATTAACCGAGTATTATTCTTTATAGTTTGCTTTCCGTTTGCATTTTACTGTACCCTTTAGTTTGTTCAACTATAAGACTTGGTTTGACTTTGCTATAGCATATATCTGGTCTGTTGCCAGTCAAATTAGTCTTATATATCGAACAGACCACATAAATATGAAATTAAGGAGGATACTTCGAATTTTTTTTCTTCTTTTTCTCATCACTTGCACTGTTGCATACACATCTTGCGGATAAACCTTTTATGTTTTAATATTCTACATCACATAGTTCTGATTAATGTTTTTACTAAGATAATTCTAGTACTTGTACGTTTTTGGTTTGATACTGGAGAACAGTAGTAAAGAACAATTGTATTCTAGGACAGGCCATTTATACAACTACTTCCATGAATGAATTAAAAGAATAACCAAAATTGCCTTTTTAGCAATGTTCAAAATCTCTATTATTTTTTACTGTTTTAATTTTTACTATTCATATACTTTGTAGTATTTGGATTTCCAATAAATTATTTTGTTAAATATTTTCTGTAAGAATTCAAAATTAAATGTATAAATTTTTTTTCTTAACTGGGATCAGAATTTTGGCTTGATTTGGTTTTGGAGCCTACCAAAATAGGGATGGAATCACTGGAATTTCTATATTTGATCGAAAACTCAGACCTCAGTCTTTTGCCTGCTTTTCTTTCTTAAACACTGACATGTTATGCATAAGACGCAACCCCACAAGTAGTTCTGAACCAAACACAAATTTTCCTTTCACAGCATGTTTCTCTTTCTAACAATTTTGATTCTTTCACTTTTTAAGTTCCATTAAAATTCCACATTTCAAACTACCAGAGCTTATTATGTGTTTTTGGAATATTTTTATTTCTTGTAAATAGGAATGGATCAGCAGAAGTTCCTTCAAGGATTTCTCCTAGATCATCACATGTAACCAAATCAAGTGGAGCTGATTCAGACTCTTCAAACTCGAAGAGCACTAAAACAAGAACACCAACTAATTGCAGCCCTACTTCGAAGAAACTTGAACGTCGCTCTCCTAAAAGTCCTATAGTTGAGGTATCAATTATTACATAATTTCTTTGCAAGCAACGTAGCCTACCATGCCTTTATTTGTAGTATATATCAGAGAACAGCTTTTTAAAACAAAGATAACTGGCAATGTAACTTAAGGTTTTCTTTATACTTACATAAATCATCTTAATAATAATAGTTTTTCGATGTGGGATTATTCTAAAACCACGAAACAAACTAAAAATTACCAACACCTAACGAGCTACCTGGGTTTATTGTACATATTTTGTATAATCTTTCAACTTTCAAAAAGGTATATTTATATATATTAAATAATGATCTATTTATATTGGCAATGCCTGTAAAGTTGCTGATACCAATATCAGTTGTTCATTTTTATATGCCGTGAGTGATAAGTAGTTCAATCAAAAACATTTAATCTGTAGAAGAAGAAGCCGGGTAGATTAGCTGAACTAGAAGCTCAGTTAGCCCAACTCCAGGAAGATCTAAAGAAGACAAAAGAACAACTTGCTTCATCCGAGACATTAAAAAAACAAGCACAGCAAGAAGTAGAGGGCATGAACAAACAGCTTCAAGAAATGATTTCAAAATACGAGCATTCACAGAATCAACTCATGGAGTTCTCCACAGCTGAGGAGTCTAGACTTCAAGAGCTAAGAGCTATATCCCAAGACCGTGATCATGCATGGCAATCTGAGATCGAAGCCATTCAGAAACAAAATGCAAATGAGATACAGAGATTGAACCTTCACTTCGAAAAGGAGTTGGAGAAGTTAAAAGTTGAGTTAAACAACAGAGAAAAAGCCGAGGCAGAGTTGGAAACAAAAGTAGTTGAGACTCAGCAAAATTTGGAAGTTGCTAAAGCTACTGTGGAAACTCTGCGTTCTGAAGGGTCTAAGCTTTTGGAGTTGTTCAAAAAATCAATCTCTGAGCTAGAGGAGTCGAAAGCCAGAGTGCTTTCATTAGAAGAATCCAATAAGAAATTGGAGGACAATCAACTAAACATTGGTAAGTCAGTAACTAAGTGTAATCTGTAATGAATTTTATCAGAGAAACAACCATATTATTATTATGTCATCTTCATCATCAATCGTATACATATAAAACTTAGGATGTTTTTATTTATTTGCCTTTTTGAGTTTATGAGCATAAAATATGGTAATGATATCCAACTAATGTAAATCTGTTGATGTATAATCATGGTATACATGCACGCACGCTATGTGCGCGTGCGTACATGCGTGTATGCGTGTGTTGTCAATATGTAGCTCTACTAATCCATGGCAGCTTACATAGTTGTGTATGTATACGCTGCTTGTTATCAAGTTTACGTTTATGGTATGTGCCTATTAATATAACTGTATGTTTCTACATGTCTATTTTATCAGTTTTGCAACATCATTGAAAATGTGTGCTTGTACATTCCCTTGAATTGTACAATAGTAAGTTATAAAGATTTGATCAATTTTTGTCATCATTTCTCCTTTAGTGTATTACCGATACAAACACTAAACATGCACCCGTTTTTATCATCATATAGCTTTTCATCAGTGGATTGCGTATATGTATTAAAAAAAAGTATTTACAGGCAATTCTTCAACTGCACCAGGATCATTAGACATGGAAGTAGAACAACTGAAAACTGCACTTGAAGCAGCTGAGCTGAAGTACGAAGAAGAACAAGCTCGAATTGCTACACAAATCAAAGCTTCTTATGAAGTTACACAGCAAATCAGAACTGAATCAGAAGCTAGAGAGTCCGAACTCGAATCAGCATTAGAAAATGCATATGAAAGCATTGCTGAACTAAAGGGTAGATTACTCGACAAGGAAAACGAACTTCAGGGTGTTTTAGGCATGAACGATGAAATGAAAATTAAACTTGATAGTGCCCAGGTACATTTCCCCCTTATCAGCTATATACATTTTATATATGCTTAAATGATAACACAATGATGTTATGATAGTGTTTGTTTTATGACTCAAACAGACAAACCAAATAGTTCATAAGACAGATGCAACAGAAGACGTATCAGAACTAAAAGCAAACCTTATGGACAAAGAAACTGAACTACAAAACATATCGGAAGAAAACGAACAACTGAAGCTCAAACTAATAAGCATAGAAAGCGAAAACATGAAGAACTACGAATCTGCGATAGCAGACATGGAAATGGCCAAAGCAAAAGAAAAGGAAGCAGCATCAAAACTAGAGTACCTAACTCAAGAAGCAAACAAGAGAAGTGAACAGCTAGAAACTGCAAAAGCAATGAGTTCAGAAATGGAAGTGGAGTTACGTAGGCTGCGAGTGCAGTCCGATCAGTGGAGAAAGGCTGCAGAGGCTGCAGCAGCTGTACTCACTACAGCAAATAACAACAATATCAGTAATAATAATAATACTAATAATGGAAGATTTTCCGAGAAAGCTGGACCGTTGGATGCAGAGTATCAATCGGTGGCTGGTAAGTTGATGCATTCTCCATTTTCAGATGATTTGGATGATGATGAAGTGATAAAGAAGAAAAATGGAGGTGTTTTGAGGAAACTGGGGTTGTGGAAGAACACAAAGTGATGAAGGTAATATTTGAGTGTATGTTTATTCTGTACTTTTTCTTTATTTATGGGGGTTTGTGATAATGTTGTTTGATTTACCGTCTTTAGAATTATGTAGGCGTCAAACTTTGATTTCACTGTTGTACACATATTTCCTAATGTTGGAAGATTATGTTCACTAGTGGATCAGTGTTTAACTTCAATCTTCATTGTTTTTGTCTGTTGGTAGTAATATCCATTTAATATTGCATGAACCCTAAGTATTCTACATGAACATTGCTTCTCTTACCCATTGAATTTACCAAGGTCTCCTTTACATCTTGAAGGCATCAACTAACTTCTAAACTTTACGTTCTAAGTGATAAAAAATGTTTTGAAAGTAAGAATTACGTCTGCAGTCAGTTGTGCTTTCAAATGTAAGCTGTAAAGTTCAAGAACGCAAAACATGCATTCATCGTGCAACGTTACGTGCACGACGTAAGCTTTGCGGCCTTGTTTATGGACATAGGAAAAGCTTTCGATTCAACTTTTAGTGGGAATTACATTCAACTTATCTAAAATAAGTCGGACATAACGATTACGGTACTGTTTGTATCGAAAGCGTTTTTCTACTTCAAAATGGAGCAATAGAGCAAGACTAACTATTACCTTTCACGTAAATGCTGTTAAATCGGATATAAATTTTTACATCATATTTTCCTCTATAATTCCAGATGCAAACTCCATGGTTTCTCAAAATTTCCATTCTACTCTACTATTCTTAACATTTTTTAACAATGGTTTCCACTCTCGTTGATCGGAATAAAAATCTAACGTTTTATTGAAATATCGAATTATCAACTCTACTCATAAAGATATGTTCAGAATAATTCGCAACTAATCAGAAAATGCTAAAACGGGAGCCTATCGGAAGATTGTTGATAGATTTAACTTTTGTAATAATGCGTCTTAACGGTTGGATGCAGTGGTCGCAAAAAAAAAACACGACAACAACCAGAAAGACTTAATCAAGTTGGGAAAAGTTACGAAACAAGAATGGAGAGGGCTGGGATGGTCAGAGAAATATTGTTCCTGGCGACACTGGCTTGTGGACGGATCGAGCCAAGGAATGACACTTTTTATTATAGTTTTGCGAATTTCTTATAATTTTCCATACCAATTGTTCAAACAGGATAATAGGCAAAAGAGCAACTTAGAGGAAAAAATATGCTAAAAGACAACAAGTTTATTTTTTAGACTGAAGGACAATGCTAGTTATAAATAGCATTTTATATAGTGTAAAACTTAATATAATGCTAGATATAACTAGATTTTTTTAGTGTAAAAATTTAATATAATGCTAATTATAACAAGCATTTGTCCTTCAACCTAAAAATGAAACTTGGTGTCCTTTAGCCTAATTTTTTTTTCAGAATTTTTCATTTCCCCTAATTTGCTCTTGTTTAAATTTTGTTTTCCTAGGATGTCAATAGTGTATTTTTGAAATGCAGAGATGCTCTTTTATCAGATCTGGAATATTTGGAGCAAATATTCAGAAATGTCGCTACTAGAACGTATGTCATCCTCTCCACTCAAGTAGAATAGCCAACTATCGAAATCGAAGATGGAGTACAAACTGATTTTCACACCATCGCTTCAAATCCAATTCCATAAAACCTTTTTCAAGGCAAGCCCATACCTGTAAAATGGAACAACGCTTTGAGATCCCAGCCCTTTCAACCCTCCTAAGCAAATGAGTTTGCTCAAACAGACCTCAACATTGAGCCTGAAGTTGATATGGATGTGGATAGCCCCTCCTCGGTTCATCGTTCTACCATCATCCATTTTGCTGCTCATTCTAATCATAGACGCTCACAACAAACGTTTTATGAAGCTATCCACCAAATGGTGGAAATGATGGAAAGAGTGACACACTTCAAATCGTCAAGTTCTTCTGAAGACGGTGAAGCTCCACAACAAATAGTAAATTGGCTGAAGCTTTGCCTTGCCACGAATGGTGCATGCAATTGCGCCAGCACAACATTACCGAGATTAGTAAATTGTCTTTCAATAAGGATTTCAAAGAGCTATGAAAATGATGGATTTTAATGATGTTGCATATGAGTGGATCGAAACATAATTGAGCGTATTGCAAGAACGACATTAAATTTGTAATTGAAATTTGTATTTCTGTTTGAATTTGCAGTGTTTGGATTTCTATTTTGTTTGAATTTGTAGTTTATTTGAATTCGTAGTTGAAGTAGAATTTGAATTTAAATTTGTTGCTTATTATTTTTGAAATAGTAACTACTGATTATTAATTATTTAAAATTAATCATTAATAAAAAATTATTAATTATTTATTACAAAATAAAAATTAAACCGTTTTTACATTACTTCATATCCCACCTCTAATCAAACTCTAATCAAATTTTTGTTCAGAACGCTACAACATCCAACCTCTAATAAAAAGTGTCTGTGAATGCCCTTACATCTTGATTTTTATAAATGATCATACAAATCATGGTACATCGTGAGATCATGCTCCTAAACCATGAAACGGGTTTTTCCCTCGCATACAAAACTACTTATAACGGGTCTTAATCCTACAATATATATATATATATATATATATATCACACATATAATATTCATACATATCAGAGTACATTTTAGGTAATAAACTCGACAGTTGTTTGTATACGTATAACTCCAAATGATAAGGGTGGACTATCCCTTAATCCTGGACAAAGTATCTATATAGACTAGATACACTTAAGAGCCGTATAACCGTATATCTATAAACTAGATATACCCGATATCTTCAGGCTAAATATACCTATCTGGCAGCAAGCCACATAATTGATTATATCTATTTTTAAGTCCATTCTAGTCATTTTCGATATGTCTTCCAACACGTTCATGTACATCAAAATGTACTCTTGAACCCTCAAACCTATCATGAGCATTCAACGAACACGATTCCTTCTACGCACTTCTTATGGATCTTTAAGGACATAGGGGTTTCCAAAAAGATTAACCTTAAAGAGAAAGACGTTTCAAAATTTTGGTAGAGCCTTAGCAAGAGGTTTCTAAATAATATGAAATCACGTCTCTTTTATGTCTTTCTCAAGTCAAATGTCAAGGTCAATGGTTGAAAGCCAATCATTAATAAAAAAAAGTCACACTTTGAAAATTATCATCTTAGAACACAAAATGGTTTCGTAAGTTTAGAGGAATTATGTCAAATACAAGAAATGCAACAATTTCAAAGAAAATGTTGCCACTAAATGTTATTTTTTTGCATTGCATAACAACTTCTAACTTATATGAATTTAATATATTTTCCATTTAACCATAAGACGTCCATTCCATTTTCAAACACTATAAACCAACTCCTAATAATTTATAAGAATTTGTATAATATCTTTAGTTTAATGTTACCATCTTTAAAACTATTGAAGAGGCAAAAATGATAAAAGCGTTATAACTCCCTTTGACTCTATGTTACTTAACTTTTTAAACCATTTACATCTACAACCCATTTGACTACTTAACATACTCCACCTTAACCTAAGAGTGTTGTTGCTTGTTTTACTTGCAAAAGTATAAATGGGTTCATCAGGTAAAAGCCAAACAACATATGCCCACATAGCATGGTTCGGCTAGCATCATCTCCAGCCCAATGGCATGTCCACTATCAACATCCTAACCCATAAGAACTCGCCATCGGGCTGACCTTGAATCTAGGACTTTGCTCGCCATATTCTTCATTTCAATGAAAAGTTTCAAACCTTGTAGGAAACATCTCACCGCCCCATCATTTAACGACCAAGTCACGACAATGCAACATCATCTTGATATTCCTTAACCAATTGTAGGTCCCATCTATGTCTTTCCTTGGCCGCCACCGATCCATCGATGACCAACCCCACTATCTGCTCAATTTTGTCATCACTATGCAGACTTCTAACAAGAACCCCTAGCTGCGCCTGCAAAAAAGGGTGACGACCTTGTATCATTTCCATAGCAAAAATGACATTACTAACACTATTCTCTAACATAAGCATCACTGTACGACAAATCACTCTCTATACTTCACTACCTACTTAGAAAAAAGTAACTATGCAACAATCACTTCCTATACTTCACTACTTACTAGGAAAAAGCGTGATTGTACAATAGTTACTCTATGCTGTCCTTCTAACATAAGCACGCCATGGTATGGTCTGCCAGCTAGTGTGCATCTGAGCCACTCTATGTTATACGGAAGATGCTTGTTGATTGTGGGAGTTCAGTCAATATTTTGTTCGAAAAATCTTACGATCAAATGATGTTAAAGGAGAGAGATTTGAAGCCTTGTAGGTCTTGTATACAGGGGTTCAATGGGATGGCTAACTGAAGCCATAGGGTTTTTTGAATTATCAGTGAAACTTGGTGAGGGTGATCACAGGCGAATGCGGGTCGTGCCATTTTTAGTGTTGGATATTCTATTCTGCTTATAACGCATTCTTGCATCGACTGGCCCTAGCTGAATTCAAAGCGGCCATCCCTCCCTGGAGTTTAACCATGAAATTCCCTATAGACAATGGGGTGGGGATCGTGCGTGGAGATCAAGTGGCTGGCCGCGAGTGCTATGTTACTGAACTGAAGGAAGCAAGGCATAAGGAGAACGGAAAGAGTGTAGAGGGGGTCCTCTGCATAAAGGCTTTGGATGTATAGTAACTATCGCCTGAGCCTCGGCTCGGGCGAATCAGCTCTATGATGACATGGACCGATGTAAAGAGTCGAAGGGAGGACGAGCAACTCCCAAAGAGTTGACAACCACTATTCCAATTAGTAGGAATGACCCAAGTAAGTCTTGAAGGTCGGATCTCGGCTGGGTACTGGTGTGATGATGGAGTTGGCTGGTTTTCTTTGGCAAACCTGGATGTGTTTGCCTGGACACACTCAGATATGTATGGGATCTCGCCCGGGATAGCAAGCCATGCATTAACCATAAATCATAAATGCGTTCCTATGAAACAGAAACGCCACAGCCTGGTTCCGGGGAGATCTGCTGTGCTCAAAGAAGAAGTGGATAAGCTAAGGGATAACAGCTTCATATGTGATGCCTTATACCTGGATTGGGTATCAAATCCTATTTTGGTGAAACAAGCAAACGGAAAGCGGAGGTCATGCATCGATTATTCCGACTTGAATAAAGCATACCCAAAGGACGGCTTCCCGCTTCGAAGAATAGTTCAGTTGGTGGACTCAACTACTGGACATGAGTTACTTTCATTCATGGACGTGCACTTCGGATACAATCAATTTTCGATGCACGTCCCAAATCAGGAACACGCTACTTCATCACCGACCTTGGACTCTATTGTTATCTGGTCATGCCTTCGATTAAAGAATGCAATAAACTAACTAGAGACTTATGAACCGGACGTTTTTAAGAACCAGATCGGATGATCAATGGAAGTTTACAAATACGATATGTTCTTGAAATCATGACGTTCGAGAAATCACATTGATGACCTAGCAGAGATGTTTGATGTCCTCCGATAGTATGGGATGAAGCTCAAACCCTTGAAATGCTCTTTCGGTATTGCGTCGAGAAAATTCTTGGGCTTCATTATGAAATATGAAATTGAAGCCAATCCAGAGAAGATCAAGACCTTGAGAGAGATCGAAGTCCCAAAGACAATCAAGAAGGTCCAAAACTTGAATGGGAAAGTCGCCATCTTGAGTCGATTCATTTCTAGGGCCACTGACAAATGCATCCCTTTCTTCGAGGTGATCAAGAAGGAAAAGAGAAACTCTGAGTAGAAGCAAGAGTGCAAATACGCATTCCAAGCTTTGGTGAATCACTTGGAAAGGTCTCCTATCCTTTCGAAGCCAGTGGATGATGAGGACTTGTTTATATACTTAACAGCGTTGGTGCATGCTATGAGAGCCGGCTTATACGTGAGGAATATTGCATCCAACGACCGGTCTACTACATTAGCAAGTGGTTGACAAGAGTAGAAAGAAACTACTCGAGATTGGAAAAGCTCGCATATTGTTTGTTGATTGCTTCGAGAAAGCTCTGCCCTACTTCCAAGCTCATCCGATCAATGCTTTACTGACGAGCCTTTACGACAAGTCTTACAACGAACCGAGACTTCAGGAAGACTGCTAAAACGGAACATTGAATTAAGTCAATACGATATCACTTATCATCCTTGAAGAGCAATCCGGGGTCAGGCTTTAGTGGATTTCATAACCGAAATCACTACATGAGATGATTATTTGAAGAGCAGTGGAGGAAGGGATGTTGGGTGGAAAATGTAGATGGATGGTGCATCCAATGATTGGTGTTATGGTGCTGGAGTAGTACTTATCACTCTCGGAGAACACCCAATCTGCTACGCCTTGAAACTCGACTTTCCAGCAATGAACAATAAAGTCGTATACGAAGCCTTGATTACAGGACTCAAGATCGCCAAGGAACTGGAAATAAAGACTTTACAAATTTTCTATGACTCCCAGCTAGTGGTATGTGATGTTCAAATAAAATATCAAGCGAAAGGAGCAAGGCTAGCTCCCTATCTAAATCGGGTTCTTGAGTTGCTTGATGACTTTGAATATTACACGATCGCTTATATTCCCAAAGAGGAAAATGAGAAAGCCGACTCGCTTGCTAAGTTGGCTAGTTTCAGAGGTATCCAACTCACGGGCCTGGTTCTAATGGAAGTGCTTTCAGCTCCGAGCATCGATCGATGGATATCGATTGGATCTTGAAGACTGAGCCTGAACGGGAGTCATGGATGACGCCGATTCCGGATTATTTGCAAAGAGGGACCCTTCAAAGAGAAGGAAGGAACGATGCAAAATCCTTCGCCAACCTTCAAGATACCATGCAAGAAGGATTACTGAAAGTTATTTGATCTTGAAATTCATGCATATATATAGTAGTTAAGGAGTTGCAACTGCTGGTGAAGAGATCTCTGCGAATAGCAATGGTTGCAACCCTTAGGGAAGAAGAAGGCTATTCAAAAAAGGAAGTGTCTTTTCACAAAAAATGACTGTTGCAGAATTCAGTCGACTGAGGAAAAACGGTCAATCGACTGAATATTCAAAGGTGGTAAAAACAGTGCATATCTGTGTATAATAGGTTGTTCTATAGATATTCAGTCGACTGGTCGATTTTGTTCAGTTGACTGAATTCTATTGATAACTAAAAATCACCATAGCTCATTTGGTTAGAGCACTTTCCTTCTAAACTAGTGACTTGGGTTTGAGCCCCGCTCCATGCATTTTTTGAAAACTTGATTTTGATTAAAATATGCATGCAAGTTTATTTGAATGTGAATGACAATTCTTGAGGAAAGATTTTAACAAAACACTAACTAGACTCTATATACATATTTGATGACTCCTGTTAAAATATATAACTATATGAACCATACTTTGAGTCTTTGAGTCAGGATGACGTTGTAGTCGTAGATTCGTGAATTTTTGTCAGCAATCAAAAACTATGATCCAACATTCTCCCCCTTTTTGATGATGACAACTCCATTTTCTACGAATGAATCTTTGACAAGCTTTGTTGATCTTATCTCTCTCACTGAATATCTTCCTGTAATTGTGCTATAGATTTCTCCCCCTGAATCTGTGCTATATATTCCTATTTAATCTTTTTTCCCCCTTAATCTATGCTTGCATGGTTTATTCCTGCAAATAGTGTTAGCGAGCAATATCTTTCTCCCCCTTTGTCATCGACAAAAAGGAGAGTTTTTATGATGATATAAAATATATTTTACATAAGTGTTAACATAGAGAAATATAAAACAAAATAACTACTACTTATAATGTAAGGTATCAGAAGAAAAAAATTAACATTTAAAGCATGCGATACCCAAGGTTCTTATAATTTTCTAATTTTTAGGAAACCATACCCATTTGGGTGTGGTTGAACCTTTATAAATATAATTTTCATTATTAACTACCATATCAAAATAATCATCAATGTATTTTTCTCTATTTTTCCAATTGATAGGAACACAAATACTTAGATGATTTTTATTCATATTTCCTGTTAATGATTTTGTACTTCTAGAGAAATTATCAACATTATAGGTCATAGTAGTATTTGAATTTCTATAAAAATTGGATTTAGGCTTTACTCGAAATTTAGTACTAGCACTATCATTTTTACTATACATGAAAGCATATCTAGTGCTATTTCTACGATTAGTTTTATTATATCCTAAAACACTTTTATCATTGTGAGCTTTTGAATTCTTAACATAACCTAATCCCTTCTTATTTGAAGTAGGTTGAGAATTTTCATTAATCCTGGATAAATTTTCTCTCCCTTTATTAAAATTGGAAATATTTTTAGTAATGTCATCAAGCTTAGTTTTGAGACTAGTGTTATCTAACTCAACAATTTTAATTTTTGTTTTTAACTCATGATTCTCAGAAGCTAGAGCATTATTCTTTTCTTTTTGAGCTTCTATTTCTTGACTTAATAGAGCGAGTTGAGAATTGTCAAAGAGTGAATCTTGAATTTTCTCAAGTTCTTCTTCTAATATTTTCTTCTCGTCTTTAAGCATATCTCTTTCGAATTCTGCTTTCTTCTGATTTTCTAGAGCTTCCTTATATTTTCTTTTGAAACTTTTTAAAGTGTCTAGAAGTTCTGAATTTATTTCTATCATATCATCAAAAGTTAGATCACTAACCTCATTATCTTTTGCCATAAAGCATTTGTTTGTTTGCTCCTTTGATTTTTCTTTATTGCTCTTCCTCTTCTTATTGCCTTGACTAGATCTCTTTGTAGCCATTTATTCTAGGATGTTGTTACGATCTCTAGAATACCAGGCTCTGATACCAAATGTAAGTGTATAGGACCGTATAATATGGATAAAAGTAACACAGAGTATAAATAGTGAGGAATATAAAAGTAGTATAGTAAAATGACACCAGAGATTTTATACTGGTTTGGAGCACCGTCCTACGTCCAGTCCCAGACTCCTTTTGGAATTTAACTAACAACAATCCTCACTTAACCCGGAGGAACATGTATACACAGTCTGAGCAGCAGAACAGACACCTCAGCAGCAGAACAGGATTTTCGCCTCAGCAGCAGAAGAGGACTTCACTAATATAAAGAATATCTGACACTATGTGTTCTTGATAACACTAATTTGTCTTTGATAGTACAAGCCTCCCATAATCAAATTCTCAAGTACATATGAAATGTATGTGAAGATATGAAGAGAAGGTAATGCTAAGCATCAAAGATTAAGAAAGTTATTTGTAGATTCAAAGCAGTAGAAAGTATGTTCGCTGTTTGAATGCAAAGATTATAGCACAAGAAGAGTATTAGATAGTTAGAATGAAAATCGGTGAGTATGAAGTGCTTGAGAGTATCTATATATAGTAGTTGAAGAGTTACTGCCAATGGTGAAGGGTTCTGACGAAAAGAAGCAACTATTTCCGTTCAGAGAAGGGTTGCTTCCTTTCGGAGAAGAAGATGTCTTTTCGAAAATATGGCAGTTGGTCTCAGGTCAGTCGACTGGTCGTTCTTGGTCAATCGACTGACTATGCAATATATTTAAAAAATAAACAGTGCATATCGTATATGTACACAGTCAGTCGACTGGTTGGGTTTGGTCAGTCGACTGGCTGTGACATTTTTATAAGTATGCTTCTATTTTGATTTTTGATGTGACATATGTAGTGCGGACTACTTGAGGATAGATTTTAGCATAATTCTAAGACTCAATCATACATACTAGACAGTGAAAGTATAGATGAAAAGACAGTCTTTGATGATATAGCCATAGTCCGTTTTCTTTTTGTCGTGAATTCTCCTTTTCTTGCTTTGTCATGAATCAAAAACTAGATTTACCTCTTATTTCAAATGTTTTACTCGTCAAAAATTTAAAACATAATTTACTTAGTATTAGCCAATTGTGTGACAAAGGATTCAAAATCACCTTTTCCAAAAACAAATGTTGTATTTTCGACCAAAATCAAAATCTTATCTTTGAAGGAAATAAAGACAGAAATATCTATGTTCTGAAAATGAAAATAAATCATAATTCAGATATGTTTTTAATAGCCAAAGAAAATGATCCTTGGTTATGGCACAAACGATTCTGTCATATTAACTTCAAAACTATAAACCAGTTATCTAAAAATGATTTAGTGAAAGGTCTACCAAAAATGAATTTTAAAATTGATCATTTTTGTGATGCATGTCAGTTAGGAAAGTTAACTAAGTCATCTTTTAAATCTAAAAAGGTCATTTCAACTTTACAACTAGTTGAATTACTACATATGCATTTATTTGGACCAACACAAGTACAATCGATTAATCATAGTAGATATGTGTTTGTTGTTGTTGATGATTTTTTTAGATATACTTGGACTATTTTTATGAAAAATAAAAGTGACACCTTTGATAATTTTAAAACTTTTGTTAAAAGAATTCAAAATTTTAAAAATTTGAAAATCAAAAACATAAGAAGTGATCATGGAGGAGAATTCGAAAACGAAGCCTTTGAACATTTCTGTAAGAAAAAAGGGATATTCCATAATTTTTCGTTCCCTAGAACTCCACAACAAAATGGGGTTGTAGAACGTAAAAATAGAACCTTACAAGAATGTGCAAGGACTTTGTTAAATGAAAGTACGTTACCAAAACATTTCTGGGGTGAAGCAGTTGCAACAACTTGTTATGTTTTGAATCGTGTTTCTATTCGACCACTAACTAAGAATACTCCTTATGAACTTCTTAATGGACGAAAACCAAATATTTCTTACTTTAAAGTTTTTGGTTCAAAATGTTTTGTTTTAAACACAAAAGATCAGCTTGGTAAATTTGATCCAAAATCTGATGAAGGAATCTTTCTAGGATATTCAGATCGAAGCAAAGCTTATCGAATTTATAATAAAAGAACAAATATTATCGAAGAAACACTTCATGTATCTTTCGATGAGAATTTTAAATCAATCCAAAGAATAAGAGATGATAATGATTTCCCTGATAATACCACAAATACAAAAATTTCAAATCTTGAAAATAATGAAAACATTATTCACAATGACAATAAATTAAGATCTCCACCTAGATTATTAAGAGATCATCCGTCTGATAATGTTATTGGAGAACTCAATTCATCTGTTAGAACAAGAAGTCAATTAAATCAAATAGGTCTTGTAGCCTTTCTTTCTCATATTGAACCTAAAAATATTAAAGAAGCATCTACTGATGAAAATTGGTTAATCGCTATGCAAAAAGAACTAAACCAATTCGGAAGAAATGACGTTTGGGATTTAGTTCCATGGCCTAGTGATCAATCAGTTATTGGTACAAAATGGGTTTTTAAAAATAAAGCAGATGAACAAGAAAATATTACTAGAAATAAAGCTAGATTAGTTGCTCAAGGCTAAAATCAAGAAGAAGGAATTGACTATGAAGAAACGTTTGCTCCAGTCGCTAGACTAGAAGCAATACGAATCTTACTAGCATTTGCATGTTTTCATAACTTTAAATTATATCAAATGGATGTCAAAAGTGCTTTTTTAAATGGTTTTATAAAAGAAAATGTTTATGTTGAACAACCTCCATTATTCATACACGAACAATTTCCTAACCATGTCTATAAGCTTAAAAAGGCTTTATACAGTTTGAAACAAGCACCCCGTGCTTGGTACGATCGTCTTAAAAGTTACTTAATAGATTCTGGTTTTGAAACTGGAAAGTTTGATCAAACTCTTTTTATTAAAAGAAATAAGCAGGATATTTTAATTATCCAAATATATGTTGATGACATTATTTTTGGTTCTGCAAATGAAAGACTTTGACGAGAATTTTCTAAAATAATGTCTAATGAATTTGAAATGTCACATATGGGTGAGTTAAATTATTTTCTTGGCTTACAAATAAAACAACTAGAAAATGGTATTTTTATTAATCAAGAAATTTTTGTAACAATCTAATTAATCGCTTTGGTATGGAAAATACTTCTACCAAACCAACTCCTATGAGTACAACCATACATCTTGATAAAGATGAAAATGGAAAAAGTATTGACCAAAAATTATATCGAAGTATGATTGGATCATTACTATATTTAACAGCTAGTAGACCTGACATAATGATGAGTGTTTGTTTGTATGCACGATTTCAAACAGATCCCAAAGAATCACAATTACGAGTAGTGAAATGCATACTACGGTATCTTAATAAAACCAAGGATTTTGGACTATTCTATCCAAAGGAATGTCCTTTTGAATTAGTATCATATAGTGATACTGATTTTGGAGGAAGCCGAACAGATAGAAAAAGTACAAGTGGGACTTGCCATTTCATTGGACGATCTCTTGTATCTTGGTTTAGGGAGAAACAAAACTGTGTTTCATTATCGGCATGTGAAGCAGAATATATTTCTGCAGCTCTGGCATGTGCTCAAGTTATCTATATGCAATAAACATTACAAGATTTTAGTTTCAATTTATATAAGTCAACTATTTTCTGTGATAATTCTAGTGCTATTAATTTATCTAAAAATCCTATTAATCACTCACGAACAAAACACATTGACATTCGTCATCATTTTCTTCGTGATAATATTAAAAAGGATTTGATAAATCTAGAATTTGTTTCCTCTGATAAACAATTGGCAGATATATTTACAAAACCTTTAAATGAAAACACTTTCAATAATTTAAGACGAGAACTTGGTATTATCACTTTTAAAAATTTATAAATTTTATATACATATACTATCTGTATTTGTATCTTCTCATAAAACATCTTGAAAATATATACACACACACACACATATAACTCTCAGATTTTATCAAAATTAAAAAAAATTATGACTCTAGAGAGACTTGAACCCATGACCTCTCCTTTATTATGTTTCAACAGCTTCTCACCAATTGAGCTATGTATGTTTCTTGGTCCAACTAGAAGCTTATATTTTAACTATTCTGAAAATTTTCGTTCAAAAACAAAATACATAACCACTGGAGCTCGAACTTGGGTATCCTAGCTGGTAGTTCAATATCTTACCAGTTGTACTATGTATATTTTCCTGCAAAGTCATATTTTTCTTTCATTCTTAACCATTTATCCTTCGAATAATTCTCATCCACTATGTTTTTATCTCTGGCTATTAGCTATTGATTGTTTATAACCACTCAATCACAGCTCAAATTCATCTATATAATCTGCATTCTTTTCATTTCTTAATCATCGTTACAAACTTTTCAAACAAACTTTAAAAATTCAAGATCCTCATCAATGGCCTCTCACGACTCTTATGATTCCTCAAACTCCAAATTGTCCTTTGCTACTCCAACATCCTCGAGTAGCTATAATTCTTCGAGTAGCTCTACACTATCATTGCCAACTCCTACCCCTGTACATGAACCAGGTCGACATCACACTAGATTCTCTCCAAAACCTAAGAAGTCTCGAAAATCATTGTTTGTTTCTCCAAAAACAAAAGAAAAATTGATGAAATCCATCATTATCAAAAGGAGCGAATTAATCTACAAAGAGAAATGTATTATGAACAACGGATGAATTCTAGTCGCCTTAGCTTTATAGAATCAATTGCTCTTAAATTTTGTGGAAAATCATCTAAGCATGGCGTTGTTGAACCTTCAACATCTCGTCGGCAAAATTCATCTGGTTGGAATAAATGGGAACGAACTTCACCTCAACCTCCGGCATCTCCAAACTCATGGGAACGCCAAAATTATTGGTCTCCTTTGCAACCTTATGTTGAGAACACCAAGGTTGAACCACAAGAATCCTCTCCAAAAACCCCTAAATAATCATGTTTTTTGCTCTATTATTCTATGTTTACTTGGATTTTCCTTTTGTATATGTTTGTTTTTTAATATTATTTGAATAAACAATTTTTCAAGCTTCACTGCATTCTTTATCTACAGTCAGTCGACTGATATTTCAAACCAGTCGACTGTTTACAGGGTGAACAAACTCTCGGGATATCAACCAGTCGACTGGTCCATATGGGTCAGTCGACTAATTGCAGAGTAAATAACTCTCGGGTTACCAACCAGTCGACTGACCCACCCCAACCAGTCGACTGGCTATACAAAAAGACTTCAATTCTGCTTTTTTTCATCCTCTATTCACTTTACCTTCTTCGTTTTTACTGCCTCCAAAACCCTAGCCCCCATTTTTCTTTCAGAAATTTCTCAAAAATCTTCAAATTAATGGCCCCTCCTAAATCTAAACGCTCAAAACAAGGCTCCTCATCCTTTGTTGACACTCACGTTGCTCATTGGCTATATGATGCAACTGCAATTGAATGGTGGGAGAAGATGAAGAACTCTAGGATTTTGAAGGCTCTTTTATGGTTTATTCTGATTTTGGTGCCTACTCTCTTCAAGAATTGATGCAAAGATGTGGCTTAGAATCACTCCTTGACTACAATGCAAACCGCCATAATATCAATCATCTTATGGTAAAACTCTTCTTCGCCAATTTAAATCTTGGTCACCAGCAACCATCAAATCCAAATAATTGTGTGTGGAGTTTGGTATGTGGACAACAAGTTTTCTTTTCCCTTGATATAATGGCACATATACTCCAATCTCCTAATGAAGGAATAGATTTAAATGTTGTAGAATGCAATCCAAGGAAAAGAGATAGAATAAGTCATATGTTCATGGGTGACGACATGATTGAATTGCATTCTAAACTCCTTCGTCCTAAAGAAAGAGTTTTACACAAGACGCTTATGCGCTCTATTTTGCCCCGAACTGGATCATATGAACTAATTTATCCGAAAAATTTCAAAGCACTTTATGCCATTTGGGGAAATATACGAGTTAATTGGTTGCGTCGTATAATGGATGAATTTCTCACCTTTAACCATATGAATATGCATGTTATATATTTTGGAGAATATATTATGCGGCTACTTCTAGATGTGGGTATTCGTCAACCGGATTCCAGATTCTCAACTGTCGGAATGATAAATATACGGACCATAAGCCTTATGAAGCTACCTACACGACCGCCACCTTTTACTTCATTTGAAGATTGGAAGCATCAACAGGCTCAACAACAACAATCTGGAGGTCCTACAATTCGAGAACCGGTTGCGCAACAAGAATAAGGCGATATTCGCTTAGCTACTTCCTCTAACACCCATGAATCCATCGAAATTCTCTTCCGCAATCAACTTATTTTGGATTCTAGACTCAAGAAAATGGATAAGAAACTCGATAAAATCAAAGGTTTCTTTCCTACATTATGGGATGCATTATCTTGTTCTTCCTCAACTGCTGCCACATTTATTGCTCAAGGAAAACGCCCTGCACCTCGATTTACATGGTCAAAGAGCATACTAGTAGTGACACTAGTGGCACATGTAGTGGTTCTCAAGGAGCTTCTAGACCAGGAAAGGAGCCCGCACCAGAGGGAGAATACAATTGGGACCTTGATGAGTAGATCTTTTGGTGAGTGAGTTGGGTATGAATTATTTGCTTATCTAACAACTTTATTATCAATTTAAACATATTGAATCTTGCAACTTATTTATCTGTTGAGACTTGTACTAAATAATCTCTCTTTGATATTTACCTCTGCACTTTACATTTATATTTTGTTTGATGTCTCTCCTTTTTGTCAATGACAAAGGGGGAGAAGAATTGTCCTAATCATCTTTATGCAGGTACAAGAAGCATCATATATTCATTGGGAGTATTTTATATTTGTTATCTAGGATTCTTTAACATATACAGGTTTGTCATCAATCAAAAAGGGGGAGAATGTTGAATCACTAGTTTTTGATTCATGACAAAGCAAGAAAAGGAGAATTCACGACAAAAAGAAAACGGACTATGGCTATATCATCAAAGACTGTCTTTTCATCTATGCTTTCACTGTCTAGTATGTATGATTGAGTCTTAGAATTATGTTAAAATTATCCTTAAGTAGTCCGCACTTCATATGTCACATCAAAAATCAAAACAGAAGCATACTTATAAAAGTGTCACAGCCAGTCGACTGACCAAACTCAACCAGTCGACTGACTGTGTACATATACGATATGCACTGTTTATTTTTTAAATATATTGCATAGTCAGTCGACTGACCAAGAATGACCAGTCGACTGACCTGAGACCAATTGCCATATTTTCAAAAAGACATCTTCTTCTCCGAAAGGATGCAACTCTTCTTTGAACGGAAATAGTTGCTTCTTTCGTCAGAACCCTTCACCAATGGCAGTAACTCTTCAACTACTATTTATAGATACTCAAAAAAACTTCATACTTACCGATTTTCATTCTAACTATCTAATAACCTTCTTGTGCTATAATCTTTGCATTCAAACAGTGAACATACTTTCTACTGCTTTGAATCTACAAACAACTTTCTTAATCTTTGATTCTTAGTATTACCTTCTCTTCATATCTTCACATACATTTCATATATACTTGAGGATTTGATTATAAGAGGCTAGTACTATCAGAGAAAAATTAGTGTTATCAAGAACACATAGTGTTAGACATTTTTTATATTAGTGAAGTCCTCTTCTGCTGCTGAGGCGAAAATCATGTTCTGCTGCTCAGGTGTCTGTTCTGCTGCTCAGACTGTGTATACATGTTCCTCCGGGTTAAGTGAGGATTGTTGTTAGTTAAATTCCAGAAGGAGTCTGGTACTGGACGTAGGACGGTGCTCCGAACCAATATAAAATCTCTGGTGTCATTTTACTATACTACTTTTATATTCCGCACTATTTATACTCTGTCTTACTTTTATCCATATTATGCGGTCCTATACACTTACAATTACTATACAGGAAGGGTTTCTCTGTCCCCATGCTTCAGTGTGTCGCCCACGACAAGGCCAAATGCATTCTGAAAGAAGTTCGTGAAGGGGCTTGTGGCGACCACATTGTAGGACATACCCTAGCAAAGAAAATCCTTCGTTATAGATATTTATGGCCAAATGTCAATCGATACACAGCTGATTATACCCGGGAGTGGGACGAGCACCAGAGATTTGCTAAAATTCCGAGGGCCCCACCAACAGTGTTTACCCAAATGGTCGGTCTTTGACCATTTGTATTTTTGGGGATTGATATTGTCGGTGTATTGTAGATATCTAAAGGTGGCGCAAAATACACTATTGTGGCAGTTGACTAACTTACTAACACTACTAGAAACATCGTTTATTGCGACGTCAATTTTCGACGGCCGTCGACGGCTTGTCGATTTTTTTACGATGGCTGCTGACGAAAAGCAATTGCCATGGCATAAATGAAAATAAAATAAACTTGCCGATGGCAGCCATTAGAAGCTGTCACAAATACAGTCATCGGTAGCCGTCGGAAGCCGTCGCAAAGTCGTGAATATCATAGTCCCAAGCCTACGGTTTTCTTCATTATCTTCCTTCCCAAATCTCCTCATTCACCTCCTTCACGCCGTCAACAAGTCTTCATCTTCAATTTTCAACTCTCTCCATTAACTATTTCTCTGCAAGAAATTTTAATTTATAAACCCTATTTAATTTTGATTTGGTAAATTAAGGTTAATTTGTTGTTATAGGTTTTTATAATACCGCATTATTTGTTTGTTATGCCCTTTTGAATGCTAATTAGGTTGTTATTATAATTTTTTATCATTTAAATGTTGAGTAAAATAATTTGCTTAGTGTATAAGTGCGTTAATTAGTGTATATGTGTTCATTAATTAGTGCATACGCACATTAGGGCTAATTTGGATTAATTAGAGTCGATGCTCACACTACTACAAAAACATGCCATTTGCATTGGTTGTTCACCCCCTGTTGCATCAGTTCTACAACCGATGTACATGCAACCGATGCAACAGGCTTAACATTTTTGCATCAGTTCTAAAACCGATGCAAAATAGTCCTTTTTGCATCGGTTGTTACTAACAACTGATGCAAAATGCGGTTGGTTGCTTGGACACAGCCCTCTTTGTTGCATCGGTTTTTTTATAACAACCGATGCAAACTAATCGCTCTATTGCATCAGCTATTTATACCTGATGCAAAAAAACCATTCTCAGAAATCATTATTACAGTACTCAAATAGACAATATATATATATATATATATTATTGATTATAACAAACAATTATTGCATGCAATATTACAATCATTCAAAATTAATTTTGATGGCAAATATAAACTGAATAACGTAATACTAAAATAAACATATATCAATTATAGTGTTAATAATCTATACAAAATAATGGTTCATACATTCATTTTAGCAGCATAATTCAGATCTTTGTGAATTGACACTTGATACATCCACTTAATAATTCATCTTCGTACTTGTAGAATTCAGTAATTATGACTCTGTAATCATACTTCTATACATGGAAAATGGTATTTTTCTGTTATTACCTTTCCCTTTGGATTTAGAATGCAAGGAGCTGCTTTGGTTGAATTGTTAATAGAGAGAAGACTGCTCGTAGAGAAGAGAATTAACTTCTGAAATATCAGCAATGATCATGTTAGTCTGTAGGGAAAAAAAAAGTGAAGAGAATACCATCATGTAAGTGCTCACGCACTGCTGAGAGGGGAAACAACATGAAAACCAAATGAATCATTAAAATCGTATTATTTTCTGATAAAGTATATATCATAGTATAATAGAAATAAAAACAAGCACACACATTACTGGACAAAGAAACAAAACCCTAAACTCTACTGGTATCTGTCAACTAATATGTGTATATTGACAAATCCTTTACCTATTAGTCAAGGATTTCACTCTATCCTTAGATTAATCAGGTGTTCCATAAATAATATCAATGTAATGTTCAACCATTCGCATGGTGAAACTTGGAAATTTATGAGGGCTATTTGGGTGCAGATCTATTTTTATACATGGCCAACATATTTTGATCACCCTCGCATTCTTCCATCTTATCTCCAAGAACATAACAGGGCCTCCAAATCTTTCTTTGATCCAATTGGAACATGAAATTCACTTACTGCCCATGTACTGTACAATGATATAGTATATATGGTATGTATTACTTAAGATAGTGGTATCTAAATATATATTTTCTAATTTTGTAATAGAGAGCAGAAAAATATATTTAAAGTGAACCATGAAGTATGAGAATTAAGAGAATAATGAGATAAACAAACGATCCTTGGCATACAATACATATGGCGGTAATGACTACCAATGCCTACACACAAATCTACTTCAAATGATAAGAACCATGCATTTAAACATATACATCAAGTGAACCTTAAGCTTTAAAAAAACCTGATATATCCATAGACCGATGATATGATATTGAGTATAGTAGTAATGATTCCTCATATGTTGGTTTTGAATTCTTGCTTTATTTTGTATACAGCTCAATCAAGCCTTGTTCTATTTATACATCAGTAAATATTCATTTAGTTAAACAGGTGGAAAATGTACCAAAGCAGAAGCAAAATTTGGGCAATAGTAGAATTTTATGTGACGTTCATGTTGTATGAAACTGTCTTACACATTTTACTTCTTTAACATGTTATGAAACATGCACACAAGCACGTATACACACACACATATGTATATGGTCTAATACAGGTTGGGCTAACAGTATGATTGTTGAAATTGCCTTGTATATGAAACAATTTCAAATAATTACCATTTTATGAAACAATTTTAAATGATTATCATTTTATGAACCAATTCCTAGGCCATTCTAAAATCCAGTATAGATTCAAGTTGGTAATTACTTGAAAATTTGTTAAACCATTTTTGGAATCAATTATCTACGAAACAATTTTACCCCATTTTACTCCTTCAAATAAGTGTCCATGTTAATTAGGAGAAGGTGAAAGTATTTTATTGTAACATTACAATATGAGCTGTAGATAGTTAATCCTGATTTAGCCACACTACATGTTATATGGCAACCAAATCATCGTAGAAAATATGAACAATTCTATAACTATATACTTATTTCCCTTCTATTTTGCAAGGCACATATACCAAGCATTTAAGTAAACCCGTGTAACTAGCATTTAGTGGCTGTTTGAATTATAGGGAGTGCACACAGACCAAATTTACAGTCTCAAGGTGGTTAAAGAACACGTTCATTGTCAGCATACTTAAGTAAATATATGTATCAGTCGACCTTTTCAAAGGACAGGAGCATCAGTTTGCCAACAACAAACTCTATAGTTCAATAATAATAATCTGACATTTCCCATCCTAATATAAGAAATGACATAAATAACATGTACCTGAAAAACCTTTATTTTTGTACGCAGAGGTAAATAACCCTAGCCAAAACAAAATAAATTTATTTTAGTAAATAGAGAAAAGGATAATCAGAAAGGTGAAGATATGCATACAATATTATATACTGGTTTAGATACTACCTCCAAAAGTAGTAATTTATGTAGTATCTTGCTCATAATTCTTGTTAACTCTAGTAATTTAATGTTTTGACCACAAATCAGTAGACCCATACCAAAGTAGTTTTTCTGTCTTATTTGGCAGCACATTCCTTTGCATGCTTAAACCAGTATTATAAAATCATCTAAACAAACAAATATCGCTAATTTAAAAAGGAAGGTTGTAAAAAACAATATGTTAAAGAAATTGTTCCACACTCATCAAGTACAATTGTACCATAAACATCAAGGAAAAACACATTAAATATTGTGCATTAGCGTCGTACAATTATACGAAAAATGAATACCAAAATTTTGAAGAACGCATAATTGTGCTCAGGTTCGACATAAACATCATGTATAATGCAATATATGCTATCACATGGTCTCTTCTAATGTATAAAATTCCATAGTATTTTCTACATCTTAAGAAAAGAGGAACCACACAATGAACTAAAAAATTACAAAATCCAGCCATTAAAATGCCTGCCAAAGCATTACCTATCACCAAATCCAGCCAAATTGTATTACTGCTTCATTCAACACAATAATACCTGTCACCACCGCACAATTACCCTACTTCCTCTAACAATAGACCAATACGACAGCTACTGCTCCTCATCCTCTCCTTACAAGCCATTAAAACCCTATTATCAAATACCCCTGCAGTTCATCAAACTCGCAACGCCCCTAAACTTCATCAATCACCAAAATTTGACTCACCTCCAATCGCGACACTTCCTACAACCCACGACCTCTGCAATCAACATGCAACAACACCTTCCAAAATTGCGAGCGCTGCTTCACCTTGGCAAATCGAGCTCGAATTCACAAACCCTCAATCGCATGTAACACCATCAACTCCAAATTAACATCACGACTTCAATAGTGATCGACAGACCACACTCCAAAATTCGAACGACCTACCCTCTCCAAATCCATCCACTCGAAACCCCAAACCAAGAACACGATCTAAAATTGCCTGCCATCAATAATCGACTCGTCTAAAAACATGGGCAAGTCGAATCGAACACAACGAGAACTCCTAAGAATAGATTTGGGTTGCGACTGAATTTTTTTTTCTGAGAAAATTGGGTTGAAAAATTGTGAGTTAATCTATTTTTGAGTGCTGCCATGAATTATGAAATTATTATGTTTGGAGATTTGGGTTTTATTAAACTGATATTATTCTCAGTTACATTCATTTTGTAGTGTAGGGTTGGTGCATGGGTTGCGGGTTGTTTTCGCATACCCGTTATATTTTTTGTATTTGCCTATTGTTAAAACATATGTTGGTAAGGGATGCAAATTAACGTAGTTGCATCGGTTGACTTTAAAACCGATGCGACTAAAACTATTTGCATCGACGTATTTGCATCGGTTGTTTGTGACAACTGATGCAAATTTGATTTTTTATTACCTACTGCTTTCCACGTACCAATTGCATCGGTTATTAAGAAAGAACTGATGCAAATAGTTTTATTTGCATCAGTTTTTACTTCAACCGATTCAAATGAGGCAATGCAAATGGCCTGTTTTGTAGTAGTGTCAGGATTTAGTGTATGTGTTTTAAGATGACGAAAACGACGATTTAGCGTATATGTTTCTTTGAATGTAAATAAATTATTGTAAAAATTGTTGTATATTACACTTTATTTTTTATAAATCCCTTAGATAGTTTTTGCCTCATCTGACAAGTATTGTATATGATCGTTATATGGATATATTTTTTATCGCAGAACGAACATTTATATTCATCTGATATAATATTTATCAGAATTGTCCCTGTAATGGACAAGTTACAAACACAATAAAGTAATTTTATTTTGCAAATCATTTCAGTTTAAACGATTCACAAAATTTCGACACTACTTTCTTTTTGTTCCCTGTGTACACGCATATGTGTACGACACAAGGAACAAAGGGGAAGTGCTGCCGAAATTTTGTTGAATCTTTAAAATAAAATGATTTACAAAATATAATATTGCTTTGTTTGTAATGAAAAGTATGATAACCAACCATCAAAGTGTAAAAGAATTACTTAAAAATTATAGATTATAATGATATGTGCAAATCCGTTTGAAAATAAAATTAAATAGAATAATATTATACATTTGCAAAAATATAAATGTATGATTTAATTGGAAAATAAATTGTCAATACATAAATTAATAATACGTTATTATGTTTTATAATAGGAAAAATGGTCAATTGTTTTATCGATCGGAGCTGGATATACCAACAAAGAAGAGAAATTGAAGGCTCAATATGCAAACATTTTTAAAATGGTATACACGTCTTTATTGAATTCCCTTTAAGTAATGATGGGAGCAGCGAACAGATTTCGTTGTCCATGTAGTAGGTGCAAATTATTGAAGCATTTGATACCGAATATGATAATAGTTCATTTGTGCAAATATGGCTTCGTGCCGAATTATTTGGTGTGGGATCATCATGGAGAACTCATAGCACCTACGTAACGACCTGGGATTTCGAACCATTCAAATCAACAGTCATCCACACATGTCGGACTTAAACCGCTCAAAACAACAGATTTTTAATTGTATATTTGGCAAAACATAGCATATCCAGTAAATAAATTAATCACAGAATCATAGACGCAGAGTAATACAACAATAAGTTATGGAAATAGAGAAATAGTAGTTCATGAAGCTACTACATAAAATCAGAGTCTGAAACATAATACAACTGAAATCCAATTACAAAGGAATCTCTAATACATAAGCAAATGACAAGTCTGAACATAATAATTGGAAATCACTGAAAGCTAAATAGACAAAAGACAAATCTTCAAGCAAAGCCCCAAGCTCCAAAGGTGGGTCTCAAATACTGTGACACTCAGGCTGACCCAAACATAAATCAAACACAAAACACTCGAGTCGGGATTAACATTCTCATATAAGTAAATCAATTCAAGTGAACTGTCCAACTGAAATGCAAATAACTTAAAGGATGTTGGGATTCCATCCCTTAAGGATCCGTTAAACTATCTACATACATAGTACAATACGCTACATATATAATATCTACAGTAAAGAAAAATATCAAAATAGCGTTAAGGAATTACCTATATCCCCCTTAACACATTTTTATATATCTCATAGTCTATACAGATACTGTAAGCTCCACCAAACCGGTGGTTTACTCAGTGAGCACTCCATAGGTACGGTACAAAACTAACTCGTAGATGGCGCGATAAGGCATATGACAAGACACACGAGGAAATGCCCAGGATAGGATAATACCATTTTGTGGATCCGGACTAGTGGTATGCATAGCAGCTACTACCGCCCACCTCGAGACACACTCTCAAATCAAAGGTGCACCCAGTCAAATCCCAAAGTAATAGAATGGTATCGAAGAGGCATGCTCGATCGGAGGTGCAACCTCACTTGGCCCGGCGTGCCTCCTGTTTTAGTCACATCAAACTGATTCGAGGGAGTCAGGGCTTCATTCATACCTCATACAGACGTTCACCAAACCATCCTACTTCGTTCTGGAATCTCCGCCACGTGCATAGTTGTTAAAATAGTTTTCGGTATTGGCAGAGAGTACGACAATATCTGATCTTGGTCTCTTTAACAACCAAACGATTATTTCACACCGTGGTCATTGTCATTTCAAACAGTTCATACTTCATATCAGAATATCATATTCATTTCAAAATCATACCACCTTCGAAATCATATTCACTTTTGAAACCATATCACTTTTGAAATCTTATTTACAAAACAAGTTAAACCATCTTAGTTTGAATATTGGAAAATAGTCTATATATTAGAATAGTTATACGTTAAAAATAGTTTATATTTAAAATAGGTTATAGATTAAAATAGTTTATATATTATTATATATTAAAAATAATTTGTATATTGAAAATAGTTTATATTGAAAATAGTTTCAAATTAGAATCGTTTCTTTCAATTTTGACAAATCAATTCAAATCAACCTTTAGTTCCAAAAATTCAATTTTAGTTCAACAAATTTTAATGCAATTCAAATTCTCGTTAAACCATTTTAATTTATATCGATTTCAAATCCAGATTTGAACTATAAATTTAAACCGCTTCCAATTCAATTAGGTTTCAACATTTAGATATTCAAACAATTCATAATAACTCAATTTGACAAATTTCATTTATATTTTCAAAAATTCAATCATAGATTTATTTAAATTGGAAAATATTCACTTAATCATAACTTTTAAATAAACCTTAAATTACCCTTTTAAATAAAATCAAAAATTAAATATCTAACTTCAATTATATTTAATTCTACAATATTCACCTAATCACTTTTATAAACGTTTAAATAAAATCTCAATTTACAGATTTAAATCAAATTTAAATATTCAATTTCAAGTTATTTAAATTCGAAAATATTCATTTAATCATCTTTAACCAAAATCCTGTTATCAAATTATAAAATCATATCTTTAAAATCTCATAAACATTAAGTTTGAATCAATCCTTTTTTAAATTCAATTATCAACTGATCTATATTTCAAGTCAATTTTAATTTATCTTCCAACCTCTATATATTAAAGTTATTACAAAATCTATTTCTAAAATATTAATATAGAATTAAATAAATACTTAAACATATTATAAACTAATTAAATTAAATTATATTAAATTAAGTCTTATTACAAATTCAGTTTATATTAAATCTTATTCTATTTATTTAAAAATAATAAAATTATAAGTGAAATCTTAAAATTTACATTCCAATCTTAACTTATAAATTTAAAATTTCCAAACTTATAATTTAAAATCTAAAATTTTCATATATATATACATATATATAAATAAAAATCTTTGTATTATATTTTAAAATCAATATTTAATAAAACCTATGTATTTCCTTTCAAACCCTTGGAAATCATTTAAAAAAAAAGACAAACGTGTCTTTGTATAGTTTTATAACCTATGGTCAAGTGACATCGATATTTATCATTTCAATCCACAATAATTTAATCTAGGGGTATATACCATTTCAACTTGCAATCCCAAAATTCAAATCAATAAAAATCACTTGGGTTTATCATTACAACCCATAGCGATTTTTCCTATTCTAAAATATCGTTCGGGAATGTATCATTTCTACCCAGAGGAATTTTCCTAAATCTGTCTATTTCGACGGAGCTAGAGCAGTCCAAATGATAAATATTTTAATATTTATTAATTAAAATTTTCCTAAATTTGGCCAAATGAAAATTCAAAAATATTTATTTCCATCAAATACTGATTAAATTAAAATTGAAAATTACACAACAGAACTAACTTTCATATTTACCAATGAAAATCTGTCATTTGCTATGTTTAAATAGATTATTCATAATACCAAATTTTCATTGCTAAATTTTACTGTATATTTTACAAAAAAAATTAGTAAATTACTTTATAAAAATCGTTAGAATTTTCGGGTCGTTACACTCTCCCCCCCTCAAAACTTTTTGTTCCTGAAAAGGAATGAGATAAGAGAATAGAAGCAACAAGAATAAGAGAAGAGAATAAAAGCAACAAGAATGAGAGATAGATTCGAAATACATAGAACCAGATACAACAACTAATTCAAACCATATAAATTTCATTAGTTTTTAAATTGATTTATATTCAACCAATTTGATTTCGATCCATTTATTCAATCAAAAAATATTCATTGTGTTCGCATTTGGTTGATTCAAATTCAATGTATATTTTTCTCAATTATTTTGTTCCCTTTATTTACATTTGTCTTATCCATATTACGTTGGTTTACATTCAGTTATATTTATGTTCATTCATTCACAATTTATTTTTCATTCACCCTTTCCTTTTAACTTAAGTTCATTTTTCTAAAACAAATTTTTTATTTTAGTTATTCATTTATTTAATCCATTTAACTTTACTTAAGTTAATTCCACTTCAAAATTCAATTTCAACTATTCATTGTAATTTACATTTTATTTACAACATTTATATTAAGAAATAATTGGTTTAAACATTTTTATTACTTAAGTTTTCTCTTGTATAACCTTTAATTACATATTCATAATAACATTTAAATTTTTGAATATTTCAGGCAATTTATATATGTGTTGGAATGCAATTGAGTATTATGCAAATTTTATCCTAATTCAATTGATTCAAGTTGTTTCAATTTCATTTCTCAATTTAGACACTCCAATTATTCAAAATTTTTGCTAGATTTCAATATTTGAAAACCATTACTTAATATAAACTGAAGAGTTTTATTTTCGGTTTTACTTCAAACCATTTTGTAATAAATATATACACATATATATTTAATACATCAAATCATACTCAAGAAATTCAAATCAAACCCATTTTTCAAAACAAAAAATGTATCAAAGCTACTGATTGGCCTCTCCATTTGAGACTCGAAAATGAATGTCGGTGATGTTGTAGTCATCTTCGAAGTTATTTTCCAGCGACAAAAGAGAAAAGTACGAACTTACTTCTTTTAATTCTTTGAAAACAATTTCTATTTGAAAATACTTTCAAATAAATGATATATTTTCGAAACCTAGAGAACCAAATTTAGAAAAGCAATGGAAATTATATTCTTAAATCCTAAATTTAAATTGATTTCATCTGCAAACCATGTTTTAAAATTTCAACTTCTTATAACATACACAATAGTTGATGGTTTAGGAATATTGATAAAACAATAAATGATAATCTAGCATTATCATTCTAACAACCAATTCAATTACTATCAAATTTCATAAAATTATGCTTATATATATTTATAATATAATCATACACAAAATTATTTCATTTACCAATTTCAAAGACAATATTTTTATATCAATTACAAATACGCTTCCTTACAGGATGATTCAAAAGTGGATTTAGAACAAGGATAGAGATTTAAATCTAGAGGAACCTTAATTAAAGAGAACTCTAACTACAAAGATAGGATCGAAAGGAAAATAAGAAAATTAGATTACAAAAAAGGAAAGATAGATAGACTTATATTAATCTCAATGACCTTAAACGAGTCAACCGAGATTTAGAAAAGAGGAGAATATCATCAATGAAAGTGGGGACAAACTTGTTGAGAACATCACGGAAAACGCGATTCATGAGATCGACGAAGAATACATGATCATTGTTTAATCCAAAGGGCATGACTAACCATTCATAGAAACAATTCTCTATGAGGAAGGACAACCGATCGAGATCGAGGAATAAGGTTGATGTGGAATTCAATTTCCTGCTAGGGAGGTCGAGAAGTGACTTCACCAAATTGTCAGGATAATCCTTGACTATCGGTGGAGTCGAGATCACTGGGCTGAGGATCAAATGAAAAAGATAAAGCTGCCCACAAATTTCAGAGGCAGTCGACATTCGATCACAAGAGAATTTCCCTAGTCGTCTATTAAAGAATGGTTCGGGCTTTGAAAGAAATAATAGCATCCAAACCGAGGACATGGAAATCTTCGGTGAATCAACGCCTATTGTAAAGGAGTTTCACCCTTCACAAATCATACTATGGTTGGCAGGACCACCGATGGGATTAGTCACACATAAGGATGAAATTGTCAACTGAGGTTGAATTTATTTCAAAGATCAACCAAAATGGAGCTATGGGATGCTCCGGTATCAAAAGAACATGAACAGAAAAGACAAGAATGGATTTCAGAATAAAAGGTAGGTTCCAAAATCCAAAAGAAATCCTAATCTATGAGGACCCTAAGGAAGAATTTCAAGCTCGAATGAATATGATTCTATAATTGATTCTACTCATTCTAGGTTATCACTACCATATCTCTAATGAGTTTCTACTCCATATGCTAAGTATTACCTAAACCAGAGCTTTGATACCAACTGTAATGACCTGGGATTTCAAACCGTTCAAATCAACAATCATCCACACATGTCGGACTTGAATCGCTCAAAACAACAAGTTGTTAATTTTATATTTGGCAAAACTTAGCATATACATTAAATAAATCAATCACAGAATCATAGACACATAGTAATACAACAACAAGCAGCGAAAATAGAGAAATAGTAGTTCATGAAGTTACTACATAAAATCAGAGTTTGAAACAAAGTACAACCGAAATTCAAATACAAAGGAATCTCCAATACATAAGAAAATGACAAGTCTGAATATAACAATTGGAAATAACTGAAATAACTAAAAGCTGAATAGATAAAAGACAGATCTTCAAGCAAATCCCCAAGCTCCAAAGGTGAGTCTCAATTGTTGTGGCACTCAGGCTGACCCGAGCATAAAGCAAACACAAAATACTCGAGTTAGGATCAACTTTCTTATACAAGTAAATCAACTCAAGTGAAATGTCCAACTGAAATGTAAATAACTTAAAGGATGTTGTGATTCCGTTCCTTAAGGATCTGTTAAACTATCAACATACATAGTATAATACGCTATGTATATAATGTCTATGGTAAAGTAAAATATCAAAATACCGTAAAGGCGTTATCCATATCTCCCTTAACACTTTTTTATATATTCTCATAATCTACACAGATACTGTAAGCTCTACCATACCAGTGGTTTACTCAGTGAGCACTCCATAGGTACGGTACAAAAAAAAACGCGTAGAGGGCGCGATAAGGCATGTGACAAAGCATACGAGGGAATGCCCATGGTAGGATACTACCGTTTTACGGATCCGGACTAGCGGTAATGCATAACGGCTACTACCACCCACCTCGAGACACATTCCCAAATCAAAAGTGTACTCAATCAAATCCAAAAGTAATAGAATGGTATCGAAGAAACATGCTCGATCGGAGGTGCGACTTCACTTGGCCCGGCGTGGCTCCTGTTTTAGTCGCATCAAGTTGACTCAAGGGAGTCAGGGCTGCATTCATACCTCATACAGACGTTCGTCAAACCATCCTACTTCGTTTTGCAATCTCCACCACGTACACAGTTGTTAAAGTAGTTTTCGGCATTGGCAGAGAGCATAAAAATATCTAAACCCGGTCTCTTTAACAACCAAATGCTTATTTCACACCGTTGTCATTTTCATTTCAAACAGTTCATACTTCATATCAGAATATCATATTCATTACAAAATCATATCACCTTCGAAATCATATTCACTTTTGAAACCACATGACTTTCGAAATCATAATCACAAAACAAGTTAAATCATCTCAACTTGAATATTGGAAAATAGTCTATATATTGGAATAGTTATACGTTAAAAATAGTTTATATTTAAAATAGGTTATAGATTAAAATATTTTTATATAGTAAAATAGTTTGTATATTAAAAATAGTTTGTATTTAAAAAATAGTTTATATCAGAAATAGTTTCAAATTAGAATTGTTTCTTCTAATTTTCACAAATCAATTCAAATCAAACTTTAGTTTCAAAAATTCAGTTTAAATCAATCTCAGTTCAACAAATTTCAATTCAAATTCTCATTAAACCATTTTAATTTATATCGATTTCAAATCCAAGTTTGAACTATAAATTTAAACCACTTCCTATTTAATTAGGTTTCAACATTTAGATATTCAAACAATTCATAATAACTGAATTTGATAAATTTCTTTTATATTTTCAAAAATTCAATCTTAGATTTATTTAAACTGGAAAATATTCACTTAATCATTTCTAATAACATTTAAATAAACCTCAAAATTACCCATTTAAATAAAATCAAAAATTAAATATCTAAATTCAATTATATTTAATTCTAAAATATTCACCTAATCACTTTTACAAACATTTAAATAAAATCTCAATTTACACATTTAAATCAAATTTAAATATTCAATTCAATTTATTTAAATTCAAAAATATTCATTTAATCATCTTTAATCAAAATCTCTTTATCAAATTATAAAAATCATATCTTTAAAATCTCGTAATCAATAAGTTCAAATCAATTCTTATTTAAATTCAATTATTGACTGATTTATATTTCAAGTCAACTTTATTTTATCTTCCAATCCTCATATATTAAAGCTATTACAAATTTATTTTCAAAATATTAATACAAATTTGAATAAATACTTAAAAGTATTATATAGTAATTAAATTAAATTTTATTATATTAAGTTTTGTTAAATTAAATCTTATTATAAATTCATTTTATATCAAATCTTAATTTATATATTAAAAATAATAAAATTATAAGTAAAATCTTAAAATTTACATTTTAAACTTAAGTTATGAATTTAAAATTTCCAAATATATAATTTAAAATCTAATTTTTTTGCATATATATCAAAATATAAATCTTTATATTATATTTTAAAATCAATATTTAATAAAACCTAAATATTTCCTTTTAAACCCTTGGAAATCATTTTCAAAAAAAATAGACCAACGGTGTCCGTATATAGTTTTCTATTCTATTATCAAGTGACATGGATATATCATTTCAATCCACAATAATTTGATCTATGGGTATATATCATTTCAACCCGCAATCTCAAAATTCAAGTCAATAAAAATCGCTTGAGTTTATCATTTCAACCCATCACGTTTTTTCCTTATTCTAAAATATCGTTCGGGTATGTATCATTTTAACCCATATGAATTTTCCTACAACTAAGGAAACTTGTAGAGTGAGAATTACAGAATAATATTATAAAATGACATACATATCAATAGCAGACATATATCATCATTAACAATTTAAATATAATATATACAATAGGTTATGGTGTCATATGTCATAAGTAAAAAATTGCAGATAATGACATATCATAATTTAACAGTTAAGTAACTAACAACTCAAATTTAACAAGATATTTCAATCGTCATTTCATGTGAATTAAATTTACTAAATATAAGAATGTTAATCGTGAGAGCTCACCTTCGATGCTAGAGAAAACATGATAAGCACATAGATAAGTGACAAATCAAAGCAACTAACTGCTGCAATCAATTCTGGAAAGCGGCAAAACCAAAAGCAAAGCACAAAGGATCTGAATCGATGAATTCAAAAAAATCAAAACAAGCTTGATACAAATGGAAAACATGTATTATATTTTTTCTTCTAAGAATCAATATTTAATTAACAACACATATTAAAAATAAAATCTTCATAATTTATATTTATTAAACACATATTAACATAAAATATTTTAATATTATATTGAAAATCAATATTTAAAAAAAACATATATTTTCCTTTCAAATTATCATATAATATTTTATTATAATATATATAAACATTATGTTATAACAAAAATCTATTTCGATAATATAAAGTGTAAATAAACATTTAAACATATATGTACACCATTTTAAACATATAATATAATATTCCAAACATATTATATATACTTATATATAATAAAATAGGAGGACAAATAAGCTCGGATCTACTGCTAGCTGCTGTGTTTGGATCGGAGGAGAAGGTGCTTTGTCGTCGGAATGGGTGGCGAAGGTTGGCACGATAGGCGTGGGCTAGGCTAGAACAGTGGAGTTGTGTGCATCATTAACAGGCGGAGATGGTGGTTTCGATGGAGGAAATGGATTTAGCAACAATAGGGTGCGGCGAGGTGGCGAAACGGTGGAACACTGGCCGGGTGTTGGTGTGTGCTTGGCTGTGCGTTACATGGTGCGTGGGATGGATAGGTGGCGGTGATGGAAAGCTTAGGTTGATGGCTAGTACGGGTGAAGTGGCATGCGTGGGAGGTTTTTGTTTTGGCTGCCACGGCTGTGGTTAGAGATCTGGTAACGGGTCGGGTACGGAGGTGAAGTGAGGCCATGGTGGATGGGAAAGGATGGGTGCTCGGATTTGCGAAGGTGGGTTCGGTTGCTAGGTGTGGTGGGACCAGAGAGCGGGTCTGGTGGTTGAATGGGCTGTAGGAGCTAATGTACGGTCGAGTTAAGGAGCGATGTGCTAGATTTTGGTGGGCTATAGGCATGTGTGGGTGGTTGCAGTGAAGCTTGCTTGGGTTTACAGGCAGTTTCATGTGGAACGGTGGGTGTTTGGTTGTGGAGTTTGGCGTCTTGGGGATGGGGCTGCTCACGGTAGAAGGTGGAGGTTATGGATGCTGGCCGATGGGTGGATGAGCACGTGATGGGGATGGGTTTCGTATGGCAGGCTGCGGCCATTATGGGTGAAGGGTGTAAGGAGGATGAGCAGATGATGGGAAGAAAAATGAACGGGCATTTCAATATTTATATAAGCAACTGTTATAAAGCTTATACATATTTTATATTAATCAGCTAGTTAAAACGGAGGGCTTCGAACCAGTGATAAAAATATGAAATAGCATATGTATTAAATGTATAGAAGGAATAGCATAAGTCAAGGGTTAAATTTTCTAGGAACTTAAGGTAGTGGCTATTTGTTTCACGGTTGGACAATTGAATAGACACAGGAACCCAAAAGCCCAAATGCGGAGCCGATATGGAAATCGTTTCGCAGATTTCGCCACGTACCGGACACCGAGATGAATAAATATATATATTATGGAGATCGGCACGACGAGATGAGCAAAATGGTACATAGGTATGAGCTATACGATCATCCTATTAAAAGTTGATATTCGCTGCCAAAATGCCGCTAAAACGCGGAAAATAAGATAAACGGAGCTAGAGCGGTCCAAATTTGACGAAATGAAATACGATGTCTTACTCAAAAAATGATAGACATTATTATTATATAAAAATATTCTGATTTTGAAAATATTTTATTTCCATCAAATTTACTGATGTAAATTCAAATTGAAAATTACACAGCAGAACTAACTTTCATATTTACCAATGAAAATATGTCATTTTCTATGTTTAAATAAACGTATTCCAAATACCAAATTTTCATTGCTAAATTTTATTGTATATTTTATAGAAATTTTTTAGTTAATTACGTTATAAAAATCGTTAAAATTTTGGGTCGTTACAACCTAATCTCGTACATTCGAAGGAGGAGGTGGATATTGAAATTGTTCCGACGAATCTCATAGAAGATATGGTTGAAGATGCAACACATTCAATGTTCCCAAAAATTGAAGTTTATGGTAACGATGTTAATGTCGAAGAAGAACCAAGTATTGGAGAAAAAAATATTTATGATTTATTGGATGCTTCTATGAAACCCCTTTGGGATGGTTGTACAAGCGGTACTTAAGAATCAGTAACTGCAAAATACATTGCGATAAGCCGAGTTTATAACTATAGTACAAGCTGCAAAATGACAGATGACACCCGATAATTTATTGTGCGAAAATCATTATAAAGTGAAAAAACTTATGTCTACTTTTGATTTGCCATATCAAAAAATTAGTACATGTTTAAATAGTTGCATGTTGTTTTGGAAAGAAGACATCAATCTTAGGAATTGTAAAATACGTAATCAAGAAAGATAGAAACCAAGAAAAAAGAAGGGAAAGGAAGTTCCATACAATCGTATGCGTTACTTACCAACACTCTAAGCTTTAAAGGTTATATGTATCTTCTATAACCACACATCATATGAGATGACACTGTGTGAGAATATAGGAAGAAAGCATGTTAACACACCCAGCTGATGGAGAAGCATGGAAGCATTTTGATCAGGCATGCCCCGCTTTCACAATGGAGAGCCGTAATGTAAGACTTGGTTTATGTACGGATGGATTTTCACCGTTCTCCCAATTTGGTTAAAAATATTCATCTTAGCCTATAATCATTACACCTTGCAATATACCTCCGTGGTGTGTATGAAAACTCCGTATATGTTTCTCATTATTATCATCCTTGACCCTAATGATTCGACACAAGGAATCGACGTACATTTACAACCGCTGATTGAAGAGTTGAAACCATTACGGTATGAAGGTGTTGAAACATATGACATTTCAGAAAAAAAGAATTTTCGTATGTTCTCTTCCCTGCTGCGGACTATAAGTGATTTTCCTGCGAATGCAATGCTTTCGGGTTGGAGTACGGCTGGTCGTCGAGCTTGTCCTTATTGCATGGAAGAAACACAACCATTTTCTTTACCGCGTTGGAAGAAAATTTCTTGGTTTGACTATCGTCGGTGCTTTCCTCATATTAATCATCCTTTTAGAAAAGATAATTTTTTTACAAGTGATAGGCTTAAGATCTTGCTACGCCAACGATTTCGTCAAGCAAAGATATTTATAACCTTGTAAAGGATTGTCCAAAGATACGTGAAACTGGAGAAGAAATTGAAATTCAAGGTAAATTGATGATTCATAATTAGTGCAAACAAAGTATATTTTTGGAGTTACCTTATTGGAAAAATCTCATAATTCGTCATTATATCGATGTGATGCATAACGAGAAAAATGTGTTCGATAACGTATTTAACACAGTTCTAAATGTTAAAGGAAAGGCTAAAGATGATTTTAAATCAAGACGTGAGATAGAGATAATATGCAATCATGCTGAGTTTCATATGAAGCCAAATGGCACAAAAAACCCAAAGCATGCTATGAGCTAGACCGTAACCATGTTAAAGTACTGTTAATGTGGGTGGAAGGAATAAGATCTCCTGATGGTATTTCGTCTAATCTTCGTAGATGTGTCGACTATAAGAACGATAAACTGAGTAGGATGAAAGTAACGATTGTCATGTAATGATGGAACATTTGTTACCCGTCGCTTTCAAAGAACTATTGCCTACAAAATTTTAGACGGTTATAACAGAACTTAGTTTGTCTTATAAGGAGCTTTGTTCTACTACATTAAAAGTTGATCGTCTACGTAAACTTAAGGAAGAAATTCCTATACTTCTCTGTAAACTGAAGAAAATATTTCATCTAGGTTTTTTTAATGTAATGGAGGTGTTATCTTAAAGCATGTCTTCGAAGTCCTGTGCAATATGGATGGATGTATCCATTTGAAAGGTATTAATATTGAGTATGTTAAATTTTAGTTTAATTACATGTAACAAATTTTAATTATAATTATTCTTAACAGGTACTTAAATCATCTAAAGAAAAAAGTGAGACAAAAAACATGAGTTGAAGGTTCGATATGCAAATCATATTCAAAGAAGAAGCTTCATTCTTTTTCTTTCATTATTTCAATGGCCATGTGAACTTATCTTTTGAAATTGCTATGCGAAATGATGAGAGCATTGAACAAGATTATTCTGAATCAGTACTATCTATTTTAGACAGCAGGGACGCCCTGTTGGAAAATGTGTGGAAGTATGGTTAGACGAAAGAGATTACCATGTAGCCCGCACATTTGTTCTTCTTGACTGTGCAGAAGTTGCGCCATTTTTTAGATATTATTAAATAACACATCTAAAATTATTTACTTGAATAATACATATGCGTATTAATTATAATGTAATATATTTTCTATATATGCAGTATTTACAAATCATAGCATCCAAGTGGCAATATCAGCAAAATATTTACTATTTGGTTTTCAAACCACGTATATGATCCGGTAAATTGTGTGGTCAACAAAGGATTGAAATATCTTGCGATGGGACCAAAAAGAAAAGTCAAGACATATCCAATATTCTTTGTCAATGGATACAAATTCAACACTAAAGAATATGAGGCTGAAAAATTAACTAACAATACCGGTGTATATGTTAAAGGTAGTGATGATCCAAATGATCACATAAATGATTTTTATGACATGTTAACTCAGATTAACATATTTCACCAGACCTGTGAAAGAAGTTTATTTGTTTATATGCAACTGGTTCGGTAATGTTCCAGGTTCTGTAATCAACGTGCACTAAAAATATAATATTATTGAAATAAATCATACATCACGTTATTAAAAGTACGATCCGTTAAATGGAATTCCATGCTTACTGCATCCTCCAAAGAGATTCTTAATCGATTTTGGAGGGAACGGATTCGGCTGGATTATTCATTATTATAACATCCTCTAGAGTATCGAACGATGGATCTATTTGAGGCCCATCTACCGGTTCAAATGGATTTTCAGGAATTCGTTGCTCTACTTCGGGGTTCTCTAATTCTATTAATCAACACGTGTAATCTCTGGTTGCTGCTCTTATTGGATAGGAGTTTTTTGCGCCTGAAAAATTGTAGCTAAGTTTTGTTCTGCATTGGATTCGATATATTTTGAAGGCGAATCACCTGTAGCTAGAGCAGCCAGACATTTGGAATGTCTTTGGTCCATTTTTGTAAAAAGCTTGATAGATAATCAACATTAGAAGATTAATTACAAACCGATCCCCTTGTGCTAAAGTAGATTCTAGTGTAGTGTGGTGCATTTCAGATTCCGATAATTATTTAACTATTTATTTTAGCAGTTCATTTTAAGGTCTAGATATTGTCCGACGTGACCATCATCGTTGACCGTCCCGACAAGCTTAATGTTATCGACCAAACTTCGGAAGAGTTCGAGATGAAAGAGGAAATTCAGCATGAAACTCCAAGGCAAAGTTTGGTTGTAAGGCTTGGAGTAGACAAAATTTGCTAAAGCATTGGGATCAGTACCGATCCTCACAGCTCCTATAATTAGGCAAATCACACCTTCCTCATTCATCCCTTTGATCCCAAGAACCATGGCCGCAAGTTCTTTCCACGACAACGTCCAACTCCATGTCCATTCACATGTGACCAGTCATCATCCTACCTAATTTTGTTCAGCGTGGAGTTGAGGTTAAGAATTGGTTCAAATGAAAGCGAGATCTCAAGCTGGGTTATGGGTTGGTGAAGGCTGATCTGAATGAAGTAATGGAGCATGACGTCGGGCACAGGTGATGATGAACGACAGCGGTCTCAAGTTCAAGCGAAGGCGAAGATTTGTTCGGGGATCATAGGTTTTTCAATGGAAAAAGTTCGAGCTCTCTTAGGTCGATGAAAGCAAAGTGAGAAAGTAGAATGGAGGAGATGGGTAATATAGTGCCATCAACCCGTATTCTCGCGTGAACTTGGAAAATCTTCCAAGAAATGAGCAGGTACCAACTCCCAAATTAGGGGATGGTACCGAGTCCTAAATGATAAACAAAAAGGAAAAAAACATGTACAAGCAATCGTATGGTCTATGCGTATGTGTGTAAGTGCCTATGAACGTGTGATGAGCCATGTGTATATACCTAATACTTAACGACTAAAGTTGAAGGAGAGTTAGACTTATACCTTGAGAACTCATGGATGGAATTAGTCTAAAATCATTAGACTTGGAATAGCAGACCACATGATCATGTTCCAGATTTATAGTCCCGGATGTTAGCAGAACTCGCAACGGATCATTATGGATATGATAATTCAGATAATGGATTTGCGAAGAGATAGCGACCATTCAAAGCATAGAGTGGAATCCTTCACGGAAATTCGAACTTTTCTCGATTCAAAGCACATCATGTTAGAAACGAGATATACTTTAGGGGTAAATGTTTTCCTGCCTTTTGACCAGGCAGAATCCGAACAAGATGGACAGATAGAAATTGAAGTTATTAAGGCGGAAAACCCGAAAAGATAGCCCAGGAGTCCAAAAAATAGACACAGACAGAGCTACGAAGTCAAAGCCAAAACCATCAAAGATAACAAGATAATGAGATCCCTAAAGTTAGGAATCGGTGCTAACTCCCGCTGGGATCGGTACTGACTCCCAAATACAACTTGGGTGAACCCTTCTTCCGCCTACAAGCTTATCTCCGTGCCGAAAGCCTATTTTCAAAGTTGGTTTGTTGATTCAATGCACTTCTCCATTGAACTCCACTGATACTTGAAGTTGCAACTTTGTTTTCTTTGAACTTCATCATTTGGGCTCAGAAACAAGATAAAATAAATATAAACGACTATGGAATCAAGAATCTAACTACAAGATGATTCGATGTGAGGGATTGAAGATGCCAAATATGAGCATCTTGGGGATCAGTACCGACTCTAGCTTACTTTTTAAACACAAGGTATTTTCACTTACTGGTTAGTCTAAATTAATCAAATGAGTTTAATAAATATACAAATCAACCTAAGTAATCATTATTATTATTATTATTATTTTCATCATCAACTAGTAAATTTTATTTTATATTATTTTCTTTTTCTTTTTCTTTTTCTTCAATCTGTATATATATAAAAAAATCCATAGATGTTTAAAAATCGAATTTTCACAAACTTTAAACATTTCAATATATACCACTTACCTTATTCTCTGACTAAAAATCCTATTTTAAACTTTACTGTTTGATTCTATTTTAATTTTCGAAAACAAACAGATAATCCATACCTCACTGCCATCAGATCCGAGATCACTGCTTCCCCCAATTCCGTTCGACTCACCACGTCACTTGAATAGCATGCGAAGCCGCCCACGCACTTCACCTATAGCCGCATAGCATCGCACCACCACTCGCGTGCGCGAGCACCACTGCATTCCCCAAGAACGACGCGGCCTCCAACACCGCAATCCACGCCACCGCTGCCTAGAGACAGCAGCCTCTACGCGCGCAACAAGTCGCGCTCTTCCCCCCCCCCCCCCAATTCGCGAACGACATCCATCGCGTGCGCCAACTCGCGAACGACGCCCCTCCTTTTTGCCTCGATGTCGAACTCCAATTCGCTTCGCCCCTACGCAAGCCCCCCCCCCCCCCAGCGAGTAGAACGAGATTCGCTCGTCTTTCATTTTTTTTTAATTGCCGTGAATAGGTTTTGAGGAGAAAAGGAAAGGATTAGGGTTTCGGAGTTTATATTCAAGGAAGAAGGGTTTTGCTCGCGATTATAGGAAGATAACGGCCATGATTTTTGATTTTGCGTTACTGAACGAAGACATAAACGAGAAGCATCGTGAATTTAAAAGATAAAGAAAGCGTCTTTGAGAAGCTGAAAGGAAGTACGGCTATGATTTGATGTAGGATATTTTTAATTTTTTTTTTAAACGATTAATCATGTTCGAAGCGTTTACCTCCCGTACGATAACATGATCACTCCAAAATTTACGAAATTTGAAATCCGGCAATAATTCAATATTGCGGATCCAACGGAATTGGTTTCGTTGAATTCCGAGACTGTGCCTCGGAAGGCTACTTTCAACTGTCTATTTAAACAATGTAAAATTTAAAATTTAACAAACGACAGTTAAATTCAATTTTACCCCATCTATTATTTTCAGTATTATTAATATAAATTTTATAAGCCGTTAAAATATTTCCAACAAGCTCACAATTCCAGATTTAAATAATTTACCCAATTGTCAATTGTTATTTAATTTATTCAATTAATTGTTATATCTAAATTCTGAGTTCTTTTTATTTAATCAAACCAACTTTCATATTGAAAACAAATTATATCTTCAAATTAATTATTTAAATTCATTTTAAATATCACAAATTAACTGTTGAAAAAGCCGGGTCGTTACATTCCTCCCCCCTTAAAAGAATTTCGTCCCTGAAATTACTAGTTAGGAAGAATGGTCCAATACCCGTTATTATTACTTCACAATCAACAATTCAACAACCTACCAAACTACCCTTTTCAATAACTTTCTAACCTTTCCTTAGTTTCAAACTATACTATATTCTTAACTATTCAAGTTCAATTTAAACTCAAATTTTGACTTATCAAAATTTTCTCAAAATTTTTCTAACACCCTAAATTCCCGAAATTTTTTGCCAGCGTCTCCTTTGCGCGGTTAGCTCGGTACAACTACAAAATGGCTCTACGGCCTCTCAAAAACCCAAAAGAAAACAAAAAGCCAAGCGGCTCAATCAAAATCCCAATCAATTTCCATATATAAACTTAAACACATACCTTTTTGTCGAGCATTTCAGTTTTATCTTTTTGAATCCAAACTCAATTTTCTTTACCTTTATAATACCTGCATAACCTTACACAACAATATATCCAATCACAATACACAAAATATTTTATCAACATTCTTACAAATGCCCATATCTATTTATTCAAATATTATTTTAGATTGTTTATGCAATATCAATTCCCAATGAGAATGAATAATTCCTTATTCAGGTTAGTGTAAGCATTTTATGTATTTTTTTTTATCTTTATTTCCATCTTACTACTATATTCATTCTTATACAATTGATCCTTCCATTTCTATATGAATTCAATTTATCTTTAACAATTCTCTTTTTTTGTTTCGTTTTTTTTTCATTTATATCAAATTCATGTCTTAATTTTAAATTAGTTTCATTCTCTAATTTATTCATTTTCAATTTTGCAAACATTTGACGTTAACAAAATTTTCAAAAACTTTCAAAAAATTTCTAACTCCCAAAATTTCTGAAAATTTTTGGCAGAGTCCCCTTTGTACGAAGGAGCTTTTGCAATTTGACAATAAAGATAAATATATATATACATCTGTTGAATATGCGCTTTACGCTATATGATTCTTGTTTGATGATAATAAACATATATACATTCATTTAAATGTATTTGTTAATGTACTATTTTTCATAGAATAAATAAATATTTGTTGAATAAAATAAATTACACAGAATTTGAATTTGAATTCAAACAAAACAAGTTAAACAGATTTTGAATTCAAACAGAAATTTTATTCAAACAAATATTTATTACAATTTTGAATAGTATGTATTTGGCAATGTACTATTTTGTTTTTTCATAGATTAAATAAATATTTGTTGAATAAAATTAAATTACACAGAATTCGAATTTGAATTCAAACAGAACAAGTTAAACAGATTTTGAATTCAAACAGAAATTTTTATTCAAACAAATATTTATTACAACTTTGATAATACAATTTCAAGCTCTCACTATACATATACAATTTTGACTACAATATATGACATTTCACATTTACATCACAACCTTACTACATATCACTCACACTCATATTTTTGTCTTCAACTATAATCCAGTTTGAATCCAGCATCTGAGTAATATGCAAAAATATTTTCAAACGCAGTAAAATTGAAAGAGAAATATTTTTGAAATTCGAAAGAAACGATGATTTTGAAAACATTGTTTGCCTCAGTTATTTGGGTTGTTCGTCATCATTTTTGACTGTGCAATATCTGTGCATATCAGTATTTTTTATCAGGGACAGGTAACTATGAGTGGCTGCAGTACACACGTGTACATTCGTATACGTGTGCACTGCCTCGCCAACTCGTGTGCAAAAAAATCAAACAAAAGCACAGAAATCAAAAACAAGGTCAAACCCAAGATAGGTTCAACTCAAGGCAAATTGACAAAGCAATTGACTACAAACAGTTCCAGTTCAAGCCACAAGTGTACATGAATACAACTCGACTGCAACAGTACAGTCATGAAGACTGCAAGGACATGAATGCAACAAAGTTCAAAAGTGCATCAAAAGCAGTTCAATGTGGATAGCAACAGCAAAAAGGGACTGCAACAAACATGTATGCAGCATCAAGTCAGTGGTGAAGTAAACAACAATGTCGAGCTCACTGCAACTCAAATGTACAGGCCAGTGAACATAAAAGAAAATGACAGAGTCGAAGCACAAAGAACAAAACAGTTCATGTATGCAACAGTCAACAAGGCAACAATGCAGATGAACAACAAAGGGTACAAAAACAAGTAGCAGTCTTTGAACATGAATGCAGTGTACATGAATGCATCAGTGACCAACCAGAAGTACACAACATGACATGAACAACACAATTGAATCAAGTAACCAACCGCAAGTGCAAATGACCAGGACTCATGCAACAGACCCAACAACTAATGCCAACATGAACATAACAGGTGAAGCATCACCAAAGACTCAACAGGGAACAACTAAATCAACTGCAACAACTCAAGTGCTATCAGTGAAACACAAATGAACGAATATCACTATGAATCAACAATACATGCAGGTGAACAGAAGTCTTTGAATCAAAACATAATCAAGTCCAGCTACTAGTTGCAGACTCCAAGTTGCAGACTCAAAGCAAATATGACACCAAACTACAGATCAAATGCAAACTCGGTATACATATATGCACAGGTACAAACAACAGTGAGCAGACTCATATGAACAGATGCAAAGAACAGTGAAGCATGCACATAGGCCACCAGTGAAACAAAGCAATATATACATGAACAAGTGTAGCATCTGCTACAGTGAAAAAGCCTAAGTCAAGATGGAGTTACAACAATGTATCAGTGAGGAACACAACAACAATGAATACTGCAACAACCAAATGGAGACGGCATCCCACAATATCCAGAAGTTTAGAAAATCAAATGGCCGAAGTAAACACTCAGTATCAAGGCCGAAGTGACAGTGAATCGCAAATTCAACGATGAACAAGTCAACAAAGTGAAAATTCACGAAATCAGTATTGTCAAAGTCAAACAAGTGTTCACCGTGGTAGCCAAGCAAAATTGATCACGAAATCAAATCAATACCGTGTGAATCAAGCTACCAAAAATACGAAATTGACAAAGTCAGATCAATCCCAAGCATCAATGCAAGATCGAACGACTATTGACAAATTCAACTATATTCAGACGAACGTAATTCAAGGAGTTTGAACGCATATATAACCCAATCATCACTGGCAAATTATATTATCGAGTTCAAGTATCAACTTAGAAAAGCAAAAGGAGACAGTACATACCGAATTCACAAGCAACGAACTCGATCGAGCAACTACAAACGAGCAATAGTCAACCATCAGAGAAGCAGTGAGCTAGGGCAACATATCTCAGATCGATTGAAGAAACCGAAGCCCTAATTGGAACAAAGAGCCGAAGCCCTAACTGGAACAAAGGGAACGAAGCCCTAATCAGAACGAAGCCGCCATTATTCTCACGAACGAGACAAAAGGGGATCGGGCTGGAGATAACAAAGAAAAAAATAAGGAACGGGTTTAAGTGGGCCGGTCTTATTAAAAAAAAAGGGTTTTGTTTTTCTTTTAAATTTAAGGCTTCTTTATATTGTTAATTAGTTTTAGGGTTATTGTCTATTGTTTTTAAATTATTGTTTTTTATTTTACGAATCAAAGAATTAGTAAATCACCACCTAGGGTTTAGGTAGTGTCAGATTGTCTAGTTAGAATTAGTTCAGTGAGCAGGGTGTGCGAGTTTGCAAAATTCTATTGTAGGCGGGAGCAGAGTTTGCGAGTAAGCGAAACTCTATAGGCGGGAGGCAAAGTTTGCGAGTAAGCGAAACTCTATAGGCGGAGCAGGGTGTGCGAGTCTAGTAGAGTGTTTGTGAGCGTGCAGCAAATGTTTGCGAGCAGGGTGTGCGAGTCTAGTAGAGTGTTTGTGAGCGTGGAGCAAATGTCTGCGAGTCTAGTAGAGTGTTTGTAAGCGTGATACTGTTTAATTCTAATAGAAATCTGTGAATGCAGCAGTAGGCAGGGGTTGCCGAAGCTGGGTAAATTTTGTGTGTGATTTACTTTACTGCATATTTATTTCTGTAGTTTATTTCTGCGTTTGAATCGAGAAAATTTGCTATAGCCCTATTCACCCCCCCTCTAGGGTTAATCTAGATCCTATAACATCGACCCACACGGTCGGAAAATCAAAAACAGTTCATATTTCTTAGTTTGTATTGCGTAGGCGTACCTTATTTAGCATTTTAAGCAAGCGGCTTATTTAATTTTAGCATTTACATGCCCAAAATCCCGCTATACAGTCTTCTGGTACCTGTACTTACTCAATTTAAACTCATAAGTAACATATGTATGAAATTTATAACATTGCATTCATTTAAACAGCCACAACAATCAATAACATAAGTAATGCAATATAAATAACTTCATAACAAATTTATATAGTTTCCAAACTAGTTCCATTTGTTTATAACTGACACAAACACCGTTTGCATTCAACTTTAAGTGAGTTACAACACATTTACTTATTCCCGATTCATAATTATTCCCAAACAAACCTGTTTTCAACTTAATTGATTTCAAAAATCAATTTTACTACTTATCAATTCAAAGTCATATTCTATAAACAACATATATACAAGCAGTTTTGTATAAACAATTGATAAGGTTCCAATTAAATCCAGTTGTTTTTACTCAATTCATAATATCATATTCAATTCAGAATGATTTTCAATATCATTCTTTTATTCAATCCAGTTCAATTACTTTTATTTTTCCACGGAATTTTATTTAATCATGTTTACGACAACAACAATTATTTCTATGCAAATTCCAACAATATTCATACAAACAAACAGTTACTTTATTTTTATAACTGTTTTAAAAATTAATTCCAACTCTAGTTATATGAAATTTCATTCCAAATTTTATTTTTAAACCATACCTTTGCATTGATTGCATTCCAAACCATTTTATTAAGTTCGACAACTTCAATGCTTAAAATTTAGCAAACATGTCCCAAATTTACATAAGTCATGCTTCATTGAATTTAGACTTAAGTTAATTTATTTCAAATTATTTAACCTTCATAATGTTTATTTCATTGGGCCATAAATTTTTCCCAATTTAATTTGATTTTATTCAAATCAAATCTCTTTCATTTACTTCTTAACTCAATTAATTATTTCAATCCCCATGTTCGATTCATTCTCCAACTTATTTAACTTATTACCAAACCCTTTCACTTTATTTATACACAATTGAATTTTGTTTGCACTTCTAACCATTTATATTTAATCAAATTTCATTTTATTTACCAACCAATCCAAGTTGAATTTTAGATATATAGCTCAAATTCTCTTTCCACCATTCACTTTATTTAACCAATTCAAAGTTTATTCACATATTCAGGTTACTAATTTATCCAAAATTAGTTTACTCCCAATTTATAATTCACTATTTGATTTTTAGCTTCAAAAATCTCTTTATTTAAATTTCTTTGGTTCAATTTTATTTTATAATTCAGGTTTGGATTTCTATTTATCTTCCAAATTCAAACAATTCTATTGACTTATTTATTCCATCTTAATTTTACAAGTCCCCTTCTTATTTATCTTCACACTTCCATTTATTTACAGTTAACCACATTCCCATTTTATTTTACTTTGGGTTTATATATATTTTTATTTAGCCAAGTATATATATTTTTATTTCTACGCCCCTCAATTCTTTTATAAGCTATCAAAGTCTTATTTCTTCAAATTTAAATTTCACTAAACTCAGCTTACATTAAACTCAACCTCATTTCATTATTATGAATTTTACCCAAGTGAGAGTTTTACTACAATATCATCTATATCTCAATTTAATTCATCTTCATTCAAATTCACACATTAACTTAGCTTAAGACAATTCCAGTCAAATCAAAATTCTCAATCCAATTAAATTTTCTATTCACTATCCAATCACAGCCAATGTTTAAGGTACTTTACCTATTTATTTTATTCAATGAACTTCCACTTTCATCGAAATCACCTTTCCATAAATCTTACATATTCAGTTAATTTAATTATTGCAACTTCTTACTTAAATTCATTGCAATTGATTTGATACTCATCTAGATCAAATCCCATGTGATTTAATTTACCATCTAAATTTGTTAAGATAATATTCAAGGCCAATTTATTCCATCCATACTTGATTTGGATTTTATTTGTAAATTCAAACTATCTTTACTTTAACCCAATTCATAATAATTGAGATTCATATTAAATTTTACTTACCATTCAATGGAATTTATAATTCAGGTTTCATCACTAAATTCCATTTTTAATTCCAATTACAATTTAATTCAAATCCAACTGAATTTATTTTCAATTTAGTTCAATTTACTTCCATTCACATAACTTGAATTAATTTCAATCCACTTCAAGTTTTATTTCTCTTCTCAATTCATTCACATTCTAAAATTTATTTACTTCTCCACATTATTTGTATTTATTTATTTATTTTTTATATTTTCATCATTTCACTTCAATCACAAACAAAAATTTCTTATTCATTACTTACATTTCAACAATTAAATCTTAAATCCAAGTTAAATTCTCATTTTCTAACTTTTCACTTGATTTTAAATTCCAAAATTCAAATCTAATGATTTCCTAGGTTATATAAGCTATTTCGGATTTTAATATCTCATTTGTCTACAATATTAGCATCCAAACATCCAAGTTATAATAATAATTTCAAAAAAATATTATCTTTTATATCAAAATATATTTTGGATGAAATTATTTCATTCACCCACTTTTAAAAATCAATATTGTGTCGAATTGCTCTATTTAAGTGTTTAGAAACCCCTTCGATACAGTTTTCGAGGCTGTGCCGACGAAGGTTCATATACCACTCAATAAATCAATTAACGCAATATAAAACCACTTTATATTCACTAACAAATACGCGCTCATATCTATAAATACGCACAAACTCATTCTAGAGTACCATTAACTCTATTTCAAATGAGTAATTTCCCACCAGAGCCAAGGTTCTCGCTTAACCTTTCAGCTCTGATACCAAGTGTGACAACCCGGAATTTTCAAACCTGAAAACTCCAGATTGTTATGAAAAAGAAGAAAGGGATAGAAGAAGAAGAAGAAAAAAAAACAGCATCAGAATCTCACATCGCAGCGGAATAAAATGTAATATATAGAATACAGCTTTAAATACAAGAAATCTGTACTGCCATATATATATACATACCATCATCAGAGTACATCAATCAACTCATACAGAGACAACTACTATAAGATCATACACAGCGGAAATAATAGGCAAATACGTAGATACGCTCTGTCACCAGCTCGTCTCCTGAGCTCCAGTATAAAACATGAATCCTGTTTAACTCGGTCTGACCCGAGCATCATATAAACAACACCCGAGTCAGTCTGGAATACCAACGTGAGAAAATCACACTCAATTGGATTATTAAAGTTTTGAAAATCCTTTGAAAACAAAAGCATCTCGTAAGACCATGCCACAAATAAACATGTCGGGTTTTTACCTTACGATAGCTAAAACATTTTTTTTTATAGAAATCCTCTGATATTATAATAGGGTCTATATACAAATACTTATGAAATAGCCGAAATTGTTACATGATTAAATTCCAGCTACTAGCCACAGAGTGGGTAATACAAACAAAACTCGTACAAGGCTCGTAGGGAGAATGGATTTCCATCAATGGCTGGGCTACTGGGGTACCGCCCGTCACAGTACCTGGCCTAGATCAGAGTACCGAGGATGACTCCCTTCATCCCCTGCAATACAAGGCCGGAACCATTCCTTACTGAACAGTCCCGAACAAGATAAACCCCGTGGTTGGCGCGACCAACCACCCACTAAGCCGAATAAAAAGGGACATCTAGACAGGGGAAATATCTTGTCCTGCTTGGGCATGACCCACCTAACCTTGCTGCACCTCCCCTGTTTTAGCCATTCCCGATTGATGAGGCTTGAGGTTTAACGTTACCTTTCAAGAACGCGTCACTTAGAATGCTCATCGTCCACCTGACGATGTTTTGGAAGCATTCAATCCATACAAGTTGCCCTGGGTCTGGACAAACCGAATCACCATCTTCAACTCTTCACGGTCTTCATTCATAATCGTTCAAACCGGATCGAAGTGGTTTTCGGATAATTTAATCCGATCCCGGACTCTTCGAAACGATCGGCGCATTGTCCAATATTGATAGTCGGTTATTTAACTATCAATTAATCACACACAAGCAACCATCAAATAATTTCAACAAACTATTTACTCTAATTATCATACAGATAATATTCCCATTTAACCCATTTGGAATAAATTTTCAAAGCCCTTTATTCCCATGAAATCACTTAATTGATTTCTTATACTCACTCCATTGATTTACCCTTTGGAAATATCATTTATTTCTCATTCATTTTTCAAAAATCAATTTACACTTTCCTTATAATTTCTCAAATTCACTTTCTTCACTTAATAAGATTTCTCCTAAATCTTATCCCATTTAAATTAATTTGCTTACCATCACAAGAGGATTTTAATTGGATTTTAAAAACATTTTGAAAACATATAGATTTATAAAATAAGAAGTAATATTAAATATTAAGACTTATATCTAGTTATTTATAAGTTTCAAAGCTGGTTTTAGAAAACTTAGAGTTTATAATAAATAATAGCTAAACCTTCAAAATAACTAATTCGAAAATATTTTACATTCAAATAATAGTTTATAAAAAGATTTATATAGTATAGTAATTTAAAATATTCCTTTTAAAATAAATTATAATTTTAGAAAATCCAATATCCACTTATATATGCCTCTTGTCCACATTAACCTTTGGAAATATCCTGCTATTTCCATTCAACCAATTTCATATCTCATTTATAAATTCCATTCATGAATTTATAAAATCTCCTTGGATTTCATTTATTATCAGATAGTTTGATTGAAAAATCTCATCTTTATAATTTATTTCTTCCTATAAAGTTCCATATTGTCCCATTTAATAAGTTCCATTCATTATTAAATAAAATCTCTTTTGACTCTTAATAGAATTTCTTATTCGTAATTCTTAATAGCATCTTCTTTATTTCCTAATAAATTTTCTTTTCTTTCCTTATTAATATTTCTTTTTATTTCCTTAATAGACCTCCATTTCCATTTCTTAATATGATTCTATTTCTTTAATCCACTTATCGATTACAATATTCCTTCAAGTATAAATTTATAATTTAAATTTCCAAATCTCAACTTTATCACATTAAGGTTTAACTTAAGTAGAAAACATACTTTTATTTCTTTTCTTCATTCTTACTTAAAGTAGATTCAAATTTCAAATAAATAATTTCTATTTGAGTTTTATTTAACTTCTTCAAAATTAATTTATCAACGGTAATAGAAATTTCAAATTTTCAACTTCTCTGTTATTCAACAGTTGATAATTCAATTATCTATAAAACCACCCAACTCAATATATCATCCTGTCACAGAACAGCATATATATAAAATAAATAGTTTTGAGGAATCCTGTTGGATCCCTCCAACCTGTTTCCCTACATCCACAGATGTTAGCACAATAAAATAACAATTTCACTTCAATGTGAAATATTGCAGTATATGGGTTATAATATTAACCAGTGAATGAAATAAAATCAACCAATCAATCACATTCAATAATTTAAATTTAACATTTCAATTTAATTTAGGTATCCAAATGAGTGAGAAAATCTCACCTTTGCTTTTAAGTTGCAATCCTTCCCAATCCAGATTCGTTTCCATATATATTTTTTTGACCTTGAATAACAATTGTACGAATTTTATTAATATGTGAACGATCGAATAATAAATTTATTCTTTAATCAAAAAATTTAAATTAACTGGTGATATAATTTTAAACAAGTACTTTTTAAACACAAGGTATTTTCACTTACTGGTTAGTCTAAATTAATCAAATGAGTTTAATAAATATACAAATCAACCTAAGTAATCATTATTATTATTATTATTTTTATTATTATTATTATTATTATTACTATTATTATTATTTTCATCATCAACTAGTAAATTTTATTTTATATTTTCTTTTTCTTTTTCTTTTTTTTCAATATGTATATACATAAAAAAATCCATAGATGTTTAAAAATCGAATTTTCACAAACTTTAAACATTTCAATATATACCACTTACCTTATTCTCTGACTAAAAATCCTATTTTAAACTTTACTGTTTGATTCTATTTTAATTTTCGAAAACAAACAGATAATCCATACCTCACTGCCATCAGATCCGAGATCACTGCTTCCCCCAATTCCATTCGACTCACCACATCACTTGAATAGCACGCGAAGCCGCCCACGCACTTCACCTATAGCCGCATAGCATCGCACCACCACTCGCATGCGCGAGTACCACTGCATTCCCCAAGAACGACGCGGCCTCCAACACTGCAATCCACGCCACCGCTGCCTAGAGACAGCAGCCTCTACGCGCGCAACAAGTCGCGCTCTCCCCCCTCCCCAATTCGCGAACGACATCCATCGCGTGCGCCAACTCGCGAACGACGCCCCTCCTTTTTGCCTCGATGTCGAACTCCAATTCGCTTCGCCCCTACGCAAGCCCCCCCAGCGAGTAGAACGAGATTCGCTCGTCTTCCATTTTTTTTTTTAATTGCCGTGAATAGGTTTTGAGGAGAAAAGGAAAGGATTGGGGTTTCAGAGTTTATATTCAAGGAAGAAGGGTTTTGCTCGCGATTATAGAAAGATAGCGGCCATGATTTTTGATTTTGGGTTACTGAACGAAGACATAAACGAGAAGCATCGTGAATTTTAAAAGATAAAGGAAGCGTCTTTGAGAAGCTAAAAGGAAGTACGGCTATGATTTGATGTAGGATATTTTTAAATAAATTTTTTTTTAAACGATTAATCATGTTCGAAGCGTTTACCTCCCGTACGATCATATGATCACTCCAAAATTTACGAAATTTGAAATCCGGCAATAATTCAATATTGCGGATCCAACGGAACTGGTTTCGTTGAATTCCGAGACTGTGCCTCGGAAGGCTACTTTCAACTGTCTATTTAAACAATGTAAAATTTAAAATTTAACAAACGACAGTTAAATTCAATTTTAACCCATCTATTATTTCCAGTATTATTAATATAAATTTTATAAGCCGTTAAAATATTTCCAACAAGCTCACAATTCCAGATTTAAATAATTTACCCAATTGTCAATTGTTATTTAATTTATTCAATTAATTGTTATATCTAAATTCTGAGTTCTTTTTATTTAATCAAACCAACTTTCATATTGAAAACAAATTATATCTTCAAATTAATTATTTAAATTCATTTTAAATATCACAAATTAACTGTTGAAAAAGCCGGGTCGTTACAGTTTGTGTACTTTGGTTGTCGTCTTCAGCTAGACAAGTGAGTAATTCTCACCAGACAAATTTATACTTATATGACTAGTAAATTGATCACAATTGAATTTGTAAACCCATATCATTACGTTATATATGCTATGCTATGATCATATGATGTTCACCCATGCTTAAACACCTGTTATATCATATGTTACTGTTATATTATGCTATTTTGTTATTTATATCAGTTTATCACACTGCAAGTTCCCTTTAGATTAGAATCACTATGGGTTGAAATGATACATACCCGAACGGACTTTAGAATAGAAAAAATCGTTATGGGCTGAAATGATAGGCCTGAACGATTTTTAACTATTTCATTTACTTGGGACTGCGGGTTTTAAATGATAAAACCCGGGTTTTCTTTGTAAATTACGGATTGAAATGATATATTATCCATATCACTTTACCTATGCTAGAAAATGATATACTGACCCGTGGTTAATATATATTTTTTTGAAAATTTTAAAGTATTTTAGAAATGTAAATATTATGATATTTTGATTTAAAACCTAAACAAAAAATGATTTTTGTAAAGTATTATTGATTTTCTAAAAAAAATTAAGCGAAATAAATTAATGGTAAAGTTAGAAATTTGAAATATAAGTTATTTTGGAAATTATGATTTGGTTATAAATGGAATTTAAATTAAGTAGGAAATATGAAAATAGATTTAAAATTTGGTTTAAAATGAATTTAAATGATTTTGGTAAAGTGTTAATGATTTTTGAATAAGTCTTCCATTTTTTTTTTAATTGCCGTGAATAGGTTTTGAGGAGAAAAGGAAAGGATTGGGGTTTCGGAGTTTATATTCAAGGAAGAAGGGTTTTGCTCGCGATTATAGGAAGATAGCGGCCATGATTTTTGATTTTGGGTTACTGAACGAAGACATAAACGAGAAGCATCGTGAATTTTAAAAGATAAAGGAAGCGTCTTTGAGAAGCTAAAAGGAAGTACGGCTATGATTTGATGTAGGATATTTTTAATTTTTTTTTAAACGATTAATCATGTTCGAAGCGTTTACCTCCCGTACGATAACATGATCACTCCAAAATTTACGAAATTTGAAATCCGGCAATAATTCAATATTGCGGATCCAACGGAATTGGTTTCGTTGAATTCCGAGACTGTGCCTCGGAAGGCTACTTTCAACTGTCTATTTAAACAATGTAAAATTTAAAATTTAACAAACGACAGTTAAATTCAATTTTAACCCATCTATTATTTTCAGTATTATTAATATAAATTTTATAAGCCGTTAAAATATTTCCAACAAGCTCACAATTCCAGATTTAAATAATTTACCCAATTGTCAATTGTTATTTAATTTATTCAATTAATTGTTATATCTAAATTCTGAGTTCTTTTTATTTAATCAAACCAACTTTCATATTGAAAACAAATTATATCTTCAAATTAATTATTTAAATTCATTTTAAATATCACAAATTAATTGTTGAAAAAGTCGGGTCGTTACATTCCTCCCCCCTTAAAAGAATTTCGTCCCTGAAATTACTAGTTAGGAAGAATGGTCCAATACCCGTTATTATTACTTCACAATCAACAATTCAACAACCTACCAAACTACCCTTTTCAATAACTTTCTAACCTTTCCTTAGTTTCAAACTATACTATATTCTTAACTATTCAAGTTCAATTTAAACTCAAATTTTGACTTATCAAAATTTTCTCAAAATTTTTCTAACACCCTAAATTCCCGAAATTTTTTGCCAACGTCTCCTTTGCGCGGTTAGCTCGGTACAACTACAAAATGGCTCTACGGCCTCTCAAAAACCCAAAAGAAAACAAAAGGCCAAGCGGCTCAATCAAAATCCCAATCAATTTCCATATATAAACTTAAACACATACCTTTTTGTCGAGCATTTCAGTTTTATCTTTTTGAATCCAAACTCAATTTTCTTTACCTTTATAATACCTGCATAACCTTACACAACAATATATCCAATCACAATACACAAAATATTTTTTCAACATTCTTACAAATGCCCATATCTATTTATTCAAATATTATTTTAGATTGTTTATGCAATATCAATTCCCAATGAGAATGAATAATTCCTTATTCAGGTTAGTGTAAGCATTTTATGTATTTTTTTTTATCTTTATTTCCATCTTACTACTATATTCATTCTTATACAATTGATCCTTCCATTTCTATATGAATTCAATTTATCTTTAACAATTCTCTTTTTTTGTTTCGTTTTTTTTTTCATTTATATCAAATTCATGTCTTAATTTTAAATTAGTTTCATTCTCTAATTTATTCATTTTCAATTTTGCAAACATTTGACGTTAACAAAATTTTCAAAAACTTTCAAAAAATTTTTAACTCCCAAAATTTCTGAAAATTTTTGGCAGAGTCCCCTTTGTACGAAGGAGCTTTTGCAATTTGACAATAAAGATAAATATATATACATCTGTTGAATATGCGCTTTACGCTATATGATTCTTGTTTGATGATAATAAACATATATACATTCATTTAAATGTATTTGTTAATGTACTATTTTTCATAGAATAAATAAATATTTGTTGAATAAAATAAATTACACAGAATTTGAATTTGAATTCAAACAAAACAAGTTAAACAGATTTTGAATTCAAATAGAAATTTTATTCAAACAAATATTTATTACAATTTTGAATAGTATGTATTTGGCAATGTACTATTTTGTTTTTTCATAGATTAAATAAATATTTGTTGAATAAAATTAAATTACACAGAATTCGAATTTGAATTCAAACAGAACAAGTTAAACAGATTTTGAATTCAAACAGAAATTTTTATTCAAACAAATATTTATTACAACTTTGATAATACAATTTCAAGCTCTCACTATACATATACAATTTTGACTACAATATATGACATTTCACATTTACATCACAACCTTACTACATATCACTCACACTCATATTTTTGTCTTCAACTATAATCCAGTTTGAATCCAGCATCTGAGTAATCTGCAAAAATATTTTCAAACGCAGTAAAATTGAAAGAGAAATATTTTTGAAATTCGAAAGAAACGATGATTTTGAAAACATTGTTTGCCTCAGTTATTTGGGTTGTTCGTCATCATTTTTGACTGTGCAATATCTGTGCATATCAGTATTTTTTATCAGGGACAGGTAACTATGAGTGGCTGCAGTACACACGTGTACATTCGTATACGTGTGCACTGCCTCGCCAACTCGTGTGCAAAAAAATCAAACAAAAGCACAGAAATCAAAAACAAGGTCAAACCCAAGATAGGTTCAACTCAAGGCAAATTGACAAAGCAATTGACTACAAACAGTTCCAGTTCAAGCCACAAGTGTACATGAATACAACTCGACTGCAACAGTACAGTCATGAAGACTGCAAGGACATGAATGCAACAAAGTTCAAAAGTGCATCAAAAGCAGTTCAATGTGGATAGCAACAGCAAAAAGGGACTGCAACAAACATGTATGCAGCATCAAGTCAGTGGTGAAGTAAACAACAATGCCGAGCTCACTGCAACTCAAATGTACAGGCCAGTGAACATAAAAGAAAATGACAGAGTCGAAGCACAAAGAACAAAACAGTTCATGTATGCAACAGTCAACAAGGCAACAATGCAGATGAACAACAAAGGGTACAAAAACAAGTAGCAGTCTTTGAACATGAATGCAGTGTACATGAATGCATCAGTGACCAACCTGAAGTACACAACATGACATGAACAACACAATTGAATCAAGTAACCAACTGCAAGTGCAAATGACCAGGACTCATGCAACAGACCCAACAACTAGTGCCAACATGAACATAACAGGTGAAGCATCACCAAAGACTCAACAGGGAACAACTAAATCAACTACAACAACTCAAGTGCTATCAGTGAAACACAAATGAACGAATATCACTATGAATCAACAATACATGCAGGTGAACAGAAGTCTTTGAATCAAAACATAATCAAGTCCAGCTACTAGTTGCAGACTCCAAGTTGCAGACTCAAAGCAAACATGACACCAAACTACAGATCAAATGCAACCTCAGTATACATATATGCACAGGTACAAACAACAGTGAGCAGACTCATATGAACAAATGCAAAGAACAGTGAAGCATGCACATAGGCCACCAGTGAAACAAAGCAATATATACATGAATAAGTGTAGTGTCAGGACACGATTCTTCATCTTCCGAAAATTCAACATCGACACTCACTTTATCGACTGCCGAGAAATCGAACGATGGAAAACCGAACACTGAGGGTTTTTAAGAAAAAGAATTTAGGAAAAGAAGAAGAAAAAGATAATAGAGAGAATAGAAGACGGAAGATAGAAAATTTAGATAGGGAAAAAGAAGATAGAAAATTTTTAAGAATAGAGGAAAAAGAAAAACAGAAGAAAATAGGACGGAACAGAAACAGAACACAACACAACAACATCAGAATCTCACAATTCGCAGCGGAACAACATATAATAATAAATGAATAATCTTTAAACAAAGAACTATATCAGTTATTACATTTTATACATTTCATTACATCATATCATCAGAGTGTACAACAACAAACAGTGCAGCGGAAAAAGAAATACTATATAAACTAGTAATACGCCATGCCATCCATCTTGCCTCCAGCAACTCCAGAATATCCAGAATATCCTGATAAATCTAACTCTTGACTGCCCGTGTGAAAATTGGTGGGCACCCAGAGTTTAGGAAGGAAAACAATAAACTCCAAGTCAGTCATGTGACTGGTGTGAGAACTCAAAACAGTTTATTTATCTTTAAAAATCAAAATAGAGGAATATTTTTAAATTCAATTCGCAATGCTTTTAAAAATGAGACTACCATAAGGCCTCCCGCACACACACACAATGCAAACGCAGAATCGAAGGAGATTTCTCTTTATGATAGTCAAAGATGCTTGATACGCATTTAAAATAACATTTGATATTATTACTAGTGCATAGTGTAGGAAAAATTCATTTCGAAAGTAGAATATAAATCTTAGCCAACATAGATATTTCGAACTATGCCTACTATAGCTACCATCCAAACAGTGGTGACCACCATAAGTGAATGATAGGTTCTACAACTAAAACCGTACAAGTTTCATATTGGGAATTGGATTTCCAACAAATGGTCAGGCCAAGGAACTTCCCATTGCCACATGAGAATGCCTCTGGAAAGACATCCCCGAGAACCAAACTGGAACTCTGCCAACACAACGCCGGGTTACCCCTAACTGGGTAACTACTGACACGAGCACGCCATTCCCCGATCGTAAACGACCTTTCTCACGGGATCCCGAAAACCAACAACCACAAAGTAATAAATTCGTAGTAACCACATAGGTTAAATATCTGGGCTCCATACCATGATACCACCTCTATCCAGAAGGAAATGTACATACCCTAAAGGGTGCTACCCCTCATAACCTTGCTGCATCTTTCCTGTTTTGACCATTTCCGGGGTGTGAGGTTCGACGAAGTCACGTCCACAAAACATACTTTATACAAAAGCCATGCTTTGGGTCAACAAATGATCAACACAATGATCACCAAGATAGACGATCAAATAAACGATCCTATCACAATAATCAACACAATGATCATTTCAGCATCACTCAGCATGTCACATTACCAAATTGGGAATATATCGCTGATAACTTCAACCATATAACCTCTGAGCTCGTACGTCTCAGAGAAGGGTGTTAAGCTAAAAGAATAAATTCTTCGCCACCAACAGAAATATATTTGAAAGAAATCGGCTTTATATCTCAACTTGTAATGTCAGACACACAATCCATACAAGTCTGTTCCGGGATCGAACAAAACCGAAGGCACTTACAAAGAAGTCCTTGCAATCCGGATATTCACAATCCTGATCGGATTTACCATCACATATGGAGAACTCTATACCGGAGCAACTCGGTGCAGAGTAAATCGACAGGTCATCCTATCGCTCTCGCAAATACCGGGTCTTCAACACCGATCTTCAATGCAATTATAACGACGTATCACATATTCGGAATGGGTTATACGACCCCATGGTCCTTTCCGGTTAACCCGAATAGTGAGCGCTTATTCAAAAATAAGTGTAGCATTCACATTCAATCAATTCACATCAAATACCCATTCAAAGGGAAATATTGATAGTCGGTTATTGAACTATCACTGGATATGCACACATCACCAGTTTCCAAATAATTTTCCAAATTATTTATTTTCCAAAAATATCTTCACTAGATATATAATTTCAACACTTCAAAAATAAATCAATATTTATTTTTAAACCAATTCCACTTTCTTTTATAAATTCCTTAGTGAATTTATATTTCAAAATATCCATGCATATGATTTCAATAATTCATTTCAATTTATCTTCAAAAAGATAAATTCTCTAAACGTTTCATTTCATATTGGAAAAACATTTCCATACTTATACATTCATAAGTAATTCACAAATTTTATTTATTTTCAACACTTAGAAAATATTCAATATACTTAAATCGAAATTAAGTATATATTTCATTCTTTAAGGAAATCATTCTCATAAACATATTTATTTGGGCCAAAACGAATGTTGCGTAGAACATCGTTACGACGTCCCAAAATCACTAGTATAGGGATTCGAAATTAAAATAGATATATAAATCCCAATACTATACAAAACATTTCCTTTCGGAAATTATTTACTATAACAACAGTGTTATAGTCCACCATTTCCTTCTATTTCTCGAAACATCTATTTCAACAATAAATGTTGAAATCTATGGTTTCGAATCTCAACACATTTTAAAACATCGTTAGATCGTTTTAATTCAATTTCAAATATCACATTCAAACATTTTCTTTAACATATTATTCACTATTCAAAAACGTGAATATACTTCATTAACAATTTCATCCTTTTATTCATTTTAATTCAAAGGATTATTCACTATTCAAAAATGTGAATATAACTCCATTTATAGGTTTCAACAATTCACTTATCAAAATAAGTCATTTGCGAATTTATAAAACAACGTTTATAAATTCCATTTCTATTTATTTATAAAAACTTCCTTTTATAAATTCTTTTATTAACCTATTCCAGTTTATAACTCAATTATAAACTAAAAGTTCATATTATAAGTTAATTACTTATAAAACGATTATTTTACAAAGATCGTTCTTTTAAAGACTTTCCAAATCATAAATCTTATAACTTATAAGATTCATTCATTTATTCAAAACCATTATTTTAATAACTTAATAAATTTTATAAACCTACTGCTTATAAAATTCCATTTATAACTTCACCGTATAAAATTCTATAAATTCCATTCAATTATGAAATTCATTTTCACTTCATTCAAACACTTATAAAAACTCGTTTTATAATGTCCATATTTCAATTTATAAATATCCATTTATAAATCTCTTAATATAATTCAATTTATATTATTATTCTAAAACGTCTTTAATTTCCTTTATAATTTCACCATTTTGATTTATAAAATAATCAAATTTTATAAATCCTATATTTAAACTTTTCACAATGAATTCTAAAATATCTCGATTAAACTATTTTATAAACTCAATAGCATCATATTCTCAAAAATCAGTTTTTTAACTATATTTCTCAAAAATCATAATTTTTATAACTTTAAAAAATTATAACGTTTATTTATTTAAAATGAATCTATTCCAAAAATATAGTATATTTTAAAAAATCACTTTATAAATCATTTTAAAATTCCAAAATCTGGGTCTAATGATGCAACACACCAAATAGTCAATCACGACAACAACGACATCATATATCGATATGATAGTCCATCAAATATCAAAATATCTGAAATCAAATAAATACTGTTGAGGAATCCAGTTGGATCCCTCCAACCTGTTTTCCTGCATCCACAAACATTAGCACAATACCAATTTCGCTCCAGTACGAAATTATCGCGGTATATGTTCTTATTAAATATTATCCGCTTAATAACGGCGTAATAGGGTCTCATCCGCTAAAAAATACGGGAAATCAACAACTGCAATATATACATATGCCAATATATATATATTGATATTATATATAATACCAATTTCACTGTTTATGAAATATTCGTGGTATATGTTTTTAATAAATAACATCCGCTTACTAACGGCGTATAATGTCTATTTTAACAATCAATAGATATCAATCAACATTCAAACATGCATTCAAATATTTTAAATCTAACTATTTAAAATAAAATCGAAACTGATTCGATTGAGTGAGAAGTTCTCACCTTGATTTTATTTTCCGTTTTAGCTTTTATTTCGAATAAAATTAAACGGACGTTTAATTTTACCCAAAATTCTCACTAACTCCAAACGACGCCAATCCAATTCCATCGCGTAGTGCTCGTCAAAACGAAGCCAACGCTTTTCGTTTCGTCGTAATCCGACCTCGCATCACAAAGATATGAATTTATGAAGTTTCACGATTTTAAATACAACAATTTACAAATTATTTAATTCATTTAAAACCCTACATTCCAAATCCACCGTGCATTTCCCTTCAATGGATCCAGGCCGCCCCTACTATCCTCTTCTCCAACGCGACATTACAGTACACCGAACCCATATGGCCGCCGCCAAACCCTAGTACACGCGACCCAACCCTTCAACTTTACGTCGATCAAACTACTCCACGTCGAAGGCCTTGCTCTACACTACCCACGTCACGAACGACGTGAAGCTCGGCTTCATATTTTGCCAGAAAACCGTGCTTGAACGTGCGTGTTTCAAATGGACATTGCCGTTGATTCGCTTGACTAAAAACGATCATAACCGTTCAGGTTAAAGATCTCTCTATGCTCTACAATCTTCTAGTTGGAAGATTCTTGTAATTGTTAGTGGATTGGAAGAAAAATAAAGAAGAAAAAACGAAAATCTCGGCCATTAATACTGTTGGAGGTGGCGGCCACGAGAATAGATTAGGGTTATATATATTTTTTTTATTTATTTATGAGGATGGTGGTGTATTTATAAAAGAAAATCGAAACACTATTCATCCCGGAAATTCCGAACTCCGATTTACGTGCCGTAACCAGCGTTTCTAGGGTTTACCCCGCGTTCCGGACACAATGGAACATGTTTCGGAAGCTAATTCGGAAGTATGTGCGAGTTATGGCTGTAAACGCTCAATTTGAATTAAACCGATTTAAGCGATTTTCTAGGCGTTTTAATTTGTACCGGACAAACGGTAAATCCAATCGACTTGAAATTTGAAACCTTACAATAATATCACATTACGGATCCGATGAAACTGGTTTCGTCGAAATCCGAGACATTTTGAAAAATGGCTATTTTAGCTCGCCAAATTTAAATTAAAAATAATTCGATGCGTTTCGAGCTGCCACGATCAAACGATAACTCCGATTGACACGAAATTTGAAATCCGATAATAACTAACTATTACGGATCCAATGAAACTGGTTTCGTTCAATTCTGAGACTGTTCAAAAATTGACTATTTTACAGTCGATAATTAAATATTAAAATATTCAATTTTCACAAATTAACTCTTAATTCGATTTTAAAAGTTCTAAAATATCGTTCTAACTCCCATATGATAAAATAAAATTTTACAAATCATTTTCAATCATATTTAACTCAATTTTCAATTATTTTCATAATTTAACATATTAAGTTATCGATTTAATTACCCAATTAAATCCAATAATTCAAATAAAAATTTATTTGACTTATAAATTCACTTATTAATATTTAAAATTAATTAAATATTCAAATTTTAACTTCTAAAAATTCTGGGTCGTTACAATCTTCCCCACTTAAAGGAATTTCGTCCTCGAAATTATCAAGTAAGAAAAGTTACAGAATCTATTAATTTTCCAAAAATTCATAATTAAACTTCTTACAATACTTACTAAGTTTTCCAAATCATACTTAGTTATCTTTTCAAAAACAACTTCTATTGTTTAACTTTCAACTCCAAAATCAAAGTTAAAGTTTTTAAAATTTCCCGTTTTCTCAAATTTTTTCTAACGCCTTAAATTTTCGGAAAAATTCGACATAGTCTCCTTAGCGCGGCTCGATCCGAAAAAAAAATGACAGTATATATATCACAAATATGCATCTCATCAAGTAATGAGGCATCCCGCAGGGAAAAAAGTGTAAAAGTACTGTATTTAATCCGAGATATGTACCTTATATTTTATTAGCAAGCATATACGGCTAATATAGCGCAAAAGCGAGCTCCAAATGCGAAGCAAACGCGATCCGCACCTACTAATCACTCAACAAACAACATGAGAATCATGCATATATGGAAATAGTATCAATATACAACATATATCTCCATAACAACTATATATGCTAACATAGCAATGCATTCAATAGCAATATATATTCAACCATCAACCAACTACCATTCATAATCAATATTATTCATTCATATTCTCATTAATATTCATGAATTGGTTTTCAATTTAATCACATTTGATTCATTAATAGTGGATGTTTTTATTAACATTCATTCTCAATTAGTTTATATTCACTAATTCATATTCAAGTTGGTTCACTTCCAATTCAAATTCAATTCTATTCAAATTTATTTACTTCTAATTTGAATTCAATTACATAGCTTTCAATTTCATTAACACTTAATGAATTATAAACAATCAACTAACAATCATATGACAATCAATGTATATTAATTACAACCAAATTTCCTTTGCTTACAATTTGTTTAATTAAATTGATTTTCATTCAATTATTCAGCTTTCTAATAACATTAGATTTTAGTAAATTAACACTTATATTCATTATTTCATATCAACTTAATTCACATTTAATTGATTAATATTTAATCCATTCATTCAATTCTATTATAAAAGTTGAATTTCATATATATAACTTAAGTTTATTTTTATTACAACTCATATTCATAAATATATTCATATAGTTTCACTTCTCATATATAAGTTTATTTCACAATTGTAAATCACTTTAATTATAATTCAATTCTTATAATTCTTTTTACTTACACAATTATTCTTTTATTTAGATTATTCAAACAACTAAACAATCAACTTATATACACTTTAATAATTTTGAAAAATTATTTCTTTATATATAAAATATACTCAAGGTAAAATTATTTCATTTACCCAATTTAAAATCAATACTGTGTCGAATTGTTCTATACAAGTGTTTAGAGATTCCTATCAACAACGTTAATTACTCGTATTAACCAGAATCGATATACCACTCAACAAACCAATCATCACAATATAAAACAATTTTATATTCACTATCAAATACGCTCTCATAGCTATTATTACACTCAAATTCATTCTAGAGTACTACTGACTCTATCTCTAATGAATAATACCCAACAGAACCATGGTTGTCGCTTAACCATAAGCTCTGATACCACATTGTCAGGACACGATTCTTCGTCTTCCGAAAATTCAACATCGACACTCACTTTATCGACTGCCGAGAAATCGAACGACGGAAAACCGAACACTAAGGGTTTTTAAGAAAAAGAATTTAGGAAAAGAAGAAGAAAAAGATAATAGAGAGAATAGAAGACGGAAGATAGAAAATTTAGATAGGGAAAAAGAAGATAGAAATTTTTTAAAAATAGAAGAAATAAGAATAGAGGAAAAAGAAAAACAGAAGAAAATAGGACGGAACAGAAACAGAACACAACACAACAACATCAGAATCTCACAATTCGCAGCGGAACAACATATAATAATAAATGAATAATCTTTAAACAAAGAACTATATCAGTTATTACATTTTATACATTTCATTACATCATATCATCAGAGTGTACAACAACAAACAGTGCAGCGGAAAAAGAAATACTATATAAACTAGAAATACGCCATGCCATCCATCTTGCCTCCAGCAACTCCAGAATATCCAGAATATCCTGATAAATCTAACTCTTGACTGCCCGTGTGAAAATTGGTGGGCACCCAGAGTTTAGGAAGGAAAACAATAAACTCCAAGTCAGTCATGTGACTGGTGTGAGAACTCAAAACAGTTTATTTATCTTTAAAAATCAAAATAGAGGAATATTTTTAAATTCAATTCGCAATGCTTTTAAAAATGAGACTACCATAAGGCCTCCCGCACACACACACAATGCAAACGCAGAATCGAAGGAGATTTCTCTTTATGATAGTCAAAGATGCTTGATACGCATTTAAAATAACATTTGATATTATTACTAGTGCATAGTGTAGGAAAAATTCATTTCGAAAGTAGAATATAAATCTTAGCCAACATAGACATTTCGAACTATGCCTACTATAGCTACCATCCAAACAGTGGTGACCACCATAAGTGAATGATAGGTTCTACAACTAAAACCGTACAAGTTTCATATTGGGAATTGGATTTCCAACAAATGGTCAGGCCAAGGAACTTCCCATTGCCACATGAGAATGCCTCTGGAAAGACATCCCCGAGAACCAAACTGGAACTCTGCCAACACAACGCCGGGTTACCCCTAACTGGGTAACTACTGACACGAGCACGCCATTCCCCGATCGTAAACGACCTTTCTCACGGGATCCCGAAAACCAACAACCACAAAGTAATAAATTCGTAGTAACCACATAGGTTAAATATCTGGGCTCCATACCATGATACCACCTCTATCCAGAAGGAAATGTACATACCCTAAAGGGTGCTACCCCTCATAACCTTGCTGCATCTTTCCTGTTTTGACCATTTCCGGGGTGTGAGGTTCGACGAAGTCACGTCCACAAAACATACTTTATACAAAAGCCATGCTTTGGGTCAACAAATGATCAACACAATGATCACCAAGATAGACGATCAAATAAACGATCCTATCACAATAATCAACACAATGATCATTTCAGCATCACTCAGCATGTCACATTACCAAATTGGGAATATATCGCTGATAACTTCAACCATATAACCTCTGAGCTCGTACGTCTCAGAGAAGGGTGTTAAGCTAAAAGAATAAATTCTTCGCCACCAACAGAAATATATTTGAAAGAAATCGGCTTTATATCTCAACTTGTAATGTCAGACACACAATCCATACAAGTCTGTTCCGGGATCGAACAAAACCGAAGGCACTTACAAAGAAGTCCTTGCAATCCGGATATTCACAATCCTGATCGGATTTACCATCACATATGGAGAACTCTATACCGGAGCAACTCGGTGCAGAGTAAATCGACAGGTCATCCTATCGCTCTCGCAAATACCGGGTCTTCAACACCGATCTTCAATGCAATTATAACGACGTATCACATATTCGGAATGGGTTATACGACCCCATGGTCCTTTCCGGTTAACCCGAATAGTGAGCGCTTATTCAAAAATAAGTGTAGCATTCACATTCAATCAATTCACATCAAATACCCATTCAAAGGGAAATATTGATAGTCGGTTATTGAACTATCACTGGATATGCACACATCACCAGTTTCCAAATAATTTTCCAAATTATTTATTTTCCAAAAATATCTTCACTAGATATATAATTTCAACACTTCAAAAATAAATCAATATTTATTTTTAAACCAATTCCACTTTCTTTTATAAATTCCTTAGTGAATTTATATTTCAAAATATCCATGCATATGATTTCAATAATTCATTTCAATTTATCTTCAAAAAGATAAATTCTCTAAACGTTTCATTTCATATTGGAAAAACATTTCCATACTTATACATTCATAAGTAATTCACAAATTTTATTTATTTTCAACACTTAGAAAATATTCAATATACTTAAATCGAAATTAAGTATATATTTCATTCTTTAAGGAAATCATTCTCATAAACATATTTATTTGGGCCAAAACGAATGTTGCGTAGAACATCGTTACGACGTCCCAAAATCACTAGTATAGGGATTCGAAATTAAAATAGATATATAAATCCCAATACTATACAAAACATTTCCTTTCGAAAATTATTTACTATAACAACAGTGTTATAGTCCACCATTTCCTTCTATTTCTCGAAACATCTATTTCAACAATAAATGTTGAAATCTATGGTTTCGAATCTCAACACATTTTAAAACATCGTTAGATCGTTTTAATTCAATTTCAAATATCACATTCAAACATTTTCTTTAACATATTATTCACTATTCATAAACGTGAATATACTTCATTTTCAATTTCATCCTTTTATTCATTTTAATTCAAAGGATTATTCACTATTCAAAAATGTGAATATAACTCCATTTATAGGTTTCAACAATTCACTTATCAAAATAAGTCATTTGCGAATTTATAAAACAACGTTTATAAATTCCATTTCTATTTATTTATAAAAACTTCCTTTTATAAATTCTTTTATTAACCTATTCCTGTTTATAACTCAATTATAAACTAAAAGTTCATATTATAAGTTAATTACTTATAAAACGATTATTTTACAAAGATCGTTCTTTTAAAGACTTTCCAAATCATAAATCTTATAACTTACAAGATTCATTCATTTATTCAAAACCATTATTTTAATAACTTAATAAATTTTATAAACCTACTGCTTATAAAATTCCATTTATAACTTCACCGTATAAAATTCTATAAATTCCATTCAATTATGAAATTCATTTTCACTTCATTCAAACACTTATAAAAACTCGTTTTATAATGTCCATATTTCAATTTATAAATATCCATTTATAAATCTCTTAATATAATTCAATTTATATTATTATTCTAAAACGTCTTTAATTTCCTTTATAATTTCACCATTTTGATTTATAAAATAATCAAATTTTATAAATCCTATATTTAAACTTTTCACAATGAATTCTAAAATATCTCGATTAAACTATTTTATAAACTCAATAGCATCATATTCTCAAAAATCAGTTTTTTAACTATATTTCTCAAAAATCATAATTTTTATAACTTTAAAAAATTATAACGTTTATTTATTTAAAATGAATCTATTCCAAAAATATAGTATATTTTAAAAAATCACTTTATAAATCATTTTAAAATTCCAAAATCTGGGTCTAATGATGCTACACACCAAATAGTCAATCACGACAACAACGACATCATATATCGATATGATAGTCCATCAAATATCAAAATATCTGAAATCAAATAAATACCGTTGAGGAATCCAGTTGGATCCCTCCAACCTGTTTTCCTGCATCCACAAACATTAGCACAATACCAATTTCGCTCCAGTACGAAATTATCGCGGTATATGTTCTTATTAAATATTATCCGCTTAATAACGGCGTAATAGGGTCTCATCCGCTAAAAAATACGGGAAATCAACAACTGCAATATATACATATGCCAATATATATATATATATTGATATTATATATAATACCAATTTCACTGTTTATGAAATATTCGCGGTATATGTTTTTAATAAATAACATCCGCTTACTAACGGCGTATAATGTCTATTTTAACAATCAATAGATATCAATCAACATTCAAACATGCATTCAAATATTTTAAATCTAACTATTTAAAATAAAATCGAAACTGATTCGATTGAGTGAGAAGTTCTCACCTTGATTTTATTTTCCGTTTTAGCTTTTATTTCGAATAAAATTAAACGGACGTTTAATTTTACCCAAAATTCTCACTAACTCCAAACGACTCCAATCCAATTCCATCGCGTAGTGCTCGTCAAAACGAAGCCAACGTTTTTCGTTTCGTCGTAATCCGACCTCGCATCACAAAGATATGAATTTATGAAGTTTCACGATTTTAAATACAACAATTTACAAATTATTTAATTCATTTAAAACCCTACATTCCAAATCCACCGTGCATTTCCCTTCAATGGATCCAGGCCGCCCCTACTATCCTCTTCTCCAACGCGACATTACAGTACACCGAACCCATATGGCCGTCGCCAAACCCTAGTACACGCGACCCAACCCTTCAACTTTACGTCGATCAAACTACTCCACGTCGAAGGCCTTGCTCTACACTACCCACGTCACGAACGACGTGAAGCTCGGCTTCATATTTTGCCAGAAAACCGTGCTTGAACGTGCGTGTTTCAAATGGACATTGCCGTTGATTCGCTTGACTAAAAACGATCATAACCGTTCAGGTTAAAGATCTCTCTATGCTCTACAATCTTCTAGTTGGAAGATTCTTGTAATTGTTAGTGGATTGGAAGAAAAATAAAGAAGAAAAAACAAAAATCTCGGCCATTAATACTGTTGGAGGTGGCGGCCACGAGAATAGATTAGGGTTATATATATTTTATTTATTTATTTATGAGGATGGTGGTGTATTTATAGAAGAAAATCGAAACACTATTCATCCCGGAAATTTCGAACTCCGATTTACGCGCCGTAACCAGTATTTCTAGGGTTTACCCCGCGTTCCGGACACAATGGAACAGGTTTCGGAAGCTAATTTGGAAGTATGTGCGAGTTATGGCTGTAAACGCTCAATTTGAATTAAACCGATTTAAGCGATTTTCTAGGCGTTTTAATTTGTACCGGACAAACGGTAAATCCAATCGACTTGAAATTTGAAACCTTACAATAATATCACATTACGGATCCGATGAAACTGGTTTCGTCGAAATCCGAGACTTTTTGAAAAATGGCTATTTTGGCTCGCCAAATTTAAATTAAAAATAATTCGATGCGTTTCGAGCTGCCACGATCAAACGATAACTCCGATTGACACGAAATTTGAAATCCGGTAATAACTAACTATTACGGATCCAATGAAACTGGTTTCGTTCAATTCTGAGACTGTTCAAAAATTGACTATTTTACAGTCGATAATTAAATATTAAAATATTCAATTTTCACAAATTAACTCTTAATTCGATTTTAAAAGTTCTAAAATATCGTTCTAACTCCCATATGATAAAATAAAATTTTACCAATCATTTTCAATCATATTTAACTCAATTTTCAATTATTTTCATAATTTAACATATTAAGTTATCGATTTAATTACCCAATTAAATCCAATAATTCAAATAAAAATTTATTTGACTTATAAATTCACTTATTAATATTTAAAATTAATTAAATATTCAAATTTTAACTTCTAAAAATTCTGGGTCGTTACATGTAGCATCTGCTACAGTGAAAAAGCCTAAGTCAAGATGGAGTTACAACAATGTATCAGTGAGGAACACAACAACAATGAATACTGCAACAACCAAATGGAGACGGCATCCCACAATATCCAGAAGTTTAGAAAATCAAATGGCCGAAGTAAACACTCAGTATCAAGGCCGAAGTGACAGTGAATCGCAAATTCAATGATGAACAAGTCAACAAAGTGAAAATTCACGAAATCAGTATTGTCAAAGTCAAACAAGTGTTCACCGTGGTAGCCAAGCAAAATTGATCACGAAATCAAATCAATACCGTGTGAATCAAGCTACCAAAAATACGAAATTGACAAAGTCAGATCAATCCCAAGCATCAATGCAAGATCGAACGACTATTGACAAATTCAACTATATTCAGACGAACGTAATTCAAGGAGTTCGAACGCATATATAACCCAATCATCACTGGCAAATTATATTATCGAGTTCAAGTATCAACTTAGAAAAGCAAAAGGAGACAGTACATACCGAATTCACAAGCAACGAACTCGATCGAGCAACTGCAAACGAGCAATAGTCAACCATCAGAGAAGCAGTGAGCTAGGGCAACATATCTCAGATCGATTGAAGAAACCGAAGCCCTAATTGGAACAAAGAGCCGAAGCCCTAACTGGAACAAAGGGAACGAAGCCCTAATCAGAACGAAGCCGCCATTATTCTCACGAGCGAGACAAAAGTGGATCGGGCTGGAGATAACAAAGAAAAAATAAGGAACGGGTTTAAGTAGGCCGGTCTTATTAAAAAAAAAGGGGGTTTTGTTTTTCTTTTAAATTTAAGGCTTCTTTATATTGTTAATTATTTTTAGGGTTATTGTCTATTGTTTTTAAATTATTATTTTTTATTTTACGAATCAAAGAATTAGTAATCACCACCTAGGGTTTAGGTAGTGTCAGATTGTCTAGTTAGAATTAGTTCAGTGAGCAGGGTGTGCGAGTTTGCAAAATTCTGTTGTAGGCGGAAGCAGAGTTTGCGAGTAAGCGAAACTCTATAGGCGGGAGGCAAAGTTTGCGAGTAAGCGAAACTCTATAGGCGGAGCAGGGTGTGCGAGTCTAGTAGAGTGTTTATGAGCGTGGAGCAAATGTTTGCGAGCAGGGTGTGCGAGTCTAGTAGAGTGTTTGTGAGCGTGGAGCAAATGTCTGCGAGTCTAGTAGAGTGTTTGTAAGCGTGATACTGTTTAATTCTAATAGAAATCTGTGAATGCAGCATTAGGCAGGGGTTGCCGAAGCTGGGTAAATTTTGTGTGTGATTTACTTTACTGCATATTTATTTCTGTAGTTTATTTCTGCATTTGAATCGAGAAAATTTGCTATAACCCTATTCACCCCCCCTCTAGGGTTAATCTAGATCCTACAAGTGGTATCAGAGCCCGGTATATTTATTTAACTCTAGAGTCATGAGTCTACAAAATAATGCTTTTTCTGAGGGGCAATCTATTGCTAGGCCACCCATGTTTAACGGGAACGATTATGCTTATTGGAAAGTTAGGATGAGTATTTATCTTAGTTCCGTTGATTATGATGTTTGGGATATTATTGAAACTGGCTATAAACCTCCCACTATAATCGTTGGTGGTACTGAGATTCCTAAACCAAAGGATAGGTGGGATGCTAACGATAAGAAATTGAAAACGACAAATGCTAAAGCCATGAATGCTTTGATATGTGCTCTTGATAAAAACGAATTTAACAGAATTTCTCATTGTACAACAGCACAGGAAATTTGGCACACTTTGGAGGTGACACACGAAGGAACTTCTCAAGTCAAGGAGCCTCGTCTAGCCCTATTCAGCAACGAATACGAAAACTTTGTGATGGACAAAGGCGAGAGCATAAAAGACATGTTTGGACGCTTTTCAACCTTGGTATACAATGCTAGAGCACTTGGGAAGGTATTCACTGAGGTAGAGCTTGTGAGGAAGATACTACGAGTTTTACCAATGAACTTTGAGGCAAAAGTCACAGCAATTCAAGAATCGAAAGATCTGAGTAAACTAAGCATGGAGGAGTTGATTGGCAACTTGATGACATATGAGCTTGAGTTAAAAGCAAAGGAAGAACGCAACAACTCCGAACCAAAGAAGAAGACGATTGCCTTAAAGAGCAAAGAAGAAAGCGATGAAGAAGATCCAATTGAAGAGCTTGCAATGGCTGTCAATAATCTTAGAAGATGGTCTAGATTCAAGCCACGCAAGAAGAAAACAAAGGGCAATAGGTCAAAAGATTTCGAAAATTCTGATAATGAACTGACGTGTTATAACTGCAACAAGCCTGGCCACATCAAACCAAAATGTCCACTTCTCAAAAACAACAAAGAAAAGAAAAAGGCGAAGAAGGTATTTGCAGCGACTTGGGATGATGAAGAAGGAGAGGAAGCTTCGGATAGCAGCTCAGAGGAGGCTAACTTGTGTTGCATGGCAAAATCAGAATCAGAAGCAACCTCCGACGAATCTAGTGAGGCAGGTGAGTTTTCTTATAAAGAACTTGTTTTTATGTGTTCTGATCTTACTAAGGTAGTGGATACTCTTGAATCTAAAATTGAAAAACTGAAATCTGATAGGAGAGAATTTGCTCGTGAAAATTTTAGGTTAAAAACTGAACTTGAAAATATTCAAAACCTAGAATGTAAAAAATGTAAGATTTTAGATTCAGAATTATCAAAACTGAGGAATAACTTTGAAAGTCTTGAAAATGAAAACTTGAATCTTAAGGAAATCATCGACACTAGGAGAAAGGATTTTATTAATCGATGCACCTCACTTGTCACTGAAAATTCAACATTAAAAACCAAAGTCCAAAATCTTGAGAAATCTTTGAATAACTTTTCAAGAGGCGAAAAATCTTTCAAAATGTTATTTGGAAATCAAATTTTTGCTAACAATAGAAAAGGACTAGGCTTTGGGAAATCACAAAATGATAATAATGCAAAAAGTAAAAGTGTTTTTGCTCGATCTGAAATAATTGGAAATCATGTTGAAAATCATAGTCATAGGAACACAAAGTTTAATCAAGTTAATTTAATGAGCACGTTTTGTAGAGAATTTGGACATAATCGAAATAATTGTTGGTATAAACCCAAACACGTGAAAACTATATCAATTTGGGTTCCAAAAGGCACAAATATAAAATCTTTGAAAGTCAAACAAACTTGGGTGCCAAAAGGAACAGATATAAATAGTTTTGGGTCTCCAAAAACATATTTTTCCTATTCTGCCACTAACAACAATGGATCTATAAAAACAAATAGGTCACATAAATCTTTTATCGTGTAGGTGTGGTGGCAGGCTAAGGAACAACAACAGTGTTCTCTGGATTTCGGCTGTTCCAGAAACACAACGGGCGACAAAGCAAAGTTCCTTAGCCTAGTATAAAGGTGACAGAATCACAATGGGCAATCACGAAAAATTATCGTAAAGGTAAAACAGGTAAATTTATTTTTGAACGATATATCAAATGTGATAATCTGCACCATATTCTGAATTAAAATCAGCCAATTTTAAGATGAACAAAAGATGATGATTTTGATGCTATGATTTTTTAAAAATATTGACTAATCATCTTTAAATAGAATTACTTGGAGTAATTAGGATGGTTGACTGTTTCGGATTTAATTGATATGATTTTTTTTGACTTGTTCTTGTTTATGACATTGATTTGTGCTTAAATGATGACCAATCAGATTTTCAATTTTGAACTAGTTTATAAATTTGTTCGGTCAAATGATGGTTACTCATGCTACACGTAGATATATTGGTTCTGACATTTTGATCACTGCTTGTAAATTTGCACGATTTCAAATTCATGAAAAAAAAAGATTTTAAGAAATTGTTTTTGAAATAATTATGATGTTGATTGACTGTTGATTACTCATGAATATAATTGTTTATTCTATGGTTTCTGAAATTAACATCATGATATTTGTTTGAATGTTAACACGGCTTAAATTCAAATTCAAAAGAAGGATGTTATGTTTGAAATTTTTGGTGCACTCTTCATGGTTCAACGAGTGAATATTGAGTGAAATTTAAATTCAGATGCAGATTACACTGGTAATATAGTTGATAGAAAAATTACTAGTGGAACGTGATTAATTTTTTAACATTCATTTGCTGCATCGTTTTTTTTAAAGAAAATATCTGCATATTTTTTTCATTTGAAATAATTTTCAATTAGCAGAAAATTTTCTTATAAAACCCCCTCGAGAAAATCATGTTTGACCATATTTACAGATTAATCATTTTGAAAAATTGATTTTATAACGTTTAATTTGATTTTAAATGACAAATTTTTGACTAATCTAACTCTCTTTGATTATCGAAAAGATGAATAGTGATTGAAAAAGAGATGAGTGTTGATATTTATCATATATTATAACTCGAGAAAGTATAATTAGAAAATTTCTTTAGAATTTCATAACAAGAGTTATAAAAACTTTTTGTTGGGTAATAATTCCATGACCATTTCTATTTCTATCATTTTTCTATCGACCATCACTCATCAAGATCATATTTAGTATGTAAATTTGTGGTAGTTTACAAAGGAAATCATTTGTTCTTCAATATCTTAAATCTGTGAAGGAAATTATTTGTGCTTCAACGTATTATATTTAGCAATAAAAATAAATATCCAAAGTATTCACTCTCATTTAAAAGTCCTCACGGTTATGCATGAGTGAATTACTTGGATTTTTGATTATGTGCTTCCATGCTCATTTAAAAGTCCTCACGGTTATGCATGTATGGAACGCATATTAAAAATAATTGATTTAATAGACAAGTTGATTCTAATCCCATTTAAAAGTCCTCACGGTCATGCGTGGTTAGAAGATACTTGATTTCATTTTTTAAATTAAATTGGAATACTACTAATCTCATTTAAAAGTCCTAACGGTTATGCATGGTTAGTAGATATTCAAATTTCCTGAAATAAATATACCACAAATAGACAGAAGTGTATGATTTTTTTGATAATTTTATCCCCATCACTTCTGAAAGTGGAATATGCGCTTGACAAGGGTAATTATGATTTTTGTTTGAGTTTTATTGAAATATGATATTTATATTTAATTGAGTTAAATGTTTGATTCATGTTTATCACTTCATCCCTATTTTGATAACACTATTATTCTTTTGCTGATAACAAAAGGGGGAGAGAAAAGTTAAGATTTTGTCAAATAGAATCAAGCAAAGGTCGAATAACTTTCAATTTGCATATAGGCTCATTTACATATTTTTATTTGTATGCATATATGTAGGGGGAGACATATATGTAGGGGGAGTATCACATAAAAAGGAAGCATTCAAATAGGGGGAGCAAATGAAATTATCAAATACATTTAATATATTCAAAATCTTAAATATATGTTTGTTATCATCAAAAGGGGGAGATTGTTGAATATGCGCTTTACGCTATATGATTTTTGTTTGATGATAATAAACATATATACATTCATTTAAATGTATTTGTTAATGTACTATTTTTCATAGAATAAATAAATATTTGTTGAATAAAATAAATTACACAGAATTTGAATTTGAATTCAAACAAAACAAGTTAAACAGATTTTGAATTCAAACAGAAATTTTATTCAAACAAATATTTATTACAATTTTGAATAGTATGTATTTGGTAATGTACTATTTTGTTTTTTCATAGATTAAATAAATATTTGTTGAATAAAATTAAATTACACAGAATTCGAATTTGAATTCAAACAGAACAAGTTAAACAGATTTTGAATTCAAACAGAAATTTTTATTCAAACAAATATTTATTACAACTTTGATAATACAATTTCAAGCTCTCACTATACATATACAATTTTGACTACAATATATGACATTTCACATTTACATCACAACCTTACTACATATCACTCACACTCATATTTTTGTCTTCAACTATAATCCAGTTTGAATCCAGCATCTGAGTAATCTGCAAAAATATTTTCAAACGCAGTAAAATTGAAAGAGAAATATTTTTGAAATTTGAAAGAAACGATGATTTTGAAAACATTGTTTGCCTCAGTTATTTGGGTTGTTCGTCATCATTTTTGACTGTGCAATATCTGTGCATATCAGTATTTTTTATCAGGGACAGGTAACTATGAGTGGCTGCAGTACACACGTGTACATTCGTATACGTGTGCACTGCCTCGCCAACTCGTGTGCAAAAAAATCAAACAAAAGCACAGAAATCAAAAACAAGGTCAAACCCAAGATAGGTTCAACTCAAGGCAAATTGACAAAGCAATTGACTACAAACAGTTCCAGTTCAAGCCACAAGTGTACATGAATACAACTCGACTGCAACAGTACAGTCATGAAGACTGCAAGGACATGAATGCAACAAAGTTCAAAAGTGCATCAAAAGCAGTTCAATGTGGATAGCAACAGCAAAAAGGGACTGCAACAAACATGTATGCAGCATCAAGTCAGTGGTGAAGTAAACAACAATGTCGAGCTCACTGCAACTCAAATGTACAGGCCAGTGAACATAAAAGAAAATGACAGAGTCGAAGCACAAAGAACAAAACAGTTCATGTATGCAACAGTCAACAAGGCAACAATGCAGATGAACAACAAAGGGTACAAAAACAAGTAGCAGTCTTTGAACATGAATGCAGTGTACATGAATGCATCAGTGACCAACCAGAAGTACACAACATGACATGAACAACACAATTGAATCAAGTAACCAACCGCAAGTGCAAATGACCAGGACTCATGCAACAGACCCAACAACTAGTGCCAACATGAACATAACAGGTGAAGCATCACCAAAGACTCAACAGGGAACAACTAAATCAACTGCAACAACTCAAGTGCTATCAGTGAAACACAAATGAACGAATATCACTATGAATCAACAATACATGCAGGTGAACAGAAGTCTTTTAATCAAAACATAATCAAGTCCAGCTACTAGTTGCAGACTCCAAGTTGCAGACTCAAAGCAAACATGACACCAAACTACAGATCAAATGCAAACTCAGTATACATATATGCACAGGTATAAACAACAGTGAGCAGACTCATATGAACAAATGCAAAGAACAGTGAAGCATGCACATAGGCCACCAGTGAAACAAAGCAATATATACATGAACAAGTGTAGCATCTGCTACAGTGAAAAAGCCTAAGTCAAGATGGAGTTACAACAATGTATCAGTGAGGAACACAACAACAATGAATACTGCAACAACCAAATGGAGATGGCATCCCACAATATCCAGAAGTTTAGAAAACCAAATGGCCGAAGTAAACACTCAGTATCAAGGCCGAAGTGACAGTGAATCGCAAATTCAACGATGAACAAGTCAACAAAGTGAAAATTCACGAAATCAGTATTGTCAAAGTCAAACAAGTGTTCACCGTGGTAGCCAAGCAAAATTGATCACGAAATCAAATCAATACCGTGTGAATCAAGCTACCAAAAATACGAAATTGACAAAGTCAGATCAATCCCAAGCATCAATGCAAGATCGAACGACTATTGACAAATTCAACTATATTCAGACGAACGTAATTCAAGGAGTTCGAACGCATATATAACCCAATCATCACTGGCAAATTATATTATCGAGTTCAAGTATCAACTTAGAAAAGCAAAAGGAGACAGTACATACCGAATTCACAAGCAACGAACTCGATCGAGCAACTGCAAACGAGCAATAGTCAACCATCAGAGAAGCAGTGAGCTAGGGCAACATATCTCAGATCGATTGAAGAAACCGAAGCCCTAATTGGAACAAAGAGCCGAAGCCCTAACTGGAACAAAGGGAACGAAGCCCTAATCAGAACGAAGCCGCCATTATTCTCACGAACGAGACAAAAGGGGATCGGGCTGGAGATAACAAAGAAAAAAAATAAGGAACGGGTTTAAGTGGGCCGGTCTTATTAAAAAAAAGGGTTTTGTTTTTCTTTTAAATTTAAGGCTTCTTTATATTGTTAATTAGTTTTAGGGTTATTGTCTATTGTTTTTAAATTATTGTTTTTTATTTTACGAATCAAAGAATTAGTAAATCACCACCTAGGGTTTAGGTAGTGTCAGATTGTCTAGTTAGAATTAGTTCAGTGAGCAGGGTGTGCGAGTTTGCAAAATTCTATTGTAGGCGGGAGCAGAGTTTGCGAGTAAGCGAAACTCTATAGGCGGGAGGCAAAGTTTGCGAGTAAGCGAAACTCTATAGGCGGAGCAGGGTGTGCGAGTCTAGTAGAGTGTTTGTGAGCGTGGAGCAAATGTTTGCGAGCAGGGTGTGCGAGTCTAGTAGAGTGTTTGTGAGCGTGGAGCAAATGTCTGCGAGTCTAGTAGAGTGTTTGTAAGCGTGATACTGTTTAATTCTAATAGAAATCTGTGAATGCAGCAGTAGGCAGGGGTTGCCGAAGCTGGGTAAATTTTGTGTGTGATTTACTTTACTGCATATTTATTTCTGTAGTTTATTTCTGCGTTTGAATCGAGAAAATTTGCTATAACCCTATTCACCCCCCCTCTAGGGTTAATCTAGATCCTATAACATCGACCCACACGGTCGGAAAATCAAAAAAAGTTCATATTTCTTAGTTTGTATTGCGTAAGCGTACCTTATTTAGCATTTTAAGCAAGCGGCTTATTTAATTTTAGCATTTACATGCCCAAAATCCCGCTATACAGTCTTCTGGTACCTGTACTTACTCAATTTAAACTCATAAGTAACATATGTATGAAATTTATAACATTGCATTCATTTAAACAGCCACAACAATCAATAACATAAGTAATGCAATATAAATAACTTCATAACAAATTTATATAGTTTCCAAACTAGTTCCATTTGTTTATAACTGACACAAACACCGTTTGCATTCAACTTTAAGTGAGTTACAACACATTTACTTATTCCCGATTCATAATTATTCCCAAACAAACCTGTTTTCAACTTAATTGATTTCAAAAATCAATTTTACTACTTATCAATTCAAAGTCATATTCTATAAACAACATATATACAAGCAGTTTTGTATAAACAATTGATAAGGTTCCAATTAAATCCAGTTGTTTTTACTCAATTCATAATATCATATTCAATTCAGAATGATTTTCAATATCATTCTTTTATTCAATCCAGTTCAATTACTTTTATTTTTCCACGGAATTTTATTTAATCATGTTTACGACAACAACAATTATTTCTATGCAAATTCCAACAATATTCATACAAACAAACAGTTACTTTATTTTTATAACTGTTTTAAAAATTAATTCCAACTCTAGTTATATGAAATTTCATTCCAAATTTTATTTTTAAACCATACCTTTGCATTGATTGCATTCCAAACCATTTTATTAAGTTCGACAACTTCAATGCTTAAAATTTAGCAAACATGTCCCAAATTTACATAAGTCATGCTTCATTGAATTTAGACTTAAGTTAATTTATTTCAAATTATTTAACCTTCATAATGTTTATTTCATTGGGCCATAAATTTTTCCCAATTTAATTTGATTTTATTCAAATCAAATCTCTTTCATTTACTTCTTAACTCAATTAATTATTTCAATCCCCATGTTCGATTCATTCTCGAACTTATTTAACTTATTACCAAACCCTTTCACTTTATTTATACACAATTGAATTTTGTTTGCACTTCTAACCATTTATATTTAATCAAATTTCATTTTATTTACCAACCAATCCAAGTTGAATTTTAGATATATAGCTCAAATTCTCTTTCCACCATTCACTTTATTTAACCAATTCAAAGTTTATTCACATATTCAGGTTACTAATTTATCCAAAATTAGTTTACTCCCAATTTATAATTCACTATTTGATTTTTAGCTTCAAAAATCTCTTTATTTAAATTTCTTTGGTTCAATTTTATTTTATAATTCAGGTTTGGATTTCTATTTATCTTCCAAATTCAAACAATTCTATTGACTTATTTATTCCATCTTAATTTTACAAGTCCCCTACTTATTTATCTTCACACTTCCATTTATTTACAGTTAACCACATTCCCATTTTATTTTACTTCGGGTTTATATATATTTTTATTTAGCCAAGTATATATATTTTTATTTCTACGCCCCTCAATTCTTTTATAAGCTATCAAAGTCTTATTTCTTCAAATTTAAATTTCACTAAACTCAGCTTACATTAAACTCAACCTCATTTCATTATTATGAATTTTACCCAAGTGAGAGTTTTACTACAATATCATCTATATCTCAATTTAATTCATCTTCATTCAAATTCACACATTAACTTAGCTTAAGACAATTCCAGTCAAACCAAAGTTCTCAATCCAATTAAATTTTCTATTCACTATCCAATCACAGCCAATGTTTAAGGTACTTTACCTATTTATTTTATTCAATGAACTTCCACTTTCATCGAAATCACCTTTCCATAAATCTTACATATTCAGTTAATTTAATTATTGCAACTTCTTACTTAAATTCATTGCAATTGATTTGATACTCATCTAGATCAAATCCCATGTGATTTAATTTACCATCTAAATTTGTTAAGATAATATTCAAGGCCAATTTATTCCATCCATACTTGATTTGGATTTTATTTGTAAATTCAAACTATCTTTACTTTAACCCAATTCATAATAATTGAGATTCATATTAAATTTTACTTACCATTCAATGGAATTTATAATTCAGGTTTCATCACTAAATTCCATTTTTAATTCCAATTACAATTTAATTCAAATCCAACTGAATTTATTTTCAATTTAGTTCAATTTACTTCCATTCACATAACTTGAATTAATTTCAATCCACTTCAAGTTTTATTTCTCTTCTCAATTCATTCACATTCTAAAATTTATTTACTTCTCCACATTATTTGTATTTATTTATTTATTTTTTATATTTTCATCATTTCACTTCAATCACAAACAAAAATTTCTTATTCATTACTTACATTTCAACAATTAAATCTTAAATCCAAGTTAAATTCTCATTTTCTAACTTTTCACTTGATTTTAAATTCCAAAATTCAAATCTAATGATTTCCTAGGTTATATAAGCTATTTCGGATTTTAATATCTCATTTGTCTACAATATTAGCATCCAAACATCCAAGTTATAATAATAATTTCAAAAAAATATTATCTTTTATATCAAAATATATTTTGGATGAAATTATTTCATTCACCCACTTTTAAAAATCAATATTGTGTCGAATTGCTCTATTTAAGTGTTTAGAAACCCCTTCGATACAGTTTTCGAGGCTGTGCCGACGAAGGTTCATATACCACTCAATAAATCAATTAACGCAATATAAAACCACTTTATATTCACTAACAAATACGCGCTCATATCTATAAATACGTACAAACTCATTCTAGAGTACCATTAACTCTATTTCAAATGAGTAATTTCCCACCAGAGCCAAGGTTCTCGCTTAACCTTTCAGCTCTGATACCAAGTGTGACAACCCGGAATTTTCAAACCTGAAAACTCCAGATTGTTATGAAAAAGAAGAAAGGGATAGAAGAAGAAGAAGAAAAAAAAAACAGCATCAGAATCTCACATCGCAGCGGAATAAAATATAATATATAGAATACAGCTTTAAATACAAGAAATCTGTACTGCCATATATATATACATACCATCATCAGAGTACATCAATCAACTCATACAGAGACAACTACTATAAGATCATACACAGCGGAAATAATAGGCAAATACGTAGATACGCTCTGTCACCAGCTCGTCTCCTGAGCTCCAGTATAAAACATGAATCCTGTTTAACTCGGTCTGACCCGAGCATCATATAAACAACACCCGAGTCAGTCTGGAATACCAGCGTGAGAAAATCACACTCAATTGGATTATTAAAGTTTTGAAAATCCTTTGAAAACAAAAGCATCTCGTAAGACCACGCCACAAATAAACATGTCGGGTTTTTACCTTACGATAGCTAAAACATTTTTTTTTATAGAAATCCTCTGATATTATAATAGGGTCTATATACAAATACTTATGAAATAGCCGAAATTGTTACATGATTAAATTCCAGCTACTAGCCACAGAGTGGGTAATACAAACAAAACTCGTACAAGGCTCGTAGGGAGAATGGATTTCCATCAATGGCTGGGCTACTGGGGTACCGCCCGTCACAGTACCTGGCCTAGATCAGAGTACCGAGGATGACTCCCTTCATCCCCTGCAATACAAGGCCGGAACCATTCCTTACTGAACAGTCCCGAACAAGATAAACCCCGTGGTTGGCGCGACCAACCACCCACTAAGCCGAATAAAAAGGGACATCTAGACAGGGGAAATATCTTGTCCTGCTTGGGCATGACCCACCTAACCTTGCTGCACCTCCCTTGTTTTAGCCATTCCCGGTTGATGAGGCTTGAGGTTTAACGTTACCTTTCAAGAACGCGTCACTTAGAATGCTCATCGTCCACCTGACGATGTTTTGGAAGCATTCAATCCATACAAGTTGCCCTGGGTCTGGACAAACCGAATCACCATCTTCAACTCTTCACGGTCTTCATTCATAATCGTTCAAACCGGATCGAAGTGGTTTTCGGATAATTTAATCCGATCCCGGACTCTTCGAAACGATCGGCGCATTGTCCAATATTGATAGTCGGTTATTTAACTATCAATTAATCACACACAAGCAACCATCAAATAATTTCAACAAACTATTTACTCTAATTATCATACAGATAATATTCCCATTTAACCCATTTGGAATAAATTTTCAAAGCCCTTTATTCCCATGAAATCACTTAATTGATTTCTTATACTCACTCCATTGATTTACCCTTTGGAAATATCATTTATTTCTCATTCATTTTTCAAAAATCAATTTACACTTTCCTTATAATTTCTCAAATTCACTTTCTCCACTTAATAAGATTTCTCCTAAATCTTATCCCATTTAAATTAATTTGCTTACCATCACAAGAGGATTTTAATTGGATTTTAAAAACATTTTGAAAACATATAGATTTATAAAATAAGAAGTAATATTAAATATTAAGACTTATATCTAGTTATTTATAAGTTTCAAAGCTGGTTTTAGAAAACTTAGAGTTTATAATAAATAATAGCTAAACCTTCAAAATAACTAATTCGAAAATATTTTACATTCAAATAATAGTTTATAAAAAGATTTATATAGTATAGTAATTTAAAATATTCCTTTTAAAATAAATTATAATTTTAGAAAATCCAATATCCACTTATATATGCCTCTTGTCCACATTAACCTTTGGAAATATCCTGCTATTTCCATTCAACCAATTTCATATCTCATTTATAAATTCCATTCATGAATTTATAAAATCTCCTTGGATTTCATTTATTATCAGATAGTTTGATTGAAAAATCTCATCTTTATAATTTATTTCTTCCTATAAAGTTCCATATTGTCCCATTTAATAAGTTCCATTCATTATTAAATAAAATCTCTTTTGACTCTTAATAGAATTTCTTATTCGTAATTCTTAATAGCATCTTCTTTATTTCCTAATAAATTTTCTTTTCTTTCCTTATTAATATTTCTTTTTATTTCCTTAATAGACCTCCATTTCCATTTCTTAATATGATTCTATTTCTTTAATCCACTTATCGATTACAATATTCCTTCAAGTATAAATTTATAATTTAAATTTCCAAATCTCAACTTTATCACATTAAGGTTTAACTTAAGTAGAAAACATACTTTTATTTCTTTTCTTCATTCTTACTTAAAGTAGATTCAAATTTCAAATAAATAATTTCTATTTGAGTTTTATTTAACTTCTTCAAAATTAATTTATCAACGGTAATAGAAATTTCAAATTTTCAACTTCTCTGTTATTCAACAGTTGATAATTCAATTATCTATAAAACCACCCAACTCAATATATCATCCTGTCACAGAACAGCATATATATAAAATAAATAGTTTTGAGGAATCCTGTTGGATCCCTCCAACCTGTTTCCCTACATCCACAGATGTTAGCACAATAAAATAACAATTTCACTTCAATGTGAAATATTGCAGTATATGGGTTATAATATTAACCAGTGAATGAAATAAAATCAACCAATCAATCACATTCAATAATTTAAATTTAACATTTCAATTTAATTTAGGTATCCAAATGAGTGAGAAAATCTCACCTTTGCTTTTAAGTTGCAATCCTTCCCAATCCAGATTCGTTTCCATATTTTTTTTTTGACCTTGAATAACAATTGTACGAATTTTATTAATATGTGAACGATCGAATAATAAATTTATTCTTTAATCAAATAATTTAAATTAACTGGTGATATAATTTTAAACAAATACTTTTTAAACACAAGGTATTTTCACTTACTGGTTAGTCTAAATTAATCAAATGAGTTTAATAAATATACAAATCAACCTAAGTAATCATTATTATTATTATTATTATTATTATTATTATTATTTTCATCATCAACTAGTAAATTTTATTTTATATTATTTTCTTTTTCTTTTTCTTTTTTTTCAATATGTATATACATAAAAAAATCCATAGATGTTTAAAAATCGAATTTTCACAAACTTTAAACATTTCAATATATACCACTTACCTTATTCTCTGACTAAAAATCCTATTTTAAACTTTACTGTTTGATTCTATTTTAATTTTCGAAAACAAACAGATAATCCATACCTCACTGCCATCAGATCCGAGATCACTGCTTCCCCCAATTCCATTCGACTCACCACATCACTTGAATAGCACGCGAAGCCGCCCACGCACTTCACCTATAGCCGCATAGCATCGCACCACCACTCGCGTGCGCGAGTACCACTGCATTCCCCAAGAACGACGCGGCCTCCAACACCGCAATCCACGCCACCGCTGCCTAGAGACAGCAGCCTCTACGCGCGCAACAAGTCGCGCTCTCCCCCCTCCCCAATTCGCGAACGACATCCATCGCGTGCGCCAACTCGCGAACGACGCCCCTCCTTTTTGCCTCGATGTCGAACTCCAATTCGCTTCGCCCCTACGCAAGCCCTCCCAGCGAGTAGAACGAGATTCGCTCGTCTTCCATTTTTTTTTTAATTGCCGTGAATAGGTTTTGAGGAGAAAAGGAAAGGATTGGGGTTTCGGAGTTTATATTCAAGGAAGAAGGGTTTTGCTCGCGATTATAGGAAGATAGCGGCCATGATTTTTGATTTTGGGTTACTGAACGAAGACATAAACGAGAAGCATCGTGAATTTTAAAAGATAAAGGAAGCGTCTTTGAGAAGCTAAAAGGAAGTACGGCTATGATTTGATGTAGGATATTTTTAAATAAATTTTTTTTTTAAACGATTAATCATGTTCGAAGCGTTTACCTCCCGTACGATCATATGATCACTCCAAAATTTACGAAATTTGAAATCCGGCAATAATTCAATATTGCGGATCCAACGGAACTGGTTTCGTTGAATTCCGAAACTGTGCCTCGGAAGGCTACTTTCAACTGTCTATTTAAACAATGTAAAATTTAAAATTTAACAAACGACAGTTAAATTCAATTTTAACCCATCTATTATTTCCAGTATTATTAATATAAATTTTATAAGCCATTAAAATATTTCCAACAAGCTCACAATTCCAGATTTAAATAATTTACCCAATTGTCAATTGTTATTTAATTTATTCAATTAATTGTTATATCTAAATTCTGAGTTCTTTTTATTTAATCAAACCAACTTTCATATTGAAAACAAATTATATCTTCAAATTAATTATTTAAATTCATTTTAAATATCACAAATTAACTGTTGAAAAAGCCGGGTCGTTACAGTTTGTGTACTTTGGTTGTCGTCTTCAGCTAGACAAGTGAGTAATTCTCACCAGACAAATTTATACTTATATGACTAGTAAATTGATCACAATTGAATTTGTAAACCCATATCATTACGTTATATATGCTATGCTATGATCATATGATGTTCACCCATGCTTAAACACCTGTTATATCATATGTTACTGTTATATTATGCTATTTTGTTATTTATATCAGTTTATCACACTGCAAGTTCCCTTTAGATTAGAATCACTATGGGTTGAAATGATACATACCCGAACGGACTTTAGAATAGAAAAAATCGTTATGGGCTGAAATGATAGGCCTGAACGATTTTTAACTATTTCATTTACTTGGGACTGCGGGTTTTAAATGATAAAACCCGGGTTTTCTTTGTAAATTACGGATTGAAATGATATATTATCCATATCACTTTACCTATGCTAGAAAATGATATACTGACCCGTGGTTAATATATATTTTTTTGAAAATTTTAAAGTATTTTAGAAATGTAAATATTATGATATTTTGATTTAAAACCTAAACAAAAAATGATTTTTGTAAAGTATTATTGATTTTCTAAAAAAAATTAAGCGAAATAAATTAATGGTAAAGTTAGAAATTTGAAATATAAGTTATTTTGGAAATTATGATTTGGTTATAAATGGAATTTAAATTAAGTAGGAAATATGAAAATAGATTTAAAATTTGGTTTAAAATGAATTTAAATGATTTTGGTAAAGTGTTAATGATTTTTGAATAAGTTAAAAGTTTAAATAAATGAATATTTAAGTTGAATTTTGAAATATAATTTAGATTGGAAATTTGTGAATTTTGTTCAGAAATGAATTTTAAGTTAAATAAATAAAATGAAAAATAAGTTATACTTGGAAATTTAAACTTAAGTGTTAAGCTAAAAATTTAATTATAAAGAATTGAAATTGAATGTTGAGTTATATAAGTAAATTATTATTAAATTGATTTTTGGATGAAAATTTAACTTTATAAAATCATGAATATAAGGGTATTTAAATAATGTTTTAAAAGTGAAAATATATGATTTTATAAGTTTAAAATGATTTAAATAAAAATTTAATTGTTTGTGAAATTATATTGAATACTTGGAATTTAATTAATAGCATTTTTGAAATGTTATTATTTCTAATGTAAAGGATATTACAGCATTTGTAAATGCTGTAGTTGATAGAAATGAACTAAATGGCTAAATTGAATCAAGGGTTATTACAGCATTTGTAAGTGATGTAGTTGTCGAAATTAGCTGAGACTCTATTTGAACTAAAGTAACCCTATTACAGCATTTAAATGCTGTCTTTTGTTAAATTGAATTGTTTTATGAGTAACTTTCCATAGCATTTTCTAAATGCTGCGAAAGTTGAATTTTCATTGTTTTAATAAATTTAAGTGAATAAATGAACTTTGAAAGATTAAAATTTTGGAAATTTAATAATTTAATTATTAAATATAATAACTTCATTTTAATGATTTAAAATGAAGTATTTTGTTTTGAAATATAAACTATTTTGAAATGTGTGTTGAAATGGTATTTTAAATAAAAATGAATGTGGTTTTGAAAAGATACGATATTTTGATATTTTGAAATGGATTATTGAATGATATTGAATTTTGAAATGATATTTGATTTCAAAGTATAAATTACTATATGGAAATTTTAACAACGGGATGTATTTAATTTATAGTTAACTGATCCTTAGAGGATGGACGATCCTTAGAGGATGGACGATCCCAAGCATCCTTTAAGTTATTGTACATTACTACTACAGTTCACTTGAGTTGGTTTACATTATATAAGTATACATGTCCTGACTCAAGTGTTTTGTGTTTTACTTTACGCTCGGGTCAGTCTGAGTATTTACAGCTTAGCTTTGGATTTCTTTTTCTGGAGCTAGGAATCACTGGAGATTTTGCTTGTCTAGTTATCTATTCCCTTTCAATTTCAGTTGTTCTATTTCAGTTCTGGTATTTATAAACTTCTATGTATTTGGATTTCTATTGTATATGTTTCAGACTGATATTATGTATTTTGTTTTTGACAGTTTGTTATAGTAGCTTCACGAACTACTATGGTATTTTAATTTCCGCTGCGAGTTATTCTGATATTTCTGTGTCTGTGATTCTGTGATTGTATTTCATTTGCTCCAAATTTATTTACAATGCGGTATTTTGAGCAATTCAAGTCCGGTATGTGTGGATGCAAATGGCTGAAAATATCGGGTTGTTAAAAATATATAATGGAGCTTTTAATAAAAACCTGTAATGCAGTTGCCACAAAAAATGCACAGAATGCAACACTTAAATTAAAATCAAGAATCAACATGTAAATTAAGATAATAGATAGTTGTAATAACCCGGATTTTGGAATATTTGCTAGTTGATAATAATTGGGTTAATTAATGAAAATACTGAATTGTAAATTTAACAAATGAATCTAATCGTAAATATTTATGTTTGGATAAATATTTATTTGATCATATCTTAATATAATCACTTAACATTTGACAAAGTATTCTTTTAAAATAAGTAATGATGATTGTTTATGTAAGTAAATTATTTAAATTAGACAAAATTGTTAATTTTCAAACCAATAATATTTATGTGTTATTTTAAGATAAATAGAGTTAGAAAGAAAAAAATAAGAAAAAAAATATCTTAAATATATGTTATATTGATTTGATCAAAAACATAAGTTATGTATAAATTAATGTTTATATAAATTCATATGTATATTTACAAAAAATTTAAAGCTTATTTATATAAAATAAATACACATTTTATTCATGTGAATATTACATAATTACTTGTTCATAACTTAAATAAATTTATAAATAAGAAAGTAACATTTGTAAGTCATTAATTAAACATCACAAACACTTGTAAATTTATTCATATTAATAACAATTGTAAACAAAAGTGTGTATATGTAAATATAAAATAAATAAACAAAAATAAAATATAAAAGCTAAAGTTTTATTTTGTTTTCTTTAAAGTGTTTGAAATCAAAATGGTTATAAATGAATTTATTAATTAGATTAATTAATATAAAAGCTTTAAATAAATAAATGAATATGAAAAAAATTACAAGTGTTGATCTAGTAAGGCTTATGAGAAACACATGTAGGTTAAGTAGTAATAAATTATGACAAGTGTCTTAATTCTTATCTTCTTTTCTTTCTATCTTCAAATAAAAAAAAAGGAAAATCTGAAAACAACTCAGTAATCAAATTGCCTCAAACCAAATACAAATCAAACCTGTTTCATGCAAACCTGCAGATCAGTAGACAAGTCAAGAATTAAAACAAATCACCTCAAAATTAAAATCAAATCCATAAAATCAAAACATGTAAACCTGTAGCCTCTTCAAATTCATTAACCAAAACTGCATGCATCAGCAGTTTCATTCAAGCAAACCTGTAATCACTTTCATGAATGCATACAAATAAATCTGGAATATATCAAAGCTAAGTTTCCAAAGCCAGAGGCAATGGTTTTCAAGTTTTCAAGCAAATATTCAGTTCCAAACTGATGCAGTTAAAGGCTTTCTATTTTTCAGAGCTCTGTCTGCATTTTTAAGGTGAGTGGACTACCTTTAAACATTTTGAATATGCCAGTATCTTGATCTAAATGAAATAACTACTGAAGATTGGATGTTAGAATTTGCTTGCATGTATGTGATACATGAAAATGAGGTATGCATGTTTGGAGATAAGAACATTTACTATGTTAAACCAAATACTGAAAGTAAACAATTTAATTTAAGATTTAAAGTAGGTAATGCCTGATGCATGTGAGTAAATATTTAAATTAAAAGTTTAAGATGATGATTTATTTTGCTTATGAGATCTCTGTGTTTTGATGCCTGCATGTGAAATAAAACTATAGAATCTGTATATAAGAAAGTATTTATGTGTGCATGTCAGGTTGGATTTGAGTCCCCTCTGTTTCAAAAATGCAGGGTTCTAAATTAGTTCAAGTTCTCATTTTTCACATCCTACATCTATAGTGATTTGTTTGCAAAACAATAAATGTTCTCTTAACTATAATCTAAAACTGGAAAAAAAAATTTGAGCTAAACATTTGAAAATTTGACTGAAGAAAAAAATGTGATGAAAGTCAGTGAAGTATTTAATGCTATAAAAAAAAATTCATATTGAATAATTTATAAATTCAGAAATATGAATTGAATACCAAGATCAAAACATGATTTTTAGAATAAAAATCAGTATTTTTAGTCAAGGGGTTTAGGTGCAGTTCTATGTTGAATTATAGAGGGAATTTTGGGTTTTTGGGGAAATCTGGGCAAATGTAATGGTCGGGGTCCTTCTGGTAGGTGGAGGAGCAGTCGTTGATGATTGAAAAAAATATGTGGAGTTGATGCAAATCAACATGGGGACTGTGGTGGTGATTTTCTTCCTGAAGCCCTAGTTTAAGTTAAGTAATTTGATTTGGTCAGTGTTACCTGTAGAGGTGATCGAGTTGACTGAGATTTTTTGGGATGATAGTAGATTGTTGGATGATCTCGTGGCCGGAGTCGTTGCCATTCCGGTGATCAGAAGATGAAGGAGGCGGCGAGTTACCAGTTTGGGGGTGAAACCTGTTTATGAGGTTCCAGGTTTGGGAGAGAAGCTCGATTTCGAGTTTGAGCTTTAGGTGGCGAAGCGATGATTGTGTTCGGTTTTGTGGATGATCGGCGACTTGGTGAGAAGGGTTGTGGTGGCTGGAGATCGCCAGAGTGATGGTGCATATGCACCGTGTATATGTAGTTCTGATGAACTATTTTGGGCGTGCAGAGAGAGTTGCGACTCGAGTTTTACTCGAGTAGATCGAGTATTTTACCCGAAGCACATAGGATTTTTACCCGAAGTAATTGTGAGTGGTCCCGGGTTATATTAGCTTCAGATTTTATAACCTGACAGTATTTTGAGCTTTTGAAATTTAAATGAAATCCAAATTTTAATGCAGGATTTAAACAGGGTTTTTAAATGCAAAGTTTAAATTTGAATTCAAAGGAACTTCTGAATTCAAAGTTTAAAAAAAAATGGAAGTTTAAATTTAAGCAAATTTGAATTAAGTTTTAAAATTAAGTCTAAAAATGGTTTCAAGTCCTCTATGAATCCAGATTTGAATTTAAAACGGTTTTGCAGAATTTAAAATGTTGAATAAGTTCAAATGTTTAAAAGTAGATTTTAAAATGAATTTGATATCAAATAAATGTTTAAACTTGAAAGATTTCTTTCTTTAATATTTGAATAAATGTTATGAAATGTTTAACTTTAATTTGAAAGTTAAATAATAAATTTATTTTTAAACTTGTTTTCTTTTGATAAAATTTAGTAAAATTTGTTTTAAAACTTTTCTTATATAAGTATCTTATATAAGTAATGATGGTTCTCACTTTTATTTTAAGGTTTTATAAATTTATTTAAATTTGGATAAATGTTTAATAGTTAAACATTTTTTTATCTTAAATTTTAAAATGAAACTTGAATTTAATTTAGAATGTATTGTTTAAATACATTTGAATTTTTAATGAAGTCATTAATAAGTAAATGAATTATTTTAGAAATAATTAAGATAATAAAGAATTTACTTATTTATTTGACTTAAATAATGACTTGAATTAATTTATAATTCGAGTTGATTAATGATAATTAATCTAAGATAAATTTCTTAAGTAATTAAAGAAATGTTGTTAATTAATAATGATAATTATCTAAGGATAATTAGATAATTAATTAATGTGATTAATCTCGATAATTAATTAGATTAATTAATTGAAGATAATCAATTGTAAATTGTTAAGCATAATTACTTGATAAAGTAATCAAGGAATTAATTACTTATTGTAATTAATTATGACAATGTGATTTGTTTAAGTTAATTAATTTAGTGTGATTGATTTAAGAAAATCGTTTGATGATTTAATAAGAGTAATTATTAAATGTAATTAATTTAAATAAGTAATTAATTTAAATATAATTAGAGATCTTTAGTTTAATTGATGAAAGTAATTTGGATATAATTACTTTGTAATTAATGAAGGGATTAATTAGAGAATAAATTAAGGATTAATTTACTCAACAAAGTAATGAAGGGTAGTTAAATTCTGGATGTTATTCATCAAGGATGATTAATAATTATGGTTAATAATTAATTAACGAAGTAATTAAAGGTTAATTACTGTATTTGGATAAGGATAAATTAATTTTGTGAAATAAATTAAGGGGTAAATAGAATGATATGGGAAGCCTTTGGTTAATTGTTATCCCTAATATGTGGTTCGTGATGCTATGTGATAAGATATGTTTAATTTAAACTGTGATGATGTGGTTTTCTTTTGATGATGAACTACTTTGACATCCTGTATTTAAAAATTGAATTAGATAACTTGGATTTAGATGACGTTGGATTCGAAGAGACCGGAGTCGGGTATCAGTTAATACCCGAAGCCACTTCGATTCTTTATAAAATTGATATGTGGAAATAAATGTGCTGATTTGGAATGATTTGAGTATATTAGACCATTTAATCTAAGTTTGGCACTTAGAAATTGATGTGTGAAATGAGTAAGGTCTATAATAGTTTGTGAAATTGGAAATTGATAAGTTACCCCGGGTTTCTATAAGTTGTGTGCTTTGGCTTTCCTTGTTAAATGGGTTTACTCACGCTGGTTTCCAGCCTGACCCGGGTGTTACTTTGATGTAATGCTCGGGTCAGACCGAGTATTACAAATTTTCAGGTAAGGACGTTTTGGAGCTCAGGAGGCGAGCTGTATGGCTGGAACGTATGGAGTACTTTATCACTGTGATATATTATTGTATAGTTAGGACATGTTGTCTTAAATTTGTCCAGTGTTGTGTATTGATTGTAACTCTGATGTAAAAATATAAGTGTAATTGATACAGTTTTTCTTTTGTAAACTGTTATTATGTGATATTATATTTTGATCCGCTGCGAATGTGAGGTTTTTCTATATCTTGTTCCTGATTCTTCTTCTTTATCTTTTCTTCTTTTCTCTAACTGTCTGGAAATTTCGGGATCGAAATTTTCGGGTCGTTACATTTGGTATCAGAGCTGAAGGTTAAGCGAGAACTTTGGCTCTGGTGGGATTACTCATAAAGGATAGGGTAAGTGGTACCCTAGGATGAGTTGAGTGTGTGTGTGTGTGTGTGTGTGTGTATATATATATATATATATATATATGAGAGAGCGTACTTGGTATTTTCTTATATGAAGGTTTGTAAATGATTTCAAAAGAAAATGAATCTTATATAAGAAATAGATTATCTATTATATTAAGGAAATTGGTTGTAATATTAATTGAATTAAAAGTATTTGTAAGAATTAAGTGGTAATGGAATTACAACCAAATTGAAATTAAATTAAAGACAAGTTTGAAATGGATTCAAACTGAAATTAAATCTTGAAATTAGGAAAGGTTTCAGGATAAGGATAATCAATTAATTTATTTAATTAATTAAACTTTATGTAATGAGATTAATTAATGGATAATAATTGGAATTGATAAATAAGAAAAAGTTACTTAATGAAGTAACTAGAGGTAAGTAATTTAAGGGACAATTACTTAATGAAGGTAATTAAGAAATAAGTTAATTACCGAATGTGATTAATTAATGATGTAATTAATTTAAAGAAATAACAAATAATATTATTTAATGCAATTGAATGAAATGGTCCTATTTCAAACAAGAGTTGTTTGAAAAATTTAAAGAGAATTTGTTTTGAGTTGAAACCAAAGGTGGTTTAAATTTTAAAGTATAGCCTGGTTGGTTAAGGAATTAATATGTATATATGGGAATATACCTAATATCAAAGGTGGTTTGAAATAAACTCTAAATGTTGAGTTTTAAATTTGGAATAAGATGTGACACCCAAAGTGATAAGTTTTTGAACTTAATAAGTGGGAAGATTATTTATGAGAAGTTCAAAATTTGAAATGGATGGTTCAAATTGGGTATGATTGACTGGATTAAGTGAATTGAGTTTAACTTGGGGAAAAGTTAAATGGTTGATTGTAATTGAGAGTTTGAGTGATCTCAAATTGGGTTTGAGATCTAGAAATTGAAAATGAATGGATGTTTTAAAATAAATTAGATGATATCATCCTATTGTTGTTAAAAATCTTTAAGTTGTGAATTGGAATTGTTTAAATGAATGAGAAATGGAGTATGGTAATCCATTGCTGGGATAAAAGATAAATTGATTTAAAGAAATTAAATCAACATTTGAGGTATTAACTCGAATTTATTCGAGATGGTTTAAAATTTGAATTAGTTCAAATTGAATTTGATTTGAATCAACTGAAATGGTGATTGAAGATGTATGAGTATAAGATTCAAATGAAAAATTTGAATTGGATTGATTGAATAATTTGGAATTATAATTAAAATTGAATAGTTTTAAATTCAAATGGAATTTGAATTGAATTTGGGAGGAAATCAAGAATAATTCAACTTGTTTTGGAAATGGGGTTTGATATTAATATTAATTCAAACTGGAGTTGAAATGGATTGGAATTGAAGTGGGTTCAATTGAATGGATATTAGTCCTAAGTGATTGGAATAACTTGGGATTGTAATTAAAGTTGAATATGTTTAAAATCAAGTGGAATTTGATTTAAATTTGAAAAGGAATTGAGAATTAATTCAGCTTGAATTGGGAATAAATCAAGTCCAAAGGGAATTGGAGTTATTTAAAATTGGAATTGGGTCAATTTAAAGTATAAAGGAAATTTAAATTGAATTGGTTTGAAATGGAGATTGGGAAGAGAACAGTTTTGACTCTGGACTATTTTTAATATAAATTGTTTTAATATAAACCTATTTTTCCAAGCTATTTATTATATATACAATTTTTCCTTTAAAAAGCCAAATTTTCTTATACTTGTTTAATAATTTTTCAACTGTTTTATAAACTAATTATTATCTTACTATTATTTTGCAATTATCTAAAAATTTCTATAATTATTTTAACTATTTTCTAACTATTTTACACCTATTTTACAAACTAGTAATTATTTTCCAACTATTTATTTTCGAATTTTTCAAGCTATTTTCTAAATTTAATCTGGACAGAGTTTAAAACTGTTATTGGTTAATTACCCAATCGAGATAAGAATAGAGGTGATAATCCAAATGGGATTGAAGCAATTGTGAGTAAGTGAATGAAAATTTAAGTGAATGTGAATAGAAATGGAATTGATTTGGCTAATAACCAATAAAGATAAATACATAAGGTGTACGTATGTTATTCTATTCGCATAGTGATTTGATCCAGATTCGAGCACATAATTTCGAGATAACTATATCGATCCGAGTGGGATTTTTTCACTCGATTTTCGACTGGATATGGATTGTTGATTGGTTCTGGATATTCTCTATCATAATTATGACTATGCAAGAAGAATGACGGTTTCTGATCAAGAAACCAGATCTGAGTCCGCACTAGAAAGTCGGGTGGACGATACTAGTTCGGATATGAAATTGTGTGATCGAGTGAGCGATCAGATTGGTAAGGCGTACAAAAGATATGTGTACATCGTACGGATTTGAATGAAAATGATATTGAAGGGAGTAATCAAATTGGAATATTTGATTTTGGATAAATAAAGTTATATATCCTAGTTATACAAGATAAAACTCCCCTTAATGAATCTTTTGCCAGAAGAAAAGGTTTTTGGAAATGTTTAAAGTATAAAAAGAAGTTTTATACATGTTTGAAATGATCCAAAGTTTTACAAATTATATATATCTGTATATATATATATAAAGGATCTTATGAGGATTTTGGAAAAGGTTTTGGGAACCCATGGATTTGGAAAGGCTTTTGATTTTTAGGTAAAATCAATATTGAATTTGGAAAGCCTAGTTTGAGAATTATCGATTTTGGGATAATCGATTTTGTGTAAAGGAGCTTTGTATGATATCATACTAGGTGTATGATTTGAAGATACTATATATGTATAGTATAAAATGTTTTGATGATGCTTTGGGGAAAAAGGCGCTCCCTTGGAATGGACTTCTCAGGAGTACCACCAGGTGGTGCTGCCTTGAGCCCCAAGGGGGGGTTCTAAAGTTGATCCTGTGAGGAGTTCGGACAAAACTAGTTCCTGAGGATTATTGGGTAGCGAAAGTCGATGGCGCTGATGCCTACAGGGGCTTTTGGGTTATGCTGTGACGACAGTGTAACTCGATGTCGCTGCGATCTACTGTGGGGACCATAGCGAAAATCGTGTGGAGGATGAGTGTCAACAGTCTACACTTGATTTTGCCGGGAAGGCAACGCAACATCGGTAGACTGCGATCTATGGTCAAGTGGAGTGGAGAAGTTTCATTTTTGGCAACGAAAGTCGTGGGCGCTGATGCCTACAGTTATATGGGTTTTAGCTGTGATAGCTACGTAACCCCAGTTGTAGTTGCGATCTGTAGCGGGGTTCCATGGTGTAATCGTGGGGCGCGGAGGCCTACAGTTATCTGTGGATTTTGTCGGGACGGCAACGTAATCATCGGGTTAACTGCGACCATGGATAGGGGTGATGATTTCCAGAGCATTCTCACCAAAGATATATCCTCTATTTTCAAAAACTGTTTTCGATATGTTCAATAAAACTATTTTTCAAAGTATTTTCACTGGATATTGAAATCGGTCTGCTAAGTACTTATGGGTTTTCAGTCGTACGCCTGATCAACGTATGACCGAATGTCTATGAGAACAAGGATGAACTGGTTAAAACATCGAGTAATAAAAAGTATTTTCATAAAACTATTTTATAATATATATAGATTTTCAAAAGTGTTCTAAAAATGATCAAAGAAAATTTATATAATTTTAAGTATTTAATAATTTTGGCTTCGTTCCTTTTCGAGGACGAAAAGATTCAAAGGGGGAAGGAATGTAATAACCCGGATTTTAGAATATTTGCTAGTTGATAATAATTGGGTTAATCAATGAAAATACTGAATTGTAAATTTAACAAATGAATCTAATCGTAAATATTTATGTTTGGATAAATATTTATTTGATCATATCTTAATATAATCACTTAACATTTGACAAAGTATTCTTTTAAAAATAAGTAATGATGATTGTTTATGTAAGTAAATTATTTAAATTAGACAAAATTGTTAATTTTCAAACCAATAATATTTATGTGTTATTTTAAGATAAATAGAGTTAGAAAGAAAAAAGTAAGAAAAAAAATATCTTAAACATATGTTATATTGATTTGATCAAAAACATAAGTTATGTATAAATTAATGTTTATATAAATTCATATGTATATTTACAAAAAATTTAAAGCTTATTTATATAAAATAAATACACATTTTATTCATGTGAATATTACATAATTACTTGTTCATAACTTAAATAAATTTATAAATAAGAAAGTAACATTTGTAAGTCATTAATTAAACATCACAAACACTTGTAAATTTATTCATGTTAATAACAATTGTAAACAAAAGTGTGTATATGTAAATATAAAATAAGTAAATAAAAATAAAATATAAAAGCTAAAGTTTTATTTTGTTTTCTTTAAAGTGTTTGAAATCAAAATGGTTATAAATGAATTTATTAATTAGATTAATTAATATAAAAGCTTTAAATAAATAAATGAATATGAAAAAAATTACAAGTGTTGATCTAGTAAGGCTTATAAGAAACACATGTAGGTTAAGTAGTAATAAATTATGACAAGTGTCTTAATTCTTATCTTCTTTTCTTTCTATCTTCAAATAAAAAAAAAGGAAAATCTGAAAACAACTCAGTAATCAAATTGCCTCAAACCAAATACAAATCAAACATGTTTCATGCAAACCTGCAGATCAGTAGACAAGTCAAGAATTAAAACAAATCACCTCAAAATTAAAATCAAATCCATAAAATCAAAACATGTAAACCTGTAGCCTCTTCAAATTCATTAACCAAAACTGCATGCATCAGCAGTTTCATTCAAGCAAACCTGTAATCACTTTCATGAATGCATACAAATAAATTTGGAATATATCAAAGCTAAGTTTCCAAAGCCAGAGGCAACGGTTTTCAAGTTTTCAAGCAAGTATTCAGTTCCAAACTGATGCAGTTCAAGGCTTTCTATTTTTCAGAGCTCTGTCTGCATTTTTAAGGTGAGTGGACTACCTTTAAACATTTTGAATATGCCAGTATCTTGATCTAAATGAAATAACTACTGAAGATTGGATGTTAGAATTTGCTTGCATGTATGTGATACATGAAAATGAGGTATGCATGTTTGGAGATAAGAACATTTACTATGTTAAACCAAATACTGAAAGTAAACAATTTAATTTAAGACTTAAAGTAGGTAATGCCTGATGCATGTGAGTAAATCTTTAAATTAAAAGTTTAAGATGATGATTTATTTTGCTTATGAGATCTCTGTGTTTTGATGCCTGCATGTGAAATAAAACTATAGAATCTGTATATAAGAAAGTATTTATGTGTGCATGTCAGGTTGGATTTGAGTCCCCTCTGTTTCAGAAATGCAGGGTTCTAAATTAGTTCAAGTTCTCATTTTTCACATCCTACATCTATAGTGATTTGTTTTCAAAACAATAAATGTTCTCTTAACCATAATCTAAAACTGGAAAAAAAATTTGAGCTAAAAATTTGAAAATTTGACTGAAGAAAAAAATGTAATGAAAGTCAGTGAAGTCTTTAATGCTGTAAAAAAAAAATCATATTGAATAATTTATAAATTCAGAAATATGAATTGAATACCAAGATCAAAACATGATTTTTAGAATAAAAATCAGTATTTTTAGTCAAGGGGTTTAGGTGCAGTTCTATGTTGAACTGTAGAGGGAATTTTGGGTTTTTGGGGAAATCTGGGCAAATGTAATGGTCGGGGTCCTTCTGGTAGGTGGAGGAGCAGTCGTTGATGATTGAAAAAAATATGTGGAGTTGATGCAAATCAACATGGGGACTGTGGTGGTGATTTTCTTCCTGAAGCCCTAGTTTAAGTTAAGTAATTTGATTTGGTCAGTGTTACCTGTAGAGGTGATCGAGTTGACTGAGATTTTGTGGGATGATAGTAGATTGTTGGATGATCTCGTGGCCGGAGTCGTTGCCATTCCGGTGATCAGAAGATGGAGAAGGAGGCGAGTTACCAGTTTGGGGGTGAAACCTGTTTATGAGGTTCCAGGTTTGGGAGAGAAGCTCGATTTCGAGTTTGAGCTTTAGGTGGCGAAGCGATGATTGTGTTCGGTTTTGTGGATGATCGGCGACTTGGTGAGAAGGGTTGTGGTGGCTGGAGATCGCCAGAGTGATGGTGCATATGCACCGTGTATATGTAGTTTTGATGAACTATTTTGGGCGTGCAGAGAGAGTTGCGACTCGAGTTTTACTCGAGTAGATCGAGTATTTTACTCGAAGCACATAGGATTTTTACCCGAAGTAATTGTGAGTGGTCCCGGGTTATATTAGCTTCAGATTTTATAAAACCTGACAGTATTTTGAGCTTTTGAAATTTAAATGAAATCCAAATTTTAATGCAGGATTTAAACAGGGTTTTTAAATGCAAAGTTTAAATTTGAATTCAAAGGAACTTCTGAATTCAAAGTTTAAAAAAAAATGGAAGTTTAAATTTAAGCAAATTTGAATTAAGTTTTAAAATTAAGTCTAAAAATGGTTTCAAGTCCTCTATGAATCCAGATTTGAATTTAAAACGGTTTTGCAGAATTTAAAATGTTGAATAAGTTCAAATGTTTAAAAGTAGATTTTAAAATGAATTTGATATCAAATAAATGTTTAAACTTGAAAGATTTCTTTCTTTAATATTTGAATAAATGTTATGAAATGTTTAACTTTAATTTGAAAGTTAAATAATAAATTTATTTTTAAACTTGTTTTCTTTTGATAAAATTTAGTAAAATTTGTTTTAAAACTTTTCTTATATAAGTATCTTATATAAGTAATGATGGTTCTCACTTTTATTTTAAGGTTTTATAAATTTATTTAAATTTGGATAAATGTTTAATAGTTAAACATTTTTTTTATCTTAAATTTTAAAATGAAATTTGAATTTAATTTAGAATGTATTGTTTAAATACATTTGAATTTTTAATGAAGTCATTAATAAGTAAATGAATTATTTTAGAAATAATTAAGATAATAAAGAATTTACTTATTTATTTGACTTAAATAATGACTTGAATTAATTTATAATTCGAGTTGATTAATGATAATTAATCTAAGATAAATTTCTTAAGTAATTAAAGAAATGTTGTTAATTAATAATGATAATTATCTAAGGATAATTGGATAATTAATTAATGTGATTAATCTCGATAATTAATTAGATTAATTAATTGAAGATAATCAATTGTAAATTGTTAAGCATAATTACTTGATAAAGTAATCAAGGAATTAATTACTTATTGTAATTAATTATGATAATGTGATTTGTTTAAGTTAATTAATTTAGTGTGATTGATTTAAGAAAATCGTTTGATGATTTAATAAGAGTAGTTATTAAATGTAATTAATTTAAATAAGTAATTAATTTAAATATAAATTAGAGATCGTTAATTTAATTGATGAAAGTAATTTGGATATAATTACTTTGTAATTAATCAAGGGATTAATTAAAGAATAAATTAAGGATTAATTTACTCAATAAAGTAATCAAGGGTAGTTAAATTCTGGATGTTATTCATCAAGGATGATTAATAATTATGGTTAATAATTAATTAACGAAGTAATTAAAGGTTAATTACTGTATTTGGATAAGGATAAATTAATTTGTGAAATAAATTAAGGGGTAAATAGAATGATATGGGAATCCCTTGGTTAATTGTTATCCCTAATATGTGGTTCGTGATGATATGTGATAAGATATGTTTAATTTAAACTGTGATGATGTGGTTTTCTTTTGATGATGAACTACTTTGACATCCTGTATTTAAAAATTGAATTGGATAACTTGGATTTAGATGACGTTGGATTCGAAGAGACCGGAGTCGGGTATCAGTTAATACCCGAAGCCACTTCGATTCTTTATAAAATTGATATGTGGAAATAAATGTGCTGATTTGGAATGATTTGAGTATATTAGACCATTTAATCTAAGTTTGGCACTTAGAAATTGATGTGTGAAATGAGTAAGGTCTATAATAGTTTGTGAAATTGTAAATTGATAAGTTACCCTGGGTTTCTATAAGTTGTGTGCTTTGGCTTTCCTTGTTAAATGGGTTTACTCACGCTGGTTTCCAGCCTGACCCGGGTGTTACTTTGATGTAATGCTCGGGTCAGACCGAGTATTACAGATTTTCAGGTAAGGATGTTTTGGAGCTCAGGAGGCGAGCTGGATGGCTGGAACGTATGGAGTATTTTATCACTGTGATATATTATTGTATAGTTAGGACATGTTGTCTTAAATTTGTCCAGTGTTGTGTATTGATTGTAACTCTGATGTAAAAATATAAGTGTAATTAATACAGTTTTTCTTTTGTAAACTGTTATTATGTGATATTATATTTTGATCCGCTGTGAATGTGAGGTTTTTCTATGTCTTGTTCCTGATTCTTCTTCTTTATCTTTTCTTCTTTTCTCTAACTATCTGGAAATTTCGAGATCGAAATTTTCGGGTCGTTACAATGGTAAAATAAAATTAGAATATTATCTGAATTCGCTAGATTGAGAATCAACATGTAATTTAGTATTAGGAGCAAGCATTGAGGAGAAGGAAAAAATCCAGAGCACAATCAAGGCATAAGGTCATAAAAAGCTTAAGAAGATTATCGAAGGTTTTTATTGGTCGGATTAATTACCATTAACTATGAAATGGGTGTTGGATAATGTACAGCAACTTAGCAACTTCGTGGATCATCGTCAGATGCATGAGAAATACTGGTAGTTTCATAAATATAATCGATAGACATTAAATCCAAATCCACAGAGCAGTGAACTAACCTTAGTTGATCGCTGATCAATCCGTAAGCGTTTATCGCAGGGTGAAGTCGAAGAAGACATTGCATCGGGATTCGAGGCGAAGTAACCCTAGTTTTTGCGGTTTGTTGGAGAATACGTGGAATCGCCTTGGATCTGAAATCACCCCAAAGAGTATTAGTTTGTTGGTGGTTGTTCTAAGTCATCGTTGCTGCTGCGAGGGTAACAGAGGAAGGAAAATGCCCAAAACCATTGGAGTCAATTGAAATCAATCTAAAAGTATGTATGGTCGAAGGCTGATGGACATCGGTTCAGTAATGGGTGAGCGCATCCGTCAGTAAATGCTAGTCGACGTTAATTTCTTACCAGAGTTAATTGCAAGTCGATTGGTATGTCTAGTGTTCGTCGATAGGAAAGAGGAAGGGAAATTAGGGATTTTTCGTTGCAGGATTAGTGGTGGGTAACGAAAGAATGAGATATGCGGGAGTAAAGAGGAAGGGCATATTTGATATTTCAGAAAGACATGGTTAAATGTATTCAACGAATTCTCACTATTAATAGTAAAGATAATTGAGTTTTCAATATATAAAAATTGATATTCCGCTTTGAAGAAATTTTTGGACGTCTAGATTTGAAGTTTTCGTCAACCAAAATTCCCCAAGGCATATATTAAATCTAACCTATGCAATACAAAATGAAAAATACCTAGATTTCCACCCATTGATAATTTTCAGCTTTCTCCTTTGGATTTGAATATCGCTTGCTATTAAATATCTTCTTAAATCTCTTTCTTTTGAAATATACAATAACTGAATCGTATACTAATTAGATCAAAATTTTCAGGGGTTAGAGGAGAATAGAATTAGAAATTGAATATCTAAAATCTTTACCAGAAGACCTTAAGAAAATTTTGAATCGTGCGGAAGGAAGAAACCGACAGAGCTCCACTTACGTTTTCAAATAATCTGTGAATAAAAGTAAGAGGACTAGGCTCTTATTTGCAGTAGTTAGAAACCACCAGAACCGTTTGATTTAAGTTGGTTTAAAATAATATAATCCAGCCCTTTTTGGCCATAAATAACCCCAGCCGCCAGCACTGTATCGGTCGACCTTCCTTTCCCAAAACGTCGACTGCTAGCGTCGACCGGTCCAAAGAAGGCGATCGATCGGTAGCCTATAAATGAGAACCAATTATTATTTGTTTACAGCTTTAATTATTCCTTAATTAATTTTAAATTTAACATTATTTTAATGTTTTCTCTAACCCCATTTCTAATCAACGTTAATTTTCAAATTCTTTACATTAATTACAAATTTAAATTTAAATTATATTTGAATTATTTTGAATTCAAAAACTTCAAACGTCAATAATTTTTCCGTTTGAGTTTATTTGATTACATAACTTTATATATGAAAATTGATCAGAAAATCGTAGGGACGCAATGACGTAACTTTTGTGGTCAAATTCCGACTTTTACAAAATTTATGTTTTTAGCATTATTATTAATTTATTACTTAATTAGTCTCTTATCAATTTTTACGGACTCTTACAAGTCACTTGGGTAATTTAACCTATCTTCATTGTAACATTTTCATAAAGCTATTAATCTTCCAATGAAACTTCATGACTAAGGTTATTAATTTCCAAATGCAAAGCAAGGTTATTAATTTCCAAATGCAACTTTAAGGATATCTTCATATGATCTTAACAGAAAGATAATTACAATGTATGTAAACTAGTTGTTTTATTGACCTACCAACTTGTAAGTGATGTGCGAATTACTTGAATCATCCTTTTGTACACAAATTCAACAATGTGACACGAGGATGTGATCACGAGTAGTAATGATAATAGCATTAGGTTTACATTAATTATTTTTACAAGAAGTGTTGGTTGAAAATAGAAATATTCCAACATTCATTTGTGGTGGTTGACGCCGGTTTTAGATGAAGCTGGCGTATGTATGCATGGACGATACTAGAACTGTTATGGTAATAGTTACCTTTATCATTTTGCAAATACCGATTTTACTAGTAAGCTAAAGTTGTTTATCGTCATGGTTGCCAATTGTTTGGTATACCGAAGGTTGGTACTGATAACCGTTACACTGATAATGTTATATTACTATTTGGTTAAAAATGTCTGTAACTTGATATGTTTTCACATTACAAGACATCTTCATTATGCTATTTATAATGTTACTTAATAAAAGACACAAATGAGAAAGAATATGTATACTTGGCATTATTTCACTTGATTATTGAATTAAATTTAATCATTTGTTTGATTTTAAATACCTATAAACAAGCACATCACATGAATATACATGTGTTTTAAATTGAACAGTAAAATTACTATTGCCTCTTGTTTGAAGAATTGTTATCGATAATTTATCGTAAAAAATGGTAAATTTACCGTTACCCTACCGATTAAGCGGTACACCAATTTCAATCAAAAAAATTACCGATCAACCGTTAATGTATGGTAATGGAAATTTCACCGTTACCACAAGAGTCCCGCTACAACTGCCTGTTATTTGACATAATTTCTAAAAGTTTCATTGCTGTTATCCCCATATATAAGTGTCATCCACGTCTCATTGAAGTATTCTTTCATGTATTACCAAAAATTATTCACTACAACAAACAATAAAATGCACCAAGCATTATTATCGTCAAAGATAAAAGCATTAATCCCATTCTCAAACACATGAAATGATGAAACAAATCAAACAAGAAATGAGTATATAAGATAGCAACAAATAAAGCTAATTAACAAACCTACAATCCTCCCTAACCTCACCACGATCCCCAGTCAAAACCCCTAAACTCCCCATCCTAACCATAGCACTCCCAAAATCCTCCCAAAACGCCTCCAAGTCCCCACTATAATACTCCACCAACCCATCCACCTCCCCGCCGTCCCCTCTATACAGCTCCTGATCTGTATGCAACAGCCCTCTCTTCTCCATCAAGTTCCTGTAATACACCTCGTCAAAGCTCAAGCTCGAGTCATCCAGCCCGCTCAACCCGTCGTCGTTTCCATGCACGGGGCACGCCTGTTGTAGGTCGTCCGCGAATGCAGGATCAATGGTCGATGTCTCATTGTATATCCGTGCCCGAAACAGCAGACAGCGCGCAAACCCTATCGAGTGGGCCCCCGATAGAAGCACCAGGTCTCTTACCGACAGCCCGTGCGACTTGAAATTGGCTATGAGGCCAGACAGGTTTAGGAATGGCGATGGTATTTGTTTATTTGCATCTTTTATGTTTGCGCTTGTTGAGTCTCTTCTACCTAAAAGAACTTCATATGGAGAGCCTCCTAGCTGAATTGTTATGAAAGAACAAGAAACCATTTAAACGCTATCAAATACCATGATCACTTATTGCTTAACTAACTAAACTTACTGCTACAACGGAGTCCCTGGCAGCAACAGCGAGAATGTCAGCACAAGAGACGACGTTCCCTGTACAGACTGCGTTTAGGGCTTCTTTTATGTCGTCGATCACTTCGTATCCTCTTATCGAATTGTTGTTCGGTCCTGCTGTCTTTTCTCCTGTCATGGTAGGCGTATCATCTAAGAGAATCGACGCATCACAACCCTGTATTGTGTAATACTTGCATTTTAGATTTAAAACCACCATAAATATTTTGATTCTATATAACTTTTTTATTACATTTACGAAACAATCATGGAAATGTAGCCGGAGCAATGAAGCTCCCATTCTCGGATCGTCTTCTACTGCCCCTTCCACTATTTCTTGAATTGTGAACAAAGCTTCAGGGCAGACTTCGTCATAGAAGTCAGAGGTGAGTTTAACTGAAGATGAAAATGAAGGTATGATGAAGAAACAAAGAAGAGATAAGGTGGAGAATATTTGAAAAATTGACATGAATGTGACCTGAGTTCTTTATGAAAGAAATAATGGAGTTATTTACATATTTTATATGGATAGTGCATGGAAATGGTCTTTTTCTTGTGAGTTTTAAGAATGTACCAACTTTTGTTTTCTATAGACGATCTAATGGTTACAGTTGGAAATGGTTTTTGAGAAGAAAGGTAGTGTTATTGTTTTGGATGTGATAAAAAGATGTGTATCTAATAAGATTAGATCATTATATATGTGAGGCTAACGCATTATGCAGATAGCTGAAGTTAGCATTTTTCCATTGGACATCAAATTGGTTAAGTGCATGTTTATACTGTAATAATTTAAATTAGTGGCCGTTAATTAGCATCCAAATTACTCAAAATGGATTTGTATTTGTGGTGTTAATAACAAATAGATGTAGCTAAGGTTGATATTAGTTGTTAAATTAATATTAGGATGAACTAGAAGGTGAATATTCTATTATAGAGTAGAATTTCCAATCTTGACAACCACCATCAAATTTAATCATAAAGGGGTAAAATACAAAAATAAGAATATAATTTGATTTCTGCTGTCAAATTTGTGGAGTTTGTCAGTTTCCCATTATGATGAAAAAGTTGATACCGATATTAATGCTCCATCCTTCAAGTGATACTATGCATTTAGGCGTGGCCCATTTGTAGTTAGGCTTGGGCTTTTTCCTCATTGAGCTAATATAATACATAATTGTGGAAATTTAATTCCATCCCCTATTTTCATAACAGGTTTTTAGGCTCAAGGAAAAAGTTCGAGAAAAATTTAGTTTCAAAGACAAGAAGTTTGATTTTTAGGCTGAAGGACACTTTTCAGTGTAAATCACAGAATGATAGTTGCAACGAAAGTTTACACTAAAAAGTGTCCTTCAGACTTAAAAATAAACTTGTTGTTTCTGAGACTAATTTTTTTTGTAACTTCTTCCTTGTGCTCATTTACCTGTTTTCCTAATTGATACCGTTAGAAACTTTTTTTTAGAACCTGTTTTAAGTTACAGTTATACTTTAAATTTCGATAAAAAGAAAATTGTTTTTTATCCATCTAAATATTATTCATATTTATATGATCAAAACAAATTTTGTTTTTAATTTTTTTTAAGAAATTGAAACTATTTGCAGAGAAATCTATAAATATTCACAATACATAAGCTTTAAACATTTGCAGTTTTTTGTAAAAATTATATAAAAAAATTAGAACATGTTTTTCATGATGTACGACTGTATATTTTAAAACTTAAAATGATGTTTTAAAAATCTTTCCAACACAATTTAAGTCATGACCAATGATAAATAGAATTTCATATTAAAGCATCTCGGCTTTTATATATTATTTCATGTTAAAGCATCTGAATCCTTACGTACCTAATTAATATTTGATATAATTTTTTTCAGATTTGTATAACAAGGACCTAGAAAATGAAATAAAAATGATGAAAACAACAACAATAACTTTTCTTTTTCTTTTTTAAGAAAAGAAAGGAAACAAATAAGAATAATTTCTACTTGTTGGGGATTTTGCGGTTCGAGACGAATTTGATGACAATTGTGATGAAGATAATGTTGTACTTTCGACTTCAAGGATCTATGCAATAGATTCTTTCAGACAATAATTCAACCCACCAGGTACAAACGGGTTATCGAACTATCGACTTTCAGGATTCAATGAAGCCTTATAACAGCGTAATCGGATTCAAAGTTTATACGCATTTGATCCGACCAAGAACACTTTAGTATTTGATATTTAACGATGCAATATGCAGAGAAAGGAATGAAGAAGAAGAAGAAGAAACAAATCTGCAACGATTTAGCGTTTGCAACACCTTGCAGGCGTTACAAAATATAGAGTAAAAGAAGTGCAGCGATTAGCAACACTTCCCTGGCGTTGCAAATCTGCGTAGAAAGAAGAAGAATAGGAATTGATTTTAACACTGTCTGAGCGTTGCTATTTATAGATGTGAAGAGGTATCCATTCGTGAATTGAATTGAAATGTTGCAACCCTTTCCAACGTTTCAAAACCGTTGCTAACAGTCACATACGTTTGAATTGAAACGTCGCGTCTATTCATTTTGCAACGTTCAGAAAACGTTACAAATTTTCCGCCCTTTATTTAAATTCAGAAATTTTGGTTCTGGGTCCTTAAAGGACTGAAATATAACCCGTTACTGTTTACATTCGATCCAAAAATATTTTGGATCCGAACCCGAAACCCGTACCCGGCCCGGTTCGGTTCGATCGGACGGCGGCGCGCGTGTGGTGTTGCATGACTTCTCTCCTCACAACAAAGCAAACATGTGGGATCCCTAAGGCCCCAACATCCACATGAGAAAGCTATATTTATAAAAATATATTGTATAATTTTCCAGCATGTGGGACTAATTGATTTCTTCTTCCCTTTTTACTTCTTCTTTTCCAAATCAAAACCCCAAAACTATATATTTGAAAATTTTACAACAATCTCCCTCAGTTTTCAAAATAAATAAATAGGATGGCTGAATCACTAGAGTGACTTCTTACATACCCAAGTGGGATCAAGCCTATGTAGTTCTAAGATCAAGTTTTGCATCATCGTGAAAACCAACACATAAACAAAAGGTATGTTTTGGATTTGAACATTTACTTAGTGTAAACCATTGAAAGCCTTATAGAGATTCTATATTGAATGAATCTTGAACCAAATATCCCTAATGATAAAACCGGAGTGATCACACACGTTGATTTCCTTAGGTAAAGTGTTCTGTATTGCTCGGCACGTTAATGGCCATGTGCTTAAATCCTGATTCATGAGTCTACTTACAAAGCGGTCTTACTTTCCTAGGAAACGGCCTGATTTCCATATTCATATAGGTATGTCTCTTAAGGTGTTTCTGCGATATACCTTTTAAGGTTTCTAGACTTATTAAGGATATATGTCCATCCTTTGTTCTTGTAGAATCCAACACTAAATATAATGGGATTACCGATTTAGTGTTCCATAATCATTCTCTTAATTTGTTGGTACCCATTGAACTTTGTCTATCCTTTTCAAGACATAAGTTGGGTTTCTTTTAAGGATGATCAACCTTCATTCACAGGCTTTAGTCCCATTTCTTGTGACTTTATAGAAACCATTGCCTTTGGAAGACTTTTTGTAAGTGGGTCAGTCAAGGTTTTCTTCGTTTCTATGTAATCAATAGTTATAACTCCTCTTTTGAGTAACTATCTCACCATTTGATGTCTTAGACTCACATGTCTAGACTTTCCATTATATGTCTTATTAGACACCTTGTATATCGTTGCTTGATTGTTACATTTAATCAACACTGTTGGAGATGGCTTCTTCCATAAGGGATTTCCATTAATAAATTCATAAGCCATTTCGCTTCTTTACATGCGTCTGCTAATGCAATCAATTCTAAAAACATAGTTGAGTCAGAAATACAGGTCTTCTTCTTGGAAGCCCAATACACAGCAGCGCCTCCTAATGTAAAGATCCATCCAGTAGTAGACTTGGATTCTACATTGTTCCACGTTGCACCACTATGTCCTTCTATTACAGCCGAATATCCTTTATAAGATAAACCATATTCAATGGTTCCTTTCAGATAAGCTAAAACTATGGAAATAGCTTTCCAATGTTCGAAACTTGGATTACTCGTAAATCGACACAATACACTTATAGCATGTGCGATGTCTGGTCTAGTGCAATGCATAGCATACATAAAACTCCTAATAACACTGGAATACTCTAGTTGAGAGATAGTACATCGTGTTCTTTTCTAATTTAATACTAGGATCTAAAGGAGTTGGAGCTGGTTTGTCATCGTAATGACCATATTTTTGTAGGAATTTCTCTATATAATGAGATTGAGTTAGTAATAACTCCCCCTCATTTCTAACAATTTTAATTCCCAAAATTATATCAGCCTCTCCTAGATCTTTCATATCAAATTTGGAAGACAGAAACTTTTTAGTTTCATTCACACATGATGTATTGGAACCAAATACTAGCATGTCTTCAACGTACAAACATATTATAACACTACCGTTGTTATCTGATTTGCTATAAATACATTTATCAGCATCATTAACAATGAATCCATATGATAGTGCAACTTTATCAAATTTCTCATGCCATTGCATGGGAGCTTGCTTCAGGCTATAAAGAGATTTCACTAATTTGCAAACTTTCTTTTCTTGGCCTACGATTTTGAAACCTTTAGGTTGTTCTATATATATATATATATATATATATATATATATATATATATCTTCTTCTAAATATCCATTTAGAAAAGCAGTCTTTACATCCATTTGATGTATGACTAATTTATGAATTGATGCAAGTACAATTAAACAGCGTATGGAAGATATGCGAGCAACGGAGCATATGTATTAGTAATCTACTCCATGTCTTTGCTTATATCCCTTAGCAACTAATCTGGCTTTAAACTTATCAATGGATCCATTTGTATTCAACTTTTTCTTGAATATCCATTTACATCCTATAGGTTTAGCACCAGGAGGTAAATCAGTTAAAACCCAAGTTTGGTTTAACAGTATGGAAATCATTTCATCATTGATAGCTTCTTTCCAGAATTGGAATCTCTGGAACTCATAGCCTCAGAACAAGTTTTGGGATCGTCATCGACGTTCGTTGCATATTTAGTCATATTAAGGACTTCGTCCTTACTGCCTTCTACAAGATATGTAATGAAGTCAGGACCATAGTCCTTCTCTGTTCTCGCTCTTTTACTTCTCTGTTGTTCAGTACTATTATCTGGTACTGGTACTTCCTTTCTGTTTTGAGCAGGAGCATAATCATCGTCATTGATATCATTAGCCATACTAGGTTTTCTGGACTAGATGATCTCAATGGGATCTCAATAGTTTGATTTTTAAAAAATTCTACATCTACAGATTCTATAACTTGTAGGGTGTCAAGAATAAGATCTATAAGTTATACTATTAAGTGAATATCCTATGAAAACACATTTAAATTCTTCATTTCCTAACTTTGGTCGTTTATGGTCTGGTTTTCTAACATATGCTAAGCAACCACAAACTTTAAGTCTAGTTAGGTTAGGTTTCCTATTAAACCATAATTCATAAGGGGAAATATTATTCTTTTTAAGTGGTACTCTATTTAAATTAACATGCGGATAACATAGCATCACCCCATAAATTAGAACTTATGAGCATGACATTAACCATTTCTACTAAAGTTTTATTCTTTCTTTCAGCAACACCATTTTATTGTGGTGTATATGGGGCAGTACATTGGTGAACTATACCTTGTTGTTTACAAAACAAGGTGAATTCATTTGAGAAATATTCACCATCACGATCTGAATGTAATATTTTAATTTTAGCTCCTAATTGTGTTTCGACCTCTGCTTTGTAAATTTTGAATTTATCAAAAGCCTCATCTTTAGTTTTCATTAAGTATACATATGCATATCTAGTATAACCATCAACGAATGTTATATAGTATTGGTTACCACCATAGGTGATATGACTTTTTAAGTCACCCACGTCACTATATACCAAATCAAGCAAACCAGTTTTCCTTTCTATGGATTTAAAGGATTTTCGGTGTATTTTTGCTTAAACACATATTTCACATTTAGAGATAGTACCGAAATCACAATCAGAAATTAATAATACTTTATGCATATTTCTAATGGAATTATAGTTAACATGTCCTAAAATACCATGCCATAAATTAGTAAAATCAACAATATAAACAGAAGATTTATTTATTAGATTCAACTTAATCATGTCGTTACAAGAGTATCCCTGTCTAATGGATCTACCATTCTTAGACAACACTAACTTATCAGACACATACACCATCTTGAATCCTCCTTTGTTAAGAAGGTATCCAAAGACCAAATTCTTACACATATCAGGTACATAAAACACATTGACTAATGTAAGAATTTTCCAGTGGTGAAAGGAAGCTCTATAGTGCCTTTTCTCAGAACCTTGCTTGGAACCTTATTTGCTCCAGTAACTTCGTCGTCTTCTCTTTTATTTTCTTCGTAACTCTTGAACAGATTACAATCTTTGCAAATGTGAATGGGTGCTCCAGTATCGAACCATCAATCATTATCATTGCCGCTAACGGAGTTCGCCTCTTGCACTACAACCACAAGCGAATCTTCGAACACATTCACTTTTTGTTGTTTCTTCCGCAGACGGCGGTATCGGGCATAGTGGCCGGGCTTGTTACAAAAATAACAAGCACCTTTATTTTGTTGTTGGTTTTGAAATGATTTTTCTTCTTAAATTGTGTCTCATTCTTTGGCTTTAACTTATCAGTAATTTCAACATTATTTGCCTTAGAATGGGACTCAGTTTGCGGATTATCATCTAGATCGCGTTTGCAAGAGTCTTCTTCAATACGAAGATGACGCTGTAAACCGTCTAAATTATAATCCGTTTCCGCATGCTTCATCTTTTTCTTATAATCATTCCAACTATGCAGAAGTCTAGAAATTATAACTCCAACAACAAAAGATTCAGGGAGTTCAATTCTAGCATCTTTAAGTTGATTCATGAACAGTAATATTTCGCTTACTTGTCCAATTATGGATTTATTGATGACCATTTTGAAATCCATAAAATTAGAAATAAAAAACTTTTTATTACTTGCCTCGGATATGCGATACTTATTCTTCGGTGCAGTCCAGAGTGCCTTCGCTGTTTCCAAGGTCCTATGAGCATTGTAGACTAGGGTAGATAGCGCATTCAGAACATGGCATCTACATAGAAAATCGTCCTCTTTGCGCTTTGCACGTTTAGCCTCTAGAGCAGCATCATCCTTATCGGTTTCCTCTGGGATTTCTTCCAAGTCATCTTCCAAAATGTAGAACAACTTGACGATGACCAAGAAAAAATTCATCGTCTCTTACCAAAGAGTGAAATTGTCGCCATCAAAACGCTCTAATCAGGTTAGATGCTGATCCATAACTGGCAAAGCGCTCAAATCTTCAATGGTTGTAAAGTATTGTCTGAAATTTTGTTGGGGATTTTGCAGTTCGAGGCGAATTTGATGGCAATTGTGATGAAGACAGTGTTGTACTTGCGACTTCCAGAATCTATGGAATAGATTCTTTCAGAGAATAATTCAACCCGCCAGGTCAAACGGGTTATCGAACTATTGACCTTCAGGATTCAATGAAGCATTATAACAGCGTAATCGGATTCAAAGTTTGTACGCATTTGATCCGACCAAGAACACTTTAGTATTTTATATATGACAATGCAATATGCAAAGAAAGGAATGAAGAATAAGAAGAAACAAATCTGCAACGATTTAGCGTTTACAACACCTTGCAGGCGTTACAAAATATAGAGTATCGGAAGTGCAGCGGTTAGCAACATTGCCCTGGCATTGCAAATCTGCATAGAAAGAAGAAGAATAAGAATTGATTCTAACACCGTACGGGCGTTGCATAACTTCTCTCCTCACAACAAAGCAAACATGTGGGAGCCTCAAGGCCACAGCATCCACATGAGAAAGCTATATTTATACAAATATATTTTATAATTTTCTAGCATGTGCGACTAATTGATTTCTTCTTCCCTCTTTACTTCTCTTCCAAATCAAAACTCCAAAACTATATATTTGAAAATTTTACAACACCACTAATATAATTTGGTATAGTTACCATTTTGTTAGAGAGCAAAATATGTTTGTTTTTATTATTGACAACTATACCTTTGTCGATTATAAATGTCCTGATGAGAACAAAGTGTTACCACGCAGAAATCAAACCAAAACCAACTCGATTGTCTAATGAAATGAGTTTTAAGTGTAGTGAATATTTGAAGAACAACCAAGCCTCTTAAATTATTCCAACGTGGAATTATGACAACTTTCTTCTTACATTAGTGGCAAAATTTCCTAGTGTCCGCGTCAAATGACATGTACATGTAGAATGTTCTTTCCTTCCTTTTTTGATATTTTTCCCCCGTAGATACAAATTACTCTTGGAAGCTTTTAAATACTTCAAAGCACCAACACCAAAACATTAAACCATCACAAGATACATCTACAAATAAAAACGAACCACACATAACTTATTAAACTCAAGGATAGGACAAAAGGAATAATTTTGATAAGACGGATGTAAGGAGATATGATTTGGGATACCATAAGCTAGCATTTCCGTATTATAATAACAGGGAAAATTTTATTTATGGCCCAAGCAGAGAAGAAAAATAATCAACTTCAGATCTCGTTACAAATTTATTACAAAAATAACTTTGGTATTCGTCGAAAATCATAAGTGGTAAGAACAAATATACAGTATGTGCATTTGGAAATTATGCAAGTATAATTTATTTTAATAAAATTTGTGCTTATGCAAATTCGAATTGCACAAGTATAAAATAATAATGCAACGAAAAGGAGACATATTTTTGTACTAAGTTTTAAACAGGACCGAAAATTGAAATAGATTTTTCTGGAGCCTATAAATTTGTCCATAATAATAATACGTTTGAATTGAGTGTTTGATCTTTTAAAAATGCAAACAATAAGGATTATCTCTTAGGTCCAACGCGTATCTTATTATGTTGGACCTGATTAGTCTCTAAAAATTCACTATCCTTGTTCACTCATTCAAGTATTTATTCTAAATTTCTTTCCTTACCATCAAATACTTCCAAAAATGTCTAATACGTGATTTCGATTATTCTACTAGCTTAGAACATGATCATCTCTACGATTAAGAAAACTTTGACTATAGTTTAAAAGACAATGATAGTTGGTATATTTCCAAAAATTCAGATTAGTACTGTTAACTAGAGATTTAGCCAACTCCGAATTTAGCCTGATTATACTGTGAAAGGAAATGTTAACTGCTAATCAATAGGTTTAAAAATGCAAAATGCGAAAGAATGAAAGCAAAGAAAAATAAAGTAAATGACCTTAAATATAGAGTGGTTCGACAACCTTATTTACGTCTAATGTGAAGATCTCTTAATATATTTATCTTTTACGATTACAATGAATTACAAGAGAATAATAAGAAATACTACGCATAAGACCAAAAAGTTAATTAATCTTTAGAACTTAGGGCTTTGATTTGCGGTCAGGAGAGCTCTGGATAGAGATAAGGACCAAAATTCTAGTATTTTCCAACCCTTTCGAAGTGACAACACATGTGGTAGTTATAGCGGCTGAAGTGGATGAAGGACGGATTAGATTGTGTAGTATAATAGGCGGGAAACATGCTTGGTCATTGATCTGGTCATTCGTGCTGATGGGAGATGGATGTGAAGGTGGTAAGGAATATATGACCGAGAAGCAAGCCAATTGTCCTTCTATGATAGACGTAGACTTTGCATTTAATGCACATTAATTGTTGATCGCTTGCTATAGGAGAAAGCATGCTTTTTGTTATTATGCTTCCGCTCCTTCTACATCTAGCTGTACGGTTTAACGTTTACTTTTGCACATCTAGGTGGCTAAGCGGGCTGAGCTGACCTGTTGATTATCAAAGATATAAAGGAAGATAAATGCTACTAAGGACTAGGTGATGAGGAATGTATCAGGCTAGCTGTGAGAAGAAGGGACGAGCTACTTTTGACATCAATCAAAGGCGGTCATGATGAGTCTGGACCAAAGACGAACAACGCTTGACCCGATCTTGACATATAAGTGTTGTCGGAAGCCATCCTAAAAGTGTTGATTGGCTAGGGAGCTGGTTATGATGGGCTAACATTAAGCTAAGTTGGACAAAAATACTTATGAGCAAGTCAGTTGCTCAATGTCTAAGTTTGTTGAGAGTTGACTAGTGACGAGAACCATGTTACAAAAGGGATGTTAGGCCAAGTATGAGATGATGAGGTGGCTGCTTGGGAAAATTCGAAAGTGGTTTTAATGAAGTCGGGCCATAGTCGGGCCACGCTTGAGCTGGCCCTATCGAATATTTAGTTGTCTAGAGCTGTACCGGCGAGCAACCTGAAGTGATGCTCAAAGGGTGGGCTGACTTGGAATCAAGCTAGAGGTGGATGGAGAGGAGAGAGCCAATCGTAACTAAGTCAGGCCAGTCTAGGCTAGGCTAGGCTATACCTAACTTTTCCTTATCTGATGAGTTCGCTGTGAAAGTTTCTTTGAGTGGGACGACCAGTTGTTAGCTTGATGTGCTACTTGATTAGATGGGCTTGCTCTAAGAACAACCTAAGCTTAGGCCACCATGTATGGTTGATCGTAGAATAGTTATGCCATCTTTGATTGGGCTGGTCATGACTTAATCATCTTGCTAATTTGCAAGAAAATTGAGTAATAACCACAACAACGATCACAAAGTTAACCGTTGAAATTATGATAAATAAATCTCTTACTTCATATCACACTTCTTGGTATACGGGTCAACTGTAAATGAAAGTCAATTTCGAATGTAAATTTCTTAATGGTCATAGAAATATAAGTGAAAGTCAATTTCAAATGAAGAGTGGTTGTTTCAAGCACCTTTGTGGTGTATTCACTAAGAAGTATGACTTATATAACAACTCGGAATCTCATCGGTTTGATTTTGAATATATAATTTATTTTAAATATTCAATTAAATGTTTTAAAAATTAAATAAACCACTTTCAATTAATAACTAATGGTAGAAAATTCATTTTTGAATTCTATTTATGTAAATATGTAGTTCGATTGAAAACTGAAAACGTGACCGAAAACCGCTTTGGATTTTCAGCTTTTTGTCGAACGACAAGTTGTAGATAGTCATAATAATCATGCTTATACTTTAAAACAATATTCAAATGTTTATAGAAAACTTTATATTTGAAATGTAAAGATAAATAAATAGTAACAAGAAGAATTAGTAAGTATAAAATATAATTGAATTTAAAAATATGAAATGATGGATTTGAAACTGTAAGATTCCTTAAGTGAACAAGTTAACAAGGTACATGGATCACTCTAAAATCCAACATATTTTCATATACGGATGGTAGTTTGGTGGCTTGAGATAATATGAAAGAGTTGAAAAATGGATTTGAGGGCATTTTGGGTTTCTAGCCTTCTTTACTTTTATTTTTTTACTTCATCTTATTTACGCACTTCCACTTATATACTTCATTTTCACCTTCTTAACTTTTTTTTTCACATTCTCTACCTTCTTAGTTTGAAAAAATATATTCTCTTTTTAATTTGAAAGTTTGAAATTTAGTTGTATAGTGTGGTTGAGCTTAATTGCTAAGGAAAAAGATTTGATTTTTGCATTTCCACTAATTGTGGAAGATGAGATATTCAATCATTATTTAGTAATTTTCATAAAATAATAAACATTGTGTATATGGTTAGTAATTTGATTTTGATACGAAAATCATGCTTTATATAATTGTTTAAAAATCATATTTTTGTTGATATTTGCTTTGGAAAGTAATGTTATGCTTGCTGTAAGTTGGGCATACATAGATGTTAGGAATGCAGATTGCGGATCTTAAAACTAGAATGACACTAGAGGGGGGGTGAATAGTGTTTTGTGGATTTTCTAAATCTTTTTGAAACTTATGCAATTTAATCACCAACAAATGCATTACACAGACACAGATATAATCACAGAATCAGACACAGATGCAAATAATAAAAAAAAGTAGTAAAGGAAAGAACACATCAGGATTTTATACCGGTTCGGAGTTACCCTACATCCAGTCCTGCACAATTGTACGGATTTCTTTTCAAAATAATCTCCCAGATTACACCCTCGATTTCAAGGCTACGAGGTACACCCTCCTGTATTTGAGTCTGGGGCAAACTCTCTTGATTTACCATGCCACAAAATCACCTAATTTATTTCTGGGGCAACAATCACACCCAATTGATTTCAAGGCTCAATCGCACCTTTTACACAACAGTTTGATTTACAAATAATCCTATAACTCTGAATAGCACTGAAATCTTATGAATAGAGAGACGGAGAATCAAACAAGAGATAATCAAGTTTGATTCACTTGGTATTTCGGCAGAGTATAGTTTGAGATTCTTTAGAATAAACGTGGAAGATGAAGATGAGAGAAAATGAATGAAAATCTAGTAAAAGTTCATTTAGAACTTACTGGTATTGATACAGATCAACAGCCATATCTATTCGTGAAAAGATACGACAAATAGACACTTCTTTTGAAAAATTGAAATTTGAAAATTAACGGGCATCATGTCGACATGAGGGGGTAGGAGTATGTCGACATGCTCTAAGCAAAAATGGTGATATTGATTTTTATTAAAATTGATTTCTATAATTTTTCAAAATAATTTCTAAACTTTTATAAATATACTTGAATATAGTTTAAACATATAAAAGTGTTTAGAAAGTAATTTTTAATATATTATCTTAATCTATAAAGTGATTTAAAATTTGAGTACATAAATATTTAAAAGCTAAATATTAAAATAAGAGATAGTTTAAAATCAAGGACAATTTTTGAAATCAAAATATTAAAAATGATAAAGATAATTTGAGTCTAAAGTATTTCAAACAGAAGAGATGTCGTTTTGAAAAGAAGGTTTTGAAAAATATTTTTAAAATAAGAGATATATTTTTGAAAAGTATTTTCATAAAATTAGTGGATATTAAAATAGGACCGTTATATGTTCCACTAAATATTGTCGTGGGTTCCATTCCACTAGGATTCCATCCCTTTAACAGGCTTGAAGTGGATTCCATTCCACGAATAAATTTCGAATAAAGATGTCAGTGCTTTCAAGAAGTTTTAACATAATTCTAGACTCAATACTTATCTTGTAATTTGAATTCTTGAACTCTTGATATCATGATACTCATGAGTCTTCAATCTTGATATCTTCGATCTTTAAATTCATCGGTCTTGTATCTCTATACTGTACAGTTTTCATTGTTGGTACCTGCATGTTTATATCCTGCATAACATATATATCTAAACTATAATATGAGTATTTATATTTTATAATAAATCCTAAGGTTGTTGTCATCAAAACGATCCTTCTCAAGGACAAACAATCTTCCCCTTTTGATGATGACAACCTATGTTTATAAAATATACTTCACCTTTACTATAACTCCCCCTAAAACTAATAACTCCTCCTAAAACTAATGATTCTCCTTAATCTAAGCCTAACTACTCTAACTACTTTATTTTATAATTCTCCTCCTTTGTCATCAACAAAAACTAATCCTATACTTATAATTATATATATATATATATATATATATATATATATATTTTATATATATATATATATTTATATATATATAACTCCCCCTTAATCTAATACTATCTAAACTAAATAGTAATAAAGAAGTATAATAAGCAAAATAGAAATTATTATATACCATGTTATATTTACATATTTATATGGATTATAGACACACAAATATATTGAGTACATAAGGTATAGAATTACATTTCTAACGAGAGTTTTTTATAATTGGAGATTTATGAATTGAACAATTTGGACAATGAAAACAAAAGTTTCCACGTTGTTCAACTAAATTCTCATCTTTGTCAAAACATATTTTGCCTACGCATATCACCTTGTCATCTTCTTTCATAGGTGCTTCTTCCTCTTCTTCTTCCTCTTCGTTGTGCTCTAAGGGGTTATGCACTTGAATGTTGGGAGAATCTTCTTCAATCACAATAGGATTTGCATGATTATCCATTATGAATTTTTGCAAATTCCTAAGAATTTTGCCTTGCTTTTCTTGTTCTTTTGCCATTCTTATTTGTACAACTTGAAGTTCAGTTAACATGTGCATGACATCCTTCATAGACTCTTCAATCTTTATCACACGTGCCAGTGTAATGCGCTAGAATGGACCATAATGAGGAGAAGGAAAAGAAATGGTGTCGTTTTGATTTGATTTTGTGGAGGAGACCATTAATTTTAATTTTTAGTTTAATACAGAGAAAGAGAAGTGAGAAGACAGAAAAATTCAAAATAGATAGGTTTATATAACTACCAAATTATATTTAGAGGGAAAATCAAAATTTCAAAATTTTCCATTGTATGTCGACGTACCTATGAAAAAAAATTGGTTTTCTTTTATACCTTTGTTTAAATGTTAGTATGTCTATATTCTATAACTCGGTTATTAAACAAATGCCTAGTTCTTTTCTTAATTTAGTAAATACAGATTGATTTAAGGGTTTGGTTAAAATATCAGCAATTTGATTCTCGGAGTTGATAAATTCAAAAGAAATAATCTCTTTACTCATATTATCTTTGAAAAAATGATGTCTGATATCAATATGTTTAGTCCTAGCATGATGAGTAGGATTTTTAGATAAATTTATTGCACCAGTATTATCACAATAAATTTGTTATTTTGAAATTGTTAATCCAAAATCTTTTAAGGTTTGTTGCATATAAATGACTTGAGAGCATGGCAAGACAGCCGAGATATATTCTGCTTCAGCTGTTGATAAAGAAATAGTAATTTGCTTTTTAATAAACCATGAAACCAGATAATGCTCCAAAATGTGACATGTTCCACTGGTACTTTTTCGGTCAGATTTGCAACTAGCATAGTCAGCATCACAATAAGAGATTAAATCTAATGAATCATTTTTAGGGTAAAATAAACTGTAACAACCCAGTATTTTGTGATTATTTTAATTGTTTATTTTAATTATTTAAATTGAAACTCCTTATTCAAAAATTTATTATATTTATTAAAAGGAATAATTTTTTTATTTTATATATAAATTTTTATTTTTATGTGCATTATAATTTCAAATATGAATAAATTGAATATTTCCAGAAAATGTGGATTTTGGTCAATCTGGTCAAAATTTGACTTTTAAATTTAAAATTTAAATATTTGAATTCTTGAATTTTATCCTTTATTATGAAAATAAATTAAATTTCAAGAATATTGCTTTTTGTTTCATTGAAATATGATTTATATTGTGAAAGTTATGTTTTTTACAATGTTGGGTGTAAATTGATATATTTAATAAAATTTTCTATTTTAATTTATATAAATAATATTTTATTTATTAAATCATGTTCTAATATGTGTTAAATGACATGTTAGGTATATATTTTTTATTTTAAAATATTTTTAAAGTAATGTTATAAATTTTTCAAAGCTTAGTGTATTTATTTTCAATTTTTATAACCTGGTTTCTATTTTTAAGCTATTTTCTTAATTTAAATATATTTATTTAAAATTTATTTATTTATTTTTATTAATTCATTATATTTTCATGTTTTTATCTTTATTTATATGTATTTTACATGCATTTAAAATGCAAAAAGAATTTGGATATTTGAAGAGTTATTGACCTTTAGTATCCTTTGCCTTTTCATATTCAATTTGCATTTAACACCAAACAACATATCTATTCAATTGCTAACTTTATCATCATTCCTTCAGCTGACTTCCCCTCATTTTTCATGTACCAAAACCTTCTCAAACTCAAAAAGTATGGCCTCCATTTCCTGAGAGAATTTTTTTTGGTAAACTTTCATTCTTTTTCACTTTTTTTCCATTGTTTTGTATTGATTTTTGTACTTGTATTCACCTTCTTGTGTTCGGCCTCCCTCCTCCAGCACCATGGCCACCTCCACCACCACCACAACCAGCCATCATCCCCTCCTTTCCACTGCCATCCCATAGCCGAAGCCATCCATGATGGTGATCCACCAAAAAAATGAACAAAATCCACTTTATTCATGCTAGCCGAACTCCCCTTGTCTCCATCACTCCAACCACCACTTTGGCCGACCATCCACCACCACCACCAGCCACTTCCTAAGCCTATGACCTCTCCCAGACCTGTAGTTGATCTTCCCAGACCTGGCCGTTCACAATCAAGCCTTGGCCGAAGCCATTATTGCATAGGAATCCATGTAGTTGCCTTGAAATTATGTGTTCATGCACACATAGCTCTCTACTACTTCATATGTTGTTATGGCCGACCTTTGTCCATTTAACCTGATCCAAACCTAATCCAAATCCATCCCATAACAGTGCTTTTCCAGCCTATGGCTGAAGCATATGATGTTGAATGCAAGTGCAAAAGCTCTAGCTTTGAATTGTGTAGTTATTCCTAGTATTGTTTTGTAATTTTTTGGTTTGTAATCCATATTGTACTTTGTTTTGTTTGAAGTTTGACAAGGCAATTAGCTTTGGCTCTTCCACTCTCAAATCATTGTCATGTTATTGTGCCTTTGAAGTTTCTTGTTTATGCATTTGGTTGTCGTCTCCAGCTTATACAAGTGAGTAATTCTCACCAGACAGTATTTATACTTATATGACTAGTAAACCGATCACATTTGAATCTGTAAAATATATCACCATGTTATATCTGCTATGTTATGATCGTATGATATTCACCCATGCTTATTTACCTGTTATATCATCTGTTACTGTTATTTAATGCTATTCTGTTATTTATATCAGTTTATCACACTGTAAGTTCCTGTTAGATTAGAATCACTATGAGTTGAATTGATACATACCCGAATGGACTTTAGAATAGGGGAAAAATCGTTATGGGCTGAAATGATAAACCTGAACGATTTTTATTTATTTCATTTTACTTGGGACTGTGGGTTTGAAATGATAAAACCTGGTTTTTCTTTGTAAATTACGGATTGAAATGATATAATATCTGTATCACTTTACCTAGGCTAGAAAATGATATACAGACCCGTGGTTAAAATATTTTTTTTCTAAAATTTTTGAAATATTTTAGTAATGTAAATATTATAATATTTTGATTTAAACTTAATTAAAAATTATTTTTGTAAAGTATTATTGATTTTCTAAAATTTATAAGTGAAATAAATGAATGGTAAAATTAGAAATTTGAAATATAATCTATTTTGGAAATTTGATTTGGTTATAAATGGAAATTAAATTAAGTAGGAAAATATGATAAATAAATATAAAATTTGATTTAAAATGAATTTAAAATGATTTTATAATGTGTTAATGATTTTTGAATAAATTAAGATGTGAAATAAATGAATATTTAAGTTGAAATTTGGAATATAACTTAAATTGGAAATTTATGAATTTTGTTTAAGAATGATTTAAGTCAAATAAATAAAATGAAAAATAAGTTATATTTGGAAATTTAAACTTAAGTGTTAAGTTAAAAATTTAATTTAAAGAACAGATATTGAATGTGTGAATTTAGTATGTAAATTATTACTAAATTTTGATTTTTGAATGAAAATTTCACTTTATAAAATCATAAATATAAGGGTATTTAAATGATTGTTTTAAAGTGAAATTATATGATTTTATAAGTTTAAAATGGTTTAAATAAAAATTTAATTATTTATGGAATTAGATTGAATATTTGGAATTTAATTAATTGCATTTTGAAATATTATTAATGTAAAGGATATTACAACATTTGTAAATGCTGTAATCGATAGAAACGGACTAAATGGCTAAAATGAACTAATGGCTATTACAGCACTTTGTAAGTGTTGTAGTTGCTGGAATTAACTAAAGTTTTAATTGAAATCTAAACCTATTACAGCATTTTACATGCTGTCTTTTGCTAATTGAATTGTTTTTAAACATAACTTTCTGTAACATTTTCTAAGTGCTGCGAAAGTTGAATTTTCACTGTTTTAATAAATTTAAGTGAATGAATGAAATTTGAAAGGGCTAAAATTTTGGGAATTAAATATTTGATTTTAAATATAATGACTTCAAAATTTTAATGGTTTAAGTGAAGTAATTTGATTTGAAATATAAACCATTTTGAAATGTAACTTAGAAGGATATTTAAATTAAACAAAATGAATGTGGTTTTGGAAAGATATGATATTTTGATATTTGAAATGATATTGAATTTTGAAATTGATATTTGATTTAGAAGTATCAAATAACATTTTTGAATTTTAACCACGGGATGTATTTAATTTATAGTTTAACTGATCCTTAGAGGATGGGCGATCCCAAACATCCTTTAAGTTATAGTGCATTACTACTACAGTTCATTTGAGTTGGTTTACATTATATAAGTATATGTCCTGACTCGAGTGTTTTGTGTTTTACTTTACACTCGGGTTAGCCTGAGTATTTATAGCTTAGCTTTAGATTTCTTTTCTGGAGCTAGGAATCGTTGGAGATTCTGCTTGTCTAGTTATCTATTCCCTTTCAGTTTCAGTTGTTCTATTCAGCTCTGGTATTTATAAAATTCTATGTATTTGAGATTTCTGTTGTATATGTTTTTCAAACTGATGTTATGTAATTGTTTTGAGAGTTTGTTATAGTAGCTTCATGAACTACTATGGTATTTTAATTTCCGCTACGAGTTATTCTGATATTTCTGTATTTGTGATTCTGTGATTGTATTTCACTTGCTCCAACTTTATTTACAATGAGGTATTTTGAGCAATTCAAGTCCGACATGTGTGGATGCGAATGGCTGAAAATATCGGGTTGTTACATAAACCATAGTCAAAAGTATGTTTAACATATTTTATGATACGTTTCACGGCTTTTAAGTGAGTCTCTTTGGGTTGAGATTGATATCTTGCACAGAGACAAATACTATGCATGATATCAGGTCTAATCGAGTGATATATAGTAGCGATCCAATCATTCCCCTATATAATTTTTAATTTACATCTTTTGAAAGATCTTTTTTATTTAAATCTTCATTGGTTTCCATAGGAGTGGGTTTTCCACTCGCAGTAGTCATACCAAATTTACTAACTAGATCCCTATCATATTTTTCTTGACTAATAAAAATACCGTTATCTAATTGTTTTATTTGTAAACCTAAGAAGAAAGTAAGTTTACCCATATGAATAATCTCAAACTCTTTTGTCGTTATTTCGGAAAATTCTTTATTCAGTTCATGATTAGTTGATCCAAAAATAATATCATTTACATAATTTGTACTAGTTGGATATAATTTTTATTTATTTTAATAAAAATGGTATTATCTACTTTACCAAGTTCAAAATTTGATTGTAATAAGAAAGATCTTAGTCTGTCATACCATGCTCTAGGAGCTTGTTTCAGAACATATATAGCTTTCTTAATTTTGAAAACATGGTTTGGAAATTTTTCATCTTCAAAGAGTGGGGGTTGTTCAACATAAACTTCCTCTTTAACAAATCCATTTAGAAAAGAACTTTTAACATCCATTTGAAATAATTTGAAATTATTATAATTTGCGAAAGCAAATAGAATTTTAATTGCTTCTAATTTTGCTACGGGTGTCATGGTTTCATCAAAAATCTATTCCTTCTTCTTGACAATAACCCTGTGCGACTAATCAAGCTTTGTTTCTAACGACCTCACCTAGTTCATTCATTTTGTTTTTATAAACCCATTTAGTTCCTATTATAGTTTTATCCTCTGGTCTAGAACAAATTCACATACATTATTTCTGGTGAATTGATTCAGTTCTTCTTGCATAGCCAGAAACCATGAATCATCATATGATGCTTCCTTTGGATTTTTAGGTTCAATAGATGATATGAAAGCTACATTACTCATGTTATTTAGTTGGTTTCTAGTTCTAACAACAGATTCAATATTTTCTAGTATATTTTCTATAAGATGATCTTTTAAAAGCTTAACCTTTTTATTTGGATGAATGAGTTCATTATTTGTTTCAACTGATTCATTACTCAGGGCAGCAAAATCTTCTTCATCATTAATTTGTTCAATATCTTTGAAATTTTCATCAAACAAAACATGCATTGCTTCTTCAATGGTATTAGTTTTTAAATTGAAAACTCTATAAGCTTTACGTCTATTCGAATATCCGTCAAAGATTCCTTTGTCTGATTTAGGATCAAATTTAGATAAATTATCTTTTGTATTTAGAATAAAACATTTACTTCCAAAGATTCTAAAATAAGATACCTTTGGTTTCTTCATGTAAAGAAGTTCATAGGGTGTTTTATTAGTTAATGGTCTAATTAATATTCTATTCAAAATATAGCAAGCTGTGGCAACTGCTTCAGCCCAAAAATGTTTTGGTAAATTACTATCTGAAAGCATTATTCTAGCACACTCTTGAACCGTCCTATTTTTTCGTTCTATAATTTTGTTTTGTTGTGGAGTTCTTGGAAAAGAGAAATTATGAGTTATTCCCTTTTTATTACTGAATCTCTCAAAATTTTAATTTTCAAATTCCCCACCGTGATCACTACGAATAGTTATAAGTTTTAAAGAGAGTTGGTTTTGAAGTCTTTTTGTAAAAAAAAAATTAAATGAGTCGAAAGTATCACTTTTATGTTTCATAAAAATTGTCCATGTAAACCTAGAATAATCATCTACAATTACAAAGACATATTTATTATGATTTATTGATTGAATTTGAGATGGACCAAATAAATCTAAATTAAGTAACTCAAGAGGTTTTGAAGTTGAGATCATATCTTTTAATTTGAAAGAACTCTTCCTAAATTTTCCTAATTGACAAGCATTACATATACTATATATTTTAAAATTCATTCTAGGGAGACCTCTTACTAGATCAAGTTTAGAAATTTTAGATAAAAGTTTAAAATTCAAATGTCCAAATCTTTTATACCAAATCCAAGGGTCACATGTGTTAGCCAAAAGACATAGATTATCATTTGAGATTTTCATACTAAGAATATAAATAGCTTTCTTCCTAATTCCTTCAAATATAATATTCGAATTATTATCTTCGATGTGACATTTATCCTTTTCAAATTTAATTTTGTATCCCTTATCGCAAAGTGGACTAATACTAAGTAGATTGTGTTTCAGATTTTTAACTATAGAAATAATAGGAGTTATAGAGTTACCGACATTGCCAATGCCGATCACATATCCTTTTGAGTTGTCTCCAAAATTGACCAATCCTCCATCTTTGTAGATAATATCATTCGCCATATCTAGATTACCAGTCATGTGTCTTGAATATCCACTATCAAGTAACCACTTATTCTTCTTGATTTCTACAATTTGTCCATTGAAAGTTGATTCTTCAAGTGTAATATAGCATTTTTCTTCCTACACAGAATACGAACTTGGTAGAAAATTTGATTTTATATAATAACTATAGACAAACTTATGAGACAATCATGATTTAAGCAGATTTAAATTAGAGTTACAAAATCCCCAAAAATAGCCATTTTCTAATTTTTCAAAATTTAGGTTATGAAAACTTTGAAAACCTTACTTTGATACCAAATGTTAGGAATGCGGATTACGGATCTTAAGGCTAGAATAACACTAGAGGGGGTGAATAGTGTTTTGTGGATTTTCTAAATCTTTTTGAAACTTATGTAATTTAATCGCCAACAAATGCAATACATAGACATAGATATAATCACAGAATCAGATACGGATGCAAATAATAAATAAAAGCAATAAAGGAAAGAACACGCTAGGATTTTATACTGGTTCGGAGTTACCCTACATCCAGTCCCGCATAATTGTACAGTTTTCTTTTCAAAATAATCTCCCAAATTACACCCTCAATTTCAAAGCCACGAGGTACACCCTCCTGTATTCGAGTCCGGGGGCAAACTCTCTTGATTTACCAGGCCACAAGATCACCTAATTGATTCCTGGGGCAACAATCACACCCAGTTGATTTCAAGGCTCAACCGCACCTTTTACACAACAGTTTGATTTACAAATAATCCTATAACTCTGAATAGCATTGAGATCTTATGAAGAGAGGGGTAGCGAATCAAACAAGAGATAATTAAGTTTGATTCGCTTGATATTTCGATAGAGTACAGTTGGGAATTCTTTAGAATAAATGTGGAAGATGAAGATGAGAGAAAATGAATGAAAATCTGGTAAAAATTCATTTAGAACCTACTGGTATTTATGGAGATCAACAACCATATCTATTCATGAAAGGATTTGACGAATAGACACTTCTTTTGAAAATTTGAAATTTGAAAATTAATTGGCACCCTGTCGACATGGAAGGGGTAGAAGTATGTCGACATGCTCTACACAAAAATGGTGATTTTGATATTCTTATTAAACTTGATTTCTATAATTTTTTAAAATAATTTCTAAACTTTTATAAATATGATTGAATATAGTTTAAACATATAAAAGAGTTTAGAAAGTAATTTTTAATATATTATCTTAATCTATAAAGTGATTTAAAATCTGAGTATATAAATATTTAAAAGCTAAATATTAAAATAAGAGAGTTTAAAATCAAGGACAATTTTTGAAATCAAAATATTAAAAATGATAAAGATAATTTTGAGGCTAAAGTATTTCAAACAGGAGAGATGTCTTTTTGAAAAAAAGGTTTTGAAAAACATTTTTAAAATAAGAGATATATTTTTAAAGAGCATTTTCATAAAATTAGTGGAATCAAAATATGACCACTATATGTTCCACTGGATATTGTCGTGAGTTCCATCCCACTAGGGTTCCATCCCTTTAACAGGTTAGAAGTGGATTCCATTCCACGAATAAATTTCGAATAAAGATGTTAGTGCTTTTAAGAAGTTTTAACATAATTCTAGACTCAATACTTATTTTTTACTTTGAATTCTTGACATCTCGATAGTCATGAGTCTTCAATCTTGATATGTTCGATCTTTATATTCATCAGTCTTGTATCTCTATACTGTATAGTCTTCATTATTGGTACCTGCATGTTTATATCCTACATATATATATATATATATATATCTAAACTATAATGTTAGTATTTATAATTTATAATAAATCCTAAGGTTTTTGTCATCAAAACCATCCATCTCAAGGACTAACAACAGAGATATGGACATACACAGTCATTGTTCCATCTTCTTCCTTCTTTCTTGCTTTCTGTCTTTGGAAATAAACTTTCTCCATTTTACCTTCAAAAATTAGCATCTCCTTCCCCGTTCAAAATTAGCTAGTGCGTTCAACTATGGAGTTGTTAGGTTTAGTCTCTAGGTTTTTAAAAAAATTAGTAGTTCATTGTTTCGTCGAGTATGGTGGAAGATTTTGATCGATTATAGTGATGTCAAGACAATGTCAGTTTTTCAAAAAGAATGAATCAACGAACTCGTGTTCGTCTTGCAAATTATGATTTTCAAGGGCATTCCCATGATTTTAAGTGGTCAAGAATGGTCGTGGCGACGAGATGAACTGTTTTCGTTCAAAATTTAAATTCTGGCGATCTATAGGTTTTGGGTCAGAACGGTTGGAGGTAGAGGCAACCTTGTGCGATGGACAAAGCATGGGAGCTGATCCTATGGTCGCTAGTGGTCGGAGTTGCTCTGACGAGCTAAGATTAGGGTTTAAGGCAGTTTTGATTTTGGCGTTCGAAATGGGGCTCGTGACGGCGTCGTACGACGCCGAGTTGGCCGTGCTTGGGTCAAAAGGTGAGGCGGTGTCGGGGCATTTGATCGGTGGCGGCGACGGAGTCTGGATGTGGAGGTGGCGACAGTCGTTTGTGTTTGGTCGTGATTGGACGAGTTTAGGATTTGGGTTCGAACAATTCGATTTTGATCGAGGCCATCGGGGGGGTGTTACGCAATTCGTGTAAGGGCAGTGGAGTTTGTGGGTAAGGTTGGCATGGCGACCGATGGTCGTCGACAGTGTATCACTACGTGCACGAGTTTGGCTCCAGGCATATTGATTTGGACAAAGTTTGATTGGGAAAATTTTGGTGGGAAGAAGAATCTTTGTTTTGAGTTTAGGGTAGCGGGCCTTGGGTCAAGTGGGTAGTTAAATCTTTTAGTTAATTAGTTAATAAATAATATTTAAACTTTGTAAAATTATAATGTACCCATTTTAGATCTGTTTGACCAGTGTTTTCTTGCACATGACTCGTATTAACGAGTCAACGCCTTACTAAAATGGTTGATAATTCTAGTAATGTAAAATTTGATGACAAATTAATAGTAGTGGAAAATAATTACGTAGTTAAATAATTTTATTTCGGCATTGACACTTAGTTTGCAGAATAAAACACTGTTCTGCTATATTTTAATTGAATCGATTATTTTGGACTTCTATTTAGCAGAATAAATCATCGTTCTGCTATATTGATAAATTTAGACATTTATTTATATGCCAGTTGACTTGGATAGATGACGTGTTACCCAATGATTGATAATTATGGATTTACATAAATATTGCTTATGTAAATATAAGTGATATAACTTGGAATGTTGGATTAAAAATAAGTGATAGCTTATTTAAGTGTCATCGTGATCGCTAAGCCTCTTCCCAAATTTGAAAAGAGATGGATTTAAATTTACTTTAACTTTATAGTATCTTAAAGTAGAGTGTTTTCTATATTACAATGATATTTTAAGTTTATTAATTATTTTATTAATAATGTTATAAGGTTAATTAATCATTTTAATAATGATGTTTTAAGTTAATTAATCATTTTATTTATGGTATTTAAAGTTAATTAATTAGTTCAATAATGGTATTTTAGTTTATTTAATTAATTTAATAATGTGTTTTAAATAGTAATGTTGATTTAATTAATTTAATAATATGCTTTAAATAGTAATGTTGTTTTATAAAAGGTGTTAAAAATAATAAAACTGTTTTATAAAAGAGAATTATTTTTAAATGAAGGATGTATTAAAAGAGTTTATAAATTGGAAGAAAATCTTGGAATTGGAAAAAAGATTAGGTTGCAAATCTTTGATTTTAAATGAATAATATACGGAGATTATTTTTTGAAACCATGAACTTTATATTAAACTTCAAGGTAGGAAACTTCCACATGTCCTAAAAGGTAAGAATATTGTTGAATCAAGGTTTGAGATGTAATAATATCTTATCTTGAATAGCTTTTTTGTTATATGATAGGTAATTTTAGTTGAAATCGAAGATTTATGTTCGGTGTACAAAATATTATTTCGTATATAAATTGGATCGCTGATGAGAATCAATTTTATGAAGTTGCTAAATAATCCTTCTTAATTATGGTGGTTTATAAGCTTTTTTCCATACTTAAAACCGAAGGATAAGTGGTTTGATATAATAAACAATGTTTTAAATGATATTTTTTTGTGATCCATTTAATATGATTTTGGAATATGAAATCTTTCTTAAAGAGTTTGAGAATATACTTATACCGCCTAGATAAGAATATTAACTTTTTGTTAATAATTGAAGAGATTTAATTAATCAAGATTAATTTAAGAGGGTCAGTGGATCCCTTAGGGAACTAAATCTATGCTGATTGTTTGTTTATTTGATAGGTATATAACCACTATCAAATCCTGATCAAATATAACTTTGGAAATATTTGGAATAAATACGATATATATGGTATAGTTATCTTCGATGATGTTATACTGTACATATAAACTCGTAGTTTTTTACGACAAATGATAAAAAAATTGTCCACTTAAATGGTTAGGAGGCGATCTTCACTCTTATGTATTGTCTGTTTATTTTCAAAAGAACCAAAGTTGAGTTTACCGGAATCTATCGATTGGTTTTTAGAGCGACCGGTAAGCGGGGAGTACTTATACGAGATGACTCGAAACCATAACCACTCCAAAACCATACACATGTTTGATGCTTTGGAAAAGATTCAAGGCTGGTTCAAGATAATGGATTTTAAAGATGAAGTTCTTTGAAGTACAAAGGCTACTTGCTACTAGTCCTGAAGATGATTCCAAAATGGATGTAGTAGAAGTAGTGTCTGCGATTTGTTCATATCCTGAACAATGAGTATGGATGAATGTTGGCATTGCATTGTCGCTTGGAAAGCAGTATTAACATTCCAATTGGGATGTGCAAAGAGAGGCAAAGATGTAGTGATGACCTCACAAGTCTCACAACCCTGTAATGACTAAAACAGGAATATGCTTCAGAGCTATGCGGTTCGCTACCATTAGGAGCATCATTCCTCGATCTGAATCAGTATTTATGAATTTAGTATGCGTGCACCTGGGAAGGGTGGGGCCAGCGGAAATAGGTTTACAGCCTTGGTGCTTGGGGAATGATGTAATTCGGCATGCCATATTCGAGGAATAATTGGCTCTGATTTGTAGGGGGTTCAATGTGAGGCCATCGGTACATTGTGTAGAGGTGTATTGTGGCAAGCGGTACCCCAGTAGCCTTGTCATTGATGGAGTTCATCTCCAATTCGTGCCTTACGGACTTATTTGTGACCAACTACTATAATGTGAGATGCAAACATTTCAGCTATGTCATATATTTATTTTAAACCCTAAACATTATTACAATATCAGAAGATTTCCTATAAAATTGTTTGGTTATCATAAGATAAAAACTCATTCGTGCTTGTGTGCGACATGGTCTTACGAGATACCTTTATCTTTTGAAAATTTTATAAAATATTAAAAATCCTTTTGATTATGTTTCTCACGTTGATTTACTAAACTGGCCCGAGTGTTATTTTCTTATATTACTCGGGGTTAGCCCGAACATATTTTTTAGATTTAGCTAGACACTTGAAGCTTCAGAAGACGAGCTGGATGCCTCCAAGGTGTATTCACGTATTTTATCTTCCACTATTTTGTTCCTGTTGTATTTATCGGCATTTGTAAGGGTATGGTGTTATAACTGTCCAAGATGATGACATGCTAGTACTTTGATCGATGTACTTATAAAAAGTTTTTTGGTAAAGATCTTGGTATATTATATATTACTCGTCACATTGTAAGATTCTGGTCTGTCTTTTCGGCACTTGTATATTCGGCACGTGAATACCAGTGAATGTATTAGTATCAACTCTTAAGGGTCGAAAATGTAGGTCGTCACTGTTAGAACCTCAATTATTGGATTTTGATGACAACAACTATACAATTATGCCAAATAATCTCTAAGCTAATTTGCAGGTACATGAGCATCAAAAAGAGATAAAAAAATACATTAAAATGAAGATACACAGTACAAAAAAGGGATGAAAGAATGTATATGGAAATACAAGGAGAGATATACACGATAAAGACAAGACGAAGATGACAAACAAAGTATTATTAGTCATATAGTGTCGTGTCTGGAGTTTATAAATGTTAAAATCTTCTCCAAATGGTATACACACATATACATTCATATTTTAGATGAAAAATCAAGTTTTCAAAAATTGCATGGAGCGGGACTCGAATCCGAGTCATTAGTTCAAAATGCAAGTGCTCTAGCCATTTGAGCTATGGTAATTTTTGTTACAAATTAAATTCAAACGTCTAAATGCTGAAACAAAATTATGGTTTCACAATATTGAGACGTCTGAATGAAAATATTCAGACGGCTGAATAAGACCAGAAATAGTCTATTTCCTTACTGTTTGCGTTTCAACTTAATTCAGAAGTTTGAATTATTTTATTCAGAAGTCTGAATATTCTTAACAACTATTTTCATGAATAGACGCTTCTCTTCACTGAAAAGAAACGTTTTCAAAATCAATGGTTGCACCTGTTCTTTTCAGTATAACTTTTCATCTATAGTTACAACTCTTTATACACTATAAATAGATTACAGAATTCAACAAACAAAAAATTGAATCTATTTTTTAATATTCTTGAATTTTTCTATTCTCTATTTTCAAACTGCACTCAAACTGCTTACATTCTCTGATCACTGATCACATTATCTTCCACAATTCTCAAAGCACGTCAAACTATATATCATAAATGAGAAGATTATAGGAAGATCGTACTTAATTGACTTATCAGTGTTATTCAAAAACACATTACAGCTATATACATTTGTTATTTGTAAAGAAGTCATGTTCTGCTGCTCAGGCGTGTGAAGTCCTCATCGGCTGCTGAGGCGAAATCATGTTCCGCTGCTCAGGTCCTTGTTCGGCTGCTCAAGGATTGTATAGACATGTTCCTCCGGGTTAAGTGAGAGTTATTATTTTAGTGAAATTCTAGAAGGAGTCTGAGATTGGACTTAGGACGGAGCTCTGAACTAGTATAAAAATCTCTAGTGTCATTTACTTTACTGCTATTATTATTTTTCTCACTAGTTATTTTTATACTCATATTCGGCATCAATAGATAACTTAGTTTATATCGCATTACCACTTCATTTACATTGTTTACAACCGTTGGCCATTTCGAACCTATAGCATAGCAGTCATTGTCAGTCACAACTTAACTTCCACTTCACTTTTATAAGTTAATTAGTTTGAATGTTTAAGTACAAGGTTAGCCATAATATGTAACATAGAGTTGTATGCGAAATTTTCGAACAAACTTGCAACAATATAAATGTTTGTGTTAATAAAGTCTTATTTCGTGTATTACTTATGATCGAAGATATTATTCAATCGAAAGATTTCGTTATTTACTAATAACATTAGGTATGATAAACATTATTACCCTTTCTTTCGACATGATGTTGGGGATACAAATGGAACACATGTTAGAAAGATCAATTAGTGATATTCGTTGGTAGAAAGAAATTTCCTTCCCATGATATTCTAACTAAAGTCGATTTTGATTTGACATTTAATTAGATAGTGACTGGTTGGAAAAGCTATCGTCTATGACGGTGGACTGTTAATCGATGTTATTGGAAAAAAATATGACCTTTCCACATCCTTCATTATGTAGATGTATTATCTTGTGGATTTAGATTACAAGATTAGAAAGAGTTATCTGCCACCTTATCATGATGAACGTTCACGTTTTATATTTTCAAAAAACCTCAAAGGTTCTAAAATAACATAATGGAAACTTCAATTTTTATTGCTCCAATTTGGGTATGAGGGTGGAAGCATGTTTGAACCTAGAAAAAAAATACTTAACATTTTACGACAGACGTCAACGTATAGTTTTAAATAACAAGCAGTTGATCATTATGCGTTCATAATTATAGGAGAGTGCAACAACTCGAACCATGAGTATGAAGAAAAATGTTCACTCAAACGTCCATTGAAATTATGCAAATACCAATGAACAGAATCAATAAATGCTTCTGAGTTCAACAAATGCACAACAGATTGTTGTGTCATGCGGTTAGACTGAAAAACATCAATTGATACAAGACGACATTGTATATTTGTATTTGACCCGAATGGTTTTTATTTCAGTAGAGTTTTCAACGATTGTTGTAATCAAATTAAGTAGTTGTTATCACTCATCGTAAGAGTTATTAATTATTCAATACTAATTATTTTAAGTGATTTTCAAACTAATAGTCACTAACCAAATTAATAAAATAAAAATTCATACATCCAAACTTAGTTATAGGTGAACTCTATTTTAGCTTTTGTTGGAAAACGCCTAGAGTTCAAACTTCACCGTTCAGCGAAGTCTTTTCCTAAAACTCATTCATGTTTGTTTATTACCATTTGTCCACGGGAAATATAAGGACTACAAGTCTAAAAGGTATGTCGAATTTTGTATCTGTTTATAAATAAAGAAATTATTATTTCATCGACAATCGTTTTTTGGTCTAGAAACCGGTATTGATTATTTGAGATTACTGATTATGGTCGCATATCATTAACATTTTGAAGTCGTTGCGATTGCTTTGGTATTTTACTTACCCACGCAACAAATACTGTGTTCAATGAATTACACCGCATAGGACTTTCTCCATTGAAAATTTCCTAATAATAAAGCAAGATCAATTTTCAAAGGAATAACAAACGAAATTTGCAAAATCCTTCACCCATCAACTCAGCTTCTTCAGACATCTTCCTACTAGTACTAGCAGGTATCTAACTTTCACTAATTCCTTCAAATCTTTATGCTTTTTGTTATCAGTTTTCACTGCAAATTCTTGAATAATCTATTTGATTGTGTAGTTTCTCTACATAAGCAAGTAGTAAATAACACCAGAATTAGGATAAAAGAATATGTTACAAAATTGAATTCGAGACATGTAATTTGCGACCCAAATTAGCAAAAGTATAATTCAAGTATTCAGCTTTACTTTGAGGTTGTGTTTAGTTGAGGTATATGATCATGATTTGGTATAAAAATAAAATCGTTTGGTACCATTTGCCGAATATGAGGTATGTAACTTTTGCACCAAATCATAGCATCCACTAACTAAACATTATAACATAAAGAAGAAAAATAAGAAGAAAAAGGGAAAGAATCATACGTAAAGAGTAGCCTCCTCTGAATCTAACAGGTACCATGAGTTCAGGAGCTCAATCGATGTTTGTTCTTGTATTGATGATGGCCATCTCCATGCTTTCCGATGCAAGAACTTTGGTGAACTCAAACGTGATTGGTAATCTTCTGTTTACTCTCTATTGAGTTTAGAACTATTGAACAAACATATACAAAATAGTTAAGTCTCTGTATCAGCATCCTCATGTCATACACCATACTCTTTGTTTGCAAATGGTTGTTTTTTTTTAGGGACCATTAAAATTTTAAGGCAAAAATGTGTTCACTATCTGAGAATATCGATGTCATCCGAGTTTCTGCTGTTTATTGCTCTATGTAAATTTAAGAAAACAAATTTATTATTTAGCAATCGGCAGATTTATATGCACTATGTGCTGAATCATAATTTCAAGACTAGCTATTGCATATGCATTTGTGACATGCATACTTTAAGCTTGTGGTATAATTGTATGAAGTACAGTTTTTTCCTTGCATCTTTCTCACAATCTTATTGGGAAATATAATCCCTGCTAGAGCTTCAGCTTGTTGAAAAATCAGTGCATACACAGTAAAATTCTCAAGTATGCAGAATGATTCTCATTTATTGATTGAAAAACAAGGAAGCTTATAAAGCTATTACAAAAGAAATGTTGCAATCCACTTCCCAATATTCCTGAGATAGTGGTGTACTGACTACAGAATGTTGAATTTGGATGATTCAAATGTTCATTAAAAGGGAAAGAAATTAATTAATTGATTCAATCAAATCAATTAATTTAGCTGATATATGGAAGGATATTTTAAGGAAACTAATTAATTAGTAAATCAATTAATTAGTCTGCTATATGAAGAAATAAATTATTAGGCATGGAGAATAAAGGAAAGATATGAAAACGAAGATCACGCCATCTATTTATACTAAAATCAAATCACGCAAATTGGAAAGATATCTGCGTAATCAGGAAATTGATTTGCTTAATCTCCAAGCAACCCTTCATTATCAAGTCTATATAAATGAAGGAACTTTATCTTCATATGAACAAGCAAGTGTAGTATCCACCATTATTCTTTCCTCTTTCTTTTGTACTCTCTTCATTAGTGAAATAAAAAGTTGTTGGGTCTCCGTGGACGTAGGATATTCATATCCGAACCACGTTAAATCTTCCTGTCTTCTATTTCTGTTATTTTTCTGTGAGACTGCATAATTCTTTTTAAGTGTCATTGATATCTAAATAGGCAATACTAGATTCTGAACAAATAAACCGCTTCCGCTCAAATAATAAAAATAAAAATCACTACACAGAATAGGTCAAAAAAAAAACAGATTATTCGCACTTCTCCATTACACAGGAGTTTATTTTGACTGAAGCGAAGTACTCTAACAATCCCTTCGCTAAACTGAAGTTGCTGGAAGCAATTCAGTTTACCATACAACATCTCTATCTTTAACTCCAAGCAATCCACGAAGCTTCTCAAATGTTTCTAATTTTAGGGGTTTGGTCAGTAAAATCTGCAATTTGTTCGCTGCTGCCACAATATTCTAGCTTCACAAGCCCGTCTTTTGTAAGATCACGCAAGAAGTGAAACTCACGTCAATGTGTTTACTTCTTCCATGTGAAACTGGATTCTTGGATAGTTTAATAGTAGAGCTGTTATCTCACTATATAGTGACACACTTACATTGAGAATAGCCTAGCTTGGTAAGTACTCGCTGCATCCATATGCTTTGACAAGAACATGCTGCAGCAGTCACATACTCGGCCTCCGTACTAAATAATGTTACTATAGATTGCTGTCGTGAAGACCATGAAACAGCATCATCACTTAACATGAACACAAAGCCAGACGTACTCCGTCTATCATCAACATCACCAACATAATCACTATCAGTGTATGCCACCAGTTCAGCACCACCTCTTCTATAAAACACTCCTAACTCAGTTGTTCCTTTGAGATAACGCAATACTCTCTTGGCTGCAGACAAGTGTGCTTCTTTTGGATGTGCCATAAATCTGCTAATAAGGCAAACCACATACGTTAGATCAGGCCTTGAAGCAGTCAAGTACATCAGACTTCCAATGAGCTGCTTATATAGTGTACTATCAACTTTAGCTCCCCCACCTTCCTTTGATAACTTTGAACTAGGAACAATTGGATTCCTTACAATATTGCAATTTCCCATTCCAAATCTGTTCAAAACTTCTCTAGCATATTTTCTTTGACATATATGTATACCTGTTGCACTTTGTTGAATCTCAACCCTTAGAAAATATTTCATTTCTCCCAAGTCAGTCATTTCTGTTGAATGTGACCTGGCTTGCTCAGCAAGTTACGGACTTGAAGGAGTCTACAAAATAAAAAACACATGTTTTTTGATTCAGTCTTTCTCTTATCCTTTGTTATAGGACACGTAGTTGTTTAACGTTCTTATTTCATAGTATTTAAAGCCTTGTGCTGTTGATGTTGAATAACACTTCAAGTATTGCTTATGCAACAATTGCTTTGTGTTCAATTCTGAGTAATATACCAAGAATTTCAAACTCATGCATCATAGAGCTCTTGAAATTCTCAATCATAACCTCATCATTTCCAGTAAAAATTAGGTCGTCGACATAAAGACTTGCGATTATAATTTTGCCTTCTCCTTCACTCTTCACAACCAACGTGTTCTCATAGTTGCATTTCTTGAAGCCCGCCTAAACAAAATACCCTTCAATTCTGCTATACCATGCTCTCGGTGCCTGCTTCAATCCATACAGCGCTTTCTTACGCTTGTAGACTTATTTTTTTCATCCATTTTTATGTACCCTAGAGGTTGATCCACATAAACTGCTTCACTCAATTCACCGTGCAAGAAAACACTTTTGGCATCAAGCTGAAACACAATCCACCCTCTTTGAGCTACCAATGCTAATATCATCCAAATTGTATCCCAACGAACCACCGGAGCAAATACTTTATTATAATATATCTCATACTCTTACGCGTAACCTTTGGCCACCAAACGTGTTTTACACTTGTCAATCTCTTCATTTTCATTTGATTTGGTTTTGTACACCCATTTGACGCCAATCTTCTTTGCTCCTATGGGAAGTCCACCAACTCCCATGTCTTATTTCTTTCTATCGACTCAATCTCCAAGTCTATTGCATTTCTCCATTTTCTACTCTTTGCAGCTTCCTCATAACTCATAGGATCTTCATTGAAGATAAACATGGCTAAGCTTTGCAAGTTTTCTCATCAGAATGACCTTCCCCAGTAGTGTAATCTTGCATCCAAACTGGAGCTCTTCGAGTTCTTTCGCGTGTCATTTCTTCGGGTGAGTTTGGAGAGCTATTTTCTAACGAGTTGCTGTTGCTTGATACCGCTTTGTTGCTGCTAGGCGCCGCATCAATATGCTTGTTCACTACTAGCCTCACTATCTTCTTCATTATCACTCCACTCAAGCGCATCAATTGTAATCTCTTCATTACTTCTTTTCCAGTCCCAACTTTCATTTTCTTCGAATATCTGGGACTTTCATTTTCTTCGAATACCACATCTCTGCTAGTCACAACTCGCTTGTTTATAGGATCAAAGAGTCTATAAGCTTTTGACTTTTCACTTTCTCCCAGCAACACAGCCTTATAGCTCATATCATCAAACTTTGATATCTTTGCATTCGGTATGTGCACATGACATATGTATTCAAAAAATCCAAAATAATCAATATTTGGCATACAACGTTCTTCTGGAGTTTTTCCTTTTACAGCTATAGGGGGACTCCTATTGAGAACATGGACTGTCCATTTAACTGCATCAGGCCAGAAATTTTTTGGCATCTTCTTTTCCATGAGCAAACATCGCACCATGTTCATGACAGTGTGATTCTTACGCTCCGCTGCCCCATTTTACTGAGGTGTATAAGCAGCCATAAGCTGCCTCTTGATTCCATGAGCTTTACAGAACTCATTGAATTGTCCCGAGGTGAACTTACCACCTCTATCTCTCCTCAAGCAACCAATATACAACCCTAGCTCTTTTTCAACAAGCATTTAAAAATCTTTAAATGCTGAAAAAGCCTCACTTCTCAGTAAGGAAGCACACCCATAATTTTCTACTGTAATCGTCAACAAAATTTAATACGTACATTTTTCCGCCGTTTGAAATCGAAGATATATGGCCACATATATTTGCATGCATGAGCTGAAGCCTTTCTAATGCTCTCCGTTGGCTTTTTCGTGGTATTGCATTGCGATGTTTTCCCATCATGCAACTAGTACATGGCTTACTGTTGGACTTGAGTTGAGGTAACCTCTTCACCGTCTTCTTATGTTGCAATGTTTGAAGGTTTTTGTAGCTTAAATGGCCAAATCTTTGGTACCATAGCTTTGTGATATCTTCTGTAGCCACTTTGAAACAAGTTGAAGATTGTGGTGTCATATGTGTAAGCAACACAAACATACGATTGACTGTCATATGTGTTTGCATGATAAATCTCCTTTTCTTGTGATAAACCTTGCATGCTCCATCACGAATTAAAATAACTAGGCATTTTTCTTGTAACTGACCTATGCTAAGCAAGTTGTTCTTTAAATCAGGAATGTAATAAACATCGGATGCTACCTGCTTTAATTCTTCAATTTGCATTTTGGTACTTCCTTTACCCATCACAGCCATCTTCATGTTATTTCCGAGCTTCACAGAGTGCCTATATTCCTCATCCAACTCCATGAACCACTGTTTGTTCACCGTCATATGATTGCTACAACCTGAATCAAGAAACCACACAGCTTCTTGACTTGAGTTACTGTGATCAACATGGGCCATCAAAAGTATTCTTCATCCTCGTCGAATTCGGTAAAGTTGGATGTCTTCTCTAAACTAGGACACTCGTACTGGAAATGTACAAACCGATGGCATCTGTAACATTCGATGGTTGCTTTGTTTAAGCTTCTACCTCTATCTCTTCCACGTGCCATTGCTCTTCCTTTTCCTCTCATTCCACCTTTTTCGTCGACCGGGACTTTCAACGCTTGTTCCTCATCATTATGATTTTGCGTCCTCTGCTCATGTACAAGCAAACTACTTTGAAGCTCATCTATTGTAAGTGAGTCAAGATCATTTGATTCCTCCACCGAGAAAACCACATAATTGAATTTTGAAGTCATAGACCATAAAATCTTCTCAATGATCGCAACTTGCTCCATTTTTTCTCCATGGGCCTTCGTTTTGTTAGCCATCGTAAGCATGCGAGCAAAGTAATCATCTACCTTTTCTCCTTCTCCCATCTGAAGCACTTCAAATTCCCTCCTTAAAGCTTGGAGTTGCGCCCGCTTAACTCTCGTGCTCCCTTGGTACTTCTGTTTTATAGAATCCCATATGCTTCTGGATGTGTCTTTGTTGAGTATCGTTTCCATAATAGTACGATCGATTGCTTAAAATAAGTAGTTTTTGACTTTGAGATCCTTTAGCCTTTGTTCCTTCATAGTCTTTCTCCGAGCTTCTGTTGGCACCACGCCTTCTTTTAACACCATAATCCCTTCCTCAACTAGGTTCCGGTATTCTTTTGATCGAAGGAAGTTCTCCACTAGCATCGATTAGGTTTCATAATGACCATCAAACTTGGGAATGGCTGACTGAACAAAGTTGTTTTCTGAAGCCATACTTCTCTTGCTGGGCTCTGATACCAGAATGTTGAAAAATCAGTGCATACACAGTAAAATTCTCAAGTATGCAGAATGATTCTCATTTATTGAATGAAAAACAAGGAAGCTTATAAAGCTATTACAAAAGAAATGTTGCAATCCACTTCTCAATATCCCTGTGATTGTGGTGTACTGACTACAGAATAGGTTAAATAAAAAGATTATTCACACTTCTCTATTACTGAGGAGTTGCGCCCACTTAACTCTCGTGCTCCCTTGGTACTTCTGTTTTATAGAATCCCAGATGCTTCTGGATGTGTCTTTGTTGAGTATCGTTTCCATAATAGTACGATCGATTGCTTGAAATAAGTAGTTTTTGACTTTGAGATCCTTTAGCCTTTGTTCCTTCATAGTCTTTCTCCGAGCTTCTGTTGGCACCACGCCTTCTTTTAGCACCATAATCCCTTCCTCAACTAGGTTCTGGTATTCTTTTGATCGAAGGAAGTTCTCCATTAGCATCGATTAGTGATCATAATGACCATCAAACTTGGGAATGGCTGACTGAACAAAGTTGTTTTCTGAAGCCATACTTCTCTTGCTGGGCTCTGATACCAGAATGTTGAAAAATCAGTGCATACACAGTAAAATTCTCAAGTATGCAGAATGATTCTCATTTATTGAATGAAAAACAAGGAAGCTTATAAAGCTATTACAAAAGAAACTTTGCAATCCACTTCCCAATATCCCTGTGATTGTGGTGTACTGACTACAGAATAGGTTAAAAAAAATAAAAATTATTCACACTTCTCTATTACTGAGGAGTTTATTTTGACTAAAGCAAAGTATTCTAACATAGCTTTCATTCTTCAAACTGCATTGCATGTTAAAATGAACATGCATCGAACATTTTGGTATTAGAGGGAGTAAAATTATATTAATAAGGACATTTAACTATAATTTTGACACCATTTTTCAGTTTGTTGTGTATTTCTTATAAAGGTTAACCTAACATCCTTAATAATGGGAGACAACACTTCATAATAAAAGCTTCCATTTATAAACACACATACATAATGTGGAGCGAACGCTTTCATTTTACCATGCTCTAACCATGAACTGTAGTCCCACTCTTCTACAGAAGTGTGAGATAAGTGTACCTTTTATCTTTTTATTCTGTGTTGCAAACAAATTTACCTTAAGCCATTAAAAGAGCCAACTATAGAAATTGAAAATAAAACCTTAGGTATGAGATGAACTCCTTATATCTATGTAGTTGTTAAAAGCAAACCACATCACTTAGGTTTATGATTGTGTGCCCATTTTACCTATTAGCATGTGTCCATCTACATCTTAACCATTAATTTGTGTATCATCTTTTTCTTATAACATCTTGAGTCACAATTACTAATCAAATCATTGTGATGGGTGACTGAGATTTATTGGGACATGTAAAACCACTTAAATGGGGATAGAGGATCTCAGCTTCTTTGTTCTTAGAAAATAATAATAATAATAACCTCCTTTGCAACCTTCAAAACATACTTGTATTTTTTACCATGGCCAAAGATTAACAAACAAACTTCATATTTTCAGTAACAACTGCTTGGATAGAGAGTGCAAGCATGGGTTCCGATGACATCAAAAGCAACGAAGAAACATGCACCCTTTGTGAAGATTTCACTGCCAAAACTATAGAATATTTCAGTGCAAATGAAACACAGTCCGATATAATCAGCTTCCTTCATCATGCCTGTTCCCAAGCTCATGGTTTTAAACATCAGGTTCATCTATATGAAAAATTAACAGCCTTACAGACAAAAAAGTGTTGTATTTGGGAATTCACTGCACAAACTAATGATCCTTTCAAAATTTCTAACCAACCATAGTGTAACAATTTTTTATGACAGTGTAAGAAGTTGGTAGATTACTACGCACCTCTTTTCTTCAAGGAGATTGTTGCAATACAACCACAGCTATTCTGTGAAAAATTCTGTCTTTGCAAAGAGAAGATGATATCGGTTAATAATGAACAGAATCATGATGATACATGCACAATATGCCATCAATTTGTTTCAGAATTGCTCACCAAACTTCAAGATCCTGATATTCAGGTTGATTTCTCATTATTATATTATAATAATAATTTAACCCATTCAATAATCTTTCTATAAACTAAATCTTCATCTAAAATTCTCAGTTTGAGATAATTGAGACACTTCTAAAGGAATGCAACAAGGCAGAAAACTTTAAACAAGAGGTGAGATATTCTTACTCTGATATCAAAATAATTTTGATATACTTTCTAGATTGCTAATGCATAATTTGATGCAGTGTAAGAAATTGGTGTTCGAGTATGGACCAATAATTCTCGCCAACGCAGAAAAATTCGTAGAGACGACAGATATATGTGCAGCTCTTCATGTATGCAAAGCTGTTCCACAAGCTACGCCGCTGAAAGAAATATTTGTTTCATCTGCATGACAGCATAAAGCTGTACAAAGAAATCTGCTGGTATAATCAAGGATTTGATGCATTTGGAAATCTAATTTCATTGCTGTAGTGATGAATTTAGTGTATTGTAAAATGTAAATAGATTATATGTTGTGATCAAAAGCTGTATGCATGAACATGAATGAAAGTTTTAATACCTGAAGTAATATGTATTGACTCCAGTTTGATATGAATTCAGATATAAAACAAAGAGCTAAAAGCTTGAAATCTGTAGACGTAGATAAATGGGACTAACTATACAATTATAATTTATAAGCAAATTTGTAAAGTATTTCAGTAAAGGTTAGACTTGGAGCTTCAATTGTAGAATTACTGAACTGATCCGATCGTACTCATAAAAAGTAATGCAAAATTACTGCACAGTTTAAGGCATGAACCTGTTAGTTTACAGGATACAAACTTCGGGCAGAACTTATTTTCGCAAATCACATAGTTCTAAGCTAAAACAAAACTAAAAAAAGTGAAAATTTGATGCGTTCATCCGTGCCAAATTTCTATGCGAAATTCACACATATTTTTTATATTTTTTATTTATTGTTGAACCTTCAAAAGCCTAAAGGCCCAAAAAGTACACTAAAAAAAAAGGCAGAGCCCATGCAAATACGGGTACAAAATATCCGCCCGATCTGTCTCAAATGTTGGTGTCATAATGAAATAATTACACTACAGATATTCCTACATTACACCGACTTTGCATTTAGAGACTTCATTTTCGTTTTCTCAGACCTATGGCAGCGAGAACCCAGTCAAATTCCGCAATACCAGATTTCACTCATCTTCCTCACCAACAGTGGTAATGACCTTCTTCCTAATTCTTTTGCAGATAATTTTTGCATCTACTTGTATTAGCTTACTAATTTGCTCTTCTGGTCTCGTTTTGTGCAACGACCTAGAATTTCGAACACGTCGTATTTAAATATCTGCATTATTTAAATATTTGAATTTTGATTAAATGTTATTAAAATGATTTAATAACATTGTTAACTTCCTTTTAAATCATAACTAGTGATAGTAAACTTGTTTCGAAAAAATGTTTACAAAAAAAAGCTATTTTAAGGAAATGTCGATAATATGACCGAAAATCGTTTTATTGATTACAAGTTGTTCAAGCTTTGTTTGCATACACTTATCTGTTTAGGAAATTATTAAAATGAAATAAAAATATTTTACCATTTATGTAAAAAGTTTCTGCTGATGTCATGAGTGATGCCATAAAAGATATTCTAAAGATGAGCTTTTAAGGAAAGTGTTAAGTGTTAGGTAGGAAATGTAAAAGTGCAAAGGTAACATGTGAGAGGGAGACTCCTTTGTGACCTTTCATGGAAGGTAGAAGGTGGTTGTGACATCTTGTACAAATATATAAATACACCCTTAAGGGTTTCATAATTCACAAAAGCTTGAAATGTAATAAAAGCTTGAAAATTATGAAAATGGATTATCACTAATCCACTTTGTTCTTCAATAACTTTCCCTTTAACTCAAATCTTCTACAAACTCCACCAAACTTTCACCAACAACTTAGAACACCTTAGGAAGCTTAGATCTAAAGTCAAATTGGAAGAGAAGTGAAGGAGATAGGGGGTCTATTTTGGGCCGTGAGCAATGGAAGAGGAGGGGAGGTGTTGCCTTGGTTTTAAAGTGCTAAAGATTGCATCTTTAAGAGTTTGAAGATGGTAGGAAGCGTTCTTGGCTTCGTGAGGGTTTGTTCATGTGACTGGCTTGGATCTAAGTAAGTTATCTCACTATCTTGCAAATATATATTGTATGCTTGGAATATAAAGTTAAAGTGAACATTAAACTAATTAATTTGGACCCCTCTTGCTTTTGAAAGCAAATGACAACTTTATATTTTTTAACATAAATTGTATTACGCTCTTAAACATGTGGTGTGACCTTGACTTGATGTTTAAATAGTTGTTTGGATTGTGCATTGAATTGAAATATGTTTGAAAGTATTTGAAACGAGGATAGTCGCTATAAGTACACTTCAATATCTCTGAACTTTAACTTGTGTAAATGAAATATTTATGAACCTAACTTGGATTAATTTTATCTGGTTGTTCTCTACACATTTTGGTGTATTGGACTGTAAGGAAATGATTTGAAAAGTTATAGAAATTGTGAAGCAAAATTGTGAGAGTTAATGCAAAAAATGTGGTTATAAATACACTTCGTAAATATAGTCTATTTTCGAGATTTTTTATAAATAAATTAGGAGATATTCTTAGGGGTGTCGTAATGAAATAACTAAATAAATTATAAATACACTTCATAAATCATTTGTTTAAGTGGTAAAAACTAGTCGGTAAGATCATGCATTTAAAAGTTGTTCTTTAACAAGGACTTTTAACAACATTTATAAATGTTGTAGTAAGTCGCTTATGGTTTTAAGTATTTAAAAATGATATTTAAATTTAGTATATTTCTCCAATCTTTTTAGAGATGTTTTAAAACACAATTTGTAGTATTTTAAAGTAGGTTCGAACTTTAAATATATTTTTAATAATTATATATGTATTTGCAAAATAAAGAGGTTTTATAATATAAACATGTTCTCCTTATAATTTAGTTATTTTCAAGTAATATTTTACATAGACATTTAAAACCTCTTATAAGCATTTTTAAAATCTTTTTATGTGTATATATAAGTTTCAAAAAATTAAAGTACAATGTTAACACTAAAAGCTGACAAGGTAAACTTCCCTATTTGTGAGATTTAAGATTGATGTTCGAGTAGAGATATGAGCAAAGTGCTCTAACCTACCGACTTACCTCTTGATCGAGGAATAGCTAAGTTGGAATGTGGAAAATGGGTTAATCTTATTGTTTATTTATTTGTTTGGAAAGTAATTAACTTTACTTAACACTAGAACCCAACGAAGTAGGCTTATCTATTTGTGAGAGTTAAGATTGATGTTCGAGTAGGGATATGAGCAATAGAGCTCTAACCTACTGGCCTCCCTCTTGACTGAGGAATACTTAAGTCAGGAATGTCGAAAACGTGCTAATCATGTTGATTTCTTACTCGTTTATGAAAGTCATTAATACTATACATAATACTAAAAGTCGATGAAGTAGACTTATCTATTTGTGAGATTCAAGAATGAAGTGTCTAGGTAAGGATTTAATGTACAATCAGTGTTCTAACTTACCTGGCTTCACTCTTGGATAAGGAACAATTAATGTGGAATATCGAAAATGAATTAAGTATACAAAACGTGATTTCTATAATCGATCATTTTTAACCGGATAGTCGGTTAGTCGACTATCAAACTTAACCAATTACCAGCTTAGATCTTTAAAAACATGTTTTTAAAGACAATACAAGTATAGAATGGTTTTTGATTTGTTGTGATAATGTGTTACTAACATTCATCATTAACTCTTTTTTATTGTACTTATGATTGTAAATAGATCTTTGAAAGAATGTTTTAAAGATAGGTATAAGTGAAAGCACTTGGATTCTAAAAATGGATATTTGGAAGGAAATTGCAAATAAGGAATCTTTTGAAAAAAGATAGAAATAGTAAAGGTTTTAAGTTAGAAATCTTGTTAATGATTTATGAATATACTTATATCATTTGAGATAAGTATATGAATACTACTTGAAGTATTGAAAAGAGTACAAATGAATAGTATAAATTGATACAAGATGTTTTATTAGATGAAAGTAGTTATACTAATAAAAGAGATTTTAATAAATAAAAGTATATTTTAAATAAAAAGGGATTAGAAGTAGCTTATGTGACTTGATCGCCCTTTGTGTGACTTGATCGTGCTTTGTGTATTTACTCGTTTATGAAAAACATTTAGTCATATATTTAGTACTAAAAGTCGATGAAGTAGGTTGTCTATTTATGGGAATTAAGACTGATGTTCGTGTAAGGATATGAACAATAGAGCTCTAACCTACCGGCTTCACTCTTGATTGAGGGATGGTATGAGATGTAAATATCGAAAATGTGATAAGTATACGAGACTTGCCTTTCATATGTGATCGGTCTCATTATTGTTGAATGTAATCAAATTCTTCGATTTAGTCTTGAAGAGATCGGGATCAGTAAGTGTTTTACTTATCAAAAAACACCGAAGACTGAGATATATGTTTTACCTCTTAGAAGTGGATCTGTTTGAGATACTAAAATACATGTGTAATTTCAAGATCTGTTCGAGATGAGGGAATCCAATTAGGGATTCGTGTTCTATTCGAGTGATGAAGACTTATGTGAAAGATGCTGAATGTGATCTCGATATCAGAAATGACAGAAAATAGAGTCAAAGCATAGCTTGGGGTTTTGCTAACCCACGACAGGGTATTATCACTCTAGATTCGAGTATGCTATCAGCTGTTGCACGTGGAAGTTGATGAAGTAGGCTTGTCTATCCATGGGAGTTAAGACTGATGTTCGAGTAAGGATATGAGCAATAGAGCTCTAACCTATCAACTTCACTCTTGACCGAGGGGTAATGTGAAATGAAAATATAAGAAACCTGATAAGTATATGATAATTGGTTTCCATATATGATCATTATTATTATTAAATGTGTAACAACCCGCATATTTATCGGTTGTATATTTAAATATTTTATTTAAATATGACGTCGTTTGTCGGATTATGGTCCGAAAAGGTACTTTCTACAAACGGTCGAATTGGGACTCAAGACCACCTCCATTGAGTTCAAAATGTCGTTTGCGATCTTTTTGAGTATAATCTTTGATATGTTTGAAGTAAGTTGAATTTCGCTACTTTTTCTATTAGGTTTAGGGTTTGGGTTCAGCCCACTAGCTTAACTAATACCCTAACTCAGCCCTCTCCTCTCCATTCTCTCATTCCACTCTTCTAAACTCAAGCTCCAACTGAAAATGGTGGAAGGGAAAGGGAAATAGAAATTGCAAACCCTAGTTCTTCTTGCTAGCTCATATTCTTGCTCCAAAATCACAGAGAAGCAATTGGTAAGCCTCTTCTTCATCTTCTCTATCTCTTTCTCTCTTCAATCTCAGAAATTCCTAAACCTAAACTTAGGAAATATTTGTTTGATCTTATATTAAAGCTAGTAGAGTTGAAGTAGAGAGTGGTTGGCCTTGTTCCTTTGCATTTGAGCTTCTTCTTCTTGTTCTTGAGTTAAAAAGGTGAGTTTTGAACTCACATCTACTTCTCTTGATTTCATTGATGTTGGGTATGAATTTCTAACACCTTGTTCATATGAACTTGCTTTTGGTTTGGATTGAATTGGAGAATATCCAAATTTTTAGTGTTTGGGTTCAATTCTTTAAAGATCCTAACTTTGATCATGTTTTTGGAGGTGTATAAAAGAACCAATAGTGCTGGGTTGTCGTATGGCATAAACCCATAGCATCCATCGCTCGTTCGTTTGCATTTCATTTGGATTTTTGCCTTTATGGGATTGACTGATTTTTGCCTACAGGGGGATTTCAGATGTCTGAACTCTAATTTCGGACGTCTGGTTTCAAATTCAGACGTCTGGTTTGGAAATTCAAACGTCTGGAATTGGTCCCTGGAAGACGCAAAAAGGCAGAGACAAAATCCAGACGTCTGGAAATCCATTCAGGCGTCTGGTTAGTGGTTTAGACGTCTGGAAGGTAATTTCAGACGTCTGAAATGTGCAGTTTTGCCTATTTTGGCTGTTTTTAGTATATTTCCAACTTTTATCGATTCGTGTTGATTCCAATTAGTTGTTATTGCATATTTGACTTTGATGACTTCTTTTTGACTTCACTCACGGGTTTTTTATAAACGATCTCTTCAAATCGTATTAAAAGCTCGCTTCTCCAAATTATAAATTCTATTTAAAACATACACACACAATTTCGCACTCCGAGCGAAGTGGGGGGAGAATTAAATGATTAGATAAAACACGTGCAATGAACACGTGCGTTCATCTTTTCAGTTAATTCCCAATCTATTCGTTTGAACGTTTTGACTTTTGGGTTTGGTTTACCGATGAGATGAGGTAAACTTTGTACTGCTTTGAGTGTGAAATTGACTAACGGATAGTAAACCGTTTAGTGCGAACGGGTGGTTATGGGACTCACGTTAATACTTCTCGGGTTCCTTTCTGGGAGTTTGTGACACATGCCGCCTTTGGGATAGTGTCTTCGGACTGTCTCCTTCTGGCTTGTTGCCTTTAGTATCGCTTTCGGAGTTGGTCCTTTGCCCCAGCTCGAGAGATATTTGGGATTGTCTGTTGCCTTTGGGATAGTGTCTTCGGACTGTCTCCTTCTGGCTTGTTGCTTTTAGTAGCGCTTTCGTAGTGGTTTCTTCACCACCGCTCGACAGATATTGGAGTGGTTTCTTCACCACCGCTCATGAGATATTTAGGTTTGTTGCAATTGGAAGTTTCTAATGTTTCACTGATATGATTATATTCCCTTGGTATCGCCCATCGGTGTTGGTCTTTTTGAGCCGCATGATGTGTAGCGGTTACCTTGTGGAACTTGTATACCTTATGGGTATTTGTTATTTGCCTTTTTGGCTTGCTTTGGGATATTTATATCCTTTGATTATCTATGTTGCCGATGATATGAGGCTTGTTTTATTATGTTCATCTTTTGTTAGATGATTGTGTTATCTCCCTTAGAGATATTTGTTATACTATATGATCTTGCAGGTTCATTATCGTTCAGTTTATCTAACTGATTTGTTTAGCTAGACTGACCCGTGTATTTTATACTCGGGTCAGACCGAGATGTTTCAGGTTAGATGCTTTTGGACTTAGCCTCTTTTGCTTCCGCATGGACTATTCCGCTAGTTTCTTGTTTGTCATAGCTTTTGTGTAGTCCACATCTGTTGTAACTCGATATGTATTATTGACTCGTCTGTATATTGTGGTTTGCTATACCACTTGTCATGTATCGTTTTGTATACTCTGTTATGTATCAGTATATGTGCATGTGATGATTTACTATTCAGTGATGTATATTACATTTGAGTTGTTATATTCTGTTCTGATAGATCCTCTAGCCAACTATGGTTTTGTTTTAAGTATTCATTGGACATGTCGATCTGCTAGGTAAGGGCAATTGTCGATGTATTCAATAGATAGTTAAAGCAAGGCTATAGATGGTCGCTCCTATCCAGCTTTATTCTCCGTATTAGCAGACGGTATTATCTAATAATACTCTTTGCTAATGTGGGTATAGAGGTGGGGCGTCACAGCTTGGTGTCGGAGCTGCATTCAGAACAAAATATGATAAACACAGAATAGAAGCACATATTAGGATACATTAGAGTGTAACAAGTGTTACAAATCCTTGAATCTTCGCGTCTCTATTCCTTCCGTGTTTTTGGGTAGATAGAATTTGGGAATACGTCCAGGAATGTATTTTTATTCCGTAGTATTCCGTATTGAAATATCTACCTTGTGGTTAATCCTTATCTTCTTTAACTTTCAGCTTATGGCTGGAAGAGGCAGAGGACGACGTTCGGATGTTGGGCAATCCAGTGGCTCACATCCGGATGGCGTTTATATGTCAGCCGATCAGTTTATGGAGTTGTTTAGGAGCATTCAGCCTCCAGCTCCTACTCGTGTATCTCCACCTCGCAAGTCTACCTTTGCACGCCTGTGCAGTGATTTTTCTCATCTTGGAGGAAAGCCGTTTAAAGGCTCCGAGTCTGTTATTGAAGTCCAAGCTTGGATTCGCTCGTGCGAACGTATCTTCTCTAGAATGGATATTTCTGATCATGATAGAGTTCTTGTAACTTCTATCTTATTGCAAGAGCGTGCCCTTGATTGGTACGAGCTTCTTGTAGCCGAAATTGATGAGTCTGCTCTTTCTTGGACTCAGTTTCGGGAGCGATTCGAACTCAAGTTCGTTCCTGAATCTGAGAAAGCTTTGTTGTCCCGGCGCTTTCTTGAATTAAAGCAAGGGGAGTCTTCCGTTTCTGAATATGTTGCATCTTTCGATGCCTTATCTAAGTATGGTCTTGAATTCATTAGCACTTCTTATAAGAAGAATTTGAAGTTTGTTTCTGGTCTTAAGAAATATCTTAAGAAATCTTTGATGCTTGAGCTTAAGCTTTCTTTAGAGGAGTTAGTTGATTTTGCACTGCATCTCGAAACCATCGAGAGGGAGTGTGATAGTGATGATGATGTTGAGCTTCGCAAGAACCCCGACAAAAAGCAGTCTCCATTGGATGAGCCGGAATTTTTCCCTTCCAAGAAGAAAAAGCCCGATGAATCTGATTCTCACTCTCAGTCTGCTGGAACACCTTCCATTCAGAAGTGTTTCAATTGTGGTTCTCCTGATCATTTGATTCGAGCTTGTCCTAAGCCTCTCTTCTGCCGTTATTGCAAGAAGGAAGGTCATCGTAGTTCCACCTGTCCCATTGCTCCGAATAATTCTCCATCTGGCAAGTTAAATGTAACAGATGCTTCTGGAGGTTCTTCTCAGGGATAAGGTATGTCTCCATCTATTTTGGAAAGTCTCTATTTTTCTTTGTGATCTCGATTTCCAATTTGATGGCATCATTTTATTCTTTAAGCCCTCATGATGAGGAAAGTGTTGTTTCTCGATCAACACAAAAACTAGGATAAAATCATTCAAGATAAGGTCAATAACCTGAAAATGCTGAGTATGGATAAAGCAATGTTGTGTAAGTTGCCAACTATAGATAGACTTTTCAAGTGGGGGATATCAGAGACCGAAATGTGTGTGCTATGTAATAACTGCAAAGAAAGTCATTCGCACATATTTTTTGAATGTGAATTCTCACTTGAAATATGGAAACACTGCAAAAGGGTGGCTAAATAACAGATCCAGAACTTAAACTGCAAGAAATAGTGAATTACCTGGTCAACGGGAGGCAAAGAGAAGATTTGGAAGCCAAATTGGAAAGGTCGCCTTGACAGTAGTTGTTTGGATCGTTTGGAAAGAGCGTAATAGGATAGTTTCCAATGCATGGTGCGAAACAAGAGGGAGGTAAGTAAATAAGCAGAGATAGACATAAAGCTGGTTTCTAAAAGAACAAGTCAGAAGCTTACCACTCAACAGGAACAAGGAGGAGACAAGTTTGTAGGTACGCGTCTATTGCAGACTAAGTAAGAAAACCGAAGTACGTTATTCCAGTTTTGGCCGTCATGAAGAGTCAGAAGGAAGAAGACGAAGCCAATTTAGTTTTGGATCTGAAAACTTATTGTAATGTGGGAATATTTAAAGTTCTGTTGTACTTTTGTTTAGATATTTTTTGTTTGTATGCGGTCATGGGTCGAGCACTTTGGGCTTAGTACGAGCCGAATAAAATTTTTACCCACTTTCAAAAAAATATAAGTACATTTAAAAAAAATTATAATTATATTAAAATTTTAATTTTTTTTCTGGGCAAAACCAAAAGAAAAATATATATAACTTTTTTAATAAATGTATATAATAAATACACATATACATGTATATAAATGATTTAACTATATATATATATATATATATCTTTGTATGTATGTATATACTAGTAAAGGTGAAACCCAGTGCATGAGGCTCCCACACGATAGTGGGCTCTATAGAGGTCGATATTGTATACGGCCTTTCCCTCGCATTATGAAGAGGCTATTTCCAAACTCGAACCTGGACGTCCAGATCACCATGCAGGTAACCTAACCGTCACGCCTAGGGTTCACCTACATATATTACTACTTAAATAAAAATGTATAAAAAATATATTTCATACACATACTCACATATGATAATGCACACGGCAAAGAAATGGTTTTTCTAATATTCAATTTAAATATAAATATATAGTAAAATTTAATTTACGCAAGGAAATTAGTAAAAATTAAATAAAAAACTATTTTTTAAAATATATATTTGACTTTTAAAATTTCACTCAAAATATGAGGTGATATTTGAATATTTGAATATTTTATATATAATTCTATAATTTAAAAATCAATTTTCAATTCAATTTTCAGTTTTGGACAATATTTAAATAATTAAATTATGTATAGTTTTTCTAATTTTCTACTGAAAGCATGTTGTGTACTAATTTAGTTTTATAAAATACAAAACATATTTTATATTATATATATATGCATGTATTAATAAATTAATTTACATAATTAATTGATTTAAATAATGTATATATTTTTAAATTATTTTATTTTTCTTGATAATATTTTATGTATGAAATAATTTATATAAAATTATAAAATCATATCATATATTGTATAGTGTAAGATATAGCATTTAAATTATAAAGCTTATGTATATAATTAAATAATGTATGTTAAATTAATTAAAAAATTATTGTTGTGTCATACATATTATTGGCAAGTATATATCATGAAATAATTTTTTTAAAACATATATGTAAGCATATAAACATATAACCAATTTGGATGTGACGATATACCAATATACTAGAATCGTCACCTAACTAATACAACAGAATATAATATATAAATAACGAATCAATAGTATGTAATTATAGATTAGATTATTACCTTATACCAACGTCAAAAACTCACATGTTGAAGCGCTGAAATGAACTTCAGAATCAAATTCTAATTCGGAAGGCGTTATCTTCCGAATTGCAGACCACTAGCCAGTGAATAGTGTTTAATTTTATTTGATTTGTACTTGAAAATGGAAAGGGGGATAAGGAAATAGTTTGGCCATAAATAGGGGTAGATGGAGGCTCCAAAAAGTTAGAAATGAGAGTGGGTTGAGATGCTTTTATAGAGGAGAGAATGAAGAGATATGTTAGGATCAAGATCCACATTTTTCTCTTACTTTTCCTTTACCCTTATCCATTCAAACCCTAGCCCCTCTAGCCATCTTATGGTCATCTGTAACGACCCACATTTTTGGACGGCTTAAATCGACGATAAACCACACACGTCAGACTCAAACCATTCAAAATGGCAGATTGTTATGGGGTAAATAAGAAAAGCAAAAAAAGAAAGAAAACAAATACAGAATCTCATAGCGGAATGCCAAAATATAATAATAAAATAAACAGTTCATGAAGCCGTTTACGAATAACATTGATTAAATATTTAAAATACATATCTGAGTTACATACAACCAGAATAAATAATAAATAAATGCAGCGGAACAACATGATATAATAATAAAATAATCAGTTCATGAAGTCGTTTACAAATAACATTGATTAAACATTTACAATACAGATCTGAGTTACATACAACCAGAATAAATAATAAATAAATGCAGCGGAACAACATAATACAGTGGAATAAATATAATAAGTAGTAATAGTACAAAATCTTCATCTTCATCCTCCAGAAAGCAACCTTCGATAAAACTAAAAAGCTCAAACTGACCCGAGCGAATTGAAAGACAAAATACTCGAGTCACAACCATAAGATTTTATGTAAGTTAAAGCAACAGTAAATAAATATGAGTGTAACGGCGTCGGAAATGTTTACGGGGTTTGACATCTCCAATCCAGTGTCAACGTGAGTTTAATAACTTAAGAGACGTTTGGAATTTACATCTCCTACGGATCTGTTAAACTATCTACTATGTAGTACAATATGCTATTATTAGTGTCTACAATAAAGTAAAGTATTAAAATAGCATTAAGGCATTACCCATATCCACCTTAACACATATTATATATTCTCATAGTCTATATTGTACTGTACGCTCCTCCGTGAGGTTTACCCAGAGGGAACTCCATAGGTATGGTACAAAACAAACTCGTAGAATGCACGATAGAGCATGTGAACACGACATTTGAGGCAATGCCAGGGTAGATAGACCAATTGTGGATCCGGACTGGTGATAACGCATAGCATCTACTACCACCCACCTCGGAACACATCCGAAATCAAATCAAAGGGTGGCCACCAAATCGTCACAAAGTCATAATATGGTATCGAAGAAATGTGCCCAATCGGAGGAATGAACTCACTTGGCCCGGCATGGCTCATGTTTTACTCACATCTAAGTTGACTCACAGGAATCAGGGTCACGTAAATACCTCATACAGAATCGTTCGCCAAACCATCCTACTTCATTTCTGGAATCTCAACCACGTACACAGTTGTTGAAGTGGTTTTCGGTATTGGCAGAGAGTATGAAAATATCTGATCCCTGTCTCTTTAGCAACCAAACACTTATTTCACACCGGATGGTTCTTTTATATTTCCAAAGTCAATTCATAATTGATATCAAAATATCATATTCTCAAAACCATATCATTTATGAAATCATATTTACTTTCGAAATTATATCACATTTGAAACCATATCACTTTCGAATTCGTATTTTCAAAAATAGATAAAATCCTTATTTAAAATCATCATATTCTTCAAGTATGTCATTTAAATCTCAACTTATGTTATAACATCATTTAATCTTATTCTCCTTAAAAATCAAGGATTTAAATATAAAACTTCCACTTACAAAATCTGAATTTTAGAAAATAGTTTAGATAGTTTACAATAGTTTTAAAATAGTTTAAATGGTTAAAAATAGCCTTTAAATGGTTAAAATACTTTATATATAGTTTACATGGTTTTTAATAGTTTAAAATAGATTAAAATAGTTTAGGAAGGTTTTAAGATGGTTTAAATTTAATTTAAAAATAGATTAAATAGATTTAAAATGGATTAAGTAGTTTTAAAATACATTAAATAGATTTAAAATAGATTACATAAGTTAAATTAGATTAAAATAGGTTAAAATGGATTAAAATTAATTAAAATAGTTTAAATTGGTCAAAATATTTTAAAATAGTTGAAATTAGATTTAAATTAATTTAATAGTTTGGAAACCTTTAAATCAGGATTTTTAAATTATTAAATCTTTAAAATGTTTATGTTAAAATAACTAATTTGGAATTAATATCAAAATTAAACCATTCCTTCCATTTCAAAAAATCTGGACCTTATCCCAATTTCAAATCAAACACCCAATTTCAAATCTTAAAATATCGATTTTACGCTATTCAAATTTCAGCAGATTTTAGGGTATTATTTCAAACTTCTCAGTAATTCAATTTTGATAAATTTCGTTTATACTTCAAAATTCACTTTAAAATTTCAATTTTAATCCTTTAAGTAATTCTCTTAAAACAATTCAATTTATATCAACCAAATTCTATTTCAAAATACCTTTTAACTGGATTCAAAGATTAAAGAATTAAAATCATTTAATTTAACTAATCCGGTGTTCGTATATAATTTTCTACCCTATAGTCAAGTGATACGGATATTTATCATTTCAATCTGCAATTATTTATATTTATGGATATATATCATTTCAAACCACAAATCCCGAATTAACTACAAATCCTTAAAATCGCTTGAGCCTATCATTTCAACTCATAACGATTCCTCTCTAATCTATCAGATCGTTCGGGTATCTATCACTTCAACCCACAGGGAACTTGCGGTGTTAAAACAATATAAAAATATAACATCCAGTCATCAAATATCAACAATCAAACATCCATCACAATCATCGTCCAAATCAACCAATAAATAATAACAATTTAATTATTATCAATAACATGTATTAATTAGAAATATAGAATTTAATATCAAATAAAATGACGATTAAATGCAATAGAAGTCATATTTAACTGCAATGACAATTTAAACATACCAAACATTAACCAGTCAATTTCTAATCACATTATAAATTTAATTTAACTAACATAAGATAATTTATTAGTTGTGAGTGGGTTAATACACTCACCTTTGATTTTAAATCGGTTTGAAATCCAAATAAAAGCCCAGAAATTCCAATAGAAGAAATTGCACGTCAATCGAAGTTTATATGCAAAAGATATTCATATTATAAGAAATATTATTAAAATAATAATTGGCACACGTTTAAAAAAAAAAAGCAAAGTTTAAAACTTACATTTTTCTCAAGATAAAACTTCAGGCAAAGATGGAAGAACAAACTAAGATGTGGGAAGGACATGTAGGAAAAATGAAAGAAAAATGAAACTCGTGTTTCATAAAAGAAAGCCTTCAAATTTGCATAAATGGGAGCTTTTGAATTTGCAAGTTTACATTAAAATGATTCAGGGGAAGGAAGCTTTGAAACGGAGAACTAAACATAGGAAATGAAGCGGTGACAAAAAAAATGAAGGAACGGTTAAAAAAACATGAACAATTTGCTGATGAGATTATAGCTTCAAAAAAGAATAATTTGAATCAAATGGATATGAGGTGTCAGGAGAAACAAAACATAAAAAATAAAATAAAGTGGCAGGTAATTTAATAATAAAGAAATGAAGGTGGAGGGACAAAAATGAATGTCACGTTTCTAAATGAAGGCTTTAGGAAATATAGGCTACCAAAACAAAAACAAAAACATGAGGTTGTTGAAAAAGGCTACAGGAAAATAAAATGAAAAGAAATGAAATGGCCGTAGAAATATGAAATGAGACGGAGAAAGGGAAACAGTCAAGTATAAATCTATTTTACCCTTTTATAATCTCCTACTAACATTTATTTTAAAACCATACGAGATTTCAAACCTAAAAAATCTTTTTTTTTTATAACTGGATCAGAAACATAAGTTTATATTTAGGTACAAACATATATGCAGTAAACCAACACTAAAATTTGAAACATGAACTGAATTAATTGAAAATAAATCATCCAATTTAAATTTATTTCAATGTACGTCTACAGTTAACGTCTTCTCTCTTTTTTAATTAAAAGGTTCCAATCACGTTAATTGTCATTGATTTCTAAGTTAAATTTAAAAAAATAAAATAAGATAATTCAATTCCTTTTATGGTAATTTAACGTATTGTACTGTATACAAACCAAAAGCTATTAATTTCTTATTAACTCATTGATTTCTTATTCCTGTAATTAATCTGTAAGCTAAAATACATTTCAAACAAATAAGCATATGTTTACTCCTTTTTATTAAATCAATTATTACCTTATGAATGTAATTTACATTTCTGTACATTTTGTTGCATTCACATTTTCCATTAATCGTCTTAACTCATTTTACGTAACATTTAATTTCATTTAATTATAATTGATTAAATAAATTAGTAACAAATAACAATCGTCACCTTTCCTACATTTAGTCACATTTATAAGTTTATTATCTACAACATGTGTTATAATTACTACCACAACACTAATTTCATTCAATTACAATTTATTACATGCTATTTCATTAATTAATACAATATTTAAATTATCAGTTACTCTTTTAATCCAATATCTATTAATACACACATTATTACAATTAATTTACAATCTATAACCAATTATAACTTTTTAATCATTTCAATTAATTGGAATTACATTTAAAGCAGTTATTAATTACCTTAAATTAATACTATTACATCTCATTTCAGTTATATTCTTATTGTTAAATCATAAATTTATATTTGCTCCAAAATTAAATCACAAAACCTTATTAAATTACCTATTTTTAATTATCGAAAATTACGAGTCGTTACATTCTCCCCCACTCAAAACTTTTCGTTCTTGAAAAGGGAAAGAAGGAATTAAGAAATTAATGTATCATATTCAAAGTATTCAACTTATAAAAAATAATTTATATAATTAAATAATTTAAATAAAATATCAATTTGCAAACAATTAAATCCTTTTATATTTCAAGTTAATAAAAGTTTGAAAACATTTCACAAAATCTTCTAAGTCCAAAATTCACAGAAAATTTCGGTAGAGTCTCCTTTGTACGGAGAGGTCCGGGAGAAATAATAATATCGGTAACAAACAAATATATATATCACATATTTTTCAAAATAATATATCCTAAACAATGGAAAAATAATATAATATCGCTAGAATACCGTAATCCGAGAATGTACCTATTTGTTGGCAAACAACGCTTAATTTATGAAACCAAAAGTAGTAGTAGTTGCTTCCATAACCTGTATTTCACTTATATAATCCAAAGAAGTTAACAATTATATAAAAGAGACATATTTTAGTTGTTTCAATAAATAACAAACAAAACATCACAACATAACAATAATCATTTGCAAACAAACAATACAAACATCATTTCAACCAAGAGATCAATCATCCATCCACAGCAACCAAAACAAATGGTTTTTTCGGGTTCAGAACTTCTAATCATATAAAATGATAAATAAACTATAAAGTCCTTATACAAAATAGAAGTATCCTTTCCCAACAATCCATAAGCCAAGCAAACAATAATTTCAATGTTATTTAAATTTGTTCCCCTTTTTTTTCATCTCACATCATTTATTGTTCTTTTCTCATTCATATAATGCTTATTTTCATTAATTTACATTTGTTATTACGTACTAAAGTTCATTTCTCATTTATTCGTACAATGTAATATTTCTTTCATTTTATTACTTTACATTCATTGCTTAAATAAGTTATTTCTATTTCCATTATTGGATTATCCATTATTAGGTAAGTTTCTTTACAATTTAATTCACCATTAGTGGGTTTTTCTTTTCTTTTTTCACATTCATTTCTTTCATATATAATATTATTGAACATTAAATTTATTTCTAAGTCATTTCAACACTTCTGAAGTTATAATCATTAAATTAATATATAATACTCACTTTAATTATAAATGGCTCCAACATTATTGATTATTAAATTTATTTCTAAGTCGTTTCAACACTTCTGAAGTTATAATCATTAAATTAATATATAGTAACTCTCTTTAATTATAAATGGCTTCAACATTAACTTAAGTTTATAATTATACAGTATTCATCTTTTCTATTGCATTTAATTTTTAACATTTTAAATTATTAACTTAAGTTTATAACAATTTATAACATCAGAATTTTTATTCAGAAGTAATTTCATTGAACACTTTCATTATTTAAGTTTTACTTGCATAATATTCTATTACATATCCTTATTTAACATTTCAACTTTTAATATTTTGGCAATCTTTATATATATATATATATATGTATGTTTTTAGGAATGCAATTGAAAGTTACATAAGTTACCTCATTCACTTTAGTAAACAAAATGTTTAATAATTACATCTTCTAAAATTACATTATTCTGTAACCTATAAGTTACAAATTTTCAATTTCTTATCTATTTCACTAATCATTTTAACATAAAATTTCTTATTTTCATTTTAGAAGTTTCCAATTATTAATATAGTCAAGATTCCATTCATTACAACAATTTCAATTTTTAGTTTATAGAAACTTAAGAACTAAATAACCGGGTTCCATTTCAATCATTTTAAAATAATATATATACATACACACACACTTGTGACTATATATATATATATATATCCAATCATATTTAGAAATAAAAACATCAAGCTTTGTTTATCAAAATAAATGTGTAGTAAAACTATTACAGTGGCCTTCCCACTTTGAAACTTGAAAATGAACATCAATGATGCATGCACTCATCACCGAAATTATTCTCCAACGACAGAGAGAGAAGTACAGAGATTATTTCCTTTAAATTTTCTTTTAAAACATTTCTTTCAAATCATATTGAAATATTTGTACCAGAAAATACTTCTAAATACTACTAATATTATATTCCAAAATCTTTCAAAAGAAATTTTCAGAAATCTCGGAATTTCAGTTCTATACTTCCAATTTATATTTACTTTATTTGTAAATCCTATTTTTCAAACAATATTTATAAAATTTCTCTACCTAACAAACAACATATTACATCCAACTATATCATTTAAAAAAATTATTATTTAATATATACAAAAATATATAATAGGCAAAATTATTACATTTACCTATATTTCAAAACAAATATTGTGTCGGTCTGCCCTATTAAGTGTCTAGAAATTCCTATCGCTGTCATAGCGTCCTATGCACCGATTAGAATTTATAAATACAAAACGGAACAAATTAACACAATACAGAAACCATTTACAACACTAACAAATACGACTCTCTCATATATACACTCAGCGACTCATCCTAGGGTATTATTACCCTATTCTCTAATGAGTCAGACCCCATAAAGTTAAGGTTATCGCTAAACGAAAGATCTAATACCAACTATAACGACCCACATTTTTGGATGGTTTAAATCGATGATAAACCACACACGTCAGACTCAAACCATTCAAAAGGGTAGATTGTTATGTGGTATGTAAGAAAAGCAGAGAAAGAAAAAAACAAATGCAGAATCTTGCAGCGGAATGAAAAAAATATAACAATCAAATAAACAATTAATGAAGCTGTTTACAAATAATATTGATTAAACATTTATAATATAGATCAGAGTTACATACGACTAGAATAAATAATAAATAAATGCAGCGGAATAACATAATGCAGTGGAATAAATATTATAAGTAATAATAATACAAAATCTTCGTCTTCATCCTCTAGAAAGAGTCTTCGATAAACTGAAAATCTCAGACTGACCCAAGCGAATTGAAAGACAAAACACTCAAGTCAGAACTAAAAGATCTTATGTAAGTTAAATCGGCAGTAAATAAATATGAGTGTAACGGAGTCAGAGATGTTTACGGGGTTTGACATCTCCTATCCAGTGTCAACGTGAGTACAATAACTTAAGAGATGTTCGGGATTTACATCTAAGCTGACTCGCAGGAGTCAGGGTCACGTAAATAAATCATACAGAATCGTTCGTCAAACCATCCTACTTCATTTTTGGAATCTCCACCATGTACGCAGTTGTTAAAGTGGTTTCGGTATTGGCAAAGAGTATGACAATATCCGATTTCAGTCTCTTTAATAACCAAATGCTTTTTTCATACCGATGGTTCTTTTATATTTCCAAAGTCAATTTGCAATTGATATCAAAATATCATATTCTCAAAAACATATCATTTCGAAATCATATTTACTTTCGAAATTATATTACATTTGAAACCACATCACTTTCGAATTCATATTCTCAAAAATAGATAAAATCCTTATTTAAAATCATCATATTTTTCAAGTATGTCATTTAAATCCCAACTTATGTTATAACAACATTTAATCGTATTCTCCTTAAAAATTAAGGATTTAAATATAAAACTTCCACTTACAAAACCTGAATTTTAGAAAATATTTTAGATAGTTTACAATATTTTTAAAACACTTTAAATAGTTTAAACTAGCCATTAAATGATTAAAATACTTTATATATAGTTTACATGGTTAATAATAGTTTAAAATAGATTAAATTAGTTCAGGTGGGTTTAAGATGTTTTAAATTTAATTTAAAAATAGATTAAATAGATCTAAAATAGATTACATAAGTTAAATTAGATTAAAATAGGTTAAAATAGATTAAAATTAATTAAAATAGTTTAAATTGGTTGAAATTAGATTTAAATTAATTTAATAGTTTGAAAACCTTAAAATCAGGATTTTTAAATTATTAAATCTTTAAACTGTTTATATTAAAATAACTAATTTGGAATTAATGACAAAATTAAACCATTCCTTCCATTTCAAAAAATATGGACCTTATCCCAATTTCAAATCAAAAACCCAATTTCAAATCCTAAAATATCAATTTTACGCTATTCAAATTTCATCAGATTTTAGGGTTATAATTTCAAAATTCACTTTAAAATTTCAATTTAAATCCTTTAAGTAATTCACTTAAAATAATTCAATTTATATCAATCAAATTCTATCTCAAAATATCGTTTAACTGGATTCAAAGATTAAAGATTTAAAATCATTTATTTAACTAAGCCGGTGTTCGTATATAATTTTCTACCCTATGGTCAAGTGATACGGATATTTATCATTTCAATCCGTAATTATTTATATTTATGGATATATACATTTCAACCCGCAAATCCCGAATTAATTACAAACCCATGAAATTGCTTGAGCCTACAACTCATAACGATTCCTCACTAATCTATCAGATCGTTCGGGTATCTATCATTTCCACCCATATGAAACTTACAGTGTTAAAACAATATAAAAATATAACATTCAGTCATCCAATATCAACAACCAAACATCCATCACAATCATCATCTAAATCAACTAATAGTTAACAACGATTTACTAATTATCTATAACAGGCATTAACTGGAAATTTAGAATTTAATATGAAATTAAATGATGATTAAATGCAATAAAAGTCATATTTAACTGGAATGACAATTTAAACATACCAAACATTAACCAATCAATTTCTAACCACATCATAAATTTAATTTAACTAACATAAGATAATTTAGTAGTTGTGAGTGGGTTAATGCACTCACCTTTGATTTCAAATCGGTTTGAAATCCAAATACAAGCTCGAAATTTTAATAGAAGAAATCGCGCGTGAATCGAAGTTTATAAGCAAAAGATATTCATGTTATAAGAAATATTATTAAAATAATAATTGGTATACGTTTAAAAAGAAATAAAAAAAAGTTTAATACTTACGTTTTTTTCAATATAAGGCTTCAGGCAAAGATGAGAGAACAAACTAAGATGTTAGCATGACATGTAGGAAAAATGAAAAAAAATAAAACTCATGTTTCATAAAAGAAAGCCTTTGAATTTGCAAAAATGAAAGCTTATGAATTTGCAAGTTCACATTAAAATGATTCGAGGGAAGGAAGATTTAAAATAGAGAACTAAACATAGGAAATGAAGCGGTGGCAAAAAATAAATAAAGGAACAATTAAAAAGACACGAACAATTTGCTGATGAGATTATAGCTTCAGCAAAGAATAATTTGAACTAAATGGGTATGAGGTTTCAAGAGAAACAAAATGTAAAAGAAGAAATAAAGTGGCAGGTTATTTAATAATAAAGAAATGAAGGTAAAGCGACAAAAATGAATGTCACTTTTCTAAAATGAAGGCTTTAGGAAATATAGGCTACCAAAACAAAAACAAAAATATGAGCTTGGGGAAGAATGATACAGGGAAACAAAATGAAAAGAAATGAAGTGGCTATAGAAATATGAAATGAGATGGAGAAAACAACGAACTCGCATTTTTTTTTTTTACTTTAGAAATTGGAGGTAGGACACGGTGTAAAGAGGTGAAGAAAGGTTAAATAAAAAAATATGTATACATATAAAAAAACTCCGTTTGAGAAGACGCAACTTTAGGAAAAAGATGAAGGAAATAAATGAAAATGAAGAAACAACAAAAATGAGGAAAGAAATGTGGTATGTATTAAATAATGATAACGGAATGCACAGACCAGATGTACACTACCAACAAACCTTTGAAATTCAAATTTTAAACTTATGTCTCCTCTTTATTACTTTCCTTAACTGCCATAAACTCACAGTTACACCTATTTAATTTTACATTAACACACAATAAATCAAAATAAATTCTCTACACAAATTTATGTAATTAATTAAGGCAATATACAACATTAAGAACCTTTCACTTCTCTCTGTGTGATTAGATTGAAAATTTAAACAAACATGTTAACGTTTCGATTAAACATTTTACTAGGAATGCATTAACATACATAAAACAAATATGACGGCATAAATTAGGTAATATAAACAGGTGTATAATATATATATATATATATATATATATATTATATTTGCATCCTTATCATAAATAAAAGGTACATTACTAATCCACATAAGCAGACAATGAATGTAAGAGTAAATTAGAAGAGTGAAGATGGAAAGGTAAATCATGTTGCAATTAAAATCTAATTAATTCTAAGTGAAAAGGAAATAGTCAAGTGTAATCTATTTTACCCTTTTATAATCTCCTATTAACATTTAATTTAAAACCATATAAGATTTTAAACCTAAAAAATCTTTTTTTATAATTGGATCAAAAACATAAGTTTATATTTAGGTACAAACATATATGCAGTAAACCAACACTAAAGTTTGAAACATGAACTGAATTAATTGGAAATAAATCATCCAATTTAAATTTATTTCAATGTACGTCTACAATTAACGTCTTCTCTCTTTTTTAATTAAAAACTTCCAATCACATTAATTGCCATTGATTTCTAAGTTAAATTTTAAAAGAGAAATAAGATAACTCAATTCCTTTTATAGTAATTTAACGTATTGTATTGTGTACAAACTAAAAGTTATTAATTTCTTATTAACTCATTGATTTCTTGTTCCTGTAATTAATCTATAAGCTAAAATACACAAACAAATAAACATATGTTTACTCCTTTTTATTAAATCAATTATTACCTTATGAATGTAATTTACATTTCTGTACATTTTGTTGCATTCACATTTTTCAGTTATCATCTTAACTCATTTTACGTAACATTTAATTTCATTTAATTATGATTGATTAAATAAATTGGTAACAAATAACATTTGTCACTTTTTTTTTTCAAAAACTGAGTTTATTAAACAATACCAAAAAGCTGTCAACATGCCTGACAGGTAACCCGAAAGCATAGCAGGACAACAATACCGATCAAATAAAAACCAAAAAACAAAAAAAGGAAGAACAAACGACAAATACCCCCAGAGGCTGGCGAGTCAGATCGGAAGACCACTTCAGGAAACTGGCACAGAACAAAGTCGATGAGCTCCGGAAAAACCACCGCCCATCAAACATCGTCATCGAGCTCCGGCAATGCCACCGCCCGATGACAATGTAGGTAGACAACCGTGCAAAACAACAGCAAGATAGAAGACGAGCCTCCATAGAATAAATGGTCCAAACAAAGCGCCCAACATCCAAAGAACAGCAAATGCGGAAGCCGAGAAAAGGAGCCAAACTTCCTTCAGCCAAGCTTCACCCTAAAGAGGAAAGAAGTGCTCCAACCAAGCCAGAAACTCCAGATCCTGAAATCATTTGCCAGAAAAAAAATGAATTCGGGGGGGGGGGGGGGGGAGGAGTGGTGGGGGGATGGTAACAAAAAGACCAGCAAGCAAGAGACACAAGTCTTGAGATCGGAGATTAACCAATACCCGCTCTATAGGAAGACTGAGAGCAGGTAATAGAAAGCAGGGCCACAAGGTGACCAGATTGAGAGTTGACTGATTCCAAGAAAGGTCTACCACGAAAAGCCAAGAAAACATCATTTCTAACTCGCCGAATAACGGAGAAAGCATCCATAGGAGTCTCCTCAAAAATAGCCTTATTCCGCGCACACCAGATGTGCCAGCAAATCAGACAGGGAATCAAACGACTGATGATAGATCGAAGAGATCTACCAGTGCTACCGTTCCACCAGGTACTCAGAAGATCATTCGACGAGGAAACGCTTCCGCGGATACCTAATAAATTACCAAAGTAATTCCAACAGGATCTGGCGGTGGAACCAGAAAAAAGCATATGGTCCACCGATTCTGTTTCGCCGTTGCCGCAGCATCTACAACGGGAAACAAAACAAATGCCAATCTGCTGGAGGTTCTCATCAACTGGCAACCCTTTGTGAAGGGTTCGCCACATGAAAAGAGACACTTTAGGGGGGATTCTAGCGTCCCAAATGAAAGAGAAAATGGGGAGAGCGGGGGCGGGAGAACGAGCAGAGAGCCATACCTTACGAATAGAAAACGGACCACCATCCCATCCGGATTGGCCTCCATGAGAATCAGAAAACAATTTGACCGATTGCATATGCTTCCAAGTCTCACTGGTGAATGATGGAGATCCGGAAAAGCCAGCAGAGGCCAGCCTCTGGTATTTGGCATGAAGGAACGACGCCCATAACGAATCGTTAGTACCAAACCTGTACCACAACTTGCAAGCGAAAGCCGAACAAATGTCCTTTGGATTTCGCAAGCCAAGCCCTCCCTCAATCTTTGGACGACATATAACATCCCAAGATACCCAGTGATGGCGGTGATTGCCAACCTTCGATCCCCAGAAGAAGGAGGAAGCCAAAAATTGGAACGACCGAAAAAAAGAAGAAGTAGGGGACATAGCAGTGAAGACATGAGTGCCCAAAGAACCTAAAACTGATTTGATGAGAACCAATCTACCAGCAAGAGACAAAAGAGACACATTCCAACGGATAATCTTACCCCTTACTTTGTCCATCAGAGGATCGAAAAGGGCGTTAAGTTTCCTACCTCTGTAGAGAGCAATACCCAAATAAGGAAGAGGAAGCGATGCTTCCCTGAAACCGGTAAACGATTCGACCCAAGCGACCCTCGAAGTGTCCATGTCCTTCGCATGGACGAAACAACTCTTCGAAGAGTTGACCTGTTGGCCCGAACACCTCTCGTACAGGTGGATGAACCGTAAGAGCCGGCGAACATAAGTTCGATTACCATTGGAGAAAATGACAATGTCGTCCGCAAAGGAAAGAGAAGAGACGAGCGGACACCCACTGGGGAGTCCAAATCGGTGAATTTGGCCATACATCGTTAAGATGTGGATCCCTCGGATGAAAGCCTCAGCCGCTACCACGAAAAGAGTTGGAGAAAGAGGATCACCTTGACGAAGACCTCTACCCGCCTTGAAAAAACCATGAGCCGATCCGTTAATGAAAACAGAGAACCAGCAGTTGTAAATGAGCCTCCACACCAAATCGATCAGGGTTTCAAGAAACCCGAAGGCACGAAGAACCTTGATGACGAAAAACCACGACATACGATCGTAGGCCTTTTCCATATCAAGCTTGAAAACAATATTTGATCCTCTGACTTTCCTGTCAATCTGGGAAATCAATTCTGGGCTAAAAGGACGTTATCAGTGATCAAACGTCCTTTTACAAAACCCGCCTGAGATGAGGAGATAATGCGATCCAGATACGGAGCCAATCGCTTGGCCAATACCTTTGAGATCACTTTGTTAGAGAAATTACAAAGGCTGATCGGGCGATAATCCACGCAAACCCGAGGATTATCACATTTGGGAATGAGGACCAAGTTAGTGGAAGACCAACTAATGGGAAGAATGCAACCGGAAAAGAATTGTTGAATAGCCAGACAGAAGTCTGTTTGAATGATAGACCAAGCACTCCGATAGAAGGATCCGTTGAAGCCATCCGGCTCACTGGCACTATCCTTGCTAAGAGCAAAGACGCAGTCACGAATCTCATCCGACGATGGCGGAATAGCTAAAGCGTCACTTTCCTCCGAGGGGACCAGCCGAGGAATGAATGAAAGGAGGTCCAAATCCGGGTCAGATACAGAAGGAGAACCCAGGTAGGACCGGAAGTGAGACACAATGACCTCTCTAACTTCAGAAGGAGTTGAAGCCACTGAGAGACCCGATCTCAAAATTTCACGAATAGAAAGCAAATTGGCTTTCTTTCGAATGGATGAATGGAAAAATTTGGAATTCGTATCACCTTCGACAACCCATTTGACCCTCGCCATTTGGCGTAGGTAGGAGTTTTCAATACAAAGTTCCGAGGAGAAAGCCAATTGGGCACAAGCCCAGATATCCTTGTTTTCGGCTGAAGGAGTCTCGTCGAACTCAGATTCGGCAATGATTAGAGACTCTTTTGCCGATCGAACACGGCCGAAAATGTTCCTGAAAACTTGGATATTCCATGTCTTTAGGCAAGCCTTAAGACGTTTCAGTTTTTGAAAGAAAGCCCCCATGGGAGCAGCAGCAATAGGAGCTATCCATGATTCCTCCACCACCCGGAGAAAATTATGGTGAGAACTCCACATACTAAGGAATCGGAAAGAAGAAGGCCCCGACAAAGAACGAGAGAAACAGCGCAAAACCAGAGGCGCATGATCAGAACAAGAACGATGAAGATGAGAAGTAGAAAAGGAGAATGGTAGATTAAACCATTCAGCAGACCCAAAAATTCTATCCAGTCGGGAAAGGATCCGATGCGGCCCCTCCTGATTGTTAGACCAAGTATAAGCAGAACCCACGAAAGGGATTTCTGATAAACCGGAACTAACAATGAAAGAATTGAAGTCATACACCGATTGCCGATTGACGGCCATCCCCCCCAATTTTTCGGCCTGACTAGCGACAACATTGAAATCACCACCCACCACAGAGTAAGCGAACCCCATGTCAGCAAGTGACAAAATGTCATCCCAGAGAGATAATCTCTCTACCCGATCACACTTGGCGTACACCGTCGAAAAAAGGAACGGTTGAGGGAAGAGGGAGGAGGAACACAAAACAGAGATAAGCTGGGATGAGTCGAAAACAGGACGAACAGCACAGTCTTTGGACCAAAGAATCCAGATCTTACCCGAAACATTAGCCAAAGCACCACCAAACCCAAGCGAAAGCACTGCCTTGGTTACCTCTCCAGGGCCCAAGAATGGTTCTAAAAGAGCCACCAAGCAAATGGAATGCTTACGGACAATACGCTTAAGCCTAGTTGAAGAAGCATCATTGCCAATACCACGAATGTTCCAGAAGAGAAAGTTCGACATGACAGCAGATACAACGGAAAGGAAGAAAACAAGAAAAGAGAAGTAGAGCAATCGCAACTCAGGTACTATACAATGAGAAAAGAGCCGATCGATCGATCTGCTCAGTCGCCGCTATAGAGCGAGTGCGGATAGTGCGAAGAATGGACGGAACTCCTCTCGATCTGCGACGAGAGGGTCGAGACTGATGCGCATCGTCGAGTCGAGTCTCGGACTCCGCAGATGCTCCAAACGGCTCCAACAAACCTGACTGCCTAGCTGGAGATCTGGAAGGAGCCGAATTTTTAGTTAGACGAGATAGGCGTTCATTAATGATCGCAATCTCCTCTAAACTAAGCATCGGAATAGAGATCGATAAGGCACAAAAAGAAGATGGAAGCGAACAAAGAGAAGAACAACAAACAGACGGTTGATCTGGAGAATCCAGTTCAATCTGAGCAGACCGAAAGTATGTAGGGGAGCAGATAATACGCATCCCACGTTGCTGTAGGAACCTAACCCAAGCCGGACTGTCACTAGTGAGACAGCCCTGCGAGACAAGTGAGGTTCGCAATATGGTCCTAGCAGAGAGATCGTCCGATCGGTTCGATAATGGCTGACAATATTCTCGGCTGCCCGCATAGTGGACCGAATCAGTGGTCCCTATGCGACCAGGACTGGAATATCGCCCGAGCCAATCGATCCAGCCAAGGAAAAATCTCCGTAGAGACCAAAGGAGGCCAGCCAGCAGAGAAAGACGAATACTAGCCATAAACGACACAGACCAGGCATCGCTATGGCTCAGAACTAAAACCAACAGAAAGACCCACACCGTCCGCTCCAATCGTAGCGTTCAATGCCTAAATGACCTGTCCCGCCACCAAATAATAACAGGGTAGCAAAGTCAGGGAGCACACACCAAAGCGTGTCATGGCTCAAAATCACAATATACAAAACATCAGCCATAAACCAACAAGCCGCTGTAAAACCACCACCATCGATCAAGCAAGAGGGAAAAGGAAAGAGACTCACCAGACAGAGCTTACCTCCACTTACCTGCTGCTCCGAAGCAATGGAGTAACCCATACACTCAACCAAAAACTGCACGCTAGCCAATTCATCCATCGGACAGGGGAAAACAGACCCACCCAAATCCACATCAAAAAACCCAGCCTGAGAATAGCAAAACACCTAATCTGACTCAGGCGAGCAACCCACAACAACCTGACTGGAAGAGGCGGTGAACTCCCCTTCAGTCAAAGCAACTTCCAAAGAGTCACCTGAAGCAAAAAGACGGGCAGTACAACGCTGCGAACCGCCCCAATACCAAGCCAAAATAGTATTGCTACTCAAATCCACATCGAGAAACCCCGCTCGAGAGTCGCAAACCACCAGATCAGTCTCAGGCCCGCAAGTCACAACTACTTGACTGCAAGAGGCGGTGAACTCCCCTTCAGTCACATCAACACCCAAATAATCAACACCACAAATCACCGAACCCACCAGCAGAGGCACATCCCCACGAGGCAGCAACTCACAAGAAGCAGTGAAAGATAGCATCGGTTCGAACTGGGTGATGAAATCCCTCTTCGAACCAACATCAATCTCACAAAGAAAGCTCGCATCCACTGACGCAGCATTAGCCAGAGCAAGGCGTTTACTGGGCGGCAATCGAGACTGTAAACCAACAATCGAGACAGGCAGAATCTCCAAAAAACAGTTCTCGACCATAATAAAACGAGATCGGCTAAGATCCCTAAAAGATGCCAAACAGTAAACCCTAATTTTGATCGAGCAAGCACCAGTAAAAACCACCGATAACGGCCCAGAAGTCTCCGCCAAGATGGCGGCGCCATTCCACATTTAGTCACATTTATAAGTTTATTATCTACAACAAGTGTTATAATTACTACCACAACACTAATTTCATTCGATTACAATTTATTGCATGCTATTTCATTAATTAATAAAACATTTAAATTATCAATTGCTCTTTTAATCCAATATCAATCTATACACACATTATTACAATTAATTTACAATGTATAACCAATTATAACTTTTTAATTATTTCAATTAATTGAAATTACATTTAAAGCAGTTATTAATTACCTTAAAACTACATTAATTTCATCCATTAATTGCCGTGGTTTTATTAATAATTGAAAACTAGAAAATTTTTGACATATTCTTTCGTACCGAAATTTTGATACAGAAGGCTTGAATCAATAACATGTATATACCATATAACAAAAAATAGTACATTTACTATTTATTTTTTAAACATGCTTGTTTAGAATGTAGCACATATGCCAAGTTAACAAGAATATTATAGAGTCCTTTTCCTGTATCAAAATTTTGGTAATATATACCAAATTGATACCGTGGCAATCAAGGGTTGGACAAACATACTAATTGGGAATAGAAGATTTGGCCTCTTTGCCAGCTAAACAAAAATCAAAAATTCATACCAACGATGGAGAAACATACAACCAATAATGCTAATAAAACTAAAACTGTTCTACTAATTAGTCTTCATAAATAAAGTTAGCAATAGGAATATTCCACATGGGACCAGAATAATATACTTGGATGCAGAAGCAGCAAAACAGTATAATCAATCTCTGGCCCTGTATGGCACAATAATTCAAAGCAGTCTCCACCAGTCCAGATACACCTAGAAAAATACGACCATTACATTAGTAACACTAGTTCACAATTTACACCTAGGGACAAACATACCGATGCCCAAAAAAAAAAAAAACTGAAAATGACCATCTAGCATAACTTAAAAGTAAACAACTATACACGTGTAAGGCATGCATGCATGCACTAGTTCTGTATATACATACAGTTCTTTCATGCACGTTAAGTAACGGTGACTGCTACTGTATTATTATGCAGGCATATACGCGTTAGAGCATATATGTAGAAATTTAATTTAGTATTAAATCACCATAGAAAAGTAGGAGATGGAATATTTCTAACCAAGACTAATAAGTGAAAAGTACTTGTGGGTTAGAAATGTTCCTAACCTACCCATCATCATCACTGTGTGGTAGTCACATGGTATACTTGTTAGGGCAAATAACTAATTGAACGTCTTTTGTCTCTTGTGCAATAATTCAATAGCTGAAATAGACCACTGATGTTAACTAGCCTTGTCACACACCAATACAAAGTTTCTACGTATTTTTAACAGTCGTCTGACAACACAAATAAACTATTGTATATTCTGATTAAGTTGTATACATGCTGTTCTTTTCAGTATATTAAGACAGATGAAAGAAAGAGGTAAATGGAACACTAAGAGGAGCATGTAACTTGGTACTAAATATAAGAAAGAAGATTAAGCAAAAACCAAAATCAAATCAGACTGGAAGATGTTTATTAGTGCAAAAATAGAAGAACTAAATTATGATATCAGTACATGTGGGTATGTGAATATGTGACTATCATCCATGGCCATTGATTTGTTTACTGTACTTGTAAGAAGAAATGAGTTAAACGCTAACAAGCATATGAAATATCTGGACCATGCCGTATTGCAATGTCCATTGAGAAGATATCATGTCTTAACCAAGCAATAAAAGAGACTAGGATCATTTTAATTTAACCAGTTCTAATAAAGAACAATATCATGATCCAAGAAATTGAACGCTTTTTGCACCACAAAGACTATAATACTCATCAAGAAGAAATATTATCTTAGCCAAGCAATAGAAAACTGAAATAATCACAATGTGGCGGATTCTATTAATACTACTGTTTGCTACCAATATCTGCTAGAAGAAATTTAACATATTTGCACCATATAGATGCCACACCTCCCATTCGCATATAATTATTTAAGACGACAAAATAATAATGATGATAACAATAATAATATTAAAGTAAAAAAGTTCCACGAAGCATACAATGCATGTGCATCCAAGAATGAACATTAGCATATCAGTATAGAATAAACAAATTAGTAAAAGATAACAAAAGGCAAAATAGGATTTAAATATTTTAGTTTTAGTATGAGCATCTCCAACAGTAGCGAGGCGATTCTCCTAAGACTCTTTTTAGAAGCAGTGATTTTTGAGTAGAAATGCATGCACTACTTTCGAAATTGGACGAATTTTAATTCTAGATTCAAGAGAAGAAAAAAAATTCTTCAAGTTTAAGTATTCGTTACAAACATATTATGAAAATATATACCTTTGTCACTATTCAATCATTTTACATGCACAAATGAAATTTTAATTTGTACTATTTAATTTTTTTTATACATGTGCATGTTTAGAATGCAAAATTTTTACATAAGAAAAAAAAAATCTATTTTTATATAAAGCTTCGAACAGATATAAACTTGAAATAAGTTTTTTTTTTTTAGGTCTAAAATGAAAATTTGTCCATCCAAATGTTTCTCAACTCACAAGGAAAGTCAGGAATGAAAAATGCGTAGCAGCGGATTGGTAAAATTGCTGCATTTTTGCAGCAGTTTTCAGAAGCATTTTTTTTAGAAAACCGGCGCAGTTCGCGGAAACTGCCGCATGATATGTTTTGCAAACCTCAATTCAGCTGCTTTTGAAGTTGCTCAAATTGCACTTTTGCACACACAATTGACAACACAGCTCAAAACTATCACTCGAACAGAATTACCAACGTACTGCTGCATGCACTGGGTCTAACCCCACTTCATAATTTGAGCACAAAGCTGATTTTCGATCAAACTTTTAGAGATGCTCTAAATATGCATTTAACGTCAAATTAAAGCGAATGAATATTGGATAAAATGAGAGAGAAATTGAGATTAAATAAGATACAGCTCAAGCTAAATGAGGGTTATGATTACATCTCATTTAAATGCTAACCTAATCTCAATAATGATAAGAAGCAAGACATTATACAAAGTAATTAGCCAAAGCTCCATCAGATAATGAAATTTCAACTTAATTATTCTTGGTAGGGTCTCAGACTGATTGAGCAAGTCTTTCCCTAATAAAAAAGGTGATGATTGGTTACATAATTACTTAATCACATCAATAAACCTGTGCATTACAGGCTAATAGAACACAAATTATTCTAAAGGAATAAATTGAAGATTCACAATTGAAATCCAAGACATAACAAGTAAAGATAAAAGTTTTGACTACAGAAACATGATAAAGGAAAAAAAATAAGAAAATAACAATAACATAAAGAGAATACTTGAAAATTTTCAAGCTTGTCTACGCTTGTAGCTCCAATTGAGGTGCAGGTGATGGTGGCAAAGCCGACACAATTTGAGGTTGAGTCGGTTGATCGCCTTGCCAAGTCCAAACAATATCGTTAAGGGCTGGTCTCATTTCATCTTTCCATACCTTCTGATATTCTAATGTATCACCGTTCGTTTTCTTTATCTCAATCAAATGAAATGAAGGAGCAACTTCAAATATTTCAGCATCAATACCTAAAACTCCTTTTCGCCCTTCTTTCACGCCTTCCATTTTTATCATTCCTCCGTCTTTCTTTTTCACTTTGAACCTTAACTTTTTCGCAATCTCTTCTATGGTAGAAACGATAGTTGTTGATGGCTTAGTAGAGGTAAACTTTGCATCTCTCTTTTTATCAGTTTCTTCGAATAAACCCGACAGATCTAATCCAGCTGAAAGTGAAATAATATCGAAGGCATTTAAGTTTACGGGTTTGATATTATCTTGCTTCTTCTCATCGACAACTTTTTCCCCAGAAGATTCAAAAACAGTGTCAACATCAACAAGAGCTGTATCTTTTGCCATTGGTGCGTTATTAATCAATCTCTGATCAAACCCTTTTCTGAACCATGAATGTTCCATGATTTTTGCGATTGAAATTCTAGTATTTGGATTTGGATCGAGAATTTTAGTAATAAGCCTTCTAACATCTGAAGGGAACCAATTTGGGAATTTAAATTCAGCTTTAGCAATCTTTTTATACAACTCCATAATATTTGAATCATGGAAAGGGAGATAACCAGCCATTAAAACAAACAATATCACACCACATGACCAGATATCAGCTTTAGCTCCATCGTATCCTTTTCTATTGATGACTTCGGGTGCAACATACGCAGGAGTACCGCAGGTGGTGTGTAGCAAGCCATCTTGTCGCTTGCAGTCAGCAAAAGCGCTCAAGCCAAAATCTGTAACTTTCAAATTCTCGTTTTCATCCAATAAAAGATTTTCAGGTTTCAAGTCACGATGACAAACATTTCTACTATGGCAGAAGTCCACAGCGCTAATGAGTTGCTGAAAATATTTTCTTGCTGTGTTTTCTCTGAGTTTCCCTTTCGCAACCTTGTTGAACAGTTCGCCACCTTTAACATATTCAAGAACAAAGTAAATTTTATTCTTTGTGGCCATTACTTCGTAGAGCTGAACAATATGCGGATGCCTTACCAGTTTCATAACAGAAATCTCTCGTTTTATTTGATCATTAAGCCCAAATTTCAAGATCTTTTCTTTATCTATAACCTTTATAGCAACGCTTTCTGAAGTGTTAACATTGCGTGCATAATAAACCTTGGCAAATGTTCCTTGCCCCAGCATTCTTCCTATTTCATACTTATGCATCAGTATACTTCCTTTCATATCTGATCCCATTTTATGTATATCAGTCAAATGAAACTTATCCGATGAAACTTTTTGCTTGGAATATGGAAAACTAATCAACCGTTATTGTCGTGATCTAAGAACAATTTTCTTGGATTTCTAGGTCCATCAAGTTTGGATCCATCAAAGTGGCCAAGCTCATCAAAGTCGAATAAATGCAGCTCAAATGGAGCTACAATTTCATTTGTTTTGGATAGTAATTTATAGGAGTACAAGCACATCTTTCAGCATTCCCTGATGTTTGTCTTCGAATTATCAGCTTGAATGGATTTCTGAGATATAAAGCAACGATTTCGGCGAGTTATAAACCATTGAGAAAAATATTGCATACACTTATTTTGGGTTATTCAGACTAAATTGTTTTTCATGAAAAGAAACAACGAGAGTTTCCATGAAATATTCTGAAATAAACGGGTCAAAATTTTGAGACATTATATTTTACAGATTTGGTTCATGAGATTTATCCACTGAGAAAATAAATAAATCGTTGACAACATACACAGTATTGAGAAACATTATACAAACATAAGGGAAAAATGAATCTGACTGCCATTAAATTAATAAAAAAGTATTGGCATAATACAGCATAGAAATTTCCAAAAACAAATGTTTGATGGTGTAAGATAGTATAATTCTGTGAATATATTGCTCTATACTTACATCTGAATTAACATGTTATTCCATGCGAGCAACCATGACCGTAACAGCAAAAACAATACAAGTAACAAAGGTAAGGGGAAAAAAGCATTCAAAATCTGAAAAATTAACTTTGTACCAACAATTTACAATATTAACACTAGATAAGTACCATTCCGTAGAACTTACCAATATTTTAAATTTCAGATCAAACAAAATTACATTATATTTCATATGTTAATTTAAAGAAAATCGAAAATAAAAAACCTTTTGAATCATCTCTATTGTCAATGCTCTAAATAGCTGAACAAGTTATTATAATAATCGTATGATTTTTCACACAGAAAAATCTTAGATTATTCCATCTAAAAAAGGCAAAATCCTCATAGATTTTGAGACCACTAAATATTCGCAATGAACGAAGGAATTGTATAACAGCATCTACCAGAAAAATCAATAAAAGAGTACAAATCCGATGAAAATAAAACAAAATTGAATTGAATTTTACCGAAGATTCAGCTGATAAAATAGATCGGATGCCCTCTGACGATAGCTTGATAAACCTTGTCAAAAAATAGTCTTCTATTAAATTTTATTTATTTATTTCTGATGCGAGTTCTGGAATTGATGAAATGATACCGCCTTATATGCGAATAGCCAGGGCTACGGCTGGGTCAAATAGCAAGAAAGACCTGAATTGACTAAAATATCCTCGTATTCTATGTTTAATTGATACCAACGAAGCACAGAAAAAAGCAGTTTTAAATTTGCTCCACTGGCATTTGCTCAATTTTTACCGTTGTAACGTTATCATTGGACTTAGGTCCGCGAGAAATATTCTCGATTACTTATTGTAAAATTTCTGCAAATGTAAAAAAGGAAATGTTTTACAATTTTTGTTATATTTTATTGATAAGCTCAATCCTAGCTCATGTAATGAAAATAAATGACTAATTCTAGGATTAAGTAAAATGTCTCCTTCCTTTTTTTTTTATGGTTTTTTTATTTTTTTATTTTATATTGTTTACAACACATTAGCTTTTTTTTTTAATGTATTAGATATTCTAATGTAGAAGATTAGATCCATTTTTTTATTTTATGTAGATACATCTCTTTCTCTTAATCAGTTACTAAAATCAGATCTATCTCTTCATCTTATTCAACCAATGAAATCATGTTTGAAATTTTCTAGATTTGTTTTGCGATTAATTTAGTTCTATATTTAAGTATTCTTGTTTTACAATTCTATAACAATTTCCAAATTTTTCATATTAAGATTTAAGTTCAGTAGATCTTATCTTTTCAAGATCTTATTTGTCATAGATCTAAATTTATAGATCTTATTCCACTGTAAATGTATTTTTGTCATTATATTTCAAATATCATTCTACTGTAGATCTGACTTTTTTGTTCTTATTTTTCTAATCTCATAATATTATAGATCTCAAAATCACACTCAAACAACATAACTTTGAGATTTGTACATGATTTAAAAATAAAATGTTGTGATTTTTTTTTTTTTTTTTTTTGAATTTGGATTTGAATTGATTTAAACTTTGCTTATTATTGCATGTTTTTTTGGTTTCATTATTTTGAAAAGCAAGTTTTGAATTTGACAATTTCTGTTGTTGATTCAAATAAATTTATTGAACTTGATTGCGTTTTGGTTTATGATATAGATCTAAGTAATCTATACATGTTTGGTAAATGAAGTTTTCATTTTGAAAACTCTTTGATTTGGATTTTAACTTTGGAAATAATATTGATATATATAGTTTATATTTCCAGAAAAAATATTTTATTGTTTCGTAGAGATACATATACAAGAATAATGCATATTTAGAAGTCCATATCAAGTCTAGATCCAATATTAATATTGATTTAGCGCACCTGAAGTGAATGGAAACATTAAAGAAAGCTACATGGTAAACTTAATGTCCAGCATTTGAAATAAAAGTTGAAAACCTGTCGTTCCTATAATGCTAAAAGCTTGATTTTCCATAAATTATTAAATTTTAAGTTTTCTTGTAATAAAGAACCAGAAATTCCAAAAAAAAAAAAGAGAGCAGAAACTTGAATTATTAAAAGGCATATATATATATATATATATATAAAGTTATTTTAGTTATTTTAGAAATTTTGACTATTAACAAATTCATTTTAATTTTATCGTCGAGTATATAGAACTTAGATTTGAGATGAAATTTTGCTAAGTAACGTCAGTTAGATTGATTTATTTATTTGGAAAGAATTAGTTGTAACAATATTTTATATTTTAGGCTACAATAATGGTAAATTGAATTCATTTTTTATATCATAAATGCATTAAATGTTGTCATCATAGTAATAAATTAAATTACCTTATCATCATAAATGCATTGGCTATAGTAAATTAAATGATGTTATATTTTTATGTTTGGAATAAGTGTAGACATATGGTTTATGGCTAGTTCTATTTAGACACATAATATTGCTCAGTAGCACTTTAAATTTTAGAAAAAATCTAGAGACAAAATTGTCCATGCGTCATTCATCCATCTTTTTACCTCTCATCATATTTTCCATCTTCTATTCCTCTTATTCTTGAATTGATGGATTGTGATGATAATACTACAAATCTAATGAAATCGGAAGAGGTAAACCAGAATTTCGGGCTATTTCGATTTTTTTAAATTAAAAAATCCACATTTTGCAAAAGAGGTAAAATTTGAATTTTATGTTGTTGTGTGATTTTGCTGAGGTGATTTTTCTATGGTGGAATTTTTCACGGATTTGATTTTTACTAGAGGAGGGTATAAAGGGAAATGTTAGCAATAAGATAGGTATACTAAGCAAAAACATGGGTATACTGGTGTTTTGAGTTCAGTGAGGGGCTACTCAGCAACTTTTTGGGTCACATGGAATTAGCCATGGTTTATTATCTGGTGTATTTATTTTGGTAAACAATGCGCGATATAATGAAAGAAATAAGTTTGAACAACAACCTGAAGTTGTGTAAATATTTTTTTTTTCAACTAGAAGTTGTATAACTCAATTTGAGACCTGAAGTCTTGAATTATGTAATGATTTGTTGATAATGTCTATAACTTGAAATCTTATAGTTTTTTTATTAGTCGAAAAGTATAAGCTTCTAAACAAGAAGTTTACATAAAATTTGAGAACCTGAAATTCATAACAAATTAATGAGCTTGAAGTTCATGAATTAGAAACCCGAAGCTTTCTTAAAACTATGTGAAATGTTAAGGTTACACTTAAAGAAGTTCAAAGAGATAGATACTTCTTAACACAAGATTATGATAGGGCATTCAAGAGATTTCAAAAATCACCAAATGAGTTATATCTTACTTACATCTTTGCATTTACATATTATACTGACCAAATATCCTGAAGATATTGCGCTGTATGACATTTCAAATATGCCTTGAATTGAAAATTAATTATTAACTTGGCTTTGAAAAGAGATGTTCAGAATTCAAATGACAATTCAGTCCATATTTCTCATTTTTCATTTCAGTTTATATGTTGCAGTTAGTTTAAAATGTTTTCCCCTATTATAGATATACTTACAATTATGTAAAAGTACACATAGTCAATTTATAGATTCAAAGCAGTGCGAAATATAATTTCATTTCAATATGTGCAACTTTAATTTAATTATTCTCTCTGTTGTTTTCTTATTGATATATTTAAATATAGATCTATTCTTTACTAATCGCACTATATTATAAAACCTAAAGTTTTGACAAATTATTTTTGGATGCATTAGGCAAACTATTTAATTGAAGAAATACATTTTAGTATTATCCAGAGGAGATAACTCATATAACATACTATTTAAGTTTATGGATGTGTGTGTGTATATTAATCTCTTAAAGAGATGTTTTCTTTAAAATTTATATTGCAAAATCCAACATTCCAGAAGAGATGTTATAGAAATTTTATTTTTGTTAGATTGCAATCCCTTAAAAAAAAGCACTATATTCCCTCAAGGAGTATCATATAAAACTTTAGAAGTAATGACAATATTTTTTCTCTAAAAATAAAGATGGTATTGTATACCGATATCACATTTCAGAAGTAATGGTTTTATCTCTTCAATCTTACTTTCATTTGGTGTATCTAATTTTGTTACCGCAGTTAAAGTTTGATATGACATTTCAAAATCAATCACAACAAAAATCTCTGGCATGGATATTTTATGCTATGGTAAAAGTAGTAATTATGTGATTTATGTAAAAAAAATATTGTATATTGATATGACATTCTAATAGTTTGCATATATATCTCTGGAAGAAATAAGTTTGCTTCAGAAGTGGTGATAGTAAAATATCTCTAGAAGAGCTTTGTTTATATATTTGATAATTTTATTAAACCAAATAAATGTATAGACGTTTGATTATGAAGGATTCCGATTTAGTTGAAATCTGATTCTAACTTAAAATTTGAGAGCTATGTAATGTGTGTCATAAATTACATTATGATTGTATCGAACCTCCCAAATAGGTAAGATATCAAACTTTCTCTAGAATACACTATTCTATGTTCACGTATCTAATTATATCCTAAAAGTCATAGTCATAGTTATTATTTTACAAGAAATATTACATGTATAACCATATTTTGAAGAAATATTTAAATATTCTCTTGAAGGGATAGTATATATGTCATATCATATATTTCATGAAAGCTATAGATACTATCTTGAAGAGATCTATATGTGCAACTAATATAATTGCATATTTTTATAAAATTCCAATTGTCTTGAATACACTATTCTATGTTCACGTATCTAATTATATCCTAAAATTCATAGTCATAGTTATTATTTCACAAGAAATATTATATGTATAACCATTTTTTGAAGAAATATTTAAATATTCTCTTGAAGAGATAGTCTATATGTCATATCATATATTTCATGAAAGCTATAAATGCTGTCTTGAAGAGATCTATACGTGCAACTAATATAATTGCATATTTTTATAAAATTCCAATTGTCCAAAAGCTACTCTTATTTTTTTGTAAGTATATCTTTTTTGTTGAACTCTCCAAAAGAGATGTGTAGAGATGTCTATAAACAATTATAACTATGTATTATTCTCTGATAAGTAATCATAATTAATGTTTAAAAGTGATATTTGAGAAATAATTGAGGAATAAAACTCAACAACTTGAAGTTGTGTGTATAATTTATTTGAATCAGAAGTTCAATATGGTTCCAAACCAGATGTTTTGAACATTATCATGCAGTCTTGAAGGATTCCCATTGACATAGATCTATAAGCAGAAATTAATAGTTGTCATAGTTTGTTCTAAAAATCACTAACTCAAATGAGAAAGAATATGCAAATTTGTAATATATATGTACCACGTTGACGCACGTATATATCTATATATGTAGATATTCAAATAACAATTTGAAGCTTATTATGAGCTTATCTTATAGATTATGCATATATATAATTCAATGATTTAAAATTCAATCAACATAAATGTTGAATGACCTGAGTCATGTATGTATTCAAATGATCTACATGATAAGTAAATTCCTCTACTTGGCTAGAACAATGAATGAGAACAAACTATAATAAGCAATATCAATTGAATGCATCTTATCATCTGATAAAAGAATATCCTCCTATAGTTAATATGAATGATGTATTTTCTAGTAGCAATAATGGATTAGAATGAGAATCCAAAGAAGATTATTATTATATGTGATAATGTTTGTCAATATTGAGGGGGAGATAAAAGAGATACAAGTTCATTTTCATTATCAAGGTTAAATATTGGTTGCAAAATATTAAGTAAATTGAATATATTATCGACAATATCCCTAGTATACCTGCTCTAATATAAGTTGATATCCCAAAAGGACCAAAAGGGTATAAATCACATCTGAAATGTGGTAGAAAAGTTAGTTCGAAATATCTTTGGAGAAAGTAACAAAAAGGCCAAATAAAGGAGGTGAGTGTTTTTAAGAAACACTTAAGGGTGCTTTGGAAGAGACTCATAACATGATTGTCAAATAAACCTAGAAGCGATTTAGGTACCTAAAATAGAATAAATATTGAGATATCAATAAATCATATTTAGAACTGACAAGAAATAATCATTGATGATAATTTTGTAAATAATAAAAAGCGCTTATGTTTACAAATTGATTAAAGATCTTGAATTAGAGGAAACACAATCGGCCATCATGAATTCTTTACTAATAGAAATGTGGACTTGTAATCTGCAAAGTAGCAAAAGTGTTTGAAACACTTAATATACCTCGAAGGTATAAATATTGCTTAAATCATATAAACGATGAAAGCATACAAATTCCTGAAGAATATAAATAACTTTGGCGGTTATAAAGAATGCAAAGAATAAGGAGCATATATTACAACCATCTTTTAAGTATTGTTGTAATGAAGTTTTTAATTTTCATCAAAGATGTAGTTGCAATATGCAAAACTGATTTGAAGCACAAAAATGAAAGCATATGAAGTGTTTTTCATAAAGGTAGCATACAAAATGCATAAAACTCAAATCATATTTGGAAGAAACAACCTTGGAAAATTCAATTGTATCGAAGGAAATTATTTGTAAATGATGAAGATCTAAAGAAAGGAAAGTACAATTACTGTCTTTAGAATTTTGACGCTCGTCTAAACTTTGTTACAAAAGTATTTATAACTGATTTGAACTATAATGATATATATTAAAACTTAAAGGGAAAACTATAAAATCAGGGAGAGCATAAAGTACACCATAATGTACTCTTTTTATTTCACTAAGATTTTTCCCATTGGGTTTTTCTTACTAAGGTTTCAGTGAGGCATTACATTGATCCAGAAGTTTCAATCTGCACTTGATGTAAATTATTAAAATATGTCATTGTAATTTTTTTTATTTCACTAAGATTTTTTTCCATTGGGTTTTTATTAGTAAGGTTTTAATGAGGCATTACGTTGATCCATAAGTATCAAACTCCATTTAATGTAAATTATTGAAATATGTCGTTGTACTCTTTTTTTTTCACTAAGATTTTTCCATTGGGTTTGTCTTAGGAAGGTGTCAATGAGATATTATTTTGATCCTGAAGTACCAAACTCTTTAGAAGGAATATCATTATATATCTACGATTTTATAAGTTGCACTCTTTTCCTCATTCAAGGTTTTTCCCATTAGGTTTTCCTATCAGAGGTTTTTAATGAGACAACAGACAATATCTATAGCAATTGAATGGATATATGAAAGTAGGATAATAACGAGGGAGAGCAGTCATCATACATGTTTCCAAATGGACAATTTCAAGCTACCATATGAGCATCCAAGATTTTGAAGACGCATATTCAAGGGGGAGTGGTATAATATAAGTAAATTATAAAGAGTGAATATGTTATACAATGTTTGTTATATTTTGTTTAATCTCACATCAGAGGATAAGTTCAATCCCAAGCTCCAAAACCTTTATATAAAGGAGCCTATGTAATGGAAATAGATTACTAATTTTAGGAATGAATAAAATGTCTCCTTTCTCTTTTTCTAGTGGCTTCTTATTTTTATATTGTTTACAACACTATGATTATAAGTAAGGGTGACCGTTTGTTTTATCCGATGATGAAAATTGTTAAACCAAATAAAATAAAAAATAAAAAAAATCAAACCAAACAAATCAAATTAAGTTTGGTTGGTTCGGTTGGTTATCCGATTTAACTGAACTAAAATATTTTACACTTTATGTTTGGAATATCCATTATAATTTGAAAAAAATACGTAAACATATTATTAAACTATTCTTATTTATCATTATTATGCTTTCTAAAAGTAATTTTAACATATAAATGATAAACAAAATTTACTTGGGTCACTAAACTGATCTAAATAATTTATTATAACATCGATAATTTTGAAATATAATAAAAGTTCGGTTAATTTGGTCAAATCGATAACCAAACTAATTTTTTATGGGTCAATTATAAACTAATCTAATTTAACCAAATCAAACTGACCAAAATGAATTTGTTTTATTAGTTTAACCAAATAATGCTCATCCTTAATTACAAAAGTATCCGAGTACAAACCCGTGCTATGCATTCGGATTGCAACTATTTTTTTTGCAAATCTAGCAAGTATATTTTTATGATGTTCTTTATAATTTAAATATTCAAAAAACAAATTTTTATGTCATTATGTACATCTGTACAGCTACATTTATGCACCACAAAAAAGAAAACTAAAATAATTGCGTAATACACCTATAAACAATTATGCAAATGCGCACATCAAATTTTAAGCTATAAGGCTAAAACATTGATTATAGAGATCATTATTAATAAAATAAAATAACTCACACACAATGGCTCAATTCAAGCAATTATGTGCCCATATAAAAAACATAAAAAGGAATCGCATCAGGCATGTGCTACCACTGTACAATAGTGGGAAAAAAATATAAATTAGTCTATATGAGATTAGTAGATGTAAAAGGAATAGTGTCAAATGCTCAAAAAATTGAGCTATAAAACACATTACAACAAAATTAAAAAACCCAGAATGTCCAATGATAATACATAATTATCTGATTCACTCTTCCAAGCAATGTTTCATATCCCTTTATTTCTCTTACTAAGTAAACTAATATTGCTAGGCACTAAGATGAAATTATAGTACAAAGATTGATATTACAATATGAAGAGTTGTAAACATTAAAAAATGAAAGAAAAAATTAAGCGGGAAATAACGACATTGGAACTTACCAAATCCTTAAATTGGATCCTTCTTCCATTTCTCCTTGATTACTTTCTTGTTTTTATTTGTATCAAGTAAACAACAAAAGATCAATTACTAGATCAAGTGAAACTGGTACAAAGTTATTCAATATCCATAATTTATAAAATTCACCATAATCTTATAGGAAAGTCTACAACAAAAAGTATGTAAGTAATTGAAAATGTATATTGGAGGCTCAATTTTTGTTAAGATTGTATATTTGAAATAAATTCAATTACATAAGGTATTTGACTTTGTTATTATGTTTATAAAGCTTTTTTTGTTACATGAATGTTATCATGTTATTGTTTGGTTTGAATCTAAAAGTTATTAATTTGCTGAAGTAAATATATATTTTGATAAATTTAAGGTTTCTTAGTTATGCATATCAAATTTGTTTACACAAATGAATGACATATTAACAGTTGAAATGTAAGCATTATTCAAATTCCTGAAGTTCTAAAGTTGTAAACGCTTTAATGAAAATATCTATAATGATATGTCTTATGCTTATTTTATTTTATTTATATAAAATACTTTGTAAAGATAAATGGAGAAGTAACTCATTTTGACATTAATTACGTCATTAGTTACCATATTAATTGCATTTATTAATGAATTTATCAATTGCATTTATGCCTTGAATTTAGTTTGACTGAATTTAAATATAACAACCCGATTTTTTCAGCCATTCGCATCCACGCATGTCGGACTTAAATTGCTCAAAATACCGCATTGTAAATAAAATTTGGAGCAAATAAAATACAATCACAGAATGACAGACACAGAAATATCAGAATAACTCGCAGCGGAAATTAAAATACTGTTTGTGCCAAAATTGGTCACAAACACCCAATACCGTGAAAGCACCAGCGTATGAATATAAATTAGTGATATTCAAACGCAAATAACAAATCTCAGCAAATAATAGACAACAATCCAAAAGTAAAGAACAGAGACACAAGTTTTATAGTGGTTCGGCTATCTCCGGCCTACGTCCACTCCAATTTTTTTTATTGATTATCCTTGAGGATTACAAGTGATTACAACAGTTGTAGTGACCAAATCTGAAGAAAATAGCTGTAATGATGCTATGGAATGATTCTAGCAGCGTCTGGGCTTGCCTCTTCTCTCCAAATTTTCCGACCCCTTTTCTGAATGACCAGGGGTTCTATTTATAGGCGTGGAAGGCTGAAATCCCGCCTAAAACCTGGGGAGGCTGCTTGGCACGTGAGAGGGGCCCACAGGCCCGCGTTCTCGGAATCCGTGCCCAGTTTGGGATCGATTCGAAGTGACGTTCGAATCGATCAAGAATCCATCCAATTGAGCTGAAAATTGGCGTGAACATTCTTCAACACATATGTGAGCTCCTGTAAAAATTTCATTGCATTTGGATCAGCGGTTTGGAAGATATGATCGATTCAAGATCAAAGCTCCGTGCGTTCTACCTGGTTCGAACCCATACTTCGAACCCGCCTTCTTCGAAACCATCCACTTCGAAACCATCTCCTTCGAATCCATAAGGCCGACTCCTTCGAATCCATGCTTTTCGAATCCATGCTTTCTGAAGCCGCCTCCTTCGAGTCCATATCCTACGAGTCCATCCTTTTCGAATCCATCCCTTTCGAATCCACGTCCTTCGAATCCGTGTCCCTTGCTTCGTATCCATCATCTTCGAATCTATGTCCATTTCGAATCCATCTCCTTCTTCGAATCTATGTCCACTTCGAATCCATCTTCTTCTTCGAATCCATGTCCACTTCGAATCCATCTCCTTCTTCGAGTCCATGTCCACTTCGAATCCATCTTCTTCTTCGAATCCATGTCCACTTCGAATCCATCTCCTTCTTCGAGTCCATGTCCACTTCGAATCCATCTTCTTCTTCGAATCCATGTCCACTTCGAATCCATCTCCTTCGAGTCCATCTTCTTCTTCGAATCCATGTATACTTCGAATCCATGTATGTGACAGTATGCCTTTGATCGATTCGAAATTGATGGGTTCGAATCCATCCTGATGGGTTCGAATCTGATGGATTCGAACCGAGCGCTGCATCTTGATGGATTCGAACAACATACCTCCCCCACCTTGAATCCATCGTATTTTCTTCATACGAACTCCGATTATCCTGAAATTTGAAACATAGCCTTTCCTAGTCCTTATCATCATCTCCAATCAATTTCGTCCCGATCAGAGTTCGGCAAAATTTTGACGATATCCATCGCAGCCTTATCTCCAGTCCTGATATCCATAATTCCTTGCCAATTTGTTGTTATTCCCGTTTTGACCAAAAAATGGGATAACACTTTGCCCCCCAAAACATGCCTTGTGACAACAAGACGTGTTTTGAATAGTTCCGAATCCAATATCCGAAGTCCAAAGCCATATTGCCAGAGTATATCATCCTTGATTGCTTCGAGTCGATGTCTAATTCCGGATCCAATAACCAAGGTCTTAGACAATTTCGTATCCATTCGAACTCGACAACCGAGTTCCAATCCAACCTTATCCAATAGCCAATAACCGAATCCAGGACCTCTCCGGGTCGTTATTCAAATCCATAACCTCTCTGGGTTCCTGCCAAGTGTGATCCACATCCGACGACCGTGGTCCAGTGTCCCTGGACATTGAGTTAACCTCTCCGGGTTCTTTCCAAGCGCAATCCATACTTGATGTCCTTGGTCCAGTGTCCCTGGACGTTGAGCCAACCTCTCCGGGTTCTTGCCAAGCGCAATCCATACTTGACGACCTTGGCCCAATGTCCCTGGGCGCTGTAAAATGCCATGGCTTAAGTCCTAAGCCGAATCCTGATCTCTCCGGACCCTTGCCGAGCATAGTCCATACTCGACGACCTGAAAATAATAAATGATAATAGAGGGCCTAAGTCCTAGGCCGAATCCTGGTCACTCCGGACCCTTGCCAAGCATAGTCCATACTTGACGACCTGAATGAGTCAATTCACCTTGTTTGGGTAAAGTGACTCATCCCTTGCCAGGCATAATCCATACCCGACGACCATTTATCAAAAACCAGATAAAAGTCCAACCAAAATCTATTCCAAAATCCAAAATCCAAATCCGAAATCTAAATCTAAATCCAAAATTCAAATCCAAAACCAGAAAACCAGAAATCCAAACCAGCATCCAAAACCAAAAACAATCATCCAAAGGAAAATCCAAATAAAAAAGCAAGAAAAACCAGGAGCTCAATCCAAGCTCCAAAACCAAATTCAAAAAGAAAAGCAATGTCCATTATAAAAGCAAGAAATAAATTTCACAAACCATAGCATCCCGGTTTATCATCATTCAGAGCATGCCTAGGGGCTATCTCCGTCCCCGTACATGTGTAAATGACTTTACTGTTTGCTAGTAGCTTGCTACTTATTCCATATTATCCTGGTCAATGGATGATCAATCGACGATCATCCCTGAGCCTCCCATCATCACGGCGTGAGGTGGTCGGTGGTCGCTCCTGCTCCACCGTTGCTTCCCGAGTTCCAACGTATTGCTGTAACTGTCCATTCCTTACATGCTCCTCGATTATATCCTTTAGGTGCCTGCAGCTGTTGGTATCGTGTCCATCCAGATCATGGAAGAGACAGTGCCTTCCTGATGTCCTTTCCCGCTCTGTTGGTTCCCTCCTAGCCGGCCTTCGGTAGGGAAGGCGATTCCGAGTTTCCAAGTATATCCGCTCCAGCGTCTCGTTCAATCCAGTGTATGTGGAAAACTTTGGATCCTTCCATCGTTTTCTAGCGTTTCCATGGTCGTCATCTAACTTCCTTTTTCCTTTATCTTTATCCGAACCGTTTTTGGATACCGCTCCAACCTCGATTGCACTAACCTTTTTCAACTTTAAATCCGTACTTGCATCTTCTTGCCGAAGGAACCTTTCTGCCTCATGAAAGAATTCGTCGAGATTTTGCGGGAGATCTCGTATCAGAGATACCTTGAAATCTGAATTCTCCTTGACTCCTGATACTGCTGCCATTAAAACCATTGATGGATCAGGCCGATCCACCGAAGCGACTGCCGCACTGAATCGAGTTAGAAAAGCTCTAAGCGATTCGTCCATCCTTTGCTTCACCGATGTTAAAGTCATCACATTCTTCGGCCTCTTGACGTGAACCCGAAACTGTCCCAGAAACTTTTCCACTAATCCCTTCCAAGTCCTGATAGTTCCTTCTCCCAGCTGCCTAAACCACATTGCAGCTAAGTCCTTCAAATACAAAGGGAAACATCGGGCCATCACTTCCTCCGATGCCCCCAGCACCTCCATGTGTCTGGTGTACCTCATTAAGTGATCTGTTGGATCCGTCTTACCATCATATACCTCCACGCTAGGTAGCTTGAACTTAGGTGGATTCTGAGCCATCCTTATCTCCCGAGCGAATGGACTTCTATTCACCCCTTCCAAATCTCCGTTTGTCAAACCACCTCGCATAGTCTTCCTGATCATTTCTACTAATCCTATATTGTCTGGTAGGGGTTGCCCCCCATGCCCCCGAGGGAACTCTGGTACATATTCCTCGTGTGGCTCACTAGCAGCAACGTTAGCTCTAGCTTGTTGAATTCCTTCCAAAGGTTCTCCTGCATTGAATCCTGTGGGCCTGCCCCCAAGCCCTTGTTGATTGCCTTCTGGCTCCGTATCCTGTCCTTCATTGGGTTCCACAACCCTAGCTCCTTGTCCTGCATCCGCAGCTGCTGTAGCTGTTCCTAAGTTCTGCATCCCTGCAGCTCTCATTTGTTCCAAGAAAGTTTGCATCATTTCCTGTTGACTTTTCAACAATCTCTCCTGCAAAGAATTGGCCATAGCTTCCATTTCATCCCGAGTTATGTAGACCGAAGCCTGTCCTTCCTCACCTCTGGAGGATGCTTGTTGACTTCCTCCTTGTTGGCTTCTCTCAGCCCTTAGCCTTCTGCTATTCTGCCTTGTCATTGTCTTCCAAATCCAAATTCCTCAAACTCTTCAAATCCGATGCAGCGGGTGCTAGTTGCTCTCAGTGAAAGCACCAAAATGTTTGTGCCAAAATTGGTCACAAACACCCAATACCGTGAAAGCACCAGCGTATGAATATAAATTAGTGATATTCAAACGCAAATAACAAATCTCAGCAAATAATAGACAGCAATCCAAAAGTAAAGAACAGAGACATAAGTTTTATAGTGGTTCGGCTATCTCCGGCCTACGTCCACTCCAATTTTTTTTATTGATTATCCTTGAGGATTACAAGTGATTACAACAGTTGTAGTGACCAAATCTGAAGAAAATAGCAGTAATGATGCTATGGAATGATTCTAGCAGTGTCTGGGCTTGCCTCTTCTCTCCAAATTTTCTGACCCCTTTTCTGAATGACCAGGGGTTCTATTTATAGGCGTGGAAGGATGAAATCCCGCCTAAAACCTGGGGAGGCTGCTTGGCACGTGAGAGGGGCCCACAGGCCCGCGTTCTCGGAATCCGTGCCCAGTTTGGGATCGATTCGAAGTGATGTTCGAATCGATCAAGAATCCATCCAATTGAGCTGAAAATTGGCGTGAACATTCTTCAACACGTATGTGAGCTCCTGTAAAAATTTCATTGCATTTGGATCAGCGGTTTGGAAGATATGATCGATTCAAGATCAAAGCTCCGTGCGTTCTGCCTGGTTCGAACCCATACTTCGAACCCGCCTTCTTCGAAACCATCCACTTCGAAACCATCTCCTTCGAATCCATAAGGCCGACTCCTTCGAATCCATGCTTTTCGAATCCATGCTTTCTGAAGCCGCCTCCTTCGAGTCCATATCCTACGAGTCCATCCTTTTTGAATCCATCCCTTTCGAATCCACGTCCTTCGAATCCGTGTCCCTTGCTTCGTATCCATCATCTTCGAATCCATGTCCATTTCGAATCCATCTCCTTCTTCGAATCTATGTCCACTTCGAATCCATCTTCTTCTTCGAATCCATGTCCACTTCGAATCCATCTCCTTCTTCGAGTCCATGTCCACTTCGAATCCATCTTCTTCTTCGAATCCATGTCCACTTCGAATCCATCTCCTTCTTCGAGTCCATGTCCACTTCGAATCCATCTTCTTCTTCGAATCCATGTCCACTTCGAATCCATCTCCTTCTTCGAGTCCATGTCCACTTCGAATCCATCTTCTTCTTCGAATCCATGTCCACTTCGAATCCATCTCCCTCGAGTCCATCTTCTTCTTCGAATCCATGTATACTTCGAATCCATGTATGTGACAGTATGCCTTTGATCGATTCGAAATTGATGGGTTCGAATCCATCCTGATGGGTTCGAATCTGATGGATTCGAACCGAGCGCTGCATCTTGATGGATTCGAACAACATACCTCCCCCACCTTGAATCCATCGTATTTTCTTCATACGAACTCCGATTATCCTGAAATTTGAAACATAGCCTTTCCTAGTCCTTATCATCATCTCCAATCAATTTCGTCCCGATCGGAGTTCGGCAAAATTTTGACGATATCCATCGCAGCCTTATTTCCAGTCCTGATATCCATAATTCCTTGCCAATTTGTTGTTATTCCCGTTTTGACCAAAAAACGGGATAACAAATACCATAGTAGTTCATGAAGCTACTATAACAAAATCTCAAAACAAAATACATAATATTAGTCTGAAAACATATACAATAAAAATCTCAAATATATAGAAGATCACTAATACAAGAGCTGAAATAAACAACTGAAACTGAAATGGATTGATAACTAGATAAGCAAAATCTCTAGCGATTCCTAGCTTCAGAAAAAGAAATCCAAAGCTAAGCTGTAAATACTCAGGCTGAACCGAGCCTAAAGTAAAATACAAAACACTCGAGTCAGGACATACATACTTATATAATGTAAACCAACTCAAGTGAACTGTAGTAGTAGTGCATAATAACTTAAAGGATGCTTGAGATCGCCCATCCTCTAAGGACCAGTTAAACTATAAATTAAATACGTTCCGTGGTTGAAATTCCAAAATGGTATTTTATACTTCTAAATCAAATATTATTTCAAAATTCAGTATCATTTCAAATTCATTTAAAAAATTAAAATATCACATCCTTCCAAAACCTCATTCATTTTATTTAATTTAAATACCATTCCAAATCACATTTCAAAATGTTTTATATTTCTAATCAAATATTCCATTTAAAACCAATTAAAATAAATTTATTATATTTAAAATCAATTATTCAAATTCCGAAAAAATTAGTTTTTTCACAATTCATTTATTCACTTAAATTGATTAAAACAGTGAAGTTTCAACTTTCGCAGCATTTAGAAAATGCTATGGTAAGTAACACTTGAAAACAATTCAATTTAACAAAGATGGCATTTAAAACTGCTGTAATAGGTTTTAGTTTATTTCTGCGACTACAGCACTTACAAAGTGTTGTAATGGCCCTTAGTTCATTTTAGCCTTTAGTACATTTGTATCAACTACAGGACTTAGAAATGCTGTAATATCCTTTACTTCCGAAATGACAGCATTTCTGAAATATTGTTAATTAAATTCCAAATTTTCAATACAATTTCATTAACAGTTAAACTTTAATTTAAACCATTTTTTAACTTATAAAAATTATATTTTCTCACTTTAAAAACAATCATTTAAATACCCATTAATTTATGATTTTTATAAAGTGAGATTTTCATAAAACAAATTTTAATAATTGACTTATTAAATTAATATACAATTTATAACATTTCATTTACTTTACATTTTAATTAAATTTACCATTTCATAAATTAATTTTAAATTCCATTTTATTTCCTTAACTTAACTTTCATTTTTAAAACACATTTCAGATTTTCCAAGTTAAGCTATAATTTAAATTTCAATTATAAAATTTATTTGTTTAACTATTTTTAAAAATCAATAACACTTTATAAAATCATTTTAAATTCAAATTAAAATCAAATTATCATATTTTCTTACTTAATTTAAACTACGTTTATAAACAAAATCATAAATTCCAAAATTAACTTATGTTTCAAATTTTACTTTACCATTTATTTCACTTATTTAACTTGTAGAAAATCACTAATATTTTATAAAAATCATTTTTAAATTAGATTTAAATCGAAATATCATAATATTTACATTTTTATAATATTTTGTAATCTCAAGAAAATATATATTAACCATGGGTCTGTATACAAAATTTTCTAACCTAAGTCAAATGATACGGATAATATATCATTTCAATCCGTAATTTACAAAGGAAAAACCTGGGTTCTATTATTTCGAACCCGCAATCCTAAATAAATAAAAGTCGTTCAGGCCTATCATTTCAGGCCATAATGATTTTTTCCTATTCTAAAGTCTGTTTGAGTATGTACCATTTCAACCCATAGTGATTCTATTATACAGGGAACTTGCAGTGTGATATTCATATATAAATGATAGTAACATATGGCAGTAACAGATGATATGACAGGTTTATTAACAGGATGAACATCATATAAATAATATCACATGCAGGTATAATATGATAATATAAACTACAGATTCACATGGCGTCAATTTACTAATTATATAAGTACAGATGTCGTGTGTGAAGTACTCACTTGTTTCAAGCTGGAGATAGCAAGACAAAGAACACAAACGAATTCCAAAAGACACGATAACATGACTTAAAGACTTGAGTGGAGTGGAGAGCCAAGTTTTTATCTTGTGAACAACAAACAAAAACAAGACAAGTATAAATATTATTTCAACACCAATACATATAGGAACAATTTAAAAATGAAAGTAACTAAGCACAAAGTGGTTTGACCATTGCCTCAACCTTCATGTGCTCGACCTAGGGCTTATGTGTGCTCGGCCAAAGTGATGATTTGGGCTAGGGTATAGATCAATAAGGCTCGGCCTTGAAGGAGATGAAAGGGTTTATGGTTCATAACATGAAAATACACAAGGTCAAGGCAAACTAGTGATTTTGGTGCAACTTTGGGTTCAGCCTGAGGACAATTGGGCTCGGCCATGCAAGGGGGAGGTCAGATGGTGGCGGGAGTGTCGGCCAGAGGTGGTGGAGGGACTAGTGGTGGCGGCTAAGGAGGTTCCAAGGTGGAAAAATGAAGGGGTATATGCATTAAGGCTCAGCTATGGCATATTCAAGGGTTTGAGGAGTTTTTGTGGTACAAGCAACACATACAAGGTCACGACCTGGTCAAGACAGAGGGGAAGGATGGTGGAGTGCGACACTTGGTCGAGGCAGATCTGAGTCGCCGTGGCATGGAAGCGAGCGGTTTTGTTTGCAACAGTGAAGATGAGCTACAGTTTGGAGAAAGTGGAGAGAAGATGCTGGATAGAGTAGAAAGCAAAATAGACTAGGGTTGATTTACAATTGAACAGATACAGATGGGAAATAACTTGAACTGATGGGAAAAGCAAAAGTCACTTGTTGATTCAGGTACAAAAATTTAAGTAAGCGTTTCTTGGATTACGTGTATCAATATGAAACGGCAAAGGAAACAAAAAGGCACAAACAATGAATCGGTACGACGAATTGTTACACATACTTCGCCACGTACCAAACTTCGAAACACAAAAGTGAATACACAGCCGAGCCCAGCACGACGAGACGATCAAAACGGTATACACATATTAGTGGTACGATTGAATTTTAAAAATTCAAATTTCAGCTAGCGGAAAATGCAGCTAAAACGTAGTAAATAAGATCGAGGGAGCTAAAGAAGTCCGAATTTGAAAAAATGAAAAATGTCGATTCCCTCAGAAGATGATTTAGAAATTTTCTATATAAAAATATTCAAGTTTGGAAAACATTTTATTATCATCAATTTCTAACTGATTTAAATTGAAATAAAATTTCACAAGAAAATAAACTTTATTATTATCAGATGAAAATTTACCAGTTGCTATGTTTAAATAGGCATATTCAAAATAATAATAAAAAAATTCAAATTTTATCATTTAAAATTTCACGAAATTTCAAATAATTAAATAAATAAAATCACTTAAAATTTTGGGTCGTTACATTAAAGTAGTGACAACTTGCACTAAACTAAATGTTAAAGATTATGCCTAATTTTATCAAAATATAATGCTATTTTCCTGAGATATTTCTTATATGATCATCTACTAAAAGAGTAATATTATCAAAAAAGTATAAGAATACAATACAAATACTTTCCTTTTTAAAGAAAAAATAGATACCTATTATTTTGATTAATCTATTGAATTTAACTACTTTACCAACTCAATTTCTTTTGACGTATTATCCTGTGTGTGTGTGTCTATATATATATATACATACATACACACACAGACAGATATATATATATATATATATATATATATAAAGAATTTCCAAATGGAGAATCTCCAAACTTATGATCATTTTTAGTATAGTATTATAATCTTTGTATCAATAATACCCGTTGACCATTTCAAAATCTCATACCTTAATTTAATATAAATTTTCACACCTTAATTTGATAATCAATTAAAGCGAAAGATACTAAAATTCTTTTAAAGATGATTAGAATCTAATAGATGGAAAGAAATTAATATCTATGTTATTTTTTCTATTTTAGATTTTGATGAAGATTGAGAGTGTAATGACCCGTAATTTTCGATAATTAAAATATTTAGTTTAATAAGATTTTTGGTAATTTAATGTTGAAAGAAATGAAATTTTGTAATTTAATAATGAAATCATAACTAAAATGAAACGTAACAATGTCATTTAAAGTTAATCATTAACAATTTAAATGGAATTCCAATTAATTGGAGTGATTTAGATGTTACACTCGGTTATAAATTGAATATAGGAAAATTAATGTAAATATTGAATCAATTAGTGAGATAATATATAATTTATGGTAATTGAATAAAATCTGCGTTAAGTAAGTAATTATAACATTTGGTTGTAAATAATAAACTTATTAATGTGACAAAAAGTCAATGGTGACAAACTATTATATGTTACCTATTTATTTAGTCTATTAAATTGAATTGGAAATCAAATAGAAACTAAATGAAATTAAAATGTCACATTAATGAGAATTAAGACAATGATTGAAATTTGTGAGTGTAAAAAAATGAATGGAAATGTTAATTTTATTCATAAGGGTATAATTGATTTAATAAAAGAATGAAACCAAGATAAATAAGTTTCTTGGGATTTTAAATTATAATTAATGTGTAAAATTGACAAATGTCAATGTAATTGAAATATAGTAATTAATACAAATAAAAGATGGAAATTGAAGGATAATAATGTAATGAAATATTAAAAAACGTTAACCATATCTATAGAATGATAATTGATTGAGCATAATGATTTAAATCAAATAAAATTAAGGGGTTTTAGACCAAAGGTCTTTATTCTCAAAGCTCATGCACGAAAAGTCCCTACTAATAAACCTACGTAAATTAGGTCCCTATTTAGTTATTTTTTTTACCAAATTGCCTCCTTATAGAAAATCAGCCCATCATTGAAATCAGGAGCAAAAGTAGCATAAATTAGTCAAAAACTAAAAATAGGGACCACATTTTCATAACTTTTTCGGGAGGGAGTTTTCTTCCGTCATCTTCCAATTCTAGGGACTTGGCAGCCGTTCCTTGCAAAATTAATTCATTGGAATTGAATTTTAAATAATTGGATTAATTGCAGCTGGAATGGAACACTGTAATTATTGAAATAATTAACATTGAAATTGATATGTAAATTTACTTTAAATTATTATAAATGTCCAAGTAATTAAAAATGATGGGAATTGCTAGTTATTAACTTTGAAATAAAAATGTGATTTAATTTATTTATTTAATTTATGTGGAAATAGCCATTTTGGCCATTGTCTCGAATTCCAACGAAACCAGTTTTGTCGGATCCATAACGGTGAATTATAGTAGGATTTCAAGTTTCGTAGCGATCAGACTTGTCGTTTGATCGTATGGGCGCAAAACACCTAGAAATCAATTAAATTGAAATCGACTAAAATTAATTTGAAATAAGCCGATTTTAATATAACTTCTTCATACGATGGAATTAGGACTTGAAACTTGTTCCATTGAATTTGAAACTATCAAAAACATCTATTTTGATATATGGGTTGATCCATTTTCGTTTCGGAGTCAGAGCGGGCTTTTCGGGCCATTTATCGTTCAACTTGTAAATCAATCTAGCCCATTCGTTCATATCTCTGATCTACCTATAAATAACCTGTGATAAACCCTAATTTATTTCTCATTATATTTTTTCATTTGTCTGTTCGTACATTTCCTTCTCAACTCCTCATTCTAATGGCAGACAAACAAATTCCCAATTCAATTTCAAATCAAAAACCAAACCCAAAAATTTAAAATCCTCAAAATATTTCAAATTTGAAGCTCTCGACGAGTGCAAGTCAAATATGTGATACATTTTTCGATTCCGGTTTCAGTGTGGCCGGAACAGGGCTAACTATTCTCGACAGTTCGTTGACCGTCGATAGACTTCCATGGATCGACGATTCGTTGGTACAGTATCGTGGAGAGGGCCGAGGAGATCACATAAACGTAGGTTAGTCGGGGAGTTGACGGCCAGATCGTCGGCTAAAATTCATTAGGGTTTCCCCTTTATTCGGCGGTGGCCGGTGATTTTGGCGACCGCACCTTGGTCGATGATGATGCCGAGGTCAAACGTGCTCGTGGGAGTTCGACAACGTGTCTGGGCTTGGCCGCGGTGGTCAACGGCGGAGTGGATAGCGGCGCGATTTTGGCGGCTATAAACCCTAGCGTGCATTATGGCTCTGAAGCGGGGAAGGAGGTAGTGACGTGGATCTTTTTTATTTTATTTTATTTTATTGATTTTCATAATAAATCGTTTATCTTCTAATGTTACTAACTTTCGCATACGAGGTCCGATTCACGTGCGGTTTCTTCCTCTTGGATCGTATTGAAATTTCAGACATTTACAAGCTGGTTTAGATGAATTCTGAGACTGTTTGAATTTTGGGATTAAATTTGGATTTTGATTCGATTTAAATCCAAAGGTGAGTATTTTAACCTACTCACAACTTCTAAATTTTTTTATGTTGGTTAAATTAATTTATGATGTGATTAGAAATTTATTTACGGCTATTTGGTATAGTTAAATCGTCATTTCAATTAATTTAATTTGAATTGAATTGTCATTTAGTTTACTATTGGATTTAAATTGCCATTTAATTACTTGTAAATGATAACCTGTTATCTATTAGTGTTTATTGATCGATTTGGATGATGATTGTGATGAATGTTTGATTGTTTGTACTGGATGAATGGATGTTGTATGTATATTGTTATAACTGCAAGTTCCCTATCGGTTGAAATATACATACCCGAACGATCATAGATTATGGAAAAATCGTTATGGGTTGAAATGATAAACCCGAGCAATTTTATGGATTTTTATATTAATTCGGGATTGGAGTTTGAAATGATATGTAACCGTGAAATTTGAAATTGCGTATTGAAATGATAAATATCCTATCACTTGACCCTAAGGTAGAGAATCATATACGGACACTGGATTGGATAAATTTAAACGATTTTAAATCCTGAAATTTTATCGAATTTAGTTAAATGATATTTTAAATTAAATTTGATTTATATAAATTAAATTATTATTGGAAAATCATGTTTTACGTTGAAATGTGAATTGGTTTAAAGGAATTGCTTTAAGGAATTTACATGAAGGTTTAAAGTTGAATTTTTAAGTAAATGAAATTTATCAGAATTTAGTTATTGAATTGGTTTGAAATATAACTTTGAAATGTATTAAAACTGGAACAATTTAAATTGATATTTCAAACATGGATTGGAAAGAATTGGAGTTGAAGATTCGAAATTGGGTTTTATTGGTTTGAAATTTTATGGTCCAGATATGTTGAAGTAAAATAAATAGTTAAATTGATATCAATTTCAAACCCATATTATAATATAAACTGTTTTAAAAATATATTATTTTGAAGACTTTAATTATTAAAATTTTCAAACTATTAAACTATTTTAACCTATAGTATCTATATTAAACCATTTTTAATTATTTTAAACCATTTAATTTATTTTAAACTAGTTAACCCATTTTAACTTATTTTAAATCTAATTAATCTATTTTAAAGCTATTTAATCTATTTTAATTATATTTGATCTATTATAAAATTATTTAACTACCTTAAATCGATTTAAAAGTATTTTAACCTATAATTAAACTATTCTAGAGTATTTTAACTTTTTATAACTATTTAAACTAATGGCTAAATTTCCAGACTAAGTAAAGAGAATGTGTTTATATTCAAATTTCATTGATTCAAAAGCAAATACAGTTAATGATGTTATAACCTAAGTTGGGATTTAACATTAATTGAATACAATAATTCTGAAGGGAGGATTTAACCTAATTGGAAATATGATTTTGGAAAGAAAATTTTGATTTCGGAAGCAATATGATTTAAAGTGTGAATATGATTTCTAAGTGAATATGATTTCGGGACTGATATGGTTTTGAGAATATGATATTTTTGAATTGACTTTTGAAAGGTAAAGGAACCATCCGGTGTGAAATAAGCGTTTGGTTGCTAAAGAGACCGGGATCAGATATTGTCATACTCCCTTCCAATATCGAAAGCCAGTTTAACAACTGTGTACATGGTGGAGATTCCAAAAACGAAGTAGGATGGTTTAGTGAACGATTTCTGTATGAGGTATGATGTTACCCTGACTCCCGTGAGTCTGCTTAGATGTGACTAAACTAGGAGCTACACCTAGGCCAAGTGAGGTCATTCCTCCAATCGGGTACATTTCTTCGATATCATTCTATCACTTTGTGATTGACTTGGGGGCCATCCTTGATTTTGGATTTGGGAGTTTGTCCGAGGTGGGCTGTAGTAGCTGCTATGCATCACCACCTGCCCGGTTCTGCAATTGGTATATCTACCCTGGCATTGCCTCGAGTGCCGTGTTCACATGCCCTAAAGCGTTTTCTATGAGTTTGTTTTATACCCTATGGAGTGCCCTCTAGGTAAACCTCTAGTTTATGGAGGAGCGTACGGTACTGAATAGACTATGAGAATATATAAAATATGTTAAGGGGGATATGGGTAATGCCTTAACGTTATTTTACTACTTTCACTTTACTGTAGACATATTATAATAGCGTATTGTACTACATAGTAGATAGTTTAATGGATCCTAAGGAGATGTGAATCGCGAACATCTCTTAAGTTACTGCACTCACGTTAGACACTGGATAGGAGATGTCAACCCCCCTGAACATCTATGACGCCGTCACATGCATATTTACCGTTGATTTAACTTACATAAGATCTTTTATGTAACGACCCAGAATGCTGTCATTTGAAATTCTTATATTTAATTAATTTTAAATATTCATGAATGAATTTTTTTAAGCTAAGTGAATTAAATTTCGAATATCTAGATTTAATTGGATATTTAAATCGATAATTTAAAATTTGAAATTATAGAAATAATTGGAAATTGGGTCTAATGTGATTAAAATGATTTATAAAGTTGTATTAAATCATATTGGAGTTAGAATGATGTTATAGAACTTTTAAAATTGAATTTAAAGTCAAATTGTGAAAATTGAATATTTTAATATTTAATTGACGAGTTAAAATAGCCATTTTTCAAACAGTCTTGGATTTTAACGAAACCAGTTTAATCGGATCCATAATGTTATATTATTGTATGGTTTCAAATTTCGTGTAAATCGGATTTACGGTTTGTCCGGGGCAAGCTAAAACGCGTAGAAATCGATTCGAGTGAATTTTAAATTTAAATAATTCAATTTGAAAACTTATCTTCCAAATTTGATCGAACTGGCCTCCGATATATATTCCATTGCATTCGGAATAGGGGTAAAACATTTTAAATGCCAGGCGGCACGCTTCGTTTGGAGTTCGGAAAAATATCGGGTGAATAGTGCGCGAATATTTTCTATATAAGGACCTCATATTTCACAATTTGCAAAACCTAACTAGGGTTTCAATGTCCAGCCGCCACTAACAGAAATCAATGGTCGAAATTTTCATTTCTTCTCCCTCAATTATCTTCAAATCCATCTACTTTCACGAAAAATCTCCAACTACAAACTTGTAAAGGTGGATGAGAGCTACGAAATCAACGGTGGAGATCGTTTAAGGTGTTGCCAATCAGCAGCAATTCGAGCTCAAAGCCACCACAGTCGCGCATGTTTTTCGATATATATATGCAACGGAGCTTCACTCTACTTCGGTCGATGGTGGCACGCGTAGGGAGCTTCAAAACCGTGGTGCTTGATCGTTGTGAAGTCGAGCGTGGAGGTTGCATTGATTTAGGGTTAGAGGCGGCCAAGTTGAAGTTGTTATTCATATGAACCTGGGTAGGGGAGAAGATGAATTTCACGGCCTTGATTTAGTGCTGTAGAACGTGCGGCCCAGAAGGTTTGAAGGGTTTGAAAATTTAATATAAAGTTGTAAATTATTTTATATATTAAATTTTATAAACTTTGTAATGCTATATCTTGGTCATACGAGGTCGAAAACGGACGAAACGACTTGCGTTGGGTTTGTATGGACGAATACTACGCTATGGAGTTGGATTGGAATTGTTGGAGCTAGCCAAAATTTTGGGTAAAATTAAACGCGCGTTTAATTTTATACGAAATAAAACACTGCAACTGTTATTGGAAACAAGGTGAGAACTTCTCATTCAATCGAAACTGTTTCGATTTAAATTTTAAATAGTTAGATTTAAAATTGCTTGATTGTATGCTTGGATGATAAATTTATATCTATTTTTTTGAAATAGACCCTATGCGCCGTATATTAAGCGGATGTTATTTATTAAATACATATACCGCGATATTCCATCTTGATGTGGAATTGGTATTATATATGTACTTGGAGTTGATTTTCCCGCATTATATAGCGGATGAGACCCTATTGCGCCACATAATAGCGGATAATATTTTATAAAACCCATGTACCGCGATATTCCGTCTTGAAACGGGATTGGTATTGTGCTAACATCTATGGATGCAGGGAAACAGGTTGGAGGGATCCAACTGGATTCCTCACCCGTATTGACTTATTTACAGATATTGTAATATATTCTGTTATCATATGATATATGATGTTTTGGATGCCGTGGTTGATGTTTTAGTGTTGTTGCAGCATTGAGCCTATTTTGGAAAATTAAAAGTGTTAAAGTGATGATTTTCAAATTTTAAAAGGATTTTTAAAGTGATTTTTTGAAAGTATACGTTTTATTAAATTTTGAAATTGATTCATTTTAAATAAATAAACGTTATAATTTTAATGTTATAAAAATTATGATTTTTGAGAAATATAGTTGAAAATTGATTTTTTGAAATATGGAGTTAATGAATTTTATAAAATAGTTTAAATTGAGATTTTTGAAATTATTATAAACGGTTTATATAAAAGATTTATAAAATGGATATTTATAAATTAAAAATATTGGAATTATAAAACGAGTTTTTATAAGTGTTAAAAATGAAGTATAAATGGATTTCACCAGTGAATGAAATTTATAGATTTATAAATCGTGAAGTTATAAAATGAATATATTTTGTAAAATAAAAGATTTATAAGTAATTAACTCATAAATTGGTATTTGGCATTTAAATGAGATTTAAATAGAATTTGTTAATTAAGTGATTTTATAAGTTGAAGTTTTTATAAAATTTATATAAATGTGAATTTATAAACGTTATTTTATAAATCCAAAAACCAATTGAATTTGATAAGTAAATTTGAAAGCTTATTAAAGGAGATATATCCATGATTTTGGGACAGTGGATAATCCTTTAAACTGAATATGTAGAAGTGTTGGATTTGGTAAACGATTTATATTCACAATTTTGGACAGTGAATAATATATTAAAGAAATGGTTTAGGAAGTGATCTTTTTAAATAGAATTAAAACGATTTGAAGTTTTTCTAAAATGTGTTAAGGATCGAAACCATAGATTTCAACATTCATTGTTGGAATAGACGTTTTCGAAAGATAAGGAAAAGGTGGACCATAACACTGTTGTTATAGTAAATGATTTCCGAAAGGAAATGTTTTATATAGTATTGGGATTCATATATCTATTTTAATTTCGAATTCCTATACTAGTGTTTTTGGGTTGTCGTAACGATGTTTTATGCAACATTCGTTTTTGACTCAAATGAATGCGTTTAAGAGAATGTTTTTCTTAAAGAATAAAATATATACTTAATTATGATTTAGGTATATTGAATTTTCCAAATGTGGAAAATAAATAGATTTGTGAATTACTTATTATTAGATAAGTATGAAAATGTTTTTCCAATATGAAGTGAAATGTTTTGAGATTATATCTTTTAAAGATAAACTGAAAGTGAATATTTGAAATCGATTTATATTAATAGATATTTGGAAATTTAAATTCACATGGAATTTATAAAGGAAAGGGAAAATTGTTTTAGAAATAAACATTGATTTATTTTTGAAGTGTGGAAAATTATATATCTTGTAAAGATATTTTTGGAAAATAAATATTTTGGGAAATTATTTGGGATTTGGGGATGTTGTGCGTATCAATTAGTAGTTAAATAACCGACTATCAATATTTACCTTTAAATGGGTATTTGTTGTGATTTGCTTGAATTTGAATGCTACACTTATTTTAAAATAAGCGCTCGTTATTCGGTTTAGCCGGGAGAAGACCTTTGGGTCATAAATCCCATTCCTAATAGTGATATGTCGTAATGGATTGCATTTGAAGACCGGTGTTGAAGACCTGATATTTTTGAAAACGGAAGGATTACCGTCGAATGTCTCTGCGTCGGCTGATCTTCGATATAGAGATTTTATCAGCCTTTGTGATGGAAAGTCCGGTCGTGATTAATGAATATCCGGATTGCAAGGGCTTCTTTGGAAGAGCCTTCGGTTCTGTTCGAACCCAGAATGGACTTGTATGGATGTGTGTCTGACATTACAATTTGAGATGTAAAGCCGGTTTCTATCAAATATATTTCTGTTGGTGGCGAAGAATTTATTCTCTTAGCTTAACACCCTTCTCTGAGACGTACGAGCTCAGAGGTTATGTAGTTGATGGTTACTAGTGATATATTCCCAAATTGGTAAGGAATACGAAGAGCTGTTGAGCATTTGTTGATCAAAGTGTGGCTTTTGTGTAAAGCGTAGCTTTGTGGACGAGACTTCGTCGGACCTCACACCCCGGAAATGGTCAAAACATGAAAGATGCAGCAAGGTTATTAGGGGATAGCGCCCCCTTAGTGTATGTCATTCCTTCTGGATAGAGGTGGTATTATGGTATGGAGCCCAGATACTTAACCTATGTTGTTGCTGCAAACTTATTATTTTGTGGTTGTTGGTGAATCCCGGGATTTAGGTCGGTTACGACCGGGGGATGGCATATTCGTGTCAGTTGTTATCCAGCTAGGGGTAACCCACCTTGTGTTGGCAGAGATTCGGTTAGGTTCTCGAGGCGTCCTTCCAGTGACGTTTCCATGTGGCAATGGGAAGTTCCTTGGCCAGACCATTTGTTGGAAATGCAAAGAAACCATACGAACCCTTTACGATTGCAAATTGTATAACCTGCCTCCTTAGGAGGTAGCTATAGCAGGCATAATATAATGGTACCTATGCTAGTTAAGATTTATATTCTACTTTCGAAATGGTTTTCCACATTTTGCACTTATAGTAATAGTATCAAAGAAATTCTCTACGTAGTAAGCATCTTTGACTATCATAAGGAGAAATCTCCTCCAAGTTCTGCGTTTGCATTGTGTGTGGCGGGAGGCCTTATGGTATTTACATTTTCTAAAAGCATTGCGAATTAACTTTAAAAATATTTCTTTGTTTTTTTTAAAAGATAAACTGTTTATGTTCTCACACCAGTCCCGTGACTGACTTGGAGTTTATTGTTCCCTTCCTAAACTCTGGGTGTCCACCAATTTCCACATGGGCAGTCAAGAGTCAGGATATTCTGGAATTCAGGAGTTGCTGTGGAGATCAGGAGCAGGCTGGATGGCTTGGCGTATCAACTAGTATACAGTATTTCTTTTCCGCTGTTTGTTGTTGTAAACTCCGATAATGTAATGTAATGTAATGTGATGTGATGTATAAAAAATGTACAATTCTTTTGATTTAAAGATTATTCATTTATCTATTATATGTTGTTCCGCTGCGATTGTGAGATTCTGATATTGTTTTTGTTGCTTCTTCTTTCTTTCTTCTTCTATCTTCTACCTCTTCTTTAACCCTAACGGTTCGGTTTTCCGGCATTCGATTGTTCGGCAGTTGAGACAGTGTACGTATTAATGTCGACTTTCGTGAGTCGAAAATCCCTTTCATTACATCTGGTATCAGAGCATATGGTTAAGCGACAACCTTGGCTCTGTTGGAAATTACTCATTAGAGATAGAGTCAGCAGTACTCTAGAATGAGTTTGAGTGTAATAATAGCTATGAGTGCGTATTTGTTAGTGAATATAAAAATTATTTTATATTTTGTTGATTGATTTGTTGAGTGGTATATGGATTCTGGTCAATACGAGTAATTAACGTTATTGATAGGAATCTCTAAACACTTGTACAGAACAAATTCGACACGATATCGTTTCAAAATTTGGGTAAATGAAATAATTTTACCTAAATTATTTTCGTATATAAAAGAGAAAAATTCTGTGAATTATTTTAATATATGATTGCTTGGTTCTAGAAAGTGATGATATTAAATTATTATCATTAATGTTGAAAAAGAAATTGAAATCGTAATTCCAAAGTTAAGAAATAAATTCACAGACAAATAGAATTGGAGAATATAAATTGTAAATGTGATTTGTAATTTGAAGTAAAATTCCAGAGGAATATTTGGAAATGTTTTGAAAGGGTTTGCAATTTGGAAAAGATTAAATTCCTTTTTGAGTTTAAAAATGATTTTCAAGGGTTTTGGAAAATTATTTTGGAGGGATAAAGCTCTAAACTCTTTTCGCTCGCTGGAAAATAATTTCGATGATGATCGCGACATCATTGTTGTTCATTTTCGGGTTTACAAAAGAGGGATTGCTGCGAAGTTGTTTTAAATGGAAGTTGTTTGAAAAATTTGGGTTTGGGTTTTGAAATTCAAAGGATAATTGAGTTGGTTTCAAAAATGGTTTTGGAAGATTGAAAAGACTATGGAATGTTATATAAAATGATTGGAATATAATTATTAAGTTGGAAAATAAATTGTGAATGAATAAATAAAATTTGCAAGTGCAAGAAAATGAAATTGAAATCCATTTCGAATTTGTAAGTAAATAGAACTGGAATTGGAATCTGAATTGGATTTATAAGTGGAAATTTAAGTTAAGTTAAACAAATGATGTTTGAAATGGGATATAACTTAAGTAACATCGAATGAAGTTGATTTTGGTATCGAAGTAAAATAATAAAGTGAATTAAATGGATGTGAACTTGAGTTATATAAATGAAATTCAACCTTACTTGTTAAATGAATTAGCAATTGAATTAATGAATGAATTGAATGTAAATCAATTGAGTGTAAATAAATTGATATGTAATGGATGTAAGTGTTAATTCATTAAAGCTAATTAAAAGTGATGAACCAAATTGAATGAATGAAAGCGAATTAAATAAAATTGGTTAAGTTGGTTATACGTTGGTTGTTAGTAGATTGTGTAGAAAATTCATATGAAATTCAATAAATGAAAATGAAAGCCATGAATCGTTGAATTCAAATTGGAAGTAAGTAAATCTAAATAGGATCAAATTTGATTTGGAAGTGAACAAAGTTGAGTATAAATTAGTGAATGCAAACTAACTGAAATTGAATATGAATGAATGCTAGTAAATCCAATGTAAATGAATCAAATGCGATTTAAATTGGAAAACCAATTCACTGAATATTAATGAAAAGTGAATGTATATTGATTGGATTGGATTTGCTGCCTTTGTTGCAATTGCTATATTAGCATATGTAGTTGCTATTCTGGTATATGTTGTATATTGATATTACTTTCATATATGCACGTTTCTCATTATTGTTGAGTGTTTAGTAGGTGTGGATTGCGCTTGCTTCGCATTTGGAGCTCGCTTTCACGCTATATTAGCCGTATATGCTCGCTAATAATATATAAGGTACATATCTCGGAATACATATCGTACCTTTATACTTTTTTCCTACGGGATGTCTCATTACTTGATGAGATGTATATTTGTGATATATATATATATTGCCCTTTTTTTAAGATCGAGCCGCGCTAAGGAGACGCTGGCGAAAGTTTTTCGAAAATTTAAGGCGTTGGAATATTTTTGAGAAAATTGGAAAAATTCGAAACTATAACTTTGATTTTGGAGTGAAAAGTTAAACGATGTAGTTGGTTTTGAAAAGATAACTATGTATGATTTGAAAACTTAGTAAAGTTTTTATAAGAAGTTTAACTATTGGATTCTGGGAAAGTTAAACACTTAAGTGAATTTGAAATCTAATTTGAATGGTTTTGAAAAGTTAATGGATTTCAAGACTTTTTCTTACTTGGTAATTTCGAGGACGAAATTCTTTTAAGGGGGGAAATTTGTAATGACCCAGAATTATGTCATTTGAAATTGGTATATTTAATTTATTTTGAATATTCACGAATGAGTTTTTTTTAAGCTAAGTGAATTAAATTTCGAATATCTAGATTTAATTGGATATTTAAATCGATAATTTAATATTTGAAATTACAGAAATAATTGGAAATTGGGTCTAATGTGATTAAAATAATTTATAAAGTTGTATTAAATCATATTGGAGTTAGAATGATGTTATAAAACTTTTAAAATTCAATTTAAAGTCAAATTGTGAAAATTGAATATTTTAATATTTAATTGACGAGTTAAAATAGCCATTTTTCAAACAGTCTCGGATTTTGACGAAACTAGTTTCATCGGATCCGTAATGTTATATTATTGTATGGTTTCAAATTTCGTGTAATCGGATTTACGGTTTGTCAGGGGAAAGCTAAAACGCGTAGAAATCGATTCGAGTGAATTTTAAATTTAAATAATTCGATTCGAAAACTTATCTTCCGAATTTGATCGAATTGGCCTCCGATATATATTCCATTGCGTTCGGAATAGGGGTAAAACATTATAAACGCCAGGCGGCACGCTTCGTTTGGAGTTCGGAAAAATTTCGGGTGAATAGTGTGCGAATATTTTCTATATAAGGACCTCATATTTCACAATTTGCAAAATCTAACTAGGGTTTCAATGTCCTGCCGCCACTAACAGAAATCAATGGCCGAAATTTTCATTTCTTCTCCCTCAATTATCTTCAAATCCTTATACTTTCACGAAAAATCTCCAACTTCAAACTTGTAAAGGTCGATGGGAGCTACAGAATCAACGGTGGAGATCGTTTAAGGTGTTGCCAATCAGATGGCAATTCGAGCTCAAAGCCACCACAGTCGCGCATGTTTTTCGAGATATATATGCAACCGAGCTTCACTCTACTTCGTCCAAAGGTGGCACGCATAGGGGGCTTCAAAACCGTGGTGCTTGATCGTCGTGAAGTTGAGCGTGGAGGCTGCGTTGATTTAGGGTTAGAGGCGACCGAGTTGAAGTTGTTATTCGTGTGAACCTGGGTAAGGGAGAAGATGGATTTCACGGCCTTGATTTAGTGCTGTAGAATGTGCGGTACAGATGGTTTGAAGGGTTTGAAAATTTAAAATAAAGTTGTAATTTATTTTATATATTAAATTGTATAAACTTTGTAATGCTATATCTTGGTCATACGAGGTCGAAAACGGAAGAAACGACTTGCGTTGGGTTCGAATACTACGCAATGGAGCTCGATTGGAATTGATTGGAGCAAGCGAAAATTTTGGGTAAAATTAAACGCACATTTAATTTTATTCGAAATAAAACACTGCAACTGTTATTGGAAACAAGGTGAGAACTTCTCACTCAATCGAAACTGTTTCGATTTAAATTTTGAATAGTTAGATTTAAAATTGCTTGATTGTATGCTTGGATGATAAATTTATATCTATTGTTTTGAAATAGACCCTATGCGCCGTATATTAAGCGGATGTTATTTATTAAACACATATACCGCGATATTCCATATTGATGTGGAATTGGTATTATATATGTACTTGGAGTTGATTTTCCCGCATTATATAGCGGATGAGACCCTATTGCGCCGCATAATAGCGGATAATATTTTATAAAACCCATGTACCGCGATATTCCGTGTTGAAACGGGATTGGTATTGTGCTAACATCTATGGATGCAGGGAAACGGGTTGGAGGGATCCAACTGGATTCCTCACCCGTATTGATTTATTTACAGATATTGTGATATATTCTGTTATCATATGATATATGATGTTTTGGATGCCGTGGTTGATGTTTTAGTGCTGTTGCAGCATTGGGCCTATTTTGGAAAATTAAAAGTGTTAAAGTGATGATTTTCAAATTTTAAAAGGATTTTTAAAGTGATTTTTTTGAAAGTATACGTTTTATTAAATTTTGAAATTGATTCATTTTAAATAAATAAACGTTATAATTTTAATGTTAAAAAAATTATGATTTTTGAGAAATATAGTTGAAAATTGATTTTTTGAAATATGGAGTTAATGAATTTTATAAAATAGTTTAAATTGAGATTTTTGAAATTATTATAAACAGTTTATATAAAAGATTTATAAAATGGATATTTATAAATTAAAAATATTGGAATTATAAAACGAGTTTTTATAAGTGTTAAAAATGAAGTATAAATGGATTTCATCAGTGAATGAAATTTATAGATTTATAAATCGTGAAGTTATAAAATGAACAGATTTTGTAAAATAAAAGATTTATAAGTAATTAACTTATAAATAGGAATTTGGCATTTAAATGAGATTTAAATAGAATTTGTTAAATAAGGGATTTTATAAGTTGAAGTTTTTATAAAATTTATATAAATGTGAATTTATAAACATTGTTTTATAAATCCAAAAACTAATTGAATTTGATAAGTAAATATGAAAGCTTATTAAAGGAGATATATCCACGATTTTGGGACAGTGGATAATCCTTTAAATTGAATATGTAGAAGTGTTGGATTTGGTAAACGATTTATATTCACGATTTTGGACAATGAATAATATATTAAAGAAATGGTTTAGGAAGTGATCTTTTTAAATAGAATTAAAAAGATTTGAAGTTGTTTTAAAATGTGTTAAGGATCGAAACCATAGATTTCAACATTCATTGTTGAAATAGGCATTTTCGAGAGATAAGAAAATGGTGGACTATAACACTGTTGTTATAGTAAATGATTTCTGAAAGGAAATGTTTTATATAGTATTGGGATTCATATATCTATTTTAATTTCGAATTCCTATACTAGTGTTTTTGGGTTGTCGTAACGATGTTTTACGCAACATTCGTTTTTGACTCAAATGAATGCGTTTAAGAGAATGTTTTTCTTAAAGGATAAAATATATACTTAATTGTGATTTAAGTATATTGAATATTTTCCAAATGTTGAAAATAAATAGATTTGTGAATTACTTATTATAAAATAAGTATGGAAATGTTTTCCAACATGAAGTGAAATGTTTTGAGATTATATCTTTTAAAGATAAATTGAAAGTGAATATTTGAAATCAATTTGAGAATCGTATATTAATAGATATTTGGAAATTTAAATTTACATGGAATTTATAAAGGAAAGGGAAAATTGTTTTAAAAATAAACATTGATTTATTTTTGAAGTGTGGAAAATTATATAACTTGTAAAGATATTTTTGAAAAATAAATAATTTGGGAAATTATTTAGGATTTGGTGTGTAGTGCATATCAATTGATAGTTAAATAACCGACTATCAATATTTGCCTTTAAATGTGTATTTGTTGTGATTTGCTTGAATTTGAATGCTACACTTATTTTAAAATAAGCGCTCGTTATTCGGTTTAGCCGGGAGAGGACCTTTGGGTCATAAATCCCATTCCGAATAGTGATATGTCGTAATGGATAGCATTTGAAGACCAGTGTTGAAGACCGGATATTTTTGAAAACGGAATGATTACCGTCGAATGTCTCTTCATCGGCTGATCTCCGATATAGAGATTTTATCACCCTTTGTGATGGAAAGTCCGGTCGTGATTAGTGAATATCCGGATTGCAAGGGCTTCTTTGGAAGTGCCTTCGGTTCTGTTTGAACCCAGAATGGACTTGTATGGATGTGTGTCTGGCATTACAATTTGAGATGTAAAGCTGGTTTCTATCAAATATATTTCTATTGGTGGCGGAGAATTTATTCTCTTAGCTTAACACCCTTCTCTGAGACGTACAAGCTCAGAGGTTATGTAGTTGATGGTTACTAGTGATATATTCCCAAATTGGTAATGTGGCATACGAAGTGCTGTTGAGCATTTGTTGATCAAAGCGTTTGTATAAAGCGTAGCTTTGTGGACGAGACTTCGTCGGACCTCACACCCCGGAAATGGTCAAAACAGGAAAGATGCAGCAAGGTTATTAGGGGATAGCTCCCCCTTAGTGTATGTCATGTCTCCTGGATAGAGGTGGTATCATGGTATGGTGCCCAGATACTTAACCTATGTTGTTGCTGCAAACTTATTATTTTGTGTTGTTGGTGAATCCCGGGATTTAGGTCGGTTACGACCGGGGGATGGCATATTCGTGTCAGTTGTTACCCAACTAGGGGTAACCCGGCCTTGTGTTGGCAGAGATTCGGTTAGGTTCTCGGGGCGTCCTTCCAGAGGCTTTTCCATGTGGCAATGGGAAGTTCCTTGGCCTGACCATTTGTTGGAAATCCAAAGAAACAATACGAACCCTTTACGATTGCAAATTGTGTAACCTGCCTCCTCAGAAGGTAGCTATAGCAGGCATAATATAATGGTACCTATGCTGGTTAAGATTTATATTCTACTTTCGAAATGGTTTTCCACATTTTACATTTATAGTAATAATATCAAATAAATTCTCTACGTAGTAAGCATCTTTGACTATCATAAGGAGAAATCTCCTCCAACTTCTGCGTTTGCATTGTGTGTGTGGCGGGAGGCCTTATGGTAGTTACATTTTCTAAAAGCATTGCGAATTGACTTTAAAAATATTTCTTTGTTTGTTTTTAAAAGATAAACTGTTTAAGTTCTCACACCAGTCCCATGATTGACTTGGAGTTTATTGTTCCCTTCCTAAACTCTGGGTGCCCACCAATTTCCACAGGGGAAGTCAAGAGTCAGGATATTCTGGAATTCAGGGGTTGCTGTGGAGATTAGGAGCAGGCTAGATGGCTTGGCGTATCAACTAGTATACAGTATTCCTTTTCCGCTGTTTGTTGTTGTAAACTCTGATAATGTAATGTAATGTGATGTGATGTGATGTGATGTATAAAAAATGTACAGTTCTTTTGATTTAAAGATTTTTCATTTATCTATTATATGTTGTTCCGCTGCAATTGTGAGATTCTGATATTGTTTCTGTTGCTTCTTCTTTCTTTCTTCTTCTGTCTTCTACCTCTTCTTTAACCCTAACGGTTCGGTTTTTCGGCATTCGATTGTTCGGAAGTTGATACAGTGGACGTATTAATGTCGACTTTCGTGAGTCGAAAATCCCTTTCGTTGCATTTTAGTTCTGACTCGAGTGTTTTGTCTTTTCAATTCGCTCGGGTCAGCTTGAGAATTTCAGGGTTGAAGACCTTATCTTTGGAGGAAGAAGATGAAGATTTGTATTATTATTATTATTTACTATATTTATTCCACTGCACTCATACTATTCTGCTGCATTATTTACTTATCTCTGATATGTGCAACTCTGATTCTGTATTGTATTAGTATAATCAAATTTATTTATAAACCGCTTCATGAACTGTTATTTGAGTATTATAAGTCATCATTCCGCTGCGACATTCTGTATTTGTTGTATTTCTTTTCTCTTTTTCTTATTTACTTTATAACAATCTGCCTTTTTGTATGGTTTAAGCCAACGTGTGTGTCTGCTTAAAACGTCGAAAAAGACAGGTCGTTACAGCTGGTATCAGATCTCTGGTTTAGCGATAACCTTGCCTTGGTGGGGTCTATCTCATATAAAATAGGGTAGCAATACTCTAGAACGAGTCGTTGAGTGTATATATATGAGAGAGCATGTTTGTTAGTGTATAAAAGGTTTTATATTATGTTAATTTGCTCCGTTTTGTATTTATAAATTTTGGTTGGTGCATAGGATGCTATGACATCGATAGTGATTACTAAACACTTGACAGGGCAGACCGACACAATATTTGTTTAGAAATATGGGTAAATGAAATAATTTTGCCTATTATACATTTTGTAAGTAAAATATTTTTTTTGATATATTTGGTTGTAATGTATTTGTTTGTTAGGTAGTGAAATTTATAAATATTGGTTGAAAATAAAATTTGTGAATAAAATGAATATAAATTGGAAAATTTAGAACTCAAATTCTAGGATTTTTGAGAACTCCTTTCGAATGATTTTGGAATATAATATTAATATTATTTGGAAGTATTCTTTTGATATAAATATTCCAATGTGATTTGAAAGAAATGTTTTAAAAGAATTTTTAGAAGGGAATAAGTTTTGTACTTTCCTCTCTGTCGTTGGAAAATAATTTCGATGATGAGTGCAGGCATCATCGACGTTCATTTTCGGGTTTCAAAATGGCAAGGCCATTGTAGTAGTTTTAGTGCATAGTTATTTTGATAAACTAATCTTAAAATTTATTTTATAAATATTAATGGATATAAAAGCTAGGAGTATATCTATATACAGTTTAAATGATTTGAAAATGAAATCTGACATTTGGTTCTTAAATTTCTATAAATTAGAGATTTCAATTATTGTAATGAAATAAAATTTAACTATTTAATAGTTGGAACTTACAAAATGAAATAAGAAATTAAGTGCTAAGTTATAAATGAAATATACAAGAAATTTGAAATTTGAAACTTATAAATAAAAAAGGAAATGAAAATTAGAAATGATAACTATTGAACATAAAGTTAATTAAAATTAATAAGATAAACTTGTTTAACTTTCAATTGCATTCTTAAAAAAAAAAACACACACACACACACATATATATACAACTTACCAAATACTAAAAGTTGTAATGTTAAATAAGAACATATGATGAAATGTTATACAAGTAAAACTTAAGTAATGAAAGTGTTCAATGAAATTTCTTTTATAAATAAGAATTTTGATATTATAATGGTTATAAACTTAAGATGTAACTGAAATGTACTAATAAAATGTATTAGAAAAGCGTGTATTGTAAGTAAATGATTTTAAACTTAGGTTAATATTTAAAGTTATTTATAATTTTATTAAATAGTAAATTTCATATTATACTAAGTTAATGACTATAAATTCAGAAAAGTTGAAATGATTTAGAAAAACAGGTTTAATATTCAAGTGACACCATACAAGGAAAGGAATGTAAATTAAAATGTAAGAAACTTAAGTATGAACCTATGCACTAGTGAATGGTAATGACAATCAAGTATATAAATTTACAGATGTGAACTAAACTGAAATAAATTGTATGTAACACTTAAATAAAGAAATCATGGATATTATAAACAACTGGATGGAAATAACCTATGTAAGAAATGAATGTAAAGAAGTGAAAAAGAAATTGATCCGAACAACTGAAAATGAATTTTTGCAAGTAATGAATGTAAATAAATGAAAATAAGCACTGAATGAATGAATGTGAAGTCATTTACAAAGAAACCTATATAGTACTTTAGGAATTGATTTACATATGTGTAAACAATTGTAACTTAGTAACATATGCAAGAAAATGTGTAACGACCCATAATTTCTGTCATTTGAAATTCAGATATTTAATTGATTTTAAATATTAACAAGTAAAATTTATAAGTCGAATAATTTATTTTTTGAATATTTGGATTTAATTGGATAATTAAATCGACAAATTAATATTTGATACAGAAATAATTGAAAATCGGGTTTAATGTGATTAAAAATGATTTATAAAGTTATATTAAATCATATTAGAGTTATAACAATGTTCGTGAACTTTTAAAATTGAATTAAAGTTAATTTGTGAAAGTTGAATATTTTAATATTTAATTGACGAGTTAAAATAGCCATTTTTCAAACAGTCTTGGATTTCAACGAAACTAGTTTCATCGGATCCGTAATGTTAAATTATTGCATGGTTTCAAATTTTGTGTCAATCGGATTTACGGTTTGTCCGAGGCAAGCCAAAACGCATAGAAATTTGGTTAACCGATTTAATTTAAATTTGATCGTTTATTTCCGTACTTCGCACAGATGATCAAATTAGCTTTCGAACACAATTTCCTAAACTCTGGGTGCCCAAAATTTTTCACACAGGCAGTCTAGAGTCAGGTTATCAGGTTATTCCGGATTCAGAAGTGCTATGGAGCTCAAGTGGCGAGCTGGAATGGCGAGACGTATTATTTGTATATGATATCATCTTTCCGCTGTAAATTCACTTGTAAGGACATGTTTGTATAGCTGTCCATTGATTGTTGTGTTGTATATTGTCGTTGTACACTCTGGTAATGTAATGTAATAACTGATATAGTTCTTTGTTTTAATGATTATTCATTTATCTATTATATGTTGTTCCGCTGCGACTGTGAGATTCTAATATTGTTTCTGTTCTGTTTCCTTATTTCTTCTATCTTTTTCTTCTACCTCTTCTTTTTAACCCTAACAATTCGGTTTTCCGGCATTCGATTACGTCGCATTTGATACAGTGGACGTAAGAATGCCGATCTTCGAATCCCAATAAAATCGAAATATTACAATGTGCTCTGATACCACATGTAACAAATGCGGTTTTATCGGGATCCGAAGGTCGGCATTCTTACATCCACTATATCAAATGCTGCATAATCGAATGCCGAAAAACCGAATTGTTAGGGTTAAAAAGAAGAGGTAGAAGAAAAAGATAGAAGAAGTAAGGAAACGGAACAGAAACAATATTAGAATCTCACATATCGCAGCGGAACAACATATAATAGATAAATGAATAATCTTTAAACAAAGAACTATATCAGTTAATACATTACATTATCATCATCACAGTGTACAACAATAATATACAACACAACAAAACAACGGACAGTTGTACAAACATGTCCTTACAAGTGAATTTACAGCGGAAAGGTAATATCATATACAAGTAATACGTCTCGCCATCCAGCTCGCCACTTGAGCTCCAAAACACTTCTGAATCCAGAATGATCTGATAACCTGACTCTAGGCTGCCCGTGTGGAAAATTATAGGCACCCAGAGTTTAGGAAGAGAACAATAAACTCCAGGTCAGTATGAGACTGGTGTGAGAACTCAAAACAGTTATTTATCTTTTAAACAACAACAACAAGGGAAATGAAAAATATCCGCAATGCTTTTGGAAAATGAAACTACCATAAGGCCTCCCCGCACACACACAATGCAAACGCAGAATTGGAAGAGATTTCTCCTTATGATAGTGAAAGATGCTTACTACACAAAACAAATCATTTTTGATATTATTATTAGTGCATAGTGTAGAAAGCATTTCGAAAATAAAATATTAATCTTAGCCAGCATAAGTACCATTATATTATGCCTGCTATAGCTACCATATTAAATGGCAGGTTCTACAACTAAAATCGTACAAGGCTCGTATTGTTTCTTTGGATTTCCTAAAAATGGTCAGGCTAAGGAACTTTCTACTGCCACATGGGATCGCCTCTGGCGGGACATCCCGAGAACCTAACCGGATCTCTGCCAGCACAAGGCCGGGTTACCTCTGTAACTAGGTAACTACTACTCGAGTATGCCACTCCCCGGTCCTTTGAGACCTTTATCTAAGGGCCCTCTATCACCAAGCAACAACCATACAGAAGAATGAGATTGGAGCAACCACATAGGTTAAGCATCAAGGCTCCATACCTGACACCACCCTTTTCCAAAAGGAAATGACATACCCTAAAGGGCGCGACCCTCATAACCTTGCCGCATATTCCTGTTTCGACCATTTCCGGGTGTGAGGTCTGACGAAGTCTCGTCCACAAAGCTACGCTTTTTCACAAAGCCACGCTTTGATCAACAAATGATCAATAAATAATCATCACACGGCAACACTCAGCATGCCACATTACCAAATTGGGAATATATCGCTGATAACCTTCAACTACATAACCTCTGAGCTCGTAGGTCTCAGAGAAGGGTGTTAAGCTAAGAGAATAAATTCTTCGCTACTAACAGAAATGTATTTGAAAGAAATCTGCTTTACATCTCAAAATGTAATGTCAGACACGTAACCATACAGGTCTGTTCCGGGTTCGAACAGAACCGAAGGCACTTCAAAAGAAGCCCTTGCAATCCGGGTATTCACAATCCCGATCGGATTTCCCATCACAAAGGAATTCTCCATACCATAGCTAACGGTGCAGAGACAATCGATAGGTCATCCTATCGTTTTCACAAATACCCGGTCTTCACCACCGGTCTTCAATGCTATCCATTACGTCGTATCACTATTCGGAATGGGTAATCCAAATAACGAGCGCAAAAATTTAAAAATAAGTGTAGCATTCAATTTCAACAAATTCACAACAAATAGCGATTTAAGGGTCAATATTGATAGTCGGTTATTTAACTATCAATCAATATCCACTATTTTATAATTCCAATATTTTAATTTGTAAATATCAATTTTATAAATCTTTTATATAAATTATTTATAATAATTCTAAAATCCCAATTTAAACCATTTTATAAATTAATCAACTACTTATATCAAAAATCACATTTCGGTTACATTTCACAAAAATCAAAATTTTTATAACATAAAATTTCAACGTTTATTTATTTAAAATGAATTAATTCCAAACTTAAATTTTATTATGAATTCTCTCAACTTAAATTTTCAGAAATCCAATTTTATTTATTTTCGGCATCTAACGATACCAAAAATATATTCGGCTAAAATTTAGCCTTCAACGATTTCAATCACAAAGATAATCACGCAGATTATATATAGATCAACACACAATACTGAAACCAATTCGATCATTTGAGGAATCCAGTTGGATCCCTCCAACCTGTTTCCCTGCATCCAAAGATGTTAGCACAATACCAATTCCGCTTCGAGACGGAATATCGCGGTATATGGAATTTATAAAATATTATCCGCTATTATGCGGCGCAATAGGGTCTCATCCGCTATATAATGCGGGAAATCAACTCCAAGTACGTATATAATACCAATTCCATATCAAGTTGGAATTATCGCGGTATATGTTTTTAATAAATAACATTTGCTTAATATACGGCGTATAGGGTCTATTTCAATACAATAGATAATAACTATCATCCAATCACACAATCAAGCAATTTTAAATCTAATTATTTAAAATTTAAATCGAACAAATTCGATTGAGTGAGAAGTTCTCACCTTGAGTTTCCGATAACAGTTGTAGCAGTTATTTCGAATAAAATTAAATGTGCGTTTAATTTTACCCAAAATTTTCACTAGCTCCAAATGACTCCAATCCAGCTCTATTGCGTAGTGCTCGTCCATACGAACCCAACGCAGTTTGTTTCGTTATTTTCCGACCTCGTATGAACAAGATACAACATTTTAAAGTTTATACGATCTCAAAAATAATTAATTTCACAATTCTTTTTGTTTTAAACCCTACATCATAATCTGGCCGTTCGTTTTTGCATTTTGAGATCAGGCCGTTGTTAACACCTTCTTCCTCTAGGCATCGTTCGAACGCACGCTACCCATTTGCCATCATTCCTCCTGAAATCATCGAGCCTTCATCGTTGACATTCACTCCGATCAACACCCATCATTCGAAGCGCCATTGCCGCCTCAACCTTCGCCCCAAATGCGGCGAAGCTCGGTCGAGCCTTGCTCTTGGAAAACGCACATGAACGCGATGACTTAGAATGCCAATTTCCCTCGATTCGCTCAATTAAAATTGATCACAGCCATTGGATTTTAAGATCTCACCAAGCTCTATCTGTTTGTAGTTGAGAGATTTTCGTAAAAGTGGATGGATTGAAAGAAATTGAAGGAAGAACATTGGATAATTTCGGCCATTAAAAATGTTTACTGGCGGCTAGGCTAAACTAGGGTTAGGGTTTTGCAAATTAGAAAGAGTTGGGTCCTTTTATAGAAAACCGACGAACACTATTCATCTCCAATTTTTCGAACTCCAAAAGAAGCGTGCCTGCTGGCATTCCTAGGGTTTAACCCACGTTCCGGACACAATGGAATATGTTTCGAAAGCTAATTCGATCATCTGTGCGAGTTACGGAAATAAACGATCAAATTTAAATTAAATCGGTTAACCAAATTTCTATGCGTTTTAGCTTGCCCCGGACAAACCGTAAATCCGATTGACACGAAATTGAAACCATGCAATAATTTAACATTACGGATCCGATAAAACTTGTTTAGTAGAAATCCGAGACTGTTTGAAAAATGGCTATTTTAACTCGTCCATTAAATATTAAAATATTTAATTTTCACAAATTAACTTTTAATTCAATTTTAAAAGTTCACAAACATTGTTCTAACTCTAATATGATTTAATATAACTTTATAAATCATTTTTAATCACATTAAATCCGATTTCCAATTATTTCTGTAATTTCAAATATTAATTTGTCGATTTAATTATCCAATTAAATCCAAATATTCGAAAAATAAATTATTCGACTTATAAATTTTACTTGTTAATATTTAAAATCAATTAAATATCTGAATTTCAAATGACAGAAATTCTGGGTCGTTACAAACTTCCCTCCTTAAAAGAGTTTCGTCCTCGAAATTACCAAGTAAGAAAAAGTTACAAAATCCATTAACTTTTCAAAACAAACCGTTCAAATTTGATTTACAACTCTCTTAAGTGTTTAAATTTTCCAAAATATCAATAGTTAAACTTCTTACAAAGTATTTACTAAGTTTTCAAATCCATATATAGTTATCTTTTCAAAATCAACTATATCGTTTAACCTTTAACTTCAAATCAAAACTTAGTTTTCACAATTTTTTCCAAAATTTCCCGAAAATTTTCTAACGCCTTAATTTTTCAGAAAATTTCGCCATAACCTCCATTGTACGGAGGAGCTTTCACAATATCACAATTAATAAAGTGAATTAAATGGATGTGAACTTGAGTTATATAAATGAGATTCAATGTAACGAATGTGATTTTGTCGGGATCCGAAGGTCGGCATTCTTACGTCCTACAAATGAGATTCAATGTAACAAGGCTCGTATTGTTTCTTTGGATTTTTCAACAAATGGTCAGGCTAAGGAACTTCCTACTGCCACATGGGATCGCCTCTGGCGGGCCGTCCCGAGAACTTAACCAGCTCTCTGCCAATACAAGGCCGGGTTACCTTTGTAACTAGGTAACTACTACACGAATATGCCACCCCCGGTCCTTTGGGACCTTTATCCGAGGGCCCTCGATCACCAAGCAACAACCACACAGAAAAATGAGATTGTAGAAACCACATAGGTTAAGCATCAGGGCTTCATACCTAACACCACCCTTTTCCAGAAGGAAATGACATACCCTAAAGGGCGCGACCCTCATAACCTTGCCGCATATTCCTGTTTCGACCATTTCCGAGGTGTGAGGTCTGACGAAGTCTCGTCCATAAAGCAACGCTTTTTCACAAAGCCACGCTTTGATCAACAAATGATCAATAAATAATTATCACACAGCAACACTCAGCATGCCACATTACCAAATTGGGAATATATCGCTGATAACCTTCAACTACATAACCACTGAGCTCGTACATCTCAGAGAAGGGTGTTAAGCTAAGAGAATAAATTCTCCGCCACCAACAGAGATGTATTTGCTGCTTTATATCTCAAAATGTAATGTCAGACACGTAACCATACAAGTCTGTTCCGGACTCGAATAGAACCGAAGGCAATTCCAAAGAAGCCCTTGCAATCCGGATATTCACAATCCCGATCGAATTTTCCATCGCAAAGGAAATCTTCATACCATTGCTAACGGTGCAGAGACAATCGATAGGTCATCCTATCGTTTTCACAAATACCCGGTCTTCAACACCGGTCTTCAATGCTATCCATTACGTCGTATCACTATTCAGAATGGGTAATCCGAATAACGAGCGCAATAATTTAAAAATAAGTGTAGCATTCAATTTCAACCAATTCACAACAAATAGCCATTCAAGGGTCAATATTGATAGTCGGTTATTTAACTATCAATCAATATTCACAACATAACCCGATTTCAAATAATTTCCCAAATTATTTATTTTCAAAATTATCTTTACAAGATATATTTTCCACACTTCAACCATTTGAAAGCAGATTTCAAATCAATTTTCACCTTTACAACTTTCATTTCAAAATGGTTCATTTAAACCAATCAAATAAATCCTTACCGATTTATTAAATTTACGCTCCAAATTCATAAATTTATTCCCACACTTCAAAAATAAATCAATGTTTATTTTTGAAACAAATTTCTCTTATAAATTTCCATTGTGAATTTACATTTCCAAATATTCACCTTTTATGCAATTTTTCAAATCGATTTCAATTATTCACTTTCAATTTATCTTTAAAAGATATAATGTCAAAACATTCACTTCATATTGGAAAACATTTCCATACTTATTTAATAATAAGTAATTCACCAATCCATTTATTTTCAACATTTGGAAAATATTCAATATACTTAAATCCAAATTAAGTATATATTTTATTCTTTAAGGAAAACATTCTCTTAAACACCTTTATTTGGGTCAAAGCGAATGTTACGTAAAACATCGTTACGACAATCCAAAATCACTAGTATAGGGATTTGAAATTTAAGGTAGATATATAAACCCTAATACTATACAAAACTTTTCCTTTGGGAAATCATTTACTATAACAACAGTGTTATAGTCCACCATTTCCTTATATTCCTCGAAAACGTCTATTTCAGCAATGAATGTTGAAATCTATGATTTCGATACTTAACACATTTTAAAACATTTTTGAATCGTTTTAATTCTATTTAAAATATCACTTTCCTAAAATATTTCTTTAATATATTATTCACCGTCCAAAATCGTGAATATACTTCGTTAACCAAATTCAATTTCTACATATTTTATTCAGAGGATTATCCACTGTCCAAAATCGTGGATATATTTCCTTTAATAAGCTATAGTAATTAAACTTATTAAAATAAGTCGATTTCGGATTTATAATACAACATTTATAAATTCCATTTATATTTTATAACAACTTCAACTTATAAAATCACTTTATTAACAATTCTATCCATATCCCATTTACATGCCAAAATACAGTTTATAAGTTAATTATTTATGAATCTTTTATTTTATAAAATCTATTCATTTTATAACTTCACAATTTATAAATCTATAGATTTCGATATATAAATCCCAATACTATATAAAATATTTCCCTTCAAAAATCATTTACTATAACACCAGTCTTGCTTATCTAGGTGGAACGTGATGGGGGGTTCTCGCTTTTTGCTTGGTGGCGAGCAGGAGACTCTTACCCCTACACGTCCTCTTTATGGTTAGGCGTAAGCTGTGACAGTCGAAATGCTGGCCGTAAAAGCAAGTTAGGAGTACCAATGTATACCATGGCGGGGCTGGGATGGTTGAAAAGCCTACCAGTCGAGATTGACCGTTGTCGATGGTTGAAAAGCCTAGACCGTTACATTTGGTATCACAGCATATGGTTAAGTGACAACCTTGGCTCTACTGGGGATTACTCATTAGAGATAGAGTCAGTAGTACTCTAGAATGAGTTTGAGTGTAATAATAGATATGAGCGCGTATTTGTTAGTGAATATGTAATTATTTTGTATTGTGTTGACTTATCGGTTGATTGTTTATAGATTCCGGTCGGTGCAGTCTGGCTAAGTGTCGTCGATAGGGGTTTCTAAACTCTTAAACGAGATAAACCGACATAGTATCATTTTAAATTGGGTAAATGAAATAATTTTACCTCGATTATATTTTATATATAGAGGAATAATTTTTCAGAAATTATTGAAGTGTATATAAATTGAATGGTTTGATTGTTGAAAATGTATGAAAATATAAGTGAATCAAAGTTGTTCGAATAATCTAAATAAAAACAACAATTGTGAAAGAATAAATTATATAAAAACAACAATTGTATAAGTATAGAAATTTTAATTCGAATGATTTATAATTATGGAATAATCTTGTATAAGTAAAAGGAAATAGTGAAATCATATAAGCAAGATTTATAAATAAAAGGAAAAACATTTGAAAGAATTTAAAGCACTGAATTCACTACCATTGCTGGGGAATAATAAGGGTGATGACTGCAGCAGCATCAGTATCATTTTCGAGTTTCTGTGTGATGGATTTGCTACCATAGTAAATTGAAATTGAATTTTGTTGTGATAAACAAATTTGAAATTAAAATCCAAGTTGAAATTGATGAATATAAGTTATCAAGTTTGAACTTATAATATGAGACAATAAAGATTTAGCTTTGGTAAAGTTGAAATAAATTTGAATTAGTATGATAAAATATATGATGTGAAATTTAACTAAAGAAAGTTAAATAAATTAAATCAGATTTGGAAGTTGAATAATAAGTTGTATAACTTCTTAAATGTGAAAATGTAAGTAAAACCAATTATTAAAATGGTTAAACAACTTTGTTAAGCAAACCGAGGTATGAATCTGTTTAAGTGATAAAAAAATTGACTTTGGTAAAAGTTAAATAGAATTTACTTTGGGGTTGGAATTTGAATTGGATTTTAACTGGATTACATATATTGTTGAAATGGAAATTTAAGTTAAGTTAAAAAAATGATGTTTAAATGGAATATAACTTAAGTGATGCTGAATGAGGTTGACTTTGGTATCAAAATAAATTAATGAAATGAAATCATTAAATGAATATGAATTTGACTTATATAAAGGAGATTCAACTTTATTTGTAAAATAAATTAGTAATTGAACTAATGAATTGAATATTAATCAATTGAATGTGATAAATTGATATGGAATAGTGGATATAAGTGTTAATTCATTTATGGCTAATTGAATGTTGAACCAAATTGAAGGTAAACAAAGTGAATATGAATGTTAAATGTAAAGTGAATAAATTTGGTTGTGTTGGTTATACATTGGTTGTTAGATTATTGTTAGTTGATTGAATAGAAATTCATATGCAATTGAATAAATAAAATTGAAAGCTAAAGCAATTGAATTCAAATTGGAAGTCAAGTAAATTTAAATTGTATAGAAATTAATTGAATTGAAAGTGAACAAATGTGAATGTAAATTAGTGAATGTAAACTAATTGAAAATGAATAATTGAATGTCGTTGTATATGAATTGGTTGTAAATAATTACAAGTAATGTCGAAATCATATAAGTAGTTTATAAACCTTGTTTAGTATGCATTTCTTTTAATATGCATGTGTTGTAGTTGTTTAAAAGAGTAAAATGTTAATAACTTTTTATATATGTCACTTACATGCTCATATTGAGTACGTACAGGTACCGGGGCTACCGTTAGCGGGATTTGGTTGCGCAAAACGCTTAATAAATAACTGCTTTGCTTAAAAAAAGCTAAAAAGGTACGCCTACGCAATAAAAAAATAGGAAATATGAACCGTTTTTCTGTTTTTCGACTGTGTCGGTCGATGTATATATATTTATATCTATTGTGATATTGTAAAAGCTCCTCCGTACAAAGGAGGTTATGAAGAAATTTTCTAAAAATTTAAGGCGTTAGAAAATTTTCAGGAAATTTTAGAAAAAATTTGTGAAAACTAGTTTTGATTTGAAGTTAAAGTTAAACGATATAGTTGATTTTTGAAAAAGTAACTATATATGGATTTGAAAATATTAGTGAAGTTTTGTAAGAAGTCTAACTGTTGAATTTTTGAAAAAGTTAAACACTTGAGAGATTTGTAAATCAAATTTGAACGGTTTGTTTTGAAAGGTTAATGAATTCCAAAAAATTTCTTACTTGGCAATTTCGAGGACGAAATAAGGGGGAAGTTTGTAACGATCTAGAATTTCTGTCATTTGAAATTCAAATATTTAATTGATTTCCAATATCAATAAGTAAAAAAAAATTGTAAGTCGAATAAATTATTTATTGAATATAAGGATTTAATTTGGATAATTAAATCGACAGTTTAGTATTTGAAATTGCATAAATAATTGGAAATTGGGTTTAATGTGATTAAAAATGATTTATAAAGTTATATTAAATCATATTGGAGTTAGAGTGATGTTTTAAAATTGAATTAAAAGTCAATTTGTGGAAATTGAATATTTTGATATTTAATTGACCAGTTAAAATAGCCATTTTTTAAACAGTCTTAGATTTCGACGAAATCAATTTCATCGGATCTGTAATGTTATATTATTGTATGGTTTCAAATTTCGTGTCGATCGGATTGACGGTTTGTCCGGGGTAAGCCAAAACGCATAGAAATTGGTTTAATCAATTTAGTTTAAAATTTGATCCTTTATTTCCGTAACCCACACATATGAGCTTCCGAAACACATTCCATTGTGTTCGGAACGCGGGTTAAACCCTAGAAATGCTGGTCACCGCACGAGATTTGGAGTTCGGAAAATTCGGGATGAATAGTGTTTTGAGACATTTTCTATATAAGGACCTAAATATCTCACATTTGCAAAACTTAAAACCTAGCTAGGGTTTTAACAGGAGCCCCCACTTCTATTAATTTCAGTGGCCGATAATACACGATCTTCTTCCCCATTTTTCTCTCAATCCACTCAGTATTAACAAAAATCTCCAACTACAACATCGAAGAGCGTAATGAGATCTATAATGTGAACGACTATGATTGAGATCGGGGTGGTAGATTGACGGCAAATCGTTTGTGAATGACGCGTGTTCAAGCATGAATCCCCACGCAAAGAGAGGACCGAGCTCAACGCTATTCACGGTGGAGGTGGAGTTCGCGTAGACCTTCGATTTGGTGGTGGAGTGATGGGGTCTGGATGTCGTTAGTGGGTGCGGCTATTAGGGTTTTTGATCGTGCGTTGGGTTCTTGGCCGCATGAAGGACCTGGGGAGTTTTCGCGTGGGAGAGAAGAGGATTCCAAGGGATGAGATCTGCAGTTCAAGAAATCAACGGTTCAGATTGTCTTAGGTTTAAAATTAAAATAAAATTTGTGAAATTATTATATTATAATTCGTTCAAAGTTTAAAACATTGTATCTTTGTCGTACGAGGTCCGTTTTGGACGAAACAAATTGCATTGGGTTCGTATTGTCGAGCACTACACAATGGCACTGGATTGGAGTCGTTTGGAGCTAGCGATAATTTCGGGTAAAATTAAATGCACGTTTAACTTTATTCGAAATCAAAACGCTACAACTATTATTGGGAACTCAAGGTGCGAACTTCTCACTCAATCGAATTGTTTCGATTTAAATTTTAAATAGTTAAATTTAAAATTGCTTGATTGTGTAATTGGATGATAATTATTATCTGTTGTATTGAAATAGACCCTATATGCCGTATATTAAGCGGATGTTATTTATTAAACACATATACCGCAATAATTCCAACTTGTATGGAATTGGTATTATATATGTATTTGGAGTTGATTTCCCGCATTATATAGCGGATGATACCCTATTGCGCTGCATAATAGCGGATAATATTTTATAAATTCCATATACCGCGATATTCTGTCTCGAAGCGGAATTGGTATTGTGCTAACATCGTTGGATGCAGGGAAACAGGTTGGAGGGATCCAACTGGATTCCTCAAATGATTGAATTGGTTTCAATGTTGTGTGTTGATCTATTTATAATCTGCATGATTATCTTTGTGATTGAAATCGTTAAAGGCTAAATTTTAGCCGAATATATATTGGTATCGTTAGATGCCGAAAATAAATAAAATTGGATTTCTGAAAATTTTAGTTGAGAATTCATAATAAAATTTAATTTTTGAAATTGATTCATTTTAAATAAATAAACGTTGAGATTTTTATGTTATAAAAATTATGATTTTTGTGAAATATAACCGAAATGTGATTTTTGAAATAAGTGGTTGATTAATTTATAAAATGGTCTAAATTGAGATTTTTGAATTATTATAAATGATTTATATAAAAGATTTATAAAATTGATATTTATAAATTAAAATATTGGAATTATAAAACGAGGTTTTTATAAGTATTAAAATGAAGTATAAATGGATTTCATAAGTGGATGAAATTTATAGATTTATAAATTGTGAAGTTATAAAATGAATAGATTTTTGTAAAATAATTTTTTTTATAAGTAATTAACTTGTAAATTGGATTTTGGCATGTAATGGGATATGGATAGAATTTGTTAATAAAGTGATTTTATAAGTTAGAGTTGTTATAAAGTATAAATGGAATTTATAAACGTTGTTTTATAAATCCGAAATCGACTTATTTTGATAAGTTCATTGTTATAGATTATTATAGGAGATATATCCACGATTTTGGGACAGTGGATAATCCTTTAAATAAAATATGTATAAATTAAATTTTCTTAACGAATTATATTCACGATTTTGGAGGGTGAATAATATATTAAAGAAATATTTTGGAGAAGTGATATTTTAAATAGAATTAAAACGATTCAAAAATGTTTTAAAATGTATTAAGTATCGAAACCATAGATTTCAACATTCATTGTTGAAATAGACGTTTTCGAGAAATAGAAGGAAATGGTGGACTATAACACTGTTGTTATAGTAAATGATTTCCGAAAGAAAAACTTTTGTATAGTATTGGGGTTTATATATCTATTTTAAATTTCAAATCCCTATACTAGTGATTTTGGGTTATCGTAACGATGTTTCACGTAACATTCATTTTGACCCAAATAAATGTGTTTAAGAGAATGTTTTCCTTAAAGAATAAAATTTATACTTAGTTGTGATTTAATTATATTGAATGTTTTCAAAATGTTGGAAATAAATAGATTTGTGAATTACTTATTATTAAATAAGTATGGAAATGTTTTCCAATATGTAGTGAATATTTTGAGATTATATCTTTTAAAGATAAATTGAAAGTGAATAATTGAAATCGATTTGAAAAATCGTATAAAAGGTGAATATTTGGAAATGTAAATTCATAATGGAAATTTATAAGGGAAATTTGTTTTAAAAATAAACATTGATTTATTTTTAGAAGTGTGGAAATAAATTTACGGATTTGGAACGTAAATCTAATAAATCGGTAAGGATTTATTTGATTGGTTTAAATGAACCATTTTGAAATGAAAGTTGTAAAGGTGAAAATTGATTTGGAATTTGTTTTCAAATGGTCGAAGTGGGGAAATTGTATCTTGTAAAGATATTTTTGAAAATAAATAATTTGGGTAATTATTTGAAATCGGGTTATGTTGTAAATGTTGATTGATAGTTAAATAACCGACTATCAATATTGACCCTTAAATGGTTATTTGTTGTGAATTGGTTGAAATTGAATGCTACGCTTATTTTTAAATTATTGCGCTCGTTTTTCGGATTACCCATTCCGAATAGTGATACGACGTAATGGATAGCATTGAAGACCGGGTCTTTGTGAAAACGATAGAATGACCTATCGATTGTCTCTGCACCGTTAGCTACGGTATGGAGATTTTCTTTGTGATGGGAAATTCGATCGGGATTGTGAATACCCGGATTGCAAGGGCTTCTTTGGAAGTGCCTTCGGTTCTGTTCGAACCCGGAACAGACTTGTATGGTTACGTGTCTGACATTACATGTTGAGAAATAAAAAAGATTTCTTTCAAATACATCTCTGTTAGTGGCGGAGAATTTATTCTCTTAGCTTAACACCCTTCTCTGAGACGTATGAGCTCAGAGGTTTTGTAGTTGAAGGTTATCAGCGATATACTCACAATTTGGTAATGTGGCATGCTGAGTGTTGCTGTGTAATGATTATTTATTGATCATTTATTGATCAAAGCATGGCTTTGTGAAAAAGCATAGCTTTGTGGACGAGACTTCGTCATACCTCACACCCCGGAAATGGTCGAAACAGGAATATACGGCAAGGTTATGAGGGTCGCGCCCTTTAGGGTATGTCATTTCCTTATGGAAAAGGGTGGTGTCAGGTATGGAGCCCTGATGCTTAACCTATGTGGTTGCTCCAATCTCATTTTTCTGTGTGGTTGTTGCTTTGTGATTGAGGGCCCTCGGATAAAGGTACCAAAGGACCGGGGAGTGGCATACTCGAGTAGTAGTTACCTAGTTACAAAGGTAACCCGGCCTTGTGTTGGCAGAGATCCGGTTAGGTTCTTGGGACGTCTCGCTAGAGGCGATCCCATATGGCAGTAGGAAGTTCCTTAGCCTGACCATTTGTTGGAAATCCAAAGAAACAATATGAGCCTTGTACGGTTTTAGTTATAGAACCTGCCATTTAATATGGTAGCTATAACAGGCATAATATAATGGTACCTATGCTGGCTAAGATTTATATTCTATTTTTGAAATGCTTTCATCACTATGCACTAATAATAATATCAAAAATGATTTGTTTTTGCGTAGTAAGCATCTTTGACTATCATAAGGAGAAATCTCCTCCAATTCTGCGTTTGCATTGTGTGTGTGCGGGGAGGCCTTATGGTAGTTTCATTTTCCAAAAGCATTGCGGATATTTTACACTTCCCTTGTTGTTGTTGTTGTTTTAAAAAATAAATAACTGTTTTGAGTTTTCACACCAGTCCCATGACTGACCTAGAGTTTATTGTTCTCTTCCTAAACTCCGGGTGCCCATAATTTTCCACACGGGCAGTCTAGAGTCAGGTTATCAGGTCATTCTGGATTTAGGAGTGCCATGGAGCTCAGGTGGCGAGCTTGATGGCGAGACGTATTACTTGTATATGATATTCTCTTTCCGTTGTAAATTCACTTGTAAGGACACGTTTGTATAACTTTCCATTGTTTGGTTGTATTGTATATTGTTGTTGTACACTCTGATGATGTAATGTAATAACTGATATAGTTCTCTGTTTTAAAGATTATTCATTTATCTATTATATGTTGTTCCGCTACGATATGTGAGATTCTGATATTGTTTCTGTTCCGTTTCCTTACTTCTTCTATCTTTTTCTTCTACCTCTTCTTTTTAACCATAACAGTTCGGTTTTTCGGCATTCGATTATGCGGCATTTGATACAGTGGACGTAAGAATGCCGACCTTCGGATCCCGATAAGCAGTAGGAAGTTCCTTAGCCTGACCATTTGTTGGAAAATCCAAAAAAACAATACGAGCCTTGTACGGGTTTAGTTGTAGAACCTGCCATTTAATATGGTAGCTATAGCAGGCATAATATAATGGTACCTATGTTGGCTAAGATTTATATTATACTTTCGAAATGCTTTCATCACTATGCACTAATAATAATATAAAAAATGATTTGTTTTGCATAGTAAGCAATCATAAGGAGAAATCTCCTCCAATTCTGCGTTTGCATTGTGTGTGTGCGGGGAGGCCTTATGGTAGTTTCATTTTCCAAAAGCATTGCAGATATTTTGCACTTCCCTTGTTGTTGTTGTTTTAAAAGATAAATAACTGTTTTGAGTTCTCACACCAGTCCCATGACTGTCCTGGAGTTTATTGTTCTCTTCCTAAACTCTAGGTGCCCAAAATTTTCCATACGGGCAGTCTAGAGCCAGGTTATCTGGTCATTCTGGATTCAGAAGTGCTATGGAGATAAATTGGCGAGCTGGATGGCGAGAAGTATTACTTCTATATGATATTATCTTTCCGCTGTAAATGCACTTGTAGGGACAAGTTTGTATAACTGTCCATTATTTTGTTGTGTTGTATATTGTTGCTGTACACTCTGATGATGATGTGATGTAATAATTGATACAGTTCTTTGTTTCAAAGATTATTCATTTATCTATTATATGTTGTTCCACTGCGACTGTGAGATTCTGATATTGTTTCTGTTCTGTTTTCTTATTTCTTCTATCTTTTTCTTCTACCTCTTCTTTTTAACCATAACACTTCGATTTTCCGGCATTCGATTATGCGACATTTGATACAGTGGACGTAAGAATGCCAACCTTCGGATCCCGATAAAATCGATTCGTTACATTTGACAAATGTAACGAATCGATTTTATCGGGATCCGAAGGTCGGCATTCTTACATCCATTGTATCAAATGTCGCATAATCGAATGCCGAAAAACCGAACTGTTATGGTTAAAAGAAGAGGTAGAAGAAAAAGATAGAAAAAATAAGGAAATAGAACAGAAACAATATCAGAATCTCACAGTCGCAGCGGAACAACATATAATAGATAAATGAATAATCTTTGAAACAAAGAACTATATCACTTATTACATTACATCACATCATCATTAGAGTGTACAACAACACTATACAACACAACAAAACAATGGACAGTTATACAAACATGTCCCTACAAGTGCATTTACAGCGGAAAGATAATATCATATACAAGTAATACGTCTCGCCATCCAGCTTGCCACTTGAGCTCCAAAGCACTTCTGAATCCAGAATGACCTGATAACCTGGCTCTAGGCTGCCTAAAGCGTAGCTTTGTGGACGAGACTTCGTCAAACCTCACACCCCGGAAATGGTCGAAACAGGAATATGCGGCAAGGTTATGAGGGTCGCGCCCTTTAGGGTATGTCATTTCCTTCTGGAAAAGGGTGGTGTCAGGTATGGAGCCCTGATGCTTAACCTATGTGGTTGCTCCAATCTCATTCTTCTGTGTGGTTGTTGCTTGGTGATAGAGGGCCCTTGGATAAAGGTCTCAAAGGACCAGGGAGTGGCATACTCGAGTAGTAGTTACCTAGTTACAGAGGTAACCCGGCCTTATGTTGGCAGAGATCCGGTTAGGTTCTCGGGATGTCCCGCCAGAGGCGATCCCATGTGGAAGTAGAAAGTTCCTTAGCCTGACCATTTTTTGGAAATCCAAAGAAACAATACAAGCCTTGTACGGTTTTAGTTGTAGAACCTGCCATTTAATATGGTAGCTATAGCAGGCATAATATAATGGTACCTATGCTGGCTAAGATTAATATTCTATTTTTGAAATGGTTTCTACACTATGCACTAACAATAATATCAAAAATGATTTGTTTTGCGTAGTAAGCATCTTTGACTATCATGAGGAGAAATCTCCTCCAATTCCGCGTTTGCATTGTGTGTGTGCGGGGAGGCCTTACGGTAGTTTCATTTTCCAAAAGCATTGCGGATATTTTTCATTTCCCTTGTTGTTGTTGTTTTAAAAGATAAATAACTGTTTTGAGTTCTCACACCAGTCTCATACTGACCTGGAGTTTATTATTCTCTTCCTAAACTCCGGGTGCCCATAATTTTTCACATGGGCAGTCTAGAGCCAGGTTATTAGGTCATTCTGGATTCAGAAGTGCTATGGAGCTCAAGTGGCGAGCTGGATGACGAGACGTATTACTTGTATATGATATTATCTTTTCCGCTGTAGAATTCACTTGTAAGGACATGTTTGTATAGCTTTCCATTCTTGTATTGTGTTGCATATTGACTCTGATAATGTAATGTAATGTAATGTAATAACTGATATAGTTCTTTGATTTAAAGATTATTCATTTATCTATTATATGTTGTTCCGCTGCGATATGTGAGATTCTGATATTATTTTCTGTTGTTTCTTCTTTCTTTCTTCTTGTCTTCTTCTACCTCTTCTTTTTAACCCTAACAATTCGGTTTTCCGGCATTCGATTATGCGGCATTTGATACAGTGGATGTAAGAATGCCGACCTTCGGATCCCGACAAAATCGATATGTTACAACGGGGTCGTTACAAAATGTAAATAACATATGTAACTAAATGGATGTGAATGCATGAAATAGTCATCATATGAATGAAACTAAAGAAAGATAAATAATGTGAAATGAAATTAATAAGAATGAACTTGATTAATGCTTGGAGTCATTGTTTGTTTTGACTTATGGATGTTTGGAAGGGGATACTTTAAATTGTTTAGGATGTATAAACAATCTACTGGGTTTTATCTAAGACTGTTGAGTGGACGATATACTTTGTAGTTTATTTGTTATTCTATGCGATTATAGGTGCCAAAACCCGAACAAACCATTTGCTTTGCTTACTTTGGATGTATGTTTGTTTTTGATTTCATGTGATGATGTGATGGTTGTACTGTTTGTTTGCAATTGACTCTTGTATGTTGTGATTGTTTTGTTTACATTAGTTGAAACAACTTAAATATTTCTCTTTATATAATTATTAAATTCTTTTAGATTATATGAGTGAAATATAGGTTATGGAAGCAATTGCTGCTGGTTTTGGTATCATAAAATAAGCGTTATTTGCCCGACAAATAGGTACGTTCTCGGATTACCATTTTCTAGCGATATTATATTGTTTTCCCGCAGTTGGGATATATTATTTTGAAAAATTATGAAATATATTGTGATTATTGATATTATTATTTCTCTCAGACCTCCCCGTACAAAGGAGACTCTATCGAAATTTTCCGTACATTTTTGACTTAGAAAATTTTGTGAAAGGTTTTCCAAACTTTTATTAACTTTGAGCATAAAAGGATTTAACAAATATAAATTGATATATTTTATTTAAATTATTTAATTTTTTAAATTTATTGTTTATAAATTTAATATTTTGAATAAGATATATTAGTTACTTGATTCCTTTTTTCTCTTCTTTTTCCTTTTCGAGGATGAAAAGTTTTGAGTGGGGGAGAGTGCAACAACCCGTAATTTTCGATAATTAAAATATTTAGTTTAATAAGATTTTTGGTAATTTAATATTGAAAGAAATGAAAATTTGTAATTTAATAATGAAATCATGACTAAAATGGAACGTAACAATGTTATTCAAAGTTAATCATTAACAATTTGAATGGAATTCTAATTAATTGGAGCGATTTATATGTTGTACTCAGTTATAAATTGAATATAGCAAAACCAATTTAAATATTGAATCAATTAATGAAAAAATATATAATTTATGGTAATTGAATAAAATCTGCGTTAAGTAAGTAATTATAACATTTGATTGTAAATAATAAACTTATTAATGTGACTAAAAGTTAATGGTGACAAATGTTGAGACTTGGTTTTGATTCATGACATGAAGCTATCACTACCTCATGTTATAATTAATAATAACCTCCAAGATGTAGCTTCTAATAGTGATGTTCCTCAAAATAATCATTCTTTTAGTTATCGGGGTATTATCATAAGTGGTCTTGTCATATTAACAGTTATATGGTTAGGCTTTCCAGCTGATGGATTAAGCAAAATTGATCCTCAATTGGCATGAACTCGTTAGGGGAGATAACTCTCAAGATAGGAAATGCATTCGTTATGCTTAATACACTAAAGTCAAAGTGAAGAGCCTCGCCCGGTCTCTGGTAGAGAAAGTCAAAGTGGAGAGCCTCGCCCGGTCTCTGGTGCTTGCGAAAGAAGGAGCTCCTCTTCATTTCTTCCTGGCGTACGACATGCAGATTTGTCGACTGCTACGACAAAAAGAGACACGGAGATGAGACTTTAAAACTTATGCATCAACTATATTATTTTGTTTTTAAGTCTTAGGTTAATATTGTTAAAATCTCTCGCCGGTTATGTATATATTAGCTTATATATTTAATCATTCTATTTCTCAAATATTTTTACATATATAAGCATATAATTAAATTATAAAAATGTTTAAAGTTATAGAAGTTAGGATAGTTAGTAATTAAGGACTAAGTTTTAGTTTTAGAATTAAGTATTGATTATTTATGATAACACTATCATTATAATCACATGTCGTATAGTATTAGATTAAGGGGGAGTTATATAATTTGGAGTTAGTTTTTTTTTTATTGATGACAAAGGGGGAGAAATATAAAATAGGATAGTTAGGCATATATTAAGAGGGAGTTATTAGTTTTAGGGGGAGTTATTAGGATAGAAGTAATATTTTATAAACAAAGGTTGTCATCATAAAAAATGGGGAGATTGTTAGGAAGTTAGGTTTGATGACAACAACCTTAGAATAAGATTATAAAATATAAATATTAACATTATTGTTTAGATATATATGTATATGCAGGATATAAACATGCAGGTACGAAGAATGAAGACTGTATAGTATAGAGATTCAAGACTGAAGATATCAAGATCGAAGACTCATGAGTATTAAGATTATCAAGGGTTCAAGATTTCAATATAAGTAATTTAGTTAGGAATTTTGTTAAAACTCCTAGAAAAGCACTCACATCTTAAAATCCATTTTATTCGTGGAATAGAATCCACTTCGAGCCCGTTAAAGGGATGGAACCCTAAGTAGGATGGAACCTACGAAAAATCTAGTGGAACGTTGTTTTGTATCCACTAACTTTTATTCAAAAGTTTTGAAAAATTATATCTTGTTTTCAAAATGATTTCAAAATCTTCTTTTTTAAGATCAAAAACATCCATCCTGATTTTAAAATACTTTTAGCCTCAAAATAATCTTTATTTTCAATATCAAATTATCCTTGGTTTTAACTATCTTTTAATTATAATATATTTAACTTTTAATATTTGTACTTAGATTTAAATATAAAATTAAAGTAAAATTTTATATATACCAAAATATTATTCTCTATACTTATTTATGTATTTTAACTATAGTTAAGTATATTTATAAAGTTTAAAATAGTTTTAATACAAGATAGAAGTTATTTCCAAAGAAAAACAAATTACCAAAAATAACTTAGGCGCGTCGACAACCCCAAGGAAGCCTTGTCGACAAGGTGACAGTTTATCTCAAAAGTTTGAATTTCAAAGGAAGTGTTTATTCGTCATATCCTTTCACGAATGGATATGGCTGTTGTTCTACTATAAATAGGCGGTGTTTTAAACGAATTTATATTCATATATTCTTTGATTTCTTTCCTCTTTTTCTTCCACATTTCTTTATATACACTTTTACCATTACTGTACCGAAATCAGCATTGAATCTAACTAGATCATCTCTGGTTTGATTCTCTATCACTGTTTCAACAAGATCCCAGTGCTATTCAGAGTTATAGACTTCTTTGCAATCAATCGAGCGAGAAAAGGTGTGATTGTGGCCTAGAAAATCAATCGAGCAGGAAAAGGTGTGATTATAGTGTGGGAAATCTATCGGGTGAATTGTTTCCCGTAAAATCAAGTATCTCTACCAAGAGGATTGTGAATCTGTAGCGGTGTACCTCGTGGCCTTGAAATCGAGGGTATAACTGTAAAACTTGATTTTGAAAGAAAATCCGTACTTGTGTTGCGGGACTGGATGAAGGATAACACCGAACCAGTATAAAATTCGGTGTGTTCTTTCCTTTATTGCTTTTACTTTATATCTGCATCTGTGTTTGATTATGTGATCATATCTGTGTCTGAATATTGCATACATTTGTGTTCAAATTAATATAAACTCAAAAAGAATTAGTAATCCCTTTAAACACTATTCACCCCCCTCCAATGTTAATTTTAGCCTTAAGATCCGTAATCCGCATTTCTCACAATAGAAATTAATATACCTATGTAAACTGTGCATATTGCACAAATTTAACCAGGTCAGTCAACTGACCCAAAGGTCCAGTCGATTGACAGAGGAAATTTTATGAAACATACAGAGGTACATGGATATATGAATTTATATTTAAAAATTATTTTGAATATTCAGTCGACTGACCTAGAGGCCCAGTTGACTGAATTTCTATAACAACAACTTTTCGAAAAGATACGACTTTTCGTGAAGTGATACGAACCTCTACGAAAAGATTGGACGCAACACTTCAATCGAAGCTCTTCACCAACAGTCGCTACTTTCTAACCTTTATAAATACAAAATACAACTTGATTCCAAATCACTTAATTACAATCGAATTATCTTATCCTTTTGATCTAATTCTTTGGAATCTATTTGCTATCATACTTTCAATTATTCTGCATTAAAGCAATACTATACCTTTCTATTCTTTATATACTTCAAATATATACATTTATACTCGAGGAGAAGATTATAGGAAGGGTGTACTACAAGTGACAAATCCGTTTTATCAGAACACACAAAAGTCAAAACTATTTTCTGTATTTGTTGAAGTCCTGTTCTGCTGCTCAGGCGAGTAAAGTCCTCTTTGGCTGTTGAGGCGAAATTCTGTTCCACTGCTCAGGTCCCTATTCGGCTGCTCAGGCGTGTATAGACTTGTTCCTCCGGTATAAGTGAGGGTTATTATTTCAGTGAAATTCCAAAAGGAGTCTGGGACTGGACGTAGGACGGTGCTTCGAACTAGTATAAAAATCTCTGGTGTCATTTTACTATACTGCTTTTATATTCCACATTATTTGCCGTATAACTATCATTACTATACCCTGTATCATTGTATATCCATATTACACGATCCATAGCACACTTTCATTTGGTATCAAAGTCAGGTCATCGTATAACCATAACACAGTTGTTTGATAATCTAATAACTTGAAATTCTATCGATCATCACAACATCATAGAATAATGGCCAGAAAACAATCTAATCGAAATACATTGGGCAAAATCCTTATCAAAGCCACTAGTGAGGACTACAAAAAGGTACTTTCTGATTTACAAATTTCGCTAAAAGATAATAATGAATTAGTTAGTATTAGCGATAAGATTTCAAAGCTTAATTTTATTATTTTAGAAATGATGAAATCTGTAGAACATGAAAATGAGAAATTGAAAAATGAGAAGTTAGATTTAGAAAATCAACTTGGTGTTTTAAAGAATAATTTTATAACTATTAAAAATTCTCTAGATGAACAAAACACCATATTTGAAAGAGAGAGAGAGAGAGAGAGAGAGAGAGAGAGAGAGAGATTTTCAAAAGAAATTTTTGATCTGAAAAGACAAAATGATTTATTACAATCATCTTTAGATAATTCAGAATCTTGATTTTTTCTTCTCGAAAATGAGATCTGTACGTTAAAAAAGAAAAATTCTGAATTAAACAAGCAAATTGATATTTTGGAAAACAGTAATATTTCTTTTGAAAATAATAATTGTGACTTTTAAGCTAAATTTGATAAACTTAACACTGAAGTCACAAAATTTAATAAAGGTCAAAAGAATTTAAACATGATTTTATCTAGTTCTAAACCTTTACACGATAAAAGTGGTTTAGGATATAATAAAACTAATCATAGAAATAGCACTAGATACACGTTTATGTATAGTAAAAATGTTAGTGATACTAATAAATTTCGAGCAAAGTCGAAATCCAATTTTTATAGAAATTCAATTACTTTTATGACCAATAATATTTATAATTTCTCTAGAAGTGCAAGATCATTGACGGGAAATATGAATAAAAATTATCTAAGTATTTGGGTTCCTGTTAATTGGAAAAATAGAGAAAAATGCATTAATGATTATTTTGATATAAAATGCATTAATGATTATTTTGATATGGTAGTTAATAATGAAAATTATATTTATAAAGGTTCAATCATACCCAAATGGGTATGGTTTCCTAAAAGTTGGAAAATTATAAGAACCGTGTGTATCGCATGCTTGAAATGTTAATTTTTTTTCTTCTGATACCTTACATTATAAGTCGTAGTTATTTTGTTCAGTGTTCACTGAACACTTATATGGAATATAATTTATGTCATCATATAAACTCTCCTTTTTGTCGATGATAAAAGGGGAGAAAGATATTGCTCTAACGCTATTTGTAGGAGTAAAAGGTGCAAGCACAGATTAAGGGGGAGAAATATTATTGCTAATATTAAGAATGCAGGATATAGAACGTCAAAAATTTAGGGGGAGTAAGTATTTATGTTATATATATATATATATATATATAATCGAAATCTATATCTATTTACAGGTTGTCATCAATCAAAAAGGGGAATAATGTTAAGACTTGGTTTTGATTCATGACATGAAGCTATCACTACGACATACAAATTTAACGACTGCTATGACAAAAAGAGACAAGGGGACGAGACTTTAAAACCAGTGCATCAAATATATTATTTTATTTTAAGTCTTTGGTCAATATTGTTAAAATCTCTCCTCGGTTACGTACATATTAGCTTATATATTTAACCATTCTATTTCTCAAATATTTTCTTACATATATAAGCATATAATTAAATTATAAAAGTGTTTTAAAATTATAGAAATTAGTATACCTATGCAAACTATGCATATTGCACAAATTTAACCAGGTCAGTCGACTGACCCAGTGGTCCAGTCGACTGACACTGGAAATTTTGTGCAACATGCACAAGTACATGGATATAAGAATTTATATTTAAAAATTATTTTGAATATTCAGTCAACTGAGCCTTTAGTCGACTGACCCAAAGGCTCAGTTGACTGAATTTCTATAACAGACACTTTTTGAAAAGACATGACTTTTTATGATGTAGCATCCCTGAATTTTAGCCTAGTCTTATTTGATAATTGAATTAATTTTTGAAATTAATTTGTGAATTTAATAGAGTTTTTCAAAATAAATATTAGTTGTTTATAGTTGTTAATTTTAAATATAATTTGAAAATGTGAATTTGAAGTTCAAATGTTAGTATATTGGAATCTAATTAATTTGAAAATGTGAATGAATAAATATAGCAAGAGATTGTAAATAATACTTATTGATTTGAAATCAAATGGAATATAAAGATATATTTATAAAAAAAATATTTGATTATTTATTCATTTATAAGTACAAATTGATTTTTTATTAAATTTTGAATTTGAATTAAAAATGTAAAATTAGATTTGATAAAAAGATTTAAAACATTGGAACATATAAAAAAAATAGTTGTATATTCATGAATGTAAAATGTAAAAGAACATTTACATATCACATAATTATGATAGAGTGAAGATATAAATTCATAATTTAAGTTAAAACATGATTTGGAAATAAAATAAAAATAAAATAAAGTTTAAATGCAAATGCATGAATTAATTTAAAATAAGGTTTAAATTTTAATTTGTGTAAGTATAAAAATATACATAAGAGGGTATTAAATAATTTGTTTCAACATTTGTAAACTATTAATAAAGGTATTTAAACATAAATTTAAATATGTAAACAAAGTTGTAAATTTAAAATAAAACAAGGTTAAAAACATGAAAAATACATATGTTTACAAGTGTAGACCTTATACATAAGTGGATTTACAAGTGTAAGGGCATAGAGTATGAAATCATACAAATGACAACATGACTATTTTACTTTAGTTAAAAAATTTTAAAAGAAAAAAAAATCATCATTTCTAGTTTTTTGAACCTGAAACAAAGATCACCTCAGATCAAAAAAAAATCTGAAAATTAAATCTGAAAACAGGAAGCATGCAACATGCCTGAGACCAAATCAAGTTAATACTTGATTCAAGAGCAAGTTTAAGCAAATGAGAATCAAGATCATGCATGCAAGTTTAAAAGCATCAGGATCAAAACAAGATTCAATGCATATTTCCAGGCTTTTCAAAACAGGCCTTTGTCTTCATCTACAAAATGGTGAGAAAACTTACCTTATTGATCTGATCTAAAAATCTGATTCAGTTGTGCTAAAGTGTTTCCTGTTGTTTACATATGCTTGTGTGTGCTTATTGCATAGGAATAGTTTTCACTGGTCCAAATATGTGTTCATTCCTGTGTATTCACAGGCTCAAAGAAAAAAAACAAGAAGAAAATCCATGTTCATCTTTATAATTCCAAAGTAAAGAAACTTGTATAGAAACAAACCATGAAAAAAAAATCACAATTGAAAACAGAAAATGAAAAAAAAAAATAGGAACAAAAGCAAGTTTTAAATTAAAACTCCAAGCAGTTTTAAATTGACAACAAATTCAAGTAAAAAGAAGTTTCAAATCTTGTGAGCATGCTCCTAAACCCATTTACACTTTGGTTTTGCATGTGAATGAATGGTTTTGCCTGTGTTGATTTTATTTACTTGGATATGTTGTTTTCTTGTTCTTCTGTTTTACCTTAAACATTTGTTTCCAGTTCAAACCCAAGTCCTGATCAAAATACATTGTCTCTTGATCTGATTTGTTGTTAAGACTTAGGATTTAAATAAAGTTTGTTATATGATAAAGTAAAGTTTAAAAAAATTAAGTTAAAATAAATTGGAATTGTCTCTTGGAATCAAGAACAAGAGAGCAAATTTAATCTAAGTCAAAAAAATTCAAACTTTTTAAATTATTGATTCAGGATTACAAAATGATTACTTAATCAAAAAACTAAATTTTTAAAACTAAAACAAGATTTTTAATATCGTATTTGTTGGGAAATGCAAAGTTGAATAGTTTGGGTTTTTTATCAATTTCTGGTGATCGGGTTGTTGATCCACCTCGTGATTGAGTCTGAAGCTCGCTGGATGATCGTAGACTTAGGGAAAGATAGCAGAAAAATTTACCAAATTATGTTGGAGGGCTACGAAGGGGATTTGGGTCTGCAACCCTAGTTTTACTGGGTTGAACATTTTATTTTTTTTCTTTTTCCCCAAGTGATCGAGTGATCTAAGATTTGGAGTAGTGGAAGTTTGGTCATTAACGAGGTAGTGGCAGGAATTGCACGAATTCCGGTGGTCAGAATGGATCGGGCGAGGACGTTTCTAGCAATAGCTTGAGTTCCAGTTTTCAACTGGATAACTCGATTTAGAATTGTAGCTTATGGTTGTGGGTTGATGATCGGGGTAGGTCGCTGTAGCAATTCTGGACATGGGGGAGGATCTGGTGGTGGTTGAAAGGTCATCGTGGATGGTGCAAGGTGCACGGTGGCGTGTGTATGTCAGTGGGTTTGGGTTCGTTGTTTTTTTTCTCGAAGATGGTTTCGAGGAAAAAGATGGTTTGGCTCGAGAAAAATTGCGATGGGTTTGAGTCAATATCCCTTGTTCCCAGTTTTAATTTGTCCGAAAGAAAAAAATTTGTTACAGGTTTCTGAAACCTGTTTGTTCCAAATCCTAGTCTGGATTTAAATTTCAAAACTGAATTTAACAAAATTTCAGAAATCAAATCTTAGAGTATGGACTTAAATCAAATTTTATACTAGTTCATAATGTTTAAGTTTATAAAATTTTGTTACAGGCTCCGAACCAAACCTGTGATATTCTGTTTTTAGAAAAAAAATTAACGCTGGAGATTAAAATGAATTAAAATAAAATGAAAGGGTAAAGTTTATCCCAGTTTAAACCTGATTTGGTTTAAGTTAGTTGAATCCCAGTTTTAAAAAAATAAAATACAGTTTCAAATTTAAATTTGTTTTAACCACTTTAAAATGGTTAAATGGCTTAAATTTCAGAGTTTAAACATGTAAGTAAGTTTTGAAATCTAAGATAAATCTGGATTCAAAATTTAGACTGTGTTCCAGTTTTGAAATTAAAGAAGTTTTTTTTAAATTTAAAGGATTTAAATAACTTTGAATATTAAAGTGTATTTTTAAATTGATTTGAATTTATAACTGGATTTGGTTTTAAATTTCTTTGAACTTCTTTTAGAAAATGAGTATTTCCTTAACATAAGGGTTCAAAATGTTTTTGAAATGTTTTTAACTTTGTTTAAATCAAGATTGTATTCATTTTAAATCTTAAAATTAAAAATGAAAAAATTGAAAATAAATTTGAAAGAAAATGTTTAAAATACTTTGCTAATGATAAGTTTAATCATGAATAGGAACAATGTTTTTTTCCTTAAAATTTAATTAGGATTTAAAGATTTAAAAATTCACTAAATTTCTAAGTTAATTAAAATGGATAATTTATTTAATTAATTAATTATTGATTTGGATTAAATAAAGAAGCAATTAAAGTTTAAATAAATTAATTAAGGTTTAAGATTTGTTAATTAAGGAATAATTAATTTGTAATTAAGGATTATTAATTAGATAATTATTAATGATTAAAGTGTATTAATCAAGTGATTAAGCAGTGAATAATTTTAGGATAATGTGATAAATAAATTTGGTAATTAATTTAATTAAAGGTTAATTAATTTGTGAAAGAAATCAAGAGATGATGATTAATTAAGAATTTATTAACTTAAGGTTAAGCAATTGTTTGTAACTAATTAAGGATAACTAATTTAATGGTAATTAATTAATTAAGGGTTAGTTAATTGATTAAGATGATTAATTAAATGGTGAATTAAATAATTAAAGGTTAATTATTTAATCATTAAAAGTTGATGAATTATAATTAAAGGTTAATTAATTTATTATTAATGATTATTTAATAAATGAGAAAAGAATAAGTAATCAAAATGGTTTGTAATTAATCAATATTAACTAGGATTAGTAATTATTCATCAGTAATTAAATCTGATTTGAATTAATCAGAAAATAAACTGATCTTACCCATGGATGTTTGGATTCTATTGGATGATTGTATTGTTTGATACTCCTGATCTGTGATGCTTTGTTTTGATTTGAGCTGTGTAATTTATTATCTGTGATATATATCTATGACCTGTGAATGAAAGATAAGCGCTATAGTTTATACCGCTTATCAAATATATATATATATATATATATATATATATATATATATATATATATATATATATATTTGGATATACACTGGTTGATGATGTGGCACCTTTTATTGTGTAAAACCCTGGACCACACTTATACACACACCAAATATGGAGTGCACGTGGAAATTCAGTTAAGTCACATATTTTTGAAAAAAATTTAAATTTGAAATTTTGAATTCAAATGGTTTTGGAAATGGATTGTGTTTAAAATAATAAAAAGCTTTTGAAAAGGAATTTCAAAGATAAAAGTTATTTTTGAATAACTTAATTTAGTTTTGAAATTTGGTTTAAATTTAAATTCAAAATTTTAAATTGAATTCTATTTATAATTTAAAAGGATTATACCAGTTTATATGAGTTTTAAACCATTTTAAAAGTGTTGTTTTGGAATTTTGAATTTAACCCAAAGATTTTAACTTGTATAAATGAAATCGGATTTTTCTGAGAAGAAAACTATTTGTTTCAAGAAAATAAGAGCTTTCACATAAGAAATGAACTTCCAATTTGTGTTAAAAAGAATTTCAAGTCTAAAATGAAAATGTTTTCCAAGTTATGAGTGAATCTTTGGAAACGGTTTTTGAAAGCTATGGATTTAATTTTGATTTAATGATTAATGAGTTAATCCAATTGAAATGGGAATTGCCTTGAAAATCTATGAATAGATCTTTGTGGAATTAGGTGAACTTTGTGAAACAAATCTTTTTATTTAAAAGATTTGAAATGGTAATTTGTTTAAACCATTTAAAGAAAGATTTTGGGTTTTAAAGTTGTGACTTAACTGAAATCCCCTTATCCATATGATTTTAAATATTACGCTCATTATTCGGTTTAGCCGGGAGAGGACCTTGTGTCATATAACCCATTCCGAATAATGATACGACGATATGGATAGCATTTGAAGACCGGTGGTGAAGACCAGATATTTTTCAAAAACGAAAGGATAACCCGTCGAATGTCTCTACACCGACTGGTCCCCGGTATAGAGATTTGATCACCCTTTGTGATGGGAAGTCTGGACGTGATTAGGGATTATTCGGATTTGCAAGGACTTCTTCGAAAGTGCCTTCGGTTTTGTTCGAACCCGGAACAGACTTGTATGGATGTGTGTCTGACGTTACACTTTGAGATGTCAAATCGATTTCTATCAAATACATTTCTGTTTGGTGGCGGAGATTTATTCTCTTAGCTTAACACCCTTCTCTGAGACATACGAGCTTAGAGGTTATGTAGTTGATGGTTACCAGTGATACATTCCCAATTTGGTAATGTGGCATACGAAGTGCTGCTGATCATTTGTTGATCAAAGCATGGCTTTTGTGAAAAGCGTAGCTTTGTGGACGAGACTTCGTCGAACTTCACAACCCGGAATGGTCGAAATAGGAAGAATGTAGCAAGCTTATTTGGAGGTAGCGCCTCCTGAGGGTATGTTCATTTCCTTCTGGATAGAGGTGGTGTCATGGTATGGAGTCCAGATACTTAATCTATGTGGTTTCTGCAAAATTTATTACTTTGTGGTTTTTGGTAAATTCCGGGATAAAGGTTGGTTACGACCGGGGGATGGCATACTCGTGTAGCAGTTACCTAGTTATAGAGGTAACCCGACCTTATGTTGGCAGAGATCCGGTTAGGTTCTCGGGGCATCCCTCCAGAGGCATACCCATGTGGCCCAGGAAGTTCCTTAACCTGACCATTTGTTGGAAATCCAATTACCAATACGCGCCTTGTACAGTTTTAGTTGTAGAACCTCCCATCTAACATGGTAGCTATAGTAGGCATAATATAATGGTACCTATGCTGGCTAAGATTAATATTTTATTTTCAAAAGTTTTCTGTTGTATGCACTAATAATAATATCAAATGGTTTTCGCGTATCAAGCATTTTTGACTGTCATAAGGAGAAATCTCCTCCAAGTCTGCGTTTGCATTGTGTGTGTGGCAGGAGGCCTTATGGCAGTTTCATTTTCAAAAAGCATTGCGGATTTCAAATTTAACTTCTTTCTTTGTTTTTTTTAAAAGATCAAATGTTTTCGTTTGCTCACACCAGTCCCATGACTGACCTGGAGTTTATTTTTCCTTTCCTAAACTCTGGGTGCCCACAATTTTCGACACGGGTAGTCTAGAGTTGGATTTTTCAAATACCAGATATAGATATCAATCCAGTAGCTTTCAGCTTTCTCTTTGTATTCTTCGGAGATCTTGGATACTGGAGTCTTTGGATTCATGGACGAGACTTGCTTAGCTTGGTGTAATGTGATGGTGGTTCAACCTGTTGCTGTTTGGAGTTTTTGTTTTCCGCTGCTGTATCATATTGTTATTCCACTGTAGCATTGTTATCTTGTATCTCTATTGTTGATATCATTGTTGTATCAAATATTGTATATCAATGATATTCATTTCTTTTTCTTCCACTGTGGTTTTATTATTACTTGATTGTGTTATAAGCTCCGGCACAATTCGAATTTCAACGATTGAATCTGCGGCATTCAAGTACAAATGGGGTACGGATGTCGATTTTCAAACGCTGGAATTTGGAACGTGACAAATTGGTATCAGAGCTGAAGGTTGAAACTTTAGCTCAGGAGTATAACACGTTAAGTAACTCATCAGAGATAAGGTGAAATATACCCTAGAATGAGTAATCCCTAAGACATCCGTTCGAATGCCTCAGTAAATTCTCTTACTATCCACTGATAGTGAGTATGAGTGCAAAAAGAGGACGAGATAGGGGACATGGGAATACGACTACAAATGGTCGGTACCCTGCAATTGCGGAAACAACTTTCTCTATCAATCTCCTTTGATTCGTCTTTTCAATTCTTTGATAGTTCCTGGTAGTTCCAGGAAGAAGCTTTGATATATTTGCATGGGACACAAACTCAAGATGGGTTAGAATTGTTTGTTTGGATGAATTGTTGCTTTGATTGCTATAGTCGATAGGTATATTTTGATTGTTTAAACTAAAAGTTTTGGGATTATATCCATATATCTGTCTATTCTTTGGAATATTCCGACTTGAGTTAGGCATCCATACCTAATGTTTGAGAATTATGGAAAATTAAATTCATTTATTTGTTTTTTTGGGTTCCGGCATATTCTACGAATGGTTAGTTATCTTTCGAACTAACCGATGCCCTGTATATTCGTAGTTTTGGTGACCCGAATGTCTTGTATTGTATGAGTTCGTTCTCATAATTATAAGTGATATTCTGATTTGGGAAGCCAAATGCATAATAATTATTCAGTTTGATCGGGTAATTCATCTCTCTATCTATCATCTGTTCTTGGTTATCTCCCTTACAAATTTCGAGGACGAAATTTTCTTAAGAGGGGAAGTCTGTAACATCCCTGAATTTTAGCCCAGTCTTATTTGATAATTGAATTAATTTTTGAAATTAATTTATGAATTTAATAGAGTTTTTCAAAATAAATATTAGTTGTTTATAAATGTTAGTTTTAAATATAAATTGAAAATGTGAATGTAAAGTCAAATGTTAATATATTAGAATCTAATTAATTTGAAAATGTGAATGAATAAATATATCAAGAGATTGTAAATAATACTTATTGATTTGAAATCAAATGGAATATAAAGATATATTTATAAAAAAATATTTGATTATTTATTCATTTATAAGTACAAATTGATTTTTTATTAAATTTTGAATTTGAATTAAAAATGTAAAATTAGATTTGATAAAAAGATTTAAAACATTGGAACATATAAAAAAAACAGTTGTATATTCGTGAATGTAAAATGTAAAAGAACATTTACATATCACATAATTATGATAGAGTGAAGATATAAATTCATAATTTAAGTTAAAACATGATTTGGAAATAAAATAAAAATAAAATAAATTTTAAATGCAAATGCATGAATTAATTTAAAATAAGGTTTAAATTTTAATTTGTGTACGTATAAAAATATACATAAGAGGGTATTAAATAATTTGTTTCAACATTTGTAAACTATTAATAAAGGTATTTAAACATAAATTTAAATATGTAAACAAAGTTGTAAATTTAAAATAAAACAAGGTTAAAAACATGAAAAATACATATGTTTACAAGTGTAGTCCTTATACATAAGTGGATTTACAAGTGTAAGGGAATGGAGTATGAAATCATACAAATGGCAACATGACTATTTTCCTTTAGTTAAAAATTTTGAAAAGAAAAAATAATCACCATTTCCAGTTTTTTGAACCTGAAACAAAGATCACCTCAGATCAAAAAAAAATCTGAAAATTAAATCTGAAACCTGGAAGCATGCAACATGCCTGAGACCAAATCAAGTTAATACTTGATTCAAGAGCAAGTTTAAGCAAATGAGAATCAAGATCATGCATGCAAGTTTAAAAGCATCAGGATCAAAACAAGATTCAATGCATATTTCCAGGCTTTTCAAAACAGGCCTTTGTCTTCATCTACAAAATGGTGAGCAAACTTACCTTATTGATCTGATCTAAAAATCTGATTCAGTTGTGCTAAAGTGTTTCTTGTTGTTTACATATGCTTGTGTGTGCTTATTGCATAGGAATAGTTTTCACTGGTCCAAATATGTGTTCATTCCTGTGTATTCACGGGCTCAAAGAAAAAAAAACAAGAAGAAAATCCATGTTCATCTTTATAATTCCAAAGTAAAGAAACTTGTATAGAAACAAACCATGAAAAAAAATCACAATTGAAAACAGAAAATGAAAAAAAAATTAGGAACAAAAGCAAGTTTTAAATTAAAACTCCAGACAGTTTCAAATTGACAACAAATTCAAGTAAAAGGAAGTTTCAAATCTAGTGAGCAAGCTCCTAAACCTATTTACACTTTGGTTTTGCATGTGAGTGAATGCTTTTGCCTGTGTTGATTTTATTTACTTGGATATGTTGTTTTCTTGTTCTTCTGTTTTACCTTAGACATTTGTTTCCAGTTCAAACCCAAGTCCTGATCAAAATACATTGTCTCTTGATCTGATGGTTGTTAAGACTTAGGATTTAAATAAAGTTTTTTATATGATAAAGTAAAGTTTAAAAAAAAAATTAAGCTAAAATAAATTGGAATTGTCTCTAGGAATCAAGAACAACAGAGCAAATTTAATCTAAGTCAAAAAAATTCAAACCTTTTAAATTATCGATTAAGGATTACAAAATGATTACTTGATCAAAAAAACTAGATTTTTAAAACTAAAATCAAAATTTTTAATATCGTATTTGTTGGGAAATTCAAAGTTGAATAGTTTAGGTTTTTTTATCAATTTCCGGTAATCGGGTAGTTGATCCACCTCGTGATTGAGTCTGAAGCTCGCTGGATGATCGCAGATTTAGGGAAAAATAGCAGGAAAATTTACCAAATCGTGTTGGAGGGATGCGAAGGGAATTTGTGTCTGCAACCCTATTTTTACTGGGTTGAACATTTTTTTCCTTTTTCCCCAAGTGATCGAGTGCTCTAAGATTTGGAGTAGTGAAAGTTTGGTCATTAACGAGGTAGTGGCAGGAATTGCACGAATTTCGGTGGTCAGAATGGATCGAGCGAGGACATTTTGGCAATAGCTTGAGCTCCAGTTTTCAACTGGATAACTCGATTTAGAATTGTAGCTTATGGTTGTGGGTTGATGATCGGGGTAGGTCGTTGTAGCAATTCTGGACATGGGGGAGGATCTGGTGGTGGTTGAAAGGTCATCGTGGATGGTGCAAGGTGCACGGTGGCGTGTGTATGTTAGTGGGTTTGGATTCGTTTTTTTCTCGAAGATGGTTTCGGGGAAAAAGATGGTTTGGCTCGAGAAAAATTGCGATGGGTTTGAGTCAATATCCCTTGTTCCCAGTTTTAATTTGTCCGAAGGAAAAAAATTTGTTACAGGTTTCTGAAACCTGTTTGTTCCAAATCCTAGTCTGGATTTAAATTTAAAAACTGAATTTAACAAAATTTCAGAAATCAAATCTTAGAGTATGGACTTAAATCAAATTTTATACTAATTCATAATGTTTAAGTTTATAAAATTTTGTTAAGGCTCCGAACCAAACCTGTGACATTCTGTTTTTAGAAGAAAAAAAAATTAACGCTGGAGTTTAAAATGAATTAAAATAAAATGAAAGGGTAAAGTTTATCCCAGTTTAAACCTGATTTGGTTCAAGTTAGTTGAATCCCAGTTAAAAATAAAATACAGTTTCAAATTTAAATTTGTTTTAACCACTTTAAAATGGTTAAATGGTTTAAATTTCAAAGTTTAAACATGTAAGTAAGCTTTGAAATCAAAGTTAAATCTGGATTCAAAATTTAGACTATGTTCCAGTTTTGAAATTAAAGAATTTTTTTAAATTTAAAGGATTTAAATAACTTTGAATATTAAAATGTATTTTTAAATTGATTTGAATTTAAAACTGGATTTGGTTTTAAATTTCTTTAAACTTCTTTTAGAAAATGAGTATTTCCTTAACATAAGGGTTCAAAATGTTTTTGAAATGTTTCTAACTTTGTTTAAATCAAGATTGTATTCATTTTAAATCTTCAAATTAAAAATGAAAAAATTGAAAATAAATTTGAAAGAAAATGTTTAAAATTCATTGTTAATGATAAGTTTAATCAATAATAGGAACAATGTTTTTTTCCTTAAAATTTAATTAGGATTTAAAGATTTAAAAATTCACTAAATTTCTAAGTTAATTAAAATGGATAATTTATTTATTTAATTAATTATTGATTTGGATTAAATAAAGAAGCAATTAAAGTTTATAAATTAATTAAGTTTTAAGATTTATTAATTAAGGAATAATTAATTTGTAATTAAGGATTATTAATTAGATATTTATTAATGATTAAAGTTGATTAGTGAAGTGATTAAGTAGTGAATAATTTTAGGATAATGTGATAAATAAATTTGGTAATTAATTTAATTAAAGGTTAATTAATTTGTGAAAGAAATCAAGAGATGATGATTAATTAACAATTTATTAACTTAAGGTTAAGCAATTGTTTGTAACTAATTAAGGATAACTAATTTAAGGGTAATTAATTAATTAAGGGTTAGTTAATTGATTAAGATGATTAATTAAATAGTGAATTAAATAATTAAAGGTTAATTATTTAATAATTAAAAGTTGATGAATTATAATTAAAGGTTAATTAATTTATTATTAATGATTATTTAATAAATGAGAAAAGAATAATTAATCAAAATGGTTTGTAATTAATCAATATTAACCAGGATTAGTAATTATTCATCAGTAATTAAATCTGATTTGAATTAACCATAAAATTAACTGATCTTACCTATCGATGTTTGGATTCTATTGGACGATTGTATTGTTTGATACCCCTGATCTGCGATGCTTTGTTTTGATTTGAGCTGTGTAATTTATTATCTGTGATATATATCTATGATCTGTGAATGAAAGATAAGCATTATAGTTTATATCGCTTATCAAATATATATATATATAGTATTTGGATATATACAGGTTGATGATGTGGCACCTTTTATTGTGTAAAACCCTGGACCACACTTATACACACACCAAATATGGAGTGCACGTGGAAATTCAGTTAAGTCACAGATTTTGGAAAAAATTTTAAATTTGAATTTTTGAATTCAAATGGTTTTGGAAATGGATTGTGTTTAAAATAATAAAAAGCTTTTGAAAAGGAATTTCAAAGATAAAAGTTATTTTTTGAATAACTTAATTTAGCTTTGAAATTTGGTTTAAATTTAAATTCAAAATTTTAAATTGAATTCTATTTATAATTTAAAAGGATTATACCAGTTTATATGAGTTTTAAACCATTTTAAAAGTGTTGTTTTATAATTTTGAATTTAACCTAAAGATTTTAACTTGTATAAATGAAATCGGATTTTTCTGAGAAGAACACTATTTGTTTCAAGAAAATAAAAGCTTTCACATAAGAAGTGAACTTCCAATTTGTGTTAAAAAGAATTTCAAGTCTAAAAGGAAAATGATTTCCAAGTTATGAGTGAATCTTTGGAAATGGTTTTTGAAAGCTATGGATTTAATTTTGATTTAATGATTAATGAGTTAATTCAATTGAAATGGGAATTGATTTGAAAATCTATGAATAGATCTTTGTGAAACTAGGTGAACTTTGTGAAACAAATCTTTTTATTTAAAAGATTTGAAATGGTAATTTATTTAAACCATTTAAAGAAAGATTTTGGGTTTTAAAGTTGTGACTTAACTGAAATCCCATTATCCATATGATTTTAAATATTGCGCTCATTATTCGGTTTAGCCGGGAGAGGACCTTGTGTCATATAACCCATTCCGAATAATGATACGACGATATGGATAGCATTTGAAGACCGGTGGTGAAGACCGGATATTTTTCAAAAACGAAATGATAACCCGTCGAATGTCTCTGCACCGACTGGTCCCCGGTATAGAGATTTGATCACCCTTTGTGATGGGAAGTCTGGACGTGATTAAGGATTATTCGGATTTGCAAGGACTTCTTCGGAAGTGCCTTCGGGTTTGCTCGAACCCGGAACAGACTTGTATGGATGTGTGTCTGACGTTACACTTTGAGATGTAAAACCGGTTTCTATCAAATACATTTCTGTTTGGTGGCGGAGATTTATTCTCTTAGCTTAACACCCTTCTCTGAGACATACGAGCTCAGAGGTTATGTAGTTGATGGTTACCAGTGATACATTCCCAATTTGGTAATGTGGCATACGAAGTGCTGCTGATCATTTGTTGATCAAAGCATGGCTTTTGTGAAAAGCGTAGCTTTGTGGACGAGACTTCGTCGAACTTCACAACCCGGAATGGTCGAAACAGGAAGAGTGCAGCAAGGTTATTTGGAGGTAGCGCCTCCTGAGGGTGTGCTCATTTCCTTCTGGATAGAGGTGGTGTCATGGTATGGAGTCCAGATACTTAACCTATGTGGTTGCTGCAAAATTTATTACTTTGTAGTTGTTGGTAAATTCCGGGATAAAGGTTGGTTACGACCGGGGGATGACATACTCGTGTAGTAGTTACCTAGTTACAGAGGTAACCCGGCCTTGTGCTGGCAGAGATCCGGTTAGGTTCTCGGGGCGTCCCTCCAGAGGCACACCCATGTGGCCCAGGAAGTTCCTTAGCCTGACCATTTGTTGGAAATCCAATTACCAACACGCGCCTTGTATGGTTTTAGTTGTAGAACCTCCCATCTAACATGGTAGCTATAATAGGCATAATATACTGGTACCTATGCTGGCTAAGATTAATATTTTATTTTCGAAAGGTTTTCTGCTGTATGCACTAATAATAATATCAAATGATTTTCGCGTATCAAGCATTTTTGACTGTCATAAGGAGAAATCTCCTCTAAGTTTGCGTTTGCATTGTGTCTGTGGTGGGAGGCCTTATGGCAGTTTCATTTTCAAAAAGCATTGCGGATTTCAAATTTAACTTCTTTGTTTGTTTTTTTAAAAGACCAAATGTTTTCGTTTTCTCACACCAGTCCCATCACTGACCCGAAGTTTATTGTTCCTTTCCTAAACTCTGGGTGCCCACAATTTTCGACATGGGCAATCTAGAGTTGGGTTTTTCGGATAGCAGATATAGATATCAATCCAGTAGCTTTCAGCTTTCTCTTTGTATTCTTTGGAGATCTTGGATATTGGAGTCTTTGGATTCATGGACGAGACTTGCTTAGCTTGGTGTAATGTGATGGTGGTTCGAGCTGTTGCTGTTTGGAGTTTTTGTTTTCCGCTGTTATATCATATTGTTATTCCGCTGTAGCATTGTTATCTTGTATCTCTGTTGTTGATATCATTGTTGTATCGAATATTGTATATCAATGATATTCATTTCTTTTTCATCCACTTTGTTGTTATTATTACTTAATTGTGTTATAAGCTCCGGCACAATTTGAATTTCAACGATTGAATCTGCAGCATTCAAGTACAAGTGGGGTACGGATGTCGATTTTCAAATGCTGGAATTTGGAACATGACATGTGAAGAGATACGAACCTCTACGAAAAGATTGGGCACAACACTTAAATCGAAACTCTTCACCAACAGTTGCTGCTTTCTAACCTTTATAAATACAAACTCCAACTTAATTCCAAATCACTTAATCAAAATAGAATTCTCTTATCCTTTTGATCTAATTCTTTGGAATCTATTTGCAATCATATTTTCAATTATTCTGCATTAAAGCAATAATATACCTTTCTATTCTTCATATACTTCAAATATATATATTTATACCCGAGGAGAAGATTATAGGTATAGTGTACTACAAGTGACAAATCCATATTATCAGAACACACAAAAGTCAAAACTATTTTCTGTATTTGTTGAAGTCATGTTTTGCTACTCAAGCGAGTGAAGTCCTCTTCGGTTATTGAGGCGAAATACCGTTCTACTGCTCAGGTCCCTGTTCGGCTGCTCAGGGGTGTATAGTCCTGTTCCTTCGGGTTAAGTAAGGGTTGTTGTTTTAGTAAAATTCTAGAAGGAGTCTGGGAGTGGACGTAGGATGGTGCTTCGAACCAGTATAAAAATCTCTGGTGTTATTTTACTATACTGCTTTTATATTCTGCATTGTTTATCGTATAACTATCATCACTATACTCTATATCATTGCATATCCATATTACACGATCCATAGAACACTTTCAACAAACTATTATATGTTACCTATTATTTAGTTTATTAAATTGAATTGGAAATCAAATAAAAATTAAATTAATTTAAAATGTTACATTTATGAGAATTAAGACAATAGCTGAAATTTGTGACTGTAATAAAATGAATGGAAATGCTAATTTTATTCATAAGGGTATAATTGATTAAATAAAACAATGAAACCAAGATAAATAAGTTTAATGGGATTTTAAATTATAATTAATGTGTAAAATTGACAAAAGTCAATGTAATTGAAATATAGTAATTAATGCAAATAAAAGATGGAAATTAAAGGATATTAATGTAATGAAATATAAAAAATGTTAACCATGTCTATAGAAAGATAATTGATTGAATATAAAGATTTAAATCAAATAAAATCAATTTATTGGAATTGAATTTTAATTAGTTGGATTAGTTACAGTTGGAATGGAACACTGTAATTATTGAAATAATTAACACTGTAATTGATTTATAAATTTACTTTAAATTATTATAAATGTCCAAGCAATTAAAAATGATGGGAATTGTTAATTATTAACTTTGAAATAAAAATGAGATTTAATTAATTTAATTAAAAAAATTTAATTTATGTGGAAATAGCCATTTTGGCCACTGTCTCGGATTTCGAAGAAACCAGTTTCATCGGATCCATGGCAGTGAACTATAGTAGAATTTCAAATTCCGTAGCGATCAGACTTGTCGTTTGATCGTATGAGCTCGAAACGCTTAGAAATCAATTAAATTGAAATCAATTTGAAGTAAGATGATTTTAATATAACTTCTTCATACGATGGAATCAGGACTTGAAACCTGTTCCATTGAATTCAAAACTATCAAAAACATCTATTTTGATACATGTGTTGACCCATTTTGCGTTCCGGAGTCAGAGCGGGCTTTTCGGGTCATTTATCGTTCAACTTGTAAATCCATCTAGCCCATTCGTTCATATTTCTGATCTACCTATAAATAACCCATGAAAAACTCTAATTTGTTCCTTATTATCCTTTTCCATTTGTCTATACGTACATTTCCTTCTCAACTCCTCATTCCAATGGAAGTCAAACAAATTCCCAATTCAATTTCAAATCAAAAACCAAATCCAAAAATTAAAACTACTCAAAATATATCAAGTTATATAATGATTTGAGGCTCTCCACGAGCGCATGTCAAATATGTGATTCGTTTTTCGGTTTAGGTTTCAGTGTGGCTGGAACTGGGCGAACTATTCTCGTCCGTTCGTTGACCGTCGATCAACTTCCACGGAACAACGATTCGTTGGTACGGTATTGTGGAGAGGGCCGAGGGGATCACATCAATGTGGGTTTGTCGGGGAGTTGATGGCGAGATCGTCGGCTAAAATTCTTTAGGGTTTCCCCTTTGTTCGATGGCGGCCAGTGATTTTGGCGACCGCACCTTGGTCGATGATGACGCTGAGGTCAGGTGTGCTCGTGAGAGGTCGGTAGCGTGTCTGGGCATGGTCGTAGTTATCAACGGCGGCGTGGATAGCGGCACGATCGTGGCGGCTGTAAACCCTAGCGTGCGTTATTATTCTGAAGCGAGGAAGGAGGTAGTGGCGTGGATCTCTTTTTTATATTGATTTTCATAATAAATCATTTATCTTCTAATGTTAATAGCTTTTGCATACGAGGTCCGATTCATGTGCAGTTTCTTCCGTTTGGATCGTATTAAAATATGGAAATTTTCATGCTAATTTGGACGAATTTTGAGACTGTTTGAATTTTGGGCTTAAATTTGGATTTTGATTCGATTTAAATCCAAAGGTGAGTGGTTTAACCCACTCACAACTTCTAAAATTTCTTATGTTGGTTCAATTAATTTATGATGTGATTAGAAATGTATTTATGACTGTTTGGTATAGTTAAATCGTCATTCCAGTTAATTTGAATTAAATTGTCATTTAGTTTATTATTGGATTTAAATTTCTAGCTAATTACCTGTAAATGATAACCTGTTATCTATTGGTGTTTATTGATCTATTTGGATGATGATTATGATGAATGTTTGATTGTTTGTACTGGATGAATGGATGTTGTATTTATATTGTTATAATTGCAAATTCCCTATGGGTTGAAATGATACATACCGGAATGAAATATAGATTAGGAAAAAATCGTTATGGGTTGAAATGATAAACCCGAGCAATTTTATGGATTTTTATATTAATTCGAGATTGCGGTTTGAAATGATATATAAACGTAGAAATGATAAATATCTGTATCACTTGACCCTAGGGTAGAGAATTATATACGAACATCGGATTTGTTAAATTTAAATGATTTCAAATCCTGAAATTTTATCGAATTTAGTTAAATGATATTTTGAATAAAATTTGATTTATATAAATTGAATTATTATGGGAAAATCAAGTTTTACGTTGAAATGTGAATTGGTTAATGGAACTGCTTTGAGGAATTTACTTGAAGGTTTAAAGTCGAATTTTTAAATAAATGAAATTGATCAGATTGACTTATTGAATTGGTTTGAAATATAACTTTGGAATGTATTGAAATTGGAACAAATTAAATTGATATTTCAAACATGGATTGGAAAGAACTGGAATTGAAGATTCGAAATTGGGTTTTGTTGATTTGAAATTTTATGGTCCAGATATGTTGAAGTAAAATAAATAGTTAAATTGATATCAATTTCAAACCCATATTTTAATATAAACCGTTTTAAAAATATTTTACTTTTAAAGATTTTAATTATTAAGATTTTCAAACTATTAAACCATTTTAACCTATATTAAACCATTTTAATCTATTTTAAACCATTTAATTTACTTTAAACTAATTAACCCATTTTAACTTATTTTAAATCTAATTAATCTATTTTAAAGCTATTTAATCTATTTTAATTATATTTAATCTATTATAAAATTATTTAGCTACCTTAAATCAATTTAAAAGTATTTTAACTTATAATTAAACTATTCTAGAGTATTTTAACTTTTTATAACTATTTTAACTATTTATGTCTATTTTAACTAATTGCTAAATTTCCAGACTAAGTAAGGAGAATGTGTTTATATTTAAATTTCAATGGTTCAAAAGCAAATACGGTTAATGATTTTATAACCTAAGTTGGGATTTAAATGTTATAATTAATTGAATATGATGATTCTGAAGGGAGTACATAACCTAATTGGAATTATGATTTTGGAAAGAAAATTTTGATTTCGAAAACGATATGATTTTAAGTGTGAATATGATTTCAAAGTGAATATGATTTCTGAAGTGATATGGTTTTGAGAGTATGATATTTTTGAATTGACTTTTGAAAGGTAAAAGAACCGTCCGGTGTGAAATAAGCGTTTGGTTGTTAAAGAGACGGGTATCGGATATTTTCATACTCTCTGCCAATACCGAAAACCACTTTAATAACTGTGTACGTGGTGGAGATTCCAAAAATGAAGTAGGATGGCTTTGTAAACGATTTCTATATAAGGTATGACGTGACCTTGACTCCCATGAGTCAACTTAGATGTAATTAAAACAGGAGCTACACCTGGGCCAAGTGAGGTCATTCCTCCTATCGGGCATAATTCTTCGATACCATTTTATTACTTTGTGATTGATTTGGTAGCCACACTTGATTTTTGATTTGGGAGTGTGTCCGAGATGGGCGGTAGTAGTTGCTATGCGTTACCACCAGCCCAGTTCTGCAATTGGTATATCTACCCTGTCATTGCCTCAAGTGCCATGTTCATATGCCTTGGCGCGCCTTCTACGAGTTTGTTTTGTACCATACCTATGGAGTGCCCTCTGGGTAAACCTCCTGTTTACGGAGGAGCGTACGGTACTGTATAGACTATGGGAATATGTAAAATATATTAATGGGGGTATAGGTAACGCCTTAACGCTATTTAAACACTTTTATTTTACTATAGACATATTATAATAGCGTATTGTACTACATAGTATATAGTTTAACGGATCTTTAGGAGATGTGAATCCCGAACATCTGTTAAGTTACTGCACTCACGTTAGACACTGGATAGGAGATGTCAAACCCCATAAACATCTTTGATGCCGTCACACGCATATTTACCATTGATTTAACTTACATAAGATCTTTTAGTTCTAACTCGAGTGTTTTGTCTTTTCAATTCGCTCGGGTCAACCTGAGCATTTTATGGTTGAAGACCTTATCTCTAGAGGACGAAGACGAAGATTTGTATTATTATTATTTACTATATTTATTACATTGCACTCATACTATTCCGCTGCATTATTTACTTATCTCTGATATGTGCAACTCTGTTTCTTTATTGTATTAGTATAATCAAATTTATTAAACAGCTTCATGAACTGTTATTTGACTATTATATGTTGTCATTCCGCTGTGAGATTTTGTATTTGTTTTATTTCTTTTCTCTTTTTCTTATTTACCCCATAATAATCTGCCTCTTTATATGGTTTAAGCCGACGCGTGTATCTACTTAAAATGTCCAAAAAGACAGGTCATTACAGAGAGAAACAAGATTAAGATTGAGATAAATTTTCCTCCATAGTCAAAATAATTAAATATTTAGGGTTTAAGGTTTGAAGATGAAAATAAAATTTTATGGCCCAATAATATACACGAAATGAAACTAAGAAAAAAGAAAGATAAATTATACAGATAACAATTTAGTAATTTCAATAAGATTTCTTTATAAGAGAAGAATGTGTTGTTTGATTCTTCCCTCAAAAAGCCTTTTTAATTTACAAATTGACTCTTTCCGTTTCCATTAGTCAAAATGATTCACTATCTAACAATTCACTATAAATATTTATTGCTCCTTCTACCAAGGAATTATTACTTTTATTAATCTTACTTAGTCAAATTACAATTCACTCAACCTACAGATAAAAAGTGGGGATACGAATCCATATCTACTACTAACAATGTATGCAACCTTTAATCTTTAGCGCAACATTCAACCACCATAGATAATTTTGAAGTCCAATGCCCTAAAAGATAAAAAGAAAAAAGTTTTTGAACAACTAAAATGCTTTGGTATAATTAGAATAAGTTATATCAACCACTAAACCATACTCATAAGCTTTGTGCCTTTTGTGCAACATTGAACCACCATGGATAATCTTAAAATTGAATACTCTGGAAGAAGGAGAAAAATATCGAACCTCATGGGCAACTAGTATATAGTTATGATAAAAAAAATTTGAAGCCAATGATATAAGATTCAAATTATGAAACATAAAAGTAAAATTTTATCATATTGTAGAAATATACTCATAAGTAATAATTTTGCAATATTAATTGGATCAATAAAGAAATTATTAGGGTGTCAAATAGATGTGAAACAATCAACAAGAAAAGTAGAATAAATTCTTTCATCCTGACTATATATTGGATAAATAAATTAAAAGATAATAAAATTAGTTAAATAAGATATAAATTAAAGTTCGCATTAACATAACGAAGAATATTACAATAATGGAGAATGAAGATAAACGGGGATGATATGAAATTAAATACCTTTTGTGCAACATTGAACCACCATAGATAATCTTGAAATTAAATACCCTGAAAGAAAGAAAACATCGAAACACAATGGGCAACTAATATAAAATTATGATAAAAAAATTAGAAACAAATAATATAAGGTCCAAATTATGAAACATAAAAGTAATTTTTTATCATAAAGTAGAAATATACTCATAAATAACAACCTTGCAATATTAGTTCAATCAATAAAGAAATTATTTTGATGTCTAAATAGATTTTACGCAATCAACAACATAAGTAGAATAAATCCTTTCATCCTGATTATATATTGGATAAATAAATTAGAAGATAATAAAATTAGTTCAACAAGGTATAAATTAAAGTAACATAAAAACGATATTAAAATAACGGAGAATGGAGATAAATGAGGAAGTTATGAAATTAAAATAATGGAGAAATGATTTGAAGGAGTGTAAAAGGAATATTTAGAGTAACAAACTATGCATTAAGTCAAAAAGTTTAGGAAAATAAAATGAAGAATGAATATGAAAAGGTTAAATGTACATTTGATAATATGTAACAAAAGCATATTAGGAAAGAGATTGGAAGGTAAAACTAAGTCAGTAGGTTACAAAGTAATTATAAATGTGGTAGTTAATGTAAGGATGGGAAATATATAAAACAAAGAGTTAATGTAAGGATGGGAAATATATAAAACAAAGAGTTTAACTGCCCAAAGAACATTATTTAACTCTCAAAGTTATGAGAAAAAAGAAGGATAAGAATGGTTAAAGTACTTATATTATAGAGTGGATGATTAGTATTGCAATAAAAAAACATATATTTAATGGTAACATATATAATATATCGCACATTATGTTTGATTGATACAAACAATTATAACAACAAAACTTTCATATTTACTTTCAAAAGCTAATGTACTATTCCATTAAACATAGATATTCTTATTACCAATTGCAATGACTTTTCCAAGAAAATGATAAATAGTGGTTATAGATGAAAGAATAATATCATCAAACTACAAACCAATAAAACCATTTTTGTTCAGAAATTGTCCTTTGTTCACAACTGCCAAAACACATACTATCAATTGACTTCCTTTCTACTCTCATCTTCTTTGTTACATATCAAATGTCCCGTGAACAAAATCTCCTATAGTTATGGGAATTAAGACAACAACTACGCATTGTACAATTTTTGTGATTCCAATTGCTTATTAGAAAATGTGCAAATAATATGAGTATGGATTGCACAACATTACATATAAAAGGTGCGTAAAATATGCAATTAAGTAAAATTAAAAACAATCTCAACTGTATCACAAAATCAAAATTTATTTGAATGTATGTAGTTGATTTTCCAACTAAATTGAATTTCAGTGGAATTAATTTAATTGTAATTAGTACTCTAATTGGTTTATATTAAATATAAATGAAATTGATAACTATTTATTTTCGGTTGCATGGTAATATCATTTGATACGAAGCTTTATATTTGAAGTTAGTTTACTTATAAACGTTGTTCTTGTTTACATCTTTAATCGAATATTATCTATAATAAACCAGAGTAAAATTTAAAATAGCATAACCTTTAGCTAACTTTGTAGAAAATAACAGATAATTACCTCATATGTGAGATCATTGAGAATTGAACAAAGATTAACCTTACATCCAATAGATTATACAGAACTGAAGAGTATTTGATGACTACGTAGTAACAAAGTAGTTACAAAAATACAAAACAAACAAAAAACAGTTCATTTTCTTACTCAATGAACAAAAATAAATTGAAATTAGATTTATTTATAAATTTGGAGAGTACAAAATAGTTCAATATTACATATAAAGATTATGGGAACATCAAATTTTTTTATGGTGTCCACTTATTTATAAATTAAGCAACCTCTTACAAAATAAATGAAGGAAACAAACTCATAATCCATGAACTAAAACAAAAACAAGAAGAAAACACTATTTGACGCAAAAAACCATAAGCAAAAATACTAAATCATCAATTTAGAACAAAAGCAACAAATTCAACATCAAATAAAACGAAAAGAAATATAACAGAATAAAAGTCAAATTTTTTAATCGATCTCAAAGGAATCAAACAAAACAATATTTTGAACACTGAAATAAATGAAAAGACGAATTAAACAAATTAAACTTGTTGATCGATGATCGAATTAGAAGTTTTGTTGGAGGTCTTTAAATAATGTTTCCATAAAAGCAGTAACATTGAAAGTATGGTAGAAAACACAATCACTATAATATATGTAATATCTATTCATAAATACTTTAAGATAAAGGCAAAGTGAAGAACTTTTAGTGAATTAAATTGAATTCTAATCAAAATTAAAGAGATAAAAATCGATCAAAGTTTTTCGCAAGAAATCCTTAATTTTGTTTAGATAGAAAACATTGAACATGGGAGTGAAACCATCGAACGTTTAAAATAATAAAGGAAGGACAAAAGTTCTTGTATTAAAAATGAAAAGAAGAGGAAAAGAACTATTGCTAGAATATAGAGGAAAAATAAATGCACAATTATTGTACGTGGATATAGGAATATTACGAAGAGAAACATATAAGATAAAGAGCTATATGCTATGTAAAAATGATTTTATTATCAAAATAGCATTCATAAATATAGTACCCTACTAGAAAAACCAAACTCATAACATAAAAAGAAAAATCATAAGAAGATATAACTTTTGGCATAAAACTCAAGAAAAGATCAGTTCTTTTAGATAAAAATAATAAATTCAATGTTGAATTAAATGAAAAGATAAATAACACAATACAATTCAAACCTTTAAATCGAGCTTGATTAATCCAGTCAACCAAGATTTTTTAGGGGCTCTTTAGATCGGAGACATTGAAAGCAAGGTAGAAATATAATGCAATACATCAATAAAATCATAAATAATTGAAGATGATTGCAAAGTTAAGAACTACCATTGGAATAAAAAGGTTAGAATAAAAAAGTTCAAAAGATTGATCAAAACTTATGTACTGGAGTTACCATGGAAATAAAATTAAAATCTCTTACCTACAACCAATGAAAGACGGTTGGAGTTACTTTTTGGAAGAATGATATCTCCTAACCTGATTTCTTCCGCCAAGATCTATAAAATAGACCATTTCTTGGAGATTAAGATATATTTTATTTTACATGTTAATTTCTTGTAGTGCCAACACCAACCCGACTCTAATTGATATTAACCATCATAAAATAAAACAAAAAAATATTACATACTCAAAAGTATGAAGCATGCCATAAAACATGGAAGAGGAATTTCTAAAAATCCAGCCAAGTGAGCAAATTTTCCACTTGGGTTTATATTGAAAAAACATAGGATATGATAGTATTTATGGATTTAAAAATTTATTTTACGTAAGAAATTGAGAAAATGAAAGTAGAGAAAGTGAGTGGAATATTTCTGAATAGCTGAAATAGAAAATGAAAGAGCGTATTATTATTAATATATAATGGACATTCAATTTGGAGCTTGGAATGGTAAGTAATTATTAGAGGGGTAAACGAAACATTTTTTCTCAAATAAACCAAAGAAGATGATTAGGAGTAAGAATGAATGAGAAGCAAGAGCATATATGGTCTCATATTCTCTTTTATATATAATAGAATATATTTTTTTAACAGATACTTTCGGATGCCGAAGCTAACATATAATCTCCACATTTGAAATTATTTTCGAATATCGAATATTTACATCTGCGAATACTGATGAATATTGATTGTATCTGTCAACGATAATCAATCGGTCTATATAAATAGAAACTTTTGGTTTAATACAAAATCATTGAATTCCCACTGATTATAATATACTAAAAAAGTTATTGATGGAAAATAGACAGTATGCATTTAATGCATACGATATAAACTATTATCTTATTAAAAAAATACACATCATTCATTATACTAAAATTCTTTAATATAAACTATAGTCTTGACAAAAGCCTAATATATAATTTTAGGATGTAGATATCTTCTAATTTGCATCCGGTTTTCCAAATATCATATGTTTATCCGTTTTCGGAATATGGACGTGAACAGATTTTAGATTTTCGAGTACTTGTTAATATTAGTAAGTATATATAATATTACATAGGAAATCGAACCTACGCTCTTAATTTAAAACCAAAACAAGGACAGAATAGGAGAGGAGCAAATTCTAATTGCTATTAGAGGAAATCATCTTTCCAACGCCCTTTAGCGCGTCATACCGACATAGCATCAGTATGGCATTAGAAATAATTTTGATAATGCAAGGCGTAGGGATTTCCAAACACCTTAGTGACGCCATTTTGTACTTACCCTTTGGTTATCTCTAGAAAATAAAAACCAACGTGGTGTCTCTAAGATGTATGGAATTCCCTATGTCTTTCTAACGCCCAGTGTATTCTGGTGCCTTAGGGACACCATATATTTTTCTGAATAAGAAATTGGTTGGAGTCGCTAAAGCGTATGGAATTACCTATGACTTAGTAATGGTTTATTAATGCTAGCCCAGCTATTTCCTCCCAATCCAAACCCAGTACAAATCATTTTCCCAATAAGTTTCCATATCATAAGCCCTAACATAATCTGATACAAATTTCTTTTCCCCACTATGAACCATGTGCTGACTAGTTTTTCAGTCAACCTCGGAATGATACGAATGCGTTATGAAAATCAGAGATTACTTGCTAATCACTAAACTATAAAATGAAAAAGAAGAGGAGTTAAATACACAGTAGAAAGGTAAATAACACAAGATGTAAAGTGGTTCAAAAAGTTGCCTATGTCCATTGTGAAGTTCTCTTACTATATATTTCTCTTACAGCTATAGGGAATTACAAGAGAATAATAAGAAAAAAGGAACTCAAGACTAATAAAGATATGTAATCTTAAGGACTTATGTGGTAATAAGAACGCTGGATTGTGTGTAGTATAATATGTAATTTTTTAAATGTTTCAACCATAGCTTAACCCCTTCGAAGTTGGAAAGAAGGGGTTATTTATAGTAATTGAAGTAGATGGTGGATGGTTGAGATCGTTTTGTAGAGCTAGCGGGAAAAGTGCTTGAACATTTATCTGAATGTAGAGGTGGATGGTCGACGGTTGTAAAGTGTGCCAAAAGATGGATGGTAGATGAGAAAGTACTCATTGCCTCTTTATATTATATGTGTGCTTGCATCAAATGCATATTAATGCTGATGGTAAGCCACATCAGTTCAACCGTCCAACTACGATGCTTAAAATGGATGGATGGATAGCTTTGTCGTTCACTTGAGTACCACATAGCTGAGCTAGCCGACTGGCCGTTAGCAATACATAACAGACTTGGAATTTTGTTGAGGACCATATGGAAAGACAGGTAAATGACCGGGGGCAAGGTATCTGGGAGAGAGGCCTGGTGCAAGTTGGGGTTGGCTATATTGAAGCCATGCTTACAGATTGCTATGCTTAGACCATTCTTGCCTGATGTGATGCTTATTGGGACATCCTTAGATAGCAGCCGACCATCGGCTAAAGTGATATCGGGTGAATTGAGTTGTTCTTTAGCTGTAGCTGGAAGTTTGATATAGAGGAGCCAGTCGGGACTGAGTCAGACCTGGTCTAGATCTTTTCTAAGTGTGAAGGTTGCTTCGAGATGTAATGATCGGGCCTCATCTTGGCAGCTTACTAAGGGGAAATGTTGGTTTGATGCCACAGGTTTGGGTTAGCCTTTTCGGGCCAATGGTGGATTAACTAAGTTGGCTTTTATTGGGTGGGATTGCCTTTAATTGGCTTGCTAGTTACTTGCAAAAAAATTTAAGCAGCATACGTGTACAGGCTTGAAGACAAGTCATACAAACCATGTTGATTAATGTCACTACAACGCATTTAATGCGCTTTTCAAATGACTTTATGTAATTGGCCATGACGGTTCATTTTCCAAACATGACAGAGGCATGTCACATTTCCACACGTCCATGACCAGACTTAATACTGATCTCTCTTGAACGGTTAGGATTCTTTTCACCATTTGAATCCCCTTCTTCTTCCCTATGCCCGCAAAATCGCTCTCCATGAAACATTTTTTAACCTCGTGAATCATTCGCAATTCTTTACTGATAAAAAATTTCTAGTTTCGTCAACTATATCCTTTCCAAACTCTTTTGCATGCATGCTTTTTTATCAAATTTAGTTGGGGGTTGAAAGAAGAGAAATCCCTTTGGTTCTTAAACTGATGTTTGTTGATTGCAACTCAAACCATTGGCTAGAAAATTCTACTTGATCGGGCTATGCCAAGGTCCTAATAATTACCGCATGTCAATCTCAGACTAATGATCCCGGAAAAGCTAGGGCGCTTTATTTCTTTGAGGCTCTAACAGTCCCGATTCTAGGTCAGTTTTGGATGCTTCTAAGCCTCTTTGGAAAGCGTGCATTTCATAGCTTCTACTTCTTCTGCTATGACCGAACCATAGTCTGCTCCTTGATGAGGTTGTTCAAAAGCTTCTCCCGACCCTTTGATGGAGAGGGCATTGGAATTGGTAGCACACTCCCCCTTCTTCAATAATTTATGGATCGGTCAAAGAATCCAAAGTCCATCGAGGAAGGTAGCTTGCAAATTTTTCTTCAGCAAGTTCTTGATTGTTTGAAGTGCTTCTCTAATGAAGCAAGGGACTAATTAGGCGACGATAAGAGTGCGGCTTAACCTGCCTTGAAAGAGCTTTTGACATGCTTCTTCTTCTTTTCTATTTTTCTTCTTTTCAACTAATTAGTCATGAGAACATCATTGTATCCCCAGTGGGACGGGCATTGTGCCCTTCGGTCTTTTGAAATGAATGAAATAGATCTTATATTGCAAATTCTGAATTAATAAATTTATTGTGTTACTTGATCATCTGGGCAACTGGTCGAGCGAAATACCTTATGTATCCAATAGTTACAGTATTTATTTTATGGAAGTTTATTTCTTTTTTTGGATTATGCTAAGTATCAACGTGATAATATGACAGGCTGGATACAACTGTTAAGCAGCCAAGTGATGGTCGGATGTAGACTGGCACTTTGTCCAACATGAGCTAAAATGTAAATTTGCTAGCGGATTCTCTTGGAAGACAAGCGATCGAGCATAGAGTGGAGGATGAGTCTAGGACCCGAGCACATGAGGTTGTGAGGTTAAGCCAGGTGACATATCACAGGTCATGAGGTGACCGTTGATCTCGAACTGAACCGGAGCACGTTTTCTTAGCTCAAAAAATTTAGTGTAAGTGAATCACATGATGGTGAGGTAGGATATTCATAGCCCGCTCACAAGGACTTGATGATGAGATGAGCTATATACATCAAATTTATAAGGAAGTTATTACAAAATGTTCATGTTATTTTCTTTTCTTCTTCTTTTTAGTTCAAGGAGAACTTATGTATATTGTGTAGTGATAGGTCCAAAGGCTGTGATGCCCCTTGCTTTTGAATGAAGCGGTTGAATATGTGAGAGTATGGGTTGTAGCCAATGCCTCGTGGTTGGGTTGGTCTTGGAAAAAACTAGGATGTTGATTAGCCCATTGGATCCATTGAGAAACCCACCATTGATGGTGGAATTTTCTTTTTGTAGCATGAGAACACCCTTCTTTGCTTGCCTGAGGGAAGTTCCCTAACAGTCCCTTGCTTTTTGTTGGTTTCCCCTTATTTCACCGTCCCTGTCTTGGACAGGGAACTTCATGATGGGGTAGTTATAGGAGACGATGGCACCCAGCATGGCAAGCATCGGTCGTCCTTTTAACAGGTTATAAGAAGATTGGCAGTCAACAACTACAAATTTTACCTAGATCATTCTAGTGAGGAGATCTTGGTCAACTTTTATTATGAGTGAAGTTGTGCCCAATGGTTGCCCACACCCCCAAAGCCATATATGAGTAAGATGCACGAGGTAAGGCTGCAAGCAGGAAGCTTGAGAGTTTCAAAGACGTTCTTGAATATGACGTTGACCGAGCTGCTCCCTTCCACGATGGGCCAATGCACATTGGAATTAGCCAAGGCAGGAGTAATAACCAGCGAATTATGATGAGGGTAGGATACTGCTTCCCTATCCTAGGCCATAAAGCTGACCGGCTGCTCTGATTTATTCAAGGCGCGTTGGACGCCCAAGACTCCGTGATTAAAACTATCTAGCAGTGCACACTTCTCTTTGATATCGAGACTGGAGCCTCCCGGTTGCTACTAGCCACATGCGGTCCCTTGCATATGGTCAAGACCTCAGTGATGGCTTGAACCCTAGAATTGTTGGGCAGAGGTAGCCGATTCTTCCATTCTTCATGGTTTGCCCTCTGTTCAACCTGATTTCAAACAATTTCCATGAGTAATCCTTCCCGGACGAGCCTTTCGATCTCATCCTTGTGGATGCAATCGTCTTTCGTGGAATGATCATTGATTCAAGGAAACTAATAGTACATGGAATTACTTCAAGCTTCCTCTTGCTTTCCGTCTCTGATGGCGGCGGACCTTTGATACCACACTTGGTTCCTGATGGCATGGTAGATTGTGGCGATGTCCCTGTTCAAGTTTGATTAATTATGATACCTGCTTTTGTAAGGAGGGTCGGCCTTTGAATGCCTTCTGATGTCGGCTTGATGACCATTATTGCGATGATCGTTGGTGGTGTAAGGGACGTTTTGAGCGAGGCAATTTACCTCGCTGTCGCTGTCTGAATGATCTGCACCTTCCATTTTCATCATGTCGTTTGCCCATTGATAGAAGTCGGTTGGAGAGAAGGCATGTTGCTTTTAGAGCTCCCTCGACATCCTGGATTTATACTGACCCGACCACAAGTAGGTTGTTCACGTCTGCACCCCCAGCCCGGGTGGACTCTCTATTAAAGCGGCTAACATACAACTGTAATCTTTCAGAAGGACCTTGCTTAATATTTCTCAAGTCGTTAGCCAACATGACATAGGTACGAGACGTGAAGAAATGAGTCTTGAAGTCCATGCATGGTTAGACCCAAGAGTGGATACTGCTCGATCGTATTTGAAAGAATCAGCGAGAGGTCAATTCCATGGGGATGGGGCGGAAAAGCAAGCACTTTATTGAGCCACGGAGCTGTTTGGCAAGGGTGATGGAGTTGAATGCCATAATATGGTTGAATGGGTCTGCACTCCCATCATACTTGTTAATGGCAGTAAGACATACCGTCGATGGATGTAAGTGTCCAAGATTTCATTAGAGAACGATTCCCCATTCTCATCATTTGGGAACGCCTCGGCCTCAACATTACGGGCTTGCATTCTATTGAGCTATTGGTGGAGGATGCACATCTCTTCCTTGAGGCCAACATCATCCTATTATGGGATGGTCTGACAACCATAGGCTGAGGACTCAACATGTGTCGGGGTAGAGTAGGAGATAAGTGATGAGACGTAGAACAATGAGGATGAGCTGGAGATCTCTACCAATGCACTAAGGGGATTTTGAATGCATGGCCCATTCTTCTCTTCTCCTATTTCCGGACACATCTCTATGGAGTCAGGAGTGTATCGAGGGAGCCATGTGAGCTCTATTGACGGTGGGGGACTGCCATCCAAACGATCAAAAGCAGAAGTCCGTAGATGATTAGAAGATGGCAGCTTTTCCACTGAAGGGAAACGATGATGGGTTGGCCTGATAGGCGAAACCATGTTCAAGGCAAGATCAATTCGGTAAGGTACACGTACGACGTACGTGCCAAGATTGATTGGACTGCTTATCAGCAGGGTTTCTAGTACCACCCTCTCCTAGGCTAGGAGATCGTAACCACTGGGAGGCATTCGCCTATGAGAAGGTAGGTCAACCATGTCGGCTGTTGAAGGAGCCGGTGGGACAAAGTTCAGGTGGGATGAGCATCCATTTGCGTCCTTAAGCCATTTACTTTACATGCTAGTTGACCCATTTTTGACGGTTATTACAGCACAGCATGCTAGATTTGTTTGTTGGAGCCTAGATTGGGCTTGGTAGCACTAGCGAGAACATAGTCGTTGAGTTGGTGCTCATTAGAGTTGTTATCTTTGAAAGTCAGAGTTTTTTTCATGGTACCAAGTCAAATCAGGTCTTTTCGAATTGAAAGGTTTGGAAAAGGGAGATCTTTTATAGAGACGCCACCTTCTAGTACCAAAATGTTGACTTTTTTTACAGCCAGCCTCGAATTGATACAAGTGCATTGTGAAAAGAAGAGAATACTTGCTAATCACTAAGCTTAAAAATGAAAAGAAGAGGAGTTAAATGCATAGCTGAAAGGAAAATACACAAGATGTAATGTGGTACTGCAAAGCTTTCTAAGTCCACAATGAAATTCTCTTACTGTATATTTCTCTTACAACTACAGGAAATTACAAGAGAATAATAAGAAAAAAGGGACTCAATACTGACAAAATTATGTAATCTTAAGGTCTTATAAGGTAATAAGAGCGTTGGATTGTGCGTAGTATATTAGGATTCTTGAATGTTTCAACCAGAGCTCAAGCTGTCTGAAGTTGCAAAGCAGGGGTTGTTTATAGTAGCTGAAGTGGATGGAGGACGGTTGAGAGCTTGTTGCTATGCTAGCTTGAAAAGTGCTTGATCGTTGATCTAACTACAGAGGTGGATGGTTGCCAGTTGTAAAGTGTGCTAGAAGATGGACGGTGGGTGAGAAAGTACTCATTGCCTCTCTGTACCAAATGCGAGCTTGGATTAAATGTGTATTTAATGTTGATGGTAAGTCACATCAGTTTAGCTGTGCACCTATGGTGCTTCGAATGGATGGATGGAAAAATTTCACATTCACTTGAGTACCCACATAGTTAAGCTAGCTGACCGGCTATCGACAACATAGAAGAGACTTGGAACTTTGTTGTGGACCATGTGGGGAAGACAGGCATATGATTGTCATGAGGCATTCGGGAGGGAGGCCTGGTGCTAGTTGGATTGGCTGTATTGAAGCCATGCTTAGAGATAGACTATACTTGGGCCATTCTTGCTTGATGTGCTGCTTGGTAGGGTGGGCTTGGATAGGAGATGAGCGTCAACTAATGTGATGTCGGGTGAATTCTGTTAGTCTTTAGCTGTTGTTGGAAGTTTGATATAAAGGAGCCGGTTGGGGTCGAGTCGAAACCGAGTCGGACCTGGTCCGGATCTTGTCTAAGTGTGAAGGTTGCTTCAAGATGTAATGGCTGGGCCTAACTTTGGTGCTTTGCTGAGTCAAAAGGTTGGTTTGGGATCATGGGCTTGGGATGACCTTTTTGAAGCAGTGGTGGATGCATTGGGCTGGCTTTGATTGGCCTTGATTTTCTTTAGTTAGCCTACTAGTTACTTGCAAAAAATTTAAGCAACACCTTGCATCCCCACTCCTCCATAAACACTACTTCCAAATCACCGTATCATCAACCCGTGAACCCTAATCATCACAACAAGCTCCACCGCCGCATCATTAACTGTGACCTCCTGCCACCTTTGTTATATAGTACTCCACCGTGCTCCATCATGCTTCGTTGATTTGGTACAAATTTGTCCCCTTCAAAAGTTGTATTTTTTCTACTAAGCAAAAGTAATATTGTTTTAGGTTGGTTGATAACTTCTTTTTCTAGATTTCAAAACTACATGTTTAAAGTTGTGACAGATCAAATATACGTTGTGCAAAAACTATAATTTCTTAGGAACGTGAAGTAATCTTGTGCTTTAACAAGGTTATATAATAAATTTTCATACCTTATAAGTTAGTTGTATATCATGCTTTATTTGTTTCATTTGATACAACCTGACTTGCTAAAACTGATTTTGCACTTTGTACATGGTGTGTGATTTAACTTGAATGAAATCTAATGTGCCTTTTCTTGTATCATAGCTTAAAATCACATCCTTAATTTGAATTAACCATTCATGTAAATTCACGGTATAGAGTCAGTCCATTTAGGCTTTATCCATTCATATATTCTTTGTGATGTATGTTTACTCTGATAAATGTATAAATGATAGAGTTATGAGTATAGGAAAAGTATTATTTATGGACTCACTTGATTGGTAAACATTCAAGCTAGTTGCTGACTAGATTTCTAGCCTACCTTGGAATTATGGTTAGAAATATGTATTAGCAAAGGTACTATTGTCGTATTTAATAAATGTAAAACGAGGGGTTGCAAATAATGCAAGAAATATGGATAATGCAAGGTTTAAAGTGGTTCGATCTTGATGAAGATCTATGTCCACAATGATAACTAATTTTACTTCTTTATATCTTTGACTACAAGAGATTTGTTATAAGAGTTTTGAGCTAATACTCCCTGCAAGAATAGGAAATTTCGACTCTTGTACAAGTGCATGGAAATCTGTATTTATAACTGTAAAAATTGAGCTTTAGAGGGCTTAGATTGCAGTGTTAGAACTTGGGATTACTCATAGCCCTTGATGACGATGTATGGTTCAGATGCAGGTTGGCTAGGATGTCGGGAGGAGCAAACTTCACAGATTTAAGCTAACTGGTAGGTCATACCACTGCATGATTATGTAAAAAGGCAACATGGGGGTAAAGAGCTGTTAGTGAATAATGATGCTATTGACTGTCGATTGTGAAGTACATAAGTTCATTGTTGCACTATCATGTATCTGTCGGATGAACATTGTCATGTTATGCAGATCTTATCTGGGGAACAGTATGGGGTTGTTGTTGCTTTATGTAGGGATAGCTAGGTGCTTTTGTCAGATAACTACAGAGCCTTGACAAATTAAAGATGGAATGATTTGGATGACCAAGAGAGAGACCATAAGGAGAATTGAAGGGCATAGATGGATATGTAGGAGATGAGGCCCTCGTATTATGGTCCGATTGCTTAATGACGAGGCGAAGTTACTCATAAGGTTCCGAGCTTCTTGCTTATAGTGGCAAATTGGCGGAACGTTGCTCGGACCAAACAAATGTCAGTGTGCAAATACCTTCTATGGGCTGAGCTGTATGAAATTTACATGCAAATGGCAGGACAGACTTACCATCAGTATGGTCATATGAAGCGGGCTAGTGCTACCAGGCCTCTACCTAGCGGGCCCATGTCTATTAGGAGAATTTCGAGCAACATTTCGCGCCTAAATTTGATTCTGCTGGCAGAGGCGGACTTATCTTCATGCAAATTTAATGTGAATGACACATGTTACATGCTTATTGGCTATGATGATTCATTATCCGAGACAGTTTCATAAGCGTGACCTTTGATTTTGACCGGGCACTCAATTAAACCTTGATGGCTGAGATTGACTCTTGCCAATTTCATCCTATGGTTGAAATCATACACCTGTATCTATAAAAGGAGCCATCATTCTTTTTTCTTCTCTTCATTGAGCTTTCGAAAATCCGCCACTAAATCTCTCTCGAGTTCCTAGCGTTTAAACATTCTTTAAAAACCTCGTACCGATATAGTCAATAAGTCTCGTTGTACTTTTATTACCATGTTCTCATACATTCATCTTATTTTTGAGAATTTCCAACATCTGTCACTTATTTTCTTCTTCTTTTCTTTGGTGTTGTCATTCAGTTTTCTCTAAATGGAACATTAGTTGGTCAATGTTTAGGAGTTGACGTTTATCAACTAACATTGAAATATTCCGACTATTTCCTGGAAGCTAACAAAAACTCACAAACAATCGTTAGATTATTGATCTACCCCTTTTCATTAGAAACACGATGCTTAGATAGTATTTTGGGCTAAGGCCCATTAATATTAAAATAGGAAATGAAGGTGCCTAAGTTAGATGGGCCGTAAGTCCCGACTAGGGAATAGGCTACCGAAATAGTGCCTTAGTGTAGTGATTGACCATGTGCTTTGTAGGGCTCCTATGTAGGGGTGCACTAGAGTGCCTCCATCTCTAGTTTATCAGTTTAGTGACTAGGTTGCCCATGTGTCATTGCAGATGGCAAAAGGAAAGAAAAACACCACTAAAGGTACCTTTGGGAGCGGTCTTCCATTCAAGGTCGGCTCATCTAAAGTACGAGAGGACTAAGACAGGCTTATTGAGGTGCTCCCTAGGATTGCATGTTGGGAGTGGAGCTATTGTACCCCCTTATGGGTGACAGGTTGAACCATTTCAAGCTATGTACTTTGCATGGGCCAGGTCATATATAAAGTGTAGGCCTTTTTCATTATGCCACCAATTCGCCTATTTTTTCAACGCGCACCAAATAGCACCAACTTAACTAGCCCTAAACGGGTACAGTCTACTTATAGGTCTTTATATTGCTTTCCATGACCTGGGCCTTTCAGAGTCTTTCTCGCTCTTTATCTAGTCCAAGTTCTAACTGTTGATGCAAGCCAATGCCCTAGTGGGCTCATATTATTATCTCCATAGTGGCAATATCCCAGCTCCTTTCTTTAGCCTCCAGGATAAGATCTTTGAGTATCCAGAATAGAACTTCTTTATGTTGATGACCGTCAAACTCTCCCTCGAAATATGGAACTTCTGAGTTCCAAGTACCAGTATGTACTTATCTTTCCATGTGAGTTTTATGCATAACCATTTCTAAATATATATTATTTTCATTTGGTGTCTTTAGAGGAGTTTGGAGAGAGGTGGATGACATTTATTGATTAGGCGAAATGCTTCTGCAAGATTGGGGCCAACCAACCGAACTTAGCACTACTCCTCACTGGCAACAATTTACATTGGATCAACCTATGGCTTCGGCCGGTCCAAGTTGAAAGAGAGTGCGAAGGCCATCAAGCTCAGGAAAGGAAAGGTTGGAGGAGGAGGCGACTAGAGGGGTGGTAGTGAGTGAAAGCAACCCTATTATGGAGGAGGAGAAGGTGGAGCTTGTAGAGAATAGTCAAGGACTAGAGGTCGACCATAGCTTATATATAGGGGCCGACCAAGCTGCGTGCCAATAAGCCACATAGGTGAGTGGAAAACTTAAAACCCACACATGGTTAAGCCATGGGGGGGGGGGGATTAAGGGGAACACCACACGGTCAGAAGGGATAATGTGTAATGCTCCGCCTCTATACTCATACTACCAAAGAATATAATATAGTAATATTGATTGGTAAAACGTATAATAAGCCTAATTAGGAGCAACCATCCATGTATATTCCTTTAGGCTAACACCGGCACATTTAATTATAACTCGTAAAATAATAAATGACGTGTAGAGTATCGACACAAATTAGTAACACGTTGGCTAATTTAGAACAAAACAATATAAAACGTAACAAACAATACAAAATCATATATCACAATGGCAAAATAGAATACATGCCAACTAGAAATATGATACGAGTCTACAAAATGGAAACTTTAGAACCACATATAATACATATACTAGATGAGTACCAAAAAGAATATACATCATGAGTCATGTCATCATATACAAAAACCATACAAATGATGAAGTTACGGGTATGCCTAGCGGAAACTATGCAATTTGTTACGTATATCTAACTCGATAACCAATCTTATTCGACATAAAAGGCATTTTCTTTCTATTATATACTTGATATAACATGTTATATTAATTAATTTAATTAAAAGTATATTTAATAGAAAATCAATATATGGTATGTTTTGCGATATGGTTACAAAGTGTTGTAACCGTGAGTAATTTATCACAAAGAAAAACAAATATACCATTTTAAATGTTCATACTCAAGATGCATCGAGACTGGATGTCGATGTATCCATTCAGACTAGAGTACGTAACGCTCTCTAAATGTTGGATAGCGTATTACTCATAGTTGTTGGGGATAACAAGAGGTTATGTACTGATAGTTATTAGATAACCATGGAACGACTCACTTGATAGTTTTTTGTTAGTTTCAAACAGAAAATATCGACGTGGCTGATTTACATAGTTCTCTCGACTTGAAAATACTATGGATCTTTAATATGAAAGCTCTTCTTTGATTATACTCAAATCACCGCTTGGCGTTTCATCGAGTGACTATAGTTGGGTCGGGTGAAATTATTGCAAGTGAAGCACTATTCAAGAGAAGATCGAAAATGAATTCCACGTTCATTAGAAAATTATGACTTTGGTAGTCGTAACCCAAGGGTGTGATCCATCGGCCGTGGTTGTGTCTTTATGAGCAAGACTAATGCAGTTGGAATTAAATAAGAAATGTTAACAAGAATAATCTCATAAATTTCAAATGTTGAAATTAGCATAATACATTCATCATTCAACATGATCGATTTATTTCAGGTTTACTCACAAGATTATCGCTTAATAAGACTTTAGTGTTTTGGTACATATATGCTCAAATAGAAAATTCTAAATAATGATTTAGAGTAGACTATTTGCACATAACAACCAAAGTGTCTCGAAGTTAGTGGGAGCGATATAAAGGTTGTGAGTTTTCAGATATAATCCAAGAAACGTTATGAAATTATCATTTCATAAGCATCAAAATTGAATTAGTATTTTGACAGAAATATCAAATAGTTTGATTTTCAATCAAAATTTAGAGGAAGTGTGTGTTTATAAGCAAGAATGTAAAAAGGTACATTGATATTTCCAAACCATAAGCAAATAACACTGAATGCAAGTGGGAGATTGATAGAGTGAGGGATATGCCCTAGGGCCAATTATGTAATTTGTTACATATATTTAACTCGATAACCAATCTTGTTCGAATAAAGGCGTTTTCTTTTTATTATATACTTGATATAATATGTTATATTAGTTAATTTAATTAAAAGTATATTTAATAGAAAATCCATAAATGGTATCTTTTGTGATAATAGTTATAAAGTGTTGTATACGCAAGTAATTTATCAAAATCAAAAACAAATATATCATTTTAAATGTTTTTAGTCAAGATACATCGAGACTGGATATCGATGTATCCGTTGAGATTAGAGTACATAACGCTCTCCAAATGTTAGACAAGTTATTACTCATAGCTATTAGGGGCACCATGGGGTTACGTACTGATAGTTATTAGATAACCATGAAATAACTCAATTGATAGTTTTCTATTGGTCAATATACCTAAGGTCAAACAGAAAATATCGATTTGACCGATTTACACAGTTCTCTCGACTTGAGAATACTTTGGATCTTCAGTATGAATGCTCCTCTTCGATTACAGTCAAATCATGGCATGGCATTCCATTGAGTGACTACAGTTGGGTCGAGCAGAAGTATTGAAAGTGAAGCACCATTCAAGAGAGGATTTGTCTCTTTGGTTATATAGGGTTAGTATCACGGTCAACTCAAAGAAAAAATCTCTGCCCAGAGCATTTTGGTTAATAATAATTGTTATTATTGAATCAAGGCCTTTGTGTTTGGACTATAAAGTTGAATATGGATGATATTTGAATTTTGACCATTACCAAATTCCATAAATCCAAAGTGATATGGTTTTGACGAAGAGAATTGGTGTAAATAAATGTTACAACCGGGTAATGCTTAATGAAGTGAAATTGGATTTTACCAAAACTAAGTAAGTGATAAATTTGGCCAAAATACCATACGGCCTACTAAGTGATGTGTGAATGTTAACATTCGAATAATTTCGGCGTTAATTATTGATCGATTTTACACCCGCGGGTCACTCAATTGACATGATGAATTCCCTTTAGACCAAACGATTTAGTTAGTTTATAATAGTTAAAAATTAACTAATATTTATGAAATATTAATTATAAAATTTGAATATGATTTGAGGAATAAATATTGTTGTATATATTTATAATAGTTGATATATCGATCGATATGAGATATCGATAATAAATTAAATTAGATTTAATTAAATATATATACTTGGACTTAAATGGGCCATTAACCCATGACGTTGGAGGCGAATTTCAGTAGCAATAAAAAGGTATTGGGTGTGGCCAAAAATAAGGAAATGTGTTTGAGATGGATGGTTATGATCTGATGAGAAAACGTAAATGATACGATCACCTTTTCCTTTGATTCAACCACTATATAAGAGACCCTAACCCTAGCTATAGATTGACTTTTTTAGCTGCCTCCTCTCTCCATCTCACTGGCCAAATTATACCTTTTATTGTTTCAACTCATACCAAATCAAATCAATAACTATTCGATGGAAAAAGTTCATCAATTCATAACTTGCAATCTGAGGAATCTGAACAGGTTATACTTAAAAGCTTTAGTTTAGCTAAGTATTTAGTTTTATATATGATGCGTAATCTCAGTATAGCTCAGTTTTGTTCATATGTATATATATATATATAGACACACTCTTATTATTGAATTATTGTTTAGGTGAGATTCCTATAGGTATTTTTGTTGTTACATATATTGATTAGTTATGTGTATTAAAGAACCATTTTTTAATAATAGATTTGATATACACAATTGAAATTATTTTATTTCATTTATTATTAATTAGTTAATTAGTTAATTTATATATATATATATATTAATATATTAATTAATCTACTTATATGACTAATACTAAACTATATTGCCCAAAAAATTCAACTAATATTTTTAAAATACATAATTATATAAATTATAATTATTAGTAACTGTAAATAATTTTTCTAGTAATTATTCAATACTTTTAACATTATTTAATCATTATGCAAAATAAAATTTTATATTAAATAAATTAGTTTCGAAAATTACTAAATTTTATAAAATTAATTTAGCATTATAGAAGCTTTCAGTCAAAAAACTAGAATTTTCAACCATTTCTAATATTTTTAAAAAATCATTTTATAGTTAGACCGAAAGTAATTTTTTAATAAAAATAACAAGCCTTAGAAAAATCTCAAATTTTTTCATAAGCTACAAAATATGATTCCAAATTTTCTGGAAATTCGAATTTCGAAATATATATATATATATATTTTCTATCGTTTATTTTTTGTTGTTTATCTAATTAATTCATAATATTCATATATTAATAAATAAAATTATAATCAAAATTGAACATACTGTGTATTCGATCTAAAACATTAAAAAAGGAGATCTTTTAATTTTTGTAATTTATTTATATATATAATCATTTTAAATCACATTTATATTTAAATAATATATATGTATGTATGTATTATACATATAATTATGTTATTTTAATATATTCATTCACATACACATATATCTTAATATAAATAAAAATAATAATTTTGAACTTATACCTTGTATATATAATCATTGTTAGGTATGAATTCCTAACATCTATTAATGTTCATTTGCTTTTGATTTGAATTGATTTGGTGAATATTTCAATTTTTGATGTTTTGAAGTTAAATCTTTAAAATTCCTAGCTTTGTTGCTTGAACATGTCTTTGGGGTGAGTCGAAGAGCCTATAGGACTGGGTTGTCGCGTGGCATAAATCCCTAGTTGCAATTGCTCGATCGATCGGCTCCTTTCGATTCTTGCCCCTTTGGGGACTAGGCTGGAAATACTAGAAAATGGGTTCCAGTCGACTAGCTCTCTGAGTTCAGTCGACTGACCTGGAACCCGAGAGTTCTCCAGGAATTAGGCCAGTCGAGTGAACTCAGTGTCCAGTCGGCTGACCTGCTTGCTTCAGCCCAATTTGCCTATTTTGCTTGAGATTCCGATTTTTATCGATTCGAGGTTATATGATTTGTTGTTATCGTTTATTATCGACTTTGATGACTTCTACTTTGGAATTTTTGGGAATATACATTTTGATGACTTTGATATCGATTTCTTTGGATTGGATTCGCGTCTTTGTATGTGAATTTTTGGTGATTGATTATTTTTACAATAAATTTTGTGATTTGTCACTTTAAAATACAAAGGTTTCTATACTGGTAGTAAATACTCAAACTCCTTTACAAAGATGATTACAACTCTATTTTTAATATCAAACTCATTTATAAAATCATTTTCCAATCTGCTAGCATATGCAAACCTTTACCTCATTTTTTCGAGAAATCCAATTAAACGACTTAGCAAAATAAGTGGAATGAAACGCTTGCGTTTACTTGTCGGTTAATTCTTAGACTCGTTCGATTGAAACTCTTGTGACAACTTTCAAGTGGAGATATACTATTTGTTCATAAATATTTAAGTTAAGCCAGTGGTTATGGGACATGAAGCTAAACTCATATCTTTACTGGCTTAGTGTAATTGACACTTCTTGATGATCGATGATAATCATTTTGTGATTTAGACTAGCAATGTGCGATGTCTCTTTGTCCGCGAGGGAGACTAAACCCCGTTTCTGTGGAGCTTCGGCTTAATTTTTGTGGGGTAGCGACCCATGGTCTTCGGATCGTTTTGTGGAGCTTCGGCTCAAAGGTCTTCGGGCCATTTTGTGGAGCTTTGGATCAAAGGTCTTCGGGCCATTTTATGGAGCTTCGGCTCAAAATTGATGGTGAGCAACCATGGAATAGCATTCCGTTTTGTGATACACATGTTAGTGAATTTTCATGCTCCCGTTTTGTGATAGGCCTCCCCATTTTCGTGATTTCTGAATTTCTAATTGATGATTTCTAGAATTTGGAATTCACCAATTTTTATGATTGGTATTGATATGTTAGCCAATATTTGTGGTTTGGTGAATATGGTAAAGAATATGACATTCTTTTTGATGTAATGAGATTTTTGAGATATCGTATGATTTTTGTTGTTGTTAAATGTATACTTTTCATAGTGTGACATTATTGTTATCATACGTTTTCGTCATATCTCTTATTCTATCTCATTTTATCTGATATTTATAGCTAGACTGATTCGTTTATTATTTTCTTATTAAATAATACTCGGGTCAGACCGAATGTTACAAGTGCTTCTGCTTGACTCCTTATCAGGAATCATCATCTCACTTTTGTCTAACTACATTAGATTAGTAGGTTTTGTTGTTATACCTTTGAGATAGAGACTTCTTGATGTATACATATTCTTTTGTCTAGCACTTGTATCTATTCTTTTGTGATATTGTGGATCCTGTTTGAACGCTACTCTGATGTACACTTCTATGTGTTATATTCATATCTATTTCCGTCTTTTTGATATGGATATCTGTGACTGATTTATGTTATGTTTATTTCTATATTTGTTTCCGAAGACCACACAGCCACTGTGTAGTAGCTTTGAGTTTGTATCGGCATGTCGGATTTCCTCTTGAAATGAAATGCATGTTATACTATCTGACATATTGGTGCTCGCACAAAGCAATTACATGGATGGTCGCTCCTCAACAGCCTTATTCTTCGTGCTAGTTGAAGGCATTACTCCGTAGTGTCCTTGGCTAGCGTAAGTATAGAGGTAGGGCGTCACATAAATACACACGCATACACATATGTATATGATACTTATGTGTATTTATATATAAATTGAAAATAAATTAAATAAATTTCTACCAACAATTTATAACAACAACTACTACTAAGCCATTATTCCCAAAAAAGTTGAGGTCAGCTGGAGATGAAACCCAAAACTAAATACAAAGTCAATTTAAAAGCCATAACAACAACAATAAAACGCATGATAATATTATTTATAAATTTAAATAAAATATATGATTTTATTTAAATTAAATTTAGAAATGTTCTAAACAAATTAGACTTCATAGGCCCAATAAAGATCCTATATGGTAACTTTTTTAAAATTCACTCATTATTTCCGCTGTTGGTTCGTCCAGTTCCTATAATGGTATCGAAGCATAATAGTCTATGCGGTCTAATTGATCATGTTATGGTTAACTATTAAGCTCATATCCTAAAAGTTATCCCTATTAGAAATGACCAAATTTGAATTGGACCTTGGGCTAATTTTCAAAACTTTTTGAAAATTAAAAATACAATATTTTAAATTTAAAACTTAAGTTTAAAATAAGATATAAATATATTATAAAAGTTATAATATATTAATAATTTTAAAATGTTTGAATATATATATATGTATATTAATTTTGAAAATTTTAAAATTTATTAATTAGATTAATAACATAAATTGATTAAATAAGTTAATTAATTAATAAATGTATACATGTGTTATATATTATATCGTTCTAAAATGTTTGAAATAACATAAATATACATGTATGTATATCAAATAAATTTTGAAATTAATATAATTTAATTAAAATTTTAATTAATTAAATAATATGCATATGTATATGATATATGTGTTATACTATAAAAGTTATTGTATATAATAAATTATGAATATAAAAGTTATATTATTATTAAATTAATTAAAATGTTAATTAATTAAATAAAGATTTAATTAGTATAATGTTATATATAAGACTATTATATAAGTAATATAAAATATAAGAGTTATCTTTTATACAAAGCAAATACTTGATCAAACGGTCAAAGTGAAGCCTTTTATAGGATGCCTAAAATGTCCATGTAAACAATTAATCAACAAAGTAAACGAAGGATATTTATGCAATTCTCTAATCCATGTTTTCACCCTCTCCCCTACGTTCGATCCATGGACTAAAAGCTTAAACACGTTCGTTTTCCTTTTCCTTTTTAGTAGGCAATGAAAACTCAAAAACCTAAACTCCTCCGTTTAATCTTATATATAAAACAAATACACTATCAAACTGGTCAAAGTGAACCTTTTATAGATTGCCTAAAATGTCCATGCAAACAATTAACCAATAAAAGAAACGAAGGATATCTATGTAATTCTCCAATCCTGGTTTTCACCATCTTCCTCACGTTCGATCTATAAACGAAAAGTTGCAGCATTTTCGTTTTCCTTTTCAGTAGGTAATGAAAATTCAAAAATCCAAACTCCCTAATTTAATGGCATAATATTTTATTTTCTTATTCAATCACCGATTTTAGATTTTTTGATTTTACAAAAATACCACAAATGTGGACTAGGATTAGGCTCCGACAATCACTTTGGAAAACAAAACGTTGGTACATTTCATCTACTACAAGCTTTTATACTCTGGTTTTTTTCTTTTTCTTAGTGTTGTAAATATGCATATTGTTTCTTTTGTTTGTTTTAATAGAGCTACTGGTCTCATTGTATAGGTTTTAAGATATATAATTACATCCTTTAGATTTGGACTCTGATTGTTTAATGAAATTACATAGGACATTTGGACTATCTGCAATACAATGGATGACATAATTATTTAGGTGATACTATCCAAACAACATATATATTAAAATTTTATGGATTTTATTTGTTCTATTGCATATCCCAATGTTTTATGTCTTTTTAGTTATTTTGTTTAAATATATACGGAAGTGCATGTTACTTTAAGATTTGGATTAATTTAAATAAAGGCCTCTACGATGAAAGAAAGACACACGATATAATAAGCGTTTCACTTTTTGACCAAGTTATCGCTTTATAACATTTTTACCTCATATCTTGCTTTAGTGCCCTGTATAATCATAATAAGCTTAAAATTTACAGACTCTCCCTATGTTGCATAAATATTGTTTGATTTATTGGTGTAACCAATGTATCATTGTAATATTTAACCTGCACACACTATCAAGGCATTAAGAAGTACTCATTCCATTTTTTGTTCTTATACGGAGTTTATTGCTATTTTCAAGATCAAGCAGCGATAATGATGCTAGCCATTGGATGAAATAGCATTAAAAATTTCTACATATACAGGCAACAGTGACAATTTTTGAAATGGTGAGTGTGAGCCTTCATATATGCATAATAACAACTTCATATTTTATTACTGTCAATTGTGTACTAATTTATATGGCTAGGCAATTCATTGTTATTGTTTTGTAATTTGCATTATGCTGTTAAACTTTAGATTTTCTTGAGTATAGTTCAAACAATATTTTAGAATTGTAGTTAAACCCAATTCAAAACGAACCATCGTACTTTTTAACTTGCTAAAGAGTTATCTGTATAAGCATTATGGCACGCTCTTCGAACATGATTATGACACATGCTTCGCGCATGAATTTTTTTTACAAATTGCATATGTTTATGTAACGACCCGCTATTTTGGACTATTTGTACCGCATATGTCGGACTTGAATAATTCAAAATACCGAAGTGTTAATTTAAATTTGGCAAAACTGAACATATACAGTAAATAAATAATCACGGCATCACAGACACAGAGTGATAATATGCAGCGGAAGCAAAAGACAGTAGTTCATGAAGCTACTATATAAATAACAGAGTTAATAAGTTACAACAGAAGTCTCGAATACAATAGTCAAATACAAGAAACTGAATACATTACTGAAATCAACTGAATATCTGAAAGATGGATAGATAGACAGATCTCCAAGCGAAGCTCCAACTCTAAGGTGTGTCTCGAAAGCTGAACCACTCAGTCTGACCCGAGCGGAAAGCAAAACACAAAACACTCGAGTCAGGATTAATATTCTAATATCTATAAATCCAACTCAAGTGAAATAACAATTGAAATACAAGTAACTCGAAGGATGTCAGAATAACCATCCTTTAAGGATCCGTTAAACTATCAACTAGGTAGTAGTGTACGCTAAATAGATAATGTCTATCAGTAACATAAAGTATCAAAATAGTGTTAAGGCGTTACCATTATCCCCCTTAACACATTTTTATAAGCGTTATAGTCTATATAGCACTGTAAACTCCACCGTAAACTAGTGGGATATCAGGGAGTACCCCATAGGTATAACACAAAACAAAATCGTAGTGGTCGCGTATATAGGGTTACAAGTATGACAAGGCATATGAGGCAATACCCAAGATAGTGAAACTACCGTTTGCCTGATCCGGACTGGTGAAAACGCATCGCCACAACGATCGCAACACCGCGAAACAACACTCCCAAAAGTACGTGGGTGCACCAATCAATAACAAGTAATGAATAGTAGTTACGAAGAAGTGTGTTCGCTCGAGGTGGCTAACCCCATTTGGTCCGGCACGGTTCTTGTTTTAGTCATTTCCAATTTGACACAAGTGTCAAGGCTATCCATTATCGTTCTCTTTCTTCAGTCATCACGTACATCATTCCAACCACTTCATTCTGGATCACACTCCGCATATAGTTATTAAGTGGTTTTCGGTTCAGACAGAGAGTATGTCCATAACTGATTCCGGTTTCTTTAATAACTTTCGAAATTATTACACCGATTGGTCATTTAATAATTTGGAAACCAAATCAATTTCAATTTCAATTAGAATTTGTAAACCAACATTTCATTTGTCTTTCTAAAACAATTTCCATAATTTACATTTCAAAACTTCCAAATTACCATTTCAAATTCTTATAGTTCAATTTCAATTTTATTTAAAACAATTCAAATATTGATTCAAGTTCATATATAAGTTTCATTCCAAAATAATTTAAATTAACTTAATTTAACATTTAAATCAATTTAAATTCATTGGTCGATTACATTCAATATTCGTTAAGTAAATTTATCATTCAAAACAATTTCTATTAAATTACCAATTCATTAAGTCAATTACTTAAGTTCAACTTCATTAATAATGCTTACAAATTTAATTAAATTGGATTCGTCAATTCAAATTTATTAAATTACAAGTCTTACATTAATTTCAATAAATCACATTTTATTTCCTGTTAAAGAAATTCAATTACACTTATTTATTTACTTAGTTACAAATTCAACCCAAATAATAAAGAAACTAATTTCACATATTCAAGAAGTTCAATTTCACTTATTAATTTACTTAAATAAATTTTTTCCAAAAATTAATAAATAAAGAACCCAATTTCATTTATTGACGAAGTTCAAATTCACTTATTCAAAAGTTTAATTTCTCTTATCAAAGAATTCAATTTTTATTCAATTAGAAAATAATTCAAACTTATTCAGTTATTAAATAATTTCAATCTTAATTATTAATAATTTCAAAACTTAATAATTTCAAACTTGATTATAAATTCAGACTTAATTATTAAATCATTTCAAACTTAACTCAATAAATAATTCCAGATTTAATTGTTAAATAATTCGTTTCAAACAACGTTCTTTCATCAGTTATTACATTAATATTTTGTTTCAGATTTTAATATTAACATTTTCCTTTCATCAAAATTTGCGTTCCAATTTTATTTCAAAACCTTATTATTCAAATAAAAATCTTTATTTTATTTCAAATCAAATTATTGACCAATCAGGTTTATTTAATTCTCTATCCTAAGTCAAGTTCATTTTGGGTATTTATCATTTCAACCCGATTCCATTTCAATTCAACAATCAAAGCATAACAAAGGGAACTTGTAGTGTGATGACTAGGATGGTGTCAAAGTAAATAAACAAGCAACAACACAATCAATAAGAATCAATAATTAATTCAAATAATCCCGAAATAATCGTATTAATTCACATTGTTGTTTGTGCAAATTAATATAATTATTTCTAGAATCTACACTATCATTTCATGTAGATTAAAGATTATTACGCTATTGTTTTATGCGGTTCTACATTTTACATCAATTATTCAATTTCATACTTCATCAATTAATACAATATAAATTCAAATGGTTCAAGGGTAATTAACTATTTCTACGTGTCAAATAATTAAACATTTAAAGGGGTCATATTATGCAAATGTCATTTAATCAATTTAATACATATATCAAGTCTAACTATCCTACGTCAATTTCAATTCCAAATTATATATCACTTACAACATTAACAATTTAACGTCCAATGTCAACATCAATCAATCAATCAATTATCAACCAAAGTGGATTATTATCGTATAAATAACAGATAATGGTGTCAGATGTTACAGGTAAACTGATACATAAATAACAGTGCAAACAACTAACACCAGCATATTTCAATTGTCGTTTCAATTAAAAATCAAATTTAATAAATAAAAGAACACTAATCGTGAGTGATTGCTCACCTTTCGAGGCTAAATTGATTTTGACGACTCGACAAGATATGAATTGGACGACGATCAAGATCCTCGAACAATCCAGACAACAACTCAAAGCAAAGTAAGCTGAAAGCGGATATTTGACGGACAAAGCTGAAAGATAGAAATCGATGAGATAATTGGAGTCAGTTTGAGAAAACAGCATATATATGCACTATTATTATAATATATATATATAATTTTTATTCTTCAATAATTTACCTTAAGACAAATATAAAAAATATAAAAATCATTGTTTAAATTGAAGTCAAATATATATATATATATATATATTATATAATACTAACCGTGCAACTAAACTTCCAAATACAAAACCTCTATATACTTTAAATAGTGAAATGTAATATTTTCAATATTGAAATATATAACTCATATTACTCACAAATCATATTTGACAAAACATACGCAGAAAACATTTCGAACCGCTCTATTTATAAAAGTATATTACCTTGCAACTATCATAAATAGGTATAGACTTTATACTAGTACACCTTTATATAACAGAACCTATTTAAAAATCAAAATATCAACCGCATGATGCTTTCATGCACACTACAGACCGACGCAAGCAATAGACAGGGAATCGATCATAGCTAATATATGCAGTCACATGCGTATACAATATATCTTCAAGGTCAAAAAGAGGAAAAATAATAATAATAAATAAATAAATAATAAGGTTAATATACAAACAATATGGACTCTATCAGCTGCTATAAACTCATATGTTAAATACTAAGGTCAAAAGCCCCATGTACTTAATTATATACACTATAGGTACGAGCACTTTCTGAAAGTAGGAAATGTACATCTATGAACCGTGGGAAACATATACTATATATACACGGCTTATATAATTTAATGTAAACGTATATGTGTAACTTAAAATACATATTATAATTTAGTCAATATTTATACATATACACAAAATGCACCGTATTCAAAATTTAATGATACTGACATACCCAGAATATATAAAATACAATGCGACTCATATATATACTTTGAACACATATAACTTGCAACAATAATATAGTATACTACTGACAGTTTGTAGAATTGCATAATATAAATTTATATAGCTAAATCAATATATATGTGTATATATCAAGATAGACTTAGTTTGTAATATATATATATATATATATAATGGAATATGCCATATAAACTCAATCAGACACTTCCTATTCTATGAAACACAGCAAACACATAAAAGAATTGAAAGATTTATACATGCTCAAAATAAAATAAAGTATATAACATACCATACATTCAAGTTGCCGATGGCGGAAAGAAAATAAAGGGGCGCGGGGCTGAGTCAGGTAGAGGCGGATTCAGCATGGAGGTTCGGACGCTCAGTACGAGACGAGATGGTAGGTGGGCGGAGGGAAAGGAGAAGGTGGCCACGGCCATGGCTTGCGCGAGTGGGTGGGCTGCGAGTGCGAACGGAGGAGGGGAGTTCATGTGGTGTTTCGCTCGGCCTCGGTTGGGAAGTAGTGGCGATGGAACGTGGGCTCGGTCGCTAGAGGAGGAACGATGGTCTGTACGGTGGTGGCAAGCGGATGGGCTACGCGGCTGAAGGCAAGAGGGAGTAGGAGGAGATGAAGTGGGCGATGATGCTGATATGAGAAAAGCCTGACGGTGACTTAGCAAAGGAGCAAATCCATTTCGGGGAGAAGACGAACATGGTCCAACCTTTCGAACTTTATTTTATATTTTTCCTTGAAATAAACAAGCCAAAAATTATAGCACCGTTTTGTTTTAGTGAGAATGAGGGAAGAAGGGTAGGAGTCAGGCAAAGAAATATAAATATAACTTATATGTAATGTATATGCTCAGCTGAAAAGAGAGAGGATCCAATGGAAAAGAATCAGATAAAAATGGGAAAAGAAAAAGTCATAATCAAATAGCTGGCAGACATTATAATAGCTGATGGTTGTGCTTGGGAAAACAAAATATAAAAGCTTTTGTTGGGCGTGTTTCGATCGGCTCCTTCCCTACCACCGAATCAACACCTCACCGGACCGGCTCCATCCCTGCCACCGAATCAACATCTCATCGGACCGGCTCCATCCCATGCCCACCGAACGAATTCACTCCCAAGCCATCATCGGTCCAATTCCCCTCACTACCGAACCACAAACTACCGAACCATCCCACACTCCACCCATTGCCAAACCAAGTTCCACCGGACCAAGGCATACCAGACCAACACTTCCAGGCCAGATTGCATCAGCCTAGGCCCACCAGCAGCTATATACATCCAAGATCCCTGCCCCCAACCTCACTCTATAAATAGAGGGGCAGGGGTACAACAATGGGAAACAAGTTTGAAAGCTCAAGCACGGATAGAACTTTCAAACAACTTTCAGATTCTTGTAATCAAAGCTTTATACTTGTAATCTAAATAGAAAAGGATAATAACATATAAAGTGGACGTAGGCACATTCTGGCCGAACCACTATAAATCTGTGTGTCTTTTGCAGTTTAATCCATCTATTTTATATATTTGCATAAATCACCCAAATCATTAAGAACAACATATAATCAACTAAATCATACGACTCGGAGGTGTTTGCCCGTTTTTTGTGCAAACATTTTTGGTGCTTTAACTGGGAATAGGAGCTCGAAGCTTCAGCTTCTCCCACTTAACCCTTTTCCTATCAGCATCGTTCATTGCTTGATAAACATGCCTCCCAGACGGAAGAAAGATGCTAGCAAAGGAAAGAACATCGCAACTAGCAGTATTCCAGATCCAGTGATCAGAGATCAAGACAATCGTCCGGTTCCAACAGCAAATGGAAATCAGGCAAATCCGACAGCCCCTGCTACGGAACAACCAATTACAAGGACGGATCTGGACAGGGTTGTGGCTGAAGTAACTAACCTCTTCACATCTCAACAAGAAGCCTTGGTGGACCAACTCATGTCACGCTTAAGGGATGCTGAAGAATCCAACCGCAACACTGAATCATGGGGTGAGTCCCGGTCTGGAGGATCTAGGGGACGACAAAGGTCTTTCTTCTTCGAAGAAGCTAACAACAGAAACAGTAATGGTAGGAGCCGAGCCCGGACTCAGCCCGAATTCCGACCGGAGGAAACACTTGGAACCGAACCCAACAGGGGAGGTACCAGGCAGGGGTCGGATGAAGCTGAGCCTGCCATGCTACCTAACAATGGAAACACCAATAGACGGGGCCGAGCTGGAGTCCAGCCCGAAGTTGGACCCGAGGAAGTGCTGAGAACAGAACCCAGCAGGGGAAGATCAAGGCAAGGGCCAACTGTGGTTGACCCCAGCGTGCCCCCGGAAGACCAGAGGCAGTCATTGGAGAATGTTAGGAGTGATAGACGATACCATCCCTACAGGTCATCTGGACGGAATCAATCCCGCAGGGAAGAACCAAACTCATTTCTATCCGCTCCAAGTTCTGATGAAAGGATGGCGCGATTGTTCAGAGAGTGCGTCCGGGACCAAAGGGATTGGGGGATAGGCGCTAGGGTAACCATCCCCTTCACCCGCAATATCGAAACTGCCATCACCCCCCGGGAATGGAAAATGCCAACAATGGAACCTTACAAGGGAACCTCTGACCCCGTTGTACACTTGCAGAGATACACACAGCATATGCTCATGAGCAGAGCAACAGAGGGCGTGTTGTGTAAATGCTTCCCACTATTCTTAGCAGATCTAGCTACCTCCTGGTTCTGCCATCTACCCCAAGGATCCATCAGCTCATGGGAAATGTTGAAAGAAAAGTTCATTAGCCAGTTCCGCATCCATGTGGAACAACCCAAGGACGCTTATTCCCTATCTAATATCAAACAGAAGCACGGAGAGACAGTGCAACAATATCTAACCCGATTCAACGCCGCAGCGGCCGCAGTCCAAGATGCCGATGAGAAACTTATCCTAATGGCTCTCTGTAGTGGTGTGCACCCGGATACTAAATTTGCTAGGAGATTAACGAAAGAAAAGCTAGCTACCTTACCCGATTTCTTCCATGAAGCCGGGAAATACATTAGACTTGAAGATGCTGCCATTGAAAGGCAGACAGGGCAACAAACCAAGGCAACTCATGGCAACACACTCGCAGTAGCAAAGGACATTCGAAGAAATGACTCCAGAGATTGTGCTGGGGTCAAGAAGGGAGAAAAGTGCTTATATAGGCCAGGACCGAGATTTGACTCTTACACTCCTTTAAATAAAACAATCGAAAACATCTTCTTGGCCACCCAAGACGAAGTTAGATACAAGCACCCCCCGTACAAGAAGGAATCGGATAATGCAATTAAGTCTGGAAAGTTCTGCCGCTTCCACGAATCCCATGGGCATGACACCAATGAATGCCATCATCTCCGGGACTTGATTGAAGAACACATCAGAAGGAAGAGACTGGAGCGCTATGTGAAACGTCAGAACAGGACTTCAACTCCTACCAATGAGAACCCAGGGCTACCCCTCCCGGACGTAGGCGGAGGAAATCGCAACACCAGCGGCTCCAGTCAAGAGAAAATAGTGGTCCTTACCATATCAGAAGGATCACACATCGTCGACGGAAGCTGGGCAGAGATGGAAAGATATGGTAAGTCACTTAGAAACAATGAAGGCTATGTTAATTCTGTTACGGAAGAACGCCACCCGAAACGGAAAGAGAATGATGACATCACATTCAGTAGGCGTGATCTAGAGGGAAGGCAGTACCCTCACCTGGATCCTATGGTCATCTCTGCCTGGTTTGGTCCAGCCAAGGTTTTTCAAATTCTAGTAGACACTGGAAGCTCAGTAAATATCCTATTCAAGCATGCTTTCGACAAAATGAAGCTGTCAATGAAGGATGTGTCTCGCTGCAGCAAACCGCTACATGGTTTCACTGAAGATGCGAAGATTGCCCCTCGGGCAACTGGACCTCTTTGTCGAAATAGGAAGTCATCACCGCTCCGTTGTGCGAAAACAAACATTTGTGCTAATAGAGAACCACTCGGCCTACAATGCCTTTTTGGGAAGACCAGCCTTGTCTGACTTCCAAATTGTCCTAGCCCTGTGGTGCCTGAAGATGAAATTCCCAACAGATAACGGAGTAGGAGAAATAGAGGGAGATCAAGACGCCGTTCGAGATTGCTATGTAACTGAACTTTGCAATAACCGCAGGAAGGATAAAGGGAAGGATGCAGAGACTTCTCTCTGCAAGAAAAACTTGGAAGCATAGCAATTAAAGAAAGCCCCTCCTCTTCGATATACCAACGATCCTTTCAACGAATTAGACCCCAGGGACAAGGAGGAGGAGGCCACCACCGAGCCTGCAGAGGCTATGGAATTTGTATCTGTAGACAAACACGACCCAAGTAGACTGCTGAGAGTCGGGTCTCAGTTAAGAGCGGAATTGAAGGATCAACTCGTCGATTTTCTTTGCCACAACGTGGATGTATTTGCATGGACGCACGCTGACATGAATGGAATCTTCCTAGACGTAGCATGCCACGTACTGAACGTCGATCCCACCAAGGTGCCAGTAAAGCAGAAAAAGAGAAGCATGGGGGCTGAACGATCAGCAGCCCTCGAGGAAGAAGTAAAGAACCTACTTGCCAATAACTTCATACGAGAAGCCATCTACCCAGAATGGATCGCCAACCCAGTACTGGTAAAGAAGGCTAATGGGAAGTGGCAAACATGCATCGACTTCTCTAACTTAAATGACGCTTGCCCGAAGGACTGCTTCCCACTCCCTCGAATCGATCACCTCACAGCCGGACACGAACTCTTATCTTTTATGGACGCATACTCAGGATATAACCAAATCCCTATGCACGCCCCCGATCAAGACAACACTAGTTTCATCACTGACCGGGGATTGTACTGCTACAGAGTAATGCCTTTTGGACTTAAAAACGTCGGAGCTACTTATCAACGCCTCGTTAACGAGATGTTTCAAGTACTTCGCCAATATGGAATGAAGCTGAATCCTCTAAAGTGCTCCTTCGGAGTCTCGTCGGGAAAGTTCTTTGGATTCGTCGTCCATGCCAGGGGGATTGAAGCAAACCCTGAACAAGTCCGGGCTCTACAAGATATCAAGATACCATACACTCGAAGAGAGATGCAAAGCCTAAACGGGAAAGTGGCCGCCCTAAGCAGGTTCATCTCTAAAGCAACCGACAAATGCATCCCTTTCTTCGAAGCTCTAAAGAAAGACAAAGGAAAGTTCGAATGGACTGACAAATGCTCGACAGCCTTGCTTAAGCTAATCGAACACCTTCAGAGACCACCAGTACTCTCAACTCCAAATGAAGGCGAAGAACTGTACCTATACCTTGCTGTATCGTCCCATGCTTTAAGCGCCGCTTTGGTGAGAGAGGACAACCGCGCGCAGCGGCCCATATACTTTGTAAGGAAGAGATTTACAGGGGCAGAAGCCAGATACCCTAAACTTGAAAAGCTAGCATACTGTTTGCTAATCACGTCACGGAAACTGCGACACTATTTCCAATCTCATTCCATCAGAGTTTTAACCGATCAACCGCTAAGGCAGGTACTCCATCTCCCCGACACTTCTGGGCGACTACTTAAATGGTGCATTGAACTGAGTCAATATGATATCACCTACCACCCTCGCACCGCCATCAAGGGACAAGCCATGGCCGATTTCATTGCCGAATTCACTACCAACGAAGGTAAAAATAGATCTGAAATAACAAAAGATATCAAGTGGAATCTCTTTGTAAATGGAGCATCAAACGAACAAGGCTCGGGGGTAGGTATTGTGATAATCACCCCTAGGGGAAGGAAGCTGCGCTATTCCCTAAAGTTGGAATTCGCTGCCACCAACAACGATGCAGAATATGAGGCAGTGATAGCCGGATTAGAACTTTCCCTAGAGATTGGAGTCGGTTCTTTATGTCTCCATAGTGATTCTCAACTTATTGTAAATAAAATACTGGGAGAATTCCAGACTTGAGGAAAACGACTCACGGCATATCTAAAGAAGACCAAGCTGCTGCTCCATCAATTGGATCACTATTTAATCAAACACATTCCTCGAGGAGAGAATCAGGAGGCCGACGAACTGGCAAAGCAAGCTAGCATGAAGGACGGCACCACTTTCGGAACAATAACCATCTCAAAGCAACTAGCCCCGAGTTTCGAGCAAGTGAATCTGATAGCTGCAATCGTAGAGGAAACTTGGATGACTCCCATCCGGAAGTACTTACAAAGTGGCACAGTGCCCGACGGGCGTAGCGAAGTTAAGAAAATCTTGAGGAAAGCTTCCCGCTACACAATACAAGAAGGCATCCTCTATCGGCGCGGCTTCTCTAACCCCGTATTAAGATGTTTCGTTGGAAGGGAAGCCAAAAAAGTCCTGTCCAACATCCATCAAGGAAGTTGTGGAGATCACACTGGAGGGCAGACTTCAGTTTGACAGCGAGGAGTTCGCCGACTGGTGCCAAGAGCACGGAATTCACAAAAGCTTCTCATCTGTGGCTTATCCCCAGGCAAATGGACAAGTCGAAGCTGTCAACAAAATTCTCAAAACTCTGATCAAGAAGAAGCTTGAAAAGTCAAAAGGCGCTTGGGTGGATGAACTTCCTACGGCACTTTGGGCCTACCGCACGACTTTCAGAATATCAACAGGGCATACTCCTTTATCTTTGGCATACGGATCGGAGGCCATGCTCCCAGTTGAAACTATAGTGCCCTCCCACCGTAGGATCCACCACAACCCAGAAGAGAATGAAGAACTCCTACACATGTCTTTGGACCTAATTGAAGAAAGAAGAAATGATGCAGCACTTAAAGCGGCAGCTCACAAGCAAAAAGTGGCAGCACGATACAACTCCAAAGTCAAGCACCGAAGCTTACAAGAAGGAGATCTTGTCCTCAAACGGATCTTCCCGTGCCCCGGAGCGCTAGATCCAATCTAGGACGGACCCTATGTAATTCATAAAGATGTCCACAACGGAGCTTATATTTTGTCAACAGTGGACGGAGAGGTGTTCCAGAGGGCATGGAACATCCAACACCGTTGTCGATACTTTTCTTAACTTTTACTGCCCATATGAAGTGAATTAACAATGAGAATCAGTGGATGTAGACATTTTCGTGCCGAACCACTTTAAAAATCTTGTCTCTTTTTAACTCGTTCCTTTATATTTTGGCTGCTTGTTAAGCTTTATCCTTTTCTGTTGAACAAAATCCTGTATAATGGCATTTCCATTCTGGACACTTCACAGCACAAACTCACCTGGACAAGACCTAACAGGTACTATACGAATCTATGCCCTCGCCAATGAGACACTTTTGCTCTAGCATCCCTCTGTTGTGGGTTAACTCATTGCTCGCGACGGCCCTCAAAGCCAACTGTAATGAGCCGATTATAAGCCATCGAGAAGGCCGACTATAGCCGAGGCAGTCATTACGGCGTTCGGCTCTTCGGCAACTGTTAACGATTACAAGCCCCAACATAAGGTGTGGCCAGCCAGGGGCAGTTCACAGTTGACGATCTGCACCCGCGCTAGCCAGCCACGGTAAATCGAATAATACCCACGATTACGGGTCATAATGGCCCAGATAGTTACCGTGCGCAATCTCGGCTCCGATGTGTCTTAAGTGCGGCTGTGGTAAAAAAGAAACTCCCCGCAGAGGCATAGGATGGGTGACAAATGTCTCCAAGACCCACAGCTAGGGAAAGTGACTACAAAACCCGTTTGCCACGAACTTAAGCACATCGAAGGCCTTCCGTGATTAGAAGTTTTACTATTTCTTTTATTTCCATTCTATTTAAGAAACTTTCCTCCTATCCTCTATAACAACCCTTAAAGTACAGGACATCAAATAGGATGCACTCGCAAATGGGAATGAGAACTCTCAGCTGGATGACGGGTCACTCAACTGCATTCCGTATTCGATCACACAAGGCATTCAAAGCTACCATCTACAACTAAAAATCGAAAGGGCGGTACTTTCTTCTCTTGTATACAAATAAGTAGCTCTGATATATTCACACATCACATTAACATTGCAAGACATGAAATTATATTTTAAGCGAGAACTTGACATTAAAACACAATTGAATCACTAGCACATGCACAGCTATATTTCTTATGCAACACATCAAAATAATGACAGCATCCTAATGTGACAGAATCAACTTATGTTATAAAATTACATGTAAAAAATAAAGTCGTTCGTTGCAATGGCATAAATACAAACTGAAAGTACATTAATGTTTTGGAACTAGTATATACAGAAATGTCAAGTAAAACCAAAAATATCCGGATCAAGCCAAAATAGTCGGCAGCATCAGAACCTCATCTCTATCCTTCCGACCCCCCAAGATCTACTTGGCCGCAGGATCAGAGCTCCCAGCATGCTGACCGGAGGTCCCACCTGTCCAATTCAGGAGAAGAATATATTAGATAAATGATAAGCAACCAAGCTATGAAAAGGCTAAAAGGGAAGACTTACCAACATCCGTTCCTTGATCGTCGTCTCCCAACTGCACGCCTACCTCCTCGGCAGCAAGCAGCCGCATGCCCTCCTTCACCGCCACTTTCTCTTCCTTAGTAAACTGAGCCGTAACCACATCCATCCTAAAGGCCATACCACCCTCCTTATCCGCATCAGCCTTGGCCTCTTCCAAAGCCCGAAGATAAATCCTGGCCATGATCCGGGGATAGTCATCCATCCAGGATAAGTTGCCCTGCTTCCAAGTACGAAAATACATATCCTGGAGCATCTCGTCCATCATCCCCTCATTTTCCTCGAACTCCCTCATCCGGACTTCAGAAGCCAACAGCTTTGCAACGGCAGCATCCCTCTCTGATCGGTACCGCGAGCGGTCAGCCTGAAGGGATTTCCTCATCGCCTCCATCTCCTCCTTCAGCTTGGCTTGAGCAAGATCCGCAGCTTCAAACTTCCCGGATAACTCCTCTACCCGCTCGAGGTCCGCCCTTCGAATATCGTCTACCATTGCAATGGCTATATCGATCCGTTCCTTGCAGATGCCTCCATTTTTCGCAGCTCGGCTCTGCTAGCCTCTTCCATAGTTTTCTTTAGCCGTCTGGAGGCAGCCTCGTGCTGAGAGATTTGGATGGCCTGATCGGCAAGTTGCTTAGCCTGGTCGGCAATCACTAGCCGCAATCTTATGTTGGCACTCACAATTTCCTCCCCGGCCTTGACCAGTCGGGCGTGATGCCCCATCAACTTCCTGGTCTCCTCAGCCACCTGATCGATATTTGCCTTGGCCTCATCCCCCATAGTCACAATCCGAGTGGTCAACAAGTCGAGATCCAGAGACTTAGCCTCATCAAGCACCCTTACCATAGGATTGCGGGGTAGGAGGTGCTCACCGGTAACCTCATCGAAGGATATATCATGAGAACTCAGGTCCAGATCTAGATGACTCGCAAATGGGTTACGAGCCAAGCCGGGACGATCAACATGAGTAACGGTAGGATTCTCTGATGGATGCGGAGATGGTATGGACTCAGTATCCTCCCCCTTGATATCATGAATAGGCTGGGTTGGGAGCTGAGGTCCAAATGAAGGTTCAAACATGGAACGCCTCCTCTTTCTCTTTTGAATATCCTCTTCAATAACTGCGAGAAGAGGACGGTAGCCGACTACGCCCCCGGAACGGTTGGCTGAAGGCTTCGGTTTAGCAGAAGCTTTGAGGAGTTTGAATTGCTCGAGGCGGTGCCGAATGTCTGATGTCTTGGCCACCTTACCCGTTCCTGGAATAAAAACCAAGTGTTACAAGCATGCATGAGACTATAATCCAGGAAACATGTGAAGTTAAAAGAGGAGACAAAAATTCACCTTGAACCGCCGGAGTTGCCCTAGCTGAAATGCTCTTAGAAGATGGACGGGCACCAGTCCCGGCCTTATCAGTTTTCTTCGGTTTCTCCACCAAGGCCGACCCTTCCTCCAACCCCTCAAAATCTTGGCGGAAAGCATCATCCGTCCACTCTTGAATCTCACCTGCTTGCCCGAAGGTCAAGGCACCAACGCCACTACCACTTTGTCCTTCGCCACCATTACCACCATCACCTTCTCCATTACCTCCGCTCTCCTCCTCACCTCTTTCCTCCTCTCCACTTTCCTCCTCCGGAACATCTGGGCACGTGCTGGGAGAGGGTCCATCAGTTTTTTGAGCTTCTTCCCCCCGACGACTGGAGGTATCGAGAAGGGTTTCCTTTTGCTGCTCTTTGTCGTGGCCCCTCCTTTAGATTTAGCAGCCCTTTCCTCAGCCGTATCCCTCTGCTTGACCACAGACTGATGTGGTAGAATCAAGTTGTGTCAGAGGAGAGTGGCATTCCTGATCAGGTAAGAAGCTGACATGTCCCTTCCTGAAATGGCTTTTATCTCCGCAGCCATTTGAACCAGGTGATCGTTCTCCACGAACGCAAAGCCACATGTCGCTAGCAGGAAATAAAAACACATGAGAAGAAGCATTTCAGTTAGAACGGAAATTATAAATAAGCTTCAACTTATAGCCAGAGGTGAAGCGTTGGATAAAAACGGAGTCGTACTGGACGAAGAACCATTCCTTATTAAACATGGTGAACTTTGAATACAAGTCCAGGATCGGCTTGAAGGACACGGCCGATTCCAAGCTGATGTATGGAGACCCCTTCTTGTAACCCCTCAAGTTATATAGGTACCGAATCTCCCGGTTGGAAGGGGGCCCCCGTACTTTCTCTGGAAAATCACGAATAGGCATACCAAGATAGCATAGGAGTTGGGCTGGAGCTGGAAAGGGGCCACCTTCAAATAGGTGACGAAGCTATCTATCCAGGCATTGATTGGAGGAATGGCCCCACACATGCAGTGGTACCTACTATAAACGAAGTATCCTTCAGGGGGATAATATGGCACGACCCCCTTCCCTGGCAACAACATGCGTGCTCTATCAATCCCAAAGGAGCGGGAGATAACATCAAGCTGCTCTTCTTTGAGAGAGCTAGGAAAGCAGTCAGGCGGAGAATTCAGAAGCTCTTGAGGACCATACCCATCTACTAGCGATCTCGGGGTAGGTCCATGACGTTCCGGTCCTGGCTGAACTGGGGGCACTACGGTGGACTCTCCTTCGTCCTTGGATTTCTTCTTATCTGATCGAGTTTCCACTTTACGAGACATTTATCTGCACCACGAGAAAGTACATCGTTAGAACAGAGGATATGAACATGCAAGTATATGTAGTCCGGAATTTCACTTGTAATTCAAAACATAAAAATTCAAGCAAATAAGGTCCATTCGGCACTCGAATCATTCGGCAATTCAAGAACGAAAGTTCATTCGGTAATTCAAAGATTTGAGTTCATCCGGTAATCCAAGTATATAAGTTCATTCGACACTTATACTCCACGAAGTTCATTCGGTGAGTCGAGTCCCCGAAACCATTCGGTAGCCTAGAACAAAAACACATTCGGCAGAAAAGGATCTCACCTGGTTCGGCAAAATAAGATTCCGGTTCGGCTAACACGTTTGATTCAGCAGAGTCGAGAGTTTGATTCGGCAAAGACAGGGGTTTGGTTCGGCTGATAAGGAATAACGAAAGCGTTAGGCCCTTATATATAAGCAAATGTCAATAACCGAACCAGTTGGTTCGACATTAGAGACTAGATGATAGCGTCCAGGATGAATGACTTAAAACAAAGCACGACATATACAGGCATATGCCCTACTTTGGGGGGCAAATGTTGGGTGTGTTTCGATCGGCTCCTTCCCTACCACCGAATCAACACCTCACTGGACCGGCTCCATCCCTACCATCGAATCAACATCTCATCGGACCGGCTCCATCCCATGCCCACCGAACCAATTCACTCCCAAGCCACCACCGGTCCAATTCCCCTCACTACCGAACCACCAACTACCGAACCATCCCACACTCCACCTATTGCCGAACCAAGTTCCACCGGACCAAGGCATACCAGACCAACACTTCCAGGCCAGATTGCATCAGTCCAGGCCCACCAGCAGCTATATACATCCAAGACCCCTGCCCCCAACCTCACTCTATAAATAAAGGGGCAGAGGTACAACAATGGGAAACAAGTTTGAAAGCTCAAGCACGGATAGAACTTTCAAACAACTTTCAGATTCTTGTAATCAAAGCTTTATACTTGTGATCTGAATAGAAAAGGAGAATAACATATAAAGTTGACGTAGGCACATTCTGGCCGAACCACTATAAATCTGTGTGTCTTTTGCAGTTTAGTCCATCTATTTTATATATTTGCATAAATCACTCAAATCATTAAGAACAACATATAATCAACTAAATCATACGACTCGGAGGTGTTTGCCCCTTTTTTGTGCAAACAGCTTTGGGAAGGGAAATGAGTACAGCGAATATAATATATGTAATATAACAATGTTCCTTTGAAAAGATGAAGAGGCAAATATTTGCAATCGAGAAAGCTTAAAGTCTGCGTGAATTCTAGGAAATAATAAATCAAATGACTATTTGAATTCACCGGGTGAAAGATGAGTAGTCACAGGAAATTCAAAAGCCAAATTGTTGAACCGATACGGAAATCGTTCCGCAGATTTCACCACTTTATGGACTTCCAAAATACAGAATTGAATATACAGCGGAGACCAGTACGTTGAGACGATCAAAGCAGTATATGGATATCAGTGATACAATTGAATTATAAAAAGTCGAATTTTCTACTAGCGGAAAATGCAAGAAAAACGCAGAAAAATAAGATCGACGGAGCTAAAGATGTCTGAATTTGGAAAAATGAAAAATAGCGTTTGCTCAGAAGATGGTTTAGAATTCTTCTATGTAAAAATATTTAGGTTCCGAAAATATTTTATTTTCATCACTTTTTAACTGATTAAATTGAAGTAAATTTATGCATGAAATAAACTTTTATATTTTCGGACGAAAATTTACCAATTGCTATGTTTAACTAGACGCATTACAAATATCAAATTTATATTTCAAAATTTTATCGTTTAAAATTTCCACAAAATTTCAATTAATACATTATTAAAACCGGTTTAATCTACGGGTTGTTACACTCTCCCCCACTCAAAATTTTTCGTCCTCGAAAAGGAAGGAAGTAGGAGAATAGAAATAATCAAAAGAAAATAAACTTGAATTACATTATAAACAATTAATTTAAACCATATAAATTTCAATTTAAATAAATTTATATTCAACAATTTGTTTTTAAATTCAAGATTTTCATTAAATTGATTTGATTTCTCATTTATTAATGTTAGGTACAAAAGGTTCCTTTCAAATGAAATTCAATTTAAATTCAATTAATTCTAGATATTCCCTTAAGTTGATTTAATTCAATTTATTAACTTTCAGAACAAATTTTTCTATTAATCACATCGATTATTTATTTAATAAACATTTCATAATTGAAAGTTAAGTGAATAAAATTCATTATACACACTCACATTTTATTTATAAAGACAATTTATATTATATATTATCGAATTTTCTTAAATTAACAATTTCAAAGATCATAAATTTGAATAGTCATCTATTATAATCATACTTTATTCGACAAATTTAATTCTTTTTATTCCAAATTATTTTTCAATTTATTTCACTTAATATATCTTATCACATATATATAACGTATAATTACATTTATTATAACTACTCAAATTTATATAAAAATTCCTTTAACATCATTTTATATTGTATAATATTCAATTGCATAGTTAACCTTTGAAAATTTAGGTAAGTTATATATAATGCAATTGAGTATTATTCAAATAAAATTCCTAATTCAATTTTCTCAAGCTTAAATATTAATTCAAATTTTGGTTTCATTTATAATTGAAATCATCTTTTACCCAAATTTTAAGAGTTAAATTTCCGATTAACTTCAAACAATTTAGAAATATATATATATATATATATATATATATATATACATTATATCCAAATCAAATCTAAACCAAATACTTATATATATTTTTTAGATCATGTTGTACTTTAAAATTTTAAAATCAAATTCATTTCAAAACAAGAGTGTAGCAAGCTACTGATGGTCTCTCCACTTCGAAACTCGAAAATGAATGTCGATGGTGCGGCCAACATCACCGAAATTATTTTCCGGCGACAAAGAGAAGAGCACTGATTTTAAACATTTTAACTATTTGAAATGATTTCAATTTGAAAATATTTTAAAACTATACACTTTAAAACTTTCAAATCAAAGTTTGAAATCACTGGAAATTAAATTCTCAAATTCTAATTTAAATACATTTCAAATTCCAAATCAAATTATAATCAAATTTTATAAATTCATTTATTTATTTTATGAACTAGTCAATGATTTATAGAATAATAAATGAAAAATAAATTTTATCATTTGGACAACAAATTCATTAACAATTTAATTTCAAAAAAGTTTATACTTATATATAATATAATCATACAAAACTATTTTTTTTGTTTACCAAATTTGAAAACAATATTGTGTCAATTTGCTCTATTCAAGTGTTTAGAAAATCCTATCGATATCGTTGATCAGACGAATCGATCGGAAACCCAAATCAACATCAACAACTCAAACAACACAACATATATAAAACATTTTATATATTAGTTTACAAACACATTTCTCTGCTCGACGATACAGGAATGAATTTCAAAATAAGGATAGGGTTTCAAATTTGATGGACTCAATCAAAGAAAATTTTGATTCGAAGATAGATTCGAGACAAAAATAAGATGATTTAAATAACAAATCGGGAGATGGATAACTTATATAAAACGCGGGCAACCTTAGTCGGTCGACCGTGACTTTAAGAATAAGATCGATGCTGAATTCCGAGGTAAATCAACATTCGATCTCAAGAAATAGAACTCAGACATAGCAAGAGATTGATAGCATCGCAAACCGAGGATACAGAAATCTCCGGTAAATCAATGCTTATTGTAAAGGAGTTTCACCCATTTACAAATAATTCAAAGATTGGCGAGACCGTCGATCAATTATAAAGATCATTTGAATGGAGTTATGGAATGCTCCAGAATTAAAAGAAGACGAATAGTGAGGGACGCGAATGAATTTTGGAACCGCGGGGAATGTTCCAAAATTCAAAGGAATCGAGTTAAAGGAATAGATTGAAACTCGAATGAGAGTGATTCTGTAAATACATTTACCATAGATGCTAAGTTTTGCCCAGAGCTACCAAAAGCTCTGATACCAACTGTAACGACCCGCTATTTTGGACTATTCGTATCTGCACATGTCGGACTTGAATAATTCAAAATAACGAAGTGTTAATTTAAATTTGGCAAAACTGAACATATACAGTAAATAAATAATCACAGCATCACAGACACAGAGTAATAATATGCAGCGGAAGCAAAAGACAGTAGTTCATGAAGCTACTATATAAATAACAGAGTTAATAAGTTACAACAGAAGTCTCGAATACAATAGTCAAATACAAGAAACGGAATACATTACTGAAATCAACTGAATATCTGAAAGCTGGATAGATAGACGGATCTCCAAGCGAAGCTCCAACTCCAAGGTGAGTCTCGAAAGCTGAACCACTCAGTCTGACCCGAGCGTAATGCAAAACACAAAACACTCGAGTCAGGATTAATATTCTAATATCAATAAATCCAACTCAAGGATTAATAATCTTATATCAATAAATCCAACTCAAGTGAAATAACAATTGAAATACAAGTAACTCAAAGGATGTTGGAATGACCATCCTTTAAGGATCCGTTAAACTATCAACTAGGTAGTAGTGTATGCTAAATAGATAATGTCTATCAGTAACACAAAGTATCAAAATAGTGCTAAGGCATTACCATTATCCCCCTTAACACATTTTATAAGCGTTATAGTCTATACAGCACTGTAAACTCCACCGTAAACTAGTGGGATATCAATGAGTACTCCATAGGTATAACACAAAACAAAATCGTAGTGGTCGCGTATATAGGGTTACAAGTATGACAAGGCACATGAGGCAACACCCAAGATAGTGAAACTACCGTTTGCCTGATCCGGACTGGTGAAAACGCATCGCCGCAACGGTCGCAACACCGTGAAACAACACTCCCAAAAGTACGAGAGTGCACCAATCAATAACAAGTAATGAGTAGTAGTTACAAAGAAGTGTGTTCGCTCAAGGGGCTAACCCCATTTGGTCCGACACGGCTCCTATTTTAGTCATTTCCAATTTGACACAAGTGTCAAGGCTATCCATTATCGTTCTCTGTAACAACCCGCATATTTATCGATTTTATATTTAAATATTCTATTTAAATATTTTATCGTTAGTCGGATTTTAGTCCGAAAAGCTACTTTTTGCATACGGTCGAATTAGGGCTCGGGATCACTCCCATTGAGTTTAAAATGCTGTTTGCGACCTTTTTGAGTATAAGCTTCGATATGTTTGGAGAAAGTTGATTTCTGCTACTTTTTACTTTGGCTTTGGTTTTTGGGCTCAGCCCTATGTTAACTTATACTCCAAAACTGAACCACTCTCCCCATTCTCCCTCACTTCTTTCTCTTTTCAGTTTTCTTAGCTTTAATGGTGGGAGAGATTGGAAATTAAAACTCCAAAACCCTAGTTTCTCTTGCAAATCAAATTCCTAGCTCCAAACTCAAGAAGAACCCATTGGTAAGCTTCTCTTCTTCTTCTCCAACTTATTCTCTTACCAATTTCAGAAATTCCTAAACCTAATTTTGGGAATGTTCTGGTTTTTGAGCTTAGATTCAAGATCAATTGGGTTGTGTTGAAGAGAGGTTGATTCTCCATTTGCTTTCAAGCTTCTTCTTGTTCGATTTTGTGAAAAGGTGAGATTTTTATCTCACATCTATGACTATAATTATCTTTGGTTGTTGGGTATGAATTCCTAACACTTCTTCATGTGCATTTGCTCTCGATTTGGATTGGTTTTGTGAATATTCCAATTTTTGGGTTTTTAAGTCAAATTTGTGTGAAATCCTTTTATGGATGTTTGATCATGCTTTTAGTGATGCACCGAGGAGCATATAGGGCCGGGTTGCCGATTGGCATAAACCCTTAGAGCCATTGTTCGTCCGGTCGCATTTTGGAAGAGTTTGCTCTTCATTTGAATAAGGCTGAAAAACAGCCCAGACATGATTCAGTCGACTGAAAACTCTGTTCAGTCGACTGAACCTGAAACCTGAGAGTTTCCAGGCATGATTCAGTCGACTGAAAAACTCTGCACAGTCGACTGAAACTGGAAACAGAAAGTTTCCTCAACCTGGAAAATTTCCAGGTACAGGGTCAGTCGACTGAAAAAACTCTGTTCAGTCGACTGAACCTGCTGTTTGAGTCCAATTTGCCTTTTTGGATTGAAATTCCAATTTAAATCGATTCGTGATAATCCTATTTGTTGTTATCATCTAGTATGACTTTGATGACTCTTTTTAGGGATTTTTGAATATCCATTTCGATGGATCCTTTATCGATTTCGTTGGATTTTATTCACGTCTTCGTATGTGAATTTTTGTGATTGATTGTTCTTACAATCTTCTTCGTGATTTGTCACTTTAAAAATATAAAGGTTTTCTATACTAGTAGTAAATATTAAAACTCTTTTCTCAAACGATTTCAATACTATTTTAATACCAAATTCGTTTATAAAACCGTTTTCCAATCTATTAGTATATATATAAACCTTTACCTCACTCGTATGAGAAATCTAATTAAACGGCTTAGTAAAACAAGTGGTATGAAACGCTTGCGTTTACTTTGTCGGTTAATTCTTGGACTTGTTCGATTGAACCTCTTGTGACAATTTTCTAGTGGAGATTTACAGTTTGTTCGTAAATATTTAAGTTAAGCAAGTGGTTATGGGACATGAAGCTAAACTCATATATTTACTAGCTTAGTGTAATCGACACTTCTCGCTGATCATGACGATCATCTTTGTGATTTAGACTAGCAATGTGTGATGTCTCTTTGTCTGCGAGGGAGACTAAATCCCGTTTTGTGGAGTTTCGACTCAATTTGTGATGGGGTAGCAACCCATGGCCTTCGGGCGTTTGTGGAGCTTCGGCTCAATTTGTGATGGTTAGCGACCATGGAATTAGCGTTCTGTTTGTGATACACGTGTTGGTGAGCTTTATGCTCCCGTTTGTGATAGGCCTTCTCCCCCCCTTTTTTGTGATTTCTGGATTTCTTGTGTAGATTTCTAGAATTTGTATTTCACCAATTTTTCTTGATTTCCATTGATAAGTCTTATCGATATTTGTGCATTGGTGAATTTGTGTGTCATTGACTTTTGTGATTTCTGGATTTCTTGTGTAGTCTTCTGGAATTTGTGCGTCATTGACTTTTGCGATTGACCTTGATATTAGCGTCAATATTTGTGGTTTGATGAACGAAATAAAGAGTATGACACTTCTTGGATTCTTGTGTAGATTTTTTGATATTGATTAATCTCTTGTTGATTATCAACTACTTATATATCACAGCTTGGCCTTGTGATTATTATGTGTTTAGTCATAACTCTGATTCTATATCGTTTCATCTGATATCTATAGTTAGACTGATCCGTTTATTATTTTCTTATTAAATAATACTCGGGTCAGACCGAGATGTTACAGGTGCTTCTGCTTGACTTCTCTCTTGGGATTGATTTCTCTTGCTTTTGGTTAACTACTTAGATTAGTAGTTTTTGTTGTATACATTTGAGATATAGACTCCATAATGTATACTTATTCTTTTGTGTAGCTCATGTAACTATTCTTTTGTGATATTGTGGATCTTTTTAGACCACTACTCTGATGTACACTTCCAAGTGTAGTATTCATATCTATTTTCCGCCTTTGTGATATGAATTGTCTGTGACTGATTTGTGTTATGTTTATTTCTATATTTGTTTCCGAAGATATTATTGCCACTGTGTAGTAGCTTTGAGTTTGTGTCGGTATGTCGGATTTCCTCTTGAAATGAAAAGTTATATTTTTATCCGGCATATCGGTACTCGCACAAAGCAATTATACAGATGGTCGCTCCTCAACAGCCTTATTCTCCGTGCTAGTTGACAGCATTCACAGTAGTGTTCTTGGCTAGCGTGGGTATAGAGGTGGGGCGTCACAGCTTGGTATCAAAGCCAAACTTCGGAACAATATGGAATATTATAACAAGGATCGTCATCCTAAGTTCATCTTAGGAGTCGTGCTTTAGGATTTAATTCGAGTCTTCGTACCGATTCATCCTATTTTCCTTATGATTCCTTATTTATCTATCAAGATTGCTTGATATTCAATTTGGTGAATAACCTTTTCTTCTTCTTCTTTCTTTCTAAAGAAGAGAAATGTCTAGACCAGGCCGCCCCAGACCCGTGCCATCTAGTACTCCACCCCAAGATGGAGTTTTTATGACTGCTCAACAGCTTCTTGATTTGGTAACAAATGCTCAAGCAGCTGGAGCTAACCCGGAACCTACTCACCCAAAGTCGGGATTTGCACGCTTGTGTAGCGATTACACTAATTTGGGTGGGGAGCCATTCAAAGGTTCCGAAACTGTTATTGAAGTACAGGCTTGGCTAAGAACATGCGATCACATCTTTTCGCGCATGAATCTTATTGACCTTCACCGAGTTCTGGTGGCCTCTAGTATGCTCCGAGAAAGAGCATTGGACTGGTACGAGCTTCTTTTTTCTGAGATTAATGAAGCGGATCTCACTTGGGAGAAATTCCGAGAACGCTTCGAGTTGAAATTCGTACCAGAAGCAGAAAAAGTGACATTTGCTCGACGATTTATAGACCTTGTTCAAGGTGAGTCCTCCGTGACTGATTACGTCGCCTCCTTCGAGTCGTTTTCCAAATATGGGGTTGAGTACATCAACACCCCTCTTAAGAAGAATCAGTGATTCGTCTATGGCTTAAACAAAAGTCTCAAGAAGCCATTACTTCTAAAGTTAGAAGTTTCTTTCGACCAACTCGTTGATATCGCTCTTCGTCTTGAAGAGGCGGATAGAGAGAATGACGTTGAAGTGGTGGGTTCCAAACCAAACTTCAACAACAAAAAGAGGCCAAACAAATTTAAAGGCCCTTATCCCAATAAGAAAGGGAAGCAAGCAACCTCCGTGGCAAAGACTTCTTCCTTTGGTCGTGGGGAATACTATAATTGTGGTTCGAAGGACCATTATGTGAACAAGTGCCCAAAGTCTCTTTCTTGTCGCTACTGCAAAGTTCCCGGCCATGTTTTATCTTCATGCCCCAAGCTTCAGGGCAAGAAGGAGGGAAAGTTAAATGTTTCTCAAGCCCCTGGCAACACATCTCGTGGCCAAGGTATTTCTCATTCCATTCTAGATGGAATTATTTTGTTTCGTGATCATCCTATTCGAGTTCTTTTTGATACGGGTGCGTCCCATTCTTTTATATCAAAAGAACTTGTTGATACTTTGTCCTTGGATGTTTTGTGTTTAATGACTTCTTTGAGAATTGTGAATCCGGTTGGTGGATCCGCAACAATCAGTTTATTGTGTAAAGATGTCGAGATTATTTGTGTGATTTTTCTTTCCGAGCCGATTTGCATGTCATGCGTTATTTAGGCTTTGGAATGATTTTGGGAGTGGATTGGCTTAACCGTTATGAAGCTCATATCCTATGTCCTGAGCGGACTATTCATCTTCGACATCGTCAATCTGTTAATCAGGTTTCTGTTATTCTTAAAGATTCAGATTCTGCTTTGGTTGCATCTTTATATTCTTTAAATCCTCGTGATGACGATGATGATGATGAGGGTGATATTATTTCTCTTATTCACGTCGTTTGTGAATTTTCCGACATATTCGAGCCCGTTTTAGGATTACCACCTAAGCGAGCAATTGAGTTCAGAATTAATCTTATTCCAGGAGCTCAACCTATCACTCGTCCTCCTTATCGTATGTCCAATAAAGAAAACGAGGAGATGCGTAAACAATTATCTGAATTGGAAACGAAGCAATTTATTCGCTCTAGTTCCTCGCCTTGGGGAGCTTCAGCTATTTTTGTGAAGAAATCCGATGGTACACTTAGGCTTTGCGTTGACTACCGCAAGCTTAATGGTCTTACTATCAAAAATAAATATCCTTTACCTCGGATTGATGATCTATTCGATCAACTTAGTGGTGCTAGAGTCTTTTCACAATTGGACTTGGCTACCGGTTTTCATCAGCTTCGTATTGCAGAGGATAGTATTCCTTTGACATCGTTCCGTACTCGGTATGGATCTTATGAATGGCTTGTTATGCCATTTGGGTTAACAAATGCCCCGGCTTATTTCGTTGACTTAATGAATCGAGTTTTTAAAGACTTTCTCGACCGGTTTGTTCCCATCTTTATCGATGATATTCTTGTTTATTCTAAAACCGAGGAGGAGCATGAAAAACATCTTCGGATTGTGTTGGAAACTCTTAGGAGTAATCAATTAAAGGCAAAATTTCTAAGTGCCACTTTTGGCAATCTCGTGTGAAGTTTCTCGGTCACATTATTTCTGAATCCGGAATTTCCGTAGATCCTTCAAAGATTGAAGCGATTCAAGATTGGAAGAGACCGGAGAGTGTGACAGAGATTCGTAGTTTTCTCGGATTGGCGGGCTATTTATTACCGTCGTTTTATCAAAGACTTTTCTAAGATTTCCGTGCCTCTCACTAGCTTGACGAAGAAAGGTGTTAAATACATTTGGTCGGACAAATGTGAAGCTTCTTTTCAGAAATTAAAAGAACTTCTTTCTGATGCTCCTATTCTTGTTATTCCCGATGGGAATTAAGATTTCGTTGTTTATACCGATGCTAGTCGCATTGGTTTGGGTGTCGTTCTTATGCAAAAGGAACGCGTTATTGCTTATGCTTCTAGGCAATTAAAGCCTGCTGAGACTAGATAAGCCACTCATGATTTAGAGCTCGCGGCTATTGTTTTTGCTCTTCGGATTTGGCGTCATTATCTCTTAGGAGAGAAATTTGTTCTTTACAGAGATCATAAGTCTTTGAAATATTTATTCTCTCAAAAGGAACTTAATTTGCGTCAACAGCGTTGGCTCGAATTTCTCGCACCATATGATCTTGATATTTTTTATACTCCCGGTAAGGGTAATCTTGTCGCCGATGCTCTTAGCCGTAAACAACAAGCTGTTGTTTCTATGATGATATCCGAATGGAACGATCTCGAGATTTTATCCACTTGCGAAATTCGAGACCGTGTTTCCGATTTATGCTCATCATTTGTTTTATGTAGCCTTGAGGCTCATCCATCCCTTTTAGACCGCATTCTTGAAGCTCAAAGGCTAGATACTGAATTGGTTCTTCTTGGCCAAAATATTAAGGATAAAATTGATATTGAAGGTTTGAAAGACTTTAATATCGATTCTCGTGGCGGCATTCGGAAATTTGGTAGACTTATCATGCCAAATGTTAGGGATCTTCGTAAAGGTATTTTAGAAGATTCTCATCACTCTAAATTTACCATTCATCCCGGTAGTAGTAAAATGTACGCGGATATGAAGCGACTTTATTATTGGGAGGGAATGAAACTTGACATCGCTAACTTCGTTAAACGTTGCATGACTTGCCAACTCATTAAGGCCGAACATCAAAGGCCCGGAGGGTTATTGCAACCTTTAGAAATTCCAGTTTGGAAGTGGGACCAAATTTCCATGGATTTTATAGATGGCCTTCCCCGTTCTCGATCGGGTTATGATAGCTTATGGGTAATTGTTGATAGACTTACTAAATCCGCCCATTTTATTCCCGTTCGGTCTAACCGAACCGTTCCTCTTTTGGCCAAACTCTTTATTAAAGAGATTGTTAAATTGCATGGGGTTCCTACTTCAATTGTTAGTGATCGTGATCCATTGTTTACTAGTGGGTTTTGGAAGAGTCTTCAAAAAGCTTTGGGAACGAAGCTTAATTTTAGCACCGCTTATCATCCCCAGTCCGATGGACAAACCGAGCGTGTGAATCAAACTCTTGAAGATCTTCTTCGTGCTTGTGTTCTTGATTTTGGTGGAAGTTGGGAAGATCATATTTCACTTGTTGAATTTTCCTATAATAATAGCTTCCAATCTAGTATTGGTATGGCACCTTTTGAGGCACTCTATGGAAGGCCATGCCGATCTCCTTCTTGTTGGCTTGAGGCCGGTGAGAAGCTGGTTTTAGGTCCAGATTTTATTCGGGATTCTACAGAAAAGATTGATCTTATTCGTCATAGGATGAAAGAAGCCCAGAGTAGACAAAAATCCTATGCCGATAACCGGAGAAGGAAGTTAGAATTTTCTGTGGGAGATCTTGTGTTTATTCGTGTTTCACCAACGAAAGGTGTTGTACGTTTCAATCGATCGGGAAAACTTGCGCCTCGATATATTGGGCCATTTCCTATCACCGAACGTATTGGTTCCATGGCTTATCGCCTTTTATTACCGGCTCAGTTTTCTGCTATGCATGACGTGTTTCACGTTTCTCAACTTCGGAAATGTCTTCGAGATTCCGATTCTATTCTTGAGCCCGGTGTTGTGGAAGAGATTGAAGTTTCGCCTAATTTAACTTATGAGCAACATCCTATTCGTATCATTGCTTCGGAAGTCAAACGACTTCGAAATAAAGATGTTCCGCTTGTTAAAGTCCTATGGTCTTCAAATCCTAAGGATTGTTCTTGGGAATCAAGAGAGTACATCGAGCGTACACATCCGGACTTACTTTCTCGTGCTCTTTGAGGTGAACTTATTTCAAACTTCTTTTGTGTTGAATATGCTTTTATGGTTGTTACTATATATCTTCTTCCTGTAATATTGCGAGGACGCAATTTCTTTAAGGAGGGGAGTCTGTAACAACCCGCATATTTATCGATTTTATGTTTAAATATTTTATTTAAATATTTTATCGTTAGTCGGATTTTAGTCCGAAAAGCTACTTTTTGCATACGGTCGAAATAGGGCTCGGGACCACTCCCATTGAGTTTAAAATGCCGTTTGCGACCTTTTTGAGTATAAGCTTCGATATGTTTGGAGAAATTTGATTTCTGCTACTTTTTACTTTGGGTTTGGTTTTTGGGCTCAGCCCTATGTTAACTTATACTCCAAAACTGAACCACTCTCCCCATTCTCCCTCACTTCTTTCTCTTTTCAGTTTTCTTAGCTTTAATGGTGGGAGAGATTGGAAATTAAAACTCCAAAACCCTAGTTTCTCTTGCAAATCAAATTCCTAGCTCCAAACTCAAGAAGAACCCATTGGTGAGCTTCTCTTCTTCTTCTCCAACTTATTCTCTTACCAATTTCAGAAATTCCTAAACCTAATTTTGGGAATGTTCTTATTTTTGAGCTTAGATTCAAGATCAATTGGGTTGTGTTGAAGAGAGGTTGATTCTCCATTTGCTTTCAAGCTTCTTCTTGTTCGATTTTGTGAAAAGGTGGGATTTTTATCTCACATCTATGACTATAATTATCTTTGGTTGTTGGGTATGAATTCCTAACACTTCTTCATGTGCATTTGCTCTCGATTTGGATTGGTTTTGTGAATATTCCAATTTTTGGGTTTTTAAGTCAAATTTGTGTGAAATCCTTTTATGGATGTTTGATCATGCTTTTAGTGATGCACCGAGGAGCATATGGGGCCGGGTTGCCGATTGGCATAAACCCTTAGAGCCATTGTTCGTCCGGCCGCATTTTGGAAGAGTTTGGTCTTCATTTGAATAAGGCTGAAAAACAGCCCAGACATGATTCAGTCGACTGAAAACTCTGTTCAGTCGACTGAACCTGAAACCCGAGAGTTTCCAGGCATGATTCAGTCGACTGAAACTGGAAACAGAAAGTTTCCTGAACCTGGAAAATTTCCAGGTACAGGGTCAGTCGACTGAAAAAACTCTGTTCAGTCGACTGAACCTGCTGTTTGAGTCCAATTTGCCTTTTTGGATTGAAATTCCAATTTAAATCGATTCGTGATAATCCTATTTGTTGTTATCATCTAGTATGAATTTGATGACTCTTTTTAGGGATTTTTGAATATCCATTTCGATGGATCCTTTATCGATTTCGTTGGATTTTATTCACGTCTTCGTATGTGAATTTTTGTGATTGATTGTTCTTACAATCTTCTTCGTGATTTGTCACTTTAAAAATATAAAGGTTTTCTATACTAGTAGTAAATATTAAAACTCTTTTCTCAAACGATTTCAATACTATTTTAATACCAAATTCGTTTATAAAACCGTTTTCCAATCTATTAGTATATATATAAACCTTTACCTCACTCGTATGAGAAATCTAATTAAACGGCTTAGTAAAACAAGTGGTATGAAACGCTTGCGTTTACTTTGTCGGTTAATTCTTGGACTTGTTCGATTGAACCTCTTGTGACAATTTTCTAGTGGAGATTTACAGTTTGTTCGTAAATATTTAAGTTAAGCAAGTGGTTATGGGACATGAAGCTAAACTCATATATTTACTAGCTTAGTGTAATCGACACTTCTCGCTGATCATGACGATCATCTTTGTGATTTAGACTAGCAATGTGCGATGTCTCTTTGTCTGCGAGGGAGACTAAACCCCGTTTTGTGGAGTTTCGACTCAATTTGTGATGGGGTAGTAACCCATGGCCTTCGGGCCGTTTGTGGAGCTTCGGCTCAATTTGTGATGGTTAGCGACCATGGAATTAGCGTTCTGTTTGTGATACACGTGTTGGTGAGCTTTATGCTCCCGTTTGTGATAGGCCTTCTCCCCTCTTTTTTTGTGATTTCTGGATTTCTTGTGTAGATTTCTAGAATTTGTGTTTCACCAATTTTTCGTGATTTCCATTGATAAGTCTTATCGATATTTGTGCATTGGTGAATTTGTGTGTCATTGACTTTTGTGATTTCTGGATTTCTTGTGTAGTCTTCTGGAATTTGTGCGTCATTGACTTTTGCGATTGACCTTGATATTATCGTCAATATTTGTGGTTTGATGAACGAAATAAAGAGTATGACACTTCTTGGATTCTTGTGTAGATTTTGTGATATTGATTAATCTCTTGTTGATTATCAACTACTTATATATCACAGCTTGGCCTTGTGATTATTATGTGTTTAGTCATAACTCTGATTCTATATCGTTTCATCTGATATCTATAGTTAGACTGATCCGTTTATTATTTTCTTATTAAATAATACTCGGGTCAGACCGAGATGTTACAGGTGCTTCTGCTTGACTTCTCTCTTGGGATTGATTTCTCTTGCTTTTGGTTAACTACTTAGATTAGTAGTTTTTGTTGTATACATTTGAGATATAGACTCCATAATGTATACTTATTCTTTTGTGTAGCTCATGTAACTATTCTTTTGTGATATTGTGGATCTTTTTAGACCACTACTCTGATGTACACTTCCAAGTGTAGTATTCATATCTATTTTCCGCCTTTGTGATATGAATTGTCTGTGACTGATTTGTGTTATGTTTATTTCTATATTTGTTTCCGAAGATATTATTGCCACTGTGCAGTAGCTTTGAGTTTGTGTCGGTATGTCGGATTTCCTCTTGAGATGAAAAGTTATATTTTTATCCGGCTTATCGGTACTCGTACAAAGCAATTATACAGATGGTCGCTCCTCAACAGCCTTATTCTCCGTGCTAGTTGACAGCATTCACAGTAGTGTTCTTGGCTAGCGTGGGTATAGAGGTGGGGCTTCACATTCTCTTTCTTCAGTCATCACGTACATCATTCCAACCACTTCATTCTGGATCACACTCTGCGTATAGTTATTAAAGTGGTTTTCGGTTTAGACAGAGAGTATGTCCATAACCGATTCCGGTTTCTTTAATAACTTTTGAAATTATTTAATAATTTACCTTAAGGCAAATATAAAAAATATAAAAAAATATAAAAAATATAAAAATCATTGTTTAAATTGAAGTAATATATATATATATATATATATATTATATAATACTAACCGTGCAACTAAACTTCCAAATACAAAACCTCTATATACTTTAAATAGTGAAATGTAATATTTTCAATATTGAAATCTATAACTCATATTACTCACAAATCATATTCGACAAAACATACGCAGAAAACATTTCGAACCGCACTATTTATAAAAGTGTATTACCTTGCAACTATCATAAATAGATATAGACTTTATACTAGTACACCTTTATATAACAAAACCTATTTGAAAATCAAAATATCAACCGCATGATGCTTTCATGCACACTACAGACTGACGCAAGCAATAGACAGGGAACCGATCATAGCTAATATATGCAGTCACATGTGTATACAATATATCTTTAAGGTCGAAAAGAGGAAAAATAATAATAAATAAATAAATAAATAATAAGGTTAATATATAAACAATATGGACTCTATCAGCTGCTATAAACTCATATGTTAAATACTAAGGTCAAAAGCCCTATGTAATTAATTATATACACTATAGGTACGAGCACTTTCTGAAAGTAGGAAATGTATATCTATGAACTGTGGGAAACGTGTACTATATATACACGGCTTATATAATTTAATGTAAACGTATATGTGTAACTTCGAATACATATTATAATTTAGTCAATATTTATACATATACACAAAATGCATGGTATTCAAAATTTAAAGATACTGACATACCTAGAATATATAAAATACAATGCGACTCATATATATACTTTGAACACATATAACTTGCGGCAATAATATTGTATACTACTGACAGTTTGTAGAATTGCACAGTATAAATTTATATAGCCAAATCAATATATATGTGTATATATCAAGATAGACTTAGTTTGTAATATATATATATATATATATATATATATATATAATGGAATATGCCATATAAATTTAATCAGACACTTCCCATTCTATGAAACACTACAAACACATATAAGAATTGAAAGATTTATACATGCTCAAAATAAAATAAAGTATATAACATACCATACATTCAAGTTGCCGATGGCGGAAAGAAAATAAAGGGGCGTGGGGCCGAGTCAGGTAGAGGCGGCTTCAGCATGGAGGTTCGGACGCTCAGTACGACGCGAGATGGTAGGTGGGCGGAAGGAAAGGAGAAAGTGGCCACGGCCATGCCTGGCGCGAGTGGGTTGGCTGCGAGTGCGAACGGAGGAGGGGAGTTCATGTGGTGGTTCGCTCGGCCTCGGTTGGGAAGTAGTGGCGAGGCAACGTGGGCTCGGTCGCTAGAGGGGGAACGATGGTCTGTACGGTGGTGGAAAACGGATGGGCTACGCGGCTGGAGGCAAGTGGGAGTAGGAGGAGATGAAGTGGGCGATGATGCTGATATGAGAAAAGCTTGATGGTGACTTAGCAAAGGAGCAGGTCCATTTCGGGGAGAAGACGAACATGGTCCAACCTTTCGAACTTTATTTTATATTTTTCCTTGAAATTAACAAGCCGAAAATTATAGCACCGTTTTTTTAGTGAGAATGAGGGAAGAAGGGTAGGAGTCAGGCAAAGAAATATAAATATAACTTATACGTAACGCATATGCTCAACTGAAAAGAGAGAGGATCCAATGGAAAAGAATTAGATAAAAATGGGAAAAGAAAAAGTCATAATCAAACAGCTGGCAGACATTATAATAGCTGATGGTTTTGCTTGGGAAAACAAAATATAAAAGCTTTGGGAAGGGAAATGAGTACAACAAATATAATATATGTAATATAACAATGTTCCTTTGAAAAGATGAAGAGGCAAATATTTGCAATCGAGAAAGCTGAAAGTCTGCGTGAATTCTGGGAAATAATAAATCAAATGACTATTTGAATTCACCGGGTGAAAGATGAGTAGTCACAGGAAATTCAAAAGCCAAATTGTTGAACCGATACGGAAATTGTTCCGCAGATTTCACCACTTTACGGACTTTCAAAATACAGAATTGAATATACAGCGGAGACCAACACGACGAGATGATCAAAACGATATATGGATATCAGTGATACGATTGAATTATAAAAATTCGAATTTTCTACTAGCGGAAAACGCAGAAAAATAAGATCGACGGAGCTAAAGATGTCCGAATTTGGAAAAATGAAAAATAGCGTTTGCTCAAAAGATGGTTTAAAATTTTTCTATGTAAAAATATTTAGGTTCCGAAATTATTTTATTTTCATCGCTTTTTAACCAATTAAATTGAAGTAAATTTATGCACGAAATAAACTTTCATATTTTCGGACGAAAATTTACCAGTTGCTATGTTTAACTAGACGCATTACAAATATCAAATTTATATTTCAAAATTTTATCGTTTAAAATTTTCACAAAATTTTAATTAATAAGTTATTAAAACCGGTTAAAACTACGGGTTGTTACAGTTTAACACATTACATTGAAAATGAATTGGACAAATATTTTGCATTAAAACCATAATAATAACAAAAAAGAAATATTTAGATATAATGTGTTCATGCAAGTAATATAGTAGATGGTGCCAGTGATAAAGAAATTAAGACCTAAAAATCGTCAAACTAAATAGTATGAACCATAGAAGCATTGATTTTTTACTTCATATTTTTATTTTCATTTCAATAAGGGATAATAGTTACAAATAGGATAGTAACACTAACAACTTTATTACAAAGAGGTCAAAATTGGACATTGACATAACTTTAACTTTTACTTGATGTTGTCTACTTTTACCCATCTTTGTCTGAAATGACTCATGATGTATGAGAAATTTACTTTGACGTAAGTAGTATTATTATTGTTATTATGAATAAGGATTTTGAGTTATATATTTATTATAACTTTTATGATCTTATATCATAAAATGAGTATGAATTCACAATTATATTTGTTCCTTTTTTATACAAAACTCAGGCTGTAGAAATTTGAAATTCTACTTAGATATTTGCTCCCTTTCTCAATTTGGTTATTGAAATTCTACTTAGATATTTTATTCCTTTATCAATTTGGTTATTGAGTCAATGGGTTTTTGTTTACTTTAGCTTTGTTCTATTAATTATAAACAAAATTTTGGTGAATCAATAAAATGGGTGGTTGGGTGGAATATTTTGTTTGTTGCATTTTGATTTCAATTCCGTCTTTTTTTAAAATCAAAGTTATCTCTTTGTGATATGTGTGACAAAGATCCGTCGATAAATGCTTCCGCAAAGTGCTCCTATTTTCTTAATAGTTTGGTAGCAAAGCACAGATAATCGCAAAGCTTAGAGTAATTTTGGTTTGAAAATTTATTCATGTCGGATATGATTTTGTTTTCAAAGATGACTATCTTGGATGGGAAAAATCAGGGCATTTGGAAGCCTAAGATGGAGGATGTTCTGTACCTCAATGATCTTCATGATCTGATTGATTGAGATGGAAAGAAGCCCTTTGATGTAGATGAGGGAAAATGAAAGAAGATGGATAAGAAGGCGATTGCTTTGATTAACCAGTATCTTGATGATTCAGTTTTTCATCATGTGGCCAGTTGTGAATCCATGAAGGCTTTGTTGGACAAGTTGGTATCTTTGTATGATTCAAAGGGTGCTACTAGTAAGGCTTTTATGGTTCGAAAGTCGGTACAACTGAGATTAGATGAAGAGAAATCTGTTGCAGAGCATTTGAATGAATTTCAAGATATAATAAATCAATTGGCAAATGTGAAGGTCAATTTTGATGATGAGTTACGGGCTCTTTTATTAATGAGTTCGCTTTCAAAAAGTTGGAAAACTTTGGTTGTTTCGTTGAGTAATTCCAAAGCTAATGGAACTATCTCTCTGGAAACTGTTCGAAGCAGTTTTTTGAATGAGGAGCTTAGAAGAAAAGGGTCAGGTATGAAATCAATTCAAAGTGAGGATATGGTGACAAGGTACTTGAAGAAAGATACAATTTAGATGACGAAGGACGCTAATGGTAAAGGTTTATCACTTGTCATTATTGTAATAAGAAAGTTCACATACGTAGCAAGTGTTACGCTTATAAAAGAGATAAAAAAAGGCTATGCATGATGATACTAATAGTGATGAACATGCAGGTTTTGCTGAAGGTACCGATAGTGATACTTCTCGTGATGTCCTCTTTAGTGAAAATAAGCCTAGGAAGATGGATTCAGGAGCCAGTGTTCACATTTATAGAGATGTTAATTGTTTTTCTTCTTATGAGAAAAGTGTTTCCATGATTGGGACAGCCAATGGGGAAGAGCTATCGATTTGTGGTATTGGATCTATCCAAATTCGTATGCATGGTGGTGTGGTTAGAGAAATCTGTAGAGTGAGACATGTACCCACTTGTTCACATAATCTTATTTCTCTCGTTCAGTTGGATCACCGTGGTTGCACTTATGAGACACTCAAGGTGGAGTTTTAAGAGTGAAGAAAGGTGGTCATGTAAGGATGAGAAGAGTACTGAATGAAGGAAACCTTTATAGCTTGGTTGGTTCTGTAATCGACAATGGAAAGCGAGTGACGGTTGAAGGACCTAGTCCATAGCAAGATGGAGAGGTTAATGTGGCCACTGCTTATGATTCTATCATTGAGGATCATATTTTAGACAGGGGTCTTCATGTTGATGATGCTTGAGGGGTCGATAGTGATCAGGTAATGAGCTCAGATCCAGTGATAGACGGATGTCGAATTGCAAAATCCATAAAGACAAAACGGAGATCTTTGTGGTATTACAAACATTTTTGAGACCGAATTTGTATGGTGCACCTCATGTGGTCGATGCATCACTTGTAGACGGTGGTTGAGGTTGTAATTTAGTGTGGTTGAGGTATGGAGATTTGTGATAGATCTTGATATGGCGTGATTGATATGTTGGAGATATGTGATTTTTCATCAAGGTGGAGTGTTAATTTTAGTGATACAAAATCACAAATAGAGGGAATAAAAATGCAAAAGAAAGAAAGAGAAGATTTTGTTTCCTCTAATTAATAGGCATATTTGAGTATGTTTATTTCTCTCTCTGATTGGCTAATCAGATTATTTTTTGCCATTTAATGTTAACTTGGGCATTAAGTAATTGATTATATAAATAGAGACTAGAAGAGATGATAAAAGTGCGGTGGAAAATCTATTTGATAATTTTCTCTTCTTCATCTTTGTTCTTTTTCTCCAACAATTTTAGCCATATAGATATTTTCTCTCTTTCTCAATTTGGTTATTGATTCAATGGCATTTTGTTTACTTTAGATTTGTTCTATTAATTGTAAACAAAATTTTGGTGAATCAATAAAGTGAGTGGTTGGGTGGAATATTTTGTGTTATTGCGTTTTGATTTCAATTCCGTCTTGTTTTCAATCCAAGTTGTCTCTTTGTGATGTGGGTGACAAAGATCCGTTGATAAAAGCTTCCGCAAAGCGCTACTGTTTTCATAACAATGGTATAATAGATGTATGTGATGTTTTATTTTTATTGCAAGTTGCCCATAACATTCCAAATTTATATTATAAAATTTAACCATCCACCACCCAAAGGGTTCTGTGTATGCGAAGTTCGTACAATCTTCAACCTACAAGATAGATGAACATATCTTAACCTTTTAATCCACGTTTCAATCTAAATGATAAGATTTTAGTTTATTTTCACTTTTTGGATGGTATATTTAATTCTAAAGTTGTTTTTGGGTTTTAAATGTGAGTATTTCAATCCGCCAAATGATTCATTTGACTACAGTGATAAGTAAGTTCTAAAAAGTATTATTTCTGAATAGAACTACATTTTATTTTTTTAGGCACCTGCATGGAAGAGTAAGAAGCTATATTCTCTTTTTTCTTAAGGATAGTTGTTGGATATACAGTGTTGCTGTTTAGCTAATAAGGTTATTATTAAAAACATTTTGTTTTTGTAATCTGACTATTTCAATAGAAGTAAAAGTTATTATATTTCTATGATTTGATTTTGATAATGCAAAATGTCCAAAAACTTGCATGGCTTTTTTATCCAGTTACTTGACAAGATTACATTGAACTGTTACGATGTTAGTAAAAAAAAGTGGTCTCGACATCATGTTCTTAATTAATGAAACACTGGATCTTTAAGGGTTACTCAATTATTCCACTTTATTGGTTTCAAGCAACCGTTGGGAAGAATGGAATGCAGATAGTTACTGCATTGTTGTAATGGTTGATTATTTCATCATAATAATGTATAAATTAGTAGATTATGTTGCTATACTAACCAACAAAGTTGCAAGAGTAAATATTTATGTTATCACAATGTTTGTTTGAAGTTGTTTCAAGTTCTAGGCTTTAATATTGATGAAATTAATGAAGCTTATTAACTTCAATATTGATGGAACTAATAAAAAGAGTGTGAGAAATGAAACTATGTTACTTAGTGGTTTTCTTGCATGTGTAAAAATTAGTCAAACTATCTTTTACTAGACCATTAAACCATTTCTTTATACACACACCCAACATGTGTGTTGGAGTTAATTATCTGATGAAATGCTTCACCATTTATGCAATGTGCCAAAGATAAGGCAACCATGGTCCAATGTAGAACTTAGACTAACATTGAAGAAAATTTTCTATGCACACATCCATCGGAGTGCATGTGTACTTGTTTAATAATAAAACTTATATAATATGAATGTATAAATTAAAGGTGAAACAATAAAGAAACCCTAACTAGACTTAAGGAATAAAAACATATGTAACTATACGTATACCGTAATTTCTGATGTGTCTGACACTTGAATCAGTAGAGTAATTCATAAGAATTATATTATTCCATAAGTCGATATCACTCAATATTATATATATTGAAGATTATGGATCCTTAATATAATGTTGTCCTCTGCCATATATATTAATAAATTACTTGCATACTCCTTAGTTTTTGAGCAAACTCAACCAAGGGATGTTATCTGTAGTATTCTTAATATATTGAATAGACGAGGTAAGATAACTATATGTATGTGTCGAACAAACTCAAGGTACATATACTATACCTAAGTCATCGCGATATGGTAAGTACGAGTGAATAATCTTTTTCAATTTGTCGAGAAACTTAAGGTCGGATTAGGACAAGGATCAAGGGTTAGGAGTTGTATGTGATACAACTGATAAGAAGTTATCCATCGTTTATAAGGTTATAACTTGTTGAGAAAACTCAAGGTCGGAATCCCAAAACAAACAAGTCACTTTAGGGTTTGGAGAAACATAAAAGACTAATGGGAGCCTTATAAGAAAATTGAAATGATAAAATTTAACCTTTCTAATATTGTAAGATCATATTCTATATAATGTTAATAATTATCTACATTGATAAATTTATGCATTTAAATTAACTGATAAAATGTTTATCAATTAAGGTATACAAGTGAACTGAATTGAATATTGACAAATAGAAATATAACATATACTTACTAATAAATTCCTATTGCATATTAACATTTATACACCCATCCAAGTGCCTAATTTTATAGCTGCTTATGACGTTCTTAATTTGGTCGCTTACATATTTATTTGGTTGAGACCGTGTATTACATTCTAAAAGATTCAAACTCTAAAAACACGTCAAGGCTATGGATATTTGATTCATACGCAATCACATATCTTATATGGTGAATGGTCAAAATTTGTAACGCACAATATTTCAATAAAATTAGTTCATCCTAAAAACCAAATAAACTATAGTGTGAGATCGAGTATTCAATTTGATTGGTTACAAAAGGATCATGTTGTGTTAAATATAACATAAGACCAAACTATACTATCTCTAAGAGCTTGACTGCCGAAATGTCAATTTGATCAGTTTACATAAAGTTCAACATATTTGATGTCCTTAAATGTTGAGGATAATGAAATGTGATTTAGTAAAGAGTTCGTTATGATATTGCAGTAAGGATTTTCTTTTGAATGGTTTGATCATTTAGAAGAGAAACCAAATGTACACGAGTAGATGTATTCTAAGGTTCAGGATGGATGAAGAGAATGAATAGTCATTTTTGCTTCATAAAGAAATATCCGAAATGAGAATTTTAATAATAACTAATACTTAATATTTGAATAAGAAATATGATTTCTGTTTCGAAATTTATTTTCATATAGAAAATTGTTTTCTATAAGATTTATTTCTTTGAGTTTAAGATAATTGATCAAAGAACTCTCCACTGTAAACCAGTTGCAGTATATGAAATAAATAAACTATTATAAGTAAATAATGGACCTCCGAGTTTAATATGCTATTATGGTAATAGTGGAAATAGTGGAAGCATGCCATATAACACTTATTGATTGCATCAAATTATGGAAAATGTTTTCGTAGAACGTACCTGTAACATCCCAGCTTGAATATTAGGTATGGGAAGTTTCTAAAAACTTTTATAAAGACCATGTTTCTATGCATGGTTCATGCACAGACATAAAATTATTCTAATAAGGATCTTTTGGCTTCTCTCAGAAGCTTGGCATTAGCTTCACTTAGAAGCTTGGGTTTGGCTTCTCCTGGAAGCTTGGGTTTGGCTTCTCTTGGAAGCTTGATTTTGGAAGGCTTAGTTTAGTAGCTTCCTTTGTTAGCTTTCTCAACCTACAAATACATATCCATCCTTCATAAATGAAGCACATCAATCCTTGCATCTTTTCTTCTTCTCCTCCATTCCTAAATCAACTTCTAAATTACAAACAAATTATTATCTTTAGTAAAGGAAATTGAAGCCAATAAAGAGGATCAAGGGGATTAAACCAAGGACTGAACAACAATTGAGGTGAGAAAATCTATTTTAATATATCTGTTTATGTCATTCTATGATGTCGTAATTAAATTATTTGGCGTTGATAATATGGGTTCAAAATTGTTAAACACCTTTCAGAATGCTGCAACTTTTATGTTTACAAAATTTCAACTTCGAATAAATTAATAGCCGAAAACATGGAGCAGAGCCGAGCTTATACTTAGGCCGAAATGATTAAAAGGTCCATTCAAAAACACCTTGTAGTATATAGACCACAACTTCTGATTCCTTGAATGGATTTGGTCGAAATTTAGCTTGCTGGAAAGCTATTTTAATTATCTACAACGTTTCCTTTGTATACTTCTAAAATTTTCAAATGCTTACTATACCAAAAACATATTGCAAAATGACCTATGTTTTGGATATAATCTATAATTTAAAATTTGACACCTTTCCATTGCAAGTCCTAAATCTTTTGACTCATAATATGATTTTGAGATCCATCAAATAATTTAAAAAGATAATTATGTTGGATAAAACTTTCATAATTAATACCTCAAAGATGATTTCATAAGTTGAAAGTTTGTATCTTTCCAAAAGGAAAGAGTTATCTATGATGGACTAATGATTTACAAAGTATAAGAGTACTTTGAGATAATATTTATGCTTATATTACGAAAGAGTTTTTTTATGGATCAATTCATTACTAATGGTTACCTTTAGATGATGGATGTGTGGTATAAGACTGAAGATCTTGTGTAGTGCACTATTACTCTATGTTGGCAATGAATCAAGTAGAGTACGTCCTTACTTGGTGTTTGGATGTCGGTCGCAATAGGATAAATATCCTAGATTGAGTGTGGATTAGATTCATTTAAATGAATATGATCTTGCTTTCTAACAAAATAATTTCTTATCAAAGCTGCTATTGCTTAATTATTTAATTTATTCATAGATAATATTTGGAAATCTATCATTAGTATCGTCTTGAGTTTTGATATAGTATTGTCCGTGATAAAATTTCTTGTAATAAACCTGAAAATCCTTACAATACGACCCATTATGACATGACTTGAAAACTATGGATCATGTAGCTTTCTCATTGGGTCAGTGTTGCTTATGATGCTACACTTAAAGATTCAGGTTTATTTGGTTAGTAGTTCGACCATAGAAGTTAGATGAATGCATTGAAGTGAAGATTTATATTATGTATATTATCTATTTTGTATTTTTATGTATAAATATAAAGATGGCTAGACCTTTGGATTTTATGTAATCGTGATGTATGTAGATATAAAGGTATAATACAACTTCCGTTTAAAATTATGTACTCTAAATGATTTTATATTCTGATATACTCTTATTAAGTTATGATACTATTAAGTGCAAAATGTTTTTTATGTAGCACCCTCGGCTCCGAATTTAAAGCCTAGGTTTAAGGGGTGTTATCTAGGAAACTTCATAGTATCACAATTTACTTTATCAGAATAAGGAGTTTATACATTTCATCGGCATATTTATAACTATTCATAGTTATAAATTATGGGAAACCAACAACTTATAAAGCCTTTTTAGAAGATTACAACCAAAGAAGTTTGTTGGAGACGCTGATCGGGTTAAAGCGAAGCAATGGGTCTAACATTTGGAAGATATTTTTGAAGTTTTGGAGTGTAGCGAAGTTGATATAAGAAATCTATCAGTTTTCCAATTATCGAAAGAATCCCGAAATTGGTGGGACTACTTCGAACCACCACTAATCTAGGAAAGGTGGAAGGGAAGACGTGCGGAAATTTTAAGGAAAATTTCTTGGATAAATATTTCCTAGAAAATGAAAGAGAGAAAATGGAAACGAAATTCCAAAATAATTTCGAAGCATTATCTCTATTTGGAAACCATTTGATTGATACACCTAAAAAGCAAGTAAGAAGGTTTGCCAAAAGATTGATCCCTCCAATAAAAAGACAAGTTATTGGAGATTGGCGCAAGACATTTGAGAACATAGTCGCTGAAGCTCTAAATCTGGAAGAGGATTATACGTGTTTAAAAAGAAAGAAACAATTCAAATAAGAGGAAACCAAACAATCAAAAGTGGTCTAGCAATCGAAAGAAACCAGATTGGAGGAAGAAGAAACAAAATGGAGAAAGTAAAGGATTAGTGGGACAAGAAAAGGAACCTGAAAAATTCAAGAAATTTTACCAATGCAATGAAATATGACATATTGCTCCCAATAGATCAAGAAAGGCAATTGTGTGTTACAATTGCAATGAAGCTGGGCATATTAGTCAAAACTGCAATAAGCCAAAGAAGGATAATAGGATGCAACAAGAAATCAAGAAAGAGTATATGCAGTGGTTTCTGAACAAGTACAAGTGGAAGGTACCATACTTCGTTTTGAATTGTAAGCTAAAGTTTTATTTAATACCAGTGCTACACATTCTCTTATATTCGTAATGTTTGCTACTAAGTTAGGATTACCCACCGTGCAACTGCTAAGCCCTTTATCATAGGCCAGTCATGCCACTCCCTCGACCTTTTAATCGAACTCGCAGTAGTAGACAATTTAGTACGAGGAAATACTAAACTCAAGAATATATGTAAAACCATGTCCTTAACGTTGGGGGTAAGGATATGATGGCCAATTTAATTATCTTTCCAATGGTACATTTTGATATCATCCTTAGAATTGATTGGCTTTCGAAATATCAGGCCATTTTGAATTTCCATGACAAAACCATAAGTTTTTCTATTCGCGAACATGAAACCTTTGTTTACTCATGTGCTAAATTTTGAGATGCCTTTATATTCGAATGTCTAGCTCATATTAATATTGAGGATTGTGGTCAATTGGTAGACCAAATCCCTATGGTGAAAGAATTCAGAGAAGTCTTTCAAGATGTACCAGGATTACCACCAAAAAGAGAAATTGATTTTTGTATCAACTTAGTCTCTGGTGTCAACCCTATTGCTAAAGCAGCTGATCATATGACTCATGTGGAACATTAGGACTTAAAGAGACAAATTAAGAAGATGGAGGATCAAAGATTCATAAGACATAGTAAATCTTCTAGGGGAGCACCAATGTTATTTGCAAAAGAACATGATGGGACCTTCCGCATGTGTGTTGATTACCGAGAGCTTAATAAGGTAACAATTAAAAAACAAATACCCATTACCTAGAATCGATGATTTATTTATTCTACTCTAATGAGCTATGGTGTTTTCAAAGGTTGATTTAAGTCTGGATTTATCAATTACGAATAAAGGAGGAAGATATTACAAAGATAGCTTTCCAAATGCAGTATGGACACTATGAATTTTTGGTGATGCCTTTTGGCCTTACCAATGCCCCAGCGGTATTTATGGATTTAATGAACCGTGTGTTCCGCCCATATCTTGACCAATTTGCCATTGTATTTATTGCGGATATCCTAATTTACACAATGACAATGAAGGAATATGAATACTATTTGTGTTTATATCTACAAACATTAAAAGAGCATCAACTCTATGCAAAATTAAGTAAATGTGATTTCTGGTTGGAGGAAGTGAAATTCTTGGACATGTTGTCTCAAAGGATGGGACTGGAGTAGACCCATCAAAAGTTGAAGTTGTGTTGAAATGGAACCCTCCGAAAACACCATTAGACATTCGAAGTTTTCTAGGATTAGCTGGTTATTATCAAAGATTCATTCAAGATTTTTCAAAAATAGAATCTCCATTAACCAAATTAACTCGTAAGGAAACCAAATTTACATGGAATGAAAAACGTGAGATGACAATCAAAACCCTGAAGAACTAAAGACCAATCTTGTCCTTGCCAAGGAGTAGAGTCTTATAAAAAGCATATTCCGATGCTTGTGGACAAGGACTGGGATGTGTACTAATGCAAGAGGACAAAGTTATCGCTTATGGCTCTCGTCAGCTAAAGACACACGAAGTAGATTATACAACTCATGACTTGGAATTTGCTGCAATTATATTTGCATTAAAATTTTGGAGGCACTGTCATTATGGGGAACAGTTTCATGTTTACTCAGACCATAAGAGTTTAAAATATTTGTTCTCTCAGAAGGAATTAAATATGAGACAAAGGAGATGTTTGGAATTTCTAAAAGACTATGACTTTACCCTACATTATCATCATGGAAAGGCAAATGTAGTTGCAGATGCATTTAGTTGAAAACCCTATGGTTCAGTCATCCGTTCAATGATAAGAGAATGGAGAGCTCTAGAAAACCTGGCTAAAATGAATGCTCGCACAGAACGATTATTGGAGCAACGATTAACAAAGTAGCCCTTCTATGTAGCTTTATTATTCATCTAACTCTAGTAAATAGAATAATACAAGCCTAAGAGCAAGACAAAGAGTTAAAGGAATTATTTAAGAAAATGAACCTGTAGATTGGAACATTGGTAAAGATGGAGGTTTTAGATTCAGGAATCAATTTTATGTAAACCAAATCAAGTTGAATTGAAAAATGAAATTCTAAGTAAAGCATATCGCTTAAGGCTTACAGTGCATCCTAGAAGCACAAAGACATTTATGGATCTTAAGCATCAATTTTGGTGGAATGGAATGAAAAAGGATGTTGTTGAATTTGTTGCTAGATGTTTTACATGCCAACAAATAAATGCTAAGGAGCAACGACCGGCAAGACTTCTACAACCACTTCCTATTGCTGAATGGAAATGGGAACATATAACAGTGGATTTTATCAGGATTACCAATGACAAAGCCAGGTCATGATGTAATATGGGTAATTGTGGATCTTCTAACAAAGTCAGTACATTTCATACCTTATAATATGACTTACTCAATGGAGAAACATAGTAGAATCTATCTGAAAGAAATTGTTCGACTACATGGTATATTAGTCACCGTTATTTCAGATAGAGACTCACGATTCACTTCAAGGTTTTGGAGAAGTCTTCATAAAGCATTAGGTACAACACTAAATTTGAGCACAAAATTTCATCCATAAATAGATGGATAGACTAAAAGGGCAAACCGAATCATGTATACATGTCAAGATCTTGTATAATGGAATTTGAAAATACATGGGAAACTCACATACCATTAACAGAATTTGCATATGAAAATAGTTATCATGAATGTATTGGTATGGTCCTATATGAAGCTTTGTATTGAAGACCTTGTCGTTCGCCACTATGTTAGGCAAAAGTTTGAGACGGTGAAATTCTCGATCCAGATTTAGTAAAAGAAACAATAGAGAAAATTTCAACCATAAGGGTATGATTGCAAGCTGCATAGTTTATGCAAAAGAGTTATGTGGATCATAAAAGAAAGAATTTGGAATTCGAAGTGTGGGATCAAGTTATTTCAAAGATTTCTTTACTGCGAGGGTGATGCAATTTGGAAAGAAGAAGGCAACGTTATCACCCAGGTTTATCAGACCATTTCATATTACTGAGAGAGTAGGAAAAGTTTTATACCGACTCAATTTACATGAGAAATTATCCGATTTTCAAAATGTTTTCATATGTGAATGTTGCGGAAGTGTATTCCTGATTCATCTAATGTGATTGATTTGAGTGGCGTTGAAGATAAAATGGTACCAAGTACATTAAAGAACCAGTTCGAATTTTCGATAGAAAAGTTAAGAAGTTACGAAACGAAGAAAATTCCTTTAGAAAAGTATAATGGAATCATCATAATAAAGACAGAGCATCTTAGGAGTTGGAGTCAGAAATCCGTAGAGATCATCCTGAATTATTTGCAACCAAGATTTCGAGAATGAAATCATTTTCTAAGGAGGGTGGAATGTAATGACCCGGCTTAAATATCAGGTATGAGACGTTACTAGAAACTTTTATAAAGAGCATGTTTCTATACATGGTTCATGTGCGAACATAAAATTTTGTGGTGGAGGACCACATTTGTGAATCTTATTTGAACAACTCCTCTTAGAATCTTAGTTTTGGCTTCTCTTAGAAGCCTATCCTTAGTAGCTTCTCTTGGAAAATTTATTCTAGTAAGGATCTTTTGGCTTCTCTTAGAAGCTTGGCTTTGGCTTCACTTAGAAGCTTGGGATTAGCTTTTTTAAGAAGCTTGATTTTGGGAAGCTTAGTTTAATAGCTTCCTTTGTAAGCTTTCTCAACCTATAAGTACATTTCATGCTTAAGCAAGAAAGCACATCAATTCTGGCATCTTTTCTTCTTCTTCTCCTTTCCTAAATCACCTTTAAAATTTCAAACAAAATATTATCTTTAGTAAAGGCAAACTAAGCCAAAAAAGTGGATCAAGGGATCAAATCAAGGACTACACAAAATTTGGGTGAGAAAAGCTATTTCAGTGTATGTGTTTTTGTCATTCCATGATGAGGTAATTAAATTATTTAGCGTTGGTAATATGGGTTCGAAATTCTTAAACACCTTTCAGTTGTTTGACCATAACTTTTTCATATCAAATCGAAAATTATATTTCTTTAATATTTTGGAAAGATAACTCAGAGAGCTACAACTCTCATGTTTATAACTTTTTTAAATTCGAATACCTTAATAGCCTAAAATGAAGAGCAATGTCGAGCTTATACATAGACCGAAATGATTAAATGGTCCATTCAAAAACACCTTGTAGTATATTGACCATAACTATTGATTCCTTCAATAGATTTGGTCGAAATTTATCTTGCTGGAAAGCTAGTTTAATTATCTAAAATATTTGTTTGATATAATTTTTAGATTTCAAAAGTTTAATATACCAAAAACCTATTGCAAAATGACCTATGTTTTGGATATAATCTATAATTTAAAATTTGACACTGCAAGTCCTAAATCTTTTGACTCATAAAATATTTTTGAGACCCATTAAATAGTTTAAAAAAGATAATTATGATGGATAAATTTTTCATAATCAATACCTTCAAAATGATTTCCTAAGTTGAAAGTTTGGATTTTTCCAAAAGGAGAGAGTTATCTATGATGGAATAATGATTTACAAAGTATAAGAGTACTTTGATAGAATATTTGTGCTTATATTTTTAAAAGCCTTTTTTATGGATCACTTCATTACTAATGGTTACCTTTGGATGATGGATGTGCGGTATAAGACTGAAGATCTTAGGTAGTGCACTATTATTTTATATTGGTAATGAATCAAGTGGAGTACGTTCTTACTTTGTGTTTGGATGCCGGCCGCAATAGGATAAAATATCCTAGATTGAATGTGTGGTTTAGATTCATTTAGATGAATATGATCTTGCTTTTTGACAAAAGAATTTCTTATCAAAGCTATTATTACTTGATTATGTGATTTATTCATAGATAATATGTGGAAGTCTATCATGAATATCGTTTTGAGTTTTGATATAGTATTGTCTATGATAAAATTTCTGGATAATAAACTTGAAAATCCTTATACTACGACCAATTATGACATGACTTGAAAACTAAGGATTGGATTGCTTTCTCAATAGGTCAGTATTGTTCATGATGCTACACTTAAACATTTCAGGTTTAGATGGTTAATAGTTCGACCATAGAAGTTAGATGGATGCACTGAAGTGAAGATTTATATTATGCATATTATCTCTTTTGTATTTTTATGTATAAGTATAAAGATGGCGTTACAATACTACTTCCGTTTATAATCATGTACTCTGAATGATTTTATGTACGTAGATATGAATGTATAATACTACTTCCGTTTATAATCATGTACTCTGAATGATTTTTATGTATGTAGAAATGATTGTATAATACCACTTCCGTTTATAATCATGTACTCTGAATGATTTTATTTTCGATATACTCTTGTTAAGTTATGATACTACTGATAGCACCATGTTTTGTATGTAGCATTCTTGGCTCTAGTCAAGGGGGCCAGAGTAGGCGTTACAATACCAAACATTGTTTATGGAATAATGACCATTTTTGATGTGGAATAAAAATAGATGTGGTTATATTTCAATGTGAATATTATGAATATTTGTTAATAAATAAAACTATAACATCAAATTAAGAAAAAAAATGGTGACCTAATTTGGCGATCGAGTTTTTTGCTTTGTCTCCATTCCATCTTTCGTCTCCGATCGTCTCTTCTTCTTCCTGGTTGCGTTGCCTCATCACAATAAGCCGCCTTCATCTGCCCTTTCTACGCTTAGATCGGAGACCATATCTGGAAAGAGTTTTTCCCCATCCAACCCAGATCTGGCTAAGCCTTGTATCGCCATTGCAAACAATCCTCTGGCTTTTGATCATTCTCAGGCATCTCCACCATCTCAAGGAATTCCATACCTCCTGGGCATGCTGGAATCGGATTTTATTTCTTCAAACAAAGCTTTAGTTACTTCTGCCCTTCCGAACTATTTTCTCGAGTCTATGAAAGGCCTGCCAATCTCAGGTTTTATTATACCTGTCTTGATTTCTCCTCTGTCGTCTTTGCTTGGTGCAGCAGCATGTTGTGAGACAAAGCAATGGTCTAATATTTGTGTCCCTTCTCTTGGTTTGAATGATCATAATATTGATCCATTATTGTATGGTAAAAATGCTGAGTCTCTCATTGATGATTCTATAGAAAATGTGGCAGTTGTTATCCCCGTTGGAACTCAATTGGAAAAGTCCTGAATGCCTAGTTTTTCTTGTGGAAATGACTATGAAACTGTAGTTACAATTGGTAGGTCTGCTTGTTTTCCTCCTTCCCTGGCTTCTCCTACGAATGTGTTGTCAACTTGGTCTTCTCTATTCACAAAGCTGCCCAACAATGTGGATGTTCATTCTTCGAGATTATTTGATAATGTTGAGCTTGAAGGGGCTATGGTTACTCCTTTCGAAGTGATACAAGCAGGCATTGACTATTGGAAGTACTACTTGGTTGGATTTTTCTTGGATTCCAAACTGGACTATCATTTTGTTAAAGCGAAATGCAACCAAGTATAGAAGCCCTGAGGTAGTCTTAGTGTTCACTTTGATAAATGCTATGTACTATTTCAAGTTCTCTAGTTCTGATGAGAGGCAACGTATCCTTGAATCTGATCCGATTCTAATTTCTAGGAAGCCTTTCATTATCACTTCCTAGAATCCATCGGTTGACAGGACCATTGAGCAGGTTCAATGTATTTCCATCTGGGCTCATTTTTCTCGTATTCCTTCAGTGCTACAGCCAATGATCGGCATTGACTGGCTGGTTGGTCTTGTTGGAAAGTTGATTTGTTATGACGTGAATACAGTGGCAAGGAAGATACTAGTTTATGATAAATGCTTGATTGAGATAGCTCCTACCAAACCCTTACCGTTTACTCTTCGGGTTTGTCTTCCTAATGGTCATGAAGTCGAGATTCTTGTACATTACAGTTGGAAGCCGAATATATGTACATTCTTTCAGTCATTTGGGCATTCCACTAATTCTTATATGAATGGGACAATTGTTGCTCTTGCTCTTTTGTCTTCACGGATCTCTCTTCCTAGACCCCCTGTTAGGAAATGGGTTTTGAAAGTTTCCCCAGTTATTCCTTCCCTTCCTTCTGATGACATCATTCAGGTTGCTCCTCCTGAAATACCTCTACATGTTATTGACCTGGTCGTGGATGTTTCTTCTGACCCTTTGTGTGGTGGACCTTCCTCTGATACTATCGTGTTGGGACCCTGATGAGTGTGCTTGGCTACACCTACCTTCGGACATGAGGTTCTTGCTTGAGAGTAATACCTTTTATGCTTTCATCAGTGGCTCTGTAGATGAAACGAGAAGTTAATTACCATATTCATGGTGAGGACCTTGGCCTTTAGGGAGGGTGAGATTGGTGAGGTGAAGAAGAGTAATTTCTATGATGTTTTGTGGGATAGGAAGTTTATTTGCTCTCCTGCTTCTGTTGGTTATGCTTCTGACCTAGCTCTACTTTTCGTTGGGTATGGACGTTACTGGTCCAGTGTCAGATGATGGTAGTGCTTGTCCTTCCTCCCTTTTGGGGGATAGGAAAGTTATTTTGTAGTAGTATAGGTCTATTTGTCTATCTTCTGTTCCTTAGTTTGTTAGTGGCTTGTCCACTTTAATCGGCTGCTCTGTGCATGTACAGATCACCTGTTCTTCATTTGTATACAATGGTACGACCTACTATAAAACCGGTTAGCTTTGCTAAAATAAAACTATAATATGGTATTTGTTTTCACAACAAAAATGATGCATTAGAAAATGCATAAGTATCTAAAATCATTTACAATTATTTTGGAATTATAGACTAAGCCTAGTTTTGAGAAATAATTTTGTTATATGATCATGAACCATATGATATTGGTTAATTATATCTCAAACAATTAAGGCTATGTACCCATTTAGTGGGAGCATCATAAGAGTTGATGAACTCTTCAGATTGATACATATAGATGTATGTAATCATTAGTCTATAAATACTAAAATGGATCCACGTACTTCATCTTATTTACCGATGAGTTATCATAGACATGAACACTTGTATTTGATACACATGTATGAGTCTATGGTAAGCTCAGAGAATATACAGTGAAGTAAATAATGTAACAGGTGAAATAAATGATACGATTTGATCGAATCATTTCGGTTGATTTTATGGAAAAAGGTTCCGAACGTGACTAAAAATGTATAAAGATTCAATCTCAAAAGTCACATCTACATGCGATACATAATGATAAATCGACAAGGAGTAATCAAACTTTGTTAGACAAAGTACGATTAATCGTGAGTGAAGTTGAGTTAATTTCTTTTGATAAGGTCATGTACTTAAGCGTAGTGCACGTGGTTGATATTATTTCATCTAAATAATAGTTTACAAGATCATAAATGATAAGGGTTTATGAGAAACCTCAACTATACTAGGCCAAGGAGTTGGTAGGTTATGCGAGTTGAAAGTCAGCACGTGATAATTGTTCGTGAGGGATCATGTATGAATCTCCCCAAATGGTGTTTGAGAAAGACTGCCATTGGATGATATATTTCTGTTTTAAACATAAGTTTTGTCAACAAAAACTAAATCTGTTTTATATAAAAGGCACTTCATAAAGTGTATATGAATATCTATGCCATTGCATCGAGAAACAATTGTTATTTCAAGAAATACCAATGTCATAGTGAAGAAATTTCTTTGAGAAATTATTGGTAGTATAGTAGAATTAGATACGATCTAATGATAAAAATGATTACATGAGATGAAATGAAATTAACTAACAAAAACGAACACATTGCATTAGAGTGTTTAATAAGTATTATAACACATTGAAGAAAAACTACGAGTTTCTTATCAACTTAATTTGATGTTATTTATTTTGTCACCGAATCATTTTGGGGTTTTTCTTTAAGAAGCTATTTGAGTTTGATCATTAGGTGATTTCATATTTGAAGTTATTTAAGCATGCATATTATTCATGGGTACTTAACTTTATAATCATATTTGAGATCTTGATCACTTTTCCCTTTATTATCGTGCTAACTCATTTATTTTAGTCTTGCTCATCCCATTTATTGTTTTATAATACCTAGGTCAGACTTAGATGTTTTAGGTCCTTCAGCTTGAGGCTTAAGAGTAGATGTCTGACTTGATAGCTAGTAGCTTCCTCTTGTATCATCCTATATATATATATATGTGTGTGTGTGTGTGTGTGTGTGTGTGTGTGTGTGTGTGTAATATTACATAGTATCTTGTTATGAGATTTGACTCCTTTTGTGTTATTCATTTTAAGATGTAGCATTTTGTATATGTATAGTCTACACCATGTATTAATTATGTGTCGATTCAGGCTTGTATCTATTATATTCTGCTATGACTGATATGATATTCTATGATATGTATATTATTATACATTGTTCTAAATTTTTATTATAGCCACCATAGTTTTGTTTTAAACCTGGATTGCATACATTGATTCCACTTGAAAAATAAATGTATAGTATATTAATCAACGTGTCAACGCTTGCTTAAAGTAAAATACATAGATGGTTGCTCCTAACCAGCCTTATTCTCTACACCAGCCGACAATATTACTATGTAATATTCTCCATTAGTTTGGGTCTCTAGGTGAGCGTTACAGCTTGTTGTCAAAGCCGAGTTCAGAACAAACTATGATATTACAGATACATCGTGGATTAGGCAAGCCTTAGAAATCGTCCCTCAAGTTTTCATAAATTATATTCCTTAGTGTCTATCTTTGAAATTCCTAATATCGAATCGTATGAGTCTTGAATAATATTTTGTCTTATTTTATTCCTTTCAGAATCTTAGATGGCTGACAGTAGACCTCCTGCTCGTTCTGTTGGTGGGCAGTCCAATGGCCCTCTTCCGGACAGAGTGTTTATGTCTGCTGAGCAGATTATGGAACTCGTTAGGAAAACTTAGCCTACTGGCCTCCTCCAGATTCTTCTTCTCGCAAGTCGAGTTTTGCATGTATGTGCAGTGACTTTGCACATCTTGGTGGCAAGCCCTTTAGAGGTTCTAAGAGTGTGATTGAGGTGCTAGCTTGGCTTAAGACATGCAACCAGATCTTTTCTCGCATGGGTCTTGAGGATCAACAGAGGGTTCTTGTAGCTTCTAGTCTGCTCCAAGAGCGGGCTCATGATTGGTATGAGCTTTTTATAGCGAAGGTGGATGAGTCTACTCTTTTGTGGGAGCAGCTTAGGGGACGATTATAGTTTAAATTCATTCCCAAATCGAGGGAAGCTTTGTTAGCTAGGAGGTTTATTGAGTTGAAGTAAGGGAAATCTTCCGTACTGCAATATGTGTTGACCTTTAAAGCCCATTCCAAATACAGGGTAGAACACATAAGTACTCTACTAAAGAAGAATCATAATTTTGTGGATGCTCTGAAAAATCATCTTAAGATGGCATTTATGTTGCAATTAAAGGTTTAATTTGAGTAGTTAGGTAATTCGGCCCTTAAGCATGAAGCAGTTGAAAAGGATAGTAGTGAGGAAGATGTAGCATAGAATAAGAGCTTTCTTCAATGGAAGAAGCAACCATTCAACAAGTCGAAGCCCTTTTATCCTAATAAGAAGGCCATGCAGCAAGGTTCTAGTTTTGCTCCATCACAGCCAACTAAAGGAGAGTCCTTCAATTGTGGTTCTAAGGAGAATTTTGTTATGGATTGTAATAAAGCTCTTATTTGTTGTTATTGTAAGAAGGATGGTCACCATGTAGCATCTTGTCCCCGAGCAGTCAAAGGCTTCACTTCAGGGAAGCTTAGTATTGTGCAGGCTTTTGTTGTATCTTCTCAACGTTGAGGTATATCTTCTATTTTTGAAGGTGTTATGATTTTCAGAACCTTCTTATTCAAGTTTTCTTCGATACGGGTGCATCTTACCGATTCGTATCGAAGGAACTTGTTGATGCTTTATCTTTGGATGTTGTGTGCTTAGTGATTTCGTTAAGATTTGTGAACCCGGTCGACTGTCAACAACTCTTGATATGCTCTCTAGAGATATCGAGATTATTTTATACGGTCATTTTTTTCGTGTCAATCTTTATGTGGGTTTGGAATGATTTTAGGAATGGACTGGCTTAACAGTTATGAAGCCCATATCCTATATCCTGAAAGAACTATCTATTTTAGACATCAGAAATATGTTAAGCAGATTTCTATTGTTCTTCATGATATTGATTCTGATTCGGAGGCTCCCTTATTTTCTATTAAGGCTTGCGAAGATAGTGACATTTCCCGAACTCCTGTTGTTTATGATTATTCTAATATTTTTAAACCCGTTTTAGGGTTGCCTCCCAAGCGGGTGGTTGAGTTTCGAATTGATCTTATTCCTAGTGCTCACCCAGTTAGTCATCCTCCTTATCGGATGTCTACTAAAAAGAATGAGGAGTTAAGGTAGCAGTTGTTGAAGTTGGAAACAAAGCAGCTTATCCAGTCTAGTTCTTCTCCTTGGAGAGCTTCTGTCATGTTTATGAAGAAGATTGATGGTACTCTTAGGCTTTACGTTGATTACCACAAGCTTAATGAGCTTACCATTAAGAACAAGTATCCTTTGCCTAGGATCAATAATCTTTTTTTATCAGCTTTGTAGCGCTAAATTCTTTTCCCACTTAGAGTCAGCGATCAAATTTCATTACATTCGTGTGGCTAAGGATAGTATCCTTCTTACTTCTTTCCACACTTATTATGGTTCTTATGCGTGGCTCATTATGCCCTTTTGATTAAAGAACCCTCCGGCTTATTTTGCCAATCTCATGAACCGTGTTTCTCGAGAATTTCTTGATCGATTCGCTCTTATATTCATTAGTGCCATTCTTGTTTATTTTAAAACCGAGGAAGAGCATATGGAACATCTCAGGAATGTTTTGGAGACATTTAGAAAGAAATAGTTGAAAGCCAAATTTTCTTAGTTACATTTCTAGTGGAGGTAAGGGAAGTTTTTGAGGCATGTAGTTTTCGAAGAAGGTATTTATGTTGATCAGTCGAAGATTGAAGCTTTTCAAAAGTGGAAAAGGCCTGAAAATATAATAAAGATTCATAGTTTTCTTGGATTGGTAGATAATTACCATTGATTCATAAATGACTTTTCCAAGATCATCGTACCTCTCACTTCTCTGACTAGAAAAGGAGATCAATATATTTGGTCGGGCAAGTGTAAAGCTTATTTTCAGCAGTTGAAGGAACTCCTTTCCAACACTCCTGTTCTTGTGGTTCCAGGTGGGAATCAGGACCTTGTGGTATACACAGATGCTAGTGGGTTTAGGTTACGTGTTGTTCTTATGCAGCGAGACTGTGTTGTTGCTTTTGCTTCAAGGTAGTTGAAGCCGAATGAGGTGAGGTATGCCACTCATGATTTAGAACTCGCAACCATAATCTTTGCTTTAAAGATTTGGCATCATAATTTGTTGGGTGAGAGATTTGTGCTTTATACCGATCACAAATCATTAAAGCACTTATTCACTCGGAAGGAGCTTAATATGCAACAACAAGGATGGCTTAAATTCCTCGCTTCCTACAATACTGATATTTAGTACACTCCGCAAAAAGGGAATCGAGTAGTGGATGCTCTCAGTTGTAAGCATTAGACTGTTGTTTCTTTGATGTTAGCCGAGTGGAAGGATCTTGAAATTCTATCTTCTTGTGAGATCAGGGATCGTATTTCAGATTCTAGTTCTTCATCTTGTTGCTTAGCTTGAAGGCTAGTCCATGTCTTTTGGATCAGATCGCGAAAGCCCAGAAGCGTGATCCCAATCTATCACATTTATTCAGCAGTGTAGTGGCGCTTCCCGAAGTGACGAGTTGAAGGATTTTGTTATTGATGCTCGTGGTTGTATTCGCTAAAGTGGTTGGCTTTTAGTTCCTAATGATGATGATCTTGGGAGAGATATTCTTGAGGAGTGTCATCGCTCCAAGTATATAATTCATCACGGTAGTAGTAAGATGTATGTCGATATGAAGCATCTTTATTATTGTGAGGGTATGAAGCGGGATGTAGTAGAGTTTGTTAAACGGTGCTTGACTTGTCATCTTGTTAAAGTCGAGCACCAGCGTCCCAGTGGTTTTTTACAACCATTGGAGGTCCTGATGTGGAAATAGGACCATGTATTATGAGCTTACTCTTATAAATTCATAGTTGAATCCTCTTTTATGTCAACCTTGTAATGATCGTAATCTTAGTCTTCCTTTTTCCTCTTTCAAGTTTCTATGGACTTCATCGATGGCCTTCCTCGTTTGAGGGCTGGCCATAATAGCTTGTGGGTGATTGTTGATCGTTTGACTAAATCAGTCCACTGTATTCCTGTTAAGTCTAATCGAACTGCTGCTCAACTTGCTAAGATCTATGTTAAGGAGATCATAAGACTTCATGGCTTCCCTAATGCAATTATTTGTGACCGGGATCCCTCATTTACAAGTGGATTCTGGAAAAGTCTCCAGAAAGCCTTAGGTTCAATGCTTAATTTTAGCATTGCTTATCATCCCTAGTCGGAGAGCTAGTGCGTAAAATATTGAAAGACGTACTTCATGCTTGTATTCTTGACTTTGGTAGGAGTTGGGAAGATCATATCTACCTTGATGAGTTTGCTTACAGCAACAGCTTTCAGTCTAGTATCGGCATGGCTCCTTTTGAGGCCCTTTACGGAAGGCCATGTCCATCACCTTCTTGTTGACTTGAGTTTAGAGAGAAGTTTATTTTAGACCCCGGATTTATTCATGAAGCTTCTGAGAATATCGATCTTATTTGACAAAGAATGAAAGAGGCATGGAGCTGGCAGAAATCCTATGCGGATAATAGGAGGAAGGCCGTGGAATTCTCCGTATGAGTTCATGTCTTTATTCGTGTATCTCTATTAAAGGGCGTGATGCGGTTCAATAATTCTAGAAATTTGGCTCCGAGATATATTTGACCATACACTATCACAGAGAGTATCTGTCTTGTTTCTTATCGGGTATCTCTTCCTACCCAGTTCTTTGGTATTCATGATGTATTCCATGTTTCTTAGCTTTAGAAGTTCTTCGTGATCCAGATTCTATTCCCGAGCCAAGAATTCTTTAAGAGCTTGAGAATACAACTGACCTTGCTTACGAGCAGAGACCTATTCTTATTATTGCATCGGCGGTTAAGTGACTTCGAAATGAAGACATTCCGCTCGTTAAAGTCCAATGGTTTGGCAATCCAAAGGATCGTTCATAGGAAACTAGAGAGTTTATCGAGAAAGTGCATCTGAAAATCCTTTCTTGTTCTTATTAGTGGTGAGCCTGTTATTTTAATTATTTCGTGCTTTTAACCTTATCCACTGTTGATACATCATTGAATTGCTATTGGCTTTTCCTTAAGAAATTGCGGGGAAGCAATTTTTATAAAAGGGAAGCCTGCAACAATCCCGATCGAGATTGCCTAGAATTTAAATGTAAAATTGATTTGATTAGAATTTAAATAGTTGATTAAAATGAATTTGAGGAAATTATAAATTTTTGGTTTTCCAAATTAAAATGGATTTGTAGTTTAATAAATTAGGAATTTAATGAATTTTCTTTTTATGATATTTAATTCTTATGTTTAATTGTATAAGAATAATTTTGGGAAAATGAATAAATAAATTGTGTAGAAATAATTCATTATTGAAAAATAATTTCTGAATTAATGTCTCATTTGATGAAAATATAAAAAATAACTTTTCATTTTAAAAGTTGTAATTAATTTTGATAAAGCATTTCAGTATTGAAAAAGCAAGATTTTGACATGTTATTTATATTGTAATTTTTTTGGAAATAAATATTAGTTAAATTAGAAAATTGTTTTAATTTAATTAGTACTTATAAATTGTTAAAATGAAACATGAAAAATAAGTAACACTTTGGTTTTGAAAGAATTAGCAACACTTGGCCAATGGATCCACATTTCTTACCCACTTTGCCCAAAACCAAAGAAATAGAAATGAGAAACATATGCACATTTTTGTTCTCATTCTCATTTCTATCTCCAAACCAGAAAACTCATAATCCCTTAGTACAAAAACCCTAAATCCCTAAATTTTCAAATTAAAGAGTGAAATCAAAGGGCTTCCAATTTATTTTAGTGTATTTGGATAAATGGTAATCTCCTATATCTATTTATGCATCAATTTTATGAATTATTTCAGTTTTGATTTCTGATTTTGATCAATTCCTATCTGATTTTTGTTCAAAGCCTAGGTTGGGTTTAAATTAGAAAGGCATAGGAGATTCTAAGCCCTGATCTCCCATCCCGAGTTTGTTTACGTGGGTTTATCTCACAATTTCTAGAATTAAATTAGATGTAGTTACTATTATGTGATTGTGCTTGATTCTAAAAGTGTTTATGATCTCAATTGTTGTTGATTTACTTGGCAATGTGAATTGTGTTTACCTTTTACTGAAATTACTTTTGGAATCTTGCATTTCATCCATTTATACATCTCTATATGCTTGCATAACTATATATTCAATACCTCAGGTCATTATGGAAGCAACTATGGAGAAATAAGTGAAAACGGAACGAGGGTGAGTCGTTGGAATCGCCTGGATGTCGGTCTAGGAGAGTCGAGCGGTTGATCCAATAGGTGCACCAATTGCATTCCAGACTTGATGTCTAGGCTATGTGCCATTGCTACTGATCGACTTCTTTATCACTCATTTACCCATGGTGACTCCTGGAAACTGATTGCTTGACTTTTGATGATGCTTTCATATCGATTTCATAGATAGTTCCGAATTTTTATTATAAATTGATGAATTCGCTAATTTCATCCGCTATAAAATCATTTATAAAATCGAATTGCATGTTTTCAAACCAAATGTATGAAAAGACTGATTTCAAGGACAAATCGTTTTAGTAAAATCATTTTAAATATCAATCTAATATATATAAAGAATTTTAAAACCCATGTATATATATTAACTATTTCGTTTTACAATGATTTCAAACGATTTCGTGCAACGATTCGAAAAGTGTGCTTATATATATCCACTATAAACCAATAACTATAAGAATTGTTTCGAAAGTAAAATAATGTATAAATCGCACAATATCGATTAGATGAGGAATTAACATAAATGGTTAAATAAGGTGAGTGGTATGGAACGCTCGTGTTTATTTTATCAGTTAATTTCCAGACTTATTCAACCAAACCATTACTACACATGAATGGAGTTTAAAATCATATGGTAAACATTCTGGTAAACACATATGGTATGGGACTCATAATCGTTACCTATTCAGTTGCTATATGAAAGTATATAACACTTATATCTCGATGTTTATAGGCATTTTCCTATCTTGATGTTATAGGTCTCGTACCTATCCTGATGATATAGGTCTCATACCCATCCTGATGTTATAGGACTCGTCCCCATCTGGATGTTTATAGGACTAGATCCTATCTCGATGTTTATAAATCTCGTAGCTATCTTGATGTTTGTAGACTGTAGACTTATATGTCTATGTTGGAGTTATATGCATGTAGGTGAATTTATTCACCAATCTTGGAGTTTGGCGCCTATCCTTCTTTATGAGATTTTCTGGATTTCTAGTTGTGATTTTCGGAATATACTGTTATTTATTTTACCATCAAATCATTTTGGGGTTTTGCTTTTAAGAAGATATTTAAGTTTGATCATTAGGTGATTTCATATTTGAAGTTGTTTAAGCATGCATAATATTTTTGGGTACTTAACTTTATAATCATATTTGAGATCTGGATCACTTTTCCCTTTATTATTGTGCTAACTCGTTTATTTTAGTCCAGACTAACCTGTTTATTATTTTATAACACTCGGGTCAGACCGAGATGTTTCGGGTCCTTCAGCTTGAGGCTTTAGAGTGGATGTCTTACTTGATAGCTAGTAGCTCTCTCTTTTGTCATCCTATATATATATATATATATATATATATTTGATATTATGTAGTATCTTGTGATGAGATTAAACTCCTTTTCTGTATATACATTCGAGATGTAGAACTTTATATATGTATAGTCTACGTTATGTATTTTTTATGTATCGGTTCAGACTTGTATCCATTATGTTCGGCTGTGAATGATATGATATTATGTGATATGTATATTATTATATGCTGTTTTGAATTTTTATTATAGCCACCGTAGTTTTGTTTTAAGCCTTGATTGCATACATTGATTCCACTTGAAAAATAAACGTATAGTATATTAACGATGTGTCAATGCTAGCTTAAAATAAAATCCATGGATGGTCGCTCCTAACCAGCCCTATTCTCTACATTAGTCAACAATATTACTCTGTAATATTCTCTGTTAGTGTTGGTCTTGGGGTGGGGTGTTACAAGTTATCTTTGGGGAAGTTTTTAGTGAAGGCGTTATCTTCAAAGAAGAGACCGATTAAAAGTGTTTTAGGAGTCTAAAGCACACTACTACAGTCAAAATGTAACCAATCCTCATAACACGTGTCCTGCCTATAAAATGCACTTGTGAGGTGCCATATCTAATAACAAATGAGACAAGTGTAATGACATAGAATATTTTCTGAAGCACTGCATGCTGGCTTTGTGGTATCGGGCAAATCACACAATGAGCATGTAGCAAGATAAAATGATACCATGACTTAAGGCGCGACAACCGCGGTCAAACTGCTATGGAAAACAACTAGCATACACGGTCAAGCTATCAAAATGTATTAACAAACTGGTGAGCTACAGAAATGATAGACTTTCCCTATGATACTATTAATTAAAAATTGTCAAGTACTTCTCAAATAATAATCACTCATGTAATGCCTGTGTGTCCCGTACCATTTGGTGTTACTTGAATATTTACTACAAGTTAGTAAATTCCACTTACTCAAAATATTATACACAACAAGTCATATAATTCATCGATGAAATGGCACCAAATGTCCCATACCACTCGATACTACTAAATTGTTTAATTATAGTTCTCAATACATAGAGGGTACTTTGCTTATAAATTAACTTTTAGAAATTATCAACATATATGTATATTAGTTTATAAAGCTAGTGTATTTATGAAGTATATGTATATAATTTTTCAAATACAAAAACTAATTGATTTTTGATAAACTTCTCTATTGTAAAATAACTTCTTTCTCAAATATGCACACACACATACCATTCTTCGGAAATACTATACTATTTAATAATTAATATAAAATAACTTCTTCCTCAAATACGCACACACACATATATCATAGTTAGTAAATTATAATATTTAGTAATTTACATAAAATAACTTGTTTCTCAATTATATATATATATATATATATATATATATCTAATTTGAATCTTAAATTCAAAAATATGTGCTGATATAAAAATCCTTAAATGATGCTTTCAAAGATATATATATATATATATATATATATATATATATATATATATAGAGCTCAATAAAATAGTTTATTTGAAAATTTTTCTTACTAAGTATAATCTTTTAAACCATTTTGTATAACTAAACACAAGGAGGAAGATCAAGTACACATATGGGTAAACATAAGAAAATAGGATAAAAAGAGAGTAGAAAAGGGGAAAAAAACAATGCTAGAGTTTCAGACCTGGAGCTGAATTGCTCCAGGCTTCGGCTACCGATGGACTAGTGCATAAGCCATCGATCGACTGGTGTCGTGATTTCCGAGAATAAATTAGCTCTAAGATGCGACTTTGATCGACAATTACTAATTTATAGTGATTGGAACTCAGTTTAGGGGATTTCTATGTTCCTACAAGCATGCATACACCCAATATAGTAAAAAATGAGAAGATAAGCTTCTCCATATATGTCTTTTGGCTAAAATGGTTTAGGTAAATAGCCCAGCCTTTTATTTCATTTTGTATTATTTCATATTCTTATTTTTCCTTTCTTAACAAATACAAAACTTCTTCACATTAATTTTCTCAATATCAAATTAAATTTAAAAGTTCATTCTTCGTCATATTATTTGATCTTTACAAAAATTCCAATTTCTAAAATGAATTCCATTTATTTCCTCCAAAAGAATAATTTCGTTTTTAATATAATGATAGTTAACTAGAATATTTATTACCAAAATCATGTAATAATTAACTAAGATTTCGCATATAGAAAATGTGACACCAAAGTATTCTTATCATCATTGTTCATCATCATAAAATATTTATTTCATTTTTTTCCATATTAAACCATTCCTCAATTAAAAAGAGAAAATTTAATTCAAAATAATAAATAACAAAATTTATAATTTAACTTATCAAACATTGTCTAAATTTTTAATTTCCGCATAATAATTTTTTTAAAGAACACCTAAAAATCATTTTCGTACTTTCTTTTTAACTTAAATAATATTTTTTCTCTTTTTAAATAATAATTCCTTTCTTAATAAATTCAAAATCTTCAATAACAATGTTTCAACTTTATCGAAGTTTTAACTCATATTTCAACAAATGACTTATCTATTCAAATTTATCATTTTAACTAAATACATATTCCATAAAACTGAGTTTACAACCACAAATCCAAAATTAGCATTTATTACTCCATTTATTAAGAAACAATATTTTTGAAACTTTACATTGCTAAGGAAATAAGTTTTCATACTTATTTATTTCAATAGTTGCCACTATAAAAATATATTTTCAATTCCCGCTTTAACTCTTTTAAATCAATTACAAAGATTAAAATTTTAATACCTTTCAACATAATAATTTCCTTTATTAAACATTTATTTCTTTAGAAATGCATTTAAAAAGAAGGAATTGCTTTAGTAGACCTCAATCATATTTAATTCACATAATGCTAAATTTAAATTTCAAATTGTTGTATTAACTCAAAAATATACGTTAGATATTTATTAATTTATTATTAAATAAGTTGCTTAATATTTAATTGATATTTTCACATCTTTCATATTTTCTTAACAATCATAATTTATTTCTTTTCTAATAACATTTTAATTCAAGCAATACTTTATTCTCATTCAAATGAATTCCAGATCCATATAAAAAATATATTTAAAATTTCCAACCTTGCATAAATTATTTTCCTTTAATATATATATATATATATATGTATATGTATGTATGTATGTATGTATACATATATATTCCCATAATTATCCCAAACCCTTTATTAGTTTTCATTATTCACTTCCATTTATTCTTAAATCTTTAATTTAAAATTCAAATTTGTTATTTCTTAATACGAGGGTGTTACATAATGTGCGGGTGTCATGGTTGCAAAACTTAATATCTTATGGCCATCCAAAAGTTAAGCACACCAAAGTGCCAGAGGTAGAGAGGATAAGGGCATGGACACGAGCCGCAGATACATCGATGAACCATGATCTCCTTCGATGAAACACCTTTTCCCTTAGGTGTGCCAAACCAACTGATCTACACACAATCATGCTCCATAGCATATGCATGTCTAAAAGGGATCATAGTAGTGGTAATGTCATCGAATCCTCATGTTCACCTCTAATTAGAAGGACTCAAAGGGTCCAACATGAGGGTAGATAGATTTCCTGACAATAGTTGCCTTATAGTTGCATAGTTTACTTTTAGTACCATTTTACTTTTAAATTTCTAGCAACTAACTATTTTCTACTTTTTGTGTTGAAGGGGTTCAACTCAACTTCGTCACTTTGGATGCTCCCACCCAGGCCGAGACCAACCCAGTTCAAATTCCGTTCCTACAGGATGTCATGAATCTTCAACAATAGATGCCATCTACTAGCTCCCACAAGGGGATAAATTTTGCAAGAACGTATCGACATTCGCTCTGTGTTTCCTCTTAGGGCTACTATTGGGGTGAACTTCATTTGTTTTTGTAAGCAGGTAAGGACTGGTGTGGAATTGGATGGTTAAAGTGGGGGTCTGTCCTATTCTTTTTTCTATTCAAAGGAGGCTGAGTTGTTGGGTGGTAAAAGGATGTGGTTGAGGTTACTAGCCTCATCGTTACTCGTAAGATGTATGAGGTTGGGCTGAATGGGTTACTACGAAGGCTAATTATGACCATTACTGAAGTCGCTAAGCAGTTGCACCAGCTTAAGTCCTAGTGGACCAAGCATAGTCCACAGGCAGTCCTTAAGGCGAACGTTTGGAAGGCCTTTTTGGTGAGCCATACATGCATAAAAACCTTTTCCCCTCCTTCCCTCTTTTTGTTAAATTCCTCCTTTTACAGGCTAGGGTTCGTTCCCTTAGGATCAAGTTAGAGAAGTGGCGTTGAAGAAGCGCATCGTGGATGAGGCAAGATTGAAGTTACTAGAGGTGAAGAAGTGAGAGGAGATAAAGTTGAAGGTGGTAGGGACGAAGAAGAGGGTGACTAACATAGTGGCATGGGGGAAGTCAAGGTGGCGAGTAGGAAGGCCATTGGAGGCAAAAAAAAAGGTGGCAAAGAATGCTCTTAACATGGAGGTTGCCTACCGCGAGTGTGAGAACCCGCTTCTCCAAACACACTGATCCAAAGTGTAGGGCGACTTTCAGACTCGTGTCATGCCAAGAAGTATGAGCCAACTGGGTTTTTAAACATTATAGAGACTAAAAATATAAGGATAAAATCTAAGACATTCTACACTTTTAGATCTCATAGCCGAGGGCAGGAAAGTATAAATACATAAAACAGACATCTTAGAAAATATCCTAAAAAACACAGTCTCAAAACAGACGTAGTCATAACCCAGAGTTTATAGAAATACAGTATATAGTACGATAAATACTAAGTATGATAAATTGTTACATGGAGAGTAATGAAAAGTAGTAAGAAATTATAACACCCTATATACTTTATAACCTTATTTAAGATATTTAATTAGTTTAATTAAATTAAATAATGTGAAGATTAATAGGTTGAGATTTGATTAGTTAGAGGTAGCCGTGCCAGGTTAAAGGGTTAACTAAAATGAAATAACACTTGGTAGTGTGTTTGGAAATGAGAATGGTATTTTGGAAAATAGCAAAACCTTATTCCCTAAACCCTTAGGAAATGGGCAACTCATGTTCATTATTCTCAATTAAAAATGAAAACAGCTAAGGTCGGCCACCATTTCCAATCTCAAGAGGAGAATTAAATGTAAGATTCAAGAGGAAAGAAGAAATTAATTAAATCAACACTCAAAATCTCATCTATAATCTCTAAAGCTAAGGTGAATAATTTCTACATCCCTAATACTTTTAGTTTTCGATTTTATGTTTAGATCCGAAATGCTTTTGCTATAATATTGCCATGTTTGATGTCTTAAGATATATATGTTTGTCGTTGATGAAATTATAAATGTTTACTCATGTTTTATGATAATGTTTAACATGAAAACCCTATTTAATGACATCCGAATACCTTGAAAATTTAAATATAGGTCTAGAATAATATTTTAGAGATGGGTTTTGATTTTCTAATTTTCCGATTTATTATGGATTTTATATGAATTTTCAAATGAAGAAAATTGTTTATTAGGTTTTAAATTATTTTCGGCTGAAATAATAAGCATTTGGGTTTGAGATTTTAATATATTAGGCAATATATTAAAATAACTTTTTTCTTGATTTTTTCCAGAATTTTCCTAATTCATTTGAGGAATATATAAGATTATTTAAGATATGGGACTTAAATGTTTTATATATTTATGAAGGAGAAGAGGCATTTTGCAAAATAAAATGATTTATAAATTCTGGTAATTGCAGTAGCAAAATTCTGAAAAGTGTTTTATTGGCCATTGAAAATTTGGCAAACAAAGGCATGTTAGTTGAAAAGTTTCCTTTTTAAGTTTAAAAACAAAAATCATTCTTTTTCCATGTTTAAGTCCATACGACAGTATACCTTCTGCCCCAGACCTTTTGCCTCAGTCGAAGGGTTAGCATTCGATAAGGTCAAAGATCAATGCATAAGGTATCAGATAATTGGTACGTAATGAATATAGCCGAAAGGTTTTAAGCCGAAAGGTTGTTGGCCTAAAAGGTTGAAATATGATTGTCTTATAAGTGAAAAGCTTTCGCCTTCTTTGCTTTCGAATTTGAGCTTTTGACTTGGTCACTTCCAGCCAGGTCAAGTTATTTAAAGAAAAGACTTTAAAACCTTCCTATATATTCGATAGGTTGTAGCTGCTACCTCCATTACTTTGTTTTGAAACCATCTGACACAGTCGAAGGGTTTCCACTGCTTTTATAAAGGTTTTTGTTTTGAACCTTCCGACCTAGTCGAAAGGTTTACCTATTTTTAAACCCATCCATTTCCCTAATGCTTTCGAAGGGAAGGTTTCGACTTAGGTGGTTACCCATGTTTTGTGAAATATAACCAAAGGCTTCCAAAATGTTATTTAGATATTTACGAAAGGTTGTTTATATAAAGACAAAAGGTTTTAAAAGAAGGTTTCCACATTGTTTTAAGTTGAACCCAGTATACCTTCGAAAGGTTTCTGTTTTAAAAGTTTTTATGTATCCGAAGGGTTCTATTTTCAAAGGTTTATTAAATGTTCTTGAGAGGTTTCTGAAGGAAGGATTTCCAAAGGTTTTTCTAGGCAATGATTTAATATGATTTTAAAGAAGAATGTCTACGAAAGTCTATAGCTTCCAAAACGATTGCTTTGAATGAATTCGAAAGGTTTTAGGGATGATTTAGAAAGGTTTAAGCATTGATTTTGAATGAGATAATTTCAAAGTATGGAAAGAGGTTCTTTCAAATGGTAAAATGTTTCCATCGACTAAGTTTTGAGTAAAGGATATATATCTAACATGGTTATATGATTTGAGTTAAGTAGAAAGACTCGATTCTTTTCCATGTTTGAAGTTTGATTTAATGGTTTAAATCATTTTGAAATTGTTTTCAAGGAAAATTATGGGAGGGGATCCTTAAGTGTAAATGACTTTGATATTAGAAAACCAGATGGGACTAGTATGGGTCGCATCCCAAACATTAGCTTGTAGCCCTAGCTAATTATTCCCATAATTCTGTGTGTAGGGATTTGTCATAGGTAGGCTAAAATTATGATTACACACCAAAGGAATATATGTTGCATAAAGATAGGTTATTGGTAAGCTCGGAAAACGATTAGGCTCGAGAGGACCTGGGAGATGATTAAGTTAGGAACAGACCGTCCAAAAGTGAGAAATTTAATAGATATTTTAGGACAGACCGTCCTGATGGTAAATGTTAAATAGATATATAAGGATACATAATCCTAAATATGAATATCTAACAGATATTAGGTTACTTTTGATTATGTTGTCTGGTAGGCCCGAGTTAGCTACTTGTTAAAAGTTATTTGTATTCGAACAGATAGTTCATTCTTACCTGATGTTTATGTCTGTTTACATAATGTTTATTTTGTAGTATTTAACCATTATGAATGTAGGAGCGTAGTATGTGGTTATATGAAAGGATTTGTGAAGATATGTATTAAAAAGATGTCAGTGAGAGGAAATCCGTTCCGCTAAGCGGCGTTGTCTCACTTAGCATAATTAAACCGGGATGTAGAGTATTATTTATACCAAGCTTTATGTCCGACTCGAAGTTTATGTTTTTCCCTTAAACTCTCGGGTACTCGAAATTAATTTGAGTTGTTTAAGAGGTTAAGGATCTTTTCGGGTTTATAGAAAGCTGACGAATAAGCTACCGGAGGATGCCGGAGGCAATGGATAGATATTTAGGATTTGCTACTTTTATTTATGTTTAGATGATTTTTCGTTATATTATGATGTATTGGGTCTTATATGACCATTTGACTCTGATCAATCGAGGGGGTATCTTCATATACCGCTCTCGACGTAATTTGTAATAACTATATTTAATCTATGCTTAGGAAAACATTTTGGGTTATGTGACATGAATGTGGACAAATTTTATAGGAAATGTAATGAAGTAATCCATGATTTTGGAAATTTATATTTTGTTTCATATTCAAGTGCTTCTGATATAATTGATAACATCAACATAGCTATATTTAGTCGCTGGAAGCTAATACTATAGATGACTGCAGCATTTGTAGCACTTAGTTTTGGACCTCTAAATAGAGGGATGTTACAGCTTGGTATCAGAGCATGGTTTATGAGATACTTTAACTAAAAATTGATTTTTGAAAACATAATCCATACGGTTTACAGTTAAGATTGGGGTATGGGATAACGTTACAATAGCGTACTTGTAATTATATATATATATATATATATATATATATATATATATATATGGGTATGAGATAACGCTACAATAGTGTACTTGTAATTATATATATATATATATATATATATAAGTATACGCTCTATCTTTTGACTCTTGTCTTACTTATGTTATTCATCTGTATCTCACGAGGTTTGAATACAGATATGAAGGAAAGAAGAAATCGAGTGAATATTGGAGGAGACAGCACCACTACCAATACAAATACCCGAACAAATGCAAGGAGAGGTCCTAGTCTGGCACAAGATGAAAATGCTAGTGCAGGAGTTTCCCAAGTGGATATGGGGGCAACGTATCAATTATTTGTGAATATGGTGCAAGCTGGAGTACCAGCAGGTGTTGTTGGAGGAAACGCTGTGGGAGGAGGAGGTCAAGAAGTTCCTACGGTCAACTGGTATGCCAATTTGATTAGAGATTACATTAGGCTCGAAGGAAGCCGTTCATTGATAACAAGGTTGTAATCGAAGTGGAGAACCGGCTACAGCATTGTGAAAGAATTTTTGCTGATTTATGGCTAAATGATGTGCAGAAAAGGAGGTTGACCTCAAGGCAGCTGCAGGGAGCTGCATTATTTTGGTGGAACACTGTCACTGCCGAAGTTGATGAAGAGATCATTACTTAGGAGGTACTTAGAAGAAGGTTTTCAGAGAGGTTTATGTCCATTATGGTGCAAGCTGCATTGGTAAGGAGGTTTGTAGAATTGGAGCATGGAGATATATGTGTGTTGGAGTATACCAGGAAGTTCAAGGTACTAGCCCGATATTGGTATGCATTGATTGATACTGTTATTAGTAGAAATGAGAAGTACATTAGTGAATTAAGGCCAGAACTGATAAGTTCTACTTTGTCGCACTTAAAAGACCCTAGTAATGTTGTTGAGATGGCATTGAAGCAAGAAAAAGCATTGATTGCCTAAGAAAGAAAGTGAAAAAGGCTCAGACTGGACAGGCTCAGAAGAGGAAATTTTTCCAGAAGAAGATTGCTTATAAAGAAGGGGCACAAAAGAGGAGCAAAGATGAAGTGGTTTGTTACAACTGCAACAAGAAAGGGCACTATGCCAACTAGTGTTGAGCCAGTAAGGGAAAAGGAAAAGAAGTTGGTGGGAAGAAGAATGTCAGATGCTTTAATTACGATCAAGTGGGTCATTTCAAGAACAAGTGCCCAGAGCCACCAAAGGAAGGAAAAGGGCGGGTTTATGTCTTGGAGCCCACAACCGCAAAATCAGTTGCTCGGGAAAAGGGAAAAGCTACTTTATGAGGCTCACTGGAGATCCACGGTATGTCTGTTACCGTCTTATTTGATACTCGGGCATCCCATTCTTTTATTTCTCGATGTCTGGTAAATAGACTTGACCTAGAACCCTCTTAATCAGTTACTTCCTTAAGGGTTGGTAATCCGATATGAGGTTATGCAACACTTGGGATGAGGTGTGACCATCTAGAATTTGATTTGCTAAGTCATACCTTTGATTATTGTTTGCATGTATTTGACTTTGTGGGATTTGGAATTATCCTGTGGATGGATTGGTCGAGTAGGTATGACGCTAGGATATTTTGCCAAGATAGGAAAATATCACTTAGTCATCCAGATTGTAGTCACCGGATAATTTATACCATAGAGAACCCCAGTTGTGAGGTGAATGCTCTACTGGGTGTTATGGAGTGGGAGGATGAGTTGCATCGGGTCTTTGTAGTTAGAGAATTTGCCAATGTGTTTTAACCGATCGTTGTACTGCCATTAAAACGAGCTATTGAGTTTTGGATTGCTTTAATGCCTGGAGCTAAACCTGTGAGTAGGCTACCGAGTAGAATGACACCTGCAGAGATGAAAGAATTGAAGGTGCAGTAAGTAGATCTAGAACGTAAAAGTTTTATTAGGCTGAGTAGTTTGCCATAGGGAGATGCTGCTGTGTTTGCTAAGAAGCCGGACAGATCATTAAGGCTCTGTATCGATAATCTTAAGTTGAATGAGAAAACGATAAAGAACCGATATCCATTACCGAGAATTGACGGTTTTTTCAATTGGTTGAGTGGAGCAAGGGTATTTTCTCAGCTAGATTTGGCAATGGGATTTCATCAGCTTAGAGTGGTAGAGGATATCATTCCTTTGACGGCTTTTGGAATGAGATATGGATCGTACAAATGGTTAGCTATACCGTTCGGACTAACTTATGTGTCGATTTTTGTAGATCTGATGAATAGGATTTTTCGAGAGCATTTGGATAGGTTTGTGTTAGTTTTCATTGATGACATTTTGATATACTCTAAGGATGAGAAGGAGCATGAAGTTCATCTCAGAGTCGTGCTTGAGACATTGAGGGAACATCAGTTTAAGGCTGAGTTTACAAAGTGTCATTTTTGAAAGAAGGAAGTGAAGTTCCTGGGTCACGTCGTCTCTGAGAAAGGGTTGTCTGTAGATCCGACTAAGATTGAAGCGGTGAACAATTGGAAGAGACCCAAGATGGTGACAGAGATAAAGAGTTTTCTTGGATTGGTGAGGTATTATTGGAGATTTATAAAAGATTTCTCGTGGATAGCTGCATCGATGGCTAAGCTTATGTGAAAAGTGAGAAGTTCATGTGGGTTGATATGCGTGAAGAAGCATTCCATAGCTTGAAACACTTATTGACACATGCACCGGTGTTGGTAGTTCCGAAGGGGAATCTGGATTAAGCTGTTTATACAGATGTGTGTGGAACAGGATTGGGAGCTGTGTTGATGCAAAAGGGTAAAGTAATTGCTTACGATTCTAGACATCTCAGACCACATGAGGTTAGGTATCCAACGCATGACTTGGAGTTATCTGCTGTTATATTTGTTTTAAAGGTTTGGAGGCATTATCTTTTTGGGGAGCAATTTAAGCTATATATTGATCATAAGTTATTGAAGTATTTGTTCTCTCAGAAGGAGCTGAATATGAGACAGCAGAGATGGTTGAAGTTCATTGCTGCCTATGATTTTAGAATTGAGTACACACCCAGAAAAGGAAATAAGGTAGCGGACGCACTCAGTCGGAAACATCAGAATGAAATATTGGCTATGATCACCGAGTAGAAAGACTTGGAGGCATTATGGGCTTATAGCGTGCGGTTTAGGGCCGAGGTAGGATTGACTGCAGGAAGTACTATATTGTCTTGTTTAGAAGTCCGGCCAGTAATGATTGAGAAGATAGCTTCTAAGCAAAAGGAGGATCTAGTATTGGCTGAGCAGATCAGAAGGTTAAAGGAAGGTATGTACAACGATGACCTAAATGATATCAATCTTGACCATAATGGGTGGTTGAGAAAGAAAGGAAGATTATGTGTTTCAAATATAGGAGAAATAAGGAAGGAGGTTTTGGGTGAGTGCCATTGTTCGAAGTTCACTATCCACCCAGGAGGAACGAAGATGTATCAGGACATGAATAAAAATTTCTTTTGGGAAGGTATGAAGCGGGATAATAGATTGTGTGTTAAGCAGTGGCTGAATTGCCAATAGGCAAAGGTTGAACACTAGAAGCCAAGTGGATTGCTTCAACCATTAGAGTCATGGAAATGGGATTCAATCTCCATGGATTTTATTAATGGGTTGTCAAGATCTAGAAGGGGAAACGAAAACATATGGGTCATAGTAGATAGATTGATTAAGAATGCCCATTTTACTCTCGTAAAGTTAACTAGAATGGCACCCGATTTGGCGAAGTTATTGATAAAGAATGTGGTTAGACTACACGGGATTCCTAGTGGTATTGTTAGTGATAGAGATTCTTTATTTACTAGTGAGTTCTGAAAAAGTTTACAAGAAGAATTAGGAACCAAGCTCAACATGAGTACCGCTTACCATCCTTAGACAGATGGGCAAACAGAAAGAGTTATCAAAGTCTTAGAAGATTTGTTAAGAGCGTGTATATTAGATTTTCAGGGATCATTGGAAGACCATCTTCAACTAGTCGAGTTCTCGCATAACAATAGTTATCAGGCTAGCATTGGGATGGCACCATTTGAAGCACTGTATGAAAGACCTTGCAAATCTCTCGTATATTGGTTGGAGACCGGGGATAGATTAGTTCTTGGTCCGGATTTAGTAAAGGAAGTTGCAGAGAAGATTGAGTTGATTCGAGCTAAGATGAAGGAAGCTCAATTTGGGCAGAAAAGTTATGCAGATAAAAGAAGGATTTGGAATTTTCTATCGAAGATTATGTGTTTATTAAGTTTTCACCGATGAAAGGTGTAATCAGACTTGGGAAGTCGGGGAAGTTGGCACCTAGGTTCATTCATCCATTTTGTATTATTGAGAGAATCGGGAAACTTGCTTATAAAGTGGAGTTACCGAATAGTTTGGTTGGAGTCCATAATATTTTCCATATTTCTCATCTCAGAAAATGTGTTAAAGACCCAAAGACTACTATATCACCTACAGTATTAGAAAACTTAGTAGTAGAACCGGATTTGACTATAATTTGGAAACTAATTCGGATTGTGGAAAGAGATGAGAATAAATTGAGGAACAAGATAGTCAAGTTAGTAAAGGTCTAGTGAAGTAATGATGCTAGAGACTGTACTTGGAAATTGGAGAGCAGGCTTAGAGACTCTTACCCAGATTTATTTAATGGTATGTTTTAACTTTGATTGTTTTTTGTGTGTATGTTATCGTAATTTCAAGGATGAAATTATTTAAGGTGGGGAGTCTGTAACAACCCATATATTTTATAACCTTATTTAAGATATTAAATTAGTTGAATTAAATTAAATAATGTGAAAATTAATAGGTTGAGATTTGATTAGTTAGAGGTAGTCGTGCCATGTTAAAGGGGTTAACTAAAATGAAATAACACTAGGTAGTGTGTTAGGAAATGAGAAGGGTATTTTAAGAAATAGCAGAAATAGCAAAACCTTATACCCTAAGCCCTTAGAAAATGGGTAACTCACATTCATTATTCCCATTTCATTAAAAACGAAAATAGCTAAGGCCAGCCAACATTTCCAATCTCAAGAGGAGAAGTAAAGCTAAGATGCAGGAGGAAAGAAGAAATCAACTAAATCAACACTCAAAATCTCATCTATAATCTCTAAAGCTAAGATGAATAATTACTACATCCCTAATACTTTTAGTTTTCAGTTTTGTATTTATATCCAAAATGCTTTTGCTATAGTATTGCTATGTTTGATATTTTAAGATATATATGTTTGTTGTTGATGAAATTATAAATGTTTATTCGTGTTTTATGATAATGGTTAACATGAAAACTCTATTTAATGACATCAGAATACCTTGGAAATTTAAATATAGGCCCGGAACAATTTAGATTTATTATGGATTTTATATGAATTTTCGAATGAAGGAAATTGTTTATTGGATTTTAAATTATTTTCGGCTGAAATAATAAGTATTGGGTTTGAGATTTTAATATGTTAGGTAATATATAAAATATATTTTTGGAATTTTTCCATAATTTTCCTAAGACACTTGAGGAATATATAAAATTATTTAAGGTATGAAACTTAAATGTTTTATATATTTAGAAACGAGAAGGAGCATTTTGCAAAATAAAATGATTTATAAATACTGGTAATTGCGGCAGTAAAATTCTAAAAAGTATTCTATTGACCAATGAAAATTTCATAAACAAAGGCAGGTTAGTTGAAAAGTTTCCTTTCTAAGTTTAATAACAAAATTCACTCTTTTTCCATGTTTCATCCGATACAGCAACATACCTTCCGCCTCAGACCTTTCTTCTCAATCGAAGGGTTAGCTTTTGATAAGGTCAAAGATCAATACATAAGGTATCAAATAATTGGTACGTAATGAATTGTATATAGCCGAAAGGTTGACGGCCTAAAAGGTTGAAATATAATTGTCTTATGAGTGAAAAGCTTTCGCCTGCTCTTCTTTCGAATTTGAGCTTTCGACTTGGTCACTTCCGGCCAGGTCAAGTTATTTAAAAGCAAAAACTTCAAAACCTTCTGATATAGTCGATAGGTTGTACCTACTACTACCATTACTTTGTTGTGAAACCTTCTGGCACAGCCAAGGGGTTTCCACTACTTTTATAAAGGTTTATGTTTTGACCTTTTGACCCAGTCGACAGGTTTGCCTGTTTTTAAAACTAGCTATTTCCCCAATGCTTTCGGAGGAAAGCTTTCGATTTAGGTTGTTAACCTTGTTTTGTGAAATATAACCATAGGCTTTTGAAAGGTTATTTAGATATTTTCGTAAGGTTGTTTATACAAAGACAAAAGGTTTTAAAAGAAGGTTTCCAGATTATTTTAAGTTGAACCCAGTATACCTTTGAAAGGTTTCTGTTTTAAAAGGTTTTATGTATCCAAAGGGTTCTGTTTCGAAAGGTTTATTAAATGTTTTCGAAGGAAGGTTTTCAAAAGGTTTTTCTAAGGCAAAGATTTAATATGTTTTTAAAGAAGGATGTCTAAAGTCTATAGCTTCCAAAGGATTGCTTTGAATGAATTCGAAAGGCTTTAGAGATGATTTCAAAAAGTTTAAACATTAATTTTGAATGAGATAATTTCAAAGTATGGAAAGAGTTTCTTTCAAATGGTAAAGTTTTTTCATCAACTAAGTTTTGAGTAAAGGATATAAATCTAACATGGTAATATGATTTGAGTAAAGTATAAAGACTGTATTCTTTTCTTTGTTTGATGTTTGATTTAATGGTTTAAATCATTTTGAAATTGTTTTCAAGGAAAATTATGGGAGGGGATCCTTAAGTATAAATGTCACAGATATTAGAAAACCAGATTGGACTAGTATGGGGTCGCATGAAAGGGAAAGCGAATTAAGGATCTTAAGGCTAATTTAGCTCCAGAGGGGGGTGAATAGTGTATAATGAATTCTAAGACTTATATGAACTAAATTGATATTATGACAAAAACAAATGCAGAACTTAATCACGGAACAATCACAGAATCAAACACAGATGCAGAAACTAAATAAGAAGCAGCAAAGGAAAAGAACACATCGGATTTTATACTGGTTTGGAGTTACCCTACATCCAGCCCTGTACCAAGGCAAACCACCTCATATAGATTTTTATTAAACCAGTGTCAAGATTACACTCCTCAATTTATAAAGGCCTTGAGGTACCCTCCCGTCTCACGAGTCCGGGGCAAATTCTCTTGATTTCCAGGCACATCCACACCTTATAGAGAGACTCGATAAACTTTTGATTACGAATTGATCCTATAACTCTGAATAACACTTTGATCTTCGAGAGAGGGCAGAGAATCAAACAATAATGAGATTCTAATTTGATTCACTTGAGAATTTGGCAGAATTTCGACACGATCTTAAAAATATGAAAATTATAGAACATGGATTTGTGGAGAAGAAGAAGTGAAGAAAATATAAAAATATACGATTAAAATTTTTTTTTGTGAAGTCTATTTATAAAGCACCAACGGTCATAACCATTGGTGAAGAGATTAGAATGAATAGACACTTCTTTTGAAAATTGAAACTTTTGAATTCAACGGCCACCATATCGACATGGGGTATCCCATGATGTCGACATCCTCTTGTTAAAAATAATGTTAAATTTGTTTTGAAAATGGTATTGAAATGAAAACAAGATGAAATGATTCTGGAGTAAAATAAACTAATTTTATTATATTTTAAAACACAAAAAAGGATATTTTAAGGCTAAAACAACTTTCTTTGAAAATCATTTGAAAAGATAGTTTTAAGGCTAAAACATTTTGAAAAGTAGTTTTGAAAATCGTTTTAAAAACCATTTTGAAGTAGTTTTGCAAGCTTCTTCCTGCAGAATATCTCATCACATCGGGACTCAAGAACTTGTACAAAACCAAGATGTTCGTGAGTTTGTAAGCCACTTGTCGTAGGTTTGTAAGCTACATGTCGTGGGTTTGTATGCCACTAAGAAGGTAGAAATGGGTTCCATCCCAAATGAAATTCGGAATGAAAATTTCCATGCTATTATAAAGTTTTAACAAAACCTAGACACATATCTTGAAATCTTGATCTTGATACTCTAGAGTCTTAAATCTTGAGTTTTGAGTCTTTATACTGATCGGTCCTCGGTAATCAATACTTGCATATCTATATATCCTGCATATACATATGTATCTAGATTATAATGTTAGTATATATTTTATAATAAGATAGTTAAAAAGGTTGTTATCATCAAAACCAACATCTCAGTTCCTAACAATCTCCCCTTATTGATGATGACAACCTGTATTTATAAAATATATACTTACCGTACCATAACTCCTATCATAACTCCCCCTTACTCCAAACCATCATCACTCCCCCTTACTCCAAACCATCATAACTCCCCCTTACTCCAATCCAACTACTATTTTATAATTTTTCCCACTTTGTAATCAACAAAAACTTCTAACTAATAAAATTCCTGAACTTGCTGTAAGATAATCAGCCATAATAAAATAGAGTAAACCATATATAAGTGTAATAAGTGCTAAGTGTGATCATAAATGTTATCAAATAAATCAATCATCAGCCAATCATATTTACAATAATTATTCAATCCAAACATATATCCAAACCATACCAAATAAGTTAAGTCAATCAAGTTTTAACACACACCAATCAAATCAAACAAATAACATACAAAATGACTAGACATTCCTTGGTACTTCGACCCATCCATCTTCTTCAAAGACAGGGTCTGCTTTAATGGCATCCCATTCGTCTTTATCTTTTTCGAGAGTGACTGGTGGAATTCCTTTGAGATCGTCCTTGTTAAGGGCTGAGATCATCCAATGAAGGGCATTGAAATGTTTCTCTTACTCCTTGATCATCTGTATTTGACTTAATTCTAAGTGACGCTGATTACGAAGTATGAATGTAAGAATATTCTTGAAGGAAGTGAGAGTTTCTTGAAGATTATCACTTAGATTCTTAACCAGAGAAGCCATAATTCAAGAAATAGAAAGAACTATGAAAGAAAATGACTAGAAATGAAGTTTTACAATTTATTCTGGAAGAAACAGATATAAATAAGGATAGAAAGTCGTTTGAAATGAATGTACATAAGTTAGTTACATGAAATTAAAATTTGAAAATGCAACTAGTTTTTGCCCGTTGGTTGTCGACATGGGGGGATGGTGTATGTCGACATGCCTTTGCCTAAAGTGACATTTAGCTTTGTTTTGAATAATATTAACAAATCTATTAAACTAAAATTTGTATAATGTAAAAACAAGCAATTATAGAGACAAGTGAACAAGAATAACAAGTAATGAAAGATTCCATTAATAATTATAGTCAACATTACATAAGATAATATAATATTAACTAAAATAAAGGAAATACAAAGATAGAACTTAAGATAAACATGAACTAAAACTAGTTAGATTAAGGCGAAGAAGATGATAGTCCAAGATTTCTACTAATTTTCCCGAAGAACTTGTCGATTTTAGTGGAAATCTTATCCATTTTCTTACTCATTGATCTTTTAAGTGTCTTTTGATTTTCCACTATAATTCTTTGATTATTGAGAATGGTTTTGCTGGATGGATTAGTGAGATTATTAGGATTTCAATACTTTCTAAGGAGGTTTCTTGATCTTCCTCTTCTTCCTCCCCAATTTCCATTCCTTCCTCTTCCTCTTCTTCTTCTTCCTCCATTTCTTCCATTTCTTCATGAGCAAGCCTTTTTCCTTTTCCGTAAGTGTTTCATATGGTTGAAACACTAATGGAAATTTCATAAGGGAAATGTTTCCTTGGTTGAACACTTTTCTAGTTGTAAGTTCTTCCCTTTTAAAATCAACTCCAAAGTAATTGAAAATTCGAGTAAGATAAATTCCACGGTATAATGTGTTTTCACCCATGGTAAAGTTCTTGTGCCTTAGCTCATCCAAAATAACTTGAGCCCAATTAATATCATAATTTTCCAAAATTGCAAAAAGAGCTTTGCAAACTTTCAAAGTCGGGTTGTTGTAGTTTTCCGATCTTGGTATAAGAGTGTGTTGGATAAGAAGATTAACAATTCTTGCTTTTGGACAACAATACCGATTTTTGAATTCAAAATTTTCATCCCCTTCAAAAATGTGATGAAATGTCTCTCAATCATTTTTATTGATTTGAAATTTCGAGAGGTTCACTCCGGTATACTTACATCCCAAAATGTTTTCCAAAATTTCACAATCCAAAACTATTTGTGTTCCTTTAACACTACTCCAATTTGTCCTTCTTCCCCATCATAAAAACCGCGATTCAAATTCGCATAAAACATATTAACAAGGTTTGGATAACATACAAAATCATTTTATTTGTTAGCAACTAAACCGAAAATAGAACATTGTTGAAAAATATTTTCAATTTCATAAGAAGGAAAATTTTCAAAAACAGCAAATTTTCCCGTACGAATTTTTACCAAAGTTTACATAGTTGATGTAAGCTTTGATAGCTTCCAGGTCATTAAAAAGAAAGTTTTTGATAGATTTTGGAAGCCTAATGGCGTTAGGAGTGCTTGAAGAGGCCATTGAAGAAGTTTGAGAGGAGTTGAAAACAATGAAGATAAGTTTGAAATTTGAAATGAAAGTGAAAAGTGATGATAAAGAGAGTGAGATAAATAGAGATTCTATGGTCATGTTCTCTGGTCAAGAGACATCTTTTCAGAGCATTGAAGTTGGTGAAAAGGTGGAGGGAAATACAAAAGTTTGAATTCAAATTTTAAAATCAAATTCCGAGGGACATGTCGAAATAGGGTTTCCTGGTATGTCGACATGTGCCTATTGATTCAAAGGACAAGTGCCTAATCCTATTTTGTAATAACTATATGTATTATACCCTATATACTAATTATATAATTCCTATGATATAAATATAATAATACGTAAATATTAATAATTTAATATTTAAAATATTATTAAAATAGTATTGTTTTTGAATTTAAAATTCAAATTTTAAGGGATGAATTTGAATTTAAAATTCAAGGAATTTAATAAAATCAAGCAAACAAATAAGCATCCAGTCAACCAAGAAAAATTAAAAATAATGTAAATGTGTACCTATTTTTAGATCCGTCTTCCCACCATCGTCTGATTCATAAATAGTAGTAAAACACAAATTTGAATTTTCCATCTTTTAATCATCACTGGATGATGAGTCTGAGTCGTCAAGAGTTGCTGTATATGCTTTCTTTCTTTTCCTTGACAAATCATTGTTTGGAGGGAATAATTATTTATCTGGATACGGACAGTCTTTCCTATAATGCTTGACTTTATTGAAATTGTAGCATCTATCATTGTTGACGTTCTCTGCATTTTTTCTTGAATTTCTTTGATCATTTCTTTTGTAATTATTCATTTTTCTATACTTCAAGAACTTTCGAAAGTTTTTTGTCATGAAAGCAATCTCCCCATCATTGTCTGGTTTTGAATCTTCAGTTGTTGCATTGAATGCTAATGACTTCTTTTCTATAGCCTTGTTTTCTGTTCTTCCTTGTACTTGAACTTTATAAGACATTAGATTCCCAATCAATTCTTCTATTTTCATAAAACTGATATCATTTGCTTCTTTGATTGCAAGTGTCTTTTGATCCTATTCTGGAGTGAGTGAACTTAGAATTTTTCTAACTTGATCTTCCTCCGAAAAGCTTTTTCCCGGTGCAATTAGTGAATGAACAATATCTTGAAATCGATAGTACATGTCGGAAATGGACTCATTTGCATGCATTTTAAACAACTGAAACTAATTAGTTAATATGGAAATTTTAGTCTGTTTAACTTAGTTTGTTCCTTCACGAGTAACTTGCAAAGTTTTCCAAATTTCAAATGCATACTTACAAACAGACACTTTATTAAACTCATTCCTATCTAATGAACAAAATAATATATTCATGGCATTTGAGTTATTTTGTGCAACACCCTTTTGCTTAGCAGTCCACTAGGAAAAATTGGTCGGTGGTTCAACATACTCAGTTTATGTGATATTCCAAGTGTCTAATCCTACCGACTGTAAATAAATGTTCATTCTACAAGCCCAATATGCATAATTACTGCCATTGAAAAATGTTGGTCTGACAGTAGACTGACCTACAAATGAACTAGTGTTAGTGATAACAGAACTAGAGCCATAGTTGACATTATCAGTGTTGGTAGCCATTAAAACAATTTTCAAGTTTCAAATTACGAAAACTATGATAACCTCGCTTTGATACCAATTGAAAGAGACAGCGAATTAAGGATCTTAAGGCTAATTTAACACTAGAGAGGGGGGTGAATAGTGTTTAATGAATTCTAAGACTTATATGAACTAAATTGAAATTATGATACAAACAAATGCAGAACTTAATCACAGAACAATCACAGAATCAAACACAGATGCAGAAAGTAAACAAAAATCAGTAAAGGGAAAGAACACAACGGAATTTATACTGGTTTGGAGTTACCCTACATCCACTCCTATACCAAGGCAAACCACCTCATACAGATTTTAATTGAACCAGTGTCGAGATTACACTCCTCAATTTATAAAGGCCTTAAGGTACCCTTCTGTCTTAAGAGTCCGGGGCAAACTCTCTTGATTTACAGGCCACAAGAATACCCAATTGATTTCCAGGCACAACCACACCTTATAGAGAGACTCAATAAATTTTTGATTACAAATTGATCCTATAATTCTGAATAGCACTCTGATCTTCGAGAGAGGGCAGAGAATCAAACAAGAATGAGATTCTATTTGATTCACTTGAGAATTCGGAAGAATTTCGGCGCGATCTTAAAAATATGAAAATTATAGAACATGGATTTGTGGAGAAGAAGAAGTGAAGAAAATATGAAAATAGATGATTAAAAAATTCATTTGTGAAGTCTATTTATAACGCACCAACGGTAACAACCATTCGTGAAGAGATTTAAACGAATAGACACTTCTTTTGAAAATTGAAACTTTTGAATTCAACGGCTACCATGTCGACATGGGGTGTCCCATGATGTCGACATCCTCTTATTCAAAATAATGCAAAATTAGTTTTGAAAATGGTATTGAAATAAAAAAAAAATGAAATTGTAACGTTTTCGATTTTTCGTCCACGAAAACCGACATCAATACGTCCACTGTATCAACTGTCGAGCAATCGAAAGCCGAAAAACCGTACCGTTAGGGTTTAAGAAAAAGAAAAAAATAGAAGAAGGGAGAAAAAGATAGAACAGAACAGAAAGAAATGACAGAACAACATCAGAATCTCACAATTCACAGCGGAACAACATATAATAAATAAATGAATAATCTTTAAACAAAGATCTATATCAGTTATTACATTACATTACATTTCATTTCATTACATCAAAGTGTACAACAACAAACAACATCAAACAGCGGAAAAGAAATACTATATACTAGTAATACGCCATGCCATCCAGCTTGCCTCCTGCAACTCCTGAATTCCAGAATATCCTGATAAACCTAACTCTTGACTGCCCGTATGGAAATTGGTGGGCACCCAGTGTTTAGAAAGGAAAACAATAAACTCCGAGTTAGTCATGTGACTGGTGTGAGAACTCAAAACAGTCTATCTTTCTTTAAAATCAAATAGAGGAATATTTTTTTAAAGTCAATTCGCAATGCTTTTAAAATTGAGACTACCATAAGGTCTCCCGCACACACACACAATGCAAACGCAGAATCGGAGGAGATTTCTCCTTATGATAGTCAAAGATGCTTGATACGCATTAAAAGAAACATTTGATATTATTACTAGTGCATAGTGTAGGAAATTTATTTCGAAAATAAAGATATAAATCTTAGCCAGCATAGGCATTCCGCACTTATGCCTACTATAGCTACTATGTTCAATAGCAGGTTGCCGCCACATTCCATAGCAGGTTATACAACTAAATCCGTACAAGATCGTACTGTTTCTTTGGATTTCCAACAAATGGTCAGGCCAAGGAACTTCCCATTGCCACATGGAAACGCCTCTGGAATGACGTCCCGAGAACCAAACCGGATCTCTGCCAACACAAGGCCGGGTTACCCCTAACTGGGTAACTACTGACACGAATATGTCATCCCCCGATCGTAACCGATCTATCCGAGGATCCTCGATTTCCAACAACCATAAAATTTGCAGCAACAACATAGGTTAAGTATCTGGGCTCCATACCATGATACCACCTCTATCCAGAAGGAATGACATACACTAAAGGGGGGCTACCCCCTAATAACCTTGCCGCATCCTTCCTGTTTTGACCATTTCCGGGGTGTGAGGTCCGACGAAGTCTCGTCCACAAAGCCACACTTTATACAAAAGCCGTGCTTTAGGTCAACAAATGATCATAGAAATGATCACCAAGATAAATGATCAAATAAATGATCCTATCACAAATGATCAAACAATGATCATTTCACAGCAACACTCAGCATGCCACACTACCAAATTGGGAGTATATCACTAATAACCTTCAACTATATAACCTCTGAGCTCGTACGTCTCAGAGAAGGGTGTTAAGCTAAGAGAATAAATTCTCCGCCACCAACAGAAATATATTTGAAAGAAATCAGCTTTATATCTCAATTTGTAATGTCAGACATACAATCCATACAAATCTGTTCAGGGATCGAACAGAACCCAAGGCACTTACAAATAAGTCCTCGCATTCCGGATATTCACTAATCACGACCGGACTTCCCGTCACTAAGGGTGATAAAACCTCTATATCGGAGATCAGCCGATGTGGAGTAACTCGACGGTAATCCTTCCGTTTTCACAAATATCCGGTCTTCAACACCGGTCATCAAATGCAATCCATAACGACGTATCACATACTCGGAATGGGTTATATGACCCCAAGGTCCTTTCCCGGCTAACCCGAATAGTGAGCGCTTATTCAAAAATAAGTATGGCATTCAAATTCAAACAATCACAACAAATACCTATTTAAAGGTAAATATTGATAGTCGGATTATTTAACTATCAATAGGCATGCTCAACATCACCGAATTCCAAATAATTTCCCAAATTATTTACTTTCCAAAATATCTTTACTAGATATAAAATTTCCCACACTTCAAACATTTGAAAACAATTTTTTTTCAAATCACTTTTCCTTACTCGGAAATACTTTCATTTCAAAATGGTTTATTTAAACCAATTAAATAAATCCTTAACGATTTACTTTATATTTACGTTCCAAATCCGTAAATTAATTCCCAAAATTTCAAAAATAAATCAACGTTTATTTTTAAACTAATTCCCCCTTTCATTTATAAATTCCATAGTGAATTTACATTCCAAAATATTTATGAATATACGATTTCAATTATTCGTTTTCAATTTATCTTCAAAAAGATAAATTCTCAAAACATTTCATTTCACATTGGAAAAACATTCCCATACTTATTTATTCATAAGTAATTCACAAATCCATTCAATTTCAACACTTGGAAAATATTCAATATACTTAAATCGAAAATTAAGTATATATTTCATTCTTTAAGAAATCATTCTCTTAAACACATTTGTTTGGGCCAAAACGAATGTTACGTAAAACATCGTTACGACGACCCAAAATCACTAGTATAGGGATTCAAAGTTTAAATAGATATATAAATCCCAATACTATACAAAACATTTCCTTTCGGAAACCATTTACTACAACAACAGTGTTATAGTCCACCATTTCCTTCTATTTTTCGAAAACGTCTATTTCAACAATGAATGTTGAAATCTATGTATTCGATACTTAATGCATTTTAAAACGTCTTTAAAATCATTAACTTCATTTCATAATATTCCTTCCCCAAAAACATATCCATTTCATTTAATAATATATTCACTGTCCAAAATCGTGAATATAATTCCTTTCATATATCCCTATATCCAACTTATCAAATTCAATTGATTTCGGATTCATAAACAACGTTTATAAACTCCATCTATATTTTTATAAACTTCTATTTATAAAAATCCTTTTTATATCTCATTTTAAATGCCAAAATCCCATTTATAAGTTGATTACTTATAAATCTTCTATTTCACAAAATCTATTCATTTTATAACTTCACAATTTATAAATCTATAAATTCCGTTCACTTGTGAAATCCATTTTTATTTCATTTTCAACACTTATAAAAACTCGTTTTATATATTCCAATAATTTTAATTTATGAAATATCAATTTTATAAGTCTTTTATATACATCATTTTTAATAATTCAAAAATCCCAATTTGAACCAATTTATAAATAAATTAACTATTTATTTCCAAAAATCTCATTTCGGTTATATTTTACAAAACAGTAATTTTTATAACATAAAAATTTATAACGTTTTAATTATTTAAAATGAATCAACCCAAAATTTTATAAAAACATATACTTTGAAAAATCACTTTAAAATTCCTTTTAAAACCAAAATCATTATTTTTAAAACTTCAGAAATAGATCTGATGATGAAACAACACCAAATAGTCAATCACGACATCCAAATATCATATATCGATATGATAATCAACAAACATCAAAATATCTGTAAATAAATCAATACAGTTGAGGAATCCAGTTGGATCCCTCCAACCTGCTTCCCTGCATCCAAAAACATTAGCACAATACCAATTCCGCTCCAGTACGGAATTATCGCGGTATATAGGATTTATAAAATATTATCCGCTTAATAGACGGCGCAATAGGGTCTCATCCGCTATACAATGCGGGAAATCAACAACTGTAATATATACATATGCCAATATATATATATATATATATATATATATATATATATATATATATCGCTATTATATATAATACCAATTTCACTGTTTATGAAATATTCGCGGTATATGTTTTTAATAAATAACATCCTCTTATTAACGGCGCATAATGTCTATTTTAACAATCAATAGATAAAAATCATCATTCAAATATACATTCAAGAATTTTAAATCTAACTATTGAAAATATTAATCGAAACCGATTCGATTGAGTGAGAAGTTCTCACCTTGATTTCAATTCCTTTTTAGCTTTTATTTCGAATAAAATTAAACGCGCATTTAATTTTACCCAAAATTTCCACCAACTCCAAACGACTCCAATCCAATTGCATCGCGTAGTGCTCGTCCATACGATTCCAACACAACTGGTTTCGCGCGTTTTCGACCTCGTATGAAATAGTTATGCATTTTTAAACTTACACGGATTTATAATTATAATATTTACAACATATATTTTAAATTTATATTATAACCTAGATCATAGCCGTTCGTTTGCACCCCCCTATCTCGGCCGTTCTTTCCCTTTCCTTCTTCACGTTACTTCCCCAGGACATTTGCATGCAAGAACCCATAAAGCTTCAAATTAGGGTTCCAAATCGCGACCTCTTGCTTCACGTCCACGACGATCAACAACTTCCATTCGAAAGCCCATAACACGAGCTACTCTCGGCCACCATCTCGATGAGCTCGGCCTCCACCTTATGCGCGCGCACGAGGATGAACGGCAGGAAGTTGCGGCCAAGTTTCTCCCTCTACGTTGCGCCATACCCCATCAACCCCGTATGGATCGAAAGATCTTGCTTAGCTCTTCGACTTTCATGTTGAACACTTCGCGTAATTGCTTGTGGATTGAGAGTAATTGAGGTGTGAAGATTCGAGCGTTTCTGGCCTTCGGTTTTAGGTGTGGCGGCTAGGGTTTTAAACCCTAATTATATTTTTTTTATTTTTGTGATAAAATGGGGCTATTTATAGAAAATAAAATGAACACTATTCATTTTGGATTTTTAAAACTCCGATTTACGCGCGGTGACCAGCGTTTCTAGGGTTTACCCCGCGTTCCGGACGCAATGGAATATGTTTCGGAAGCTAATTCGGTCATCTGTGTAAGTTATGGCAATAAACGTTCAATTTAAAATTAAACCGATTAAACGATTTTCTAGGCGTTTTAGCTTGCATCGGAGAAACGGTAAATCCAATTGACATGAAATTTGAAACCATACAATAATATCACATTAAGGATCTGATGAAACTAGTTTCGTCGAAATCCGAGACTGTTTGAAAAATGACTATTTTAACTCGCCAAATTAATATTAAAAAAATTTCGATGCGTTTCGAGCTGCCACGATCAAACGACAACTCCGTTTGCTATGAAAATTGAAATCCGATAATAACTAATTATTACGGATCCAATGGAACTAGTTTCGTCCAATTCTGAGACTGTTCAAAAAAAAGACTAATTTCACTAGTCGATTTAATATTTAAAATATTCAATTTTCACAAATAAACTTTTAATTCGATTTTAAAAGTTCTATAACATCATTCTAGCTCCAACATGATTAAATTAAATTTTACAAATCATTTTCAATCATATTTAACCCAATTTTCAATTATTTCTGTATTTTCACATAATAATTATCGATTTAATTATCCAATTAAATCCAATATTCGAAATAAAATTTATTCAACTTATAAATTTCACTTATTAATAATTAAAATTAATTAAATATTCAAATTTTAATTCATTAAAATTCTGGGTCGTTACAGAAATGATTCTGGAGGAAAATAAACTAATTTTATTATGTTTCAAAACACAAAAACAAAGGATATTTTAAGGCTAAAACATCTTTTTTGAAAATCATTTGAAAAGATAGTTTTAATGCTAAAAGATTTTGAAAAGCAGTTTTGAAAATCGTTCTAAAAAAATATTTTGAAGTAGTTTTACAAGCTTCTTCCTGTAGAATATCTCATCACTTCAGAACTCGAGAACATGTACAAAACTAGAATGTTCGTGGGTTTGTAAGCTACTTGTCTTAGATTTGTAAGCTACTTGTCGTAGGTTTTTAAGCCACTAAGAAGGTAGAAATGGGTTCCATCCCAAACGAAATTCGGAATGAATATTTCCATGTTGTTATGAAGTTTAACAAAAACTAGACACATATCTTGAAATCTTGATCTTGATACTCTAGAGTCTTCAATCTTGAGTCTTGAGTCTTTATACTGATCAGTCTTTAGTAATCAATACCTGCATATCTATATATCCGGCATATACATATCTATCTAGATTATAGTGTTATTATATATTTTATAATAAGATGGTTAAAAAGGTTGTTGTCATCAAAACCAACATCTCAGTTCCTAACATCGCACCATATACATTAGCTTATAGCCCCAGCTAATTGTTGTCCAAAATTTCAATGTGTAGGAATTGGTCACAGGTAGACTAAAATTATGATTATACACCGAAAGGAATATATATTGCATACAGATCGATTATTAGTAAGCCTGGAAAACCATTAGGCTCGAGAGGCCTTGGGAGATGATTAAGTTAGGAACTGAATGTCCAAATGTGAGAAATTTAACAGATAATTTGGGACAGACCTCCCTGATGGGAAATGTTAAATAGATAGATACAGATAGATGGTCCTAAATATGAATATCTAACAGATGTTAGGTTAATTTTGATTATGTTGTCTCGTAGGCCCGAGTCAGCCAATTGTTAAAAGTTATTTGTGTTTGAATAGATAGTTCATTTTTATCTGATGTTTATATATGTTTACATAATGTTTATTTTGTAGTATTTAACCATTGTGGATGCAGGAGCACGGTATATGGTTATATGAAAGGATTTGCAAAGATATGACTTAAGAAGATGTTAGTGAGAGGAAACCCGTTCCGCTAAGCGGCGTGGTCTCACTTTGCATAATTAAATCAGGATGTACAGTATTATTCATACCAGGCTTTATGTCTGGCTCGAAGTTAATGTTTTCCCCTTAAACTCTCGAGTACTCAAAATTAACTTGAGTAGGTCAAGAGATTATGGTTCTTTTTAGGTTTTTAGAAAGCTAACGAATAAGCTACCAAAGGATGCTGGAGGCAACGGGTAGCTATTTTGGATTTACTTCTTTTATTTATGTTTAGATGATTTTCCACTGTGTTATGATGTATTAGGTCTTATATGACCATTTGACTCTGGTCAATCGAGGGGGTATCTTCATATACCGCTCTCGACGTAATTTGTAATAACTATATTTAGTCTATGCCTGGGAAAATGTTTTGGGTTTTGTGACGTGAATGTGGAACAAATTTTAAATGGAAATGTAATGAAGTTATATGTAATTTTGGAAATATGCATTTCTTTCATATTCAAGTGCTTTTGATATTATTGATACCATTAACATGGCTGTATTTATTCGTCGGAAGTTAATATTGTAGATGACTGCAACATCCGTAGTGCTTAGTTTTGGGCCTCTAGATAGGGGATGTTATAGAAATGCCAGTGCCAAGCTTGCCTCTCCATGTGCTAGATCTAGACTAATCACCAACTGCCCTATCCGTATGTGGTGGGGAAAAAAAGGAAAGGAGTTGGTCAAAAAAAGTATGCCGAATGAGTTACATCCTTAATATATGGTGATCACATGCAATTGGCTTAAACAATACTCTATGTGACCTAGGGTGTTCTAATTGTGTTTGTGAACTACTTAACAAGGTAGATTTTGTTAACCTAAAGGTTATAGTTCGAAACACACCTACATTAAACATCTTGTGAAGGTTTATAATTAGGGTCGAACAACTAACCGAACCTCAAAACAACTATGGATCATCTAATAATCTTCCAACATAGGTTCGCCTAAAGTGTCAACCTTGGGACTATGTTTCCAAATTACTACTACACGTATTGTACTTACGCGTTATGGTAGAGCCAATAATGCCGACTCGCACCAAAGATGATTTAGGGTCTGTTGCATCCCTGTCCACTCTTAATGGTAACGTAATGCCATTTAATACACAGTGCTGACCATCCATTAACAACAATAGTATATGTCCTCATCATTATGTATACTAAGGAACCTCTTATTAATGCCGGGCCACACAATTCTCTAAGCATCCACGTCAGTGTGGCGCAAACACTTTTATACCTCACATGGGTGCAAATTGCTGTTGAATTGCCTCTATCGAATATCGACTACGCCAACTAAGAAGTATCTAGGACTCATTCTTTGCATACACATCTATTCTGTCCCGTAACATGTCCAAGATGCATAAACTTAGGGAATTAATTTTCCTACTTATACGAACATCCATATATTAATTATATATAAATAAACTTATAACCTAGGCCTTAGGCCGAGGTTCAGACAATGCCTATAAACCAATAAATGGTCGACCACTGGCCACTGAAGTGATCGACCGTGGGACACTGGAGTGGTCAATCGCTTGCTGTCGACCAGCTCCAATGAGCCTGTCGACTGATCCGAGTTGTTTTATTATTATTACCTTATTTTCTTCATTTTTCTGTGTGTGGATTATCGTTTCTATTAATTAAAGTAAACCCTATTTATAATATATAAATCCTAGTGTTCTCAATTTCAATTTCTACTTATTCCAAAATTTTATAACAGTGTTTGCCATCAATGTTGGAAATGCGGATTACAGATCTTAAGGCTGGATTAACACTAGAGGGGGGGTGAATAGTGTTTAACGGATTTAATGGAATTTTTAAAGTCTTTTGAGTTTAAACATAGACATATGCAATTCACAAACACAGAGACAATCACGGAATCAGACACAGATGCAAATAGTAAATGAAAGCAATAAAGGAAAGAACATAACGGAATTTTATACTGGTTCGGAGTCACACTACATTTAGTCCCAAATAATTTTTTGTGCAGATTTCTTTTCAAATATAATATCTATATTACAACCTTGATTTCAAGGCCATGAGATACACCCTCCTATCTTCGATTCCATGGCAAACTCTCTTGATTTAACCAGGTTACAACTAGTTGATTTACAGGCTACAATCATACACAATTGATTTACGGGCCGCAATCACACAGTTTAAAGAAAGAGACTGGATATACTTCGATCTTTCAACCTTTGATTATAAATGATCCTATAACTCTAAATGGCACTGAGATCTTTGAGAGAGAGTGGTGGAGAAACAAACTAGAGATGATTAAGTTTGATTCACTTAGAATTTCAGTACAGTTTTGTTAAAATATAAGAGAATATTTGAGTGGAGAAGGGGTGAAAAAATTAAGAAAAATTAATTTAAAATTTGTTGAAAACAACTGGTATTTATAGAAGAATGACAATCATGCCCATTCATGAAAGGTTATGACAGATAAACACTTTATTTGAAAGTTAAAGTAAACCCTATTTATAACATATAAATCCTATTAATTAAAGTAAACCCTATTTTGTGTGTGGATTAAGAATGGATTAACACTAGAGGGGGGTGAATAGTGTTTAACGGATTTAATGGAATTTTTAAAATCTTTTGAAATTAAACACAGACATATGCAATTAACAAACACAGAGACAATCACGGAATCAGACACAGATGCAAATAGTAAATGAAAGCAATAAAGGAAAGAACACACCGGAATTTTATACTGGTTCGGAGTTACACTACATCCAGTCCCAAACAATTTCTTGTGCAGATTTCTTTTCAAATATAATGTCGATATTACAACCTTGATTTCAAGGCCATGAGACACACCCTCCTATCTTCGAGTCCATGGCAAACTCTCTTGATTTAACCAGGCTACACCTAATTGATTTACGGGCTACAATCATACATAATTGATTTACGAGCCACAATCACATAGTTTAAAGAAAGAGAATGGATATACTTCGATCTTTCAACCTTTGATTACCAATGATCCTATAACTCTGAATAGCACTGAGATCTTTGAGAGAGAGTGGTGGAGAATCAAACTAGAGATGATCAAGTTTGATTCGCTTAGGATTTCAGTATAGTATTGTTAAAATATAAGAGAATATTTGAGTGGAGAAGGGGTGAAAAAATGAAGAAAAATTAACTTAAAATTTGTTGAAAACAACTGGTATTTATAGAAGAATAACAATCATGTCCATTCATGAAAGGTTATGACAAATAAACACTTCATTTGAAAATTTGAAATTTGAATTTCTACAGCTACCATGTCGATATGGGGGGATGGGGTATGTCGACATGCCAAAGTGTATTTAGAAAATTGATTTTGTTTTTAAAATGATTTCTATTTTAAAACTTGTCAAAACAATTTCTAAACTTTGTAAACCATTTTGAATATAGTTTAAATTCATAAAAGAGATTTTAAAAAAAATCTTAAAAATGAATAATCTATAATATAAAAGTAATATTAAAAACTAAGTATAGAATATATTTTTAAGATTTAAAGCTTATAATATTAAAACCAGTAGATAGTTTAAAAACAAGAGATGATATAGAAATCAAAATATAAAAGATGATAAAAATAGTTTAAGGCTAAAATATTCATACTGAAAGAGATGACTTTGAAAAGTTTTTGGAAAAATATTTAAAATAAATCAATTTCAAAATTTCGTGGATTTCACCCCACTAGAAAAGGTCGTGGGTTCAATCCCACTAAAGAGGTCGTGGGTTCCATTCCATTATTAAAGCGAGAAGGTGGATAACATTCCACAATTAAAATCCGAATAAAGGTTTTAGTGCTATTATGAAGTTTTAACATAATCTAGACACTGTTACTTATCTTGATATCTTAAACTCTTGAAATCTTAAACTCTTGATACTCATGAGTCTTCAGTCTTAATTTCTTCAATCTTGAATTCGTTAGACTTGAATCTCTATACTCAGTCTTGAATCTTCGGTGCCTGCATATATATCGTGCATATACATATATATCTAGACAAGAATATTCGTATTTATATTTTATAACATGTCCTAAGGTTCATCTCAGGAACTAACAATCTCTTCCTTTTTGATCATGACAACCTTTTTTTATAAAATCCTGTCCATAAACTATGATTCTACTCTAACTCCCCCTTACTCCAACAACTCTCCCTTGTTCTAAGCCTATCTAACCAATTTTATAATTCTCCCTCTTTGTCATTAACAAAAACTAGTCCTAAACTACGTAACTCCCCATAAATCTTATACTATAGCACTATATAGGATAATAATACAATATAGTAGAATGTAAATAAGACATAATAATATGAGTAAAATATATTAAGGTTAATGTAAGAGATATGAAAATTTCAAACACAATCAATCAATATATTTATCAAACCACACCATTTCAATCATATATTATATACCATGTTCAAATCAATTCAAATAATTCAAATCGAGTCAAATCAAACGAAACAATTCAAACCACATCAAACCAAATCAAATCAAAGTCAATCAAAGCATACAAGTCAAACCAAACATTTCTTGGAACTTCAACCCATCCTTCTGCACCGAAGATAGGGTCTGCCTTTATAGCATCCCATTCTTCATTATCCTTGTTCAGAGTTCCTTCTGGATTAGCTTCGAGTTCTTCTTTGTTGAGGGCTGATATCATCCATCGAACGGCATCGAAGTGCCTTTCTTGTTCCTTTATCATCTGCATTTGGATTAATTCAAAGTGACGTTGATTGCGATGGATAAAAGTAAGTGTGTTCTTGAAGGAATTAAGAGTTTTTTCAAGATTCTCACTTAGATTACGAATAGGAGAGGCCATTATTTGATAAAATATGAATAAATTCAAAAAAAAAGTAGAATTGAAAAAATATATTTTCTGGGAGAAACACGTATTTATATAGATAGAAAGTCGTTTGAAATGAAAAGACACAAGGTAATTATGTCAATTTCAAATTCAAAATAAAAATTACTTTCTGGCCTTACATGTCGACATGGTGGAAAGTGGGGTGTCGACATCCCTTGTTTATTTTGGCAATTTGTTTTGTTTCTTTATATTATGTAAAGGTCTATATATAACTTTATATAATATAAAAGCAAGCATTCTAGAGACATATTAAAGCTAATGAACAGAAATAAACGATTTTCATTGATAAATTTTCGTTAACATTACATAAACAATACATAACATTAACTAATCGAAAGATACGAACTAAAGAACATGAAAACTAGAATTCGATAGTGGATGATGAAGATGATGATAATCCAAGTTTGTGACTCACTTTCCCAAAGAACTTGTTCATTTTGGTGGAAATTTTGTCCAACATTTTACAAATGGATCTTTTGAAAATCCGTTGGTTTTCCACGATAATCTTTTGGTTTTGAGAAGTGTCTTGTTGGATGGATTGTTAGGAGTGATAGGGTATTCAATACTTTCCAATGATGTCTCTTCCTCCTCCTCTCCTTCTTCTTCAATCTCCATCTCCTCCCCTTCTTCCTCCTCCTTGTCTTCTTCTTCCATTTCTTCATGAGCCAACCTTTCATCTTTTTCGGTAAGTGTTTCATATGGTTGAAACACAAGTGGGATTTTCATAAAAGAGATATTTGAATGGTTAAACACTTTTCAAGAAACAAACTCCTCTCACTTATAATCAAATCCAAAATAGTTAAAAATCCGAGTAAGATAAATTCCATGATACAAAGTGTTTTCTCCTAAAGAAAAATTTTTAGGACGAAGTTCATCCAAAATTACTTGCGCCCAATTAATGCCATGGTGCCCATAAATAGAAAAAAGAGCCTTACAAACTTTTAAGGTCGGGTGATTGAAATTTTCCATTCTTGGAGTTATGGTATGTTGCAAAAGAAGGTTAACAATTCTTGCTTTAGGAAGGAAATTTCGATTTATAAATTCAAAGTTATCATCTCCTTCAAAAATATGATGAAATATCTCACGATCATGTTAATCGATTGAAAATCCAAAAAATTCATTTCCATATACTTACAACCCAAAATATTTCCCAAAATCTCACTATTTAAAACAATTTGTGTTCCTTTAACACTACTCCAAACTTCCCCTTCATCACTATCATAAAAACCACTATTCAAATTTGCATAAAACATTTTAACAAGATTTGGATAACAAACAATATCGTTTAGAGAATCATCAATTAAACTATGAGTTTGATTCGCTTCGAAAAGAACATTGAGTTCATAAGAAGGAAATCATTAAAGATAGCAAATTTTCCTGTATGGACTTTTCCAAAGTTTGCATAGCTTATGTAAGCTTTGATAGTTTTCGGTCATTGTACAGGAATTGTTTGATGGCTTTGGACAGCCTAATGGTGGACGGATGCTTGAGGAAGCCATTTGTGAAGAGAGTAGAGTGCTTGAGCGTTTGAAAGAGAGTTTGAATTTCGAAAAGAAAGTGAAAAGAAAGGATAAAGTTAAGGAGAAAAATAGATATTCGATAGCCATGTTCTCTAGTCAAGGGACACCTTTTTAGAGCTTTGGAGTTGGTGAAAAAGTAAAGGGAAATTCAAAGTTTTGAATTCAAATTTGAATTTCAAAATTCTAGTAGGTATGTCGACATAGGGGGTAGGGCCATGTCGACATGGGTCCTATACATGCGACTAATTTTTTTTGTTTTGTTTAATATATATATATATATATATATATATATATCCTATAATCTGATTTATATTTTACCTAAAATAATATAAATATAATAGCACTTTAATATCAATATTTTAATATTAAAAATATTATTAAAATAATATTATTTTGAAAATTAAAATTTTAAATTCAAACAGCAAGCAATTTCAAAACATGCAAACAATCAAACATTCAAACAAACAATTTCAACCAATATAATTGAAATGCGTACCTATTTTTAGATCCATATTCACGAGATCACCAGATTCGGGAATTGTTGCAAAGAACATATTTGAATTTTCCGTCTTCTGATCTTCATTATTGGAGGATCGGTCTGAATCGTCTAGTGTAGCAGTATACGCTCTCTTCCTTTTCTTTTACGAATCATTACTTGGAGGAAATTTTTGCTTATCCGGATGCGGACGATCTCTTTTTAAGTGGCCCGTCTCATCACAATTGTTGCATCTGAGGTTATTATTTTCGAAATTCTTGTGATTATTTCTCTTGTAGTTGTTCATCTTTCTATATTTTAGGAACTTTCAAAAAATTCTTGTCATCAAAGCTATTTCTTCATCGTCGTCACTGTTTGAGTCCGAACTATCTGTTATTGCATTGAACGCTATTGATTCTTTTATGAGGCCTTGCTTTCTCTTCTCCCTTGCATTTGTACTTCTAACAACATCAAATTCCCAATCAATTCTTTAATTTTCGGCATGCTGATATCATTAACCTCTTCAATTGCTTGTTTTTCCGATCCCATTCTGGAGTGAGTGAATTTAGAATTTTTCTAACTTGATCTTCTTCAGAGAAGTTATTTCCTAATGCAATTAGTGAGTGCACAATGTCTTGAAACCGATTATACATCTCTAAAATTGACTCATTTGGATTCATCTTGAATAATTGAAACTGATTGGTCAAGATGGATATTTTGGTATGTTTAGCTTTGCTTATTCCTTCATGTGTAACTTGCAAAGTTTTCCAGATTTCATATGCAGACTTAGACAGACACTCTATTAAATTCTTTCCTATCAAGTGAACAGAATAGAATATTCATGGCTTTGGAATTGTTTTGTGCAATAGTCTTTTGCTTAGCGATCCACTATGCAAAAAAATTTGTAGGTTCAATGTACTATGTTTGTGTGATATTCCAAGTATCTAATCCTGTTGATTGTAAATAGATTTTCATCCTACATGTCTAATATGCATAGTTACTGCCATTAAAAAGTGGTGGTCTGGCAATAGACTGACCCTCTGCAAATGCACTAGTGATAGCGTTGATATTATTAGTGTTGGAAGCTATTTGAAAACTTTTCAAAAATCATATTATGAAAACTTTGAAAACCAATGCTCTGATACCAAATGTTGGAAATGCGGATTACAGATCTTAAGGCTGGATTAACACTAGAAGGGGGTGACTAGTGTTAATGAATTTTATGGAATTTTTGAAATCTTTTGAAATTAAACACAGACAGATGCAATTCACAAACACAGAGACAGTCACAAAATCAGATACAGATGTAAATAGTAAATAAAAGTAGTAAAGGAAAGAATACACCGGAATTTTATACTGGTTCGGAGTTACCCTACATCCAGTCCCACAAAATTTCTTGTGTAGATTTCTTTTCAAATATAATGTCGATATTACAACCTCGATTTCAAGGCCACGAGAAACAACCTTTTGTCTTCGAGTCTAGAGCAAACTCTCTTGATTTAACCAGGCTACAAGATCACTTAATTGATTTATGGGCCACAATCACACCGTTTCCAATCACACTTTGATAGAGAGACTCTATATACTTCGATATTTGGACCTTTGATTACAAATGATCCTATAACCATGAATAGCACCGAGATATTTGAGAAAGAGTGGCAGAGAATCAAACTAGAGATGATCAAGTTTGATTCACTTAGGATTTCGATAGAGTTTTACTAAAATATAAGAGAATATTTGAGTAAAGAAGAAGGATTGAAGAAACGAAGAAAAACTAACTTAAAATCATTGAAAACAACCGGTATTTATAGAAGAACATCAGTCATGTCCACTCGTTAAAGGTTATGACGAATAAACACTTTATTTGAAAATTCGAAATTTGAATGTCTACGGCTACTATGTCGACATGGGGGGATGGGGTATGTCGACATGCCTGTGTGTATTTTAAAAATTGATTTTGTTTTTAAAATGATTTCTATTCTAAAACTTGTCAAAACAATTTCTAAAACTTTTAAACCATTTTGAAAATAGTTTAAAATTATAAAAGAGATTTAAAAAATAATCTTAAAAATATATAATCTGTAATATAAAAGTAACATTAAAAACCATGTATAGGATATATTTTGAGATTTAAATCTTATAATATTAAAAATAGAAGGTAGTTCAAAAACAAGAGATAATTTTGAAATCAAAATATAAAAGATGATAAAAATAGTTTAAGGCGAAAATATTTATACAGTGAGAGATGACTTTAAAAAGTTTTTGGAAAAATATTTAAAATAAATCATTTTGACATTTTGTGGATTCCATTCCACTAGAGAAGGTCATGTGTTCCATCCCACTAAAGAGGTCATGGGTTCCATCCCACTATTAAGGCAAGAAGGTGGATTCCATTCCACAACTAAAATCCGAATAAAGATTTTAATGCTATTATGAAGTTTTAATATAATCTGCACACTATTACTTATCTTCATATCTTGAACTCTTGAAATCTTGAACTCACGATATCTTGAACTCTTGATACTCATGAGTCTTCCATCTTGATTTCTTCAATCTTCAATTCATCAGTCTTGAATCTCTATACTCAGTCTTGAATCTTCCGTTCCTGCATATATAACCTGCATATACATATATTTATCTAGACAAGAATATTAGTATTTATATTTTATAACAAGTCCTATGATTGTTGTCATCAAAACCGTCATCCTAGGAACTAACAATCGACTCCAATTAACTTAGGTTTAGAATAAAAAAGGTGTAGATATATCAATCTATATTCAATTTAACTAAAATGCGTGTTCAAGCTACATAAATTTTTACCCAGCCAATTTTCTTTTAACCAACTTTATATTAAAACGGGGATCATATTCGTATAGGTTAAATTACTATCAAATTCCCAATCCACTATCGTTATTAGATAAACATTAGGTTAAACAATTTTTGATCAAATAGGTTATAAAAAAGTTTGATTACATATAAATCATCGTATTAATTATGAATGCACTCACATTTAGAAAGTTATCCCCGTTATAGTTTGCTAGGAATTGCCTCTGTTTGGTTTGTAGAACCCCTCTTTGTTTGATTTGATTCTTCCTCCTTTAATCTTTTGAATTAAATTTTAATTTTTCTTTTAAAGAAAATTGATTTGAAGAGAGAGAGAGGGTTCGGTCTTCAAAGAGACAGAGTTTTGTTACGACTAGTATGAAATTAGGGTTGTCGGTATTAGGTTTGGGTTCTATTTATCGAGGTTCAGATCGTCATCGGCCTTTATACCGATTTATATAAAATCCAGGCCGTTCGACCAACACAAATCCTAGTTTGAACGCTTAGATTGATCGATCACTCGCTATCGACCGTTAGGGGTCGACCTGTCTAAGTTGGGGTGTCGACCGGTGGTGCTTCTTTTATTTAAACTATTTCTTTCCAAATTTTATATTTAATTATTTTTTATTCTTAATTTTCAAACATTAATAACTTCTTCATGTGAGCTCCGACTATAAAAAATTATATATGAGAATTTTCCAGAAAACCGATATGAATGCAATAGTACAAGTTTGTAGATGAATTCAAAAAAATTTGAAAATTCCATTTTTACCCCTGTTATGTTTAATTTAATATTTTCACTAAATTTTCGGTTTATTTTTGCAGGGTTTTACATTCTCCCCCTTAAAATGATTTCATCTCCGAAATTTTCAAGGTTGGAGAAATGCAACTCGTGCATACGGAAGTTAATACTTACAACCATCTAACCATCCATTAACAACTGGCAACCATTATCCTTTGTTCGAAATTCTAATGTAGTCATGTGCATATGAACCTATACTAATGCAAAAATTAGGCGGTCTCCTGATCTAGTCAACCTCCTAAAATGCAGGTGCTTATGTCGTGTAACCAAATGTATGCAACATCGTAAGGAAATATACTGGCAATTCTACATGTATGAGCAACCATTCAATCCATATGCAACAACCATATGCATATAAATTAATAAAATAAAACAATGATGGTGTGAGTGTATGCTGACTCAAGACTATATTTGCCTAAACATGAAAAGACCGATTTTATAAATATATCCATTAGCATCCATCATCCAAAACATGTCATATTGACTCGACTGCTTTCCTCTACTAAGATTCTCAAAAATACCCTATAACTCTTTGTCGTGCTTCTGACTGTACCAAATACGATCCATAAGTATAAGCTGCACATCTAATGCTGCTAACAATCCTGGAGGGATGACTGATGATGGTCGAAAACTGAATGTAGAAATAAACTTCATGTGCTTTCTATCTAAGAATATAGAACTCAACATCACATGATTTTTACACAAGGCATCGGCTACAAAATTGCCTTTGCTTGGAGTATAGGAGATATTGAAATGGTACGATGCCAAAATATCCATCCATCTCTGCCATATTAAATTTAAATCACTTTGCGAGAATAAATACTTCAGATACTTATGATTCATATATAGCTCAAGCCTCTCTCCTAACAGATGGAGTCTACATGACTTGAGTTCAAAGCCAATGGTCGCCAACTCAAGATCATGGGTAGGATAGTTTCTTTCCTGGACTTTCAACTATCGACTAGCATAGCTCACCGCTCTCCCTTCTTGCATCAAGACACGCCTAACCCCACAAGCATCGGTATTCACCGTGTATGCCTTCGTATCATTGGGTAATACTAGAACAAGTGCACTAGTTAATGCCTCTTTCAGCTTGATAAAAGCATCTTCACACTTTGAGTCCTACGAGAAAACTAAATTATTTTTGGTAAAATAGGTCAGAGGTGCAGCGATTTTAGTGAAGTCCTTAATGAACTTCCTGTGGTATCCCACCAAACTAAGGAAATCCTTCATTTCCGTGTACATGCCAATCTTATACTGCAGCAACTTTACTAGGATCAACCGCCAACCCATTCTTGTAGACAATGTATCCCAAAAAGCATACCTCCTTGTGTCAAAAGTAAAATACACTGAAGAGGCACGCAATAGCCTCTTTGATAGAGCTTGTTGTCCATGATGGTGTAGTTGGGCACCCAATAAAGGATTTTTTGGGTTTCCATTCACTTGTTGAGGAATTCCCCATTCTTCGAATATCTCAGAAGCATGGTCACACATCCGTCCTATTGCTCATTGCTGATTTCCACAGTGGTGCCACTAGCTCAAAACATGGGGAAGACCGAATTTCCAATAGGAACCAAGGGTTGGTGTCTTTCATCTTATTTTTTGGCTTAGCCAGGATGTCGATCTTCGCATTCTCATAATGATGTACATGTTCTAATTCAAAGTAATAGTTGGTGCCGATGAGCTTCTTGGCTTCAGCAAAGGCAAGAAATTTTCCTTTTAATTGGAAGCGCTTGCCGATTTTATTGACGTCCCGTAGGGAATCAGTGTATACCCAAATCGACTATATCTTAAGCTCATTTTCGATTCTAAGATTGGTCAAGACGACTTCGTACTTGACTTCGTTATTGGTGGCCTCGAAATTCAATCTGATGGTGAAATAGATGTTATGTCGGTCGTGTGTGATAAGGACCATGCCAGCCCTTCCCTTTCCCATCTGACCCCCTATCGACATATATGCCATGAGCATTGGATTACGATCATCTCCTCATCATCACTGTCTAGGCTAGAGCATTACGCAATAAAATAGGGCATAACTTGTCTTGTTATGGAGGTATGAAGGTGGAAGATGATTTGATGCCAGCTAAGTTCCACTGCCCACTTTAGTATGTATCCCATGGAGTTGGGTTGGCTCGGCACTTGCTTTGAAGGATGATTGGCGAGAACATTGACCGGTGAGCCTGGAAGTAAGGGCTTAGTTTGAAATATGGCATAAGAAAATAGAAAGCCAGTTTCTCTAGTCTTGAATATCTCATTTTTGGGCATGATAATCATTTTCTAGCATAATATATCGGTTGTTTTACCTTCTCCTCATCCCATACCAATTCAACGTTGATTGCTGGTCAGTAAGTACGCGGTAAAGGAACATATCACCCCATTTGTAGGTTTGGAAAGGATTGGGGGTGTTTTCTGGTGATGTTTCAATATTTTAAATGCCTTGGTGCACTCATCGATCCATGCAAACGACTTACCCTTCTTTATGAGATCAAAGAACAGGACACACTTGTAACATTCCCACATTATGACCCAAGAATAAATGTCGTCACCGGAATTATTTCAAGAAACAAGTGTGAGTTCAGCACATTTTGTGTGTATGTTTTTGTAATAGTCTAAGCTATGCAGTTTAAGTACTTAGTGATTCCATAGCGGTCTAGGTGCAAAATGTTATGATGGGGAAAAAGCGGGGATATTGCTAAAAGTAGTGAAGGTGCAGAAAGCTTCATCAGATATAATACCAAATATTTAAAGTTATTTATTCCCGTTCTCATATCATTGTGTAGGAAAAATAAATATTATTTAATCTTATATAACAAAATTAAAGAATATCATGATTTATGCAGTCCATATTTGATAACTACAATAGATTTATAATTTATATTGAGCACAAATGCCTTCAAATTAGGTATTTACCCAAACTTTATAAATTTGGTTTAAAAGAGAATTACTCAAATCAACCTCTTATATTAATGTTGCTAAAGAGAGTTCTAAAAGCCTTGATTTAACGGTTGTACCAGAAAATAGCCAAACTTAAAGTGGATCTACTGTTCAATAATACTAAATTGAAAAGGCAGTGGTTGAAGAGCTCTATTGCTATTGTAGATATTATGCAAGGCTTTAGTGGCGATTAAACTACATAGAGTATAAGTAAACAGAGAAACTAGAAATTTTCATTACACATAATGGTCTCAAGAGTCTTTGCATTTTCAAAACATCCTAAAAATGAGCCCAGGTTAGGGTCATATACAATAGAACATAAATATAGGGTCATGCTCGATGTATGAAGATGCCGACTTAGATACTTAAGCAACAAAAATAAAGAATCTTTATTTGCAAACAAAGCCTCTTGCTTTGACTTCGACCTTCCATCCCTTGACGTCTAAAACAACCTACTTACGCTCACAAACTCAACCTACTCAAACAAGTACCCATGAATTTATGGAGAAAACAATAAAAAAAACATGGGTCAAACATAAAGTCAGGTATGAGTAATACATTTCCCTAAAATTATCATACAGTGAGACCACGCCATTAAAGCACAGAACAGGTTTCCCCTCACTATTCACAAATTCACATAACATAAACTGCTTCTGCAAGTTATAAATCATGTCTAGTTTACTTTTGAAACCCCTATGATTTGCACGTGGTAACCCATTGAATTAGTTTCATTTGGTTCAACTACTGTGCAGTTCAATCATGCATAGTTTCGACTCATATCGTTTCCCGTTAAAGTGCTTCCCATATAGTTTCAGCTTATCCTTTTGTGTTGCAAAGTACAACCCTAAGCAGTCTTGGTTTCTCTATTTTATACTACAAAGTATAACCCTAAGTGGCCACCTTTCTTTAGTTTATAATACAAAGTACAACCTGAATTAGTTTCTTGTCTTTTTTGTAAATTTTAGCCTTGTAAGAGAGTTACATCCACTCCCATGGAAACGTACAACCCATATGGACGTCCTACATCCCTTCGGAAGAAAAATGTCTCTAACTTAATTTCCCAAGGTAGTGCATTTGAGAAGGTGTCCCTACTCAGCGTCAAAAGCTCTCCCGAACCTGCATTCTTTTGGTGGATTCTTACCTTTTTCTCTTAGATATCTTTTGCTCCTCGAGCTTTACCAAATTATCCATTTATTAAGTTTCAATTATGTACACTTATTTAGGCAAAGTACAACCTTTCCCTGCTCATAGTGCGGTGTAGTGTGTCTCTTTTTAGTTTCAACACATTACAACTTTCCCTATACATTTTACGGCACGGTACGTCTCTTTTCAGTTTTGGTGCAATGCAACCTTACCCTACTCTTATTGAGGTGCAATATCTTCCTTCCCTCACTAATGTTGAAGCACACTACATCCCCGCCATCTTTCGGCTTAAGCATAATGTATCTAGCTGCATTTTTGGCTTTTAGCTAAAACATCATAATGTCTTCGGTGAAGTCCTTAATGTACCTTTTGGCTTTTTACCTTCTACATCATTCAGCGCAGTTTCACCCTATGCCTTTCGACTTATGGCTTCAACCAACATTTCATCTTTTATGCAATACTCTTTTACACCCTATTGATTCTCCTTGAAAGTCAATAGGCTCCCATGGGCAATTTACTACCTTCGGCCCTTGGTACTTAGTTTATGTTCTTAACATTCTGTCGCCCCTAAAGCTCCACAAACAAATAAAGTCTGACTCTTAATTACAAACCGTTATATGCATCGTCAATTGGTATGTTTAGACTCTACTTTTAGTTAGTCAAAGTGTCCTTTATTTATCTTTTTTGGAATTTATATGGGATCTTGTCTCCTATTCATTTAACATAAGTTTCAACATGTATATGAACATAATAGGGTTTAGACCTTTACAACTTGGCTTCGGTCTATGCAGTTTTAACCTTGGTGATGATATATTTTAGCCATAAAATACTTGTAAATTTCCAATTTTTTTTTGAATAATCACTTTAACACATTTTACTCGTGTTCCCATTTTTAAGCTATTTTCCCTTATTTATTCACTAGGTATTTTCTTTTAAAAATACATAACAAATTATGTCGACATGCGGAAATTCTCTAATTTAAAACTCATTTCTAAAATTATCTCAATCGAAAAGTTCTCCAATTTAGTTAAGGAGCACTTTTGGACAACAAGGAATCATCTCAATCTTCTCCAATCATATTCAATCTCCCAGTCAACCATCCATAATTGAGTTGTGGTGGATCAAACTCAAGATCTATGGCATTAGAGTTTTGCCAATCATAAATCTAATAGTCCACGATCATTGTAGCTGATTCAAAGAGATTTAGCAAGTAATGTAGCAACTATAACTCAGAGAATCATAATAAAAGGTATAAAGTGGATATAGGCCAAAAAGTGTCAAACCACTATAAAATTCAATGTATATTTACTTTTTGTGCATTTTACTACTTACATTCTAGTATATCTTCCCGTTACTTGCGATTTGAATTAGGGTAAGAGCTTAACATATTTAATTACCAGTGATCCATCTCCTAAAAACTAGCGCTAGGACCACATTTGAGATCATATGCTCCACCAGATCTCCATTCTAGGTTGTTTAGTCCTTTTTATGCAAACATATAATTTTTTGGATTTTCGATGATTACAAGCATTTAATCGATATGCGTGCATCGGAGAATTTTAATGAACAAAAACTATCCCTAGATGTAGTGAAATCTTACAAATCGTAGATTTAAAAAATTTATAAGATCAGACATTGTGATAGCTCATATGATTTAGAAACATGTGAAATGACCTTTCGAGGCATAATCTTAGATGTTGATGCAATGACCCATAATTTTCGATAATTAAAATATTAAAATTAAATTATTTTTAGAATTTGACGTTGTGGAAAACTAAAAATTTAAGATTTAGTAATGAAAATAATAACTAGACTAAAATCTAAGGATGTTAATATAAGTTAATTGATAACTACTTTAATGTAATTCTAATTAATTAAAATGATTGTAGAGTTAAGATTGTTTATAAGTTGTAAATAAGTAATTAAATAATGTTGTGTTTAAATGGTAAAATTGTACGTAATTAATTGGAATTGGTTAATATAGAATAATTAATCAATATGTGAATTTATTAGCCTTTGTCTGTAAACAATAAACTTGGAAATGTATTTTAATTTAATAAGAATTGCTTTAATTATCATTTTGTTATTAATCTGGTAAATTAATGTGGAAATCGATAAAATTCAATATAATTGAAATGTTACAATTAATATGGTAAAATATGATAATTGTAGATTTTGATGTAAGAAGATATAAACCAATACCATGTCCATAAAGTAATGATTGATTGAATAATAAGATTGAAATCAAAATAAATTAATTTATTTGGATTCTAAATTAATTAATAAATGATTACAGTTGAAACTAAACACTATAATTAGTGTAACATTTAACATTGAATTGATATGGAAATTTGTTTTGAAAGATATTAGATTACTTAATAATCAAAAACGATAAATATTCTTAGTTATTAATTTTGAACTTGAAAAGTGATAAAATCGATTTAATAATAATTTATTTAATTAACATGAAAATAGCCATTTTGGCCATTGTCTCGGATTCGAACGAAACCAGTTTCATCGGATCCATAACAGTGACTTATTATAGGATTTTAAGTTTCGTATCGATCAGACTTGTCCTTTGATCGTACGAATTCGAAACGAATAGAAATCAATTTAATAAAATCAATTTGAAATAAGCTGATTTCAAAAGCTAACTTCTATATATGATGGAATTAGGACTTGAAACCTGTTCAATTGAGTTTAAAAATAATGAGAACATCTATTTCGATATATTGGATGACCCATTTTCATTTCGGGAATGAAACGAGCTTTTCGGGTCCTTGTAATCAATTCAATCCAAATCGATCTGGTTCATCCCTTCTATTTTAGCTCTGCCTATATATAGGCTATTATAAACCCTAACTGTTCTCATTTCTTATTTCTCATTTCTATATGTAACTTTGAAATCTACTAAATTTGAACTAGTTTGGATTCATTGTTTGAATACGAATTTTAAATCGAAATTGATTAAATGGTTTTAAATGAGAATTTGAAATAAAAGACAAAATTTAGTTTGTTGATTTGAAAGTTGGACATGGTCCAGATGTGATGAAATGAAAGAAATAGTTTAAATTTGATATTAGTTTCAAATTTACTACTTTAATATAAACTATTTTAAAAAATATATTATTTTAAAAATCTAGATTATTAAGATTTCAAACTATTAACTATTTTAACCTATTTTAATCTATTTTAAACTATTTTAAAACTATTTTTAGTCAATTTGAACCATTTGAATCTATTTAATATATTTTCAATCTATTTAATCTTTTTTAATCTATTTATACCGTTTCAATCTATATTTAATATATTTTAATCTATTTTAAATTATTTAAACCATTTTAAATTAATTTAAGCTATTTTATATAATTTAAACTATTTTAAACCATTTAAACTATTTAAAGTAATTTAAAATATTTCAAAGTAAATTAAAATATTTCAAAGTAATTTAAACTATTTTAAAGTGTTTTTAACTATTTAAAGTGTTTTAAACTATTTTAACTATATTAAACTACTTATAACTGTCTAAACTATTTTTAAATTTCAGACTGTGTAAAATGGAAGTGTTTATATTTAAATCCTTGATTTAAAAGCGAATAGGGTTAAATGATGTTATAACCTAAGTTCGAATTTAAATGACATACTTGAGTGAATATGATAATTTTTGAAATGAGGATTTAACCTATTTTTTTCAATATGAATTCAAAAGTGGCATGGTTCGAATTGAATATGATATTTTGACATCAATTATGAACAATTTTGAAAATGTAAAAGAACCATCCGGTGTAAAATAAGCATTTGGTTGTTAAAATGGCCGAGATTGGATATTGTCATTCTCTCTGCCAATACCGAAAACCACTTTAACAACTGTGTACGTGTTGGAGATTCCGGAATGAAGTAGGATGGTTTAGCGAACGATTTTGTATGAGGTATTAACGTAGCCCTGACTCCCACAATTTAGCTTGATGTGACTAAAACAGGAGCCACACCGGGCCAAGTGAGGTCACACCTCCGATCGGACATGCTTCTTCGATACCAAATTATGACTTATGATTGATTTGGTGGCCACCCCTCGATTTGATTATGGGAATGCGTTCCGAGGTAGGTGGTAGTAACTGCTATGCGTTACCACCAGTCCGGACCTGCAAAACGGTCGTATCCTACCCTGGACATTGCCTTGAGTGCCTTGTCACATGCCTTATCAGGCATTTTATGAGTTTGGTTTGTATCGTACCTATAGAGTGCCCTTTGATAGCCCTCTTGTTTACGAGGGAATTACGGTACTATATAGACTACGAGAATATATAAAATGTGTTAAGGGGGATATGGAAAATGCCTTAACACTATTTTAATACTTTACTTTGTTGTAGACACTATTATACTAGCGTATTGTTATATGTATGTAGATAGTTTAATGCATCCTTAGGAGATGGAAATCCCAAACAGCTCTTAAGTTATTGCACTCACATTAGACACTGGATAAGAGATGTCAAACCCCATAAACATCTCCGACGTCGTTACACTTATATTTATTGACTGTTGATTTAACTTACATAAGATATTTTAGTTCTGACTCGAGTGTTTTGTCTTTTCAATTCACTCAGATCAGTTTGAGCTTTTCAGTGTATCGAAGACAGCTTTTGGAGGACGAAGGAAAAGATTTAGTGCTATTATTATTTATTTTATTTATTTCATTGCATCATGTTGTTCCGTTGCATTTATTTATTTATTCCTGTTGTATGTAACTCTGATCTATTTTGTAAAAGTGTAATCAAATGTTAGTTGTAAAATAGCTCATGAACTGTTTATTTGATTATTATATTTTATCATTCCATTATGTGATTCTTTGTTTGTTTTTGTTTCTTTCTCTACTTTTTCTTATTTACCCCATAACAATCCTCCCTTTTAAATGGTTTGAGTTCACATTTGTGGTTTATTATCGATTTAAACCATCCAAAAAGTTGAGTCGTTACAATTGACATATTTTATATCACAGGAACGAGAAAAATGGTATGAGTTGAGGCATCAAAAAATTAACATGATACGATCGTACAAGTTGTATGGAAAAAAAACGTGTGAAGAATTTATTCAAATAAATAAAATGAAAATATGTCAAAACCTTGACCGTAGCAATGTAAATATCCTAGTTATAATGTCGTCACATGTACTTCCTCCTCCTCCTTCATGGGTTAAAACTCTCTTATCATTTCCTTTTGTATCCCTAGCCAACACTGCTCACCGATGAGGGAATCAAGACCATGGTTTCTTTAGCTTCTCGAGAGGAAATAAACAATGGTAGTAGCTTGGCCTATATACCGTAATTGGTTGTAAAATGGGGAAGACTGATGATGATGAGAGGTTTGGGTAGTGAATGAGGTGTAGTAATAGTAAACCTAATTCCATGGATAGATTCGGCGTCTAGGTTTGAGTTGAGGTGTTTTGACTGCCATTCGCACGGTGGTGGAAAAATAAAACAAGCTCCGAAAAGCTGTGGTCATGTGTGATCTTTTTTGATATGATAACTGAAGAGGAAACATAATATATGGGCCTAAGCATCATTAGAAGCCGAGAACTATGGTGCACTTAATCAGTTTGAAAGTGGCCATAACAACATTGGTAGGGAGTGAAGTGATTTCAGTATTAGGTTATAGGGTACGCCACAAGCAAAGATAGGCCATGTCATTGGTACCTTCAGTTTGCTTGGTCAGAACAGAGTGGTAGACGAGCATAAGGCCGATGGTGTGCTCGAAAGTCATCAGTGAAGCTAAGTGGAAGGTGGTAGTGAGCGTGAGGAGAAATAACATGAAAATATATGGAGAAGAAAAGGAAAATTTTCAACACCCTTGGCTCTTAATTAATTGCAACAAGGTTTATGTATTTATATTTATATAAATAATTAAATTACTTATAAGCCCTTGAAACTTATATTAGATATCTTTTGCATACGAAGTTCGCTTTGGATGCGGTTTCTTGCATTGTACTCGTATTTGGATTCTCCATGACATGACATAGACATGGATTATTTTTGATAGGGTGCATGGAAACTGTTTCAAATGGTATTATGGTCTATATTTAAGCGTATGCTTATTTATATGAATTGACCTAAGGAATATTGCTAGATTCACACCCTAAATGAATTGTATAATGATTATATTTTAGACCACAATTAGATACCACTTAAACCCTATATATGCATAGATCCAATGAATGTGTAGTGTAGTGTAAACTGAGATAAAATCCCTGTATATATGGCTAGACTTTATAAATGTGTAGTGCACTGTAAATTGAGACGTTGGGATTTAAGAAGTATACATATGGACTACTAGCCTTAAACTAAACGGTAGATATGATATGAATGTTTGAATTATTGTATTATATGCCTACTTATTTGGGTATGAATGCATCTTTGCTTGTATTTGATTTCTCATTTATAATGGATTGATGCTTGTTATTTATGAGATAGTTGAAAATAGGAGTTAAAATCATATGTCGAAGATGCGTAAAATGATATTCGTTGGAATCGGTACACTTTGTAAGAATTTTCTTCCTCTTCCATAAGGATAGACATTGACCCATGGGAAAAATAATTAGATGAATTTTCCCCAAGCGTGTAGGCGTGTACCGATCGATACACATAGACCACTATCGATCGATGAAAAAGTTGGCTTGGTTGGGATCAGATGAATAGAGAGCTATAGAAGATCGATGATGGAACTCCATATAAGAGAGAATCGATGAAATCATTAATGATTTGGAAATTAGGCTATGTTATGGATCGATTCTGGTACCGAACAATGAGACTTCAAGCCAGACTCATGCAAGATTTGACGAAAATAGTAGTAAGACTCGAGGTTTAGCTAAGGATGACCTAGAGTAGACTTATTAAAATCTAGGCAGTGTTAACCAACCTTTGAAATGTTAACCAATCTTTGAAGTGGTGTATCTCCTCCATACTAAGTCTAATTCTAATGAAACTTCGAGCGTTGTTCTTAAAACGAAGTGATCTCCACTATGAAAAGCATTAAAACTAACTGGGTATTATGGCTTTTACAATTTAGTCGGAAGATCTAGCCTTAAATAGTGAATTATAACCAATAGGCAGTAGAGTAGTATGAAAATGGGCCGACACGTATAAATAAATGAACTCGAAATGTAAAACTATCTATTTTGGTTCTACATCTATGTGATCATGCGCTAGTTATGTAGTAACTATTGAAGTGATGAGGGCTGGATGATAAAATCCATGATCCAATTATTTATTTTGATTTGTAATTGCATATTTTGGAGTTAAATGCATCAACTTGAGAGTGGATGGCCACCAAATAAGTACAGTTCTTCTCCGGCAAGATAACAGGCTTATGTGCATAATAAGAAAACTCTGCACACTCTTGTGTGTGGCGTTAAGGGCACAAAAGCGAGACTTCGAGGGACTCTCGAATGATGTGTTGATGACCAAGATCATAAGCGAATAGTTATTATACGGAAGGGGAAATGTATATTCTTGGAAAGGAAATTAAAGGTACCTGGTCGTATACTGATTGTGAAAACAGCTCGAGAAACATTTGCCCTAGAGTATAGGGTTGCACCATACTCGTTGCGATCGATAATCCTTATGGATGATAAGTGGGTACATGAAATATATGGTTGTTGGGGGAATACTCTTCACACATGCCACTCGAGAAGGATAGATATGGGTGTAAGATTGGAACTAGGCCAATCCGCAGTGGATAAAATGGATGTATTTCAAATTTTACCATTTTGGATTTTTATTAGGCCTATAAAGTATAAATGTATATCAGACCCAATTTAATATAATTCTAAATAAAATCTCATTTGGTTTAAATGGTTATTGGAGATGAATGTATCAAATACATTCATTTATGTAAAATTTCATTTATGTAAACTATAAGTGAAGTATATAGGTGGTGTATATATGTGTAAATAAAGCATGTATAAATGAGTTTAGAGAGGGAAGCCTTTTTTCCTCTCTTACCCTATGCAATTAATAAAGAGAAGTTATAGCAATATATCAAGAGAGGTAAAAATTAATAAAGGGAAGTTATGGCAACAAATCAAGAGAGGTGAACCTCTCATTTTTCTCCATCTTTAATTGTAATAATTAATGTATTAAATGACACTGATAATTTATCAACCAAATTTACACATGTCTTTGTTATCCAAGTTTCGATTAACGAAATATATGCATACATCCATAATACTTATATAGATACATACATGCACATATACATACACACACAAACACACACACGGATATATATATATATATATATATATATATATATAAAGTGAAAACATATTAGTTATTTTAAATAATTTGAAATCTAAAATTAACATTAACATGAATGATTTTGACTAAATAAAGATTTGACGATAAAAGGTTACATTATTGCACAAAGTCCTCTTATAAATTTGAAATAAACTAAACATGTATATTTCCATATACGTGATTATTACAATTTAAATCTAAACAACATATCTTTGTGAACATTGTAGCATATGATAAATGTATTTTACATTTATACAAATAAGTTTTGATTTTAAAGTTAAGAGCCTGCATTAAACTATTAACTTAGGAAGGAAAAATTACTTTAAATTTATATGAGACCTTAAAAATAGAAAACTACAATGAATTAGAATTTGCACTAAAGTCCATTCATCAATCTTAAGTCAAGTTTTTTTAAACAAGGATTGAAACAATTATACATAAGAATTTACCATATGAAATTAAAGATCAATTTGAAATAATAGCATATAACATATACAATTCATTATCATTTGAGTATGTAAATGTTATATAATTATAAAAAAAATCTCATTCGAAGTCAGTTTCAATTTCATAAGTTTCCAAAATAAAATAAATAAATTGGACAAAGTAGGTATGTGTAAATTTTGTGATAGGAATTTACGTATCTAAACAATACAAAGAATAATGACAAGTTATCATAAGTAATATGGAATTCAAAATATTTCAATTTATCATGAACGTATACTAAAGGGAGATGATGAACAAACTTAGATCTAAATCAAAACAATATAGTAAACGTGATTTAATCATAATAGACAAAAGGTCGATTTAATTTACATGTGGCAAGATGAATAATTAAAATATAAGGTGAATAATAGGAAATTTAATTATATCAATCATACAAATACATAGATGAACTTAAATAAAACATTTGCCTTTGGATGTTGCCAATATATCACACATTCAACAATGAATCAAAGCTCCTAGTTTCATAAATCAGCCTCCATATTTTGCAAGAATCAATAGGAATAAACCACTTTTAATGAATAACTTTGATTTTCATTGGACTTTAGGAATTTTTGAAGACGTGGAAGCTCTCTTATATTTAGCCATTAGAGAGGAAGGCGAGAACCAGAAAAGTAACAGAAAGGAATGAATAGCCAAAAGGTTATCAAAAGAATGAAGTAAAGAAGGTAATCAATACCCAGAGACATATTTCCTTCCTTACATTATTGTTTTCCCTTTATTTATTATTTTGAAAACTTATCCTCTCTCTCTTATATGGCCCTCCAAACAAGGAGGAATTATAGGCCTCAACTGATCCCTAACCCATTAGACATTTATTTCATTTATATCTAATTTAAACAATGTATCGATATTGTATATTGATATGTGCGTTTATAACTTTTATTCACATAAATTTTAATGGTATGAAAACAAATGAAATATAATATAATAATCAATATTTTAAAGTACTAATTAATTTAATATGATTATAAATTAATAAAATCGTGTGGTTTATTCGAAGTATTCATTATTATGGTTGTGCGACTCAAAGGTGTAAATTTAGTTAGCGATTACTATTGAACAATTCGAATAATAACGTTCACGCGTCACCATAACTAGTGGTCTTATATTTTGGCTAAATTTATCGCTTACACATCTTTTGGTAAAATTCAATTTTACTTATTTAAGTGTTACGTGGCAATGATAATCATTTACACTAATTCTCTTCGTCAAACTATATCACTTTAAGCTTACGAAATTTGGTAATGGTCAAAGTTCCAATATAGACTATATTCAATTCTATAGTGCAAATAAGAAGTCATTGGTTCAATAATAATAATTATTATTAACCATGCCGCTCTAGCTAGAGACTTTGACTTTGAGTTAACTTTGTTGACCGTGATACTAACCTCATATCATTAAGGAGACGAACATTCTCTTTATTCCAATGCTTCCACTCCACCCAACTATAGTCGTTCGATGGATGCCATGTCATGATTTGACAATAATCAAAGAAGCTTCCAAATTGAAGATCAACAGTATTCTCAAGTCGAGAGAACCATGTACTTTTGTCACATCAATATTTTCTATTTGAGCTTAGTTTTATTAACTAACATAAAACTATCAAGTGAGTCATTTCGTAGTTATCCAATAATTATCTACACATAACCCCTTAGTGTCCTGCAGCAGTCATAAGTAATACACTGGTTAACATTTGGAAAGCGTTACATACTCTAGACTCAACAGATGCATCGATATCCAGTCTTGATAAAACTTGACTAGGAATATTTAATACGGTATGTTTAATTTCATTTTGATAGATTACTCATGGTTATAACACTTTGTAACTACTATCATAAAACATACCATTTATGGATTTCTATTAGATATACTTTTAGTTAAATTAATTAATTAATATAACACGTTATATCAAGTATATAATAGAAAGAAAAATCTTTTATTTTGAACAAGATTGGTTATCAACTTAGATATATGTAACAAATTACATAACTGCCCATCTGGTATACCATTAACTCTATCCGTAGGTTCTATACACTTTAATTTGTTAATGACGAAATTGTACCCAATGACATAGTAATAGAGACTACATTATTTATTATGCATTTATAGGACATATTATTACTATTCTAACTTGTTAGATGCCGATGAGACATGTTGAGCTATGGTTCCATGTACTCGCACATCTCTTGTATAGTAATTTATATATTTAGTATGTAACCATTTATGTATCTAACATCTTAAGCTAGTTTCCTTCTTAGACAAGGCTTTATGTTTGGCCCGTGTTTTTCTTTGACAACTCTCAAGTTCCCTTAGGAATAGTTTGAGAGTTAGGTGTAGAGGAGTATTATCTAGTGGGTCTTGGAACAGTTGGTGAAACTTAGAGACTATTAACTATTATCTAGCCTAGATTTTTTATTTTATACATTAATAAACACATGTATGTATATATGAGATGAACTAACACATCTCCAATGCTCTGATGTATCTCATATGTTACATCTATCATATAGTACTATACTATTTGTTATAATATGATTTTTCTTCTGCTATGAGTTTGTAGACGATGTTACATGATGGATAGTTTTAGTTTATATCACCCGAAGGAATGCTGTGCTTGGATACCTTCAAATTGGATTATTAAAGATTTAGAGTGTTGGGAGCGATCGGTCTTCACATCTATTAACTTAGATTTTTGTGTGAAATTAACTTAACTTTATTTTTGAATTTAGTGTGTTTTATTCAATAGAGATTTGTATTCACAGGTATGATATGAACTAACCTAAGATTTTTATGGAACTAATAGCACATAACATACATATAGCTATAAGGATTTATGGTAATCACGTACAAACTGAGCATACAACATCAATATATAACTGTTATCCCTCTTTTGAATCAAATGATATTTCAAAGAATGAAAATAGTTATGTACTCGTGAGATCATTTAGTAAAGATTGCAACTAAGGTGCCAAAGTCTAAATAAAATCCCAAAGGTAGATACCAATCCTTATTGACTACAAGGAAGTACTTAGCTATCTTTGGAGCAACTAGATTATAACAAGCTAAAAACAAGTTAAAGATTCAAGATTAAGGGACAACTCGGCACCGATCCTCCTAATTGGGTACGGATCAATTTTGTGGTAGCGAGGATTCAATGTGGCTTGAATAAAGATAAAAGGAAAGCCTAAGTGGAAGACAAGGCGACAAAGGACTGGACAACTCGGTACCGACCTTGTGATTCGACACTGATCCATCAATATTCATGTTTCTGGACACGATCTCTTGATAGAACTTCGAGATTGAAGTGGGGAATGCGGTCAAGAAATTTTCAATGATTTTGGTGGAGGTTTCATCTATAAATAGAGGAGTAGGTTCATTTGAAAAGGTATCTTTGATATGATCTAATTGGAGCTTTGTTACTTAATCCTTGCACTAACTCTGTCAAAGTCAAACCTAAGTTATTGGATACTGAGTTGTAAGATTCTCTTTATAAGAGCAAAGTATAATCAGTAACAAAGTTAATAGTGGACATAAGCTATTGTTTTTAGCTTAATCACTCTAATTCTTGTATGTTCTTCTACCTTTTGATCTCTTGCTCATACAATTTTCATTTTTACTTCATTAAGTGTTTGTGACACTTTTGGAGCAAACATTTTGGTGCTTTCACTAAGAACAATGAGATTTCTAGTTGTAGATCCAATTCAGAACTTTGGATTTGGACTATCCATAAGCTAGATCTAAACATTTGGGTATTAGAGATCCATGTTTACATAGATTTGGAGAACGTCTATCACTAGATCTAAAAATAATGGCCCCTAGAAAATATAAGGAGAAATTAACCGCCTTAGGATCTATCAATAAAGTGGAAAAAGAAGGCTGTTAACTTGGAGAGGAAATGAACCAACCCATTCCTATAGAAATACCAAATGCACCAAAGGCAGTGACAAGGGCAGAGTTGGGTCAGATGAAAAATGAAATGAATAGAAAAAGGTTGGAAGCCAAATTTCCATCCTAAAGGAGATGGAGTAGGATTTTTCTACGACGGCTCAACTACCATAAAGACAGAAGAAATGCCATAGAGATTCATAATTTTCTTACTCTGAAGAAGAAAGTTCTTATTCCTTGGAAATAAATTAGCGAGATGTAAGTAGAAGAGGAAAAGGAGGGATGTTGGAACATCAAAAACGAAACTTGGAAATTTTTTGCTGAAAAACCACAAGTCGATACCGACCCTTCACAACTCGATACCATTCGATTAGGCAGAGTCGTTCTTAGTGACTCTAAGGGTGTGTTACATAAGAGGCTGATGTAGGTGCAAAGAAAATTAGTAATGGTTAAGCTGGTAGTGTTTAGGAAAATGTCACAGAATCGATGAGGAAAGAATGCATCGACGATGGTTTAGATGTATGCAACTAATCGAGAACGTTTGCAAAGTCAAACACTAGGGTTGTTCCTGAGAATCACCATCTGGATGCCCAGACCAATCAGGAGTACATAGCTGATATGGTGAAAATATCGTTGAACGTGAATCAATGGAGAAGTAACAACGAATAGGGTTCGTCGCCTAGTAGGACCCCATTCATTGATAATATATTACAGTAAAATTATCCCAAGAAATTTGTTATGCCGATGATGCCTTCTTATAGTGGAATGACAGATCCAAGCCAACATCTTATTAAATATGAATGACACATGGTTAATGCCCAGACTACCAATGTAGTAATATGTAGGTGCCTTCCTATATTCTTAGATGGGGTAGCCACGATGTGGTTCACTCAGCTCACGTTGAGGTACATATCTCCTTTTGGTCAACAAGTGAGGAAGTTCATGGAGTAGTTCAGGCTCCACATAGCTCAACCAAAAGATGTGATGTCTTGTCAAACGTCCACCAGAGTTCCAAAGAGACCCTGAAAGATTTCTTAAAATGATTCAACACTGTGGTAACCAAGGTTAGTAGTTCAAAGGAAGAGTTGTCTCGATGGCACTGATTTTGGGGTTCACTTTGATATGGAATTTGGTAAATGGCTTAAAGTGAAACATCCACCAACAGCGGACGATTTTTATTGTAAAGCTTCCTAGTTTTGCGCATCGAAGAGGCAGACCTAGCCGTAAGTCCAATGGGCGGTACAATATCAAAGGATGTAGTACAGAGAAACGTTATGATTAAACAGAGCGGTGATTATTCTTGAAATGTTGTTGTGAATGATGATAAAAATAATAATCTAAAGAGTAGAAACCAAGGTACCAGTGGAGAGAAATATGACACCAAGAAGCACTATGGTATTTGCAACTCAGAGATTAAACTCTGTTAAATGATTCTATCAAAAATATCTAACTTGCTACGCAAGGTACAGAGAAAGCCAACTTGAAGGGAGGCAACTGAAGTGAAACAATTCTCAGAGAAGTATTATTATTTTCATTAAATGAATGAGCATAATACCGACGAGTGTCATCATTTGAGAGATGCAATTAAAGATTTAATATGAAAAATCCAAAGAATACTCAATTGCGTTAATAATCATCTAGGCTCTCAGCCTCATAGTTAATCCAATTGGCTCTTTGCATCATGACCAATAATATGGGATCTCGGCCACTCAATATTCCACTCGACTCTCAGACTCATAGATATCATTTGACCTCTTAGTCCTATGAGCAATGGTATGGACTCTTTGCCTCATTAATAATTATTTTGGAATTAGTCTCGTTAGAAGATTAGTTCGGCCCTCAGACGCATACTCAATGATCTCATAAAGGTGAGTAAATGTATGTCTATATCAACACATCAATAATCCGATGGAAGAATAACAGCTCTCAACTTGCTGCGAGTTCCTTCTTCACACACTCTCAATGATACTTCTATAGAGTTAAGTTACTTCGACGAACAACATGATATAGTATCCATCTTGCACCAACATGTAACATGATTACATAATCCAATGGTTATGACCTTGCAATTTCCCTAAATAATAGTAGAATACTGGTCTATGTGACATAGGGACTGTGACTCTTAGCTTTGGTTTTCTGCCATACACATTATAAGGTATGTCATGATTCGGGGAGTGACCTGCAACTAGGCCGCTAGGATGGATACTAGCCTAATCGAGTTTACTCCTCGTGAAATAATAGGAGTACGCACACACAAAATAAATATACACACTTATGGCTCTCCACCTACAGCTCTTAGTTCACAAGACCCAATTTTTGAATACCACGTACACTATCCTTTATGAGTGGCATCTACTTACAAAAGGTAACCAAACAAATATCAACTTAAGTGTCACATACCACTTAGTGTTACTCACTCGTTTACTCCGTGCTCATAAAACATACTCGCTTCAATGATAATATTCTATATAAAAGTCCAGAGAACAACCAAAGAAATATTACGGAACATCCCACATCAGATTGTATTACAACTACACTTATTCAAATTCCTCGTTACATACAAAATACTGTCAGACAAGCACCAAAATTATTTACGAAGGAGACTTTATTTATAGTAAAATTATATTTATTCATCCCAAATTATTTTACTTTATATAGTAGTCAAAATATAATTTTCTCAGTTATTCAAATCCAAAAAAGAGGACTTTAAACCATAGAATATGATTTAAAGATCTCTTCTTCATCTTCATGATTTTCCAAATTAGTATTTATTAGAAATAATTTCACAATTTTATAAAATGAAGTTAGAATTTTAAATAAAAATTTAAAGTCGAAAATAGTAACTTTTAAACCCTTTATTAAATTTTCAAATATGTTTTCAATGTTTATAAATCATAGAAATCTCTTTTAAATTAGCTATCATTTATAAAAATCATCCTATGTTTTTCTTGCATCAAATACGATTTTAAATAATTTTTAAGACCTTAAAAACAATTTTCTGTTTGACACAATAATTTCTTTTCTAAAATAGTTAATATTTAGTTAAAATAATCTTTTTTCTATAAAATAATTTCATATTCGGAATGCATCAAATTTCTACTTCAAAACACATTATTTATTTTATTTTAAAAAAAGAATATTTTTTAGAACTAACAAAAATACACATACTGGCCTGGAGCAAACTATGCTCTAGGCAATGTAACCAGTCGACCAGTTGCATAATTGGTTACCCTGCTATCGTGACTTGGAGCTAGATTTTTCTCCAGGCTTCGTCTTCTTCCATGATTTCTTCACTGTGACCCATTTTTGCATCTTTCAATGCAATTCATAGCACTAGTTGATTCGTGGAATATGTACAATAACTTAACTATGTATCACAACATATGACAAATAAAAACATGAAGAAATAGGGGTTCATAGTCGAGATCCGTAGAGAATCACATTCCAATCTAAATTCATTACATAGCTTATCAAAATCAAGCAATAATCTACCATAAATATAGATGTAAGTAAGTTGTTACTCGTCTTAAAGTTAGCTAGACAAAACCTAAATCTATGAAGATCAAAACTCCATTCTTCTTCTTAGTAACGTATCATTGCGCTGAAAAGATTATATTTTAATTTGAGGATTTATGAGATTTTATTTTACTTATTTTAAATTTAGAAGGTGAAGCTTGGGTTTTAATATTTCTCACTCAAGATTTGAAAATGAGCTATATGATATTGAGAATAAGCCATGGATTGAAGTATTTGATAAGAGAATGGAATTCTCTAGATTCCTCGAGAGAGAAATAAGGTGGTAATGAACTTATCTAGGATCTTGGGACTCTTTTAGGATATATATATATATATATATATATATATATATATATATATATATATATATATATGCACCTATTCAATTTTTGTCTTTTCCTTTACAAACCAATTTTCCTCCAAATCAGAGTAATTATAGTTCATAAATAATAATCATAGTTTCTTTCTATTAATGTTCAGTAATCATTGCATATTTTTATATAAAGTGTTTTCCCCAAGTTAACCTATTTTAATTATTATCTCTTAATTACATTTTTAGGTCCATTTATAATTAAATTCCTAGTTCCACCTACAAGTGAAATAAAAAAAAATTCTTTTATGAAAATAAGATTCCAAACTTCTTTAGTTTAATATTTAACTTTATAAAAATTATTTTAGCTATTTTTAACTCATTTTAAAAATCCTTTAATGTCTAAAAATATCGGTATTAACCCTAAAATACTCATGATCTTATTTATAATTCATTACCCTTAAATTGTTTGAAACCAAAATAATCCATTTAGTAATCTCTTTAGCAAATAATTTCTTTCGATATAAATCAATATCACAATTCAATTATCTATTTTTGAAATCCCAACAATAAATACGAACGTCACGGCAAGTGATTTGCGCATGATAATAGCATTCGCGCTAGATTTGGTTTTCTATAAGTAATATATCTTTAACACATTCAAGAGAAAATGTTTTTCATAAATAGCTAGCTATATTTTGTGTTGAAATCATGTGTAATTAGTTTGAATTTTTATCTAAATTTTTTGTGCAACATCTAATTTTTACGTTAATTTTAATTTTTATTTCTTAGATCCTATTTTTAAGTAATATTAAGTTTTGATAAAATTTGTAGAGAAGCATTTTAAATTTCTAAAGACAATTTATTTGTTAGATCCTATTTTTAAGTAGTATGAAGAATTTATAACATCCGCAAATTGATGGGCATTTTTAGTAGTTCGGCCTAACACAAAAAGTGTGACACCAAAGGTATTACAACTATTAATAAAGATTTTACTATCAAAATTATTTGCTTCGCAAAATACTTCATCGTTTAAATGTCAAATAAGTTTCTACATCTCCAAATCGTCTAAATTGCCAATTTAATCCTAAATTATTCAAAATTTATTATTTAAGGCCATTAATAAACTTTATTATAAATTTTAGATAATTGCTTACGACATTGGGTTGTTACATATAGAAGCTCCTTAAAGATTTCATACCTAACCGACTTCTAATTGGCAACTTTTGAGTACTTAATAATGGAGTTTTTGGAAATCTTTCAACAATTACTGGGTGGACCTTTTTCCATAAATAACTATTTAACCAACCTCTAATTGGTGGATCTCCAAGTATTTTTCAATCTTTCGACAATTTTTGAGTAGATCGTTTTCCTAAGAAAGGCTGTATGACCATTTCTAAATGGCAGCTCTCACTACAACAAACGGGCCTTTTTATAGTGTTTAAATATGCTATTAAAACTTTCTACAGCGTTTCTTCAAACGACATATATCAACATGTTGTAATAAGTCTGAGAGATACAATAGCGTTTCAAAATTGCAATGGAAAGTGGAATTTTAACAGCATTTTTGTTGCCATCTTAGGCAGGTCGTATTGGTACAACTACTTTTCTATAACCTTTTAAGCTTGGTGTAGAAAATATTTTATGATGCATTTGAAACGCTGTAAAAAATTATAAAAATTCTCTTTTCATAGCCTAGTTAAAACGCTATAAAAAGTATAAAAGCTTTAAAAAGAATTCTTTTCATAGCCCAGTTAAAACGCTATAAAAAAGTTTTCATAGCCTACATAAAACACCACAAAAAGTTTAAAAGTGTTAAAAAAATTTCTTTTCATAGCCTAACTAAAATGCTATAAAAAGGTTAAAAGCTGTAACGATTTTTCTTTTCAAAGCCTGGTTAAAACGCTATAAAAAAATTCCATGCGATTTTTTTATTGCCATATAAATTCAAGCTTACAATTTTCAGTTACCAAGATTATTTCAACTAATATATTATAATAATTCAAAAAACCGCGCTTATCACATTGTAATGTACGTAATCAAATGGAGTCATAAGCCAAACCACAAAAAAAATATCCATAATATTTCATACACGGAGTATTAAACATATAAATATTTGTGACAAAAAGTAATAATACATACAGTTGTAGCTAATCAAAATAATATATATTAAAAACAAGAGTACGACATCTTGTAGCTAACCAAAATGATACATACACAAAATGACCGACTTGAAGGAGAAAAGTGCGACATTATGTAGCAACCTCAAAAGTATCATACAACACCTGTCAAAAAGAAGCACATACGTGTGTATGTTAGTCACAAATGATAAGGAACTTTATGATTCAATGTTTAGGGGTAGCTGGTTGTTTCTCTGTAATGCAGTGCACGAGAAAAAGGGAAACCCTACTGTACTCGTTTTTATTTGCTTGCTTAGTTTTTTTCTTCACAAATTAAGTTCAACCAGAACCGTACTTGACAGACCCTAGCCCATGCAATACCCCATTACTGTTTTGTGTTTTCATGCGGTTTGTTAGTACTATTGTCATGTAATACTGTCAAAGGCATGTAATCTCTGACTTTCATATCGCACATGTAGATACATATGTAGATACTTTACTGGGAATGTTGATCTCATAATTTTTTGTTTAAATGTTTCTTCTTTTAATTTGCATGTTTCAGGGTTGGACACAGTCATGTTGCATATTTGTTTAGATATATGTAGGTTGCAACTATTTTATTTCCCTTAAACAAAAGGATGGTAACTTACATCCTAATAAACTCCTTAGAAAATGCCTTGAACTCTAATAGACATAAACTTCTTGTACTTAGCATTGAGATTTCTAACTGTCTTATCGGATATTTTTTGTCTAAAATTTTGAATTCTATACATATACAAATATACGAATTGGGTTTCATTTTTTCATGATTCTATGTGCAAAGTATAACCCATGAATTTTCGATCCATCCCAAACATAGCATGCATTCAAGACATTCAATACCGCGTTTACGTTTCTCTTTACTCTATCTATTCTCAAGGAATTTGTTGTATACAATTATATCCATAAGGATTCAATAATTATCGAGATATTCTTACCTAATATACGTTAATTAATAATATTGTAGATGTAAGAGATCTACTGATTAAACATCTATGTATTAAAAAAAGGCTATGTCTTACAACTAATTCAGAGACCGTGAATGCTAGAATAATTAGAGTATTATGTTTGGAAAAGTTCTAAATAAGTAGTGGAAGACTGTTGCTTAGTTGACATTGGCTTCTAAAGTGGGAGCTAATGACATTTTCAAATGAAACATAATTCTTAGAAATTAGTACATTGCCCCTTAAAACCTTCAGTTATGGGCAACAGGCCATGTGATTTCCTGCGACTAGTTGGCCAAATCGGACCTAATTTAGCTCAAAATAACGCATGGGGTCCGTAGTAATTTATGGGGTACTAACATTTCCATTTGGTTAAAAATGTATGTTGCGACCATAACATTACTAATATGGTATCAATTTGTATCGAAATTTAGGGTAGTGTTGAACAACTTGACGATTGTATCTGTCCAAATTTAGCAAAGATATGAGGCTATGAGTTGCACAATTGGTAAAGATATATAATTATTAGGTAAATGATGGTTTTAGGAAAATAGGGAGAGAAAAAAAATCCAGTCACATTTTCAAATAAAAAACACAATCTTCAAAATTTAGTCCTAAAAATGGTAAACACTAAAACAAATGTTATATCAACTATGGACATGAATGTCAAATGAAATCTACTAGACACAAATTCAACTCTGCTGCATAGGTTAACATCAAGTGTAGCTTTAGATTCAGGGATGTGTGTTTTCCACAATGTAAGATACGCCACTTGTAACAATCCCAGTTTAATGACGAATTTAAATTTATAATTTAATTGAATTGTTGGATTAAATTACGGATTTATTTGAAATTTTCAAATTTAATAAGATGTATATACTAATATATTTTGTAAAATTTAGATTTGAAACTCAAAAAATGAATATTTTCAGTTGAATTGAATTATAAGTAAAGTGTTTAAAATAAAATAGAATAAAACTACTTAGCAATATTAAGTGAAAAATATAAAATAAAATATACGTTATAAAATTTAATACTTATGTTAGAAATATAATTAGAAGATAAATTACAAAACAATATAATCTATTCAAGTGTGAACAATAAAAAGATAAGTATGTAAAAGCAAATCAGTTTGGGTAAGAATGAAGCAAGTAAACAAAAATATCTATGTACCAAAAGCTTGCAAAACAAGAAATAATAAAGCCATTGTCTACAACACAAAACTGCACATCAATAAAATCAAATGGATTTTAATAAAGACAAAAGTAAAGAAAAAATAGAAAAATATCAGATCATAATGTTGTACCAGTATATTAAACAACGCAAATATATTGCTGTAGATTTCATATGTAATGCAATAACAAGGCAAAGCAATTCAAACAAGACTTGAAAGCTTGTTAAAGAAGACACTAGTAAAACAAACAAACAAAATATCTTTGTACAAACTAATAAATGTCAGTAAGATCATAAGTATGTAAACATATTTAAAGACAATTACATTTAATATCCTATCTCCTCAACACAATACATATCACTTCAGCCGAAATACAAATTGAAAAAAAAATATCTTAGTCAAAGTAATAAAAGCAAAATCTGACCAAAGATAAACTCACACTAGAAAGTACCTTCCCCTATATACAAACTGTTCTCCTTTATATGTACATACCATCCATATACATCAGTTCGTCCAGCAAAACATAATTAGCAAGCCAAAAGAAAATATAGAGACAACACTCAAGTTCAACAAAAGCAAATAGGATTCAAGAAAAATAAATCAACTGCAGTCATCAAACAAAAAGCTTCCTCTGTTCAAATTTGTCTCCAGATGAGCAAACTTCAATTTTTAAACTAATTCTTTGACTCTGTTATCTGTGATGATCAATAAGTATTAGTGTATGTTTGTTTGTATATGTAGACATGGCAAGAACAGGGTGTATGTTTTGATACAGGCAGATGAGTTGTCCCAGTTTACAGAGTAAACATAAATAAGAAATTTTTTTGTAAATTTTCATATGAACATCTTTAATTTAAAAAATTTAAACAAATTAAGTTTTTAAAGTTAAACCATGGTCTAGATTTATTTTAGCTTAAAAATGCAAGAACTTGACCCTGTAAATTTATTTTACAGTCAAACAAGAAACATGTGATTTATTCGAGTAGTTTAAATCTTAGATTTGATTATATAACTTGGATAAGCAGCTAAAGATAGGATTTTTGAAATTAATATGATGATTTTTATTGAGGTATTCCAAGTGCGGTCCACATTCGAAATTTTTTTGTTTTTTTTCAATTTCCTGATGATCGAACTAATAGTTGATAATGAAATACTGCTTGAAGCTAGCTTAATCGATTACGAAGTCAGGAAAAATATTAGAAATTTTTTCGATTGTGTGGATTAAGGGGACGAGATTAAACTAGGGTTTAAGCCATGTTTCAAGTTCACGTCAGGAAAGTGACCGCCACGTCACCAGAATGGCATCGGACTTCATCGCACTGGGAGGGATCGTCGTAGCATGACGTGGCGCGGTTGTGGACGAAGTTGCATGGGTTCTGGCACTAGGTGGCGGCGTAGTGAGGCGACTTTATGGTGATGCGTTGAGTTCAGGAGGCGATCGAGTTACCCAATTTCGATTTCTGATGAAATCATCGAAGCTGGGCGTTTGGGATAATCGATGAAGTCGTGGATAACTTGTGGAGGGGCTCGGTGATGATCGGAGAAACTTCGATTGTATGTGCACGAGCACGTACCGTTTGGTGTCGGCGTTGGTTTGGGTATCAGGAGTTTTTGTTGGTGGCCACTCGAGTTGACTCGAGAAAAAATGGTGAAAGCCTCGGGTTCGTACTCGAGAACATAGGCTCGTGCCAGTTGATTTTACTTGAACTAAAATGTAACTTACTGGAGAGAAGAAAAAGGGGGAAGAAGAAGAGGGAGTGATGCGAGAAATTGGGTGAAGTACTCGAAGTGTTTCTCGAGTTAAACGTGGGGAGTCTTGGTTTATTAGCCTGGGTTATCTGGGTAACACTTTTTTACTTTTAAACATGGTAAAGTTTTAAAAGGAAGGGTGCCTCAGGTTGGTCTTGGATATGTTAGCTAATAGGTTTTAAAGTTTCTTTTTAAACAAAAGAAGATGTTCAAATTTTCAAATAAATTACTTCACTAAGTTTTGGAATTCAATTAATACTTTAAATTTAGTAATTAATGTAAACTAAGTGTTGAAATTTAATTAACATTAAAGTTTAAGTTTAGTGAAAATTTGATTTCAAAGTTTAGAGAAGAAAAAAAAATGTGTTAATTAACATAATTATTATTAATTATTTAAAAAGAGTAATTAAGAATAGTTAATAAATTTTAAAATTGTAATTAACTAAGTGATTAGAGATTGATTGATTTTTAATTATTCATAATTAAGTGTTTAATTTATTTGCAATTAAAATTGTTATTTAGATAAATTTAAGTTAATTAATTTATAAATTTATAGTCAATTAAGATAATTGACCAAGGAATAATTAATTAAAAATCTAATTAATTTATCATTAAAAATAGTTACGTGGTTAATTCTTTTAAATCACCTTCTCCTTAAATTTGAAGATGATTAACTATCATCAAGTGTTATATACTAGATTGATATTTCTGTTTGAGATCAAGATACTATGCAATGTGAATTTACCTGATGCTATACTGTGATTTGTGAATTGTTTCTGTATATGTGTGAAAACCCCTTTGCCTGTAAAAAGGCATTTAAATTTCGATGCAACAGGGAGTCGAATTCTAGTTGGTTATCCGAAACCCACATCGAATCGTAATTATGAACCTTTGTGATTGATAAATTTATTCATCTATGAATCTGTGAATGAAGATAAGCGTTATTGACTATATCGCTTGTCGATATTGATTAAATCTGTGATGATTGATGTTGTGCACTATTGTGTAAAACCCCTGGACCACACTCATACACACACAAATATGGATTTCACGTGGAAATCGGTTAAGTCGCAGATTTTTAAATAAGTTTGAATTTGAATTTTAAATTCAAATAGTTTTGGTAATAAATTAAGTCTAATATGAAAAGCTTTTGAAAAAGCTATTTTAAGAATAAAAGTTATTTTTGAATAACTTAATAAAGATTTGGAATTTGAATAATCGGATTTAAATTGAATTCAAAAAAATCTGAAATTGAATTTTTTATTCAATACTTATGATTTAAAAAGGAGTTTACAAGTTATATGGGTTTAAACTATTTTTAGGAGTTGATTTGAAAATTTGAATTAAACCAAAGATTGTAACTTGTATAAATGGAATCGGGTTTTTCCAAAATAAAACTATTGTTTCTAAGTGATAAAAAGCTTTCATATGAGTAATGAATTTCCAACTTATATTAAAAGGATTTCGAGTTTGAATTGAAAATGATTTTCCAAGTTATGGACGAAACTTTGGAAATGAGTTTTGAAAGCTATAAGTTAAATCTTGATTTTAAGATTTAATTGAGTTAATCTAATTGAAACGGAAATTGTTTTGAAATCCGGGAATGTATCTTTGTGAAAACTGAGTGAACTTTGTGAAATAAATCTTTTTGTTTAAAAGATTTGAAATGGTAATTGGTTTAAACCATTTGAAAGAAAGTTTTGAATCATTAAGTTGTGATTTAATTGAAATCCCATATCCATATGTTTTTAAATGTTACGCTCACTATTCGGTTTAGCCGGGAGAGGGCCTTTATGTCGTATAACCCATTCTGAATATGTGTTACGTCGTTATGGATAGCATTTGAAGACTGGTGGTGACGAACGGGTATTTGCGAGAACGATAGGATGACCTGTCGATTGTCTCTGTACTGAGTCGCGCCGGTATAGAGATTTCCTAAGTGATGGGAAGTCCGATCGGGATTGTGAATACCCGGATTTGCAAGGGCTTCTTCGGAAGTGCCTTCGGTTCTGTTCGAACCCGGAACAAACTTGTATGGATTGTATGTATGACATTACATTTTGAGGTATAAAGCAGATTTCTTTCAAATACATTTCTGTTGGTGGCGGAGAATTTATTCTCTTAGTTTAACACCCTTCTCTGAGACGTACGAGCTCAGAGGTTATGTAGTTGAAGGTTATCAGCGATATATTCCCAACTTGGTAATGTGGCATGCTGAGTGCTGTTGATCATTTGTTGATCGAAGCATGGCTTTGTAAAAAGCGTAGCTTTGTGGACGAGACTTCGTCGAGCCTCACGACCCGGTACTGGTCGAAACAGGAATTGTGCGGCAAGGTTTCAGGGGTAGCTCCCCTAGGGTATGACCATTCCTTCTGGAAAAGGGTAGTATCATGGTATGGAGCCCAGATACTTACTCATGTGGACACACTTTATTTATTACTGTGTGATGTTGTTGGTTAGAGAGCTCTCGTATAAAGGTCCCAAAGGACCGGGGGTGGCATATCTGAGGTTCTGTATATTCCCCGGGAAGGGGGGTAGCCGGCCTTGTTTGGCAGAAATCCGGTTAGATTCTCGGGGCGTCCCGCCAGAGGCGCTCCCATGTGGCAGTAGGAAGTTCCTTAGCCTGACCATTTGTTGGAAAAATCCAAAGAAACAATAAGAGCCTTGTACGGTTTTAGTTGTATAACCTGCCATGGAATGTGGCGGTAACCTGCTATTGAACATGGTAGCTATAGTAGGCATACGATAATGGTCGTATGTTGGCTAAGATTTATATTCTACTTTCGAAATGTTTTCTGCACTTGCACTTATAATAATAACATCAAAAGAAATTTTTCTGTGTATCAAGCATGTTTGACTATCATAAGGAGAAATCTCCTCCAATTCTGCGTTTGCATTGTGTGTGTGGCGGGAGGCCTTATGGTAGTTTCATTTTCCAAAAGCATTGCGATTTTAAAAAGATTAAATCTTTGATTGTTTTAAAAGACAAACTGTTTTCGTTTGCTCACACCAGTCCCATGACTGACCCGAAGTTTGTTGTTCCTTTCCTAAACTCTGGGTGCCCATAATTTTCCACACGGGCAGTCTAGAGTTGGGTTTTTCAGATAGTTAGGTTTAGTAGATTATCTGGAGCTAGTTCAGTCTTTGGATTCAGACGAGACTTGCTTAGCTTGGTGCAATCTTGATGGTGGATCGAGCTAGGAGTTTTGGAGCTGCAGTATTGGGATTCTGTGAAGACTCATCTCATATTGTGTCGTGTTCCACTGTATTTTGTATATTTATATTCTCTAATGTTGATGATTATCATTGTATCATATTGAGGTATCGGATATTGTATTCATGTTGTATTAGTGATATCATCTTTTATTTTCCGCTGTGTTATTTATCATCTAATGGGTGTTGCAAGCTCCCGCGATACGAATTTGTTGTTGTTGTCGGACATCGAGTTCGGGTCGTGACAAAGTGGTATCAGAGCTAAAGGTTGAGTAAGAACTTTAGCTATGGAGTGTAACACATTAGATGGCTCATTAGAGATAGGGTGAAGTATACCCTAGAATGAGTACAACCAGTGGAACCAATCCAAATTTCTTAATCTAATTCTCTTTATCTGTTGTTATTCTCTAAGATATTTCGTCCGAATGCCAAAATCGGTTTTCTTATTATTCACAGTTAGTAAGAATGAGTGGAAGAAGAGGACGAAATAGGAGACAGGAAAGTACCACTTCAGCTGGTCAAAACCCTGCAACAACAGATATTCCTATTCAATCTCAATCAAATTTGGCCGATCTACATCAAAAAATTTCTAGACTAGGTGGAAAGCCGTTCACTGGCAAAGAAACCGTTATTGAAGCACAAGCCTGGATTCGATCGTGTGAAAAGATTTTCAAAGGACTAAAGTTAGAAGATGATCAAATGCGATTGATAGCCTCTTGGCAACTCCAGGAAGATGCTTTAATTTGGTGGGAAACTGTTACCGTGGATGAGTCGGCAGATGAATTTACTTGGAGTCGTTTCAAGGAAGTGTTTGAGCAGCGATATATGCCGTCTGCTGGTATCTCCCGAGTGTACCAGGAGTTTGTGGATTTGAAGCAAGGAAGTTTATCATTTGAGGAATACTTGAACAAATTTATTGAATTATCTCGATTTGGTCCAGAATTGGTGAATACACCGTTAAAGAAGAATGAAAAGTTTATTAGGGGAATGAACAAGGAGTTTCAGGAACGGATGACTACTCACGTCAAGGAATCTTTTTCTGAATTAATTGATATGGGCGATCGATACGATACTCTGGAAAAGCAAAAAAAATCCAGAGGAGAATGGAAGTACAAGTAAATTGGATTGGAGAAAAAGGAAGTTTGGCAGTAAGAAACCAAAGAAAAATAAAGGAAAGAAGAATATACAGAAGAAGAAAACGAAGGATGTTACTTGTCTCAATTGCTTGGAGAAAGGTCACTACTCAGATAAATGCAAGAATTCTTGGAAGCCAGGAATGAGAGAACCATTTATGAGGCCAGATCAGGAATCTACGGGATGCTATAAATGCCGTAAGCCGGGACACAGGATCAACAACTGTCCAGTTTATAAGCAACTCTAGAAAAAAAAAGTGTATGCAATCAAAGTCGATTCTTCAACCTCAAAAAGCTAATTAAGGAAATAAATTTTATAAGGCAATCTTTCCGTTTACGATTAAAATTGTTTAAATTTTTGTTCGACATGAAAACTACACATAGTTTTATTTTCAGCAAATCGTAAATAAGTTAAATCTTGAATTTGAGATCGTAATCGAATCTGTTTCTGTCTATTTCATTGGGTTTCGATATTATCTACGAACGGTTAGTTATCCCTTCGAACTAACCAATACTTTGTATACTTCGTAGATCAGATAACCCAATTGTTTCGCAGTTAATTGAGTTGTTCTCATATCTATTGTTGATAATTCAGATTTGGTAAGCGAACTGCAGAATTAATATCCAGTTTGATCTGGAAAGATATTTCTCTGTCTTTCATCTATCCTGTTGTCTCCTTGGCAAACTTCGGGGACGAAATTTCTTAAGGAGGGGAATCTGTAACGATCCCAGTTTAATGACGAATTTAAATTTATAATTTAAATGAATTTTAGGATTAAATTACGGATTTATTTGAAAATTTCAAATTTAATAAGATGTATATACTAATATATTTTGTAAAATTTGGATTTGAAACTCAAAAAATGAATATTTTCAGTTGAATTGAATTATAAGTAAAGTGTTTAAAATAAAATAGAATAAAACTACTTAGCAATAAAATATACGTTATAAAATTTAATACTTATGTTAGAAATATAATTAGAAGGTAAATTACAAAACAATATAATCTATTCAAGTGTGAACAATAAAAAGATAAGTATGTAAAAGCAAATCAGTTTGGGTAAGAATGAAGCAAGTAAACAAAAATATCTATGTACCAAAAGCTTGCAAAACAAGAAATAATAAAGCCATTGTCTACAACACAAAACTGCACATCAATAAAATCAAATGGATTTTAATAAAGACAAAAGTAAGGAAAAAATAGAAAAATATCAGATCATAATGTTGTACCAGTATATTAAACAAGGCAAATATATTGCTGTAGATTTCATATGTAATGCAATAACAAGGCAAAGCAATTCAAACAAGACTCGAAAGCTTGTTAAAGAAGACACTACTAAAACAAACAAACAAAATATCTTTGTACAAACTAATAAATGTCAGTAAGATCATAAGTATGTAAAACATATTTAAAGACAATTACATTTAATATCCTATCTCCTCAACACAAAACAAATCACTTCAGCTGAAATACAAATTGAAGAAAAAAAATATCTTAGTCAAAGTAATAAAAGCAAAATCTGACCAAAGATAAACTCACACTAGAAAGTACCTTCCCCTATATACAAACTGTTCTCCTTTATATGTACATACCATCCATATACATCAGTTCGTCCAGCAAAACATAATTAGCAAGCCAAAAGAAAATATAGAGACAACACTCAAGTTCAACAAAAGCAAATAGGATTCAAGAAAAATAAATCAACTGCAGTCATCAAACAAAAAGCTTCCTCTATTCAAATTTGTCTCCAGGTGAGCAAACTTCAATTTTTAAACTAATTCTTTGACTCTGTTATCTGTGATGATCAATAAATATTAGTGTATGTTTGTTTGTATATGTAGACATGGCAAGAACAGGGTGTATGTTTTGATACAGGCAGATGAGTTGTCCCAGTTTACAGAGTAAACATAAATAAGAATTTTTTTTGTAAATTTTCATATGAACATCTTTAATTTAAAATTTTTAAACAAATTAAGTTTTTAAAGTTAAACCATGGTCTAGATTTTTTTAGCTTAAAAATGCAAGAACTTGACCCTGTAAATTTATTTTACAGTCAAACAAGAAACATGTGATTTATTCGAGTAGTTTAAATCTTAGATTTGATTATATAACTTGGATAAGCAGCTAAAGATAGGATTTTTGAAATTAATATGATGATTTTTATTGAGGTATTCCAAGTGCGGTTCACATTCGAACAAATTTTGTTTTTTTTTTCAATTTCCTAATGATCGAACTAATAGTTGATAATGAAATTCTGCTTGAAGCTAGCTTAATCGATTACGAAGTCAGGAAAAATATTAGAAAATTTTTCGATTGTGTGGATTAAGGGGACGAGATTAAACTAGGGTTTAAGCCATGTTTCAAGTTCACGTAAGGGAAAGTGACCGCCACGTCACCAGAATGGCATCGGACTTCATCGCCCTGGGGGGGATCGTCGTAGCATGACGTGGCGCGGTTGTGGACGAAGTTGCGTGGGTTCTGGCACTAGGTGGCGGCGTAGCGAGGCGACTTTATGGTGACGCGTTGAGTTCAGGAGGCGATCGAGTTACCCAATTTCGATTTCTGATGAAATCAACGAAGCTGGGCATTTGGGATAATCGATGAAGTCGTGGATGACTTGTGGAGGGGCTCGGTGATGATCGGAGAAACTCCGATTGTATGTGCACGAGCATGTACCGTTTGGTGTCGGCGTTGGTTTGGGTATCAGGAGTTTTTGTTGGTGGCCACTCGAGTTGACTCGAGAAAAAATAGTGAAAGCCTTGGGTTCATACTCGAGAACGTAGGCTCGTGCCAGTTGATTTTACTTGAACTAAAATGTAACTTACTGGAGAGAAGAAAAAGGGGGAAGAAGAAGAGGGAGTGATGCGAGAAATTGGGTGAAGTACTCGAAGTGTTTCTCGAGTTAAACGTGGGGAGTCTTGGTCTATTAGCCTGGGTTATCTGGGTAACACTTTTTAACTTTTAAACATGGTAAAGTTTTAAAAGGAAGGGTGCCTCAGGTTGGTCTTGGATATGTTAGCTAATAGGTTTTAAAGTTTCTTTTTAAACAAAAGAAGATGTTCAAATTTTCAAATAAATTACTTCACTAAGTTTTGGAATTCAATTAATACTTTAAATTTAGTAATTAATGTAAACTAAGTGTTGAAATTTAATTAACATTAAAGTTTAAGTTTAGTGAAAATTTGATTTCAAAGTTTAGAGAAGAAGAAAAAATGTGTTAATTAACATAATTATAATTAATTATTTAAAAAGAGTAATTAAGAATAGTTAATAAATTTTAAAATTGTAATTAACTAAGTGATTAGAGATTGATTGATTTTTAATTATTCACAATTAAGTGTTTAATTTATTTGTAATTAAAATTGTTATTTAGATAAATTTAAGTTAATTAATTTATAAATTTATAGTCAATTAAGATACTTGACCAAGGAATAATTAATTAAAAATCTAATTAATTTATCATTAAAAATAGTTACGTGGTTAATTCTTTTAAATCACCTTCTCCTTAAATTTGAAGATGATTAACTATCATCAAGTGTTATATACTGGATTGATATTTCTGTTTGAGATTATGATACTATGCGATGTGAATTTGCCTGATGTTATACTGTGATTTGTGAATTGTTTCTATATATGTGTGAAAACCCCTTTGCTTGTAAAACGGCATTTAAATTTCGATGCGACAGGGAGTCGGATTCCAGTTGGTTATCCGAAACCCACATCGAATCGTAATTATGAACCTTTGTGATTGATAAATTTATTTATCTATGAATCTGTGAATGAAGATAAGCGTTATTGATTATATCGCTTATCGATATTGATTAAATCTGTGATGATTGATGTTGTGCACTCTTGTGTAAAACCCCTGGACCACACTCATACACACACAAATATGGATTTCACGTGGAAATCGGTTAAGTCGCAGATTTTTAAATAAGTTTGAATTTGAATTTTAAATTCAAATAGTTTTGGTAATAAATTAAGTCTAATATGAAAAGCTTTTGAAAAAGCTATTTTAAGAATAAAAGTTATTTTTGAATAACTTAATAAAGATTTGGAATTTGAATAATCGGATTTAAATTGAATTCAAAAAAATCTGAAATTGAATTTTTTATTCAATACTTATGATTTAAAAAGGACTTTACAAGTTATATGGGTTTAAACTATTTTTAAGAGTTGATTTGAAAATTTGAATTAAACCAAAGATTGTAACTTGTATAAAAGGAATCGGGTTTTTCCAAAATAAAACTATTGTTTCTAAGTGATAAAAAGCTTTCATATGAGTAATGAATTTCCAATTTCTATTAAAGGAATTTCAAGTTTGAATTGAAAATGATTTTCCAAGTTATGGACGAAACTTTGGAAACGAGTTTTGAAAGCTATAAGTTAAATCTTGATTTTAAGATTTAATTGAGTTAATCTAATTGAAACGGAAATTGTTTTGAAATCCGGGAATGAATCTTTGTGAAAACTGAGTGAACTTTGTGAAATAAATCTTTTTGTTTAAAAGATTTGAAATGGTAATTGGTTTAAACCATTTGAAAGAAAGTTTTGAATCATTAAGTTGTGACTTAATTGAAATCCCGAATTCATATGTTTTTAAATGTTACGCTCACTATTCGGTTTAGCCGGGAGAGGACCTTTATGTCGTATAACCCATTCCGAATATGTGATACGTCGTTATGGATAGCATTTGAAGACCGGTGGTGAAGACCGGGTATTTGCGAGAATGATAGGATGACCTATCGATTGTCTCTGCACTGAGTCGCGCCAGTATAGAGATTTCCTAAGTGATGGGAAGTCCGATCGGGATTGTGAATACCCGGATTTGCAAGGGCTTCTTCGGAAGTGCCTTCGGTTCTGTTCGAACCCGGAACAGACTTGTATGGATTGTATGTCTGACATTACATTTTGAGATATAAAGCAGATTTCTTTCAAATACCTTTCTGTTGGTGGCGGAGAATTTATTCTCTTAGCTTAACACCCTTCTCTGAGACGTACGAGCTCAGAGGTTATGTAGTTGAACGTTATTAGCGATATATTCCAACTTGGTAATGTGGCATGCTGAGTGATGCTGATAATTTGTTGATCGAAGCATGGCTTTGTAAAAAGCGTAGCTTTGTGGATGAGACTTCGTCGAGCCTCACAACCCGATACTGGTCGAAACAGGAATTGTGCGGCAAGGTTTCAGGGGTATCTCCCCTAGGGTATGACCATTCCTTTTGGAAAAGGGTAGTATCATGGTATGGAGCCCAGATACTTACTCATATGGACACTTTATTTACTACTGTGTGATGTTGTTGGTTAGAGAGCGCTCGTATAAAGGTCCCAAAGGACCGGGGGTGGCATATCTGAGGTTCTGTATATTCCCCGGGAAGGGGGGTAGCCGGCCTTGTTTGGCAGAGATCCGGTTAGGTTCTCGGGGTGTCCCGCCAGAGGCGTTCCTATGTGGCAATAGGAAGTTCCGTAGCCTGACCATTTGTTGGAAAAATCCAAAGAAACAATACGAGCCTTGTACGGTTTTAGTTGCATAACCTGCCAATGAATGTGGCGGTAACCTGCTATTGAACATGATAGCTATAGTAGGCATACGGTAATGGTCGTATGTTGGCTAAGATTTATATTCTACTTTCGAAATGTTTTCTGCACTTGCACTTATAATAATAATATCAAAGAAATTTTTCTGCGTATCAAGCATGTTTGACTATCATAAGGAGAAATCTCCTCCAATTCTGCGTTTGCATTGTGTGTGTGGCGGGAGGCCTTATGGTAGTTTCATTTTCCAAAAGCATTGCGATTTTAAAAAATTTAAATCTTTGATTGTTTTAAAAGACAAACTGTTTTCGTTTGCTCACACCAGTCCCATGACTGACCCGGAGTTTATTGTTCCTTTCCTAAACTTTGGGTGCCCATAATTTTCCACACGGGCAGTCTAGAGTTGGGTTTTTCAGATAGTTAGGTTTAGTAGATTATCTGGAGCTAGTTCAGTCTTTGGATTCAGACGAGACTTGCTTAGCTTGGTGCAATCTTGATGGTGGATTGAGCTAGGAGTTTTGGAGCTGCAGTATTGGGATTCTGTGAAGACTCATCTCATATTGTGTCGTGTTCCGCTGTATTTTGTATATTTATATTCTCTAATGTTGATGATTATCATTGTATCATATTGAGGTATCGGATATTGTATTCATGTTGTATTAGTGATATCATCTTTTATTTTCCGCTGTGTCATTTATCATCTAATGGGTGTTGCAAGCTCCCGCGATACGAATTTGTTGTTGTTGTCGGACATCGAGTTCGGGTCGTGACAAAGTGGTATCAGAGCTAAAGGTTGAGTAAGAACTTTAGCTATGGAGTGTAACACATTAGATGGCTCATTAGAGATAGGGTGAAGTATACCCTAGAATGAGTACATCCAGTGGAACCAATCCAAAATTCTTAATCTAATTCTCTTTATCTGTTGTTATTCTCTTTATCTGTCTTTATCTGTTCTTAATCCAATCCAAACTTCCAACGCGAGATTTGTAGAGCTTCGCAAGATCTATCCATCCATACGGAGATGATTGTATGAAGTTGAGTGGTTCAGCGGCAATTCGCCCTCAAAGCCATCATGTTCGCGCATGAAATTTGAGAAAATGGCTCGACCGGGTTGGACGTGGCTTCGGCCGTGGGTGGCGCATGCGTACGCGCTTCAAATAGTGGAGTTTGTCGTGTTCTGGATACTCTTGATGGTCGCGAAAATTGCAAGATGGAGGCGGCGTTGGGTTTCGTTCGGTCGCGTTCGAACTGAAGGGGGGTGAAGATGGAGCGTGCGGCCTGGATTGCATGGATTTGAATCTAACGGCAGTGATGAATAATGGTATAAATTATAAAAGAAATAGTAAATAATTATGTTATTAAAACGTATAAACTTTGTAATAGCGTAACTTTTTGATACGAGGTCGGAAAATTACGAAATGACTTGCGTCGGGTTCGTTTTGTCGAGCACTACGCAATGGAGCTACTTTGGAGTTGTTTGGAGCTAGTGAAAATTTTGGGTAAAATTAAACGCACGTTTAATTTTGTTCGAAATAAAACGCTACAACTATTATCGGAAACTCAAGGTGAGAACTTCTCACTCGATCGAATTAGTTTCGATTTAAATTTTAAATAGTTAGATTTAAAATTTTCTTAAATGTATGTTTGGATGATAAATTTTTATATGTTGTTTGAAATAGACATTATACGCCGTATATTAAGAGGAGGTTATTTATTAAAAACGTATACCACGATAATTTCACCGTAAAGTGGAATTGGTATTATATATGTACTTGGAGTTGATTTCCCGCATTATATAGCGGATGAGACCCTATTGCGCCGCATAATAGCGGGTAATATTTTATAAATCCCGTATACCGCGATATTCCGTATTGGAACAGAATTGGTATTGTGCCAACGTCTGTGCATGCAGGGAAATAGGTTGGAGGGATCCAACTGGATTCCTCACCAGTATTTATTTAATTACAGATATTGTGATATTTGTTGATTTTCATATTTATATATGATGTTTTGATTGTCGTAATTGATATATTGTTGTTGTTGCAGCATTGGCCTATTTTTGGAGTTTTAAAAATATTAAAGTAATGATTTTGAATTTAAAAGGATTTTAAAGTGATTTTTGAAGGTATACGTTTATTGAATTTTGAATTGTTAAAATAAATAAATGTTATTATTATTATTATTATTATTATAAAAGTTATATTTTTGGAAAATAATACTTAAGTATGATTTTGGAGTTATGTATAAGCTTTAATAACGATTTGTAAATTATTAAAAAGAATTGTTTAAATTGGGATTTTTGAATTATTATAAACGATTTATATAAAAGATTTATAATATTGATATTTATAAATTAAAAATATAGGAATTATAAAACGAGTTTTATTAAGTGTTAAAATGAAGTATAAATGGATTTTATAAGTAAATGAAATTTATAGATTTGTAAATTGGGAAGTTACAGAATGAATAGATTTTGTAAAATAAAAGATTTATAAGTAATTAACTTATAAATTGGATTTTGGCATTTAAGTGGGATATCAATAGAATTTGTTAATAAAGTGATTTTATAAGTTGAAGTGGTTATAAAACATAAATGAGATTTATAAACATTGTTTTATAAATCCGAAACCGACTTATTTTGATAAGTCAATTATTTTAGATTTTTAAGGGAGATATATTCACGATTTTGGATAGTGGATAATCCTTTAAATAAAATGTGTAGAAAAATGTTGAAGTTGGTTAACGAAGAATATTCATGATTTTGGATAGTGAATATATTATTAAATAAAATGGATATGTTTTGGGGAAGTGATATTATAAAATTAAGTTAATTGTTTTAAAGATGTTTTAAAATGTGTTAAGTATCGAATACATAGATTTCAACATTCATTGTTGAAATAGACGTTTCGAGAAATAAGGAAATGGTGGACTATAACATTGTTGTTATAGTAAATGATTTCCAAAAGGAAATGTTTTATATAGTATTGGGATTTATATATCTATCTTAATTTCGAATCCCTATACTAGTGATTTTGGGTCGTCGTAACGATGTTTTATGCAACATTCGTTTTGACCCAAATAAATGTGTTTGAAAGAACGTTTTCCTTAAAGAATGAAATCTATACCTAACTGCGATTTAAGTATATTGAATATTTTCCAAATGTTGAAAATAAATGGATTTGTGAATTACTTATTATTATTAAATAAGTATGGAAATGTTTTCCAATAGGAAGTGAAATGTTTGAGATTACAACTTTTAAAGATAAATTGAAAATGAATATTAGAAATCGATTTGAAAATCGTATATTCATAGATATTTTGGTAATGTGAATTCATTATGGAATTTATAAAAGAAAGGGAAATGAATTTTACGGATTTGGAATGTAAATATAAAGTAAATCGTTAAGGATTTATTTAATTGGTTTAAATGAACCATTTTGAAATGAAAGTATTTCCGCGTAAGGAAAATGATTGAAATTTGTTTTCAAAAGTGGTAAAGGTGAAAAGTGATTTGAAAATTTATTTTCAAATGGTTGAAGTATGGAAATTATATATCTAGTAAAGATATTTTGAAAAATAAATAATTTGGAAAATTATTTGGAATCTGGTGATGTTGTGCACGTCTATTGATAGTTAAATAACCGACTATCAATATTTACCTTTAAATAGATATTTGTTGTGATTTTCTTGAATTTGAATGCTACACTTATTTTTAAAATAAGCGCTCACTATTTCGGTTAGCCGGGAAAGGACCTTTGGGTCGTATAACCCATTTCGAATATGTGATACGTCGTTATGGATTGCATTTGAAGACCGGTGTTGAAGATCAGATATTTTTGAAAACGGAAGGATTGTCATCGAATGACTCTGCATCGGTTAATCTCCGATATAGAGGTTTTATCACCCTTAGTGACGGGAAGTCCGAACGTGATTACTGAATATCCGGATTGCAAGGACTTCTTTGGAAGTGCCTTCAGTTCCGTTCGACCCCGGAACGGACTTGTATGGATGTGTGTCCGACGTTACAATTTGAGATGTAAAGCTGGTTTCTATCAAATATATTTCTGTTGGTGGCAGAGAATTTATTGTCTTAGCTTAACACCCTTCTCTGAGACGTACGAGCTCAGAGGTTATGTAGTTGATGTTTACTAGTGATACATTCCCAAATTGGTAATGTGGCATACGAAGTGCTGTTGAGCATTTGATGATCAAAGCACAGCTTTTGTATAAAGCGTAGCTTTGTGAACGAGACTTCGTCGGACCTCACACCCCGGAAATGGTCAAAACAGGAAGGATGCAGCAAGGTTATTAGGGGGTAGTGCCCCTTTAGTGTATGTCATTCCTTTTGGATAGAGATGTTATCATGGTATGGAGCCCAGATACTTAACCTATGTTGTTGCTGCAAATTTATTACTTTGTGGTTGTTGGAATCGAGGATCCTCGGATGAAGGTCGGTTATGACCGGGGGATGGCATATTCGTGTCAGTAGTTACCCAGTTAGGGGTAACCCGGCCTTGTGTTGGCAGAGATCCGGTTAGGTTCTCGGGTCGTCTTTTCAGAGGCGTACTCATGTGGCAACGGGAAGTTCCTTGGCCTGACCATTTGTTGGAAATCCAAAGAAACAATACGAACCTTGTACGGTTTTAGTTGTATAACCTGCCATGGAATGTGGCGGTAACCTGCTATTGAACATGGTAGCTATAGTAGGCATACGATAATGGTCGTATGTTAGCTAAGATTTATATCTTTACTTTCGAAATGATTTTTCCTACACTATGCACTAGTAATAATGTCAAATGTTTCTTTTTAATTCATATCAAGCATCTTTGACTATCATAATGAGAAATCTCCTCCGATTCTGCGTTTGCATTGTGTGTGTGTGCGGGAGGCCTTATGGTAGTCTCATTTTCCAAAAGCATTGCAAATCTATTTTAAAATATCCCTTGGTTTGTTTTAAAGATAAATAACTGTTTTAAGTTCTCACACCAGTCCCATGACTGACCTGGAGTTTATTGTTTCCTTTCTAAACTCTGGGTGCCCACCATTTTCCACACGGCGGTCAAGAGTCAGGTTATCGGGATATTCTGGAATTCAGGAGTTGCAGGAGGCAAACTGGATGGCATGGCGTATCAACTAGTATATGTTGTATATCTTTTCCGCTGTTTATTGTTGTAAACTCTGATAATGTAATGTAATGTAATGTGATGTAATAACTATTATAGTTCTTTCGTTTAAAGATTATTCATTTATCTATTATATGTTGTTCCGCTGCGATTGTGAGATTCTGATATTGTTCTGTTGTTTCTTTCTGTTTTGTTCTACCTTTTTCTCTCTTCTTCTATCTTTTTCTTCTTCTTTAACCATAACATTTCGATTTTCCGGCATTTGATTTGCACGGCAGTTGATACAGTGGACGTATTGATGTCGGTTTTCGAGCGTCGAAAAAACGCAAACGTTACAACTGTAAGAAATGAATTGTTGTCTGAAGCTAAAGCTCAAATTTATAGTTTAAAAGAAGCTAAAACTTCATGCTGTAATTTGTAATTCTTTTCTTTTATTTCTTGAATTGTTATCATTTGCTGTAACTATTTGAGAGCTTCTTTTTTAAAGTTAAGAAACATTAAACTGAATTAGTTTAACAATTATCCAAGGGGCCGATGCTTTGATTCAAATGGTTACCTTGCTAACATTTTTCCAAGACCATTTAGCTATCGAGAAGGTTTTATCCAAATCGGATAGTGCCAAATTTAATTAAGAAAAAACATTTATCCTTCTCTAAGAAACCGAAGTGTATTTGTTAAGGAAACAAAATATGTTTTACCTTTTCATGAAAATATTAAAAATGGAGATTTTTCAATATTTTTCTTTGTAATATACGTTATCAACTGTAATATGATAGAGCGACTTTGTCTGTAATTTTTTAATTTTGTGATATTTCCATTTCAGTTTTGAAATTAATTTAACTACGGTGATGAATATATACAATTTAATATAGTATTCAACTATATAGAAATAGTCTCATTTCTAAACAAAGTTTGAATTATACTTACTAGAAGTTGATTCCATTATGACATTCGCAACAAGCTAAGCTATCGTAGTACCAAGAGCATCTTCAATGACTTCTAAATCGGACGTTATTCTCCATAGATGTGCTTTTGGAATTTTTACAATATCTACCCGAACCTTGATTGCATTTTTCCCTAAAGTAACACAATGAACCATTGAAGTTGGATCGAATTAAGATACGCGGCCTAATGCAACTATTTCTCTCTTTCACGGCCAATCAATCAGCTTGCATTTACTATTTTCCATAGAATTTGTACTTTATCTAGGTTTTATTTTATTATGTGCTTCAATAATTTATACGATGAAAAAATGATTAAACCAAATATAAATAAGTTTGATACCTACCTTCTCGACAACTCCAACATTACCCGTATGATTATTTGATGATGCAGTGTTAAATGTTTCGATTACTACTTTTGATTCTGGCCACGCAACTTTGCTACCAATGGTTTTTCCAACTCATGTCAATCCTTTTGCGGGCCTCCATAGAAAAGCATCTTCAAGTTTTGTATTGTCTACCCAAACTATAGTGGCAATCGGATCAAGAGGGACATCATTCACAGGTTCTTTTCAATCACTTGAATGTAGTCGTCCTTCGGCGACTAATTCTTTACTCCCACTCCAATCGGTTAATTTGCATTTATGATCTACGCTTTTACTTTTACTCTAATAAAAAGGTACATATTATTATATTTGTACATTGAAATTAAAAAAATAGTTAGTATAAATATGAAAGATTACCCCCATTATCTTCTTTAGCAAAGTTATCGAAATTGCGCAAAACAACTCTAGTAGCTGGCCATGCTACTGTCTCACCTTCAACATCTCCAATGCGTGTCCTTATCTTTTGTATTATCATTGGATGTGGTGGATTCTTCGATTGTTTTTAACCATTTTTGAGCAGGCCTCTTTCTTTTACTCATTTTCTACAGATGAAAAAAAGATTAGAACTACATGAGACCGCATAACAATGTATATCAGGTAGGAAATAGTATCAAAAGCATAACAATATAATAGTATATGACGATATCAGGTAGTATCACTGACCTCTAAATTTACACAGCTTATAGAAAATAAACCTTTTTCCACCAAGGTCAATGTTGCTTTATAAATGATGATGTTAATGAGAGAATAAATCTAATACAAACTCCATTAATATTCTTACAGCTGATAGCTTATCACGAATATTTATTCACATTTTTGATCTTGACTCATCTTCCATATTGGATTAGTATTTCTATTCCATCTTGACTCATTCTAACAGCCTACTCATATGTGCATCAGAATTAAATATGCTATATTTAATGTAGCTTCATGGATTGATCGGGATGCTAATTTAGCAGTCAGCACATTTTCTTTATATCTTTATATGCTATTGAAATAAGTTTAGTTTAAAGTTGGTTTTTTAAGGCCCACATAAGCTATATTGAAGTTAAAACATAGTTAGACAATGATTGAATTTATTAGTTTGATACATGTTAAACACATCTTTCAAATCATTGACAGTATAAACTTATATGACCTTCTTTGAGACGAATGTATTTTACATCCTTATAGACAATTGGAACGTTTGAAATAGACATCCTAATCTTGGACACATTGATAAAATTATATAAAGAAAACATCATCAACTAAATCTTTATAATTCAACTAATTCATCTCTTTATGTGACCATTTTGTTGATTCAAGAAAAAATGGTTTTCTTTGGTTAAAATTTAAATCATCAAGATTAAATTATTAACAGTAGAAATGATAGGTATCAATGTTATCTCTTACTAAAATTAATAAATTAATTAATAAATTATGCAAAATATTCAAGTCATAGCATTGCAAATGCTTCTTTGAATTAGTATCATACTAATACTAATATTTCTAGTATGGTCCAAACTAATTAATTATTAATCTATGTTAGGTTGTCTCAAGAGTAACATGTAAGCATATGGTACATTGTTTATTTTCTCTTAGGTTCATAAAGAGTCTAGGGAACTGAAGAAGGGTTGACATGCCTTTGTCTTCTAATTTACCTTTATCTTCTTATTGTACCTTGCTGAAAGCATGGTACTTAAAGCGTATATGACACCACTGAAAGCTCTTTATTTAGGAAACATAAAGATTGTTTATCTACTCCCATCTTTATCCAAGAATTTGTCCATAATTCATTGATCAAATGTTTGAAAGAGCAGAGGTAGCTGTAGTCTTTCTTAGTACAACAATTGATTACTAGGCTTAATTGCATTGCAGAAGAACACTGACTCTGTCTGAAAGAGGTTGCTATGTTTATGAAGAGAGAGAACTGGGGAAAAAAGTTCTAAAACTGATACCAGAGGTGATATTATATTCGTAGCCGGAGTAAGAGGAGAAAATAATAAACGAGAAAAAAGTGATATTTATCATACAAAACTGAAATTCTACGCATTTCTACAGATATTTTAACTGCTAGTTGAATATAAAGCAAATGTACATTTATGTCACAGCCAATTTTTAACAGTAGCTTAGTTCAACATGCTCATCATATCTCGATGTTCCATATTTTGGCGCTCAATATTAGAGATAGCCATGGCCCCAATGTCTAATCATTGACCTTCAGATAGACATTATGATCATTTACCAAAAGAAGTTAAAAATTAAGCTTCAATATATATCTAAAGCAGCAAGCCTTTGCTTCTTCTTTCCAAATCTTTCCTCTTTGCTTAATTGCTTTTTCAACCCGAGTTATGCAGTCTCCTTTTCTCTCTCTCTTTTCTTTGTGCATCAAGACGTTCTTTAAAGTAGTAATTTAATCACCATGTGGATTCAACTGTAGATATTGTAATAGATAAACTTAATATATGAAACTATTTTCAATATTATAAACTGCTAACTCCTTAATGCAAGTTCGTAAGTCATAACAACTACTTTTACATAATGTTTTTAGAATACATGGTGGCTACAAATCTTAGCTGTAAAAAACATACACTTTGTATTTCAGCTCAACAAATAATTGAAGCATTTTACATCACTGCTGCTCAATGTTGCAATTTTATGGCAACAGAGAATCTTGCCCATGAATAGTCTTTCCCATTATATATATATGTTATCTCACACATTATTGATGAATTGGGTAGTTGATCCACATGTTAACGATATTATTTGCAACATCTGAAATGTGAGCAGTATGTTGTGTCAACCTTTTCTAGTAAAAATGTAAATAATTTTGTATTTTGGTATGATATTGTATGAAAGAAAATGATGATAAATATAGAGTGTAAACTACAGGAATATGCGTTTAAGTGATACAACTTATTAATCCTATGACATATGTATTTGGGTTCTTAATTTAATTTATGTCGCACTTGTTAAGTTAAGTTAAAAGATAACATTTCAAATTTCAGACGTTTTTAAATATCACTAGAATAGCCTTTTCTAGTAAAAATGTATTTTCGTGAAAAAACTGGTCAATGTAGTGAAGGACAAGGGTTTTCATAGTGAATAACTAGTGTTGAGTCTTGATTGTTACGCTTATACACATTATTAGCCAAAAATTAGTTTGTCTACATTTGAATTTGGAATTTTAGGCTTGAGAAAAGTTTTGATAACTACATTTGCATTAGCATTTAGCCTGAAAGTGGGAATATTATAGATATTGAGCTAACTATTTGACTTGACTTTCCACCATATTATTGCTAATATGGATTGTTAGCCATTGCTGATACGAAGTATATTTTTATGACTTCGTAAGAGCAGCTTGTAAAACAATCTGAAATTCTAAATGATCAACTTGCAAAACAAATAAGTAAGAGCAAATTAGGACAGTACAGTAAATCTGAAATTCAAGTAAGTGCAAAGTAAGCGCAAAGTAAGTTGCCTTAAGATTTTTTACTACTAAGTACTTTGCTAACATAAGTAAGAACAAAGTAGGGTCTAATTTTTCTTTCAGCTAACATATAAGAACTACCAAGTACTTTGCATATGCTTTTAACTAAAACTTACATGATAGGGTCGGCTTTTCTTCTCATGCATTTTTAAGCGTAATCAATGATGGTCTTTTAAACTTTTATCAATTATGCCTTCACAATTCACCCTAGCAAAGGTAGCATCGTCCAAAAAAATAAAATCCATCTCATTTTCTTCACAAGCTTGAACAACACCATTTTTGCTTTCAATAGAATCAATTGTTTCTAATTCATGATAACCTCTTGGTGGTGTCTTCATTACAATATACCAATTAGAAGAGTCATTCTCTCTTGAATAAAAAATTTATTTCGCTTGAGATGCAAGGATATACGGATCCTTGAAAATGAAGCTTGATTTTTATGTAAATTAACAATAGTAAATCCATCTTCAACCTTCACTCCATTTCCAATGTTTGCCCAATGACACTTAAAAATTTGAATATAAAATTTATGGTAGTCTAACATGATTATTTTAGTCAAAATCCCATAATGAGTGACCATCTCTACTACTTGAGAAACATCTTTCGCACTTGATCTACACATTGTAGTAGCATCATAAGTCACTCCAGAACTTTGGGTCTCTCAACATCTTTTGTGTGAAAACGTAACCCATTAATTACATATCCTTTGCACGACAAAGCAGTGCTACTTGGACCATAGGCAATCCATTTTAATAATCATCATGTTCATTTGAGTTAAAAGATATATGGAAAAAACTCAATTCATTAAATGTAGTCAAAAATAATATTTTCAAACCAAAAAATGAAATTTAAAAATTAACCTTCTTTATAATCCAATCGGCGAAGTTTTTTGTGTGGATTTTCCATAGCAACGTAGCATTTCTTTCCATTCGCTTGGCCGAACTTTGTAGCTCTTCCAAGTGCATACTAGCATAATATAAAAGATGCTAAGTTACATTTATAATTACACATATGTTAAGACAATAATTATAAAGTAAATATGTGCTTACTATAAATATGGCTCCATTATAGCCATATCCATTAGCACGGCCAACTGAGCAACTTCCTTCTCATTAGTCGTTAATGTAACTGTCTTACTTGTTGATATTGGACGTTCTTCAAGTATTAAATCATCATTCTCATAATCTTAGTTTCTACCTTCTTTCTCCCCTAATTCTGATGATTTCTATAGAAAATCAATAAAGAATCTCATTAGTTCCTCTGCGAGGCAGTTTTGTGCAATGCATCCTTTAGGTCATGCATAGTTCCTTATATAGTCTTTAAGTGTTTTCATATACCTTTCGAAGGGGTACATCGAGCGAAAATGAACCGGTCCATACAATCGAGCTTCTTTACTAAGATGAATTGTTAGATGTATCATTATGTCAAAAAATGAAGGTGGAAAATATCTTTCAAGGATGCATAAAATTATAACAATCTCCTTATCCATTTGTTGCAACTTCTCTCTATTAAGAACACGCTGACATATTTTATTAAAAAATATATACAGACAAGTTATTGCTTTCCTTGGTTTATTTGGGAGCAATGCTTTCATTACAACTGATAGCATTTGTTACATTAAAACATGATAATCATGCGACTTCAATCCACTAACTTTGCAATCCTCCAACGGCACACATCTTTTGGAATTTGAACAGTAACCATCAGGTCCCTTAGAGTCATACCATCTTTTGCAAAAAAAATTCTTCAGATCTAGACAAAGTATATAGAGCTAGTGGAAGATATGTTTTCTTCCCATGAGGTTGTGCATATAAAGCATGTCGAATTCCTCAATCTTCTAAATCCTTTCTAGAATTAATACCATCTTTTGATTTACTATCATCCAACATTGTGCTGAGTAAACTTTCGTTAATGTTTTTCTCGACATGCATCACACCTAAATTGCGGCGGAGTGGAAGTTCCTATAAACATTATTAATACGACAGTTTAACATATATAATTTTATAGTTTGATTATTATAAATAAAATAAATTTTGAACACTAACCTCCCAATATGGTAATTCAAAGAAAATTGATCTTTTTTCCCCCTTGTTAGCTCTATTTTTGTAGGATCGTTTTTATCATCTTTGTAAGCAATACACTTTATTTTCTTTGTTTTCTTCTCTTTTACATTTCTTGATTTTCAATTTTTTCAAAATCATTTGAAAATTCTTTCGAAATAACAGAAATATCTCTCCCTTTAAGAATCTAGGTTTGCTACCTTACTCCACAGTATTATCAAACCAAGCCTTTTGTTTTATTAATGGATCTGATAGAGGTAAGAATCTTCTGTGTCCCATATAGACATTTTTCCGACTATAATTTAGCCACCGATAATGAGTATTAACACCGCACAATGGACAACCTTTTTTGCCTTTTACACAACATCCAGCCAGATTTTCGTGGGTTGGAAAGTCGTTTATAGTCCATAACAAAATTGCTTTTAAGTTAAAAAGTGTCTTGGTAAATGCATCATAAATCCCCACCCCATTACTCCATAAATGCTGCAAATCTTCTACCAAAGGAGCTAAATGTATATTGATATCATTCCCAGGTTGCTTTGGACCAGGGATCAATAATGTTAACATAGTATTCTCCTTTTTCATACACAATATAGGCGAGAGATTGTATGTCACAAGCATCACTGGCCAGCAACTATACTTGGAACTCTAAATGTCAAATGGGTTGAGACCATCGGTAGCAAGACCAAGTCGAAGGGTACGCAGATCACTTGAAAATGATTTCCATTTATCATCCACTATGCCCCATGTCAAAGAATCCATAGGATGATGCATTTTATGATCGCTGCTTTTATTACTAAAATTCCACCTTAGATCTTCTGTCATCCGTTGGGATCTAAACATTCTTTTGAATTTTGGAATAATTGGAAAAATATCCCAAACTTTGGCCGAAATACCTTGCATTATCTCTTTTGCCTGCTCGTTTATCTTCCAACTCGAAGAACCAAATTTCGAACATCTATTCAAATATTTGTACTCCTTCCTCAAATGACAATAATCATTCTTGCAGGCGTGAATCTTCTCAAATCTCATGTCAAATACTTTGAGAAACTTTTTCAGTTCATATAATGTCTATGGAAGGACATTATTTTTGTGCAATAACATTTGTTGCACACTTAGAAGCTTATGAAAACCATTATCAGATAACCCAGTTTTACATTTAAGATTATACAATGCAGTGATAGCAGATAATTCTGTTTGATCTACATAGTCAGGGTACAGTGGAGTTTCTTCATCTTCCAAATTTTTATGGAAATCATCTGTTCGCTTTTGTGCATCATCATTATTTTTATCATTGGAGAAAAAAGTATGGTTGACAAACTCTTCGTATTCAAAGTGAATGGCTTGAAGTAATTCATATGTGTCATCCAACTTCACTTTTTTTAGCTACATTTACTTGCTCACCGTGACTATACCACTTACTGCACTTGTATAAATGATTCATTCCTCTTATAATCTGATGCTCAACAATAATGTCACCATAATGGCAAGTAAGATTTCGACAATCTAAGCAATGACGCATTTTTTTTCCATATTTCCTAAATTTCTCTTTGTTGATGCACAAAATTCCTTTGTCTTGGTTCTACGGTATAAAAATAAAAGATAAAAAAATCATTATTTTAATTTCCAAGTTAAATTTTAGGCTAAAATTGTACTCTTACCTGTGTAAATGGACCCAATCTTTTTCCATTGCCATATATACAATATTGTGACAAGCAAATTTCTAAAAAAAACTGGATAATTTAATACTCATGGGAAATAACAATGGAAATAAAATCATAAAATAAGATTAAAATATTTCATTCATTCCCTACCGATATTACACATCTCAACAAAATGAACAAAATAGTATTGATTATTGTTGTATTCCAATATTTCTGTATAACTAAATTGCAGATTCTTATTAGATCAGAATGCCTAAAGTAATAGCTACATGTTCTGTATAGAATACAACGAATTATGAATATGATTTTGTTATGGATGATATTGAGCTTTTAAAATTCCTAATGATCACCATCGGGTTCAAATGAAGTGATATAAAGGAGTAAATGAAAGTAGACTATCAAGTTCAAATTCGTTATAATTACCATCAAAAATAGTTGCAACATTCACTGATCTAAATACATCTGTCATTTTTAAATTTTAGGAAGATAAGGGTGTGGAGCCGCTCATGACGAGACAACAATAATAAGAGGGGAACTAGATTTGACTGAAAATGTATGGTTTAAAATAAAATAAAGGTTTCTTCATCTTTGTAGCTTTAATCCAATACTTTGAAATATGCATTAGTACAACATCACAAATATCTGCTTCACAAAATCATAGAATTGTGGTGCAGCGGACTTGGATAGGCTGTTATATCATGGTTACCCTTGCAGCCACATTTGACATTCTTATATTTGACAGACGCAATGCTTGAACATTATGCATATTAATTTCATATCCATGTATAAAGCATATATGAAGTGTGTAACGACCCGCAAATCCGTACCCCTTGAGTCAACACTATTCTACGTCAATCAACTCAAGTTGCACAGAAATACGAACCATTTGGGTTAAAGAAGAAGAGGTAGGAGAAGAAAATAGAAAACAACATCAGAATCTAACCATCGCAGCGGAATAAAATATAATAGATAATAAATGATCTTTACTCAAATCAAATATATCTCTGTTTATATATTACATTATCAGAGTACATCAATCACAGCTCAACATCAATAACATACAACTGGTTACACAACTAAACAACACAGCGGAACGTATATATAAACAAGTACGGGAGTACGTATCGTCATCCAGCTCGTCTCCTGAGCTCCACAGCATCAAAATCCTGATCCTATAATACTCGGTCTGACCCGAGCATTACAGTTAAATAACACCCGAGTCAGTCTGGAATACCAGCGTGAGAAAATCACACTCAATTGATTATTAAAGTTTCAAAAATCCTTTGAAAACAAAAGCATCTCGTAAGACCACGCCACAAATAAACATGTCGGATTTTTACCTTATGATAGCTAAAACGATTTTTATAGAAATCCTCTGATATTATAATAGGGTCTATATACAAATACTTATAAAATAGCCGAAATTGTTACATTATTAAATTCCAGCTACTAGCCACAAAGTGGGTAATACAAACAAAACTCATACAAGGCTCGTAGGGAGAATGGATTTCCAACTAATGACTAGGCACTGGGGTACCACCTGTCACAGTACGTGGCCTAGATCACAGTACCGAGGAGTACGCCCACTCCCCTGCAACACAAGACCGGGGCTATCCCTTACTCGATAATCCCGAGTGAGATCACCCCGTGGTTGGGATTAACAACGGCCCACTAAGCCGAAATAAAAAAGGACATCTAGACAGGAATGACCTCACCCTGCTTGGGTGCTACCCACCTAGCCTTGCTGCATAACCCCTGATTTTCAGTCATTCCCATTTGATGAGGCTTGAGGCTAAGCGTTACCTTTTTAGAACATATCCCTTAGAATGCCCATCGTCCACCTGACGATGTTTCGCAAGCATTTATCCATACAAGTCCGTCCCGGGTTCGAACGGAACCGAAGGCACTATTCCTACTACATCCATTTTTGGAAATATCCTCAGAATTAGTAGCAACTAACCCTTGCACTTCACAGCTCCATCTTCGAATCCACAATCGTTTCCCACGAAAACGTACAAACCGGATCGAAGTGGTTTTCGAGAAATAAATCTCGATCCCGGTCTCTTCGAAACGATCAACGCATTTGGCCAATATTGATAATCGGTTATTTAACTATCAATTGATGTTCACAACATCCATCACACAATAAATAATTTCCCAAATTATTTATTTATCTCGAAAATATCTTCACAAGATATATTTTCATTTTCAAATTCCTTTGAAATAGTTTTCCAAAACTATCTGCCTTTCTCAGAATAAATTCCAAGTATTTCTATTTCCACTGGGATCACCAAGCACAAAATCTTATATTTCTAAAATAATTTAAAAACACTTTATTGAAAAATATATTTAACATTTAATATAGAAAAATTACTTTAGTACTTAACTTAAAATTATACTCTAGAAATAACTAAAATAAGGTTACCTTATAACTATACATTAGATTTTCTTTTTTAAACAAAATACCAAATCATTCTTTAAATAATTATTACGATAATAGATTAACAAATTACTTACTTTAGAATTTACACTAAAATATTTAAATTAAAATTACTTCAATAATTGATTAAAAATATATACTATATGAATATTTGAAATAACGTTACTTTATAAATATAAACTAGATTTTCACCTTTAAAATAGAATTACTAAGTCACTTTTTATAAATTATTACTACGGTAATAGATTTGAATAAATATTTACTTTAGAATTTAAACATTTAGAAATAATAAATTTCCAAGAACATACTTTGTAAAACAACATTAAAACCTTTATTTTATTTTAAAAACTTACCTTGAAACGTACTTGGCTATCCAGAGAAATATACTTCTCTTCACAGCCTTTAAAAATAAATCACTATTTATTTTTAAACAATTTTTCTCATTCCTTTAATAAATTCCCACCTCGAATTTATTCTTCCAAATGACCAATTTCAAACACTTAAATCAATTTCCAAATTGATTTCCAATTTACTTCATTCATTCCAAAATCCTTTAATTTCAGATTTATAACTTAATTATGATTTAAAATACTTTTAATTGAAATACCAATTTAGATTTCTCAATTTACTTCTTATTCCATTAGATAATTTTAAAACTTTAAGTTTTAAAATAATTCTTTATTCCTTTAAAATAATATCACTTGATTTTACAATTCGTTAATTACTGCTTATTCAAACCCCTTCCTTTTTATACTTGAAGTTATTTATTAGTATTTAACATACTTCCATTTCTTTTTCAATTCGTTCTAATTTTATTAAATTTTCTAAGATTATTTCGTTTACAACTTTACTTCCTTTATTTTCTTTCCAAACCCAATTTATATATTTATGGTGATTCATTGTACCCGAATATATCCAATCAAATCATAACGTTCAATATTCCAATATATTCATCATAGAATATCAAGTAATCACAACAGAGAATATTAAATAATAAATGTTGAGGGATCCAGTTGGATCCCTCCAACCTGTTTTCCCTGCATCCACAGACGTTAGCACAATAATATGTCAATTCCAGAATATATCATACTATAGCACATCAATCAATTTCAATCATTCAAACAATTATTTAAATTTAATCGTTTAAATTTCAATTTAACTGAGTGAGATTAACTCACCTCATTATTGCTGTTTGAAACCCATCTCCATTCCGACTTGTTTTCTTTTAGACTTGGACCTTGAATAAATATTTATTCGGTTTACTAATATTTGAACTAATCGAACAATTAATTTCAAATTTAATAATATTTTTAACCCTTGATTTATTTCAACTTACAGTTTAAATAAATAAAAAAAAATTAGCACAAAATAACATCAATAGGTTTATTAAACAAATCCATACCAAAAATAAAGTTTCCATTTAACAAATTTCATAGTGACAGGGATATTTTATTTCAACCAATAATTTAATTTGAACAAATAATTAAGTTTTAAACAAAACTATGTTATATCTTACCGCTAATTTTTTGATAAGTGATAAAAATCAATAATCATTTACAAGCTTAAACTTGAGTAAACATTAAATTAAAACGTTTTAAAAATTAAAATTACTTAAATACGAACAGGAAACAAACGACAAGCTTCCCCGATCGACCCCACTACCAAACATCGAACCCCAAAGACCTACGATAGCCGTCTCTGCCAAAATACTATCTTCGCCGCCACTGCTCACTTGAACGACCACACGTTGCCCTATGCTCGCGACTTGCCCTAGCCCCAAGTAACGATGATCGAAGCCCAAAGCTTTCCTCCGCCCACCGTGCTTTCTTCATCCACGTGCCCAGAAATTCACGCCTCCGCCTTCGTGCATCCCATTCCACCTCGAGCGTCGAGATGGCGAGAGTTCCTTGGGTCGTTAATTTCAAATACGAGAATCACTTGATGATGTGAAGTTACCGGTTGCAGAGACTCCAGATTCGATTTTGAATTGAGCAACCACGTTATTATTTTTATAAATGAACTAGCTCGATTTTTTTTGAAGACGAAAGTGGCTCGGCCATTTTATTTTGAGAAGGGGAGAGTTTGATTTCGATTTCAATTGAAGGCAAAAAGGGAAGGAGGCACGCAGTTTTAATTTGAGGAGGGGAGACAAAGATTCGCAACTTTAATCATCTGCCATTTTTTTTCTTTTGACCCAACCGTATGATTTGAGAAGATGGGGAGAGAAAAGAAAGGGAGTACGAAGGAGACACAAGGGTAGCGGGTTGTATTTATTGTCGGATAAAAGAAAAGCAATTATATTTTATCTAGATTCAATTTGTCTTACAATAAATTTCTATGCGTTTATATATCGTACGCTCACACAACAACCCCCAATGCTACGAAAATTGAAACCCGGCAATAATTAAATATTACGGTCCCAATGGAACTGGTTTCGTCGAATTCCGAGACTGTGCCTCGGAAGGCTATTTTTAAGTTCAATTTTAAACAATAAGATTTTAAAACTGAACAAACCATTGTTAATTTCAATTTTACAACTTCTATTATCTTCAGTATTATCAATATAAATTTTACCGGCCTTCAAACTATTTTTAACCGGCTTATAATTCCAGATTCAATAATTTACCAAATTTCGATAATTAAATCCAATATTTAATTATCCAATAAATATTGATATTTGAAGTTCAAGTTAAAATTTTACTATTAAATATCTCAAATCAATTAAATATTCCAATTTAAATTGCTTGAAAATTCCAAGTCGTCACATTCCTCCCTCCTTCAAAGAATTTCGTCCTCGAAATTACTAGTTAGGAAGAATGGTCTAATACCCGTTTACTACTCTCTTTTTTTCAAAACCCACAATTCAATATCCCACCCAACTGTCTTTTATAAAGACCCATTACCATTCTTACTAACTTCTCCCACTCTCCCATAGTTTCAAACAATATTACTTACTCAATCATTCAAATATCAATTTTAGATCAAATTTAAAATTATCTTAATTTTCCCGAAATTTTTCTAACTCTTTAAATTTCCGAAAAAAATTTCAGCGTCTCCTTTGCGCGGCTAGCTCGGTACTACTACAAAATGGCTCTACGGCCTCCCAAATCCAAAAAGAAAACAAAAAGCCAAGTGGCTAGATCCAAAAACCCAATCAAATTTCACACAAATTTAAACACATACCTTTTTGGGTCGGGCAATTCTAACTTATTATCTGAAATCAAAACCAATTTTCCTTTCCCTTTTTCATACCTGCATATCCTGTTTAGCAATAATATACAATCACAACATTCAAAATCATTTTATTGACTTCTTTTCACATTTTCAATATTTGTTTTACTTAAGCCCGTACGATGCACATATATCATCCGTACGCAATACCAAATCTGATCGCCTACTCGATCATACAATTCCACTTCCGAACTAGTATCGTCCATCCGACTTCCTAGTGCGGACTCGAATCTGGTTTCCTGATTAGAAACCGTCATTCTCCTTGCATAGTCATAACTATGATAGAGAATTTCCAGAATCAATCAAAATTCCATATCCATGGTTCGCCGTCGAAAATCGAGTGAAAAATCCTAATCGGATCGATAAAATTATCTTGAAATTCTGTGCTCGAATCTGGATCAAATAACTATGCGAACAAAATAATATATGTACATCCTACGTATTTGCTCCAATTGATTATCAATTATATCAATTTCCTTTTATTCACATTTATTTTGATTGTTATACACCTTCGCCACAATCCTCACATCGCAACTATCAGTTTCAACCTTAATTCAATTATTCACTTAGCATACTTTCAATACCAAATTACCTAAGAATTTCACCTTCATTTCTTAAGTTCAATATAAATATTTTATATACCTCTTGAATTTGTTTTTCACTTCACTATTGGAGTTTATATCCATTTTATTCAATTTGCCTTTACAGTTCCATAAAAATTTCAATTTGCTTCACTTTATTAATTAATTTCAAATATAAATAGTTCTTCCCAATTTTACTTGTATTCAATTCATTTCCAAACTTTGAATATTGAATTTTGATTCATCCTATCTCAATCCATATTCAATTAACCATTTCCTTTTATTAGTTCACTTACTAATTTATTTCTCAAATAAAAGTTTATTTGTAAACTTTTTCTATCTTTAATTTCTTCGAACAATTTCTTCGATTCATTTTACTTTACTTATACAATTTAAATTAGATTTCAATATTCAGTTGTAATTCTATTTGCTTACAAATTTTAATTCATTTGTCGTTAGTGAAATTTTTCAAAAGATTCAAAAAAATTCTAACTCCCAAAATTTTCGAAATTTTTTGGCAAAGTCTCCTTTGTACGGAGGAGCTTTTGCGATTTGACAAGAGATATAAATATGTGTACATCGACCCACACGGTCGGAAAATAGAAAAACAGTTCATATTTCGTATTTGTATTGCGTAGGCGTACCTTATTTAGTGTTTTTAAGCAAAGCGGTTATTTATTTAGCAGTTTTTGCGTGATCAAATCCAGCCATACGACTCCCCTATACCCGTACTTACTCAATTTAAACAGGTAAGTGACAAATATACATAGGTTATTAACATTTCACTAAATTACAATAGCTAAACACATGTATAACATAAGCAATGTACCCGAAAAACATTTCATAAGCAATTTATATGGTTTTAACACCTATTTCAATTGTATAGTTGCATAATTTTCATTGGAAACCATTTTATTTAGGCTCGACCACCTTTCTTGCTTGCATAATAATAACTCTTTCCTAAGTAATTGAACTCAAACTTTTATTTAATGTATTTCATTTACATCCGAAGCCAAGCTTCTATAAATTCAAACGTAAATTAATTTACTTCAAATCATTTCAATTTCATATCATAAGTTCATTTCCATTTTATATGATTCTCATCAAATTCCACAATACCCAACAAATTTACTCAGGCTTACACTTTTCTTGCAGACTTTATAAGTCATACACTTATTACTTTTTCCCACTCCCATTCAAGTTATGATTCTATAACTCATCTCATCGGAATTTTTTTCCAATTCCATCCTGAATTTTAATATTTTTTCCTTTTTCTCTCTTAATTGTTATATTCGAAATCATTTCATAAAAATCGACACTACCATTTCAGAATTCTACTTAAATCAAGCTTTTATTCAAATATTACTTAAGTTATTTTATTTTTCGTCAAGTTATTTCAACTTTAAAACTCAAGTTATATATATTTTATAAGCACCTTCCAATTTAAATCCTTAATTTGATTTCAATTACCAACCAATTTCATCTACTAACTAATTTAAATTAGTTTATTCAGTCAACCATTTTGAATTTCATACTTCCAGTTATATTCAATTCACCGGCAATCTAAGCTGAATTCATTTACACTTCACTATTTACATTCAATTTATTTTTCATCCAAACAAGCTCATATTTATTTCAATTGATTTGAAAACCAATTTTATTGGCTTCTGTTAATCCGTGGGATTTATATAATCTCGTTTACGTCAAACGACAATTATTTTTATGCAAATTCAGTGATATTTACTTAAAGAATATCCATTCCTGTTTATAACTATTTTAAATTAATACCAATTCAATCTATACTTAATTTGATTTCATTTTAATTGATTCCATTCAATTTACTTCGCATTCCATATCCTCATTCAATTTATTTAAATCCATTTATTAATCTTGGTACATGTCATATTGGTTACATCAAATACTCATTTCAAAAATCATTTGCAAACTAAACATTTGCCACATTAAATTGGTATTCGACTTTCATTTAACCAATTCAAGTTCCATCTCCATATTTCACTACCAATTAATTATTAATTTATTTATTCAAGGTTTATTCCTAGTATTTTATTTTTACATCAAAACCACTTTAACTATTTTACTGGAGGTCAATTTATTTTATAATTTAAGTTTTGAATTTTTCATTCACTTCCCATATTCAAATCAATTTTATTTTGGCTTATTTATTTCACTTCTAAATTTTATAAGTCACAAATCTTTTTTATTTTTCATACTTTCATAAATGGACAATCAATCCATTCACCTTTTACTTTTAACTCGGAATTATACATTTTATTTTAGCCAATATATATTTTTATTATTCCATAAATATTTTAGACCAGATTCCAGAGTTTAAACAATTCTCCAAAATTTCAAAATCACTTTTGAAATCAACTACATCCAAATCCTTTGGCAAATTCAATTATCCCTTTTGAATTTCAAAACCAAACCCAGTTCGCAAACAATTCCAATTTAAAACAACTTGGTAGCAATTTCTCTTCTTGAACTCGAAAATGAACATCGATGATGCTGCAGTCATCACCGAAATTATTTTACAGCGATCGAAAGAGAATTAAATGCTTTTATCTCTTTAAAATCCCTTTCAAATATTTTCAAATTCCAAATCCCTCCATATTCAATTCCAATTCAAAAATATTCCCGAAATAACACCACTGTTATTTCCCCAAACCTTTGAAAACCACTTTCAAATCCAAGGAATTTATTTTTTTTTCCCAAAAATCCCGAATTGCAATTCCTTTAAATCTATATTCAAACATTCTCTGGAATTTTATCTCATTTCAATTTTCAAATGGTTCTCTGGAATTCTATTTCAAAATTATAATCTCATTTATATATGAAGTTTATTTCAATTTATAAATTACATTCATAATCTATATGTTTGCGTAAAAAATGGCCGCAAACACCCAAAGTCGTGTGATTTGGTTGATTTTATGTTGTATTTAGTGATTTGGGTGATTTATGCAAATATATAAAAAGCATGGACTAAACTGTAAAAGACACACAGATTTATAGTGGTTCGGCCAGAACGTGCCTACGTCCACTTTATATGTTATTCTCCTTTTTTCTTTAGATTACAAGTACAAAGCTTTGATTACAAGTATCTAAAGTTGTTTGAGAGTTCCTTCCAGGCTTGAGCTCTCAAACTTTTCTCAAAACTTCTCCCTCATTGTTGTACCCTTGCCCCTCTATTTATAGAGTGAGGCTGAGGGCAGGGGTCTTGGATGTTTATAGCTGCTGGTGGGCTTGGGCTGAAGCAATCTGGCCTGGCAACTTTGGTTTGGCGAAGCTTGGTTCGGTCGTAGCTGGGATGGTTGGACCGGTGGTTTACTTGGTAGTGGATGGAAAGGAGGTTGATTCGGTGGGAGGTGGTAAGATGTTGGCTCGGCATTGACTTCTCGACCGGCAGTAGTATGGTGAGGATGAAGCTGGTTCGGCGGTTGCATGGTCCGGTGGTTACATGGTTTGGTGATGCCGAATGGATGATTGCCGAATGAGTTCGATTATTGGGAATGCCGAATGTAGCTGCCGAATGAAGCTGAGTGTTGGAGCGCCGAATGCTTCTTGCCGAATGAGCTCTTGTATTGGGAACACCGGATGAACCAAGGCATCTTGGATGCCGAATGAGACTTCGATGTACGCTTGCTTGCTTCTTCTTAGTTTGGTCGTGGTGGAAATGCACACAACATTGATATCCTAGTTTTGACCAAAAAATGGGATAACACTTTGCCCCCCAAAATATGCCTTGCGGTAGGAAGGCGTGTTTTGTAATGCCATGAGCTGGATGTTCATATTTGTAATGCCATGAGCTGGATGTTCATATCCTGTTGATGTCCTGTAAAGAGCTTGGTAGTTTCACATGTCCTCAAATGACGATCATTCGGGATCGAGCTATTTGGGATGAAGCGCGGCCGTTCATAGTCAAGCGCCTAACTTCAAATGACGATCGTTCGTGATCGAGTCATTTGAGGTGAAGTGCGACCGTGCGCGGTCAAGCGTGTAAATCCATGCGTCGATCGTTCAGGATCGAGTCATCTTCGGTGAAATGTGACCGTTCAAGATCAAGCGCTCAACTTCAAATGACGACCGTTCGGGATCGAGTCATTCGAGGTAAAGTGCGACAGTGCGCGGTCAAGTGCGTAAATCCATGTATCGATCGTTCGGGATCGAGTCATCTGTGGTGAAATGTGACCGTTCAAGGTCAAGCGCTCAACTTCAAATGACGACCGTTCGGGATCGAGTCATTCGAGGTAAAGTGCGACAGTGCGTGGTCAAGTGGGGGACCCCAAATGACGACCGTTCGCGATCAGCCATTTGAGGTGAGAGGAGTTGTGCCGTTCGGGGCGAGTTGTGACCGTTCGCGATCATGTGCCGTTCGAGGCGATTTGTGACCGTTCGCGATCGGGTGTCGTTCGAGGCGAATTGTGACTGTTCGAAGTCGGGTGCCATTCGAGGCGAATTGTGACCGTTCGCGATCGGGTGCCGTTCGAGGCGAATTGTGACCGTTCGCGATCGGGTGCCGTTCGAGGCGAGTTGTGTGTGCCCGGGGGGGACTCAATAATATCAGTGCTGGAGTTATTGTTTGGGGGAGTTTTTCGAATCAAAGACTTTGGCAGTTCGCTACCATGCAAGAGGTGCTCGTGGACCGTTCGCGATCCACGGGCATACAAGTAAATTTGCAAATATCAAAGCAATAATCATATGAATTCCACAACAGGAATGTTCAAGTCAAGATCAAAGCAAGACGAGGATGTCAAAGCGTAAACTCTCACTATGGTGCGGTCTGTAGTCATTCAGAGCATGCCTATGGATCGTGCGCGATCGCTTACATGTGTAAATGATCTAACCGTGCTAGTGAGAGGTTTGCGACTTGTTCATCGCTTTCGACCTGCCCCCCGAGTTCAGGAGGGAATTTTACCTGCCCTCTGGATGAGCGTTCATTCCTTACCAGGTTTCTCAGAGGCCCCTATCTCTCTCTCTGGGATTGGATCAACATGCTGCAAGTGTGGGTGCCCCCTAGCTCTGGTGCTACGCCAGATGGTCCTGCTCCGTTCTGAATTCCAGTTGCTCCTTGGATTTGTGCTCCAATTTGCCCAATTTGTTGAAGTAAGTTCTGAATCATCTCTTCTTGTCTTCTCATCATGGCCTCCATCTCATCCCTAGCGATGAAGATCGACGCTTGATTCCCTCCTGAGGAAGCCTCTTGACTTCCTTGGTGTTCACTTCTTCTGGCCTTTGCCTTCTACTTGTTTGTCTCGTCATAACTCTTAGATCTGAACTCTTAGATTTTCAAATTCGACTTCTATCCGATGTAGCGGGAGCTGGTTCCTCTCAATGAAAGCACCAAAATGTTTGCGTAAAAAATGGCCGCAAACACCCAAAGTCGTGTGATTTGGTTGATTTTATGTTGTATTTAGTGATTTGGGTGATTTATGCAAATATATAAAAAGCAGGGACTAAACTGTAAAAGACACACAGATTTATAGTGGTTCGGCCAGAACATGCCTACGTCCACTTTATATGTTATTCTCCTTTTTTCTTTAGATTACAAGTACAAAGCTTTGATTACAAGTATCTAAAGTTGTTTGAGAGTTCCTTCCAGGCTTGAGCTCTCAAACTTTTTTCAAAACTTCTCCCTCATTGTTGTACCCCTGCCCCTCTATTTATAGAGTGAGGCTGGGGGCAGGGGTCTTGGATGTTTATAGCTGCTGGTGGGCTTGGGCTGAAGCAATCTGGCCTGGCAACTTTGGTTCGGCGAAGCTTGGTTCGGTCGTAGCTGGGATGGTTGGACCGGTGGTTTACTTGGTAGTGGATGGAAAGGAGGTTGATTCGGTGGGAGGTGGTAAGATGTTGGCTCGGCATTGACTTCTCGACCGGCAGTAGTATGGTGAGGATGGAGCTGGTTCGGTGGTTGCATGGTCCGGTGGTTACATGGTTTGGTGATGCCGAATGGATGATTGCCGAATGAGTTCGATTATTGGGAATGCCGAATGTAGCTGCCGAATGAAGCTGAGTGTTGGAGCGCCGAATGCTTCTTGCCGAATGAGCTCTTGTATTGGGAACACCGGATGAACCAAGGCATCTTGGATGCCGAATGAGACTTTGATGTACGCTTGCTTGCTTCTTCTTAGTTTGGTCGTGGTGGAAATGCACACAACATTGATATCCTAGTTTTGACCAAAAAATGGGATAACACTATATTTCAAAATCCATTTTGTTATATAAATTTATTCTTCCACTTTGGTTATAAGTTTTCAATTTCTTATTCTATTTCTACACAATAGTGTTAATAATTTAATATTATCATTCCTTAACAAGCAAGCATCCAAATACTATAATGCTTTTCAAAAATTATATCCTTTTTATATACAAAAATAATTTGGGTAAAATTATTTCGTTTACCCTACTTTAAAACAATATTGTGTCGAATTATTCTATTCAAGTGTTTAGAGATCCCTGTCAATAACGTTAATACTCGTATTGACCAGAATCCATAACTACTCAATAAACCAATCAACACAATATAAAATCATTTTATAGTCACTAACAAATATGCGCTCATATCTATTAATACGCTCAAACTCATCCTAGAGTACTATTGACTCTATTTCAATGAGTAATTCCCACCAGAGCCAAGGTTATCACCAACCTAAGCTCTGATACCAAGTGTAACGACCCGCAAACCCGTACCCCTTGAGTCAACACTATTCTACGTCAATTAACTCAAGTTGCACAGAAATACGAACCATTTGGGTTAAAGAAGAAGAGGTAGGAGAAGAAAATAGAAAACAACGTCAGAATCTAACCATCGCAGCGGAATAAAATATAATAGAAAATAAATGATCTTTACTCAAATCAAATATATCTATGTTTATATATTACATTATCAGAGTACATCAATCACAGCTCAACAACAATAACATGCAACTGGTTACACAACTAAACAACACAGCGGAACGTATATATAAACAAGTACGGTAGTACGTATCGTCATCTAGCTCGTCTCCTGAGCTCCACAGCAGCAAAATCCTGTATCCTATAATACTCGGTCTGACCCGAGCATTACAGTTAAATAACACCCGAGTCAGTCCGGAATCCCAGCGTGAGAAAATCACACTCAATTGATTATTAAAGTTTCAAAAATCCTTTGAAAACAAAAGCATCGTAAGACCATGCCACAAAAAAACATGTCGGGTTTTTACCTTACGATAGCTGAAACGATTTTTATAGAAATCCTCTGATATTATAAAAGGGTCTATATAAAAATACTTATAAAATAGCCGAAATTGTTACATTATTAAATTCCAGTTACTAGCCACAAAGTGGGAATACAAACAAAACTCATAGGGAGAATGGATTTCCAACTAATGACTAGTCACTGGGGTACTACCTGTCACAGTAAATGGCCCAGATCACAATACCGAGGAGTACGCCCGCTCCCCTGCAACACAAGACCGGGGCTACCCCTTACTGGATAATCCCGAGTGAGATCACCCCGCGGTTGGGATCAGCAACCGCCCACTAAGCCGAAATAAAAAGGGACATCTAGACAGGAATGACCTCACCCTGCTTGGGTGCTACCCACCTAGCCTTGCTGCATAACCCTTGATTTTCAATCATTCCCATTTGATGAGGCTTGAGGCTAAGCGTTACCTTTTTAGAACATATCCCTTAGAATGCCCATCGTCCACTTGACGATGTTTCGCAAGCATTTATCCATACAAGTCCGTCCTGGGTTCGAATGGAACCGAAGGCACTATTCCTACTACATCCATTTTTGGAAATATCCTCAGGATTAGTAGCGACTAGCCCTTGCACTTCACTGCTCCATCTTCGAATCCACAATCGTTTCCCACGAAAATGTACAAACCGGATCGAAGTGGTTTTCGAGAAATAAATCTCGATCCCGGTCTCTTCGAAATGATCAACGCATTTGGCCAATATTGATAGTCGGTTATTTAACTATCAATTGATGTTCACAACATCCATCACACAATAAATAATTTCCCAAATTATTTATTTATCTCAAAAATATCTTCACAAGATATATTTTCACTTTTCAGATTCCTTTGAAACGGTTTTCCAAAACTATCTGCCTTTCTCAGAATAAATTCCAAGCATTTCTATTTCCACTGGGATCACCAAGCACAAAACCTTAAATTTCTAAAATAATTTAAAAACACTTTATTGAAAAATATATTTAACGTTTAATATAGAAAAATTATTTTAGTACTTAATTTAAAATAATACTCTAGAAATAACTAAAATAAGGTTACCTTATAACTATACATTAGATTTTCTTTTTTAAACAAAATACCAAATCATTCTTTAAATAATTATTACGATAATAGATTAACAAATTACTTACTTTAGAATTTACTTTAAAATATTTAAATTAAAACTACTTCAATAATTGATTAAAAATATATACTATATGAATATTTGAAATAACGTTACTTTATGAATATAAACTAGGTTTTCACCTTTAAAATAGAATTACTAAGTCACTTTTTATAAATTATTACTACGGTAATAGATTTGAATAAATATTTACTTTAGAAATTATACATTTAGAAATAATAAATTTCCAAGAACATACATTGTAAAACAACATTAAAACCTTTATTTTATTTTAAAAACTTACCTTGAAACGTACTTGGCTATCCAGAGAAATATACTTCTCTTCACAACCTTTAAAAATAAATCACTATTTATTTTTAAACAATTTTTCTCATTCCTTTAATAAATTCCCACCACGAATTTATTCTTCCAAATGTCCAATTTCAAACACTTAAATCAATTTCCAAATTGATTTCCAATTTACTTTATTTATTCCAAAATCCTTTAATTTTAGATTTATTACTTAATTATGATTTAAAATACTTTTAATTGAAATACCAGTTTAGATTTCTCAATTTACTTCTTATTCCTTTACATAAATTTAAAACTTTAAGTTTTAAAATAATTCTTTATTCCTTTAAAATAATATCACTTGATTTTACAATTCATTAATTACTGCTTATTCAAACCCCTTCATTTTTATACTCGAAGTTATTTATTAGTATTCAACGTACTTCCATTTCTTTTTCAATTCATTCTAATTTTATTAAATTTTCTAAGATTATTTCGTTTACAACTTTACTTCCTTTATTTTCTTTCCAAACCCAATTTATATATTTTTGGTAATTCATTATACCCAAATATATCCAATCAATCATAACATTCAATATTCCAATATATTCATCATAGAATATCAAGTAATCACAACAGAGAATATTAAATAATAAATGTTGAGGGATCCAGTTGGATCCCTCCAGCCTGTTTTCCCTGCATCCACAGATGTTAGCACAATAATATGTCAATTCCAGAATATACCATACTATAGCACATCAATCAATTTCAATCATTCAAACAATTATTTAAATTTAATCGTTTAAATTTCAATTTAACTGAGTGAGATTAATTCACCTCTTTATTGCTGTTTGCAACCCACCTCCATTCCGACTTGTTTTCTTTCAGATTTGGACCTTGAATAAATATTTATTCGGTTTATTAATATTTGAACTAATCGAACAACTAATTTCAAATTTAATAATATTTTTAACCCATGATTTATTTCAACTTACAGTTTAAATAAATAAAATATTTTTAGCACAAAATAACATCAATAGGTTTATTAAACAAATCCATACCAAAAATAAAGTTTCCATTTAACAAATTTCGTAGTGACAGGGATAATTTATTTTAACCAATAATTTAATTTGAACAAATAATTAAGTTTTAAACAAAACTATGTTATATCTTACTGCTAATTTTTTGATAAGTGATAAAAATCAATAATTATTTACACGCTTAAACTTGAGTAAACATTAAATTATAACGTTTTAAAAATTAAAATTACCTAAATACGAAAAGGAAACAAACAGCAAGCTTCCCCGATCGACCCCACTACCAAACATCGAACCCCAAAGACCTTCGATAGTCGTCTCTGCCAAAATACCATCTTCGCCGCCACTGCTCACTTGAACGACCACACGCTGCCCTATGCTCGCGACTTGCCCTAGCCCCAAGTAACGATGATCGAAGCCCAAAGCTTTCCTCCGCCCGCCGTGCTCACTTCCTCCATGTGCCCAGAAATTCACGCCTCCGCCTTCGCACATCCCATTCCACCTCGAGCGTCGAGATGGCGAGAGTTCCTTGGGTCGTTGATTTCAAATACGAGAATCTCTTGATGATGCGAAGTTAACGGTTGCGGAGACTCCAGATTCGATTTTGAATTGAGCAACCACGTTATTATTTTTATAAATGAACGAACTCGATTTTTTTTTTGAAGATGAAAGTGGCTCGGCCATTTTATTTTGAGAAGGGGAGAGTTTGATTTCGATTTCAATTGAAGGCGAAAAGGGGAAGGAGGTACGCAATTTTAATTTGAGGAGGGGAAACAAGGATTCGCAACTTTAATCATCTGCCCTTTTTTTTCTTTTGACCCAACCGTATGATTTGAGAAAATGGGGAGAGAAGAGAAAGGGAGTACGAAGGAGACACAAGGGTAGCGGGTTGTATTTATTGTCGGATAAAATAAAAGCAATTATATTTTATCCAGATTCAATTTGTCTTAAAGTAAATTTCTATGTGTTTATATATCGTACGCTCACACAACAACCCCAAATGCTACAAAAATTGAAATCCGACAATAATTAAATATTACGGTCCCAATGGAACTGGTTTCGTCGAATTCCGAAACTGTGCCTCGGAAGGCTATTTTTAAGTTCAATTTTAAATAATAAAATTTTAAAACTAAACAAACCACTGTTAATTCAATTTTACAACTTCTATTATCTTCAGTATTATTAATATAATTTTTACCAGCCTTCAAATTATTTTTAACCGGCTTAAAATTCCAGATTCAATAATTTACCAAATTTCGATAATTAAATCCAATATTTAATTATCCAATAAATATTGATATTTGAAATTCAAGTTAAAATTTTACTTTTAAATATCTCAAATCAATTAAATATTCCAATTTAAATTGCTTGAAAATTCCGAGTCGTCACAAAGTGGGTGCCTTATAGATATTAGCTTATTAGGATGGGAAGAGTTCATGTATAAATATACTTACTAAGAGGATTTGATGTTGCTGTTGGGAAGAGTAATTCAAGCAGTATTCAAAGACTGCATTTTACTCATTATAGTAGTTTAGTCTTTATACTTTATATCAATCTTCTCACCAACCATTAACCACATGTATAAATAATTTTCCTTATATGGCCATCCGGAATATGCATTTGTTCATCAATATTGAGGTTTGATAAAGTAAAAGATAATAAAATGTACGAAAACTAAGAGGATTTTTGATTGATTATTCAAAATAGAGATTCAGGTAATAACCTGAAAGTGTTCCAAGTGCACTTTGCCAATCTTTGAAATCCATTGTTGGATTTTCTTGTGGTGCCTTTTATAATAGAATACAGGCTGAAGCAAGTTTACAGAGGGACAACAATTAAAACAATACCGATCACTTTGAACTCATGCAGCGAAATAATGCAAATATATAAAATTTCCATCAAAACAGTTGTGATACTAATAAGCTTTTTTCTTAGGCCTATACATAATTTTTTTTATTAAATTTATAGTGGATATTCAACCTGCTTATAATTCGACAAGATAGTTATTTTGACTCGGGTTAATGACCATACACCCAGATTTTTAAGGATTCTATTACAAATAACGCTAGTTTAGTTTTGTTTTTACTACAAGTGCATATAGTCCCATCATTCAAAATAGCAAAAAGATGAAAATTTAGAATGTAGGTGTATGAAAGCAGAATAATCGTTATATAATAAAAATCATAGCACTGTACATTAATAATCTCTATCAATAATACATATGAATTATAGTTCCTATGAATGTGCAACTATCTACATCTATCTAGATCTTTTAGAGAAAGAAACCTTCTTATTATATGAATTAGTTTGGGCTCAAGAAGTGTGCTAAAGGATTTGTATCGTATAACCTTACATGTGCCATGCTTGATTTTTAAAAATGGCAATTTCTTTTGTGTTTGTCAGAGCTAGATTTACAACAATCATAATTATTATATTTTAGTATATACTATATATTTTTATAGCCTCTTCATATATTCATTGTAATGTATTGATACTAAAGACTAGTTGATAAGTCAATATATGCAATCAACCTTTAACAAGGGAAGTTTTTGTCTTTGATTTTAAATAAAAAATAAGGGCATAATATCATGCTATCGTTATATATTACATTTTTCTCATTCAATGTGACCAAGCTATGGTTAAATACGGGCGTGACTGAAAATCCATAATTTCATTTTTTGAGACCCGTCGCCACTTGATTGTGTGTATAACTTTTTTTTCCAAAAACCAAAATAGCTTATGTAGCTACTTCTTTCTCGGTGTTGTCATGGCTATAAGCTCAACGGAAAAAGGTTTAAGTTAGGTCTATATGAAATAAAATGAAGTTTTAGAGCTTTATTTTCTCAAGTTTTCAGCCCAACAATAACATTGGATAGTTAAAAAATACATAAAAGAGAATTTACTTACTAAAATTCAATTTCAGCAAAGTTCCTAATAATTTTTTAGTTTAGTAAATGTAAAATATCCGATTACAGAGCCGCATATTTTTAGTTTTATTTATGTTCCACATTTAAGTGGAGAAAAAGCAAGTTGCGAAGATCTAACCTCTTTTGCAAGGTGACCACTAGTTCCACACTCAAATTCATCGTATGCAGACTTAAATCCATGAAAATGGAATATATAAATCTTAATATTACTTAAGATATTTTCTCTTGTTTATTTCCATACTCCCATATTAATCAATTATATATGTAAAATTATGCAAGTAGGATACATTTCATATTTACTCGAACTTCTATTGGAGCAAAAGAAGAAGAATCCTTTGCTTAAGAAATTTGGAAACCTATTGAAGAAAAGAAGTGCACAAAATTAACTGTGAAAATTTCCAAGTATTTGTTATCGTTATTTTCCTTATACTCTACCAATTTGAATTCTGTTTACAAACAAAACTGCTCTAAAGAGAAATAGTGGAACACCTATAAATCCTTTTATTCTCTTGTCTTTTGCCCGACCATTCTAAACTGTTTATATTCAATGATTTCTTCTTTCTGTGTTGCGCACTTTATGATGCTTATTCTCGGATAAATTTCGAAGTTCATCCTGGGAACTGTTGTTTACGTTTCCTTTTAATTGTTATGTAACTAATTATTGTAATCTCTTTTGTGATGTTTGAGTTCAATCTTAGTTGATTATTCCTTTAAGTTAAGATACAATGGGAAACTCTCATACTTGATCAACTTCTGTGTAATTCTACGTAACATATACTACCGAGTTTATAATTTGAAACACTGTATTTCAGATACTTATTATACATAACTATTTACAAGTTTATAAAATCATAACTGAGGTTTGTAGTCTACTTTTTTACCCATTATCACCTAATTTTGTTTCATGCCTAGGTTGCTAGATTCATTTATCTGACAACATTATAGAGGCAGCACATAAGAGACCTGATATATCGAACAATGCTTTCAACTGAATTCTCTGGCTACAAAATTAAAACAGTAACAGATAAGTCCAATAAACTTCAGATATATAGAAACAAAACTAAGAAAACTACATATAGCAGCACAATAAACATTCATATAGTCAAACACATTGATAGTCAATGCTCGAACTTCTATTGACAGTCGATATCAAACTATCCATGCTCAAAGTTCTTGAACAAACAATTATATACTCAAGCAACACTCATAATTTGATAGCATAAGACCATAATTTGCACAAATAGTTGTTAAATAAGAACATAAAGTCAGTACTCGAACATAATTTGTCAACGAAAATAGCTGCTTCCAATATATTTGACTATATAAAAGATTGACATGATAAATAGCTCACCTTTTTCCTTCGTCTACAATTTGAATGCTTCGTTTGTTAATTAGGTTTTTTTGGAGATTACAGGATTTGAGGAAGAAGAAACAAGCTGCTGTGTTACGGGAGAGAGTAAAGGGGAAGAAACGAAATTAAGAAACAAAAGCGGGAGAATGAAAATTAACCACAAAACTTTTGATGGTTAAAATGCAATCATGGTTAAAATGCAATCGTTGTAGCTTGCGACAGTAATACGCGGCTGAATAAAATTACAGCAAGTACTAGTATGCTACTATCTTTTACTGCAATAAATAATAGATTTTGTGGCAGGGTCTTAAATTTTTAAAAACTTTTGACGATTGTTGTAGGCCATTTTACTAAAAAAGGCTCTTTGACCAAACTCTAGTCAGTGAATTTACTTTATTTAACAATCTTTTTACGATTGTTTACCATCTATACTATCACTTCTAGATTGTTGCTTTGACTGAACGCAAGTAGAAGAGTCAAAGGCTTGCTTGGATATCCTTAGTATTTGTCTATTAATGTTTGAACCATTGCCTTAGCACTGATGTCAAAGGGCTTCTAAACTATATTGTTAAGTGCCTTAGAATAGGTCCAATGGATTAATAGTACTAAGTCCATGGTTTACCTTCGCATAAAGAATCATACTGATCTCATCAGACCAAATGTAGCATTAGAAATGGTTTAACTTGAATCAAGAGTCACCTCATCGTGGACCATGGACCATGGACCGAGGGAATAGATAGATTCTCCTTAGCACTGTGTAGTTAAAGCACCTTGCTGCTCCATAGCGTTTGAGGTGCGAAAAGTTGTAGTGGAGATATATCGGAGACATAGTAGGATATATCGGACAACTTTAAAAAGAGGAATGATGAACATTCTACATTAAAAAGAGGAATAAGTATTACTTATTATTTCCTACCAAGCAAAACAAGTTATAATAAAGTAAAGATAAACAAACAAAGTTGATACTTAAAAAGTTAGAACTAGTTATAATAACCAACAGCGTATATCATTGTTACATCAACTTTGAAGTTACCATAAAACATAAAAACAAGACATCAAGAAAAATGCTTATTTATAGGAAAAAAGGATACAGCGATCAACAAAATAGGGGATATAGCGGATTATTGCCGCAATATCGGGGATAATAGCGGATCCGCTGTATTGGGCTGCATTATAGGAATATCGTTTCCCAAAAGTTCGCTACGGGATATATCGGGGAATTGACGGCACAGCCTTAGCATGATGCGGAATTTAAGAACTAAGGAAACAAATTGGATTTTTTCATGAAATAGCCCTTTTTTGTCATAGTTCTTAATTGATGAACCAACAAAGATCTTTGAAAAATTGATTTTTGCATTTCTCAAAAACTTCATAGTGGAAAAGTAAATTTTAGAGATAGATACAAAGACTTATTAGTCGTAATTCATGAATTAGTAGTTTCTCGGCCAATAGTAGACATTTTCACTAAGAGTCATTTCATCATAACGTTAACTATGGACTAAGCAGTTTTCATATAACCACTTTTGGAAAGAATATTATTTACAAACGAAAATGTTTAGTCCCAATTTGGGTAGATTCCACAAAGTAATTTTTCTATTTAGTTCATTTTGCAATGGAGTTTCTTCTTTTAGTTATCATCTTTAACTTTCCCAGTTTAATTATATTTTTATGGTGAAATGAAATGAGGCATCAAATGTTGAACTAGTGAAGATCGCATAAAAATTTCAACTGCTTTTATCACTCCAATTTGGGTTAAAAAACAAGTTTTTAAGTATTTACCAAACTGAAAAATAGTCATTGGTTATTAAAGTTAATCATTATAGAATTTATAACCTTTTTGCTTTAACCAGATTAAACGAGTTACTCGAGATGAGTTATTTTTAAGCAAAAGAAACAAGAAACATATGAAATGAGCATTTGAAAGGGGTATGAAAAGGGTAAGTAAGGTGAAATGGAATGTGCTTTTATGGTGCGAAAGATGGTAAATTATTTTAAATATTTCGAATAAAAGTTGGTAACTGATATTAGAAATTACTTGACGAATAGAAAAATGATGGTATATTACCATAAAAAGATACATTTCATTAAAAACTGTATGCAAATCATCCATCACAGCTACTTCGAACTTATTGGTCTGCTAAATAGTTTGAAATTCGTTTTTCTTATTTATAATAGAATGAGCAAGCTTTCACCATCCCAAGTTAGATATATGTACACACGCACACCTCTCCTTCTATTTATCATTAACATGGATAGGAAAGAAATATTGAAAGCATATACAAGCACACTGATATTCTTTCCATACCACGTGCCTCAGTAGAGAATAAACAAACCATCTCAGTATTATATAAATATATATACTTTCACTTATTCATCTGCAACAATTCACGAACAATGGATGCAAGGAGTAATGTACAGACATGCACAGATTTGATGACACTCTATCACATTCGCAAACACACTCGCATGTCAAAAACTAAGACGCGTAAGCACAAATCGATTGGTAATTTGTTATAGTGATTGGGTTACAAAAGATCGCATACGCATTTCATTGTTTCAGCATCGAATGTAACACTTGCAGACACAGATGTGAGTTAGAGATACTTAACTAAAATGAAGAATTCACGTTCCACATAGCTCCAGCTCGCTGCTTCTTTTCTACTCTCAACTGCATGCGCCTTCTTTTCCAATCAGTGAGCGGGTCTCTGATTGCGTTGTATTGTAGTGATGTTGAGGAGTTAAGGTGAAGGCTAATTTAATTTTCCCCTTTATGTCTACGGGTTCACAATTACAAAATTTTCCACTAATCAAAAGAGGAGATTATGAAAAAAAATAAAGTTCAATACTGTTTGCACAAAAAATGAGCAAACACCTCCAAGTCGTATGATTTAGTTGATTATATGTTGTTCTGAAAGATTTGGGTGATTTATGCAAATATATAAAATAGATGGACTAAACTGTAAAAGACACACAGATTTATAGTGGTTCGGCCAAAATGTGCCTATGTCCACTTTATATGTTATTCTCCTTTTCTGTTCAGATTACAAGTACAAAACTTTGATTACAAGTATCTGAAAGTTGTTTGAAAGTTCTATCCATGCTTGAGCTCTCAAACTTGTCTGCCATTGTTGTACCCCTGCCCCTCTATTTATAGAGTGAGGTTGGGGGCAGGGGTCTTGGATGTATATAGCTGCTGGTGGGCCTGGGCTGATGCAATCTGGCCTGGAAGTGTTGGTCCGGTGGAACTTGGTTCGGCAATGGGTGGAGTGTGGGTTGGTTCGGTAGTAGGTGGTTCGGTAGTGAGGGGAATTGGACCGGTGGTGGCTTGGGAGTGAGTTGGGTTCGGTGGGCATGGGATGTAGTCGGCCCGGTGAGATGTTGATTTGGTGGTAGGGATGGAGCCGGTCCGGTGAGATGTTGATTCGGTGGTAGGGAAGGAGCCGGTCGAAACACACCCAACATTTGCCCCCCCAAAGTAGGGCATATGCCTGTATATGGCGTGCTTTGTTTTAAGTCATTCATCCTGGACGCTATCATCCGGTCTCTAATGCCGAACCAACTGGTCCGGTCATTGATATTTGCTTATAAATAGGGGCCTAACGCTTTCGTTTTTCCTTATCAGCCGAACCAAACCCCTGTCTTTGCCGAATCAAACTCTCATCTCTGCCGAATCAAACGTGTTAACCGAACCAGAATCTTATTTTGCCAAACCAGAATCTTATTTTGCCGAACCAGGTGAGATCCTTTTCTGCCGAACGTGTTTTTGCTCTGGACTACCGAATGGTTTCAGGGACTCGACTCACCGAATGAACTTCGTGGAGTATAAGTGTCGAATGAACTTATATACTTGGATTACCGGATGAACTCAAATCTTGAATTACCGAATGAACTCGAATCTTGAATTTTTTATGTTTCTAATTACGAGTGAAATTCCAGACTACATACTTTATATGTTTTAACGATATACTTTCTTGTGTTGCAGATAAATGTCTCATAAAGTGGAAACTCGATCAGATAAGAGGAAATCTATGCACAGAAGAGAGTCCCCCGTTGTGCCCCTAGCCCAGCCAGGACCGGGACGACAGGGACCCACCCCGAGATCACTAGTGGACGGATATGGCCCTTATGAGCTCTTGAACTCTCCTCCTGACTGCTTTCCTAGCTCCCTCAAAGAGGAGCAGCTTGATGTTATCTCTCGCTCCTTTGGGATTGATAGAGCGTGTATGCTGTTGCCGAGGGAAGGAGTGATGCCGTACAACCCCCCTGAAGGATATTTCGCTTATAGTAGGTACCATTGCATGTAGGGGCCATTCCCCTGATCAATGCTTGGATAGTCAGTTTTATTACCTATTTGAAGGTGGCCCCTTTCCAGCTTCAGCCCAATTCTTATGCTATCTTGGTGAGTTTATTCATCACTTTTCAGAGAAAATATGGGCGTCCCCCTTCCAACCGGGAGATCCGGTATTTGTACAACTTGAGAGTCTACAAGAAGGGGTCTCCATACATCAGCTTGGAATCGGCCGTGTCCTTCAAGCCGGTCCTGGACTTATATTCGAAGTTCAGCATGTTCAAGAAAGAATGGTTTTTCGTCAAGGATGACTCTGTTTCTATCCGTCTCTTCACCTCCGGCTGTAAGTTGAAGCTTATTTATAATTTTCGTTCTGACTGCAATGCTTCTCCTTATGTGTTTTTATTTCTTGCTAGCGACAGGTGGCTTTGCGATCGTGGAGAACGATCGCCTGGTTCAGATGGCTGCGGAGATAGAAGCCATTTCGGGAAGGGAGAAGTCAGCTTCTTACCTGATCAGGAATGCTACTCTTATGCAGCACAACTTGATTCTACCACGTCAGTCTGTGGTCAATCGGACAGACACAGCCGAGGAAAGGGCTGCCAAATCCAAAGTAGGGGCCATGAAAAAGAGCAGCAAGAGGAAACCCTTCTCGATACCTCCAGTCGTTGGGGGAAAGAAGCTCAAGAAATATGATGGACCCTCCCCTAGCACATGTCCAGATGTTCCGGAGGAGGAAAATGTAGAGGATGAAAGAGGCGAGGAGGAGAGCGGAGGAGAGCAGAGGTGATGGAGAAGGAGATGGTGGTGGCGAAGGACAGAGCGGTGACGGCGCCGGGGCTTTGTCTTCTGGGCAAGCGGGGGAGATCCAAGAGTGGACGGATGATGCTTTCCGCTAGGCTTTTGAGGGGTTGGAGGAAGGATCGGCCTTGGTGGAGAAGCCGAAGAAAACTGATAAGGCCGGGACTGGTGCCGGTCCATCTTCTGAGAGCATTTCAGCTAGGGCAACTCCGGCGGTTCAAGGGAATTTTTGACTCCACTTTTAACTTCACATGTTTCTTGGATTGTATTCCCATGCATGCTTGTAACACTTGGTTTTTATTTCAGGAACGGGTAAGGCGGCCAAGACATCAGACATTCGGTACCGCCTTGAACAATTCAAACTCCTTAAAGCTTCCGCTAAACCAAAGCCTCTGGTAAATCGTTCCGGGGACGTAGTCGGCTACCATCCTCTTCTCGGAGTTATTGAAGAGGATACTCAAAAGAAAAGGAGGAGGCGCTCCTTATTCGAACTTTCACCTGGACCTCAGCCCCCAACCCAGCCTATTCATGGTATCACGGGGGAGGATACTGAGTTCATACCCTCTCCACATCCATCAGAGAATCCTACCGTTACTCATATTGATCGTCCCGGCTTGGCTCGTAATCCATTTGCGGGTCATCCGGATCTGGATCCGGGTTCTCATGATATTTCCTTTGACGAGGTTACTGGTGAGCACCTTCTCCCTCGCAATCCTATGGTAAGGGTGCTTGATGAGGCCAAGTCCCTGAACCTTGATTTGCTTACTACTCGGATTGTAACTATGGGGATGAAGCCAAGGCAAATATCGACTGGGTTGATGAGGAGACTAGGAAGTTGATGGGGCATCACGCCCGACTGGTCAAGGCCGGGGAGGAAATTGGGAGTGCCAACATAAGATTGCGGCTAGTGGTTGCCGACCAGGCCAAGCAACTCGCCGATCAGGCCATCCAGATTTCTCAGCACGAGGCTGCCTCCAGACGGCTAAAGAAAACCATGGAAGAGGCTAGCAGAGCCGAGCTACTGAAAATGGAGGCCATCTGCAAGGAACGGATCGATATGGCCATTGCAACGGTAGACGAGGTTCGGAAAGCGGATCTCGAGCGGGTAGAGGAGTTATCTGGGAAGCTTGAAGCCGCGGAGCTTGCTCAAGCCAAGCTGAAGGAGGAGATGGAGGCGATGAGGAGATCCCTTCAGGCTGACCGCTCGCGATACCGATCGGAGAGGGATGCTGCCGTTGCAAAGCTGTTGGTTTCTGAGGCCCGAATGAGTGATTTTGAGGAAAACGAGGGGATGATGGATGAGATGCTCCAGGATATGTATTTCCGTACTTGGAAGTAGGGCAACTTATCCTGGATGGATGATTATCCCCGGATCATGGCCAGGATTTGTCTCCGGGCTCTGGAGGAGGCCAAGGCTGATGCAGATAAGGAGGGTGGTATGGCCTTCAGGATGGATGTGGTTACGGCCCAGTTCACTAAGGAGGAGAAAGTGGCGGTGAAGGAGGGCATGCGGCTGCTTGCTGCCGAGGAGGTAGGTGAGCAGTTGGGAGATGACGATCAAGGAACGGATGCTGGTAAGTCTTCCCTTTTAGCCTTTTCATAGCTTGGTTGCTTATTGTTTATTCAACGAATTCTTCTCCTAAATTGGACAGGCGGGACCTCTGAAGTGCCAACTACCTCTGGTCAGCATGCTGGGAGCTCTGATCCGGCGGTTAAGTAGACCTTGGAGGGACAACAGGATAGAAGCGAGGCCCCGATGCAGTCGGCTCCTTGGCTTGATCTGGACATTTTTCAGCTTATTTGACGTTGCTTTGTATGTTAGTCTTAAAACATTAATGTATTTTTCGGGCTGTAATTATGTAACGAACAACTTGATTTTTGGCATGTAACCTTATAACATAAGTTGATTTCGTTATGTTTGAATGTTGTTGTTATTTTGATGCGTTGCATAAAATATAGCTGCGCATGTGTTAGTGATTCAATTGTGTTTGACGCTAAGTTTTTGCTTAAAATATAATTTCATGTCTTGCAATGTTAGTGTGATGTGCGTAGAAATTATAGTTTCATATTTATGTATAAGAGAAGAAAGTACCGCCCTTCAAGTTTTTTTTTGCTGTAGACGGTAGCTTTGAATCCCTTGCGTAATCGAATATGGAATGCAGCTGAATGACCTGTCATCCAACTGTGCGTTCTTATTCCCATTAGCGAGTGTCTCCTATTTTGTGCCCTGTACTTTAGTGATCGTTATAGAGGATATGAGGAGAGTTTTTATAAATAAAATGGAAATATGAGAAATAGTAAAACTTCCAATCACGAAAGGCCTTCGATGAGCTTAAGTTCGTGGCAAACGGGTTTTGTAGTCACTTTCCCTAGCTGTGGGTCTTGGAGACATTTATCACCCATCTTACGCCTCTGCGGGGAGTTTTCTTTTTTACCTCAGCCGTACTTAGCCGAGATCGCGCACGGTAACTACCTGGGCCATTATGGCCCGTAATCGTGGGTATTATTCGATTTACCGTGGCTGGCTAGCGCGGATGCCGATCGTCAACTGTGAACTGCCCCTGGCTGGCCACACCTTATGTTGGGGCTTATAATCGGTTCACGGTTGTCGGCGATCCGAACGTCGTAATGAGCTGCCTAGGCCATTTTCGGCCTCCTCAGTGGCTTATAATCGGCTCATTACAGTTGGCTTTGAGGGCCGTCGCGAGCAATGAGTTAACCCGCAGCAGAGGGATGCTGGAGCAAAAGTGTCTCATTGGCGAGGGCATAGATTCGTATAGTACCTGTTAGGTCTTGTCCAGGTGAAATTGTGTCGTGAAGTGTCCAGAATGGAAATGCCGTTACACAGGATTTTGTTCAACAGAAAAGGATAAAGCTTAACAAGCAGCCAAGATATAAAGGAACAAGTTAAAAAGAGACAAGATTTTTAAAGTGGTTCAGCACGAAAATGCCTACGTCCACTGATTCTCTTTGTTAATTCACTTCATATGGGCAGTACAAGTTAAGAAAAGTATGGACGAAGGTGTTGGATGTTCCATGGCCTCTGGAACACCTCTCCGTCCACTGTCGACAAAATATAAGCTCCGTTGTGGAGATCTTTATGAATTACATATGGTCTGTCCCAGATTGGGTCCAGCGCTCCGGGGCGCGGGAAGATCCGCTTGAGGACGAGATCTCCTTCTTGTAAGCTGCGGTGCTTGACTTTGGAGTTGTATTGTGCTGCCACTTTTTGCTTGTGAGTTGTTGCTTTGAGTGCTGCATTATTTATTCTTTCTTCGATTAGATCCAAAGACATGTGGAGGAGTTCTTCGTTCTCTTCTGGGTTGTAGTGGATCCTACGGTGGGATGGCACTACAGTTTCAACTGGGAGCATGGCCTTCGATCCGTATGCCAAAGAGAAAGGAGTATGCCATGTTGATGTCCTGAAAGAAGTGCGGTAGGCCCAAAGTGCCGTAGGAAGTTCATCCACCCAAGCGCCTTTTGACTTTTCAATCTTCTTCTTGATTAGAGTTTTAAGAATTTTGTTGACAGCTTCAACTTGTCCATTTGCCTAGGGATAAGCCATAGATGAGAAGCTTTTGAGAATTCCGTGTTCTTGGCACCAGTCGGCTAACTCCTCGCTGTCAAACTGAAGTCCATTGTCCGATATGATTTTGAGTGGAACCCCGTACCTGCATAGAACATTTTTGATCAAGAAGTTAATAACTTTCGCCGAAGATATTTTATTTAGAGGTTCCGCTTCCACCCATTTGGTGAAATAGTTGTCTGCCAATATAGCATATTTGGCTCCGCCTCGGCCCATCGACAGTTTGCCAATCAAGTCAATTCCCCATACTGCAAAGGGCCAAGGGCTGGTCATTTGAGTAATCTTAGCAAATTTCTGACATCTGTCGCATCTCTTGATAAAGTCTAAGGCGTTTTTATTTAGAGTGGGCCAGTAATATCCATATCGTAGCGTCTTCTTTGCCAAAGTCTGTCCACCAGTGTGATCTCCGCAACTTCCTTGATGGATGTTGGATAAGATTTCCTTGGCTTCCCTTCCAGCGACACGCCTTAATAAGGGGTTAGAGAAGCTGCGCCGATGGAGGATGCCTTCTTGTATTATGTAGCGGGAAGCTTTCCTCAAGATTTTCTTAACTTCGTTACGCCCGTCGAGCAGTGTGCCATCTTGTAAATATTTCCGGATAGGAGCCATCCAAGTTTCTTCTTCGATTGCAGCTATCAGATCTTCTTGCTCGAAACTTGGGGCTAGTTGTTTCGAGATGGTTACTGCTCCGAAAATGGTGTTGTTCTTCATGCTAGCTTGCTTTGCCAGTTCGTCGGCCTCTTGATTCTCTTCTCGAGGAATGTGTTTGATTAAATAGTGATCCAATTGATCGAGCAATAGCTTGATCTTCTTTAGATATGCTGTGAGTCGTTCTCCTCGAGTCTGAAACTCTCCTAGTACTTGGTTTACGATAAGTTGAGAATCACTATGAAGACATAAAGAACTGACTCCAATTTCTAAGGCAAGTTCTAATCCTGCTATTACTGCTTCATATTCTGCATCTTTGTTGGTGGCAGCGAATTCCAACCTTAGGGCATAGTGAAGCTTCCTTCCCCTGGGGGTGATTATCACAATACCTACCCCCGAGCCTTGTTCGTTTGATGCTCCATCTGCAAAGAGATTCCACTTGATATCTTTTGTTATTTCAGATTGATCCTTACCTTCGTTGGTAGTGAATTCGGCAATGAAATCGGCCATGGCTTGTCCCTTGATGGTGGTGCGAGGATGGTAGGTGATATCATATTGACTCAGTTCAATGCACCATTTAAATAGTCACCCAGAAGTGTCAGGGCGATGGAGTACCTGCCTTAGCGGTTGATCGGTTAAAACTCTAATGGAATGAGATTGGAAATAGTGTCGCATTTTCCGTGACGTGATTAGCAAACAGTATCTAGCATCTCAAGTTTAGGGTATTTGACTTCTGCCCCCGTAAATCTCTTGCTCACAAAGTATACGGGCCGCTGCGCGCGGTTGTCTTCTCTCACCAAAGCGGCGCTTAAAGCATGGGACGATACAGCAAGGTATAGGTATAGTTCTTCGCCTTCATTTGGAGTTGAGAGTACTGGTGGTCTCTGGAGGTGTTCGATTAGGTTAAGGAAGGCTGTCGAGCATTCGTCAGTCCATTCGAACTTTCCTTTATCTTTCTTTAGAGCTTCGAAGAAAGGGATGCATTTGTCGGTTGCTTTAGAGATGAACCTGCTTAGGCGGCCACCTTCCCGTTTAGGCTTTGCATCTCTCTTCGAGTGGATGGTATCTTGATATCTTGCAAATCCCGGACTTGTTCGAGGTTTGCTTCAATCCCCCTGGCATGGACGATGAATCCCAAGAACTTTCCCAACGATACTCCGAAGGAGCACTTTAGAGGATTCAGCTTCATTCCATATTGGCGAAGTACTTGAAACATCTCGTTCATGTGGTTTATATGATCGTTGGCTTTCCTCGATTTTAATAGCATATGATCTACATAAACTTCCATAGTTCGTCCTATTAGTTCCGCAAACATCTTGTTGACGAGGCGCTGATAAGTAGCTCCGGCGTTTTTAAGTCCAAAAGGCATTACTCTGTAGCAGTAAAATCCCCGATCAGTGATGAAACTAGTGTGGTCTTGATCGGGGGCGTGCATAGGCATCTGGTTATATCCTGAGTATGCGTCCATAAAGGATAAGAGTTCGTGTCCGGCTGTGCTGTCCACGAGTTGGTCGATTCGGGGGAGTGGGAAGCGATCCTTCGGGCAAGCGTCATTTAAGTTGGAGAAGTCGATGCGTGCTCGCCACTTTCCATTAGCCTTCTTTACCAGTACCGGGTTGGCGATCCATTCTGGGTAGATGGCTTCTCGTATGAAGTTATTGGCAGGTAGGCTCTTTACTTCTTCCTCGAGGGCTGTTGATCGTTCTACCCTCATGCTTCTCTTTTTCTGTTTTACTGGCACCTTGGTGGGATCAATGTTCAGTACGTGGCATGCTACGTCTGGAGAGATTCCAGTCATGTCAGCGTGCGTCCACGCAAATACATCCAAGTTGTGGCGGAGAAAATCAATGAGTTGACTCTTCAATTCCGCTCTTAACTGAGACCCGACTCTCAGCAGTCTACTTGGGTCGTGTTTGTCTACAGATACAAATTCCATAGCCTCTGCAGGCTCAGCGGTGGCCTCCTCCTCTTTGTCCCTGGGGTCTAATTCGTTGAAAGGATCACTGGTATATCGAAGAGGAGGGGCTTTCTTTAGTTGCTATGCTTCCAAGTTTTTCTTGCAGAGAGAAGTCTCTGCATCCTTCCCTTTATTCTTCCTGCAGTTATTGCGAAGTTCAGTTACATAGCAATCTCGAGCGGCATCTTGATCTCTCTCTATTTCTCCTATTCCATTATTTGTTGGAAATTTCATCTTCAGGCACCACGGGGCTAGGACAATTTGGAAGTCATACAAGGCTGGTCTTCCCAAAAAGGCGTTGTAGGCCGAGTGGTTCTCTATTAGCACAAATGTTTGTTTTCGCACAACGGAGCGGGGATGACTTCCTATTTCGACAAAGAGGTCCAGTTGCCCGAGGGGCATCTTTGTATCTCCAGTGAAACCATGTAGTGGTTTGTTGCAGGGGGACACATCTTTCATTGACAGCTTCATTTTATCGAAAGCATGCTTAAATAGGATATTTACTGAGCTGCCAGTGTCTACTAGAATTCGGAAAACTTTGGCTGGACCGAACCAGGCAGAGATGATCATGGGATCCATGTGAGGGTACTGCCTTCCCTCTAGATCACGCCTACTGAATGTGATGTCATCATTCTCTTTTCGTTTCGGGTGGCGTTCTTCCATAACAGAATTAACGTAGCCTTCATCGTTTCTAAGTGACTTACCGTATCTTTCCATCTTCCGTCGGCGATGTGTGGTCCTCCTGATATGGTAAGGACCACTATCTTCTCTTGACTGGAGCCGCTGGTGTTGAGATTTCCTCCGCCTACTTCCGGAAGGGGTAGCCCTAGGTTCTCATTGGCAGGAGCTGAAGTCCTGTTATGACCTTTCACATAGCGTTCCAGTCTCTTCCTTCTGATGTGTTTTTCAATCAAGTCCCGGAGATGATGGCATTCATTGGTGTCATGCCCATGAGATTTGTGGAAGCGGCAGAACTTTCCAGACTTAATTGCATTATCTGATTCCTTCTTGTGCGGGGGGCGCTTGTATCTAACTTCGTCTTGGGTGGCCAAGAAGATGTTTTTGATTGTTTCATTTAAAGGAGTGTAAGAGTCAAATCTCGGTCCTGGCCTATATAAACGCTTTTCTCCCTTCTCGCCCCCAGCACTATCTCTGAAGTCATTTCTTCGAACGTCCTTTGCTACTACGGGTGTGTTGCCATGAGCTGCCTTGGTTTGTTGCCCTGTCTACCTTTCAATGGCAGCGTCTTCAAGTCTCATATATTTTCCGGCTTCATGGAAGAAATCGGGTAAGGTAGCTGGCTTTTCTTTCGTTAATCTCCTAGCAAATTTAGTATCCGGATGCACACCACTGCAGAGGGCCATTAGGATAAGTTTCTCATCGGCATCTTGGACTGCGGTCGCTGCGGCGTTGAATCGGGTTAGATATTGTTGCACTGTCTCTCCGGGTTTCTGTTTGATATTAGATAGGGAATAAGCGTCCTTGGGTTGTTCCACATGAATGCGGAACTTGCTGATGAACTTTTCTTTCAATATTTTCCATGAGCTGATGGATCCTTGGGGTAGATGGCAGAACCAGAAGGTAGCTAGATCTGCCAAGAATAGTGGGAAGCATTTACACAACACTCCCTCTGTTGCTCCGCTCATGAGCATATGCTGTGTGTATCTCTGCAAGTGTACAACGGGGTCAGAGGTTCCCTTGTAAGGTTCCATTGTTGGCATTTTCCATTCCCGGGGGGTGATGGCAGTTTCGATATTGCGGGTGAAGGGGCTGGTTACCCTAGCTCCTATCCCCCGATCCCTTTGGTCCCGTTGGACGCACTCTCTGAACAATCGCGCCATCCTTTCATCAGAACTTGGAGCGGATAGAAATGAGTTTGGTTCTTCCCTGTGGGATTGATTCCGTCCAGATGACCTGTAGGGATGGTATCGTCTATCACTCCTATCATTCCCCAATGGCTACCTCTGGTCTACCAGGGGCACGCTGGGGTCAGCCACAGTTGGCCCTTACCTTAATCTTCCCCTACTGGGTTCTATCCTCAGCCCTTCCTCGGGTCCAACTTCGGGCTGGACTCCAGCTCGGCCCCGCCTATTGGTGTTTGCATGGTTAGATAGCATGGCAGGCTCAGCTACATCCGACCCCTGCCTGGTACCTCTCCTGTTGGGTTCAGTTCCCATTGTTTCCTCGGGTCGGAATTCGGGCTGAGTCCGGGCTCGGCTCCTACCGTAGCTGTTTCTGTTGTTAGCCTCTTCAAAGAAGAAAGACCTTTGTCGTCTCCCAGATTCTCCAGACCGGGACTCACCCCATGATTCAGTGTTGCGGTTGGATTCTTTAGCATCTCTTAAGCGTGACATGAGTTGGTCCACCAAGGCTTCTTGTTGAGATGCGAAGCGGTTAGTTACTTCAGCCACAACCCTGTCCAGATCCGTCCTTGTAATTGGTTGTTCCGTAGCAGGGGCTGTCGGATTTGCCTGATTTCCATTTACTGTTGGAACCGGACGATTGTCTTGATCTCTGATCACTGGATCTGGGATACTGCTAGTTGCGATGTTCTTTCCTTTGTTAGCATCTTTCTTCCGTCCGGAAGGCATGTTTTTAAAGTAATGAACGATGCTGATAGGAAAAGGGTTAAGCGGGAGGTCCTGAGTTCAGTTCTCAGTGAAAGCACCAAAAATATTTGCACAAAAAATGGGCAAACACCTCCAAGTCGTATGATTTAGTTGATTATATGTTGTTCTGAATGATTTGGGTGATTTATGCAAATATATAAAATAGATGGACTAAACTGTAAAAGACACACAGATTTATAGTGGTTCGGCCAGAATGTGCCTACGTCCACTTTATATGTTATTCTCCTTTTATGTTCAGATTACAAGTACAAAGCTTTGATTACAAGTATCTGAAAGTTGTTTGAAAGTTCTATCCGTGCTTGAGCTCTCAAACTTGTCTGCCATTGTTGTACCCCTGCCCCTCTATTTATAGAGTGAGGTTGGGGGCAGAGGTCTTGGATGTATATAGCTGTTGTTGGGCCTGGGCTGATGCAATCTGGCCTGGAAGTGTTGGTCCGGTGGAACTTGGTTCGGCAATGGATGGAGTGTGGGTTGGTTCGGTAGTGAGGGGGATCGAATACCGTGGTGCAAGGGACTATGTCAAGGAGGCGACAGAGGTGGGCGATTTTTTTATTCTTTTAAGCGGCTGAAATGAAAGCATTGTGGAGGAATTAGGGAAAATGAATTAGGGTAAGGATGACTAAAGGATGCGCATTTACTTTATTGTCCCCACAACTTTTATTTAATTTCAATTTAATTAGAATTTCCAACATAAGTATGTGTTAGCAATAAAAAAAGTGAAAATGTGTATTTTTGGTGACATGTTTTTAGCTTAGTAATGGATGTTGTTGTCATTAATCTGCAACACAAATAAGTGTTGACGATTGAAAAAAATAAGTGTTATGAAATGGATGTTATGGTGTAGTGAAGCTGATAGTATTTGGCTCTTTCACAAATATTAATGTAAGCTCTAGCTTTTTATAATTATATTCGTATATGACAAAATTCTTAAAGAACGTTCTATATTTTTTTTCAACACGATAGAGTTTGCATCTTTTCTCCGAGTGGGTCTTGATTGCCTAGTTCGTGAAGGTGAAGCGACATCGAATGTCCATTGTTGAGTCGTGGCAGGGGAATAGTCAAAAATACTTTAAGGAAAACATAGTATAGTTGGATGTTGAAGTGGGTTGGAGATGTTGAAGGAACGTGAAACACACTGCCAGTTCTTTATTGTACCGTATTTGATTAAACTGTCTGAATTTGGATGTCCACGAAGGAGTGGTGGCGGTGGCGGTGTTGGTGAGGGGACATTTTGAGTCGATGGAATCAGTACGTCGTTGTCTCTTGCCATTCGTCATCTTTTTGAGGAACACAAGCAAGTTCAAGTGACCATACACTACAATGTGTTTGTAGTAGTTAGATCAACATGAATTAAATATGTTTCAAATCATCCCATTTATTTTTCATGTGAGTGACGCTAAAATCAAGGTCTGTGTTTTGACTGAACTTATCCACATTTATGTTGTATCAAAGTGCAATTTATTTGTAATGAGTAGCAAGCTTTGTATTTCAAATGTCACTAAAAGCAAGATTTATCTACGGATTCAATTGACGACGGTTAACATCAATGAATCAATCGAGGAGCGTGGCATTCTTAATTAAGAAAAACTAATACATGTAGATAAACATTGATATATTATTTAAACATGAATATGCGTTTGAAAGCAAGGGATTATGTATCATCGATTATGGTTTATTTAGTGTTCAATAGTCGGTCTGCCATGGTACAGAGAATAGCGAAATAAACATAATTCAAAATGAAAAATATACATCAGAAAGCGACAGCAGGAATCTAGAATTTGGGTTTGATTTTCGAATCAGGATTGTGGTGTAAAGAAGAGAGAAAGGTTGGACATAAAGGGGAACAAGCTAAGGTTGCGTGGTGACGGATGCATCTAAAACGAAACGGGGAATGGAGCCTGTAGAATTCACGTGGAGAAAAGACATGTTCGTTTTCATAGGGTACTAGAAGAATTATTCTCGACAAAGGCACACCTCTTCTCGTGCAAGTTACCTATTGTCAGATGGACCACATATAACCCTACAACGAGTGGGAGAGGACAGACAGAGATTTAGCGTAAATGGACGAGCACCACAGGCACACTCAGGTCTTCTTGTTTTACATGGTAACTGATCTCTTCAAATTTACTTTTATTCCATTTAGCATTAAGACTATGCCCCATCATAAAGTTGCCACGCCACTTTTAGGGCCTACCCTTAAAGATATTTTAAGATATTTTTTTTAAACGGAGTTGCTTTGACGTATGACTTCAGGCATGCAGTGCCTGTCTGCATCGTCAGTTTCGGAGATATACAGACCTAGTTTTTGCAAAAATGATTAATTTTATAAAGTTTCTTTTTATTATTGATTAATATCAAAACATCTAGCAGCTTGCAAGTAAATGACTAACAGAACGGTATAAAAGAAGTTTTGTCCTACTTTTACGACTTTGTTAAGTCCATTTTATATCATTGTTATTGTGATGGAAAGGCCACCTCACCTTTTTTACCACTTGTACTAAAACTAACGCAGAAACTACGAATTTTGCTTTAAAAATAAGATTCAACGGTTGTCGATTACATGCCTTAAACAGTTTTAACTTAGCAGGTTAAGAATGTTTGTGTTTGTTTTTCAATAAGGGGTGACTTTTAATTGATTTTCAATTATCGTGGGAAATGATGATTAGCAATCACTGATTGAAAATACTCCAATAACCTTACTTTAATAATATAATTATTATCTTCATTTTACATAATTCAAATTTTTGATAATTAAAATATAGATGACACAATGATGCTTCATCACATACATGCTTTGGTGTGTAGGTCCTTGCTCTGTTTCTGTAACTGCATTGTGAGTTCTTTTAAGTAAGAATTTAAAAGTAGGAACTTACGAAATTCATATCCAATCTGACAAAATTTACTAATCCAACCAACATAACTTAAACGAACATTCAACTTGAATTTCTGTTGACATTCGACAAGTCATACGTCTCCAATGCATTGCGTTTACAGCAATTGGTTACCTTGCACAAAAATCAAGGACTGAGTAACCATTCAACTTGAACCATTTGAGTGAAACACACCAAATGATCTGTTGACATTCGACAAGTCATTCGTCTCCAATGCTTCGGAGGCCAACGTCTCTATAAAAATCATTTAACCATATCTTCTTCTTTATAACATCGTCATCTTCTTCCACTCCTCTTTCACACTGATACCGCTCTCCTCTTCATTAAGAACAATGTCCAACGTTGATTCTAACAGTAAAGATTCGGCTGCATTGTTGGTTATCAATGAATTTCTAAAAGGAATGAAAGAGCGCAAATACATCAATACACATTCCAATTTGTTCCAGCACGCACAGTATTTTTTTTTTCCCGACACCAGGTGCTTTGTCAACAAAATTTCCACATGAAAAGACCCTAATTCGCAGCGTTGCTTGACCACTCGCAAAATTACGGTCTAAAGATTAAAAAAACGTATCTGCATTAATGTAATGTTAGTAATATTTCTATACATCATAGCTTTAGCTTTTTCAACATGTCGGGTCGCAAAATGGTTTTCAAAATCAGGTAACACTATTTATGTTTATTTTCATGCTACTCTAAAAGTGCGAAGTTAATGTCAAATGATATAATCAAACCAAAGGACCAACAATTTAACACTGCACTGGAACAAATTAGAAATTCAAACCAATATTATCCATTTTCTAAAAATTATAACCGAGCTATAGATGGTACGCACATAAATACACACGTGCCCAGTGCTATTGCTTAACTATTTACTAGACGAAAACTATAATGATCCGGAATTTCACCGCTTGAATTTGCGAATATATAATTTTAAATATTTAATTTTATAGTTAAAATAGAACTCTTTTAGATAATAAATAATCATGATGAAATAGTTTTCAAAATTTGTTTGTAAAAATGTTTAGTTCGAGGAAAAATCGAAAATATCACCGAAAATCATTTTTCAAATTTTCAATTTTCCGTCGGCTAAAGGTTGTCGAAAACGTAGTAAATTCTAGTGTAAATATATGTATACATTTACATAGATTTGTAAATGAGTTAATATGTGTGTATTGGTATATACATACATACATACATACACACACACACACACACACACACACATATATATATATATATATTAAGCATGTAAGGTTTAAAATATAATTAAGTAAAAAGTAAGTGTCATGTCGTAAGAAAACATAAGTACAATTAGTACTAAAACATATTTAAACATGTTGACCAAGAAGTGCATGAAAGAGACATAAGGCGGGCTTGCGTATTGTTCAGGGTAGGAGGTGGAGGTGGACATGGTTGTTGAGGTGGCGCAAGGATTATGGAGGGTAAGTACCCTAAGAGCATGTTAGTAGTTTAAATTTTGATCAAATATACATACCCATTTCCTGTCTTTTTTCTCATTTTTCTCATTTTCATTCACATTCTACCTCATCATTTTCTTAAAAGCTTCCATGGTTTCCATGGCATTATAAAGTTAAAAATTCTAATTTCTATACTTTCAAATCCTTGAAACATTGTACAGCCCCTCCTTCTCAAAACTAGTCCGACAACTTCTAAAACCTTCCTTGGTCGAGTCTCCTATGCCATTGTCGAACCACTTTGCCACTTTAAAGCCACCAAAACTCCATTTTTTTCAAAAGCAAGCAAGGATCTAGGGTCATATGCAAATCATAATGAAAGTTCGAGTGGTTTTGGTAAGCTTTTGGCAAGCAAAGCTAACCCATTTACTTAAAGTTTCTAACTTTAATTATTGTTTAACTTAGTTGCTAAATATCATGCTTGGTTGGATGGAATGGATGCTGACTCATATGTATGCATATGTATGCTTATATGTGATGATGGATTTGACTTGAAATCGAAGTCTAAATGTGTAAATGAATGGAAAATTATAATCTAGTTTATGGTTTGTTGTATGACATATGAATGCATGATATTGGTCTATGCATGTGACAAAAGAACTAGTATTTAAGTTGCGTGTTTGGAGACATCGAAATCCCTTGTGCAAACTAGCTTCTTCACTTACTTTTCGTTTTATATAAGTTTAATGAAATTTTTAAAACCATACTTATAGTTTCAAAACTTTATTCTAAGATTATAAAAGTAAATTAAATATAAAAGATAAGTGTTTTGAAAGCTATTTAGAGTAAAAAACAAGTTTGAAAATATGGACCATATAGCGATAACTGTTATAAATGCAGTTCGTGAAAAACGAACTCTTTTTGAATCCAAAAATGTTTTAATATAAGTATCATTCTGAAAAGTGTTTTCAAAAACATATTTTAAGTTTTTAAAAGAAATTTTATCGGTTTATTGATTTATTTAATGATTATTTAATTAAGTAATTAAACAAGGCGGTTAGTACTTAATCATTAATTAAGTTAAGGTAATTAGTATTTAATTATTTTTAAGTAACTTAGTTAATTAATAAACGGATAATTATTATTTACTTAATTCTTTAAGGATTTAATTATTATTTTAATTAATTATTAATATATTAATTATTTATAAAAGGTTTAATTAGTAATTAATTACTAATCAAGTTAAATTTAAGTTAAGATTTAATTATTTTTGTATGATGGTTTAAATTATTATTTAAGTTAAATCAAGAATTAATTTAATTAATTAGTTGATATTAGTTAATATTTAGTAACTATTTAAAATTTTAAATTATTATTTAATGATTATTTAAAGATTAATTAGGGTGTAAATATTTATTTAAAAGTCAATTATTGTTTAATTAATAATTAAAGATTTAATTATTATTAAATAAAGAGTTCAAATGTTATCTAATTATCAAATAAAAGTTTAACGTTTTAAACCGCTTTATTTCTAAAGTTCAACCTTATTTTTTTGCAACTCCATTTTAAAGAGTGTTTTAAATCCAAGGGATTTCTTTATTAACTACCCTTAAGTAACTTCAAATGGAAATGAAACCCAATGATATCTACTTAGTAGAATAAATTACCGTTCAACTAATTGAATTATATTTGACATCTGTTTAGTAGAATAAATCACGGTTCTACCATAATTCATAAAGTAGATTTTGTTGGCATCTGTTTATGCAGAAATAAAACCAGTTTTGCTATTATGTTCACTGGGACATTTATCTATATGAATGATTGTTATTAGCTTATTCCCTTTTACATACCTGCTTGTTGTGTAAATATATGTACCATAACTTAAAAAGTCAAACTCGATTAAATGAGAACCATTGTAGTCACTAAGCCTCATTATGGTTTTGTAAAGTTGAATATTTAAAATTTATCCTTTTAAAGTTTATTATCATTTTTAAATATGATATTTAAAGGATGATTAAGCAATTATTTTATTTAAAATATTTGAAGTTAATTTAATACTTTCTAAATGATTGTTTAAAATAATTATTTTGCTAATGAGGTTTAAAGATAAGTCAAGTAAGGGCTTTTTTAATAATACCTGTTTATTTAAAGATGTTTTAAATAATTGATTGTTTATAAAAGAACTTTATTGATTGAAGTTTATTAAATAAGTTGTTTTAAATAAGGAAAGTTTATAAAAGAAGTTTCTAAATGATTTTAGATATTTGTGAAAGAGTTTATAGCACCCCATAATTTTGGTAACATTATTTAGGATATTTAATTAGTTATATTAAATAAAATAATCTGTTGATTATGCGATTGAGATTTGATTTGAATCAAGGGTAGCCATGCCATTTAAACAATGAAGTAAAATAATATTTAACATGAAATAATAGGATTAGTAAAATAGGAAAGATGCCACTCTTATACCCCTAAACCCTTGGTCGTGCAACCCTTACATCTTTATTTCGTTTTGTCTAAATTTTTAAACAAGAGGTCAGCCACCATTAATAAGAGAAAGGGAAAAAAGATAGAGAAAAACTAAGGAAGAAGCTAATTCAAATCAAATCCATTCACATCTCAATCTCTATAATCTCTAAAGCTAAGGTGAACAATGTTTACATCCAATTTTTTATTTTTTCGGTTTTAAGATGAATTATGTATATTTTGCATTGATTTTCCATGTTTTTGAATGATGGAATGATTATATATATTTGTTGATGAATTATGGTCCTTCATATTGAATTTTTGATATGTTTTAAGATAAAAACCATATTAGATGAAACCAAATGTCTTGTGAATTTTTGCGAATATCGTAAAATTATTTTGGAGACGGGTTTCAATATATAAAATTTTCTGAATTTTTTTGGAATTTATATGAATTTTCTAGTAAAGAAAATGTTATTTGGGTTAATAATTATTCAGGTTAAATAATAAAAGGTTTATGTCTGAAATTTTTATATGTTGGAAAACATATCAAAAGAGAATTTTTGAAATCTTCGTAGATTTTTCTTAAGTGTTTTAATGGATATATAAAATTGTTTAAGGTATGGGACTTAAATGTTTTATATATTTTAAAAGAGGAGGGGTTTTTGCAAATAATCAAATAGTTACTTCTGAAAATGCAGCGCTTTTTAATGGTAAAGTAAAGAGGCAACCAATCAAAATTTGATATGTAAAGCAGGTTAAGTGAAAAGAACTGTTTGCTACATGTTTTCTTACTTTTTTATTGCTTTCGACACCTACTTCCGCCTTGGTTGGCTTTCGACTAAGTCCCTCCACCTTCAACACCATCAAAACCAATGTGCATAGTATCAATATATTGGTACATAACAAACTGTGTGGAAGGAGAAATGCATGAGGTTGTAACCAAGGGTTCTGCAGGGTTTGAGGCATCCTTTGCTTTTAAATTAAAAATGCGCCTGCTTGCTTTCAACTAATTGACTTTTGACTCAGTTACCATTCGACTGGGTTTAAATGGATTTAAAGGAAATGGTTTTGATTTGGTTGTACTCATGTTTTAAATGATTGCTTTTGAGTAAGTCGAAACCTTTTGCTACTGCCTTTTTACCTTTTGACCCAGATGGTTTCGAAGGGGTACTTTTTTTTCTAAAATTTAGCCACTTCTCCAATGCTTTCGAAGGGATGGTTTCGACATAATCACTTTTTTGCTTAGGAAATGGTTTCGAAACAGATGCTTCTGACTTAAATGTTTTAAAGATCATTTTTCCTATAATTGAAGTAAATCTCAAATGGTTTCAAAAGAGATAGTTTTAAATGGTTTTGAAACATATATTTTCTACTTTAATGGGTTTATGATCCTATTGCCCTACTTGAAGGCATGATCCAAGTGGTTTCGACAGTGATGATTTTCAAAGGTTTCGAAGGAGTAAATTTTCGAATGGTTTCAAAAGGTTTCCCCATGTTTCAACTTGAACCCAAAGTGCTTTCGAAAGGATAGAGATTTAACTGTTTCGAAAGGTTTTAATTAATGGTTTCGAAAGGGGTGGCACCCCAAGGTTTCGAATGGGTTGAAAGGAAAGGTTTTTATCATGCTTTCGAATGGCAATATTTAAAGGTTTTAAAAAGGGACGTCTGATGTTTTGAAGCTTTCTAGGGAAGGCTTTTAATGGTTTTGAAAGGGTCACTTTCAGTGGTTTCGATAGGGTTACCTTCAAGGGTTTCGAAAGGGTTGTTTAAAGATTTTAAACAAAGGTTTCGAATGTATTTAATTGGCAACATAGCCTAAGTATATTCAAGTTAAAAAGAGTTTTAAGTAGTTTTGGAAGGATAGCTAATTAATATTAAAATTCATCAACATTATTTTGAGTAAAGTAAATGTATAACATGGCCAAATAGCTTAGAGTAAAGCTAAGAATATATTTTTCTTATATAAGCATGATTTAAATGGTTAAATCATTTTGAGAAGGTTTTCAAGGAAAAAGTGAAGGGTAGTTAACCCTAAGAAAATGATTAGGATAGATAGCTCATTTTTATTCGGACAATTAGTCCAGTTTGCGGGCAATTAGCTCGTTCGAACAGATAGTCCATTTATTACTTGTGGACAATAGTTCACCAGTTACCTAATTATAGCTTAATGGACTTAGCTATTACTATCACTGTTATATCAGTTTGATTAACCAGTTTGGTTGCAGGAAAGGATTTGCAAAATATATATATTTTGAAGAGGATATTACAGAGGGGAAACCCGTCCAGCTAAGTGGCATGGTCTCACTTAATATCAGTAAACCGAGATGTAACAGTATTATTCACACTAGGTTTTATGTTTGATTCAAGGTTTTTGTTTTTCCCTTAAACTCTTGGTGATCAAATAATTGATTTGAGTAGGTTGAGGGTTAGGTTTTCAGGTTTTATTCATTTTGGTGAATAAAACTTCCCAAGACGAGAAGGTGGCTGACGGGTAGCTAATTAGGAGTTATAGTTTTAACATTTTTTGATTTTGCTGTGTATGTTAAGTCAGATATGACTATATTGACTCTGGTCAACCAAGAGGACATCGTCATATGTCGCTCTTAGCGTATTTTGTAATTATTATATTTAATTTTTACTTGGGAAATAGTTAAGGGATTATGTTACATGAATATGAATTATTGTTTTGAAATGTATTCAGCAAAATATTGTTCCAATATCTGTGATTTGTCCATATTCACGTGCCTCTGATATTATGGATATCATTAGCATTACCGTATTTTGTCACCATAAGTTACTACTATGGATAACTACAACATATGTAAAGCTTAGCTTTTGGCCCCTAGATATAGGATGTTACAACTTGGTACCAAAGCTTGGTTTACGAAAATTTTTAAACTAAAAATGGTTTTTAAGACATAATCCTAAGGAAATTATAGTAAGATTGGGGTACGGGATAACGCTATAGTAACGTACTTGTGTTTGCTATATATCAGTATACGCTTTATCTCCAGTCCTTTATCTTTGATTAGGTTATTCTTTTATTTCTCATGAGGTTTGAATACAAATATGGATGGTACAAGGGGAAGAGTAAACGCAGGAGAGGAAGGCACCGATGGGAATACCAGACCTAGTACAAGGACCCAAGGCAGGCACAAGCAAAGAATGTAGGTGCTGGAGTCCCATAAGTGGACATGGGCGCTATTTATCAGTTTTTTGTGAATATGATGCAAGTTGGAGTTGCGGCTAGAATGGTAGGAGGAGACACTATAGGAGCAGGAGTTCCTGAGGTTCCGGTAGTTAACCATTGTGTTAAGATGAGCGGAGATTACGCTAAGCTTGGAGGGAAGCCATTTCTTGGAAAAGAGGATGCTATAGAAGTTTAAAATTGGTTGCTGAACTGTGAGAGAATCTTTGCATACTTGGGGCTCAATAATGAGCAGAAGAGGAGGCTTGCTTCGAGACAGCTTCATGGAGCAGCTTTTCTTTGGTGGAACAGTGTGACGGCTGTTGTGGATAAGGAAACCTTGACAATGTCAGATTTCAAGGGGAGGGTCTAGGAGAGGTTCATGTCTGCGATGACACAGTCGCTCTAATAAGAAAGTTTTCTGAGTTAGAGAAGGGGAAGATGTCTAATTTGGAGTATGCCAAAAAGTTTAAGGAGTTAGCTAGATACGGGTATGCTTCAGCGGATACAGTAATGAAGAGGAATGAGAAGTTTATCAGGGGGTTGAAGCCTGAGTTAGCAAGGGCTACATTACCTCATATTAGAGATCCTTCTGCTTTTGTAGTGGAGATGGCCTTAAGGCATGAGGAGATTCTTGATTCTTTAGAGAAGAATAAGGCTAAGGAGGTCCAGGTTGGGCAGAATCAGAAGAGGAAGTTCATTCCAAAGAAGAATGCTCAGAAGGGTGGAGTAGCAAAGAAAGGAAAGTCAGAGATTGTTTACTTTAGTTGCGACAAGATGGGGCATTTTGCTAATGAGTGTTGTACTGGAAAGGCAAAGGAGGTAGCCATGAGGAAGAAGGTTAGATGCTTTAATTTTGACTGGATTGGCCATTATAAGAACTGGTGCAAGAAGCTCGCTAAGAATGGAAAGGGAAAGGTGTATGCATTGGGGCCTATTACTTCGAAGCCAACAGCTCAGAGGGGAAAGGCAGTTTTGAGAGGTATGCTTTAGATTCATGGTATGTCTGTTAGTGTTCTATTTGATACCAGTGCATCACATTCTTTTATATCTAGATGTTTGATATATAAGCTAAACCTAGAAGCCACATATTTAGTTACTTTCTTACGGGTTGCGAACCCAATAGGAGGGTATGCAACCCTAGGGTTCTGAAACCCAATAAATATGGTTCTAGCGGTGAGGTGAATGCTTTATTGGGTGTTATAGAGTTGGAAGATGAGTTGAGTCGAGTTTACATGATTAGAAAATTCGTAGATGTTTTTGAGCCTGTAGTTAAATTGCCATCGAAATGATCCATTGAGTTTCGGATCGATCTGGTTCCGGAAGCATATCAATGAATAGGCCGCTAAGAAGGATGACCCCTACAGAGATGAGAAAGTTGACGGCACGGTTGGTGAATTTGGAAGGCGGGAGCTTTATCAAGTTGAGTAGTTCATCTTGGAAAGAAGCCATGGTGTTTTCTAAGAAGCCGCGTGGATAATTGAGGCTATGTATTGATTACCATAAGTTGAATGAGAGGATGATAAAGAATTGATATCCATTGCCTAGGATTGACGATTTGTTCAATCAATTTAGTCGAGCTAAGGTATTTTCCCCGTTGGATTTGGCAACAGGTTTCCATCGGCTCAGAGTAGCAGAGGATAGTATACCTGTGATGATGATTAGGACCAGGTATGGGTCGTACGAATGGTTAGTTATGCCGTTCGAACTGACTAATGCACCGACATTCCTTGTTGATTTGATGAACCGGGTTTTCCGAGAGCATTTAGATAGGTTTGTATTAGTTTTGCAGATGATATCTTGATCTACTATAAAGATGAAAGAGATCATTAAGTTCATTTTAGTATGTTAACTAAAATGAAATAACCGAAGTTAGGGTGTTAGGAAATAACAAGGGCAATATGAGAAATATGTGGAGCTTATACCCTAAACCCTCAGGAGATAGAATGCTCACGTTCATTTCATTTTACTTAAACTAAAAATACTAAGGCCAGCCACCATTATCATTCTCAAGAAAAAGATTAAAACTATGATTGAAAGGAAGGGAAACAATCAATTAAATCAACATCTAATCTCACATCTTATATCTCAAAGCTAAGGTGAATAATTACTACATCCCATTTTCTTTTCGTTTTCAGTTTTAAGACTAGATCCTAAATGTTTTTACAAGTATATGACATGTTTTGATGATTAAATTATATACATATACATAGTGTTGATGGATTATATATGTTCATGTTAGTTTTATGATATGTTTGACATGAAAACCCTAATTAATGACACCCAAAAGCCTTGGAAATTTAAATATAGGTCATAAATGATATTTTTGAGATGATTTTTGATTTTCATAATTTCATGAATTAATATGGATTTTATATTAATTTTCTGGTGAAGGAAATTTTTTATTGGGTTATAAATTATTTTCGGCTAAAATAATTATTATTTTAGGTTTGAAATTTTTATATGTTAGGAAACATATCAAAATAGATTTTCTAGGATTTTTCCTAAGTTATTTGATGATTATATAAAATTATTTAAGGTACGAGACTTAAATGTTTTATATATTTAGTTAAGGAAAATGGCATTTTATAAAATGAAATTATTTAATTCTGCTTATAGTGGCAGCACATTTCTGAAAAGAATTTTGTTAACCAATGAAAATTGACAAACGAAGGCAGGTTAGTCGAAAAGTTATCATTTTAAAGTTAAAAACGAAGAAAGTATTCTTTTAGCATGTTTCATCCTTTACGGCAACAAACCTTCCGACCCAGACCTTCCGACAAAGTCGAGCGATTCAAAGCTTTCGACAAGGTCAAACCAATGCATATAGTATCAAGTTGCTTGGTACGCAATGAATTAGACAGTGTAAAAAGGTTCTTAATCGAAAGGTTAATGGCCAAAGAGGTTGAGGTATGTTCGTTTTATAAATCAAATGCTTCCACCGGCTTTGCTTTCGAATAAGAGCTTTCAACTTGGTTGCTTTCGACCAGGACAAATATAGAGGTTTTAAACCTTCCGACAAAGTCGAATGGTTACTGCTGTTTTAACACAGTTTTGTTTTGAAACCTTTCGACATAGTCGAAGGGTTACTGCCGCTTTATTTTATTTTGAACCTATCGATAAAGATGAAAAGTTTACTAATGTTAAAACCAGCCGCTTCTCCCAATGCTTTCGAAAGGAAGCTTTTGACCTTGGTAATTTACCCTTGTATTTAATTGAAGTATAACCAAGTTTTCGAAGTAGAGCTTTTGAATTTGTCGAAAGGTTGCTTCTTAACTTCGAAAGGTTTGGTTTCGAAAGGTTTGAAGATTGAATTCGAAAGATTTAATTCAATGGTCTCAAAAGGTTTAAGTTGAATGGTTTCGAAAGGTTTAAAGATTGAGTTCGAAAGGTTTAATTCAATGGTTTTGAAAGCTTTTAGTTGACTGATTTTGAAAGGTTTGGTGAATGATTTCGAAAGATTTAAGTGAATGATATCGAAAGGTTTAAGTGAACGACATCGAAAGGTTTGAAAGGTTGATTTCAAAAGGTTTGATTATTGATTTCGAAAGGTTTAAGTGAATGTTTTCGAAAGGTTTGAGATGGAAGTTTTTCAAGGGTTTTTCTAAGGCAGTGTTTTAAAGAGATTTTAACGAAGGATGTCTAAAGTTTTATTGTTTTCGAAAGGTTTAATGTTTTAATTTGAAATAGATGATTTCAAAATTATATAAAGAGGTTCTTTCAAATGGTTAAATGTGTTCATTAACTAAAGTTTGAGTAAAGAATATATATATATATATATATATATATATATATATACACATATATATAAATGATGTGCTTTTGAGTGAAGTGTAAAGATTATAAACTTTATTTTGTTTAAGTTGATTTAAAGGTTTAAATCATTTTGGAAATGTTTTCGAGAAAAACTACAGGAGGGGATCCTTAAGTGAAAATGACTCAGATATTCAAATACTAGATTGGACTAGTATGAGGTTGCGCCCTAAACATTAGCTAATATCCCCAGCTAATTGTTGCCCAAAATTCCCGTGTGTTGGGCTTTGTCACAGGTAGACTAAAATCATGGTTACACACCGAAAGGAACATATGCTTATATACAGATAGGTTATCGGTGAGCCAGAAAAACCATTAGGATCGAAAAGACCCGGAAGATGATTAAGTTAGGGATGGACCGTCCAGAAGTGAAGTATTTAACAAATAGTTAAAGATGGATCATCTAGAAGTGAAATGTTTAACAACTAGATAAGGATAAATAATCCAAAAAAAAATACCTAACATGTGTTAGGTTAATTTTGATTATATTGTCTGATAGACTCGAGCCATCCAAAGGTTACAAGTTATCCAAATAAAACCTATGTGTTTGAATAGATAGTTCATTATTACATGATATTTATGTTTACGTAATGGTTGCTTTACAGTATTTAACCATTGTGGATGCAAGAGCAAAATATATGGTTTTATGAAAGGTTTTGCAAATATATGTTTTAAAAAGGATGTTAGTGGGGGAAAAACCCGTTCTGCTAAGCGGCATGGTCTCACTTAACATATTTAACCGGCTTGTATAATATTTTTCATATCAGTCTTTATTTCTGACTCAAAGTTTATGTTTTTCCCTTAAACTCTCAGGTGCTTAAAATTAATTTAAGTAGGCTAAGAGGTAAAGGACTTTTTAGGTTTTTGTAGGATGATGAATAAGGCTATTGGAGGCATGCAAGAGGCAAACGGATAACTATTTAGGATTTGCAGATCTTGTTATGTTTTGGCGTATTTCTGCTGTGATTGTATTAGATCTATTATGACCATATGACTCTGATCAACTAAGGGGGTATCTTCATATACCGCTCTTAGCGTATTTTGTAATAACTCTATTTTATCTGTGCTTGGGAACGTTTGGGATTATGTGTTGTGAATGTGAAACAATAGGTTTTGAAATGTAATGAAGTAAAATTTGTTTTGAAATCTATGTTTTGTTTCATATTAAGGTGCTTTTGATATTACTGATACCATTGACTTAGCCGTATTTAGTCGCCAAAAGTTAATACTATGGATGACTGCAGCATCTGTAGCGCTTAGCTTTGGGCCTCTAGATAGGGGATGTTACAACTTAGTATCAAAGCATGGTTTATGAAATACTTTAACTAAAAATTATTTTTGAAAACATAATCCTTAGAAATTAGATTTAAGTTAGGGTTATGGGATAGCGCTATTGTAACGTACTTGTATTTGCTTTGTATATAAGTATACGCTATATCTCTTGACTCCTATCTTAATTAGGGTATTCATTCATATCTCACGAGGTCTGAATACACAAATGGAAGGGAGAAGAGGCAGAGTTAATCTCGAAGGAGATAGCACCACCACTAATGGAAATGCCGGACCAAATGCTAGGAGAGGTCCCGGTCAGGCAAAAGCTAAAATTGTTGGTGCAGGAGTTCCCCAAATGGACATAGGAGCAATGTATCATTTCTTTGTAAACATGATGCAAACTGGAATAGCAGACTTAGTTGTTAGAGGTAATGCTACTAGAGATGGAGCTTAGGAAGTTCTGATGGTCAATCAATATGCTAACTTGAGTAGAGACTACATCAGGCTTGGTGCGTTGCTGTTTATTGGTGCTGAAGTTGCGATCGAGGTGGAAAAATGGCTACTTGATTGCGAGAGAATTTTTGCTGACTTAGGATTGAATGATGCACAGAAGAGGAGATTTGCTTCGAGGCAGCTGTAGGGAGGTACTCTATTCTGGTGGAATACTGCTACCGCTAGAGTTGATGAGGAAACCATAACTTGGGAGGAGTTTAAGAGAAGGTTTTCTGAAAGATTTATGTCCGTAATGGGGTAGTCGGCGTTTGTTTGGTAGTTTGCAGAGTTGGAACAAGGAGAGTTGTCCATTTTGGAGTATATTTGGAAGTTTGAGGAGTTGGCCCGATATAAGTATGCTCTGGCAGATTGATCAAGAGGAATGAGAAGTTTATAAGGGGCTTGAGGCCAGAGTTGATAAGTGCTACTTTGCCGCATTTGAGAGATCCCAGTGATGTAGTGGTTGAAATGGCATTAAGACAGAAAGTGGCGTTGGCTCATCTGAGGAAGAAGATAAAGGAGGCCCAGATGGGGCAAGGCCTGAAAAGAAAGTTTTTCCATAAAAGAATGCTCGGAAAGGAGGAGCACAGAAGAAAGGAAAGGCTGAAGTGGTTTGCTACAAATGCGACAAGAAGGGACACTATGCTAATGAATATCGAATCAGTAAAGGAAAAAAGGCTGGTGGAAAGAAGAATGTTATATGTTTTAATCGTGGTCAGATCGGTTATTACAAGACAATTGCCCTAAGCCTGCTAGAGATGGAAAAGGGACAGATGTATTCACTAGAGCCCGCAACTCCAAGGCCAGCTGTGTAGGCAAAAGGGAATGCTGATTTAGGAGGTTCATTGTAGATTCATGGTATGTCTGTTAGCATTCTGTTTGATACTCGAGCATCTCATTCTTTTATTTCTCGATATTTGGTAGATAAGCTTAACCTAGAAACCTCATACTTAGTTACTTCCTTAAGGGTTGCAAATCCGATAGGAAGGTATGCAACTTGGTAAGAGGTGTGACCATTTAGAGTTTGATTTACTAGGCCATACTCTTGATTGCCGTTTGCATGTGTTTGACTTTGTCAGATTCGGAATTATCCTTGGGATGGATTGGTTAAGTAAATATGATTCTAGGATATTTTCCATGTTAGGAAGATATCACGTAGTCACCTAGGTTGTAGTGATCGGATAGTTTATACCGTAGAGAACCCTAGTTGTGAAGTGAATGCTTTATTAGGTATCATGGAGTTGGAAGATGAGTTGCATCGAGTCTTTGTAGTTAGATAATTTGCTGATTTATTTGAGCCGGTAGTTGGACTACCACCGAAATAAGCCATAGAGTTTTGGATTGTTTTGGTGCCTGGAGCAGAGCCGATGAGTAGGCAGTGGAGCAAGATGACACCTAACCAGAGATGAAGGAGTGGTGCAATTGGTGGATTTGGAAGGTAAGAGTTTTATCCGACCAAGTAGTTCACCATGGGGACTGCCGCAGTGTTTGCGAAAAAACCGGATGGATCGTTGAGGTTATGTATCGATTATCGTAAGTTGGATGAGAAGACGATAAATAATTGATATCCATTGCTGAGAGTTGATGATTTATTTGATCAGTTAAGTGGAAATAAGGTATTCTCTTAGCTGGATTTGGAAATGGGATTTCCATCAGTTTGAGTGGCGGAGGATAGTATTCCTTTGACGGCGTCTAGGATGAGGTATGAATCGTACGAATGGTTAGTTATGTCGTTCTGACTAACTAACGCGCCGACATTCTTTGTGGACCTAATGAATAGAATTTTCTGAAAGCACTTAGATAGATTTTTGTTGGTCTTTATAGATGACATTTTGATATACTCTAAGGATGAGAAGGGGCATAAAGTTCATCTTAGGTTTGTGAACGAGAAGTTGAGAGAGCATCAGTTGAAGGCTAAGTTTTCGAAGTGTCATTTTTGAAAGAAGGAAGTGAAGTTCCTTGGTCATGTCATCTCTGAGAAAGGGTTGCTTGTAGATTCGACTAAGATTGAGGCGGTGAATAATTGGAAGAGACCCAAGATGGTGATCGAGATTAAGAGCTTTCTTGGATTGGTTGGATGTTATCGGAAGTTTATAAAGTATTTTTCATGGATAGCTGCACCGATGACTAGGCTTACGTGAAAAATTGTGAAGTGTGTATGGACTGATAAGTGTGAGGAAGCATTTTAGAGCTTGAAATACTTATTGACCCGTGCATCGGTGTTAGTGGTTTCGAAAGGGTGTCAAGATTTAGTTGTTTATACTGCCAGGTCACATTAAGTTAGGTATCCTACCCATGATCTAGAGTTAGCAGCCGTTATATTTGCTTTAAAGGTGTAGAGGAATTATCTTTAAGGAGAGCGATTTGAGCTTTATACTGACGATAAGTCGTTGAAGTACTTGTTCTCTCAGAAGGAGTTGAACATGAGACATCAAAGATGGCTAAAGTTTATTACTGCTTATGACTTCAGAATTGAATACACAACCAGAAAAGGAAATAAGGTGGCGGATACACTCAGCCAAAAACATCAGAATGTAGTATTGGATATATTGATGAGTGGAAAGATTTGGAAGCATTATCAGCTTATAGTGTGCAGTTTAAATCCGAGGTAGGTTCTAGTATTGGAAATGCTGTGTTGTCTTGTTTAGAAATTTGACCAGTGATGATTGAGAAGATAACCTCTAAACAGGAAAAGGGTCCGATTTTGGCTGAAAAAAATCAGAAGGTTGAGGGAAGGAACGGAGAGCGATGACCTAAAGGATTTCGGTCTTGACCAAAATGGGTGGTTGAGTAAGAAAGGAAGGTTGTGTGTACGGAATGTAGGAGACATAAGGAAGGAAGTTTTTTTTGGATGAATGCCATCGTTCTAAGTTCACTATCCGTCTAAGAGGAACGAAAATGTAATCGGATATGAAGAGAAGTTTCTTCTAAGAAGGTATGAAATAGGAAATTGGTTTGTGTGTTAAGCGGTGCTTGAATTGCGAACAGGCAATGGAACATCAGAAGCCTAGTGGATTGCTTCAACCATTAAAAGTTCAGTTGTGGAAATGAAATTCTATATCCATGGATTTTATTGAGGGGTTTCCAAGATCTAGTAGAGGAAATGAAGCATAGATCTAGTAGAGGAAATGAAAGCATATGGGTCATAGTAGATAGACCGACTAAGAGTGCTCATTTCATGCCAGTAAAGTCAACTAGGATGGCACTTATTTTAGCGAAGTTATTTATGAAGAATGTAGTTAGAATGCACGGGTTCCTTATAGTTTTGTCCGTGATAGAGAATCTTTGTTTATTAGTGAGTTCTGGAAAATTCTACAGGAAGCATTAGGAACCAAGCTCAACACAAGTGTCGCTTACCATCCATAGACTGATAGGAAAACGAAAAGAGTTAACAAAATCTTAGAGGATCTGTTAAGAGCTCGTTTATTAGATTTCGGGGGATCGTGGGAGGATCATCTTCATCTAGTCAAGTTCTTATATTACAATAGTTATTGGACTAGTATTGGGATGGCACCATTTGAAGCATTGTATGGGAGACCATGAAAATCTCCCATACGTTAGTTAGAGACTGGGGATAGATTGGTTCTTGGTCCGGATTTGATAAAGGAAGCTGTAGAGAAAAATGAGTTGATTCAAACTAGGATGAAGGAAGCTCCATCTAGGTAGAAAACTTATGCTGATAGAAAAAGGAAGGATTTGGAATTTTCTGTTAGAGACTATGTGTTTATTAAGGTTTCGCTGATGAAGGATGTGATTAGATTAGGGAAATTAGAAAAGTTAGTACCAAGATTCATTGGTCCTTTTTGTATTGTAGAGAGGATCGAGAAACTTGCTTATAGAGTAGATTTATCGATTAGTTAGTTGGAGTTCATGATGTTTTTCATGTTTTTCATCCTAGGAAATGTGTTCGAGACCTGGAGACTACCATAACACCTACAATGTTAGAAGATTTAGTACTAGAATAGATTTGACCATAGTGCGGCTAGAGATGAGAAGAAGTTGAGGAACAAGACCGTGAAGTTTGTAAAGTTTCAGTGGGGTGAAGATGCTAGATATTATACTTGGGAGACAGAGAGCAGAATTAGATACTCTTATTCTGATTTGTTTGATGGTATGTTTTACCTTTGATTGTTTGGTGGTGTACATTATCATAATTGCGAGGATGAAATTCTTTAAGGTAGGGAGACTGTAACACCCCATATTTTTATAACATTATTTAGAATAATTAATTGGGTAAATAAAATAAAATAATGTAGAGATTAATAAGTTGATAGTTGATTAACAAAGGGTAGTCATGCCAAGTTAGTGTGTTAACTAAAATGAAATAACCTAAGTTAGGGTGTTTGGAATTTACAAGGGAAATATGTGGAGCTTATACCCTAAACACTTAGGAGATAGAATGCTAACTTCATTTCATTTTACTCAAACTAAAGATACAAAGACCGGCGACCATTATCATTCCGAAGAAGAAGATTAAAGCTAGGATTCAAGGGAAGGGAAACAATCAACTAAATCAGCATCTAATCTCACATCTTATCTCTATGCTAAGGTGAATGATTACAACATCCCATTTTCTTTTAGTTTTCGGATTTAATACTAGATCTGAAATGTTTTTTCAAGTATATGCCATGTTTTGATGATTAAAATTATATATATATATATATATATATATATATATTGTTGATGAATTATATACGTTCATGTTAGTTTTATAGTATGTTTGACATGAAAACCCTATTTAATAACATCCAAAAGCATTGAAAAATTAAATATAGGTCTGAAACGATATTTTAGGGATGGATTTCGATTTTCATTATTTTCTGAATAATATGGATTTTATATTAATTTTCTAGTGAAGGAAATTGTTTATTAGGTTAAAAATTATTTTCGGCTAAAATAATTATTATTTGTGATTGAAATTTTTATACGTTTGGCAACATATTAAAATAGATTTTCTAAGATTTTTCCTGATTTTTCCTAATTTATTTGATGAATATATAAAATTATTTAACATATAGGACTTAAATGTTTTACATATTTAATAAAGGAGAAGGGGCATTTTGTAAAATGAAATTATTATTTAATTCTGAAAATAGTAGCAGCACATTTCTTAAAAGAATTTTGTTAACCGATGAGAATTGACAAACAAAGGCAGATTAGTTGAAAAGTTATCTTTTTTAAGTTGAAAAACAAAGAAAACATAATTTTAGCATGTTTCAGCCTTTAGCAACAAACCTTCTGACCCAGACCTTTCGACATGGTTGAGAGATTCAAAGTTTTCGACAAGGTCAAACCAATACATATGGTATCAAGTTACTTCGTACATAATGAATTGGACAGTATCGAAAGGTTCTTAGTCGAATGGTTAATTGTGATGCCTCATCTCTATACTCATGCTAGCCAAGGACACTACAAGGTAATGCTGTCAACTAGCACAAAGAATAAGGCTATTGAGGAGCGACCATCCGTGTAACTGCTTTGTGCGAGCGCCAATATGTCAGATAATATGAAATGCATTTATTTTCAAGAGGAAATCCGACATACCGATACAAAGTCAAAACTACTACACAGTGACTATATGATCTTCGGAAACATATATAGAAATAAGCATAACACAAATCAGTCATAGATATCCATATCACAAAGGCGGAAATAGATATGAATATAACACATAGAAGTGTTCATCAGAGTAGTGGTCAAATAAGATTCATGATATCACAAAAGAATAGGTACAAGTGCTAGACAAAAGAATAAGTATACATAATGGGGTCTCTATCTCATATGTATAACAATAAAAACTACTAAACTATAGTAGTTAGTCAAAATTCAGATAATGTTCACAGAAGAGGAGTCAAGCAGAAGCACCTGTAACATCTCGGTCTGACCCGAGTATTATTTAATAAGAAAATAATAAACAGATCAGTCTAGCTATAAATATCAGAAAAAAAGATAGAGTAAGAGATATGATGAAAACGTATGATAACAATAATGTCATACTATGAAAAGTATACATTAGACAACTCAAAAATCATACAATATCTCAAGAAATCTCAAAGCACTAAAAAGAATGTCATATTCTTTATTTTATTCACCAAACCCCAAATATCGTCAAACATAACATTGCCAATCACAAAAAGAGGTGAAACACAAATTCTAGAAATCATCAACTAGAAATCCAGAAATCATAAAAAGGGGGGAGGTCTATCACAAAATGGGAGCATGAAAACTCACCAACACGTGTATCACAAACGGGTCGCTAACCCAACCATAGAGCCAGCGCAACGACGTAGGACAATATCGGTACGCCCGCGGAACCTGAAACTCAAATAATTCGGAACAACGACGTAGTACAATGGTACGCCCAATGAACCTGATAAGTCGGTACAACGGCGTAGTACAACGGTACGTCCGTTGAACCGAACTCCATAAAAGAACATGGGTCGCTAGCCCACAAAAATGAGTCGAAACTCCAAAGAACCAATAGGTCGTTAGCCTATAAAAGAAATGAGATGAAACTTAATAAAACGTGGTACAGTCCCCCACGTGGACAAAGTGGTATAGCATTTTGCTAGTCTAGATCACAAAATGATCATCATTGATCAATAAAAAGTGTGAATTACACTAAGCTAGTAAATAAATGACCTTAACTTCATGTCCCATTACCACTGGCTTAGCTTAAATATTTACAAACAAATTGTAAATCTCCACTCGAAAATTGTCACAAGAGTTTCAATCGAACAAGTCCAAAAATTAACCGATGAAGTAAATGTAAGCGTTTCATACCACTTGTTTTGCTAAACCATTTAATTAGATTTTCTTGTACGAACGAGGTAAATGTTTGTACATAATAATAGGTTGGAAAAACGTTTTAATATATGAGCTTTGTATTAAAATAATGCTGAATCGTTTTGATGAAAGGGTTTTGGTATTTACTACTAGCATAGAAACCTTTGTATTTCAAAGTGACAAATCACAAAAAAAATGATTGTAAAAACAATCAATTCACAAAAGTTCACATTCGAAGACATGAATCAAATCCATAGAAATCGATACCGAATCCATCAGAATGGATATTCCCAAACATCCTGAAAAAGATGTTATCAAAGTCAATAAAGATGATAACAACAAATTGGATCCACACGAATCGATAAAAAAAATGGAAACCCAAGCAAAATAGGCAAATTTGGCTGAGACAGCAGATTCAGTCGACTGGACCAGGGCGGTCAGTCGATTGACACAATTCCTGAAAACTTTCTGTTTACAGGTTCAGTCGACTGAACCAGGGGGGTCAGTCGACTGAATCATGCCTGGAAACTTTCGGTTTCCAGGCTCAGTCGACTGACCCAGAGTGGTCAGTCGACTGATACTGGCCCAGGAAATTTCCTGGGTTCGATTCAGTCGACTTACTTCCTGGTTTAGTCGACTGAACTGGAATTTCCAGTATTTTCAACCTAGTCCCCAAGTGGGGCAAAAACCAACAAATTGCGATCGTACGAGTGATGGGTGCTAGCGGTATATGCCAATTGGAAACCCATCCCTATAGGCTCTTCGATACACCACCAAAAACATGTTCAAACATCAAAGCTAGGATTTTTAAAGATTTGACCTCAAAACACCAAAATTGGAATATTCATAAAACTAATTCAATCCAAAGCAAATGGATAAGGAACAGATGTTAGGAATTCATACCTGACAACAATGAAATCTATAGACATAGATGTGAGTTCAAAAACTCACCTTTTACTCAAAAACAAGGAAGGAGAAGCTTGAAAACAAAAGGAAGATCAACTACTCTTCAATTTCAACTCTAAAAGCTCCAATCTAAGATCATAAGAAAATATTTCCTAAGTTAGGTTATAGGAAATTTCTGAAATTGGAGAGAGATTGAGATGGAGAAGAAGAAGAGGATGCTTAACTAAGCTTCTCTTTGATTTTGAAGCTAGAACTTGAATTTGCAAAAGAAACTAGGGCTTAGGATTTTAATTTCCAATCTCTTCCCCCATTTTTACTAAAGCTTGAAGTGTTAGGAAATGAGAATAAATGAAGAGGAGAGGGGGTGGAGTTAGGACATAAGTTGAGTTGGGTTAGCGGGCTGAAACCCAAACCCAAACCCAAACCCAAATCCCTATGTGAAAACATTAAAATTCCAGCTAACTCCAAACATATCGATGTTTATACTCAAAAAGGTCGCAAATGCCATTTTGAACTCAATGGAAGTGATCTCGAGTCCTAATTCGGCTGTTTGCAAAAAGTAGCTATTCGGACTTTAATCCGACTAACGATGTTATATTTAAATAAAAATATTTAAATATACAATCGTAAAATATGCGGGTTGTTACATTAATGGCCAAAGAGGTTGGGGTATGTTTGTTTTATAAACTAAAAGCTTTCACCGGCTTTGCTTTCGACTTGGTTGCTTTCGACCAGGACAAATATAAAGGTTTTAAACCTTATGACACAGTCGAAAGGTTATTGCATTTTTAACACTATTCTGTTTTCAAACCTTTTAAATTAGTCAAAGGGTTACTGCCGCTTTATTCTATTTTGAACCTTTTGAAAAAGACAAAAGGTTTACTTGTTTTAACACCGGCCGCTTCTCCCAATGCTTTCGAAAAGAATCTTTCGATTTAGGTGATTTACCCTTGTATTTGATTGAAATATAATGAAGCTTTCGAAGTAGAGCTTTCAAGTTAGTCGAAAGGTTGCTTCTAATAACTTTGAAATGTTTGATTTCGAAAGGTTTGAAGATTGAATTAGAAAGGTATAATTCAGTGGTTTCGAAAGCTTTAAGTTGAATGGTTTCAAAAAGGTTTGAAGATTGAATTTGAAAGGTTTAATTCAATGGTTTCGAAAGGTTTAAGTTGAATGGTTTCAAAAGGTTTGAAGATTGATTTCGAAAGGTTTAATTCAATGGTTTTGAAATGTTTTAGTTGACTGAATTTGAAAGGTTTGATGAATGATATTGACTGGTTTAAATGAATGATTTCAAATGGTTTAAGTGAATGATTTCAAAAGGCTTGAGGGGTTGATTTCGAAAGGTTTGATTATTGATTTTGAAAGATTTAAGTGATTGTTTTCGAAAGGTTTGAGTTGGATGTTTTCCCGAGTTTTTCTAAGGCGATGTTTTAAAGAGATTTTAATAAAGTTTTTATTGTTTTCAAAAGGTTTGATTTTAAAAGTTTTGATGTTTGGATTTGAAATAGATGATTTCAAAATTATAGAAAGAGGTTCTTTCAAATGATTAATTGTTTTCATCAACTAATGTTTGAGTAAAGAATATATATATATAACACGGTGATATGCTTTTGAGTGAAGTGTAAAGATTATATAATTTTCCTTGTTTAACTTGATTTAAAGGTTTAAATCTTTTTGGAAATGTTTTCAAGGAAAATTATAGAAGGGGATCCTTAAATGAAAATGACTAAGATATTTAAATACCAGATGGGACTAGTATGGTGTCGCGCCCTATACATTAGTTAATAGCCCTAGCTAATTGTTTTTAAAAATTCCAGTGTGTAGGGTTTTGTCGCAGGTAGACTAAAATTATGGTTACACACGGAAAGGGACATATGCTTGTATACAGATAGGTTATTGGTGAACATGAAAAACCAATAGGATCGAGAAGACCAAGGAGATGATTAAGTTAGGGACAGACCGTCCAGAAGTGTATTATTTAATAGATAGTCAGGGACAGACCATCCAAAAGTGAAATGTTTAATAGATAGTTAAGGATAGATAATCCAAAAAAAGAATAGCTAACATGTGTTATGTTCATTCTGATTATATTGTCTAGTAGGTTCGATTCAGCCAAAGGTTAAAAGTTATCAAAACAAAACTTATGTGTTCAAACAGATAGTTCATTATTACCTGAAATTTATGTACGCTTACATAATGATTACTTTACAATATTCTACCATTGTGGATGTAGGAGCACAATATATGGTTTTATTGAAGGTTTTGCATATATATGTTTTAAAAAGGATGTTAGTGAGGGAAAATCCGTTCTGAGTGGCATGGTTTCACTTAACATATTTTAGCGAGATGTATTGTATTATTCGTACCAGGCTTTATGTCTGACTAGAAGTGTATGTTTTCCCCTTAAACTCTCGGGTTTTCAAAATTAATTTAAGTAGGCTGAGGGGTTAAGGTCTTTTTTAGATTTTAGTAGGATGACAAATAAGGCTATCGGAGGCATGCAGGAGACAAACGGATAGCTATTTAGGATTTGCAGTTCTTGTTATGTTTTGATGTATTTCTGCTGTGATTGTATTAGGTCTATTATGATCATATGACTTTGATCAACCAATGGGGTATCTTCATATACCAATCTTAGTGTATTTTGTAATAACCATATTTTATCTGTGCCTGGGAACAGTTTGGGATTATGCATTGTGAATGTGAAACAATTTGTTTTGAAATGTAATGAAGTAAAAGTTGTTTTGAAATCTGTGTTTTGTTTCATATTCAAGTGCTTTTGATATTACTGATACCATTAACCTTGTCGTATTTAGTCATCGGAATACTATGTATGACTGCAGCATCTGTAACGCTTAGCTTTGGGCCTCTAGATAGGAGACGTCACACATCATCAGCTGAAAGCAAAATTTTTGAAGTGTTATTTCTAAAAGAAGGAAGTGAAGTTTCTGGATCATGTAGTCTTAGAGAAAGAGTTGTCAATAGATCTGGCTAAGATTGAAGTGGTGAATAGTGAGAAGAGACCCGAGACAGTGACGAAGATAAAGAGTTTCCTTGGGTTAGCTGGGTATTATCGAAGGTTCATTAAGGATGTTTCGTGGATAGTGGCACCAACAACCAAGCTAATGAGAAAGGATGTGAAGTTTGTGTAGACCGTTTAGTGTGTGGAAGCATTCTAGAGTTCAAAACACATTGACCAATGCTCCAGTGTTAGTAGTTCTAGATGGAAACCAAGGGTTGGTGGTATATACTTATGCATATGGGACTAGATTAGGGGCAGTGTTGTTGCAAAGGGGCAAAGTCGTTGCCTATGCATCTAGGCAGCTTAGACTGCATGAAGCAGGATATCCTACTCATGACTTAGAATTGGCTGCGGTGATTTTTGCCTTGAAGATTTGGAGACATTATCTTTTAGGGACGAGATTTGAGTTGTATACCGATCATAAGTCCTTAAGATATTTATTCTCTTAGAAGGAGTTGAATATGAGATAAAAAAGGTTGCTGGAGGTTTTGGCCGCTTATGATTTGGTATAAAGTTACCTAGGGAAAGGAAATAAGGCAGTAGATGCTCTTAGTAGAAGGTAGATCTAGAAGCTTTAGCCAGTTGCGATGTGCAGCTAAGATTGATTGCTAGTTCTAGTCAGAGTACTGCCATGATGTCCTGTTTAGAAGTTCGACCAATGTTGATAGAGAGGATTGCTTCAAGAAGAAGGTAGATCTAGTGTTAGCTGAGAAGATCAAAAGGCTTGAGGTTGGAACTGAGATCGATGATCTAAAATATTTTTGTCATGACCAAAGAGGATGGTTGAGAAAGAAGAGGCAAATATGGTTCTAGATGTTGAGAATTTGGGGAGAGAAGTGCTCAAGGAGTGTCATCGATCTAAGTTTACGTTCATCCTGGAGGTACTAAGATGTATTAGGATATGAAGAGAAGTTTCTTCTGGAAAGGTATGAAGCAGGATATTGGCTTGTGTGTAAAGTAGTGCTTGAATTGCCATCAGGGAAAGGCCGAGCACCAGAAGCCAAGTGAGTTGCTTCAGCCATTGGAGATTCCAGTGTGGAAGTGAGATTCTATTTCTATGGATTTTATTGACGGGTTGCCAAGGTTGAATAGGGGAAATGATTGTATATGAGTCATAGTGGATAGATTGAGCAAGTGTACCCATTTCATCCTAGTTAACTGAATCAGAATGACACCTATTTTGGCGAGGTTATTCATGAAGAATGTAGTTTGACCGCATGGAATTCCTAGTAGCATAGTAAGTGATAGAGAACCCTTATTCACTAGCGAGTTCTGGAAGAGTCTACATGAAGTTTTGGGAACCAAGCTCAAGATGAGTATCGCTTACCATCCGCAAATAAATGGGTAAACGAAGAGAGTTAACATGCGCGTGGAAGATTTGTTAAGAGCTTGTGTATTAGATTTTGGTCGATCATGGGAAGACCATCTGCATTTAGTCGAGTTTTCTTATAACAACAGTTATCAGACTAGTATTGGTGTAACTACCCGTATTTTTAATTGTTTTAAATTATAAGATTTGGCATAATTATTGAATAAAAATTGGTTAAAAATAATTTTTTAATGAACTATTAGTATTGATGTATCGGGTAATTAAATTGTTTAAATTTTTGTTGCAATTATTTAAATAATGGAATTCTGGATTTAATGTGAATTGAAATTGCATTGGAAATTGATTCAAATTTTATATAAATATGTATGAAGATCATTTACTTTTAAAAATTGGATTACAAGTGAATAATTATAAATTGGAAATTTTATATTTTAATTGACAAGTAAAAATAGCCATTTTGTCACTGTCTCGAATTCCGATTCGTAATAGTGAGTTATTGTATAGTTTCAAGTTTCGTAGCGATTGGATTTGTTGTTTAGCCGTGCGAGCTTGAAACGCGTAGAATATAATTTTAGAATTTAATTAGAATAAATTGATTTTCAAAAGCTATCTTCTACAACGATCGAATTGGCTTTTGAAACTAGTTCCATTGCATTTGAAATGGGAGTAAAACATTATGAATGCCAAGCGACACGCTTCATTTGGAACTCGAGAATTTCAGGTGTTTGTAGGCGAAATATTTCTAATATAATAATAAAAAATAAAAAATAAATCACACCATACATCTTGGCTTATGCTTCTCCCGTACCCCTCTTCTTTCTCCCATCTCAGTTTAAAAATGAGCAATCATATAAAAAACAACGCAGATCGACCTTTATAAAAGAACAATCGAAAGAATCAATCGCGATGGCTTTTGAGCACGATTGGGAAGGCACGACATTCGATCGAGAATAGGTTTCAGCATAGTCAAGTGAAATCGAGTTGGCTAGGGTTTTGTGTGCTCGCACATTACGCGTTGATGGTGGTCCAAGTCGAGGCAACTGTGGCTTTAGGCGGTAGGGAAGAGGCATTGGCGATGGTTCGAGTGCGTGGCTGAGGCAGCGTTTTTATAAAGAAATGATGAAGTCGAGATCGCGTTTGCTTGGAGGAAGCAGAGATGGACTCTGCTGTGTGAATGAGAGAAGAGGTATCGGCTTTGTTCTGCTTTTTATTTATTTATTATGTTAATTAAACTTTTTAAATTATTGTTGTATTAATTAAATCATTACTCTTTCAAACGAGGTCCGATTTGGGCGAGAAAATTTTCGCTGGGATCATATCGAAGCCATCTTCGACTTAGAGTGGAACTAGAATTTATTTGAGCCGAAATATTTTCAGTTTCAAATAAAAGGTGAGTGTTTGGTATGCTCACAATTGATTAATTATTTTTATGTTAGTTAAATTGAAATCATGATGTGATATAAATTTATTGATGGTTGCTTGATAAATTTATTTGTCCTGTAGATTGTCATTTGAATTGCCTGTTAAAAATTAAATTTGATAGTTAAATTTGTGATCTAAATTTAATTGGCAGTAAAATACCCGATATTGATAACGATGAAATTATTGTGAATTTTATGGACTGTTTGGATGATTGATTTTGTTGGATGTCATTGGTTGATATTTTTAATGTTTTAGATGTTTGTTTATTTTATATATATCATGTTGTCATACTGTGTATTAATTTGCAGTATATAAAGTATAAATTGAATTATTCTAAATAAATTCAGAAATAGGTTGAAATGATATATACTTATAACATTTATTTGGATTGAAATGATACATATCCATTCCTCAATTAAATCGAAATAATTAATTCACTTAGCCATATGATATAAAATTATATACGGACACCGGGTTAGTCAAATTAAATGATTTTAAAATTTTGATTTGAAATTATTTAAATTGATTTTGATTTTTAAGAAATAAAATTGAGTTTATGGAAATGGAATTATTTTTGAATTGGAGCTTAAAATGTTTAAATTAAAATTTGAAATGAAATTGTTTAAATAATCGAAGTTGAGATTTTGAAGTTATAATCGAAGTATGATTTAAATTTTGAAAATTGATTTGTTTTAAAGATTGGATTTTTATTCGAACTTTAAATATTGCTATGTAAAAGTGATATAAAACTATATTCCGAAAGTGAGCTCGAAATTTAATTATATTTGAAGATTTGGATTTTCTTTAAGGTGGATATTAAAGGAAAATTTGATTTTAGTGTTTTGAATCAATATTTTGGAAATCAAACTCGAAACGGATATAAATGGAAATGGTTTTATTTTGAAATTGGAATTGAAATTAATTTGAAATTGGAATTGAAATTAATTTGGAATTGGAATAAAAATTAATTTGAAATTGAAATTGAAATTTATTTGGAATCGAAATAAGATTCAACTTGAAATCAGAATTGAATCAATTGAATCGAAACGGTAATTGAAACTGATTGAATTGATTGTCGGTTGGATTAATAATCAATTTGTATTTGATGGGTGCACCTTTTGTCAGTTGGATTGATTGTCGCAGTCGGCCATGGACGGGTTACGACTAGCTAGAAAGGGTAAACTGGTAGAATCCTACCTTGGGCATTGCCTCACGTGCCTTGTCATATTTATCCCTATATGAGTTATTACGACTTTGGTTTAGAGCTGTACAAATGTGTTAAGGTGGATCAATGTAAAGTCTTAACACTATTTTGATATTTATTTTACCAATAGATTTTATCTATTATAGCGTATACTATTATATATAAATAGTTTAATGAATCCTTAGGAGATGGATAATCCCATAACATCTCTTAAGTTATTGCACTCATATTTGTGATATTCATTTGACTTACATAAGAGTATTTTAGTCCTGACTTGAGTGTTTTGTTTTTCGTTACGCTCGGGTCAGTTTTGAGTTTTTTCAGCGAATTAAAGACTGTTCTTTGGAGGACGAAGACAGAGTTCTGGTATATTACTATTATTATTAACCCCTGCATCATACTACTCTACTGTATTGATTATTATTTATCCCCGATGTATACATATAACTCTAATAAATGTGTATAGATTATAATCAAATGTATAATAAACAGCTTCATGAATTGTTTGTTTGATTATTATATTTTATCGTTTTTGCTATGAAATTCAGTGTTTTGTTTTATTTTGTTTTTTCTTATTTAACCCCATTGATTATCTATGTTCTAGATTATTTAAGTCGAACTTGTGTTGATTATTTTCGATTTAAACCTTTCGAAATGTGGGTCGTCTTAATAGGGATGACATCATTTGAAGCTTTGTATGGAAGGCCATGTAAATCTCCCGTATGTTGGTTAGAGACTAGTTATAGGTTAGCACTTGATCCAGATTTGGTCAGGGGAGCTGTAGAAAAGATTGAGGTCGTTCGGGCTAGAATGAAGGAGGCTTGGTCTAGGTAGAAGAATTATGCTGATAGAAGACAGAAAGACTTAGAATTCTCAATTGAAGATCAGGTTTTCATCGAAGTGTCATCGATGAAGGGTGTGATCGGATTTGGGAAATCAAGAAAGTTAGCTCGAGATTCATTGGACCTTTTTCTATTGTTGAAGGATTAGAAAACTCGCATATAGAATCGAGTTACCAAGTAGTTTGGCAGGAGTCCAGGATGTATTTCATGTTTCTCATTGTAGAAAGTGTGTTAGAGATTCGGAGGCTACTATTGCACCAACTATGTTAGATGACTTAGTGGTAGAACCGGATATGACTACAGTGAGAAAGCCTATTTGTATTGTTGTGAGTTATGAGAAGAGGCATAAAACCAAGACAGTCAGGTTAGTCAAAGTCCAGTGGAGCGATGATGGAAGATACTGTACTTGAGAGGTTGAGAATAAGATTAAAGATACTTATCCTGACTTGTTTGATGGTATGTTTTACCTCTTTCTTTGATGTGTTGTGTACCTTGTCTTAATTTCGAGGATGAAATTCTTTAAGGAGAGGAGTTTATAACACCCCATATTTTTGGTAACATTATTTACCATATTTAATTAGTTAAATTAAATAAAATAATGTGTTGATTAGGGGATTGAGATTTGATTTTAATCAAGGATAGCTATGCCATTTAAACAATGAATTAAAATAGGAGTTAATATGAAATAGAGGAGGGATAAAATAGAAAAGAGGCTACTCGTACACCCTAAACCCTTGGCCATGTAACCCCTACACGTCCATTTCATTTTGTCCAAATTTTTAAACAAGAGACCAGCCACCATTAACAAGAAAAAGGGGAAAAGGATAGAGAAAGGCTAGGGAAGAAGCTAATTCAAATCAAATCTATTCACATCTCAATCTCTATAATCTCTAAAGATAAGGTGAATAAAGTTTACATCTCATTTTGTTTTGTTTTCGCTTTTAACATGAATTCTGAAAATTTTGCATTGATTTGCCAAGTTTTTGAATGATGGAATGATTATATATACTTATTGACGAATTATGATTGTTCATATTGAATTTATGATATATTTTGAGATAAAAACCCTATTAGATGACATCCAAATACCTTGTGAATTTATATGAAGATCACAAATATTATTTCGAAGATGGTTTCAATTTCCAGAATTTTTGCATTTCTGTAGAATTTATATGAATTTTCTATTAAAGAAAATTTTATTCTAGGTTAATAATTATTTTGTTTACGGTTAAATAATTAAAGGCTGGGTCTAAAATTTATGTATGTTGGAAAACATATCAAAAGAATTTTTTTGGAATTTTTTAGATTATTCCTAAGTGCTTTAATGGATATAAAAAATTATTTAAGGCATGAAACTTAAATGTCTTATTTATTTTAAGAGGAGAAGCGGCATTTTAAAAATAATCCAAATAGTTACTTCTAAAAATGAAGCACTTTTTAGTGGTAAAGAAAAGAGGTAACCAATCAAAATTTGACAGGTAAAGCATGTTAGGTGAGAAGAACTGTTTGCTACATGTTTTTTTTTACTGTTTTATTGCTTTCAGCACCTGCTTCTACCTTGGTTGGCTTTCGACTAAGTCCCTCCACCTTCATCGTCATCGTAACCCGTGCATGTGGTATCAATATATTGGTACATAGCGAATTGGATGGAAGGAAAAAGGCATGAGTTCGGAACCAGGGGTTCCGCAAAGGTTGAGGCATTACTTTGCTTTTAAATTAAAAATGCGCCTGCTTGCTTTCGACCAAATGACTTCTGACTCAGTTAGCTTTTGACTAGGTTTAAATGGATTAAAGGAAATGGTTTCGATTGGTTTGTACTGATGTTTTAAATGATTTCTTTTGACTAAGTCAAAACCTTTGCTGCCGCCTTTTTACCTTTCGGCCCAGATGGCTTTGAAGGGGTACTTTGTTTTCTAAAATTTAGCCACTTCTCCAGCGCTTTCGAAGGGATGCTTCCGATACCATCACTTCCTTACTTTGAAAATGGTTTCAAAATAGATGCTTTTGACTTAAATGTTTTAAAGACCCGTTTTCCTATGATTGAAGTAAATCCCAGATGGTTATGAAAGAAACAGTTATATATGGTTTTGAAACATATGCTTTCGACTTTTATGGATTTGCGATCCTTTTTCTCTACTTGAAGGCATGATCCGAATGGTTTCGACCGAGCTGACTTTCAAAGGTTTCGAAGGAGTAAATTTTCAAATGGTTTCAAAAGGTTTCCAAGTATTTTAAATTGAACCCAAAGTGCTTTGGAAAGCATATAGTTTTAACTGTTTCGAAATGTTTTAATTAATGGTTTCGAAAGGGGTCGTTCCCTAATGTTTCGAAAGGCTGAAAAGGAAATGTTTATCCTATGTTTTGAAAGGCAATATATATAGGTTTTAAAGAGGGATGTCTAATGTTTTGAAGCTTTTGAAGTGAAGGCTTTTAATGGCTTTGAAAGGTCACTTTCAATGGTTTCGATCCTTCCCTCCCCCTTCCGAAAAGCTAATGCGTTCCACTTATTGAATAGGGTCTAGGGTTACCTTCAAGGGTTTCAATAGGGTTGTTTAAAGATTTTAAACAAAAGTTTCGAATGTATTAAATAGGAAATATAGCCTAAGTATTTTTAAGTAAATAAGGTTTTAACTTGTTTTGGAAGGATAGCTAATGCACATTAAAATTCATCACCATTATTTTGAGTAAAGTTATATATAACATGGCAAAATTGCTTAGAGTAAAGCTAAGAATATATTTTCCTTCTATAAGTATGATTTAAAAGGTTAAATCACTTTGAAGAGGTTTCAAAGGAAAAAGATGAAGGGTAGTTAACCGTAAGAAAATGATTAGGACAAATAGCCCATTTCTATTCGGACAGTTAGTCAAATTTGCGGCCAGTTAGTCCAATTTTGGGACAGATAGTCCATTTATTACTTATGGACTGATAGTTTAGTAGTTACTTGATTATAGCTTAATGGACTTAGCTATTACTATCATTATTACATCAGTTTGGTTAATCGGTTTGGTTGTAGGAAATGATTTGCAAAATATATGTTTTAAAGAGGATATTAGTGAGGGGAAATATGTTCTGCTAAGCGGCGTGGTCTTACTTAGTATCAGTAAATTGAGATGCAACAGTACTGTTCATACCAAGCTTTATGTCTGAATCGAAGTTGTTGTTTTCCCTTAAACTCTCGGGTGCTCAAATAATTGATTGAGTAGGCTGAGGATTAAGGTTTTCAGGTTCTAGTCATTTTGGTGAATAAAGGTACCAGGGACGAGCAGGTGGCTGATGGATAGCTAATTGGAGTTATAGATTTATCTTTTTTTGATTTCGCTGTGTATATTAAGTCAGATACGAATATATTGACTGTGGTCAACTAGGGGGCATCGTCATATGTCGCTCTTGGCGTATTTTGTAATGGTTATATTTAAACTTTACCTGGGAAATAGTTAAGAGATTATGTAACTTGGATATGAATTATTGTTTTGAAATGTAATCAACAAAATATTGTTTTAAAATCTATGATTTGTTCATATTCATGTGCCTCTGATATTATGGAGACCATTAACATTACTATAGTTTGTCACTATAAGTTAATACTACGAATGGCTGTAGCATCTGCAGTGCTTAAATTCTGACCTCTAGATACGGAATGTTACAGAGTTTCATAAATGATTTTGAATATTTAGATAAGAGTTTTATAAATGGTTTGATATTTATAAAAGAGTTTTACAGACAGACTTGAAGATTTATACAGCATTATATAAATGGATTTGAAAATTTAGTAAAGGAGATTTCCATAAATGAAAGAGATTAATTAAAACAATTTACTAAAGAAATTTATAAAAGAATTTGAGACGGGGTTTCCCTAAATTGACCTTTTTAATTATAGAGGTGTGGACATTCATCCCACACTTAACACAAAAAGAATATTATTTGGGTTATTTTTATCTTTGTTTTAAATAACACTTATTCTGATCCTTTTATAATGATTTTAAAATAAGAAATCTTCCACAATGTTTTGTGAATATACTTATGCCGCTGAATCAAGTATACGTATATTTTAATAAATATTCAAAAAGATATTTAAAGAAATGAAAGATTTTAAGGTAATTAAATCTCTAAATTGTTGATATTTGTGTATTTGATAGTTAAATAACCGACTATCAAATCTTGACCTATTTTAACTCAGGAAGTACCGGTGAGGACTCGTATACTTGTTGCATAATTCCAAAGAACCGAAATTGAGTTAGCCGGGAATTACCACTTAGTTTGGAGACATTAGTTTTTGGATTTATTTGAACCACTCCAAACTAATTACACTCGTGGCGGATCATTATGAAGTATGCTATGTAGCTACATTATTCTTCTCGAGGGTGGTTACAAAGTGGAAGATAGTTGTTTGATCCCAGTATAACTTGTATAGATGAATGCTGGTATTGCAGTTCTGCCTCGTGGACAGAGTTAGAATTCTAAGATGGCCTGCTATGAAGAAAAAGGTAATCGTGGCCTCTTTAAGCCTCACACCTCGGGGATGGAAAAAACAGGGTAGATGCGGCATGCCTATGTGGATCGCTCCCATTAGGATATGGTCCTCCCTTATCTAGATTCGATATCTATGATTTACGTATGCTTCGGGGCCCATTTTGGTTTTTGATCACAAACTAGGGGTGATAATTTTTGGTACTATCCAGTCAGGGGTATGTCGGTTCTGTGTTAGTAGAGGTCGAAAGGTTTTCGATCTCACTATACATTTATCTAGAGGTGTACAGAATTCGGAAAGTAGTCCCTTAGCTTGCTGTTGTTGGAAATTCATTCTTCAATACATGCCTTCAGTTTTTAATTTTACAACTATTATTGCTGTGAGGTACACACATCATAGCTACTTGATTATTGGTATTTTAAAACCTTAGACGTTATTATAACACCATTGGATTTTATTTAAAAAGTTTGGTTATCGTTGGGTAAAAATCCATCCGTGTTTATGTGCGGTGTGCGAGATACTTTTGATTTTAAAAGGGCTATAAGTTATAATAATTTTTTGGTGATTTGAGTTTCTCACGCTAGTTTTACCAAACTGACCCAGATATTGTTTTTATATAATGCTCGGATCTGTCAGAGCATATTTCCCAGATTTAGCTGGATTCTTTGGAGCTTTCAGGAGACGAGTTGGATTGTCTAAGGCGTGTTCACATATCTTATATTCTTTAGTTGTTTTGATGTTTGTTTGTTGTATTGATCAAATTGTAAGGACGTTCTGTTATAACTCTCCAGCTGATAATAGGTTAATGTGCTCAGATGTTGTGTATAATAAAGATGATCTCTTTTTGTAAAGACGTATTCATATTATATGTTAATCATCATGTTTTTTGAGATTATGTTCTGTCTTTCCTTTTATTACCCCTAAACGATTTGTCCTTTGGACACTTAAATGATCGGCACGTGAATACTGGGGATGTATTAAGTGTCATCTTTTGGTGTAAGAAAGTTAGATCGTTACAGTGCATAGGTTGAGCGAACATCTAGGAATTGGTGGGGTAAACTCATTTGAGATAGGATAAGGGAGCCCTAGAATGTGTCCGAGTGTATTCTATATATGAGCGCATATCTGTTAGTGCTATGAAAATATTTTACATTATATTGATTTATTTGTTGAGTGGATTATAAATTATGGTCGATATAGAAGGTATAACTGTATCGGTAAGGTTTTCTAATCTCTTTAACAAGGCAAACCAACACAATATTGTTTTAAAATTGGAAATTGAAATAATTTTATTTAGGAATGTATTTTATATATAAAAGAAGGATTTTTAAAAAAAAAATTATATAGTCATTTATGATGTGATTGTTGTTAGGAGTTGATAATATTTAAAAGGTTTGACTTGTCATGCTCGCCCAATCTTGAGCATTTGATATGGTTTATAGATTTATCTCCAATCTTTCTTTTCTGAAGTAATGTAACAACCCAAAATTTTGGTCATTGAATTTTAAATTTATTTCAAATATTTAAATAATTGGATTTTATAATTTAATAACTTAATATTCATATATATGGATTACTTAAATATTTGAATTTCTGAACTAAATATTAATTAAAGGGATTTAATAATTTTATTTGACTCCTTTTAATTAATAAATAGTATTGGTAAATTAAATTTGTAAATTAAATTACAAAAATAGATGGATCGGATAAATATAGATGATATGGACCGAAAATATAAAACAATATTTAAATAGGTTAAATTATCATTCCAAGGCACTGTCTTGGATTTTGACGAAACTAGTGTCATCAGATCTAGAATAATAAATTATTGTATGTTGTCAAGTTTTGTAATGATCAGGCATACTGTGCGGTCTTGCAAGCTCAAAATGCATGGCGATTTACTTTAAATATAATTTGATTTAAAAAGCCAACTTCTGTATATTTGGAATTAGGTCTTGAAAAAAATTCCATTGAGTACGAAAAGGGGTAGTTAGTATAGAATGCCAGTCGGTAGCATTAAAGCGTGAATAGTAACATGAAGGATTTTCTATATAAGGAACATTTTAGCTTATTTCTTTCCAAACCCTAAAAATTATAACCTAGCCGCCATTCTTTTTATATCTTACATTTAAACAGTCGTGGTTTTTTTGGAGAGTTAGGGGCGAGTCAATCGAGGGTCTAAACAGGAAAAGTATGCATATCCTCCTCATGAACCCATCGCCACCAACAGATTGGCCTAAGGTGATCTATAGCGATGGTGTTTTTGGTTCGACATCGGCTTCGTTTTTTGGGATTTCGACGCACAATGGTGGTTGATGGGAGGTGAGGCTGGAAATGTTGGTGGCATGTAGTCAAGGATGCTCTAGTGGTAGAGCGAGGGCAGTAGAGGCAACGAGGTAGAGGTGATTGGCGAAATAACGGAGGCATTGGGTTTGTGTTGTTGGCGTCCTAGGTTTGGTTATTAATGGGATTAGGATTAACTATGTGATTTGGTTAATTAATGTTGTAATTAAGGAATTAAATTATATTATTTAATTTGTAGACCTTGTTTAACTCGTAAATTGTTCATATGATGTCGAACTTGAGCGCGGTGAGTTACGTTTTATGCGTGGGATTGATGTCTACATTTAGGAATTGGATTCATGGGAATTGAAGCTTGTAGAATTTCAAGCGTTGTTCGATTTTAGACGGAACCTAAATACATAAGCAATAACTGGAAATTTTGTGAGCTTACTTAACTTTAAATTTACTATACAATATCTATGATGCTATAGACTATCATTGATTGCCTAGATGTTAGTTAAATTAATGTTTGATTGTTTGGTTGAAATTCCGTTTTGGAAAAGGAATGACATATTAACTTCACTGTTGTGAACCCATGTGATTATATATATTGTCTGTAACCATTATTTTGGAGAGAATATTCGTAGAGGGACCCTAAAGGGTATCTCGCACATAATAATTATTTATTTCTTTATGCTGCTTAAATCGATATTTAATTGAAATTAATCATGATATTCTATTTAAAAAAAATTTAAGTATATTTATAGCAATTTTCGAAATAACGTCGATTTTTAAATGTCATCTCCTACACCCTTCGTGTGTTGTCTTGCACTTGTATATTCATAAAATAGGTATTTATATTCATTAATCATTTTGATTAATGATATTTAAATTAATTAATCATTTTAATAAATAACGTTTGAAATTTATCAAATCACCTTAACCACGATGTTTGAATTTAATTTATCTATCCAGTTAACGATATTTGTATTTAGTTAATCATTTTAATTATTGATATTTGAATTTAATTAATCATTCAATGATGTTTTTAAGTTAATAAGTCAATTTAACTGAAGATGTTTAAATTTAATCGATCGTTTTGATTAATGATGTTTAAATGAATTAAACATCTTAATTAGTAATACTTGAGTTTAAATTTTTTTTTAATTACTGATGTTTTAAAACTAGTTAATCATTTTAATTAACGATGTTTTAATCTAATCATTTTAATTAATAATATTTGAATTAGTTAATATTTTAATTAATGTGTTTTAAAAGTTAATTAATTGATCTAATAATAGAGTTTAAAGTAAATTAATTGATTTAGTAAAGGTGTTTTAACGTTAATTGATGAGTTAGTGTAATAAGTTAATGTATTAATTTAATAAAATTCTAAGTTAATTTATGGATTTAATAAAGGTGTTTTGAGATAATTGACTGCTTAATAAAGATATTTGAATGGTTTCTTAAAGTGATTATAAATTTGATAAAATAACTTTCGGATACTTATTATTGTTTTTAGATTTTATAAAGATTAATAATGTGGTTAATAATGTTTTAGCACAATTAATTTTGGTCAAAATTTATAAAATGGATTTTATATTTGATTTATTTTCTTTGGGAAAATTAATGTGATTTTGAAGATTATAAAAGGACGTTATAAATTATCCTTCGGGATTGTTAACCTTTGATTTAAAATTTTATACTAGTAAACTAATTGATTTATTATATTTTGGGATAATAAATGTCGTTTTAAAATTTATAATAATAGTTTATAAACAAGAAGATCTTTTAAAAAGTGCTGTTTGTAATAAAGCCAAATGTAAATTGTTTTGAGTTTATAATAAACAATGTTTTGACATTTGTTTTGGTCTTGATTTTAATAAACTTAGATAAAACAATTTGCCCGCTTAAAAGAATATTTTAATGAGTATTTTTAAAGTTCCTTTAAAAGTATTGTGATGTGAAAATCAAGCGCAAGTGTAAACAACCGTTTTATCATTCCCAATAGTGATTCATCAACTATTGACTTTGATTTTTGTTTCTTCTTTGTATTTCATCACTCTAAGACAATGTGTTGCTCGTTTGAGCTTTGATATCCTCTGCCAAAAAATAACTAAACCCAATGAGCGAGTGAAAGCCAAGCTATGTGAGGTTTCTCCCATTAGGTTATTTTCACATCCACTCTATATTGGATTCGGTTATTGCACATTAAGATGTGAAATACTTGGATTCTCGGTAACCGTTGGCGGGGTCTGACTTGGATGTGTCCGAAAGCCATCCGAGTTCTCAAGTATATTTCTAGTGGTATACATTCGATAAAAGGGCGCACTCTCCTAGTCATTATTGGAAAAACTTCTCTTTTCCCTTGTTGTTTAAATTATTTTCTTAATTGCACAGAGAAATATCTTGCGCTATTCTCTATGTTCAATATTTGTGACCATTCTTTCAAGTCAGCAATTTGATATAATTTACATCCATTCATTCAGCGTGGGATTTGCACTTACTAGTACACACTTTTTATTTGGATTGTTCTTGTTGTTTATTTCCATTCAAATGGACAGTTGTTCTAAATTGTTTCACGTTCCTTCAAATGTGGGTGTTATTCTTATGAGATAAAAACCTGTTCTGCTTTAGCGGCGTGGTCTAACAATTTTTTTATATTTTGATCATATTATTTGATTTTTCTCACACTGGTTTTCTAGACTGACCCGGATGTTATCTTATTATAATGCTAGGGTCAGACTGAGTTTTTCCTAGGTTAGCTTTGGTGGTATGGAGTTATTGGAGAAGAGCCGGAGATTCACCTATCGTAGTATTTTATTTCCATTGTCTTATACTGTATACTTATCAGCACTTTGTAAGGTAAGGATTTTATAACTCTCTGGTTAATAGGTTTTTTTTACTCTGATGTACTCTAGATTTTATAGTAATAATTTTTTCTGCCTTTGTTATATTATATGTTTTTGATTCTACTATGAGATTCTTATTTTCCCGTTCTCTATTTTTTTTTCATTTTACCCTAACAATCTAACTTTCCAGCGAGTGGATGTTCGGCAATGGAATATCGAGGATGCATTCGGTGTCGACTTTCGATGGTTGAAAAGGCAGGTCGTCACAATATAGGTTATGTAGATAGAAATTTTAGGAAAAAATTGAATCAAACACCTTGTGAATTAAGTTTCATGGTTTGACAACAAGGCATTCGATTAGATGTTGGGTAAAAGTTAGGATTTTAATATAAGGTGTTTATTAAAAAGTAATGTTTCAGATGATTTTATAAAAAGTTGATTTTAAAAAAAAAATCAGGATTAAAAGATATATTTTGAAATAGGATGGATTTTCAAAAAAATTAAATCCTAGTGGCTTTGATTTTCAAATGATTATTGGAAAAATAGCAGTAATTTTACTTTAAAATATTGTTTAAAACTAAAAACGTTTCATCGAATAGTTTGAGAAATGAATCTTGATTTGTTTTGTGGATCAGAATAACCTTTTGATTGGCAATTAGAAGTTTACTTAGGCGACTATGATAATAAACTTAGTAAATTATTCTCCTTGTCATTGAACGATTGAAACAACTTCGAATCCAAATGAATCCAAAGCAAGTGGATGATAAATATTTTGTTAAAAACTATTTAGCCGAAAGTGCATATATATAGTACTATTTTAACAGGATATTTGGAAAGGAGTGTTTTTATAATTAACTAGTTTGAGTGACTCGAAAGTGACTAAAGATGAGCAGAAGATGTATTCGGATGGTAAAAACTTTTCTTGAGTATTACCCTTCTTTGTAAAGGGTTATATGATACTATTTGGTAGTACCCAATTCCTTGATATCATTTTGGAGTTACTCGGGCAATATTTATATTTTCTAAGGGTTAAAAATAAAGTATCATTTCAAAAAGATTTTCGAAATAAAATCTGGGTATTTGGGTCCTAAGTTTTTAAAATAATAAAAATATTTTGATTAAAAATTGGACTAACAAATGAATTTTTAAAACTGAATTAATTTAATAAGAAGGCTTAATAAACTTTGTTTTATTAAACCATATCTTTTGGTTTTAACACCTAGGAGGTTAAAAATTATTTGATGTTATTGGACCAGCTAATAAACATTTTTACCTTAAGGATATCTAAGAAAAACCAGAGTCTAAACAGAATTTGGATACCAACATCCTACTCTTCTTAGCTACTTACCAGACCTATTAGGTAAAGAGGTTGAATTGGTTGACTTAGTTTTAAGACCCAAGTTATTTTGGACTACACTGAAATTGTTTAAGGTGGATAGAATTAAAATTAAGATGTTTTTTTTATACTCTTAGGATATAGGATGGTAATATACTAAGTTAATAAATTAAAACTGTTTTATAAAAAGGCTTCATAAATAAGTTGTACCATTTAAATCGTTTGAACTAGAAGTTATATGAGACGTTTTTATAAATATTTTTGGGGGAGTAAAGAATAGTTGAGTGGATAAGGACCAACAAGATTAGTACGTAAGTTTCACACAGACCCTCACTCTTTTTAACATAGTTCTCGATCCAAGATTCGAGTACATGACTTGAGGTGTTTCACACCGTCTTGAATAAGAATTTATCCCTCAATTTTTAACGGCGAACATTTGGTGAGGGTTCTTAACGTGGTATCAAAAGTTTTCTATCGTAGTAGATGGCTAGGTAAGGAGAATGGAGATTTCTAATTAAAAAGTATGATTAGAGTCCGTACTAGGAAATCGAATGAGCGATACTAGCTAGAAAGACAAGCTATGCATTCGAGTGAGTGATCACATCAAATATTTGCATAAGGATGATTTATGTACATCATACAGACTGATGTATAGTGTTATGCATTCATGGTTTGGTTTTTTTTTTTTTGGGTTAGGTTGTGGTAAAATTTCATGGACAAAATTCATTTAAAGGGGAGGCGAATGTAACAACCTAGAGTTTCATCGTTTGAATCAGTGAATATTTAATTTATTTTAAGATTCAAATATTTGATTTTATAGTTAAGATATAACTCTTTTAGATAATAAATAATGATAATGAATATTTTTCAAAATTCGTTTACAAAAATATTTTGTTCGAAAAAATCGAAAACGTGACCGAAATTCATTTTTCGAATATTCGACTTTCCATCGGCTAAAAGTTGTTGGAAACATAGTGAACTCTAGCGTAAATATATTTACCTAAATTTGTAAATGAGTTAGTTTGTATATATTGGTATATACGTAAGTGCATATACTTAAGTATATAACGTTTAAAATATAATTAAGTAAAAAGTAAGAGTCACATCATAAGCAAACATAAGCACAGTTAGTACTATAACATATTAGACATGTAGGCCAAGAAGCGCATGAAGGGGACATAAAGGGGCATGCATTTTGTTCATGATGGGAAGGAGGTGGACATGATTGTTAAGGTGGCGCAAGGATTATGGAGGGAAAGTACCCTAAGGGCATTTAGTAATTTAACCATTTAACAAGTTTATATACCCATGTTCTACCCCTTTTTCTCATTTTTCTCATTTCTGTTCTCATTCTAAAAACCTCATCATCTTCTTAAAGCTTCCCAGGTTTCCATGGCATTCTAAAGTTAAAAATCCTAACATTCTTTACCTTTGAATCCTTAAAACATTATTTAAAACTCCTTTCATTTCTACAACCCCTCCTTCGCAAAAATAGCCCAAAAACTTCTAAACCCTCCTTGGCCGAGCCCTCTATGCCATGGTCGAGCTACTTTGCTACTTTAAAGCCACCAAAACTCCATTTTTTCAAAAGCAAGCAATATCTAGGGTCGTATGCAAATCATAATGGAAGTTCAGGCAGTTTTGGTTAGCTTTTGGTGAGCAAAGCTAACCCTTTATTTAAAGTTTCTAACTTTAATTATAGTTTAACTTAGTTGCTAAATATGATGCTTGGTTGGATGGAATGGTTGTTGATTTATATGTGTGCTTATATGTGATGATGGATTTGACTGAAATCAAAGTCTAAATATGTGAAAGAATGGAAAATTGTAATCTAGTTTATGGCTTGTTGTATGACATGTGAATGCATGATATTGGTCTACATATGTGATAAACGAACTAGTATTTAAGCTGCATGTTTGGCGACACCGAAATCCCCTTAGTAAACTTGCTTCTTTATCAACTTTTCTTTTTAGAAAAGTTATATGAAAATTTTAAAACCTTACTTTTAGTTCCAAAACTTTATTCTAAGATTATAAAAGTAAATTAAATATAAAGATAAGTGGTTTGAAAGCTATTTATAGTATAAAACAGGTTTGAAATTACAGACCGTAAAGCGATGGTCGCTATAAATGTAGTTCATGATAAATGAACTCCTTTTGATTCAAATTTTTTTTGATGTAAGTATCTTTTTGAAAATTATTTTAAGTATTCAAAAGAATTTTTTATTTAATTATTTAATGGTTATTTAATTAAGTAATTAAGTGAGGCGGTTAATATTTAATCATTAATTAAGCTAGGGTAATTAGTATTTAATCGTTTTTAAGTAAGTTAATTATAATTAGTTAATTTATAAAAGGTTAATTATTATTTATTTAATTATTTAAGGATTAATTATTATTTTAAATAATTATTAAATATTAATTATTTATTTATAAAAGTTTAATTATTAATTAATTACTGATCAAGTTAAATTTAAGTAAGACTCAATTATTTATCAACGAAGGTTTAATTTATTATTTACCTTTCGGACCATCGCTGCCTTTATTATCGACCATCTGGTGATTCCTTGATTCTTGATTTGGATGGTTCGTATGCTGAGTTAAATTCTGTCATGCTTGTTGATTCTTCCTGGGATCGATCTTTTATTTACTCTTCTGATGCTGACATTTATGATCCTACTCTTGCACTCCTTTTTCGGCCCTTTATTGGTATTCTGGGGAACGACTCCTCTTCCCCTATGGATGACGATAATGGTACTTCTCCTTCTTTTGAGGAGTCCTAGTCTAGATAGTTATTTGTAGCTGTGATATGTCCGTCACACTCCTGTGTTGTATTTTTCTTTTTTTAGTAGCTAAGGTGCCCCTACCTTACTCCTGTATTTCATGTTTTTATTACGTTCGTAATAAAAAGTGGACGGTCCACTATAAAACCGGCTGGCCTTGCCAAAAAAAAAGGATATTTAATTAATTAATTAGGATTAATTAATATTTAATTATAATAAGTTTAAATTATTATTTGATAATTAATTAAAGATTAATTATGGTTTAATTATTGATTTAAAAGTTAATTATTCTTTAAATAATAACTAAAGGTTTAATTATTATTAAATAGAGATTTTAAATGTTATTTAATTATTAAATAAAGGTTTAAAGTTTTAACTGCTTTATTTCCAAAGTTCGATTTTGTTTTTTTGAAACTCTCTTTTAAAGAATGTTATAAATCCAGGGGATTTCTATGTAGACTCCCCTTAAGTTACTTCAAATGGATATAAAACCCTATGACATCTGTTTAGAAGAATAGATCACCGTTCTGCTAATTGAATTGTATTTGACATCCGCTTGGCAGAATAAATTATATGTATCGACCTAGAATTTTAGTCATTTGAAATTTGTATATTAATTGATTTTAAATATTCACAAATAATTTTTTTAAGTTGAATAACCTATATTTGAGATATAAGGATTTAATTGGGTAATTAAATCGATAATTTAATATGTGGAATTGCTGAAAAAATTACAAATTGAATTTAATATGGGTAAAAATAATTTATAAAGTTGATATAAATTATATTTGAATTAGAATGATGTTAGCCATATTTTAAAATTTTAATTAAAATTTCATAGAAATTGAATATTTTAATATTTAATTAACGTATAAAAATAACCATTTTTCATATAATGTCGGATTTTGACGAACCAAGTTTCATTGGATCAATAATATTATATTGTTGCAAGATTTCAAATTTTGTGTCAATCGGAATTACGGTTTGTTCGGGTCAAGCTAAAACGTGTAGAAATCTGTTTAAGTGAATTTCAAATTTAAATAAGTCGATTCAAAAACCTATCTTCCAAATACAATCGAATTGGCTCCCGATATATATTCCATTGTGTTCGGAATAAGGGTAAAACAATATAAACGCTAGGCTGCACGCTTTGTTTCGAGTTTGGAAAATTTACGGATGAATAGTGTCGTGAAATTTTCTATAAAATGCCACATAATTTTCATTTTTCACGCAAAAACTCTAATTTTGTATAACCTAGATGCCACTTCTAATTAATGGCCAGAATTTGTTGACCTTCTTCCCACAAAATCTCCAAATCCATAGCCAACTAGCAAGAACATTCAACTCGAAGATCATAAAGCTCGGTACTACCTATAAATCCAACGGTTGTGATTTGATTTAACGCAGCCTAGAGGGAGAAATAGGGGTGCGTTCGCATGCCGTTTGACGGAGTTCTTTTGGCCGGTGTTGGCGATTTGGGTGTGCGATCGGAGGCCAGAGGGGGAGTGGCGATGGCGCACGTGTTGATGGTAGTTGATCATTTATTTGATGATCGAGGGAGGCTCGAAAATTGTTGAAAGAAGGCGACTACCATGGGTTTGTTAGACATGAATAAAACGAATTGGAGAAGAACAGCTCGATCGGCTGAGATCAGATGCAGCGAAATCAATGGTAGAGATTGCCTAGGGTTTGAAAATAAAATAAAAATTGTAAATATTATATATATAAATTTGTACAATCTTTAAAAATGCAGAAGTTTTCATACGAGGTCCGTTTTTTACGAAACAAATTGCATTGGGTCCGTATTGATGAGCACTATATTTTAGAGCTAGTTTGGAGTTGATTGGAGCTAGTGTAAATTTCGAATAAAATTAAATGCTTGTTTAATTTTATTCGGAATAAAACATTAGCGCCGCTATTTGAACCAAAGTGAGTACAACCTACTCTTTCTGACTCATTGATATTTTTATATAAGTGAGAATAAATATTACTTATGATGATTGATGATTGTTTGGATGATATATAATATATTATCTATATATTGATTGGTATTTGGATATATTCCTGCCTATTGGAGCAGATGAGACCCTATACGTTCCCGTGTATTTGCGGATGACCTTTTGTACACACGTCTGCCTCGAAACGGACATTTAACACATATCTATTATGTATATTTGTTGCAGGTGGCATGTTGGAGGGATCCAACTGGATTCCTCACCAGTATTGGTTTATTTACAGATATTGTGATACATGTTGTTATCATTTGATATATGATGTTTTGGATGTCGTGATTGATGTATTTAGTGCTGTTACAGCATTGAACCTATTTTGGAATTTAAAAGTGTTAAAGTGATGATTTCAAATTAAAAAGGATTTTTAATTGATTTTGGAAACATACGTTTTATTGGATTTTGAATTGTTAAAAAATGAATTTATTTTAAATAAATAAAAGTTATAATTTTTATGTTATAAAATTATGATTTTTGTGAAATATAATCAGAATGCGATTTTTGAAATATGGAGTTATTTATTTTGTAAAATAGTTTAAATTGGTATTTTTGTATTATTATAAATGATTTTATACATAAGTTTATAAAATTGATATTTTATAAATCAAAATTATGGAATTGTAAAGGATTTTGTAAATGTTAAAATAGAGTTATAAATGGATTTTATAAGTAAATAATATTTATAGATTTATAATTTGTAAAGCTCTAAATGAATGGATTTGTAAATAAAGAGAATTACAAGTAAATTAACTTATAATTTGGATTTGGCATATAAATGGGATGTAAATGAAATTCGTTAATAAAGGGATTTTACAGATGGAAGTTTTTATAAAATAAAAATGAGAATGTATAAACATTGTTTATAAATTCGAAATCAGTTGAATTTGATAAGTTAAATATAGAAGATTATTAAAGGAATTATATCTATGATTTTGGACAGTGGATAATCCTTTAATTAAATTTGCAATAGTGGTGAATTCGGTAGAGGTATTATATCCACGATTTTGGACAGTGGATAATTCTTTATTAAATATGTAGAAAGAATGAATTTGGTTAGAGAATTTTATTCACGATTTTGGTTAGTGAATAATAATTTAAATAAAGTGGACATTTTTGAAAAGTGATATTTTAAACGGAGTTAAATATTTTGAAGATGTTAATAAAATGTGTTAAGTATCAAATACATAGATTTCAACATTCATTGTTGAATAGACATTTTTGACAAGTAAGGAAATGATGGACTATAATACGACTGTTATAGTAAATGATTTTCGAAAGGAGATGTTTTATATAGTATATGGGATTTATATATCTATCTAATTTTCGATATTTTACGCAACATTCGTTTTGACCCAAATAAATGTATTTAAAGAGAATCTTTTCCTCAAAGAATAAAATATATACTTAATCCTAATTTAAGTATATGGAATATTTTCTAAGTGTTGAAAATGAATTGATTTGTGAATTACTTATTATTAAATAAGTATATCGAAATGTTTTCCAATATAGAAATGGTTTTGAGATATGTCTTTTAAAGGTAATTTAAAGTGAATATTTGACAAGTGATTTAATTAATAAAAGATTAATTAAAGGGCCTAGTGATTTATTACAGTGCTAAATATTTGTTTGTTTGCTTTGATAGTTAAATAACCCACTATAAAATTTGGCCATTTTAGTTCCTCGACTTGATGTGGGAACTATTTAGTCATACAGTTAGTACGTAGCCTTCTGTGTAGGCTTGATTATCATTTGCGTTGAGGATATTGATTCATATAGTGTGGAGTATTACTCCAATCTATCGAGCTTCCTTCTTGGCCCGAAGGGTAGCAAGTTGAAAGTTAGAGATGCGATAAGTCTATGAGACTTAGTTTCTATGTGAGGTTGTGAAACGCTTTTGCGTTGTTGGTGCAAAGAGACTAGGATCAGTTTATCCGAAAACCACTTCGAACCAACGTATATGCAACGATTGTGCAGGTTGCTTGTGATGATATCGATATTCAGGATTTTCATAGTGGGGGACTGCTTGTTGATCATTTGGGGTTAAAATTCCAATACACACATAGTAGCATCGGTCTCTTCATTATGAAATATCCAATGCAAGGACTATTCGCTACAAATCTTAGGCTTTTCTCGACAGATGTGGTAGAAAAGTACCTTATATTTGTCTTGTTCCTGGACAACTTGTATGGATGTTTGTCTGACATTGCATTTCTATAGTTACGCACGTTGGTTTTTACAAAACGTACATCAGTGGTGGCAGAGAAGGCAACTTCTCTTAGCTTAACACTCTCCTTGAGACATATGAGCTTAACGGTTGTATTTTTATGGAAGGCAATTAGTAGTCAACAGAATGGCCATATGGCATTCTAAGTGATGTGATATGTGATTGTGAAAGGTAAATCGTTACCTCAAGCCTTATCAACTGGAAATGACCAAAACAAGGTTAGATGCAGCAAGACTAAGTGGGTCGTTCCCAAGTAGGGTATGATCATCCTCTTCTAGATATATCTTTATACGTTATGACGTCGTATATTTGATTATTGTGGCTTATATGCTATAAGGGCCTACAGTAAAAGTCGGTAGCGACTGGAGGATGGAATATTCGGTACCCTCTAGTTATAGAGGTGGGTCGATCTTGTGTTGGTTGAGGATCCTTTGTGATGGTCCTCGGTACATTCCTCTAGAGATGTACTGCCGAAAGATAGTCCCTTCACCTGGTCATTTGTATGGAATGTCAATTTCCACTACGTACCTGCCATTTTGATTGTGTTACCCATTTTGGGCTATATGCTGGAATTTAATCAATGTAACAATTTTGGCTATGATTAATATTATTTGTATACTAGACGCTAGTATAATATCAGATGATATGATATGAAATGTTTTAGTTATCGTAAGGTAAAAACATGTCCGTGTTTATGTGTGGACTTGTCTTACGAGATATTTTTGTTTTGGTAAAGGAAATTTTTAGTAATTTAATAAATTCAGTTGAGTATGTTTCTCAAGTTGGTTTACCAAACTGATCCGGACGTTCTTCCTTTTCAATGCTCGGGTCAGACCGAATATATTTATAGGTTCATATTTGGTTCTTTTGAAGCTTCAGCGGGCAAGCTGGAGATCTTCATTTCATATACATCTATAGGTTTTGATTATTGATTATCTTCTGTGCTTAGTTGTTGTTTATTACTGGCAATTGTGAGGACAGGTTATTATAATTGTCCAGACTGATGTATGTTTTGTAAAGATCATTGATATGATATTATATGTTTTCAACTGCGATATGAGATTCTGTATTGTTTTATTTAGTTCTATCTTCTCTCTTTCTTCTCTTCTCTTCTTCTCTCTTCTTTTCTTTCTCTTGACTTTCCGTCAGTCTGTGTTTCTTGGATCGGACATGTGTGATTTATTATCGATTCAAAGGGTATGGATTTGCTGGTTGTCACACAATAGTTCTTCCATAATTCACCAAGTAAATTTTATTGACGTTTATTTAAGAAGAAATAAAACTCTTTTCTACTATTATGGTTGTAGGTATAGTTACCTATATAACTGATTGTTATTGGCTGGTTCCTTTTATATACCTACTTGTTATGTAAATACACATGTCATAACTTGAAATGCTAAACTCAATTAAATGAGAGCCGTTATGGTCACTAAGCCTCCTTTTGATTTTATGAAGTCAAATATTTAATTTTTATCCTTTTTGAAAATGATTTAAAGTTTATGACCATTTTCAAATATGATATTTAAAGTATGATTAAGCAATTATTTTATTTAAAATATTTGAAGTTAATTTAATACGTTTTAGATGATTTTTTAAAATCATTATTTTGCTAATGAGGATTAAAGATAAGTTAAATTAGGGCTATTTTAAATAATAACTTATTTATTTAATGCTGTTTTAAATAATTGATTATTTATTAAGAAACTTTATTGATTAAAGTTTTTTTTAAAGAAGGTTATTTTAAATAAGGTAAGTTTTAAAAGAAGTTTTTAAATGATTTTGGATATTCATAAAAGAGTTTCATAAATGATTTTGAATATTTACAAAAGAGTTTTACAAACGGTTTTGATATTTATAAATGAGTTTTATAAATAGACTTGGAGATTTATAAAGCATTATATAAATGGATTTGGAATTTTACCAAAGGAGATTTTTATAAATGAAAGAGATTTATTAAAAGGATTTATTGAAGAAATTTATAAAAGAATTTGAGATGGGTTTTTCCGCAACCGACCTTCTTAATTACGGTGGTGTGGGTGTTCGTTCCATACTTAATCCCGAAGGAATAGTGTTTGAGGTTACTCTTATCTCTATTTTAAATAATACTTATTTTGATCCTTTTAAAATGATTTTGAAATAAGAAATCTTCCATGATCATTTTTTGAATACTATTCTATTGATATTGCACTCCTGTAGGAAACTAAAACCGAATGTCCCGACAATCATTTTTATAGAAGATTATGTGGATTTCATTTTAGGAAATGGACTTTTTTAACCTTTTGTACGCGCTTCTGGGGGTTTACTGATTGGATGGCAGGATAACTATTTTAAATCGCTCCTATGTATTTCCAAGTAACATTCTCTACATATTATTCTCATTAACCTTAGTGAAAAATCCTTTTTAAATATTTCTAATGTTTATGGGCCTAACTCATAAATGGGTCGTCGGATTCTATGGAATGAATGTCTAGAGTTTAGATCTTTAGCTTCGGATTCTTAGATTTTGGGGGATAATTTCAACGTTACATGTTTTATAGGAGAGTTTTTACCATTGGAGGGTAGTTTCTCTGCTATGGAGGAATTTGACCAATTTGTTATTAATTCTAGTTTGATTCAAACCCTGCTTTCTAGTAGAGATTTTATTGGAGTAATACTAGGGAGTCCCCATTTATGGCTCTTCTTGATAGGTTTTTCATTAGTGATGAAATTGAGGATAAATTTCCTATTTGTAGAGTTTCTAGTTTAACTTGCAATTATTCTAATCATTGTCCTATTATTCTCACCTGTGAGCAACATAGAGTTATTAATAGATCTTTTAATTTCGAAAAATATGGTTAGTACAATCCAATTTTTTGAATTTAATTAAAAATAAGTGGATTTCTATGTTTTCTTACAATATTAGAAATAAGGATAACTCTACAAAAAAATTTGTTCTAAAACTTAGAGATATTAGGAATTTTCTTAAAAATTGAAGTAAAAATGTCATTGGTAGCGTTAAAATTAAAAAAGAAAATATACTTTTTGAGATGCTTAAAATAATTAAGATAGAAGAAACTAGACATCTAAATTTACATGAGCGTAATGTTCTCGCTAATCTAAAAGAAGAGCTTAATTCTATTTAGGAAAAGAGGAGGTTATGTGGAAATAGAGATCTAGAATTTAATGGATAAATGAAGGTGGCAATAATACATAATTTTTTTCCGTAACATGGAAAATGGTAGAAAACGTAGTAATATGATTAATTCTACTTTTGTGAATAACGAAGAATCGGTCGATCAAAGAGACCTTAATAAGGCATTTGCAGACCATTATAGAGATATTTTTAGTAATAAAAATGAACATAGAACTAATGTTAGATGGAATGATCCTTATCCTTTTGCTTCTCATGTTGATCTTCTATAAAAAAAATTATAAAACATTTGGGGATGTTTTAAAATTCGATTTAATCAGCATGTTTAACGAATTCCATAACGGAAAATTGCAATTAGGAAGATTTAATTTTGCAAATGTTATTTTATTGCACAAAAAGTGGGTGCTTATAATTTAAAAGTTGTTGGACCTATTTCATTAATTAACTGTTTGGTTAAAATTATTTCTAAATTTTAGCTAATAGATTTAGTATAAGAATGAATGATCTAATAGACTGTTCACAAACTGCTTTCATTAAGGGGAGAAATATCACTAACGGTGTGGCTATTGTTCAAGAATACATTAATCACTCTTGTAAGAATAAAATTAGAATTTGCAAAAGCCTTTGATTCGGTTGATTGGGAGTTTCTAATTGATATTTTTCATGCTAGAGGTTTCAATCATAAATGATTAACTAGATTATGAATTTACTTAGAACCGGTACTCTAGTATTATGGTTAATGGTATTTTAGGTAATAAAATTCAATCTAAGTGAAGTTTAAGGCAAGGTGATTCTTTATCACCTCTCTTGTTTAACTTAGCCATAGATGTTTTCTCTAAGATAATTAAAAAAGCTGTTGATAATGGATCCTTGGGAAATGTGGGTAACGATATCTCGCATAACGGTATATCCGTCCTTCAATTTGCGGATGATACCCTGCTTTTTTCCTCTCATTTGCCTAGAAACGTTATCACCCTTATGTTTATTTTATATATTTTTGAGCTATTATTAGGTTTAAAAATAAATTTTGATAAAAGTTCAGTTTTAGTTTAAACGATTTTAAAAAGGTTGAAAATTTAGTTGCTAATACGCTTAATTATAAAATTATGAATTTTCCGTTTGATTATCTTGGTTTTCTGATTAGACCAACTATACTTAAACATTATGACTGGTTTATTATCATAGATAAATTCAAAAATAGGATTTCCAATTGGAACGGGAGATTTTTATCGAAAGCGGGTAGACTAGTTCTAACAAACTCTGTCTTATTAGCTCTCCCAATCTATTAGATGTTTATGCATCTGTTTTCAGATTGCATGATCGATAAAATTGATAAAATAAGAAGGGACTTATTATAGAGCGGGAAAAACTCTAACAGCAGTATTAAATGTTTAGTTAATTGGAAAACTGTTTATAAATCCAAAAGGGGTGGTGGTTTAGAAGTCGTTGGTTTGTTATATGAATTTATCTTTGTTAGGTATTGGTTATGGAAGTTTAATGATATTAACGATACTCTTATTTGGAAAGAAATCATTTCTAAATATGACTATAATGGTAGTAATAATTTATCAAATTACTCCTACGGTTATATGTACGTTGTCCAATTTTTGGAAATCTATTTTAAAATATCATGAGATTTTTAACCTAAGCACTAATACAATAGTTCATTCAGGTAATTGTACTTCTTTTTGACATGATCGTTGGATTTCCATTATCCCTCTTTGGATAGAATTTAAAGAGCTATATGAAGTATGTAATTTTATGGATGCTTTAATTATAGAAGTTTTTCTCCTGAAAACGACCCTTCACGGAATTTTAGTTTTAATAGAATTTTAGTAGATTCAGCTCTTAGGTGGCTTTCTTTCATTTATGCTAGACTAAATCTATATAATATTGATAATTATAATGATAATATTTGTTGGGAATGGAATAAGAGTAAGAAATATACTTCTAATTCTTTTTTATAGATTTATTAACTTTTTCGGGTGTGATTAATAACTCTTTTAAATTTATTTGAAAAACAAATGCCCCTCTTAAATCTAATATTCACATGTGGTTAATTATGCATGGAAAACTAAATACAATATAATTTTTAAAAAAGAAAACGTATACAAATTGATAATAAATATTATTATTTTAATATGCATTTTGAAGATATTAAACATGTATACTATGATTGCATAGATACTTATTTCATTCTGAATAAAACCCTCAAAATCTTTAACTTCAGTCTAACAACTTAAATTTATGATTTTGAATACTATTGGAATTTTTTTATATTTAAGTTCAAAAAGGAAAATAGATTTTTACTTGACAATTTATTCATCATAATTTGTTGATATATTTGGTTTGGGAGAAATTAGAGAATTTTAAAAAAATAAGAATTGTCATTTTAATAAATTTATGTTTATAATTTCTTCATTTTGTTTTAATTAGATCTTTAATCCTAAATATAAATTAGCTAAATAATCTTTTTAAAGAATATCTTAAAAAGGTTATTAATAATAATATTAAGTTATTTAAATATAAAAACAATATTTTTGACATTAATAATTGTAGTATTAAAAAAATTTCAAACTTAAATAATGATTTCACTATGTATCGTAATATCCATTTGATCAAAGGAACATAAGGACTAGTTTTGATTTGTTTTAGTTATTGTTTTAGTTTGTAATAGTTTTTAGATATTTAAGTTCACTTGATCATGGATTCTTTTTAGTCTTTTTTCTAATCTTTATTTTGTTCTGTCCTATTAGCTTAATTTTTGTTTCTTTACTTTTTTCATTAATAAATATATCTATATATAAATTTCATTTATATACATATATATATATACGTATTATTTTTATTATTTTCTTTAGTTCCTTTCTAGATACAGGTTTGGGTCAGATTTGGTGTTAGTTTCTTTTTTCAGGTTCACAAGATTGCTAATGGAAGGATTGCTGTTTGCAGTGAGGGTCCTTCTCAGTGTATCATCATCTTCATTATGACATTCTTCTTTCTGGAGGATTCATCTTTCAACTAGGCGGTCCTTCCAGTTTTACCGAGTTTACATAGTGGCGATTTCCATTCCAAATCATTCGCAGTTACACTTCAGATCATTCGCAATTCCAATTCTTCCAAGTCAGAAGCATGGAGATCTCTTCTCAGATGGACCTGGCTTACAGTATCATTAGCTATGTGAAGTTTCATAGTTTTTAGGTACTTCTAACACCTTAATATCGTACAGTGGCCATGCGGAGCTCGGTATTGGGGTGTAATGGGCGGTGGCCTTGCCAGGGCTCATTTTAGGAGTGCTTGAGTTTTTTCCTTGATACTTGTACTTAGATTAGCTACCTGGCATGCATGTTGGCAGCATCTTGTCTTTTGTGATACATACATATACATATACATATACATATATATATTTACATGTGTGCTCTCCTTTATTTTAGAGGATCATACATTTTTCTTAAAAAAACATTATGCCAGTGAGATAAGTATATGAATATTTTATTAAATATTCTAAAAAAGATTTAAATAAATGATAGATTTATTTTGAGGCTTACTGGTTGCTATGTGTAATTAAATCTCTGAATTGTTGTTGCTTGTGTATTTGATAGTTAAACAACCGACTATCATATCTTGACCTGTTTTAACTCAGAAAGTATGTTGTGTATATTTTAGTTCCCTAGTGAGGACTTGAATACTTGTTGCGTACTTCTAAAGAAATGGAATTAAGTTTGCCAGGAATAACTGTATAGTTTGGAGACACCGGTTTTCAGATTTCTTTGAATTACTCCAAATTAATTATGTTCATGATAGATGTTTAACGACGAATTCTCTATGGAGTTAGAGAATCGTCGATAAATTTCAAATTAAAATAACCGCAAGCGCACGCATACAACAGTTAGTACATGGTGAGTGCGGGTCGATCTGAAGGGAAATGTTAGATTTTAAATTTCTATTCAATCAAAATAAACCAAGAATTTGAAATATGTGAATTAAGATGTAAATAAACTAACTAACAAAAGAAATTTGATAAAAATATTAGAGTTAAATGACAATTAAGAGATAATTCCACTCTCTAGATTATATTGTTCAACAAAACATGAAATTATGATCTCTCTTTTTTGGTCATTAGTTAGTTTAATTGATGTATTTATCATAATTATGGCCTATTTGTGCTATTAATTAGCTCAACATAAACCATCAAACTATAACACACTCCTTAAACAACTATTTACTCTCATGAAAAATAATAACAAATTGAAAATGAAATCTATTTTAAGCATGGACTAATAACTATTCTTTAGAAATATAAGCCATCAAATTTTAATTTCAAAATCACTTCACTACCATAATCATATGTAAATGAAGAGGTAATTTTTGTTTGTAATTTTTTAAGCATAGCCTTAACATAGAGTATCAAATTCAACATAAAATAATAAATTACATCAACATTTGTTTTCCATTAAGCACAAAAAGAGAGCAATAATTATCAAAATATTGAAGTTACATAATTAGAGAGCTTCATTACCCCTACATGGAAGGGTTTATCCTCTCATTTGTGTTATCATATCAACATAAGTAGCATGCAACATGAAAGAAAAATAAAAGAAAAAAGAGAGCAAAGTAAAGGAGGGCTATTTTACTTGCATGAAAAATAAATCTATGCATAAGAAAGGAAAAGAACATGTAACTAAAAGGAAACCATAATTAACACTGCATAAAAAAGGAAATAATACATAAGATAAAAATGGCTAAGTATCCATGAAAAGAGAACGAGAGCTTTCTTTATTTTTAATCTAACCTTAACACTAACTAAGAGAGAGTTTACATGAAGCATAAGGGGTATTTATACGTGTATGAAACCATAATCCATTTTTTTAGGGAATGCCCAAAATACCCTCTTAGGAAGTGTGGTGGTCAAGTTATCATTAACTTTAAATAATCATCCATTAAGTGTGCACGAAGATTTAATGATCTTTGAGCATGTGCATTAGCTCCTAAGTGTACATTAAGGTAGGTGGGTAAGTATGGTTCTCCATGATCATCACTTTGAATTATTTCCATCTTCATTCATTTGTATTCGCTCTTGTGCATGCATATATCTTCATGAAGCCACTTGTATTTGAATTTAAATTCCTACAAAATAACATAGAAATTTTCAATTAAATTTTAGAAAATTAATATATTCACAAAAATGTCCATTTTGTCCCTATATGAAGATGAATATACGAAGATTTGAAAATAATTTGAATTTTGGTTAAACAGGTTAAAATACACAATATAATCATTTATTTAATTTAAATAGATTAAATATGGTGGTGAAAATATGCACATCTACGTGCACATCATATACCCCCACACTTATCTTTTTATTCGTCCTTGAATAAAGAAAATTAAGATAAATCCATTTTCTTATGGAGCACGATTGCATTGAGCATATGCAACAAGCTGTTAAACCCCTGAGTGTCCCGAATAGGACGAGTGTTGTCTCGTGAGGGTTTTCAGCAAATACTACCCACAAAATCCAAATGCATGATGAAAATATTTACAAAACGCAAGATTTATTTACAAAGAGATGAATGCGAGTTTTTGAAAATATTTACAATGAAGGATTTACTTTTAAATTGACACACATAAGTTACATATAGTTTTTGGTCTTTGTCATGAAAATTTAAGTCATTTACTCATTAAAACATCCAACAAAAACTAAGTTATCATAAAAATTAGACTATAGTTTAACTCGTTGCTTCGGTTGATAACATAGTGTAACTATGAAATGGATCCTTAGTTGATTATCAAAGTGGTATTTTCATTTCTTTTCAACAAAAAATAAAATCAAATAAGTTAAAATAGTGCTTGGATTTCATTTACTTACTCTTTCTATTTTTTTTTGAAAATTTTATTAATATTTACAATATTTACATATGCCTGACTTAGATAAACTAAGGTCGGATGTATTACCTATGCACTGCCTTGTGGACTTATGTAAGAGGAAAACAGAATGTGGCTAGTGAACACACAACTGTGAACACTTATTGATTGTAGGCGTTATTAGAAAGAACTTTTATATACATACACCTAGCTCAGATAACTGAGGCCAGATATACCGATCATGCACTGCCTTTCGGGCTTATGTGAGAAAGGTACAGAGCATGGCGAATGTACACACAAGTGTGTACATCTGTCGACCATAGGTGTTAATAGAAAATATTTACATATATACAAATATTTTGTTTTGTTTATTTATAGTTTTTTTCCAAATTTTTTTGGAAAGACGGAGTTTTGCAAAATCATCTTAGCACCACTTAACTTAGAAGACAAAAAAATATTATATCCTTTACTTAAATCAACCACTTTTTTAAAACAAAGACTTTCAATTAGGATATATTTCATAATTATCATGTATGAACCTTCCTTTATACTAGTTAAACTATCATTATTTGTAATCAAACTTCATTTTTATTGTTGTTAAGATAAATAAATTTCAAAATTTTAAATTTAATTAACAGAAACCATATATTTATCCTACGGTGTTTTTTTAAATAAATTAAAATGCTTGATTTTATTTGTGCTTTGAGATTTTTCTTTGGGTTTTGAAAAGAAAATGTAAAATAAACTATGAAAAACTAAAAATTACCATGAGATTTTAAAAATGAAGATGAGACTCCCCACAGCTTGATTTTGACTGTGTCCCCATAGTCAACCCAAGTGGAAAGAGAAGAATAAAACAAAAATAAAAAATGACCTATATATACATGAAAATGAACAGTATTTACCTTAGATCACAAAGTATATCGTCAAAAATTAAATGAAACGGTCTTATAAAAACCAATTTATTTGTCTCGCCAAGTATGCGAGACACAGGTTAAGCGTAGAAAACCAAATCGTAAAGGATTTCAAAGTTGAATGTGAATTTGGAAAAACGAACGTCGTTTTATTAAAAATCGTATAAGTTGTTTTATTTTCGATGATTTTTGGGGTTGATAAAACAATTGATTAAAATTCAATTTTATTTTCATCAAATTGAAAGTTAAGCTCATCATCAACAAATTCTTGAAAATTACTGATTTCAAAATCGAGATGGTGATTTAACTCTTCCCCTTCGAAATTCAATAACTCGGCTTCGAAAAGTCCAAAGAAATTATGCTCATTAAATTTGTCTTCCTTTATTGGATTGTCAACAATTTTATTTCTATATATCATTTTCAAAATTCAAAGTTGTTGTATTCAAGTTTTCAAAATCGAGAAAAGAAAGATCGAAAATTAAATCGAATTTCTCACTCTCAAAAGAATTGAAATCCAACTTAATTACCATGCTTTCAACAACTTCATTAAGATCATCATTATCAATCTCAAAAGTAGTTATTTGAAAATAATCAATTGTGGTAAAAGATGGATTACTATTTGACTCATCACATGTTGGGATTTGATTTTGTTGTTGATGTAATTTTTTGTGTGTTTCAATCAACAAATCCGTGTGATCATTGTAAATTTCGTGCATTTGTTTAACAAAATCCAATTTATAGTTATTAACTTGAGAATTTTCTATTTACTTGAGAATTTTCTATTTGTATTTGTTAAGATTTTTTTTTTACTTGTATCGTAGTCGAGATTATTACCATTGCCAAAATTATTTGAAAAGTGGTTCACATTTTCATTTTGATTTTGAAATTCATTTTGGAGTTCGAAATTGAAATTGTATGGGTTATACTCGAAATCATTTGATTTTTGAAGTGAATTCAAATCTTGATTACTTTGAAAATTTTGACTTGAGTTACCTCACAAATAAGAACTACACAAATCATTTATCATTTGATTTTATTGTGTAGAGATCTAAAGTAAAGGCGAAATGTTATTTTCAAGATTTGAAGGTTGGTCATCATTTTGAAAATTTTATGGTTCAAAATTTGAATCATTTAAACAATAGTTGTTGTTGAAATATCCATAAGAATTTGATGTGAAATTATATGGATTATATTGATTTTCACAACTATCATAGAATCATGTGAATATGGAAATTCAGACATTTTCAAGAATGTTTTTGAGTTTTTTTATAAGGAAAAATATTTACAAATAGAATTTATTTTTCAAAATGGAAAATTGATTTTTGCTTTGTTTTTGGATTTTCAAACTTTTTTTTGGCTTTCTTTTGAAAAGGTTTTTATTTTTATTTTTGATTGAAAAATAAATTTCAAATAAAAGGATTTTAAAAAAACTAAGTTAAGAAATATTTACAATTTTTTTAGTTTTGGATTTTGATTTTGATTTTTTGGTTTTTTAGATATGCATGAAATAATACAACTAAATGAATGCAAGGGTTTAATTGCAAAAACTTTATACCTAAGTTAAAACAAAATTGTATATTCACACTTTATCTTCGATAAACAAGATAGTTCTCAGCCAGATAACGAACATGATTTATCGGTGCACCACGAATCACCGTAACGATGCAACCAAAGATTTAAGTACCTTCAGAGGAACAACCACTATAATATTTATGAATCACCGTAATATTTATAAACGGTTATTACTCTGCCGTAACCTAGACACCAAGAAATTAAATTGTTCAAAGAAGACAAATTATCAATATTCAATTATGTTTTATCGATGTCTAACCGTTATTATTAATTAAAATTCTAGAATGGGATGCAAAGCAGAAACTAAACGTGTATTAACAATGCAACTATAATAAAAGAAAATTATGGAAGCAACGAACAATGCAAAGCAAAATCAAAACAAGAGATAAATGAGCGCGATACTAGAGCGTGCAAAATTATTAGCAAATTATTTTAAAGTGAAAATTTTTAACAAGCAAGCGGAGCAGAACAATTATTTTGGCAAGTGGTTCTTCCTTTGAATTTCCGCTTCTGCAACCTGAAAATAGAAACAAGGATGGAACTTTAAAACAAAAATAAAAGCAAATGAAGGCAAATTCAACTGCTTTTTTTTCTTTTTTCAAGGAAGAATTAAAACAAAACTAATGAACTGTCAAAACAAATTCACTAAACAAAGCCAAACTTTTTTTTCTCTTTTTTTTTTTCAAGGATAAACTAAAACAAACTAAAACGAACAATTTTTTATTTTTAGAGTAGATGTAAAAACGGAATGGTAAATTGACTTTTTAAAAAAAAGAAAAAAAGAAAAAAAGAAAAGAAAATGCTAATTAAACAATACCAAATACTCAAAATCCAAATAAACCCACCCTACCCACTTTAAAATGAACAAAACAAAACCAATTTCCATTGATCTTTTGAATGCCACGAGATAGAACAAAGAACACCTTCAAATTCTCAAATCTCCGAGATTTCGAATCGAGTTGACTATCGCTAGTGAAGATGGAGGTGAGGCGAGTGAAGATGGCCGTTTGAATTGGTTTGTCGTGTTGTCAACCGGAGTTGCTGGTCGCGATGTGAAGATGGTTGGTGGATAAGTATAGTTGAATTGAAGTCGTGGATTTGGATTTGATGGTCGCAACTGTTCGAGGTTGATTTGGTTCGCGATTAGGAGTCGCGGCAGGTGGGTGAAGGTATTGCTGATTTAGTTGTGATTTTGGGTATTGCTGAATGGTGGTTCGACTGTTTGTGATTTTGGGTTGCGGTAATTAGGCAGAAGTGACAGTGGATGTGATAAGGCTTTGGTTCGCGATTAAGGGCTATCCTCAATTTGAGCAGGTATGTGTAATTAAAGTGGTTTCTGTCCTGTTCGGTTTTGGGTCTGGGCAGTGGGGCTGTGGAATGGTAGCAACGGTTTTGAGTTAAAGGGGTGATTGATGGTCGGTAAGTGATGATTTAGTTGCGGTTGTATGTGGACTTTTGGTGGTTGATGGGCTGGAACAGGGAGCTCGTTTGTAGCAGTTTTGTACTGGTGGTAGCAGGCTTGTATGTAGGCTGATGTAAGTTTTCTGGCGTGGTAGATAGGGAGGCAGCTACAGTTTGATATGTGCAGTGGTTTAGGTTATGTGATGGTCTTGGTTGTGGGTGTGCTGCAGGGGTTGTGAGAGTGGGAGTTGTTGAGGAGAATGAAGTGTCACAGTGCAGCGAGAGGGTAGTAGAAAGAAGTGGTTGGCAGTGGTTTTCGATGAGGCAAGTAGTGAAATAGGACGGAGGTAGGGTTGAGTGATAATGGGAAGTGGGTGACAACAGTTGTGTCTGATGGAATTTTCAGGTGGAAGGCAATAAGTTGATCAGGAAGATTTTGTGATGTGAAGAGCAAGGCAGTGGGTATGTAAGAAGTTGATTATGGCAATTAGACAGTTAGACAGTTAGACAGGGGGGAATGGAGTCGTTCCCAGCGAGGTGAAGTCAGTGGAATGCAGTTGAATAGCAGTTAGACAGTGGAATGTAGTGATGAATGTTAGTGGCTGTTGAGATGAAAGTTACGAAGTATTTGGTTACAGCATTGCAGTTAGATGTTGAATGAAGTGAAACTGCAGTGAGATAGTTGCAACTGCTTTGTGGTTTTGTCTGGAAGTTCGGGTATGCTGTGGTATATAGGGGCAAGTTGATGAAATAGTCGGTGTATGTAAATGGATATTGGAAAGTTGATTAAGTATCCAGTGTATGTTATACATAGTTTGTCAACAGTAGCAAGTGGCAGTTGAAAGTGGTTGTCAATGGTGTTGCGCAGGTGGATATTGGCAAGTGGGAAGGGTAGTGAATGTTGTTGGTCTGTGGCAGAGATTAATGGATCAGATATGTTAGTGGTTGATGTAGTGCTTCCGTCGACAGGGTAGTATGGTAGTTTTGATGTACAGGCTGTTAGTTTGACAAAGGTGTGCACAGCTGTTAGTTTGGTAGTATGATAGTTTTGAGGTTATAGGGGAATAGATGAATGATGCAGTTGAATTGTTGGAGTTTGGTTCAGGATGTTTGTGAATGTATGAAGTGTTTTGTGGTATGTCTGATGGCAGTGGTTGTTGGAGAATAAGTTTGTATGGGAGAAAAGTATGCATACAGTTCGAAGTCGATGAACTGCAGTAGAAGGGTTGCTATCTTGATTAGATGACACAGTGTGGAGTTAATAAAGGGCAAGAGGACAGTGGTGATGGAGGAGATGTTAAGAAGTGGAGAGGACAGTGCACAGAAATGTGCACAGTGCACAGTTGAATAGCAATGTAACAATGAACAAAAAATGGAATAAAAGGCAATGTAAGATGTAAATTGTAAATAAAATGAAAATGCGAATTGTAATTGAAAATGAAATATAAAAATAAAAAATCAAATAAAATTGTGTACATTTTTGTTTTTTTGTTTTTTTGTTTTTTTATAAATATGCAAATGCAAAATAACAAAAAGAAAACAAGCACGCAATCAAATGCACACAAAAATCAAACAAACACACAATTTTTCTTAAATGCAATACACACAAAAGTTAACACAAACAAAAATCAAACGAACTGAAGAATAAAAAATCAAAATCAAAAGTATTCCCCGGCAACGGTGCCAAAAACTTGTTTAACGACGAATTTTCTATCGAGTTAGAAAATCGCCAATAAATTTCAAATTAAAATAACCGCAAGCGCACGGCGTACAAAAGTTAGTACGTGGCGAGTACGGGTCGATCCGCAGGAACATGTTAGACTTTAAATTTCTATTCAGTCAAATTAAACCAAGAATTTGAAGGGTGTAAACTAAAAATGTAAATAAACTAACTAACAAAAGAAATTTGATAAAAATTGAGAGTTAAACGATAATTTAGAGATAATTCCACTGTCTAGATCATATAGTTCAACAAAACATGAAATTATAATCTCTCTTTTTGGTCATTAGCTAGTTTAATTGATGTGTTTATCAAAAGTATGACATATTTGTGATATTAATTAGCTCAACATATCAAGCTATAACATACCCTTAAATCACTATTTACTCTCACGAAAAATGACAACGAGTTGAAAATGAAATATATTTTAAGCATGGCCTATTAGCTATTGTTCAAAAATATAGGCCATCAAACTTTAATTTCAAATGACTTTATTACCATAATCATATGTAAATGAAGAGGTAATTTTTGTTTGTGATTGTTTAAGCATAGCCTATTTGTTATGAATAACATAGACTATCAAATTCAACACAAAACAATAAATCACATCAACATTCATTCTTCCATTAAGCACAAAAAGAGAGCAATAATTATCAAAATATTGAAGCTACATGATTAGAGAGCTTCATTGACCCTAAATTGAAGCCTCTCATTTGTGTTATTATATCAACACAAGTAGCATGCAACATGAAAGAAAAAGAAATGGAAAAACGAGCAAATTAAAGGAGAGCTATTATACTTGCATGAAAAATAAATCTATATTACTAACAAAAAAGAAAAAGAACATGTAATTAAAAGGAAACCATAATTAACATTGCATAAAAAGGAAAAAATACATAAGATAAAAACGGTAAGTATCCATGAAAAGAGAAAGAGAGTATTTTTATTTTTAATCTAAGCTCAAAACTAACTAAGGGAGAGTTTACATGAAGCATAAGAGGTATTTATACATGTAAGAAACCCTAATTCATTTTTTTGGGGAATGCCCAAAATACTCTCTTAGGAAGTGTGGTGGCCAAGTTATCATAAACTTCAAATAATCATCCATTAAGTGTGCATGAAGATTTAATGGCCGTTGAGCTTGTGCATTAGCTCCTAACTATACACTAAGGTAGGTGGGTAAGTGGGATCCACCACGATCACCATTTTGAATTATTTCCATCTCCATTCTTTTGTATTCACTCTTGTGCATACATATATTTTTATGAAGTCACTTGTATTTGAATTTAAATTCCTACAAAATAACATAGAAATTTTCAATTAAATTTTAGAAAATTAATATATGTAAAAAAATGACCATTTTGACCCTATATGGAGATGAATATATGAAAATTTGAAAATAATTTGAATTTTAGTTTAAACAAGTTAAAATGCCCAATATGATCATTTATTTAATTTAAATAGATTAAATATGGTGGTAAAAATATACACATTTACGTGCACACCAATGGACCATTATGAAGTATGCTATGGAGCTATAATATTCTTCCCGAGAGTGTAACCATATGCCTTTTCGACCCTCAAAGGTCGACATTAATATATTCACAATATTCATATATCGAGCACCCAAGTGTGGAAAAGACAAATTGTTGGGGTATAATAAAAAGGAAAAGCAATAGAACAAGGAAGAAGGTACACAATATATGAATCTCAGAATGGAACAATCACATATAATATCAAAAGACAGTATAAACTATCATCCTAAGATACAAAGTTTTTTAGAGTTATAGTAATCAGCCCTGACAGTTATAACAACTTTCCTAACAAATGCTGATGATATACACAAAGTAATGCAGCAAAAATAGATCCTACAATATATAGAACTCCAACTCTTCTCCAGAATCTCCAAAGCATCCAAAGCTAAATCTAGAAACATAGTTGGGGTTGGCCCAAGAATTAAAAGAAAATAACACCCATATCTGTCTAGTAAACCGGTGTGAGAAACACAGAACAAATAGATTTTTAACGTTATAAAAAAAAATTCAAAATCAAGGTATCTCACAAGACCATGTCGCACATAAACACGGACATGTTTTTATCATACGACAGCCAAACCGTTTACAAAGAATCCATTGATATTATAATAATGTCTAAGGTTCAAAATAAATATTAATCATAGTTGGAATGGTTCCATTGGTTACATTCAACAGCATATTAGAGGGTACAGACAAAATCGATAAGGAACGTTCACATAATGGATTTTCCATTGAGATCTCGTCAAGGAAGCCAAATCCGAACTCCATGCACAAGGATCAGAAACACCTTCCAAGCACCATATATCTCTAAATAAAATATACCACAAGGTAAACACAAAAGCCCACGTCCAAACATAAACATGAACAACGTAAACCAAATACCATCACTCCCATGCGCAACATCGATAAGCATACTTCAGATATGAAGTGGGCGATATCCTGTCGTGGGACTGCAAACCCCCAAATTGTACATCCTACTATGTCTTTAGCCATTTCCGATGTTGAGGTTACGTTCGGCAATTTTCACACAAGTTTTCATCACTCGAACATAACACGAATCCCGAATTGGATCCCCACATCTCGTATAGATGTCAAAACCATACGTGAATCCCCATATCTCAACATATTTTGGAACCTCACACGGGTTCCCACATTCTGAATAGATTATGGACAACTACGTATGTTCGAGCATCTTAAACAAATCTCGAATCTCTACACGGATTTCTTTTCTTTAACCGTTTTCACTATAAATTACGTATATGGTTTCGAAGTAGTATTCCACAAGTGGAACACTTATAGATCCCGGTCTCTTCAAAACCAATCGATGAATTTTTGGGTTAACTTAATCCCGGTTCTACCATAAGTAAGCGAAAACTAGAGACGTTTCATACCGATACTACTCCCTGGGGGTTCTTACTGGTATGAAATCGAAAAACCATTTAATAAGTTTTTAAGTTATATTTTGATCAATTTCGATGGTCGACAAATCGACTATCTGGTATAAGATAGATGTTTGTAATGGACACCAAGTCTAGGTTACTTTCTATAAATAAATAAACATACAAAACACTGTCATCATCCAAAACACAATCAATCCATATAAAGTATGATTAAGTTACTTAAGTAACCCCTAATCTCTTTTATTTAATTAATCCTTTTATTAATTAGAACTCCTTTATTAGTAAACTCCATTTATTTAATAAACTTCTATGTTTTTCTATCTTTTATAAAAGATTCCATTACTTATTATTTGCTTCAAAATATCCATTTTAAGAATCTAAGTACTTTCATAAACCCATTCAAAAGGTTTGAGATGAATGTTACATAAACATTGTCATGACAAACCCAAAACCATTTCTCTTTAGTTTATCTTTAAATCATTCTTCTAAAGATCAATTTACATTTCATAAGTATAATCAAACTGGATTAAAGACGAATGTTACTAACATGATAAAAAAACCCAAAACCATTCTCATACTTATTACTATCTTTACAAACATTTTTTTTCAAAGATCTAAGTATTTTGCACACTCATTTAACCATATTTTAACACTTTAAAATATTATCCAAGTATTTAAAAACGAATATTACTAAAACATTATTTACGATAAACCCAAAATCTCTTTACTATCCTGTTATCTTTAAACTCCATTTTAAAGATCCACTTACTTTTCAAAATTATAGTTAAATGGTTTAAAGGAGATGTTAAACAAACATTAATACTATAAACCCAAAATCACTTTTATCCTTGCCATTTACTTCGAAACATCCCTTTAAAGTTCTAACTTCATATTCGGTCAATTTCGGTATAGACTAGTTAACTGTTAAGTTCTAAGAATGATTTCTTATACAAATCACAATTCACGCGCTTAACTCATTTTCAATATTCCAACTTAACTCTTCCCACCCAAGAGTGAAGCCATGTAAGTTTGGGCACTGGTTGCTCCAAGCTTTGTTTAGACTCTCTATTCTTGAATCTCATACATATATAAGTCTACCTTGTCGGCTCTTAACGTTAAGTATAGTATTAATGATTTCATAATCAAATAAGAAATCAATTCGACTAACACATTTCTAAAAAAATTCCACTTGCCTATTCCTCGGTTAGAAGGAAAGCCCGGTAGGTTAGAGCACTATTACTCCATCCCTACTCGACATTAATCTTAACTCTCACAAACAGATAAGATTACTTCGTTGGCTTATTAGTGTTAAGTATGGTTAATTGCTTTTCTAATAAGCAATTAAAAAATTTAACCATTTTTCATTAAGCAATTACTAACCTCTTTCAAAACCCTATTTTATAATCTAAAACAAGATATTTATATAAAATATTTCTAAGATATTTATATAAGATATTTTCCAAGATATTTATATAAGATATTTATACTTCATAAAACTTATAATATATTTTAAAATACTCCTTTAAAGTATCACTTGAAAATAGCATGTTTGAAAATTTATTTAAAACTTGAAAACGACATGTTTTAACAAAATATCTCTCCTTTTAAAATTCATAATTAATTCTTATAAATTCATAAAAATATCTAATCAGTTTTAAATACCCTAAAAATGGTAATGGAAAACTTCTTAAAAGAATGAAATAAATCGCTCAAACTTAAAGTCCTTTTTGATACATTTGAAGTCCAAAAATCAAGGTTAAACGAGGCAGTTTTGCACTAGTAATGTTTTGATCGTTTTGGAGATGTTACTTAAATTTTTACTACTCAAAACTTTTAATAGTAATAGACATAAAAATATAACAATATAAACATGGCAAGAAATCCCTATAGATCTCTCTACAGAGTTCCATAACAATTGCCAAAAACAGTGCAATTTCGAACTGCTTCTATAGCGGCTATCGCTATAAATGCACTTTCAAATTTGAGGCCGATCTAAACTAAAGTCCATCTGTAACCTATGTGCTTTGTTAAAGGTATAGTCACATGTCATATAAGTCCATTCCAAGTTTTTTCAAGTCCATGTACATGATATCGTTTTGACATAAGTTAACAACAATTCAAAAAACATGAACACAATTAAACACAACATATATGTGTTATATTTTTCATCCAAAGTGATGTATTAACTCACCTTTAACCACTAAAATAACCAAGATCGATGAACCAAAGTCAAATTTTCATCTTTCAATACCTTTCCTCCTCCTCCTCCTCCTTGCTTTCACCTTGTTCTTCTTCCTTCCCAAACACCCAATTGCTTACGGCCCAACGCGGTTCTCCATTGTCCTCCACCTTCCATCAACTTCTTAGATGATAAACAATGTTCTAATTATATTCTAAGTTCTTTGGAAAAAGTTAGTTGAATTTGGAGTTGGTTTGAATATAGTTTGAGAAAGTTAGAGAGAAAGAGAAGGAAATGAAGTACCATTGATTTTCTAAATTCAAGCTTTATTATATCCGCGATTCTACTCTAAGGGTATTCTCTCTCTTATATACTCTTAGGCATGGTGTTGGGAAAAGATCAAAAACCCCTTAAACTCTAGTGCATAATTTCTTCCATCAAATCAAACTTTACACCACATAGCTTCACTTTGAAGTTATTTCCATTTATGCTTACTTTTACTTTATGTCACTTCTCTTTTATGCTAATTACTCTTACCATAATATTTCTTATTCTATAGGAAGCTTCTAGAACCTTCCACCCTTGTATGAAGAGGAGAATGTTTAATTAGTTGCTCATGTGTTCATTTGATCATTAGCTTAAGATTAATTATTTTCATTTCTCCTCATTTTCTTATTTAATTAATCATAAATATGAAAATATTTCTAGTTTCTAATTATCTCCATAATGATTACATAGACATGTATAAAAGGTTTAAACAATTTTTATTGAGAAAATAGTTATTTATCAACAAAACGATTTTCGGTCAAATTATCGATGTTTTTCCAAAGAATATATTTTTGTAAACGTTTTTACCAAACAAGTTTGTCATCATTAGTTATGATTTAGAAGGAAATTAAAATGCTTATTAAATCATTTTAATAACAGTTAATCAAAGATTCAAATATTTAAATAATTCAGATATTTAAGTACGAAGTGTCCGAAATTCCTGGTTGTTACATTCTCTCCCACTTAAAATATTTTATCCTCGAAATTCCAACACGAGCTAGCAAAGAAACAACCATACTTTGATACTTAATAATATCATAATCATTAACAATCAAAGCTCATAGCTTGCTTAAGTCCAAACCCTCTCGTCGCACAAGAATGATAATGAATCTACTAAGCATCCCTTTTGCTCAACAGCCTAAGGTTATTATTTAGACGATTTTCATGTCACCCTAGAAAAAATCGAAGAGTCATTCCTTAAATGCTCCGTAAGCCAATTAAAACATAGCATCCAAATACTAAAGCCCATACGATGCACATATATCATCCGCATACATTATCAATTCAAATCACTTGCTGGCTGTGTAGTTAATGCCCCGCTATAACCCTGCTATATCTCATAACATATTTCTACCGCTATGATTTTTCCATATAACCCCAATTAGAACCTTTTCACTTCATGCTCCGCTATTTATGCTATATCCCGTTATTCCCGCTATATTATGCTATTTCCGCTATATCTTCTTTAAAAGAAATGAATTAAAAAATGTCATTTATACAGTATAAAAATTATGCTAATTTAAAGTTATTCTCTATATCCCACTACATCCTCTATGTATCCCCGCTATGAATTTTTGCACCTCCTTCGCACTGAATCTATCGAGCGCTTTAACTACACAGCTTGCTGGATCACATAGATCCCACTTCCCAACGGTATAGATTACTTGACCTCTCTAGTGAGGACTCTGATCAAGTTCCTTAATTAGAAACCTATGTTTTTCTTACATAGCTATATACTATAATAGAAAACTACAAGATCATATTAAGAATCCATATCAAGTGTTTGCCGTTAAGAATCGAGTGAAAAATCCTCGTTCAGACCAGTGTAAACCACATTGAAAACATGTATTCGAACACTGGATCAAGAACAGTCATGCGAATAAAAAAAATCTACATACTAATTAAGTATTTATCCTATTTTTTCTTACCTACACCAATGTCTTTTTAATCACATTCATTTATCCAAATAGTATGTCATTAATACTAAGATCATTTATGACATTTCATAAATCATAACTTTAAGTTTATAAATGTTTTATAACTTAAGTTCATACATATAATACTCCATTTCATCCTAAGAGTATATATCAATATCAAATTTGTGTTACTTAACAAGTATGTTCAAAATTTTAAACTTGTTTTAACATGTTGTCTTCTTAATTCAAGTGTTATATATAAACTTCACTTTATACCTTTAAAACACTTAATTACAAGTTCCATAACAATCCGGAAGTTATCGACTATCCAAAATTTTCGAAAAATTCCATTTCATTTTTACAAATAAAAACTACCAAACAACATATCATATCATATCATGATGCACCTCCATACTTTCCTAATACATAAGCTACATGTATCCATGAAATAATTTAACAAGAAAGCTTCAGAACTAAACAACAGTTTTCAAAAATCATTTTTAAATAATATATACATATAACTTTTGTATAGAAAATCATACTTTGGGGTTAAATCAAAATCTATTTTACAAAAATAATTTTGTAGCATCCACATTTAGAAAACAAAAAATGAATATCGATGATGTTGAAGTCATCACTGGAATTATTTTCAAGTGACAAGAGTGAGTTTAGTACATCCAATTTATTCCTCTTGGACGTAACCAAAATCATTTCAAAATAGTATCAAATACTTCGTAAATGTTACTAAGTACCATGATTTTAATTTCATAAACCAATTTCCTAAATACTTACTTTCAAATAATACTACTATTATTTTCTCCAAAATCTTGAAAACAGTTTCAAAGATTACCAAGATTTAAGCCCTTAAATAGTCTATTTAATTCCTTTTTGTTTATAAACCATGTTTAATACACCATACTTATAAAAACGCTCTTCCTTATATAAAGCTGCTTTGTTATCTAAATCATTTCACAAATGCATATCTTCGTCTATATTTTAATAAACAACTCTTGTTAAAAAATTCAAATTTAACCCAACATTATCAATTAACGCCTTATTGTCAAACCGTGAAGCTTAATTCATAATGTGTTCGCCTTTAGTGCTCCTATAAATTTACTACCTACCTAACCCTTGTTCTAAGAAGGTAAATTTCTTATAAATCAACAAATTATTGTAAATGCTCATAAACCAGCCGAGCATAACCAATCAAACAGTAAATAATAAAAATTAAATATTATCACTTTCTAACAAGCAACCATATCATAAATAACTATATCGATTTATGAAAATTGTATTCTTTTATATATAAAATATAATTCTAGGTAAAATTATTTCATTTACCAACTTTCAACACAATACTATGTCGGTTTGCCTTGTTCAAGTGTTTAGAAACCTTTGTCGATAATGTTCATCAAGTCCATCGACTAGAATTCATAAACTGCCCAACAGACTAATTAACATTATATAAAATATTTTTATAGTACTAACAAATACGCTCTCATACGTACAATACTCTCAGCTCATGCAAGGGCATTCCATTACCCTATCTCTTAATGAGCCATACCCACCAAATCCAAGGTTCTTGCTTAACCTCCGGCTTTAATACCACATGTAAATATACACCTTCTCGACCCCTAAAGATCGACACTAATACATCACGACATTCATGTACCGAGCACTCAAGTGTCAGAAAGGCAAATTGTTAGGGTAGAAACAGAATAAGGAAGAAGGAACATAATATCAGAATGTCATAACAAAATGATCATATATAATATCAAAAGACGGTATAAACTGTTATCCTAAGATACAAAGTTTTTCAAGGTTACAGTACTCTGCCCTAACAGTTATAACAAACGGTCCTATCAAATGTAGATGATACACACAAAGTAATGCAGTGGAAATGAATACTATGATAGGAAGAACACCGATTCTTCTTTAGAATCTCCAAAGCTAAATCTGAAAACATACTCGAGAATGACCCGATCTTTAAAAGAAAATAATACCCGGATCAGCCTGGTAAACTTGCGTGAGAAACATAGATCAAATAGATTTTTAACGTTATAAAAACCTTTCAAAATAAATGTATCTCATAAGACCATACTGTACATAAACATGGATGGCTTTTTATCTTACGATAACAAACTGTTTATAGAGAATCTGGTGATTTTATAAAATGTCTAAGATTCAAAATAAATATTAATCATAGCTAGAATGGTTACATTGGTAACATTCAATAGCATATTAGAGGGTACAACCAAAATCATAAGGAATGTTCGCATAATGGATTTTCCGTGAAGATCTCTTCGTGAAGCCGGATCTGAACTCCATGCATAAGGATCAGAAAACACCTTCTGAGCATCGTGCATCTCTAGATAAACTATACCATAAGGTAAACACAAAGGCTCATGCCCGAACATAAACATGAATAATGTGAATCAAATACCATCAACTACCACGTGCAACATCAGTAAGCATACTCTAGATCTGTTGACAATATCCTATCGTAGGACTGCAAAACCCCAGATTGTGCATCATACTATGTCTTTAGCCATTTCCAATGTCGATGTTACGTTCGGCATTTTTCACACGAGTCTTCATCACTCGAACAGAACATGAATCCGAAATTAGATCCCTATATCTCGAACAGACATCGAAACCATAAATGGATCACCATATCTCAACAGATCTTGGAATCACACAAGGGTTCCCACATCCTGAATAGATCATGAACAAATACATGTGTTCGAGCATCTTAAACAGATCACGAATCTCTACAAAGATTCCTTTTCTTCAACCATTTCCAAAAATAGATCACGTATATTGTTTCAAAATGGTATTTAATAAGTAAAACACTTACCGGTCTCAGTCTCCTCAAAACTAATCGATGAATTTTTCAGTAAACTTAATCTTGGTTCTCTCAGAAGTAAGCGAAAACTAGAGACGTTTCATACCGATACTCCTCCTTGGGGGTTCTTACTGGTATGAAATTGTGCAGCCTTTTGATAACTTCTTTTGTCATATTTTTTCAATTTCAATAGTCGAATAATTGACTATCTAGTACAAGATAGATGTTCGTAAATGGAAACAAAGTCTAGGTCACTTTCTAGAAACAAATAAACATACAAAACACTATCATCATCCAAAACAAAATTAAGCCGCACAAAGTATGATTAAGTTACTTAAGTAACTCTATTCTCTTCCACTTAATTAATCTTTTGTTAATTAAAACTCCTTTATCAGTAAACTTTATTTATCTAATAAACTTCCTCTTTTTTATATCTTTTTCCAAAGATTCCATTACTTACTATTTCCTTCAAAATATCCATTTTAAGGATTTATGTTGTTTCACAAATCCATTCAAAAAATATAAGACGACTGTTACTTAAACATTATCACTACAAACCTGTAACCATTTCGCTTTTGTTTATCTTTAAATCATTCTTTTAATGATCTATTTATATTCCATATGTATAATCAAAATAGGTTAAATACGAACGTTACTAACATCATAACAAACCCAAAACCATTCTCATACTTATTACTATCTTTACAAACATTTGTTTTAAAAATCTAAGTATTTTGCACACTCATTTAACCATATTTTAACGCTTTAAAATATTATCCAGGGGTTTGAAAACAAATGTTACTAAAACGTTGTCTATGATAAACCCAAAATCACTTTACTATCCCATTATCTTCAAACTCCATTTTAAAGATCCAATTACTTTTCAATAGTATAGTTAAATGGTTTAAAACACATGTTAAAAAAACATCGATACTATAAAACTAAAATCACTTTTATAATTGCCATTTACTTTAAAACATCCCTTTAAATTTCTAAGTTTGTATTCGGTCAAGTTGGATATAAACTAGTTAACTATCAAGTTCTAAGAATGATTGCTTATACAAATCACGATTCATTCGCTTAACTCATTTCTGACATTCCAACTTAACTATTCCTCGTCCAAGAGTCAATCCAGGTAAGTTTGTGAATGGTTGCTCAACACCCTTCCTAGACACTCCATTCTTAAATATCACATATACATAATTCTATCACATCAGATTTTAGTGTTAAATATACTATTAGCGATTTCCTTAATAAATAAGGAATCAACTCAGTTAACACGTTTTTGACATTATCCCGTACCTATTCCTCGGCTAAGAGGGAAGTCCGATAGGTTAGAGCTTTATTGCTAAGTCCCTACTTGGCATCAATCTTAACTCTCATAAACAGATAAGATTACTTCGTCATCTTATTTGTGTTAAGCATAGTTAATTACTTTTCTAATAAGCAATTAAACAATTTAACCATTTAACCATTAAGTAATTACTAACCCTTTCTAAACCTTTTGTTTTATAATCTAATGAAGATATTTATATAAAATATTTATATAAGATCTTTTCCAAGATATCTACACTACATAATACTTACAATATATTTTAAAACACTTTTTTAAAATATCACTTGAAAACCACAAGTTTGAAAAATTATTAGAAACTTGACAATGACATGTTTAAAAATATCGCTTCCTTGAAAATTCACAGCTAATTCTTATAAATTCATAAAAATATTAAATTTAAAATACTCTAAAAATAATTGGGGAATATTTTCAAAAAGAATGAAACAAATTGCTCAAACTTAAAGTGCTTTTCAAAATATTTGAAGTCCAAAAATCAAGATTAAACGGGGCAGTTTTGCACCAGTTATGTTTTGGTCGTTTTTGAGACGTTACTTAACTTTTTACTATTGAAGATTTTACTAGCAAAAAACGTACATATATAAAAATATAAATATGGTGATAAATCCCTATGGATCTCTCTATAAAGTTTCATAACAATTGCCAAAAACAATGCAATTCTGAACTGCTTCTATATCGACTATCGTTATAAGTGCACTTTCAAATCTGAGTCCGATCTAAACCAAAGTATATCTATAACATATCTTCTTTGTTCAAGATCTAGTCACTTGTCGTATAATTCCATTAAAGTCCATTTTAATTTTTTCGAGTCCATATACACGGATCACATAAGCCATTTACTTTTAAAGTAAGAAGTTACAACCATTGTTTTAACATAAGTTAACAATAATTCAAACAACATTAGTACAATAAGAAACAACATATATGTGTTATATTTTCCATCTAAAGTGAGGTGTTAACTAAGCTTTAACTACTCAAATAACCAAGATCCATAAACCAAAGTGAAGCTTCCACTTTGCAACACATTTCCTCCTCCTCCTTACGTTAACCTTGCTCTTCCTTCCTATCAAACACCACATTGCTCACAACCCATGAGGTTTCTCCATTATCCTTCCCCTTCCATCAACTTAATAGATACTAAACCATGTTATAATGATATTCTAAGGTATTTTGCAAAGTTTGGTCGATTTTGGAGTTGGTTTGAATATAGTTTGAGAATGTTAGAGTGGTATAGAAGGAGATGAAGTAGCCATTGATTTTCTAAACTCAAGCTTTGTATTATTTGTGATTCTATTCTAATAGTATGTGCTCTCTTATATAAGCATAAGGATTATGTTAGGAAAAGATCAAAACCTTTTAAAACCCTTATGCATAATATCTTCCATCAAAACAAATTTTACTCCACATAACTTCATTTTGAAGTTATTTCCATTTATGCTTACATTTACTTTATGTCACTTCTCTTTTAGGTTAATTGCTCTCATGACCTTGCCACAATATTTCTTATCATATAGGAATCTTTAAGAACATTCCACGCTTGTATGAAGAGGAGAGTTTTAATTAGTTGTTAATGTGTTCATTAGATCATTGGCTTAAGAGTTAATTATTTCCGTTTTTGCTCATCTTCCTTATTTTTTCATTTTCCTATTTAATTAACCATGAATATGAAAATAATTTTATTTACTAATTATCTCCATAATGATTACTTAAACATGTATAAAATTTTTGGATAACTTTATTCAGAAATAGTTGTTTATCGATAAAACGTATTTCGGTTATATTATCAATATTTTTTCAAAGAATATATTTTTGTAAATATTTTTTCCAAATAATTTTACCATCATTAGTTATAATTTAAAAGGGGGTTAAAATTCTTATTAAATCATTTTAATAAAATTTAATCAAAGATTTAAATAATTCAGATATTTAAATATGAAGTGTTTGAAATTTTGGATTGTTACAAAGGGTGATTCTAAAATGGAAGATTGTAAATGTTGAATATTTGGTCCATCTCGAAAAAACTTGTATGGATGAATGCTGGCATTTCATTTTTACTTGGAGGGCAATGTTAGCATTCCGAGATGGTCTACTATAAGGGAAAAGGTAATCACGACTTCTCAAGCCTCGCACCCTAAGAATGATAAAAATAGGGTAGATGCGATAGGGCCATGTTGGTCGCTCCCATTAGGGCATGGTCATCCATTATCTAGATTCAGTATCTACGCTTTACGTATGCTATGGGGCCAATTTTGGTTGTTGATCACACAACTTAGGGGTGATTATATTTGATACAATCCAGTCAGGAGTAGGCCGGTTTTGTATTGGTAAAGGTCGAAAGGTTTTCGATCTCACTGTACATTTACCTAGAGGTGTATAGAATTCGAAAGGTAGTCCCTTACCTTTCCATTATTGTAAATTCATTCTCCAGTATGCGCCTTTAATTTTTGTTTTTATACCTATTATTTTTATGATGTATTCACATCATACCTACTTGATTACTGGTATTTTAAAACCTTAGAAATTATTGTAATATCACCAGACTTAATATAAAATTTTGGTTATTGTAAGGTAAAAACCCGTCCGTGTTTATTTGCGGCATAGTCTTATGAGTTACAATTGCGTAACACCCTTAATTGATAACATTATTCAGGACATTTAATTAGATAAATTAATAGAATAATGTAAATGTAAGTGATAAGGGTATTGAGACTTGAAATAATTAATTAAGGGTCACGCCCAATGAATTAACAAATGGGCTTAGGAATCAACTTTGGTTAATTAAGTCACATAAGGATATGTCAAGAATTGCCGCCTCTAGCTACCACCCTTATAAATATTTCGTTTCCACCTTCTTAGTTCCAATTCACTTCATTTTAAAACATATATTAAAAGAGAAGAAATGACCATCCATTAAGAGAAGAAGAGGAAATCAAATTAAAGGTAGAAAATCAAGCTTAGGAAAATCAATCTCAATCCAATCTCCTTATATAGAGCAAGTGAATAATAATTCCACCTTTATTTTGGTTCAAATCATATATTTTCTAATTTAAGGGGTAAATTCGTTTTATGATATATCGGATGATGATATGCTTGATTCATGATTTATTTGATTTAAACAATATTTTTTAAAGAGGTTTTTATACGGTTTTAGGTCAAAACTAAGGTTAAAAGATATCCAAATGCCATGTGAAAATTTTATGTTATGAGAAACAAGATATTGGCAGGGGTCAATAGGTTCATAATTAGCCTATGAAAACTATGTGTAAAGGAAGATGTTAGATAGACAGGTTCATAGTAAGCCCATAAAAAAGTATAATTGGATACTGGAAGGGCCAATAGGTTTGTAGTTAGCATATGAAAATTATATTTGGATGAAATATTAACAGATGTAAGTAGGTTGTGAAAACTAGGATAAAAGAAAGGATGTCAGAGTCATCAATAGGTTCATAGTTAACCTATGAAAACTAGGATAAGATTAGATATTGGAGTAACCAATAGGTTCTTAGTGATCCAATGAAATCTATATAATTGGATAGGGAGTCCTTAACTGTTTAACTGGTAATTAGTTAGCCTATGAAAACTAATAGGCTAATAGTAATCTTAGAAACTATAACCGAGACAGATAGTCTAAATTGAATGGGGATGAGTAATCCAGAATTAATTCAATTGTTTTGCATATCATTATATTATACTATTTTGTATTGTTTTAACCATTATGGATGAAGAAGTACAGTATATAGTTTTATAAAGGTTTTGAGATACTAGTGAGGGGAATCCCGTTCTGCTAAGAAGGGTGGTCCCACTATATATCTAAATGATTTAAGACGATAGATTATTATTATTCATACCATGTTTTATGTCTGACTCGAAGTTTATGTTCCCCCTTAAACTATCGGGTGCTCCAGTTATTTTGAGTAGTTTGAGATTTGTGGTTTTCAGGTATCTGTAGGAGAATAAGCTTCCGAGGATGTGAAGGAGGTACAATGGCTATATAGAGTTCTCTTTTCTTTTGATTCCGCTGTGTTTCTTGTAATGACAGAGTTGTTATATTGCCTGTATATAATCTGATCATTCCAGGGGGCATCTTCGTATGTCGCTTTGTGCATATGCTGTAATAAACATATTTTCTCAGAACTTGATTTGTGAATGTGGGATTTTGTGTTGTGAACTGGTAATATTTTAATATGGAACGTGATTTTGGTTGAAGTATATTTTTTTTCCATATTCACGCATTTCTGTGTATCAATGAATCTAACTTTTCTGTATTTGGTCGTCAAGGATTAATAACTATGGATGCGTGCAGCATCCGTAGCCGTTAATTTTGGGCCCTCAAGTAGGGGGATGTTATAAGTTGATATCAGAGCATAGGTTTATGAAACTTTAAATTAAAAGTTTGAAACTAAAAAGATTTTCAAACATAATCCAATGAATTTGAAAATATGATCGGGGTTTGGATTAACGTTGTAGTAAAATACTTGTATTTGATATATATGTATGCATGTATAAGTACATGTTCCCCTCCCTCAGACCATTCTTCTGTATCTTACTAAGAATCGTATGCAGATTTACGAGAAAGAGGATATGGACGCTGAAAACGAAAGAGGAAACCTAGGTAGAAAAAGCACCACAACAAATAGTAATGCTCGACCTAACAGCAGGAGGAATCAAGGTCGACAGGCTAATGCTAATCCATGCTGAGGCCAATGTTGGTGCTGGAAATCCGTCGGCAGATGCGGGGACGATGTATCAGTTGTTGGCTAATCTTTTGCAAGCATAAGCTGCTGGTAATGTTGGAGAAGCTAATCTTGCAGCTCTAATTGGATATAATTATGAGGGACAACAGAATTCTAGATGGAAAGTCGTTTATGGGAACGGAGGATGCTGTTGAGGTTGAGAATTGGTTATTGAGCTATGAGAGGATCTTTTTTGATTTAGGCCTGGATGATGAGGAAAAGAGAAGGCTAGCCTCTAGGTAGGTGCAAAGGGTAGCACTTCATTGGTGGTACATTGTTACTGCTGGGGTACTAGAGGAACAGCTGACATGGGCTAATTTTAAGAGAAGGTTTGAGCAGAGATTTCTATCGAAAGTTACTAAGTATGCATTGATGAGGAAGTTTATGGATCTGCTTTAAGGAGAGATGTCAGTGGTCGAGTACGCTGCTCAGTTTGATGAGCTGTCTCGATATGGATATGCATTGGTTGACATTGATGTCAGAAGGAATGAAAGATTCATTCGAGGACTGAGATCTTAGCTTGCCAGAATGACCATGACCCATATTCGAGAACCTAGTAATGTGGTGGTGGAGATGGCCATTCACCATGAAGTGTTGCTTGCTATTTCAACTAGGTAGAAGCCGGTCGAATCCTAGGGTCCTCAGGGAATGAAGAGGAAATTCTTTAAGAAGAAGGAAGCCTAGAAAGGGGAGGCTACCAAGAAGGCAAAGGCTGATTTGGTGTGTTACAAATGTGACAAGAAGGGTCATTATGCAAGTGAATGCCGATCATGAAATAGAAAGAAGGCAGCAGACAAGAAGAATGTGAAATGTTTTAAGTGTGATCAAGTGGGGAATTATAAGGACCAGTGTCCAGAGCCAGTCAAGGCGGAGAAGGGGAAAGTTTTTGATGTTGGATCATCGGCTAAACCTACTACAACTGACAAAGGAAAGATGGTGTTGGAAGACATTTTTTATTCAAAGTATATCACTTAGGATACTTTTTGATACCGGTGCATCATTTTCATTTATATCCCAGTGTTTGGTTGATAGGTTATGCATAGAACCCACATACCTTGTTACTTCCTTAAGGGTTATGAACCTAATAGGAGGTAATGCAACTCTTGGGATAAGATGTGACCAGTTAGAGCTTGATTTGTTAGGATATAAAGTTTGCATGTAATTTTTATGTGTACGATTTCGTAGATTTGGAATCATTTTGGGTATGGATTTAACAACCCGCAAATCAGTACCCCTTGAGTCAACACTATTCTACCTAAATCAACTCAAGTAGTACAGAAATACGAACCATTTGGGTTAAGGAAGAAGAGGTAGAAGAAGAAAATAGAAAACTACAACAGAATCTAACCATCGCAGCTGAATAAAATATAATATATAATAAATGGTCTTTACTCAAAAATCAAATATCTCTTTTTATATATTACATCATCAGAGTACATCAATCACAGTTCAACATCAATAACATACAATTGGATACACAACTACTCAACACAGCGGAATATACATATATAAACAAGTACGGAAGTACGTATCATCATCATGCTCGTCTCCTGAGTTCCACAGCATCATATCTTGTATCCTATAATACTCGGTCTGACCCGAGCATTACAGTTAAATAACACCCGAGTCAGTCTGGAATACCAGCGTGAGAAAATCACACCCAATTGATTATTAAAGTTTCAAAAATCCTTTGAAAACAAAAGCATCTCGTAAGACCACGCCACAAATAAACATGTCGGGTTTTTACCTTACGATAGCTAAAACAATTTTTATAGAAGTCCTCTGATATTATAATAGGGTCTATATACAAATACTTATAAAATAGCCGAAATTGTTACATTCATTAAATTCCAGCTAATAGCCACAGAGTGGGTAATAGAAACAAAACTCGTACGAGGCTCGTAGGGAGAATGGATTTCCAACTAATGACTAGGCATTGGGGTACCTCCTGTCACAGTATGTGGCCTAGATCATAGTACCGAGGAGTACGCCCGTTCCCTACAACACATGACCGGGACTATCCCTTACTGGATAATCTCGAGTGAGATCACCCTACGGTTGGGATCAGCAACCGCCCACTAAGCCGAAACAAAAGGTACATCTAGGAAAGGATGACCTCACCCTGCTTGGGTGCTACCCACCTAGCCTTACTGCATAACCCCTGATTTTCAGTCATTCCCATTTGACGAGGCTTGAGGCTAAGCGTTACCTTTTAGAACATATTCCTTAGAATGCCCATCGTCCACCTGACGATGTTTCGCAAGCAATCATCCATACAAGTTCGTCCCAGGTTTGAACGAAACCGAAGGCACTATTCCTACCACATCCATTTTGGAAATATCCTCAGGAGTAGTAGCGACTAGCCCTTGCACTTCACTGCTCCATCTTCGAATCCAAACTCGTTTTCACGAAACATACAAACCGGATCGAAGTGGTTTTCAAGAAATAAATCTCGATCCCGGTCTCTTTGAAACGATCTGCGCATTTGTCCAATATTGATAGTCATTGATTTAACAATCAATTAATATTCACAACATCCATCACACAATAAATAATTTCCTAAATTATTTATTTATCTCAAAAAAATATATCTTCCCAGGATATATTTACACTTCCAGACCCTTTTGAAAACAGTTTTCAAACTATCTCCCTTTTCTCAGAATAAATTCCGAGTATTTTCTATTTCTACTGGAATCACCAACACAAAACTTAAATTTTTAAAATAATTTGAAAACACTTTATCGTAAAATATATTTGACATTTAATTTAGAAAATTTACTTTAATACTTAATTTAAAATAATTCTCTAGAGATACTAAAATAAGATTACCTTATAACTATACATTAGATTTTCTTCTTTAAAATACCAAATCATTCCTTAAATAATTATTACGATAATAGATTAAAATAAAATACTTAGTTTGGAATTTACTTTAAAACATCCAAGTTAAGACTACTTCAATAATTGGCTAAAAATATATACTATATGAATATTTGAAAGTAAAGTTGCTTTATAAAATATAAAACTAGGTTTTCACTTTTTAAAACAGAATTACTAAGTCACCTTTTAAATAACTGCTACGATAAAAGATTTGAAAGATATTTACTTTAGAATATTAAACATTCAAAAATAATAAATTTTCTAAAATTTGTTTTTTTTTAAAACAACATTAACTTTCATCTTATATTTAAAAATTTACTTAAACATATTTGGCTATCCAGAGAAATATACTTCTCTTCACAACCTTTAAAAATAAATCACCATTTATTTTTAAACCATTTTTCTCATTCATTTAATAAATTCCCACCTTGAATTTATTCTTCCAAATATCCAATTTCAAACACTTAAATCAATTTCCAAATTGATTTCCAATTTACTTCATTTATTCCAAAATCCTTTAATTTCAGATTTTATTCCTTAATTATGATTTAAAATACTTTTAATTGAAATACCAATTTAGATTTCTCAATTTACTTCTTATTCCTTTAGATAAATTTAAAACGTTAAGTTTTAAATAATTCTTTATTCCTTTAAATTAATATCACAAAATTTTACAATTCATTAGTTACTGTTTATTCAAACCCTTTTCTTTTCATACTCGAAGTTATTTATTAGTATTTAACATACTTCCATTTCTTTTTCAATTCATTCTTAATTTATTAAATTTTCTAAGATTATTTCGTTTACAACTTTACTTCCTTTGTTTTCTTTCCAAAACCCAATTTATATATTTTTGGTAATTCATTATACCCAAATATATCCAATCAAATCATAACATTCAATATTCCAATATATTCATCATAGAATATCAAGTAATCACAATAGAGAATATTAAATAATAAATGTTGAGCGGTCCAGTTGGATCCCTCCAACCTGTTTTCCCTGCATCCACAAATGTTAGCACAATAATATGCCAATACCAGAATATACCATACTATACCACATCAATCAATTCAACCATTCAAACAATTATTTAAGTTTAATCATTTAAATCTAAATTTAAATTAACTGAGCGAGATTAACTCACCTTTGATTTTGCATTTTCCATTCACTCCAATATTCCCTTGGTTTTCTCGACTTTGACCTTGAATAAAATATTATATGATTTATTAATATTTGAATTGATCGAGAAACTCTATTATTATTTGTTCCTTTAATTTAAACCTTGTATAAATATTTATATCATTTATAAATAGTTGAACTAACCGAATAACTAAATTCGCAGTTATAGATTTTCAATTAACTAAAAATTTGGGTTTCAACTCGTAAATTTGATTTTGAATAAATTTTCTTTTTTAATAAATTATTTCTAGCAATTAAAATAAATTAAATAAAAATGTTTAAACTTTATTGTATACCCATATATATACATCTACTTATATTATTAAATATTGAAATATGTAAACTGTATATTAATATACTTTGCTGTAGTCCATTCATTTTTTTTTTCATTTCATTTTTTTCCTTCAAATCTGCCTAGAAATATATATAATGAAAACTAACATACGTTTAAATTTGCTATAAACAATTTCCTGCCTATATACATATATATAAATTAAATAAACTTATATTGATACCTCATCGGTCGAGCTTGAACTACATCACCAGATCGCCGAGTTCTCACGTACGAACGCGACACAATCCAAAGCCCTAGTTCACTGTTTCGGTCGCATGACTCCAAACGTCGCTCCACTTGCCTCAACACTCGAGCGCCATCTCTAGAAATCGCAACGTCCACGAAGTCAACCGCAACCTCCCCACACATCGGCGAGCTCGCGAACATCCCCCTCATCCATCGCCTCGATCGATAGAGAGAGACAAAGAATGTCGCGACTCTCTCCTCAATCGAATCGCCTCACTTCGGTTTCCAAATTGATTCGCTCGGACCGGAGAAAAAAAGAAGATGGGAAGAATAGCTCGGCCATGATTTATTTGTTTTCCCCTTTTTTTACTGCGTATTCGGTTGTGAAGGAGGCTTCGGCCATTTTTTTTGTTTTTTTAAAAGGGTTTCGTTTGTGGAGGAAAGGGAACGAGATAACAGAAAGAAATAGGAACGAGATGTCTTATTTTATTTCATCTAAAGGAAGATAGGGATGAAGGGAGAGGCGTATAAGAGAAGACTCGATTATTTATTTAAATTCAAGTTGATTATTCTAGGTATTAACCAATCGTATGACCCAACGGTAACTCCAAATAATGCAAAAATTGAAATCCGATAATAATAAAACATTACGGATCCAATGGAGCTGGTTTCGTCGTATTCCGAGACTGTGCCTCGGAAGGCTGTTTTTAAATTCAATTTAAACGATATAAATTTCAAAACTTAACAAACCATTTTGATATTTGATTTCATCACCTCTATTCTCTTAAGTATTATCAATATAAAGTTTATAAGCCTTCAAATTATTTTTAACAGACTTAAAATTCCAGATTCAATATTTTACTCAACTTCAAATTGTTCAATTCAATAATTTAATTATCAAATAAATAGTGATATTTGAATTCAAGTTAAAATTAACTTTTAAATATTTAAAATCAATTAAATATTCAAATTTTAAATGCTCAAAAATTCCGGACCGTCACATTCCTCCCCCCTAAAAGAATTTCGTCCCCGAAATTACTAGTTGGGAAGAATGGTCCAATACCCGTTTACTTTTTCCCCGAAACCAAACGGTTTCTAACAATTCAACATCTTATCCACTATCTTCTTATAAAGACCCATTATTATTCTTATTAACTTCCCAAACTTTTCCATATTTCCTAAACAACTTATTTATACAATCATTCAAATTATAATTCAAAACCAAATTTTGAATTATCAAAAATTTTCTAACTCCCTAAATTCTTGAAAAATTTCGCCAGCGTCTCCTTTGCACGGCTAGCTCGGTACAACTACAAAAGGCCACTGCGGGCTCCCAAATCCAAAAAGAAAATCAAAAGGCCAAGTGGCTAGATCCAAAAACCCAATCAAATTTCATAGAGAAATTTAAACACATACCTTTTTGTCGGGCCATTCAATTTTTATCATCGGAAATCAAAACCAATTCTCTTTTCTCTTTATAATACCTGCATATCCTGCTTTGCAATAATATCCAATCACAATATTCAAAACATTTTATTTCCTTTCATACAAAATGTCAATATTTATTCATCCAAATATTAACTTAGAATATATTTGCAATATTCAACTTCCAATTAAGAATTTACCATTCCTTTCTTAAGTTTAGTATAAGCATTTTATATGCTTGTTATATTTATTTTCATCTTACCACTTCAGCTTATATCTAATTCTATTCAAATTGATTCTTTCATTTCCATATGAATTCAATTTATCTTTAAACCTGAATATTTAAATTTTATTTGTCACTTATTACTAATTCATGTCATTATTTTAGTTAGTTTCATTTACTAATTATTTCAATTTCCAGCCTGAAATCGTTTTGTCGTTAACTAAAATTTTCCTAAAAATTTTTCTAACTCCCAAAATTTCCGGAAAATTTTGACAAAGTCTCCTTTGTACGGAGGAGCTTTTGCAATTTGACAAAAGATATAAATATATATACATCGACCCACCCGGTCGGAAAAACCAAAAACAATTCATATTTCCTATTTTTATTGCCTAGGCGTACCTTATTTACCTTATTTAGCATTTTTAAGCAAGCGGCTTAAAATTTTAGCAATTAGCGCAACCCAATCCAGCCACACGGCTCCCACGTACCTGTACTTGCTCGATTTAAACATGTAAGTGCCACATAAATGAAGTTTAACAACATTTCACTTATTTGCAATAGTTAAACATATGAATTCTAAAAGAAATTCACACCAAACATTTTTCCGTAAGCAACTTATACAATTTTCATACTAATTCCACTGTTCCAATTAATTCATAAACCATTTTCATTCAATTTGAATGGTTTTCAATCCATTCGTATACAACTTCATCACTTTGAATGGTTTAAAACTCAATCGCTTACATTTAATTTATTTTTAAGCAAACTGAGCTCATATTTAATTCAATTGTTCTCAAAATCAATTTATTTTACTCTTATCAATTCATAGCATCTTAATTACTTCCATTTACATCAAATGAAAATTTATTCTATGCAATTCGACAAGATTTATGTGAATAAATAAGTATTTATATTTCATAACCAATTTAAATGGATTTGAACTCAATCTATACTTAATTCTATTTCATTTTTAAATTTATTCACAATCCATATATTCTCATTTTCATTGCATTTAATTTGAATCCATTCACTTGCATTTCATTTGATTAACCAAACTAGTTCATTCAAAACCATTAGCAACTTAGGTTCATCTTCATTACCAATTAAACTTCCTTTTTATTTTAATTCATTCACGACCATTTATTTAGCTCGACCCATTCCAAGCTTGCATATTACTACCCATTCCCGAATTAATTCAAACCAAGCTTTAATTTAATGGTCTTCCAATTTTACTCGTAGTCGAGCTTCTAATTATTCTCAACTTAAGTTAATTTACTCAATTTATTCCACTTCAAACTTAAGTTCACTTCCATTTGATTCTTATTTATTCCATCCATTTATTTATTCAATATAATTAGTTTTCTGCTCAATCCATTTTGAATTTCATTTCCTTAAATATTATTTATAACCCTCCAAATTCTATTTCGATTCAAATTTATTTTCACTTGATTTAAATCCAATCCAATATTATTAAACTTAGCTTAAGTTGATTTCAATTCAACCTTCCTCCATCTATTAGCTTAAGTTAGTTTACTTCAATTTTATACTTAAGCTCATTTCAATTGATTACAAGGTCATTTCTAATTTATTTCCACTTATTTAGATTTTACTTGCAACTCCTACCATTACTATTTTAATCCATTTACGTTTTTATTTATTAGACACATTCCCAACTATATTTAATCTGTTAACACTTCAAGTTAAATTTTAATTTATAACTCAAGTTCTGATTCCACTATCCATTTTCAATTTACCATCCAATTTTATTAACTCACAATTCAACTTCATTCTCAATTACTTTCACTTCATCAACAATTTAAGTCGAATTTAATTTATAACTTGAGTTTATTTCCAAACTTCATCATAAACTCACAATTGAATTTCATTAACTAATTTATTATCTAATTAGTTCTTCCCCTGGTTAAAATCCAACACTTGATTTTTAATTCCAAATATCACTTCATTTAATTTTCGTGGTTCAATTTATTTAATAATTCAAGTTTGGATTTTCTTTTCATTTTCCAATTCATCAAAATATTAATTTTGGGCTTTCTATTTCACCTTCAAATTTTATAAGTCACAACTTATTATTTACACAATTCCATTCATCATAGGCTTGAATATATTCTTCTTTTATTTTAACTCAAGCCTTATGCTTATTTATAACCCAAGCATGTTTTATTCCATGCATTTTAATTCTTTTACTCGTTATTCTATTTATTTATTTCAATTCCAATCCTTATCCAATTTATTTTCCATTTGTTCAGGTAAAAATTTAATTCCATTCACTAATTCGATTGAATTCTTATTCCAATTCAATTTTATTTTAACTCAGATTTATTTAATTACAATTCGACTTCAACTTAATTCGAAAACAACTGGATATTATTTTCAGCCTATTTAATTAATTTCATTCCAGTTAAATTTTATTCTCCAATCCAAGTTAATTTCATTTTTTTTAACTTTCCACTTTAAATTCAAATTCTCAACATTCAAAGCTTATATTCCTTTCCTGATTTAAAAATCATCTCAATTTATAAGCTTACAACCTATCTTATCAGGATTTTTAGACACCCGACTTTTGGTTTCAAATCATTTTGGAATCTTCAACATCTCAAAATCACACTTCTCAAAAATTTCAAACCAATCTTGGTTTTTATTTCCAACAAATTCCCTTTGAGATTTTCAAAAACAACTAGCTTTACTGAAAAAATCAGTTTATGGCAGCAATCTGTCACTTAGAAATTCGAAAATGAATACTGATGATGCGGCCGTCATCATCAGAATTATTTCCCAATAATCCAAGTGATTTCAATGCTATTATTCATCTTCAAATACTTCGATAAACACTTCCAAATTTCCGAGATTTAAATTTCCAAAATCCTGCTTAAATCAATTTTAACTATAATTCATTTGCACAGCTTATGCTCATATAAATTCTCATTTGATTATATTTCAATTTATAATTTACATTTATAATTCATATTTATGAATTTCATTTCATAATTGAATTTATCTCCTTAATCTTTAGTTATGTTTTCAATTTCTAGTTAAATTCCCATACAATAAGGATAATAATTTAAATATCACTATTCCTAACATCCAAACAACCATATATTAGCTAAATAGTTTACAAAAACTTTTCTTTATATCAAAATATATTTTGGGTAAAATTATTTCATTCACCCACATTTAAAACAATACCGTGTCGATTATTCTATTCAAGTGTTTAGAAACCCCCTTCGATACAGTTGTACAGACTTTGTCGACGAAGGTTTATATGCCACTCAATAAACCAATCAACACAATATTAAAACAATTTATATTCACTAACAAATACGCGCTCATATATATTAATATGCTCAAACTCATTCTAGAGTACTACGGACTCTAATTGAGTAATTTCCCACCAGAGCCAAGGTTATCACCAACCTAAGCTCTGATACCACTGTAATAGCCCACAAATCTGTGTCCCTTGGGTCAACACTATTCTACCTAAATCAACTCTAGTAGTACAGAAATACGAACCATTTGGGTTAAGGAATAAGAGGTAGAAGAAGAAAATAGAAAACTACAACAGAATCTAACCATCGCAGCGGAATAAAATATAATAGATAATAAATGGTCTTTACTCAAAAATCAAATATCTCAGTTTATATATTACATCATCAGAGTACATCAATCACAATTCAACATCAATAACATACAACTGGATACACAACTGCTCAACACAGCGGAATGTACATATATAAACAAGTACGAAAGTACGTATCATCATCCTGCTCGTCTTCCGAGCTCCACAGCATCATATCCTGTATCCTATAATACTCGGTCTGACCCGAGCATTACAGTTAAATAACACTCGAGTCAGTCTGGAATACCAGTGTGAGAAAATCACACCCAATTGATTATTAAAGTTTCAAAAATCCTTTGAAAACAAAAGCATCTCGTAAGACCACGCCACAATAAACATGTCGGGTTTTTACCTTACGATAGCTAAAACAATTTTTATAGAAGTCCTCCGATATTATAATAGGGTCTATATACAAATACTTATAAAATAGCCGAAATTGTTACATTCATTAAATTCCAGCTACTAGCCACAGAGTGGGTAATACAAACAAAACTCGTACAAGGCTCGTAGGGAGAATGGATTTCCAACTAATGACTAGGCACTGGGGTACCACCTTACAGTACGTGGCCTAGATCACAGTACCGAGGAGTACGCCCGCTCCCCTACAACACAAGACCGGGACTATCCCTTACTGGATAATCCCGAGTGAGATCACCCCGCGGTTGGGATCAGCAACCGCCCACTAAGCCGAAATAAAAGGGACATCTAGGCATGGATGACCTCACCCTGCTTGGGTGCTACCCACCTAGCCTTACTGCATAACCCCTGATTTTCAGCCATTCCCATTTGATGAGGCTTGAGGCTAAGCATTACCTTTTAGAACATATTCCTTAGAATGCCCATCGTCCACCTGACGATGTTTCGCAAGCATTCATCCATACAAGTCTGTCCTGGGTTCGAACGGAACCGAAGGCACTTTCCTACCATATCCATTTTGGAAATATCCTCATTACTAGTGACTAGCCCTTGCACTTCACTGCTCCATCTTCGAATCCAAACTCGTTTTCACGAATCGTACAAACCGGATCAAAGTGGTTTCGAGAAATAAATCTCGATCCCGGTCTCTTCGAAACGATCGGCGCATTTGTCCAATATTGATAGTCGGTGATTTAACTGCCAATTAATATTCACAACATCCATCACGCAATAAATAATTTCCCAAATTATTTATTTATCTCAAAAAAAAATATCTTCCCAAGATATATTTACACTTTCAAACCCTTTTGAAAACAGTTTTCAAACTATCTCCCTTTTCTCAGAATAAATTCCTAGTATTTTCTATTTCCGCTGGAATCACCAACACAAAACTTAGATTTTTAAAATAATTTAAAAACACTTTATCGTAAAATATATTTAACATTTAATTTAGAAAATTTACTTTAATACTTAATTTAAAATAATTCTCTAGAAATACTAAAATAAGATTACCTTATAACTATACATTAGATTTTCTTCTTTAAAATACCAAATCATTCCTTAAATAATTATTACGATAATAGATTAAAATAAAATACTCAATTTGGAATTTACTTTAAAACATCCAAGTTAAGACTACTTCAATAATTGGCGAAAAATATATACTATATGAATATTTGAAAGTAAAGTTGCTAACCTAAAAATGTCAGGCGATTGAATATGGGTTTCTGGCGTTTTTCCCCGTCTTCAGTTTCTTCTCCGTGCCTCTCTGTTCCCCCTCTCTTTCCATGTCCTTCACTCCACCTTTAATTTCTTCTCTCCGATTCCCCTCCCCTTCTTCCACTCGTTCTGGAAGACGCTTCCGTGGCATGGAGGTTAGTGAATCAGACCGCCCTAACCTTCTTTCGGCAAGAGATTTTCCTCCGCTTCTCTCTTGTGACAGGTTTACTTCTATTGTCCGCCCTGTATCAAACGTTGTTTCTGTTGCAGTGGCTTCGTCTAAGTCATTTTCTTGCGCGCCGAGTAACTTGTCTGGGTCCGATGTTGGTGTCGCTGACTCAACTGGTTGCGTTGTGGGTGATACAATTGTGGGTTCCGTTGTTGAAGTCAGTGAATTTGTTGATTTGGCAGGTCGTGCCTCTGACTTGGTTTTGCCTGTTTTACCTCTATATGGCACTCCAAGTGCTTGTCATAATGCTCCTGATGGAACTGGTCCCAATTTCAGTGTAGAGTGTGAGGCATATCCTGATCAACCATCAGATTTAGTGATTCCAGGTCCATCCTGTCCCTTACCTGGTTTTATTAGTGGCAAGATTAGGTCCAGTGTCGATGTTGTTGAGGTTCCAATGAACAACGATAACTTGCGCTCAGTATCCTCTAACGTTAATGCTCAATGTCCCAAAACTGTCTCTACTGCTATTATTGATTGTTGCCCTACTGCACCCTGCTCAGCTCCTCCCAAATCTTGGTCCTCGCTCTTTAAATCCGTGCCACGTAATGCGGGTGTTTATGAACCGGTTGAGTTTGATATCGTTGAAGAGAATGGAGTGATGATCCCTCCCCCCTGTGTTATGCAAGCCGGTTTGGACTTTTGGTCTGGATATGTGGTTGGTTTCTTTTTGGATCCGAAACACCGTCTTCTTGATGCAGCAGCTGTTTGTCGTAGGGCTTGGAAGCTAAAGGGAGGGCTTAAGGTAAAGTTGATTGATTCCTTGTACTACCTATTGTTCTCCTCCTCTGAGGAACGTTGTCGGGTTCTTGAGTCTGAGCCTTCCTTCTTTGACGGACAACCTTTTATTACCACCCCCTGGTCTCCAACGGTTACTAGTGTTCGTGACCAAGTATTTTCTATCCCTGTATGGGTTTATTTCTCCCAAATTCCATCTGCATTACAACCGTTGCTTGGATTGAATTGGCTTGCGTGCAATATCGGTAAATTAAAGTGTTTTGACTCTAATACTGTAGCGCGTGATAGGCTTGTTTTCGCCAAGGCCCTGATTGAGATTACTCCTGATAAGCCTCTCCCTACCTCTATTCCTGTCCAACTTGCTGTTGGTCATGTGGAGGATGTTCGTGTTCGTTATGGATGGGTCCCTGATATATGTTCCGCCTGTCACTCTTTTGGTCATATTGCCTCTGCCTGTGTGCGCTCCTGTATCCCGTCTGCTGCTCTTAAAATTCCGCTGCCTCGGCCTCCGCTTAGAAAATGGGTTCCTAAAACTTCCTTGGCTGCTTCAGCCACTGGTCCATCTACTGGTAATGCTCCATCAGATCTTCCTGCTTCCTCAGTTCCTGGTAATGTTCCTACTGTTCTTCCTGCTTCCTCTGATCCTGGTGATGTTCCTTCAGTACTTCCCGCCACCCCAGATCCTGTTGTTGCTCCTTCAGTTCTACCTGCTTTGCCGGATTTCTCTCTTCCGCACGTTGTTTGGGCTGAGTCTGAACATAGTTGGGTTGATCTTCGTTCTGATATGAGATTCAACCCTGTGGACGGCACCTATTTTAGGTATATTTCTGATAATTTATTAGATCTGCGGAGCCTTTATTATTGTGTCTCTGGTGATTCCTTGGTTCTTGACTTGGATGGTACGTCTTCTGTGATAAATGCTGCTCTTCTAGCTGATTCTGCCTGGGACAGATCTTTTGTGTATTCTTCTGACATCGACTGTTATGATCCCTCTCTTGCTGTTCTGTTTCGCCCCTATATTGGTCTTCTTGGGGATGGTACTCTGCTTTCTTCCTTGGAAGTAGAGGGAGTTGGTGTTTCTTCCTCTGCGGAGGAGAACTAGCCTTGATATATATATTTTAGTAGTAGTGACGTGTCAGTCATTCTCCTGTGCTGTTTTATTTTGTTTCTCATTCATAGTAGCTAAGGTGTCTTTACCTTTCTCCTATACTTCAACTTTATTACGTTCGTAATAAAAGTGGTCGGTCCACTATAAAACCGTCGGCCATGCCAAAAAAAAAAAAAGTTGCTTTATAAAATATAAAACTAGGTTTTCACTTTTTAAAACAGAATTACTAAGTCGCCTTTTAAATAATTGTTACGATAAAAGATTTGAAAGAAATTTACTTTAGAATTTTAAACATTCAGAAATAATAAATTTTCCAAAATATGTTTTTTTTAAAACAACATTAACTTTCATCTTATATTTAAAAATTTACTTAAAACATACTTGGCTATTCAGAGAAATATACTTCTCTTCACAACCTTTAAAAGCAAATCACCATTTATTTTTAAACCATTTTTCCCATTCTTTTAATAAATTCCCACCTTGAATTTATTCTTTCAAATATCCAATTTCAAACACTTAAATCAATTTCCAAATTGATTTCCAATTTACTTCATTTATTATAAAATCCTTTAATTTCAGATTTTATTCCTTAATTATGATTTAAAATACTTTTAATTGAAATACCAATTTAGATTTCTCAATTTACATCTTATTCCTTTAGATAAATTTAAAAGGTTAAGTTTTAAATAATTCTTTATTCCTTTAAATTAATATCACAAAATTTTACAATTCATTAATTACTGTTTATTCAAACCCTTTTCTTTTCATACTTGAAGTTATTTATTAGTATTTAACATACTTCCATTTCTTTTTCAATTCATTCTTAATTTATTAAATTTTCTAAGATTATTTCATTTACAACTTTACTTCCTTTATTTTCTTTCCAAAACCCAATTTATATATTTTTGGTAATTCATTATACCCAAATATATCCAATCAAATCATAACATTCAATATTCCAATATATTCATCATAGAATATCAAGTAATCACAACAAAGAATATTGAATAATAAATGTTGAGGGGTCCAGTTGGATCCCTCCAACCTATTTTCCCTGCATCCACAGATGTTAGCATAATAATATGCCAATTCCAGAATATAGCATACTATAGCACATCAATCAATTCAACCATTCAAAAAATTATTTAAATTTAATCATTTAAATCTAAATTTAAATTTAAATTAACTGAGCGAGATTAACTCACCTTTGATTTTGCATTTTCCATTCACTCCAATATTCCCTTGGTTTTCTCGACTTTGACCATGAAAAAAATATTATATGATTTATTAATATTTGAATTGATTGAGCAACTCTATTATTATTTGTTCCTTTAGTTTAAACCTTGTATAAATATTTATACCATTTATAAATAGTTGAACTAATCGAACAACTAAATTCCCAGTTATAGATTTTCAATTAACTAAAAATTTGGGTTTCAACTCGTAAATTTGATTTTGAATAAATTTTCTTTTTTAATAAATTATTTCTAGCAATTAAAATAAATTAAATAAAAATGTTTAAACTTTATTGTATACCCATATATATACATCTACTTATATTATTAAATATTGAAATATGTAAACTGTATATAAATATACTTTGCTGTAGTCCATTCATTTTTTTTTCATTTCATTTTTTCCCTTTAAATCTGCCTAGAAATATATACAATGAAAACTAACATACGTTTAAATTTGCTATAAATAATTTCCTGCCTATATACATATATATAAATTAAATAAACTTATATTGATACCTCATCGGTCGAGCTTGAACTACATCACCAGATTGCCGAGTTCTCACGTACGAACGCGACACAATCCAAAGCCCTAGTTCACTGTTTCGGTCGCATGACTCCAAACGTCGCTCCACTTGCCTCAACACTCGAGCGCCATCTCTAGAAATCGCAACGTCCACGAAGTCAACCGCAACCTCCCCACACATCGGCGAGCTCGCGAACACACCCCCCATCCATCGCCTCCATCGACAGAGAGAGACAAAGACAGTCGCGACTCTCTCCTCAATCGAATCGCCTCACTTCGGTTTCCAAATTGATTCGCTCGGACTGGAGAAAAAAAGAAGATGGGAAGAATAGCTCGGCCATGATTTATTTGTTTTCCCTTTTTTTTACTACGTATTCGGTTTTGAAGGAGGCTTCGGCAATTTTTTTTGTTTTTTTAAAAGGGTTTCGTTTGTGGAGGAAAGGGAACGAGATAACATAAAGAAATAGGAACGAGATCTCTTATTTTCTTTCGTCTAAAGGAAGATAGGGATGAGGGGAGAGGCGTATAAAAGAAGTCTCGATTATTTATTTAAATTCAATTTGATTATTCTAGGTATTAACCAATCGTACGACCCAACGGTAACTCCAAACAATGCGAAAATTGAGATCCGATAATAATAAAACATTACGGATCCTATGGGGCTGGTTTCGTCGTATTCTGAGACTGTGCCTCGGAAGGCTGTTTTTAAATTCAATTTAAATGATATAAATTTCAAAACTTAACAAACCATTTTTAAATTTGATTTCATCACCTTTATTCTCTTCAGTATTATCAACATAAAGTTTATAAGCCTTCAAATTATTTTTAACAGGCTTAAAATTCTAGATTCAATATTTTACTCCACTTCAAATTGTTTAATTCAATAATTTAATTATCAAATAAATAGTGATATTTGAATTCAAGTTAAAATTAACTTTTAAATATTTAAAATCAATTAAATATTCAAATTTTAAATGCTCAAAATTTCCGGGTCATCACAGGATTGGTTAAGGAAGTATGAGGCCAGGATATTCTGCCAGGATGGGGAGATATCTTTGAGACACCCAGATAGTCATAACCAAATTATATTCTCAGTAGAGAATTCTAAACAGAGTTGTTGTGCTTTATTGAGTATGATGGAAGTGGGAGAAGAGTTAAGTCAGGTTCAGATTGCAAGAGAGTTTGCAGTTGTCTTTAAGCCAGTCACAGGACTACCACCGAAACGACCTGTTGAGTTACGGATAAATCTTATGCCAGGAGCTGAATTTGTGAGTTGACCACCTAGCAGGATGACACCGAAAGATATGAAGGAATTGAAGGTGTAGCTAGTGGATCTAGAAGGCAGTAATTTTATTAGACCAAGAAGTTCGCCTTGGGGAGCGGTTACAGTATTCGTAAAGAAACGAGATGGGTCGTTGAGGATGTGCCTCGACGATCGTATGTTGAATGAAAAGATGATAAAGAATAAATATCCTTTGACAAGAAATGATGATCTGTTTGATTATTTGAGTGGAGCCAAGGTGTTCTCCCAGTTTTATTCGGTGACAGGTTTCCATCAATTGAGAGTGGGGGAGGATGGCATTCCTTTGACAGCATTTCAGACTACATATGGTTCATATGAGTGGTTGGTGATGCCATTCGGGTTGATGAATGCACATGCTTTCTTTGTAGATTTGATGAACCTCGTTTTTCAAAAATACTTGGATAGATTCATGTTGGTGTTTGTAGATGGCATTTTGGTACACTCTAAGGATGAGAGAGAGCATGAAATCATCTTAAAGTTGTGCTAAAGACAAGGAGGCAGAATCAGCTAAAGGCAAAGTTTTCCACATGTCACTTTTGGAAGAAAGAGTTTAAGTTTGTTGTTCATGTAGTTTCAGCGAAAGGATTGTCAGTCGATCCAGATAAGATCGAAGCCGTGAACAATTGAAAGACCCCAAAGACAGTTATTGGATCAGGATTTTTCTTGGAGTTGTTGGCTATTACTAGAGATTCATCAAGGACTTCTCAAGGATTGCAACACCTTTGACGAAGTTTACCAAGAAAGATGTGAAGTTTGTTTGGATCGAAAAATGCGAGGAAGCATTCCTTACGTTAAAGCATTTGTTGACCAATGCTCCAGTTTTGGTAGTTCTAGATGGAAACCAAGGGTTGGTATCATACACGGATGCGTGTAGGACTGGATTCAGAGCAGCGTTAATGTAGACGAGCAATGTCATTGCTTATGCATCTCGACAGCTTAGACCGCACGAACTAAGATACCCTACTCATGATAGAGTAGGCATCGGTGATTTTTTTCCTTGAAAATTTGGAGGCACTATCTCTTTAGAGGAGAGATTTGAGTTGTATACTGATCATAAGTATTTATGATATTTATTCTCTCAGAAGGAGTTGAATATGAGACAGTAGAGATGGCTGGTGTTTTTAGCTGCGTATGATTTTGTTATAGAGTATACTCTAGGGAAAGTAAATAAAGTAGCAGATGCTCTTAGTAGAGAACATCAGAATGTGGTGTTAGCAATGTTGGCAGAATGGAAGGATCTAGAAGCTTTAGACAGTTGTGGTGTGCAATTGAAATCTATTGCTAGTTCATGTCAGCATACTACCATGTTGCCTTATTTAGGCGTTCGACCAGTGCGGATCGAGAGGATAACTTCTAAGCAAAGGGAGGATCCAATTTTTGCCAAGAGTATTAGAAGGATCGTGGTGGGAACAAATATTGATGATTTGAAAGAATTTTGTCTTGATCGGAGTGGATGGTTGAGAAAGAAGGGGCAATTATGTGTTTCAGAGGTAGAGAACTTAAGAAGGGAGGTTCTGGATGAATGTCATCGATCGAAGTTCACGATTCATCCTGGAGGGAGCAAGATGTATCAAGATATGAAGATGAGCTTCTATTGGGGAGGCATGAAGAGGGATGTTGACTTGTGTGTTATATAGTGCGTGAACTGTCAACAAGTGAAAGCCGAACATCAAAAGCCGAATGGGTTTTTTCAGTCTTTAGAAATTCCGCTGCAGAAATGTGATTCGATATCTATAGATTTTATAGATGGTTTTCCTAGGTCAAAAAGAGGAAAGGAGAGTGTATGGGTTATTGTGGAAAGGAAATGTAATTTGGCGAAGTTGTTCATGAAGAATATAGTTAGAATTCATGGAGTTCCTAGTAGCGTAGTAACTGATAGAGATGCTTTATTCACTAGGGAATTTTGGAAGAGTCTACAGGATGTGTTAGGCACTAGCTCAAGATGAGGCCACTAATCATCCATAGACGGATGGACAGACAGAGAGAGTCAACAAAGTACTCGAGGATTTGTTGAGAACTTATGTGTTGGATTTTGGTGGATCATGGGTGAATCACCTACATTTGATTGAGTTTTCCTATAAGAACAGTTACCAGACTAGCATAGGAATGGCGCCTTTCGAAGCCTTGTATGGAAGGCCATGCAAATATACTACATGTTGGTCGGTGATTGGAGACAGATTGATGTTAGGTCCAGATTTGGTAAGGGAGGCGTCGGAAAAAATTGATTTAATCTGAGGACGGATGAAGGAAGCTTAATCCTGACAAAAGAGTTACGCAAATAAGAGGCGCAAAGACCTAGAGTTCTCAGTAAGAGATAGGATTTGCTTAAGGTACCACCGATGAAGGGCATGGTATGATTTGGGAAATCAGAAAAGTTGGCCTCGAGACATGTTTGTCCATTCTCGATTATAGAAAGGTTTGGAAAGCTCGCATACAGAGTTGAGTTGCCGAGCGGTATGGCAGGTGTCCATAATGTGTTTCATGTGTCTTATCTTTGCAAGTATATGCATGATCTAGTGGCTACTATTCCTCAGATAGAGTTAGAGGACTTGGTAGTGGATCTTGATTTGACCTTTGTTAGACAACTGGTATGGGTTGTAGCGAAGGATGAGAAAAGATTGAGGAACATGACAGTCAAGTTAGTAAAAGTTCAATAGAGCGACAACGAGAAGGACTGTACCAGGAAGATAGAAGATAGGATTGGAGATACTTATCCAGATCTACTTTGAGGGTACATCTATATCAAATTTATACAGATATTTCCTAGTCCGGTAGAATAGCATGGTTGTTAGGAGTCGTTACAAATAATTGCTATGTTTAGTATTTAGTCCTTACTAAATTTCGAGGACAATATTGTTTAAGGAGGGAAGCCTCTAACACTTCTAATTTTTGATAACATCATTCAGAAGATTTAATTAGATAAATTAAATATAATAATGCAAATGTAAGTGATAAGGGGATTGAGAATTAACTATTTAAGGGCCGTGCTTAATGAATTAACAAATGGGCTTAGGAATGGATTTTGGTTAATTAAGTCACAAAAGGGTATATTAGGATTTGCCGCCTTTAGATTCCAACCTTATAAATATTTCGTTCCCACCTTCTTACTTCCCATTCACATCATTTTAAAACATATATTAAAAGAGAAGAAATGTCCAACATAAATTAAAAGAGAAGATATTGTTATCCATTATCTAGATTCAGTATCTGCGATTTACGTATGCTTCGGGGCCATTATGGTTGTTGATCACAACCTAAGGTGATTATATTTGATACTATCCAGTCAGGAGTAAGCCGGTTTGTGTTGGTAGAGGTCGAAAGGTTTTCGATCTCACTGTACATTTATCTAGAGGTGTATAGATTTTGGAAGGTAGTCCCTTAACTTGCCTTTATTGCAAATCCATTCTCCAATACATGCCTTCAATTTTTGTTTTTATACTTATTATCTTTATGATGTACACACATCATAGCTATTTGATTATTGGTATTTTAAAACCTTGGAAATTATTGTAATATCACCAGACTTAATATAAAAGTTTGGTTATCGTAAGGTTAAAACCCATCCGTGTTTATGTGCGGCATGATCTTATGAGATACCATAGTGTAACACCCCTAATTGATAACATTATTCAGGAGATTTAATTAGATAAATTAAATAGAATAATGTAAATGTAAATGATAAGTGGATTGAGACTTGAATTAATTAATTAAGGGTCCCGTATAATGAATTAAAAAATGGGCTTAGGAATCGGTTTTGGTTAATTAAGTCACATAAGGGTATGTTAGGAATTGCCACCTCTAGCTACCACCCTTATAAATATTTAGTTCCCACCTTCTCACTTCCCATTCATGTCATTTTAAAACATAAATTGAAAGAGAAAAATGGCCAGCCATTAAGAGAAGAATAGGAAATCAAATTAAAGGTAGAAAATCAAGCTTAAGGGAAAGCAATTTCAATCCAATCTCCTTATCTAGAGCAAGGTGAATAATAATTCCATCTCTATTTTGGTTTACATCATATATTTTTGGATTTAAGGGATAAATTCGTTTTTATGATATATTGGATGATGATATGCTTGATTCATGGTATATTTGATTTAAACAAGATTGTTTAAAGGGGTTTTTGTACGGTTTTAGGTCAAAACTGAAGTTAAAAGATATCTAAATGCTATGTGAAAATTTTATGTTATGAGAAACATGATTTTTGAGTTGGTTTTCAATTTTTAGAATTTTTCAATCTATGAAAAGATTTTTATGAATTTTCTAAGGAAAATAAGGTTATTTGGGTTTATATTTTCTTTTGGAAAAAACATTGAGAATTTGGGTCTGAAATTTTAACTTCTTAGAGAATATGATTAAAGTGTATTTTTGGAATTTTTGGGAATCTTTCCAAAGTGATTTGCTATGCCAAATAAATTATTTTAGAAGAGTGAATTCTTTGTAAAAATTGGAAGGGCTTAATTAATTAACTTAACCATGGTTTACATTTGAATTAATTGGCAGTTATTTTTGAAAAAGAATTTGAATAGGTTAAGGCAAGAAATCTGGTGTTGACATGTGGCGGGTTAGTTGCAGAAAAGTTTTCCTAAACAAGAACAAAAGGAGGTTTACATCTGAAAAATTGGTTCGGCCTACTTAGGAAAGCTTTTTCGACACAGAAGCCTTTATCTTAGTCAAAACCAACCCTGTCGGAACCAATACACAAGGTATCGCTAAGATGGTACGTAGTGGATTGGAGATAGGCGGAACGTAGGATGTCAAAAGCATAGCTACCGAAGGGGTTGAGACCTTGGTTTGTTTTCAAAAGAAAAGCGCCTGCCTATGTTTTGTTTTAAGCCTTCAACAGAGTGGAGGCGTAAGGTTTAGAAAGAGGTTTTAAAGCGTTTTCGAAAGGATTGCCATTATCTTATAATTGCTTTCGATTGGGTTACTTGCTTATGAAAGAATATTTTATACGAAAGGGTTTCGACCTAGTCGATACCTGTTGTCGTTCTAAAGCCTTTTGATGGTGTTAAAGATGTATAAGCTATCAAAAATCACTTTGTTTTCTAAAGTGTAAGCTACTTCCAAAAGCTTTCGAAAGGGGATTAGGGGTTTCGTAGGTGATGGTTTCGAAAGGGGTTTCGACACCAACCTTCTAATATTTTTACCCAGATGTTTTAAGCTTTCGGAAAAAATGGTGCCGACGCCATCGAGTTTTCCCCAATGTTTCGTATGACAAAGGATGGTTTCGAAACAGATGCTTTCGCCTATATTCACTTTGACCTAAATTATGTTTTAAGTATAAGCCCAATGCATTTGAAAGGGTACTTTCAATGTTTTTGGAAGGGTTACTTCCAATGGTGTCAAAAGGGGTACTTTCTACTGGTTTCGAAGCTAAGCTTCTAAAGTTAAAATGCTAATTCTTTAATGTATTCGAAAGGTTTTTAAAGATTGGTTTTAAAGTATTATAAGACGGGAGCATAATGTTTTTAAGAATTTTCGAAGGAGGTCGTCCTATGAAGTCGAAAGTTAGGTTTCGAAGGTATCGAAAGGTTTTATGACCCAAACTCTATTTTTAAAGGAAAAACCCATGGCTTTATTTTAAAGGAGTTTTTATAATAGTTTTAAAAAGAAGCTATCTTTGTTAAATTTAAACCCATAGGATTGGTATTTTTATGTTGTTATGTTGCTTCTTCAGATATGAATATATATTTACTTTTAAATAGACCAATAACTACATTTTACGGATAAAGCGAAGGAGAACCAGTTAGGTAAACCTGGTAGTGAATATAAATTGATAAAACTCTTGAATAAGTACAATTGCATCCAGGAGGTAAGGAATACTAGAACATAGGATGCTAAAATATAAAGAAAAGCTATTGGCAGGGGCTAATAGGTTCATAGTTAGCCCATGAAAATTAAGGAAGATGTCAGATAGACAAGTTCATAGTAAGCCCATGAAAAAGTATGATTGGATACTGGCAGGGCCAGTAGGTTTGTTGTTAGCCTATGAAAACTATATCCAAATGAAATATTGATAGTTGTCAGTAGGTCATGAAAACTAGGATAAAAGAAAGAATATCGAAGTCACCAATAGGTTCCTAGTTAACCCATGAAAACTAGGATGAGAATAGATATAGGAGTAACCAATAGTTTCTTAGTGATCCTATAAAACTGTGTAATTGGATAGGGAGTCGTTAAATGTTTAACTGGTTATTAGTCGGCCCATGAAAACTAATAGGTTAATAGTAATTTTGGAAACTTTAACTGAGACAGATAGCCTAAATTGAATGGGGATGGATAATTCAGAATTGATTCAATTATTTTGCATATCATCCTACAATACCGTTTTGTACTGATTTAACCATTGTGGATGCTGGAGCACAATATATGGTTTTATAAAGGTTATGAGATACTAGTGCAGGGAAACTTGTTCCACTAAGCGGCATGGTCCCACTAGATATTTGAATGATTTAAGATGGTAGATTATTATTCATACTAGGGTTTATGTCTAACTTAAGTTTATGTTTCCCCGTAAACTCGCGGGCGCTCAATTGATTTTGAGTAGTTTGAGAGTTGAGATTTCCAGGTACCTCTAAGACGAATAAGCTTATGTGGACGTGCAGGAGAACAAAAGCTATTTAGACTTCTATTTACTTTTAATTCCGATGTGTTGCTTGTAATGATAAATTTTTTATATTGCCTATATATACTCTGGTCATCCCAGAGGGCATCTTCATATGTCGCTCTGGGCATATGTTGTAATAAATATATTTTCTTAGAACATGATTTACGAAAGTGGGATTATTTAATGAACTGGAAATGTTTTGATATGTAATATTATTTTGGTTGAAGTTCAAATTTTTCTTCTTCATATTTATGTGTTTCTGTGCATCAATGATCTAACTTCGCCGTATTTGGTCGCCAAGGATTAATAACTATGAATGACTGCAGCATCCGTAGCCGTTAGTTTTGGGCCTCCAAATAGGGAGATGTTACACATTGATTTTGAAAGGGTTTTATAAGTTATAATAAAATTTCTAATGATTTGAGTTTCTTGCACTAGTTTTACTAGACTGACCCGAGTGTTGTTTTCTTATAATGCTCAGGTCAGCCCAGACATATTTTCCGGACTTAGTTGGATTCTTTGGGGATTTCAGTAGACTTGTTGGATTCTTCAAGATGTATTCATGTATCTTATATTCTTTCGCTACTTGGTTGTTCTTTATGTCTGTTTGATGTATTTATCAAATTATAAGGATATGATGTTATAACTGTCCCGTTGATAATAGGTTAATGTACTCTAATGTTGTATATAATAAAGACGAATTCTTTTTGTAAATACTTGTTCATATTGTATAATATTCGTCACATTTTGTGAGATTTTGTTTTGTCTTTTCTTTCTTTCACCCCAAACGACATGTCTTCCAGAAAGTTAAATGATCGTCACACGAATACCGATGATGTATTAAGTATCGTCTTCAGGTGTAAGAAAGGGAGATCGTTACAGAAAGGATATGCGACACAAAATGTTATGGTTGTTTACCCATTTTATGTCACATTTACATACGTAATGGTTGGTTAGGAAGGAACTACACATAACAATACAGTTTTCAATTTGGTAATAAACTATAGAGGGGTACTCAATCCCTCGCAGTAGAAAAATCTAATTATAGGATTGTATTTTGGTGTAGTAAAACAAACAGATTAATGAATTCTCTAATCATATCCCAGCTTTTCCAAAAGAAATAGTAAATAACGATATAAAGAAGAAAAGAATACAATAAATTTATAGTAGTTACACTATCATCATGAGAGTGTACATGATAGCGTACATTCACTTAGGGAAGAGAAGCTTTATTGTTTTCAATAAACAAGAGTGATTATAAGAGGTTACAAAAAAATAATGAGAATCCCTAAATTGTTTAATTAAAGTTACAATTTTTTTTCTTTATTGACTCAAATTATTCCCTTTCGAGTTGTCGGGATAATGAATTCCGTGCTCAAAGATTCATAGGAAAACTGTAAATTAATTGTAGGTTAGCGAAGTAGTCAATCTCATTACCAATTATGGAGCTATCCACTTGTAGCTAGTTGAATTTTTTATTTGAGGAATAATTTTTTTGTTGAAGTTAAAAAAATAAGATGGAGTGTCCTTACTGACAGTTTAAATAATGTGGGTAAGATTCTAAATTTTGAGTTAAAGGTCCAAAACACATATCAAATAAGTGGTCAACGTCTTTCTTTAAAAATACTTTTTTCGGTATTCCAATATTATGAAACTCAGTCTTTATTAAAATTGAAATTTATTCATAATCATATACGTTAATTGTCAAGTTATATTGATGGTTTATTTATTTATTTTCCTATGCATCATGTTCGCTACTTATGCAACAACCAATTGGTTTATTAGATGTGTTTTTTACACTGATCATTTGATTTTGTGTGGTTGAAACATGACTACTGGCTAAAACTTTACTAAAAATTCCATGTCTGAAACTCGTTTTCTCCAGTACAAGTATGTAGCATAGGTTAAGTGTATGGAGATAACAGATAGTACAACAGGCACTTACTGACTTATCGATCCACAACCTAGAGTGACTTTCGAACTCGCGTCATGTCAAGAAATACGAGCTGTTGGGTTCTTAAAACATTATGGAGCGTAATTATAAAGGTAAACTATAAAACATTCTACACTTTCAGATCTCACATCGGAAATTATTAAAATATAAGTACTTAAAAATAGACATTTCAGAAAACAGTCTTCAAAATATTTCATTTGTTAGATAAACGGCTTCAAGTACAATATATGTTTTACAAGCTTTTAATATAGAACATACTACATGATGAACAACAAGAATATGAGAACTCCCACATGAAGCTTCTTTCTCCACTTATTATGTTTAATCAACTTTAACCTGTCATCCTATGGTTGGAAAATATGGAAAGGAGGGAATGGTCAGACAAAAGTCTGGTGAATGAGTACAAATTTAATATATGATATCATATGCATTACTTCAATACTACTTTAGACGATATGGGGTGTGCTACAAGTGTCCGTGAATTCTTAAGGGTTGTTACCTGAACATTCTTGTCTAATACATTCCTACACTACAATTTGCGTAGGCTAATACAGTGGATCAAAGTAAGGATCAAATCTCATGTCTAACGGTCGGCCATCATCTATAGAGCTACTCAATGTAAAAAATGCCACTAGGCTACTAAACATGTAAATTCCACCACAACAATACTAAACGTTGAAACACTACCCCTTTGGCTACTAATCATGAAAACACCGCTACTAGGCTACTTGGGACTAAATTTCCATAACTACCATCGCGACTAGGCTACTGCGTGTTGAATTCCCAGTACTATCGCTGCCACTGGGATACTGTGAAATGCTTCCCCTTTCACTATGCGTAGAGAGAAAGAACCTGAGATGCTGACTCACGGAATGTCTCATCATCTGCATTTGCTTCCACCACTTGATCGTAATGTTAGTCTCTCATTGCATGCTTCGGGTCCTCCTATCTAATTGTATCATGTGTGTATGGAATTTGGGAATACTAGGAACTCCAGTTGTGGCGGACTCACTCCATCAGGCATCCCCGTCGATCCACGCGTCCACTGATAGAAACTCTTGTGAGTGCCATTTGCGAAAAATGCCACCTCAAACATATTACTATTATACATGGGTAAGCAATATTTACCCAGCATTGCCACTAACTAGCGTTCGCTACCAGTGAAGTAGTTTCCCTACAAGTCCTAATATACATCCAATTGTCCTTAAACAGGCTCACAACAATTCACATTTTATATAATTTTATTTATATATTTGGGTCTTAGGTCGAGGTTTAATTTGTCAATTTTTCCCTGAACGGTCGACTGTTTGCATTGTTAAATTGGGATTCTGCATCCTTTTAATTGACGATTGTTTACAGATTAAATATCGAGTCATATAGTGATTAGCGAACCCTAATTACAATCTAAGAAACTATTTTTTAATTAAGTTTAGGGTTTGTTGATTTAGGGTTTTCAATATCAAGAGAGAAAAGGAATTTGCAATTAACATTTTAAAGATAGGGTTTTAGAACCAAATATAGGGTTTTAACATATTCAATTTAAAGTTAACATATTCAATTTAGGGTTCTTTAACATTCTATCAGTTAAAATAGTTTAAACCAACTACAATAATTAACTTATAAAAGTTGTGCCCACTCACCTCAAACCTAAACTTTTCATATTGCTTGTGCTTGAGAACCATCTCCCCAAATCGAACGCATTGATATGCCTTGATTTAATCTCTTCTATTCTTCAAATTTGGATTTATTTGATTTTTGAGAATTTTGGAGTTCAGGGTTGACACAAAATTTTAGCAGAGTTTGGTTACTGTATTTGTTTATGTAAAAATTAGGGTTCCACAAACTTAGTATTTATAGGGACGGAGCTTTAGTTTAGGCTAATAGATTAGCTTAGGAAATATTCTTAGAGAATCTGGTCCTCTCATCATAGCCTTCAGTTGCAAGAAAACGATCTGGCTTGTTCGTCTCATCTTTAGAAAATCAATAACACATGACTAAAATCGCATTTGGGTCAGCCGTCCCCACGATCGATCGCTACGGATCGACATTGAACCCCTAAGGGATGATCGATGGCCTTAATAATTTTTAAATTTTTGTTTTTAATTTCTAATTTAATTTAATGCCTGTAACTTCTCCATACTAGCTTAGATATCGAAGTGTTATGTTTAAAAATCGTTTAGAAAATCGCCACAAATACAATGGTTTAAGTTTCATAGCCAACTTCAAAGGTTTATGAAAATTTGCTATTAAGTCCTTATTTTAATTTAATTTAATTTTCATATTAATTTTCCGTCTAAATTTCTGGGGTATTATATTCTTTTCCCCTCAAAAGGATTTCGTCCTCGTAATCTCGAAGTATGGAAAAATGCAATACATACACAACAACCAAAAGCTACAATCGCCTACTCATCCATCATTCACGAGCAATCATTATCCTTAGAAATTTCAATTCATCGTGTATACGTGTGTGTATGGTAGGTGAAATGCATGTGAATCTATTTTAGTGACAAAGTAGGCGGTTTATTAATTCAGCCAACCTCATTACTACAAATACAGCTTATTACAACTTTTGTTTTGCAATGTTTTTATATAAATGCTATAAAAAATCCCATTTACAACGTTTCCTGATAAAATGTTGTAAAAAAATATATTTTTTACAATGTTTTTACAGAAAACATTGTTAAACATGACTTTTTACAACGTTTTCTCCAAAAATGTTGTAAAAACTATCTTTTCACAACTTTTTTTAAACATTGTCATGGTACCCTATTAACAACATTTTTGAAAAGTTGTAAAAAAGTTTTTTTTCACAACTTGATATTAATTAACTACAACTTTTTTAAAAGTAGTTTTACTCATAATTTTAAACTTTTAAATGAGGTTGACAAAAAAGGGCGTGGAAGCAGATCGAAGCGAAAACCCTAAGGAGCCGCCGACCTCACAAATTCACCTTCGTGTAACCTCCCCTGATGTCTGCCCCCTTGTCAACTGATCCTCAATCTAGTCGTCCCCCAGATCCACCGTCACCTGTCATGGAAACTCCACCTGGATTTCCCCCCTTATCCCCATCATATCCATCTCCAGTTGATAATGAAGGCTTTACTACTGTTGTATCTCGTAAATGGAAACGAGTGGTGAATAATTCATCTCTAGCAAAATCCGGTAGTATGACTAGGAAACCCCTCAACAAAAAGTTGAAAACCCTAATCGACAAAAAAATCACAACCTTCGCACCTCTATTAATAACGACAGCCATTCGTCCCAAATTGATCTCAGATCCGCTCCTACTAGATGGAATTTCTCTACCACTGCTAGTCGGGCGTGGAGTGAAGTGGTTAAAGGCAAATAACTTACCTACTTCTACACTAAAGTTCTATCAACCGCGTGAATTAAATTCCGTTCAATGTGCCAAAATGTCTGATGAGGTAGTGCTAAAAGCAAAAAAAAACAATGGGATAATGCAGCAGTGGTATACGCAGTCGGCCCTAAACCATACTATCCATTTTTCAAAGACTATATTCATAGAGTCTGGAAACCAGTAGATGAATTCTCGATTTATTCTAAAGAAAATGGATTCTATGTGATAGAATTCAGTAGTTAACAAGATTTTTATAAAATTCTGGAAGGAGGACCATACTATTATAACAAAAAATTGATGATGATGAAGAGATGGTCTTTGGGAATGCAACTCAACAAAGAGCTTCTTCACTCAATTCCAATATGGATTCGTCTCCTTAATCTTCCCCTAGACTACTAGACGGAGGAAGGGATTAGCCGTATTGCTTCGGTGTTAGGCTCCCCAATTAGATTGGATAAATACACTGAAGATATTATCAAAATTTCTTACGCAAGAGTCCTAATTGAAATCAAAAACTCCTTCAATTTTCCTTGTAAAATTCCTATTATAACTGAAGATGACAAACTGATATGGCAAGAAGTGGTATACGAATGGAAACCATCAATATGTACAAATTGCTCAAGTTTTGGACACGCCGAAATTCACTGTCAATTTAATAAAGTTTGGAAACCAAAAACGAATGAGAAACACGCACTTGAAGGAGATTCTGGCATGGTAATTGATTCCGATGGAAATAATTTGAGACAAAACGAAAGCAACAACCAAGCTTCCCAAGTTTTTCAGTCCAATTCTAATATGACAACAGATCATGCAGAACCAGACAAGTCCATTGAACAACAACATCGTAAGACAGACATAAATGAAACAGTTCAGAACATTACAGTAGAAGATCAAGTTATCCAACCTAGTATAGTCAGTTCGAATGTTATTACAAATGCAACTCTAACTAATTTGAATAAAGAAAATAACATAAGTTTACAAATGGGCCACAAACTCAGAAAATACAAACATTCAGTCAAACAACATTAATGCGGCCTGCTCTAATATGGATACAATATTTGATTCTCTAGACCAAAATTTCATCTACATTAGCAACTCCAAACAGTGCAACACGAGAAAAATCAGGACAGACGAAGTCCCTTTTGAATTTAAAGCCATAGCACAACCTGACGTAGTAGACAACCTTGCTTGGATATCCATGGTTAGTCAACTAAAAGGCAAAAATAAAAATTCAAGGAAAGCAAAATTACAGGGGATTGCTGCTCCCCCAGAAAATAGTAGCAATTGTGAAAGTACTCAGTAAATGGAGTTCCTCTTCTGGAACATCAGGGGTATGAACGCCCCAGTCAAACAATTGGAAATTATTTCTCTTATACACAGTAATAGATTTTCTTTTATTAGCATTCTAGAGAATAAACTATCTTTAGATAGTATTGATAAATTTATGAATAAGATACAACCAAAATGGAAGTTCTCCCATAACATTTTAGATGACCGAAAAAGTCGCATTCTTATTCTTTGGGATTCGACTCAGTGGTCTAACATTATATGCCACACGAATGAACAGTATATTTCTTGTATCCTACATAATGCTAGTAGTCTTACCATGATATGTACATCTATCTATGCATTTAATGAGGAATTGAGAAGACAAGAACTTTGGAACTACATCATTGATCAATCTTTGAAAATTAACCTTCCTTGGATAGTGGCAGGCGATTTTAATGCTATCTTAACCCCTACTAATAGACTAAATAATAGCATTCATAATGAAAGAGGTGAGCAGAATTTATTGGATTGTATTAATAAATCTAATATTATTGAGCCAAATTTCTCAGGAAACCATTATACTTGGAGAGGAGGTCTCAACTTCTCTATACACAGTAAAATAGACAGGGTTTTTGTAAACAAGTTATGGACCGATAAATTTAGCCAATTTGGTATAAATTTTGGCAATCATTCCATAAGCGATCACACCCCTATCATGACTAAAATTGTACAGCTAAAGAGGAGTAGAAATTCCATACCTTTCAAATACAATAATGCGTGGCATCTTCAAAAAGGATATCAGCACACTGTTCAGTTGGCGTTGGAGCAGGAATTTGCAGGTAATCACCTTTATACTCTCCTCTGTAAAATAAAAAATGCTAAGAATGCCTTGAAATTCTGGACCTCAAACAAAATCAACATATACTCTCAATTGGAAAAATTAAAAGAGGATGCAAATTACATTTACAATCAATTAGTGCGAGATCCTCTTAATACCAATCTTTCAAAAGAATATATTGGTAAAAATTCTCAGATTCATGAAATTATGAGATGTATTGCGTCGGAAAATGAACAAAGAATGTAAATTAATTGGTTGACGCAAGGAGATAAGCCATCAGAATTTTTCTTCTCCAAAATCAAACCTATGAAATCAGGCGGGAGAAATAATCTTATTCTAAATGATAATGGGTCTTGGTCTTCAGCATCAGAAAATATAGCTCATTCAACTATAAAATATTTTTCAGATCTTTTCAATACGCCAAAATTCACATTTCAATTTCCAGACATAACTTGCAAGAAAATTTTGTCAATAAATGCAAAAAATTATTTATGCAGACCCTTTCTGCTAGAGGAAGTGAAAAATGCTATTTTTCAAATTAATGACAATAGCTCCCGTGGACCAGATGGCATCAATTCCAAATTTTACAAACTCCACTGGGAACAAATCAAATATGATGTATGCAATGTTATGAATGGTATCCTTCATACTGGGAAAATCATTAAAGAAAGCAATCATACGTTTATATGTGTTATCCCTAAAATACCAAATGCTATAGATATGACTGACTTCAGACCGATATCATGTGCAATGTATCGCATAAAATTCTAGCAAATCTTCTTTGTAATCGTATGAAAAGATTTTTGGATAACCTTATCTCTTACAACCAGAATGCCTTTATTCCTGGTAGAGTAATAATAGAAGATTCCCTTTTGGCATACGAAATGATTAGAAGTTTTAACAGAAAAAATTCGAACAACTTATGTCTGAAATTTGATTTGCATAAGGCGTATGATAGAATCAACAGAGAATTTATTCATCATATGCTGATATCGATGAATTCCCCCCCCCCCCCCTCCAATTTGTGGATCTCATTTATGAATGTGTCTCTACCCCAACTTTTACGATTCTAGTAGAAGGTACACCTTATGGGTTCATTAATAGTTCGAGAGGCCTTTGGCAAGGTGACCCCCTCTCCCCGTATCTATTTGCCATTGCTATGGAACTTCTAACTATAAAATTTGACATGGAATTTTTCAAAGGTAATATAAAACCCACATATCCAACAGAACCGATGATTACTCATCTGATATATGCAGATGACATCCTGATCATAACCAAAGCATCTATTGAAAATGCCAAGTGTATCAAGCATATCTTCCAAGAGCTAAATTGTATTGTAGGATTGGAATTAAACAACAATAAATCTACGTTATTTCTTAGTACAGGTGCCACAAACAAAACTCAAATAGCTAGCACTTTAAACTTAAGCATTGGTAGCCTACCAATAACTTGCTTGGGCATCCGTTTATCATATAATAAACTAAGAGCAAGGGACTTCGGATTGCTGATAGATAAAATAAATAAAAAATTCAGCCAATGGCAAAGAAAATTGCTAAATATAAGTGGAAGAGCTGAGTTAATAAAGAATGTCATTCACCCAATGATTCAATTTTGGCTGCAGTTTACACACTTTCCCCTAACTGTTATACAAAGAATCAACTCATTGTGTGCCAATTTTCTATGGAAATCTAAAACTCATAACATGAGCTGGGAAGATATATGCAAAACTAAGAATGAAGGAGGCTTGGGTATAAGAAAAATTGAAGATTTATCTAAAGCAGTGGCTGTTAACCTTTTGTGGAAATTTATCAATGGTGAATCGCTATGGGCTAAATGGACTAAAAATAGATATAATAAAAAAAGATAATTTCTGGTCTGCTACTATGAAGCCATCTGCTTCATTCATTTGGAAAACAATACTCTGTGCTAGACAGTGGTGTAATGGTCAAATTAACAGGAATATTGTCAATGGAGAAACCACAAACTTATGGCTAGATCCATGGATCAATGGATCCACATTACTTAATATAGTTGGCAGGAATGACATGGATGGGGTAAATCAGTATAATGCAAAAGTTTCTATGCTAATTTCTAATAATAACTGGAAACAAAGCATAAACAATATCCCTCCCCAATTTCATGATATCATCCATAATATTAACATTCAAACACATAAAGAAAAAGACTATTGGGTCTGGAACCTGAACAGCAGTGAACAATGCACAATGAAATCTGCATGGAACCAAGTCAGAAACAAACATACAGAACACTTCTAGTTCAAAATTATATGGGATAAAGGGTGTGCGCCGAAAATGTCTATTTGTGCACTGATGGCTATACAAAATAAGTTAAACACTATGGAGCGTGTTAGCAGATGGAATCATAATATAGACTAAAAATGTACTCTATGCTCAACTTCATTAGAGGACAGAGATCACTTATTTTTTCACTGCCCATGTTCGAGAAGAATACCGGACAATATTATGTAGAAAATCAGGGTTGACTGTAATCGTTATTGCGGCATTTATTAAATTCTGGAATGTATCAGACAAAGACAAGATAAGGACACTATACTAAGACAAATTACCAACTTAACTTTCACTTCCCTCATCTGGAACATATGGTGCAAAAGGAACAACAGAATCTTTAGAGGAATCGAGATGCCGAAGGCTGTCAGAATCACCCTAATTTTACAAGATGTTAGAATTCTTCTGCAGTATATTCTGAAAAATCAAGTGATAAACTCATAAACGAGACTTATCTTGAATAATCTGAACTTCGAGGCGCATTTTCATAAGCATCAGCAGCCTCCATGAAACCTAATCGGTCTCGTCTTGAATGCTTCTGCATTTGCTTCTCCTTTTCTTGCCTCGACCAACTTCGAAGAATCTGGATTCTGGAGTTTTGGGACCACTGTCGGATTTTATTTCACCCATTTTTGCTTCAGATCTATTTAGATGTTTTCTCTCTCCTACATACTGATTATCCCCTGAGAAAGATTATTTCATCAAAATGTTGGAGATGACGCCCTTACACACGTGAAGTCCCCTTGTCGGTCTCATGTATTTGTTTTCTTATTTTATGAGTATTCTAGTGACTATTAATTAAGGTGATTTTACGGATGGTTTTGAGTGTGTATTATGTTTAGTTTACTCCTCCATCTGTTCAACAACCTGGTTTCAATAGTCATGATTTTGTAATGTTAATATATGGAAATGATATGTACTCTTTTTCTTTGTAAGGTACCCGTTTAGGTTAGGAGGATTGTAAGGTTTTAATGAGGCATATCATGAAAATATATGTTTTTCTTTTCTTCTCTTAATAAAGTACCTTTTTTCAAAAAAAAAAACTTTTAAATATTTTAGCATTGCTTAAAGTATTATAATAATTTATAACTAATAACAAAAATTTAATATTTGAATAATTTATAAACATGCAAGAAAAGCTAAGAATAGTGGCAAATCATAACAATGGAATTTTCCATCATTAAATTTGGGATGGATTTTGAATGATCTACAAAGGAAAATTTTATGTTTTTACCATTTCAAATTCATATATATTATCAGTGTCCACTTATTATATCTACCACTAAATCGTTGCAAATTACATTAATTTATTGCAGAATATATTTTGACATTAATTTTCGTTGCAAATTGAGGCAGATTACCGACAGTTAATTTCGAATCTAGTTGCAGTGGGTTAGGTAATTTGCAAGGGGCACTTATAATTTTTTTAAATTGTTTTTCCTTGTAATTAACAATTGATTTAATTCAAGATAGAGCACAAACCATGGTCGCCTCCACGTTTCTTTCTCTTCGCATCATTCATATCATCCTCAAAACCTCCAATGCTCTTCCATTCCTATGCCGCATCTGTTTAGCAAAATGACTTCTACAAAATTGAAGTCCTCTAGCCCTTCTCGAACTTTGTCTGGCCATTCTTTTAACGTTCAAAATCTTGCCAAATCTGTTCCCAAATTGCATTATCGGTAGCTCCTAGAATCAGAGCATATGTTTGTTACATTGAATCTCTTTGCTGAGTTGGAGAAAAAGATAATTGCTCAAGCTTAGAACCCATCTTCAATCTCTGGTCTTCAAACTCTAGTAGGCGATTCTTCTTTATCCTTGCTGCTTGCTGCGGGAAGGGAAGGACAATGGTCCTCTGTTGTAAATCTGGTTGCTGTTGATATCGATTATAGTTCAAATGTTGACATGTTAGGGGAAAATTCCTGTATCGATAGAGTTGAGGGGGCCAAGAATACGGTTAACGGCAAAACTGTGGGGTGCACGGCAGCTGTTTGTGATAATGCGTCAAACGGACCTGATGCTTCAATCTAGGTCAATGATGTTCTGCCCAATTCGGAATCATGTAATGACGTACTTGTTTCAAGCAAGTGGTCCTCTTTGTTTAAGACATTGCCTAAAAATGCCGGTACCTTCTCTCTTCTCTCTGAGCACCTTCAACATAACTGAGATTGACGGTGTTGGTGTGCCTCCTACCGAAGTGATACAAGAGGGCATGAATTATTGGTCTGAGTTCTTAGTCGGTTTTTTTGGATTCCTCCCGTCCATATAAAAATGTACTAGATCAATGCAAACATATTTGGAAATTGAAAGGTAGTCTCCACGTCCAATATTTCAACATTATGTTCTACTTCAAATTCGCTAAAAAGGTAGTCTCTAAGTCAAATGTTTCAACATCATGTTATACTTCAAATTCGCTAAAAGGCAAGATAGACTTAGAGCTCTCAAAACCAGCTCGATCGTCATTGAAGGAAATCCTTTTATTATCACACCGTGGAGTCTAGGGATGGACAAAGCGAGGGAGCGTGTTCTCTCTATTCCGGTTTGGGCCACCTTTACTCATATTCCACCTGTCATGTAGCCTTTGATTGGTTTAAACTGGCTTGCAAGTCTTATAGGTGAATTAAAATGTTTTAATACAAGTATCGAGGCCCGTAAGAGTTTGTTATATGTTAGATCTTTGATTGAAATCTCACATACTAAGCTATTTCCGTTGAAGCTGAAAGTTAAATTAGCTGAAGGACATGATGTGGAAGTCGATGTTAAGTACAAATGAAAGCCAGACATTTGCACTTCTTATCAATCGTTTGGTTATTTATCAGACTCATGTTTGGCTAAGCCTGTTCCTGATTCCGAGTTTTATCCTGACACGATACCTCTTCGTAGGCTAGTTTTGAAGTGGGTTCCAAAGATTAGGAATTCTTTTCCTTCTTCCTCCATCCCTGCTATCTCTATCCCTGTAGTGAAAGCTTCCTCTGATGCTTCGGTTTCTATAGTCATGGTTGTCTCCCCTTCTTTGGATGAGGTTATTTACTGAGACTCTGATGAGCGTGCTTGGATACGTTGTGATTTGGAAATGAGGTACAATTCGACGTTAAATGATTTTTATATGTATGTTGGTGAAGAAAGGGAATCTAGGCGTCTCATATCATGTGGAGGGGAACGTCTGACTTTAACAACTGAAGGAAGTGATGGACTTCACAATTGGAACTTGTTTTTTGATTCTTCATGGGATATGATATTTCTCTACTCCAAGCTCTTGAGGATGTTTGTTCCTAATCTTGCAACTCTTCTATGAGTTTTTGCATGTTCATGGCCCTGCCACTAATGCCGATGTTAGTATTGATAATGGTCGCTATCGGTCCTTTCTTTGGATAGTAGTTTAAACATGTCTATCCATCTTTATGTGTTTTTATTATTGTTGTTATTTTAGCTGATCAGGAGCCTTTTCCGGTAATGGTGTTCTTTAACCGTTGAGTAATAAAAGTGGAAGACACACTTAAAATGCAGGCTAGCCTTGCAAAAAATAATAATTAATAGTTAATAATTGATTATTAAGAAGTAATATTTAATACTAATAATTAATTTTCAACAATTAACAGTTACTGCCAAATATAATTAATAATAAATACTAAATAAATAATATCGATTATTTAAAATTAATAATTACCATGAAATAATTAAGAAGTAAGAGTTACTAATTAATAGTCAAGACCAATATTATGTATATACTATTTACTAATTAATTTTAATAATTAATTTTTAATAATTAATGATTAATAAGTATTATTTAATAAATAAGAAGTAATATTTAGTATTTAGTATTTAATAATTATAACTGGTAATTATATTTGATATTAAATAGTTCAAATTCTTTGGCCGCTTTCTGTACCATATCCGACCATTTACGAACTAGGGCGCCAACTCCGATACCTCGAATGACGGATATAGTACTATCCAAATCTGTATCTGATTGTTTATAGACCCATTTTTAACAACTTCTTAATTTTGCTAATTTCAGTAAAGAATTATAACAGTTTCCTCCACTTTTTCGTTATATCTGTGTTTCCTAATTTCTTAATTAAGCGCACTCTATCGTACCTTTCCACTTTCCTAAACTTAACCCTAGACTCATCTCTCTCATCCGCCAATATATTCTACCCCTACTTCCCACTATACCAACCCATCGCTAACTCCCTCGCCCACAAGACCGAGGCTTATATCCACAACCCAGTCCACTACTGCGTAAGTACTCGTGTGGATGGCTGCTAGTTTAATAGCTTTGGTTCATGGATTTTTTGAAGAGAAAGACACTGAAGAAGTTGCAAAAGTATTGAAAAGTTTAAGGGAAAAAGGATTCGCCATTGATGATAGAAAAGCCAAAGAATACTTGTATAAGGTGCTTACTTACCTACTATTTGGGAGGCATTTTTTGGGAAGAAGAGGCAAAGGGTGGCCTTTTGGTTTGCAGTTGATCGGGTGATTTACTGTTGTTTTAAGATTTGTTTTTGCACAAAGCTATTTGGTTGTTGCACAAAAGTTATCTCAAAGTGATATAGCCACATTTTCCTCTTTTGTGAATATTATGATATATGGATCATAACTCCAAATCTCAAGGCTTCCATATATCACAATATGCGTAGTTTTAGAGATTCATATTTCAACTTAAGGGATTCTTTTATCAACATCCCATCACTATGTGATGTCTTCATTTGTGCAATAGAGTCGTTTGAACCTGAGCATGATCGACCTTGTAAAAATGATGTATTATCTCAGGCATGTTAAAGTTCTTACTGTCTACCATACACTTTATAGGTATTTTCTTTTTTGCATGCTTAAACATTTTAAAGTTTTAATTACATAATTTTATGAGTATTCATTCTGTTTTTCGTTTTGTGGATATAATGTATTGGGATCCAACGGAATAACTGCCAATAAGTTTGCAGAATCTGAAAGAATTGCAACTGTTTCCACATCATGCTTGCACTGACCTTGAAGGCATGTATAGTTTCTTTAGTCTATATGAGAAATGAGATAGTAAATAAGATAGTATGTTACAGAACTTTCTTTTTATATGTGTTGTAAGTATGGTTTTGGGCCGTATTGGAATGCAATTCAACCCAAATCATTGTATTTCACTTATATATAAACTCTGTAATAAAAAAACAGAGATCAATGAAAAGCTTTGCATTCTTTCTTCAATAAAATGATCTACTTTAATTCATCAAATCTTAACATGGTATCAGAGCAGTTGCAACAAGCCTAGCGGCATTTTAAATCTACTTTGAAGGATATCGGTATCTTTATTGAAGGTAGAGAAATAAAATTCAAGAAATCGTCAGAACATCTTCATCATTTGATATCTTGATAACCTATCAGGTATAATTCATCATTTGAGTTATATATATGATTGAATTTGCTTACGAGACAGGTGACGTACCAAAGAAGTAAGCAAATTTCTGGCTAAAGCAAGTTTTGCACAAAGAAAATAAGAAAATTCTGATGCAAGAAGATTTAGAAATCAAAATCAGAAATCAAGAAAGCAATAAAAGAAGAAAGAAAGCAATTGCCCTGCCAAGAATCCATCAAAATATTTTTCGTCACTTGGATATGGCTTCAACTAACCTATTCATACTGCAGTCAAAGCAATCTTGTATCTACAAGTTACTAAATCATAAAGCTTGTCATCTAGTTTATTGTTCTCATCATGGCTGAAGGAGATGCCAACTTTGCAACTTCTGATAATACCAACAATTCTCGACAACAAACAGTTGAAGCAACAGAAAAGATGATCAAAACTGTATTAGCCCACAAAGATAGCTTATCACCATTCATCTTGAAGAAGATAATTATCTTCTATGGAAGGTTCAAATTGAAACTGCAATTCAAGGATATGGGCTTGGAGATTTTATCCTTGGCACCAGTCCTATCCTATCAAAATTCATTACTGATCAAAAAAATAAAATGATTAGTAATGAAGAATACACAAAGCATTATAGACAATATAGGTTAATAAGTTCTTGGTTATTGTCATCCATCATTACAAATCTATTATCACCAAGTTGGCTGCAAGTCTGCCAATGAAATATGGAATACATTGGAGAGAATTTTCAACACAAAATATGCTACGAAGATCATACATTACAAGAGACAACTACAAAATATTAGCAAAGATAGTCAGCCTATGAGAGAATATTTAGCACAGACCAACAACATATGAAATATATTAGAAGCCGCTGGACATAAGGTTATATAAACTAAACAAGTCTTGAATATCTTGAATGGCCTTAGTGATCAATATGAAGCAATTGTAACAGTATTATCATCTCAACCAACCTTACCATCAGTACAATTTGTACATTCAACTCTACTTGCACATGAAGTAATAATAGATCATAAGAAACCACAAGATTCAAATTTATCAATCAACTATGCAACAAGTATTAAAAACAAAGGTCCACACCTCAACAAACAAGGTCAAACTTATCAAAGAGATGGATATTCGAATAAATCAAGAGGCCGAGGAAGGTGCAGTAATAACAACAACAATAGATCAAAGTGTCAAATATGCCAAAAACTGGGTTATACAGTAACGAAGTGGTACTTCAGGTTTAATACTAGTTATGTTCTAATCAAAATCAAAATACAAAGAAGTGGCAACCCTAGTGTCAATATGGCTCAAGCACAAATAGACATAAGCAATCAATCAGATAATAACAGGGCAACCAATCAAGATATCACTACAAAATCAGAACATATACATGATGAAAGTTGGTACCCAGATTCAGAAGCAACTAATCAAATAACAAGCAATCTTGACAATTTAAATTTTGGCAATAAGGGATACCGAGGTAAGTAGTCAATTTGCATGGGAAATGGTGAGTTTATTAGCATTACTCATACTGGAAATGCATCCATCAAAGGTGCAAGGCAGTTATTTCTAAGTAACTTATTAAGTGTGCTAAAGATAAAGAAAAATCTTATGAGTATATCACAATTTGCTAAAGATAATAATTTTAATTTTGAATTTTATCCAAATTATTGTTTTATAGAGACATACCAACTAAGGAAATTCTTTTACAAGGTGATGCAGTCATGGGATTATACAGATTCAATCTTGTTAATGTAACTAAGTCTGTAAGGAAACAACAATGTTGCAACATGGTTGAAATTGTTAAGCCAGAAAGAAATAGAAATGTATTTGATCTTTGGAATTATAAACTAGGTCACCAAATGCAAATATAGTCAAACAAGTACTCAGTGAAAATAAAATTGTTTTTAATGATACAACTTTACCATATATTTGTTTTTACTATCAAATGGGTTAAAGTCACAAATTGACATTTAATGACCCATTAACTGTGTATTAAAACCATTAGAATTGGTTGCAACTGATCTTTGGGGTCCAACTCCAATATATTCTGACTATGGCTACATGTACTATATATCTTTCATTGATTCTTTTTCTAGACATACATGGATATATTTTATGAAATCAAAGTCTGTAACATGTAATGTAGTTGTTCATTTTATATCCTTAGCTAAAAAGCAAAGTGGCTGTCAATTCAAAACTCTGCAAACTGATGGTGGAACTGAGCATAAATCATTTGGTAGTTTTTTCAATAAAAAAGAATAGTTCATAGAACTAGATGTCCCTATACATGTGATCAAAATGGTTTAACTAAGAGAAAATATAGACACATAGTTGAAACAGGTCTTACATTGCAAGCTCAAGCATCTTTACCATTAAATTTTGGCTTGATTAATTCAACATAGTTGTATATCTAATTAATAGATTGCTAACAAAAATTCTCAAAGGAATATGTCTTATAGAAAAGTTATTTGGTGTCAAGCCTAATTATCAACACATAAGAACATTTAGATGTCTATGTTTTCCCTACTTAAGACCATATAATACTAACAAATCAAACTTCAGATCAAAGCCATGCAAATTTTTGAGGTATGAAATAAATCAAAAGGGTTATAAATGTCTTGATGATAGTGGAAAAATATTTGTTAGTAGACATGTTGTATTTTATGCGCAGGTATTTCCTTTTAGCAATTCAAATCTAAAGACAACCAAAAAGATACATAATCCAAAGGTGTCGATACCTAATATACCAATGTGTACTGATAAACTACAACTTGGAAGACTGAAAGGACTACTGGAGCAAATGATTCTCAACTCATAATTGTAGATCAACTAGGTCATGAATCATCATAACTGTCCAACTATCATAACCAATCTCCTGCATATTCAAATGAGCAACCACAGCAAGTTAGTGAAAATTATTCAGATAATCAGGAAGCACAATCAGGAAATAACAATAATCAAACAAATGAAGAAGTACAACCACAAGCAAGAGCAGGTCATTCCATGATCACAAGGGAAAAAAGTATTATTTTCAAACCGAAGTTATACACTGCAATAACTAGTTTAGAAGAGCCTAAAACATTTGAGCATGCTGCAATAGACAAAAAATGGAAAGCAGCAATGGATAAGGAATATAATGCTCTCATGAGGAACAAAACATAGAGTCTATTGTATCCACCAGACAATAAAAACATAGTTGGATGCAAGTGAATATATAACGTTAAGAAAAATCCAAATGGAACTGTGGCCAAATATAAGGCCGGACTTGTGGCTAAGGGATACACACAATAGTATGAGTTTGATTTCAATGAGACATTTTCTCCAATGGTCAAACCAACAACTATAAGAATAGTTTTAACCATTTCTTTACATAAACATTGGAAAATTAGACAGCTTGATGACTATAATGCTTTTTTAAATGGTACTTTACAAGAAGAAATATTCATGGAGCAACCGTAGGGATATAAGCAAAATATGAATATTGTGTGTAAATTAAATAAGGCCATATATTGTCTTAAACAAGCACCAAGAGTATGGTTTGATAGACCGAAAACTACTTTAATTACTTTAAGTTATCAGTCTACCAAATTAGGTAATTCTTTATTCATCAAACTCAATAAAAAATCAAGTATATATTCTAATATATGTTGATGATTTAATTATTACAGGGGATGACGAAACTGAAATCAACAAGTCACTCGGTATCTAGATGAGCAATTTTCAATTAAAGATCCTGGTGACTTAAGCTATTTTCTTGGCATAGAAATAAAAAGGTTCAAATGCAGAAATGTTTATAAGTCAAAAGAAACATACCTCAGAGCTGTTGATTAAGACTAAAATGGATAATGCAAATTCACAGCAGACATCCACGATAAGTAATCAACAATTGACCGAAACCAGGGGAAAACCCATAACAAATATCAAACAATATAGAAGTGTCGTTGGTGCTTTACAGTATGCAACAATAATTAGACCAGATTATCATTTAGTGTTAGTAAAGTTTGTCAATTCATGCACAAACCACTCAATAATCATTGGAAGGTAGTAAAGTGGATACCAAGGTACTAACAGAACAACAAATTATGGACTACTGCTAAAAGAATGCAACAATCTCACTATAACTAACTAATCTAGTACTAATTGGGCTACTGATCTAGATGATAGAAAGAAAGTAACCGGTTATTGCATATATCTTGGTGATAATTCTATATATGTGCTCAATGAAACAGTCAAACATATCCAGATCTAGCACTGAGGCTGAATACGAAAGTGCTACAAGTGCAACAGCACAAATAATATGGATACAATCATTTTAAGTGAATTAAACATTAAAATTGAGAGCAAACTGATATTGTGGTGTGATGCTCAAAGCACAGTTTACAAAACTGCAAATCCAATTTAACATTCAAAGACTAAACAAATAGAGGTTGATCTTTACTTTGTTTGAGAAAGTTCTAAAAGGAAAATTACAAGTCAACCATGTACCTTCCCCTTACCAGTGAGCCGAAGTAGTTACAAGGCTTTATCAGCTTGAAACTTCATCAGATTTCAATGAATTGAATTTCGAAAGTCAAAATCATCTTTACATTAGAATCTTAGCAAGACTATAGATTTAATCATAAAAGAGATGAGATCTACAAGGAAATCAAGCTGCAAAACACGCACAAATCAAATTTTTCGTTAAAAAAGATGGAATCAGAAGAGAAATTGAAACAGCCGAGTAATTTGAAGTCGCCATGCCCTAACCCTAATATCGGTTTGAGGGGGTATTAGAAATGAGATAGTAAATAAGATAGTATGTTACAGAGCTATCTTTTGATATATGTTGTAAGTACGGTTTTGGGGCGTATTGGAATATCGCTCAGCATAAGTCATTGTATTTCATATATAAACTCTGTAATACAAAAACAGGGATGAATGAAAATCTTTGCATGCTTTCTTCAATATAATCATCTACTTCAATCCATCAAATCTTAACAGTCTGTGTTCGAGTCCATTCATTGAAAAAATACTTGACCAGTTAGGTTGTTTGCTTACTATATTATCAGGAAAAAAAATGCAGATGGAAAATTAAAAGGTTGAGTTGTAATTGTTTGTAGCTTTCATGATATGAAGGAGAAGAGTTGCATGTTCTTCATTCTACCTGTTATTGCACACAAAACTATTCGGTTATTACTGTTCTCCATTCTACTTGTTATTTGCCAATTTTTCATTTCCCTCTTTTGTTGCATATCTAGAACTATTATCATAATGGCATACCGATGACTGTGCTAGTATAGATTGGTTTTTATCTTCCTTCATCTTTAAACGGTTGATATGATTTTCAAATGCATGCTGTAACATTTTTTTTAGATAATGCAATCTGGTATATTTTTTTGTCTGCTTAAAAGTATTGACGTCTTTAACATAATATTATTAGAAAAAAGAGGAGAGAAAACAGAAGCAGCTACAGCCTCCAATCTACGACCAAGAAAATTCACCGTAGTCAGTGGTCAGACATCCAGTTTAGTTTTGTATCCTTCTCTTTTCTTTCCTATCTTGTTTACGCTCACTGCATCGATTAAGCTAAATAAAATATAACGTTGCAATAGGTAGATCCATGCCACCCGCTTCTCTACTTGTACTTCTTATATGTTGTTCTAATTAATTGTTTTTAATAAAGATTGCTAAAGGCTTAAAGCTCTTCTGTTCTCTAATTTCAATTTGACACGCTATATGATATAACATTTATTCTGAGTTTTTTTTTCCTTTTTCTTACCTTTTGTTTCTCGTGTTTTTTCCTCTCAAAAATATATGTAAGATAAACTTGTTGTGGAAGATTTACAAAATCGATCAACCGTTTGATACAGTATAGTAGCTTTCTTAACATCTAGTAATGATGAAAATTTAGCTCTATACTTGTGTAGGTTTAATGGTCAAAAGTTGGAAAATCGGGCTCTATACTTGCGCCTTTAATGAGCAAATGTTGGAAAAAAAAATCAGAAGCCAGTGACGATGAAGATTTAGCTCAATTATTTTTTGCATTATTTGTATGTTTTTTAACATCTTGATTGTGATATTATTGTGTTATGTATATTGAAGTTGTGCTATCGTGGACTTTGCGAAATCCGTATGAATTTTGGTATGAATGTTTCTTTGAAATTAACGTGAGTATTGTTTGTATTAATAATTTGTTGATTCATTTTTAATGAAAGCAATTTGGATTTATGTTGCTTTTAGTTTGAATCATTGAAGTTCATGCATTGAAATTTCTAATTTACTGTATTCACGGTATTAATAACCAAAAATGACCACATTTCCTTTTTCTAAAAAATAAAAAATATAACGCAACCTTTTAAAAAAGTTAAAAATAAGTATATCACAACACTTAAAAAATGTTGTAATTTTTATATATCGCAATGTTTAGAGTATGTTGTGAAAAAATATTTTGCAACATCTAAAAACACTTAGAAAAAAGTTTTATTACAATGTTTTTTGCATCATCAGAAAAACGTTGTAAAAGACGTTGCTCCTATTACAACTTGGTCAAATACTACGTTTGCACAAACGTTGCGAAACCCATATTACAATGTTTCTTGATATTGTAACAGAGTATATTTGTTGTAGTGCCACCTGCCATGCAAAATGCTCATGCTATGCATCCAAATGTATGCAATATCCTAAATGATATATTTATAATTCTATATGCATGCACAACCATTCGAACATATGCAATATCTATATGCATAACATCAACTAGCACAACATGATCAAGAAATAATATGCAACTTGATATAGGTATGCGTGTATGTACCTTTAACATATATTGTCCTAACATGTAAAAGAGTACAATGTGAACAATACATCCATATAAATCCATCATCCACAACATGTCCCACTAACGCGTTCCAACCATTCCTAACATCCAATGATCTATACCTAAGTCAGAATCTATTTGGAAAAATAATTTTTTCCGATTAAAATGGAAACGTGCCAGAAAAGAGTTCAAGATGAGTAGCTCAGATTTTCTTCTCAAGCTCCCATGTAATCTCGACTGGATCGTCTTACTACTAGACTCCAAAATTTTAATAATTTCATTACAGTCGATTCGTCCCATAATCAAAGGTACAAGTAGGTGCATGGCGAATAAGAGACTCGTATATCCCTATTAACTTTCCCTAACTGACACATCTCAACCATGGTAACTGCATCGCATAGACACTCCCGCAAGTACCTAACGATGGCTTCACAATATTTTAGCCGTACTCTATCTTGCCTTAGGAGTTTGTACTTGTCTATTTGCTATTATGGACTCAACTCCACAGACTGCCTTATGTGTGTAATGACCCGGAATTTTATCGTTTGGATTTGTAATTTAATAAATTGAGGGGAATTTTATCGTTAGGGCCTTGTTTCATCAAACAATAAGTTTGTAGGACACGACTTTAAAATAATAACTTTGCAGGACAGAATTACTTCATACCCTTCTTCCGTTCCATTTTCTCTTTCGCTTTCTATCATTTTTCACAGTTGCAAACCAAAACCAAAAATAGGTTTTAGAAAACAAACGATTCATTTCTGTTCCCAATATTTCTCCTAAAACGATTACAAATCATTTATCAGAGCCGCATTTAAATTACAACTACTTCGGCTTCATCAATTTCAGCTTCATCAATTTCAGCTTAAACTTAAATACTTTCATCGAGGAATCTCTGCACACCTCAAACTTAAATGTGGAATAAGTAAGCTGTATTTTATTTTGACGTAAATGTTTTAGTTAGATGATAAATCGTATTAAGTATTCTTTCTTACTGATGTTGATAATAGCTTTTGTAATGGATTTAAGGTATTTTAGTTCTTGTTATGATGTAACATAATCGACATTTGTTTAATTAAGCATACCTAAATATTCATGGCAGATGCTACTAAACCCTAGGTGTTAAACTGAACCAGTTATTTTTATTTTTTGCTATATATCGATTGTTTTTGTTAGCTGGAGTAGTCATTCGTTGTTAGATTTTCTTTGCTATTTATGGGTTGTTTTCGCTTGTGTTTGAACAAGTAAGAAATAAGGTCTATTGATTTGTTTATACATAACAGTTTTTGTAATGCATGTAAGGTGTTTGTTGTTTTTGTAATGATTTAACGTGATGTAAAACTATTCATATTCAACATCTTAACAAGATAAATCTGTTTATCTTTTAATCTAAATGATTTAATACAAGAATGTAATAGATTTAACATGTTTGTTTATCGTTGAGTTGCTTTGACGTAATTTTAACTTCAGTACTTCAAAATTCGTATGTATTGTGTAAATACAGTTATGTTGTAATGTTCCTATGTTTAACAGTTACGAAACATAAACATATTTATCTTTTACTATAATTGGTTCAAATCAACTTAAGTCTTAGTTATCTTAAATAGTGACTAGTAAATGTTATACATGTTTGCCCTTTTTTTAATTTAAGGTATTCTAGTTCTTGTTATAATTTACGATAATCGATATTTGTTTAATTATGCGTACCTAAATATTCAATGACAGATGATACTAAACCCTAGGTGTTTAACTGAAGAAGTTATTGATTAGCTGTTAAAAAAGATAAACGTATCTATCTATTAATGTAAAATATTTAGACTACATGCTAAACCGTAGTTGTGTTCGATGATTACAATCACTTATATTAGATAGGATTTTGTTTTTATCATGATTTAAAGTTATTAGAAAAAATATACAACTAATTTAAATTAAACCTTAGTTGGAAAAGATAAAAGCATTTATGTTTTTATCTAAAACATTAAAATACAGAATAGATTCTAGATAAATTTTTACTAGGATAAATTTTTATCTAAAAGAATTCAACAGCTACGAAAGATAAACATATTTATCTTTTACTATAATTGGTTCAAATCAACTTAACTCTTAGTTATCTTAAATAGAGACTAGTAAATGTTATACATGTTTGCCTTTTTTTTTTATTTAAGGCATTTTATTTCTTGTTATAATTTACCATAATCGGCATTTGTTTAATTAAGCATACCTAAATATTCAATGGCAGATGATACTAAACCCTAGGTGTTAAACTGAAGAAGTTATTGTTTAGCTGTTACAAAAGATAAACATATCTATCTATTTATGTAAAATATTTAGACTACATGCTAAATCCTAGTTGTGTTTCATAATTACAATTACTTATATTAGATAGGATTTTGTTTTTATCATGATTTAAAGTTATTAGAAAAAAATATACAACTAATTTGAATCAAACCCAAGTTGGAAAAGATAAAACCATTTATGTTTTTATCTAAAACATTAAAATACAGAATAAATCCTAGATAAATTTTTATATCAGAACTACATATAACATAATAAATACTGAATTTAAGTCAATTGCAGTTGTTCTGAAGGATTTATGCGAAATAAACATACTTAAACAACTTTTAAGTGCAAAAAAATTATTTTTTACTCTTTCTAACGTTTCATTATACATGAAAACTTTTATGCAGCGTAAAGATGCATACATGGTCTTCTAAATCAAAGATATTCATTTGAAAAAGCACTTGCATATTCATTAATGAAGGTGAAACTCAATGCATAAACATATGACCTATGTCCAGTCGTTTCTGCAATGAACATAGCCAGAGACCATCATTATCTTCAACTCCATTGGTAACTGTTTTCCTACTTATGTTTCCCATAATATTTAGTTCTACTCTTCAATTTGTATATACATATTAAATTGGAATCTAGATTCCATATTTTAAACAAAAAAATAGCTAAAATTTTTGAGCTTACATTGTTTACCTTGGTTAGTCTACTATTCTATCACTACATGTATGTATACATGTGTGTGTGTGTGTGTATGCTTGTGCATTCACTTCATGTAGTTTGTATTGGGTTGATGTGCATTGACTTGAGTTGTTGCTTTATATGCAGTCAGTTATCATGTAGCTTGTCTGCACTTGCATTCTCGTCTTGTCGACATGTCTGCATTGGACTCTGGTTTCAATGTGTATGATGTTGCATATTCACTTGATGTCTCACAACTGAATACATGTAATCTTTGAACACTTCAGTCAGGTTTGGTTACTTCATTTGCATTGATCTTGAGTTGTTTTCATGTTGCATTTGTTTATGTGTATGTTGTTCACTTGTTTGCACTGTCACTTTTGAATTTGACTATTCGTTCATGTTGTAGCTTGATTCTCTGACCATATGAGTCTACACTGTGCACTGCATTCATACATGTTGTACCTGTTATTAATTCATGTATTGTGATGATGAAAATCTAATAACTAATCACCAATTTGTAATGGCTAATTTGTTTCTAATGCTCTGTTAAAAAAGATAAAAGCATTTATCTTTTTTATACAATATTCTGATGGCTATTTTGTGTTTCATTCTCTTTAAGTTTTCAGATTTTGAAACCATTACTTAAACAACTAAAAAGGTAAAGCAAATTATCTTTCTATACTTTGAAACTTTCTAATTGCAAATTTTCATTTCATCGAATAATTCTTGTTGATTTTCAGTTGTAAATGTTCATTTATCTTTTATTGGTCTAAAATAGAAATTTGAAAAAGTGAAAACTGAAATAGGTCTAAAAAAAATTCAAACATTTGTTCTTTATAAAAAAACCAGTTGGATTTAATTTGTACTTTTTCAAAAAAAAGAGGTACTTTATATACTAAAAAAGTGCTTTATCTTTTATTTTTTTTAAATAGAGGTACTTTATAAACTAAAAAATATCTTAATCCCAAAAAAATACAAAATAATTAAAAAGATAAAGCATATTATCTTTTTATTCACATTTTTGTGTAGAAAGATATTTTTTGATAAACTTGTTATTTTTACCTCCTAATTGATTTTTTGATTTTCATAAATGTAGAATCAGAATGGACCAACTCAAGAGTTACCTGATGCGAATGAAAAAGAAGACTTCATATCTGATGATGAAAAAACGATTTCACAACAACTGGCTGAACAAAGTACTGGTTTGGATGATGTTGATTAGTATGAAATTAAAAAAATAGCCAAGAAGCAAAAAAGGCAACAATACACAGGTACTTATAGACGTAATTTGGATGCAATCTATACAGTGATGTCAATTATAAAGGAGAAACACATTCTTTCACCTGAAGCAAAAGCTTTTTTAGAAAAAACACCATTCAAAAACTTCTTCAATGTTTTTCTTAGAGATTCAATAGCACGACAAGATTTAAGGATGAGTGCTTCGAATTTAGATGATATCATTACTTCTTTTGATGAAAAAGAAAATGCTTTCACAATTGGAAACAAATTACTCAAAATTACTCCTGAAGAAGTTAGTCTAATTTTTGGAATGCCATTAGCTGGAGAAGACTTATTTCCTATAGCAGCTTCTAACAAAGCCTCAGCCATGGAAAGTTTCTTCAATTTTTTAACTGCCAATTTTCAAGAAGAAGACATAATCAGCCAAAAAACAATAACAAAAAGAATGAGTACAATATTAGAAGAGAAAAAAAGGATATGAAGATTTAGTTAAATTGTTATTATTGTTGCTGGTTATAACTTTCCTTTTTCCAAAAACCAAAGCTATATGCAATGGGGTTTCTTACCGAAGTTGCTGAATTTAAAAAAATTAAATTCAATTTCTTGGCCATGGGCAATATGTGAAAATGTTTTGAAAAATGTTAAAAAGTATCATGCTAACCCAAGAAGTACACTAGGCTGTACTATGGTGTTACTGGTATGCTTTCATAACATTAACTAAATATAAATATATTCAAATTTATATTTAATACAAAAATATAAATGTATTTATCTTTTTCTTGCAGTACTGGATTAGTGAACGAACACAAATAATTGATGAGAATGAAAATCTGCAGACCAAAATCCCAAGAATGAGAAAATGAGATGTATCGAAACTGAAAGATTTGGGCCTCACCGAAGTTGACAAGGACAAAGTATGCTATTTTTTTTGTTTTTGGTTTTTAACTGTACATTTTTTTTGATTTCTTAGAATGTAATCTTTTTGAATGTTAGTTGCCTAAATAATAAAAAACCAAATGAGTATAGAAAGTATATGCGCAAGCTTAACTTGTCTAGTACTTCGACGACAGTATATGTGCAAGCTTAAGTTTAAATTTATTCATTGCAGATTTTAAAAAAATTTGCACCTGTAACAAAAGAAGAGAAAGAATTTCTTTCCAATAAAATAAAAGTTATTGAGGTGAAAGAAGACCAAAACAACAAAAGAAAATTAGATGAGTGCCAGGAAGACACAAGTCTGAAAAAATATGTCAAAGAATGTGCTAATAACAAAATGGAGCTGCAGTCAAAAGTCAATTTTTTGACTACTGAGATGAAAAATGTTGCAGAACAATTAAATGAGGAAAGACTTTTAAGGAAAGTGGCTGAAAAAAGAATCCAGATTCTTGAAATGAAGCTCTAGAAGTTGGAAATTTTAGAAAAGCACGATGTGAAGGAAAAAGATAATTTGAACAAAAAATCGAAGCTGAAAAAGGTAAAAAGAAAATTGTTGGTATGCTTCACATAAACAGTTCTGCTAATTTTCCAACTTTTGATATTATGCAAACTCAAGATTTCATACTAGAAAAGCAGACACAAGATAGTTTAAAATCTGACAATCTGAAAGTGCCTGCTCAAGAAAATTCTTCTGAAAATCCTATTGTTGTTGAAGATGTTGTCCTAAAAGAACCAAAAAAGAAGAAGAAGCCAAGGAATGTTGACAAATGTCCACTACTCAAATATCTTTTTTTGAAATGGTACTTTATATACAACAAATCATTGGGACAACATATCCCATGTTAATAAACGTGGACAATGGTGTCTGTCGCTACTCAAATATCTTACCGAAGAACAAAAAGAAATTGTCAATTATTTTTTTCAAAATTCTTGCAGGAAACATGTAAGTAACTAAATTACTTTTCACTTAATTGACTTAAATACACACACACAGATATACATATACATATATATATATATATATATATATATATATAGTCCAATAAGATATTCTAGTACAATATCATATTGTTTCTATTACAGTATATAATTCAAATAAAGCTTTTTATTTCAGCATCAAAATCTAATGATTTACAAATTAAAAAATTAAAAATACTAAACAAAACTAAAAAAGATACAATAATTTATCTTCGCCTTTTCATTATTAGGTTTGATGCTTTGCATTTTTAGGTTTGTTAATTATATACGATACACACTACACAAATTTAGGCACTAGTAATAAAAGACGGAGGATGTACTCAAAGCTAGCAGTAAAAACCACAATCAGTAACATTAACAATGAACTGTTGTATTAGTTTATCATGTTCTTTCGGATTTCCAAACACAGTTACTCAGAAAAACCCTGTAACATTAACAAATATAATGAGACATACTAGTTGTATCTTTTGCAAACATAACTTATGATATGCATATAAATTATAGCAAAACTTTTGTCGTGTTGATATGCGTCTAAATATTCTCCATGTTTTTTTGTCATATAGAGATCAAATCTGTGTTTTATACTGTAGGTGCCATAAAACCAAGACTGATTTAATACCCATGTTTTTTTTATATAGAGATCAAAAAAACCAAACTAAAGTAAAAATGATAAATTAATTTATCTTTATCTTTTCATACAAACTTCTACAACTATTGTTATTTTCTTTTATTAACAAATATTTCATTACATACTAATCTTAATTTTTCAGTATACTAATCTTAATTAATTTTCTTTTATACTGTAAGTACCATACAACACAATACATACTAATCTTAGTTTTTCAGTGATGAAACATTTACTTGTGATGATGGAAACTTCATCATCATCACAAAAAGTATAATAGAAGAACTTCCATATGGAGAATACATTTCTGATCAAGTAAGTACAAAAAACTATACTTTGCGTCATTATAAATTCTATTCTTTGCTTCATTATAAAATCTATACTTAATCCATTTTTTTTGAAATATAGGTTATTGATTTGTTTTGGTTCAGAAAAACAAAATTATTAGAAAAAAGTTCTAGCATTATATATGTGAACACAACAATGACAATAAGTGAACTACAATGTCAAATTTAATTTGTTTCTAACATAAATTTTCTGAAATTATTTTTTAACAGAAAAGCGCAACAGATGGAAACATGGAAAGTATCAAAAGAAATATGTTTAATCCTTTTATTAAACAAACACTTCTAAATCCATTATGTTTCAATATATCATTTCCTATACATGGCAACGAACGTTGGAGCTTGCTAGAGCTAGTAGTGGAATCATGTACATGGAACAACTATGATTCTCTACACTTGACCACAAGATCTAAGACATTAAGAAGTGGACATTCAAATTTTGCTCTTAATGTGGTAAGTAAAATATACATAAAGTAAAAAAGATAAATAGATTTATCATTTTATAAAAAAGTTACACACACACACACACACACATATGGCAGAAAGCTGCGGTAAACAACATCAATAAAGACTTTCAAGAAGCAGGTGAGAAAACAATTCTGGGAAAGTCTACATTGATTAAAATGTTAACTGTGCTCAACAAAGCAATGGGTAATTTTCTAGATACTGGAGATTTTTATACAATAATGAATGTTACACAACAACTAAAATTTTAACAAATGCAGGTTTGACCGTGGAATTTTCATAATGATGTTTATCCAAAAGATAGCACAAGGAATGGACACAATATCAAAAATCAGTTTAGAATAAGTAAATGCATTTAGAGCACAGATAACTGCACAAATTCTCTCCGATGAACCATACTGCTGGACAATTGAATTTTTTTGCAGTTCAGCTTCAACAATAAAAAATTTGAACCGACAATGATAGCAACGAATTCATTGATGTCTAATAGTCTTTTTATCATACATTTGCTAAAATTTTATTTGATTATAGATATTAGGCAGTATATCTAAATTTACTGATGAATTTGTAATGGTTGACTTAGGCCACATGATTTGAATTGTAAAACCTACTTGCAAATGTTGTAGACTTGAGTTTTTTATGTGTATACTGTGCACTTGTTTGCACTATCACTTTTGAATCTGACCATTCATTCATGTTGTGTCCTAGAAAAAAATTGGGCCGTATAATACGGAGTATCTTTTCAAATCTTCCAAGCTAATTAATGCGCTTGTTGTCAATAATTTGTTGTTTATTCGGTAAAGTGTGGAAAGAAACTCATCCGACAAATAAACAAAGTCTGATTACTGCTATTGTTTTTCCACTAAAGCACCACTGAATCTCATTAGGATTGTTATATATGTTGTTTCTAATGCAGTCTCTTTCTCATATACATTGCATTCATAGCCATTAAAAAATCCAAAAATAATACCGTTTCTGCTGAAATATATATTTGTACTACTTTATTTGTAAATACATGCATAGATAGTTTAACAGTCATATGTCAGTTATTTTATTTGTGTTTCTCGGCTAACAGCCTGACTTCTTTAGATTTGGAAAAGAAGCAGGGAGGTTTCAAACACTTTAGTGGACCAGTTTGTGAACTAGAGGCAGTTACTGTCAGAAGTATTTCCTACAGCATTAGTAGCATCAAGCGACCGCAATTGCACGCAAGTTGAATACTGCTTTCTTTAAAAAGAACTTATTAGGAAGAGATAAATAACTATTGGAGATAGATAGGTATTCCACCGTTATGTAGAATCAACGAATATTTCTACAGGAACAAGATTGAAATCAATGACCGCAAAATAAATCAAACATGTTTGTGGTAGCAATATACTTAAGTCCTAAGCTTGTTCGAGGTCAATGATATATCAATTTATCTTTTTTAACAGAACTAACAACATTGTATTCCAAATAATAGTTAAACATAAACAATTGCATACAACCAAAAGTAATCAAAATCAGATTATATCCAATTCAACATATGCAATATTCCAAATATTCAACTCAAAGTATTCATAGAACAACCAAGTATTCGTAGAACAACCTATCAAATATATTGGACTAAAATAATCAACTCAATTATTCAACTCAAAGTATTCATAGAACAACCAATCAAATACACTGGACTAAAACAATCAACTTAATTATTCAAAGAACACCCCCTTCTATTATGTCCTAGTTTTTTTACACTTTCCACATTTGTTTTTCTTAGCATGAAAATCAGCCCCTTCAATCCTATTCATCATAGGCCTACTAGCTCCACGAACAGGCTTAGGAGGAAGAACAATAGATGATTCTTCAGCTTCAATTGCTTCCTTATCAAAAGTTGGAATAGGATTGATCAAATGTGAATACGAAGCTCGATAATACTCAACAGTAAAGTAATTCTCAATATATTCATGAACATAATTTCTGGCTAAAGGAATACACTTCAAAGCTTGCGCACAAGGAAAACCTGTCACTTTCCATTGATTGTAACTGCAAATGCGACTTTAAAGATCAACCCTTTGAGATGTTGGAGAATGAACTTCAAAAATATACCTACAAAATGTAAAATTAAAAACAGTTAAAATATATAAGCAGATTGCATTTCCAAAAAAGGATTATTAGCACTATATATATTCTCTCTAATCTATCTAATAAATAAAACCCAACTCATGTGCATAGAACTAATAGTGAAAAATAAGGCTCGTAAACCAAAATAATTAACAACGGTCATACTGTTCATATTCTTAAAGATCACAGAATCTATGCTATAAGGGAATAAAAAAAAGATAATGTATGTTTGCTCATGAATTCTGCATGTGAGCATTGCTCAATATTTCCATTTTATGTTTACTGTTAATCTTTAAATTTACAAACTTGAAAATATCTTGTCACAGCTTTCAGTTAGACCAAAAATCATAAATACTGTCAAAAATAAAATACTCATGCATGTGAATAAACCCTAAGCAAACAGACTAATGCATCATACTTCTATGCACAACATTAGTTTTTGCCATAACAAAATCTTAAAAATAAAACACTAATGATACCTGCTTTATAATACTTGGTACTTACATTATTCATATTATCATAAGCCTCAATGCAGACAAAGAGAAAATATGTAGCAAGCGACACCAACAAAATGTGATCATAACACAGGCTACATAGCAAGTTGAAAAAAGATAAATGCGTTTATCATTTTTCAGACGCTGTGAACATCATGTAGAAAAATAGAAATACATACCTAGATTATTTAGAAACACTCCACCCAAAGCCTTCTTCCTTCAATTTCAACAAACGAGCTTCCATTTTGGACATAGCGCACTAGTCCACTTTGATGTCTCTTCTCTACGATTAGACATTTGCATCATAAGTTTTACCCTAATTCCATCATGACAAGCAGTAACAGGCAAACTTATTTCATCCAAAATCCAAGAATTAAAACTCTCAGCTACATTGGACTTATTTTCACCATATCGCTTCCCTGGAAAAACAAATCGGCCCAATGATCATATGCTTTATTATTCAAATACTCTATAGCTTTGGCACCTCTAATTTCTTTGTACTTGGACTTGGCTTTTTCAAAATCATGATGATTAGAAGCTATAGCACAACGCTCAAGTAAATAGGCTACCCAAACACCCCTTCCACTTTTCATAATGCTAGCAATATTATTTTGCATGTGATGCAAACAATAAGAATGATGACTATTTGGAAAAAAATTTGGAATACTTAACAATAAACCCCAGTGTCTATCACTTAAAAAGTTAATATTCTATCACAACTGAGAGCATTCTTTAGGTGTTTTAAAAACCAACTCCAACACTCTTCATTTTCTTTGGGAACAAGAGCCATTGCTAATGGGAAAAAACTTGGAAAAGAAACAAAAAATAATAATTCAAAGTTTATATATTACATTTGAAACAACGAGATGCATTATATTTGAAACAGTATTATCTAATAGTAGACAATCACATGAATACTATGCCCTCGGTCCAAATAATAAAGGAAAAACAAATTTCCTAGAGGCAGTTCATCCTTTTTTTAAAAAAAATTGCTACTTGAATGTGTAGTCTACGCAGAAAGGGTAGAAAGTGCAAAGATATGATACATAATTCATGCATACAATACAAAGAATTATATTCAAACTTCTAAAACATATATGTTTTTATCTTTTCTATATATTGTTTAAATCATTTGCATACAATGTCCGAGGCCTTGGTGCAGTGGTAAAACGCCAGGCTGTTGACGACAAGGTCGGCAGTTCGATCCCTGCCCCTGGCATATTAAACTGTGCGCCATGATGATTCTTGCAGACTTGTGTGCTGCCTACTTTGTAAATATAAGTACCCAGTTTCAAAAAAAAAAAAAAAAAAAAAAAAAAAGAACTTCAAATAAAGAGAAAAATGATAAATATGTTTAACATGTAGTTGTATCTATGATATATAAGTACGACTTAATATGTTATTTAATTCTTTATCTCAAAAGATAAATGCATTTATCTTTTTTAACTCCTGTATGCAGTAGCATTTTGTACATAAAATTAAAGAACATTAAATCTTTTATAGTATTTGTTTTGGATCAAATTTACAATAAAAAGGAGCATGACTGTACATTGAACGATTGCACCTACTTTGTAACTAGTGCAACTACATTGAAGATGTTAGAGATAAAAATATATATGCATTTATTGTTTGAAATATAACGAATTCTGATAAATCCAGTATAAGCAATAGGTATCATTACATTTGGTGGATAAACTGAAAAAATAAAACATCTACAATATGTATCTATCAAGAAAAAAAACAACCAACATTAATCATCGTTAATTTTTTGTCGAATTAAATTGTGAGTTTGAATTCATTTCTGCAATAATTTCACATGCTAATCCCTAACGCAGAAGCAGCTATAATGAATTGAATAGGAAATTACTACATTTGAAACAACCAAATGCACTATATTTATAACAGTACTATATTACAGTAGACTAATCACTTGAACAAAATGCAGTATGTACACAACAAAATTCACTAGAACAATAACTTAAAGAAACAATACTATGTTACATAAATTTATAACAAGGAACTAATGCAAACAGTACAAAGTAAATACAATAGCAAAAAAAAGAGATCAAAATCAGTAGCTTGATTCCCATTTTTTACGGTGGCAGCCATCATAATACGACTTCGCCCTTTCAAAAAGGTAGCATCTGAAAACACCATAGGATAACAATAGCTAAATCCAAATATACATGCCTCATAACATACAAAAACTCTCTCGAATTGATTTATGTCAGAATCCATATCCATACTTGAATAACTATTCGGGCTATTTCTTTCCAATGCCTTCAAATACTAAAGTAATTCATTGTAAGATTTCTTTTCATCACCGTAAATATCATTCATAGCCAATTTCTTACCCTTATAAGCAAAGTAATAGCTTAGCTCCACATCATAATCTCTTCTAAAACTTTTAATGACATCCTTGGTTTTTCTTTTTGGCTCATCACGAATTTGATTGATGATTAAACTTTTCACAAGATCACTATTAATAGTTGGACTACCAAGCGAACGAAATCCACCACCACAAGTATGAATCAGGTGAATTTTTTTAACAAACAGTTGGTCCAATTGCTTCAGTTTGCAAGAAGCATGAATCTTAAAAGGACAACTAGCTACAACACATCGAACTGTCAATCGTTCTTTACAATTCTTAACATATTGTACTTTAAACCCATTCTTCAAACAATAAGCACTAACTGTTCTACAGAATCCAATAGCAGAATCAAACTGTTGACCAACCCCAGTGAAAATTCCATATTTGAATTCTTCTTCAACAACTCATGTAAATCCTTTTATTGAGTAAAACTAGAATCTAAATCATCATCATAACCTAACATATTATTACTTGACTCACCACCAACTACTGAACCAGACTTGCTACTTTCACCAACAAAATTATCCATTGAATCATTCTTCAACCGTAGAAAAAAAACCCAAAAATTCTTCCTTTTTAAACCAAGACAAACACAATACAGCTTGAAGATCACTATCTGTTCCAACAAAGGTAGTCTTTGATTCTCGAATATAAAAAATATCAAAGCATAATGGACTAAAATTATTCCACTCCTCCCAAATCCTATCCCTAACAGAAGAAATAGAAGCATCCAATCCAAACGAACACTAAAATAATTGTTCTTGAAATCAAACACAACTATAACAGATGAATCACACCTGCAAAAAAAATGTAAACAAAAATATAACTATGTGAAACTGATCTTAATTAAAAACTAATAACATAAAATACTACGTAACAAATCATTTTCTATCCCACTTTTCGAAAAAAGATAAAATAATTTATCTTTTACAGATCGTAAATCACCAAGAACTAAAGAACAAACAACGTCAACTAATATTATTTTAGATCCAATTTCATACCCAAAGTGTGTACAAACAGAATTGACTGACAAAAATAACTGCTTTGATTGATGAAACCAAATATGAAGTGATAGTCTAAATACTAAAATCATGGTCTAAAGTGAATGATGCAACCATTAAAGTCGAATTTCTTATCCGACTTTGATCTATTTCTTATCAGGGGAGGCGGTTTTGATCAAAACCATTAAAGTGCTTGTGTTTTATGATGTTCATGATGTCATTGTATATTTCTTATCAGGGGAGGCGGTTTTGATCATGATAAGAAATAGATCAAAATCGCCTCACGATTTCCCACAATTAAAGTCGAATTTGACTTGAGAAGAAACTAACGCCTAATTTATTCAAAAAAAAAATCAATGATCGCTTTGATTGCACAAGAAACGACCACCTAATTTTCACGATCGGTAGATTTCAGAAGATACGTCGTTTGAGAAGATGAAGACGCACACCGCATATATTTGTCCTGGAAAATAATATTTTCAAAGCCGTGTCCTAGAAAAAAATTGGGCCGTATAATTAGGCCCTTCACACCAATTTCCACTTTTAAATATCTAATTAATAGTTTTAATAATTAAAATTTCCCTCTTTTAGTTTATAACTAATCGTAGAAAATTCGTTTTTAGAATTTGTATTACAAAAATAATTAGTTAAAACGAAATTAGAAAATGTGACTGAAAAGCTTTTTCAAAATTATCAATTTTACCCTTTAAAAAGTTGTTAAAAAGGTTGTAAAATGCCTTAATATATTATTCAAACACACACTTATGAACTTAATAAGAATTTAATTAAGTGTGTAAATGGGTAAATTTATGTTTACTTAGTGAAAAGAAGGATGTGACAATTTATAAGTATTAAATTTAAAATAAATAAGATAAGATGCAATGTCATTATCTTTTCACATCAAGTACAAAGAGGAGGAGACGAAAACAAAATCACATAGGTTGAGGTCCATTTGGATCAAGTGCTCTCTTCTTAGAGTGGTTAAAATTTGAAATTAATTACTATAAAATTGACATCAAGCTTTTGGGCCATGGCCGTCCCTAATTAGAATCTTAAGGATTCTACAATCCCCCTCTTCGATTCACTGACATCTCCTAACCTCCCTCTTCTCCAAATCACAAGGATAAGCCCCTCGATTAAGAAGATAATGGGTTTCAGCCGGTCAGAAATCAATGTAAAAACCCTCCAGCAAAAATTCAATGGCAAGTGCACAAGATTGCTATTAATAATCCAGCAAGAAACGCATCTAACGGGCAGCGATACAATCAGAAATCAAATCAGCAACCAATATGGAATAAGTAAGCCTTCAACGCTTCAAGAATTCCTACTACTGAACCGTTTATTTTTGGAAAACCATCATCAACTTAGGCAGATTTAGTTAAAAAAGGAGGGCTAAACTTTATTGTTGATCCGAGTTTTTCTACACCCATTAAATTGGGAGATAAAAAAATTATCTTCTTTCAAGGAGGCGGTTAGTCAAAGAACAGAAGATAAATGGGGTAACTCTATTATATCTTACATATTTGGAACATGTCCTTATTATCATTACATCAAAGAATTTGTCTTTAAAACTTGGAATGTGATGGATAAATTCGAGATTTATACAAGAAACAATGGGTTTTTTTATCATCAAGTGCACAAATGTAGTGGATTGCAGCAAGGTTCTTCAAGAAGGTCTCTTTTTATTAACGATAAGCTGATTATCTTAAAGAAATGGGATAAGAAAATGGTTCTTGACCATATCCTCATATCAACATACCCTATATGAATAAGGCTACCTGAGTTGAATCTTAGACTTTGGGACATAGAAGCATTTGGGAAAATCGCCGGTGTTGTTGGCATATTGATAAAGCTAGATGAGCCTACTGCCAATTAGACTACGCTCGTTTATGCTAGAATTTTAGTTGAAATTAAAGAAAACGAAGATCTGCCAAATGAAGTTCATATCAATATGCATGATGGAGAGAACATTATTCAGAAAATTGAGTATAAGTAGATTGCACCTAGATGTATGAAGTGTTCTTTCTTCAGGCATCTTACAGAAATCTGCTCATCAGAATTAATCCGGAAAGAAAAAACTAATGTAGCTAATGCTTTAGGAAAACCGTAAGATTCAGAAAATTCAAAAAACAAACAAGTTTCTATAAAAAAATAATGTTCGGTTCGGTTAAATATCTCTAAAAACATTGAACGTAATGTTCATCCTAAAGGCTTTGCAGATCCGGATAAAAAATCTATTTCTAAGAAAATCCATTACTTCGATAAAAAATGATCTGGGTTTGAATGATTTTGATGACATGGAAATTATAAGCGACGATGAGGAATCAAAAATTACCCTTTCGCAAGAATCTTCAAATAGTTCCAAAGATGATGATATGAATGTTAATCAAGCCAATGAAAACATACAACAAAGCCAACATGTAAATTCTATTGTTCAAATTGTTTTAGATGGCGGTGATAACGTAAATTTGGCAAGCATTTGTCCATATAAGGCTTCGCCCATCAATTCAAATATGACGATCCGTCTCCTCGATCTTCAGAAATCAACACTAATACATCCACAGTATTCATGTGTCGTAAATCCAAATGTTGGGGAGGCAGATTATCATGGGTGTAATAGAAAATAAAGATAGAAGATAACACAATAATAGAATCTCACATCGCATTCATCATTTTAATTATACATAAATGATCACTCCATGTGATTCATCAGAGTTAAAATAAATCCAATGAGATAGTTATAAGTGTATATCCGTACATATGATGGGAAATACATACTACATAACACAGTGAAAAATTGGTAGATATCTACATAAGGTACTTCAGCTTCATAGCTCTAAAATACTTCTTCAAAATGCTCCCCAACATGCTCCAAAATACTCTTAAGGTATCCTAACTACACGGCTGGCCGAAATAATCGAGAATCAAGAGTTTAAAGAAAAAAACAAACTCCAGTTTAGTCATACGACTGGTGCGAAAACTCAAAGTATGATGTTTTGAAATAAAAAGGTATCTCATAAGACCACGCTGCACATAAACACGGAACATGATTTTATATCTTATGATAACCAAAACTCTTTGTTACATAAAATTGAGTGATATTATTTTTAATGACTTTCTTTGAAAACATTTGCAAATAAACTTATTAATCTTAGACAAAATGGTTACCTATATAGCATTTCGGGGCTACTAATTATGCCAGACAAACAAAACCGCAAGTTCTTATTGAAAAATGGATTTCCATACAAATGGCAAGGTGAAGGGACTAACTTTCGATGGGAACACCTCTAGATGAATGTCCCGAGGACCATAGAACATCTGCTCCCCTATCAACACAAGACCTGCCTACTTCTGTAACTAGATAGTATCGAATATGTCATCCCCTAGTCATTGCCAACCTTTAACCGAGAGCTCTCTTCACATATATCCACATAAATTTACATCCCGAACATCATAGCGGGAATAAATATATCGAGATGGGGATGATCATACCCTAATTGAGATTGACCCACCTAGCCTTACTGCATCTAACCCTATTGTGGTCATTTCTAGTTGATGAGGCTTGAGGTAAAAACTACCTTTTCACATAGCACATCTTCTTTCACTTTGAATGCCACATTATCGTTCCACATTCACATGACCGGTCTCTACAAATATATAACTTCCTGAGCTCGTATGTCTCGGGAAAGGGTGTTAAGATGAGAGAAGGTGTCATCTGCGGCAAATTTATATATACATACATATATATATACACATATATTATATAGAGATCACTCGATGTGATTTAGAATGTAAGGTCGGACATTCTTCCATACAAGTTCGTTCTAGGACTAAACGAAGCCGAAGTACTTTCCTCGGCTATTACTAGGCAGGAAGTTCCTGTTGTTCTGAGATTTTTCATAACAAAGACACCACTGCCACAATAAGTAAATAAGAAACTTTTTCCCAATAAATCAACAAGCAATCCTTCATTATTATTTGTCTCAATATCTCCATCTTCAAACAACTTCATTTTTCAAACAAGTAAATTGGTTCGAAATGTTTTTCAGATAGGATAACCCAAATCCGACTACAGTTCCTTCACAATCCAATCACCGTTAACAATGATGTTACTAGATGATTGTTGTTCGATTCATTCATTTCTCTTTATCAAAAATATCTTCAAGAGATATATATCTTTAAAATCTTCTTCTTTAAGTATGGAATCATTTAAACTTCTCTTTTGAATATCTCTCAAATCATTTTTAAAGAGTATATTTTGAGAAAATAGGATTATAGGAATCACTCTACTTTTATTCAATATCAAGTTCCGTATTCAACTAGTTCTATTGGCGAAATAACGGTGAGATCACCTATAAAATTCCAGGAATTGGACAAGTTCCCTCTTTGGATTTTAATAATGAGTATAAGAAGATGATTTCTATAAAATCCAAGTTGAGCATCCGGGCTTTCCCTTCGATCTATTCCACCCTTCGCCTAAAAGAGAAAACCGAGGCCAGGTAAGTTCAGCGCACTGGTTGCTCCATCCCTAACGTTATTTACACACCTTGTTTTCATTTTTAGATCTAACATGCGGGACAAATGTACTAATCGTTTTCGAATACTCATTTTCCCTTTTTTTTAATCACTTAATTATTTGTTTAACCACCTTTGAAATAATTTTAAATTATTCAAATCTCTTTGAAAATACTTGATTATTTACTTAAAACATTCACAAAGGATTTGGGAAAGAATTGTTAAGTTTCAACCTTTATGTCAAAAGCTATATAAAAGCATTGCGAAAAAGTGTTGCAATTAGTGTTTTAAATGATATATTCTTTAAAACGAATTTTATACCATTTAGAATTCCATATTTTCAACTTAAATCACATTTAAAAGATTTTTAGAATTTATTTCATATTTTTAAAACATTTAAAATATCAATTTTAAATTTTGGTCACTTTACTGCAAAAACACGATTTTTCTGGAAAATTATTTTGAACATATTTCAAAATCTACTTAATGAAACCTTGATTTCTTTTTTATTTAAAGAATATGGATATAATAGTCCAAAAAATTCTTATCTCGAACGATTCCGGGCTATAATCCACTTCGTATGCTTATTTAAAGTTCTGAGCGCAAAATCTTGGACTACCGTTGCGCGACGCGCACAATTTTGACTTATTTTATGTTTTTCACTCAAACTTGGTAAAAACAAGTTTATGTATTTATACGACATTTATAATACATTTTTAATCATTTTAGAGGGCGTCAAATGGTTCCATACCACTTTTCAATTTATTTTGAAAAGTGTTTTCCGTGTGAATTAATGTTGTGTATATCGTGACTTGTTTCAATATTTACATGCAATAGACAACATATGGAAATCAATATTATAACCAAACATCCAAACTAACATATCATACATCAAAACCATGTACTTATAGACAAAAATAGGAGTTCTCACCTTAGTTACAAGTGAACTGACTTTAAATCACTTCTAAAAGATTTTTAGAACTTATTATATATTTTTAAAATCTTTAAAATATCAATTTTAAACTTTGGTCACTTTACTGGAAAAACTGGTTTTTTCTGGAAAATTGTTTTAGACATATTTCAAAATCTACTTAATGAAATCTTGATTTTCTTTCTTTGTTTGAAGAATATGGATATAATAGTCTGGAAAATTCTTATCTCGAACGATTCTGAGCTATAATCCACTTCGTATGCTTATTTAAAGGTCTCGGCAAATCGCGAACTAATATTGTGCGATGTGCCTAGTTTTGACTTATTTTATGCTTTATTCAAACTTGGTGAAAACAAGTTTATGTGTTTATACAAAATTTCTAATGCATTTTTTAATCATTTTAAAGGGCACTAAATGATTCTATATCACTTTTCAACTTATTTTGGAAAGTGTTTTCCGTCTGAATCAATGTCATGTATATTATATTGTGACTTGTTTCAATATATACATGCAATAAACGACATATGGAAATCAATATCATAAGCAAACATCCAAACAAACATATGGCACATCAAAACCATGTACTTATAGATATAAATAAGAGTCATCATCTTAGTTGTAAATCAACTAACTTTAAAGTGATTGTAACTTTCCTAACTTCAATCGGGTGCTCACGAATGCTCATTTTAAGGCTTCTAGATGGCTTGACTTGACTTGTGGAGGGGGCACATGCTCAAAGCCATGAGTTGTAGGGAGTGTTTGTGCTCGGCGTGTTGGTGAAGGGGTGGATCATGGGTTGTGAAGGAAGGAGGAGGAGTTTTGGTGAATATTTAAGGTGATTTGATGATTACTTTCTTTAGTATATTTTGGAATAAATTTTGGCATTATTTTATTAAGGCAGAAAGACACTAAAAATGTGAGAAGAAGCTTGAAATTTTTAGAAGAAAAAGTGTGAAAGGAAGTAAGAAAGCGGGTTGATATTTATAGAAAAAAATTGGATTAAAATAATATTTTTTAAAAAGACCAAAATACCCTTTACTTATAATTTAAGCAAACTAATTTTTTCAACACTTAATATCATATTTCAAAATTTTACTTTATTTCATTTTCACTTAAGTATTAAGTAAAGAATATAATAATCATGTTTGTTTGATTTGATGTTTACTCTTTGACTTTTATAATACTTTTTGTCTTTTTATGCTTACTTTTTGTTAATTACATTCTAGAATTTTCTAAGTATGTTTGGTATTAGTAATCTTGATTAGTAAATTAATTAATACTTATACTATTTGAATATATCTTTACATATAAGAAAATAAAGGTGCAACAATGTTGCGACAACTTTAAATCGATAAAACGTTGATTTTCGACAAAATGTTTTATGATCACAATTTGACATTTTAGTTAAACTATTTATTTATGTATACCAAATTTAAAAAATAAGTTTATATAATGTTATTTAAAAATTTAAATTCTCATAAATAAATTAAAATAATTTATTAAACTACTTAAACTTACTTTTCTGAAATCAAGATTTTGTCACTATTGTCGATATAAGCAATTTTTACTATTTTTATATATTTTTCTATTTCCAAATCCTATCCACTATTATTTAAATCTAAAAACCTTTTATATTTAAAATCACTTTAAATGTTATATTTTAAGGTAGTCAAATTCTAGGTCGTTGCATTCTCCCTTGCTAAAGAGTTTTTCGTCCTCAAAATTAGATAAGAAGGAAATACCTTCAAAAGGATGGATATGCGATAAAATGGAATATATACAATAAGTGACTACACCACAGGCAGTGAGCACACTCAAACGATAGATAAAGTCTGTACATCAATCCTACATTCGGGATATGCTTTCTTCACTCTATCTTCTGTCTTTCCACGTGCAATCATCAACATCTCCACTCCATTTAACTTTGACCAATTGTACGACATTCCATCTTAATCGTTTCTCATCGAACGGGCCTTCTAATAACCACTAAGTTTTGTTATATCTCTAAGTCATCTTGAGCAGCCATTTTTATAATTTGTTTTGGATAATATACATGCTTCCGTAAATGAGATACATGTAAAACGTTGTGTACACTAGGCAATTTTTCAAGCAATTGTACTCGAGAAGCTAATGGGCTAATTCGTTCGAGAAAGGAAAAGGTCCAACATATCAAGGTACTAACATCCCTGCTCTTCCAAATCTTATTACTCCTCTCATCGGAGAGACTTTCAAAAAGGCTGAATCTCCAGCCGAGAATTCCATATTTCTATGCCTTTTGTTTGTACAACTCTTTTTCCTAGTTTGTGCTTCCTTTAGCTTCTTTCTAATCATATCAACTTTCTATGAAGCTTCTCGTATCATCTCTAGGCCAAGCGCTAACAAATCTTCGGTTTCTATCCAACATGCTGGCGATTTACATGGACGACCGTACAAATCTTCATACACTGCCATGCCGATACTAGCTTGATAGTTGTTATTGTAGGAGAAGTCTACTAGATTTAAATAATTATCCCACGACCCTCCAAAGTCTAGGATGCATGCTCTCAAAAGATCTTCCAAAATGCGTTGACTCTTTCCGTCTGTCCATCAGTTTAGGGGTGATATGCAGTACTTATACTCAGCTTCGTTCCCAAAGCTATATATAGTACTTTCCAAAACTGACTAGTGAAGATTGGATCATGATCGCTTACTATACTGCTCAAAACTCCACGCAATTGGACAATTTCCTTCGGATACGTCTCCACAAGGCTTGCTGCAGTTCATGTTGGCTTAATTGGAATAAAGTGGGCATTTTTGATAATTGATCTATGACAACCCAAATGCCTTCATTTCCTTTCCTTGTTTAAAATAAACCATCAATGAAATCCATGGATATTTGATCCCACTTCTAAGTTGGAATCTCTAAAGGTTGAAGTAATCCTGCAGTAATCTGTTGGTCACTTTTGATTCTTTGGCCATTTTCACAACGGCTGACATAGATATATATGTCCGTCTTCATACTTTTCCATCAAAATGTACGCTTCATGTCCTTGTACATCTTATGAATTCCCAGATGAATGCTAAATTTGGCTGTGTCCATGTGGCATTCAGCTAGTACTTCTTGCCTAAGATTTTCAACATTTGGAACACAAATTCTTCCATTTAACCGTAGAACTCCATGATTGTCTTCTTTAAAGCTTGAACTATATTCTTGACGTATATTCCTAAAGATCTATTTGAGAAATAAATCTTCGTTTTGTTTGCTGGCGATCTTTTCTAGGAGAGCTAGAGTAACTACCAATTGCTGTCTCATGTTCAAGTCCTTCTGGGTGAAAAGATACTTCAATGATTTTGGTCCGTGAAGAGTTCAAACTTTTCACCTATTTTAATGAGGGAATGTTATTTGCTATGGTCGATTCAAAGTCTAACTAAAATAAACTATTGAAAAATTCTTACTCAGAAAATAATGCCTCCATATCTTTAGAGCGAACACAATGGCCAATAATTCTAAGTCGTATGTTGCGTAATTCATCTCATGCATCTTCATCTGTCTACTTGCGTAAGCAATCACCTCCCCATCTTGCATTAAAACTGCACCAACTCCTTCTCCACAAGCATTTGTATAAATGGTCAATCCACTATTTCCATTTATATTTGCTAAAACTAGAGGTTGTCAACCTGTTCTTTAGCTCTTGAAATGCTTTTTCACATTTATGAGTCCAGATAAATTTTGCATCCTTCATTGTCAACTTCGTTAGGTGATAGGCAAGTTTAGTGAAGTATTGAACGAATCTTCTGTAATATCCTGCCAAGCCTAAGAAGGCACGAATCCCTTCAGGAGTTTGAAGCTGCTTCTAATCTTGAATAGCTGCAACTTTCCCTGAATCCACTGAAATTCCATCCCTTGATGTTATATGTCCAAGGAATTTTACCTCCTTCTTCCAAAAATGGCACTTTGATAATTTGGCTTTAAGCACAATATTCCTCAATATTTCCAACACAGCTTCTAGATGCCTTCCGTGTTCTTCTTCTATCTTTGAGTAGATAAGGATATCATCGATAAAGAATAACACATATTTGTTTAGCGCATCTCTAAACACTCTATTCATAAGGTCAACAAAATAAGTGAGTGCATTAGTTAGCCCAAAAGGCATAACCAACCACTCATAAAAGTATTCGGACCTTTGAATGCAGTTAGATGGATGCAATCTTCTGCGATCCTTAACTGATGGAGTCTTCAGCTAGGTCCACTTTAGAGAAAACTCGAGCTCCGTGTAATTTATCAAATAAGTCATCTATTTGTTGTAACGACTGCGGATTTTCGTTGCCGAAAAACCGAATAGTTATGGGTTTTAAAAAGAAAAGAAAAGAAAGAAGAGAGAAAAAGAAGAAAGAAAAAGAAAAATAGAGGGAAAAGAAAAAAAACAGAAGAAAATAGGACGGGACAGAAAACAACAGAACAACATCAGAATCTCACAATTCGCAGTGGAACAACATATAATAATAAATGAATAATCTTTAAACAAAGAACTATATCAGTTATTACATTACATTTCATTACATTACATCATATCATCAGAGTGTACAACAACATACATCAAACAGTGCAGCGGAAAAAGAAATACTATATAAGTAATACGCCATGTCATCCAGCTTGCCTCCAGCAACTCCAGAATATCCAGAATATCCTGATAAACCTAACTCTTAACTGCCCGTGTGGAAATTGGTGGGCACCCAGAGTTTAGGAAGGAAAACAATAAACTCCAAGTCAGTCATGTGACTGGTGTGAGAACTCAAAACAGTTTATTTATCTTTAAAATCAAAATAGAGGAATATTTTTAATTCAATTCGCAATGCTTTTAAAAATGAGACTACCATAAGGCCTCCCGCACACACACACATGCAAACGCAGAATCGGAGGAGATTTCTCCTTATGATAGTCAAAGATGCTTGATACGCATTTAAAATAACATTTGATATTATTATTAGTGTATAGTGTAGAAAAAATTCATTTCGAAAGTAGAATATAAATCTTAGCCAGCATAGACATTTCGAACTATGCCTACTATAGCTACCATCCAAACAGTGGTGACCACCATAAGTGAATAGCAGGTTCTACAACTAATACCGTACAAGTTTCGTATTGGGAATTGGATTTCCAACAAATGGTCAGGCCAAGGAACTTCCCATTGCCACTGAGAATGCCTCTGGAAAGACATCCCCGAGAACCAAACCGGATCTCTGCCAACACAAGGCCGGGTTACCCCTAACTGGGTAACTACTGACACGAGCACGCCATTCCCCGGTCCTTTAGGACCTTTTCAACCGAGCGCTCGATATCCAATTCACACAATCATAAAGTGTTTTCAACATGAGTAAGTATCTGGGCTCCATACCATGATACCACCCCTTTCCAGAAGGAAATGCACATACCCTAAGGGGAGCTACAGCAACCCCTAATAACCTTGCCGCATCTTTCCTGTTTTGACCATTTCCGGGATGTGAGGCTCGACGAATTCACGTCCACAAAAACATACTTTATACAAAAGCCATGCTTTGGGTCAACAAATGATCAACACAATGATCACTAAGATAGACGATCAAATAAATGATCCTATCACAAATAATCAACACAATGATCATTTCAGCATCACTCAGCATGTCACATTACCAAAATGGGATATATTGCTGATAACTTCAACTATATAACCTTTGAGCTCGTACGTCTCAAAGAAGGGTGTTAAGCAAAGAATAAATTCTCCGCCACCAACAGAAATATATTTGAAAGAAATCGGCTTTATATCTCAACTTGTAATGTCAGGCATACAATCCATACAAGTCTGTTCCGGGATCGAACAGAACCGAAGGCACTTACAAAGAAGTCCTTGCAATCCGGATATTCACAATCCTGATCGGATTCACCATCACATATGGAGAACTCAATACCGGAGCAACTCGGTGCAGAGTCAATCGATAGTTCATCCTATCACTCTCGCAAATACCGGTCTTCAACACCGATCTTCAAATGCGATTCACAACGACGTATCACATATTCGGAATGGGTTATACGACCCCATGGTCCTTTCCCGGTTAACCCGAATAGTGAGCGCTTATTCAAAAATAAGTGTGCATTCAAATTCAATCAATTCACATCAAATACCCATTCAAAGGGAAATACTGATAGTCGGTTATTGAACTATTACTGGATATGCACATCACCAGATTCCAAATAATTTTCCAAATTATTTATTTTCCAAAATATCTTTACAAGATATAAAATTCCAACACTTCAAAAATAAATCAATATTTATTTTCAAACAAATTTCACTTTCACATATAAATTCCATAATGACTTTATATTTCAAAATATTCATGCATATTCGATTTCAATAATCCATTTCAATTTATCCTCAAAAAGATAAATTCTAATTATTCACTTCATATTGGAAAACATTTCCATACTTATTTATTCATAAGTAATTCACAAATCTCTTTTATTTTCAACACTTAGAAAATATTCAATATACTTAAATCGAATTAAGCATATATTTCATTATTTAAGGAAATCATTCACTTAAACATATTTACTTGGGCAAAAACGAATGTTGCGTAAAACATCGTTACGACAACCCAAAATCACTAGTATAGGGATTCGAATTTAAAATAGATATATAAATCCCAATACTAATCAAAAACATTTCCTTTCGGAAATCATTTACTATAACAACAGTGTTATAGTCCACCATTTCCTTTCATTTCTCGAAACATCTATTTCAACAATAAATGTTGAAATCTATGGTTTCGAATCTCAACACCTTTAAAACATCGTTAGATCGTTTTAATTCTGTTTAAAATATCACATTCTAAAACATTTTCTTTAACATGTTATTCACTATTCAAAAACGTGAATATACTATGTTCACAAATTCCATTATTTCTATTCACTTTAACTTAAAGGATTATTCACTGTCTAAAACGTGAATATAACTCCATTTATAAGTTATAACAATTAACTTATCAAAATAAGTCGTTTGCGGATTTATAAAACAACGTTTATAAATTCCATTTCTATTTATTTATAAAAACTTCTTTTTTTTATAAATTCCTTTATTAACATATTTCAGTTTATAACTCAATTATAAACTAAATGTTTATATTATAAGTTAAATACTTATAAAACGATTATTTTATAAAATCGTTCTTTAAACTTCATAATTATAAATCTTATAACTTATAAGATTCATTTATTTAACCAAATCTATTCTTCAATTAACTTCACAATTTTATAAATCTTACTATTTATAAATTTCATTTATAACTTCACAGTTTATAATTCTATAAATTTCATTCATTTATGAAATTCACTTTCACTACATTCAAACACTTATAAAAACTCGTTTTATAATGTCTATATTTCGATTTATAAATATCTATTTATAAATCTCTTAATATAAATCAATTTATATTATTCTTTTAAAACGTCTTTAAATTCCTTTATAATTTCATCATTCTGATTTATAAAATAATCAAATTTTATAAATTCTAAATTCAAACTTTTATAATAAATTCAAAAATCCAATTTAACCTATTTTATAACATCATTAACCCATATTTCTCAAAATCAGCTTTTAACTATATTTCACAAAAATTATAATTTTTATAACTTTAAAAATTATAACGTTTATTTATTTATAATGGTCAATTCCAGAAATAAAGTATATTTTCAAAAATCATTTTAAAGATCATTTTAAAATCCCAAAATTTGGGTCCAGTGATGCTACACACCAAATAGTCAATCACGACTAATAACGATATCATATATCGATATGATAATCCATCAAATATCAAAATATCTGAAATAAAATAAATACTGTTGAGGAATCCAGTTGGATCCCTCCAACCTGTTTCCTGCATCCAAAAACATTAGCACAATACCAATTTCGCTCCAGCACGAAATTATCGCGGTACATGTTTTTAATAAATATTATCCGCTTACTAACGGCGTAATAGGGTCTCATCCGCTAAACAAAAAAATGCGGGAAATCAACAACTGCAATATATACATATGCCAATATATATATATATATATTGATATTATATATAATACCAATTTCACTGTTTATGAAATATTCGCGGTATATGTTTTTATAAATAACATCCGCTTAATAACGGCGCATAATGTCTATTTTAACAATCAATAATTTACAGTCATCATTCAAACATGCATTCAAATATTTTAAATCTAACTATTTAAAATAAAATCGAAATCTATTCGATTGAGTGAGAAGTTCTCACCTTGATTTTAATTTCCGTTTTAGCTTTTATTTCGAATAAAATTAAACGCGCGTTTAATTTTACCCGAAATTCTCACTAACTCCAAACGACTCCAAACCAACTCCATCGCGTAGTGCTCGTCCATACGATTCCAACGCAACTGGATTTGCATTTTTTCGACCTCGTATGAAAAAGTTACGAATTTATGAAGTTCGTACACGATTTATATACACAATTTATAACATAACTTTAAATTTTAACCCCCGCCATTTCACAGCCCTTAGATCCAGATCCAACAGATCTTGGCCGTAGCTTGCTCCTTCCCTCTTCTCTCTACAGGCCGAGCACGACACCATGAAACCCATAGCTACAAATTAGGTTTTGAATTTGCTCTCCAATCACTCAACTAGAATTCGATCGGGATATACCAACGCGAAGCTCGCAGCAAGAGCTTCACTCGCCCCCCTCCTTGCCAAGCTCGGCCACCATATGCACGTTGGAATGCGTGCGCAGCCCCCCTAGGACGCGGCCTCCTATACCTCTCCACGTCGCACCAAACTCCATCAAATCCGTATGGATGTGAAGCCCTCGAGATTCTCAACAACTTTCATGTTGAACACCTTAGCTAATTCATTGTAGATTGAGAGAGATTGAGGGATGAAGTTGGAAAAAATCTGGCCATAGAATGATAAAGTGGCGGCTGATAAATATTAGGGTTAGGTTTTGATTTTTAATTTGTGAATGAGGGTATGGTATATTTATAGAAAAAGCAAGCGTAAACACTATTCATCCCGGGAATTCCGAACTCCGATTTAGACGCCGTAACCAGCGTACCTAGGGTTTATCCCGCGTTCCGGACACAATGGAATAAGTTTCGGAAGCTAATTCGGAAGTATGTGCGAGTTATGGCTGTAAACGCTCAATTTAAATTAAACCGATTTAAGTCGATTTCTAGGCGTTTTAATTTGTACCGGACAAACGGTAAATCCAATTGACACGAAATTTGAAACCTTACAATAATATCACATTACGGATCCGATGAAACTGGTTTCGTCGAAATCCGAGACTTTTTGAAAAATGGCTATTTTGACTCGCCAAATTTAAATTAAAAATAATTCGATGCGTTTCGAGCTGCCACGATCAAACGATAGCTCCGATTGACACGAAAATTGAAATCCAGTAATAACTAACTATTACGGATCAAATGGAACTGGTTTCGTTCAATTCTGAGACTATTCAAAAATTGACTATTTTACAGTCGATTATAAAATATTAAAATATTCAATTTTCACAAATTAACTTTTAATTCGATTTTAAAAGTTCTAAAATATTTCTATAACTCCAGTATGATTAAATAAAATTTTACAAATCATTTTCTATCATATTTAACTCAATATTCAATTATTTTCATAATTTAACGTATTAAATTATTGATTAAATTATCCAATTAAATCCAAAAATTCAAATAAAAATTTATTTGACTTAAAAATTCACTTATAAATATTTAAAATTAATTAAATATTCAAATTTTAATTTAATAAAATTCTGGGTCGTTACAATCTTTCCCCCTTAAAAGAATTTCGTCCTCGAAATTACAAGTAAGAAAAGTTACAGAATCTATTAATTTTCCCAAAATTTATAATTAAACTTCTTACCATACTTTACTAAGTTTTCAAATCATACTTAGTTATGTTTTCAAAAACAATCTATATCATTTAACTTTCAACTCTAAAACAAAGTTAAAGTTTTCCAAAATTTTCCCAATTTTCTCAAATTTTTTCTAACGCCTTAAATTTCCGGAAAAATTCGCCATGGTCTCCTTTGCGCGGCTCGATCCGAAAAAAAAAATGACAGTATATATATCACAAATATACATCTCATCAAGTAATGAGGCATCCCGAAGGGAAAAAAGTATAAAAGTGCGATATTTAATCCGAGATATGTACCTTATATTTTATTAGCGAGCATATACGGCTAATATAGCGCTAAAGCGAACTCCAAATGCGAAGCAAACGCGATCCGCACCTACTAAACACTCAACAACAACATGAGAATATGCACATATGCAAATAATCTCAATATACAACATATAGCAACATAACGACTACATATATCACATAGCAAATGCAACAATAGCAATATATATTCAACCATCAACCAACTACATCCATAACCAATAAATATTCATTTATATTCTCATTAATATTCAATGAATTTGGGTTTTCAATTCAAATCACATTTGATTCGTTTACATTGGATTTTATCAACATTCATTCTCAATTTAATTAGTTTACATTCACTAATTAAATCCAATTCACATTCAATTCTATTCAAATTTATTTACTTTCCATTTGAATTCAATTACATAGCTTTCAATTTCATTAACACTTAATGAACTTTATACAATCAACTACAATCATATAACAACCAATGTATATCAATTACAACCAAATTCCTTTGCTTTAAATTGATTTTCATTCAATTTTATTCAACTTCTAATAACATTTGAATTTTAATGAATTAACACTTTCATTAATTATTTCATATCAACTTTATTCACATTCAATTGATTATCATTCAATCCATTTATTCAATTCAATTACAAAGTTGAATTTCATTACATAACTCAAGTTCATATTCATTTAATCCACTTGATTATTTACTTCGATACCAAAATTCAATTCCATTCAACAACACTTAAGTTATATTTCATTTAACCTTATATTCATTTTTATTTACAACTCATATTCATATAATTTTACTTCTTGTATATATAAGTTTATTTCACAATTGTAAATCACTTTAATTATAATTCTAATTCTTATAATTCATTTTGCTTATACAATTCTTCTTTTATTTGGATTATTCAAACAACCTAACAATCAACTTATATACACTTTAATAATTTTTTTTTTTTAAAAATTATTCCTTTATATATAAAATATAATCAAGGCAAAATTATTTCATTTACCCAATTTAAAATAATATTATGTCGAATTGTTCTATTCAAGTGTTTAGAAACCCCTTCGGCTCAGTTTCGAGGCTGTGCTGACGAAAGTTCATATGCCACTCAATAAACCAATCATCACAATATAAAACAATTTTTATATTCACTAACAAATACGCTCTCATAGCTATTACTACACTCAAACTCATTCTAGAGTACTGCTGACTCTATCTCTAATGAATTAATACCCAACAGAACCATGGTTCTCGCTTAACCATCAGCTCTGATACCAAATGTAACGACTGCGGATTTTCGTTGCCGAAAAACCGAATAGTTATGGGTTTTAAAAAGAAAAGAAAAGAAAGAAGAGAGAAAAAGAAGAAAGAAAAAGAAAAATAGAGGGAAAAGAAAAAAAACAGAAGAAAATAGGACGGGACAGAAAACAACAGAACAACATCAGAATCTCACAATTCGCAGTGGAACAACATATAATAATAAATGAATAATCTTTAAACAAAGAACTATATCAGTTATTACATTACATTTCATTACATTACATCATATCATCAGAGTGTACAACAACATACATCAAACAGTGCAGCGGAAAAAGAAATACTATATAAGTAATACGCCATGTCATCCAGCTTGCCTCCAGCAACTCCAGAATATCCAGAATATCCTGATAAACCTAACTCTTAACTGCCCGTGTGGAAATTGGTGGGCACCCAGAGTTTAGGAAGGAAAACAATAAACTCCAAGTCAGTCATGTGACTGGTGTGAGAACTCAAAACAGTTTATTTATCTTTAAAATCAAAATAGAGGAATATTTTTAATTCAATTCGCAATGCTTTTAAAAATGAGACTACCATAAGGCCTCCCGCACACACACACATGCAAACGCAGAATCGGAGGAGATTTCTCCTTATGATAGTCAAAGATGCTTGATACGCATTTAAAATAACATTTGATATTATTATTAGTGTATAGTGTAGAAAAAATTCATTTCGAAAGTAGAATATAAATCTTAGCCAGCATAGACATTTCGAACTATGCCTACTATAGCTACCATCCAAACAGTGGTGACCACCATAAGTGAATAGCAGGTTCTACAACTAATACCGTACAAGTTTCGTATTGGGAATTGGATTTCCAACAAATGGTCAGGCCAAGGAACTTCCCATTGCCACTGAGAATGCCTCTGGAAAGACATCCCCGAGAACCAAACCGGATCTCTGCCAACACAAGGCCGGGTTACCCCTAACTGGGTAACTACTGACACGAGCACGCCATTCCCCGGTCCTTTAGGACCTTTTCAACCGAGCGCTCGATATCCAATTCACACAATCATAAAGTGTTTTCAACATGAGTAAGTATCTGGTGCTCCATACCATGATACCACCCCTTTCCAGAAGGAAATGCACATACCCTAAGGGGAGCTACAGCAACCCCTAATAACCTTGCCGCATCTTTCCTGTTTTGACCATTTCCGGGATGTGAGGCTCGACGAATTCACGTCCACAAAAACATACTTTATACAAAAGCCATGCTTTGGGTCAACAAATGATCAACACAATGATCACTAAGATAGACGATCAAATAAATGATCCTATCACAAATAATCAACACAATGATCATTTCAGCATCACTCAGCATGTCACATTACCAAAATGGGATATATTGCTGATAACTTCAACTATATAACCTTTGAGCTCGTACGTCTCAAAGAAGGGTGTTAAGCAAAGAATAAATTCTCCGCCACCAACAGAAATATATTTGAAAGAAATCGGCTTTATATCTCAACTTGTAATGTCAGGCATACAATCCATACAAGTCTGTTCCGGGATCGAACAGAACCGAAGGCACTTACAAAGAAGTCCTTGCAATCCGGATATTCACAATCCTGATCGGATTCACCATCACATATGGAGAACTCAATACCGGAGCAACTCGGTGCAGAGTCAATCGATAGTTCATCCTATCACTCTCGCAAATACCGGTCTTCAACACCGATCTTCAAATGCGATTCACAACGACGTATCACATATTCGGAATGGGTTATACGACCCCATGGTCCTTTCCCGGTTAACCCGAATAGTGAGCGCTTATTCAAAAATAAGTGTGCATTCAAATTCAATCAATTCACATCAAATACCCATTCAAAGGGAAATACTGATAGTCGGTTATTGAACTATTACTGGATATGCACACATCACCAGATTCCAAATAATTTTCCAAATTATTTATTTTCCAAAATATCTTTACAAGATATAAAATTCCAACACTTCAAAAATAAATCAATATTTATTTTCAAACAAATTTCACTTTCACATATAAATTCCATAATGACTTTATATTTCAAAATATTCATGCATATTCGATTTCAATAATCCATTTCAATTTATCCTCAAAAAGATAAATTCTAATTATTCACTTCATATTGGAAAACATTTCCATACTTATTTATTCATAAGTAATTCACAAATCTCTTTTATTTTCAACACTTAGAAAATATTCAATATACTTAAATCGAATTAAGCATATATTTCATTATTTAAGGAAATCATTCACTTAAACATATTTACTTGGGCAAAAACGAATGTTGCGTAAAACATCGTTACGACAACCCAAAATCACTAGTATAGGGATTCGAATTTAAAATAGATATATAAATCCCAATACTAATCAAAAACATTTCCTTTCGGAAATCATTTACTATAACAACAGTGTTATAGTCCACCATTTCCTTTCATTTCTCGAAACATCTATTTCAACAATAAATGTTGAAATCTATGGTTTCGAATCTCAACACCTTTAAAACATCGTTAGATCGTTTTAATTCTGTTTAAAATATCACATTCTAAAACATTTTCTTTAACATGTTATTCACTATTCAAAAACGTGAATATACTATGTTCACAAATTCCATTATTTCTATTCACTTTAACTTAAAGGATTATTCACTGTCTAAAACGTGAATATAACTCCATTTATAAGTTATAACAATTAACTTATCAAAATAAGTCGTTTGCGGATTTATAAAACAACGTTTATAAATTCCATTTCTATTTATTTATAAAAACTTCTTTTTTTTATAAATTCCTTTATTAACATATTTCAGTTTATAACTCAATTATAAACTAAATGTTTATATTATAAGTTAAATACTTATAAAACGATTATTTTATAAAATCGTTCTTTAAACTTCATAATTATAAATCTTATAACTTATAAGATTCATTTATTTAACCAAATCTATTCTTCAATTAACTTCACAATTTTATAAATCTTACTATTTATAAATTTCATTTATAACTTCACAGTTTATAATTCTATAAATTTCATTCATTTATGAAATTCACTTTCACTACATTCAAACACTTATAAAAACTCGTTTTATAATGTCTATATTTCGATTTATAAATATCTATTTATAAATCTCTTAATATAAATCAATTTATATTATTCTTTTAAAACGTCTTTAAATTCCTTTATAATTTCATCATTCTGATTTATAAAATAATCAAATTTTATAAATTCTAAATTCAAACTTTTATAATAAATTCAAAAATCCAATTTAACCTATTTTATAACATCATTAACCCATATTTCTCAAAATCAGCTTTTAACTATATTTCACAAAAATTATAATTTTTATAACTTTAAAAATTATAACGTTTATTTATTTATAATGGATCAATTCGAGAAATAAAGTATATTTTCAAAAATCATTTTAAAGATCATTTTAAAATCCCAAAATTTGGGTCCAGTGATGCTACACACCAAATAGTCAATCACGACTAATAACGATATCATATATCGATATGATAATCCATCAAATATCAAAATATCTGAAATAAAATAAATACTGTTGAGGAATCCAGTTGGATCCCTCCAACCTGTTTCCTGCATCCAAAAACATTAGCACAATACCAATTTCGCTCCAGCACGAAATTATCGCGGTACATGTTTTTAATAAATATTATCCGCTTACTAACGGCGTAATAGGGTCTCATCCGCTAAACAAAAAAATGCGGGAAATCAACAACTGCAATATATACATATGCCAATATATATATATATATATATTGATATTATATATAATACCAATTTCACTGTTTATGAAATATTCGCGGTATATGTTTTTATAAATAACATCCGCTTAATAACGGCGCATAATGTCTATTTTAACAATCAATAATTTACAGTCATCATTCAAACATGCATTCAAATATTTTAAATCTAACTATTTAAAATAAAATCGAAATCTATTCGATTGAGTGAGAAGTTCTCACCTTGATTTTAATTTCCGTTTTAGCTTTTATTTCGAATAAAATTAAACGCGCGTTTAATTTTACCCGAAATTCTCACTAACTCCAAACGACTCCAAACCAACTCCATCGCGTAGTGCTCGTCCATACGATTCCAACGCAACTGGATTTGCATTTTTTCGACCTCGTATGAAAAAGTTACGAATTTATGAAGTTCGTACACGATTTATATACACAATTTATAACATAACTTTAAATTTTAACCCCCACCATTTCACAGCCCTTAGATCCAGATCCAACAGATCTTGGCCGTAGCTTGCTCCTTCCCTCTTCTCTCTACAGGCCGAGCACGACACCATGAAACCCATAGCTACAAATTAGGTTTTGAATTTGCTCTCCAATCACTCAACTAGAATTCGATCGGGATATACCAACGCGAAGCTCGCAGCAAGAGCTTCACTCGCCCCCCTCCTTGCCAAGCTCGGCCACCATATGCACGTTGGAATGCGTGCGCAGCCCCCTAGGACGCGGCCTCCTATACCTCTCCACGTCGCACCAAACTCCATCAAATCCGTATGGATGTGAAGCCCTCGAGATTCTCAACAACTTTCATGTTGAACACCTTAGCTAATTCATTGTAGATTGAGAGAGATTGAGGGATGAAGTTGGAAAAAATCTGGCCATAGAATGATAAAGTGGCGGCTGATAAATATTAGGGTTAGGTTTTGATTTTTAATTTGTGAATGAGGGTATGGTATATTTATAGAAAAAGCAAGCGTAAACACTATTCATCCCGGGAATTCCGAACTCCGATTTAGACGCCGTAACCAGCGTACCTAGGGTTTATCCCGCGTTCCGGACACAATGGAACAAGTTTCGGAAGCTAATTCGGAAGTATGTGCGAGTTATGGCTGTAAACGCTCAATTTAAATTAAACCGATTTAAGTCGATTTCTAGGCGTTTTAATTTGTACCGGACAAACGGTAAATCCAATTGACACGAAATTTGAAACCTTACAATAATATCACATTACGGATCCGATGAAACTGGTTTCGTCGAAATCCGAGACTTTTTGAAAAATGGCTATTTTGACTCGCCAAATTTAAATTAAAAATAATTCGATGCGTTTCGAGCTGCCACGATCAAACGATAGCTCCGATTGACACGAAAATTGAAATCCAGTAATAACTAACTATTACGGATCAAATGGAACTGGTTTCGTTCAATTCTGAGACTGTTCAAAAATTGACTATTTTACAGTCGATTATAAAATATTAAAATATTCAATTTTCACAAATTAACTTTTAATTCGATTTTAAAAGTTCTAAAATATTTCTATAACTCCAGTATGATTAAATAAAATTTTACAAATCATTTTCTATCATATTTAACTCAATATTCAATTATTTTCATAATTTAACGTATTAAATTATTGATTAAATTATCCAATTAAATCCAAAAATTCAAATAAAAATTTATTTGACTTAAAAATTCACTTATAAATATTTAAAATTAATTAAATATTCAAATTTTAATTTAATAAAATTCTGGGTCGTTACATTTGTGGTAGAGGGTACCTATTTTTGATTGTTTTCTTGTTCAAATCTCGATAGTCTACACACAATCTTAAAGATCCATCAGACTTGGCTACAAAAACTACTGCTGATCCCCAACTTTAATGGCTGGGTCTTATCAATCCTTTCTTTAATAGCTCTTGAGTTTGGTTATTCAACTCATCCCTTCCTTTCGGAGTCATCCTTCAATCTTGTCGTTTAATTGGCATCGTATCAGTAACTAAATCGATACAGAATTCGATTTGTAACGATCTGTATTTTCAATAACTAAAATTAGTCAATTTAATAATGTTTTGTGATTTAATGTTGAAAGAAATAAAATTTGTGATTTAGTTATAAGAATATAACTGGAATTAAATGTAACAGTATTAATTTAAGGTAGCGCAAATTGCTTTAAATGTAATTCTAATTAATTGAAATGATTAAAAAGTTATAATTGGTTATAGATTTCAAATTTATTGTAATAATGTGTGTATAAATTGGTGATTGGAGTAAAAGAGCAATTGATAATTTAAATGTTGATTTACTAATGTAATAATGTGTAATAAAATTGTAATTGGATAGAATTGGTATTGTGTAACTTGTTATAACATTTGTTTGTGAATAACTAACTTATAAATATGACTGAAAATAAAAGGTGACAATTATTATATGTTGCCGATTTATTTAATTTGTTAAATTTAATTGGAAATCAATTACAGTTAAATATAATTAAATATTATATTAATGGAAATTAAGATGAAATTTGAATATATTAATGTAAAACGATGTAAATAAATGTTAACTATGTCCATAATGTCAAGACTGGTTGAATGAAAAGATTGAAATCAAAATAAGTGGATTTAATTGGATTTAAATTATACTTAATGAATTTATTGCAATTGAAATGGACCATAGTAATTGGTGTAATGTTCAATAATGAATTGATATGTAAATTTGTTTTAAATTCTAAGTAACCAAAAATGATACAATCGGTTAATTGTAAGATTTGAAATTAAAAAGTGATTTAATCAATTTAATAATAATTTATTTAATTAACGTGAAAATAACCATTTTGACCGCTGTCTCGTATTTTGACGATACCAGTTTCATCGGATCCATAAAGGTGAATTATTGTAAGGTTTCAAGTTTCGTAACGATTGGACTTATCGTTTGATCGTATGAACTTGAAACGCGTAAAAATCAATTTAATTAAATTCAATTGAAATCAATTTGAAATAAGCTAATTTTAAGCTAACTTGTTTGTATGATGGAATTAGGTCTTGAAAACTGCTCCATTGATTTTAAAAATATCGAAAACATCTATTTTGATATATGTGATGACCCACTTTCTTTTTGGAGGCAGAACGGGCTTTTCGGGTCGTATTTGACGTTTCAAATCAATTCGGTTAGTATTCATTCTGATCGGGCATTGTTAATATTAATAGCTTTGTTTCTCAAATCCTAGCAGTCATATTACCATTTCGGTACATGTAATTATATCTGCTTCTCTCTTGTTAATGGTAGAAACCAATTCAAAACTCGAAACTCTAAATCCAATATCAAAATCAAACTCCTCCAAACCCTATCATATTATATATCAATTCTAAGCTCTCGATGAGAATAATTCCCTGGTGCAGTTCGTTTTTCGATTTAGATCACCGTTTGGCTAGAAATTGGCATCAATTCCGACCATCCATATTAGGTTTTTACGATCCAACAGTGGATCATCGTCCGATCGACGATCGGGAAGCGGCGTTGGGAAGCTGGTGTCGAGCAGGTCATTAGGGTGGTATTCATTGGTGTTGGAGGCTTCAGGATTCGTCAGACAATTAAAATACAGTAGCGGCGAGGACCACCACTAGGGTGAGGCGTAGGCGGTCCCACCATCTGGGATGGAGGCGCCTAAGCTTGGTGATCTGGGTGGCGGCGTTCTATTCACGATGAAACTCGACCAGGCAACAGCAAATCCCACTCAAAGGTCGGCGGCTACAGGTGGTTTACATATGCTATTCCAGAGTTGAATGATTAGGGTTTTGGCTATGTGAAAACCATGGGATGTGGCCTTTGTCGTTTTTTATTATTCAAAGTTTAATTTCTACCATTCTAATTATCATATCATTCACGTACGAGGTCGGATTTACTCGCGGTTTTCTCCACTGGGATTGTATCGAAATTCTAGATGTTTTAGGACTAGTTTAGACGAAATTTGAGACCGTTCAAATTTAGACACTAATTTGGATTTTAAGCCAATTTGAAATCGAAGGTGAGTTTTTTGACCCACTCACAACTGCTAAATTATCTTATGTTAGTTAAATTAAACTTATGATGTGATTAGGAATTAATTTGATTGATGCTTGGTATGTTTAAATTATCATTCTAGTTAAATTTAACTTTTATTGCATCTAATCACCGTTTAATTTAATATTGAATTTAATAGTCAATTCAATACCTGATAATGATAAGCAGTTATCTATTGATGTTTATTGGTTGATTTGGATGATGATTATGATGGATGTTTGATTGTTGATATTGGATAACTGGATATTGTATTTTTATATTGCTATAACACTGCAAGTTCCCTATGTGTTGAAATGATACATACCCGAAGATCTATTGATTAGGAAGAAATCATTATGGGTTGAAATGATAGATTCGATTGATTTTATGAATTTTATTTAATTCGCGATTGCGGATTGAAATAATATATAACCGTCAAATTTTAAATTGCTGATTGAAATGTTAAATATCTATATCACTTGACATAGGGTAGAAAATTATATACGAACATTGAATTTGTTAAATTAAATGATTTTAATTCTTTAAATTTTGAATTCAGTGAACTGACATTTTGAAATAGAAATTGATTTATTTAAAATGAATTATTTTCGATAATCCAAGCGTTAATGATGAAATTGGAATTGTTCAAAGGATTTAAATTGGAATTTCAAAGTTGAAGCGTCAAATATAAATGAATTTATCGGAATTGAGTTATTGAAATGTTTGGATATAAATTTAAAATCTATTTTAAATTAATTTAAACTATTTTAATTAAATTAACTATTTTTATCAATTTAAAACTATTTTAATTTATTTTAATCTATTATGGCCTATTTAATCCAATTTAATCTATTTTATCAATTTAAACAAATTAAATTTATTTAATCTATTTTAAACATATTTAATATAATTTAAATCTATTTTAAATTTATTTAATCTATTTGAAGTCTATTCAATATAATTTAATCGATTAAATCAATTTTAAATTCATTTATTCAATTTAAAATCTATTTAATACAAATTAAATTCAATTAATCTATTTTAAATCTATATAAATAATTTTAAATCTAATAAAATCAAATTTAAATCTATTTACACTATTTCAATCTATTTTAAACTATTTATAAAACTATTAAAACTATTTATGACTACCTAAACTATTTTCTAAAATTTCAAACTATGTAAAGTTGAAGTATTTATATTTGAATCCATGATGATGATACAACCTAAGTTAGAATTTGAAATTGATACCTTTCAGTGAAATGGCATATATGAGTAAATATGATGATTTTGGAACTATGATTTAAATAACCTATCTTTTTGAAATTCAAAACAGAATATGATGAAAGTGAATATGATTTTGAAAGTTAATATAGTTTTGAAAGTGAACATGATTTCGAAGGAGATATGAATTGAAATCGAATATGATATTTTAATATCAATTGCATTGACTTTTTGAAATGTAAAAGAACCGTTCGGTGTGAAAAAAGCATTTGGTTGTTAAAGAGACCGGGATCAGAAATTGTCATACTCTCTGCCAGTACCGAAAATCACTTTAACAACTTTGTATATGGTGGATATTGCAGAAATGAAGTAGAATGGTTTGGCGAACGATTCTATATGAGGTATTTATGTGACCTTGACTCCTTTGAGTCATCTTAGATGTGACTAAGACAGGAGCTATACCGGGCCAAGTATGGTCGCACCTCCAATTGGTCACATTTCTTCGATACCATGCTATTACTTTGTGATTGATTTGGTGGCCACCCCTTAATTTTTATTATGGGAGTGTGTCTGAGATGGTCGGTAGTAGATGCTATGCATTATCACCAGTCCGAGAATTCAATTGGTAAATATACCCTGTCATTGCCTCGAGTGTCGTGTTCACATACCTTATCGCGCCTTCTACGAGTTTGTTTTGTGTCATACTTATGGAGTGCTCCCTGATAGCCCACTTGCCGATGGAGTTTACAGTATCTGTATAGACTACGACGTTATAAAAAATGCATTAAGGGGGATACGGTTAACGCCTTAACGCTCTTTTAATATTTTACTTTACTGTAGACACTATTTAATAGAGTATTGTACTACATAGTAGACAGTTTAACAGATCCTTAGAAGATGGTAATCCCGAACATATCTTAAGTTATTGCACTCACATTGATACTGAGTAGGAGATGTCAAACTCTGTAAACATCTCTGACGCCGTTACACTCATATTTATTTACTGTTAATTTAACCTACGTAAGATCATTTAGTTCTAACTCGAGTATTTTATCTTTTCAATTCGCTTGGACCAGTCTAAGCTTTTCAATTTATCAAAGACTTCTTTCTGGAGGATTGAGACGAAGATTTTATAATATCATTATTTATTACATTATTCCACTGCATTATGTTGTTCCGTTGCATTTATTTATTTATTCTTGTTATATGTAACTCTGATTTTGTGTTGTAATAGAATAGTCAAATATAAACAGCTTCATGAACTATTATTTGATTGTTATATTTTATCATTCCACTACGAGATTCTACATTTGTTTTATTTATTTCTCTTCTTTTTATAATTTACCCCATAACAATCTTCTCCTTGAATGTTTTGAGTCTGGCATGTATGGTTTATCGTCGATTTAAACCGTCCAAAAAGGCAGGTCGTTACAAAATTTCTCGATGTGGGGGTAAACTTTTTACCTCTTTAAAGACATCTGAAATTCCTTAACAGTAGGTATTCTAATTCTATCTAGGATGTATGTAAAGCATAAATAAAACTATCCCTTCTTGGATTAGGATCTTCATAAGATATTTTTATGAACTTCCCTAACTTCGTTTTTACTACAGCTGTTCTTTTCACACATTCTAGAATTGCTTCATTTTCAGTTAACCAATCCATACCAAGTAAAATTTCGAATCCAATAAAATCTAAGATGAAGTGATCAAAAGGAAAGTGATGAGGAGGATAGGAAATTGGGTCTTTTTCACAGTGCATATAAAGATTAGTGGAACCTCCTATAGGATTCGTCATGCGGATAGGGTCGTCGAAAATTTTAGGTTTAAATTTTAATTCTTTTGTAGTTTTTTTAGCAATAAAACTATGAGAAGCTCCTATATCGAAAAATATTCTAACTAAAAAATCTTTGATAAAAATATTACCTTCCAACACTCCTTTTCTCTTCACATCTTGGGAGGTTCAAGGCTCATCCTTGATAGTACACACTTTGACTTGTTCTTCCTTCCTCAATAGTGGACAATTTTTAACCATGTGCCCTGGTTGATGACAATTATAGCAGAGACTATACTGAACCATAGGAGAGGTAGTATTTTGAGATTTAGGACCCCAACAATTCTTTGCCATGTTGCCCTCCTACGTACAATTATGACAAGTAATGTTTTTAAAGCGGATTTCTTGAGATACTCCTTTGGGTTTTCCCTGCCACGACTTCTTGCCATTGAACTTTCTCTTTTTCCACTTATTGTTATTTCTTTCTTGTACAGCAGGTGGATCTATCTTATCCACAGCTTCATATCTGTATCCCATGTTTACTAATTCTACAAATGGTTCGTTCACATGCCTAGTCATTCTGACATGGTATTGCTTCTTTATTCCAGAAATAAACTTTTAATTCTTCTTGAGGGGCGTATCTATCAATCCAGGCCCAAATGAGATAATTTGTTAAATTTGTTAGCATACTCCTCAAATGACATCTCCTCCTTCTGTTTGAAATCCATAAAATTTCGGTAAAGATGGGATTTTCCTACTTCCATCATATACTGCTCCTCCAAAACTTCTTTGAATCGTTCCCATGAGAAATTATCTTCTGACTCATTGCGAGTAATAGATTCCCACCAAACTAAAGCTCCGTCTTTAGTTGCCAGGAAGCTATGATTCTCTTCTGACCATCTCCCGTATTCAGCTCTTTAAATATTCTTTCACAAGAGCGGATCCAAGCCTGTACTGCAATGATGGTTTCCATTCCTTCTAAAGGTTTACCGCCAAGGCTAGTATAGTTCATACATAGAGTTGCAAAGTTGATTGGGGCTTTATTGGAACTACTACTTCCTCAACTACTGTAGCTACGGGAGTTTGAACATTTGTGGTATTACTCCCTTCCCTACCTCGTCCGCTTCTTCCGTTCATTTCCTATAATCTGTATATAGTAAGAAAAATATCTTTAGGATATATGGATGAGATATCTTAGGGAAGGCTATATAGTATGAATACACTTATTCAAGTTAAATTTTAAATTATGCTTTCTCTCAGACAAAAATCGTCCTAGGTTATTTGTAACCTATCTCTAATGATTCATACCCCATGAAAACAAAGGTGCTCGCTTAACCTTCAGCTCTGATACCAAATGTGAAAACATGTCTCCGCGATCCTTACAAATCGACACTAATACATCTATTTTATTCATGTGCCCTAAATCCAAGTGACAGGGAGGCAAATTATCATGGGTGTAAAACAAAATAAAGATAAAAGATAACACAATAAAAGAATCTCACATCGCATTCAACATTTTAATTATATATAAATGATCACTCCAAGTGATTCATCAGAGTTAATACAAATCCAGCGGGATAGTTATAACTGTCTATCCGTACATATGCTGGAAAATACATACTACATAACACATTGGAAAATTGGTAGATATCTATATAAAGCACTTCAGCTTCATAGCTCCAAAAGACTTCTTCAAAATGCTCCCCAACATGCTCGAAAATGCTCCTAAGGTATCCTGACTACACGGCTAGCCAAATAAATAAGGCACGCAGAGTTTAAAGAGAAAAACAAACTCCAAGTTAGTCATGGGACTGGTGTGAGAACTCAAAGTACGATGTTTTGAAACAAAAAGGTATCTCATAAGACTACGTCGCACATAAACACGAAATGAGGTTTTTTTACCTTATGATAATGAGAACTCTTTATTACGTACAATTAAAGGATATAATTTTTAATGACTTTCTTTTAAAACATTTGCAAATAGACTTATTAATTTTAGCCAAAATGGTTACCCACATAGCATTTCCGGGCTATTCATTACACCAGAAAAACAAACCGCGAGTTCTTATTGGAGAATGAATTTCCATACAAATGACCTGGTGAAAGGACTATCTTCCGATGTGTAACGACCCGGTAAATTTGATGATATTAAATGAATTAAATTAATATAATTTCTAATCTAATTTAGAATAAATGCAGGAGTTGGATATAGTAACTGAGATTAAAGATTAACAATTGAAATGTTTATATGGAAATAGGTAGAATAACGAAAATTTGTGTTTGTGGTTATAAGTCATAATTAGTTGATTTAAAATAATATTTATGAAATAATAACTGAATTTAAGTGCAACCATATTTATGGAAGTAAATTGTATTTAGTGAATGTTAACATTGAATAAAGTTTTTAGAATAGAAAGGTTTTAGATAATATATTTTCTATAAAATTTAGAATTGAATGTATGTTAACAAATTAATAGTTACATGGAAATAGATTTGAATAATGTGATTTTGCACACTTTGTGTAAGATAAATATAAGAAAGCAATATAAGTGTTGAATTAGTAATTATTAATAAAATATTACCTAGAATGAGACTCATTAATATAAGAATCAATAGTGGAAGATTTACATTAGACTGTAAATTAGATAGTAACTAAATAAAAGTGATCATGGAATAAACCAATGCAATATTGAAGGTAATTAATTTTCATAAATGGTCAATAATAAACGCACTTAAAAGGGTAATAAAATTTGTTTGTTTAGGTGATTACGTATTGATAAGCTATAACTAAATCTGCAGTTTGGTAGTAAATGGGATATGAGAAGACAAAGGCATTTAGAAAGTAATAGATGGGATTCATAATAACAAGTAGTAAATTTATGCATATATTTGGGCGTTTGTTATAATTACCAAATTTTACCATTCATATAATTTATTTAAGTTAAGTCTATAGCAACATTGTTGTTAGTAATGTTGTTAGTGAATATGAATACAAAAGGATAACAAGTGTTTAAGTTAACCATATATTTTATTTAGCTAAGAATGGAAATAAATTGAAATAAAGCTAATTTAATTATTTTGGTTGTTAATGGGTATAGTTAAATAAGGAGAAGTTATAGGAAATGAAACGCGCACAAATGAAATGTATTATAATCCAAAGGTTATTTATTACCCACAAAATGTTAATTACTGTATAGGAAGAGTCTAAATCCATAAATGAATTTATTGAAATTGCATTTATAATTTATAAGATTTAATGTAGAATTAATTTCAATTAACTGAAAAAATAGTGCAACTAGCGTAGTTTTAATTGGTAGTTGAAATAGTAAATTCTATTAGGTGAAGTTAAGGCTAATTCTATTTAAAATTTGACCTATTGTTGATATAGATTTTAGGAAGCAGGATCTATAAATTAAATTGAGTATTAGATTCAATAGTTGCATTTATTGCATAAATAAAGGGAATTTAACGTTAAATTGTACGTTATTGAATTTAAAAGGAATTTGCGGATATTAAAGTGAAAACATAGACATGTTAAAGGGCATCTTTGTTTTGGATTTAAGTTGGGAGTATAAAAGTATAAGATTAAATAATTGGATTTTGAGAATAAAATTTATAATTTCTAAATAATAAGGAAGTGCAGAAATGAACACTGCAATTTATATCTTGTCAACTTTTAATTCGCATCTAATCTTGTTTAATCATTGAAATTGATTTTGAATTTTATAGGCGATAAAACTTAGTCAATATTTGAAGTTAAATAAAAATTTGGATTTTTATGATTTATTTTAATTTAATTAATGAATATAAAAATAGTCATTTTTGCCACTGACTCGGATTTCGACGAAACTAGTTTCATCGGAACCGTAACGGTGAATTATAATAATGTTTCAAGTTTCGTAGCAATCGGACTTATCGTTTGATCGTACAGACTCGAAACGCCTTGAAATTTATGCATTGAAATCAATTGAATTTGGAAAATATTGATTTCAGCATAACTTCTTCATACGATCAAATTTGGACGTAAAACTTTTTCCATCGCGTTCGGAATATTTTAAAATACCTATTTGGATATATGGGTTTAATAAATTTCGTTCTGGGGTCAGAACGGGCTTTTTGGGCCAACTACCGTTTAGCACGTTCGTTATCCGTACCCACCTAGCCTTCTTCTATCTGTCTATATATATGCGATCATAAACCCTAGCCTCCCTTTTATTATCATTTTGTTGTACGTTCATCTTCTTCAAGCTTCTCTTTTTCTTCAATGGAGGCTAACCCTAGATCCAGTCAGTTCAAAAACAAAATGAAATTCAAAGTTCTCTAAAAATTCTAAAAAAATTATATGTTGAAGATTTTGGCAAGCGCAACTCAGATCTGCAGTCCGTTTTTCGATTCGAGTTTCTGTGTGTCCAGATCTGAGCCAAACAGTTCGTGGCCATTCATCAGCGCCGTAACAAACGTCGTCAGATCGTCAAACCATTTCTGGGTTTTGACGAGGGAACGTAGGGGAGTGCATCCATGTGGTTTGTTCGAGAATCAACGGTTGGATGACCGGGAAAAATTTGATTTGGGTTGTAATGCTTGGTGGCGGCCGGTCCCTGTTTGGCTCGATTGAAGACAATCTGGGCGTTCTGGGGCGTGGAGGTGTTTGGCTCGGCGCAGTAGGTCATCGTGGAGGAGGTTGGCGGCGGCGCTAGGCTCTGCATGTTCGAACGAGGGTGCGTGCTCCGTAGGGTTTGGTTTCGTGTAGCTCTCGGCCTGGAGAGATGTGCATGCGCACTGTTCATGCGCATAGGAGAAAGGTGCTGATGTGGCAAGTGTGTAAATGTGTGTCACTTTTACTTATTTTAATTTTGAATTCAATAACAATTTTCGCCATAACTTTCTCATACGAATTCGGATTCACACGAAATTTCTTTTATTAGGATCGTAATAAAATTCCAGACTTGATGACGCTGGTTTGGACGAATTCTGAGACGGGCGAATTTTTGGGTTTAAATCGAATTTAAATTCTATTTAAATTCCAAAGGTGAGTGTTTTAACCCACTCACAACTTCTAAAAGTTTTTATATTTGTTAAATTAATTTTAGAAATGAATAGAAATTCATTTATGAGTATGTGGCATGTTTATTTCATCATATCTGTTAAATTGCGTTTATTTAATTTAACTGTTAATTTAATTTATTTATTGCGTATTAATTGACAGTTAGGATTTATTTGTTTGCCTATAAACTGCAAGTTAACAGTTGTATAAGTTATTACTGAATATAAACTGTTAGTTTAATAGTTGTAAAATTTATTTTGAATAAAATTGCCAGTTATTACCTGTTATCAGATATATATTGATATTGATTGATTATTGGATGGTGATTGTGATTTGGATGATGGATGATGTTGATGAATTGATGTTTTATTTTATATCATGTAAACTGCAAGTTTTCATGCATATTTCATTCCATTCGGGATTGCGGTTTGAAATGATATACAACCGCAAATTTTATTTTTAATTGCGGACTGAAATGATAAATATCCGTATCACTTGACCATAGGATAGAAAATTATATACAGGCACCGTGGTATATATATATAAACATTCTTAAAAGTGATTTCTATGGTTTGGATGGGATACGGTTTATAATTTTTTTTTTAAGTTTTGATATTTATAAATATTATTCTTCCATTTATATATATACATATGAAGTTAAACTTTTGGATTTAAGCTGTGTATAAATCCGTTAAATAAAATGGAACAAAAATTTAGAAATGAGATTGATAATTTATAATATATGCTAAGTTTGGAAATTTTGAAGATATGATATTTACAAACTGAATTTTTCTAAATAAACTTAATAATGGATATTCTAGTATAAAGTAAATTTGAGAAATTATTAATTACTAGAGTTTGGAGTTTATTTATAAATTTTATATGAATATTCAAAATTAAATAATAGAACATTTAAATGGTTGAAAGAATAAATTCCATCTTTAGTTTGAATATTAATACTCCAAATGATTTATACACATAGAAATTTAAGGGGTTTTAGAACTTAAAGTGATTATGGTTTAAACTTTAATAAAGAACCATATTTGTAAAGCCATGTAAATTATTTTCTTTACAAAGTAACCATAAAGTTAAATCACTTATTTTATATATTGTTGAATATCCAAACCATTTAGTTTTGAAAGTAATGGTTTTAAAAACTATGGATTTCGAAGTATTATGTTGAAAGTTAATATTCAAATATTGGTTACAAGGAATTATAAATTTTAAAAGTGGCATAATTTTTGGAAAAGATTTATATTTGGGAAATGATATCATTGATTTTGGTTTTATAAAAATAATATCAAAATGAATCGTTTGGGTTTTAAAGAAGAAATGATATCGTAATATTATGGTTTTGAAATGGATTATATTCTGGTTTTAAAGTATAAACTATTTTTAAATGACCGCGGTGTTATAATAACGATGGGTTGGCAAAGAGACCGGGATCGGATATGGACATACTCTCTGTCGATACCGAAAACCACTTTGACTAACCGTGTACGCGGTGGAGATTCCAGAATGAAGTAGGTGGTGACGACGTTTCCTGTAAGGTAAATACGTGGACCCGACTCCCGTGAGTTGGCATAAGGTGGCTAAAACAGGAGCGATTCTCAGGCCAATGAGGTCATTCCTCTGATCGGACCCTCCTCTTCGATATTATACTTTGACTTTGGATTGATTCAGTGGCCACTTTTACTTTGATTTTGGGGAGTTAGTCCGAGGTGGGCGGTAACTGCGGCTACGCGTTTCCACCAGCCTGGATAACAATTGGTATATCTACCCTGGCATTGCCTAGTTGTGCCGTGTCACCTACCATACCGAGCCTTTACTACGAGTTTCTATTTGTGTCGTACCTATGGAGTATCCTCTGGTAGCTTCCCGATCAGGAGGTATTACGGTACTGTATAGACTATTGGCATTTTACGTGTTAAGGTGGAAAATGTAAAGCCTTAACGCTATTTAAAAGTAAGTTTATTTTATAAATAGACACTATTATAATAGCGCAATATACTACATAGTAAATAGTTTAACGGATCCTTAGGAGATGTAAATCCCGAGCATCTCTTGAGTTACTGTACTCATATTTATTTCTGTTAATTTAACTCACATAAGATCTTTTAGTTCTGACTCGAGTGTTTTTGTCTTTTCAAATTCGCTCGGGTCAGTCCGAGCGTTTCAGGATCGAAGACTTTAGCTTTGGAGGACGAAGACGAAGAAATTGTATTATTATTATTTATAGTATTGCACTACACTCACACTATATTCCGCTGCATTGATATTATTGGTATGTGAACTCTGATATTTAATTGTATAAAGAAGAATCCATTGTTTTGTAAACAGTTTTATAAACTGTATATTTTATTATTATATTTTATCCTTCCGCTGTGAGATTCTATTTTGTTTTATTTCTTCTCTGTTTTTCTTATTTACCCCATAACAATCCGCCCTTCCGTATGGTTTGAATCGGCACGTGTGTCTGTTTAAATCGTGCGAAAAGGCGGGATGTTACAGTTGGTATCAAAGCTTTGGTTTAGCGATAAACCTTGGCTTTGTGGGGTTTGACTCTTTGTTAATAGGATATAATATCCTATGGGAGTCGCTAAGAGTATATATATGAGAGAGCGTATTTGTTAGTTTTATAAAAAGATTTTAATATTGTGATAATCTGTTCCGCTTTGTATTTATAAATTCTGGTTGATGCATGGGACGCTATGTCATCCATAGGGATTTCTAAACACTTAATAGGACAGACCGACATAATATCCGTTTTAATATAGGTGAATGAAATAATTTTGCCTATTATATTTTCTATATATAAAATAAAGTTTTAAATGATATTATGTATATATTTGGTTGCTATAGATTGGGTGTTAGGAAATAAAAATATTTGTAATAAATTGAAGCTAAGTGAAACTATAATAAACCAAACTGGAGATTTTAGAACTTAAGTCCGGGATTTTTGAAAATTTTCTTTCAAAGAATTTATGAAAAATAATGATTCAGTTTATAAGTATTTTCTTATGTAAATATTTAGTATAATTTGGAAGAATTGTTTTAAAAGAAGATTTGGAGAAAATAAATTCTGTACTTTCCTCTCTGTCGCTGGAAAATAATTTTGGTGATGGCGGCCGCATCATCGACTTTCATTTTCGAGTTTCGAAGAGGAAAGGCCACTGTGGTACACTCTACTGCAGATTTATTTTTGAAATTGATTGAATTTTTAATTGTTTTAAATATAATTTGAGATATAAGTTGTAAGAACTCATTTATCTATTATTTTTAAAATAAAATTGAAATTTGACCCGGAATTTAATTCTAAAATTTTCCATTAATTAATTGTTAAATTTTAGTGGAATAAAAAGTAAGTAACAAATGGATTGAAAACCCCTAATAAGTAAGAGAAGTAATGCTAAGTATAAAGGAAGTTAAAAATTTAACTTATAAATAATGGTAAAGATTTATTGGAAAATCAATGAATTAAAAGAATTGAGATTAAACTAGTATAAGTTCAATTGCTTTTCTCTTTAACATATATAACTTACCAACTATGAAAAGTTGAAATGTTAATTAAGAGATTTGAATAGAATATTATGCAAGTTGAAATGTTGGAAATTTTGGATTATTCTATGAATTGCTATTATATAAATAAGAATTTAGTGGTATAAACTTAAGTATAATTGAAATTTTACTGAAAATAAGTTAAGTACTATTAATAGTTGATTTTAAACTTAAGTATATAAAATGAAATTCTTTAAATTTTCAAGATTTATTTGTAGGATTATTAACTTAAGTATGTTTTAATTTCCCCTATTCTAATATAATGGAAAGTAGGAATAATAGATAAATGACTGTAAACCCTAAGTAATAAATTAATAAAATTCCTTATTTTTAAGAATGAAGGTTAAAAAGTTAATAATTTAAGTGTAATTAAAAAGGGTTACTGCAATTAAATATAATGGAAAGTGGGTAATTAAATTGTTACTACTATTAAATATAATAGAAACTTCAACCTTAAATAAATGAATGAAATTAAAGGTAAGTTGAAATTGTAATTTATAAAACAAATATATATTAATTAAAGAAATTGAGAAGAAACTTGTAAATTTTCACTTACATTCTTAAAACATACATAACTTACTATATAATAAAAAGTTGCAATGTTAGTAAGAAAATGTAAAGGGAAATCTTACAAGTGAAGCTTGAGGTGATTAAGGTATTCAATAAATTTACTGTTATTAATGAGAATTAATGGTATAACTTAAGTTATAAGTAAAGGTAAGTAGTATAAATAGATGATATAAACTTTAGTAAATAAATTGGAATACAAATAAAATGAAAATTTGTAAGAAATAAAGAAATCACTCCATAAATGAAAGAAAGAAAATCAAACCATTGAAGCACGAAATAAATGTATAATAAGTTAATTTGGTTATTGGTTTGAATTGCTATTGTTGATTATGTTTGTTGGGTAAGGAATTTGAAGTTGTTGGATGAATAAATAATCTATCCTTGTTCCATCTAAGACTGTTGAGTAAAGGATGCACTTGATAGTTAATTTCATTTCATACAAATTTCAAGTTTGAACCCAAACAACAAATTGGTTGATGGATTAATGGTTGCTTTGTTTGTGGTGTGTGCTGTTTGATAAAAATCTATGGTTGTTGCATTTGATTGGTTGATTAATGGTCGAAACCACCTAAACATTTCACTTTCATATAAATATTTAACCTTTTAGACTATATAAGTGAATACAGGTGATGGAAGCAACTGCTACTGCTTTTGGTTCCAAAATAATAAGCGTATATTGGCCGACAAATAGGTACGTTTCCGGATTACGTTTCGTAACGCTATTTTATATAATTTTCCCGTGTTGGGATATAATATTTTGATAATATATGTAATATATTTGTATATTTTGATATTATATTTTCTCCAGAGTCTCTCCGTACAAAGGAGACTCTGCCAAAATTTTCCGTAAATTTTGGACTTAGAATTTTGTGAAAATATTTTCCCAACTTTAGTAATTTAAGCACAAAAGAATATAATGATTATAAACAGGTACATTTTATTTAAGAAAATAAATTTAGTAAATTATTGTTTATAAGTTAATATTTGAAATAAGATGTACTGTTTTATTCTTCCTTCTCCCTTCTTTTTCCTTTTCAGGGACGAAAAGTTTTGAGTGGGGGAGATTGTAACGACCCGGTAAATTTGATGATATTAAATGAATTAAATTAATATAATTTCTAATCTAATTTAGAATAAATGCAGGAGTTGGATATAGTAACTGAGATTAAAGATTAACAATTGAAATGTTTATATGGAAATAGGTAGAATAACGAAAATTTGTGTTTGTGGTTATAAGTCATAATTAGTTGATTTAAAATAATATTTATGAAATAATAACTGAATTTAAGTGCAACCATATTTATGGAAGTAAATTGTATTTAGTGAATGTTAACATTGAATAAAGTTTTTAGAATAGAAAGGTTTTAGATAATATATTTTCTATAAAATTTAGAATTGAATGTATGTTAACAAATTAATAGTTACATGGAAATAGATTTGAATAATGTGATTTTGCACACTTTGTGTAAGATAAATATAAGAAAGCAATATAAGTGTTGAATTAGTAATTATTAATAAAATATTACCTAGAATGAGACTCATTAATATAAGAATCAATAGTGGAAGATTTACATTAGACTGTAAATTAGATAGTAACTAAATAAAAGTGATCGTTGAATAAACCAATGCAATATTGAAGGTAAGTAATTTTCATAAATGGTCAATAATAAACGCACTTAAAAGGGTAATAAAATTTGTTTGTTTAGGTGATTACGTATTGATAAGCTATAACTAAATCTGCAGTTTGGTAGTAAATGGGATATGAGAAGACAAAGGCATTTAGAAAGTAATAGATGGGATTCATAATAACAAGTAGTAAATTTATGCATATATTTGGGCGTTTGTCATAATTACCAAATTTTACCATTCATATAATTTATTTAAGTTAAGTCTATAGCAACATTGTTGTTAGTAATGTTGTTAGTGAATATGAATACAAAAGGATAACAAGTGTTTAAGTTAACCATATATTTTATTTATCTAAGAATGGAAATAAATTGAAATAAAGCTAATTTAATTATTTTGGTTGTTAATGGGTATAGTTAAATAAGGAGAAGTTATAGGAAATGAAACGCGCACAAATGAAATGTATTATAATCCAAAGGTTATTTATTACCCACAAAATGTTAATTACTGTATAGGAAGAGTCTAAATCCATAAATGAATTTATTGAAATTGCATTTATAATTTATAAGATTTAATGTAGAATTAATTTCAATTAACTGATAAAATAGTGCAGTTAGCGTAGTTTTAATTGGTAGTTGAAATAGTAAATTCTATTAGGTGAAGTTAAGGATAATTCTATTTAAAATTTGACCTATTGTTGATATAGATTTTAGGAAGCAGGATCTATAAATTAAATTGAGTATTAGATTCAATAGTTGCATTTATTGCATAAATAAAGGGAATTTAACGTTAAATTGTACGTTATTGAATTTAAAAGGAATTTGCGGATATTAAAGTGAAAACATAGACATGTTAAAGGGCATCTTTGTTTTGGATTTAAGTTGGGAGTATAAAAGTATAAGATTAAATAATTGGGTTTTGAGAATAAAATTTATAATTTCTAAATAATAAGGAAGTGCAGAAATGAACACTGCAATTTATATCTTGTCAACTTTTAATTCGCATCTAATCTTGTTTAATCATTGAAATTGATTTTGAATTTTATAGGCGATAAAACTTAGTCAATATTTGAAGTTAAATAAAAATTTGGATTTTTATGATTTATTTTAATTTAATTAATGAATATAAAAATAGTCATTTTTGCCACTAACTCGGATTTCGACGAAACTAGTTTCATCGAAACCGTAACGGTGAATTATAATAATGTTTCAAGTTTCGTAGCAATCGGACTTATCGTTTGATCGTACAGACTCGAAACGCCTTGAAATTTATGCATTGAAATCAATTGAATTTGGAAAATATTGATTTCAGCATAACTTCTTCATATGATCAAATTTGGACGTAAAACTTTTTCCATCGCGTTCGGAATATTTTAAAATACCTATTTGGATATATGGGTTTAATAAATTTCGTTCCGGGGTCAGAACGGGCTTTTTGGGCCAACTACCGTTTAGCACGTTCGTTATCCGTACCCACCTAGCCTTCTTCTATCTGTCTATATATATGCGATCATAAACCCTAGCCTCCCTTTTATTATCATTTTGTTGTACGTTCATCTTCTTCAAGCTTCTCTTCTTCTTCAATGGGGGCTAACCCTAGATCCAGTCAGTTCAAAAACAAAATGAAATTCAAAGTTCTCTAAAAATTCTAAAAAAATTATATGTTGAAAATTTTGGCAAGCGCAACTCAGATCTGCAGTCCGTTTTTCGATTCGAGTTTCTGTGTGTCCAGATCTGAGCCAAACAGTTCGTGGCCATTCATCAGCGCCGTAACAAACGTCGTCAGATCGTCAAACCATTTCTGGGTTTTGACGAGGGAACGTAGGGGAGTGCATCCATGTGGTTTGTTCGAGAATCAACGGTTGGATGAGCGGAAAAAGTTTGATTTGGGTTGTAATGCTTGGTGGCGGCCGGTCCCTGTTTGGCTCGATTGAAGACAATCTGGGCGTTCTGGGGCGTGGAGGTGTTTGGCTCGGCGCAGTAGGTCATCGTGGAGGAGGTTGGCGGCGGCGCTAGGCTCTGCATGTTCGAACGAGGGGGCGTGCTCCGTAGGGTTTGGTTTCGTGTAGCTCTCGGCCTGGAGAGATGTGCGTGCGCACTGTTCATGCGCATAGGAGAAAGGTGCTGATGTGGCAAGTGTGTAAATGTGTGTCACTTTTGCTTATTTTAATTTTGAATTCAATAACAATTTTCACCATAACTTTCTCATACGAATTCGGATTCACACGAAATTTCTTTTATTAGGATCGTAATAAAATTCCAGACTTGATGACGCTGGTTTGGACGAATTCTGAAACGGGCGAATTTTTGGGTTTAAATCGAATTTAAATTCGATTTAAATTCCAAAGGTGAGTGTTTTAACCCACTCACAACTTCTAAAAGTTTTTATATTTGTTAAATTAATTTTAGAAATGAATAGAAATTCATTTATGAGTATGTGGCATGTTTATTTCATCATATCTGTTAAATTGCGTTTATTTAATTTAACTGTTAATTTAATTTATTTATTGCGTATTAATTGACAGTTAGGATTTATTTGTTTGCCTATAAACTGCAAGTTAACAGTTGTATAAGTTATTACTGAATATAAACTGTTAGTTTAATAGTTGTAAAATTTATTTTGAATAAAATTGCCAGTTATTACCTGTTATCAGATATATATTGATATTGATTGATTATTGGATGATGATTGTGATTTGGATGATGGATGATGTTGATGAATTGATGTTTTATTTTATATCATGTAAACTGCAAGTTTTCATGCATATTTCATTCCATTCGGGATTGCGGTTTGAAATGATATACAATCGCAAATTTTATTTTTAATTACAGACTGAAATGATAAATATCCGTATCACTTGACCATAGGATAGAAAATTATATACAGGCACCGTGGTATATATATATATAAACATTCTTAAAAGTGATTTCTATGGTTTGGATGGGATACGGTTTATAATTTTTTTTTTAAGTTTTGATATATATAAATATTATTCTTCCATTTATATATATACATATGAAGTTAAACTTTTGGATTTAAGCTGTGTATAAATCCGTTAAATAAAATGGAACAAAAATTTAGAAATGAGATTGATAATTTATAATATATGCTAAGTTTGGAAATTTTGAAGATATGATATTTACAAACTGAATTTTTCTAAATAAACTTAATAATGGATATTCTAGTATAAAGTAAATTTGAGAAATTATTAATTACTAGAATTTGGAGTTTATTTATAAATTTTATATGAATATTCAAAATTAAATAATAGAACATTTAAATGGTTGAAAGAATAAATTCCATCTTTAGTTTGAATATTAATACTCCAAATGATTTATACACATAGAAATTTAAGGGGTTTTAGAACTTAAAGTGATTATGGTTTAAACTTTAATAAAGAACCATATTTGTAAAGCCATGTAAATTATTTTCTTTACAAAGTAACCATAAAGTTAAATCACTTATTTTATATATTGTTGAATATCCAAACCATTTAGTTTTGAAAGTAATGGTTTTAAAAACTATGGATTTCGAAGTATTATGTTGAAAGTTAATATTCAAATATTGGTTACAAGGAATTATAAATTTTAAAAGTGGCATAATTTTTGGAAAAGATTTATATTTGGGAAATGATATCATTGATTTGGGTTTTATAAAAATAATATCAAAATGAATCATTTGGGTTTTAAAGAAGAAATGATATCGTAATATTATGGTTTTGAAATGGATTATATTCTGGTTTTAAAGTATAAATTATTTTTAAATGACCGCGGTGTTATAATAACGATGGGTTGGCAAAGAGACCGGGATCGGATATGGACATACTCTCTGTCGATACCGAAAACCACTTTGACTAACCGTGTACGCGGTGGAGATTCCAGAATGAAGTAGGTGGTGGCGACGTTTCCTGTAAGGTAAATACGTGGACCCGACTCCCGTGAGTTGGCATAAGGTGGCTAAAACAGGAGCGATTCTCAGGCCAATGAGGTCATTCCTCTGATCGGACCCTCCTCTTCGATATTATACTTTGACTTTGGATTGATTCAGTGGCCACTTTTACTTTGATTTTGGGGAGTTAGTCCGAGGTGGGCGGTAACTGCGGCTATGCGTTTCCATCAGCCTGGATAGCAATTGGTATATCTACCCTGGCATTGCCTAGTTGTGCCGTGTCACCTACCATACCGAGCCTTTACTACGAGTTTCTATTTGTGTCGTACCTATGGAGTATCCTCTGGTAGCTTCCCGATCAGGAGGTATTACGGTACTGTATAGACTATTGGCATTTTACGTGTTAAGGTGGAAAATGTAAAGCCTTAACGCTATTTAAAAGTAAGTTTATTTTATAAATAGACACTATTATAATAGCGCAATATACTACATAGTAAATAGTTTAACGGATCCTTAGGAGATGTAAATCCCGAGCATCTCTTGAGTTACTGTACTCATATTTATTTCTGTTAATTTAACTCACATAAGATCTTTTAGTCCTGACTCGAGTGTTTTTGTCTTTTCAAATTCGCTCGGGTCAGTCCGAGCGTTTCAGGATCGAAGACTTTAGCTTTGGAGGACGAAGACGAAGAAATTGTATTATTATTATTTATAGTATTGCACTACACTCACACTATATTCCGCTGCATTTATATTATTGGTATGTGAACTCTGATATTTAATTGTATAAAGAAGAATCCATTGTTTTGTAAACAGTTTTATAAACTGTATATTTTATTATTATATTTTATCCTTCCGCTGTGAGATTCTATTTTGTTTTATTTCTTCTCTGTTTTTCTTATTTACCCCATAACAATCCGCCCTTCCGTATGGTTTGAATCGGCACGTGTGTCTGTTTAAATCGTGCGAAAAGGCGGGATGTTACACGATGGGTACACCTCTAGATGGATGTCTTGAGGACCGCAGAACATATGCTCCTCTACTAATACAAGACTGGCTTGCCTATGCAACTAGATAGTACCAAATATGTTATCCTCCGTTCGTTGCCGACCTTTATCCAAGAGCTCTCTTCGCATAAATCCACATTAATTTACATTCCGAACGTCATAATGGAGAGAAATATATCTAAAAGGGGATGAACATAACCAAATTGGGAATGACCCACTTTGCCTTAACCCTATTTTGGTCATTTCTGGTTAATGAGGCTTGAGGCAATGATAACCTTTTCACAAATCACATCTTCTTTCACTTTGAATGCCATATTGCCATTCCACATTCACACAATTGGTCTTTACAAATATATAACTCCCTGAGCTCGTATGTCTCTGGAAAGGGTGTTAAGCTAAGAGAAGGTGTTTTCTCCGCCACCGAACTGATATACATTGTATAGAGATCACTTGATGTGATTTAGAATGCAAGGTCGGACATTCTTCCATACAAGTTCGTTCTAGGATTGAATGAAAACGAGGGTACATTCCTCGGCCATTACTAGGCGAGAAGTCCTTGTGGTTTTAAGATTTTTCATAACAAAGAGACCATGGCTACAATAAGAAAATGGGGATTTTATCCCTAATAAATCAACAAGTAGTCATTCATTATTATTCGTCTCAATATCTCCATCTTCAAATAGCTTCATTTTTCGAACACGTAAATTGGTTCGAAGTGGTTTTCAGAAAGGAATCGCCCAAATCCGCCCTGGTTCCTTTGTAAATCCAATCATCGATAAAAATGATGTAATTAGATGATTGTTGTTCGATTCATTCATTTCTCTTAATCACAAATATCTTCAAGAGATATATATCTTTAAAATCTTCTTCAAATATGGAATCATTTAAACCTCTTTTGAATACTTCTCAAATAATTTTTAAAGAGTATCTTTTGAGAAAATAGGATTATAGGAATCACTATACTTTTATTCAATATCAACTTCCGTATTCAACAAGTGCTATGGGTTGAAAACCAGTGAGATCACCTTTTAAATTCCATGAATAGGACCAGTTTCCTCTGGATTTTCATAATGAGTATACGAAGATTATTTTTATAAAATCCAAGTTGAGCATCCGGGCTTTTCCTTCGATATGCTCCACCCTTGACCTAAAACAGAAAACCGAGGCCAAGTAAGTTCAGGGCATTGGTTGCTCCATCCCTAACCTTATTTACACAACTTATTTTCCTTTTTAGATCTCACATGCAGGACAAGTGTAGTAATCATTTTCGCATATTCATTTTCCCTTTTTAAATCACTTAATTATTGGTTTAACCACCTTTGAAACAATTTTAAAATGTTCAAATCTCTTTTAAAATCATTTTTTATTTATTTAAAACATTTACAAAGGATATAGGAAAGAATTGTTATGTTTCAACCTTTATTTCAAAAGTTATATAAAAGCATTGCGAAAAAATGTTACAGTTAGTGTTTCAAAAGCTATATTCTTTAAAATGACTTTTATATCATTTACAATTCCATCTTTTCATATTAAATCACTTTTAAAACATTTTAAAAGATTTTAAGAATTTATTTCATATTTTTAAAACCTTTAAATATCAATTTTAAACTTTGGACAATTTACTGCAAAAGCGCGATTTTTCTGAAAAATTGTGTTGGACATATTTCAAAATCTACTTAATGAAACCTTGATTTCTTTCTTTATTTGAAGAATATGGATATAATAGTCTGAAAAATTCTTATCTCGAATGATTTCGAGCTATAATCCACTTTGTATGATTGTTTAAAGTTCTCGACGTGAAACCGCGAACTACCGTTGTGCAACTCTCCTAGTTTTGACTTATTTTATATTTTTCATTCAAACTTTGTGAAAACAAGTTTATATGTTTGTACAACATTTATAATACATTTCTAATCATTTTAGAGGACGTTAAATGATTCCATACCACTTTTCAATTTATTTTGGAAAGTCTTTTCCACGTGAATCAATGTCGTGTATACCATGACTTGTTTCAATATTTACATGCAATAAACAACATATGGAAATCAATATTATAATCAAACATCCAAACAAACATATCACACGTCTAAACCATATACTTATAGATATAAATAGGAGTTCTCACCTTAGTTGCAAATGAACTAACTTTAAAGTGATTATAACTTTCCTAACTTCAATCGGATGCTCACGAATGCTTATTTAAAGGCTTCTACGTGGCTTGACTTGACTTGTGAAGGGGACACATTCTCAAAGCCATGAGTTGTAGGAAGTATTTGGGTTTGGCTTGATGGTGGAGGGGTGGGTCGTGGCTTTTAAAGGAAGGAGGAGGAGTTTTGGTGAATATTTAAGGTAATTTGATGATTACATTCTCTAGCATATTTTTGGAATAAATTTTGACATTATTTTATTAAGGCTAGAAGTCATTAAAAAGTGAGAAGAATTTTAAAATTTTGAGAAGAAGAAGTGTGGAAAGAAGTGAGTAAGTGGGTTGGTATTTATAGGAAAATAATTGAATTAAAATAATATTTTATAAAAAATCAAAATACCCTTTACTTATACTTTAAGCAAACTATTTTTTTCAACACTTAACTTCACATTTCAAATCATTATTTTAGGTCATTTTCAGTTAAGTATTAGGTAGATATAATAATTACGTTTGTTTGATTTGATGTTTACTTTTTGACTTTTATAACACCTTCTTTTTATGCTTACTTTTTGTTAATTACATTTTAGAATTTTCTAAGTACGTTTAGTAAAAGTAAACTTGATTAGTAAATTAATTAATACTTATAGTATTTGAATATATGTTTATATATAACAAAATAAAGGTGCAACAATGTTGCAACAACTTTAAACCGACAAAACGTTGATTTTCGACAAAATGTTTTACGGTCACATTTTGACGTTTTAGTTAAACTACTTATTTATGTAAACCAAAATTAAAAATAAATTTGTATAATTTTATTTAAAAATATAAACACTAATAGATAAATTAAAATAATTTATTAAACCATTTAAACTTACTTTTCAAAAATTAGGATTTATCACTTTTATCGATATAAGCTATTATTACTATTTTTATGTATTTTTCTTTTTCCAAATCCTATCTAATATTATTTAAATCATAAAACCATTTATATTTTATATTTAAAATCACTTTAAATGCTATATTTTAGGGTGGTCAAATTCCGGGTCGTTGCATCAGATTTGCTAATAGAGAATGCAAGCCTCTTCCTATCTTCTTCTTCCTCATCTGTCAGCAATAAAAGGAAAAAAAGCAGTAAGAAGAACATTCTAGATATTATGAACAATGATAATTATGATGTTTCTAATAATAAAGGCTATGGAAGAAAAAAGAATAATTTGAAGGGCATGCAGTAAACCATGAAAAATGATAATGAAGATGCTTCAAATCATAAAAGCTTTGAAAAGTGTATTATCAGAAACCTAGAGTGGGAAGAATTTTTGAAAGTTAAGGGCAGTAAGTCTTGTAATAAGAAAGGAGGGAAGACTTTTGAAAGCATTGAAGTCGGCAGCAATTTATCCATGTAGCTGCAGTGATATCCTTTCACACATACTTTATAATTATTTCAATTGTGTCAGTTATTGCGGGAAATGTTAAGGGTTTAAATTCCCTTGAAAGAAAACTAGATTTTTCTAAGCTTCTTGTGTTTTTCAAGCCCAGTATTGTGGGAATTCTAAACATAAAGTTGTTGATAATAGCATTACTAACTTTTAAAATGGATACTTGGCTAACTGGCATGTTATTCAAAATAACTCTAAGGGGGGTAATGGTAGAACTATAGACATTTGGGACCCTAAAATTTTAGATCTATGTCAACACACTCTCAACCTTCAACATATTCACTGTTATTTCAAAATAAATGGGATTTGCACATTAATGTTTCATTTTTTTATGCTTCTCATTTTGGAAATGACAGAGCCCTATTGTGGAATGATTTAGACCAATTAAGTATTATATCAGCATTCCATGGATTCTAATACTATTATGAATGCTTTTAAGAAAAGGGGAGGCATTCCAACAGCATTCAAAAAACTAGAATTTTTTCTAACTTTATGCTTAAAAATGGCCTTATTGAACCTCATTTAAAGGGTTATAAGTTTACACGAAAATCAGGGGAGTATAGAAACATTCATTGTAAATTGGGCAAGATTTTGGTTAATCAAATTTTTATTAATCTTTTCCTTGGTCTTAAATGTAACACTTTACCGCAAGTTTTCATTGATCATACTCCTTTGCAATTAATTTTCTCTCAAAAAAATAATGTTAAGAATAATTTTCCTTTTAGATTTAAAAATGGTTAGATTTTTGATAAAGAATATTTTCAAATTGGTAAAAACAGTTTTCAAATCCAAACTGATGGCCCTACTCAATTCAAATTTAGAATTTTTTTGCATATTACTAATGATAATCTCAAAGAGTGGAACAAAAATAGAAATATCAATAAAACTAGTCAAATTAGAGAGGAATGTGTTAGATTGCAAGACAACATAGACTTTGATGGCTTAGACACTCTGTAAATCAATAATTTTCTTCATATGCAAAAGAAGTTAGGCAAAACTTTGCATATTAAGGCTACTATCCTAATTCCTAAGGCAGAAAGCCAAAATTGATTAGCTTTTAAATGGTGATTTACCTAGAAAATGTTTTTATGCTATGATGTTAAGTAGAAAAACTATAATGATATTGGTAATTACTAAATGGTAATGGTCATATCATTAATGAAGCCTCTCAATTAGAAGAAGAGGTAGTTGCCTTCTTCATTGATTTATATAATTCTGTTGGAGTACAAGCTATTTCCCAAATGATACTCGAAAATATTTATGCATGCTTATAGTGATGCTTTTACTTGCTCTAGTTTATACTGAAGATATTGAAAAAATCATTTTCAACGCTAAAGATGATAAAAGCCGAGGGCCGGATGGTTGTGGTCAAAATTTTATAAATCTTATTGGACTGATTTAAAACATATATTATTTAATGAAATTAATGAGTTCAACCGAGTGCTAGACTGCAAGGTTGGAAAAGTCAGCGAAGTATAGTATAGCCGGCGCCCGACAAAATCAGTAACCGCAGGGATACCCAATCACATGTTGAGCAACTTCAAGCTTCCTATCTACACAATCAATCAGATTTCAGTCCTGCAACGTGATTTAGTCCCAAGGTGAAAGTCAATTAATCCATTTTTTTTCATTGGAAATCTTCTTAAAGTATAAATCATACTTTTATTACTATAGCGCCAAAAGTTAAAGCTCTAAATTGCTTATGTGATTATAGGCCCATTGCCTACTACAATTATATATATATAATTATAACCACTATTTTAAGTAATAGAATTAAAGTATTTCCAAAATGTTTAATTTCTAAAAAACAATGTGCTTTTATTCTCATTAGATATATTGTTGAAAATACATTGGTGGCCCGTGACATGCTAAGAAATTTTAACCAAGGTGGGCAAAAAAAATGTGCATCAAAGTGGATCTTCATACAACCTTTAAGAAAATTAAAAGAAACTTCATTATTTTCATGATGAGAAAATTAGGTTTCAATGAGAAATTTTGCAACCTAATTAAAGAATGTATTTGTATTGTAACATATTCCATTTTAATTAATTGATCCCCTTGTCGATTCATATATAGAAATAGAGGAATCAGACAAGGAGATCATTTATCACCCTACCTTTTTACCATAGCAATGAAATTTTTACATTACAAATGGAGAAGGTATGACTGTATAACAATCTTAAACAAGTTAATATAGTTTTTCCTTGTATTACTCATCTTCTTCATACATATGGCTTATTAATTTTCTTAAATGCAGATATTCAAAATGCTCCAATTATTGGTAAAATTTTTGAAAACCTCAAAGAGTTTGCTGGTCTGCAATTTAACGAAAATAAGAACAATACGTACTTCAATAAAACATGAAGAGTAAGAAGGACATATGCATTATCTTAAAATTTAAAGATAGCGAACTCTAGTCAAATAGTTGGGTCTCCCTCTCAGTTCAAAGCAAATTGGATAATTGGTGTAGTAAGTTACTTTCTATTGCAGGAAGAATTGAGTTCATTCATATAGTTGTCACTGCCATTATTCTTACTGGATGTAATCACACAATATTCCAAATAAAGCAATGGAGAAAATTGAAAGACTTTGTGCTAACTTCATTTGGGGTGGGAAATGTCATATAGTTTCATGGAGTCCTGTCACTTACTGAGAAAGATGTGGCCTTGGTATAGGGAATTTTGCCGATATAAATGAAGCTTGCAATTACAAATTATTTTGGAAATTTGTTGAAGGGAAATCTTTATGGAACAACTGTTAAAAAGCCAGATATATCAAAAAGAAGAATTGTTGAACTATGCCACATGAAAATCATTTTTCAAATACATGGAAAAACATTCTTTAGTGCAGAGATATTGGTGTTAACTTAATTGAAAGAAAGTTTAAGGAAGGTAAACAAATCAACTTATGGTTTGATAAATGGATTAATGAAAAATCATCGGTCGGTTTATTAGGATGGAACAAACTTTATCTTTTTGGGGTAGCAACACCGAAGTTGATATCATCATTCAAAATTCTTTATGAAAATACAATTTCATCCTACTGCTTCTGTTTTTAGTTCAACAATAAATAAAATAGAAATAGATTCAAACCAAAAGGAAGACAGTGGAATTGGAAACTTTCATCCAAAGGAAAATTTTCTTTTAAAAATACTTGGAATTACATCAAAGGTGATGAAATGGAAGTAGACTGATGTAAAACAATCTAAAATTCAGCCATTTGCCCAAAAATGGATTACTGTGCTTACTTTGCTATTTTAAATTGACTTTCAGTTAATGACAGATGTGCTAAGTGAGGCAAAAATTAAGGTAATATTAACTGTCTCCTTTGTAAAATTAAGGCAGAAAATATTAATCATCGGTTTTTTGATTGTCCTTATTCTAGACATATTTGGTTTATAGCCAAAAACAAGCTTAATCTTAATTAGAAGATGGCTCTTCAAAACATTAAAGAAAGTATTCGCTTATTCAGAAGGTGTTCAATGGCAAGAAGAAGGAATTCAACAAAGCTTGCATTGTTTTAACTACTGTCATATACTTTATATGAAAGGAAAAGAACAATAGATTTCACAAAAGCATTGAAACAGATTGTATTCAACTATGGAAAGCTATATAAACAGAATGCAATTTACGGTTGCTTAAAGCTTTGCTAACAATAACAACTAGAGCATATGTGATTTGATAACTACGTAGAAAATTTTGAGGAGTACTTACAAAAGGGGGATTTCTCTTTTGAGAATTCCTTTCAACATATCAGTCATCTAAAGGCTTCTAATCCTAAAGAAAATTACGGTAAAATCATGCTTGCAACATAGTTGAAGGAGGCCACTAACCATCCAAACAAGGAATGTTTCCTCCAAGGGAAGGAATCAGAATTTTAATCATTTAAAGCCTTTAAATATTTTAAATTTAGAATTTAACAATTTGTCTTGTTTACTTGATTTGTATAAGAGTAGCCGTGTACTCAACTATGAGCTTAAGAAAAATGTAAACTCTTATCTGAGAAGAAGTGATATGAGAGTAGCTGCCAATATGGATTGTAGATCTTTCTTCGGCAATAACTCTATCTGCAATACTATTGAAGGAGATCATTCTATAACTCAATTTAGGAGCGATTCGTGCAAAGGAAGTATACAGGCTCTTAATAACTGTAAATCTTTTAATAGCGCTGTAATAACCCGGAATTTTAGGCAATATCAATTTAATAATCTGCATTAATAATTTAATTGGCTTGATATTTTCTTTATAATTTTAATTTAAAATTGATACATTTATTCTTTTAAAGGATAACAAATATTTAATCTGGTAAGTGTGATCAATATCTTTTTAACAATTTAAAATTGGTTAGAATTGTTTTTCAAAAGCTAATAAGATTTTATTCTTTTTATAATATATATATTTGATATATATGTTGAATAGAATATCTTTTGTTTAAAATAAAAGATGAGTTTTCAAATTTTAATATATACATGTGTATATTATAATTTAAGTTGTTTTGAAATTTATTTAATCTATTGATAATTTATAATTGTAATTTAAAAGCTTTGTTTCAAAATAAATATTTTTCAAAAGATAATTTAGTTTAATTCAATTTATTTTCAATTATAAGATAATTGTGTTTTTTAAATATGATAGTTTAAAAGAATTTAAAAGAGCTTTGTTTTGTTTTCTTTTAAAATGCTTATCATAAAATGGTTATAAATGTATAAAAATAAAAGTTCCAGATTTTAAATAACATATATAAGATGCATAATTATATTTGTATTTATTAGTTTTAGAATAATTTCTTTTAAAAGTAAATTTATAATTCCTTATGTAAACATTTTTTCATTTTGTGACTTAAGAAAGTAAGTTTTATTTACATCTAAATTAAATAAAAGTTTATTAAAATACAATGACATGTGTAAACATGTTAATTACCCTAATAAACACATGTAAGAAGATTTTGTAATTGTATGACAAGTGTCTTCATTTAAGTTCTTTAATTTTAAAAAATATAACATTTAAACATAAAGAAATTTGTTTTCTCATTCATTTTCCAAACTTCCTATCTTCATATCAAATTCTTTTTCTTCATTCGTTCACACATTTAAGAGCATAACAGAAATCTTTGTCAAAACCTGTAATCAAAAGCAAAGTGAAATCTAAAAACAAAATCTGCAATAAAATGAAGCTCCTTACATCAATTTAAAAAAACCATAACATTCAATTGAAATCTGAAATTATCAAAGCTGAAACCTGCATTTCAAAAAGAGAAGTTATCTGCAAATCAACCTGCATCTTCAACCTGCAAATTTAAAATCTACAACAACAACTCAACCTGCATTTCAAATGAAGATCTGCAGTTTCAACATTTTAAAACAATAGCATGCAATGGAATTCAACTTCAACAGCATGCAGTAGGATTTCAGCATAGCATTTTTCAAATTAAAGTTGTTCAGGCCTGCAAGTTTAAATCTGCTCTGTAATCAAAATAGGTGAGTAAATCCTATTTTAAAAACAATTATGATAAAATCTTTGATTGAATGTTGCATGCAAATGTATTTGATTTAGATGATGTATATATGCTTACCTGCATGTAAGTTTATAAAATAAAAAATAATAATAAAAATTAAAAAAAGGATTAAATGCCTGTATATGTATACTGTTGTTATACTGGTTTGTTTTTTTTTCTTTTTAAAATTAATAACTTGATTTTGAATACAAACTGGACTGTGAATTATAAATGAAAGTTGTTTGAAATCAAGTGATTTATCATCTAAAAATAGTTATAGGATTTTAAAATGAAAGATTAACTCATATATTTCAATTTACAGTAGAAAATCAAATTTGGGCAAAAATTTGTGATTTCAATTTCTAGTTTTGAATGTATAACTGAATTACAATAGGAAAGTTATGATTTTTAGAGTTGGTATCATAATTTTTAATTGTGTATTTAAGTTGAATTTTTGGTTTGAATGATTTAGGGAGTTTTATAAACCGTGGATGTTATACTTAATAATTTAAGTTGATACTTGGATCGAAGCTAGCATATATGTTATAAATTAAGGGAAAAATACTTTTGGATTTTTCCAATGAGTAATTTGGTGGGAATTGAAGAAAGTAGGGTTTTGCTTGTGTTTTCGGCTGGGCTTGGTTGCCGTGATCATTGCGTCTTAAACCTATGACCGGAATTCATCGTGATGGTGCAGAAATGAGGCTCGTGTGGTGGCAGTTCTGTGGTGAGGACGGCGAGGTGTAGCAGCGTCAAGAATTGCGGCGGTGATTTGATGTTGGGTTCGAGTTGATTCTGCAATTTTGAGCTTCAGGGTCGATTTTCGTTTTGATGGATATTTGATGGATCTGGGTGTGTTGTCGTGTTCGTATGGGTTAGTGAGTTTGTCGACGACAGGCGTGAGGATCAACGGCGACCGGCGACGTAGTGCACGTGCACGCGTCATACTGTGCACAGGGTATTTTGAAGTTTGGGGGAGATGAGTTGGGATCGAGTTCCGCTCGCGTTTTTCTTCGGGTTTGCTCTCGAGTATTCATCGGGGACGACTCAAAGATTTTGGAGCTGGGGTTTTGCTCGGGTAGCACGCGTGAAGTTACCGTGCTCGTCTCGGGTTTTTGGGTTGCGTGATTTCCTTTTGGGTTGGCTCAGTAATTTGCAAATGCAGATTTTACTTGTGTGCAAATTTAGGGCAAGTTGAATATGCACTTGAGTTTGAACTAATGAAATCATGCATTAAGTATAAATCAAGTTAAAATTATAAGAACAAGTTTATAAAGGAGGTGAAAAAAAAGGTAAACTTGTTATTTTAAAAACGAAAGTAAATCAAACATTTTAAAGTGAAATTTAATTTATATTTAAAATTTAAAAATGTTTTAAGATGTTTGTTTAAAAATAATTTTCTTAATTAAGTTTTAAAAATAAAAATTTAAAAGAGTGATTTGAATTTAATTATTAAATCAAAGTTTTAAGTTAAAGTTTGAAGTAATGTTTTAACTAACAAAATTTCAATTTATATTCAAATTAAATTAGTCTAAAACTTGATAATTTAAAGTGTTTTAAATTTGGAAATGATTTATAAATGCTTTATCTCCAAGTAAGATTATTATTATGATTTTGTAAACCAAGTTTAATAATTTGTCTTTGAACTAATAAGATTTAAATAATTCAAATAATGTATTTATGGAAATAAATAAGGTTAAATTATTTGGATAATTATCTTAATAATACATATTTAATATGATTTGTTAATAAGATAAGTTTGATTAAGATTTATGGTTTTCTTAATTTATTAAAGATTTTCTTTAATATTAGGAGTTAATTAATTAATTGTTTAATTTATTTTAAATAATTAGTTAATTTTTTATTTAATTTTAATATCACTTAATTATGGATTAATTAAGTGTGATTACTTAATGAAGTAATCAAAGGTTAATGTTGAATATAATTAAGAATGGAAGTAATTAATTTTGGAAGTAATTAATGGTGATTACTCATGAAGTATTTTAATGGAAGTGATTATTTGTTAATCACTTGATGATATCAATTAAAGAATTGGTTTATAAAATTGTTTGAAATTAATTAATTATGGAGTAATTAATTAATTAATGAATTAGGGATTGTTTAATAATGGGATTAATTATTTGTTAAGTAATTAATTAAGGAAGCAATCAAGATTGATTAATAGAAGTAATTAGAAATAATTACTTATGTAAGTAACTAAGAGTTAATACAATCAAATCTGTTCCAGTGTGGATTAAGCTGTCCAATATCCCCCTTTACTGTTGGTCACATTTAGGCATAAATTGGTTAGCTACAAGACTAGGAAAATTTCTCTGTATGGATGAAGCAACTGAAAAGTTAGAGAGGATAGGGTATGCCAAGTGTATGGTTGAGGTTACTGCAAAGTTTGATTTACCGGAGACGTTTTCAGTTAAATTGTTAGATGGCACTACGCAAGTAGTTAAGGTTGATTACTTGTGGAAACCAAAGATTTGTGGGTTTTGCAAGGAATTTGTTCATGACAAGCAGGACTGTATGGTTCAGGGAAGTTTAAGTGGAAGGAATGAGGAAGCATCCAAAAATGATCAAACTGGTGATAAAAAGATTGATAACCAGAATAAGAAGGAAGCCACTAATGTGGATGACAAGGATAAAATTGGAAGGAGGAGTGGATGGAGAAGGGTACCAAATAGGAAGGTTAGGTCCAGTGACTATGACAAAAGGTGTGTAGTTGATAAAGAAAATAGAACGGTAATAACTACTGCTCTTCCAATGAATGGTGATATTGCTGAGGAGGACAAGCCAGATGATTCTCTGGATAATACTGAGGTTGTGGCAAATGAGGATCCAGAATTACTACGTGCGGGTACCGTGCAGATTGATGATTTACCCGAAGCAATTTTGTCCCATAACCCTTTTAATTCTTTGCTCTGTCCTGAAGCTGGTGAAAACACAATGGGAAATATGAACGGTATTATTGAGGAAGGTGAAATTGATCCCCCTGATTTTTTGCCTAAAAAAGCAAAGTCAGCCCAGTTAAACCAGAAAACCGACACATCACTAAGTCATGGAAACAAGAAAAAAAGTCCTATGGGTACTGAGGAAAATGCATACGAAACTGGCTGTACTTCTGCACAACCATGCAAAAACTGTAAGGTAACACATGCAAAGGTGACTGCAACTGCAATAACTCAGCAGTGTCATGAGCATGAATTCATGCAAACCATTGAAACTTCCATCCTATCTCTCTTCCCACTCTCAGCACCAAAATTAATGCCATCTCTGCCCGTTTCGACCGCCTCCCCTTACACTTTCAAGGGAACACTACCAGGATGGGTCTCTCCCCTGGTGATCCACCCTCTGAAATCCCCAAATCCACAAAGTCCCCCTCTCTCCCTGCTAAGTACAAATCAGCAAGAATAAATCCTCCTTCAACAAGGATTAGGGCAGGTGTGTCCCATCTCTCACTCTAGTTTTTCATGTTGAACAAAATCGCTGCTTGGAATATAAAAGGTGCCCATAACTCTGAGAAGCTTGACCACGTAAAATCAATCATCCATGAACATAACATCAAACTGTTTGCCATTTTGGAAACCAAGCTGTCTCTTTCATTATCCATCAGAGCAGCTAACTACATTAATCCAATATGGGAATACAACCACAACTTGAATGAAGCCTCTTATGGTCGTATCCTTGTTGTTCATGATCCTTCTGTTTTCTCCCTCAATCTCATTCTTTCCACCAAGCAAATGATGCACTTCCATGCAATCTTTCTGCCTACCCAGTTAACCTCTTATATAACCTTTATATATGCTCACAATGCTGTTGCCTCCAGGCAACCTCTTCTCAACACTCTCCCTTCATTACGTCAAAACACCCATCCTTGGCTTGTTCTGGGGGACTTCAACTGCTGTTTGAACCTTTCAGATAAGTTTGGTGGTCTGCCACTGTTGCCTAGGGACATTGCCCCATTAAACATATCACTTTCTGATGCTGACCTACAACCTGTTGTTAGAAATGGTGTTCCATTTTCTTGGAATAACAGAAGCCGTTCTGGTGCACGAACATTCTCCAATATTGACCACACCTTTTGCAATGCTGCTGCATTCTCTATTTGGCCTTCCCTCTCTTCTTTCATGCCTCACCCTATCTTATCTGACCATTCCCCCATCATCCTTACCCTATCTAGTATGGCTAATGGAGGAAAAAGAGCTTTTAAATTTTATAATGCATGGGTTTCTGACCCTGAGTATACTAATATAATAACATCAACTTGGTCTATTAATGTTTATGGCAATCCAATGTTTGTTCTATGCAGGAAGTTGAAAACTACAAGGATAGCTCTCCAGCGCTGGGCTCATGAAAAATATGGGGATGGAACTCAACAAATCAATAATATCAAAGCTCAGCTGAAACATGCTCAAGATATGCTTAATGAAGATCCCTCCAACCGTATCCTTGCACATAATGAATCCAATCTTTTTCTCCAACTCAATGAAGCTCTTAATACTGAGGCTAGTATGAGGAAGCAGCAGTTTCATCAGAAGTGGGTTGCTGAAGGGGATAGAAACACAAAATTTTTCCATGCATCAATCAAAGACAAGTGAGCAAGAAGCCGTATAACCACGCTCTGGGATGAGGCAGGGAAACTTCTAACAACAGCTGGGGAGATTGACAGTTATCTCCTTCAATCCTTCACTGATCAACTTGGTAACAGATCAGGCTTTACACCTGAACTTGATGAACTCAATAATATCCCCCTCCCCAAGTTACAAGATGATATGAAGGTCATGCTTGTTGCCAAAGTAACTGATAACGAAACTAAAAAAGCTTTATTTTCCTTGAAATCGAGCTCCTGCGGTGGGCCAGATGGTTTCAATATTGTGTTCTATAAGAATAGCTGGGAAATAGTGAAAACTGACTTTTTGGCAGCTGTTCATAACTTCTTTGAGAAATTTAAAATGTTGAGGGAAGTAAATGAAACGAACCTTGTTCTAATTCCTAAGGTTAAACCCACTATTAATGCAGCTTCTTTCAGACCAATTTCGTGCTGCAACATTGTTTATAAATGCATTTCAAAAATCCTTGCAACTAGGCTTGTTCAAGTTCTGCCAACAATTATTTCCCCAAATCAATCTGCCTTCATTCCTGATAGAAACATACTAGATAATGTTATGTTAGCTCATGAGTTAATTAATGGCTATGGAAGAAGTCATATTTCTCCACGTGCTATGATGAAGCTTGATTTAAGTAAAGCCTATGATAGTTTGCATTGGTCTTCAATTGTTCGAATTCTGTCAGCTATGCGTTTTCCAAAGGTGTTTGTGGCCTGGGTGTATGTGTGCATATTCAGTCCTACTTACTCTCTGTGTTACAATGGGTTATCTAATGGGTACTTCAGAGGGAAGCAAAGTGTGAGGCAGGGTGACCCAATATCATCATATTTGTTTATCATTGTCATGGAGGCTCTCACCTGCATGCTTACCTCCAAGTATGAAGACAAAAGTGTTTTGTATCATCCGAAATGTCAGCCCCTTTGCATTTCATCCCTATTTTTTGCAGATGACATAATGATCTTCACTAAGCCATCTGATCAGTCCATTCATCAAATTCTTGTTATTTTGAAAAAGTTCAACAGAGCCACTGGCCTCAAACTGAACACTTCCAAATCCCATATTCTTATAGCTGGTTTAAACAACATTGAGAGGATCAGAATTGAGGCTCTTTCTGGTTTACAACCAATGAGTAATAGCATGACATATCTGGGTCTACCTTTGTGTACTTCGAGAGTTACCAAATCTGCTTGCCTTCCACTTTTTGAGAGAATCACTAGTCGGTTGTCTACTTGGACAACTAAACTACTATCCATGGCTGGAAGACTTGTGTTGATTAAAGCTGTTTGTTTTTCAATGACTGTATATTGGGCCAGATGTTTCATTCTACCTTCGAAGCTCCTCCACATGATCAGAGCTGCCATGATGAGATTCCTTTGGACTGGTTCCATTCACAATAGGAAAATTATACCTGCTCCATATTCAACCTTGGAAAGACCATTAAGAAAAGGTGGCCTTGGTATCAAAAATATCAAACTTTGGAATATTGCTGCTGTTAGCACTCATGTCAATGCCATCTTAGTGAAGAAGGACAGTCAGTGGGTGAAGTGGACATGGAGATATCATATAAAGGAAAAAGACTTCTGGACAATTGTGGTTTCTCAGGGTAGTAGCTGGATATGGCGAAAAATTATGTGCATAAGGCCGCTTTTACTTCCAATGCTAAAATACAGTTTAACCCCTAACAGTACTGTGAGCTTTTGGAAGGATCCGTGGGTTAAATATGGGTGCATCTTATCCAAACTATTGACTGCTCAAGAGCAGGAGCAATCCGGTATTGGATCAAATGCTAAGGCTATTAATTATATAACAGATGGGAAGTTGAGTGCACCGCATACAAGTAATCAAACTGTAAGCAACCTGTGGAGAAACATGGCTAACTGCAATGTTCTTACAGATAATGATCATGCTCTTTCCTGGTGCAGAAAATCTCATAGCATCAGTTCGGTCTTCAATCACCTTGCTAACATTGAGGAGTTGCCTGATTGCATTTGGGTCAAAGTGGTTTGGACTGCGTATACGACTTGCTCTGATAATGTGTTGTTCTGGAAAGCTATTAACAAAGCATTGATGACAAGGGATAAGCTTATGGCAGTTGGTATGAACGTGGTCGACCTATGTGTCTTTTGCAATGCATCCCCTGAAACAGTTGATCATATTCTTTTTGAGTGCAGCTTTCTTGTTAACATGTGGATTTCATTAATGAATAAAGTTGGGGTCGTCGATATTCATGGTGTTTCCACTGCTGACTGGACTGTTCTACGTAAAGCAACAAGGTGGCGATCCAGTAGATGGGATATAGTGTTCTTCGTGCTGAAAGTTTATATACGCAATGTTTGGTCGGAGAGGAATATGCGATGCTTCCATACTGTGACTATGCCGACTGCGAGTTTATGGCTTAAGTTGATGAGAGAGATCAAGTTTGGGTTACGTGATTCTGGACATTGCTTCTCCCCACATCATATTGACCTATGGTGTTAGCCCTCCTTGGTTGTGCACGGCATATCTTGTGCATGGCCTTTCGTCTTGCTGTTGTGGTTTTTCCTTCTGTGGTGTTTCCCTGTTGTTTTTGGTCTTTGTTTTGTGGTGTTCTTTTCTTTCTTTTGTTAGTTTTCCTAGTTCTGATTGTTTGTGTTGCGTTTGTTATCTTCGTTTTCCTGTATTAATAAACTGGTAGGGGTCTAGTCAACCTCGCTGTCTACTCCAAAAAAAAGAGTTAATTTCTTAATTATTTTAGTTAATTAATTAATAAGATTAATTAATTAATGAAATGTGTTTAATTAAAGATTAATTACTAAGTGTAATTAATTAATGTAATTAAGTAATTAATTAAGGATTATTTATTAATTTAAATTGATTAATAATTACTTAATGAATTAATTAAAGATTAATTAATTAGATTAATTAATCAAGTCTTGACTTAATTAAATGAGAATTTAATTAGTTAAGATAAGTAATTACAAATTGTTAATTACTGATTATGATTAATGAGTTGATTAATTACAAGTTAATTATTTAATTAAAGAGAATTATTAATTAATGGGGATCATTAATTAATGTAATTAATGATATTAATCAAAGTTGATTAGTATAAGCTATTAATTTAAGTGTGATTAATTAATTATAATTAATTAAGGATTAATGTAATTAATTATAGTTAATTAACTAATGAAGGATCATTAATTATTGTAATTTATGATAGTAACTAAAAGGTGAATTACTGAATATGGTTAGGGATGATTACTTGAATGTAATTAAAGTAAAATTAATCAAGGAAGATTAATTTGGGCAGATCATTAGAGATGATTAATTTATTTGAAATAATAATTAATGAAGAAGAATTTAAGTAATCTAATTGATTAGGAGTTAATCAATTCTGTTGATGAATGATTGATATTGGATGATTGATATTGGATGATTGATACTGTATGATTGATATTGGATGATTGATAGTGAGTGATTGATATTAGGTAATTGGTTGATATTGGATGATTTGGATATCTATGATATGTGAAATGCTGCTGTGTGAGATGAATGGTTAATATGAATAATCTATTGTGATAATGTGATTCATCTATCTATTTATATCATCCTGTATATAAGTTTTAATTGTTGAAACCCTTAAGTACAACTTGGACATTAAATGGCGTTTGGTTTCGGTGAGACCGGGGATCGGGTTTCCATATTAGGGATCCGAAAACCACATCGATTCCAATTAAACGTTAGGTCGTGAATCCAAGTGGAGCAAGTGAAGATTCGAGGTGTAAGAACTATGCGTCAGTATAACTCTGTGGGTGATTCCGTAATGAGTTTGACGGAATAGTACTTATAGATTCGAGATGGTGATTTAGAGTGCAAGGGCTATGGTCGTTGACTCTGAGGGTGATTCCAATATGAGTGTAACGAGATAGTGCCTTTGGTTTCGTTCGAACCCGGAACGAACTTGTATGGATCGAATGCTTTCAGAAGATCGTCAGGTGGACGATGAGCATTCTAAGATAGATGTGTTCTATAAAGGTAATCGTAGCCTCAAGCCTCGTCAACCGGGAATGACTAAAACAGGGGAGGTGCAACAAGGCTTCGTAGGTAGCTCCCACTAGAGAGAAAGATTTTTCCCTGTCTAGAAGTCCATTTTTATTCGGCTGTGTGGGCGGTTGGGTCGCGGCCAACTGCGGGGTTGTCTTGTTCGGGACTGTTCAGTAAGGAATGGTTCCGGCCTTGTGTTGCAGGGGAGCGGGCGTACTCCTCGGTACGTTGATCTAGGCCACGTACTGTGACGGGCGATACCATAATAGCCCTGCCATTGATGGAAACTCATTCTTCTTTCGAGACCCTACGGTTTTGTTTATATTACCCACTTTTGTGGCTAGTAGCTGCAATTTAGTGAATGTAACAATTTCAACTATTTCATATTTACTTGAAAACCCTAGACACTATTATAATATCACTGGATTTCCTATCAAATGTTTTAGTTAGCGTAAGGTAAAAACTTTTCCATGTTTATGTGTGGGAAGTCTTACGTGATACCTTCTCTTTTCAAAAGTTTTTTTCCTTCTAAAGTTAAGCAATTTTAAACTGTTTACTCACACCAGACCCCTGTCTGACCCGAGTGTTTATTTTCTGTTTTATTAAACACTTGGATACTCATACTATGTATGAGTAGTCAAGTGATTCAGGTTAGCATGATGAATTTTGGAGGAGATATGGAGCAGGAGGCTTCCACGTGTAGATATATATATTATGGTTCCGCTTTGTTTGTTTGGTATTTGTATCTGTTGTACTTGAGTTGTATAGTTTGACAGATGTTTATAACTGTCTAATATCTGTTGTTTAAGTTGTGTATTCAGATGTAATATAATACTATGTAATATTTTATGTGATATATTATATTTCATTCGTTCCGCTGTGAGTTATCTGTTGATGTTGTGTTCTTCTTTCTCTTTCTTTTCTTCTTCTATCCCTTTCTTTCTTCACAGATGATGCGATTTCCTAGAGACAGGAAGTCGGGTCGTCTCAAACGCATGTTATGGTTCTAATCATATTTTAATTTTGCCTAAATTAAGCTGGAAAGACTGCGCATCAAATTGCAAGCTCGATCAACTTAAAATGTTTCAGCTGTCAATTAACAACTAAAGATTAGGAATCTAATTTTACAGATGCAGTTTGAATAATCATGTTTATCACTTATCTGTTTGGGATTATGGTGAAAGCAGTAAGCTTCGAGAAAAAGAGGAGCTTTACAACATCGATGATAGCAATAGTCTCCTTAGTCAAGTGAAGCTAGCAGCCTCCAATGAAACGACCTCAGATTCAAGAATTTCTGTGGAAAACTTTTTAGATCTAAAGTCATCTAAGCTTAATATCAAAATTAAAGATCATCGTTCAGATAGAAAGGCTGATTTTTTGAGCTTACTCCCATCAAATCCAAACCCTAAGCATGCTTACTATAGGAGGAGAATCATTGGTAGCTCCCATGAAGCCTTTTCTTTTGTCAAGGCTTCCAATTTAGAAACCCTAATATTTTTTCTTCATATCGCTCTACCAATTTCAAAATGGAGAGTTGCTCTGTGTTTGTATGTTTGATAGCAGCTAGGGTTTCATTTGTTTTTTTGGTTTTTGGTAGGGTTTATTGATCCTCTTTACTGATTTTTCTTCTATATTTTGGACAGTGGTTTGTTTTATATCAGCTTTTAAATAAAAAGTACAAGGAGGAGGGTTTCCATGATGGTTAAAAGGGTGCTCCTAAGGGGGATGACGTGTAAAAGAGGAGTGGGGAAGATGGATGTGATGATGTGGCAACATTTTAGTGGAGGGTAATTCACTAAAGGCGAAAATGGAAATTTCACTTCATCCATGTTATAAAAACTAGTTCCATCTCTCTCGCACTTCTTCCATTTCGTTTTCTAAAGTTTTTTCAAAAGCTTATCATCTTCTTTAAGTTTTCAGAAACACGTTAATGGCTTCCAGAAAAAATTCAAAGTTTGAAAAATCTTCCTTTTACCTCTTTCTAATTTATAAAAGCACTTGAAAACACTTCCTTTCCATTTTAGTACCTCCTTCTTCTCTAACAAAGCCTATACACCCCTCACCATCCATGGCCGAGCCAACATCAACCTTTTCGCTGATCCTAAAGGCCTTTGACCGAGCCTACTAAGCCTTCCCTTAACTAAAAATTCAAGTTTTGGTTTTGATAATGCAAAATCTATGGTTTTAATTCAAGATTAAAAGGATTTGCTTAAGTTTGATGAGCAAAACTCACATCTTTGTGATAAAAATTTAATCTTTGATTTATGTTAGTATTAGCATCTATACGGTGTTTAGTTATTGGCTAGTTGTATGGTTTTGATGTGATTATATATATATATATATATATATATATATATATATAGGTATATGGATTTGCCTTAGATTTGTAAAACGAAGTCTAAAATGAGGTATTTTGGTGTAAAAGTGTGATCTTTGGCTATGTTATGGTATTGATATATTTTGTATGCTAATTCATAAATGTGTAGATTAGTATGCTATATATGTCGGCATTTGGTTATGTTAAAGAGGCTTGAGATCCCTTTGAAATCAAAAATCAGTTTACTAGTATTAAATTTGCTAAATGTTATCCAAAGTTCCTAACTTTGTTTTTGGTCTCAAAACCCTTTTACCCATGTTTTAAAAATGATTAAAAAGTTTGAAATTAAGTTTGTAAAAGTTACATTAGAAGCTAATTCTAAGTTATGGCATCCACAACGATAATCGCTACGGATGCAGTTTTGAAAAAGTTACGTTTTTTTAAACCTAAGAGCGAATTCTTTTTAAAACATTTTGGAAACTTTCAAAACACCAATTTAATACCAAAGTTAATTATTTTGTCATTAAGTATGGGTTTAATAATTAATCAATTATTTATTAATTAAAGGATAATTATTATTTAATTTATAATTAAGTTATGTAATTAATATTTAAGTAATGAATTAAGAAATTAATTATAATTAAATAATTAAGACGGTTTTAATTAACGATTAACTGAGTTAAAGTTTAATTAATAATGAATTTTATAAACTTTAAATATTTATTTAAATAATTATTAATTAATTTACAATCAAGTTAAGTAATTAATATGTAAGTAATTAATTAGGAAGTTAATTATAATTAATCAATTAAGGAGGTTTTAATTAATAATTAATTAAGCTAAGATTTATTTAAGAATCAAATTTTTATTTAATCAAGTTAATTATTTAATTAATTATTATTTAATTAGAGTTAATTATTAATTAATTCCTAATCAGGCAGGGTTCAAATAATTAATCTAATCAGATTTAATTAAGGGTTAACTAAGCCAAGGTCTAATTTTGATTTAATTGTGATTTAATAATGATTACTCAAGATTTAGTTAAGTCTTAATTAATGATTAAAGTAAGATTTAATTATTTAATTAAAGGTTACTTTTAAACTCTATCAGTTATATGTTAGTCAACCTTCTTTATCAGTAAACTAAGTTTTTAGCAAATGATCTCTTGTCTGTACCATCAAGTAGCCAATAACTATGAATAAGTTATACTAAACTTGGACATCAGTTAGCAGAATAAAACAATGTGTTTTGCTATAACTTAAATAGAATAGATTGTTTGAACATCTTTTAGCAGAATAAATCCTCGTTCTACTATAACTAAACTTAATAGACCGTTTGGACATCTATTTAGCAGGATAAATCACCATTCTCCTATTATGTTTTTTGGACATGTATCTACCAGTTGGTCTATATTGACAGTTATTCCCTGATTTAGCTATGGATTTTATTTACATCTGTGTTTGCTTTGTAAATAACTGTTATGTGACTTGGGAGTCAAATTTAATTAAATTGGTAAGTTGGTTAGTACCATTGTCGTCACTAAGTCTCCTTTCAAGTTTGTAAAATTATGGGTTTTTTAAATTTGTTTTAATTGTATATCAATTTGAGGTTATGAGTTCGAAATGATTTTGTAAGTTGTCCAAATATTTTAATAAAAATATTTATAAATGATATTTTGTAAATAATATTTTATAACGGATATATTTAAAGGACATATACAAATGATTTTAGATAATTATAGAAGAAGTCTTATAAATGACTTTGAATATTTATGAAAGAGATTTATAAATGATTTTTGGATATTTGTAGAAGAATTTTATAATGGGATTTAGAATTTAAGCAAAGGAGATTACATAAATAGAAATGATTTATTAAAAGGTTTACTGAAGAAATTTATAAAAGAATTAGTGACGGGATTTTCCTTAATCGACCTTCTTAATTATGGTAGTGTGGACTTTTGGCCCATGATTAGCACCGAAGGAATAATGTTTGGGGTTATCCTTATCTATAATTTAAATAACGATTTTTTGATCTTTTTAATATAATGTTGAAATGATAAATCTTTCATGGTATTTTATGAATATAATTATTCCAGTGTTATAAGTATATGAATATTTTGATAAATATTCTAAAAAGATATTCAAATAAATGAAAACTTATTTTGAGGCTTAATGGTTGCTATAGGAAAATTAAATCTCTGGATTATTGTGCGATTGTGGATTTGATAGTTAAATAACCAACTATCAAATTTCAACCTATTTTAACTCAGGAAGTATGTTTTGAGTTCCTCGATGAGGACTCGAATACTTGTTGCATATTCCAAAAGAACCAAAATTGAATTAGGAAGGAATTATCACTTAGTTGGGTGACATCTGTTTCAAATAAGTATGATTTATCTGAACCACTCTAAACTGATAACGTCCATTATGGATCGTTATGAAGTATGCTATGAAGCTATATTATTCTTCTTGAGGGTGATTCCAAAATGAAAGATAGAAAATGTTGAATGCTTCGATCGCAGAGCAACTTAAATGGATGAACGCTGGCATTGCATTTCTGCTTGGAGGGTAGTGTTAGCATCCAAGATGGTTGGCTATGAGGAAAAAGGTAGTTATGGCCTCTCAAGCCTCATACTACGGTAATGGCTAAAACAAGGTACGTTGCAAGTCTATGTGGGTAGCTCCCATTAGAGTATGATCGTTGCCTTATCTAGAGTCGATATCCATATGTATGCTTTGAGGCCCATTTTTATTTGTTGATCACAACCTAGGGGTGATCATATTTGGTATTATCCAGTCATGGATAAGTTGGACTTGTCATGCTGGTTGCAAAGGTAACTGCAGCCCACAATATATTTTTTCTGGGGTTGTACTATCTCGAAAGGTAGTCCCTAACCTTGCTATTTGTTGGAATCCATTTTCCACATACATGCTTAGCGGTTTTGATTTTATTACCACTATTGTTGTGATGTACATACATCACAGTTACTCGATTACAAATATTTAAAAATTAAACATTATGGTAACATCACCGGACTTTCATACAGAAATGTTTTTGGTTACATAGGAAAAATCCTATCCATGTTTATGTGCGACGTGGTCTTATGAGATACCTTTGATTTTAAAGGATTTTACAAGTGATTTGAGTTTCTTATGCCGGTTTTACCAGACTGACTCGAACGTTGTTTTCTCATAATGTTTGGGTCAGACCGAGCATGTTATCATATTAGCTTTGGATGCTTTGTAGTTCAAGATATGAGCTGGATGTCGAATATGTACTTTCGTATTTTCTTTTAATTTACACTATTTTTTATTATTGTAGATATTAGCAATTGCAAGGTCGGGTTTTTATAACTGTTCAAGCTGATAATAAGTTAGTGTACTTTGATATTGTATGTATATTAAGGCTCTTTCTTTTTGTAAAGATCTGATTTATATATTGTATGTTACTCGCCTTGTTTTTGTGAGATTTTGTTTTGCCTTTTCTTTCACCCCCAATGACCTATCTTTCGAATGACTAAATGATCAATGTATTAAGTGTTGTCTTTAGTAGTGAGAAAGGCAGATGGTTACCTTTGGTATCAAAGTTGGAGGTTAAGTGAGAACCTTGTCTTTGGTGGGGTAAACTCATTAGAGATAGGGTAAATGAAACCCTATAACGAGTTTGAGTGTGTTATATACGTGCGTGAATTTTCTAGTGATAAAAAAATGATTTATGTTAATTGATTTACTAAGTGGCTTATGAATTCTGGTTGATACATCTAGCGAATGTTATCGATAGGGGTTCCTAAACGCTTGAATAAGACTAACCGACACTCTACTATTTTAAAATTGGTAAATGAACTAATTTTACTGAGGAATACATTTTATATATACAAAAACGATTTTCAGAAATAGTATAGCATTTTTGAAATGCTTGTTGAATAGGAAATGATAATATTCTATTGTTATCATTTAGGATTCGGTTTAGTCATGTTCATTCAGTTTTAGCATTGATAGTTGTTGATTATTATAAGTGGTTTTACTTTTGAAATACTGGTTAGGTAAGTAGAAATTAGGGCAACATTGAAACAAACACCTTATAAATTAAATTTCATAATTTGACTATAAGGTGTTCAATGTTAAAGTGCGGCTAAAGATTTGGTCTAATTAAAGATGTTTAAGAAAAGTTAGAATATTTAGAAAATGATTTTATAAAATGCGTTTATAAGATGTTGCTTATAGATAAAGATAATTTAGGTAGAGAACTAGAGGACACAAATCCCGGTGATTTTGAAAATGGTTTTCAAGGTTCGAGAAAAGTAGCAATAGTATTACTTGGAAGTATTTTGGTTTAAGTATAAAATTATAGGAATGGAAATTTTGAGTAAGAAGTATTTTCTTTAGATTGGTTCAGGTAACGAGTCATAATTTGTTTTTGTGATGATCTGAATAACCCTTTTAGTGACGATAGGATGTTTTCTTAATCGAACGTTGTAGTTCACTTAGTAAATTATTCTCTTTATCATTGTACGATCGAAATAAGTTCAAATCCGAACGAAACCAAAGCAAGTCGGTGATAGATGTTTTTTAAATATATATGATATTGTTTCAAATGATATTTGAAAGATAAAAAGTATTTTTATATTAACTAGTTCGAGTGGCTCGAAAATAACTTAAAATGAAAAAGAGATGTGTTCGGATGGTAAATACCTCTCTTTAGTATTACCCTTCTTGGTAGGGGAATGTATGATACTGCTTAGAAGTACCTAGTTCCGTAGTATCGTTTTGGGGTTACGTGAGCAATATGTATATTTTCTATGGGTTAAATATATAGCATTATTTCAAAAGGTTTTTGAAATAAAACCTGGACATTTGCTCCTAAGTTTTCAGGGTGTAAAGGTACCTTGATTTAAAATGGTTAACAAATGAGGTTTTAAAGTTAAATTGGTTTAACCAGAAGGTTAAACTTGGTTTTATTAAACAATGTCTTTTGGATTTTAACACTTAGGATGTTAAATATTATTTAATGTTATTGGGAAAGCTAATAAACACTTTTACTTAGAGGTGCCGAAGAAAAAGTAAACTCTAGGACTGAGTTTGGATATCCGCATTTTATCTTCTTAACTACTTGTTAGACCAAATGGGTAAATAAGTTAACTTGGTCGACTTGGTTTTTAAGACCCAAAATTATTTGGGGCTACATCTTAATAGTTAAAAGTAAATAGAATTAAAAATCAATTGTTTCGTATATATACTCTTAGGACATAGGAGGGTATTATCCAAGTTAATAATTTTAGAATGAAAGTTTTTATAAATAAGTTGTATCATTTAAAAAAATTTAAACCTAAGTTTATTTTTATGAAATGGTTTCATAAATAATTTTAGCAGAAGTAGAATTGGTATTAGTAAGAACCAATAACATAAGTGCGTTAGTTAATGGTAAGAACTAATAACATAAGTGCATAAGTTTCATAAAAAGATTCAAGCACACAACTTTGAGGCATTTTACTCCATTGCAGATAAGGATCTATCAATTGACTGTTGACGGCGAACACTTGGTAAAGGTTCTGGATAAGGAACCAAAGTTTTCTATGATAGTATATGGCTATATAAGTAGAACGGAGGTTTCTAATTAAGAAGCATGGTCGGAGTCCACACTAGGGAATCGAGTGAGCAATACTAGTTCGGAAAGGAAGTTATGTATTTGAACAGTGATCATTTTGAATATGGATGGTCTATGAACATCATGTGGACTTATGAATAGTATTGGGTGTTCATATGGTGAAATTTCGGGGACGAAATGCTTTTAAGGGGGAAAGAATGTAATGACCAAGAATTTTATTGTTTTGATTTGTGAATATTTAAATTAATTTTAAACATTAGTTAATGGTTTTGATAATTAAAATAGCTCTCTTTTAATTTATGACTAATGAAAGAAAAATTATTTTAGAATCTGGTTTACAAAAATTAGTAGTTAAAAGGAAATCATAAAATGTGACCCAAAAGCTTTTTCAAAATCGACAATTTTCCCCTATTAAAAATTTGTTAAAAAGGTTGTAAAACATCTTAATATATTTAAACACACACATATAAAATTTATAAGAATTTATTTAAGTGTGTAAAGGGATAAATATATGTTTTCTTAAGTGAAAAGAAGGATGTGATAATTTGTTTTAAATTTAAAATAAATAAGATAGGACATAATGTCATTATCTTTCACATCAGGTACAAACAAGAGGACTTTACATAATGGTTAAAAGGGTGCTCCCAAGGGTGGTGACGTGTGAAAGAGTAGTGGCGAAGGCGGATGTGGTGATGTGGCAACATTTTAGTGGAGGATATTGTATTAAAGGGAAAAATGGTATTCATCCATTTTATAAAAACTAATTCTGTCTCTCTTTTCTCTTCCATTTCATTTTCTATTTTTTAAAAAGTTTATCATCTTCTTTACGCTTTCAAAAACATATTAATGGCTTCAAAATATTTTCAAAGTTTTAAAAATCTTCTTTTTACCACTTTCTAATTTATAAAAGCACTTGAAAACACTTCCTTTCTATTTCTAGCACCCCTTCTTCTCCAAAAAAAGCCCATACACCCCTCATCATCAATGGCCGAGCGAGCATCAACCTTTTGGCCGACCTACTGTAACGACCCATAAATATTCGACAATTTAATTTTTAATTTTATTAAATGTTTGTTATCTAATATTGGAAAAACAAAAATTTGTGATTCATTAATGAAATAATAAATTAAATGAGATGGAATAATGCTAACCTAAGTTATTTATTAACTATTTGAATGAAATTACAATTAATGGAATTAGTGTAAATGTTATACTAAGCTATAAACTGAATATAAGAAAATATAAGTAAATATTGAATTAACCAAGGAAATAATGCATTGATTAATAGTAATTGAACGAGATTTGTGTTATGAAACTAAAGGCAACATTTGTTGTAAGTATTAAACTTATAAATGAGATTAAATGTGAATAGTGACGATTACTATAAGTTACCAATTTATGTAGTCCATTAAATTAAATTGGAAATTTATTTGTGATTAAAATGAAATTAAATATTACGTTACTCGAAATTAAGACAAAATTGGAGAATATTAACATACCAAGATATAAACCAATGGTAATTACAGCCTTAAGACAATAATTGATTTAATAACAGGATTTAAAATCAAATAAAGGAATTTATTGGAATTTCAATTGGTAACTAATGAACTTATTAAAATAGGAATTTAATACTATAATTGGTAAACCCATTTACTTTAAATTGATATCTAAGTTTGTTTAAATTATTATAATTGTTTAAGAAATCAGAAAAATGATAAAGATGGCTAATTATAGATCTGGAATTGAAATTTGATTTAATTAATTTAATATTAATTTATTTAATTAACTGAAATATAGCCATTTTGTCCACTAACTCGGATTTCGACAAAACCAGTTTCATCGGATCAGTAACGGTGAATTATTGTAGGATTTCAAGTTTCGTAACGATCGGACTTGTTTTTTGATCGTATGGGCTCGAAACGCTTAGAAATCAATTTAACTGGAATCAAATTTGAAATAATTTAATTTTTTTCGAAATGCTATCTTCCAAGTACAATCGAATTTGGCCTCAAGACTAGTTCCATTGTGTTTGGAATGAGGGTAAAATGTTACGAACATCAGGCGGCATGCCTCGATTGAAGTTCGGGCTGTTTTGGACTTTATAAATACGGCACGTAAAACGAGAGATAACATTTTAATATTGTTGAAACCCTGGCCGCCACTTGTTCATCCTTTTTAATGGTTGAAATCTCTCCGTCTTCTCGCCTCGATTTCTTCCAATCTATGAAATGAAATTGAGAACTCCCAAAAGCAAAGTTGGCTCGACGAGCTCTACATATCCAACGGTCAATTCGTGCTATTACCACACAAATTCGTCGAGATCTAGTCGGGAAGGTCTTGCACGTTTTGGGTTATTGCATGCGATTCGTGGGATTGTGGGGGGCCACATCTCTGGCGTAGGTAGAGGAGGCGGTGGCGCTTGGATTGGTGATCGCAGATCTGTGTCCAGTCGGGCTATACGTAGGCGCGCGTGAAAGCCTGTTCGTGGGGATGGGAAGAAGGTGGTCACGAACGGGGAAGAAGGTGGTTACGTATTGTTTTTATTTATTTATTATAATTATAATATGTTAAGATTTAAATGTTCTAACGATCATAACTTCTTCATACGAGGTCCAATTTACGCGCGGTTTTCTCCGCTAGGATCGTATCCGAATTCCTGACATTTTGGCGATGATTTGAACAAAATTCTGAGACGTTTAAATTTTGAGCTTATTTTGAATTTTAATTCAATTTAAATTCAAAGGTGAGTGTTTTAACCCACTCACAACTTCTAAAATTTCTTATGTTTGTTAAATTGATTTATGATGTGATTAGAAACTTATTTATGAATGTTTGACTTATTTTGAATCATCATCTCAGTTTATTTGAATTTATTTGGATAAATAGTTATTTAATTTATTATTGAATATAAACTGCCAGTAAATACTTGTTATTTATTATCTGTTCCATATTGATGGTATTGTTTGAATTGGATGATGATTGTGATAAATGGTTGATGATTGATATTGGATGAATGGATGTTGTATTTTATATTGTTATAAACCGCTAGTTGTCATGCATTTTTATTTCATTCGGGATTGCGGTTTTAAATGATATATAACCGTATTTATATTTTAAATTACGGAATTGAAATGATAAATATCTGTATCACTTGACCATAGGATGGAAAATTATATACAAACACCATGGTCTATATATAAAATTATTTTGAAATGATTTCTATGGTTTTGTAAAGGAATATATGGTTTTAGATAAATATTGGTTTTAGATATTATATAAATGTTATTTTATCCTTGATTTTAAGCTATGTATAATTTGTTTAATATAGAATAAGCTTAATAATAAGTTTGATTTTCAATGAAGATAATATGGTTAAGTATTTAAATTATATTTTAATATAGAGTTTATAATGATTTAAGTAAAATTAAGGTTGGAAGATAAATTTGAGATTTATTTGAAATTGAATTTATATAAGAATTAAATTCAAATAAGCTTGATGTGAGATTTATTAAGTTTGAAATTTCAGAGGGTATGATTTTTATAACTTGATTTTGGTTTAAAATGAATTAAATGAATATTTCAAGTATAAATAAATTGAAGGAAATATTTAATTATTTGTAATTTGAGTTTTATTTAAATGATAATGGATTTATTATGAAAATATTTCAAAATTAAATAGTACAAAATTGAATTGTTGAATCGTAATTACCAAACTTAGCTTTGAAATTGTTGAATACTTAAAGTTTGAAATATATTGAATTTGAAATGGTTTATTCTATGGATCAAATCTGTTTTGAAATCGATAAAATTTGGAATAGTTTATTTGGAAACTGAATTGAATTGAAATTTATGATTTGGGATTTGGTTAAATTAAAATCTAGAAATTAGAGTTGTTTTGAAATTGATTTGTGAAATTTAAGAAATAAAAGTATTATAATATTTAAACCATTTAAGTCGTGAAGTTATGTTTCAAAGTTATGAGTTTCAAAGTATTGTGATTTGAAAGTGTTATACTTTAAGTGTTTTGATTTCAAAGTTTTATAACTTTGAAAGTGCTATGATTTTTGAGAAAGGATATATTTGAAATAAAAATGATATTATATTGATTTGGGTTTTTATAAAAATGATATCATATTGATTTGGTTTTTGAAATGGAAATGGTATCATATTTATATGGTTTTGAAATGGATATTATATTATGGTTTTGAAGTATAATTATTCTGAAATGGCCGCGGTGTTATAATAACGTTTGGAAGTTAAAGACCCCGAGATCGGAAATTGTCATACTCTCTGCCAACTCCGAAAACCACTTTAACAACCGTATATGCGGTGGAGATTCTACAATGAAGTAGGATGGTGGCGGCGTTCCTTTTAGGTATATACGTGGACCCGACTCCCGTAAGTCGGCATAAGGTGGCTAAAACAGGAGCGATTGACGGGATAAGAAGGTAGCACCTTTTATCAGACACACTTCTTCGATACTATTCTATTACTTTGTGATTGATTGGCCCCTTTTCATTTTGGGGCGTGGCTCGAGGTGGGCGGTAGTAGCTGCTGCGCGTTACCACCGGTCCGGAAGCGTAATTGGTATATCTACCCTGGCATTGCCTAGTTGTGCTGTGTCACCTACCCTAGCACGCCTTGTACGAGTTTGGTTTTCTTCCGTAGCCGGAGTAGTATTTTAGGTTAGTCTTCCGATCTGGATATGCGCTGATACTGGATGGACTGCTGGGACTATTATGTGTTAAGGGCTATATGGGTAACCCCTTAACGCTGTTTAAAAGTAAGTTTATTTTACTGTAGACATTATTATAATAGCATGTATTACTACATAGTAAATAGTTTAATGGATCCATAGGAGATGTGAATCCTGAGCATCCCTTAAATTACCGCACTCACGTTAGACGCTGGATAGAAGATGTCAAATCCCGTAAACATCTCTGATGCCGTTCCACTCATATTTACTTCTGTTGATTTAACTCACATAAGATCTTTTAATTCTGACTCGAGTGTTTTGTCTTTTCAATTCGCACGGGTCAGCCTGAGCATTTCAGGATTTGAAGAGCTTACTTCTGGAGGACGATGACGAAGATTGTATTACTATTATTTACTATATTGCCCCCTGCATCACATTATTCCGCTGCATTGTTATTTATTATTCTTTAGTATGTGTGACTCTGATTCTATGTTATATAAGTATAATCAAATGTTTTGTAAAACAACATCATGAACTGTTTATTTGATTGTTATATTTATCGTTCCGCTGCAAGATTCTGCTTTGTTTTTTTCTTTCTCTGCTTTTTCTTATTCACCTCAATAACAATCCGCCCTTCTGTATGGTTTGAGTTTGACTTGTGTGGTTTATCGTCGATTCAAAGCGTACAAAAAGGTGGGATGTTACACATACCTTGCATTCCCTTAGATAAAATGTCTAGTTTTGGTTTTGATAATGCAAAGTCTATGGTTTTAATTCAAGTTTAAATGGATTTGCTTAAGCTTGGTGAGAAAACCTCACCTCATTTTGATAAAAATTTCATCTTTGATTTATGTTTGTTTTAGCATGTATAAATCATTTGGTTATTGGCTTGTTGTATGATTTGATGTGATTATATATGTGTTGATATATGGGTTTCCCTTAGATTTGTAAAACGAAGTTTAAATAAAGTGTTTTAGTGTAAAAATGTGATCTTTTGTTATGTTATGGTATTGATACGTTTGCATGCTAATTCATAAATGTGCAGATTTGTATGCTATATATGTTAGCATTTGGTTAGTTAAAGTGGCTTGAGATCCCTTTGAAATTAAAAATCGGTTTACCAATTTTAAAGTTGCTAAATGTTTTCTAAAGTTTCTAACTTTGTTTTTGATTTCAAAACCCTTTTACTTATGTTTTAAAAATGAGTAAGAATTTTGAAGTTAACTTTGGAAAAGTTTAACTTAGAAGCTAATTCCAAGTTATGGCATCCACAACGATAATCACTATGGATGCAGTTTAAACGAGTTACATTTTCTAAACTTAAATGTGATTTCTTTTTAGAATGTTTTGGAACTTTTCAAAACATCAATTGAGTACCAAATTAATTATTTTGTAATTAAGTAAGAGTTAAGTAACGAATTACTTATTTATTAATTAAAGGATAATTTTAAATTAATTTATAATTAAGTTAAGTAATTAGTATATAAGTAATGCACTAAGTTAATTAAAATTAATGAAGAAGGTTTTAATTAACAATTAATTAAGTTAAAGTTTAGTTAAGAATTGAATTTTACCAAGTTTGATAACTTATTTAAGTGATTATTATTTAATTTATCATCAAGTTAAGTAATTAGTATTTAAATAATAAATTAAAAAGTTTGTTATAATTAATCACTTAAGGAAGTTTTGATTAATGATTAATTAAACTAAGAGTTAATTAAGACTTAATTTTTTATTTAATTAAATTTATTATTTAATTAGAGTGAATTAATAATTAATAACCAATCAGATAGGGTTTAATTAATTAATTTAATTTAATTAAGATTTATTTAAGCATTAATTAATTTTAAATTAAGGTCTAATTTTGATTTAATAATGATTAGTCGAGATTTAGTTAAGTCTTAATTAATGATAGAGTAATATTTAATTATTTAATTAAAGGTTTATTTTTGAACTCTATCAGTTAGATGTTAGTCAGCTTTCTTTATAAGTAAACTGATTTTAAATCAAATGATCTTTTGTCTGTGTCATTAAGTAGCCAACAACTATGTATAAGTTATACTAAACTTGGACTTCCGTTAGCAGAGAAAACTACCATTTTGCTATAGCTTACAATGAATATATTATTTAGTTTTTTTTAACAGAATAAATTCCCATTCTACTATAACTAAACTTAATAGATTGTTTAGACATCTATTTAGCAAGACAAATCACCATCCTGCTATTATGTTATTTGGACATATATCTACCAGTTTGTTTATATTGACATATTATTTCCTGATTTGGCTATGGATTTTGTTTACATATATGTTGGCTTATGTAAATAACTGTTATGTGACTTAGGAGTCAAATTTAATTAAAATGGTAATTTGATTTAGTACCACTGCAGCCAGTAAGCCTACATTCAAATTTGTAAAATTATGAGTTTTTTTAAATTGACTTTAACTCTGTATCAATTTGAGGTTAAGTGTTTTAAATGATTTTGTAATTTGTCCAATTATTTTAGTAAAGATATTTACAAATGATATTTTTTACATAATATTTTATAAATGATTTATTTAAAGGTGATTTACAAATAATTTTAGATATTTGTAGCAGAAGTTTTATAAATGACTTTAGTTATTTATAAAAGAGATTTATAAATTATTTTTGGATATTTATAAAAGAATTTTATAAACGGATTTAGAATTTAAGGAAAGGAGATTTCATAAATGAAATGATTTATTAAGGAAATTTATAAAAGATTTAGAGATGGGATTTCCCTTAACCGGCCTTCTTAATTATGGTGGTGTGGACATTTATTCCATGCTTAACACCGAAGGAATAGTGTTCGGAGTTATCCATATCTCTAATTTAAATAACAATTGTTTGATTTTTTAATATGATTTTGAAATGACGATTCTTTCACGATATTTTGTGAATATACATATTCTAATGTAATAATTATATGAATATATTTATAAGTATTTTGAAAAGAGATTTAAATAAATAAAAACTAATTTTGTGGCTTAGTGGTTGCTATGAGAAATCAAATCTTTAGATTACTTTTTGATTGTGTATTTGATAGTTAAATAACCAACTATCAACTTTCGTCCTATTTTAACTTAGGAAGTATGTTGTGTATATTCGGGTTCCCCGATGAGGACTCGAATACTTGTTACATACTCTCAAAAGAACCGAAATTGAGTTAGCCAAGAATTACTGCTTAGTTGGGAGACACCGGTTTCGAATAAGTATGATTTACCCAAACCACTCCAAACAAATAATGTTCGTGATGGCTCATTATAAAGTATGCTATGGAGCTATATTATTCTTCCTCAAGGTGATTCTAAAATGAAAGATAGTGAATGTTGAATGTTTTTTCGATCCCGGAGAAACTTAAATGGATGAATGCTGGCATTGCATTTTTACTTGGAGGGCATTGTTCACCAAGATTGTGTGCTGTAAGGAAAATGGTAATCATAGCATCTCAATCCTCAAACCAAGGTAATGGCTAAAACTGGTATGTCGCAAGGCAATGTGGGTCGCTCCTATTATGGTATGATCATCGCCTTATCTAGAGTCGATATGTATATGTATATGTATGCTTCGGGCCCCCTTTTTGGTTGTTAATCACACTCTAGGGGTGATCATATTCGGTACAATCCACTCAGTAGTAGGCTAGTCTTGTCATGCGGGTTGCAAAGGTAACTGTAGCCCATAGTATATTTTGTCTAGAAGTGTACTGTCTTGGAAGGCAGTCCTTTACCTTGCCACTTGTTGGAATCCATTTTCCACATACATGCTCAGCGGTTTTGGATTTTATAACCACTATTTCGTGATGTACATACATAACAGCTACTTGATTATGAATATTTTAAACATTATGATAATATCACTGGACTTTCATATAAAAAAATTGGTTATCTTAAGGTAAAACTCAGTTTGTGTTTATGTGCGACATGGCCTTACGAGATACCTTTGATTTAAAAAGACTTTACGAGTTATAATAAATAAAATGCCTTATGATTTGAGTTTTTCACGCTGATATTTTACCAGACTAACCCGGGAGTTGTTTTCTTATTAAGCACGGGTCAGACCGAGCATGTTATCAGATTAGCTATGGATGCTTTGGATTTCAGGAGATGAGTTGGATGCCCAAGATGCACTTTCGTATTTTCTTTTATTTTCCATTTTTTTATTGTTGTAGATGTCAGCAATTGTAATGGCATTTGTTATAACTGTCCAAGATGATAATAGGTTAGTGTACTCTTATATTTGTGTGTGTGAGTATTAAGGCTCTTTCTTTTTGTAAAGACCTAACTTATATATTATATGTTAGTCATTATGTTGTTTTGAGATTCTATTCTTTTTTTTCCTTTCTTCCATTCCCTAATGACATATCTTCCGAATGACTAAACGATCGGAACACAAATACTGAGGATGTATTAAGTGTCGTTTTTAGTGGTAAGAAAGGCAGACCGTTACAAAGTGCCTCTTGTTGGTACATGCTTTCTTCCTATCTTGTCTAGTTCTTGTCCTTCTATGAAATAAATCTATCCATATTTTCCAATTGCACTTCTCAATCTTTACCATTGACATAAACCTTTAACTCGAATGTATGTGGATGAGTAATTCTCTATAAGCCCTACTACTCACTCAAATGGTGTCAATGTGCACCACACTAAATAACTTGAGCAAGAGTATGCTCCCATGAAACTGTAGCCCTCTAAATCCTTATTGCACAACATAGTTCCGTAACTCATCCAGTGGTATATCTAGTCCTTCAACTTCTAGATACCAAGTGAGACAACTCAAATATAAACATTGTCTCCCTCCATGCTACTTCCTTGTTCTTTGCTAATTTTCCACTTACCAAAGGATATTTAACTTGGTGACTTTTTCAGATGTTAAAAATAGCAAAACTTTTTTTCCAACTGAAATCATCTCATTTTACTTCTGAATGGTTTCTTTCATCCCTTTAAAAATTATTGTATTTTACTATCACGTTTTGAGTCTATAGGGATCCATCCAAAATTTCACAAGTGAAAGTTTGGCCCATCTTCTCATCCAATCTTAACAATAAAAGTCCTAAAATTAATTGAAGTCATAACTTACAATTACTCCAGCATAGGAAAAAAGCACATAAGTGATACTTTGTTCGCCTGCTCTGTTATGCATAAATATATATTCTAAGTCAGCCTTCCATGAATTTCCTTATCTAAATAGTCTTCTTCCAATCATTTTTATCACTTCCATATAATCTTATCAAAAATGTTCCAATTTAATTTTTCTACAGAAATCGCCTTCGCATTTCTAATGCATGCAGATATCAATATCTTTTCTTAATATAGACCTAAATTCTTGAAGTAGCTATCCCTTGCAAAAAATTTACTATAAACTAATCTAGGAGACTTTTTATGGTTTAAACTACCAAAACTTTACCATTTCTTAGTGTCCTCCCATAAATGAGACCTTTTTTCCAAATACAACCTCCTATCCCTTTATTCTCACTTATTTTATGGTTGAGATAACTTAATATGGAATGATGCATTGCGATTTTAATCTGATTGACATATTGACCAATACTTTGGTTTATACTTAGGGTTTTTGCATTTTAATGTATTGGAACTATGTCTTTCCCAAAGGAAAGGGTAGCGGTGTAAATTTTTATATCTTATCTCAAAGGAGAATTAGCGACACGTTTGAAATTTCAAGAAAATTAACTCTTTCTTAGTCATTGAAATAGTTGGTCCAAAATATTGTAAACATCTGTATTTTATACATCTTTTTCAATTTGGGTGTATTCCTTTTCATTTCAAATGATGTACTTTTATTTATAAATCTAAACTTAACAATCCATAGGAAAATACATTGCAACCCTCTATATTTTAACTAATTAAACTAATACTTAAATCCTATTTTCAATTTATTGGTATTTTCGCTTATGTCTACAGCCCATATAAATTATCCAACAAAATCTAGGATCATCTAAATCCCAACAATTTACTATGATAACTTAATTTACATTTTACTTACAGCATCCTTTAAATCTACAAATATGGAACTATCACATAATCTATAAATTCAAGAACTACAAACTAGCATTTTCCAGATTCAAATATGTATAAATTTCTAACCATACAATTCAAGGTTTACTTAGGCATACTAGGAACACATCTACAATGATTGAACCCAATAGGGTAACACCACCCATGAGCTACCATGGTAACCAATTTAAATTAATATTGCTGTATAATGCTACTGTTGGGATCGCTCTCCTCTAATATGACTTTTCACTCATGTCAACCTGGTCCACCTACAGCATCCAGGTATCTTATCCTTACCTATGCGGTACTGACCAATATTAGGATTGTCCCTTTTTCATTTGACTTACTATACAAGAATTATAGTTAATCCTACCCGACCCTTATTACATTCCAAAATGAATAAAATTTCTTACATATATACCATCTTTTGATATAGTAAAACATCTTAATTTACTCTTTCCTTATTCAGGAATATGTCTTATCCAAATCATACTTTTCAAATTTCCTTACACACCAAGATTCTATGATTCAAATCATACTTGGGTAAAAGATACATGGTGTATACACTTTACTGTTTTAAAAAGTTTGACTCGGCACCATGCCTTTCCAATTTTAGCCATTGACTGAAAACACCATTGAGTTAATATATTACTTGTTATCTCTGTCCTAACCATTACAATACTTTCCGGTTCTATATTCAATTTTGTCCCAACAGGCCATTTAATCCTATTTATCTAACTTTGTTCTATTTCTTTCCATCTTCAATTTAAGTGATATCATAATATTTTCAATTTACTCTTTTCAAATCAAACCTTTGATTTTTTTTTTAACTTTATTTCCTCAAAATCAATAAGTTTTAAAACTATAAAACTCTCTTTTCATTTTGAGCAAGCATTTCTTTCTTACCAAGATCATAACATTTTCTTTAATTAATTTATCGAAATGCACTTAAAGCGCGCCATTTTAACATTTTCTTTCATGAATAAGAAATATTCACAAAAGAGTTTTTTCAAAGATAATGTGGTATTTTTAACTTACTACTATTATTTTAGAGTTTAATAAAATGTTGATAAAAGACAATTTAGTACCAACCATTCCTTATTTATAAGAGTAGTTCAAGGATGAATCTTACATATTTCTTCATCTCTATAAGTTCTATTATCAAAAGAAAAGTGCACATTGCTGGTTGTATAACACTGTGACAAAAAAAAGGATTTAAATACAGTTATTGATAGATCACTTTTTACCAAATTATCAAATTTTATTTTTACACAAATTTCATAAAATTTGTCTGATTATTTCATAAAAAAATCATAAATCAACCTCTTTTATGTGCAAAATATCATATGTAAACTATTCCTAACTTTTGAAAACATTTTCATTGGTTTATCACTTAAATTGGGGTAGATAATTAATTCTAACTACCTAAGCCCACTTATACCTAACCATGCTTTAGTGCATAGGGTTTCTATTTTTCTTTTCAAAGATGGTTAACTCAATTTTCTTTTCCTATATAGTGCCCGTCATTATGGAAATATTCCAACCATATCTTCAAATAAATAGAAGTCCTTATGAATACTATTAATATGAGAATAGAGTTTCTACTATTACTGGGAAAACTACCTTTAATTTGTAAAAGCCTCCTTATGTTGTTAGTATTGTATTCCTATTATAGGGGTCTTGTGGGACTAATCTTCTTTACTCGTCCTTAAGTCCTTGAATTGCTTTCTATTACTAGTTGGTATACAAATCCTCTACTAGCTTTTCTTTATGGGTAAACTCTAATAAACATGAAATATTTATTTTCCCACCTCAACTTTATAAACTTAAAACTTATTCCGACCCAAAATTGGATGCTTCTATGAGAGATTAGCCAACTGTTACCTCATGGGATAATATATATGTGTGTGTGTGTATGTGTGTGTATGTTGTTGTGTAGTAATACACATATCGAAAGATTATCATTTCAATCCCTTAGTCGGCTTAGGCTCTTCTTATATCGTTGCTTTAGATACCATCAGAACCACATAGGGATGTTCGCATTTGGAATCTTAGTTGTCTTTCTAGATCCATTCTCTTAAGACTTGTACATGTTCTCACTATCTATGTTTGGAAATTATTTTCAAATTTCCTAATAGGTAGTACAATCATGAATAAAAAGGAATTTTAGACATGTAGATAAAATCTTTGGAATACTCTTTAGAAACTTTAATATTTATATGTATATTTTGACATTTTTCAAACCCATTGTTGAAAATTTCGAAAAACATTATAGAAAACCATTTTTTCTGAAAAAAATTCAAATATGTTTGCATAATACGTGCCTAAGTCCTAGGGGATCCTAAACGTAAACTCTATACCAAATGTTATAACCTGCACCTCCTTACACATCAATCCCAAGCCTAGTATGACTTTTGGACTTACATCATACTAAAAATTATGAGCCGTTGGATTCTTAAAACATTATAGAGCATAATTATAAAGGTAATTTCTAATACACTCTATATTTTTGTAACAACCCAAACCAGAATAGGCCTATGTTTCTATCCAGAAAAGGCCCGTTGGAACTTAGATCCATTCTAAGGAAAGTTGTTGGCAGTAAAAGGAAATATCATCGTAGAGCCACAACAAAACTTTCAGAACTCATAGAGGATGGAGGAAAATATAACAGTAAAGTGTACCTATTTATTTCAAAACCATAACAATAACATAACACAAAACCTCATAAAAACCGTGATATAATATTCATTTACAACAATTGTTTAAATCCATGGGTACACATTAAAGAAAATAATAATAAATTCTTCTACTTGCCAAACTTCTTCATCTTTAAGCGTCATCGCCGTCATCACTCCATCCTTAACTTGTGTTGTAATGAGAGGAAGTTGGAACAACATGTGTTTGGTGAACAAAAACCTCGAGCCTTACCTTTTCAGTACATGGGCAGTATATTTTAAATAAGAATATGTCTATGAAAATAGTACCATTAAAATCATTTAATACTTCTTTATAAGGAAAGAAGGAGGATCCACCCACTAAGTACCTTCCATTCCAGAAGTAGATTCCTTATCCCAATCATACGTCATAAATTACTATTAATGTGAGAGACGGTATCCAAACCACTTAATAATTCCCAGTGGAAAATAGGCATAACCCCTCAATTCAAGGCCTATTTCCATAACCATGCTCCTTAATGGTACTATCTAGCTTACATCATACGGAATCTCATAGGCCACTAAGTACTTTAAAATGGAAAATAGGCTGACTTTGTCATTTAAATCTTGTTCCAAAAGAGGACCATTGTAGATATACGACCTACCAAAACCTCTTGGCCATTTAATACTTCATCTGGGGAAAAAGGCGGGTTCGACCATTTAATACCTCAAACCCAACGCAGACCCTTCGTATTATGGCCCATACACAAAATGACGTCTTAAATTAGTCCGTTATTCGTAGGAATTGGTATCCAGATTCGCTAGGCAGATTTTCCTCATAGAATTTGGAACTAACCTCGCGTCATTACAAATATTTATCTTAAGAAATCTCACATCAATAGAAGTGTACACAACTGCTGCCTCAAAGTGAAGGGCCGACTTCTTTCATGTAACTCTATTGACCTCACATCCCTATGACTTAGCCACAAATTAATTACCATATACACATAGATACACGCATCTCAACGTTTCATAAATAAGGTCTTATAAGGAATCTTCCTTATTACGCCCTAAATCAATAATTATGCTATAAAAGAATTTCCTCTTATTTTTGCCTCAAAATCAATTACCTTCCTAATGACGTAAATAAATGCCTAATTGACTACACCATATATGCAATAGTTAAACGTTAATTACGTAAATAGAAATAAATAAATATTCTTGCCTAAACAGTTCCAAACGCATGGATTTTACGCTCTAAACTGGCATTAAATGTCAATTCCCTAACCAATTATAATTATAATTCCTTTTTCTTAAATTTCCTAATATTTCATGGAATTCTAATGTCCAAAACTAGGAATAAATATACATAACCAAAACTGCGATAACAGACATATAAATAAAAAGAAACTCAATTTGTTACTCCAATTCGATGGGACATCTTAAACAATAATGCGATCTAAACTCCATATTTTATTCAAATCCTCTTTTTATGAAGAAAAAGATTAGAATAAGTGGTGTAAACTATGAATAGAATTGTAATCCAAACCCCTTAATTTATGAATGGATTACAATTTGACCTAAAGAAGAAGGAGAAGTGGAGTAGACTAAGAAATTATCAAAAATTGCATAAACGAAACAAATTCCATCAAATTAATGTAAATAATTGACTCCATATCTAATTGGAATTTTGAAATAAAAAGAAATTCTGGGGGATTTTATTTACCGTAATTTCAAAATCACAAAATCCCTAAGGCATATTCAAATCAAACAAAAATACATTGCTAAATTGCTGGAAAGATATACTTAGGTTTCCACTCGTAGATTAGCCTTAGTTTTACTCAAATGCATTTGTAGCCTTTCAATCTCTTTTTGAATCTTTCTCTTTTGATACACACACACACACACACACACACACACAATAAGGAATATGTATATATATTCATTAGATTCAGAATAATTGGAGAAGAATAGGATAAGAATATATTAAAGGAAGAAAAAACAAATAGGAAATAGGTTGAATCCTTATCTGAATTCTCTATGGAGTTTTTGAATCTTATTAGAGAGATAGAAATGTTAGAGTTTGATTTTATTCTCCAAAAAAATATGAATAAAAGTGGAGAGGATAGGGTTCTATTTGTAGGAGTTGAAACACAACAAAACCATAGGATGGAAGTAGGTAGGAAATGAGTAAATCTGGAGTGTACAACTGAATAAAAAAAAACGTAAAACCTTAGCCGCCACTGGCAGTGGCCGTCACCAAGCTGTCGACCATCTTTGGCGACCGGTCAACCCCTATGGTCGACCGGTTAAACTATTCAGGTCGACCGCCCTTTTATTCAGGGGTGTTTAATTTACTTCCATTGTCGTATTATTTCATTCCCTAATTGACTTTATAACATTAAGCATTAATTAAACGTTTACTTAGTCACAAGCAATTTTTTTGAAATTAGATCGTAAATTTGGTTTCTGATTTGAATTTGAGTTCAAACTAAATTATTCTAAATATGAGAACTTCAATTGCTCATAAATTCTTTGTTTGAGCTTCGTTTTTAGCACGTTATATTTGAAAACAGATCAAAATTTCACCATGAACTCAACAAATAACTTTCATGGTCAAATTCCAATTTTTATAAATTTTCTTTATCTAATCTATCATATTTAATTAAATTTACTTTATTTATTTATGGTTCATTTTACGGGGTGTTACATTCATTCTCCTTAAAATGGATTTTGTCCCGAAATCTTCCAAGGGGCGAACATCGTAACTCGTGTGTATGTTATACAACCAAGTTCTCTACACAACCATTCACTCAACTAACAATGCAATGTGATTATGTACTGCAAATATGATGCAATAAGCTTAATCCTAGTATGAGTGTGTAAGCTCATAGTGTAAGTATGTATGCAAATATCCTAGACATGCATACAGATTTTTATACGAGTGTAAAATGTTTTTGAAAAAGTGTAACAGCTATATCCTACCATCCAATATAGCAACCATAATGCAAACAAAATCCTAATTTTGGAGGAACAATTACCAGTGAAAAGCTCTGGCTGAGTGTTCTACATCTTCTTCTCAGTCTTCCATACGCTTTCCGTTGGATTGTCCCTCCATTGTACTTTAGACCAACTTAATTATTTTATTGCGGAGTCTCCTAGTACCGTTCTCCGTAATACGTACGATGACATGAGGCACCGTCGGACCCATCTCAGAATCCCCTGACTGATTAGGCTCTACTCTGCTAGCAGTGTCATAAAGGTATTTCCTAAGATGAGAACATGGAAAATTTTATGGACTCCTACCAACTTTCTAGGAAGCTCCATGATATGCCAATTTTCCTATTCTTTCCAGAATTCTAAATGGCCCAATAAACCTATGTACTAATTTTTCAGAATTGTCAAATCTAACAATGTTTCTAAGAGGGGAGATTTTAACAAATACCATATCTCCAACCTCAAATTCAAGCTCTTTCCTTATTTTATCCACATAAGATTTATAATGATCGTGCGCTATCTTCATCCTTTTCCCGATCAACTCTTCAATTATACCACAGATCAAATCGAGTTCGAGCAATACTTTGTCGGTGGTTTCCCACCGACAACTAGGCGATATGCATAGCCGCCCATAAAGTGCCTCAAAAAACGCCATACCAATCATAGTTTGATAGCTATTATTACGCGCAAACTCAACCAAGGGTAGATCCTGCTCCCAATGTCCTCCAAAATCCAAGACACAAGCTATCAACAAGTCTTTCATAATTCTATTCACCCTCTTGTTTGTTTATCAATTTGTAGGTGATATTTCGTGCTAAGGTTCAAAGAAGTTCCCAAAGCTGTTTGTAGGCTTCTCCGAAACTCGCTAGCGAACAAGCATCCCTATGACTAACTGTGCTTGCCGGTATTCCATGTCGACGAACTACTCCTTAATATAAATCTGGGCGAGAGAGTTGCTGGTCCTATATCTCCTAATTGGAACAAATATAGCACTCTTGGCGAATCTATCTACAACAACACAAATAGCCTCATTACCCTTTTGACTTTTAGCTAATCCTTCCACAAAATCCATCAAAATATGTTCCCACTTACAAGTTAGAATTTCCGAAGGTAATAATAATCCATCGGGCTTCCCTTACACAACTTTTGTCTTTGACATGTCAAACGCCTAGCAACAAACTCAGCTATGTTCCTCTTCATTCCATTTCAAAAGAAAATTCTTTTCATGTCCTTGCATATCTTATCTCCTCCGGGATGAATGGTCATCCTTGAGTGGTGACACTCTATAAGCATATTTTTCATCAAGTCATCAATCATTGAGATGCAAAGACATCTATCTCTACGCAAATATATCTTATCATCAACTGAGTACCTCCTAGCATGGGAAAAATGCTCTCCTTTTCTTAATTTTTCCAAAATCATTACTAACTCCTCGTCTTTTTCTTGCTCGTGCCCTATATAATCCATCAAGGCCAGTCAAACCTCCATAACTGATAGAAAAAATCTTGGATGGGTTCTACTGACGGTTGGAGGTCAAAATTCAAGGGAAACTCCAACTATCTCCATTTATATATAACAGCTAGGGGTAGCATGCCTCATACTAAGGAAATCGGCAACTACGTTCCCTTTTCCAAGGGTATATTGAATACCATAGTCAAAGAACTTCATATACTCCACCACCTCTGCTGCCTAAGATTTAAATATTTTTGGAAAAATAGGAATCTGAGTGATTTATGATCAATGAATAACTCAAACCTTTCCACCAAAAGATAATGCCTCCCCATCTTTAAGGAAAAAACAATGGCTGCCAATTCTAAATCATGCACTGGATACCTCTTCTCATGATTTTTTAATCGTCCACTAGCATACGCAACTATCCCATCTTGCATAAGAACTGCTTCTAACCCTATACCACTTGCATTTGTGAAAACCGTAAACGACTTGGTTCCATCTAGCATAGTGAGCATCGGTGCACTAGTCAATGACTCCTTAAGCTTCTCAAATGCCTTGGTACATTTATCATCCCAAATAAAAACTAGATTCTTCTTAGTCAATCGGGTTAAAAGGGCTACTATTTGTGAAAAGCTCTTGATGAACTTCCTATGATAGCCTGCCAACCCTAGAAAACTTCTAACCTCCAATGCATTACTATGAATCTTCCATCCTCAGACAGCTTCCACTTTAGTAGGGTCTAACTCCAATTCTTTCTCCGAAACAATATGTCCAAGGAACCTAAATTCATTTTTTCAAAAGTGGCATTTAGGAAACTTGGTTTGAGATGGTTTCTTCTTAAGGTCTCGTATACCTTTCTACAGTGGTCCTCATGCTCCACCTTTCCTTTGGAGAAAACCACGATATCATCGATAAACACCATGATAAATTTATTAAATTGCCTTTTAAATGTTCTACTCATCAAATCCACACAGTATGCTGGGGCATTCGTTAGTCTAAAAGAAGAAGGAGAAGTGGAATAGACTACGAAATTATCAAAAATTGCATAAACGAAACAAATTCCATCAGATTAATGTAAATGGTTGACTCAACATAGAATTGACATTTCGAAATAAAAAGAAATTTTAAGGGATTTTATCTATCATGTTTCAAAATCCCAAAGTCCTTACGGCATATTCAATTTAAAAGAAATACACTAAACAATTTCTGGAAAGAAATACTAAGGTTTCTAGTCATGGATTAGCCTTAGCTTTACTAAAGTAGATTTGTAGCCTTCCAATCTCTTCCAGAATCTCTCTCTTTTGATACATACACACACAATAGAGAAGAGGTATATATATTCATTAGATTTAGAATAATTGGAGAAGAATAGGATAAGAATAGATTAAAGGAAGAAGAAATAAATAGGAAATAGTTGAAACCTTACCTGAATTCCTTACAGAGTTTTTGAATCTTATTAGAGAGATAGCAAAGGCAGAGTTTTATTATATTCCCTAAAATAATATGAATAAAAGTGGACAGGATATGGTTCATTTATACGAGTTGAAACATGCTAGAACCGTAGAATTGAAGTAGGTAAGAAACGAGTAAATCTGGAGCGTACAACCGAATAAAACATAACGTAAAACCCTAGCCGCTATAGGCAACTGCCGTTGCCGACCGGTTGACCGGTCTTGGACAACTGATTGACTGCTCTTTTATTCAGGGGCGTTTATTTTGTTTTTCGTCGCAGAATTATTTTATACCCCAATTAAAATTTTAACATTAAGCGTCAATTAACCATTTGCTTAGCCCCTAAGCTAATTTTTTGAAATTTAAATCCTAAATTTGATTTCTAATTTGAATTTGAATTCAAACTTAATTAATTTAAATCTGAGAACTTCAATTGTTTGAGCTTCGTTTTCAACACATTATATGTGGAAATAGATCATAATTTCACCACGAATGCAATAGAATAAATTTTATGGTCAAATTCCTAATTTTATAAGATCTTCATATCCAATCCTTATCATGTTTAATTTAATTTACTTTATTTATTTAAGATTTATTTTATGGGGTGTTATAACTTTCAAATCTCACATGTGAAAACAATTAAAATATAAGTTCTGAAAAATAAAATCAAAAAATAGTCTCCAAAATACTTCATTGCCATATACACTGCTTCAAGTACAGTATATGTTTTATAGGCTTTTAATATAGAAAGTAACTACATGATGGACAATAAGAATATGAGAGCTCCCACGTGAAGTTCCTTTCTCCACGTACTATGCCCAATCAACTACTTACCTGTCATCTTGCGGTGGGAAAAATAGAAAGGATGGAGTGAGTCAGACAAAGTCGGGCGAATGAGTACAAATTTAATATATGATGGTCATACGTAGTTACTTCAATACTACTCTAAGTGATATAGGGTATGCTACTAGTGTCCGTGAATTCCTAAGATCTGTTACCTAAAGGTTCTTGTCTAATACATTCCTACACTATAATTTGTATAGGCTAATATGATGGATCAAACCAAGGATCGAATCTCATGTCTAACGATCGGTTACCACTCCTAAAGCTACCAATGTAGGCAATTCCACTAGGCCACTAAACATGTAAACACTGCCACAATGCTACTAAAAGTAGAAACACCGCCCTTTGGTTACTAACCATGAAAACACTGTCACTCTGCGGGACTATGTTCTCGCTACTATCATGACCACTAGGCTACTGTAGGCTAAATTCCACTACTATCACCGCCGCTACACTACTAGGAAGCGGTTCCCCTTTCATTATGCTTGGAGAGAAAGTGCCCAAGATGCAGACTCACTGGAATGTCTCATCATCTGTATTCGCTTTCAGCTTTTGATTGTAGTGTTGGCCTTTTATTTCACAATTTGAGTCCTCTTCTCTAATTGTATCACATGTGTCAGGAATTTTTAAATACTAGGACCTCTCGTTGGGCCAAACCCACTCCATAAAGAATCCATACCAATCTGCATGGAAACCATTCGAACCTCCTGTGAGTGCCATTTGAAAAATACATAACCTCAAACTGATTACTATTTACATTGGGAAAACGGTATTTACCCAACATCGCCACTAACTAGCGTTCTCTCCTAGGGGTTAGCTTCCTTACAAATCATAAAATGCATCCAGTTGCCCTTAAATAGACCCAGAATAATTTATATTTTATATAATTCTACTTATATATTTGGGCCGGAGGCTGAGGTTCAATTTGATAGCTTTTATCCTGAACGGTCGACCGCAAGGGTTTTATGGTTGACCATTCACGTTGTTAAACTTGGGTTTCTGCATGCTTTTAATTGTTGATTGCTTACATGTTAACAAACAAGCATATAATGACTAGTCCTAATTACAATCTAAGCAACAATTTTGCAATTAAGTTTAGGGTTTGTTGATTTAGGGTTTTCAATTCCAAGAAAGAAAGAGGTATATGCATCAATTTCCAATTAACAATTTTACTAACAATTTAAAGCTATTAGCATATTTAATTTAAATTTAACATATTCAATCTAGGTATCTTTAACATTCTAATTAATTAAAATAGTTTAAACTAACTATAAGAATCAATTATTGAAGTTATGTCCACTTACCTCAAGCTAAGCTCTTCCTATTTCTTATGCTTGAGAATCATCCCCCTAAATCGGTAGTTTTACCTTGATCCACCTTCATTTAATCTTTTATATTCTTCTAATTTTGGTTCATTTCATTTTCGATAATTTTGCAGTTTTAAGTTGAGAGAAAAAATGTGGTAGAGTTTTGTTACTATAATTGTTTATATGAGAATTGGGGCTCCATTAGCTTAGTATTTATAAGGGTAGAGTTTTAGTTTGGGGTATTAGATTAGCATAGGAAATATTTTTAAAGAATCTAGTCCTCTCATCACAACCTTCAGTTGCATGTAAATGATCTGTTTCATTCATCACGTCTTTAAAAATTCGATAACATACGATTAAAGTCGCATTCAGGTTGATCGCCTTTACCATGATCGACCACCACCGGTCGATCTTGAAACCCTAGGGGTCGCCAGTAGCCTTTATAGTTTTTAAATTTTAGTTTTTAAATTTTAATTCAATCAAACGCCCGTAACTTCTCCATACTAGCTCGGATTTCGAAGTGTTATTATGAAAATCCTCCGTAAAATCGCTACGAATGCATAGGTTTCTTGCCAAATTCGGATGTTTATAAAAAAATTCTTTTATATTATTGTTTTATTTAAATTTAATATTCATATTAAATTTCCATCTAAATTTCCGTTTAAATTTCTAGGGCATTAAAGTGCAAGTTCCAAAATACAACATGCAAAGGCCGATAACAATTCCCACTAAAAATTGCATAACTATAACCATCACACAACAACCAACATCGTTTCAAACTTAGGTAGAAAACAATGCTGCCTAGTTGCCGAGATTGACCATTACAACCAAAATCAACAAGATGCGCAACTATAGCTGAATTCAATTCAATCCAAATCTCTAAGATGCACCACCAAGCTAAAGTCCATGCAGTTCAAATCTCCAATATGTGTTGCCATAGCTAAGACATCAACAATGCACAGATCCCTTTAGTCATGACCATCCCAACTGAGTAGATAACACTACAAAGGCATTGGATGATGGTCGGTTAAAATAATAAAATTTGATACATCAAAAGTGAATAAAAGTGAGGGGGTTGCTCTTATTTATAGTGTTCGGAACCTAGAACCATTGGATGAAGGTCGATTATAATAAAATCTAGTGCGTTAAAATAACCAAAAACCTAGCCGCCACATACATGTAGCGGTCGATCGCTACCTTCCATCGATCGGTCGATCGGTCATGGTCAAGGAGTCGATCGCTCCCTGTTTTAGGAACATATAACTTTTTCACATTGTTAATCTATTTTCTTCCTTCATTGTTATTTAACATAAGTGTTAATTTTAATGTTTACGTAAGCCCCAAGTTAAACTACTATTAATTTTTGAATTTTAAATTTGGGAATTAATTATTTGTTTGAGTTTGCATTTTATTTAAATTACTTTAAATTTGATACTTCAGACATCAATCACTTCCTCGTTTGAGCTTAGTTTTCAACGTATTATATATTGAAATTGATTGGAAAATCGTCATGAACGCAACGACATAACTTTCATGGTCAAATTCCGGTTTTATAAAAAAATATTTTACCGTATTTTACTTAAATTAATTTATCCAATCTATTTATTTATTACTATTGGTATTATTATTATTATCATTGTTTTTTAATTTCTTTCTTCATTTATTTTTCTATTTATTTTATTTTATTTTTTCTGTTTATTATTATTATTTGTTTAATTATTTTACTTCATTCTATTTTTATCTTCATTTCTATTTTCACCTTATATACATATATATATGGAAATTTATCGAAAAATTGCCACGAATGCAGCGACATAACTTTCATGGTCGAATTCTGACTTTTACACATTTTTTATTTTTACCCTATTTTGATTAAATTAATTTTTTAATATATTTATTTATTATTATTAATAATAATATTATTATCATGTTTTTTAATATCTTTATCTATTTTTATTTTCTATTTTATTTTTTTTGTATTTAATTATGCATTTATTATTATTATATATTATTATTCATTTAAGTATTTTACTTTAATCTATTTTTATTTCTATTTTCACCGTTAATATACATACATACATACATATATCCAATATTGCTATAACTTTTAAACTGAGTTTGTCATTTAGTTTTGGGTTCCAACTCTAGCCAACCACAATTTGTTTGGGAATAATGGCTTAGTCGTTGTTGTTATATTTATTTATGGATAATTTTATGGGATGTTACATTTTCCCCCTTTTAAATGGATTTTATCCCTGTGATCTTCCCAATGAGCGAACAACATAACATGCAATAAACATCTATGTTATACAACCAAGTTATCTGTGCAACCGTGTGCTCAACCAAAAGTGCAATGTGATTATGTACTGTAGATTACTATAAGCGAACTCAATCCTAACATGAGTGTATGATCGTGACATATACATATGTATGCAAATATCTTAAACTTGAATAAACATTTCTACATAAATGCAAAGTGATAGTGAAAATTGTAGCAACCATCTCCTACCATTCAATCTAGCAACCACGATACAACAAAAAACCTAATTTTGGAGAGAAGTTTACCAGTGAAAAGCTCAGGACGGGAGATCCTCATCTTCTCTTTAGTTTCCCATGTGCTTTCCACCGTGTTGTCTCCCTATTATACTTAGATGAGCCTAATATATTTAATGGGGATATTCCTATTCCCGTGCTCCACAGTGCGTGCGGTGGCATGGGATGCTATTGGCTTCGTCTTATTATCACCCAACTGATCAGGCTCTACCACAATGGCTGTGTTATGAAGGAATTTCCTCAAATGTGAAACGTAAAAAATGTCGTGGATTCCTTCCAATCTATCTAGTAGCTCCACGCAATAAGTAGGTCTTCTAGCTCTACAAACTTACCAATGTACTCCTTTTAAGTGGGGTTTTCCTGCCTAAGCTGTAAAAATTTCTTTAGTTGTAAACCAACTTTTTCCCTTGATATAGACTTTGACTCAAATCTATCATTGAATTCATCCAAAGTGAAAACTCTACTAACATTCTCCTCAGCCACAATATTCCACAAATCTAGGGCTTCTCTTTTGAGCTGCTAAGTTGGTTTTCTCCTCTTCGGTTGATCCTTCGAACCAAGATCCTAAAATATTATTTGCTAACATTTAATGATGCCTCTGACTCCACAAACCATCTACTCTAGAATATACTCTTCCTTCCATATTTAGGAAGTCCTTATACATATTAAGAAAGTCAATAAGACAGGGTACAACATTGGCAGGTGAGGAACAGGGTGCCGCCGGTGCAGCTTGAGGAACGGGTACTTCACTTACTTGCCTGAGGTATTGTTTAAACTATTCGGACTTCCCTCGAATGTCGTGTCTTCTTTGGGAGGGGTTCCCAGCCTTAGAAGAAGAATGGTTATCATCCATATCAACCATCTAAAGGTTGTACTTTTTTTTATAACTTCCTAAGATAGTACTATATGCTGAAAGAATGATTTGCCTAGTTTGTGTGCGTATTTTCAAAAATAGTATATATATATATATAATCGGGGTTTTTGGAAAATATTTTCAAAAATAACAAATACGCCACTCATACATATACTTTTCCCCATTGATCGGGTAACCTAGGCTTCGATACCAAATGTAATAACCCGTCCTAAAATAGACCTAAAACCCAATCCAAAAAAGACTAATCAAAACTTAAACCCATTGCAAAGTTGGTCGTTGGTTGGTAGAAAGAACAATACAAAGCTATTTATCTGTTCGTTCAGAACTCACAACAGAGTGATAAAATTTAATAGCGTAAAAAATACCCATTTTATTTCAAATTCCAAATGCCACAAAACCATAGCATAGTATCAATAATAACCGCTACATAATTATGTTTAAAAAATGCAATTTAACTTCAAATGGGTTTACCAGAAAATAGCATAAACAGGCAAATAGAATACTGCCACAAGCTACTCCTGTGACGACCCACCTTTAATTCCACAAAAAGGCGTATCATCATTAAGAAAGAAATAGGTAGAAAAGAGAATAGATAGAAAGAAAGAACTAAACAATATCAGAATCTCACAGTGGAAATGGAAAAATATATTATATCACATATCTATTACATAGTCATTACACATCAGAGTCAATACAGTTACACATCATCACATTAGACGGTCGTGAAGACCTGTCAAAAACAAAAGTCAAAAGATACCAACACAGCGGAAATAAATATATAGATACGCCAAGATTCCTGCTCCAAGATTCCCAAACTTCGTCAAGCAAACCTGATAACTTGGCTACTCATAAAAATTTGAGTACCCAAGAGTTTAAGAAAAACAGTATAAACTCCAGGTCAGACATGGGTCTGGTGTGAGTAAATGGTTAAGTTGTTTAACTTGAAATTTTTTTGAAATAAAAGGTATCTCGTAAGACTCTCCGCAAATAAACACGGAGAAGTTTTTCCCTTACGATAACCAAAACATTTGAGAGGAAATCTGGTTTATTATAATAGTGTCTAGGTTTTTCAAATAAATATTCACATAGCCGAAATTGTTACATTCATTGAATTCCAGCATACATAGGTATATAATCAAGTCTGAGATCACTTATTGGAGATTGGATTCCATATAATAGGGCTACTGGGGTATCGCCAGTTGTTAGTCCTTGAGATGATGGTTTTGATGGCAACAACCTTAGAATATGATTATAAAATATAAATACTAACATTATAGTTTAGAAATATATGTATATGTAGGATGTAACCATGCAAGTACTAAGAACGAAGACGGTATAGTATAGAGATTCAAGATATCAAGATTGAAGACTCATGAGTATCTAAAATATCAAGATTATCAAGAGTTCAAAATTTTAAGAATAAGTAATTCAATTAGGAATTTTTTTAAAACTCTGAGAAAAGCACGGGCATCTTAAAATCTAATTTATTCGTGGAATTGAATCCACTTCGAGCCCGTTAAAGAGATGGAACTCTAAGTAGGATGGTACGAAAAATCTAGTGGAATATTGTTTTGTATCCGCTAACTTTTATTCAAAATGATTTTACAAAATTATATCTTGTTTTCAAAATGTTTTCAAAACCTTCCTTTTAAAAGAATCAAAAACATCTATCCTGATTTTAAATACTTTTAGCCTCGAAATAATCTTTAATTTCAAAATCAAATTATCCTTGGTTTTAAATTATATTTAATAATAATATATTTAACTTTTAATATTTATACTTAGATTTAAATAATAAAATTATAGTAAAATTTTATATATACCAACATAGTATTCTCCACATTTATCTATGCATTTTAACTAAGTATATTTATAAAGGTTTAAAATAGTTTTAATATGATAAAATTTATTTTCAAAGAAAAACAAACCACCAAAATTTCCTTTGGCACGTCGATATACCCAAGATACCCATGTTGACATAGTGGCAGTTTGTTTCAAAAATTTGAATTTCAAAAGAAGTGTCTATTCGTCATATCCTTTCATTGAATGGTCGTGGCTGTTGTTCTTCTATAAATAGGGGCTATTTTGAATGAATTTTCATTCATATTTTTCTGTTTTTCACTACTCTTCTTCTTCCACATTTCTTATACACATTCTTACCATTACTCTGCCGAAATCAACATTGAATCTAACTAGATCATTTCTACTTTGATTCTCTATCACTATCTCAACAAGATCTCAGTGCTATTCAGAATTATAGACTTCTTTGTAATTAATTTAGCGGAAAAAGGTGTGATTGTAGCCTTGGAAATCAATTAAGCGAGAAAAGGTGTGATTGTGGCATTGGAAATCAATCAAGTTAGAAAAGGTGTGATTGTAGCCTAGGAAATCAATTGGGTGAACTTGTTGGCCCTGAAACCAAGTTCTCTACCTAGAGGATTGTGAATCTAGAGGGTGTACCTCGTAGCCTTGAAATCGAGGGTGTAATTGTACAATTGCTTTTGAAAGGAAATCTGTACTTGTGTGTGGGATTGGACGTAGGGTGACTCCGAACCAGTATAAAATCCGTTACGTTCTTTTCTTTACCGCTTTTACTTTATTTCTGCATTTTTATTTGTTTCTGTGATCATATCTGTGTCCGAATATTGCATACATTTGTGTTCAAATTATCAAAAACTCAAAAATATTTAGTAATTCCTTTGAACACTATTCTACCCCCCCCCCCCCTTTAGTGTCAATCCTAGCCTTAGGATCAGTATTCCGCATTTCTCACATTTGGTATCAGAGTGAGGTTTTCAAAGTCTTCATAATATGAATTTTGAAAAAATTTCAAAATGGCTACCAACACTGGTACTAGTAACACTACCAACACTAGTTCTATTATCCCTGTCACTAGTTCATTTGTAGAAGGTCAGTCTACTGTCAGATCACCACTTTTTAATGGCAGTAATTATGTACAATGGGCATGTAGGATGAAAATATATTTACAATCTGTAGGACTAGACACTTGGAATATCACACAGACAGAATATTCTGAACTCACAGCTGATTTTGCACAGTGGACTGCTGAGCAAAAGACCGTTGCACAAAATAATTCTAAAGCAATGAATATTATGTTTTGTTCACTTGATAGGAATGAATTTAATAGAGTGGCAGTTTGTAAGTCTGCATATGAAATCTGGAAAACTTTGCAAGTTGCCCATGAAGGAACAAGCAAAGTTAAACAGACCAAAATTTCCATGCTCACAAATCAGTTTTAGTTATTTAAAATGAATTCTAATGAGTTTATTTCAGATATGTATAGTAGATTTCATAACATTGTGCATTCTCTAATATCCTTGGGAAAGGAATTTTCGAAAGAAGATCAAGTCAGAAAATTTTTAAATTCTCTTACTCCAGAATGGCATCAAAAGACACTTGCGATCGAAGAGGCAAATGACATCAACACCATAAAGATAGAAGAATTAATTGAAAATCTAATGTCGTTTGAAGTCCAAAAGATTGGGAGAAGAGAAAGCAAAGCATCTTAAAAGAAATCAATGCCATTCAATGCATTGACCGATAGATCAGACTCAAACAGCGATAATGATGAAGAGATTTATCTTTATGACCAAAAAATTTCGAAAATTCCTGAAATACAAAAGATGAACAATCTCAAGAGAAACGACTATAAGAACTCTAGAAATCAGAATGCAGTGCCAAACAATATCAAATGTTTCAACTGTGACGAACCAGGCCATATCAAAAGAGACTGTCCGTATCCAGATAGGCAAAGTCCTCCTATAAGCAGTGATTCCGTAAAGAAATGAAAACGTGCATTTATTGCTACTCTAGATGATTCAGACTCGTTCTCAAATGATGATGATCAGAAGACAGATAATTCAAATATGTGTTTCACGGCAGTTCATGACTCCAACGAATTTAGAGAAACGGAATCAGAAAAAGGTACACATTTACAATACAATTGGTTGAGATTACATGCTTAGAATTGATTGCCTGATTGATTGATTTTGAATTGGTGTGTTGTTTGAATTTTAAAATTTTTATTTTGACTATTATTTTATTATTATTTTGACTATTATTTTTATTTTTATTTTTAATAGTGTTATAATATTTTATAGAATATACTATAATTTCAAAACGATTCCAGGTACATATATATATACATTAAAAATAATAAGTGTATATATATATTAGAATACTTACGAAAAATAAATCATAGAAATTCAAAGACACATGTCGACATGGTCCCTACCATGATGTCGACATGGGTACAGAATTTGAAATTCAAAATTTGAATTCAAACGGTTGAATTTCCCTCCACCTTTTCACTTCATTCAATTATCTGAAAAGACATCTTTTGACCAGAGAACATGTCCTTTGAAAATCTATTTATTCACTATCTTTTATCACATCTTTTCACTTTCATTTTCAAATTCAAACTCTCTCTTCAAAACTTCAAGCTCTCTACTCTCTACTCTAATGGCTTCTTCAAGCAACCCCTTGAAAGTGTAGTGTAGATCGTGTAACATGGATATATGATAATGCAGAGTATATTAATGTTAATAATACTGTAAATAGTGTGGAATAAAAAGCAGTATAGTAAAAGACACCAGATATTTTTATACTAGTTCGTAGCACCGTCCTACGTCCAGCCTCAGACTCCTTCTGGAATTTCACTAAAACAACAACTCTCACTTAACTCGGAGAAACAAGTCTATACACCCCTGAGCAGCCGAACAGGGACCTGAGTAGCAGAACATGATTTTGCCTCAACAGCCGAAGAGGACTTCACTCGCCTGAGCAGCAGACATGACTTCAACTAATACAAAAAATAGATTGAATAATGTGTGTTCTGATAACACTAATTTGTCACTTGTAGTACACACTTCCTATTATCTTCTCCTCGAGTATAAATGTTTATATTTGAAGTGTATGCAGAATAGAAAGGAATAGTATTGCTTTTGTGCAGAATAATTGAGAGTATAATAGCAAATAGATTTTAGAAAGTTAGATCAGAGAATTAGAGAAATCGATTGTGATTCAGTGATTTGGAATGAAGTTGGAGTTTGTGTTTATAAGAATTAGAAAGTTACAACTGTTGGTGAAGAGTTTCGATCGAAATGTTGCATCCAAACCTTTTTGTTAAAGGTTCGCAACTCTTTACAAAAGTTGTGTCCTTTCAAAAATATTGTTGTTATAGAAATTCAGTCGACTGGGCTTCAGGGTCAGTCGACTAAATATTCAGACGAGTTTAAATTTTTAAATTCATATATACGTGCACGGGGCATATTTCACCGTTGTCAGTCGATTGGCAAACAGGGTCAGTCGCCTGACCTGGTGAATTTTGTACAATAAACACAGTTCACATATATAAATATAAATATATAAGTATCCAGCTTTTATAATCTTAATTATATGCCTATATATGTAATATTTGTAAATAGAGTGATAGAAAATAAATAAGCTAATATATACTTAATCGAGGAGAGAATTTAACAATATTGACCTAAGACTCAAAAATCAAATAAAATTGATGCACCGGTTTTGAAATCTTGTCTCCTTGTAGTATATATTCTCTTTTTCTCGTAGCAGTTGTCTAATCTGTATGTCATAGATGATAGCTTTGCTTCATGAATCAAAACCAAGTCTCAACACCCCTCCACCATGAGAATTTCCAGAAAGATAAAAGAGCAACTCTTCAATGATCTGGAGGCCATAAAAGCATACATCAATTATGCTAACTATGGAAAAGTCCATCCCGGAAAGTTTGCTATATTTCATGATTTCTCTTCCTATGAAATTGGTTCTCTTTTGCAAACAATCAAATTCTTAGTCTTATTGATGCTTCTCAAAACGATTTCGTTTGTTATCCAAATCTTGTTAAAATTTTCAATGCAAATTTAAACCATGGATTTTATACTGGAAATGATGATGAAATTTGGAGTAGTGTCAAAGGCACTAGAATCATTTTAAATTGTGATCTTTTGGGTACCATTCTCAATTGTAAAAGTACGGGAATGGATCTTTCTAGTTTTAAAATCGATGAAAATGACCGAGAGACATTTCATCACATTTTCGAAGGAAAAGATAATTTTAAAATCAAAAATCGAAACTTTCGACCAAAAGCTAGAATTGTTAATCTTTTTTTACAACATACTTTGACCCAAGATCGGGAAATTTTAACAATCCTACCTCAAAAGTTAGCAAAGCACCTTTTGCTATTTTTGGAAATTATGATATTAATTGGACGCAAGTTATTTTGGATGAATTTCATCCCAAAAATCTTGAAATGGGTGAAAACACTTTGTATCATGAAATCTATCTCACTCGGATTTTTAACTATTTTGGAGTGGATTTCAAAGGAGAAGAATTTATTTCAAGAAAGGTTTTTAATCACTCAAACATTTCTCTTATGAAAATTCCATTTGTTTTTCAACCTGATGAGACTCTTGCCGAAAAGGAAGAGCGTTTGGCTCATGAGGAGATGGAATAGGAGGAAGAGGAAGAAGAAGAAAGGGATGAAATGGAAATTAAAGAAGAAGAAGAAGAAGGTGAAACCTCTTTGGAAAGCATTGACTATTCTCCTAATCCAACCAACAAAACCCTTCTCAAAAACCAAAAGACCATTGTTGAGAATCAACAGATTCTTAAACGATCCGTTAGTAAGAAGTTGGACAAAATTTCATCCAAGATGAACAAGTTTATTTCCAAAGTCAGCAAGAAGCTTGGGTTATCTTCATCATCCTCTAACTAGTTCTATCTTTTCATTTCATGTTGTATTAGTTTAGTATGTTTTAATTTAAAAGTTCATGTAGTTCTTTGTGTTTAATCATTGTATCGTGTTATCATGAAATGAAATTGATTTCCTTTCTGTTATCTCGCTTATCTTATCTTCAGAATAAATGTTAGCATATTATATAAATATATATATATACACACACACACAGTTATTCACAAAATAAAAATAAGCCATAAATAAATACATAAATATAAATATTCCATAAGTATGTCTATTCATTTCAAACGAATTTTTACACCAATAAATACATAAATCTTCCATAATTCATCACTCAATATTATTTCTTATCTACTTTATCTCTCATTCCTTTCACAAACTCAAAAATGGCCAATCCAATTCATAATTTAACCGAGAATCATGAAGAAACTCTTAATTTTTTCAAGAATATTCTTTCGTTTATTCTTCGTAACCAGCGACGCATAGAGTTGAGTCAAATACAGATGATCAAGGGGCAAGAAAAGCATTTCGATACGATACGATGGATGATTTCCTCCCTACACAAGGATGACAATGAAGCACATCCTCCAGTCTCTCTCACCAATGACAATGAAAATTGGGATGCCATTAAAGCAGACCCTATATTTGGAGAAGAAGGATGGGTGAAAGTTCCACGTAATGTTTGATTTCATTTGATTGCTTTGTTTAATTTGAATTGCTTGCTTTGATTGATTTGATTTCATTTGTTTTAGTTTGGTTTGATATAGATTGACATTTGGTGCGGATTGATGTTTGTTGCGGATTGATGTTTGTTGTACAAAACATGTATAAATACACATTGATGTGTATATGATCTTTGATTAATTATCATGTCTATCAGTATAATTATCTCTTAATCTATCTATTATATACTCCATTGTATAGTTTATTAATGCAGATACTTTAGTATAAGAACGAGGGGAAGTTATATAGTTTGGAGATTATGCAGTTTGGAGTTATTTTTTGTTGATGACAAAGGGAGAGAAGTATAAAATAGGATAGTTATGCATGGATTAAGGGGCGGTTATTAGTTTTAGCGGGAGTTATTAGGATAGAAGTAATATTTTATAAACAAAGGTTGTCTTCATCAAAAAGGGGGAGATTGTTTGAGATGACGGTTTTGATGACAACAACCTTAGAATAGGATTATAAAACATAAATACTAACATTATAGTTTAGAAATATATGTATATGCAGGATTTAACCATGCAGGTACTAAAAATGAAGACTGTACAGTATAGAGATTCAAGACATCAAGATTGAAGACTCATGAGTATCAAGAATATCAAGATTATCAAGAGTACAAGATTTTAAGAGTGAGTAATTTAATTAGGAATTTTTTTAAAACTTCTAGAAAAGCACTGGCATCTTAAAATCCAATTTATTCGGGGAATGGAATCCACTTCGAGCCCGTTAAAGGGATGGAACCCTAAGTAGGATGGAACCTACGAAAAATATAGTGGAACATTGTTTTGTATCCACTAACTTTTATTCAAAATGATTTTACAAAATTATATCTTATTTTCAAAATGTTTTAAAAACTTTCCTTTTAAAAGAATCAAAAACATATATCCTGATTTTAAATACTTTTAGCCTCAAAATAATCTTTAATTTAAAATCAAATTATCCTTGGTTTTAAATTATATTTAATAATAATATATATAACTTTTAATATTTATACTTAGATTTAAATAATAAAATTATAGTAAAATTTTATATATACCAAAATATTATTCTCTATATTTATTTACGTATTTTAACTATAGTTAAGTATATTTATAAAAGTTTAAAATAGTTTTAATATAGGGTAAAAGTTATTTTCAACGAAAAACAAACCACCAAAACTTCCTTTGGCATGTCGACATACCCAAGATACCCATGTCGACATAGTGGCAGTTTGTTTCAAAAATTTGAATTTCAAAAGTAGTGTCTATTCGTCATATCTCTTCACGAATGGACATGGGCTGTTGTTCTTCTATAAATAGGGGATAGGAAATCAATTGGGTGAACTTGTTACCCTTGAAATAAAGTATCTTTACCCATAGGATTGTGAATCTGGATGGTGTACCACATATCCTCGAAATCGAGGGTGTAATTGTACAATTGCTTTTGAAAGGAAATCCGTACTTGTGTGCGGGACTGGATGTAGGGTAACTCCAAACCAGTATAAATCCGGTGTGTTCTTTCCTTTACTGCTTTTACTTTATTTCTGCGTCTGTGTTTAGATCATATATGTGTCTGAATATTGCATACATTTGTGTTCAAATTAACAAAAACTCAAAAATATATAGTAATTCCTTTAACCATTATTCACCCCCCTTAGTGTTAATCCTACCTTAAGATCCGTATTCCACATTTCTCACACCCGTTACAGTATATGGTCTAGATCACTTACCGAGGATCTACCCCGATCCTCTGCAACACAAAACTGGAGCTACCCCTTACTGGATAGTCCAAATAAAACAACCCCGCAGTTGTGGCCAACAACCGCCCACACGGCCGAATAAGGGGACCTCTAGACGAGGAAAATCTTATCCTACTTGGGTGCTACCCACATAGCCTTGCGTGCACCTCCCTTGTTTTAGCCATTCCCGGTTGATGACGCTTGAGGCTACGATTACCCTTTTAGAACATATATCTTGGAATGCTAATCGTCCTCCATTAACGATGGTCTGATAGCATTCATCCATACAAGTTCATTCCGGGGTTCGAACGAAATCGAAGGCACTATCTCGCTACACTCATTTTGGAATCACCCTCAGAGTTAACGACAATAGTCCTTACACTCTGAAACTTCATTTCGATCTTCACTTGAGATTTTATGACCTATCGTTTAACTTAAATCGATGTGGTTTTCCGATAAAAAATTTGATATCCTATCCTGGTCTCATCGAAACCCAAATGTTCCTTTTTAAGGCTAAGTTGTTTAAGGTTTACACAATTTAATTTAATCCAGAACTTTGTATACACACAGCAATTTAGCACAGATAAATAACACATATTTATCACAGCCATATCCAAAGTATTGCACATCGCAGAACATCACAGATTATCATACTATAGATATTAATCAATCCATACGTTCTACATAATCAATCATCCATAGGCAGACTTATTAATCCATAACTATAATTTATTTAATTAACTCAAATTAAATTAATTATTTATGAATTAATCATCTAAACCTGCTTAATTAAGTAATTGCTAACCATTTTAATTAATTAAATTAATCATTCTTTACTTATTTTTACAAATCAATTAATTTATCTTTAATTATTGATTAATTATCCTTAATCATTAATTAACTAATCCTTAATCACTAATTAATTAACCCTAATTATTAATTAATAAATCCTTATTTATCAATTAATAAATCCTTAATTACAAATTAATTAATCCTTAATTACTAATTTATTAATCCTAATTACAAATTAATTAATCTCTAATTAATTAATTAATCCTTAATTACAAATTAACTAATCTCAATTACTTAATTAATTAATCCTTAATTACAAATTAATTAATCTCTAATTACTTAATCAAGTAATCCTTAATTATTAATTAATTAATCTCTAATCACTTAATTAATTAATTCTTAATCATTAATTAATTAATTTCTCTGTAATTACTTTATTAATTTAATTAATCTATAATTGCTAATTAGTTAATCTTTAATTACCCAAAACCCTAAATAATTTTAAGATAAAACATTTATCTTTATTGATTACTTAATTATCATTAACACATAAATTTAAAACATTTAATCTTTTAACTAACTATTTGATTAAACCATTTAATTTAAGTTTTTAAAATAAACTTAAGAATTTAACTTAATCAATTTAAGTAAATAAGTCGTACAACTTTCTTAAACCAAATATTTAATAAAAACATTTATTATATATAAAAGAAATTTATTTAAGAAAAAGGATTAAACTTGATTTATTTTAAATTTCAAAAACTTGTTTATATTTAAATTTAAAACTGCTATAAATTTACTTCGAGTTCAACATGGTATATACTCGAGTCCAGACCCGAGATTTTTCTTTTCCTTTTAAAACTTAGTTTAGTTATAAAAAAATTTAAACCTGCTAACATGAAAACACTCACGCATCAACCCGAACCCATGCTCGAGTCTCCTCTCCACTTTCTCGAGCTCTCTCCCGAGCTACCCTCTATCTTCTCAAAATCAAAACCACCCATGCACACAGACACATGTGCACCTGCACCATCCATCATCGACGCTCCAGTCACCAACAGCACCACCCACAAGTCGACTTTGACTTCCTTCAATTTCGACCAACCAAACCTAAGTCGATCACGAACTTCGAAAATGAGCAAACATAGACAGTTGGAACCAGAAATCATCACCCAAAAACCACCTCGACCTGACGCCTCCAACCACCAGAGATCATGAAACAGCGTCCATAGATCTGCCGACCAACCACGCACCTTTTCTTCCACCTCCGATGAACTTCGACGCTCTGGTGACACAACAGTAACCAATTTCCCGACCTCAACCAAACCCAAAGCCAAAACCCTACTTCGATGATTCGCTATCGCCACAGTGATCTAAATCCTGCTTCTATTTTCGTCGAGACTATCGACCACTAAGCCACCTCCAGTCGCGATCCCGACCACCCAAAACATTCCGATCACCAGAAAAGCCTCAAAACACAAAATCCGCTCAACCCTCGAATCCTCACTCAAATCATCATTAAAAATCTGGATTTTGTGTCCAAAATTCGTGATTTGAGAAATCGAATCTAGTGAGGCATTAGAAACAAGAAATCATTACATTTTAATTTTGCATGATTTTAGTTTTTACTACATTTCCTAATTTTCCATAAGTCCTTAAAGTAATCATACTTAGAACTATTTTTAAAATTAAGGTCTTATTATTTTAAACACTTTTTGTTTGAACAATCAAGTCTAAAAAGAATTACAGGGAGAGATCTTGATTTTTGAATAAGTTTGAAAACTGTAAAGACAAGAACAGTAGATATATCCTTGTTCTAGACATGCACACATACATTAATATATATACACAGACATGCAAGCAAATTTTACATCTATACAACAGTTTTCACCACTTATACCAAATATTTATCACATGCAAGCAAGCTTAAACAGATTTAAAGTTTTAAGAAAAGTTTACTCACTATTAAGATAAGCAGAGAAGTTTGAACATAGGGCTTATACTTGGAAAGACTGGAATGCTTGATGATCGTTTGAAAACTTGTAAACTGGTCAAAATGATCTTGTTTAACTGAGATGAATTTGCTTGCTGAAATTGGAGATAGTTGTTTGATTTTAATTTTTGGTTTGTTTATTATTACAGGCTTTGATTTTCTTTAGTTGAAAAATGAAGATAGTAAAGAAATGAAAGAGAAGAGATAGATATATTTATAGCTTTGATTTCCTAATATTTTTAAAAATAAAAGAAGATGAACAAATGTGACACTTGTTTAAATGCATGCTCTTAATCCTACACTTATATTTATTTTCTATTTAGTTAATACATTTTCTTTATTTATATTTATAAAATATTTGAAAAAATATATATAAAACTAATTATATACTAATAAAAATCACATATATATATAATATTTAAATCCAATTTATTTTAAGTTATTTATCTTTTGAATTTCAAATTCAAATTCAAATTCAATTTCTATTTAAAATCTACTCATATATATACATATAACAAACACATAATTTATTTGTTTGAAAATGAATAATAATTTTCCAATTTTAAATAATTTATAAAAGATGATTGTCACATATTATTTGCTTGAAATTCTGTGATATCACATTCCTCCCTCCTTAAAAGAATTTCGTCCCCGAAATTTAAATGAAAACGATAATCGAAAAGCTTTATTTCAAACAATTCAAGCATACATATCAGCCATACATTAACAACCAACAAACAATTCATTCAAATAAACATTACTAGCTATCCAGACACAAATTCGGAGAGGCTTTCCTAACACTATCCAGAGTTTCCTAGGTACAATCTCCGGGATCCTCACTCCACTGAACTTTGACAAGCTTTACCACTTTGTTTCTAAGCTGCTTCTCATCTTGATCAACTATCTGGACTAGATGCCTGACCACCGTTAAGTCCGATTCGATCTCTAAATCTTCCTGCACTGCCGGCTCCACAACTAGAGATGGGTCATACACGTACTTCCTTAGATGACATACGTGAAAACATTGTGAATTCCAGCCATTCGGACCGACAATTCAATCCTGTAGGCCAAAGCACCAACTCTCTCGAGCAGTCGGAAGGGTCCAACATACCTTGGGGCAAGCTTTCCCGTCTTTCCAAATCTAATTGCTCCTTCTATCGGGGAAACCTTGATAAAAACTAAGTCTCCGATTTAAAATTCCAATTGCCTTCGTCTCTTGTCCGCATAACTCTTCTGGTGATCCTGTGCTGCTTTCATTCTCTTCTTGATTGGCTCTACCTTCGCAGATGCCTCTCGGATCAAATCTGGACCAAGAACAAGACAATTTCCTTATTCTACCCAATAGGAAGGTGATCTACAATGTCTTCTATACAAAGTTTCATAGGGTGCCATCTTAATACTTGCCTGATAACTATTATTGTACGAGAATTCCACTAAATGCAGAAGGTCCTCCCAAGATCCACCGAAATCCAGAACATAAGCCCTCAACATATCCTCTAGAATATGATTCAGCCTTTCCGTCTGTCCGCCGGTCTAGGGACGATAGGCTGTACTAAAACTCAATCTTGTATCCAAAGCTGTATGTAAAGCTTCCCAAAATTTACTGGTATAGATTGGGTCACGGTCACTTACTATGCTGACTGGAACTTCATTCAACCTGACAATCTCCTTTAAGAAAATCTCTGCTAAAGACGCTACATTCCTGGTCGTCTTAACCGGAATAAAATGGGCGCTCTTGGTCAGCCGGTCTACGATTACCCAAATTTCTTCATTTCCCTTTCTCGTCCTTGGCAAACCGTCGATGAAATCCATTGATATCATTTCCCACTTCCACTAAGGGACTTCTAAAGGCTGCAGCAATCCTACGGTCTTCTGTTGATCACCATTTACCTGCTAACAGATCGCACATCCATTTACGAAAGTAGCAACATCCTTCTTCATGCCTTTCCCCTAGAAGACTCTCTTCGTATCCTTATACATCTTTGAGATCCCCGGATGGATACTTACCAAGTGCGATGACTCTCTGAAAAAACTTCTTGGTTCAAATCCTTGAAATTCGGAACACAAATCCTCCCGTGATCCTAAAAATTTCCTGGTCATCAATCTCAAAACTGGAACACTGATCACTCTTAACACTCCTAATGATTTTACTCAATCTTTTATCTGATCCCAGCTTACTCGCAATCTTTTCAAGAAGAGGCATAACAACTCCTAAAATAGACAGAACTGCATTCCTACTCAGAGCATCCGCCACAACATTCGCTTTTCCTGGAGTATAGAGGATATCCAAATCATACGATGCCAAAAATTCTACCCACCTCTGCTACCTCAAATTCAAATCCTTCTGGGAAAAAAGGTATTTCAAAGGTTTGTGATCCATGAAAAGCTCGAACTTCTTTCCCAACAGATGGTGCCTCCAGATCTTCAAATCAAAGACAATGGCCAACAATTCCAGATCATGCAAGCGTAATTCTTTTCATGTGGCTTCAACCGCCTACTCGCATACGCAATCACTTTCCCATTCTGCATCAGCACAGCACCCATCCCAATTCCACAAGCATCCGTGTAGACTTCGAACTTACTCTTACCATCAGAAATAGCTAGAACAGTTGCACTGGTCAGCCTTGCCTTCAAATCCAGGAATGCCTCTTCATACTTGAGGGTCCATTTAAACTTTGCTCCCTTCCTAGCCAACTTGGTTAAGTGCGAAGAAATCTTAGATTATTCCTTGATAAATTTCCTATAGTACCCTGCCAAACCCAGAAAACTACGGATTTCCATAGGAGTCTATGGTTTCTTCCATTCTTGAATAGCTGCTACCTTGGCCGGATCTACAGAAATACCCTCACTAGATACAATATGCCCCAAAAATCTAACTTCCGACTTCCAAAAATGACACTTTGAAAACTTAGCCTTCAAGACATGCCTCCTCAAATTATCCAACACTATCTCTAAATGTCGCTTATTCTCCACTTCAGACTTGGAGTAGACAGAATGTCGTCGATGAACTCGAGCACGAAAATGTTCAGCACATCTCAGAAAACTCGGTTGGCCAAATCCACAAAATAGGCAGGAGCGTTGGTTTGCCTAAAAGGCATAACCAGCCACTCATAAAAACAATTGGGTCCTCTGAACACGGTCGCGGGTATACTGTCCTCAGCTACCCTTAACTGTTGAAAACCCAAAGCTAGATCCAACTAAGAGAAAACAGAAGCTCCGATCAAAAAGATCGTCTATACGGGGCATGGGATACTTATTCCTAATAGTAACCTTATTCAACTCCCGATAATCCACATGGAATCTTAATGACCCATACGACTTGGTCATAAAGATTGTAGTAGAACCCCAACTAGAAAAACTGGGCTGGATCAAACCTTTCTTCAAAAAATCTTGGGTCTGCTTCACCAACTCTTCTCTCTCTCCCGGCGCCATCCTTCTACTAGTTTGAACAACAGGTATTGCTCGCGGAACTAAGTCGATCTGAAACCCTATCTCCCGATGCGGGGGAAAACCATTAACTTTCTCGAAGACATTAGGGAAATCTTTGACCACTTCGATGGATTTTACGCCTTCTGGGGATGCCTCAATTCCATACAAAAGATTACTCAAGTGAACTCCAGAATTATCATAAGTCACTTTTGCAATCCTTCCCAACTCAGTTTCCAAAGACACAATTCTGACTTCACAAGTTAAAATAGCCTTATGCTTATCCAACCAATCCATTCCCAGAATAAGGTCAAATCCTTTGAAATCTAATATAACTGGGTCGTAAGAGAAACTATGAGACAGATAAGAAATCCTTAAGCCTCTATAGATCTTATCTAACTTGGTTACTCCGCTTATAGGATTAGATACAAAGATAGGGTGGTCCACAACATTAGGGGTAAGATGAAACTTCTCTACCGTATCCAAAGAAATAAAACTAAGAGATGCACCTAAATCAAACAAAACTCTAACAAAAATGTCATCTAAAAGTAAAGTACCTTCCAGAACGCCTTTGCCTTTCCTATCCGAAGAGTTGATGGTCCTTCATGAATAGAAAATACCTTAGGTGGCTGAGCTCTTTGAAGAAGCAGACAAGCCTTCACCATGTGCCCTGGCTGTTGACAGTTGAAACACAAAGATTTCTGAACCAATGCCGAACCAGGTCCACTCTGACGATGCTGCTGCTGAGATCTACCTCTGGGACACTGCTTAGCCAAATAACCCACTTGCTGACACACATAACACTTCCTAGCTCCATTATTACCTTCTTTAATCTTTGCCATGCTTCTTCCAATTTGGGTTGAATTTCCTTTTGTTCGGATTGGAAGAAGTTCCACTTGGTGCTGTTGTAGATGCCAGGGGTTTCTTATTCATAAGCTCATCATACCTCAATGCCATGTCAATCAATTCCACGAATGATCCCTTGAGATGAGCCATCATCTTCTCGTGGAACTCAGGCCTCATTCCCAATACACATATCTCATTCTTCTTGAGGGGCATGTCAATCAAACCAGGTCCGTAGTGAGATTATACATTGAACTTAGTCTCATATTCGGACACCGATATAATCCCTTGCTTCAAATCTAAAAAATCTCTATACATACGAGTCTTCCTAGTTGTAGGCATAAACCGTTCCTCAAACAATTCCTTAAACTTACTCCAAGAAATATCATCCTCTGAAATATTCATGTTAACTGCATCCCACCATGATGCAGCTCCTTCTTGAAGTTGCCACAATGCCATCGCTCTCTTTTACTCATCTGACAGATCCAAACTTTTAAAATTTCGCTCACACGAGCGTAACCAAGCCTGAACTTCAATGATGGACTTTGATCCCTTAAAAGGTCTTCCTCCCAGATTGGTGAAATCCTTACACAAAGCAGCAATACTTACTCAGGGCGGCGTTGGATTTACAGCCTCGCTAGCAGTCGGACCTCTTCCATTAGTGGTCGTCGTGTTGCCCACAACTCTGCCCCTCCTTCCTCTAGAACTCATGTTGGCAACCTGGATAGGTAACCCAACAATTTAGATAGGTATATTGATATATATAAAAATTACAAATACGCGCTCTCTAGATAGATACTACTCCAAAGCCTAGGTATTATCTCAACATGGCGCTCTGGTACCAACTGTAACGACCCGCCTTTCATTCCATAGAAAGGCGTATCATCATTAAAAAAGAAATAGGTAGAAAATACAATGGATAGAAAGATAGAACTAAACAATATCAGAATCTCACACCGGAAATGGAAAAATATATTATATCACATAGCTATTACATAGTCATTACACATCAGAGTCAATATAGTTACATATCATCACATTAGACAATCGTGAAGACATGTCTATCCATCACATTCCAAAAACAACAGTCAAAAGATACCAAACACAGTGGAAATAGATATATAGATACGGCAAGATTCCTGCTCCAAGCTTCCCAAAATTCGTCTAGCAAACATGATCACTTAGCTACTCATAAAAATTTGACTACCCAAGAGTTTAAGAAAAAGTATAAACTTCGGGTCAGACATGGGTCTGGTGTGTGTAAACGGTTAAGTTGTTTAACTTGAAAAACTTTTGAAATAAAAGGTATCTCGTAAGATTCTCCGCATATAAACGCAGACAATTTTTTCCCTTATGATGACCAAAACATTTGATAGGAAATCAGGTTATATTGTAATAGTGTCCAGGGTTTTCAAATAAATATTCACAAAGCCGAAATTGTTACATTCATCAAATTCCAACATACAGAGGTATACAATCAAGTCTGAGATCACTTATTGGAGATTGGATTCCATACAATGGCAGGGCTATTGGGGTACCAACCGTCACAGTACGTGGTCTAGATCACTGTACCAAGGATCCACATTGATCCCCTGCAACAAAAAACCAAGTTACCTCTTACTGGATAGTCTGAATAAGACAACACGCGGTTGTGGCCAACAACTGCCCACACAGCCGAATGAAGGGACCTCTAGACAGGGAAAAATCTTATCCTACTTGGGTGCTACCCACTTTACCTTGCGTGCACCTCCCCTATTTTATCCATTCTCGGTTAATGAGGCTTGAGGCTACGATTACCTTTTTAGCACACATATATTGGGATGCTCATCGTCCTCCATTGACAATGGTCTGACAGCATTTATCCATACAAGTTCGTTTCGGGTTCGAACGAAACCCAAGGCACTATCTCGTTACACTCATTTTGGAATCACCCTCAGAGTTAACGACAATAGCCCTTACACTCTGAAACTTCATCTTGATCTTCACTTGAGATTTCACGACCTCTCGTTTAACTTGGATCGATGTGGTTTTAGGATAACAAATTTGATATCAAATCCCGGTCTCATCGAAATCCAAATGTTTCTTTTTAAGGCCAAGTTGTTTAAGGTTTAAACAATTTAATTCAATCCAGAACTTTGTATGTACACAACAATTTAGCACAGATAAATAACACGCATTTGTTACAGCCATATCCAAAGTATTGCACATCACAGAACATCACAGATTATCATACTATAAATATTAATCAATCCAGACATTATACACAATCAATCATCCATAAGCAAGACCTATTAATACATAATTATAATTAATTTAATTAACTCAAATTAAATTAATTATTTATGAATTAATCATCCATTCCTTCTTAATTAAGTAATTACTAACCATTTTAATTAATTAAATTAATCATTCTTTAATTACTTTTATAAATCAATTAATTTATCTTTAAGCACTAATTAATCATCCTTAATTATTAATTAACTAATCCTTAAGCACTAATTAATTAACCCTAATAATTAATTAATAAATCCTTAATTATTAATTAATAAATCCTTAATTACAAATTAATTAATCCTTAATTACTATTTTATTAATCCAGATTACAAATTAATTAATCTCTAATTAATTAATTAATCAATCCTTAATTACAAATTAATTAAGATTAATTATTTAATTAATTAATCCTTAATTACAAATTAATTAATCTCTAATTACTTAATTAATTAATCCTTAATCATTAATTAATTAATCTCTGATTACTTAATTAATTAATCCTTAATTATTAATTAATTAATCCTTAATCATTAATTAATTAATTTCTCTTTAATTACTTCATTAATTTAATTAATCTATAAATGCTAGTTAGTTAATCTTTAATAACCCAAAACCCTAATTAATTTTAAGATAAAACATTTATCTTTATTAATTACTTAATTATCATTGGCATATAAATTTAAAACATTTTATCTTTTAATTAACTATTTGATTAAACCATTTAATTTAAGTTTTTAAAATAAATTTAAGAATTTAACTTAATTGATTTAAGTAAATAAATCATACAACTTTCTTAAACCAAATATTTAATAAAAACATTTACTATATATAAAAGAAGTTTATTTAAGAAAAAGGTTTAAACTTGATTTATTTTAAATTTTAAAAACTTGCTTATATTTAAACTTAAAACTGTTATAAATTTACTTTGAGTTCAACCCATCATATACTCGAGTCCAGACCCGAGATTTTTCTTTACCTTTTAAAACTTAGTTTAGTTATAAAAAAGTTAAACCTATTAACATGAAAACACTCACGCATCCAACCCGAAGCCACACTCGAGTCTCATGTCCACTTACCCAAGCTCTCCCCCGATCTACTCCCTCTCTTCTCAAAATCAAAACCACCCATGCACACAAATACATGTGCACCTGCACCATCCATCACCGATGCTCCGGTCACCAACACCACCGCCGATAAGTCGACTTCGACCACCCCCTTCAATTCCGACCACCCAAACCTAAGTAGATCACGAACTTCGAAAACCAGCAGACATGAACAGCTGAAACCAGAAACCATCGCCCAAAAACCACCTCGACCTGACGCCTCCGACCACAAAGATCATGAAACTCCGTCCACAGCTCCGCCGACCAACCACGCACCTTTTCCCCCACCGCCGATGAACTCCGATGCTTTGGTGACACAGCAGTAACTAATTTCCCGACCTCGACCAAACCCAGAGCCAAAACCCTACTTTGACGATTCGCCACTACCACGGTGATCTAAAAATCCTTCTTCTATTTTTACCGAGACCACTGACCACCAAACCACCTCCAGTCGCGATCCTGACTGCCCAAAACTTTTCGATCACCAGAAAAGCCTCAAAACAAAAAATCCGTTCAACACTCGAATCCTCACTCAAATCGTCATTAAAAATCTGGATTTTGTTTCTAAAATTCATGGTTTGAGAAATCGAATCTGGTGAGGTATAAGAAACAAGAAATCATTACATTTTAAATTTGCATGATTTTAGTTTTTACTGTATTTTCCTAATTTTCCAGAATTCCTTAAACTAATCATGCTTAGAACTATTTTTGAAATTAAGGTCTTACTATTTTAAACACTTTTTGTTTGAACAATTAAGTCTAAAAAGAATTAGAAGGAGAGATCTTGATTTTTGAATAAGTTTGAAACCTGTAAAAACAAGAACAGGGGATATATCATTGTTCCAGACATGCACAGACACATTTATATATACATACACACAGACATGCAAACAAATTTTACATCTATACAACAATTTTCACCACTTATACAAAATATTTATCACAAGCAAGAAAGCTTAAACAGATTTAAAGTTTTAAGAAAAGTCTACTCACTGTTAAGATGAGCAGAGAAGTTTGAATAGAGGGCTTATACTTGGAAAACTGGAATGCTTGATGATCATTTGAAAACTTGTAAACTAGTCGAAATGATCTTGTTTAACTGAGATGAATTTGCTTGCTGAGATTTGAGATAGTTGTTTGATTTTAATTTCTGGTTTGTTTATTGTTAGAGGATTTGATTTTCTTTAGTTTTAAAAATGAAGATAGTAAAAAAAAATGAAAGAGAAGAGATAGATATAATTATAGCTTTGATTTCCTAATATTTATAAAAATAAAATAAAATGAATAAATGTGACACTTGTTTAAATGCATGCTCTTAATCCTACACTTGTATTATACATGTGTTAATTAATTTTAATATGTTTTTATAAATCTTTATATTTATTTTCTGTTTAGTTAATACATTTTTTTATTTATATTTATAAAATCTTTTAAAGAAAATAATATAAAACTAATTATATGCTAATAAAAATCATATATATATTATTTTAAATCCAATTTATTTTATGATATTTTTCTCTTGAATTTCAAATTCAAATTGAAATTTAAATTCTATTTAAAATTTACTCATATATATATATATATATATATATATATATATATATATACACGTATAACAAGCACATAATTTTTTGTTTGAAAATAAATAATAATTTGCCAATTTTAAATAATTTATAAAAGAAGATTATCACATATTATTTGCTTGAAATTCCATGATATCACACCTCCCATCTCCATCTTTATCTTAATCATCATCTCTTCCCTTACCTATGTGGTAATGAGGGGTAGTTAGAACAACAATATCCGATGAACAGAAAATTTTGAGCCTTTCTATATCAGTACTCAAGTACTATAATTTAAATAAAGATATTTCTTTCACATTTAAACTATATCCAAAACCATTTGATACTTCATATAAGAGGAAAAGGTGGGCCCCCCAACGACCAGTTAATAACTTTAATCTTCGAAATAAGTTCTTTCATAATCAGTAACACATAACCATCATTATCAATGTTTACCAATATGGAAGATAGAACCCAAGCCTCTTAATACTATTTAGTGGAAAATAGGCAAAATATAACCATTTAAGACCTGAATTGAGATAGACCTCGATCATTTAGCACATATTTCCAAGGCAAACTCCTGAAAGGTACCTAATTACTTGACATTGCAAGAAATCTCTTCAGATACCTAATACTTCTATTGAAGCAGAACTTTCTGAAATATCCTCAACCATGCCTAAACCCAATCCTGACCATTTAATACTTCATGTAACGTAAGAGGTTGACCCTCAAACAACCACTTGATATCTCTAATTCTCAACGCAGGTCTTTCGTATTATGGCCTGTACCCTACAGAGATGTCTCACATTAGCCTAACTATTCGTAGGAACAAGTACCAATTAGCTAAACAGATTTATCTTACAATATTGGGACTAACCTCGCGGCATCCGTAGTTACTTATTATATGCGATGACTCATAGCAACCCTAAATTCACAGTACTGGTAGACAGATTAGCTGGGCATACTTCTATGTGCATTCTGACTGACCTCGTGTCACTATAACTTAGTTATATTTCATAGAACTCTCTAAGTGTATTTTCACATATCTCACCGTATTCATTATTTAGGCCTTATAAGAAATCCTTTTTATTTTGCTCAATTAATTACTTTCCAAAGAGGGATTTAAATGACAATTATTAACTTAATTAACTATGCAATTAATATGTTATAATTGTACTTTATTTATGCTAATTTATATAAATACACATTTATTAAATTCTATGAGTGCGAGGATTGTGCCCTAAACTAACATTCAAATGTCAAATCTTCCAAAGTTATATAAGTCTCATTTCCACAATTGCATTTTTACCATAAATCCTATATTGCAAAATCAAATCAATATACTTGTACTTAGAATCCAACTCTAACTTATTTTATATTAAAACAATGGAATAAAATGATAATAGTAGAAACTTACAGTTTGATTGATTTCGTGCCCTATTCAACTCCTTTTTATGTGAAATTAAACAAGAGAATTTCAATTCAAGTTGTAGAAATAGGCAGTGCAAACTACAAATAAGAATTCGTACCATGCACATTATTTTTTAATCATATCCCCCAATTCTATTCAAACAAAAAGAATAAAAAGTGGAATAGAAGTAAAACATATAAACTACAAAATCCACACAAACTCCATTATTTAAATACAAAAGAATTATGATTCCAACCTAAGAATTAACATTTTGTTTTAGGGGAATTTTGGGATTTTTCATGTAACGTTTTCGTAATCCAAAACTCCTTAAGGCAGACATAAACTAGAATATTCAACTACTAAAATAGAAAAACTAAGTTTTCACTCATAGAATTCCTTAGCATTGTCCCCTCTTGGGTTTGACATGCCCTCAATGAACTCTTTCGAATCTCTTCTTTTTAATATATATACAACAAGGGATTTGTATATACATTACATTTAGAAAATTAAAGGTTTGGAGAAGAATAGGTTGATAAAATAAACAATAAACAAAGATAGATATATAAGATTTCTTGCCTGAAAGCCTAACGGAGTTTTTTGAATCAATGAAGAGACAAACTGACAGAGCATCACTAATGTTTCCAAAATATTTTATTAATAAAAGTAAGGGGCTAGGCTCTTATTTTTAGTTGTTGGAAGGAAATAGAATGTAAAGACCCATTTCTTCAACCTTCGAAAATCAACAATAATACATCCTCGGTATTCACATGTGGCATATCCAAATGCCGAAGAGGCAGTTCCTTAAAGGTAAGAGAGAAAAATAAATAGAATGGAAATTTATATGAATGGAATAACATATATTATTTTAAAATATAAGATTTACAATGAAAATTTAAATAAATTTATCAGAGTATATCCTAAGCTCAGCCTGGACAATTACAAATTCCTATCTTCACAAATGCTGAAACAAAAAAACACAAATGTAGTGGGAATGAGAGTGGGTAATTATCTACAGAAATCCTCAGCTCCAAGCTCCATCCAGTACTACAAATCAAACCTGAACTACTTAGCTGTCCGGGAAAATTAGGGCACCGAGAGTTTAAGGAAAAAGGAAAATAACCTCCACGTCAATCATGATATTGGTGTGAGAAACCCAATATATGCATTTTGAAAACAAAGGTATATCATAAGACCACATCGCACATAAACATGGAATTAGTTTACTTATGATAACCAAATCATTTGCTACGAAAAAACTATTATTTTTAATGACATTCTTTGAAAGCACTTTACAATTAAACAAAGTCATCTTAGCCGAAATTGTTATCATTATTGAATTCTGGATATGTTAAACGTTACAAACAAGTTTGAAGGCGCATATTGAGGAATGGATTCCATACAAGTAAGAGACTACCTTTCGTATAGTACATATCTAGAGGGATGTACCGAGGATACACAAACAATCCTCTGTATCTGGCAAGATTAGTCTAAACCCTTTTTGGCCCTCAGACATAGCCTGGATAGAAACCTAATATGAGATCACCCAATCGTTATCGACCTATCCAAGATGTCTCATAGAATACACCACATACTCGAAATATAGAGGGTTATCTAAAAGGTGATGATCATAACCTAATGGTTGCGAACCACGTAGCCTTACCCCATACCTAGTTTTAGCAATACCCAGGAGATGAGGCCTAAGATAGTGATTACCTTTCACCTAGCACATTCCACCTTGAATGTCACATTGCCAATTCCATCACACGCTGTTGATTTCCACAAATGTACAACTTTCTGAGCTCGTACATCTCATAGTAGGGTGTTAAGCTAAGAGAAGTTGCTTTTTCCACCACCATACAAATTTACATTTGTAAAAATTAATATATGTAAGTTTTAGAAATGCAATATCAGACATTCGTCCATACAAGTTATCCAAGAACATGATAAACCGAAGGTACCCTCCTACTACATCTTGTCGGGAATTGCTCCTAGGACTAGTAGAGAGAAGTCCTTGCATCAAAATCTCAAATAGAGAACTACCATCACAAATAAGTGATGTGGGAAAATTCCCTCGAGGGTCAGTGCATGTTGCCCAACATTTCATCTTTCAAATCATATCATCCCATATTTTTTATTTTTGAACACGTAAATTTGTTTGAAGTGGTCTTTGGATAAGAATCACCCAAATTGGACCCCGGTTCCTTCGAACCAATCATCGGCAAAAAGTTGTTAAGTGAATATTGGATTTTTCTTTGATTGATTAATCAAAATATTTTCTAGAGATACATATCTTTAAAACATTATTTTCGGTATATATGGAATCGTTAAACCTCTCTATAACTTGGGAATTGCCAAGTCAATTTCATAAATCATTTTAGAAAACACTACTGAGTAAATAGGATCATGGAAATTATACTAATTCTACTCAACATCAATTTCCATATTCAACCTTCACTATCCTTCGAATAACGATGAGATCACCTTTTAAATTCTCACGGATAGTACAGATTCCCTTCTTGAAATTTAATATCAAGTATAAGAAGATTATTTCTATGCAATCTAAGTTGTTTGAATATGAAAATTATATCTTTTATACTTTATGAAATTTTGATCCAAATAAATCAAATTTACTATCCCCTCCGTTGGGCCAGTATGGGTAGCTAAGGTGGGTAGGCACTTGATTTTCCAAACCCAAACCGGAGATTACTTCTCTATCACCTCTACGGTGGTCAAGTTATTTGATCGACTCTAAATCATTTAACATAATTAATTTATTTTCAATAATTTTAGAGCATCCGGGATTTCACTTTAATCTGTCTCATTCCTTGATCGAATTTTCTATGACACTCACAAATTGAACAAATGTACTAATCGTTCCTACATACTCATTTTTAAACCTCTTAATCATCTTTAAATTACTTAATTATTTATTTGAAAAGGTTCACAAAATATTTGGAAAAGAATAATTAAGTTAAAACCATTGTTTGCAAAAGTTATTAAAAAATGCTGCGTAGTGTTTTAAAGTTATATTGATCAAAACGATTTTTCTATCTTTTGAAAATCTTTTTTTATAACACAAATCCAAATTGCTTTTAGAACATTTTAAAAGACTTATAGGATTTATTCCATATTTTAAAAGAGTTAAAAATATCAATTTTAAAAGAAATCCCTTTATGGATTCTGAACTGAAAAATCATGATTATTTTGAAAATTTATTTTGCTCATATTTCAAAATATACTAAACCAAATCTCAATCATTTTATTTTGTTTGAAAATTATAAGTGTAAGAGTTTGAAAAATTATTATTTCAAGAAATCCGACTCTGAATCCATCATATAAATGGATTTACACTATTACGGTGTGAATCACGAACTACCATTGCGCGACACGCCTATTTAACCCATTCTCCGTTTTCTTTTCAAACTTCGTCGAAACACTTTAAATGTTTATAAAAAAAATTCAAATCATTTTAAATAGGTTTAAGATTCCACAGTCACAATTTCATTAAATATAGGAAACTGATTTCCTTTATGATTTTAGATGTGTATTTTAATGTGACTTGTTTCAACAATCAACCATCCATATTATCTTATTCAAAACATAATAAACAATCATTATAAACAATCATATACAAACATATATATCATCCAATATATAGTATATATGATAGGATTGATGAGTTTTCTCACCTTCATTTTCACTTGAACTAGCTTTAAAACGGCTATAGCTCCGCTATCTTGAAATTAAACTCCACGAAATCGGGCTTTAAAGCCCTGGATAAGCTCGGCCTAACCATGGGTGCTCATAGCCTATGGTTAGAGGAGGTAGAGGGATCGACCAAGGTGGTGGAGGGTGGTGGTCGTGGGTTCGCAAGAGGAATAGGAATGGATTTAGCTTGGTTTTGAGATATATGGATATGTATTTCACATGTTTATAATATTTGCACTATTTCGGCATAACTTTCTTACTATTTTTTATATGAAAAGAAGCCATTAGAGCTTGAAAAGAAGAGGAAGAAAAAGTGGAGTGATGTTATAAATTTATGATAAAAGGGGTGGGTATTTATAGGAAAAACTTAGTAAAAAAATCTAAACACCTAATTACCTTTTAACCCTCAACCCACGCCCCCATCACTTCATAATACATGGCCGCCCCCTTCTATGTCCTCTTTTCCATGTTCTACTCATATGAGTGTACCTTGGGGTATAAGATGAGTTGATGGTTGCTTTTTGGTTGCTTAAGTCTTAAGTTTTTTTAATATTTTAGAATATATGTGTGTGGGTGTGTGTGTGTGTTTAAGTGTATATGTATATCTGTACGCATGTGTGTGTTTATGTGTGTGTTATCGTGTGCATAAGTATGTTATATATGTGCACATGACATATAAACAAGGTTGCAACAACTTAAACAACTTCCATTCGTTAAACCGTTGAAAATCGAGAAACCGATTCCCGGTCATAGTTTTACTTATAAATTAGTTTACATATAATTGTAAAAAAAAATTAAAACCAATTTCTTATCATTTTTAACTAGTTGGAATGATTAAATTTTATTTATGAAACCATATAATTAATTTAGCAATTATTTACAAAAATTGCTATTATATCGATAAAGTGATACGAATTTTCTTATATTTTCAAATCAAGTATTTATCTTCATAATTTTTTTTGCAATGATTTATCATCACTTTATAACTATTTAAAATGAATTATTATTATTTAAAACCAATTATTTGAATAATTATAACAATTATTAAGTCATTAAATCTCAATTGAAATTCATACATCAATATTTATATAAAAGCATCACTAATGATGTCATAAATACATTTAATTTCCAAATATAAAATAATTGATTTTATTTCAAGTTATTGTTCAATTATAAAAATAATTGTACGTATCCAACTTCGTGCGCAATGTTTTACGATAATAGAGCTGTTTATTGAAAAAACGGTTTCGGCCATTTTATCAGTATATCTTTCCAAAGGAATTACATTTTAGAACATTCTTCCAAAATCCAAAATAAGTTCATTACTACTAATTATCACTTAAAACTTAGTTATTTACAAAAAATAATCTATATTTAAATATTTAAAATAATTTAAACGTCTTATTAAAGTGATCAAGTTGTGGGTCGTTACGTACTTCCCCTCTTAAAAAAAATTCGTCCTAAATATTACACCAAAATGAAAACTCGGTAATTCTTACCCAAAACGTTATTTTAAAGACTCAATTTTATATGCGATTCGATCTTTTATTCGAACCCAACACTTTACTTCCGAATTAGCGTTGGTTCCTCGATCCTCTAGTACGGACTCCGATCAGGCCTTCCGGTCAGAATTTTTAGTTTTCTTTGAATAATTCACAACTATGATAAGAACTTAAGTATCAAACCACAAAACCTAATCAATATTTGTCGTCAAGAATCGAGTGATAAATTCTTTTTTGGACAAGTGTGAACACTTCTAAGTTCCGTACCCGAATCTTAGATTAGAATTGTGTGACGAAATGATTTATGTACCACATATGTACTTATTAACCATTCCAAAATATTTATGAAAACTTTTCATAAAAGTTTATTCTCCAAGAATTTCCATCTTCTTTCCAAAGAAACCATTCAAGTTAAAAGAATAACCTACCTTTAATTATAATAAACCTTTTACATCTTTTTAAATCAATATTAATTGCAATAATTTTGTATTTAATAAAACTTCTTTGTTTAACAAAACTTATGTATTTCCTTTTTGTTAATCAAAACTTCCTTTACATGTATATATAAAAATATCTTTTTCAAAAATGTTTAGAAAAATTCTATTTCGAATTCAAAATAAAATTATTCATTTAAATTTTGCTTCTTTAATCAAGAATTCTTATTGATTTGTTTTAAGAGATCTACGCAACTATAACGAACGATGTTGAAAAAAATAGCATATCAGACACTTTGTAATCTTACATCGATGTTCCAATTCCGACATAGGTCATATCTAAACACATAACTCACATTTAAGCACATAATGCAAATATATTCATGGCTAACCATCACCACATCTCACTCCGTACATAAGCTATATATATACTGAATAGACAGAAAAAAATGCCTTCACCCACCATACTCCTCATCTTTCTCACTCTTTTGAATTCAAAGTTCGAGAGGGTGCCCCAATATCCGAAGTCAATCATAACTTCTCCAAACCCTTCTTCATCCCTTTCATTATCGTTGCCTGCATCATTTCCATTTTCAAATGTTGCATCTCCCCTTTAACATAAGGTAGCCATGGCTAATTCCATGGAGCAAGACCAAGACCAATCAGTACATCCTGCTTTTCCTCACCTTCTGATATTTCATGCATTTCAGCCTCCCATGGGTTTTGAAACACTACAGCCTCATCCTTAGCTACTTCCTCGTTGTCTCCTCCATTACATTCCAGGTGATGTAAGAACTAGATGATTCTACTTGCCAGATGATGTTTTCTCCTTTCATCTCCCAAATAGCATTACTGTCTACATTACCACGGTTTGATATCATGGTTTCTGGGTCCTCCGTATGTTCGGATTCCACTCCTATAGGTTTAGATTCCTTATCCATAGGTTTGGACTCCTCTATGGTTTCAATTCAAAGCTGGCTGGATCTGTTACCCACATTCCTTTCGAGGCTTGTGTAGCCCTATCATCATTGGATATAACGATCACTTCTGGAGTAATGGGGCGGATGAGCATTTCTGCCATTGGATACTTGTCTTCATCCCTTTTGGTGTGCGGAATATACCCCTCAATAATCCAAGGCCCAACGTTGTTTGGTGACTACTTTAATGTTTCATCCTCATCGCTGAAGAGGATAATGAGATTATCCTTTTCTCCCCAATTTGCTCGCGAGGAATCCCCTTTAGCATACTTTAATTTATATGATTTCTACAAATGTAAACACAACCACTTAGATATAACCACTAGGCATTTTACTTATTCTAACTCATTCAAATGTCAAGTTATTAGTACCTTATTTAATTAGGCATATTATAATATAAATCAGTCTCAACTATAATCTTTTTAAGGGAAAGGATTTTTCAAGCACTTGGTTTTCCCCAACCAATCTTTGAAAATAAATTGAGATTTCTATCAAAATGTTTTATCTCCTTTGAAATCCTTTATCAAGAAAAACATCCATTATTAATCCTCTCAGTGTGATTATAAACATCTTATAGTCAAATTATGAAATTCTAATCACAAGATGTTTGTACGTATTTTTAGCTAACCTATTTTATTATCCAAAACTAATTTTTTCAAAGACGTCCTTTTTATTCAAAATATAATCCAAAGTAAAATTATTTTATTTACAAATTTTCAAAACCAAAATCATTTGTATATATCATTAACAAATATACACTCATATATAATACTCTCAAACTCATTGTAGGGTGTTACTAACCCTATCTCTAATGAGTTACTCATTCTAGTACATTACTAACCCTATCTCTAATGAGACACTACCCCTACCAAATCCAAGGTGTTTGCTCAGCCTAAGCTCCGATACCAAATGTAAAGACCCATTTCTTTGATCTTCGGAAATTGACACTAATACATCCTCGGTATACATGTACCGCAAATCCAAGTGCCGGAGAGGCAGTTCTTTAAAGGTAAAAATGAAAATTAGACAAAATAGAATCTTACACAAATGGAATAACATATATTATTTTAATATACAATCTTTACAGTGGAAATTTAAATACATTTATCAGAGTCTATCCTAGTTATAAATGCATGCCCTCACAAATGCTGAAAACAACAAAACACAAATGTACGGGGAATGGGAATGGGTAATTATCTATAGTAAATCTTCAACTCCAAGCTCCATCCAATTACTCCAAGTCAAACCCGAGCTAATTGGCTGCCCGAGAAAATTAGGACATCCAGAGTTTAAGCAAAAAGGAAAATAAACTCCGGATCAGTCATGCGACTGGTGTGTAAAACTTAAAATACACCTTTTTAAAGAAAAAAAGGTGCCTTACAAGACCACGCCGCACATAAACACGGAACGATTTTTATCTTATGATAACCAAAACATTTGCTATGCAAAAACTGTGGATATTATTTTCAACGACATTCTTTTGAAAACACTTTGAAATTAACCTTATTAAGCTGAACTTGTTTCCATTATTAAATTTTGGTTATGTTAGGCTTTGCAAACAAGTCCAAAGGCACTTATTTAGGAATGGATTCTATACAATGACAGGGTAAGAGACTACCTTTCATATAGTTATCTCTAGAGGGATGCACAGAGGATACATAAATAATCCACTGCATTTGGCAAGACTGCTCTATCCTTTTTTGGCACTCAACCATGGCGTGGATAGAAACCAAATATGATATCACCCCGATCGTTACCGACCTATCCGAGATGTCATAGCATACACCACATATTCGAAATATAGAGAGTTATCAAGAGAGGTGATGATCATACCCAAATGGTTGCGAACCACACAGCTTTATGGTTACGTAGTTTTAGCCATTACCGAATGATAAGGCCTAAGGTAATGATGACCTTTCATTTAGCACATTCCACTTTCAATGTAACATTGCTAATTCCATCACACACTATTGATTTCTACAAATGTAGAACATTTGAGCTCGTACATCTCGGAGAAGGGTGTTAAGCAAGGAGAAGTTGCCTTCTCCACTGCCAAATAGATGTATGTTTGTAAAAAATAATGTACGTGCATCTTAGAAATTAGTAGCACATCCTACCACATCCTGGCATTACCCCTAGAATTAGTAGCGAGAAGTCGTTGCATTAAAGATCTCAAATGGAGAAATACCATCACTAATAAGTGATATGGGAAAATTCCCTCGAGGGTCAGTGCAAGTAGCCCAACATTCTATCTTCCAAATCATACCATCCCATATCTTTTATTTTTGAACACGTAAATTGGTTCGATGTGATCTTCGGATAGGAATCACCCAAATTGGACCCAAGTTTCTTCGAACCAATCATCGGTTAAAAGATGTTAAGTGAATAGGGAATTATTCTTTGATTAATTAATCAAAATATCTTCTAGAGATGTATATCTTTAAAACATTCTTTCCGATATATATGGAATCATTAACCCTCTCTTTAACTTTAGAATTACCAAATCAGTTTCATAAACCATTTTAAGAAACATTATTAAGTAAATAAGATTATGGAAATTATACTAATTCTACTCAACATCAATTTCCATATTCAACATTTACTATCCTTCAAGTAACAGTGAGATCCCCTTTTAAATTCTCACGGATAGTATGGATTCCCTTCTCAGAATTTAATACCAAGCATAAGAAGATTATTTCTATGCAATCTAAGTTGTTTTAATTATGAAAAATATATCTTTTATATTTTGATAAATTTTAACCCAAGTAAATCAAATTTACTATCCTCATTGTCGGGCTAGTCCAAATAGCTAAGGAGGGCAAGCACTTGATTTCCCAAACCCAAGCTAAAGATGGGCTCTCTATCACCTCTATGGTGGTCAAGTTATTTAATAGACTCTAAATCCTTTAACATACTTAATTTATTTTCAATTATTTTAGAGTATTCGGGATTTTCCTTCGATCTATTTCATTCCTCGGTCGAATTTCTATGACACTCACAAATGAAACAAATGTACTAGTTGTTTCCGCATACTCTTTTTTGAACCTCCTAATCATCTTTAAATTACTTATTATTTATTTGAAAAGGTACATAAAAGATTTGGAAGAGAATACTTATGTTAAGACCATTGTTTGCAGAAGTTATTAAAAATATTGCGAAAAAGTGCCGCAAATAGCGTTTTAAAGCTATATTGATCAAAACGATTTTTCTGTCTTTTGGAAATTAATTTATATAAATCAAATCTCTTTTTAAAAAAATTAAAAGATATATGGGGTATATTCCAAATTTTTAAAGAATTAAAAATATCAATTTTAAAAGAAATCCTTTATAAATTGCGAACTGCAAAACCGCGATTATTTTGAAAAAAAAATTTGTTCATATTTCAAAATCCACTAAACCAAATCTCAATCGTTTTCTTTTATTTGAAAACTATGATTATAAGAGTTCGGAAAATTCTTATTTTAAAGAAATCTGACTCTAAATCCACCGTATAAATGGATTTAAAATATTACAGCATGAAATCGCAAACTACTGTTGCGGGACGCGCCTATTTTAACACCTTTTTCCTTTTCTTTTCAAATTCATCGAAACGCTTTTAAACGTTTATAAAATATTTCTAAGTCGTTTTAAAGAGGTTTAACATTCCATGTTCACTATTTCATTAATAAAGAGAAGTGATTTCCTTTGTGATTTTCGACGTGTATTTTAATGTGACTTGTTTCAACAATCAAACATCCATATTTTCATGTTCAAAATATGATAAAAAACCATCATAGATAATCATATCCAAGCATATATATCATCCAATATATAGTATATATAAATAGGGTTTAAGAGTCTTCTCACATCCATTTTCCCTTAAACTAGTTTTAAAACGGCTATAGCTCCGCTATCTCGAAATTAAACTCCACGAAATCGGGCTTTAAAGCCCTGGATAGGTTTGGCCTAAATTTGGGTGCTCATGGCCTATGGTTAAAGAAGCCGAAGGGATCGACCAAGGTGGTGAAGGGTGGTGGCCGTGGGTATGCAAGAGAAAGAGGGATGGATTTAGCTTAGTTTTAAGATGTATGGATATGTATTTCATATGTTTATAATATTTGCACTATTTCGACATAACTTTCTTACTATTTTTTATATGAAGAGAAGCCATTTTACAGGCCATTAGAGCTTGAAAAGAAGAGGAAGATGGAGTGGGATGATGTTATGAATTTATGAAGAAAGAGGAGCATATTTATAGGAAAAACTTAGAAGAAGAAAAATCTAAACGCCTGATTACCTTTTTACTCTCAGTCCACACCCCCCATCACTTCATTATACCTAGCCACCCCCCCTCCTTGTCCTCTCTTCCATGTGCTAGCCCATGTGAGTGCACTTTAGTGTGTAATATGAGTTGATGGTTGCTTAAGTCTTAAGTTTTTTTCTTAATATTTTGGAATACATACATACATACATACATATTATGTTTAAGTGTATATATATTTGTGTGTATGTGCACGCTCATGTGTATGTTAGGGTGTGCATATATATGTTATATATGTGCACATGACATATAAATAAGGTTGCAACAATTTTGAACAACTTCCGTTCGTTAAACCATTGGAAACCGGGAAACCGATTCTTGGTCATAGTTTTACTTATAAATTAATTTACATATAATTGTAAATAAAATTTTAAAACTAATTTCTTATCATTTTTAACTTATTAGAATGATCACATTTTATTTATAAAACCATATAAATTAATATTAACAATTATTTAAAAAAATTGTTATTACATTGATAACTGGAAATAGGCAAAGGGAAGAAGTTGCAAAATAAAATTAGTCTTAGGCACAACAAGTTTGTTTTTTAGTCAGAAGGACGCTTTATTGTGTAAATATAAAATTATAATTGCAACTATCATTCTTTGATTTACATTAAAAATTTCCTTTCAGCCTAAAAAACAAACTTCTTATCCCTGAAACTAAATTTTTCTCCAAATTTTTCCCTAAGCCTAAAAATCGCTATCGATAAAGTGATACGAATTTTCTTAAATTTTCAAATCAATATATATCATCATAAAATTATTACAAATAATTTATTATCACTTTATATCTATTTAAAATGAATTATTATCATTTAAAAATAATTATTTGAATAATTATAATAATTAGTAAATCATTAAATCTCAATTTAAATTCATACGTCGAATTTAAATATTAGGGCATCACTAATGATGTCATAAATACATTTAATTTTGAAAAATAAAATAATTAATTTTATTTCATATTCTTGTTCAATTATAAAAATAAGTGTACGTATCCAACTCCGTGCATGATGTTTTACGATTATAGAGCTGTTTATTAAAAAGATGATTTTAGGCCATTTTATCGGTATATTTTTCCAAAGGAACTATATTTTGGAACAATCTTCCAAAATAAGTTCATTATTATTAATTATCACTTAAAACTTGATTATTTATGAAAAATAATCTATATTTTAAATAATAAACAACTAAAATTAAAGTGGTCAAACTACGGGTCGTTACATAGAACCATCATATGAAGGTCAATTAAAAGTAATAAAATTTGATACGTTAAATAACCAAAACCCTAGCCGTCACTTACAGGCAACAGTCGATTGTCACCTCCCACCAATCGACCATTAGCGGTCGACCGGTCATGGTCAATAGGTCAACCACTCTCTTGTTTTGTGAGCGTATAACTTTTTGAGTTGTTAATTTATTTTCTTCCTTAATTGTTATTTAACATTAATGTTAATCTTACCGTTTACTTAACCCCCAAGCATAATTATTGTTAACTTTTGAATTTCGAATGTGGAATTAATTATTTATTTGAAATTGAATTCTACTTAAATTAACTTGAGCTCGAAACTTCAAATGTTCAAAACTTCCTCGTTTAAGCTCCGTTTGTTCCCAATATTATATACGGTAATTGATCAAACAATCGCTACGAATACAAGGATATAACTTCCATGGTCCAATTTCGAATTTACAAAATTTTCATTCTTATCCCTATCTTATTTAAATTAATTTACTCAATCTATTTATTTATGGTAGATTTTACGTGGTGTTACAAAGTACGTGGGAGCTTGAGGAGAAAATACGGGCTTCTCATCCTAGACACTTTAACGATATTTCTTTTGGCTGGTGTAATTTGTTAGAAATTAGGTTTTGATTGCTTGATTGGATGTTAGGAATTAGCTGTGATGTTCATTGGATGATATATTATATATTATCTTGTATGTCACTACAGTTGCATTCATATAGAACTGCCAGTTTTATACTAGGGTGTTATGCATCATATTTAGTATGTTATACTTTTGCATTCATATAGGTTGCATATATCGCGTTTATTGCATTATGCTAGATTTTCACAAGTTTTCATGATCATATTCATCATATGCCTTGTTTGGAATGTTGTTTGGAATGCTAATGATTTGACTAGAATTTATATATATGTTTAGAATAGCTTTAATACAATTGGTTGCTTTATTTGAATGATTGCATGTGTATGTGAATGGTACGGGTGTGTAAATGAAAGATGAACATCTATTACATTTTCCGTTCCTTGGGAATTTCGAGGATGAAATTTTTTTAAAGGGAGGAGAATGTAATATTTTGAAATTTTAATATATCTTAAATATTAATTATAAATAAATTTTAGATTTAATCGGAGGGTATTTTGGTAAATTTCCACTAGAAGGTCAAATTGGTAATTTTTACAAACATTTGAATTTATTGTCGAGAATCGCACCATTGCATCGCTCTCGTTTTCCGGTCGAGGCAGAGTATTCATTTACCTAAATAAGACATTGTATGAGTGAGATAACATTGATTTAATAAAGTGAATTGAAATCGTGTGCGGGCAGCGGACCACACTGGGCTGAACTGGGTCGGGTTTGTAATTCAAATTCAAAAAGAAAATACCATATCATTTTTCTCCCCAAAGCCCATTTTAAAAGTATGTAAACTAAAATTCATTTCTCTTTCTCATTTTTGAACCGAAAGATCATCTTCCCTCTTCAACCAATTCAACACAAAATCCTCATTTTCTCAATGAAATCCGACGAGACTAAGTGCATTGAAATCGTATAAAGTCTCTTTATCATCTGAGCAAGAATTGGAGGTTATAATGGAGATTTGAATTTCTAAAAATTTTGAACAGCGGGTTCTTTTGGCTTGATTTTGTGAGCGGATCCTCTTTGATCTTGTATGATGTTTTGATAATAGTGCAAGATGCTTTAAGACTGTCTTAGGATTAAATTATAAAGTAAAATTTTACCTAAACGATAATATCTGAACTTAGGAAATTAAACATGTAGTTTGCCCTTAAGAAAGCTTTAAAAAACCTAAATTTTAAACTTATCCAAGTTGAAACCTAAAAAGATTCCAAATTGACGTATATAAACATGTTAGGACCTTAGAAACATAGTAGATATTGTATATATATGACATAGAATCACTAAAATGAAGAAATAAATAAATAATTTGAAATTTAGAATCAAATTATATAAAAAGACGAAAGAATCACGTAATTGGCACATGAACCGGTGCATCGGTGGACATGCACTGCTCCACCGGCGTGCAATCCACATTTGGGTATTTTAGGATTTTAAGCATCGAATCGATGTGCGATGACTTGACTTTCTACGTGGTTCTCTCAGACAACTCTATGGTGATATCTTGACGGTTATGACTGTTATTTGGATGCATAGTTTGATGAAAATTAGGATATATGGGTGTAGTGCATATGGGTTTGGATAATGAACAAGTGCCCAAATCATGCAGCGCATGCGATGGGTCCGTGATTTATGGTATCAACGAGCGTTCTTCTGTAGAGAAACGAGGTTGGTCCACAAGTTTTGATGTCACGACCCGATTTTTCGACACCCGAAAAACCGAACCATGAGGGTTAAAGAAGAAGAGGTGGAAGAAGAAAATAGAAAACAACATCAAAATCTAACCATCGCGGCGGAATAAAATATAATAGAAAATAACAGATCTTTACACAAAAGAAAACTATATGTGTTTTATGTATATATACATTATCAGAGTTCGACAACATTGATAAGATACAACTGGACAGTCATATAAACTTATCCTTAATACTGAAAACACAACGGGACAATAATCAAGTACGGAAGTACGTATCACCATCAAGCTCGTCTCCTAAGCTCCACAACATCATATCCTATATTATATAATACTCGGTCTGACCCGAGCATTGTAGTTAAATAACACCCGAGTCAGTCTGGAATACCAACGTGAGAAAACCACACTCAAATTGATTATTAAAGTTTCAAAATTCTTTTGAAAACAAAAGCATCTCGTAAGACCACGTCACAAATAAACATGTCGGGTTTTTACCTTACGATAGCCAAAACACTTTTTATTAAAAATCCTCTAATATTATAATAGTGTCTATATACAAATACTTATTAAAATAGATGAAATTGTTACATTATTAAATTCCTGCTACTAGACACAAAGTGGGTTATACAAACAAAAACCGTAAAAGGCGCATAGGGAGAATGGATTTTCAACTAATGATTATGCACTAGGGTACCACCTATCACAGTACGTGACCTAGATCACCGTACCGAGGATTACTCCCAATCCCATACAACACAAGACCGGGACTACCCCTTACTGGATAATCCCGAGTAAGATCACCCCATGGTTGGGATCAGTAGCCGCACCACTAAGCCAAATAAAAAGGGACATCTAGACAGGGATGACCTCACCCTAATGGGCGCTACACACCTAGCCTTGCTGCATAACCCCTGATTTTCATTCATTCCCAGTTGATGAGGCTTGAGGCTAAGAGTTACCTTTAGAGAACTCATCTCTTAGAATGCTCATCATCCACATGATGATGTTCTGAAAGAATTCATCTATACAAGTCCGTCCTAGGTTCGAACGGAACCGAAGGCACTACTCCTACTACATCCATTTTGGAATCATCCTCAGGATTAGTAGCGACTAGCCCTTGCACTTCACTGCTCCATCTTCGACTCCGAACTCGTTTTTTCCTCGAAAATGTACAAACCGGATCGAAGTAGTTTTCATAAAATAAATCCCTATCCCGGTCTCTTCGAAATGATCAATGCATTGGCCAATATTGATAGTCGGTTATTTAACTATCAATTAACATTCACAAACAACCATCAACTATAAATAATTTCACCAAATTATTTATTAACAACAAAATATCTTTGCAAGATATATTTCCATTTTCAAACCTTTTTGAAAACAATTTTCAAACCATCTTCCTTTTACAGAATAAATTTCCCAAATATTTCTATTTCCACTGAAAACACCAAGCACTAAAACTTTAGAATTTAAAATAATTTAAAACACTTTATTATAAAATATACTTTAACATTTAAATTGAAAACTACTTCATTACTTTATTAAAAATATATAATATAGGAATATTTGAAAATGAGGTTACTTTATAAAATATAAAACTAGATTTTCTCTTTTTAAAACAAAATACCAAGTCATCTTTACATAGTTACTACGATAATAAATTTGAAAATTACTTACTTTAGAATTTAAACATTTAGAAATAATAAATTTTCTAAAACATGCTTTTTAAAATAATATTGAAGCCTTTAATTTATATTTAAAAATTTACTTTGAAAACTTACCTGGTTATCCAGGGAAATATACTTCTCTTCACATCCTTTAAAAATAAATCACTATTTATTTTTAACAAATTTTTCCATTCCTTTAATAAATTCCCATCATGAATTTATTCTTCCAAATATCCACTGATATATTACTTTATTTTTATAAATCCAGTTTATAAATTTCATAGTCACATTCTTCTTTAAATTTTCAATTTTCAAACACTTAAATCAGTTTCCAAATTGATTCCCAATTTACTCCATTTGAAATAAAATTTTTTACTTACTCAAATCTATTTCAAAATCCATTAATTTCAAAAAAAAAAATCTTCATCATGACTTAGAATCTTTTTAACTGAAAATACCAATTTCATATTTCCCAAATTTCTTCTTTATTCTTTTAAATAAATTTAAATCTTGGATTTTAAAATAAATTCTTTATTCCTTTAGATAATCTCACTTAAGTTTTAAATTTGTTATTCCTCTGTTTATTCAAAATCCACTTGCCTATATACGGAATTTTATTTATTTAAAAAAAAATCACTTTTATTCTTTCCAATTTATCCTTCAATTTATTCAAACTTCTATAATTGTTTTACTTAAAGATTTTCTCTTTTATTTTCCCTTTTCAAAAATCCAATTCTATAGATTTTGATAACTCAGTATACCGAAATATATTAATTTCAAGCATAGCATCCAATATTCCAATTATCAATGAAATTCACCACAGAATATGAAATAATCATGACACAGAATTATTAGAACAATCTATAAAATTTTGAGGAATCCAGTTGGATCCCTCCAACCTGTTTCGCTGCATCCATAGAAGTTAGCACAATATAAAATACCAATTCAACTTCGAGGTGGAATATCGCGGTATATGCGATTTATATAATATCATCAGCTATTATGCGGCGCATAAGGTCTCATCCGCTACATAATGCGGGAAATCAATCACTCCAATATATAATATATACTACTACATAATACAGCACATCAAATCAATTCAATCATTCAACCGATTATTTAAATTTAATCATTTAAATTTAAATAAAAACACAGAAGAATGGGATTAACTCAGATTTGTTTTATTTGCAATTCAATCCAATCCTGATCTGTTCTCTTCATAGTATTAGACCTTGTACAACATTACATAGTTTATTAATATTTGAGATAATCAGATAATCCATTACTATTTATTAATTTTTAATTTTACTAATAATTTTCCTATAAAAATCCCTTTGTTTAAAAATAATTAATATAAGTTAATTACACTAATTAGTCTCCTTAATACACTATTTTCAAATAAAATAAAACTCCTTTCAAATTATATATATTAATTTAGAAACAGGATTTTTATTAAACTTACTGCAAAATATTTATATACTTTTCCTTTTCTGTAATTAACCAAATAAAATCTTTTCCTAACCTATACACATATATGCATATATTTTAAACAGAAACCTTATTGTTATATTTATTTATTTATTTTTATGTAAAATGTACATATATGATTTTAACGAAATAATTTAAAATAAAATATCTTTTATATATATTAAATTGAAATAGTACTGCCTTGTATATCCTACTATAACAATTAGCCTAATATTCTTCCTACCAAACAGTTTATAACCAAATTACAGAATCAAGACTTAACATAAAAAAAACAGAGTCATTAGTATAAATTCCCAAAATCTAAATTTTAATAAATCTTCCAAGTCAAGACATTTTTTTTAAATCCCAGTTTAAAAATCCTATACATATATTCTATTATTTGCCTATATTTTAAATTAAAAGAAAACAAGAAGAAAAAGAATAAGACCGTAGATACCTCAAAACATAGCCACGCTCGAACCACCATCGTAGCCCCTAGACCATCCTCAACGACTTCACTTGAAAAGCTCGTGACCACGTCCTTCCCCCGCCGATACACACTAGCGCTGAACCAAGAACCCTCAAAAATGCTGCAGCTCGCAAACCCTAGTGCGCGATCGAGTGCCGCTACCACGCCTGGACTGCCGAGCCTCCCTCTGGTTTGAAACCCTAGCTCACGAAACCCTACTCCATCGCTTCTAGCGACGACGTGCTCGATTTTCCCCGCGATGATTTCTTCGACATCACCGAGTCGCTAGCTCGGGTCGCGATTCGAAATTGATTTCTGAAGCGGAGATTTGATTTTTATTTTTATTTAAAAGAGGAACGAAATGATTTTGCAAGCCATTTTTTTTTTCATGGTTTCTTCATTTTGAACGAGGAGGATGATTTCGGTTTTGAGTTTATATCGCAATTTCCTTTTCTTCTTGCTTTTGCTGTGTTCGGCTTGTTCAATAAGGAAAGGTAGATATGATATTTGAAAAGAGGTTAGCGTGTTCAGTGCTGGCTATAGTGACTTGGAAGAGAAAGGCAAAAAGTTCGGATGTGATTCGTTTTTGACTTGTCAAAATGTAAAATTATATTATTTAAATTTTAAATCGTCTCGAAAACGAAGCCTAAAATCTCGATCTCCTATTGAGGCGTGCCGCTAGACGTTTATAATATTATACACCTATTCCGAACACAATGGAAAAGGTTTCGAGTCCTAATTCGACCGTATGGAGAATGTAGCTTTCTGAACCCAGTTATTATATTAAATTTCGATTTAATTATCAGCGTGCTTATCTATCATATGCTCACAAAACAACTCCAAATGCTACGAAAATTGAAATCCGATAATAATATAATATTACAGATCTAATGGAACTAGTTTCGTCGAATTCCGAGACTGTGCCTCAGAAGGCTATTTTTAAACATCAATTTAAACGATATATTTCCAAAACTGAACAAATCACCTTTAAATTCAATTTTAACACTTTTACTATCTTTAGTATTATCAATATAAATTTTACAAGTCTTCAAATTATTTTTAACAGACTTAAAACTGAAGATTCAAAAATTTACTCAATTTCCAATTGTTAAATTAAATAGGTTATATCATTCAACAAACCGCTATATTAAATTCTGAATCTATTTTATTGAAAAAACCAAACTTTTCATATTCAAAATCAATTAAAATCCAAATTAATTATTTAAACCCTTTTGAATATTCCAAACTCAACGCTGAAAAATCCGGGTCGTTACATTTGATGTGAACAAAAGTCGACCTATTTCGCACATGATGGGACTAGAAAATGTTATACTTTATGTTTAAATCATGTTACATAAGTTCACAGTAGTATACATGTATTAGATTGACTTCACTTACTTATATGTCTGACCCACTCAAATATTTTCATTTATCGATATTGTTCAGGGTGATGAAGTCTATAGACATAATGGATCAGGAGGCATGGACTTGTATATACTGTAAATATTGCATATAAATGTTGTAAAATAAATAATACATTAAAAACATGATATGACAGTATTTGTGGATTTGATGAGATTTGGATTGTATAGACTTATGTGGTAGCATCAGATATGTAAACAAATATACATATATCTGTGTAATGTGATAATTTGTGTGACCATTCACTGTTAGACGCTGAAAATTATTATGTGGTATAGTTTTGTTTTACGTTCTCTTTGTACATCAATATGTATCATAATCTAACGACTCGTCGTTTTCAAACTTCGTTGTCTAGTTACGGGATTCTAAAATGGTGCATTGTTGCACATACATACATACGTGCATATACACAAACATATGCACATAGATATACATACATACATGTCCAGAAAAAGTTATGTGGTTGAATGCTTAAATTCAAGCAACTTAAGCACTAGAAAAGCTAGTTATAACTTCTCATTGACAGCAAAAAGTCAAAAAGTACTTGTAGAAAAAAAAGTCTAAAAAAAAGCACAAAGAACAAGGTATAAATTGTCAAGCAGCACCAAGTCACGTGATTGAGTGCTTAAATATAGAAAAACAGCGAACAGTCTAATATTTAATGTTGCAGTTCCAAGCGAGTATCTCTAATCTGTGTCACTTCACCAAAATGAAAATCAAAATATGCAGCGTCTTGTCACTTTCTGCAAAACAAAGTGCCACATTTGCTAAAACGGAGATTAACTATATTTTGCTTCATTTAGGTGAATGAAGAATAGTCGGAGTCGGAATCATTTATAGCTCACAGCAAGGGAAAAAAGGCAAAATATACTCTATTTATATAAAGTAATAAACAAAACACATTCGTTTTTTTGTTTTGTTTCACTCTATAGATAAGAAATAATAAGCAAAATATACTCTATGGATAAAAAATACATGATTAATGATACAAAATTTAACATCATTGAATTTAGTGTGACGATTCTTACTTCACCATTAATGTCAACAAAATCCAGATAATTACATCGTCTTAATATTTTTTCTTCGATCTCTCACATAGTCTCGTACTATGCACTAGCATTCTACAGTTAAATTTTGCGAATATTATTACATAAACAAAATATAATCAAGTATGAAAAATGGTGTTTGCTAATGATAAGAAAGTTCTGAGAATAATACGTAATCCAACTAACTAATGAACCTCGCCAACACGGAGACGTACAAAAAAGACAAAGAGGATGGAAGTAAGAATTATATTGAAAATACATTAAGAAGTAACTAAATTTCATTATATTTTTTCAGATATTCCATTCGGTATGTGCATATAGATTAAGCATATAAGATAAAATCTGAAAACCTGCATATCAACATCAACCAATCCCAAATCTGGAGTTTACCAACATCAACAAATTGCAACGATATATCAATAGTCAATATGGATAGTTAAACCCGCAAATGCAACTGGGGACGATGAGGCTTGTAGCGACGTCGAGTGTTGGGGATTGGAGGCTAGCGGCGAAGTCAGTTGCTAGAGAGGCAGGTTGTTGCGAACAGTGGTGGGAGAAAGGTTAGGAATTAGGATGGACGCATTGATTTGGAAGTCGGAGCTGCGTAATTTTGGAGTCAGATAGGTAAGTCGGTGAGGGATGCACGATTCGTCAAGTGAGAAATTTTACTTTAGAAATTCAACAAAGAACGAGGGCAATGTTTTGAAATAACATAAGATAAATGTTTGCACAGTGTTTCAAAGATCCGAACCAATCTCAGTTGTGCATCCATGGATCCCGCGGTCTAATATCAAAATTCTAAAAAAAAATAACATTTAGACCGACCTCTTTGAACCATACGGTTATTCAAACTCAAAGAAAAATCAATGATTCACTTTTCATTTGTTCACATGATCAATTTAACAAATAATTTTATAGTCTTAGCTATCAAAATTATTCGATTAACTTATCAATTTTGGACGACATGATATATTATTAGTATACATTTTATGAATCATTGTTGAACTTTATCCCGAAATTTACAATTTTGCGGTACATAAAATTGTTATAAAATTATCCAATTAATATATTTTTAAAGTTCAAAAATAATCGATTTAAAGTTCAATATATTAATTATAATGAGTTAAATGTTAACATTAATTGAAATAATTTTACTTTTAAATAAAAAAATTGAAAATAACAATAAACGTGATACTCGCAGTCTGACCGGTTGACCCACTAAAACCTTTGATCTTTCATCAACACGGTTTTCAGTCTTCAAAACTATGCGTTTGTTTTTTTGGCCTATTTTGACTAGTTATGATGGGTAAACATCCCCTTACAGTCGGTTTGGTAAATTAACCGAATGAATATGCGCACATCACGTCTTTTTTATGCTAGTACAAACCGACCATCCGGTCTGGTTCATTAATGTTAATCAAGTACATAATGATAACATGTTAAACGAAAAGTTATTTCTACATATTAGCTGAAATCATTTCTAAAAGAAATGCATATAAGTCAAACACTCTTGGAATCATTTTTTAACAAGAAAATATAAAGTAATTATAAATAAACAATTTACTGTTTAACATACATCCTCAAGAAATTTTATTATTATGTAATTTTCTCGAATAACTTTAACCAAACAAAACGCAAACTTATAACTCAAACTACCTTTTGGATTGTTTATGCCATATGCGTCATTTGCGGAGCAAAATGATCTTTCTTCTTTTCTCTAAGATAAGAGTTTTATTAACTGTCGGTTCTAATTCATATAACCAAGCATCGCACTTTAAAGTTGGAGAATATTTATTTATACCCGTATGGATCCGCATACGGACCGTTTGTATTATTGTATACGTTGATAATTTGTATGAACGCAATCTATAAACGGAAAGCAATGATATTTTTAGAATATCAAAAAGACACCGAGTAAATTAGTTCAACGAATTTTCTTTATTAGTAGTAGATATGATTTATAGTTACAGGCTTGTTTCTTATGATTTCAAAACCATCAGAGTGCAATATATGATTCATTTCTACCAGGTCCGTTAAGCTCTATCCTTGCATTTCTACATCAGCGTGAAAGGACTGTAGGATATATGGAATAACACATCAATCATAAACAGAACCAAGCAAGTCCCTATAATAGTAGATCTTTATTTGACTAGAAATTCAGATCATTAACTAGAACAACATTCATCACCTATACCTCTTTGTCATCTAAAGATGTTCCAACCCAAATTACACTTCTAGAAATATTCATGAGAACTTTAGACTTCGTCTACTTCCAATCCCATTGAGGTGGTGGTGCCATTAGTCTTTAGGGCCAATAGATTTCATTAAATAGTAGTCGGTTGTCTCTTTTAGGCTAATCAATTCTACATCTAAACGCCATTTGAATCAACTTAAATAAGTTATTTTTGGTTGTTTAAAAGTCAAAACGAATATAATTTAAGTCAATCCAAATGAGACAAAGAGTTGTAAAAACAATTTATTTAAATCGATTCAAATGAGTCCTAAGAATTGCAAAAATACAGCGAAGCTTTATGAAAAGAATATAATTCAAAGTTCCATAACTCAGTCTATGTTCGACAAAATTTACATACTTGATATAAATAACTCAATCTTTACCATAATGGCAACGGTGTAAATCCAAAATAACCCTATCTTCGTTGAAAATATCCATGATCGGTTGGGAGGTCTTCTCCTTCAGCCTCTCCAATGGCATCCCCATCTTCGCCAATCCGCAATCCTTTTTCTCGATAGAACCATAAAGAGAAACCACCGGATATAGATGATAATGGGTTTTAGATGGTGCAAAAACGCAAAAGAAATGTTTTCAAACCCATTGGCCCCTCTAATGTTCAATACAAGTCAAGATATCAGTCAAATGTTGCTAAACAATCGAATGTTGACAAGAACGCATGGACTGATTATCAACCCAAACCTGTTATTACTAAACAACGCAAATCATGCATCAAGAACCACCCAAGCACATCAAGAAACCCAATTTCAGATCAAGAATGCCATGAACGAAGCTTCAAATTGGGAAGAAATGACCAAAATAAGGGGTATGAATTCTGACTTTGATCCGGGATATGTTAATCCAATTACCTCCACCAAAAAGAAGGTGGTTGTTGTAAAAGAGGCGGTGGGACTAAGGCCAAATGAAACTTCTCTATAATTGCTTGTGTTTGGTAATCGACCCTTTTATCACCATTTCAAGGCTTTCATCTAAACGACATAAAATTCATCTGGTAAGTTCGATATTTCCACAAGAAACAATGGGTTTTTCATAATTAAATTTTCTAGTGCAACAGATTGTGAGAAAGCAGTCGGCGGTGGTTCTTATTTTATTAATCTTGAGAAAAATAGAGTAAAAAGTTTAAGTTCGACAAAGATTTGCTTACGAATGCCATTTTGCATTAGATTGCCTGAATTAAACTTAAAGCTATGGGATAAAAAAGCATTCAACGCTATTGCAAGTGTAGCAGGGATTCATTTAAAATTTGATGAGCCTACTGCTAAGAAAACTAGATTGCGCTATGCAGGAACCTTAGTCGAAATCGAAGCAGGTGCAGACTTGCCAGAAGAAGCACATATTTCTATGTATGATCGAGAAAATTTAGTACAAAAAATAAATCATGAATGAATTCGCCCAAGATGTAAAACATGCGCATGTTTTGATCATGCTATTGAAAAAGGCCAAGCAAAGAAAATATGAAAGAAAAAATGAGCACTAATGTAAATATAACTGATGAAAATTCGCAATTTGATAATCATAATGAAGGATCTGAAGTATGTTTATTGGTAAAATCGCAAGTAATGTGAATAAAATTTCTGAGACTATGAGAAACGCTGATACACACATGGCAGATGCCACAAACTTTGGTAAAGAAGCAAACATGGTAATAACGAAGCAAAACCAGTCTCAGCAAACTCAAAAATAACGTAAAGATAATGATACTAGTCATCAAGAAACAAGTCCCTTTATCTTTCAAGAATATAATCCGGAGTCTGTTGGTGAAAATAATGAAGAGGAGTAAACAAAAAAATTGCAAATAAAGGCTGACAGTGTGAATATAGATAGCAAGGCAAACATAGACTTAGAGAATAGTCGAACCCCAAAAATTCCAAAAGCTTTAGGGACAAAATCACTGCTTCTCTATGCAAAGAACAGTTTCAATTCAGACAACTCAAATGCAGTTAGTCAATTAACATCTATCTCTTCCTCTACAAGGGAAAATAAGAGGAAAAAAAGCAGAATAAAAAACATAAATGGCATAATTCACAGCAAAAGTCTAGAAGCAGCAAAGGAAAGCGAATTTAGCAAAAAAATACATTATGATATATGCTAAGTGGGATGAGCAACTTAAAATCAAAGGGGAAAAGTCACACAAGAAAAGAGGAAAAAAGATTACTACGGTGGATGAGATGTGCAGTCACAGTGCGTTATTGCAGCTGCATATAGTATCCTTGGTGTATCCTTTTGGTTTCTTTCTTAATATCTCTATTATATAATAAAAATAAATGACAATAATTGGTTGAAATGTTTGGCGATTAAACTCTTCCGAAAGAGAATTAGATTTATCTAATATGTTGTTCGAAATTAAACTAACTATTATTGGTTTGCTAGAATTTAAGTTAGATGATAATAAAATAGAAGATTGTAAAAGTAAAGCTTTGAAAAACAGGAAAATTGTAGATAATAACCCAATGGGGTGGAATGGTAGAATAATGGTCTTGTGTGACCCTAATACTTGAGATATAAATCAAGTTTATATAAGCTACTAATATATTCACTGTTAATGCATAAATAAATGTGGCTTTCTCATATAAATTACTTTTGTCTATGCATCGAATGGTGAAAATGAAAGAAGCCTTTTATGGAATCATTTAGAGCAAGTTTACAAAAATATCAAACACCCTTGAGTGATACTTGGAGATTTCAATATTCATGCCTTTGAAATAAAAAAGTGCCAACCTAGTTCCTTCTAAAAAGCCCAAAATAGTTAATAATTTTATTTTAAAAACTGGGCTGGTTGAGCCAACATTATTTGAAAATAAATTTACTTAAAAATCTATAGAATTTAGAAATTTTCACTGCATATAAGATAGGATTTTTATAAATCATAATTTCATAAATATCTTCCATGGATTTAATTAAGTGTTATACTTTGCCCCAAGCTACTAGTAAACAAACCCACATATTACAGATTTTCCTAGAATCCCTACACAATTAGATTTTTAGAAGAGATAAGAAGTGAAGAAAAACAAACACACAAATTCCACCAAATAAAAACCTTTATTAATTCAGAAAAACGATTGCAAAAGAGAGTCTAAAAGTTGAGAAGAAATCTCAATCTCCAAAACCCAACAAAATACATTTTTCCTCATACCCATATAATGAACCCTTTACATATCTATTTATAATAGCCTTGAAAAATGTCTTCATCAATCACCATTTGATTACTTTCAACTTTTAAAATAAATCATTTCCATGTTGATAATTTGTTGCCTTCTCTAATGCAATAAAAGAAGCAATGAATCACTCTACCAATCCATAAAATCTATAAAAGAGGTAATGTATTTGAGTCACAATTCCAACTTCACTCGAATATCTTCAAAATCTACCTAATATGGATATTATGTCACCAAAATCTAACAATCTCCATCTTGATACAATATTCCATAAATGCCATCTAAGCTCCACCTATAACCTCAAACTCCAAATGATCTCAAAGCCCAAATAATCTAAAATATGGAAATAAATGTCTCCATCCCCAAAAGAAAACGTTAGCAACCTCCAAACCATCTAAATACGCATGCCTTCTAATTGAACATGCATATCATTAATAAATCAAACTGCTAGTAATACCACAAAGATCTCCAAGCAGACTTTGTAGTTTTCTGTTGCATACTCCACCTTGATTCTAGCAAATTTGCCTCTTCAAAACCACTTTGAGAAGTCCCTTCGTTCTCCACCATTCTTCCAAGTAATTTGTACACATTGTGGCTTCTACTTTTTGCACGTAGCACTTCCCTATTATCATTCCAAACCCTTGTAACTTCACCTCGAGTTGAAAAGTTGCAACTTTTGTCTCCAAATGTCCTACTAAAATTAGATTCTTTGTAATTTCTAGGATGTATCTAACTTTTGTAAGCTTCACCATCCTTCCACCATGCATCTTCAGTCTACCAGTACATATGCCCTTAACATCCAAATCTCCACCATAAGCAGATTCCACCTTAACAACTTGCTCTTGATAATCAATAAATGATTCTATTTGATTGCATATATAGAAATAAGCACCCGAATCAACCAACTAATTTTTGCTTTTGCATTTATCCACACATAAGACATTGTCATCAAATTCCTGGCCAAAATGCATCGCATCATCACTATTATCTTTTTGTTCATTTTGGTCTTCTTCCAATGCCTCCATCCTCTTCTTATCCTTTTTAAGATTATTACAAAATCTTAACCGATGGCCATGTTTTTCACAGTAATAACAGATGAAACCCCTTTTCATATTTGATCTATTTCGCCGTTTTCATATTTTGACAATTAACTCTTCTTACAAGATGAACTTCTCCAATTGGATTTCTACCTTAATTTTTCTCCTTATCTTTTTCTTCCACGAGGTTCATCTTTTGCATCTCCTCATTAAGTAGACTACTAACCACCAAACCCGTTGAAACAACTCCATTCGAATTTGAGTTGTGCAATACAACCACGAGCGTTTTCCAACTCTTCAGTAATAAACTCATCAACATCAAAGCTTGTATTACATCATCCACCTTATACTTCACGTCTGTCAATTGGTTCATAATCACCTGAAAGTCATTAAGATACTCTCCAATTGAACCACCTTTCTTAAGTTTTAGATTCATCGATCTTCTCATAAGAAGAGCCTTATTTGTTGTAGAATTCTTTGCATAAATTTCTGCTAATTTTGTCCAAGATGGGATAAATGGATGTTTCATTGGCAACAATATGAAACACCGTATTCTTCAAAAAACATTGAATAACTGCCATAGCCTTTCCATCCAAAGTCTCCCAATTTGCTTCGGATCCATTATTAGGTCTCTCTCCTTCATTTTCCAATGGTTGGTGAAGATCAATGAGATATAGAAAATCCTCATCTTCGCTTTCCATAACCCCTAATTTCTCCCATTAAGTTTTTCTACACTTATCTTCTTCATAATCTCTCTCAAAAAAATTATGTAGTAAACTCTAATACCAACTATCAAGGTTTTTATTGGGATCCCTGCACAATTAAATTTTAGAAGAGATAAGAAGTGAAGAAATAAAAACACACAAGTATCTCCAAACAAAAACCTTTATTAATTCAATAAAAAGATTACAAAAAGAGCCTTAAAATTGAGAAGAAATCTCAATCCCCAAAACCAAACAAAATACATTTTCCTCATACATATACAACGAACCATATACATGTCTATTCATAATAGTCTTGATAAAATACCTTCGTTAATCACCGTTTGGTTACTTACATCTTTTAAAATCAATCATTCCCATATATAATACATATACGCTATTATAATATGTCTACAGTAAAGTAAAGTATTAAAATAATGTTAAGGCGTTATCGCTATCCCTATTAACACATTTATATAAATGCTGTAGTCTATACAGTACTGTAAACTCCACCAAACTAGTGAGCTATCATGGAGCACTCCATAGGTATGACACAAACCATACTCCTAGTGGGTGCGATCATGATAAATATGACAAGGCACGTGAGGCAATACCCAGGGTAGGATACACCGTTTTACGGATCCGGACTGGTGATAACGCATAGCAGCTACTATTACCCACCTAGGGACACAATCCCATAATCAAATCAAGGGTAGCCACCAAATAAATCACAAAGTAATAAATATGGTATCGAAGAAATATGCTTGATAGGGGGAGCGACTCCACTTGGCCCAACATGGCTTCTGTTTTAGTCATTTTAATTATGACCCAAAAGTCAAGGCTATGCATCACCGTTCTCTTACTTCATTTCTGTAGCGTTCGCTAAACCATCCTACTTTATTCTAGATTCTCCACCATGCACACAGTTGTTAAAGTGGTTTTCGGTATTGGTAGAGAGCATGATAATATCCCCCGATCTCTTTAACAACCAAACGCTTATTTCATATCGGTTGGTTCTTTTACATTTCCAAAACCGATTCATAATTGATATCAAAATATCATATTCAATTCAAAATATTACTCATTTCAAAACCATCATATTTACTCAAAATATGTCATTTCACTAGAAAATATCATTTCAAATTCCAACGTAGGTTATAACATCATTTTCACATTCGCCTTTAAACCGAGGATTTAAATACAAACAATTCAACCTTGCATAATTTGAATTTTAGAAAATAGTTTGGATAGTTATAAATAGTTTAAATATATAGTTTAAAATAGTTTTAATAGTTTAAAATAGTTTTAATAGCTCAAAATAGTTTTAATAGTTTAAATTAGTTTTAATAGTTTAAATAGTTTAAGGATTTAAAAAAAAGTTAAAATAGTTTAATGTAAAATGGTTTATATAATAAATAATTTTAAAAATATAAAAATCTAAATTTTTTAATAATAGATTTTAAACAGTTTATATTAAAATAATTTACTTTGAAAATAGTATCAAATCAAACTGTTTCTTCCATTGCAACAAATCTGGACCATATCCAGATTTCAAATCAACAAAACTCAACTTTAATCTTTCAATTCAAATGACTCAGTTTTGATTCGGTTCCAAATCAGTGTGATTTAAATTTCAATTTGAAATAACTTCAATTTTCGAAAAATTCATTTTTAACTTCAATTTTGATTAAAAATTCAAATCAATGATTTTAAATTCAATTCCATTCTTATTTAAAACCATTTCAATTCATATCAATTTCGAACCCAATTTCAATTTACTTGTTTAAACCACATAAAACAAATTTAACTTCATTGTTAAATTTAAGATCCAAATCTTCAAAATAATTCAAATTTCTGAATTAAAGTCATATATCGATTTTAACCTACATTTCCTAATTTAATTCTTAAACAATTTCTTTTTAGCCATTTCAATTTCAACTTTCCAAGTTTGAATTAGAAAATAATTAAATTCATATAATCTGTAATTTATTTCCTCTAAAACAATAACATTAATCAAAATCCAAATTCAAGATTTTAAACTATTTAATTTAACCAATCCGGTGTCCATATATAATTTTCTACCCTATGGTCAAGTGATACATATATATGTCATTTCAACCCGCAATAAATTTAAATTTTCGGATATATATCATTTCAATCCGTATCCCGATTCACAACTTCCAAATCCATAAAATAGCTCGGGTTTATCATTTCAACCCACAATGATTTTTCCATAATATTTAAGATCGTTTGGGTATGTATCATTTTAACCCATGGTGATTTTCCTAATAATAACTAGGGAACTTGTAGTGTGATAATAATATATATGGTAAACGTAACATCAAATCATCCAAAATGTCAACAATTAAACATCCATCACAATTATCATTGAAACCAACCAATAAATCACAACAATTAATTGGTTATCATTATCGGGTATTTAACTAGCAATTCAATTCCAATATTATTTTAAATGGTGATTAAATTCAATATAAATTCAAATTGAATTTGAATTTATTGTTTATATATACCAAACAACCATCAATAAATTTTTGACCACACCATAAATTTAATTTAACTAACTTAAGAGGGTTTAGTAATTGTGAGTGGGTTAAATCATTCATTTTTGATCTATCGTCGATTAAAAATCCAATTATGGCCCAAAAATTGAACAATCTCATAATGCAGCCAAACTAGTTCCATAATGTCTAAAATTTCGATACGATTGCAAGGGAAAAACCACGTTCAAATCCGTGTTCTTATGAAAAAGTTATGCTAGTTAGAACATTGATAATTAAATTTTAAATTGAATAAAAGATAGTAAAATGGTAATCATATTACCTTCACCACAAACCTTAGTATACGAACGCGACCATGATTCTGACCTCATGTATAGCCCCCGACATTCATTATCGAACACACGCCATCTTCGTTGTAACGACCCAGAATTTTGAATAATTTAAATTGAAAATATTTAATTTATTTTAAATATTTAAATGATGGTTTGAATTGAATTTTCAATATAACTTTGAATTTGACAATTAAATTATAGAATTTAATCTATTGAGAGTTGAATAAAAATTTGAATCTTCAATTTTAAGCCGATTAAAAATATTTCAATGGCTTGTAAAATTCATATTTATAATATTGAAGATTATAGAAGCTTCAGAATCGAATTTGAAAGTGATTTGTTCAGTTTTGAAATTTAATCGTTTGAATCGATATTCAAAAATAGCCGTCCGAGGCGCAGTCTCGGAATTCGACGAAACCAGTTCCATTGGGTCCGGAATATTGAATTATTCTCGGATTTCAAATTTCGTATTTTTCTGAGTTAATATGTGAGCACACGAGATGTAAACGCGCTGAAATAAAAAATCGAATTCAAATTAAAATTTGAATTTAAATTGGTCAAAATCAAAAAAAAAAAAAAACTGTTCTCCCCTTCAATTACGCCTAAAGTCATGCCTAAAATCACGAACGAGATCGTGTTAAGCATGGCTGAGCTCGCTTTTAAATACCATCTCCCTCTTTCAAATTCACTTCAAACAGAAAAAAAAAGAACAAAATAATGGCCGAAGGTTTCCCCAAATCAAAATCAAATCTCGATTAGGCAAGGCGCGCGCGTGATTTGGGAGGGTATCGGTGATTCAACGGCGACGCTAGCGCATGCGCGCGCGATGTGGCTGTGGGAATTTGAGGGCACGGCGGCGTGGGGAGGCGACGCCTCGCGCGTGGGCCAAAGTCGAAGATGGATCTGGGTCGCGCTCGCCTAGGGATTTGCTACTGTGGCCGTGACTTGGTCGCGTTCGAGGCTGGGCGCGCGCGTAGCGGCGATGGGCTCGGCGTCATCATCAACGAGCATGCGCGCGAGTCAGTGGGAAAGGGGGTCGTGTGTCAACTCGAAGGCGAAGCGACACTGTGCGACAACGACGAAGTGGAGCTCGAATTCGAGCTGATTTCACAGTAAGTTATATTTTTTTTTTATTAATTTTAATTTATAAAATTATGTGAGTAAAACAAATAGAAAAGAATATATACACTGCAAGTTTAAAACAATCTAAATCTTTGAATTATCTATAAATCTGTATATATATATATATATATATATATATATGCAAATAAATAGTTAGTTAATAAAGTGTATTAAAAGGAATTTAAATTTTTAGTTAAACAAATAAATATTAAAAGAAATTGATTTAAAGATATTAATTTAAAAGTAAAAGAATTAGTTAGATAAATTTAACTATTTAAAAGAATTTAGTTAAATAAAATCGTTAATTAAAAGTGTAACGTTGGTTAAAATTGAATTGTTTAGTTAACTTAGGGAATTATTTTGATTGCTAAATGTTTTTTTTTAGGAGAAAATTGGTTTAAAATTTAATCATTGGAAAATTTAAATTTATTAAAAGAAGAAAATTTGTTAAAAATAAAATCTTGGTTAAATAAACTTGTTAAAGGAATCTGTTCGAATTTTAATAAATGTATATAGATTAGAAATAAATAATGATAGGGATTTTAAAACTTGAAGAAAATTTAGTTTAAAACTAAATTATTAGTTGAATAGAAATTTTAGTTTCAAATGAAAAATATTTTATTAAAGAAAAATTTGTTAAGAATTCAAATCAATTGATAAAATAATTTATTTAAGGAAATTTGATCTTTAAATTAAATAAAGAAATAAATTAAAGGAATTCTAGTTTAGGATTTAAATCTTCAATTAGATAATTTTATTGAAAGTAAGTTTGGTTAATTAAATTAAAATTTTAGTTAAAATAATTTATTAAACAAAGGAATTTTAAAAGATTTAAGAAAATTTATATAAGCAAAAAAATGTTGAAAGCCAAAAACAATCTATTTAAAAAGGGAATTTAATTTTTAAATTTGTAACCTTTAGTTAAACAAGTTTAATTAAAATCAGTTTGAATTTTTAATTTTTAGTTTAAAATAAAAATAACGAATGTGATGATTTACTTATTGTATTAAACTATTTAACTATTTTTAGTTACTAAAGAATATTTTATTACAAAGAAGTTATTTTAAAATTTTAGTCAAACAAATTTATTTAAAAGAAAATCGATTTTAAGATATTAATTTAGAGTAAAATAATTAGTAGATCTAATTTATGAAAAGGAAATTCAGTTCAATTGAAAATTTCTAGTTAAAATTATTTTAAAAGTAAAATAATTAGTTGAAATAAATTTATTAAAGAAGAAAAAAATTAGTTTAAATAAATTTATTAAACGAGAAATTGGTTTAAACGAAACTACGAGTTAATTTAACTATTAAAATGAAATCACCAATGAATCGAAATTATCAAATAAAAATTTATTATTCGATTGATTCGAATATTAATAAATTGTGTATAATATTTATACAAGGTATAAATGAAGAAAACAAGTTGAATTGGAAGTGGATTGCAAACGGGAATAAAGGTGAGAACTTCTCACTCAAAAGGAATTTTATTGTTTATTTAAATTTTAAATAGTTAGATTTAAAAATTTGCTTGACTGTGTTGATTGAATGATGATTGTTATATATATATATATATATATATATATATATATATATATATATATATATATATATATATTGGATGTGAATAGACCCTATACGCCGTTAGTAAGCGGAGGTTATTTATTACACACATATACCGCGATATTCCACCTCGAAGTGGAATTGGTATTATATTATATATATAGCAATATATATATTGGCATATGTATATATTGCAGTTGATTGATTTCCCGCATTTTCTTTTAGCGGATGAGACCCTATTGCGCCGTTAGTAAGCGGATATATATTTATAAAATCCCATATACCGCGATATTCCGTCTTGAAACGGAATGGTATTGTGCTAATGTCTGTGGATGCAGGGAAACAGGTTGGAGGGATCCAACTGGATTCCTCACAAATATTTAGTTGATTTCATATATTGTGATATTTGATTGTTATCATGGATGATATATGATGTTTGAAAGTTGTGATTGAATATTGATGTGTTGCATCATCGGATCCAAATTTGAAGTTAAAACAACGATTTTAATTTCTAAAGTGATTCTTGAAAATATACGCTTTATAAATATTTTTGGAATTGATTCATCTTAAATAAATAAACGTTATAATTTTAATATTATGAAAATTATGATTTTTGAGAAATACAGTTAAAAGTTGATTTTTGAAAATATGGGATTAGTGATTTTATAAAATAGTTTGAAATGGGAATTCTGAATTTTTTATAAGAAGTTTAAAATAGGATTTATAAAAATTTTATTCTATAAATCAGAATGATGAAAATTATGAAAGAGTTTAAAGATGTTTAAAGTAATAATATAAATTGTTTTATATTAAAAGATTTATAAATTGATATTTATAAATTAAAAATATTGGAATTATAAAACGAGCTTTTATAAGTATTAGAAAGAATTGTGAATGAATTTCACTAATGAATGAAACTTATAGAATTATAACGGTGAAGTTCTAAATAGAATTTTATAAATAAAATTTATAAAGTTATTTAGGAAATAGATGTGGATAAATAAATGAATCTTAGAAGTTATAAGATTTATAGATTTGTGAAGTTTGAAGGAATGATTTTTATAAATAAATAAATTATAAGTATTTGACTTATAATATGAAATTTTAATATATCATTGAGATATGAAATTGAATAGATTTATAAAGGAAATTTATAAAAGGAAATTGTTATAAAATAAATAGAAATAGAATTTATAAACGTTGTTTTATAAATTCGAAATGACTTATTTTGATAAGTAAAATTGTTGTAATTTATTTATAGAGTTATATTCATGTTTTAGACAGTGAATAATTCTTTAAAATAAAATGAATAGAAGTGATGAAATTTATTAACAAGTGTATTCACGTTTTTGAATAGTGAATATTATGTTAAAGAAATTATTTTAGATGTGATGTTTTAAATAGAATTAAAACGATCTAAAGATGTTTTAAACTGTATTGAGATTCGAAACCATAGATTTCAACATTTATTGTTGAACTAGATGCTTTCGAGAAATAAAAGGAAATGGTAGATTATAACACTGTTATTATAATAGATGAATTTCGAAAGGAAATGTTTTGTATAGTATCGGGATTTATATATCTATTTTAATTTCGAATCCCTATACTAGTGATTTTGGGTTGTCGTAACGATGTTTTACGCGACATTCGTTTTGACCCAAATGAATATGTTTAAGTGAATGATTTCCTTAGAGAATGAAATATATACTTAATTTCGATTAAGGTATATTAAATATTTTCTGAGTATAGAAAATAAAAAGATCTGTGAATTACTTATAGATAAATAAGTATGGAAATGTTTTTCCAATATTAAGTGAATATTTGGAATTTGTCTTTTTGAAGATAAATTGAAAATGAATATTAAAAATTAAACGGAAATCGTATATTCATAAATATTTTGGGAATGTAAATTCCTTATGGAATTTATAAATGAAAAGGGGATTTGTTTGAAAATAAATATTGATTTATTTTTAAAGTATGGAAATTATGTTTATATCTTGTAAAGATATTTTTGGGGAAATAAATAATTTGGAAAATTATTTGGAATCTGGTGATGTTGGCATATCTATTGATAGTTCAATAACCGACTATCAATATTTACCTTTAAATAGGTATTTGTTGTGAATTGTTTGAAATTGGATGCCACACTTATTTTTTTTAAAATAAGCGCTCACTATTCGGGTTAACGGGGAAAGGACCTTGGGGTCGTATAACCCATTCCGAATATGTGATACGTCGTGATGAATTGCATTCGAAGATCGGTGTTGAAGACCGAATATTTTCGAAAGCGAAAGGATTTCTTGTTGATTGTCTCTGCACTGGCTGATCCCTGGTATTGAGATCTCCATATGTGATGGGAAATCCGAACGTGATTAGAGATTATTCGGATTGCAAGGACTTCTTTGTAAGTGCCTTCGGTTCTGTTCGAGCCCGGAACAGACTTGTATGGATTGTGTGTCTGACATTACAAGTTGAGATGTAAAGCCGATTTCTTTCAAATATATTTCTGTGGTGGCGGAGAATTTATTCTTTTAGCTTAACACCCTTCTCTGAGACGTACGAGCTCAGAGGTTATATAGTTGAAGTTATCAGCGATGTATTCCCAATTTGGTAATGTGACATGCTGAGTGTTGCTGAAATGATCATTGTGTTGATTATTGTGATAGGATCGTTTATTTGATCGTCTATCTTAGTGATCATTGTGTTGATCATTTGTTGACCCAAAGCATGGCTTTTGTATAAAGTATGTTTTTGTGGACGTGACTTCGTCGAGCCTCACACCCCGGAAATGGTCAAAACAGGAAAGATGCAGCAAGGTTATGAGGGGTAGCACCCTTTAGGGTGTGTACATTTCCTTCTGGATAGAGGTTGTATCATGGTATGGAGCCCAGATATTTAACCTATGTGGTTACTACGAATTTATTATTTTGTGGTTGTTGGTTTTTCGGGATCCCGTGAGAAAGGTCGTTTACGATCGGGGAATGGCGTGCTCGTGTCAGTAGTTACCCAGTTAGGGGTAACCCGGCCTTGTGTTGGCAGAGTTCCGGTTTGGTTCTCGGGGATGTCTTTCCAGAGGCATTCTCATGTGGCAATGGGAAGTTCCTTGGCCTGACCATTCGTTGGAAATCCAAAGAAACAATACGTGACTTGTACGGTTTTAGTTGTAGAACCTGCCATCTAATATGGTAGCTATAGTAGGCATAATATAATGGTACCTATGCTAGCTAAGATTTATATTCTACTTTCGAAATCGTTTTATACACTATGCACTAATAATAATATCAAAATTGATTTGACTTTAATGCGTATCAAGCATGTTTGGCTATCATAAGGAGAAATCTTCTCCAAGTCTGCGTTTGCATTGTGTGTGTGGCAGGAGGTCTTATGGTAGTCTCATTTTTAAAAGCATTGCGAATTGATTTTTAAAAAAATATTCCTCCATTTTAATTTTAAAGAGAAAAATAAACTGTTTTGAGTTCTCACACCAGTCACATGACTGACTTGGAGTTTATTGTTTTCCTTCCTAAACTCTGGGTGCCCACCAATTTCCACACGGGCAGTCAAGAGTTAAGGTTTATCAGGATATTCTGGAATTCAGGAGTTGCTGGAGGCAAGCTGGATGGCGTATCACTAGTTTATATAGTATTTCTTTTTCCGCTGCATTGTTTGTTGTTGTACACTCTGATGATGATATGATGTAAAGTAAAAATGTAATAACTGATATAGTTCTTTGTTTAAAGATTATTCATTTATCTATTATATGTTGTTCCGCTGCGAATTGTGAGATTCTGTTATTGTCCTGTAGTTTCTTTCTGTTCTATTTTCTATTTTTCTTTTCTCTCTATTTTCTCTCTTCTACCTTCTTCTCTTCTTCTTCCTTTCTTCTTTCTTAAACCCATAACATTTCGGTTTTTTCGGCCTTCGATTTCTCGGCCGTCGATAAAGTGAGTGTCGATGTTGAATTTTCGGAAGTCGAAAATTCCCGTTTGTTACATTCGTCGCCTGACCCACTATCGAAGACCATTAGCACCTTCCCCGTCCCAAGCTGACCCTACCAGTGCTTCCGACCACCCTCTGACCGCCCCTAGAAGCCAGCGCCGCCGCTCCCTTTATTCATAAATTCTAGCGATTTCGACGACCTCTGACTCGAACTAACACCATATCAGAGATCTGCTCGCCTTCTTCTTTCGGACGTCGCTCCCAGTTAGTCGAATGGTCGACGATCCACTATTGGATCGACAACCCTAGAACGAACGACCAAGGATAAATCGATGATTTCTTGCCAAACCGTGACTCAAATCAAAAAATGAATTAAAGTGGTAGATTGCACTCTTCGAGAGCTTTCTAACGATATATAATATGACATAGTTTGAGGAATTTAAATTTTTTGATTTTATTTTTGAATTTGGGAATTAGGGTTTTGATGTCTATTTACGAAGGAAGGAACAGATAAGAAATAAAAGTATGTACAAAAATAAAATGAAAGGCTGCTAGGGTTAGAGAAACAAAATCTATTTATATGGACAAAGATAGATAAAAAATGAATGGACATATCGAATTGGGTCAAAACGATAACACGACCCGAAAAGCCCGCTCCGTTTCCGAAACGAAAGTAGGTCATCCAGTATATCAAAATATTGGTTTTCGATATTTTTAAACTCAGTGGAACTATTTTCAAATTCTAATTCCAATGTATGCAGAAGTTAGCTTTAAAATCAAATTATATTGATTTAAATCTTTTTATTGATTTATACCCGGTTCGAGCCCGCATGATCTAACGACAAGTCTGATCGCTACGAAACTTGAAATCCTACAATTATTCGCTATTATGGATCCGACGAAATTGATTTCATCAAAATTTGAGACAGTGGCGAAAATGGCTATTTTCTCGTTAATTAAATAAAATATTATTAAATTGGCTTAATCACTTATAGATTCTGAATTTAAAAGTTAACAATTTTATCATCCTTGATTACATAGAAATTAATAATCTTTAAAAATAATTTTTTCATGTTAATTTCAAGATTTAAATATTGCACTAATTTCAGTGTTCAATTACAACTGAAATAAAATCCTAATTAATAATAATTTAATTTCAATCAAATTACTTTATTTCGATTTACATTCTTATTATTTAATCATCCAATACCTTATTATTATAATTAACATTAGTTTACTTTTCATTACATTCATATTCTACAGTTATCGTCTTTTACCATTTTAGTTATAGTATTTCAATTTCAATAATTCCATAAGTAACCAATTTAATTCCTTATTTATAATTATAACCAAACTAACTTTACAATTATTTCAATTAATTGAAACTACATTAAAAATGGTTGTCAATAACATTCAAACAACCTTATTAATCATATTCTAATTATTTTTCTCATAAGTTTTAATTTCTCACAATATTAAATTTTAAAATCCTATTTAATTTAATAGTTTTGATTACTACGGGTTGTTACACTCTCACCAACTCTAAACTTTTCGTCCTCGAAAAGGAACCAGAAGGAATTAAGAAACTAATGAATTTTTATTCAAAATAATCAATTTATAAACACTTTAAACTTACATAATTAAGTATTTTAAATAAAATTTATCAATTTGTAAACGATTAAATCTTTCAAATTCAAGTTAAACGAAAGTTTGTAAATATTTCACTTTTACCAAAAAAAATTCGAAGTCCAAAATTCCACCAATTTTTTTGGCAGAGTCTTCTTTGCGCGCTTAGGTTCGAAAAAATAATAATTTCAATATATATCATATTTAAATAATAAAACATCCCAAACCATGGGAAAAACGATTAAAATATCATTGCAAAATCGTAATGCAAAAACGTACCTATTTGTCGGGCAAACAACTTTGTTTTATGAAATCAAAAGCAGTAACTATTGCTTCCACAAACCTGCATTTCACTTATATAATCCAAAAGAGTTAAAACTATGTAAAATGTTAATATTTTAGCTGTTACCATCAATAACAAAAGCAATACAACACAAATAATAAACATATGCAAACAAAACAGTAAACCATTATACGCAACAAAGGAATCAACCATACATCCATAGCAACCAAAACTAATATGTTGTTCCGGTTTAGAACGTCTCATTGTTCAAGAATGGTAAACTACCAAGCATACCTTACATTCAACAATCTTAGATAATTGCTTATTAGATTATTCATACAACCTTGAACAATTTGAAGTATCATTTTTCAAACTTTCCACAAGCCAACACCATAGAATTCAAAATTTATTTAAGTTTATTCTATGGGTTTCATTTCTACTCTTTTTTTATTCATTCATACAATGTCATTTTTCCATTCATTACTTACATATGTTATTTCCATTCAATTATTCAAAACATCAAATGAATAAAATTTTAAAGTATTACATAAATTTCTTGTAGCTCAATTTCCATTTATTATTATATATAACTTGATTTCGATTTTATTTTAGTATTCATAAATGAATTATTTCAATTTAAGTTTCTTAACTCCTTAATTTACATTCATTCTTTCTTATATAGTATCAATGAATATTAATTTTTTTTAACATTTTCTGAAGTTATTGCAAGTCTATATAGTGGATCGTATAGTGTATATGCAAGTATATGTGACTAACTATATGATGCAATTAAGATAAAGTTAACCTAGGTAAATATGGAATAAGCACACCAGGATTTTATACTAGTTCGGACCTCCAGTCCTACGTCCAGTCCCGAAGCTCCCCTTTGGAATTCGACTATCAAACACCCTCACTTCGTAGGAGGAATAGGCTTGGTTACAATGGCTTGTTCTTGTCAAGTGTGTGTTCTATAACACGGATATTGACGATTAAGTACAAATGCTTCCAATATATATATATATATATATATATATATATAGTATTGATTGAGGAGATCTGAATATATGTAGAATAGTGAAATACAAGTATAAATTGCTAGTGATCAAGAATATAATAGAGTATGTGAGTAAAGAGCGCAAGTAAGTAAGGGTAAGTTCTTCTCTTTGATTCTTGATGTTATATATAATGATAGAGAGATTCCTTGAGCAGTTGCATCCATTAGCAAGTGCTCTATAGTTGCTTCTGATGGTGATGAAGAGTTGCAGCGAACAGAAGTGAAATGTCTTTTCAAATGCGATATTTGTAATTTGAATTTTAAAATTTGAATTCAGCACCAGACATCTGGTATTTGTTTCAGACGTCTGGCTATATATATATTTTTGTATGCAATAGCCTTTCAAACGTCTGAGTGCATTAACCAGATGTCTGATCTTTTCTGTTTTGTATTCCAAAGGATTTCTTCAGACGTCTAGCTAGTGCATCCAAACGTTTGAAACCTGTGCATGTTTACTTTTATGCATCCGTGTCGTTGCTCCGTTGATCCTACCGACTTGTAGCCTCTTGTAACGTTCTTTGAGCTTTGTTCTTGTCTTTCTAGTGATATTACTCTTAGCAAGTATCTGCAAATAAAAATATGTACGCATATTCGATTTCCATTGTATACTTGTTGTCATCGAAATCGTAGATTTGATTTCCTAACAATCTCCTCCTTTTTGATAATGACAACTATACAATGTACTTATATATAATCTATAAATCTCCCCCTGAAACATGTGCTTTTATAATTATATTTCTCCCCCTTTGGCATTATAAAAAAGAATTATAAAATTTTAGCCAATCGTCAAAGATAACATAAAAAAGTTAATTTCATTAATAATTTGAAATTGAGTACATTTATAGATTTCATCAAGTTTACAAAAGTTGAAATCCTAAAATCTATGATTCTTTCGGATAAGCTTTTTCTTGATCATCTCCTCTATCTTATTTTTGGGAAAAGCTAGGTTGCTTTGTAGGAGATGTCGAAGCTTGTTTTAGAGGTTCGTCCTCAAAAAGTTTGGAATGTTTTGCGGGAGGAGAAGGTACTAGGGTTGTCCAATCTTCAGAAGGAGGTGTCAGACCGTGAACCATTTGAAGTACCTCTTTGAGAACTGATAATACAGATGAAAGTGATTCTTCAACTGTTGCTAGGCATGTGGAAAAAGATGTTTCAAAGCTGTCAATACGCTTAGCCAAAACTTTTTGATTTTGAGACAATAAATGTTGATTTTTAAGAGTGAGATCTCAAATGCTTTCATTTGGATTTGTTTCTGTTCGAGTTTCCAAATCTCATCCTGGCTTGGATAATCAAATGGTGCAGGAGGAGGTGGAGTTGCTTCACGATGTTGTTCCTCCTCTTGTGATGGTTTATTATGTAGTTGAGGTGGAGGCTCAACTTGTATGGTTTGACGATTGCGCATCCAATCTTCAAAAGGTATAAATTCCGAAGAAATTTCTCACAGGTGCATTAGTGAGAAAAACTTTGTGGAAGCATATTTTGAAGAGATTTCTTCAAAAGTTGATAAGTATGAGAGGATGTTGTGAGCACATAGAAGTCTCATGATGTATGTGGGGTAGATTATTGATGGCCGTGATCGAGTCCAAAAATGTTTGATCTCGTCAAAAATAAATTTGGCCCAATATACCGTTGTTCCGCTAAATAAAGCATATAAAGCTTTATGCTCTAACTCAATTATCCGCTCATGACTTCCCATAAGTAGAACGATGGTATTGATGATCAATCGAGTAAGAAGTCTTGCTTTTGGTCGTAGATATTTGGATGCAAATTAAGGAATTTCATTCTCCCATATTTGATGTGTTATATTGTTCCTTGGTTTGAAGCACATATCGGGAATATTATATAGATCTTCGCCCGTATCGGAACATCCGAGAGTTCTACCTATTATTCCTGGAGTGAGCCTAATCGTGTTGGCATACATGCTAGACATAATCAATTGTCTTCATTTTCAGTGTTCCATACTACCTTGCTATCCAAATTAGCGTAAAAGAGAAATATAGCCAATTGATCGATTTGGATGTCATTGGGAGTGAATGATATCAATATTTCTAGACCGGCATTCTCACACATTTCATCCAAATCGTACATTGGAAATTTAAGTAGGTTATAAAATGGACCTGTGTGAAACTTCTTCTTCTGTATATCCTTATATCTCTTGAGAGAGTGTGGTGCTCAATTCATCCATCTTTCAGTTTGATCGTTTGAGCAAACTTGAGGATTTGAGGATGATGTTGGTTGGTCTTGTTTTCTTTTGGATATCTTAGGGTTTTCAGTTCTAGGAGGCATTGTAATCGAGTGGCTGGAAAAAGATGTTTTTTGAGTCAAAAAATCATCGATGAAGTATAATCGGTTGAAAATAGAAGTGAGATTAGAAAAAAATAGACGTTATTTAGGTGTTAAAGTGTCGATTGAATTTCAAACATCTGGTTTACCCTAATTTTAAGACGTCAGATGTAGTTAGTAGACGTCTGGTTTGGTCGAGTTTTAAAAATTTGTTAGTCAGAGGGATTTTCCAGACGTTTGGTTAAAATATCAGACGTATGAAATATGTCGAGTTTTTAAAATTTAGTAGCAGAGACATAACTCAGACGTCCGAATCAAAGTTCAGACGTCTGAAATAGTCTGGTTTCTATTTCAAGGAGACAGAGCTAATTTTCAGACATCTGGAGGGTTATAATAGACATCTGACATATGCACAGTGATGAAAAATTCGTGGGATATCAGAGTGTTAGACGTCTGAGGTCCATATCCAGACGTCTGAAATAGGCAATCTTTCTAATAATAGCCTAAATTTTAATGGTGTTGCTTATTTCTCGATTCTCTATTGTTTGAAAAGAAATGTAGTTTTATTTTGGTGAAAAAAAATTACAAATATGCATAGATACGTATACAATAAAAAATATAATCTATTTAGATGGCAATGAAGTTTTATGATCATCTGACTTGTTATCCCTCCACGGTTTGAGTGGAGACCATATATTTCCTCGTTCGTGGGTTCTCAAAGAACCAGAGAATCGCCTTGGTGAATGGTCCAAAGGTGTACGATACGAGGAAGAGGGATCCAAGGAACTACAAGGCATCGAAAGTGGTTCATGGACATTTTTCTTCCGTGAAGTACAAAACTTCAAGCAACTTGCTCCAAAAAGCTTAGTCGACGTGTTGTGACTTTTTGTTCAAAATATAGTTCTCATTGTAGATCTATTTGTTGTTTATGATAGTGACGTATCTCATCAATCTTCTCCTTTGTGTTAGGAGAAACAAATAAAGATCGTTTGGACTTCTTACTATCGGAAGTGAATCCCGTGTGATATGAGGACCACCTATATGTTGGTTCCTGATTTGGTGTGGGTGTAGGAAGCTGTTGTGGTGTATCCGCCGTGCTATCCGTTATAGGCGTCGAGATGGATATATAAGAATTTTCAGAAGCCATGACTATATATTTTAAAAAAAATATGAATTGTGTATATATTTTTTTCTTTCTTGTTGTATGGACATTTATATACAAGTTTAAAAGTTATTTATAGATAAATTTCATAAACTAACTAACTAAAAAACTAAAGGTGAAGATTTTATCAGTTGTAATTTTGTGGATGGAAAATTATTAGCTAATCATAGCCTAAATTAAGGAGTGGTTATTAATGTAGAAGATCATTAAGAGAGCATATCCCTAAATCACATCGGAGTTTAATAAAAGTTTGTTCATTTAGTGGTTTTGTTAAAATATCCGCTATTTGATTTTCGGTATTTACATATTGTAATGAAATAATTCCTTTTTCAACATTGTCACGTAAAAATGATGTTGTATATCTATACGTTTAGTTCGCGAGCGATTTATAGGGTTTTTCGATAAATTTATTGTACTCGTGTTATCACAATATATTGGATATTTATTGATAATTTTGCCGAAAAGCGTAAGTGATTTTTGCATGTATATCACTTGTGCACATGCTAGAGCTGCTGAAATATTTTCGGCTTCGCAAGTAGATAAGGAAACACTATTTTGCTTTTTTGTAAACACTGAAACTAATGATTGTCTGATAAAGTGACATGTTCCACTAGTACTCTTACGATCTGTTCTACATCCACCGAAATCCGCATCACTATATGAGACTAGTTCAAACGATGATCCTTTAGGGTAAAGCAAACCGTAATCTCTAGTGCTAGATAGATATCGTAAGATACATTTAACAGCTCTTAGGTGAGATTCTTTCGGTTTTGCTTGAAATCGAGCACAAAGACATACACTCATCATAATATCGGGTCGACTAGCCGTCAAATAGAGTAAAGAACAAATCATGCTATTATATAATTTTTCATCGAAATCTTTTCCGTTATCATCCTTTTCTAAGTGAACCGTAGTAGTCACTGGTATTGGCTTGCTTGAAGTTTTATCCATTTCAAACTGACATAATAGATCGTTACAATATTTTTCTTGATGAATAAAAATACCATTTTCAAGTTGTTTTATTTGTAAACCTAAGAAGAAATTTAATTCTCCCATGTGAGACATTTCAAATTCATTTTTCATAATATTTGAAAATTGATTACATAGGTTTTCGTTAGTTGAACCAAAAATAATATCGTCAACGTAAATTTGAATAACTAAAATATCATTTTTCTTGTTTAACAAATAAAGTTGTATTGATTTTGCCTATTTGAAAACCAGATGTAATTAAGTGATTTTTAAGACGCTTGTACCATGTTCGAGGAGCTTATTTTAATCCATATAATGCTTTTTGTAACTTAAAAACATAGTCGGGATATTTTTCGTGAACAAATAATGGGGGTTGTTCAACATGTACGTTTTCTTTAATAAAACCATTTAAAAAGACCCTTTTGATATCTATTTGAAATAGTTTAAAATTGTAATGATTTGCAAAAGCGAGTAATGTATGAGTGGCCTCTAATCTCGCTACTGGAGCAAAGGTTTCGTCATAATCGATATCTTCTTCTTGATTATAGCCTTGAGCAACTAAACGTGCTTTATTTATAACAATATTTCCATTTTCATCGGCTTTGTTTTTTAATACCCATTTTTTTCCTGTAACCGATTGATCTTCTGGTCTTGGTACTAATTCTCAAACATTATTACGTTCAAATTGATTTCATTCTTCTTGCATAGCGATTATCCAAAAATTATCATTTGAAGCTTCTTTATAGTTTTTTGGTTCAAAATTTGATACAAATGCTATATGGCTTATTTGATTAAGTTGATTTCTAGTTACTCTAGAATTAAGATCTCCAATGATATTATCTTTTGGATGATCCTTAAGAATTTTAGGGGATGATATCAAAGTATTATTTTGCTCATTTGTCTCATTATCAATAGATTTTGTTGTATTTGTTATTGGAATTATTTCTTCATCATCATTAGTATGATGGTTAAGAAAATTATCGTTGAAAGAAACATGTAAACTTTCTCCAATTGTATTATTTCTTTTATTAAAAATCATATATGCTTTGCTGCGATCCGAATATCCATCAAAGATTCCTTCATCGGCCTTCGGGTCAAATTTTCCTAAATTATCTTTTGTATTTAATACAACACATTTTGATCCGAAAGTTTTAAAGTATGGTACTTTAGGTTTTCTTCCAAAAAATATTTCAAAACAAGTTTGTTTTGTCATAGGACGTATGGTTACTCGATTCAATACATAACAAGCTGTGGTAATGGCTTCAGCCCAAAAATGTTTTGGTAGACCACTACTATTTAGTAGTGTTCGTGCACATTCTTTTAACGTACGATTTTTTCTTTCTACTACACCATTCTGTTGAGGTGTGCGGAAAAAAGAGAAATTATGACTTATTCCTTTCTTATTACAAAAATTAGTAAAAAGATCGTTTTCGAATTCTCCACCGTGATCACTTCGAATATTTTAAATTTTCAAATCCATTTGTGTTTTAATTCTTTTAGCAAATATTTTAAACATACCAAAGGTATAACTTTTATGTTTTAAAAATAAAATCCATGTATATCTTGAAAAATCATCAACTATTACGAAAACATATTTGTTGTGATTTATAGATTGTACTTGCGTTGGACCAAATAAATCTAAATGTAATAATTCTAATGGTTGTTTTGTAGAAATATTATTTTTAGATTTAAAAGAATTTTTCTTTAGTTTTCCAATTTGACAATCATCACACAAATTTTCTACTTTGTAATTTATTTTAGGTAAACATCTAACTAGCTCACATTTTGCTAATTTATTAATACATTTAAAATTGATATGAAAAAATCGTTTATGCCATGACGATGGATCGTCAAGTTTGGCGGTCAAACACAAATTTGAATTTTTATTTATATTCATGTTTAAGACGTAAATATTTTTTTCTAAAACCTTCAAATATAAGTTGTTTGTTATTATAGAAAATAATACATCTATCTTTTTCGAAATTGATTTGAAAACCTTTATCGCATAATTGACTAATACTTAGTAGGTTGTGTTTTAGATTTTCTATTAATAAAACATTTGTTATAATAGGAGAGTTAGAAATACCAAAGTTGATGACTTTTCCAATGCCCACAACATATCCTTTTGAGTTATCTCCAAAGGTTACTGTTCCACCATTGATGTATGTAATATTTGATAAATTTTTTGAATTTTCGGTCATATGCTTGGAACATCCGCTATCCAGTATTCATTTCTCCTTATTTTTTTATTTTGGGTACGTGCAAAATAAAAGATGTTTTAATTGGTACCCATATACTTTGTTAGGGTCCTAGATGTTAGGAGAAGTAGGTAGCCGTACCCAAGATGGTTTAGTACTTTTATGAATATAATTTTTATTATAGATTGCATTCTCTAATAAATTTTTAACATGTTTTTGTCTAATCAAGTTATTATTTGTCTTAGGAATCCAAATTTTCATATTTTTGGTATTCATATTAGACTTAGGTGAAATTTTAGTCTGTTTATAACTATAATTCTTAACATCATTTCCTCTTTGTTTAGGTGTATTTTTAAATCCTATTCCATTTCTATACCTGATGGTTTTGAAGTTTTGATAATATTTTCCAAATCTTGTTTTCCTTTATTAAATTTTGAAACATTATTTGTAATTTTATCTAATTTTTCTTTTAATTCTAAATTTTCAATTTTCAGTATTTCAATATTACTCTTCAAGTTGATATTTTCCTTTAACAAATTATCCTTTACTATTTTTGTTTTATCAAAATCAATAACAATATCCTCATTTTCGACCAAATTATTTTTAATTTTTTCTTGAGATAATTCTAGTTCCTCTTCTAAGATAATTTTTTCATCTTTTAACATTTCTACTTCAAGCTCTAATCTATTTATTTTGGCTATATGTTCTTTTTATTTTTTTTTTGAATTTGTCTAAATTTATCATCTAATTCCATGCTAAGTTCTAACAATTCGTCATAGCTAAGTTCGGGACATACCTCATCAGTTTGTACCACCATAAAACACACATTAGCTTGTTCTCCGTCACTATCACTGTCACTATCGGATGATGAAGAATCTGAGTCATCCCATGTTACATTGAAAGCTTTCTTCTTTCTGATCTTTTCAAATTTGTTCTTCGTTTTGTCATTATTGAGCTTAGAACGGTCTTTCTTTATGTGTCCAATTTGATCATATTCATAGCATTTAATTGATGTTTGATTTTTTGAAATTGATTTTCCTCCTTTTTGAAATTTAGTCTTTTTTCTAAACTTCTGAATTTGTTGTAATTTTAGGCAATAAATACAATTTCTACTTCGTCTAAATCGGAGTCTTCATTTGTTGTTGGGAATGCTATGTTCTTCGTTTCAGAATTTAGTTCCTTTCGTGCCTGCAAATTAGCTTCATAGGACATTAAATTTTCTATCAACTCTTCAACTAAGAGTGTTGAGAGATCATTAGCTTCTTCGATAGCTAATACTTTTCTTTCCCACTTTGGAGTTAAAGAATTGAGTATTCTAGATACTAAATCAAAATTTATGATTTGACTCCAAGTGCCATTAAATCATGTTGAATGGTTTGGAATCTAGAGTACATATCTACTATAGATTCATTTTGTTTTATTTTAAATGCTGAGAATTGATTTTGTAAAATTGAAATCTTAGTTTGTTTAACTTTGTTTGTGCCTTCGTGTGTAATTTGTATGGTGTTCCAAATATCAAATACAGTGTTACATAATATGACACGTGAAAATTCATCTGTATCTAATGAGCAAAATAAAACATTCATAGCTTTGGCATTATTAAAAGCTGCCCTTTTTTGTGCATCGGTCCATGTGTTCATAGCAGTACTAGGTGCTTCATATTTATCTTGAATAGCCGACCAAAATTTCTAGACCATTATCTTCCATAAAAATTCTCATACGTGTTGACCAATATGCATAGTTAGAGCCATTAAAAAGTGGGGGTCGTGCTATGGATTATCCTTCTTGAAAAATACTTGCCATGTTAAAGTGATTCAAAAACGTGTTATTGTACTTTGATCAAACCTTGCTCTGATACCAATTGAAAGTGTATATAGTGGATCTTGTAGTGTATATGCAAGTATATGTGACTAACTATATGATGCAACTAAGATAAAGTTAATCTAGGTAAATATAGAATAAGCACACCAGGATTTTATACTGGTTCGGATCACCCGTCCTACGTCTAGTTTCGAAGCTCCCCTTCAGAATTCGACTATCAAACGCCATCACTTTGCCTGGAGGAATAGGTTTGGTTACAATGGCTTGTTCTTGTCAAGTATGTGTTCTGTAACACGGATATTGACTATTAAGTACAAATGCTTTCAATATATATATATATATATATATATATATATATATATAGTATTGACTGAGGAGATCTGAATATATATGGAAGAGTGAAATTCAAGTATAGATTGCTAGTGATCAAGAATATAACAGAGTATGTGAGTAAAGAGCGCAAGTAAGTAAGGTAAGTTCTTCTCTTTGATTCTTGATGTTATATATAGTGATAAGAGATTCCTTGAGTAGTTCCATCCATTAACGAATGCTCTATAGTTGCTTCTAATGGTGATGAAGAGCTACAACGAAGAGAAGCGAATATGTCTTTTCAAATGCGGCATTTGTAATTTGAATTTTAAAATCCGAGTTTTGCACCAGACGTCTGGCATTTGTTTCAGACGTCTGGCTATATATATATACAATAGCCTTTCAGACGTCTGAGTGCATTAACCAGACGTCTGATCCTTTCTATTTTGTATTCCAGAGGATTTCTTCAGACGTCTGGCTAGTACACCCAAACGTCTGAAACATGTGCATGTTTACTTTTGTGCATCTGTGTCGTTGCTCCATTGATCCTGTCAACTTGTAGCCTCTTGTAACGTTCTTTGAGCTTTGTTCTTGTCTTTCTAGTGATGTTACTCTTAGCAAGTATCTGTAAATAGAAATATATATATGCATATTCGATTTTCATTGTATAGTTGTTGTCATCGAAACTGTAGATTTGATTTCCTAACAGTTATAGCCTTTCACTTTTCACAATATTAAATTGTACTGTTAACTTTAATTATAAATAACTTCAAAACATTATCTTAAATTTATAGCATTCTTATACATCTTAATTTTCATTTATAAATACATGTTTATTTTGAAGCACTTTTGTTATTAAGCTTTTATTTGTATAATATTCTATTACATATTCATATTACATTTAAACTTTTCTTAACATTTTTGGTAAGTTTATATATGTATTTTATTATGTAATTGAATGTTATATGAATTTTCTTATTTAGTTTAGTTAACAAAATGTTCAACAATTTACAACTTCTTAATTTTCATTATCTTCTAAATTTTCCAGTTACAAGTCTACAATTCCTTACAGTCCCATTAATCATTTAGCTTCAAATTTATTATTTTTCATTTTTGAAGTTTTTAAAATAGTCAAGATTCCATTTCATTACAATAATTGAAATCCTCAATCTATAGAAATAAGAACTAAATATCTGCTTCTATTTCAAATTATTTAAAATAATATATACACACTCGTATCTTTTATTTATCCAATCATATTAGAAATTTAAAATAAAATTTTTGTTTATCAAAAAAATTGTCTAGTAAACTACTACATCGGTCTTCCCATTTTGAAACTTGAAAATGAATGTCAATGTGCAGCCGTCGTCATCAAATTATTTTCCAACGACAGAATAGGGGAATACATAACTTATTTCCTTTAAAAATTCCTTCAAAACATTTCTTTCAAATCACATCGACATATTTATATCCAAAAATACTTCCAAATATTACTATTATTATATTCCAAAAAAATTTTGAAAACAAATTTCATAACCCCGGAACTTGAGTTCTCGAATTTCCAATTAAATTCATTTTATTTGTAAATCTTATTTTTGCAACCAATATTTATAACATTTTACTTCTTAATAAACAAACATATCACATAAACTATATCCATTCATAAAAATTATTCTTTTATATACAAAATATAATACTACGTAAAATTATTTCATTTACCTATATTTCGATATTGTGTCGATCTGCCCTATTAAGTGTTTAGAAATCCTTATCGATGTCATAACGTCCTATGTACCGACCAGAATTCATAGATACTAAACAGAACAAATTAACCCAATATAAAAACAAATTTTATAACACTAATAAATATGCTCTCGCATATATACACACATAGACAGACTCATTCTAGGATATTACTACCCTATCTCTAATGGGTCAAACCCATAAAGCTAAGGTTATCACTAAACCTAGCTCTAATACCAACTGTAATGACCTACCATTTTGGACGGTTTAAATCAATAATAAACCACACATGTCAACTTAAACTATTCAAAAGAGAGGACTGTTAATTCGGTAAATAAGAAATAAGAGAAAAGAAGGAAAAAACAAAGAATCTCACAGCGGAATGACAAAATATGATAATCAAATAAACAGTTCATGAACCTGTTTTACAAATAACATTTGATTACACTTTTATAACGTGTCAAAGTTATACATACATCAGGAATAAATAAATAAATAATGCAGGAGAACAACATGATATAGTGGAATAATAATAATAATATAATACTAAACTTCGTCTTCGTCCTCTGACAATAAAGTCTTCAAATCTGAAAAGCTCGGGCTGACCCAAGCGTAATGAAAAGACAAAACACTTGAGTCGGAACAAAAAGATCTTATGTAATTTAAATCAAAATAAGTAAATATGAGTGTAATGGCTTCAGAGATGTTTATGGGATTTTACATCTCATATCCAGTGTCTAACATGCGTGCAATAACTTAAGAGATGTTCGAGATTCCATCTCCAAAGGATACCTTAAACTTTCTACATATATAATACAATGCGCTATTATAATTTGTCTACAGAAAGGTAAAATATTAAAATAGCGTTGAGGCATTACCCATATCCCATTTAACACATTTTCATAAATGCCACAGTCTATACAGTACTATAAACTCCACCAAACTAGTGTGCTATCAGGGAGCACCCCATAGGTGCGACACAAACTAAACTCGTAGTGGGTGCGATTAGGATAAATATGACAAGGCATGCTAGACAATGCCTAGGACAAGATATTACCGTTTTGCGGATCCAGACTGGTGGTAACGCGTAGCAGCTACTACCGCCCACCTCGAGCACACTTCCATAATCAAATCAAGGAGTGGCCACCAAATCAATCATAAAGTAATAAAAATGGCATCGAAGAAATGTACCTGATAGGGGGAGCGACCCCATTAGGCCCGGCGTGGCTCCTGTTTTAGTCATTTTAATTATGACCTGAAAGTCAACGCTGTCCATCATCGTTCTTTTATTTCATTCAAGTAGCATTTGTCAAACCATCCTACTTCTTTCTGTAATCTCCACCACATGCGCAGTTGTTAAAGTGGTTTTTGGTATTAGCAGAGAGTATAACAATATCCGATCCCGGTCTCTTTAACAAACAAACGCTTATTTCACACCGGTTGGTTCTTTTACATTTCCAAAACTGATTCATAATTTATATCAAAATATCGTACTCAATTCAAAATATCCCTCATTTCAAAACCATCATATTTACTCATAATATGTCATTTCAATAGAAAATATCATTTCAAATTCCAACGTAGGTTATAACATCATTTAACCACATTCGCCTTTAAACCGAGGATTTTAAATACAAAAAATTCAACCTTGCACAATTTGAAATTTAGAAAATTGTTTGGATAGTTATAAATAGTTTAAAATTGTTTAAAAATGTAGTTCAAAATAATTTAAAGTAGTTTAAAATAGTTTCAATAGTTTGAAATAGTTTAAATAGTTCAAGGATTTTTAAAACAGTTAAAATAGTTTAATATAAAATGGTTTGATTATTGGAAACGGTTTATATAATAAATAGTTTTAAAAATCTAAATAATCTGAATTTTTAAATAATAGATTTTAAACAGTTTATATTAAAATAATTTACTTTGAAAATAGTATCAAATCAAATCGTTTCTTCCAGTGCAAAAAATTTGGACCATATCCAGATTTCAAATCAACAAAACTCAATTTTAATCTTTCAATTCAAATGATTCAGTCTCAATTTAGTTCCAAATTAATGTGATAGAAATTTCAATCCGAAATAACTTCAATTTCCGAAACATTCATTTTTAATTTCACTTTTGATTCAACAATTCAAATCAATGATTTAAATTCAGTTCCATTCTTGTTTAAAAACATTTCAATTCATATCAATTTCGAGCCCACTTTCAATTTACTTGTTTAAACCACTTAAATCAAATTTAACTTCATTGTTAAATTTAAGATCTAAATCTTCAAAATAATTCAAATTTCCAATTAGAGTCATGTATCGATTTTAACTTTACATTTCCCAGTTTAATCCTTAAACAATTTCTTTTTAACCGTTTCAATTTAACTTTCGAATATATATCATTCCAGCCCATAATAAATTTTAATTTTCGAATATATATCATTTCAATCTGTATCCTAAAGCACAAATTTTCAAATCCACAAAATAGCTCGGGTTTATCATTTCAACATATAACAATTTTTCTCTAATATATAAGATCGTTCGGGTATATATCATTTCAACCCATAGTGATTTTTCTAATAATAACTAGGGAACTTGTAGTGTGATAACAATATCTAAGATAAACATAACATCAAATCATCCAAAATGTCAACAATTAAACATCCATCATAATCATCATTCAAATCAACCAATAAATAACAACAATTAACTAGTTATCATTATCAGATATTTAACTGGCAATTCAATTCCAATATCTATTCAACTGGAGATTAAGTTCAATATAAATTTAAATTAAATTTGAATGAAAATTTATATATACCAAACAACCATTAATAAGTTTTCGACCATACCATAAATTAAATTTAACTAACATAAGAGAGTTTAGTAGTTGTGAGTGGGTTAAATCACTCACCTTTGATTTATCGTCGATTAAAAATCCAATTAATCCCCAAAAATTGAAAGTTTTAGAATGCAGCCAGACTAGTTCTATGATGTTTAGAATTTCGATACGATCGCAACGAAGAAAACCGCATCCAAATCTGAGTTCGTATGGAAAAGTTATGCAAGTTAGAACATTGACAATTAAATTTTAAATTGAATAAAAGAAGGGTAAAATGGTAGTTATATTACCTTCACCACAAGCCCTAGTATACGAATGCGACCACGATCTCGACCTCGTGTACAGCTTCCGGCATTCATCATCGAGCACACGCCACGTACGTCGCCTGACCCACGATCGAAGACATCAGCACCTTCCCCATCCCAAACCGACCTTACTAGTGCCTTCGACCACCCTCCGACCGCCCCAAGAACCCAGCGCGGCCGCCCCCTTTATTTGCAAATTCTAGCAATTTCGATGACCTCTGACACGAACTAACACCAGATCTGAGACCTACTCGCCTTCCTCTTCCGGACGTCACTCCCCGATCGTCGAATGGTCGACAATCCACCATTGGATCGACAACCTTAGAACGAACAACCGAGGATAAATCGATGATTTCTGGCCAAACCGTGGCTCGAAACGAAAAATGAAATGAAGATTTAGATTGTGCTCTTCGAGAGCTTTCGAACGAAAGGGAATTAGGGTTTTGGTGCTCTAACATTTGAGAAGGAGGAACGGTTAAGATATAGAAGTATGTACAAAAATAAATTGAAAAACTGCCAGGGTTGGAGAAACAAAATCTATTTATATGGACAAAAATAGATAAGAAATGAATGGACACATCGAATTGGGTCGAAAGGATAACACGACCCGAAAAGCCCGTTCCATTTCTAAAATGAAAGTAGGTCATCCAATATATCAAAATATTGGTTTTTGACATTTTTAAACTCAATGGAACTAGTTTCAAACTCTAATTCCATTGTATGCAGAAGTTAGCTTTAAAATCAGATTATATTCATTTAAATCCTTTTATTGATTTATACCCATTTCGAGCCCGCACGATCCACGACAAGTCTGATTGCCACGAAACTTGAAATCCTATAATAATTCACTGTTACGGATCCGATGAAACAGGTTTCGTCAAAATCCGAGACAGTGGCCAAAATGACTATTTTCACGTTAATTAAGTAAATTATTATCAAATTGGCTTAATCACTTATAGATTCTAAATTTAAAAGTTAACAATTTTATCACCCTTGATTACAATAGAAATTAATAATCTTTTGAAATAATTTTTCCATGTTAATTTCATGGTTTAAATATTGCATTAATTTCAGCGTTCAACTACAAATGAAATAAAATCCAGGTTAATAATAATTTAATTTCAATCAAATTAGTTTATTTCAGTTTACATTCTTATTATTTAATCATCCAATGCCTTATGAATATAATTAACATTAGTTTACATTTCATTACATTCATATTCTACAGTTATCGTCTTTTACCATTTTAATTATAATATTTCAATTTCATTAATTCCATAAATTACCAATTTAATTCCTTATTTATAATTATAACCTAACTAACTTTACAATTATTTCAATTAATTAAAATTACATTAAAAATGATTTTCAATAACATTCAAACAACCTTATTAACCATATTCTAATTATTTTTCTCATAAATTTTAATATCTCACAATATTAAATTTCAAAATCATATTAATTTAATAGTCTTGATTGCCGAAAAATATGAGTTGTTACATTACATTTGCAATCTATTAATATGAGGCACAAAGCCAAAGTGGATTGGTTAACTAACGGAGATAAAGCAAGCAAATTTTTCTATGTCAAAATATCTAATAAAAAGCATAAGAATGACATAGGAAATTTATTTGATCCAAATGGGGTAATAATAAATGCAGCATCTCAAATAAGAAGGAAGCAGCAGAGTATTTTACTGCCTTATATAATTATAATTATGATTCTTATAAATCTAATTTTTGAAATATAGCCACCAAATATTTACTGAATGAAAGTAGCCAAGAAATTTTGATCGCTTCTATTAGTTTAGAAGAAATTAAGAATATTGTTTTTAATGCAAACATAGGCAAAAGAACTAGATGGACATGAGCTAATTAGAAATTTTAATCAAAATAGTAGAAATATCATATGTATTAAAATCGATTTGCAAAAGGCTTTTGATAAATTCATTTTATTATACATATGATGAAACAAACAGGTTTTCATGCCATATTTTGTGACTTCCTGAAAGAATGTATAAATAATGTTATGTACTCTATGCTTATTAATGGTTCTCCTAGTGGTTTTATTCATAGCAATTGAGGAGTTAGCCAAGGAAATTCACTTTCTTCTTATTTATTCACTATTGCTATGGGATATTTTTTCTATACAAATGGAAGTAGAGCAAATTCAAGGGAATGTTAAAGCTACTAATGAGTTAAACTATGTATTGCTTATTAAATATATTGCTTATTTAATATATGCTGATGATATATTAAAGTTCCTAAATGCAGACATGCAGAGTGAAAATTCTATTGTCAAAATTTTCAAAAAACTGGAGGAGTATGCAGGTTTGAAAGTAAATGAATTTAAGAGAAAAGTATACTTCAGTGAAGCATGCAATAGAAAGGATGAAATCTTGAGTATTCTTATGTTTCAAAAGGAATCATTGCCAATAAAACATTTCAGGCTACCTTTAAGTACAAATCAGATTAACGATAAAGATTGCACAAGACTTTTTGGTACTATTCAAAGCAAATTAGAAGAACGGTCATGAAACTGTTGCCATTAGCAGGCAGGTTGGAGCTAACACATACAGTCATCACTGCCATCATTATGTATTAGCTACAATCCCACAACATTTCAGCAAAAACAATCCCACTGTCATCACTGCTGGGGAAACAGTATGCAAGGCAAAAAAGCAGGTGGTTTAGGATTAAGAAACATCAAAGACTTAAGTGAAGCATGTATTCTTAAATTGTTTTGAAAATTTCTTGAAGGTGAATCACTATGGACAAGACGGACAAAAGGAAAATATCTAAAAAGGAAAAAAAATTAGAATGCCAAAGTTGAAAGTCATCACTCTTTTACATGGAAAAAACATTCTTTAATGTAGAGAATTGAGCAGAAAACTTGTGGAAAGAAATTTTAAGGATGGTAATCAAACTAGCCTACGGTTTGACCCATGGATTAATGGTAATCCACTGGCTAATTTATTAAGCTTGAGTAATATCTATATTTTAGGTGGAGCAAATGACATTGTAAAAAGCATCATAAAAATCGTTGTTGGAATGCTATTCTATAACCAGTAATTACTATCTACAATGCAGTTATTAGAAAAATATCAATAGACTCAAGCTTACAGAAGGATGAATGGTTTTGGAAACTCACTTCTAAAGGCATATTTTCATACAAAAACATGGGATTACATCAAAGGGAATGAGGTAGAAGTGGAGTGACACAAATGTAATATGAAACAAGGCAAATTGCCTAAAAAGGGCACATTGTGCCTATTTTGCCCTGATAAATAGACTTCCAACTGGAGACAGATGCTATAAATGGAATAAAACAGGAGAAATCAAATGTATCTTTTGCAAATATGATGTTGAAAAGCATTGAACATTATTCTTTGATTATGCTTACGCAAAACGCATTTGGTTCATTGCTAAAACAAAGCTTAAGGTCAGCCAATTTAAGGCAGTGCAAAATATTAGAGAAAACATTTAATATATTCGGCAAAATTTCAAGGCAAAATCAAAGGAATCCCGCAAAGCAAGCACCACATTAACTGCAGTAATTTTCCACATTTGGAAAGAAAGAAATTTATGACTGTATAAACAAAAGGAATTAAGCTGTCTATAGCTTTGTAAAATTATAAATTCAAAAATACAAATCATTTTCCAAAAAGCAAATAAGCACTCAGAAATGGAAAAATCAGTCAATCAACACATATGGAAGATTGAAAATTATGAGGAGAGAATAGAGGCATACTTAAAGAGTGAGAATGTCCATTCAGGCATCTCCCGAGACAAAATCCTTCAATACAGTGGCAAGCGTTGATTAAAAGAACTAAGGAGCGGGTCTGGATCCGTTCCTAAAGACAACCACGTTGGCGGCGGCCATTCCAGTATCCAAGTAAGAAGAGACTTCTGCAAGGGAAGTCGACATGCACTTAGTAATGATAATAATTTAATTAACTTGAAAAATAATAGAAATCACCAACTTGTTTAGCTGACTTGGACAGGATCAGCTACATGTCCAATCGTGAGTTTAAGGAAGTCCATTCCCTGTAATAAGATACAAAGATGCAACTTTGATCAACAACCAATGTATAGGGGAAAGCTACTACAGAAGCAGCATAAGCAATCACGTATATCATTTATCAATATGAAGTAGAGGAGAATGCAGCAAGATTCAGGGAAAGAGAAGCTTAAAACAAGCTTTCTCAAAAATCCGAGCTAAAACAGAGGAATAGAGGACATTACTCCAGATTCAAAGCATGGGTTACTAATTATGGCAAGAAGAGAGCATGAGAGCCCCTCTAAAGATAAATTTAAGTAGAAGAATTGGAGAATCAAAAGTATCGCTCCTCAAATTGTTTTACCCTAATTTTCTAGGGTTGGTAGTTTTCTGACTTACCGAGTAGAGGAGATAATGAAAATAGGCTAGGTTTAGATTGTGTTTTCTTTTGCCGTGTATTCTCGGGTCGTCTTACCGGATATTAACTGGGTCTTAGGCCACTGTTTTTACTTTTTCAAAAAAAAAATTACAGTAAGAAAGTATACAGAACAATCAACGAGAATATATATGTATATATGTATATATATGTGTGTATTAACGAGTGAGTTGTAAATATCATCAAGCTAAATCTATTAACCCTAGGATTATTTCCCTTTCCCACCCCAACTACAACAAACAATATGCCTAAATGATTATTTCCATCTTTATTATTTCAAGGCTCATTGGAAATATTGTATAAAGTTTTGTGTTCATATCTAATTTCATTTAACGAATCCAATGTAAAGAAAATTTTGATTTAACTTAGCAAACTCGAAAAATAATTTAATCATTTTGAAAGAAAACATTTATATTACAAACTTCAACCTAAGAAGGAAGAAGAGAACAAATACTTTCTTTTAATGATTCAATTTTTAATTTTTTTTAAGACATAAAAATTAGAGTAAGTCTTCATTTTAACTTTCATGAACTAAACGAGATGAGAGACAGAAAGGGGAGATAAAGTGCATGAAAAATGGATAAAAAATCAAAAGAAAAAGAAGAAAGAATAAACTGGTAAAAGATGAGTTTATTGTGAATTAGGTGATCTAGAATTCAAATACAAGATCGGTAAAATTCAAGATAAATGTGGAGGAATGACTTGCTTTATTGAATGACAAACTACAGCTATATGATAGCTTTTCAGTACAGAAAAACAAGAACCATGCAACCCACGTTCATAACATGCAAGTGATAAACTAAAAAAAGAAACATTCAAAAAAACAAATTATTCAGCCTATTTAATAGGACAATAGAAAGACAAGTTCTAATTTCTATCATTCCCTCCCTTAAACTAATTACTCCAAAGCAATTAGTTTATCTCTTATGACTCACACACACCCAGCAGACCGCATAGCTTCTGAAATGAATCAAGCTTGAGTGGTTTAGTTAGCAAATCAGCAACCTGCTCATGCGAGCCACAATGAACAGCTTCACAACTCCATCTTTGGTTAAATCATGTAAGAAGTGAAAACGTACATCAATACACTTACTTCTAACATGCACCGCTGCATTTTTGGATAGCTTTAGTGTTGAGTTATTATCGCAAAAGATGGTGGTGCACTCGCTTCCTTCATAACCAAGCATTTTCAAGATTCTTTTCATCCACACCACTTGACATGCACATGTTGCTGCTGCGACAAACTCGGCCTCTGTAGTTGAAAGAGCGACTATTGGTTGCTTTCATGAAGACCATGCTACGGCACCAGAGCTTAACATGAATGCTTATCCAGAAGTACTTTTCCTATCATCTGAACAGCTTGCATAATCACTATCTGTGAATGCAATTAAATCTTTGTTCCCTTCCAGTCTTTAAAATATGCCAAAGCTTGTTGTCCTCTTCACATACCTTAACACGCTTTTTGTTGCATTGAGATGAAGTTCAGTTGACTCTGACATGTATCTGCTGACCAAGCTCACTGTAAACATTAAGTCTGGACGTGTAGTAGTTAAATACATCAAGCTTCCTACAATTTGTTTATAAAAAGTGGCATCAACTTTTACTCCATTCTCATCTTTTGATATTTTTAGTCCTAGATCAACAGAATTAGAACTCCATTACTATCTTCCATTCCAAACCTTCTTAACACATTCATTGCATGCTTCCTTTAGCCAGTGAAAATTCCATCACTGTATAGAAACACCTCAATTTCTAGAAAGTATCTCATTTTTCCCAAATCAGACATATCGAACTCCTTCATCATTGAGTTTTTAAATTCTCCAATCATTGACTCATCTTTACCGGTATAAATTAAATCATCTACATATAAATTTACAATTTACCTTCAGTATTTGTCTTGATGAAGAGTGTTTGCTTGCTATGATATTTTTCAAAGCCCTCCCTTAAAAAATAAGCTTCAATTCGACTAAACCAACCTCGAGGAGCTTGTTTTAATCCATATAAAGCTTTATTCAACTTGTAAACCTTGTCAGGCTCTTCCTTCTTTACATACCCCTTAGGTTATTCTATGAACACATTCTCGGTTAACACTCCATGCATAAAAGCAGATTTAACATTAAGTTGGTACATATTCCAACTTCTTTGTGCTGCAAGTGCAAGGATTAATCTGATAGTTTCCATTCTGGTTGTTGGTGCAAAAACCTCTGAATAGTCAACCCCATACTCTTGTGCATAGCCTATTGCAACTAAACGCGCTTTATATTTATCTATCTCGCCGTGCTCATTTAGTTTTGTCTTGTAAATCCACTTTAATATGATCTTTTTTGCTCCTTTAGGAAGATCAATAAGTGTCCAGGTTTTGTTCTTTTCAATGGACTTGAGTTTTAAATCCATTGCTTGCCTCCAATTGTCGCTTTTAACAGCTTCTTCAAAGCACGTTGGATTTGCTTCTGAAAATAATGTTAAGTTTACATCATCACGGTTGTCTTCCTCGGAAAGCCCTTCACCTCTTACATAGTCCTGTATCCAAACTGGAGGTCCTCTATTTCTTTTCTTATTTAATGCTGAGTTTGGATGACCCGAAGATCCTTCAGCTACCATAGGATTTGGTGTGGCAGTATTAATTCCTTCCTTACAAATATTAATATCATGCTCAAATACATTCATATCATTAGTTTACTGCTCATTCTCTTCCCACTCTAGATCAACCAACACTTGATCATCATAGCTTTTATTCTAGTCCCATTGCTTATCCTCCTTAAAATCCACATCTCTGCTGATTACTACTTTTTTAGCAATAGGGTCATACAATCTATAACCCTTAGATTCTTCGCTGAAACCAAAAAGAACACAGCTAAAACTTTTATCGTCAAGTTTACTCCTTCTAATATCAAGCACATGCACGTGACAAACACATCCAAAAACTCTAAAATGCTTTATAGATGGTTTTGCACCACTCCAGGCTTCCTCCGGTGTTACGTTATTCATAGCTGTTGTTGGACAATGATTCAAGACATGAATGGACCAGTTTACAGCTTTGGGCCAAAAAGTTTTTTGAATTTTCTTTTCGGATAACATACATCGTACCATGTTAATCATAGTTCTGTTCTTTCTTTCTGCTACTCCATTTTGTTAAAGCGTGTATGCAGTGGTAAGCTGCCTTTTTATCCCATTATTTTTGCAAAATTCATTGAACTCATTTGATGTGAACTCTCCTCCATGATCGGTCCGTAAGCATTTGATAAACACCCCTATTTCCTTTTCTACTAAACTTTTAAATAATTTAAATGATTCAAACGCTTCTGATTTTTCTGTTAGGAAATATGACCAAGCCTTTCTACTGTAATCATCTATAAAACAAATTACGTACCTCTTTTGACTGTTGGAGATTGGTGTAATTGGTCCACACATGTCTGCATGAATGAGTTCCAACTTTTGTGATGCTCTCCATGTACTTCTTCTACTAATAGAATCTCGATGCTGCTTACCTACTAAGCAATCATTGCATATCCCATTTGAAACTGAAAAGTGAGGCAATCCATGAACCATTTTCTTGGTTTGCAAAGTTTGAAGCCCACTGTAGCTTAGGTGACCAAGTCTACGATGCCATAAATGAGTGAGGTCCTGAGAGTTTGTATGAAAACAGGTATGCTGATCTGAGTTAGCTTCAACTGATTGAGACCTGGACAAAAGAATGAACATCTGATTGGCTATCATATCAGTTTGGAGGATTAAATCCTTCTCTGGATGATAAATCCTACACTGCCCTGAATCAATAAGAATGGCAAGGCCTCGCTCTTGCAGTTGCCCTATACTTAGAAGATTGTTCTTCAACTCTGGCACAAAGAATACCACTGTAACAAGAAGATTGAAACCATTTACCTGCAGCTTTATACTTCCTTTACCATGAACATTCATTCTTGTGTTATTACCCAACTTTACCTTCTGTCAAAAGCTCTCATTTAATTCAAGAAATAGAGATTGATCGCCACACATATGATTCCTACAACCTGAGTCCAAAAACCATGCATCTTGTCTTCTTACTCCATTTATTTCTGCATATGCCATTAACATCATTTCTTCTCTCTCATCTGATTTTGCATAATTGATTTCTTTGTTCCAGGTAGGACATTCATATTGGAAGTGACTAAGCTTATGTGTGATATCCCGGAATTTTTGACAATATCAATTTAATAATCTTTATATAAAAATTAAATTGATTTGATAATTGATTAATAAAATATGATTTGTTTAATAATCTGATTAAATAAATATTTAATTTGTGATTTTTTTATCTTTTAAAAGCTAAAATAAATGTTTTAAATTATAATGTATATATATTTGTATATATATTATAGATAATCTTTGTTTTGCAATTTAATAAATAAATGAAGTTTTGTTTTTAAATTCTAATAATACATTTAGTAATTGGGAAATTATGTTTTAAATTAATTTTAAGTTTCTCAAAGTATATTTAAATTAATAATTATATGGTTTGAAAATATTTAAAACAAATGTTAAATTGTTTAAAGTTATATCTTAGCTAGATTTTGTTTTAAATTTAAATAAAAAGTTTGTTTTATTTCTTTTCAAATATTATTTGATTGATATGATTTGGAAATATTTTATATAAGTTTAAAATACAAATAGCATATGGTTTAAATTTATTTATTAATAAAAGTGACTTATAATCTCTTTATAAATCATTTAAAATTTGTTAAATTGTTATTATCAAGCCATATTTATAATATATTATTTTTCCATAAATATAAAAAGAATTAAAATAAGAAAATAGAATTTTCATTTTAAATTGAATAAATTGATTTTAATTTGAAATTCAAAGGATCAATTTGAATTTGGAATTTTGTTTGAAATTCAAATTAATTGATTCTTTAAAATATTTGTATAAGTTTTAATTTACAATTTGTTTTATTTACATTTGCTTTAAATAGGAAACTCATATATATATTACATAAGAATAAATAAGTTTAAGTAAAATTCTTCATTTACATTTAAACATATAACTAAATTAAAAAAAGACAAGTGTTAACTATTAAACAATCTAAATCGACATGTGTTTATTTAGGAATAAAGAAACATGACAAGTGTCATTTGTATTTTGATCTTTTCTTTATTTGAAGTAAAATTTATTTCATCCCTTTTTAAACATTTTTCATTTCCCTCATTCTCTTTTCAAAACCAAAGCTAGTGAATCAAAGAAAACATCACACTTCAAAACTGAAAATTCCGTCAAAACCATATCTAAGTCATCTCCTCAAATTTATGATTTGCAAACCAAATCCTATAACAAGATTTCCAAAACCTGCATCTTTTTTGTACCTCTGGAAATAAATCATCAGGTCAGCAACTTGTAGATTAAAGGCCTGCATGCATCTAATTTTGGTCAGAATTTGAAATGCAAGCAACCTGGAGTTGAAAGTCTGCAATTTTTTCAAAATTTAAGAGATCAAGCCTGCATGCATGAGTGTTAACAGGATTCAAAAGCTTTTCTAAAACCATGAGGCTCTGTTTTTCTGAAAGATAAAGGTGAGTAACATTTTTGAAAATTAATCAAGTGTAATATTTGTTGCCTAAGTTATCTCTGGAAAATTGGATTTGTGTATGAATATTTGGATGATATGTGTGCATGTATGCTAGTATCTTTGACCCCTCTGTTCCTTACTTAAACTCAGTTTTTATTTTTAATTTAAACCCCTACTTCTGGATCTAGCCATTTTGATGATTTAGGTTACAGACAAAAATAGTTTGTTTGAATCATAAGTTTAAGCTTAAAATTTTAATTAAGTTAAAATAAAATCAAACCTGCTCTGGAAACATAAATGATCAGGAAACATGAATTTGTTTAAAAACATAAATTCCTTAATTTATTAAATTAAGATTGTGATCTGAAACCATTCAAGAAAACACGATTTTTAAATTAGAAAACACAATATTTAGTATGGGATTTGAGAAGTGGTTATGTGATGAACTAAAAAGTTGATTTTGGGGAATTCAATGATTTTGGAATTTTGGGGGTTTGAAGTTTCTTCTGTATGTAGTGGGATCAGGCATTTCAGAAAAATTATCAACTTGATGGATAAATTTTTGGATTAGCAGTGGTGAGGTTTTTGGTTCTGTAACCCTAGTTTTTGAGCATGTTAGAAAATAGGATCTTCTCTCTCTCTCTGTTTGACCGAGTGTGAAGCCATTTTGGGAAAACGTAGCTGGGTCCATGACAAGGTGGTGGCTGGAGTTTCGACTCTAACGATGGTCGGGGGAGTGTGATGTTGCCGTTGACAGGGTTTGGGATTTTGAGTTGCCCTGTGTTCCAGGTTTTGGTTTGGGACTGTTTTTTTTATTCCAGGTGAGTGATGATGTTCTGGTGGTCATAGGTTGGAGCATGGGTGATTGTCGATGGGTTGAGGCCAGGGTGAGGGGCCGGAGGTGATCAACGTCACGGTGCATTTCTTTTGGCTTGTGAAGGTTGTATTGTTTCTGTAAATATTTGGGTAGAGTATTCTCGGGGGATGCTCGTGTCACTGGAGAGTTACCCGAAGTTGAGGGAAGTAAGATTCGAAGCAAGCTTGATACTGGCTCGAGTTTTGGTTGTAGGTTTTGTTTCAAGGAAAAACCTGACAGTTTCAGGTTTTTGGCTTAAACTAATTTTTTTAAAGGAAGCAAAGCAGGATCTATAGAAGAAGAAAAACTAAAACAAGTTTAAATATGAATTCAAAATGAATTTGAATTCTAGTTTTTGAAATAAATAATTTTATAAAAGATGAAATGGTTAACAACTTAAACCTGTACAGTTTTTATATAAAGTGTCTTATAAATCTAGAAAAAAAAGATTTAAAACAAGATTTAAATTTAAGTTATAAATCTGAATGGTAAAACCTGAATTCAAATATGAATTTGAATCTTAGGATTTGGAAGAAAAATAAGTTTATAAATTCTAATGTTATAATTAAGTTTGAATATTATAGTATTTTATAACATGTGTTTTATAAATCTGAAATGAGATTTTAAACAGGATTTTAAATTTAAATTTTTGAATCTGAATTCAAAACATGATTTGAATTCTAGTTGAAAAGAAATATGCTTTTGAATTTAAATATTTTTAAAACCACTTGGAATATTTTAAGTATTTAAAATTGAATATGGGTTAAACTTTTTTTAAAATTTACTTTAGAAAATAAGTATTTTTTAAAAATGAAAACTAAAGGGTTTTTAAATACTTAAACCTTGTTTTAGTTAAAAATTGATTTCATTTTAAATCTTAATTTAAAATGGAATTTAGATGAAATTTAAAAGCAAATTGTTTATAAATTATTCTGATAATGATAATTAAATCATGAATAAGATAAATGATTATCGTTAAGTTGATTTGAACTTAGTAATTTATAATCTATTAATTGATTAACGTAATTAAGTCTTGTAATTAATTAATTTAATTAATTAATAATTAGGTTAATTAATTGAATAATTAAGTGTTTTATTTAATTAATTAAAGGATTAATAAGTTGATTAAGATTGATTTAAATTATAATTAAGAAATCATAATTTTAATAAGATTTGATTTAATTCAGTTAATGATTTGAATTTATTAATCAAGTAATTAATAATTAATTAAGTTTTTGATTATAACTTGATTAATTTAATAATTAAAGATTAATTAATGAGTTTTATAAATAAATTGAGGATTAATATTGACTAATGCAGTTAATTACTTTAGAAAAGTAATTAAAGTTTTGTTATTAGTTAATGAGGGTCATTAACTTAGTATTATTTTATAATTAATTAATGTAATTAATTTTAATGATTAATTGGATTAATTAATTTAGAGATAATCATTTGAGAATTGTTTAAGTGTAATTACTTAATGAAAATAATTAAGAAATTAATTACTAATTGTAATTAATTAATTTTATTTGATTAATTAAATTAATTAATTAAGTTTAATTAATTTAATTTAATCACATGTTGATTTGAGTAGTAATTACCAATGTAATTAAAAGTGAATAATTACTTAGTGAAGTAATTAAGAAGATAAATTACTTGATGTAATTTAATTGAAGGATACTTGGATAATGGAGGAATTTTGGAATTTAATTACTTTGTGTAATTAATATGTAATTAGTATGCAGAATAATTACTTAAGTAAGTAATTAATAATTAATTACTTACTGTAATTAATTTAGGTTTTGATAATTGAGTTATTTGAAGATAATAAAGAGATGTAATTAATTAAATATAGTTAATTGCTTAATGTGATTAATCAAGAGTGACTAATCCATATGGATAATTGATAATTAATTTAATAGGATAATTATAAATGAATAATTAGGGATTATTAGTTTATATGATTAACGATGTAATTAAGGATGGATTAATTAAGAACGATTAATCAATGAAGGAATTAATTAATGTAATTAATTAAGGATTAATGTAATTAATTATAATTAATTAATTAATAAATTAATTACATGTTAATTACTGAATTTGGTTTGGAATAATTAGTTTGTGAAATTAATTAAAGGTTAATTACTTGAATATAATTAAAGAATAATTAATCAAGATTATTATTTAGGGTAATTTATTTGAGGGTAATTAATTAATTGATTTGTAATTAATTATGGGGTATGTAAGCAAGATTTATATGGATAATTAATTAATTTAATTCATTTTAAATTAATTAAGGAAGAAGTAATTAATTTAATTCATTTTAAATTAATTATAGAATGATGATAAATAAACCATTGCTTGTGAATGCTGTTTGATACTGATCACCCTGAATGGTTGAGATCACAGTTATGAGATAAGTGATGTTGTGTGATTTGGATGTTATGGTTGCATTTGAGTTGATAATATGAATTATCTGTTTGGGATGATAATATAGATTATCTGTTGTGATGATAATATTGATTATCTATTGTGATGTTGTGTATTATCTATCTGTGTGTATATAGATAATATTGAATTGAATTGTTTTAAACATTTAAAACAACTTGGACCTAAAAGACACGTTTTGGATTTCGATGAGACCGGGATCAGGTTTCCATATTTGGATATCCGAAAACCACATCGATCCAAATTAATGATAGGTCGTGAATCTCAAGTGAAGATGAAGATTCAGACTGCAAGGGTTATCGTCGTTAACTCTGAGGGTGATTCCAAAATGCGTGTACGAGATAATGTCTTCAGTTTCGTTCGAACCCGGAACGAACTTGTATGGATTGAATGCTTTCAGAACATCGTCAGGTAGACGATGAACATTTAAGAGATGTGTTTTCTAAAGGTAATTGTAGCCTCAAGCCTCATTAACCGGGAATGGCCAAAACAGGGGAGGTGCAGCAAGGCTTCGTGGGTAGACCCCACTTGAGAGTGAGATTTACCCCTGTCTAGAGGTCCCTTTATATTCGGCTGTGTGGGCAGTTGGTTGCAAACAACTGTGGGGTTGTCTTGTTCGGGACTGTTCAGTAAGGAATGGTCCCGGCCTTGTGTTGCAGGGGAGTTAGGGTGGCTCCTCGGTACGGTGATCTAGGCCATGTACTATGACGGATGGTACCCCAGTAGCCCTACCATTGTTTGGAATCCAGAATTCAGTAAGTGCTAACGGTTTTGATTGTATTACCCACTTTTGTGGCTAGTAGCTGGAATTTAATGAATGTAACAATTTTCGCTATTTCATATTTACTTGAAAACCCTAGACACTATCATAATATCATCGGATTTCCTATCAAATGATTTGGTTAGCGTAAGGTAAAAACTTTTCCATGTTTATGTGTGGGAAGTCTTACATTCAAAAGATTTTTAAAGTTAAGGAAGCTTAACCTGTTACTCACACCAGATCCATGTCTGACCCGGAGTTTATCTTTTGTTTTCTTAAACTCTTGGGTACTCAAATTTTTACGAGTAGCTAAGTGATTCAGGTTGGCTTTGACGAATTTGGAGAAGCAATGGAGCAGGAGGCTTCAGCGTTATAGGTATATAGTTTCCGCTGTGTATTTTCTGTGTTATGTTTGTATTAAGTTGTAAATACTAGACAGGTGTTTATAACTGTCTAGTATATGTTCTGTATATTGTGTAACTCTGATTGAGGTTGTATATTATGTAAATACTTATGTTATTAATATAATTTATTCGTTCCGCTGTTGAGATTCTAGTGTTATTTCTTCTTTCTCTTCTTTCTTTTCCTTTCTATCCCTTTCTTTCTTTAAGATGATGCGACTTTCTGTGTTGAGAAAGTCGGGTCGTCACAGTTGGTATCAGAGCGTTAGGTTGAGTGAATACCTAGGCTCTGGAGTGGTGTCTATCTTGAGAGAGCGTATTTGTAATTTTTAATATATTTATATATATTTATTTATTTCTACCTATCTACCTATTCGGGTTTTCCAATATAGGTTATAAAGATAGATAAGGTAGTGGTGTATATAAGGCGACTACCATTGGTTGGAGTTTGTATGTTTAAGGTTGGAAGTGTATCTGTCGAGGCTGTAAACCTAATACCGTCTCGAGTGAGCTTTGCAGTAGTGTATAGACTTCATTGATCTCTGAAGGTAACCTGTTAAGGTTCGGAGTTTATTTTTGAAGTTGGATGAGTAGAGTTGGGATCTGTTGGCTGAGCAGAATCGAGTGAGGGTATCTTGATACCTCAGGAAGTAGTAGCTGCGCGATGAGATGCAGCGACTATGGATGTTTCCAAAGATAATTTCTTTGGAACTATTTTAAGGAAGTAGGTCTACTTCGGTGTTGTGGCTGAGTTCAGCAGGGTGTTTTTGTTGGTTTGAAGTCCGAGTTTCTCGAAGAGCTTTGGAATGGGAATTCTTTGGCATTGGTGTCAGCAGTGTAGCTCGGAGTGTTCTGTGTGTCGGCAGAGTTTTCTGGCCTAGCAGTTTTCTGGAGATGGAGTTCAGAAGCAGCTGAGTGAATCCATTTCTTCGATGGATTGGCTAGACCAACATAAGCTCTTTAGATGGGTAAAGAGAGAAAAGTTTTCTTTGGATTTTAGTTTGGAATGATCGAAAAAGTGACTTGCAATAATTGAGTATTCTCTTGGATTGTTGGAGATTTTTCTGGATATTTTCAAGGAAGTCAGAGGTTGCCGCATCTAGAGATTCAGTTTTCTTATCGACCAGGATTCCAATAAGTGGTACCGGTGGTTCAACTAGTTGAAGGTTGGTTCCTTGAGATGGAGTTTGTTGAAGCAGCTCAGGATTTGAGAACTTCTAAGTTTTCTCTTGGTTATCAGAGATCTTCTTGGTTATGTTGTCCAGATGTGCTTGTGTTCATCATCAGCATTCGTTTCTACTACAGATCAGAGTTGCGCAGCGGAAGCAGTTTGAAAGTGCATCTGCTTTTCTTTTCGTATAGGAGAAGTTTGTTTTCTTCTGATGGTTGTGAGTGGAAGTTTGTTCTTGATCTTGATTGATCGGGGAGGATCATTCTGGTAGATTGGGTTTGGTCCAGTTTATTTCTTAAGACATCAGCAAGGATTGAGCTGATCAGGTAGGAGGTAGGCAGCCCGAGATCGTCCGAAGAGTTTTGTGGATTTGAAGTCGGAAATATGATTTTGGATAAGTTTCTCAGTTTTTAGGAGCTATAAATTTTGGTAAGGTTGGGAAGCTAGCTCCGAGATGTTTTGGATTTCTTCTATGTTCTGTTATGGATAAGGGTTTGGTTTTCTGGATTGAATTTCCAGTTTGGACAACTGGAATTCGATGAGGTTCACGTGTCTCTGAGGGAGTACGTGTATGATCTATTTCGGGTTTTGGAATCAGCTGTTCTGGAGATTTGGTTGTTGAGTCAGACTTGTCTGTAGTCCGATGTCATGTTCAGTGGTAGATCTAGATGAGTTGGAGTTCTGTAGCTTGGTAGTGTTGATTGTTTGGGTGTTATAGAGCGAGTATCCCGGTGTTTACTTGGGAAACTCGAGGAAACTCTATCCAGAATTTTGTCTGGATAGTTAATTTTGTTTGATTGAATGAATTGATTGTTATGGTTGTTAGCATATGTTTGATATATGCTTGTTCTTTAAAATTAAAAATCTTGAATAGGTTATTAAATTACCTTTGTTTTAAATTTCGGGGACGAAATTCTTTAAAGGGGGAAAGAATGTGATATCCTGAAATTTTTGACAATATCAATTTAATAATCTTTATATAAAAATTAAATTGATTTGATAATTGATTAATAAAATATAATTTTTTTAATAATCTGATTAAATAAATATTTAATTTGTGATTTTTTTAACTTTTAAAAGCTAAAATAAATGTTTTAAATTATAATGGAATTTAATAAATAAATGAAGTTTTGTTTTTAAATTTTAATAATATATTTAAAAATTGGGAAATTATGTTTTAAACTAATTTTAAGTTTCTCAAAGTTATTTAAATTAATAATTATATGGTTTGAAAATATTTAAAATAAATGTTAAATTGTTTAAAGTAATATCTTAGCTAAATTTTGTTTTAAATTTAAATAAAAAGTTTGTTTTATTTATTTTTAAATATTATTTGATTGATATGATTTGGAAATATTTTATATAAGTTTAAAATACAAATAACATATGGTTTAAATTTATTTATTAATAAAAGTGATTTATAATCTCTTTATAAATCATTTAAAATTTGTTAAATTGTTATTATCAAGCCATATTTATAATATATTATTTTTCCATAAATATAAAAAGAATTAAAATAAGAAAATATAATTTTCATTTAAATTGAATAAATTGATTTTAATTTGAAATTCAAAGGATCAATTTGAATTTGGAATTTTGTTTGAAATTCAAATTAATTGACTCTTTAAAATATTTGTATAAGTTTTAATATATAATTTGTTTTATTTACATTTGCTTTAAATAGGAAATTCATATATATATTACATAAGTATAAATAAATTTAAGTAAAATTCTTCATTTACATTTAAAAATATAACTAAATTAAATAAAAGACAAGTGTTAACTATTAAACAATCTAAATCAACATGTGTTTATTTAGGAATAAAGAAACATGAAAAGTGTCATCTGTATTTCGATCTTTTCTTTATTTTAATTAAAATTTATTTCAGCCATTTTAAACATTTTTCATTTCCCTCGTTCTCTTTTCAAAACCAAAGCTAGTGAATCAAAGAAAACATCACACTTCAAAATCTGAAAATTCCCTCAAAACCATATCTAAGTCATCTCCTCAAATTTATGATTTGCAAACCAAATCCTGTAACAAGATTTCCAAAACCTGCATTTCTTTTGTTCCTCTGGAAATAAATCATCAGCTCAGCAACTTGTAGATTAAAGGCCTGCATGCATCTAATTTTGGTCAGAATTTCAAATGCAAGCAACCTGGAGTTGAAAGTCTGCATTTTTTTCAAAATTTAAGAGATCAGTTGCATGCATAAGTGTTAACAGGATTCAAAAGCTTTTCTAAAATCATGAGGCTCTGTTTTTCTGAAAGATAAAGGTGAGTAGCATTTTTGAAAATTAATTAAGTGTAATATTTGTTGCCTAAGTTATCTCTGGAAAATTTGATTTGTGTATGAATATTTGGATGATATGTGTGCATGTCTGCTAGTATCTTTGACCCCTCTGTTCCTTGCTTAAACTCAATTTTTATTTTTAATTTAAACCCTTACTTCTGGATCTAGCCATTTTTATGATTTAGGTTACAAACAAAAATAGTTTGTTTGAATCATAAGTTTAAGCTTAAAATTTTAATTAAGTTAAAATAAAATCAAACCTGCTCTGGAAACAAAAATGATCAGGAAACTTGAATTTTTTTAAAAACATAAATACCTTAATTTATTAAATTAAGATTGTGATCTGAAACCATTCAAGAAAACATGATTTTTAAATCAGAAAACACAATATTTAGTATGGGATATGGGAAGTGGTTATGTGATGAACTAAAAAGTTGATTTTGGGGAATTCTGATGATTTTGGAATTTTGGGGGTTTGAAGTTTCTTCTGTATGTAGTGGAGTGATCAGGCATTTCAGAAAAATTATCAACTTGATGGATAAATTTTTGGATTAGCAGCGGTGAGGGTTTTGGTTCTGTAACCCTAGTTTTTGAACATGTTAGAAAATAGGATCGTTCCCTCTCTCTTTGTTTGACCGAGTGTGAAGCCACTTTGGGAAAACGTAGCTAGGTCCACGACAAGGTGGTGGCTGGAGTTTCGACTCTAACGATGGTCGGCGGAGTGTGATGTTGCCATTGATAGGGTTTGGGATTTTTAGTTGCCATGTGTTCCAGGTTTTGGTTTGGGACTGTTTTTTTATTCCAGGTGAGTGATGATGTTCTGGTGGTCGTAGGTTAGAGCATGGGTGATTGTCGATGGGTTGAGGCCAGGGTGAGAGGCCGGAGGTGATGAACGTCACAGTGCACGTGCACCGTGCATTTTTTTTGGCTTGTGAAGGTTGTATTGTTTCTGTAAATTTTTGGGTAGAGTGTTCTCGGGGGATGCTCGTGGCACTGGAGACTTACCCGAAGTTGAGAGAAGTAAGACTCGAAGCAAGCTTGATACTGGCTCGAGTTTTGGCTGCAGGTTTTGTTTCAGGGAAAATCCTGACAATTTCAGGTTTTTGGTTTTAAACTAATTTTTTTATAGGAAGCAAAGCAGGATCTAAAGAAAAAAAACTAAAACAAGTTTAAATATGAATTCAAAATGAATTTGAATTCTAGTTTTTGAAATAAATAATTTTATAATAGATGAAATGGTTAACAACTTAAACCTGTGCAATTTTTATATAAAGTGTCTTATAAATCTGGAAAAAAAAGATTTAAAACAAGATTTAAATTTAAGTTACAAATCTGAATGGTAAAATCCGAATTTAAATATGAATTTGAATCTTAGGATTTGGAAGAAAAATAAGTTTATAAATTCTAATGTTATAATTAAGTTTGAATATTATAGTATTTTATAACATGTGTTTTATAAATCTGAAATGAGATTTTAAACAGGATTTTAAATTTAAATTTTTGAATCTGAATTCAAAACATGATTTGAATTCTAGTTGAAAAGAAATAAGCTTTTGAATTTAAAAATTTTCAAAACCACTTGGAATATTTTTAGTATTTAAAATTAAATATGGGTTAAAACTTTTTTTAAATTTACTTTAGAAAATAAGTATTTTTTTAAAATGAAAACTAAAGGGTTTTTAAATACTTAAACCTTGTTTAAATTAAAAATTGATTTCATTTTAAATCTTAATTTAAAATGGAATTTAGATGAAATTTAAAAGCAAATTGTTTATAAATTATTCTGATAATGATAATTAAATCATGAATAAGATAAATGATTATCATTAAGTTGATTTGAACTTAGTAATTTATAATCTATTAATTGATTAAGGTAATTAAGTCTTGTAATTAATTAATTTAATTACTTAATAATTAGGTTAATTAATTGAATAATTAAGTGTTTTATTTAATTAATTAAAGGATTAATAAGTTGATTAAGATTGATTTAAATTGTAATTAAGAAATCATAATTTTAATAAGATTTGATTTAATTCAATTAATGATTTGAATTTATTAATCAAGTAATTAATAATTAATTAAGTTTTTGATTATCACTTGATTAATTTAACAATTAAAGATTAATTAATGAGTTTTATAAATAAATTAAGGATTAATATTGATTAATTCAGTTAATTACTTTAGAAAAGTAATTAAAGTTTTGTTATTAGTTAATGAGGGTCATTAACTTAGTATTATTTTATAATTAATTAGTGTAATTAATTTTAATGATTAATTGGATTAATTAATTTAGAGATAATCATTTGAGAATAGTTTAAGTGTAATTACTTAATGAAAGTAATTAAGAAATTAATTACTAATTGTAATTAATTAATTTTATTTGATTAATTAAATTAATAATTAAGTTTAATTAATTTATTTTAATCACTGGTTGATTTGAGATGTAATTACCAATGTAATTAAAAGTGAATAATTACTTAGTGAAGTAATTAAGAAGATAAATTACTTGATGTAATTTAATTGAAGGATACTTGGATAATGGAGGAGTTTTGGAATTTAATTACTTTGTTTAATTAATATGTAATTAGCATGCAGAATAATTACTTAAGTAAGTAATTAATAATTAACTACTTTGTGTAATTAATTTAGGTTTTGATAATTGAGTTATTTGAAGATAATAAAGAGATGTAATTAATTAAATATAGTTAATTACTTAATGTGCTTAATTAAGAGTGATTAATCCATATGGATAATTGATAATTAATTTAATAGGATAATTATATTTAGGGATTATTAATTTATATGATTAATGATGTAATTAAGGATGGATTAATTAAGAACGATCAATCAATGAAGGAATTAATTAATGTAATTAATTAAGGATTAATGTAATTAATTATAATTAATTAATTAATAAATTAATTACATGTTAATTACTGAATTTGGTATGATATAATTAGTTTGTGAAATTAATTGAAGGTTAATTACTTGAACATAATTAAAGAATAATTAATCAAGATTATTAATTAGGGTAATTTATTTGAGGGTAATTAATTAATTGATTTGTAATTAATTAAGGGGTATGTAAGCCAGATTTATATGGATAATTAATTAATTTAATTCATTTTAAATTAATTAAGGAAGAAGTAATTAATTTAATTCATTTTAAATTAATTATAGAATGATGATAGATAAACCATTGCTTGTGAATGTTGTTTGATACTGATCACCCTGAATGGTTGAGATCTCAGTTATAAGATAAGTGATGTTATGTGATTTGGATGTTATGGTTGCATTTGAGTTGATAATATGAATTATCTGTTTGAGATGATAATATAGATTATCTGTTGTGATGATAATATTGATTATCTATTGTGATGTTGTATATTATCTATCTGTGTGTATATAGATAATATTGAATTGAATTGTTTTAAACATTTAAAACAACTTGGACCTAAAAGACACGTTTTGGATTTCGATGAGACCGGGATCGGGTTTCCATATTTGGATATCCGAAAACCACATCGATCCAAATTAACAATAGGTCATGAATCTCAAATGAAGATGAAGATTCAGAGTGCAAGGGTTATCGTCGTTAACTCTGAGGGTGATTCCAAAATGAGTGTAACGAATAATGCCTTCGGTTTCGTTCGAACCTGGAACGAACTTGTATGGATTGAATGCTTTCAGAACATCGTCAGGTGGACGATGAGCATTCTAAGAGATGTGTTCTCTAAAGGTAATTGTAGCCTCAATCCCCATCAATCGGGAATGGCTAAAACAGGGGAGGTGCAGCAAGGCTTCGTGGGTAGCCCCCACTTGAGAGTGAGATTTACCCCTGTCTAGAGGTCCCTTTATATTCGGCTGTGTGGGCAGTTGGTTGCAAACAACTGCGGGGTTGTCTTGTTTGGGACTGTTCAGTAAGGAATGGTCCCGGCCTTGTGTTGCAGGGGAGTTAGGGTGGCTCCTCGGTACGGTGATCTAGGCCACGTACTATGACGGACGGTACCCCAGTAGCCCTGCCATTGTTTGGAATCCAGAATCCAATAAGTGCCAACAGTTTTGATTGTATTACCCACTTTTGTGGCTAGTAGCTGGAATTTAATGAATGTAACAATTTCGACTATTTCATATTTACTTGAAAACCCTAGACACTATCATAATATCATCGGATTTCCTATCAAATGATTTGGTTAGCGTAAGGTAAAAACTTTTCCATGTTTATGTATAGGAAGTCTTACGTGATACCTTTCTTTTCAAAAGATTTTTAAAGTTAAGCAACCTTAACCTGTTACTCACAACAGACCCATGTCTGACCCAGAGTTTATCTTTTGTTTCCTTAAACTCTTGGGTACTCAAATTTTTACGAGTAGCCAAGAGATTCATGTTGGCTTTGACGAATATTGGAGGAGCAATGGAGCAAGAGGCTTCAGCGTTATAGATATATAGTTTCCGCTGTGTATTCTCTGTGTTGTATTTGTATTAAGTTGTAAATACTAGACATGTGTTTATAACTGTCTAGTATATGTTGTGTAACTCTGATTGAGGTTGTATATTATGTAAATACTTATGTTATTAATATAATTTATTCGTTCCTCTATTGAGATTCTAGTGTTGTTTCTTCTTTCTCTTCTTTATTTTTCCTTTCTATCCCTTTCTTTCTTTAAGATGATGCAACTTTCTGCGTTGAGAAAGTCGGGTCGTCACATTATGACAGTTGTAGCACTCAACAACTGCTTTGTTGAATGATTGACGCCCTCTTCCTCTACCTCTACCTCTATACGCGGCTCCACCACGGCCTCTTCCACCATATCTCTCCTCTTATGACACCTTGAGAGCTTGTTATTCGTCATTGTGCCTATGAAACTTCTGTTCATAAACTATCAATGACCTTTGCAACTCATCGATCGACAATTCATCAGTGTTTTTGGATTCTTCAATTAAACAAACTATGTAGTCAAATTTATCATTTAATGATCTAAGAATCTTCTCTACTATAGTCACGTCTTTCATCTCTTCTCCATGTGTTTGCATTTTACTAGCTATTGACATAACTCTAGAAAAATATTCATTAACAGTTTCACCCGATTTCATCTCTAGTGTTTCGAAGTCCCTGCGTAATGCTTGAAGGATTGACCTCTTTACCCTGACATTTCCTTCATATTTCCTCTTCATAGAATCCCAGATTTGTTTTGATGTATCCTTTTTCAATATGGTCTCTAAGATAATTCTGTCAATTGCCTGAAACAGATAGTTCTTCACCTTTAGATCGTTTAATTTCATCTCATCAAGTTTCTTCTTTTGCTGCTCTGTCATCGTTGCTTCAACTTCATACTCCTCATAACCAGTTTCTGCTAAGCTCTAATATTCCTTAGATCTCAAGAATTTTTCCATCAACATACTCCAATGATCGTAGTGACCATCAAAATGAGGAATCGCTGGTTGAACGAAACTTCCTTCACTTGCCATCTTTTACAGTTTGGAAGTCACTCAAAGGTCGCTGCTTTTCTTTCTGAAACCAAGCAGTGGCTCTGATACCAATTTGTTGTGAATTGGGTGATCTAGAATTCAGAAACAAGATCGGTAAAATTCAAGACAAATGTGGATGAATGACTTGCTTTATTGAATGACAAACTACAGCTATATAATAGTTTTTCAGTACAGAAAAACAGGAACCATGCAACTCACGTTCATAACATGCATGTGGTAAACTAAACAAAGAAACATCAAAAAAACAAATTATTCAGCCTATTTAATAGGACAATAGAAAGACAAGTTCTAATTTCTATCAGACTTGAGAAAAGAAAATTGTGAAATGCAGTACTTTTTTATTAAATAAGGAGGTGGAAAAGGAGGATCAAGGCAAGGGGTGCTAGTAGATGTAAGACATATATCACTATGGTCAAAATGGAATTTTCAACCTGAATAACTTTGGCACATTATAATTCAATTGCTAGTACTGGTAGGCTTATGTGCATGTCTACGTTAATGGACTTAAAGCTACGAGTGTACATGTAGTGTATTCATTAAGCCGAGGTGTATATATTTTTTTTGTTCGAAAATACATAAAGTTTTGGCTAAACATATCATATAGAATTTATTATATATATAGACGTGAAGTGCATACATAGTCATGGTGTTATATATATATTTCAGATAATGCAATCTGATGGAGCATCTACATGAAATAGAATTTATCTAATACACTGCGGAAACACATGAGTTCTCTAAGCCATGTTAATGTTAATGCCTGGAGTCATATGTCTATAGAAAAGCTGACACTAGTAACTAAATATTCTAAGTTGTACCAACCCAGATGTGCTTGGCATTACCAATATTCTATGCAGCGTCAACTTATGCATTTTAATGACATGGTTTGGGTGCGTCTATTAGAAAAGCTACATGACATATATGTAAAATGTTGTGTATATTCTTTAATTGAATGATAAAGCAAATAAAGACCCCAAGCCAACTTATTCATAAAAACTTGCATCATCTAGGAACATTATTCAGCTGGCATACGGCTGTTCCCAGGCATTTATATGTTGGAGTACTGAGCTACTCTTTAACCAAGATGGATCAATTTAAACTCATATTCCATTAGTTTTACAAAAGAACTAATAATTTTATATCCATCAGCTAAAGTGTTTGATGAAAAACAGTTTACTATAAATACCAATGAGCTTGTCATTACTAATATTTATATTATTGAATCCTCCTCTAAGATCATTATGTACATTGTACAATATAAATATTATTTTATATTCATCTTAGTATAAGGCATAACACAAATATTTTTGAGGCCTTCCCTATGATAATTACTGTAAATGATATCAAACCAAATAAGTTATTATATTCATCGTAGTATAAAGTAAGACACAAATAATATTGAGCCTTGGATAATTACGTTGTCATTATAGTAAGTCGTAAGCATAATGGAAATATCATCAAAGCCTACTGTAAGATAATTGTGTCATCGGCTATCCTTAAACCAATCATCAAAGCGTGCTCTAATATGATCGTGTCATCAACTATCTTTAAATCATGATTTCTACCATTTTCTGTTGGAATTTATATATTATCGTGTAATTTAACGTTTAACTTTACTCAAATGCTCAGTGAGTACTGCAACTAAATCATTTTCTTCTTTCTTCTTTTTCTTTGAACAATAATTACTTAATTCATGAGGTAGGATATAAATATGTTAAAAAACTAGAAGGAAATGTGAAAATAAGTTTTTTAAAATAAGCTCACTTTGATCTTTGAGCTAAATGATAGTTGGCAGTTCTTGATAGAAATGTTGAAATATTAAACTTGATTTGTTAATTTCTAAAAGTTTCGTATTATCAAAGTCTCTAGAGTCTTCTTATATTTGATAGAATTTGGTGAGAGCTCTAGAATTTTATATTAATTGCTAGAAATAAGAATTATATAATAGTTACGTTTCTAGAGTTATCTAAAGAGTCATTTCAAGAGTTGTCAAATGATTTATGTTTCTAGAGTATTCTATATATAGAATGTTCTACTGAGTCATATAAATAGAGAAGCCCTCCACTCATTTTGTATCAATCAAACAAGAAATAAATCACCAATAAAAAAAAGTTTTCTACAATAAAATAAATAAAAACTCCTTTTTCTTATTTTCTCTCTCTCTCCAAAAATATTCAACAAAGTGGTATCGGAGCGAGGATTTTTTTTAAAAAAAGATAGAGATGGCGAATAATGGCGTTCCCCTACAAGTTCCAATGCTTACCAAGAAAAATTATGATAATTGGAGTTTAAAAATGATGGCTCTTCTTGGAGCACACGACGTGTGAGAGATAGTTGAAAATGGCTATACTGAACATGAGTATGAAGATGGTTTATCTCAAATTCAAAGAGATGGTTTGAGAAAATCAAGGACAAGAGACAAGAAGGCTCTTTATCTAATTTATCAAGCATTGGATGATGATACCTTTGAAAAATTTCTGGATCAAAGACGGTCGAAGAAGCATGGGAGAAGCTTCGAACGTCTTACAAGGGAGCTGATCAAGTCAAAAAGGTACGTCTTCAAACTTTAAGAGGAGAGTTTGAAACTTTGCATATGAAAGAAGGTGAACTTGTTTCTGATTACTTCTCAAGAATTCTAATGATTAGTAATAATCTTAAAAAAATGGTGAGAAGTTAGATGATGTAAGAATTACGGAGAATATTCTTAGATCATTAGATCCAAAGTTCGAACATATTGCGCCATCATTGAAGAAACAAAAAAATTGAAGACTATGTCAATAGAGGAACTTCTAGGCTCATTGCAAGCTCATAAAGAAAAGAAAAGGAAGAAGGAAGAGACTGTAGAGCAAGTCCTTAAGACATGGATTGATTCAAAAAAGGAAGAAAGTAATCGAAGCCAACAAAGATGGGGTGGTGGCAAGAAAGAGGTCGTGCATATGGACATGGACGAGGTTGGAGGCCCAACTATGAAAACAACAACAGCAACAACAATAAAAGAGGAGAAAGCTCAACAAAAGGTCATAGGAGAGAAAATTCAAGGTATGACAAGTCACGTGTTAAATGCTACAATTGTGAGAAATTTGAACATTATGCCTATGAATGTAGAGCTTTAAAGCATAATAAAGTTAAAGAGAAGACCAAGTACGTTGAAAGCCAAGAGGATGGTACATTATTACCAGCTTACAAAGAAAATGAAAAAAAGAGGAAAACCAATGGTACCTAGATGGTGGTGCAAGCAACCATATGTGTAGAAGAAAAAATATGTTTGTGGAGCTTGATGAATCAGTGAATGGCAATGTGGCATTTGGAGATGAATCAAAGATAGCGGTGAAAGGTAAAGAAAAGGTTCTTATTCGATTGAAGAATGGAGAGCACCAATTCATTTCCAATGTTTACTATGTGCCAAACATGAAGAGCAACATTTTGAGCTTAGGACAACTCTTAAAGAAAGGTTATGATATTCGATTAAAAGATAATAATCTTTCTATAAGAGATGGTGCAAGTAACTTCATCGCAAAGGTACCAATGTCAAGAAATAGAATGTTTATGCTCAACATTTAAAGTGATGTCGCACAATGCCTTAAGATGTGCTATAAAGATACTGCTTGGCTTTGGTATCTTTGTTTTGGACATCTTAACTTCGGAGGACTAGAGTTGCTATCCAAGAAGGAAATGGTAAGAGGATTACCATGCTTAAGCCATCCAAATCAAGTGTGCGAAGGATGTTTACTTGGAAAGCAATTTAAAATGGGCTTTTCAAAGGAGTCATACTCAAATGCTAAAAAGCCGTTGGAACTCATACATACGGATGTGTGTGGTCCAATCAAGCCAAGTTCACTTGGTAAGAGTAACTATTTTCTTCTTTCATTGAGGATTTTTCAAGAAAAACATGGGTGTATTTTTTAAAAAGAAATCAGAGGTTTCTGAGAACTTCAAGAAGTTCAAGGCCCATGTTGAGAAGGAAAGTGACCTTATGATTAGAGCCATGAGATCTGACCGTGGAGGAAAGTTCACATCAAAAGAATTCCAAAAGTATTGTAAAAATAATAGAATCAGACGACAACTGACAGTGCCTAGATCCTCTAGCAAAATGGAGTAGCAGAAAGGAAAAATAGGACAATTCTTGAAATGGCAAGGAGCGTGCTCAAAAGTAAGAGGTTGCTAAAGGAATTTTGCGCAGAAGCTGTGGCATGTGCGGTTTATCTATCAAACCGATCTCCAACATGAAGTGTGTGGGGAAACACACCACAAGAAGCATGGAGTGGAAGGAAGCCTGGTATTTCCCATCCAAGAGTCTTTGGAAGCATAGCTCATGTACATGTACCAGACGAGAAGCGGAGCAAATTGGATGATAAAAGTGAGAAGTATATTTTCATCGGTTGTGACACCAACTTTACAGGATATAAGATCTACAATCCTGATACGAGGAAGATAATAATTAGTCGAGATGTTGTGTTTAATGAAGAAGGAGAATGGGATTGGATATCATATAATGAAAATTACAGTTTCTGTCCATACTTTAAAGAAGATGAAATACCACAACCAAGGATCGAGTAATTAAGGGAGGAGCCTACTTCTCCACTAGTTTCTCCTACCACAAGTTGTCAAGAAGATGAGAGCTCAAGTGAAAGGGCTCTATGCTTTAAAAGCCTTCAAGAAATTTATGAGGTAATAGAAAATCAAGACAATCTTACTCTTTTTGGTTTATTTACGGATTGTGAGCCTATGAACTTCCAAGAAGCTTTGCAAAAGAAGAATTGGAAAAATGCTATGGATGAAGAAATCAAAGTCATCATGAAGAATGAAACATGGGAGTTAGCTTCGCCTCCAAAAGGACACAAGGCGATTGGTGTGAAGTGGGTATACAAAGCGAAGAAAAATGCCAAAGGAGAAGTTAAAAGATACAAAGTGAGGTTGGTGGCAAAAGGCTATAGTCAAAGGGCCCGCATTGACTATGATGAGGTATTCGCTCCAGTCGCTCGCTTAGAAACTTTTAGACTAATAATCTCTTTAGCAGCTCAAAATAGTTGGAAGATGCATCAAATGGTTGAGAAATCTACTTGGAGTCACAAATCAAGTTTAAAAGAGGGTGTTGAAATGTTAAAATTGATTTGTTAATTTCTAGAACTTCCTTATTATTAAAGTCTCTAGAGTCTTCTTGTATTTGATAGAATTTGGTGAGAGCTCTAGAATTTTATATTAGTTGCTAGAAATAAGAATTATATAATAGTTATGTTTCTAGAGTTGCCTAAAGAGTCATTTCTAGAGTTGTCAAATGAGTCATGTTTTTAGAGTATTTTATATCTAAAATGTTCTATTGAGTCATATAAATGGATGAGCTCTTCCCTCATTTCGTATCAATCAAACAAGAAATAAATCATTAATAAAGAAAAGTTTTCTACAATAAAATAAAATAAAAACTCCTCTTTCTTATTCTCTCCCTCTTTCTCCAAAAATATTAAACAAGAAATAAACTTAATTTTGGTCTACTTAATTATTTTGGAAAATATTACATAATTTAGAAAATGGCACCTTTAGTATTTATGGAAAATATTACATAATTTTCGTCTACTTAAATAAACTTCAATGTATTGCAATATCCATTAGTTTTATTTCTTCATCTAGTCGTCCTCTGATAAAAGAGCACGTTCTCTTAAAAAATATATATTCAACCAAGCTTGAAATGTTATGAAAAGGAGAAGATAAAGCATGCAATAAAATATGTCAAATAAAAATGAAAATGAAAGCTAATGAATAACCATAGTTCCAAACCTGTGCTGTTGTGGTAAATGAAGCTGCAACTACATAAGAGCATCTCCAATGAATTAAACATTTAATACTCAGCTCTTGAATATTAAGTGTTGAATTGTTGTGAAAATCTCCAACAGTCAGGCCCCTATTAAATAGGTGTTTGAGAATAAATCTCTTATGAAATAAAAGATATATGGTGCTTAGACGTCTATTTAATATGCATCTGAGCTTAGATGCCTATTAAATAGGTATCTCAGACGAAATAGGCATTCGAGATCAATTTATGATTCTGAATTGATCCTTGAATATTATAATGAATATTGAGTGTAATCTACACTGTTAGAGGCATATTGTTTGTAGCTCTCGAATATTAAGGCCGAAGTTGCATTTGTTGGAGATGCTCTAACAAAATTGTTGCATTTGTTGAACCTAGGACAACATTGAATATTGTAAATAAGTAAAATGTTTTATATTTATAAATATGCATGAGAGCATGCATGTAATATGTTATAACATTTGAATGTACCACTCTTTAAATCATATACCTTAAGTAGTAGGAGCAATCAAATTATAAATAAGGTTCTGTAAATATACTTTTGGAGCATGCTATTGATTTTATCTATTTTTAATGCTTTTGACCATATGATTGTCCTTTGTTTTTATGCATCTCAAGCTGAAAAGTAACACATTTTTTATATAAAATATGGTCATTGATGCTTAAAATTAAACTTACGAATTAGGTAAATGGAAAAAATAGAATTGCTTATTCTGTTTAACTGAACTCTCGGTACAAAAACTCCCAGAGAGCATTTTTTTGACTTGAACTAGTTGGGATTCGAATCAAATATCTAACAAATTGAGAAGTTAAAAGGTAGGTTGAACTCTAGGTCTATATCAAAATTCTACTTCCTGCAGCAACATAGTTTTTTCCTGACGCACTCACTAACTGATCCAATAGTTTAATGTTCAAACTGATTTAAACATGAGTGTCACAACACAGAATTGATGGCCTTGGTTTTGACAAGTAGAAACGTGAAAAGCTCTAGATTCTAACCAGGTTAGTCGGAGGCAGCTGTAGGTTCGTCAGCAGTGGTGGCAGGAAGGTGTCAAGTGTTGAAGTTATAACATCCATGGCCCTGAGGAAAGAAACACAAAGATGTATCAGTGTGTGCTTGTATGCGCATCTTATGCACGTGCACACTGATTGGGCCTTGTTTGAGTCTGTTACTTTTATGGTTGGGTTCCTATATTTTTATGTTTTGTGTTAAGTATGTAGTCTTGTTGTATGGTGGGTTAATGCGTGGTTCAGTCAAGGAAATTACTGCATTGGTTCATTGCATGGATTTGTATATGTATTTGGGTACAGGCATTCTAATGGGAGAGATCAAATTGAAATCAGTATCTTCATTTTAAATTCTCATTACAAATTTACTTCTGTATTTTGTTCTTGCTGCTATTACATTTTGTTCATGTTACTTAGTATTGTAATTTCGGTTCCATTTCTTTTTATTTCTTCTTGCATTTGCTACGAGTTTCTAATTCCTGCATTTAACAATTCTTTTGTATTCTCTCAAATCTTAAGTTTTTTCGTCTTTTTGGTCATTTGTATTCCTTTTCTTGCTTCATTTCTACCCATTGCACACAAAAATTTCACATTCCAACGCCTTTTATCTATCAAAACACAAACATATTATGTTGAATTTTAGCGACACTATATGGAGAATTGAAGAGGTCAGAAGTAGCTTGAAAACGGTGAAAACGGTTCGCAAATCGGAGTTTGGAGGAGAAAGGTATGGCCAAAAAGGTAGAGTGCTGCTGGAGCTCAGGGTTTTGGTAATCCGAGAGTTGTGACAGACGTCGGTCATCTTATCACAGACGTCTATCATGTAAAAATGTTTGAGAGTAGAGAAACTTGTTTCCCGAATCTTCTGATAGATGTTTGTCATCTTGGGATAAAGGTTTGAGCCGCTGATGCATGTATCTTTTGCCCATGCTGACTGGGTTGATTTGTTAAGGCTTCAAAGGGCAAATTGGGAATTTTCCTGGACGAGAATTCTCCCCATATAACCTATTTTTAGATTCAGAGGAAAGTGTGACCGCAGGAGTTTAATTAAGGGTTTTATCCTCCATTAACTAGTGTTTAGCAAAACCTAGTTTTCTTCAATTCTCTTTTCCACAAATCTATTCTATTTAAATATTGATCATTGTAATCAATTTCTTATACTCTTCTCATTGGTATTAATAAAAGTTCTCTTCCAAAGTAGAAGGATACCAAAAAGATATTAGAGGAACCACTATAAATCGGTATGTGATTTATTTTACTGTTATTGCTTCGGTTTTCTATTGCTTGTTTGGTGATTATGATTGAATTTGGATTGAATTGAGATTTGGATTGAAATATTGATTGGTTGTTTTTGCACATCTTACCAAGATCTTGTTTACCGCTGTGCTCTAGAGTTTTGATTTGAGTGGTCTCAAGTTAGAATTCCCACAACATTTGGTATCAAAGCTTTTGGTGTTGGTAGGTGGTTGTGGAAATGCCAGAATCAGATAATACCTCAGATAGTCCCTCAATGGTTAGTCCAAGTGGTGTAGCGCCATATGTACGTGGATCGTATGCGGCTTCGGGATCATAATTGGTTATAGACAAGTGGAATGGCGATAATGATATTAAAAATTGACAATGAAAGATGAAAGCGGTGAATCGTACCGGATTGTGTTTGATATACAATTGTTGTCAACGGACATCTTTGGATGTTGAGAGAGAGGAAATGAAAGAGTGGGCATTCACTACACTTCAACTTGCTATGGGAGAGAACATGATCTCCGAAATTAGTGGTGAGACTTCAGCTAAGGGAATTTGGGATAAGATGGAGGTGTTGTATATGAAAAAATCACTAACTAATCGTTTGGTCTTGTTGCGAACGTTTTTTACCAATAAGATGAAGGAGGGTATTTCGCTAAAAGCTCATTTGAATGTCTTTGATGATTTGCTAATGAAGATGAAGGCGGTAGATTTGAAGATTGAGGAAGAGCTAATGGCAATGTTGTTGTTGTGTCGGTTACCAGACTATTACATGAGTTCCTCAAATAGTTTGATCTATAGCCAGGATACTTTGACTCTAGATGATAACAAAATATGTCTTCTTAATGAGAAGTTATGGGATCAAATGAAGGAGGTAGGTGATGGAAGTAGTGGTGCAAGTAGTGGTTGTGGTTTATTTATGGAGAATGAGAGATAAGAGAAGAAAGGGAACTGGAAGAGTTCTAGATCTTTGAAGCTTGGTTGGAAAGAAAAATCAAAGGAAGAAATAACAAGTGATGTATTCACAAGAAACCTGGTCATTGGAAGAATGAGTGTCCGGATAAGGAGAAGGCAAAGAAGGAAGGAGCATCTTCATCCGTAGCGGTAGAGAGTGGAGTTGGTGAGGGAAACGTAGATGTTTTGATGGTGGTTGTTGAAACGGCGGTTTTTTTGGTTAGAAAATCCCCGAAAAATTGTAATAAATTAACCGCAAGCGCATGACGTACAATTTTAGTACGTAGTGAGTACGGTTCGGTCCGTAGGGAATTGAATTGATTTAAAATTTCCACTCAATCAAATTAACCAAGATTTTGAAGTTGTTTAAGCTAAAAAATGTAATAAAAAAAATAGCAAAAGAAAGTGAATAAAAATATAAGAGTAGAAGACAATTTAGAGGCGGTTCCCTTTTCATGATCACATAAATCAACATAATGAAATTATGATCACTCTTTTTGGTCATTTGTGAATTTAGTTAATGTATTTAAAATATGGATGGTCTATTTGTGCTATTAATTAGCCCAACATAAACCATCAAAGTTTAACACACCCACTAAACACTTGTTAACTCTCATGAAAATGATAATGAAATTAAAAATAAAATCTATTCTAAGCATGATCTATTTACTATTGATTAGTAATATATACCATCAAATTTTGATTCTAAAATCCACTTCATTACCGAAATCATGTGTAGGTGAAGATGTAATTTGTATTTATGTTGGTTTAAGCATAGCCTATTTGGTGTCAACAACGTAGGCTATCAAATTCAAAGTTAAACAACAAAATTTATCCACATAAAACTTCCATTAAGCACAAAAGAAGATCAGATGAAATTACTTTATTGAATCTACATGATTAAGAGAGTTTCATTAAATCTAAATTTAAGGGGTTTAGCTTCTCATATTTGCTATCATTTCAACAATGTAGATTGCAACATAAAACAAACTAAAGAAAGTGCAAGCTAATTAAAAATAAAAAGAGATCTAAACTACTTGCATGAAAATAAAACTAAGCTACTAACATAAGAAGTAATAAACAAAAAAGAACATGAATTAAAAGTGCATGAATTAAACTTGCATATAAGAAAATTACATAAAAAAAAGACTAAGAAGCCATGAAAAAGAGAAAGATAGTTTATATTTACAATTTGTGTCTACAACTAAACTAACTAAAGAGGAGATAAGAGCCTCATTACGTGAAACATAAGGGGTATTTATACATGCCTAAAACCCTAATGCATATTTTAACCCAAATTGCCCTTGAGGAAGTGTAGCCACCAAGTTATCATTAGCATGTAATTAATCTTTTATTAAATATGCATGTGTTTTTTAATCTCCACTAACATATGCAGTAGCTCCTAATTGAAGATCATAGTAAGTGGGTTGGTGGGGTCTTTCATGTTGCATGAATTGATTTATTTCTTCATTCTTTTGTTTCTTTCTCTTGTGCATGCATATTTTCATGAAGATTTCTTCCACATTGAATTCATACCTACAAAACAACATAAAATGTGCAAGTAAATTTTTTCAAATTAAATCATACACAAAAATGACCATTTTGCCTCCATCTGAAGATGAATAAATGATGATTTGAAAATAATTCAAATTTTGAGTTAAACATGTTAAAATATCCTATATGCTCATTTATTTAATTAAGTTAGATTAAATATGAAAGTAAAAATATGCACATTTACGTTCACATCAAATCCCCCCACACTTATCTTTATATTCATTCTCGAATAAACTAAAACTAAAATAAATCTGTTTTCATATGATGCACTATTTCGTTGAGCGTATGTAACAAGCTGTTAAACCTCTAGGTGTCCCTAATAGGACGATTGTTGTCTTATGAGTGTTTTCAATGGATACTACCCACAAAATCTAAATGCAACATGAAAAATTCCTAAATGCAAGATTTATTTACAAAGAGATGAATGCAAGTTTTTTAGAATGTTTACAAATGAAGAATTTACTTTCTAGTTGACACGAATAAGTTAAATATAAGTTCTGTTCATTAGCAAGAAATTTAAGTCATTTTACTCGTCAAAACATCCAACAGAAATTAAGTTATCATCACAATTAGACTCTATTTTGACTAGTTGTTTCGGTTAATAACATAGTGTAACTATGAAATTGATCCATTGTTGATTATCAAAGCTTTCAAAGTGGTATTTTTATTTCTTTTGAATAAAAAATCAAATAAAATAAGTGAAAATGTTGCATGGATTTTAATTGCTTACTCTCTCTATTTTTTGAAAATTTTATTGATATTAACAATATTTGCATATGTCTAACTTAGAAAACCGGGGCCAGATATACCACCCATGCACTTCCTTTCGTGCTTACGTAAGGAGAATACAGAGCAGAGCAAGTGTACACACAAGTGTGTACACATATCGACTATAGGCATTATTAATGAAAGAATTTTTATATACATACACCTAAATTAGATAAACTAACACTAGATATGTCGATCGGGCACTGCCTTTAGGGCTTACGTGAGAATGGTACAGAGCATGACAAGTGCACATACTTGCGTGCAAACCATGACTCTAGGGGCTTCTTATTTTTATAAAAACCTTTTTTTAATGTTTTTTTAGAAGAGGGAGTTTTGCAACATCATCTTTGCACCATTTAACTTAAAAGATCAAAAATGTTATATCCTTTACTTTAAATCCACCATTTTTTAAACAAAGATTTTCAATTAGGATATACTTCATAATTATCTTAGATGAACCTTCCTATATACTAGTTAAACCATCGTTACTTGTAATCAAACTTTCATAATTATCTTCCATGAACCTTCCTATATACTAGTTAAACCATCGTTACTTGTAATCAAACTTTATTTTTATTTTTGTTGAGACAAATAAATTTTCAAAAATTTCAATTTAATAACCAAAATCCTATACTTATATCCTATAATGTTTTCTCAAAAACAAATCAAAATGCTACAAAGAAAATTTGTTTTTAATTTGTTTTTTTTTTTTTTCGAGTTATAGGAAGAAAAATGCAAAAAATAAACACAAAAATTTAAAAATGATGATTAGACTCCCCCTCCCATACTTGATTTTGACTGTGCCCCACAGTTAACCCCAGTGAAAGGAGAAAAATAAAATCAAAATAAAAAAATATGACCTATATTTACATGAAATTGAAACGATTATTATTTACACGACATCAGAAATTTTACCGTTAAAGAGTAAATGAAACAGTCTTCCAAAGACCAATTCATTTGTCTCATCAAGTATGAGAGACCTAGCTTAAGCATAGAAAACCAAACCATAAAAGATTTCAAAGTTGAATGTTGATTTGATATAACGAATGTTGTTTTATTAAAAATCGTATGAGTTGTTTTATCTTCGATGGTTTTGGGGGTAGAGAACAATATGTTGAAGTTCAATTTTATTTTCACCAATTTGAAAGTCAAGCTTATCATTAAGTACTTCTTCAGAATAATTGATTCCAAAATCAGAATGGTAACTCTACCCCTTCAGAATTCACCAACTCATCTTCGAAAGTCCAAAAAATTTATGTTCGCTAAATTCATCTTCCTTTGTTGGATTATCAACAACCTTATTGCATGTATCAATTTCAAAATCTAAAGTTGTTGCATTCAATTTTTCAAAATTGAAAAAAGTAAGATCGAATTTTTAATTTTGTCCCTCTCTCAAAAGAATTGAAATCCAACTCAATTACTGCATTTTCAATAAATTCATTAAGATTATCATTTTCAATTTCAAAAGTTGTTATTTGAAAATCGTCAATTTTGGTATAAGGTGGATTATTATTTGACTCTCCATACATTGGGAGTTAATTTTGTTTCTCATGTTGTTTCATATATGTTTCAAACAAAAAATCCGTGTGATCTTTGTGAATTTCTTCCATTTTCTCAACGAAATCAAATTTATAATTATTAACTTAAGAATTTCCATTTGAAATTGTTGAGAACAAAAATTATCAATTGCACCATAACTGAAAATAATCTCATTGCCAAAATCATCTAAAAAGTGGTTCACATTTCCATTTTGACTTTGAACTTCATTTTGGAGTTCAAAATTGTATTAGAATGAGATATAATCGAAATCATTTGAATTTTGAAGTGAATTCGTATTTTGATCATTTTGAAATCCTTGACTTGAGTTATTGCAGAGATTACCCAAATTATTTACCATCTGATTATGTTGTTCAAGTAGAGATTAAATCGTTTCAATGCTATTTTCAAGAGTTGAGGGTTGGTCATCGTTTTGAAAACTTTATGGTTCAAAATTCGAATTTCTTATACAATAGTTGTTATTAAAATATCCATAAGAATTTGGTGTGAAATTATGGATCATATTGATTTTCACAACTATTGTAAAATTCTTACGAGTAGGAAAATTCAGATATTTTCAAAAATGTTTTTTTAAGGGGAAAAACATTTACCAAAAAGATTTATTTTCAAAAGGGAAATTTGGTTTTGTTTTGTTTTTTGAATTTGCAATTTTTTTTCTTTTTTTATATGTTTTTTTGAAAAGATTATATATATATATTAATTTTGTTTTTCTAAAAAAACTAACTTAATTTTTTTTGGATTTTTGATTTTGATTGAAAATTTTCAAAGGAAAAGATTTAAAAAAACTAAGCTAAGGAAAATTTATAATTTTTTTAGTTTTGAATTTCGAATTTTTTTTTAAATATGAGTAAACTAATACAACTAAATGAATGCAAGTACTTCATACAAATTTTCTATCCTAAGTAGCTTCTAACTCAAAATTTTATAATCATATTATGTCTTAATCCAACAAGATAGTTCTTAGCCAAGTAACGGACAAGAGTTATTGGTGCACCATTATCACCGTAGCAATGAAATCAAATGTTTAAGTATCTTCAGAGAAACAATCAGTATAATCTTTACAAATCACTGTAATATTTATAAATGACCATTGTTGTGCCGTAGCCTAGACACCAAGAAAATAAATTGCCGAAAAAGGACAATTTGTCAATATACAGTTAAGTCCTAGATGATCTCTTGACTCCCTTGAGTCTAAATTCTAACCGTTATTATTAACAAATTCTAAGATGAAATGCAATTTATTGGTAAAGGAAAAGGTGATGAAATCTCCCACTTTATGTGGATTTGGGTGTTGCCTTTAAAAAAAAGAAAATAAGATAAGATGAATGCAAAACAGAAATTAACGTGATTTAAACGATATAACTATGAATGAAATTTGATTTTTTTTATTTTTTTTATTTTTTTAAAAATGCAAGCAACCAACAATGCAAAGTAAATAAAGCAATGGATAAGGGCATGATACTAGATTATGCAGAATTATTAGCAAATTATTTTAAAAGCAGCGATTTTTTCAAATATTTAAGCAAGCAAGTAAAGAAGTTATTTCTGGCAAGCGGTTCTTCTTTTTATCTGCTTTGGCAACCCGACAAAGGAGTTGAATAAGATATATACAGTTTTTGATATAAGGATGGAACAAAAACAAAAGACAAAAATAAAAATTTATTTTTTTATTGACAAAAACTAATGATCAAAAGAAACTTAACAAAACAAAAGGAAAACTTAACACAAGTTTTAACAGAAGAAAACTTAAATGAACTTTTTTTTATTCTCTTTTCCTATTTGTTTTTTTTTTCAAATAAAAAGATATTTTAATGGGAGAAAACAAAAGGATTTTAAAACAAAACAAACAATTTAATCAACACAGCCAATCAAACAAAGCCCAAGACCCGCAACATCTATCTGATAGATGAAATTCGTTCAACCAAATTTATTCTCAAATTCGTTCAACACAAACTCATAAATTCGTTCATTCGTTCAAATTCATAAATTCGTTCAATCATTTCCCAAATTCATAAATCAAAGATTACCCAAATCAATAATTTATCAACGCAAAAAAAAAATTGAAAAAATGGCTCGAGTTGCTTATTTCGGGTTGCGATGGTGTGGTGGCGAAGGAGTGATCGCGGTTTGGGTTGTCGAAGCAAGGCAGTGGTGGATGTGGCTATGTGAGCAGTGATAAGGAACATCGTATGTTGTTGCGGTGGATGGGAAGTATGTTGTATTGAACTGGAGTGCAGTACATGAACTTTGAGCTAATGGATGATGTTGAGGAAGTGATGATGTGTGGGTGGTGATGGATGATGTTGTAGTGAACCAAAGAATTGAGAGTTAACGGTTAAGTGGTGGAGATAGTAGGCTTATAGTGGTGGTTGATCTATGGTGTTTTGTTTTAATGTGTAGTTGTGATGGAAGGCGGAAGAGTTGAGTAAGTGCAGAGGAAGGTGGCGGCTGTGGCTGCAGATGGTCAGAGGTGATGTGCACAACTGACGGTATTGAGGAGATGCATAGAAGTGATATGTAGTGTGTAGGGGTAATGAAGCTCTGTGAAGGTGTAATTAGGATGTTGTTATATGTATGTATGTATAGAGGAAGTTATATGGCAGAAATGAGCAGTAGTAAGGAGATGAAAAGTGATTGTGCACAGTGAAGTTTGGTGTTTATGCTTTGTGCAGGCATATGGGGTAGAAGGCAGATGGATGGAAGGATGATGAGTAGCTATGTACACTAGGAGGTGGTGGTATATATAGAGATGTAGATGGCTATGTTGTAAAGTGAATATGATGGATAGTATGTGATAGTGGTGGCAGGGGGATGGTCAGGGAGGGTATGAAGTGCCATGGTTGTGGATTATGTATGCAGGCATAGTGATGAGAGTTAACAGGCAGCAGTGTGGTGTTATGGTTGACTGGATGGTTATGAGTTGGTCTGAGGGAAAGTGAATGTGGAGCAGACGAACAGTAGAAGGTCGATGGTGGTGGTGTCAATGACTGTTTGGCAAATGAAAGTGCTCTTGTTTTGTGATTTTATAGCAGGGGATGTTAATGGTATGGGAAGGCAGCAGTTGTATTGACGGTAATGCATTGAAGTAATGGTAGATGTATGGTAGTGTGGCACTAAGCAGGCTAGTATGAAAAGGCAAGTGTGATTGCAGTAAGGTTGTATATATGCTGAGTGGTTTGGGAGTATGGGACAGTTTGATGATGAGGGTAGGGCAGAAACAGTAAATTGTGTACAGGGGATGGATGTTTGTTTATGGCAGTAATGAAATGGCCTTGTTTGTGGAGTTATTTGATGTGGTATGGGGAGTATGCAAGTAGATGGAAGTTGCAATTTGATGTGATAAAGGTGTGCACAGTTGCATGGTATGCACAGATATGTGCACAGGGGTGTCTGAAATGTGAGGATGTAAATGGTAACGGCAGCAGCAAATTTACTGCAATTGATAACACAGTTTCAAGAAGCAATGTCGTATGTATGTATGTAAATTGTAAACTGTATAGTTGACAGTTGATAGTAGAGAGTGGATTGTTGATGGTGACAATGGTGTATTGATGGGGTTGTGAAGCACTGTATTTGCTGTTGGATGGTATTAGATGGTTTTATAGTGATGGCATATATATATATATATGTATGTATATATATGTGTGTGTGTGTGTGTGTGTGTGTGTGTGTGTGTGGAAGGGATGGCAAGTGGAGGTGAAGCCGTCGGGGACGGCAGTGTTGGTTGCAGCAATTGGGATAGAGGAGAGTTGTAGTGATATGTAGGCAACGAGGTAAGTTTGAAGGCGAGATGGTGGTAAGAGATACTTGATATGCAGCAGCAGTGAAATGTTTAATATGGAGTGTGTGAAAGGTAATGAGCAGTTTGATATGCAGCACTATGAAGTGGTTGATATGGAGTGTGTTGATGCAGTTGGTTGAATGGTAAGGCAGCGAGATTGGATGAAGTGCAATAGGATATGCAAGTAGCATGTTAAGGTAAGAAGTGTGGCAGTTTGTATGGCCGGAAAGTGGGAGGTGAATAGGGATGATGCACTGGTGATGTATGGTTATGAACTGGGGAGTTTTGATGATAGGAGGGGATGGTGAGGCGGTATGGAGGGGTGACAGTATGTATAGGTCAAAGGGGGAAGTGCATGTAAAATGCACAAAAGTTGTAACAGTGGTTGTAATAGTGGTTGAATGTATGGTCAGAGTGGTTGTAACAGCAGTTTTAATAGAAGTTGTAACAGTGATTATAATAGTGAAATGGAACTGTTTGTAAATGTAAAATCAAAGCAAAAGCTGTAAATGTAAATGAAAAATAAATAAAATAATTTTTTTGTTTTGAATTTTTTTAACCAGAAATGCAAAAGAAACTAGAAAAACAATAAGCACACAATCAAAATGCAAACACACAACACAACATATTTTTTTAAATGCAATTCAACATAAAAAAATCAACACACAATAAAATCAAATAAAAATAATTAGAAGAATAGAAATAAAATTAAATTGCAACTCTCCGGCAACGGCGCCAAAAACTTGATGAAACGACGTTGTTCTATCGGTTAGAAAATCGTCGAAAAATTATAATAAAAGAACCGCAAGTGCACGACGTACAATTTTAGTACGTGGCAAGTACGGGTCGATCCGTAGAAAATTGAGTTGATTTGAAATTTCTACTCAACCAAATTAACCAAGAGTTTGAAGTTGTTTAAGCTAAAAAATGTATAAAACTACCAAACGACTGAATAAAAATATGAGCGTAGAAGGTAATTTAGAGGCAATTCCCTTCTCATGATCACATAAATCAACATAATGAAATTATAACCTCTTTTTGGTCATTTATGAATTTGGTTAATGTGTTTATTACAAGTATTGTCTATTTGTGCTATTAATTAGCCCAACATAAACCATCAAACTTTAATACACCCACTAAACCACTTGTTAACTCTCATGAAAATGTTAATGAAATTAAAAATAAAATATATTCTAAGCATGTTCTATTTACTATTGATTAGTAAAATAGACCATCAAATTTTAATTTTAAAATCCACTTCATTACCAAAATCATATGAAGATGAAGAGGTAGTTTACGATTATGTTTGTTTAAGCATAACCTATTTGGTGTCAACAATATAGGCTATCAAATTCAAAGTTAAACAACAAAATTTAATCACATTAAAACTTCCATTATGCACAAAAAGAGATCAAATAAAATCACTATGTTTAATCTACACGATTCAAAGAGGTTCATTACCCATAAATTGAAGGGGTTTAGCTTCTTATATTTGTTATCATTTCAACAAATGTAGATTGCAACATAAAACAAACAAAAGAAATTGCAAGCTAATTAAAAATAAAAAGAGAGCTAAACTACTCGCATAAAACTAAAACTAAGCTAATAACATAAGAAGAAATAAACAAGAAAAACACACGAACTGAAATTGTACATAAGAAAATTACATGAAGAAAAGGGTAAGAAGCCATGAAAAAGAGAAAGAGGGTTTATATTTATAATTTGTGCCTACAACTAAACTAACTAAAGAGGAGGTTAGAGCCACATTATATGAAACATAATGGGTATTTATACATGTCTAAAACCCTAATACTTATTTTAGAGAACTACCCAAATTGCACTTGAGGAAGTGTGGCCACAAATTATCATTTGTATATAATTAATCTTTCATTAAATGTGCATGTGCTTTTTAATCTCCACTAACATGTTCATTATCTCCTAATTGAAGAACATGGTAAGTGGGTAGATTGGGTCTCCATGTTGCATGAATTGATCAATTTCTTCATTCTTTTGTTTCCTTCTCTTGTGCGTGCATATTTTCATGAAGGTTTCTTTCATGTTGAATCAAAATTCCTACAAAACTACCTAAATGTGCAAATAAATTTTCTCAAATTAAATTATTTACAAAAATGACCATTTTGCCCCCATATGAAGATGAATAAACGATGATTTCAAAATAATTAAAATTTTGATTTAAACATGTTAAAATACCCTATATGCTCATTTATTTAATTAAATTAGATTAAATGTGGAAGTAAAAATATGTACATTTATGTGCACATCAGCGGTAGCATCAGATGTTTCGGCTAGCGAATGGGTGCTCGATTTTGGGATGTCTTATCATTGACGCCGAATAGGAATTATTTTTCTTCTCATGTCGACAAAGAAGGAAATTAAACTTTTATGGGTAATGGTGCTATTTGTAAGTCGAAGGGTATTGGTTTCATACAAATTCGGATGTTTGATAGAGTGGTTTTTACTCTCACTAATGTACGCTATCTTACAGGACTCCGAAAGTCTCTTATCTCTATGTTCCAGCTGTATTCTTTAGGATGTAAGATCACTATTGGGAGTGATAACTTGCGGGTTTCGAAGAGTGCGGTTGTAGTGATGAGGGGTACTAGGACTCCTGGAGTTTGCTTCGAGGAGTGGCTATTGAAGTGAAACTTGTATAGGTGTTTATAGTTCTCGTGGCTTAGATGCGACTAGGTTATGGCATTTGAGGTTAGGTCATGTCTCGGAGACGAGTTTGGATATTCTTTGAAAGAAGAGATGATCGATGGAGTGTGGTTCAACAAACTAGAGTTTTTCAAGGAATGTGCCATGGGGAAGCAAATAAAAGTTTCATTCGGTGAAGTAAAACATGATTCGAGAATGTTTCTTAAGTATCTTCACATGAATATTTGGGGACCGGCACCGGTAGCTTCTTTGAGGGAAGCTCGTTATATTTCTTTCATGGATGGTTTTCTTCGAAAGCTATGGGTGTAGGTGATGAAGGCCAAATCGGAGGCATTTGCAAATTTCAAAGCATGGAAAGCTCTTATTGAGATTGAGAGTGGAAAATCTTTGAAGATTATAAGGTCCTACAATGGAGGAGGGTATGTTTTGGGAGAGTTCTTGGAGTTTCTCAAGCGTTATGGTATTCGAAGGCATTTTACTACAATGGGAGTTCCGCAGTCGAATGGTGTTGGGAAAAGAATGAACTGTACTCCACTTAAGAAAGATCAATGCTTGATATTGACACCAGCTTTGTCTAAGGGATTTTGAGCCGAAGCATTGTCAACCGCGGTGCATATTGTTAATTGAATTTCATGCTCAGCTACTGGTAACAAAACTCTGGAGGAAGTGTGGAAGGGAAAGAGCATTGACTTGAGTTATTTTCATGTGTGTAGTAGTTCGGTTTATGTGAATGATCCGAGAAATGATAAGCTTGAGTCTAGAGCTTTCAATGTGGTCTTGCTTGGTTATACAACGGTGTAAAAGGCTATCGGATTTGGAATCTGGAAATAAAGAAGGTTATGAATTCTCATCATGTTATTTTTGATGAGTCGGCTTTGTTCAAGTAGAATAAGAGCTCATCGCATGTTTTGGATTTCAATCATGGTGAATTAAAGGAAAAGGAAATTATTTCCTTCTTTCATCCAAGGAGTAGAGTAGTTGAAGATGCTTGTGAAGAGGAAGCGGTTGATTTAACATCACATAGTCCATAGAGTTTCTCCAGTAGTGTTGGTGATGTACATGGTTCTAGAGAGAATTTGGTTCAAGGTAGAGCCGAAAGGAGTTTGGGTGACGGTATTGCAAGTCTGGTCGGTCGATGTGCTATAAGGCCACCCGATTGACATGGTTATTGAAACTATCTTAACTTTATGATAATTTGGACTCTGCTCTTCATGTAGTCTAAAATGAGCCGACGGACCTTAATGACGTCATGGATTTGAGTGATAGCTCGAAGTGGATTTATGCCATGGAGGAAGAGACGTAATCGTTGATGAAGAATCTAACTAGGGATTTGGTTTCACTTCTTAAAGGAAACCGTGCTATAGGGTGCAAATGGATATACAAGGTGAAGGGAAATAGGAGATGCACAGCTAGATTAGTGGCTAAGGGGTTTGCTCAAAGGAACGGAAAGGAGTGTGATGAGATATTCACACCGATTGTGCGTCATACATCAATCCGGATATTACTTGCTATAGTTGCTATTCACGACTTGGAGTTGGAGAAACATGATGTGAAAACCATCTTCTTGCATGGTGACTTGGATGAAGACATCTACAGGGAGCAACCGAAAGGCTTTTTTATAGATGATAAGTCAAAGTTAGTTTGCAAGCTAAAGAAATCACTATACGATTTAAAGCAATCACCTAGACAAGGGTATAAGAGATTTGATCATTTTATGTTTGAAAATGGTTTTGATAGAAGATCAAGGATGCTTGTGTATATTTCAAGAAGTTGAAAAATGATTGTTGGGTGTATTTACTCTTGTATATGGACGGCATGCTCATTGCTTCAAAGGATAAGAATGAAACCAACAAGTTAAAGTTCAGTTTAAAATCGAAATTCGAAATGAAGGATCATGGAGAAGAAAGAGGATATTGGGCATGGAAATAGAAAGAGATTGAAAGCATTTTGAGTTGAAATTGACTCAAAAGGAGTGCATTGAGAAAGTGCTTTGCCGGTTTGGCATGAACAGTGCAAATGTGTCAAACACACTTTTACCTTCGCATGTGAAGCTTTCGAGTAAGGGATCATCTATCTTGGAGAAAGATTAGGCTTATATGGCTAAGGTGCCATATGCTAATGAGGTTGGAAGTTTAATGTATGTGATGGCATGTACAAGGCCCAATATTGCAAATGTTGTCGGGAAGGTTAGTCGGTTTATGGCTAATTTGGAAAATCGCATTGGGAAGCGGTGAAGCTTACATTGGGATACCTTAGCGGTACGTCATCTCATGGTCTTGTTTTTAGCAGTAGTGAGGGAATGAATTGCAAGTTGGTTGGTCATTGTGATTTGGACTATGCCGGTGATAGGGATCAGAGAAAATCAACTTTCGAGAATGTCTTCACACCTGGTGGTACGGCCATAAGTTGAAGATTGAGAATGCAAACCATAGTTGCTTTATCCACTAAGGAGGAGGAGTCGATGGCCGTGGTATATGTGGAAAAGGAGGCACTCTGTTTGAGGCGATTGTTGTGTGACTTGGGATTCGAACACAATAGCATCGATATTCGATGTGATAGCCAGAGTGCTATTCACTTAGCGAAGAATTTGGCGTTTAGCTCATGGACTAAGCATATTGAAAACATGGATGAAGATAAGAAAGTGTATCATAAAAAATTGCACACAAAGGATAGCGCGACAAATATGTTCACTAAGGCATTGCTGGTTGGAAAGTTTGAGCATTGCTCGAACTTGATTCGCTTGTTGAAGTTCTAGGTGCCACGAGGTGGCATGGTTGAGGAAAGAGCTTGGTTATGGATAAAGAAGAGTATCAATGAGAGACGTGGTTCTATTTTCTTCGTGAGTACTAGTTCACACTCCCCGGTGATTTTTTTCTTTTGGTGAGACGGTTTTGAATTTGTGTGCTTTCAACACTTCGTTAGCGGGTGGGGATTTTTCCGAGCTCATTGATGAAGTGCAATGCGCTGTGGCTTTGCCGAAGCTCATTGAAAAAGCATTCAAGCTTATTTGCTTAAAAGTAGAAGTGGAGATTGTTTGGCTTTATCGGTTCTTGGTGTTGGAGATAGATATACTGTCGAGGTAGAATGTTGAATTATGGAAATACTATATGGAAAATTGAGGAGGTCAAAGTAGCTTGATAACGGTTCGCAAATCGAAGCTCGAAGGAGGAAGACATGACGAAAAAGGTAGTGCTACTAGAGCAACAGGTGACATACGTCTGTCACAGAGTGAAAGACATTTGAGCTCAGGGTTTTGGTGATCAGAGGGTTGTGACAGACATTTTTCATATTGTGATAGACGTCTAAGATTAGGAAAACTTGTTTCCCGAATCTTCTGACAGACGTCTGTCATTTGGGACTGATGTCTGAGCAGCTGATGCATGCATATTTTTCCCGTGCTAACTGGGTTGATTTGTTAAAGCTTCAATGGAAAAATAAGGTATTTTCCTGGATGATAATTCTCCCTATATAAGCTATTTTTAGATTCTGTGACTGCAGGGGTTTAATTAAGGGTTTTATCATCCATTAACTAGGGTTTAGCAAAACTAGTTTTCATCAATTCTCTTCTCCACAAATCTATTATGTTTAAATACTGATCATCGTAATCTATCTCCTGTACTCTTCTCAAATAAAGATTTTCTCTCAAAATGGATGTACACTAACAAGACATTAGTAGAACCACTGACCGCACCATCAATAAAGAAGCAGATTGACGAAGCTCTTTCAATTTGGTACCAGAGCAATCAACTGGGAATGCCACTAACCCCAGTCTGACCCAACCATCAATAGCAACATTTTAGCAACACCACCTCAAATTCAAGCAAAAGATCAGGCTAGGATCAGGCAAGATGAAATCAACAATAGAATAGCTTATTCTTTTAGAAATTTAGAACAAGTTGCCCAATCTTTAAATAGAAATTTGAAGCAAACTAATCAAGATTTAGACACCGAATTCAAAGGAATACATATTATCCTCTCCACTTTAATCTAAGAATTCCAGCAACTGAAAAATCAACCCACAATTATTCCTCAACCGCCACCTATACACTATCAAGATCCTCATCTGCCTAACCCATACGCTACATTTCCTATGCCAACAATTCCTCAACCTACACTTCACCAGCCAAGCCCAAGAATTCTTGCACACCTTCAAGACCTTTTTCTATCTAACCCATTCGCTACCCTTGCCCATGATCTTCAGCAAATCAAGATCCAGACTACACCAACCCCTGCAAACCTTGCTACAAATCATTAAGAACCCCTCATTTCCAATCCATGCACTGCAAATTCCTCAACTACTATCTCAGTAGCTTCACCTAGTAATCCAAGAAACCACTTTCCAAACCCAAGAACTGCATCTAATAACACTATTAACATCCATCAAATCCAAGAACAATTAAAGAAATTCTTGAATGGATTAAAAGAGGAAATTAGATATGACATATTGGCTTGTAAACCTATAGATTTAAGAGAAGTGGTTTCATTATCCTAATTATTTGAAGCCAAATGGATCAGCAATCAGAAGGATGACAAGATAATTACAACTTATGAAGCGATAGTGCCCAAACCGATTCTTGATTGTAGTGCATCAAAAACTAAAAATCTTAATGCCCAATTCCTATCACCAAAAATTCAAGGTGAAAACAACTTTGAAAACTTGGAAAAAAGCAAGGATCCAACCCAATTATAATTGCTAGAGAGGAGAAGAGAGGAACTATGTTGAGGTTGTAATGAAGAAATGCATGTAGGGCATCAACGTAAAAACCAAGTCTACATTCTTGATGGTGATATGAACTTAGAAAACTTGAGTGAAAATGAAGAAGAGGATGAATTTTAACCTAAAGATGAGGAGACTACAACTGATCATTAACCAGAACAAGCACCCACCATATCATTTCATGCTAGCATTTTGCATACCATAAAAATGCAAGGCACCAACAGTAATAAAGTGATGCATATTTTTATTGATTCTTAGCTGAAGCATCTTCAGTTACATTGGAGGTTCTTTATGTATGTAAGTTAGTTGTTGGTGAAAGGAAGGTTTTCATTTTTTTACCCGGGTCGTAGAACATTTGGTGCAATATTGCAAATCTTAGTGAAGTGGAAGGAAAGACTAGTGGATGAAACAATATGGGAAGATTATGGGCCAATGATCAAAAGGTTCCCCACCTTGGATCTTGAGAAAAGGTCCATTCTTGAAGAGGAGGGGAGATGCAACAATACTGAATTGATGGCCTTTGTTTTATAGGTAAAAACATGAAAAGCTCCAGATTCCAACCATGTTCGCCGGTGGCAACTAAACATCAGCAGTGGTAGCACTACCGTAGCAATAAGGTGCCAAGGGCTGAATTTATAGCAACCATGGCCCGAGGAAAGAGATACAAGGGTGTATCATTGTATGCATGTGTGTGCATGTGCACAATGATACATTCCTTGTTTGAGCATGTTGCTTTTATGTTTGGGGTCCTTTATTTTTATGTTTTTTGCTAAGTTTGTAGGCTTTTTGTATGGTCGAACCAAAGTGGTTAATGCATAGTTGAGTCAAGATAATTACTGCATGGGTTTAGTGCATGGATTTTTGTGTGTGTATGCGTACAGGCATTGTAATGGGAGAGATCAAATTTAAATCGGTATCTCCATTTTCAATCTTAGTTACAAATTCAGTTCGATATTTTGTTCTTGCTGCTATTACATTCTGTTCCTGTTACTTAGTTTTGCAATTTCAAATCCATTTCTTTTTCTTTCTTCTTGCATTGTCTACCAGTTTCTAATTCCTACGGTTAACAATTCTTTTGTTTTCTCTCAAATCTTAAGTTTTTTCATCTTTCTAGTCATCTATATTCCTTTTCTTGCTTCTTTTCTACCCACTACACACAAAACTGCCATAGTCCATCACCTTTTCTCCATCAAAACACAATCATGTTCCACTCAAGCACAGCACTCCAACATGAATAAAGAAGTGGATCAACCATGCTCTTCCATTGAGTACATAAACATGTAGATCATCTAAAAACCTGGCACAAACCTGATTGGAAAGAATGAATCGACAATCAAGGACGATCATGATGTCATCGATTTTAGGAAGGAGCAAAAGTTCCCTAGCGGGTGGAGAGAGATAGGTAGCTGCAAGGTTTTTAGGAAAGGAGAGGCAATCATTATGATTGGATAAGAGAAGAGACTTTTTTTAGTTTTTTAGAAAGAAATCTATGCCAAGACTAGTAGTAGATTTTTAATTCATTTTTCAATCTAAAAAGTTAAATCCATATGAACATCTAATCCAATTGATCTTATAAATCGGATACGGTTAAAAAATAACTAACTCATTGAGTCAAATATTAGATTTTATAATTTTTATTAATATTAATTTATTTTTAACACTAAATGAGAACTTTCAATGGATTTAAACCAACACCCACCATGAAAATTTAGATCTTTAGAAGAATTCAGATCTCAATGTCTTTACTCGATTTAAATCAACTTCTTATTATTACTGTAGAATTTAGTATACGTAGATATTGAAAAAATCTATTGAATTATATAATTTTATCACGTATTTAATGATAAAATAAATACATAATGATAAAATATGGTCATCTTTAAATGCATTAGACTTAAATTATAACTATAGAGTTTACTATTTATGTTTAATTGCATTAAATTTATACGATTAAATAAATAATTAAATAAAATTAAAAATTACTTACGCTTCTAGCCATAAAACAGCTAAAATTTTAACCACATTTCGAAATGTAGCAGATAAGTATTTAATAATAGTTGTAATACCTTTGGTTTCTCATATTTTTAGTGTCAGTGTGACCAAAAATGTCTCTCTATAAATATTATGAAAACCTAATATCACTTAAAAATGAACTAACAATTAAACCCACCTTACAAATTCAAAACGCTCTCTATAAATATTACCAAATCCGATACAACAAATAAACTTTCTTAACGTCCCTCTACAAATATTATCAAATTTTATCGCCTAAAAAATAGAATCTAACAAATACTAAATGATATAAAATAATAAACATCATCATCATACGCATGTCGTAACACTCGCATATATATAATATATTAGCTTTAATAGTATACTTTATGTGTTTAAATTCATTAGAATTATATAGCTAAACAAATAAAATAGGATGTAAAATAGTCAAAATTTTAACTTCATTATAAACTTAACTAATAAATTAATACATTTTTAGATTATCGACTTCAAGAAATTAATTTATTTGTTAAACTGCATTAGACTTATGCCATTAAATAATTAACTTAACTTAATTCAAAAATATTCATACTAGTACTATTAAAAACAGTTAATATTTAATGACATACGAATTATGCAGTTAAATTATAAACTTTGAAAGTTTACTGATCGTGTTTAACTGCATTAGACTCATGTAGCTAAATTATTAATGTAAATTAATTCAAAAGTATTTATAATTCTAATCTTAGATAAATTTTAACCACATTACAAAATGCAGTAAATAAATATACGTGTAAATTAATTCAAAAGTATTAAAATGTTTAGTGTACAAGTTTAACTGCGTTAGAGTTATGCACTTAAATAAGAAAGTTACATTAATTTAAAATTATTTATACTTCATTGTTTATAAGATACAAAAAATTTATTTTACCTGTACATTGTTTTTACTTTATTTTAATTTAAAATTATTTATACTTCATTTCACCTTCAAAAACTTTTAAAAAATGTGAAATGGATTAAATAAATGTTTTTGTAATATATAAGCTTTAAAAGTTCATTGTTCATATTTACCCGCATTAAAATTTTGTAGTTAAATTGAATTTACTAAATTGCAGTATAAATTATTTTTAACTCCATTACATTTATGTATTAAACTGATGTATCTTTAACTGCATTAGACTCATACAATAAAATCTAACATAGTTAAAATAATTTAGTTATACCAACTTGGTCAGGAAAACCTTATATTCTTGCTTATTTTATGTTCAAGGGAAATAGTTACGATGTTTGTCTTTTTCAGGATTCAAAATTAGAATTTGTGAGAGATTTAATATTTTCAAAATGAAAAATCTTGACTCCATACCATGAGATTTATCTTACGTTAAAGATAAACAAAAAGAGAACAATTGGAACGGATTTTGATTTGCAAGCTTTTTTGTGCCATTCTGCATTTAATAATGTGTATTCTCTTGTCATATATATTGATGTCAAAGGTATATCAACATCTATTTCTAATACAAGCGCTTTAATTTTAAGTAATTGCTAGAAGATGGTAGATCCAAAATTGGTTGTTGTGATGATACTACTAGCGACCTTCTAAATATTCGTAGAATGGACCGCAACAGTCCAATCGAGATTTTCACATGAGTTGGTCAATATTTTTGTACCGCTAAAGAGTTAACAAACAAATCGATACTCTATCAATTTTTCAATAGATATAAACTTTAAAATGAGAAAATTGACAAAAAACGTGTTATGCAAAATGTGTTCAACCCCATGCGGTTAAAACGCTTGGCACTTCTATAGGGGTGGAACTGCAAAAGGTTATAACTGGGATAAAAGAGGGATATAGTGGAGGTGCAAAACACTTCATTAAATATAAAATCAAATATGTAAATTTAGTTTATTATCATTCTCACATTATTTACATAGGAAAAAGAAATATTGTTTAATCTTATATAACAAAACCAAAGAATATCATGATTTATACAGTCCAGATTTGATGACTTTAATATATGTCTAACTAATATTGAGCGCTTGTAAATTAAAACTAGGTCTTTACCCTAACTTCGTTGATTTGGTTTAAAAGAGAATTAGTCAAATCAATATTTTTACATTAATGTTGCAAAAGTAGGTGCAAAAAAACCTTGATTTAGCGGGTGTAGAAAAAAATTGCGAAAACAGATATAATGTTCAATAGTGCTAAATTAAAAAAATGCAGCGGTCGAAGTCCACTACGTGCTATAGCAGAGATTTTATGGGGCTTTAACTGCACATGTTCAACCCGATTGAAAATTTTGAACGTGCATCTTGTCATTTTACTAATCCAAATAATGTTATTGCAAAAACTATGAAAAATATTTGTAACGTCCCGCCTATTCGCACGATTTAAACAGACACACGTGCCAATTCAAACCATACGGAAGGGCGGATTGTTATGGGGTAAATAAGAAAACAGAGAAGAAATAAAACAAAATAGAATCTCACAGCGGAAGGATAAAATATAATAATAAAATATACAGTTTATATAATTGTTTACAAAACATTTGCTTCTTCTTTATATAATAATTATCAGAGTTCACATACCAAAATATCAATGCAGCGGAACAGTGTGTAGTGCACTAGTATAAATAATAATAGTACAAATCTTCGTCTTCGTCCTCCAAAGCTAAATCTTCAAATCCTGAAACGCTCGGACTGACCCGAGCGAATTTGAAAAGACAAAAACACTCGAGTCAGAACTAAAAGATCTTATGTGAGTTAAATTAACAGAAGTAATATGAGTGCAGTAACTCAAGAGATGCTCGGGATTTACATCTCCTAAGGATCCGTTAAACTATTTACTATGTAGTATATTGCGCTATTAATAGTGTCTATTTGTAAAATAAACTTACTTTTTAATAGCGTTAAGGGGTTACCCATATAGCCCTTAACACAGAATATATTCCCATAGTCTATACAGTACCATAATCTCCCCCGTACTGGGCGTCGTTAGAGGGCACTCCATAGACCAAAATCGTATAAGGCGCGCTAGGGTAGGTGACACGGCACAACTAGGCAATGCCAGGGTAGATATACCAATTGCTATCCGGGCTGATGGTAACGCATAGCCGCAGCTACCGCCCACCTCGAACAAACACCCCAAAACAAAGAAATCAATAGTGGCCACTGAATCAATCCAAAGTCAAAGTATAGTATCGAAGGAGTGCGTTCGATCAGAGGAATGACCTCATTGGCCCGAGAATCGCTCCTGTTTTAGCCACCTTATGCCAACTCACGGGAGTCGGGTCCACGTATTTACCTTGCAGGAAACGCCGCCACCAACCTACTTCATTTTGGAATCTCCACCGCGTGCACGGTTGTCAAAGTGGTTTTCGGTATCGACAGAGAGTATGTCCATATCCGATCCCGGTCTCTTTGCCAACCCATCGTTATTATAACACCGCGGTCATTTAAAAATAGTTTATACTTTAAAACCAGAATAAAATTTTCCATTTCAAAACTATGAGGACGATATCAATTTAAACCTAAAACAATATGATATCATTTTATCTCAAATATAATTCTTTTCCAAAATCATGCTGGTTTAAAATTTAAAATATCTGGAAACCAAATATTTGACATATACTTTCAAAGCATAATATTTCGAAATTCAAAATTTTAAAATCATAACTTCTAAACTTGAATGGTTTGGATATTCAACGAATGTAAAATAAATAGTTTAACTTTAAAATTACTTTGTAAAGAAAAATAATTTCCATGGCTTTTCAAATATATTTCTTTATTTAAAGTTTAACCCATAATTTAAATATCACTTCAAGTTCCAAAAACCCCTTCAATTTCTATATATATATATATATATATATATATCCATTTGGAGTATTAATATTTCAAAACTAAAGTTGGATTTTCTTCTTTCAATAATTAATATTCTATTATTTAGTCTTGAATATTCATATAAATTCCATAAATAAAACTCCAATTTCTAGCAATTAAATATTTTCTCAAATTTACTTTATACTAGAATTTTCATTTTTAATTCATCTTGGAAAATCCAGTTATAAATATCATACCTTAAAATTTCCAAACTTAACATATAAGATAAATTTCCAAATTCCATTTTCTCAATTTTTCATTTTTATTCAACAGGTTTATACACAACTTAATTTTCAAATTTTAACTTCATATGTATATATATCGAAGAATAATATTTTATAAAATATCAAAATCAAATTTTTACAAACCGTATCCCATCCAAACCATAGAAATCACTTTAAAATAATTTATATATAGACCACGGTGCCTGTATATAATTTTCTATCCTATGGTCAAGTGATACGGATATTTATCATTTCAATCCGCAATTTAAAAATAAAAATTTGCGGTTGTATATCATTTCAAACCACAATCCCGAATGAAACGAAAAATGCATGATAACTTGTCATTTAATGATATAAAATAAAACATCCATTCATCAACATCATGCATCATCCAAATCACAATCATCATCCAATAATAATTCAATATCAATATATATCTGATAATATATATCAGGTAATAACTGGCAGTTATATTCAAAAATAAATTTAACAACTATTAAACTAACAGTTTATAATTAGTAATAAATTTCATAACTATTTACTAGCAGTTCCTATGTAAATAAATAAAATAAATTAACGGTTAAATTAAATAACGCGATTTAGCAAATATGATGAACAAAACATGCCAAACAGTTATAAATAAATTTCTACTCATATCTAAAATAAATTTAACAAACATAAAAACTTTTAGAAGTTGTGAGTGGGTTAAAACACTCACCTTTTAAATTTAAATCGAATTTAAATCCGATTTAAACTCAAAAATCCGACGGTTTCCAAATCTGTCCAAACCTGCGTCATCAGATCCAGAATTCAAATACGATCCTAACAAAAAAAATCTCGCGTGAAACGAATATCGTATGAAAGAGTTATTCGATAAAACGATATGAAATTCAAAAATTAAATAAACAAAACTCACTCTAAAAACCCAAAGCCACGTTTCCTAAATTCCTTCACGCAACAGCAAACGTGCATCTTGGTCAACGGTCAACATCTCTATCCTTCTACACGCACGGAGCATATACAGAACGCACGCACCCATGGACAATGCCCAGAACACGATCGCAACCCCTGACCATCGCAGTCGCGCCACGCCCCTTCTGCACCGATGCGACCTCTCCTCTACACGCCATAGACCACTCGCCCTGGCCCCGACGTCGATCAACGACGAACAGACAGCAGCCGCCCCTGTTAATAAAACCCTCATTCGAAATATGCGAGAGATCCAACCGTTGAAACCCAAAACGAACACTCCCGATGCAAACCCCTCAGTCCCCTCTCCAATACCCAGAAACCGTTAGACGATCTGACGAAGTTTGCTACGGCGATGATGTAAGGCCGAAAATGATTTGAATTTTTCTGGACAAACGATAGCTCCAATCGAAAAACGGATATCACCACTGAATTAAGCTCATCGAGAGCATTGAAATATATTTTTCTCGAATTTTTCTGGAGAGTTTGAATTTCCATTGAAATTTTGAATTGAAATAGATCTAGGTTTGCATCCATTTGAGGAGGAGAAGGAGTTTGAAGAAAAGAACGTACAGACAAATGATAGAAGATGGAGGCTAGGGTTTATCACAGCATATATATAGACAAATTGTAGAAGGCTAGGTGGGCATGAATTACGAACGTGCTAAACGGAAGTTGGCCCAAAAAGCCCGTTCTGACCCCGGAACGAAATTTATTAAACCCATATACCCAAATAGGTATTTTAAAATATTTTGAACGCGATGGAAAAAGTTTCACGTCCAAATTTGATCGTATGAAGAAGTTATGATGAAAACAAAATTTCCAAATTGATTTCAAATTGATTTTAATTAAATCGATTTCAAGGCGTTCCGCGTCCGTACGATCAAACGACAGGTCCGATCGATACGAAACTTGAAACCCTATAAAAATTCACCGATACGGATCCGATGAAACTGGTTTCGTCGAAATCCGAGTCCGTGGCCAAAATGGCTATTTTTATATCATTAAATAAATTAAAATAAATTATAAAAATCAAATTTTATATCTAAATTCTAAAATTGACCAAATTTTACCGCTTATATATTCCTTAATCAATTTCAATGATTTAACAAGTTTAGATGTGAATAAAAAGTTGATAAGTCTATCGATTTCAGTGTTAATTTCTCCACTTCCTTATATTTAGAAATTTTAAATTAAATTCTCAAAAACCCATTATTAGGTTTTCAACTTTTATATTCTCAACTTTTATCCAAAATAAGGATGCCACTAACATTGGTTCATGATTTCACATTATTTTCCTCAAAGTCCATTTTAAATTTCAATAACGTACTATTCAACCATTAATTTCCATTTTACTGTGCAATAAATGCAATTGTTGAATTTGATACTCTAATTAAATTTATAAATCCTGCTTTCTAAAATCTATATCAACAAATGGTCCAATTATAAATAGAATTAGCATTAACTTCATCTTATAGAATTAACTACTCCAATTACAAAACAAATCTACGCTAACTGCACAATTTAAATCAATTAATTGTAATTGAGTCTACATTAAACGTTATAAATTATAAATTGGAGCCTCAATAAATTCGTTTATTGATTTAAAATCTTTTTATTCGGTAAATAGACATTTTATGGGTATAAATAACATTTGAATTATAATACATTTCATTAGTGCATGTTTCATTTCCTATAAATTCCCTTTTATTAACGAGAACACATTAACACACCACAAATATTAAATTTAGATTTATTTCAATCTATTTCCATTCTTAACTTAATATACTCAAAATGGTTAACTTAAATAATTGTTACCCTTTTACATTCAAATTCACTTACAACCATCATTACAAAAATGTTGCCATAGATTTAGATTTAATTAAATAAATTAGATAAATGGGTAAAGTTTTGTAATTATCACAAATGCCAAATATATTTATGCATTAAATTACTACTTATTATTATGAATTCCTTTATTAATTTACTAGTTGCCTTTGTCATCTTATTTCCTATTTACTACCAAACTTCCTACTTAGTTATAGTTTATCAATATATACATACCTAGGCAAATCAAGTTCTTGTCCTTTCTGTTATTTCAATTAAATCGGGTATGCACAAATAGATTGTTAATTAACTTATTCCTACAAAATTATTTACATCATTCAGTTCCAAATTTTATAGAATTAAATTCTAATTACTTACCACTTAATCCAACAATTATATATTCTATCCAACATGCATTTAAATCTTTTTATTTTAAATAAATTTATTCAATGTTGACATCCACTACATAAAATTTACTTTCATTTATATAGTTGCAATTCAATTCAGTTATTATTCCATTAATACTATTTTCGATTTATATCTTTCAGTATAAATCAACAAATTATAACTTATAACCACAAACGCCAATTTACGTTATTTCAATCTATTGCCATATAAACATTTAAATTGTTAACCTTTAATTACAGTTACTATATCTAATTCCTACATTTACTCAAATAAAATCTTAAGACTTTTATTTCATTCTAAATTAGATTAGAAATCATATTAAATTAACTCATTTAATATCATTGAATTTAACTGGTCGTTACACTCTCCCCCACTCAAAACTTTTCGTCCCCGAAAAGGAAAAAGAAGGGAGAAGGAAGAATTTAAAACAGTACATCTTATTTCAAATATTAACTTATAAACAATAATTTACTAAATTAATTTCCTTAAATGAAATATACCCGTTTTATAATCATTATATCCTTTTATACTTAAATAATTAGAGTTTGGAAACAATTTCAACAAAATTCTAAGTCCAAAATTTACGAATTTTTTTGGCATAGTCTCCTTTGTACGGAGAGGTTTGAGAGAAAAATATAATATCAAAATATAACAAATATATTACATATTTTATCAAAATAAAATATCCCAATACGGGAAAATTTTATATAAAATAGCGCTACAAAACGAAATCCGAAAACGTACCTATTTGTCGGGCAATTTACGCTTATTATTATGGAACCAAAAGCAGTAGCAATTGCTTCCATAACCTGCATTTCACTTATAAAAATCTAAAAGGTTAACTATTTATATTAAAGTGAAATATTTTCATAGTTTCAACTACTAACAATAATCAATACACAATCATCGATTTCAACAAACAGCATACACAACAAAACAAAACAACCATTAAATCAAACAAACAAATAGTTGTTCGGGTTCAAAACTTTTAAATTGTTCGGAATGAAGAATAACTACTAGCGCATCATTTACTCAACAGTCTTAGATAAAACCAAATAGATTATTCATTCACCCCAAATCAAATTTTAAAGTACCCTTGCCCAAACAACCATCAACAACAAATTCAAACAACAATCAACTTAACTTATTAATAATTTCATCTCATACCTTTGTTATTTGATTTTCTCTTTTTATTTAAACCACATAAATTTTCCTTTTATAATTTATATTTAGTCCTAACAAACTTTAAATTTTATTTTCTCATTCAGTGGTTGTTTCCTTTATTTCTACTTATTACTTACAATTATTCATTTTCATTTATTCGGGTCATGTAAGTTTCTTTTATTTGTATTATATTTAATGCACTTCTCAATTTCAATCATTTATTTAATGCTTACATTTCTATTATAATTAATTATAGTAACCCCTTTTTAATTACACTTAAATTCTTAACCTTATAATATCCATTCTCATAAGTAAAGGATTTTATTAATTCATTCACTAACGTTTTGCAGTCATTTCTTTTTACTTCAAATTTCTCAATTCCATTAAATAAGGTCATGCCAGTTTCCCCCCTTTTCACTATAATTATTCATTTATTTATTATCGCATGATCTCATTTAGTTACCCTTTAATTACTTAAGTTTAAATCATCTATTAATAATACTTACCTTTAATTTTAGTAAAATTTCAATTATAACTTAAGTTTATCCCATTAAATTCTTATTTATAATAGCAATTCATTGAATACTTCATTATTTCCAAAATTTCTTCTTGTATAATATTCTATTCCAATCTCTTATTTAACATTTCAATATTTTATATTTGGTAAGTTATTTATGTTAAAGAAAATGCAAAAGAACTTATACAGGTTTATCTCAATTCTTTTAATTCATTCATTGTTCAATAAATCTTTATTTTTATTTTTTTCTTATAAGTTAAATTTTTTAACTTCCTTTATACTTAGCATTTAAGTCTCTTATTTTATTTAGGGTTTCAATTATTAATTAAATTCTGTTTCACTACCATAATTGAAACAATTAACTAATGGAAATTTAGAATTAAATACCGGGTTAAATTTCAATATATAAGTTATAATGTAACGTCCCACCTATTCGCACGATTTAAACAGACACACGTGCCAATTCAAACCATACGGAAGGGCGGATTGTTATGGGGTAAATAAGAAAACAGAGAAGAAATAAAACAAAATAGAATCTCACAGCGGAAGGATAAAATATAATAATAAAATATACAGTTTATATAACTGTTTACAAAACATTTGCTTCTTCTTTATATAATAATTATCAGAGTTCACATACCAAAATATCAATGCAGCGGAACAGTGTGTAGTGCCCTAGTATAAATAATAATAATACAAATCTTCGTCTTCGTCCTCCAAAGCTAAATCTTCAAATCCTGAAATGCTCGGACTGACCCGAGCGAATTTGAAAAGACAAAAACACTCGAGTCAGAACTAAAAGATCTTATGTGAGTTAAATTAACAGAAGTAATATGAGTGCAGTAACTCAAGAGATGCTCGGGATTTACATCTCCTAAGGATCCGTTAAACTATTTACTATGTAGTATATTGCGCTATTATAATAGTGCCTATTTGTAAAATAAACTTACTTTTTAATAGCGTTAAGGGGTTACCCATATAGCCCTTAACACAGAATATATTCCCATAGTCTATACAGTACCGTAATCTCCCCCGTACTGGGCGTCGTCAGAGGGCACTCCATAGGTATGCTACAAAACCAAAATTGTATAAGGCGCGCTAGGGTAGGTGACACGGCACAACTAGGCAATGCCAGGGTAGATATACCAATTGCTATCCGGGCTGATGGTAACGCATAGCCGCAGCTACCGCCCACCTCGAACAAATACCCCCAAAACAAAGAAATCAATAGTGGCCACCGAATCAATCCAAAGTCAGAGTATAGTATCGAAGGAGTGCGTTCGATCAGAGGAATGACCTCATTGGCCCGAGAATCGCTCCTGTTTTAGCCACCTTATGCCAACTCACGGGAGTCGGGTCCACGTATTTACCTTGCAGGAAACGCCGCCACCAACCTACTTCATTTTGGAATCTCCACCGCGTACACGGTTGTCAAAGTGGTTTTCGGTATCGATGGAGAGTATGTCCATATCCGATCCCGATCTCTTTGCCAACCCATCGTTATTATAACACCGCGGTCATTTAAAAATAGTTTATACTTTAAAACCAGAATAAAATTTTCCATTTCAAAACTATGAGTACGATATCAATTTAAACCCAAAACAATATGATATCATTTTATCTCAAATATAATTCTTTTCCAAAATCATGCTGGTTTAAAATTTAAAATATCTGGAAACCAAATATTTGACATATACTTTCAAAGCATAATATTTCGAAATTCAAAATTTTAAAATCATAACTTCTAAACTTGAATGGTTTGGATATTCAACGAATGTAAAATAAATAGTTTAACTTTAAAGTTACTTTGTAAAGAAAAATAATTTCCATGGCTTTTCAAATATATTTCTTTATTTAAAGTTTAACCCATAATTTAAATATCACTTCAAGTTCCAAAAACCCCTTCAATTTCTATATATATATATATATATCTATATATATATATATCCATTTGGAGTATTAATATTTCAAAACTAAAGTTGGATTTTCTTCTTTCAATAATTAATATTCTATTATTTAGTCTTGAATATTCATATAAATTCCATAAATAAAACTCCAATTTCTAGCAATTAAATATTTTCTCAAATTTATTTTATACTAGAATTTTCATTTTTAATTCACCTTGGAAAATCCAGTTATAAATATCATTCCTTAAAATTTCCAAACTTAACATATAAGATAAATTTCCAAATTCCATTTTCTCAATTTTTCATTTTTATTCAACAGGTTTATACACAACTTAATTTTCAAATTTTAACTTCATATGTATATATATCGAAGAATAATATTTTATAAAATATCAAAATCAAATTTTTATAAACCGTATCCCATCCAAACCATAGAAATCACTTTAAAATAATTTATATATAGACCACGGTGCCTGTATATAATTTTCTATCCTATGGTCAAGTGATACGGATATTTATCATTTCAATCCGCAATTTAAAAATAAAAATTTACGGTTGTATATCATTTCAAACCACAATCCCGAATGAAACGAAAAATGCATGATAACTTGTCGTTTAATGATATAAAATAAAACATCCATTCATCAACATCATGCATCATCCAAATCACAATCATCATCCAATACTAATTCAATATCAATATATATCTGACAATATATATCAGGTAATAACTGGCAGTTTTTTCAAAAATAAATTTAACAACTATTAAACTAACAGTTTATAATTAGTAATAAATTTTATAACTGTTTACTAGCAGTTCCTATGCAAATAAATAAAATAAATTAACGGTTAAATTAAATAACGCGATTTAGCAAATATGATGAACAAAACATGCCAAACAGTTATAAATAAATTTCTACTCATATCTAAAATAAATTTAACAAACATAAAAACTTTTAGAAGTTGTGAGTGGATTAAAACACTCACCTTTGGAATTTAAATCGAATTTAAATCCGATTTAAACTCAAAAATCCAACGGTTTCCAAATCTGTCCAAACCTGCGTCATCAGATCCGGAATTTAAATACGATCCTAACAAAAAAAATCTCGCGTGAAACGGATATCGTATGAAAGAGTTATTCGATAAAACGGTATGAAATTCAAAAATTAAATAAACAAAACTCACTCTAAAAACCTAAAGCCACGTTTCCTAAATTCCTTCACGCAACAACAAACGTGCATCTTGGTCAACGGTCAACATCTCTATCCTTCTACACGCACGGAGCATATACAGAACGCACGCACCCATGGACAATGCCCAGAACACGATCTCAACCCCTGACCATCGCAGCCGCGCCACGCCCCTCCTGCACCGATGCGACCTCTCCTCTACACGCCATAGACCACTCACCCTGGCCCCGACGTCGATCAACGACGAACAGACAGCAGCCGCACCTGTTAATAAAACCCTAATTCGAAATATGCGAGAGATCCAACCGTTGAAACCCAAAACGAACACTCCCGATGCAAAACCCCTCGGTCCCCTCTCCAATACCCAGAAACCGTTAGACGATCTGACGAAGTTTGCTACGGCGATGATGTAAGACCGAAAATGATTTGAATTTTTCTGGACCAACGATAGCTCCAATCGAAAAACGGATATCACCACTGAATTAAGCTCATCGAGAGCATTGACATATATTTTTCTCGAATTTTTCTGGAGAGTTTGAATTTCCATTGAAATTTTGAATTGAAATAGATCTAGGTTTGCATCCATTTGAGGAGGAGAAGGAGTTTGAAGAAAAGAACGTACAGACAAATGATAGAAGATGGAGGCTAGGGTTTATCACAGCATATATATAGACAAATTGTAGAAGGCTAGGTGGGCACGAATTACGAACGTGCTAAACGGTAGTTGGCCCAAAAAGCCCGTTCTGACCCCGGAACGAAATTTATTAAACCCATATACCCAAATAGGTATTTATCATGGCTATTTCTTAAATCATTTGAAACAAAATTTAATTCTTTTTTGCGAAGTTGTCAAAATAATAGAGGATGGATAGTAAGATTATTCACAGAATGTGTTTATGCGCCAACTTTTTTTAAATACAATAAAATTATTGAGACATTTAGATTGATTAGTGGAAAAATTATTGCTATATTACTTTTGAAAATTACCTCCTGGATATTGGACCTCTATTCTATTTCCCAGAAATCGTTAAGGAGAAATGGCATTAAGCGTGGAATAATGTTTTAACAATTGGATATTAAAAGAAAGAAGTTTTCCAATAACTCTATCCTTGGATGCTATATGAAACAAATTTATGGTCTTAAAGTCAGATCGATGAGAAGGGTCTAAAGATTGAAATATTACTCTTTGTCCAAAATCAAAAGAAAACAAGTTCATTTCATAAAATCATGGGTTGGAAAGTGAACAAATCTTATGATTTCAAAGTACAAACAACCAAACGAAAAGTTAAATTGTAGATACCTGCTTCCATACTTGATCTTCTAATATCTTGTGTATTAATAACTTCCCTCTGATCATGCAATTAGAGTTATTTTGAGTCAAAATCTTACTATTTATGATTGCATTGAAGATTAAAGCATTCTACTATCATTTAGCTTATTCTCGTAACATCAAACAAATTCCAATTTTACAAAAAAAAAAAATGAAGTTATGAAGACTATTTTGCTACATCCTTTAGAATACAAAAGACAACTTGCTGGACAATCCACATATCGAAGATTAAATGTTGAAGAAAGAATTTCAAAGAAACAGGCAACGTGGTCTATGTCAAAGTTATGAACATAACAAAAGAACATGTCAGCAATATAATGTTTGAAATAATTGTTTTTTTATATTTAGATTATCTTATAATGAAACATTGTCTAAAACCATTGTATGAGATCGTTGATTTGTCATATTTTGCCAATGTAAAACATTTAGTTGTTATAATGTGATTGTTAAAATCATTGTATTAGAGTTTCCTTTTCATATTTAACTTCATTATATTTATGTAAGTAAATAAACAATAGTTTTATATTTCTAGCCATAGAAATAGTTAAAATTTTGACTACATGATAAAAGTTTACTGTTCATGATTAAATGCATTATACTTAAGTGGTTAAAATTTTAATTTAACTTAATTCAAAGCAGTTAAAACTATTTCATACTCTTAGTCTTAAAAATAGTTAGAGTTTTAACTAGATTATAAAATGCAGTCAATAAATATATTTATAGATTATCAACTTTAAAATTTTAATTTACCTATTTAACTACATTAAATTTATGCCTTTAAATAATAAATTCAAAAATATTTATACTTCTACTATTAAAACAAGTTAAAATTTTAAATGCATTTATAAATACAGTAAATAAATATATAATGAACTTATAAGCTTATTGTTCAGTTTAACCGCCTTAAACTTATTTAGTCAAATACATAGTTTAACTTAATTCAAAAGTATTTATACTTCTATCCTTAAAAACAATATAAATTATAACCACATTACATTTATGCGGTTAAAATAATTAATTTAAATTAATTGAAAAATGTTCATAGTTCTATGGTTAAAAATAGTTAATAATTTAACCACCTTTTAAAATGCAGTAAATAAATATATTCAAAAATTATAAGTATTAAAGTTACATTTAATTTTTAATAGTATGCCTTGGCTTAAAAACAGTTCAAATTTTAACTGCATTTTAAAATGCAATAAATAAATATATTAACTCTAAAAGTACAATTCGTATTTAACTGCATCAGACTAATGCAGTTAAATAAATAAGTTAACTAATTTAAAAGCATGTAAACTTCTAGCCATAAAACATTCTAAATTTCTTTGCATGAATTTACTAGATTATCTATTACTTGTGTTGTGAGAAAGTTGAACAATGGTATCGAAACCAATCTATACTCAAATTAGAACAGTGATAAACCAAGCATCTCAATGAACTTAAAAGCTAACTGGATGCATAACCAAATTAAGTAAATTAGAAAACCATCACAAGGCAATTACTCTACTAGCAAGGAATATAAAAGCTAATTTGAATACACAACATAGTAATATCTATTTCTACACATGTTTCCCATCATTCTTTGGCAAGTGTCAAGTTTAATGTTAATTTTTATGACAATAATGTCTAGTTTTAATTATGTTTAATGAAATTTCGCTTCTTATTTATTAATTTAGCTATACCAAAATGCAATAAAAATACAACAATAATTAAATTAGAATAAAGGTTAATCAAGCTAACCAACAAATGATAAAAATAACTAAATGAATAACCTAAATGAGTATGTCAAAAAGCCATTGTAAAATAATCACTCTATCGATAATGAATGTAAAAGCTAACCGGATACGTAGTCTAGTAGTGTCCATTTCTACACACATTTCCCTTCATTGTATATTCTTTCTGATAAGTATTTATTTTAATGTCAAACGGTCCTGAGCAATTGGTCCTTCATTCTACTGATAATAGGAAGAAAAAGGGCTAAGGGAGGCAGGCTTTATATAGGGCAAAATGGAATGACATAGTAGTAGGTGTACTTTTGTTAAATGTGTCACAGCAGTTGGTATTCTCAACTATACTTTTTATCGTGTAATACACTTTTTTTAAGGAAGCAGGGCCGAGGAGAAGCCTTCCATGCATAGCAATGGTCAGTTTCTTAATTTCAAAGGTTACTAAAAACAAAGCTAAAAATTGCTAAGGTTGAAGGGGATACGCCGAGTCGTTTGTATGATGATGGGACAAGCTATATGGGACCAGTCGTGGGTGGGTTGGAATAGAGCGGGGGAAATGTTAAGAATTTTCTAGGATCACTACACAATTAGATTCAGAAGAGAAAGTAGTGAAGAAAGCAAACAAAATTAATTCCCCCAAAAACAAAATACTTTTATTGATTCAACCAAGAAAAATACAAAAGAGACTTAAAATTGAGAAGAAATTTCAATCCCAAACATCCTACAAAATACTTTTCTAACACACCTCATTAATGGACCATATGCATATCCTTTCATAATAGTTTTTGATTAAATTCATTCTTTAATTAACCATTTTTATTTCCATCTTTCAAAAGAAATTCTTCCCACGTAGATAATTCTTTTCCTTTTTTAGTGCAATAAAAAAGGCAATTAATTATCTTTAAAAATCTGCACAATCCATAAAAGTGGCAATGTATTTTAGCCACAAATCCACCTCCATCAAAATATCCCCAAAATCTATGTTGATTTGGAAATATTGTATTACAAAATCCAACAATCTCCACCTTGATACTATATTTCCAAAAACGTCTTTCAAAACTCCTAACAATATATCCAAGAAAACCAATGTCTCCACCTCAATGCTAAACCTTCCTCCAAACTATGCATGCCCGCCAATCGAACATGCACATAATCAACATACCAGAATTGCTTGTAATACCACAAAGACCTCCAAGTAGGCCTTGTGGTTTTCCATTGTTGGCTCCACCTTGATTCAGACAGATTTGTCTCTCCAACTTCACTTGTATAAGAATTTGCAATCTTTAAGGTTTTTCCAAGCAATGAATAAATATTATTGTTTTTCCTCTTCGCGCGCAGCACCTCCTTGTTACCCTTCCAAACTCTAGTTACTCCATCTCGAGTTGAGAAGTTACAACCTTTCCCTTCCAGCTGTCCAACAGAGACAAGATTCCTTTTAATTTTCGAGATATACCTAACCCCTGTAAGCGTCACCAACCTTCTAGTATCCATCTTCAATATGACAGAACCTATGCCTTGAACTTGTAGATCTCCACCATTAGCAGACTCCACTTTGCATGCTTCCTCCTTATAATCAGTGAATGCTTCCCTTTGATTGCAAATGTGAAACATGCACCAGAATCTAGCACCCACTCTCCTTCCATACTCATATCAACACAAAGAACAACATTGCTAATGCCAAAGTTTACCTCCTCATCACGGTCTACCTCCAGCTTATTTTTGCTTCCTTCTTGAGTTTTCATCATCTCTTTATCCTCTCTTAATTTATTGCAAAATTTCAGCTGATGGCCAGGTTTTTCACAGTAATAGCAAATGAAATCTCGATCCGTATTTGGTTTGAATGAGCGTCTTTCTCTCTTTGCAAAGTGGACCTCTGCCAATGGATTTGTAGTTTCCTTTTCTTCAGTAGCCTTTCCTTCTGATGTATTTATCCTCTGCATCTCTTCATTCAGAAGGCTGCTAACCACAGTTTCCATGGAAATAACACCACTAGAATTTGAATTGTTCAATGCGACTACTAGAGTTTCCCAACTTTCAGGCAATGAGCTCATTAATATTAAAGCTTGAGTTTCGTCATCAACTTTGAAGCTTATCTCCGCCAATTGATTCACAATTGCTTGAAAGCTGTTGAGATGTTCACTAATCGATTCGCCTTCCTTTAGTTTTAGATTTACCAACTTTCTCATCAGGAATGCCTTATTTGTCGTAGAATTTTTTGCATAAATTCCTTCCAATTCCTTCCATATGCCAAAAGCAGAAGTTTCACAAGTAACGATATGAAACACAGAATTCTCCATAAAACACCGAATTGCTGCAGCTGCCTTCCTATCCAAAGTTTCCCACTTTGCCTCAGTTATTCCATTTGGCTTTTCCCCTTTGTTTTCCAAGGGTTGGTGAAGATCATTAAGATAGAGATAATCTTCTATTTTCACCTTCCATAACACCCAGTTCCTTCCATTAAGCTTTTCAGTACTTATCTTCTCCATAGCCAAAGACTCTTTCAAAAATTTGTGTTGTTGGCTCTGATACCAAAATGTTAAGAATTTTCCAGGATCACTACACAATTAGATTCAGAAGAGAAAGTAGTGAAGAAAGCAAACAAAATTAATTCCCCCAAAAACAAAATACTTTTATTGATTCAACCAAGAAAAATACAAAAGAGACTTAAAATTGAGAAGAAATCTCAATCCCAAACATCCTACAAAATATTTTTCTAACACACCTCATTAATGGACCATATGCATATCCTTTTATAATAGTTTTTGATTAAATGCATTCTTTAATCAACCATTTTTATTTCCATCTTCCAAAAGAAATTCTTCCCACGTAGATAATTCTTTTCCTTTTTTAGTGCAATAAAAAAGGAAATTAATTATCCTTAAAAATCTGCACAATCCGTAAAAGTGGCAATGTATTTTAGCCACAAATCCACCTCCATCAAAATATCCCCAAAATCTATTTTGATTTGGAAATATTGTAAAGGTTGAAGGGGATATGCCGAGTCGTTTGTATGATGATGGGACATGCTATATGGGACCAATCGTGGGTGGGTTGGAATAGAGCGGGGGAAAGACTCGCTTTTGAATCAGGCATTGTCAGACAAGTTGGTTGTATTTCATCTTGAATCAAGCCGAGCAAATGCATCTATGTGTGTTTGTTGTTTAGATCAACATGGACTAGGCCAGTTTTGGATGTGTTGGCCAACTTATCTTTTACTTATGAGAAAATTGAGCAACGGTATGTAAACCAATCTATAAACGAATTGGAACAATGATTGACTGAGCTTATTGATGAATTTAAAAGCTAACTGATGCAAAACCTATTTGGGTAAATTTGGCCACTATTACAAAGCAATTACTCTACTAGTAATGAATGTAAAAAATAATGGAATACACTACCTAATGTATCCATTTCTACACACATTTTTCCCTCCATTGTATATTTCATTGACAAGTGTCTAGTTTACTTGTCATAATGTCTATTTCAATTATGTTGAAAGAAATTTCCCTTCCAAATATATAAATTTAGTTATACCAAAATGTAATAAAAATGTAACAACCCATATTTTGATAATTAAAAATATTAAATTTAATAAGGTTTTGGGCTTTAATATTGTCAGAAATTAAAATTTATGATTTATTAAATTAAATCTTATTAGATTACAAATTTTGACTTTAAGATAAATCTTAAAACAAATAATTTAATGAGATAAAACATATAATTGGCTAATATTGATTGAATGTAATTGACTACTATAATATGTTAACGTAATTTCAATCAACTTAAATAATAAAGGTTAATAAGGAATATAATAAATGATGTATAAATTGATGTAATCTTATGTTATTGATTGTAATTGGTTTTAATATGGAGTATGAAATCAATTATTTTGTACGTAAATTTATTAACCTTTGTTTGTAAACAATAAGTTAGTAGATATGGATTATTAATGTATAACCATTGTTTTATTTATTTTCTTATTATTAAATCCGTTAGAAATTTATTTGGTAATTAATGGAGAATTAATGTAATTGAAATATTACAATTGATATAAGAAGAAACGTTAACTGTTGAGTGGTGAGTGTAAAACTTATGTTAATCAATTGCATAAGGGAATAGTTGATTTGATAATAAGAATGTAAATCAAAATAAAAGGATTGTTTGAAATTTAAATATATAATGAACAGGTTTTATTACATTTGTAATTAAATGTTGGAATTAAATTAGTATATAGATATTGGGTTTAACATAGAAAATTGGATTTCAAAGGAAACAATTGGATTAATTATCTTCTCTGTATTAAGGTATGTTTTGAGATTTACTCATTGTAAGTAATAGTAATTATATCTTGCCATTAATAAGAGATAGAAGTAAATGGTAATTAATTAATGATATGTGCAACATATGTTTTGTGTTAAAAATATATTGAGAATTTCATTGAGAAATATTACGTTCAAATTGTAAGCACTTAAATTTGGTACAAATATAACGATTATATGAAATTAATTGATAAAGAAAAGATATGGTTGTACGAAGTATTATTTCTGTGACTCTTTAAGGGGATAATCTTTAAATATAAGTTGGTTTTAAAGGGGGAGGTGTTAATTGTAGATGAATGTGTAATAAAAAGAAATATGTTTTGATAAAAATAAAAGAAAAGAATGGTTTCTTGATAAAAATATTCTTATCAAATAAAGTGAATATTCATCTATGAATGTTAATTTAATTTCATTAAAACAAAGAATTGAATTTTGTTGTATGTTTCCAGTTGGAATATTTGATTTATCTAAATATTCCTTAATTTGAATTTAATTAAAAAAAATATACAATAATAAAATGGTAAGAAAACAACTTGAAGGTTTGGTTAAGTTTTTGATTTGGAATAGTTAGCATATTAACATGGGAGATTTATTCCGTTTCAAATTTGAATTTGAGGTCTCAGTTCATCTTTTAATGTGTGGGGTGGCGTCCTCCTTATGCTAATTGTAGTGTTTAATTTTATTTACTGTATACTAAATAAAAATACATATATGTGTGTAAATTTGAGCGTATTAGGGTTAATAAAATATGTTAAAATGAATAGTTTTTTAGTATATTTGATTTGTGATTTCTATGTACGGACTACATTCTCAAATTTAAATCCGTCGCTTTCATTTATTTTATTTTATTACTACTTTCTTTCATTAAATACATGCCTCTTTTGGTCTACCAGTAAGTTTTATTTATTTACACGCGAGCCTTGCCTTGAAATATTTCATTTGTGAATGTAGAATTAATTTCATTAGAGTAAAGAATAGAATGATTTGTTAAAAAAAGGAAATATACATTTATTTGAACGTTGTTTTAGCCTACATATTGATCTCAAGAATAGGAATATAATTTAAGTAAGTTATTTATTACGGTGGTGTAAAACAACAAATTTGTAAACATGTTTTAATGACTCAAGGAAATAATTATCCTATTCCTCGTCCATTTTGGTTTATCTATTTTGAAATTAAACTTTGTTATTAATTGCAATTAATCTAATGCAAAGATTTCGATCAAAAGGAAAGAAAACTTTGATTGCAATTAATAGATTTAATAAAAGAAACGTACATTTTGTGTTAAACAGAAATGGCGCTTTAATGGAAATAAAAGAATTGAACGTTCTCATTTTTAAGGTAGGTATAATTTTATTAATTGTGCGTAGATAAAAATTTGTATGTGTACAAACTGAGTATTATTTGAGTGAATGAAATTAATTTGGCTACGTTTCGAAAGAAATTGAATTTCAAAATGTGTATGTGTTCCCTTCATTTCTTTTTATTTATTGCATGTACGTTTTAAAATAGTTACCTCATTATTAAAACTTAATCCGTTCATTTCTCCTTCGGTTTAATAACTAAGCCTAAGCTTTTAGGCTATATTTATTTCTTTCCATCTCATTTTTGGCTATAAATTTTTTTATTTTTCTTTGGTTTGCAAATTTTCTCATTCCTATATATATTTCCTTATGCATTATCAATGCCTAAAGCATTTAAAACTAAACGTGCATTTTGTCCCTCCACCTTTTTTTCCTTATTATTAAATAATCTATAATTTTATTTCTTCATTTGCATTTTATTTCTTCTATCACCTCGTATTCATTTAGTTTCAATACTACGTTTTAGGGCTGTTCATATTTTACTTTATTTCAATTCCTAGTCTGTTTATATATACCTTGTTAGCTTTTCATTTGTTTCCATCTTCATTCCTTTAGTCATATTTCATTTTCTAATCTCATCTTCTATAGCTTCATTTTCCAAATAAAACTTCCATCTCATTTTTTCTCTCTCTTCACCTTCCTCCTTCCGTTTTCATTTTTTTCTTCTTTAAATCTCCTTCTTCTCTTTTTTTTACTTCATTCTTTGTCTTTTTGTTTCTTCTTCTTCAAATCTTCTTCTTTTTGAAAGCTTCCTTTTCTTTTTCAGTTCTTCATCTTCTTTAAATTTTCTTTTCTTTTTCAAACATTCTTCTTTTTTCCAAATCTTTTTCTTTAAATCCAGATCTATAACAATTTCTCTATCTCTTCCAAAACATTCTACAAAAAGATTAAGATAGAAGGAAACAAATTAAAAGAAGGAAGTAGTAGCGGATCCAAATCCGACTAGAAAAGAGAAATCCAGAAGGTGAGTGTTTAAACCCACTCACGAAATACTAAAATTTTATTGCAAGTTAAACCAGGTCATATAGTGATAAATTTTTTATTGTTGGTTTGGAATATTTATTAATATTTAATTTGAATAGCTAAATTCCAATATGTGAGGACTAATAATTACTGTGACATATTATTGAATTGGTTGATTTGTTGAATTGATTGATTTGAATGTTGATTGTATGTTGTGATGGATGCTATTGTGATTGAATGTATATCTGCTCATTTATTTGATATATCTTTGTTATCACCCTATAGTTTATTGTAATTATTTAAATTTCATATTGATTATTTGCACACTGAATAAGGATGTTAAACCCATGAATTTTAAGTATTTACATCAGAGAAAAAATAGTATGTTTAGATTTACTATTTGAACCATAAAAATGATTTTGGAAAGTAAACCGTCGTTACCTTACTTGAAAGTTTTCAAAATTAAATTTTGAAACATTGGGAAGTTTCCAAAAAAAAGTGAATATTGAAACTTTGGAACATTTTTATAAATTAAATCTCTAAAACTGTGAAATTTAACTGGGAATTATTCTGTAAATTTGTAGTTTACTAGAATGGATCTATTGTGAAATCCATTTTATTTTGAATGTGGAAGCAATAACATTTCCAAAAATTTGAACCTTCAAAAATGTAGTTATCTGCATTCCTTATTTCATATACTTTTGATTTAATTTGCATAAGAATTTTAGTTCTGACTCGAGTGTATTATTTTCCTTTATGCTCGGGTCAGCCTGAGTTTTTCAGCATTGAATACTATTTCTGGTGGACGAAGACGAAGATTCAGTATGTTATTGCTATTTATTATTCCACTACATTCTGTGTTCCGCTGCATTATTTGGTTATTTATGATATATGTATAACTCTGATTTGAATTTGTAAAAGTGTAACGACGTGTTATTTGTAAAACAGCTTCATGAACTGTTTATTTGATTATTATATTTTGTCGTTACGCTGCGAGATTCTGTATTTTGTTTTTCTCTTTCCTTTTTCTTTTTTTTCTTATTTACCCCATTAACAATCCTCTCTTTTGAATGGTTTGATTCTGACATGTGTGTTTATTGTCGATTTGAACTATCCAAAAAGGCGGGTTGTTAAAGTTGGTATCAGAGCTTTGGTTTAGACATACCTTAGCCTGTTGGGGTTAACTCATTAGAGATATGGTAGTAATACCCTAGAATAAGTTGTCTGAGTGTATATACAAGAGTGCGTATTTGTTAGTGTTATAAAAATGTTTTATATAAATTTTGAAATGAAATTATTTTTCCTAATATTATATGATATATATAAAGGAATAAATTTTTAAGACTAATATATTTATTTGTAATGTGTTTGATTTATGAAATGGTAATATTTAATTATTATCATTTGTGTTGACATATTGTATTTAATCCAATTATAAACATTGGTCAATTATTGTTGATTGAATTAATGGACTAAACACTAGTTTAATAATGGTGTATTAAAGAGAATAAAATGAATAATTATGATATTTGTTTATGAAATTGAAATGTTGATGTGAATTTTGTTTTTTGTTGACATATAGTTTCATCTATTGAAAAAAATGGAATATTTGGATATTTTGGATAATCGAAACCTTTTTGTATTAATATAAGAGTGAAACTTGATAATTAGGTTGAATTATATAGTTGAATTGATAACCTTAATTTGAAAGAAAGTAAAATAAGGTTTAATTTTTTATATCTATGTTAAGTAAATGAATAGAATTGGGGTATACATTCTTAGCATGTAATGTAATAATATACAAGTGTGAACTTTAAGCCTTGGGATGTTTAAATGGAAATTGTGATTAAATTAAAAATATTAAATTTAATAAGGTTTTGGGCTTTAATATTGTCAGAAATTAAAATTTATGATTTATTAAATTGAATCTTATTAGATTAGAAATTTTGACCTTAAGATAAATCTTAAAACAAATAATTTAATGAGATAAAACATATAATTGGCTAATATTGATTGAATGTAATTGACTACTATACTATGTTAACATAATTTCAATCAACTTAAATAATAAAGGTTAATAAGGAATATAATAAACGATGTATAAATTGATGTAATCTTATGTTATTAATTGTAATTGGTTTTAATATGGAGTATGAAATCAATTATTTTGTACGTAAATTTATTAACCTTTGTTTGTAAACAATAAGTTAATAGATATGGATTATTAACGTATAACCATTATTTTATTTATTTTCTTATTATTAAATCCGTTAGAAATTTATTTGGTAATTAATGGAGAATTAATGTAATTGAAATATTATAATTGATATAAGAAGAAACGTTAACTGTTGAGTGGTGAGTGTAAAACTTATGTTAATCAATTGCATAAGGGAATAGTTGATTTAATAATAAGAATGTAAATCAAAATAAAAGGATTGTTTGAAATTTAAATATATAATGAACAGGTTTTATTACATTTGTAATTAAATGTTGGAATTAAATTAGTATATAATATTGGGTTTAACATAGAAAATTGGATTTCAAAGGAAACAATTGGATTAATTATCTTCTCTGTATTAGGGTATGTTTTGAGATTTAATCATTGTAAGTAATAGTAATTATATTTTGCCATTAATAAGAGATAGAAGTAAATGGTAATTAATTAATGATATGTGCAACATATGTTTTGTGTTAAAAATCTGTTGAGAATTTCATTGAGAAATATTACGTTCAAATTGTAAGCACTTAAATTTGGTACAAATATAACGATTATATGAAATTAATTGATAAAGAAATGATGTGGTTGTACGAAGTATTATTTCTGTGACTCTTTAAGGGGATAATCTTTAAATATAAGTTGGTTTTAAAAGGGGAGGTGTTAATTGTAAATGAATGTGCAATAAAAAGAAATATGTTTTGATAAAAATAAAAGAAAAGTATGGTTTCTTGATAAAAATATTCTTATCAAATAAAGTGAATATTTCATCTATGAATGTTAATTTAATTTCATCAAAACAAAGAATTGAATTTTATTGTATGTTTGTAGTTGGAATATTTGATTTATCTAAATATTCCTTAATTTGAATTTAATTAAAAAAATATACAATAATAAAATGGTAAGTAAACAACTTGAAGGTTTGGTTAAGTTTTTGATTTGGAATAGGTAGCATATTAACATTGGAGATTTATTCCGTTTCAAATTTGAATTTGGGGTCTCAGTTCATCTTTTAATGTGTAGGGTGACGGTCCTCATTATGTTAATTGTAGTGTTTAATTTTATTTACTGTTTACTAAATAAAAATACATATATGTGTGTAAATATGAGCGTATTAGGGTTAATAAAATATGTTAAAGTGAATAGTTTTTTTTACAATATTTGATTTGTGATTTCTACATACGGACTAATTTCTCAAATTTAAATCTGTCGCTTTCATTAATTTTATTTTATCACTACTTTCTTTCATTCAATACATGCCTTTTTTGGTCTTCCAGTAAGTTTTATCTATTTACACGCGAGCCTTGCCTTGAAATATTTCATTTGTGAATATAGATTTAATTTCATTAGAGCAAAGAATAGAATGATTTGTTAAAAAAAGGAAATATACATTTATTTGAACGTTGTTTTAGCATACATATTGATTTCAAGAATAGGAATACAATTTAAGTAAGTTATATATTACGGTGGTGTAAAACAACAAATTTTTAAACATGTTTAAATGACTTAAGGAAACAATTATCCTATTTCTCGTCCATTTTGGTTTATCTATTTTGAAATTTAACTTTGTTATTAATTGCAATTAATGTAATGGAAAGATTTCGATTAAAAGGAATGAAAACTTTGATTGCAATTAATAGATTTAATAAAAGAAACGTACAAACAGAAATGGTGCTTTAATGGAAATAAAAGAATTGAACGTTCTCATTTTTAAGGTAGGTATAATTTTATTAATTGTGCATAGATAAAAATTTGTATGTGTACAAACTGAGTATTATTTGAGTGAATGAAATTAATTTGGTTACGTTTCGAAAGAAATTGAATTTCAAAATGTGTATGTGGTCCCTTCCTTTCTTTTTATTTATTGCATGTACGTTTTAAAATAGTTACCACATTATTAAAAGTTGGTCCGTTCATTTATCCTTCGGTTTAATACGACAAAGCTTTTAGGCTATATTTATTTCTTTCCATCTCATTTTTGGTTATAAATTTTTCTGTTTTCCTTTGGTTTGCAAAATTTCTCATTCCTACATACATTTCCTTATGCATTATCAATGCCTAAAACATTTAAAACTAAACGTGCATTTTGTCCCTCCACCTTTGTTTCCTTATTATTAAATAATCTATAATTTTATTTCTTCATTTGCATTTTATTTCTTCTATTACCTCATATTCATTTAGTTCACATCTTTCAATACTACGTTTTAGGGCTGTTCATATTTTACTTTATTTCAATTCCTAGTTTGTTTATATATACCTTATTAGCTTTTCATTTGTTTCCATCTTCATTCCTTTAGTCATATTTCATTTTCTAATCTCATATTCTATAGCTTCATTTTCCAAATAAAACTTCCGTCTCATTTTTTCTCTCTTTACCTTCCTCCTTCCGTTTTCATTTTTTTCTTCTTTAAATCTCCTTCTTCTCTTTTTTTTACTTCATTCTTTGTCTTTTTGTTTCTTCTTCTTTTTGAAAGCTTCCTTTTCTTTTTCAGTTCTTCATCTTCTTTAAATTTTCTTCTTCTTTTTCAAACATTCTTCTTTTTTTCAAATCTTTTTCTTTAAATTCAGATCTATAACAACTTCTCTATCTCTTCCGAAACATTCTAAAAAAAGATTAAGATAGAAGGAAACAACTTAAAAGGAGGAAGTAGTAGCGGATCCGAATCCGGCTAGAAAAGGAAAATCCAAAAGGTGAGTGTTTAAACTCACTCACGAAATACTAAAATTTTATGGCAAGTTAAATCAGGTCATATAGTGATAAATTTTTGATTGTTGGTTTGGAATATTTATTAATATTTAATTTGAATAGCTAAATTCCAATATGTGGTGACTAATAATTACTGTGACATATTATTGAATTGGTTGATTTGTTGAATTGATTGATTTGAATGTCGATTGTATGTTGTGATGGATGCTATTGTGATTGAATGTATATCTGTTCATTTATTTGATATATCTTTGTTATCACCCTATAGTTTATTGTAATTATTTAAATTCATATTGATTATTTGCACACTGAATAAGGATGTAAAACCCATGAATTTCAAGTATTTACATCAGAGAAAAAATAGTATGTTTAGATTTACTATTTGAACCATAAAAATGATTTTGGGAAGTAAACCGTCGTTACCTTACTTGAAAGTTTTCAAAATTAAATTTTGAAACATTGGGAAGTTTCCAAAAAAAAGTGAATATTGAAACATTGGAACATTTTTATAAATTAAAACTCTAAAACTATAAAATTTAACTGGGAATTATTCTGTAAATTTGTAGTTTACTAGAATGGATCTATTGTGAAATCCATTTTATTTTGAATGTGGAAGCAATAACATTTCCAAAAATTTGAACCTTCAAAAATGTAGTTATCTGCATTCCTTATTTCATATACTTTTGGTTTAATTTGCATAAGAATTTTAGTTCTGACTCGAGTGTATTATTTTCCTTTATGCTCGGGTCAGCCTGAGTTTTTCAGCATTGAAGACTATTTCTGGTGGACGAAGACGAAGATTCAGTATATTATTGCTATTTATTATTCCACTACATTCTGTGTTCCACTGCATTATTTGGTTATTTACGATATATGTATAACTCCGATTTGAATTTGTAAAAGTGTAATGACATGTTATTTTGTAAAACAGCTTCACGAACTGTTTATTTGATTATTATATTTTGTCGTTACGCTGCAAGATTCTGTATTTTGTTTTTCGCTTTCCTTTTTTTTCTTCTTATTTACCCCATTAACAATCCTCCCTTTTGAATGGTTTGATTCTGACATGTGTGTTTATTGTCGATTTGAACTATCCAAAAAGGTGGGTTGTTACAAAATTTTTGATAATAATCAAACTACAACAATGGGTAATCGAGCTTACCAAAAAATTAAAAGGCTAATTGGATAAATAACCTATTGAGTATGTCAAGAGGCTATTATAAAGAAAATACTCTACTAGAAATGAATACAAAAGATAATCAGATACATAATCTAGTAATGTCCATTTCTACACATGTTCCCTTCATTGTATCTTTTCTGACAAGTTTCTCAGATAAGTTAGGTCGCGTGGAATCATAAACCATAAGCAAAGAGGAATGAGGATGTTAATACCCTGAAAATTTGAGTAAAATTTTAATTAAATACAAAGTAATATGATATTGAGTAAAATATTGTAATTAATGAATTAAATAAATAAATTAAATATGAGGATGGACAAAAGGGATATATTTTTTCAAGGAATTTGGTGACAAAACCAGTACCATTGGGACAATCTCATTTTTTGAGTGGCGTAGTATTTTTGTTTGCTCCATTTGAAGCCCATATGGAGGAGTTACGAATGAAAAGGTGGTCAAGTCGAACGGGCTCCAAAACAAGGTTTGAATTTGAATTTTTAATTTGACGATCAGTTTTTCCCTTCTTAGTTATAACGGAAAGTGCGGACCATTTCGAAAAGAAAAACTACTCGATAACTTCTTTTTTCTCCATCACTCTCTAAACCACTCTCAATCAAGCATCAATATCACTTGTTGGAAACTGGAGTGGCTACAACACAATGTTGGATCTTAAAGCTATTCAGACACTAGAAGTGGTGAAATGTGTATTGACTACTTACTTACGAATATGAAACTGTATTTACTCAAAGTGCAAACAAATTGAAGTAATCAGAGAATAAGTAAGTAACAAAGTAATATACAGTAATGTAAATAACACCCGGATTTTTATACTGGTTTGGATTATCCAATCCTACATCCAGTCCCACACTCTATCGTGCAGAATTCCAGTATAATCGCTTTTTTTCCATGGGTAGCAAGAACACATTTACAATCATGGTTTCACGGGCTATAAGACAAACCCTCTTGATTTTACAGGCTACAAGAACACCTTCTCCTTATCACTAACAACAAACTATGTAAGTAGTCGTATCTTCAATACAAATTCTTGCAGATTCGGTACAATGATCCTATAGACTTCCAATGGCAATATATCTTTGAATTCTTTGAGGAATAGCATGAAATCAAAGAGAGAATGGTGTGAATTAAAGTATAACTCTCTGATATTGTGTGGTTTGCAAATCATTGAAGAATTGAAGTGAAACAGTATTGATTCGCAAGGAGATTGAAAGAGTATGCAATGGATTTCTTTTGCAAATGTTTGGAGAAGGAGTAAGAGAAAATAAAAATTCTTGATGTTAAAATTCATTTTCAGATGCCTTTATATAGTGTTTGAAGAGACATGTCTTTTGGTGAAGAGGTGGAGGGAAATGTCTCTTCATTTAAAATTTGAAATTCTAAAAAACAGCTAGCATGTCGACAACCCCCTACCCCCCTGTCAGCAAGGGTGTGTTGCAAAATGAACAGCAATACTAATAAGTGTTGCAAATTTTCAGCATTTCAAATTACCTTATATTTATGGATTTTTGTGATTCGGTTGAGGTTAATGGTTGATGATCTTCAAGTATAATTGCCATGAGATCTTTAACAAGATATTCTAAGGTCCAACCAACTCCTCATCACTTCAAACACCTTTTTCCTTCAGCATTCTTCTCTAAATGGGTTTTGTTCTTCAATTGCTCTGATTAATTTTCTTTTATAATTCATCTGCTTCCACTGTATTCTTATTAATCTCTGTAAATGTCTCCATAATATATCTGATATGACTGCATAACTCGAAGACACGTTAGTAGTAATATTTATGTGATTGTTGTCATCAAAATCAATACCTAGAGTACTAAAAATCTCCCTCTTTTGATGATGACAACCATATAAATATTTGAGAGATAAAATATAATACTTTTATATTTGACTCTCCCTAACTCTATGCACTCCCCCTATTATTTTGCCTAGTATATTTATACCTTTTCTCCCCCTTTGTCATCAACAAAAAGGATGAAAAAAGAGTCACTTAAATCACTGCTAGACAATATGTAGAGTTTGTATATAGAGATGAATGCTTATAAATAAAACACATAAGGGGAAACCAAATCAATTCAAAACATGAAGTAAACTTATCTGATAATAAGATGAGTTTTAGAGTTACTGACTTTGCTGATGCCAATAACAAATCCTTTTCATATTTATCCAATGTTCAATAGATTTCTTGTCAAATGCTTTGAGCATCTGCTATCTGAAATACATTGTTTGGTACCTAAAAAATTATAAAATATGCACACTGGTACCCTTTTTATTCTGGGGTCCATGAGGTTAAGTTTTGAGATGCCAAACCCAAGAAGGGTTTAAATGTCCTTTCAAAATATAATCATTAGACGAATGAACCTTATTAATAAAATTATCAATATAATTTTCTTTTTCAATATTATCCAACCTTTTTGAAACCCATAAATTAATGAATCTATTTGGAGGTTTTAACTTTAATTTCCTAGGTTTTGGTTTGAACTTTGTAGTCTTAACAAACTTAGTATTTTGAATACTATTTTTCTTTGATTTAGCCTTAAGGTGTATCCAAGTCCGTGTTTATTCCTAGTGTGTTAAATCCAGATAAAACTTTTTCTAGATTATCATTCCCTTTGTTAAATTTATCAATATCAGTTTTCATTTTTTCAAAATCCTAATTACAATTAGGAATAACATTGTCCAGAGATGTTATTTTGTCATTCAGATCAGTGATCTGTGACTTCATTGAAAGATTTTCTGATTTCAAGGATTCATTTTCACTTTTTAGTTTTTCAAAACTTCCAAGTGTCAAATCCTTTTCATCATTATACCCATTAAGTCTTTCAATTTCATCTTTTACACATTGTTTTTCTTTAGTTAACCTTTCAACAAATATTTTTAATCTATCTATCTCCACCAAACTATTGTTGTACTCTTTCCAAAGTACTTTATATCCTTGATACATATCATTCAAAACATTAGTAATTTCTTTATTAAAATTCCATACCTGGTCATCCTTTGCCATGAAGCATATGTTGGCATTTTCTATTTCTGAATCACTATCACTTGATGATGTATCTGAATCAATCCATTTTGTATTGAATGCCTGTTTCCTCTCTTTATTGAGAGTGTTTGACTTTGATTTCTTCAGTTTGGGACAGTCTCTTTTCAAATGATCGGGTTTATCACATTCGAAACACTTAACAACATTTCCATTTCTAGAATGATTATTGTTAGTTTTTCGAGGTTTGTTTGTTATCCAATACTTCAAGAATTGCTTGAACTTCTTGTTCATAAACTTCATATCATCATCAATAGCATCTTCATCTGGTTCATCTATGCCGATCATAGCATTGAGTGCTAGCGATTTCTTCTCATTTTCTCGATTCTCTTTTCTTATCTGCAACTTTACTTCATAAGACATTAGGTTACCAATAAAATCTTCTATTTTCATAGTACTAATATCATTGGCTTCTTCAATTGCCAGAGTCTTCTGATCCCATTCACTAGGAAGTGAATTCAAGATCTTTCTGACTTGGTCTTCTTTAGTAATTTTCTTTCCTGATGATATTAAGGCATGTATTATATCTTAAAATCTAGAATACAAATCGGAAATAGACTCATTTGGTTTCATTTGAAAGAGTTGAAACTAGTTAGTTAGCATAGATATCTATGTTTGTTTTACTTTATTGGTGCCTTCATGTGTGACTTGTAGAGTTCTCCAAATTTCATATGCAGAATTACAAATAATTCATTTCTATCTAAGGAGCAAAATAAAATGTTCATGGCCTTAGGGTTATTAAGTGCTTGTGTCTTTTGGTCTAATATCCATTTTGAATATTCAGTTTGAGGCTCTATGTATTATATTTGGGTAATGTTCCAAATATCCAAACCATTAGACTGCAAATAACATTTCATCCTACAAGCCCAATGTGCATAACTACTGCCATCAAATAGAGGGGGCCTAGTGGTAGATTTCCCTTCTACAAAAGTGTTAAAAAATGAGTTATTAGCGTCATTAGCCATTTATATTTTTCAAAAACCAAGTTATGAATTTTTGAAAATCTAGTGGTAGATTGCTCTGATACCAAATATTGGAAACTGAAGTGGCTACAAAACAATGTTGGATCTTAAGGCTATTAAGACACTAGAAGTGGTGAAATGTGTATTGACTACTTACTTATGAATATAAAATTGTATTTATTCAAATTGAAAACAAAAGGAAGTAATCAGAGAATAAGTAACAAAGTAATATGCAGTAATGTAAATAACACACGAATTTTTATACTGATTCGTATTAACCAATCCTACATCCACTCATGCACTCTATCATGCAGAATTCCACTATAATCGCTTGCTTTCCACGGGTGGTAAGAACACCTTTACAATCTTGGTTTTACGGGCTACAAGACACACCCTCTTGATTTTATAGGCTACAAGAACACCTTCTCCTTATCACTAACAACAAACTATGTCAAGTAGTCATATCTTTAATACAAATTCTTGCAGATTCGATACAATGATCTTATAGACCTCCAATGATAATATATCTTTGAATTCTTTGAGGAATAGGATGAAATCAGAGAGAAAATGGTGTGAATTAAAGTAAAACTCTCTGATATTGTGTGGTTTGCAAATCAGTGAAGAATTGGAGTGAAACAATATTGATTTGCAAGGAGATTGAAAGAGTATGCAATGGATTTCTTTTGCAAATGTTTGTAGAAGAAGGGGTAAGAGAAAATAAGAATTCTTGACGTTAAAATTCGTTTTCAGATGCCTTTATATAGTGTTTGAAGAGACGTGTCTTTTGGTGAAGTGGTGGAGGGAAATGTCTCTTCATTTAAAATTTAAAATTTTGATAAACGGCTAGCACTTCGACAACCCCCACCCCGTTGTCGACAAGGGTGTGTTGCAGAATGAGCAGCATCACTAATAAGTGTTGCGAATTTTCAGCATTTCAAATTACCTTATATTTATGGATTTTTGTGATTCGTTGAGGTCAATGGTTGATGATCTTCAAGTATAATTACCATGAGATCTTTAACAAGATATTCTAAGGTTCAACTAACTCCTCATCACTTCAAACACCTTTATCCTTCAGCATTCTTCTCTATTTGGGTTTTGTTCTTCAATTGCTCTGATTAACCTTCTTCTATAATTCATCTGCTTCCACTATATTCTTGTTAATCTCTGTAAATGTCTCCATAATATATCTGAAATGACTGCATAACTCAAAGATACGTTAGTAGTAATATTTATGTGGTTGTTGTCATCAAAATCAATATCTAGAGTATTAACATCTCTCTCATACCTTAACGAAATTTCACAAAATTGACGGCATTGTCAAGCAATCGAAGAGGGCTATAGATCTGGAATGATTGGAAAGAGAAATTTGAGAGCATGGAGGCGCAACAGGTTCAGATAGCAAGAGATAGTGACGAAATCGCGTGAGTCGGTTCTGCTTTCTATTTCAATTTTCTTAATGGCATATCTCACTCGTTTCTTAACGAATTTGCACGAAACTAGCGAAAAATCAAAGCATGCAGAAAGTAATACATATAAATATGATCTTGATGCAAAAATCGAAGGTTTGATGGCAGCAGGGCTGGACAGTAAGGTGAATGGTGCAAAACCCGTAATTTATTTTCTACCCACAACGTCCAATTTCAAATCAACATATCTCCTTCGTTTCTCAACGGATTTCGAAGACCCGCCCCTCGAAATGACCACATTTATGTGTAATAATATTTGAAAAAAGAATTTGGACGAAATATGGTGGTTCCATGCTAGAAAATGGAAGAGTAGTGAAGGCGGGATAAACTCTAAAATAATGGTGAGTGATTCTTGCTCTCCTCCTCATATAATATGATTATGATCCTTTAATCATGACACGTAGAAAATATTAGAGTGTTTAAACATTAATAGATGATTTAATTTTTAAATTTAAAGGGTTTGTGAGGGATTTGGCTGACATAAATTAGAAACTGATTTAGATATAACCTGAAAATCTAAATCTTTTACATTAGCATTCGTGAAATAATTGACCAAATTTGATTTAGCAACTTAGGGCTACGGCCTGTGTATGTTCCTTGATGATTTGAGATGAAGCAATGGCGGCCAAAGGCAAGAATGATAATGAAAACCATATGATCCTAAACTGAAACCCAGAACAAATACGCTCACAGATGGACTAGTAGTTATAGACCGATGTATCAATGCACGAAAATCTGTTCATATAAACCTTGGCCTTAAAGGACTATATAAATAATAACTGATCGATTCAACTCCAATATTTTCTTATATTCTGGAAGGTGATCTAAGATGGACGAGGCAAGAGATGTTGCTATGAAATGAAGGGATATATGGAGCATGATGGTGATATGAAACGACCAGATGTATGGAATGCAATGATATCTTGAAATGAATGAATATTGAATGATTTTGTTATTGTGTAAAGTGAATATAAATATACGTATATATGTTATGATACGAGATTGAAATGTGACAGTGGATGGGAACGAGCCTAGGACATGGGATAGATGTCCCAAAATGTGTATGTGAATACGGATATGGATCTGTGATGCAAGTAAGTGTTTAGATGTTGAGATATTTTCTTCCCTTGAAAGCTTTGGGTGGACCATGTGATATGAATGGATACTAAGTGACCCTATAGGGCAAGAGATTGGTCTAGGACATGAAACCTCTAAGTATCAGGAGGACGATAGGCTTCTTTGTAGGCTTTGGGCAGTTTAGGGGAGTAGGTACTATTATGATTGTGTGATGACAGATGATAGGATCTATGTAGGGCATGAGGGTAGACCAGGGTGTAGCTCTGTACAAATATGACGTAATATGACCAGATGTACATGATAGTTTGGTATGACATGGTGACAGAACGTGTGGTGGTTGAACGATTGGCTCATATCATGTTATAGTATTATTATTATGGTATATGTAGTAGAGTATAGCTCACTCACCAGATTTATGTTTGACCCACTTCTATTTTTTCCTTTTATATATATATATATATATGTATGTATGTATGTATGTATGTATGTATGTATGTATGTATGTATGTATGTGTGTATGTATGTATTTATGTATATGTATGTATGTATGTATGTATATGTATGTATGCATATATATATATATATATATATATGTATGTATGTATATATGTATATGTATCTGTATATCCAGGTTATGGAGTTTGGAAACAATATGATATCGAAGACAATATTTGAGTATATTATATATAATGAAGCTAAGTGTTGTACCTAGATTTGACTCTCTTTTTGTGGGTTTGAATTATACCTGTATTTCATCATACATGTACACTTGACATTTAAGACATGATAGAGTAATGTGACTATGTTACTGACTATGTACTTTATTTAATTTATTTCACTGTGAGACTCTAAAAATAGATAGTACTAGTGAGAATCGTATCTGATATTGTCTATGGCTTTGACTATATTGTTGAATGTGCTAGTATATGATTTTTGTTTAATGATAATATATATACATATATTCATTTAAAAGTATTTGTTATTATACTATTTTACTTTACACATAATTAAATAAATATTTACTGAATAAAATAAATAATACAGAATTTTAAATTCAAACAAATAGTTTATTACAAATTTTGAATAGTACAAATTTGAGCTCTCACTATATATACACAATTTTCAATTACAATACAATTTCGATTACATCACAAATTTCACTTTACATTGTTCACATCACTATATATAACTTATTCACTCATATTTTATCTTCGACTTTGCTCCAGTCCAAATCTAGCATCTGAGTTATCTGCAAAATACATACTGACGTAGTAAAATTGAAAAAGAAATATTTTTACAGTGTAAAATAAAATGTGTATTTTGAAAATATTATTTGCCTCAGTTGTTTGGGTTGTTCGTCATCATTTATTTTGAATTCATCTTACATGAATAGCTTGTGACATGCACAGCGTATCACTGTACATACCACAAGGTCGTGCACACCGATATACACTTGATGAAATTGCAGGGACATGTGAGCACAAAGTCAAACCCGAGCCGAGGATGGATTCAACTCAAGCGCAATACAAATACATCACAAAACTGTTGAGTACAACAAGAAGCCAGAACCAGACAATGCTAAAAAGTGCACCACAATCAGATCAGTTTCCAAAAACAAAATGACAAGTGCAGTGATATAATCAACTGGAAACAATGAGATAGGAGCTCAAGTGAATACACCATCTTTAACAAGTGCTCAAGTACAAAATGTACAAAATCAGTGCAGTAAAGTCCAGACCCAAATCAACAATAAAGACAGCAGCTCGAATGAGCAAATGCAGACTCAAATGTCAATGGCATTAGGGCAGTGCAACAGTGGTGAACAGCATATAAAGGAGGCAAACAAGTAAAGATATCAAGTGAAGGCCACACAAGCTCAACTGTATACAAGTGAAAAGCACAAATGGAACCAGGCATATGGAACCAGAAATAAAATTTACAAAATCAACACGTGCACCAGACAGGAACAACACCTAACACACCAATTCAAAAGCAACTAAACCAACCAAGAACTGAAATGAACCGAAACCAGGCCAAATTGTCAAGTGAAAGGCACGGTCAGAGCAACGAGCTAGTAATTCATTCTGCTCACAAGTTCAATGCACACTACAGACTAACGAACACACTTCATCCGAAGACACAACGCTACAGAGGTGACATCAATGTACATGAAGACCAACAGCAAGTGCAACCAGATCACAAACAAAGCAAGTATGTGACATCAGTTCAGGTTCATACAGCAAGTAGCACATTGGATACAGGAGCAAAAAACAAGTACATAAAGCAATGCAAACACTGTCGATCTCAAGTCAGCAAATTCAAACTAGAGAATGTAACATCAGTCAAGATAGATTCTAAATGCCAAAGATCAAAACCGTGGTGAATAAGATATAATACGAACAAGTCATTGCCAAAATCAAAATAATATCACAAATTCGACCGTTGCCAGCAAAGAATGAAATCAGAGATGACAACAGAGAGAAGAAACGAAAGCCGTGTTAATCAAACAATGAAAAAATATGAATTGAAAAAGTCAGAAAACATCACAAGCATCCAAACGAAAATCAGTGGCCAAGCATAGCATAGGAAGAATTCAAATAAATATATACAAACAAGATTATAGGATTTCGAATCCTATTTAACCCAATCATCCATTCGAGTTTAAGCAATATCATAAAGCAAAGTTTCAAATCAATAACTCGAATCAAATCGAGTTCAAGCATATCAACGAGAGTAATATAGAAAATCACATACAATTTATATCGAACTCGATGAATTGAAGCAGCCGTGCGTAAATCAAAGAGACGATCGATCGAAAAAGCAAGGAACGCAAAAACATCTACTCGATCGATCAACTGAAGTCGGCGTCTTCAAATTTTCCAAAGCCCTAATTTATTTTTAAAGAGGAACGATTGAACAAAGCAACCATTTTCAAAGCTACGAAGGACGGCCGTAGATATACACGAAGATAAAAAGGAAAAGGGACTCTCCTTTATTTTATTTTGGGCTAGTTTTGATAAATAGTTTTGGGCTCTAGTTTTTAATTCGGGTTCTGTGTTTTTTAGTTGTTTTTATTTTGTATTTTACTTTTAAAATTTTGGAAATTCTAGTCGTGTGACTAGGGGACGAACTACGGTGGTGTAGTTCGAAAAATCATAACTCATTGGCTAAGTTATGGCAGAGTTTTAAGTGTAGAGTTAGGTTAGTCGATAGCATGTGTCGCGAGTTTACGTGTGTAAGCGTCTGACTACTTAATTTCTTGTAGAAACCTTAAGGGCAGCACGAAGGCAGGGTTTTTCCAAAGCTGGGTAAATCTGTATTGTTCTATTTCTTCTTTTATTATTCTGCTATTATTTGTACTGCAATTATTTTATATATTTCTACATTAAATTTTATAATTAATAGTATCACCTTATTCACCCCCCCTCTAGGGTGAAATTGATCCTACAAGTGGTATCAAAGCTAGGAAAAAAACCAATTTTTATTTTAAAATTTTGATTCTTAAATGGCTTCTTTTAATAATGCTTTTGCTGAGGGTCAGTCCAGTATTATTTCTCCTATTTTTGATGGGACATATTTTTTAAACTGAAATTTAAAATGGATTTTATTTAAAATCTGTTAATTTTATATTATTTAAAATGGGTATGATATATTAGATGAGAAAAATATTTCGATTAATGCTTTTGCTATGCATATACTATATTCTCATAATAATCAAGATAATTTTAACATTATCTCTTGTTACGAAAATGCACAGAAAATCTAGAATACTTTTGATGCAATATATGGTGCAAAAGTAAACAACCAAGAGAAATCCCCCATAATCGACTCGGTTAAAGAAACGTGCTTGACAGGAATGGCAAAAGGCAGCAGTGATGAAGGTTCAATGGTCGATGAGATAAGTGATTTTCCATTCGATGATTTAGTTCTCTTGTGTCGAAAATTAATTGAAAATAATAAAGCTCTTGAGATGAAAAATAATAAGTTGAAAAGGGAACAAGCTAAACTTCATCAGAAAAATAATGAATTGGAAAATGAGCTTGAGAATATTAAGAAAAATAAAAATTCTAATTGCAAAAGGTGTTTGAGCTATGAAAAAGAATTTGCCAATTTTCATGAAAAAATTCGAAAGTTAGAAAATGAAATTTTAATTCAGGAGAAAAACAAAACTGAGTTGATTTATAAAAATAATATTTTACAAAAAGAGTTGGATAGTTTTAAGAATTCGAAAAGTTCTAAGTGTGCAATTTTTGAGAAGAAATTAAATGAGATCAAGGAAAATTTCAGAACCCTTGAAAAAGAAAAGGTGATTTTAAGCAAATCTAAAATTATTCGATTAAATCATGAGTTTGAAAAGGAGATTGAAAAAATCAAGGATTTTGGAAAAATTAAATTTTAAAAACTCCAGCTTTTTGAAACTGAGATACTAGAATTTAAGAACAAAATTAGAGAGCTTCAAAATGAAAATATGCAATTAAAAATGAATAGTTTTGAAAGGAGAGATAGTACCATTAGTTGTTGTTCAAAGATAATAAATGAAAATAAACTTTTAAAATCCAAAGTTAATAAACTTGAGTTGGTTACTTGGAAATTTTTCACTAGAGATAAATCATTTAATATGCTCTTAAAAAATCAACTCTTCGAGAATAAAAGGAAAGGATTGGGATTTGCAAAAGTATCAAAATATGAACAAACGACTAATAAAACTATTAAGCGGAAAAGTGTGATACCCAAATACGTAAAGAATTGAAAGATTAGTCATGGCAAGAATAATTGTCAAAATATATACAAACACAAAAACATACCAATTTGGGTTCCAAAAGGCACGAATATAACTTCCCTTAAAGTCAAACAAATCTGGGTGCCAAAAGAAACAAATATAAATAGTTTGGGTCTACACAAACATATTTTTCAAAATCATTTGCCACTAACAAACATGGACCAATAAAAGCAAATAGGTCATAAAATCTTTTCTCGTGTAGGTGTGGTGGCAATCTAAGGAACAACAATAGTGTTACTTGGATTCTAGCTGTTCCAGGAACACGATGGGTGACAAATCAAAGTTCCTTAGCGTAGTATAAAGGTAGAAGAATCACAGTAGGTAACAACGACAAATTATCGTGAAGGTAAAATAGGTAACGATACATTTATTTTCAATGATTTATTAAATGTGAAAATCAACACCATAATCTGATTTAAATCAGCAAATTGTGTGATAAGAAAATAAATGTTGATTTTGATTCCACTGTTTATCCTTGAACTAATTCATATACTTTTGTTTGGACTAATGATGCTGTTTTATTGGTTGATGATTACTTTAGATACTCATGGACATATTTGTTCTAAATGGGACACTATTCACTAGTTGTTTCTTTGCACGGTTTCAATTCAAATTCAAAAGAATTTCATTTAAAAGCTGAAAAAATGATTTTAAGGTATTTGTTGCAACTTAACAATCTGGTCTATGGTATCCAACTGATGATAATCCTGAGTCAAAGGGGAATTCAGATGCAGATTACACTGGTAATCTAGTTGATAGAAAAGTTATTAGTGGAATGAGTTTTATGTAGAGACATTCATTAGTGGCATCACTTTTCAAAGAAATATCTGCGTGTTTTCATTTCAACTGGTTTTCAAATTAGAAGACTTTTTCTTATAAAACCCCTTCCATAAAATAATTTTTTTTGTTGACCTTGTTTCAAATTAGTCTTTTTAGAAAATTTGACTTTATAATTATTTTTGAATTTTATCTTAAATCACTACGTTAACTAATATGACTCCCTATTGATTATCGAAAAGATAAATAGTGATTGAAAAAGTGATGAGTGATGATATTAATCATATATTATAACTTGAGATAGAATATATAGTAAATTTCTTTAAAAATTTAAACAAGATGTATAATAACTTTTGATTGGTAAAAATTTCATGACCATCTCTATTTCTATCATATTTCTATCGACCATCACTCATCAAAATCCAATAAAGTATGTCAATATATGGTATTTTACAGGAAATTATTCGCTTTCGTTATATTTTACTTTTAGCAATAACAACATCCTAAGTATTCACTCTCATTTAAAAGTCTTCACGGTTATGCATGGGTGAATTACTTGGAATTTTTGATTATGTGCTTTCATGCTCATTTAAAAGTCCTCACGGTTATGCATGTATGGAACACATATCAAAATTGATTATTAAATAATCAAGTTGATTCTAATCCCATTTAAAAGTCCTCACGGTCATGCTGGTTAAAAGATGCTTGAAATTCATTTTTTATAAAAAAATTGGGATTACGACTAATCTCATTTAAAAGTCCTAACGGTTATGCATGGTTAGTAGATATTCAAATTCTTGATATAAACATACCACAAATAGACACAATTATATGGTTTTGTATACCGACATTATCCCTATCATTCTAAAGTGGAATATGCGTCAAATAGAGTATTTATGATTTTTGTTTGATTTTTATTGAAATTTAATATTTATGCTCGATTGAGTTTTAATGTTATATTAATGTCTATCACTTTATCTCTATTTTTCTAACACTATTACTCTTTTGCTGATAAAAAAAGGGGAGAGAATAGTTAAGATTTTGGCAAATAAAGGTCAAATATTTTATTTTTCCCATATAGGTTCATTTGCATATTTATATTTATTTTCATGCATATATGAAGGGGGAGCTTTGTTGTTGGGAGGGAGAATTCAAATAGGGGGAGCATAGATTTCATCTATACCCAAATACATTTAATAAATTCAAAATCTTAAATATATATTTGTTATCATCAAAAGGGGGGATTGTTGAATATGCTAGTATATTATTTTTGTTTGATGATAATAATATATATATATATATATATATATATTCATTTAAACGTATTTGATATTGTATTATCTTATTTTTCACATTATTAAATAAATATTTGCTGGATAAAATAAATAACACGGAATATAAATTCAGACAAATAATTTATTCAAACAAAAAATTTATTACAAATTTTGAATAGTACAATTTTGAGCTCTCACTATATATGCACAATTTTCAATTATAATACAATTTCGGTTACATCACAAATTCACTTTACATTGTTCACCTCGCTACATATCACTCACTCACTCGTATTTTATCTATGACTTTGCTCCAGCCTTAATCCAGCATCTGAGTTGTCTACAAAATACACACTGACGCGGTAAAATTGAAAAAAAATAAAATTTGTAGTGTAAAATAAAATATGTGATTTTGAAAATATTATTTGCCTCAGTTATTGGGTTGTTCATCATCATTTATTTTGAATTCATCTTACACGAACAGCTTGTGACATGCATAATGTATCACTGTATATGCCATAAGGCCGTGCACACCGATATACACTTGATGAAATTGCAGGGACAGATGAGCACAAGGTCAAACCCGAGCCGAGGCTGGATTCAACTCAGGTGTAATACAAATACATCACAAAACTGTCGAGTACAACAAGAAGCCAAAACCAGACCATGCTAACAAGTGCACCACAACCAAATCAGTTTCCAAAATCAAAATGACAAGTGCAGTGATATAATCAACTGGAAACAATGAGATAGCAGCTCAAATGAATACGACATCTTTAACAAGTGCTCAAGTACAAAATGTACAAAATCAGTGCAGTAAAGTCCAGACCCAAATCAACAATGAAGACAGCAGCTTGAATGAGCAAATGCAGACTCAAATATCAATGGCTTCAGGGTAGTGCAACAGTGGTGAACAGCACATAAAGGAGGCAAACAAGTAAAGATATCAAGTGAAGGTTATACAAGCTCAACTGTATACAAGTGCAAAGCACAAATGGAACTAGGCATATGGAACAGAAATAAAATTTACAAAATCAACATGTGCACCATACAGGAACAACACCTAACACAGCAATACAAAAGTAACTAAACCAACCAAGAACTGAAATGAACCGGAACCGGAACAAATTGTCAAGTGAATGACATGGTCAGAGCAACAAGCTAGTAGTTCAATCTACTCACCAGTTCAATGCACACTGCAGACGAATGAACACACTTCAACCGAAGACACAATGCTATAGAGGTGACATCAATGTACATAAAGACTAACATCAAGTGCAACCGGATCACAAACAAAGCAAGCGGGTGACATCAGTTCAGGTTCGTACAGCAAGTAGCACATTGGATACAAGTGCACAAATCAAGTACACAAGCAATGCAAACACAGTCGATCTCAAATCAGAAAATTCAAACCAAAGAATGTAACAATAGCCAACATAAATTCAAAATGCCAAAGAATCAAAACCGTGGTGAATAAGGTACAGTACGAACAAGTCCAGATAATACCGAACAAGTCAGTGCCGAAATCAAAATATTATCACAAATTCGATCGTTGCCAACAAAGAATGAAATCAGAGATGATAATAGAGAGAAGAAATGAAAGCCGTGTTAATCAAGCAACGAAAATATACGAATTGAAAAGTTCAGAAAACATCACACGTATCCAAACGAAAATCAGTGGCCGAGCATAGCACATGAAGAATTCAAATAAAATATATACGAACAAGATTATAGGATTTCGAATCCTATTTAACCCAATCATCATCGACATTATCAGGCATTCGAGTTTAAGCAATATCACCGAGCAAAGTTTCAAATCAATAACTCGAATCAAATCGAGTTCAAGCATATCAACGTGAGTAATACAGAAAATCACATACCAATTCATATCGAACTCGACGAATTGAGCAGCGTGTGCAAATTAAAGAGACGGTCGATCGATAAAGCAAGGAACGCAAAAATGTCTACTTGATCGATCAACTGAAGTCGGCGTCTTTAAATTTTCCAAAGCCCTAATTTAATTTGAAAGAGGAACGAATGAACAAAGAAGCCATTTTCAAAGCTACAAAGGACGGCCGAAGATATACACGAAGATAAAAAGAAAAGGGGGATTCTCCTTTATTTTATTTTAGGCCGGTTTTGATAAATAGTTTTGGTCTTTAGTTTTTAATTAAGGTTTTGTGTTTTTTAGTTGTTTTTATTTTGTATTTTACTTTTAAAATTTTGTAAATTCTAGTCGTGTGACTAAGGGACGAACAACGGTGGTATAGTTCGAGAATTTGTAACCTAGTGGCTGAGTTGTGGCAGGGTTTTGAGCGTAGAATTAGGTTAGTCGTTAGCGGGTGTCATGAGTTTACGTGTGCAAGCCTCTGACTACTTAATTTCTAGTAGAAACATTAGGGGCAGCACGTATGCAGAGTTTTGCCGAAGCTGGATAAATCTATGTTGTTATATTTCTACTTTTATTATTCTGCTATTATCCATGCTGCAATTATTTTATATATTTTCGCATTAAATTTTATAATTAATAGTATCACCTTATTCACCCCCCTCTAAAGTGAAATTGATCCTATATATATATATATATATATATATATATATATATATATATTTCTTATCACCCTAATGACTCATCTTTTTGGTTCTCAGGTTCTGATATCAGTTTGAGCATTGGATCCAGGGTCGAAAAGGCGGGTTGTTACAGAGGATATAAGTAACCAAAGATACCTAAAACCAAAGAAGCAAGTGCCAAATAATTTTTTTAGCGCATACTCAAAACTAAATGGCAATTTATTGTCAGACATACCATAATAGTTGGTATATGGTTATACTTTTTGTCATGTTGTACATTTCTAACCAGGAAATAAGCTAAAGAGAAGCTTCTTATGCACGATAATGGTCGGTTCCTTATTATCGAAGATCACTAAGAAAAAGCTGAAGATTGCTAAGGTTGAAGGAGATAAGTGGAGCCGTTATTATGGTGATGAGGCATGTTATATAGGACCTATCATGGGGGGGGGTTAAAATAGAGCAGGGCCAAAGTGATAGTGTTAGGGGTATGCCCAATAAGGTAATTATGTAATTTGTTACATATATCTAACTCATTGACTAATCTTGTTCGAAATAAAGGTGTTTTCTTTTTATTAATACTTAATATAATGACGTTATATTAATTAATTTAATCAAAAGTGTATTTAATAGAAATCAAAAAATGGTATGTTTTGTGATAGTAGTTACAAAGTGTTGTAACCGTGAGTAATTTATCACAATGAAACAAATATATCATTTTAAATGTTCCTAGTCAAAATGCATCGACACTGGATATCATGTATCCGTTGAGACTACAGTACGTAACGCTTTCTAGATGTTGGATAGTGTATTACTTATGACTGTTAGGGGCACCTAGGGTTACGTACTAATAGTTATTGGACAACTATGGAACAACTCTCTCGGTAGTTTTCTGTTGGTTAATATAGCTAAGGTCAAACAGAAAATAACGATGTGACTAATTTACATAGTTCTTTTGGCTTGAGAATACTGTGAATCTTCAATATGAAAGCCCCACTTTGATTCTAGTCAGATCATGGCATAGCATCCATCGAGTGACTATAGCTGGGTCGAGTGAAAGTATTGGAAGTGAAACACTATTAAATAGAGGATTTGTCTCCTCAGTTATATGATATTAGTACCACGGTCAACTCAAATCATCCTAAAATCAAAATCTATAGCCAGAGTAGTTTGGTTCATAATAATTGTTATTGTTGAACCAAGAACTTTGTGTTTGGATTATAGAGATGAATGTGGATGACGTTGGAATTTTGATCATCACCAAATTCAGCAAGTCTAAAGTGATATAGTTTTTTTTTGTGAAATGGTTCTTAGATACAACAAATCACACATGTCAACAAATGTTCGAATCATGCTACGTAAGTTTCGAACTTGTCACCTCTCGCACTAAAGTTGAAGCACTTAACCATGGGGGCAATGGTGCTTGCTAAAGTGATATAGTCTTAACGAAGAGAATTGGTGTAAATAATTGTCAGAACTAAGTAATGCTTATTAAATTAAAATACGATTTTTTGAAAATGATTAAGCGATAAATTTGATCATAATATCACACCACCTGGTGAGTGAAGTGTGAAATTTAACATTCGAATAGTTCGACGTTAATAGCTGATGGAACTTACACCCAAGAGTCACACAATCGAAACGATGTATTCTATTTAGACCAAACAATTTAATTAGTTTATAATTGTTATAAATCAATTAAATAAATTAATATTTATGAAAGATTAATTATGAATTTTGAATGTGATTTGAGAAATAAATTGTTGCATATATTTATAAAAGTTATGAATACACTGATTGATATGTGATATCGATAACAAAATATGTTAAATATGATTGTACTTATTTGAATTGGGTTAAATGGGCTCGCAACCCATGAGATTTAAAGTGGATAGGCATTGGTTTGGAGAAAGATAGGAAGTGGCTACAACATGTGTGATTAAGTTTTGAGATGTGTGGTTAAGATCATTGTTTGCTCTCTTGTCCTGTCCATGTAAAAGTCAATCTCAAAACCCTAATTACAAGCTAATTCATTTTTTGAGCCGCCACTTTCTTCTTCCTCTTCCTCGTTTTAATGGCAGAAACTTTCCTTTAAAATCATCCCAAATAATCTCAAATCTACTTCAAAATTAAAAATACTAATTTGTAGTAGAAGGTCACAAATCCTAGAATTAGCAGCCTAACGGATTGTGAATTGTTCTTAAAAGAGAAATCATCGTTCAACATGGACTCAAAGGCTTCATTAGGAGGTAAATTTTTATTTATTGTCATTGTTTTTATTAAGTTTATCCCGTAAAAGGTTATTTACATCCAAATCCCTTGTTTGTATCCAAATCTATTTATTGTTTAGATTAGGTGAGATTTTTGTGGGTACATGTGTTTGTTACAATTAGATTGGTTTGTGCTTATTATAATACTTTTTATTGGTTTATTATTGATTTAATTTTCTAAAAAAAGGATTTTATTTTTATTTATATTAAGATATTTCTATAGATCTAGATTAAATGTGTACCGATCTGCAAATTATAAATATGCATAATTATATATGTGTTTATATATCATATATAATTAATCTTAAAACTTTCTTATGATTATTTGTACCTATTACGGATCACAAAATATAAAGATATCTTACTAAATATGTATATACATATTTTATTATTATTTAATGATTTTTTGAATTGTTTATTATGAATAAAATAATTAATTTTTCAAAATTCCAATTTTATATTTTTATATTTGCAGCACCATGTAATCAGATTATAATAAAAAAATTAGAAATTTTAAATGTAATTTATTATTTTTAAAAATTAATTTACTTTTGGCCTACAATCAATTATTTGATTAAAAATATAATATCAATTGAGAAAATTCTAGATATTTTTCTTAAGGCTTAAATATCTATCTAAAACCTTTAAAAAAGTTTTAGATTTTTATAACTCAATTTATTATTTTTAATTAATTAGTTAAATTTTGAAATATAATTAATTATTTAATTGAAAATATCGTTTCAATTGAAAAAAATTCTAAAAACTTTTCCTAAGCCCAAAATATGTCTCAGATACCTTCAAAAAAAATTTTTTCTAGAATTTCCAACTTGATTTCTTATTTTAAGAATTAATTTGATTACAAGCTATTATCAATTATTTAATAATAAATATTATTTTAATTGTAAAAAATTCCATAAATTAATCTTAATTCCAAAATATGTTTACATTTATAGTATAATTATTTTATATTAATTTTTATGGTAGAAACTATTTTATTCAATAAATTATACACACACACTTCATGCACATATATTAGTATTTTGTTTTGACATATATACAAGTACATATTTGGACAAATTACAGTAACACATAAAATGAGCTAATGTGTCCGTCGCAATGTAAATCCTAGCATCTATGTACGGGCACATTATACGCTTCACGGATTATGATGTCATACATGCACACACACACATATGTGTGTATATATATACACATTTGTATAAATACATTAAATCAAATTACATAAATCTCAAACTACAAATTGTACAGTTAGAATACATACGGACATAGTAATAAATATTGCCATGAATAAATTATTAACAATGACATTTAATAAATCGATCAATTCAAATTAAAGAGAGAAAATGAAAAGTTTCTCTCTCCATTTAATATATTCAATGCTCTCAATTAATTTTTGTTTTATGGAAGGAGATGAAAGGTTTCATTCCATATGCATTAACACTTATAAATAAATGTTAGATATGTTTGATACACTATACATTTGAAATTAAATTTATTTAAACTTTCCTTTAACTATTTCAAATAGAATGCAAGATTTTATTTAAACAAAATTTAGAAAAGTTCTAAATAAAATTTAGACTTCCTAGGCTCATTAAAGATCCAAAATGATAAAAAAAATTGAAATTCACTCATTTCTTCTGCTACGGATTGGCCCAGTTCCTTTAATGGTATCAGAGCCCAATAGCCTATGCGGTCTAAATTAGCCATGTTAAGGCTAACTAATTATACTTTCGCACTAAGTACAGTGTTTAGAATTGTAATGTCTAGGCTTGGAATTGGATAATCAAGTACCTTGTCCTACCTGGTTACGAACCTGGCCTAATAGGCGAGTGAATCCAAAGGTTGCCCATATTAGAAAAGGCCCGATTTAAATTGGGCCTTGGGCTGATTTTAAAAAATGTTTGGAAAATTAAAATAAGGACAAGTTTATAGAAAAGTCATAATACAACATAAGATTTCAATATGTTTGAAACGATAACGATATTTTCAAAAATGTTTGAAAATATTTATATACCAATTTCAAAATTTAAAATTTAGTAATAAGATCAATAAAATGAATTAATTAAACATGTTAATTAATTAGTACATATATGCATACATTATATATGTTGATATATGTTATATTATTTTAAAATGTTTAGGATAACATAAATTTACATGTATGTATGTAAGATAAATTCGAAAATTAATAAAATTTAATAAAAATTGTTTAATTGACTAAATTAATTAAAGGTTAATTAATTAAATAAAGTACATCTATAAAAGATATATATGTGTGTGTTATACTGTAAAGGTTATAGTGTGCACTATAAAGGTTATAGTTGATATGTCCAATATAAATGTTGTATTGGAATTATAATATAAAATTAATTAAAGAGTTAATTAATTAAAGCTAATTAAAAAGTTTATTAGTTAAAATTGATTAAATAAGATTTAATTAGTATAATATTATACATAAGACTGTTATATAAGTTAATTAAGTTATAAAAGTTATATAATAATTCAACTTATGTAATATGAATGTATAACAAAAGGTGGAACTTTAAAGAAACCCCAAGTAGACTTAAGGAATAAATACATACGTAAATGTACGTATACCATGACTTTTGATGTGTTCGATACCTGAATCATGAGAGTATTTCATCAAATGTACATTATTCCATAAGTCGATATCACTTGATATAATATATTGAATATTATGAATTTTTAATAAAAAATTATCCCCTATTGTTTATACGTAAATAGATTACTTGCATACTTCTTAGTTTTTGAGCTTTCCTCAAGCTAGGGATGTAATATGTGGTACTATTAATATATCAAATAGACGATGTAAGATAACCGCACATATTTGTTGAGCTTTTCTCAAGCTACGTGCATTATACTTAGGTTGTCGCGAAATGATAGGTCCAAGTGAGTAGTCTCACTTTACTTATTAAGCTTTTCTCAAGGCAAAGGCGAGATTAGGACAAGGTACCAAAGGTTAGGATTTGTATGTGATACAACCGAAAAAAAGAGTTATCATCGTATGCATGCCTATGATTTTGTTAAGCTTTCCTCAAGGTCAGAATCCCAAGGCATACAAGTCCTAACACCCACTAGTGAAGTTTAAAGACCACTATGTTTCATTTAGGGTTTGGGAAAACATAAAATACTACTGGAAGCCTTATTAGAAAAATGAAATTGTAACATTTAACATTTCTAATATTGTAAGAACATATGCTAAATAATGTTATAGTTATCAACCATTATAAATTTGTGCATTTAATGCGATTAATAAAACGTTTATCAATTAACATATATAAAGGAACTAAACTGAAAGTTGACAAATGGAAATGTAATACCACTATTAAATTTCTATTGCATGTTAATGTCTTTTATACCAATGCAAGTGCCTAATTTTTACAATTACTTAAAACATTATTAATATGATCACTTAGATGTTTATTTGGTTTAGACCGTGTATTGCATTTTATGAGTTTTGAACTCTAAAAGCAATACAAGACTATAGATGGATATTTGATCTATAGACTGTCACATATAAAAGTTATATGGTGAATGATCACAGTTCGTAATGTATGATACTTTATGAATATAGTTCATTCGAAATAAGCCAATAAATTATTCTATAAGATCGGGTATTCAATTTGATTGATTACATAAAAGATCATATTGTGTTAATTGTAGCACAAGACCAAAACTACAAGATAGATCTAAGAAATCGATTGCCGAAATGTCAGTTTAGTTAGTTTATGCAAAGAGCAACATATTTGATGTCCTTAAATGTTAAGGATAATCAAATGCGCTTTCATAAAGAGTTCGTTATGATATTATAGTAAGATTTTTATTTTGGACGGTTTGACCATTTAGATAGGAAAATGAATGTATAAGAGTAAATGTGATTTAAGGTATAGTTGGGATGAAGAGAGTGATTAGTCATTTCTTCTTTATAAAGAAACAACGGAAATGTGAAATGTAATAATAGTGATTGATGCTTAATATTAGAATGAGAAATATGATTTATATTCCAAAATGTATTTTCATATAGAAAATTGTTTTCTATGAGATTTGTTTCTTAGAGTTCAATATATTGGATCAAAGAACTCTCCACGGTAAACTAGTTGCAGTATATTATACGAATAAATTTATATTAAGTGAAGATGGACCTTTGAATTTACTATTTAGTACACTATTATAGTAATGGTGAAAATAATGAGAGCATTTCATATAACACTTGTTGATTGCATCAAATTACGAAAATTATTTTCGTAAAACATACCGAACATTATTTATGAAATAATGATTGTTTTTGGTTATCGGCTAAAAAATAGTCATAGCTATATTTCTATGAATATTATGAATATTCATTATGAAATGAAACTATAATGTGGTATTTTTTTTAACAAAAGTAGCATTGGAAAATACAAAAGTATCTAATATTATTCACAGTTATTTTGGAATTATAAACTAAGCCGTAGTTTTGAGAAAATAATTTTATTATATGATTTTGAACCATATGATACTTGTTGATTATATCTCAAACAATAGAGGTATATGCACCTATTTAGTGGGAGCATCATAAGAGTCGATGATCTCTTTGGATTGGTACATATAGTTGTATCCAATCGTAATTATGTAAATACCAAAACGGTTCCATGTACTTCTTTATGTTCACTAATGAGTCATCATCGACATGCACATGTGTATTTGATACACATGTAGTATGTCTAAGGTAAACTCATTGAGTATAAAGCAGAAGTAAAAATAACATGCGACGGAAATGATTCGATTTGATCGAATGAGTGAAGATATTGGAAAAGGTTCCAAACATACCTAAAATGAATAAAGATTCGGTCTCAAAATAACTCCTTCATATGATACAAAATGATGCGTCGATATGGAGTAATCGAACTTTGTTGGACAATGTACGATTTATTATGAGTGAAGTTGAGTTAGTTTCTTTCTATGAGGTAATATATTTAAGAGTAGTATATAAGGTCAATATTATTTGATCTGAATAACAGTTTACAAAATCTTACAAAATAAGGGTTTATTAGAAACTTCAACATATCCTAGGCCAATGTGTTGGCAGGTTATGCGAGTCAAAAGATTGCACGTAATGATTGTTTATAAGGGATTTTGTATGAATCTCAGCAAAAGGATTTGGAAAGGACTATAATTGAAGGACATATTTATGTTTTAAACATAATTTATGTAAACTAAAACCAAATCAGCTTTATAAATAAATAATTTTTTAAAGCATTTATAAATTCCTATTCTATTTAAACAGAGAAACAATTGTTGTTTCAAGATATACCAACTCCATTGTGAAGGAATTTCTCTGAGAAATTTTTGGTAATTAAATGGAATTGGATATGATCCATAGATAGAACCGATTACATGAGATGAAATAAAATTAATTTACCTAAATAAACATATAGCATTAGAATGTCTAATAAGTATTCTCGTATATCGAAGAGAAACAATGAGTTTCTTATTAATGCTAAATTATATAATCCTCCGTAGTCTAATTAAACCATTAAGAGTACCGACTCTATATGGTATGATGTGCAAATCCAAAAGAATTCCAAGTATGCTACCAAAATATGATTTTGGTGGTTGTAATCGAAAGGATGTAATCCGTCGGCCGAGATTGTGTCTTTGTGAGAAAGACTAATGTAGTTGGAATTAAATGAGCAATGTTGATAAGATAATATCGTAAAATTCAATTGTTGAAATTAGCATAATAGATTCGGTATTCAACATGCTCAAGATAATACGGATTTACTTACAAAATTATCACTTAATAAGACTTAATGTTTTGTTACATATGTATTAAAACAGAAAATTCTAAAATGATTTAGAGTAATCTATTTACACATATTAACCAAAAACGTTTCAAAGTTAGTGGGAGATATATTGAGTTTGTAAGTCTTTGGATACGATCCAAGAAGTGATCATTTTATAAGCATCAAGATTGAATAAGTATTTTGATAGAAATCATATAATTTGATTTTCAATCAAAGTGCAAAGGAAGCGTGTGTTCATAAGAAAAAACGTTAAAAGTTACATTGATATTTCTAAACTGTAAGTAAATAACACATTGTTGATTTTAATGATATATTTGCATTGAAATCAACCTTAGTTGTTTTGGTACTCAACTTTGTATTGTAAATGATGTCTTTTATAGTGAGTATGAAAGATACTAGGAATGTCCCAAATCAATGTGTAAGTACAGCTTATTAGATTGTTTAATACGGAACCTGTGAGTTCCATATGCATTGGCAATAAGAATTGTCATACATGTTATGTAGGTTATGATATCGTGATTTGTTTATGTATTTGATACATAAAGCAAATTTCAAATCCAAATTGATATCACTAAATGGTTGCTTTAAGTGTTCTCGTGTATTTATGAAATACTAGGGAATTGTTTATAGAAACAAAAACTCCTAACGAAGGAGTGTTCAGATTTGAACATCATAAGCGATGTTAAATATAATATGTCAATAATAAATCCAAGTTAAGAATCTTTAAGTTTAAAATGTTCCAAATGAAGGATCGTGGATAGTTCAATAAAAAGGCTAAGTATATCGTCTTGAATAGCGCTGCAGTAAAAACAATGTAAATAAATATATATGTACAAATTTATAACTAAGTCGATTCCAAATGTTTAGAATCACATAACATTGTTATATGATAACAGTGTCATGATATACTTCATAACAGAACTTCGAGCTTACTAGAAATCAAGAGATATATTTTGAATTGTTCCACATGATACGGTTTACTATCGTTGGAGACAGTTGATTGACATAGTAGATATTGAAACAAAATAGCATACCCATTCACAAAGAAAATGATCCAATTGGTTTTGAAAAAACCAATTAGAGATGTTGGAATAAGATTCCATAATTGAACCCAAGTGCAAGTTGGAGATTGATAAAGTTAGAGTATGCCTTAGGTGGTAGTTATGTAATTTGTTATATATATCTAACTCGTTGACCAATCTTATTCGAAATAAAGGTGTTTTTTTCCTTTCTATTATGTACTGGACATAATGAGGTTATATTAATTAATTTATTTAAAAGTATATTTAATAGAAAATCCATAAATAATATGTTTTTTGATAGTGTTGCAAAGTGTTGTAACCACGGGTAATTTCATAGTGAAACAAATATATAATTTTAAATGTTCTCAGTCAAGATGCATCGAGATAGGATATCGATGTATTCGTTAAGACAAGAGTATGTAATGCTCTCTAAATGTTGGGCAGTGTATTACTCATCAATTCTGGGGCACCTAAGGGTTACGGACTAAAAGTTATTGGATAACTATGGAACGACTCACTTGGTAGTTTGCTGTTGGTTAATATAACTAAAGCCAAACAGAAAATATCGATGTGACTAATTTACATAGTTCTTTCGACTTGAAAATACTATGAATCTTCAATATGAAAGCTTTGTTTTTATTATAGTCAAATCATGGCATAGCGTCCATCAAGTGACTATAGTAGGGTCGATTGGAAGATTGGAAGTGAAGCACTATTCAAGGAAGATTCGACTCCTTAGTTATATGAGGTTAGTATCATGGTCAACTCAAGTCAATCCAAAGTCAAAATCTATGGCCAGAGTAGTTCGGTTGGTAATGATTGTTATTGTTGAACCAAGTACTTTGTGTTTGGATTATAGAGTTAAATGTGGATGATGTTGGAATTTTAATCATTACCAAATTCATCAAGTCCAAAGTGATATAGTTTTGACGAAGAGAATTGATGTAAATAATTGTTACAATTGGGTAACGCTTATTAAATTGAAATGAGATTTTTTTTAGAAATGAATAAGCGATAAATTTGGCCATAATATCACACCACCTGCTAAGGGAAGTGTTACGTTTGAATAGTTCGATGCTAATCGCCGATCAAATTTACACCTAAGATTCACACAACCGAAACGATGAATTCTCTTTAAACCAAACAATTTAATTAGTTTATAATTGTTATAAATTAATTAAATAAATTAATATTTATGAAATATTAATTATGAATTTTGAATGTGACTTGAGAAATAAAATTGTTGCATATATTTATAAAAGTTATGAATATATTGATCGATATGAGCTATCGATAGTAAAATATGTTAAATGTGATTGTACATATTTGATTTGGGTTAAATGGGCTCACAACCCATGAGATTTGCAGAGGATAGGCATTGTTTGGAGAAAGATTAGGATGTGGCTACAACATGTGTGATTAGGTATTTAGATGTATGGTTGAGATCATTGTTTGCTCTCTTGTCATATCCATATAAAAAACCATCCTCAAAATCCTAATTACAAGTTAATTCATTTTTTGAGCCGCTATTTTCTTATTCCTCTTCCTCATTTTAATGGCAACAACTTTCTTCTAAAATCATCCGTAAAATTCTCAAATCTATTTCAAAGTTGAATATACCAATTTGTAATAGAAGGTCTCCAATCCCGGATTAGCAACTTGACGGATTCTGAATTATTCGTAGAAGAGAAATTATTGTTCAACATGCACTCAAAAGCTTCAATAAGAGGTGTATTATTATTTATTATCATTTTTTTGATTTTAAGTTTATCGTATAAAAGTTGATTTACATTCAAATCCTCTGTTTGTATTTATATCTTTTTATTGTTTAGATTATGTGAGATTTTTGTGGGTACATGTGTTTGTTACAATTAGATTGGTAATGTGCTTGTTATAATATATTTTTTATTGATTTATTGTTGAATTAGTTTTCTAAGAAACAAGGTATAAACTATGATTTATATTAATATATGTGTGTGTGTGTGTGTGTCCATATATATAGATTAAATGTGTATAGATCTGCAAATAATAAATATGCATAATTGTATATGTGTTTGCATATCATATATATTTAATCTTAAAATTTTCTTATGATGATTTGTACCTATTATGAGTCACAAAATATAAAATATCTTAGTAAATATGTACACACATATTTTATTATTATTTAATAATTTTGTGAATTGTTTATTATGAATAAAATAATTATTGGTTTAAAATTTCTACTTTATATTTTCTATATTTATTGCACCATGAAATAAAATTACAGTAAAAATTTTAGATTTTTTAAACTTAATTTATTATTTTTAAAAGTTAAGTTACTCTTTGCCTACAATCAATTATTTAACTAAAAATATCATTTCAATTAAAAAAATTCTAATTTTTTTCTTAAGGCTTAAATATGTATCTAGAAACTTTATAAAGTTTACATTTTTATAACTTAGTTTATTAATTTTTTAATTAATTTACTTTCTAAAAGTAATTAATTATTTAATTAAAAGTACAATTTCATTTGAAAAAATTCCATAAGTTTTTCCTAAGCCCAAAATATATCTTTGATACCTTCAATTTTTTTGTAGAATTTTTCAACTTTATTTCCTATTTTTAAGAACTAATTTGATTGCAAGCTATTATCAATTATTTAATAATAAATATTAATTTAATTGTAAAAAATTCCTTAATTTAATCTTGAGCCCAAAATGTGTTTCCAAATTTCCTAAAATTTAAAAAACTTGTGTATTATCATATAATTAATTAACATTAATTTGTTATGGCAGATACTATTTATTTCAATAAATTATACATACACACACACCCATATAATAATATTTTGTTTTGACATATTATACAAGCACATATTTTAAAAAATTACAATACATACAAAATAATCTAATGTGTCTGTTGCAATGTAAATTCTAGCTTCTATATACGGACACAGTATACCCTTCAAGGATTATGATGTTACACATGCACACACATATATATGTTTATATATATATACGTATATGATACACACTTGCACAATAAATAAAATAAAATAAATCTCAAACTATAAATTGTACAGATAGAATACATATGAACATAGTAATAAATATTACCACGAATAAATTATTAATAATGACATTTAACGAATCGATCAATTCAAATTAAAAAGAGAAAATGGATGGTTTCTCTCTCCATTTAATGCAATTAATGCTCTCAATTAAATCTTGTTTTTTAGGGAAAGAAATGAAAGGTTACATTCCCCATACATTAACACTTATAAATAAATGTTAGGTGTATTTGATACACTATACATTGGAAATTAAATTTATGTAAACTTCCCCTTGACTATTTTAAATAAAATACAAGATTTTATTTAAACCAAATTTATAAAAGTTCTAAATGAAATTTAGACTTCGTAGGCCCATCAATGATCCAAAATGGTAAATAATTTTTGAAATTCACCTATTACTTCCGCTGTAGGCTGGCACAGTTCCCACACAAAGACTAGTCACTTCTGAGTTGAGCCTAGTCAAATGAGTTTGTTGTATTGTCTTAAACCGACGTATAAAGTTATGAAAATTATTTTCGTAAAACACAACGAACAATATTTATGAAATAATAATAATTTAAGCATTGACTCAAAAATAGACATGTTTTTATTTCAGTATGAATAATATGAATATTTGTTATAAAATAAAATTATAGTACTGGTATTGGTGATACATTGGAAAATGTAGATGTATCTTAATTTATTTACAATTATTTTCCAATTATAGACTAAGCCATAGTTTAAGAAATAATTCGTTGAATATATGATTATGGATTATATAGTATTAGTGAGTTATATCTCAAATAATTAAGGAAAAAACACCCATTCAGTGGGTACGATCATAAGAGTTGATGAACTCTTCAATTTGATACATATAGATTTATGCAATTGCAATTCTAGTAATTCCAAAAAAGATCCACATACTTCGATATATTCACCAATAAGTTGTCACCAACGTAGACATATGTATGGCTATGATTATCTTGTAGTATAATATGGAAATAAGTGAAATAACATGCAACAGAAAATAAAATCAATTCGATTTTATCGAATATGTGAGTATATTGGAAAGTGTTCTGAAAGTACCTAAAAATGAATAAAGTTTCATTCTCAAATGTCACACATCCCTATGATACATAATGATGTATCGATAAGAAGTAATCGCACCTTGCTGGATAAAGTATGGTTAATTATGAGTGAAGTTCGGTTATCTACTTTCTATAAGATCGTGTACTTAACAGTAGTACAAAAGGTTAAACTAATTTCATATAAATAATAATGATAGAGGTTTATAAGAAACTCCAACATATTCTTGATCAATGAGTTGGCTAGTTATGCGAGTCGAAAGACTGTACGTAATAATTGTTCACGATGGATCTTGTATGAAACGCCCCAAAAGAAGTTTGGGACAATGGTTATTGAATGACCAATTTATGTTTTAAACATAAGCAAAACCAAATCAATTTTATATAAGAAAATTTATAAAAAGTTTGTAAATACAAATTCTATTACATTGAGAAACAATTATTGTTTTAAGAAATACCAACTTCATAGCGAAGAAATTTCTTTTAGAAACCATTGGTAGTAAAATGGATTTAGATACAAACCATAGACGAAACTGGATATGTGGGATAAAATGAAATTAACAAAACCTAAACGAACACAATGCATTAGAATGTCTAGTAAATATTCTTACACATTGAAGAGAAACTACGGATTTTTTCATTAATGTCAAGTATAAATAATTCTCAATAATGAATTAAACTATTAAGATATTGATTATATGATATGATATATTGAGTGAATTTAAAATCGATTCCAATTACAATATCAAAATATGATTTTGATACTTACATCCGAAGGGATATGATCCATTGACCGTGAATGAGTCTTAAGAAGCAAGACTAATGTAGTTAGAATATAATGTGCAATGTTGATAAGAATAACATCATAAATTTTAATTTTTGAAATTAGCGTAATAGATTCGTTATTCAATGTGCTTAAGTTAATTCATATTTACTCATAAAATTATCGCTTGGTGTGACTTTGTGATTTGGTAAATATGTGTTGAAATGAAAATTTATAAATAATGATTTAGAATGGATTATTTGTACATAATAACCAAAGTGTCTCGAAGTCAGTAGGATGGATATTGAATGTTTGGATGTGATCCAAGAAATGATACAAAATAGTACCATTCTATAAGCATCAGAATTGAATAAGTATTTTGATAAAAAATATTGAATACTTCAAGTTTCAGTCAAATTTCAGAGGAAGCGTGTGTCGATAAGAAAAGCACACTAAAAGGTACACATATATTTCTAGACTATAAGTAAACATACTATTGATTGTTAACGATGTACTTATGTTAAATCGGTTATAGTTTGGTTGTTTAATACTCGATATTAGATTTGTAAATTATATCATTTATTTTAAGTATAAAAGATGTTGAAAATGTCCCAAAATGATACGCAAAGACACCTTATTAAAATGATTAATAAGAAACATGTAAGATTGAATCATTATGTATTGACAATAGGAACTATCATACATAGTGTATTATCTACGACATCACATTTTTATTATATATTTGATACATAAAGTAAATATCAAATCCAAATTAAGATCACTAAATAGTTGTAAGAGTGTCCTTGAGTAATTATGAAATATTGGAGATATGTTTTTCAGAAACAAGGAACTTCTTATAAAGGAGTATTTGGACTCAAACTTCATTAGTGATATTGAGTATAATGTGTTAATATTAAATTCATGTTCGAACCTTAGTTAAAGAGCTTTAAGTTAGAAATGTTTAAAACAAAATGCTATGGCTGATTCAACAAAAAAGCTAAGTACATTTCCTTGAATAGCGCCATGATAAAAGAAATAGATAAATATAAATAATCAAATTTAAAATAGGGTGAGGGATGATTCTAAGTATTAAGAATACTACATTATTGTTATGTGATAACAATGTAATGATTAGATCTCGCTAGAAGTTAAGAAACATACTCCAAATAGTTCCATATGATAAAGGTAGTTTATCAGCGTTGAAAAGAGTTGATTGACATAGTAAATAATTAAACCAACATAGTAGATCCATTCACAAAGGGTCTACATTGACCAGTTCTCATCAAACTGATTGAAAGGTGGGATAAACATTAATGATTGGCCCCAAGTGCAAGTGGAAGTTGATAGAGTTAGAGGCATGCCTTAGGAGAAATTATGTAATTTGTTACATATATCCAACTCGATAACTAATCTTGTTCGAAATAAAAGGTGCTTTTTTCTATTATATACCTTATATAATGTGTTATATATGAAATAATTTAATTAATAGTATATTTAATAGAAAATACATAAATGATATGTTTTATTATTGGAGTTACAATGCGTTATAAACATGAGTGATTTATCACCATAAAATAATCATACCTTTTGAATATTCCTAGTCAAGATGTATTGAGAATGAATATCGATATATCCGCTAAGACTAATGTATTAACGTTCTCCAAATTTTGAGCAGTGTATTACTCATGGCTTCTGGGGGTACCAAAGGGTTACGCACTGATAGTTATATGATAACTATGGAATGACTCACTCGATAGTTTTCTGTTGGTTAACTAAGGTCAAATATAAATAATTGATGTGACAAAATTAGACAGTTCTCTTGGCTCGTTAATACTGCTGATCTTCAACGTGAAAGCTCTGCTTTGATTATAGTTAAATCATGGCACGACGCCCATCGAACGAGTATGGTTGAGTCAAGTGGAAGCATTCGAAGCGAAACATTATTCAAAAGAGGATCTGTTTTCCTCAGTTATATAAGGTCAACGGTCAACTAAATTCAACTCAAAGTTAAAGTCTTTGGCCAGAGCATTTCGGTAAATTATTATTAAATCAAGGATTTTGTGTTTAGACTTTACAGTGGAATATATACAATATTGAAATTTTGCCCATTACTAAATTACATAAGTCCAAAGTGATATAGTTTTGACAAAGAGAATTAGTGTCTGTCATTGTTGGGTAAGCAAAATTGGATTTTATCGAAATTAAGTAAGCGATAAATTTGGTCATAATATCCACCTCCGTAAAGTGACATGTAAACGTTAATATTTGAAATGTTCAATATTAATCAATGACCAAATTTATACACAAGAGTCACATAACTGACACATTTTGTTGTAAATTAATTAATTTAAAAATATTAATTATAAAAAATTTATTTGATGTATGTTGAACAATATTAAACAGTGTGTTTACAATAGTTATAAATAAACAGATCGATATACGATGTCGGTATGCGTTTAAATACAATTTAAAAGTGCATTGATATTGTTCGGAGTTAGACTAGATTTAAGACCATATGGGCATGATATTTTTGGCAGTAGGAGGCTTGATTCAGGCGACCATACGATAGCAATTAGAAAGGATTTTGAATGATTGAAAGAGTGGAGACAGTAAGAGGGAGATATGAGGATAAGATTCACTGTTCACTCTCTTGACTTTCCGTGTATAAGCATGCCACCTCTTTACATCATTTTTCAAGACTTTTTTCTCCTTCCTCTTTGAAATTTTCGACCAGCAAACCCCTTCTCCAAGTCCTAAAAATCTTAGTACAAAATTACGTCAAAATACTTCGATTCGATCATGGATGATAAGGCAGTTTGGGAGTTAGCGTTTTCTGATTTGTGAACGGATTCAAAAGGATCAATTCAACGTTTCAATGTGTACGCAAGGGCTTTGGTGAAAGAAAATTTTAGAAAAGTACTAAATGAATTAGGCTACATAGGCTCATTAAAGATTCAAATAGGTAAAAAAATATAAAGTAAATTGAATTTACCCAATTACTCTATCGTGAGCTAGTCCAATTCCAACAGCACGCATATTATGGTTACGAAGATAGACCAGAGAGGGTCGTCGATTTACATTTGAATTACGCTACGGATTTAGGTTGGAAGAGCCATTGGTTTACAATTGGAGGTACACTCTGAAAGATATAGTTAAAAAATATGTAAGGCATAATTAATACTCATTTAAATGATACTACCAAAATACCATTACGGTAAGATTTGAGATTTTCATTCACCAAACATTTGTTATTTTGACTCTCTTCTCATTATAATCCACATTTTAGGGGAAATGATTGGAATCTAGACCAAGTTTATTGAGAATTTGGAATTTGAATAGGACAAGAATCGAGGAAAGAAAACAGAGGATATATGGTCTTGAAGGTGAGTGGCTAATGCAACAAAATCATTCATCAAACAAAATCGTCCGACCTTGACACCGAGTGACCAACACCCCACTGATATCAAACCTTACCTTAGATTAATGATAGATAAATGCTAAAGGCATCGGGGCAGTATGCTAACGAATACCCTTTTTTTATAGTGCGGTCGACGAAAATGTTTGGTCGGTGCGCGGTGTCATAAACAGAATCCAGTGCCTTTAGCACACTATCAGTAATCTTGAAAAATATGCTAATTATTAGAAAATATAAGGGTGGAGGATAAGAATACCAATCTAGCAATACAACGAACTTCAAAGTTCAAAATTTTTAGATTTCACACTGTATTTACTGTGTAATCAGTTAAAATTTGTCCCTTCACTAAAAACGGTGACTATTAGTAGCTGCTACAAGTTACATTTGTTGATACTGAAGACTTTTGAAGTGATCATAGGGAATCAGAACCCGAGAAGATAAACTTAAAGCATCTCTATACACGTAAATTAAAGGAAATGTGAACATGTTTATTCAAAGAATTGTATATATTTTGTTTATTTTGTTCAACCAGAATGATTTGCGTGCACTTTAACAAGTGAGTATATTTCTTTTTCATATTTGACAGGCTTTTTATTTCAAAGCTTCATCTTAAACCAAAAACTGGACTCACATTTCTTTATGGATATTACTGAAGAAACAATAGTTAATGGTATGATATATTTCAAAATTTATGCATTCATATGCGTTGAGCATCTTAATCATTATGTATTGAACCCTGTATCTAATTAAGCACTTTTTAATCAAATGCATGGTAGCAAACAACATTATGTGACGATGGTTAGACCTCTAAGAGCAGACCAAAAAAATTGTATTTATCCTTTTTATTTGGCAATGACATAAATTTACAGATGTATGTCTAGTTTTACCAAATAGTATTTAGCTTTGTTAAAAAATAGGTTCGCTATCATATACTTATTTTGCATTAGTCATGTAAATGACTAACTGGTATTTATCTGGAAAAAAAAAATTATTTGGAATTGTCTTGCTTTTGATATCGATGTTTTTGTAGGGTAGTTTCACCGTATTTCTCATAAAAGATAATATTATGCTGCAAGTAAAGAGTTATTGGTCCAAAGGAAATTATTCATGGCACACAAGACTATAAAATAAACCATTAGAATATGCAATCATGTCATGGATCACATACTCGTAGATCGGAGCAAAAGAAGAAAGAAGAGAATGGTCTTATTGCATTAGTCACTTAGCGTCACGGTTAAATGGAGAAGTTTGAACCTCTATTTTCCTCTTTGGTTTCTAGATTCAATACAGAAGCAAGATAAGACCAACTAAAGAATAATTTGAGCAAACTTGTACAACACTTGAAGGTAAAAAGAAACCTAAGAAGCGGATGTCTTTAAATTTTATCGATTTGTAATGGTAAATGCTTGAAAATTCTTTGAATGTGTTGTTTTTCTTCCATGAGTAGAGATGTTCATGCAATTTAAATAAATTTTTTATTCAACTGTTATCATTATGCATTTAACTAAAATTTAGTAAATGTTGTAATAAATGTTTTCCTTTGAAATTATGTAATAAACGGTCAGTTTTCCACCATTGTACGATTGTACTGGTTACTTAAAATAGTGAGAAAAAACAAATTTATTATGACTGGTCCATTTATTATCACCATTGGTTTTGACATTCTTACCACTACATTTAACATTAATAATGATAAATTTAATGTTACCATATCGATAAAGTTAGAAGTATACAATTGTGAGAGACTGAAGTACATCGGCCGAGCATTTAAAAAGCAATTATGTAATAAATGGGTAGCGGGCCTGTATTTATTTTTGGCCCAAAACCGTGTACTATTGTTTTGTGTAGCTGTTATATATAGAACAAACATGTATCAAACTTGATCAGATAATTGCAAAGCTTCCTTTTTCATTTTCATGTAATTCAGACGTTCTCTCTAAAACATCAAAGCAGATCATTATCTTGTAAATCTTATATGGTATCAGAGCAACGACCTAACGGCACAACAGCGACCTGAATATCATCAAAGTTATAATCATTTGATAATTCAGGAGTTTTGAAATCTCATCAGTAAAATTTCATCATTTGAGATTAAAATTCGAAAGTGCTTATCTGAAGGAAAGCAAGTGTCATGCCATAAGAATCTAGCAAGAGGCTGGCTACATCAAACTTTCTCCTAGGACAGCAAAATCTAATTCAGTTCAAGAAAATCATTAGAAATTCATCAAAACATCAAAGAATAGCGCCTTGCTTGAAAAATCTATATCAAGAAATTAATCATTTGGGTTAATGGCTACACAAACCTAACCTTTGAAGCTTTTTATTCTATTCTTGATTTTCTTGAAGCCCAGTAACAGTTCTTGCATCAGTATTGCCCTCATTTTCTTGAGTTTCTTTCTGATCCTGACTCAACATCATGGCCAACAACTCTGGAACATCAGCAACCAGTAATTTTGATCAAACAACAACCGAGAACATGATTAAAATTTGTCATCACTCCTCAAAGTCAATTGATTACAGCCCATTTAGAAGAAGTTAATTATCTTCTTGGAAGGTACTGGTTGGGACAGCTGTCACAGGCTATGGACTTGAAGATTTCCTCTTTGGCATCCATACAATTCCACCAAGCTTCATCACTAATGAAGAAAACAAAGCTATCAGCAATCCAGAATTTATAAAGTATCAAAGACAAGATAATTTATTTTTCTGGAAAATAGGCACAAGGAAAAACTTGCAACAAAATTTAATCTCAAAGACAACAAGTTTGCTTTTTAGTCTGAATGTCACTTTCTAGTGTAAACAGAAAATGATAGTTACAACTATCATTCTGTGATTTGCACTAGAAAGTGTCCTTCAGCCTGAAAAACAAACTTCTTGTCGCTAAAACTAAATTTTTCTTCAGCTTTTGAGCCTAAAAACCCCTTTAATTTTCTCATGGCTATCATCATCAATAAGTGTTAAATTTTTGTCACAAGTCATTGGAAGCAAAACAACAAATGGAATTTGGTCAACAATTGAAAGAATATTTAACTCTCAATCCGCAGCGAAAGTAATGCATCACAAAAGATAGTTACACCGTATTAGGAAGGATAATCAACCTATAGAAGAATATCTTGCAAAAATTAAAACAATATGTGGTTTACTTGAAGCGGACAGAATATCAAAGATCCTTTGTAATAGAATTAAATGGTTCCTACCTCTTTTAATTGCAGAAAATCAATCATCTTTCAAACCGAGGAGAAAAATTGGTGAAAACATCTTGCTAGCTTGTGAACTAGTTTAGGACTTTTCTACACGAGGTAAACAAAAAATGTGCATCAAAAGCACTTCACATACTTCATTGCCCCCAACCCGTTCTTGTACCTCTATTGAAACAGAACGGTTTCATGTTCTTCCATCGATTGGTTAATCAGGTATTGACATGTCCACGCCTCAACTTATTATGGATCAATTGATCTTCAATAAGCATATGACATGGTTAATCATGAGTTTATAATCCATATGCTCTCATGTATGTGCTTCCCACACATATAATAGAGCTAATCTATGAATGTATTTCTATACCTACGTTTCCCATTATGATCGATGGGAGACTATAAGCATTTATTCATTCAAACAGGGGGCTTAGGCAAGGAGACCCACTGTCCCCTTCATAGCTATCGAGTTTATTGCTTTACTAATAGAGGAGGGAGTAGTTGATGGATACATACAACCTATATCTACCGTTCAACCTACAATAACACATTTCCTATATGCTGATGACGTCTTGATTTTCTTATTTGTTACTGAAGTACATCGGCTGAGTATTCACAAAACAATTATGTAATAAATGGGTAGCGGGCTTGTATTCATTTTTGGCCCAAAACTGTGCGATATTGATTTGTGCAGCTGTTATACACACACACACACATCAAACATGTATCAAACTTGATCAGATAATTGCAAAGCTTTCTTTTTCATTTTCATGCAATTTAGACGCTCTCTCTGAAACATCAAACCAGATCATTATTTTGCAAATCTTACAGATAACATTGGTATACTGATATAGCTCTATGTTCATTATCAATTTTTTAGTATTTGTGTATGTAATAGTAAATTTACCATTACCATTACATTTCAAATTATCTTTTGTTTCATCCTCTTTTGGAACCGTATTAGATCAACTTGCGCTCCTTTTGCTAATCATTCAATATGATTTGTTCAACGTTTTGTTGCTAACATATGTTCCACTCTATGTTTCTTTTAAATTTTTTATATTTTATTCTCTAACAAGAATGGTTGGTTTTGCATTGTAGTATTTTTATGTTTGTTTGTATAATACATAAGTACCAAAATGATCCTATTTTACTTTGAACGGTCCAAATATAGCACGCAGTAAAGAATTATTTCACTGTCATTATTTTATTTTTCGGAAAGCCACGTTTATTCCCGCAAGTGCAAAACATGCTTAGCGGAAAAGTGAGATTAGAAGGAAGAAGCACAAAAGCAGAGTTAAACGTAACGTGTCGTGGAAAAGCCACATGGAAGGTGGGAAAGAAGGCCACGTACGGCACCGCATACTGAAATAGTCAGTTAGCATAACCGCGTTCAAATCTCAAAACTTCATCAACGTTTCTTTATCCCCAGCAAATTAAATCCCACCCACTGCAATTTCTCATTCATTCATAAAAGAAAAGAAGAAGAAAATATAAAACAAAGAAGATGGGAAACGAGACATTTTTAGAGGTGATTCTGGCAATTATTTTGCCGCCGCTAGGCGTTTTTCTTCGCTTTGGATGTGCCGTATGCATCTCCTCTTCTCTTTTCTTTTCACTTAATTACGTTATATTATTTATTTATTGCATGCAGTATTGATCACCGACCACTGTTCTCGATTGTTGCATGTATTTTGTGCAGGTGGAGTTTTGGATCTGCTTGTTGTTAACCGTACTGGGCTATATTCCTGGAATTATATATGCTATTTATGTACTTGTTGCATGACTATTTCTTCTTTTTTCTTTTTCTTTTTTTAATATGCTGAACTATGTTTTATTACATGTAATTTGTGACTAATCAGATCAGATGTTAGTGTGTTCCAATTTTTCATCTTTATATGTTATTCTTTCAATATCAATACTATGGCATACAATGTTAATCATAGCGCTGTACTACTATGAATTCCTTAATTTTCATCTTCCACACAAGTCTTTGCCAAATTAAACCTCAAAAGGAATTAAAAATTGATCATCGTGCTAACCAAATTTGGGTGGGTTTTCTTTCAACATTTTTGTGAATTTTCTCTCGCACATAAAAACCAACATTTGGGCCCGCCAAGCCATGGGCTTGGGCAACCCACTGGCCTAGAAACATGATGGCTAACATCTGGTTGCGCCAGCCTGGGTAAGCCTGCGGGCCGAGGACGTAAAAGAATGGTAGGTTTGCGCAGCAAATTGATTGGGCCGGTCATTGTTGCGGGTGTGGGTACAAAATGCCTCCTTTCATATTTTGAATCTTACACTGTTTGTGACTCGATAGATCCAGTTACTTCAATCGACTGAACTCAAACTCATTCTGATGGAATCTGGAAAAGTTCAAGTATACGAATATACGAGGAAAAAGAAACAAGCTATAAGATTCTTTGTCAAATCTAAAAATTTGATAGCAGTGGATTACCTCGAACGTCCGTTTTTAATTTTCAATTTCAATACATTAAATAAATTAATAAATATTGTTTGACCCAATATTTATTATCTTAGTGAAGCAAATAACTAATCCAAAAAATTGGATGCCTCGGAGCTCTGATTTATTTTAAGGGAAAATCAATGATTTAGATTCTTTCCTTTGCAATAAAATTAATCACAACATTACATTTTTTTTGCATTTTCCTTCTCGAAATCACTTCTATCTTTACAATTCCCTTGTTAAATTCTACATCAATTCTATACCAACTAATCACTAGGATGCACAACGCTTTAAATCACTAAAGTATCCCCGACTTTTGTCAAGTATCTCTTTTATTTTTTTCCTTTCGATAATATATGGATTGCAAAGAATCTCTTAAAATAAGATTGTACTTGTTTGTTTAACTAAATCAATCGTTGTAAGTATTCATAATTATTAATAATAAAAGTAACTATTAAAAGCTTATAATTAATCATAAATAATTAACATTAGCTAATTAGTAGCAATGATTAGTTAACAGTAATGATTTTAGTGTAATAAATTGTTATGAGTATTCATAGTTATATGTGTTAGATTGATAGTTTGCATTAGTACAATAATTGAATTTAGATAAATGCCCTACCAGAAAAAAGAATAACAAAAAAAAAAAAAAAAAAAAAAAAAATTCCTACTTAGCTGTGGAACGCAGATATCTTATAATATGCTTTATCATTTCAATGTCTTTTGTGATGGTTGGTTAATAGAGATTAAATTTAACATTTTTACCCCTTTTACGATTGGTTGTTGATAAATTTTAATAACAGACCAAGATGGATTTGGAACAACGTAGAATCTACGAAGATGGATTCGGAACAAACACATGTATTGTAAAATTTGGAATAGAAGCTATTTTGGAAGGTTTAAATGATTTACATGCTAACATTTGTCTTTGTTTGGGAGCTCTGTAGCGGAGATTTTGAGAGCATTGGTTTTAACCGTTAATGATCGTGGCGTTTTTAATTAGTTTACCTTCAAGTGTTGTTATATCCGACCAATGCGTGCTTGAGAGTTAAGTATGCATCGGCTTTAAGAGTTTTCCGTTAAAGTAACATTACATATACACCTTTATATTTATTCATTGATTTTGTGAAGATTAGTTTTCCAACATGATTAGCAGGGTATAATTGAAAAAAAGCTAAAACCCTTCAAAACAACTCAATTTGATGGATTGAGAATTATCATTAAAATTACAATATATTGATTTTCACTGTTTTATAACCAATAATAACCAATATGAAAAAAAAACTTACAAGAAAAGATTATGACAACAACTGAAATATAGAGCCGTCCAAAACTGGTAAAATTGAAACTTCCAAGCGGAGCCTTGGATTAACTAAGTATTGGGTTTACTGAGTTAATTAGTGCGATCCAAAGCTTTATGTATCGGTTTGATCCTAACATGAATTATTCATTCCTCGCATATTTCATTAATCACTTTTTGTTTGAACCAAAAATGGCACACACCCAAAAGATTTATGTAGTAGAGATCAAATGAAGAAAAGTAGACGAAAATGAGAAAATAAACAAGACACATTCGTTTATAGTGGTTCGGCAAATTAAGGTCTATGTCCACTTTGAAGTATTATTACTTATTTCTGAGTTGGAGGCAGAAGTTCTTAGGTCGGTACAACTTCAATACTTGGTATTTTAAAGTTACAAGAATATCAAAAATAATGGGACTAGAGCCAAAAGAACCCCAAAAATGAGCCTTACCCTTAGGTGACCTAAAATCTCGTTTGAAATATCTCCAAACCTTTGTGCATGAACTTGACCAATTCATCCAAAATTATTGGTGACACCTCAGCAGAAGTTGGGAGTAGGTACCGATCCCTATATCACCAGTTAATTTAAATTATTTGATTAAAGAATAAATTTATTATTCGATCGTTCACATATTAATAAAATTCATACAATTGTTATTCAAGGTCAAAAAAAAAAATATGGAAACGAATCTGGATTGGGAAGGATTGCAACTTAAAAGCAAAGGTGAGATTTTCTCACTCATTTGGATACCTAAATTAAATTGAAATGTTAAATTTAAATTATTGAATGTGATTGATTGGTTGATTTTATTTCATTCACGGGTTAATATTATGACCCATATACTGCAATATTTCACATTGAAGTGAAATTGTTATTTTATTGTGCTAACATCTGTGGATGCAGGGAAACGGGTTGGAGGGATCCAACAGGATTCCTCAAAACTATTTATTTTATATATATGTTGTTCTGTGACAGGATGATATATTGAGTTGGGTGGTTTTATAGATAATTGAATTATCAACTGTTGAATAACAGAGAAGTTGAAATTTTGAAATTTCTATTACCGTTGATAAATTAATTTTGAAGAAGTTAAATAAAACTCAAATAGAAATTATTTATTTGAAATTTGAATCTACTTTAAGTAAGAATGAAGAAAAGAAATAAAAGTATGTTTTCTACTTAAGTTAGACCTTAATGTGATAAAGTTGAGATTTGGAAATTTAAATTATAAATTTATACTTGAAGGAATATTGTAATCGATAAGTGGATTAAAGAAATAGAATCATATTAAGAAATGGAAATGGAGGTCTATTAAGGAAATAAAAAGAAATATTAATAAGGAAAGAAAGAAAATTTATTAGGAAATAAAGAAGATGCTATTAAGAATTACGAATAAGAAATTCTATTAAGAGTCAAAAGAGATTTTATTTAATAATGAATGGAACTTATTAAATGGGACAATATGGAACTTTATAGGAAGAAATAAATTATAAAGATGAGATTTTTCAATCAAACTATCTGATAATAAATGAAATCCAAGGAGATTTTATAAATTCATGAATGGAATTTATAAATGAGATATGAAATTGGTTGAATGGAAATAGCAGGATATTTCCAAAGGTTAATGTGGACAAGAGGCATATATAAGTGGATATTGGATTTTCTAAAATTATAATTTATTTTAAAAGGAATATTTTAAATTACTATACTATATAAATCTTTTTATAAACTATTATTTGAATGTAAAATATTTTCGAATTAGTTATTTTGAAGGTTTAGCTATTATTTATTATAAACTCTTAAGTTTTCTAAAACCAGCTTTGAAACTTATAAATAACTAGATATAAGTCTTAATATTTAATATTACTTCTTATTTTATAAATCTATATGTTTTCAAAATGTTTTTAAAATCCAATTAAAATCCTCTTGTGATGGTAAGCAAATTAATTTAAATGGGATAAGATTTAGGAGAAATCTTATTAAGTGGAGAAAGTGAATTTGAGAAATTATAAGGAAAGTGTAAATTGATTTTTGAAAAATGAATGAGAAATAAATGAAATTTCCAAAGGGTAAATCAATGGAGTGAGTATAAGAAATCAATTAAGTGATTTCATGGGAATAAAGGGCTTTGAAAATTTATTCCAAATGGGTTAAATGGGAATATTATCTGTATGATAATTAGAGTAAATAGTTTGTTGAAATTATTTGATGGTTGCTTGTGTGTGATTAATTGATAGTTAAATAACCGACTATCAATATTGGACAATGCGCTGATCGTTTCAAAGAGTCCGGGATCGGATTAAATTATCCGAAAACCACTTCGATCCGGTTTGAACGATTACGAATGAAGACTGTGAAGAGTTGAAGACGGTGATTCAGTTTGTCCAGACCCAGGGCAACTTGTATGGATTGAATGCTTCCAAAACATCGTCAGGTGGACGATGAGCATTCTAAGTGACGCGTTCTTGAAAGGTAACGTTAAACCTCAAGCCTCATCAACCGGGAATGGCTAAAACAGGGGAGGTGCAGCAAGGTTAGGTGGGTCATGCCCAAGCAGGACAAGATATTTCCCCTGTCTAGATGTCCCTTTTTATTCGGCTTAGTGGGTGGTTGGTCGCGCCAACCACGGGGTTTATCTTGTTCGGGACTGTTCAGTAAGGAATGGTTCCGGCCTTGTGTTGCAGGGGATGAAGGGAGTCATCCTCGGTACTCTGATCTAGGCCAGGTACTGTGACGGGCGGTACCCCAGTAGCCCAGCCATTGATGGAAATCCATTCTCCCTACGAGCCTTGTACGAGTTTTGTTTGTATTACCCACTCTGTGGCTAGTAGCTGTAATTTAATCATGTAACAATTTCGGCTATTTCATAAGTATTTGTATATAGACCCTATTATAATATCAGAGGATTTCTATAAAAAAAAATGTTTTAGCTATCGTAAGGTAAAAACCCGACATGTTTATTTGTGGCGTGGTCTTACGAGATGCTTTTGTTTTCAAAGGATTTTCAAAACTTTAATAATCCAATTGAGTGTGATTTTCTCACGCTGGTATTCCAGACTGACTCGGGTGTTGTTTATATGATGCTCGGGTCAGACCGAGTTAAACAGGATTCAGGTTTTATACTGGAGCTCAGGAGACGAGCTGGTGACAGAGCGTATCTACGTATTTGCCTATTATTTCTGATGTGTATGATCTTATAGTAGTTGTCTCTGTATGAGTTGATGTACTCTGATGATGGTATGTATATATATATGGCAGTACCGATTTCTTGTATTTAAAGTTGTATTCTATATATTATATTTTATTCCGCTGCGATGTGAGATTCTGATGTTGTTTTTTTTTCTTCTTCTTCTATCCCTTTCTTCTTTTTCATAACAATCTGGAGTTTTCAGGTTTGAAAATTCCGGGTTGTCACACAAACAGATGGAAAAAAGTGAAAAAGAATGAAAGTTTACCAAAAATTTTCTCTCAAGAAATGAAGCCTACTTTTTGAGTTTGATAAAGTTTTGGTACGTGAAAAATAAAGGGAAGTCAGCTGAAGGAATGGCGATAAAGTCAGCAATTGAATGGATATGTTGTTTGGTGTGAAAAGGCAAAGGATACTAAAGGTCAAAAACTCTTCAAATATCCAAATTCTTTTTGCATTTTAAATACATGTAAAATACATATAAATAAAGATAAAAACACAAAAATATAATAAATGAATATAAATAAATAAATAAATTTTAAATAAATATAATTAAATTAAGAAAATAGCTTAAAATAGAAACTAGGTTATAAAAATTGAAAATAAATGCACTAAGCTTTGGAAAAATTATAACATTACTTTAAAATATTTTAAAATAAAAATATATACCTAACATGTCATATAACACATATTAGAACATAATATGACAAATAAAAATATTATTTATATAAATTAAAATAGACAATTTTATTAAATAAATCAATTTACATAAAATATTGTAAAAAACATAACTTTCACAATATAAATCGGATTTCAACGAAACGAAAAGAAATATTCTTGAAATTTAATATATTTTCATAATAAAAGATAAAAAGATAAAATTCAAATATTTAAATTTTAAATTTAAAAGCCAAAGTTCGACCAGATTGACCAAAAATCCACTTTTTTGGAAATATCCTATTTATTCAGATTTGAAATTATAATTCACACAAAATCAAAATATACTTTTAAAATAACAAAATTTATTCATTTTAATAAATAAAATAAATTTTTTAAATCAGGAGTTTCAATTTAAATAATTAAAATAAACAATTAAAATAATCACAAAATACTGGGTTGTTACACTCTCCCCCACTCAAATCTTTTCGTCCTCGAAAAGAACGAACAAGGAAAATAAGGAAAAGCACGTTAGACAACAAATAGTACCAGGAAAAACAATTTCGAATTCGAAGCACAAATGCTCTCCTCCGTTTCCCGTGTACAATCTCGATCATCAATACCCCATCGTACTTCGATCAAACTAAGAGATTTCCTTCTTAGCTGCTTCGTACCTCTGTCAACAATACAAAGTGGCTTTCTCTCGACAGTCAGATTAGGCTCAATATCTCAACCATCAAGAGCAGAAGGCTGAACAAAAGAGATAGGTTATGAAGATACTAGAGAAAACGTGAGACATGGAATACGTCATGCACTCCAGACAGTTTCTCGGCAAATCCAGACGATAAGCCAAAGAACCGACTCTTTCCACAATTGCGGAAAGGACCCACGAAGAGGAAGAAGGTAAAAGTAGTTAGAAGGGAAAGTAGGTTGAAAGACAAGGATGGACATTATTTTAAAACCATATACATTTCAATTTAAAAATTGTATATTTATAACATTTTAAACATATAATAATATACATTTTATAATATGATGAATAGTCATTTGATTCAAATTTGATAGTTCAAAGTAAACAATATTTAAACATTTTAAATAATTTAGAAAAGTAAAATAAATGATCAAAATATCCTTTATATAATACACTTTATCAGAATACTTTTATAACTCGATGTCTTAACAAGTTTACTTTCATTCATGTAGACTTTGGCTATGCGTTGATCAGGAGCAAAGCTAGAATTCTCTAGGTACTTGGTAGACTTGTTTCAACACCCAGTGAAAATACTGAAAAACCTTTTAAAGCAACAGATATGGAAAGTACAATCCAAACAAATCAACCAAACCAAACATGTCAATCATGGATCGCAGATACACAATGGTTACACTTGGATCCCCCTGGAAACACCCGTACCCGTTGGCTGACTACCGCAGCCCTGCGATTATGCCATGAAGACTGGTAGTACCGCAAATACACAATGATTACGTCTGGATCCCCCAGGAAACATCCGTACCCTTAGGCTCTCGCAGCCCCTGCAGATTACGCTACCAAGCGACCCAATAGATCACAGATGCACAATGGTTATGCCTGGATCCCCCAGGAAACATCTGTACCCTTAGGCTCTCGCAGCCCCTGTGAATTACGCTATGCAGCCGCGCTCGTAAGACCATGGAGATCGCCATGGAATTCGATGGACACTCGAGTATCATATCCGGAAAACCCAAATTAGAGAGAATAATATCGATAGAATGAATCCACAGTGTGGCCACAAAGCGGATATCAAGCAGAAGGCACTTTCCATATCTTTACTTCGAAAATATGCATCATATGGTACCTTTCAAAATCACTTTCAAATATCATACTTATATAAATTCCATTATATATAAGATTTCATTTTCAAATCAAATACTTTCTAAATCAATAGTATATCAAACCATACCTATATAGACTTCGATTATATAAGATTTCTCTTTACAAATTGAGTACCCTTTCAAATCAACAGTTTCAAATCACTTCATACTTATACAAATCAATTTCATACTTATACAAATCCATTTATATAAGTTCAATAACTCCCAAATCAAGGTATTTAAATAAACAAGGTTCTCAATTTCAAACCATTTCAATATCAATTCAGTTTCAAAATCATATATGATTTCGCTAGATCATTTCTTCCTAATTTCATATATTCAGTTTCAGAGTCTCTTAAAACAATAGATTTATAAAATAATCCAAATTCCCAAATCAACAAAAATTTAGGTCAAACAAATTCATTTCCGTTTCAAACATATATTCACTTCCAAAAAATATAATACTACCAAAGTTATAAATCTTTCGAAACCAAAATACTTGAATCATTACACTTTGAAAATCATAACATTTCGAATTCATATATTTGAAATCATAAAACATTCCTTTAATTCTTTACATTTCACAAATTTATTCAACTAAACCCAAATCTAAAATTTCCAATTTTAATTCAACTCAAACCATCAGTTTCAATTCAATTTAGTTTTTTCAAAAAAACCATTTCAAATATTATCAAATTTCAAATAAAGATTTGATCCATAAAATAAACTATTAAATCTTTAAAAGATTTCAAAGCTTAAATATACCATATTTAAAACTAAATTTTATAATTTCATATATCTCAAATTTACTTCATTATTACTTAGTTTTGAAATATTCATTTCATAAATCTATCATTTTATATTAAACTCAAATTACAGGTAAACCAAATATCCTTTCATGCAAATATAAACTTCAAATTTCATTTATCAAAATCAATTATCATTTCAAATTCACATTCTTTGTCAAAATAAAGATTAAATCATTTCCAAACCATTTCAATCATCAAAATTCTAAAATGGTTACTAATTTTAAAACCACCCTTTTTAAAACCTTCAAACTATTTATTTCTATATGGAAAATCCAATTTACCATTAGAAAGATTATTATTCTATATATATAATTTATTCAAAACATTTCAAATCTATATTTCATACCGTTATAATTCAAAATAGTCTTATTTATTCCACTCAACAAACAGTTTCAAACTTATATAAATCATATTACTTTATGCATTAGTCATACCAAACTAAACTTATATTCTTTATCAAATACCCTATACCTTTCAAAATTACTTATCTTTGAAGAGTTAACCTTGATTTGGAAGTGCTCGAACCTTCAAAATAATCGAAGAAACCATATTTTCAATCCAAGAGTTGGAAATTACCAACAAATCAGTAAACCAATTCCAAAAGATAGGGTTATACCAAAACAAATTTGAATCTCGAGGACTGAACACCGCCTTACTTTAAATCATTTCAAATATATATACATATATCTTTCGAATATCAAACCATACTTCAAAATCTAAAATCAAATGTTGGTTTCACAAAATCACTTGCATAGCAAAGCTACTAGAGTGCCCTCTCCCCCACTCAGAAACTCGAAAATCAATGTCAATGATGCATGCTTTCATCATCGAAATTATTTTCCAGCGACATAAGTGGGTTCTGGACTTTTATTTTCTTGAAACTTCTTTGAAATCTCTTCGAAATCATTGTAATTCATTCGAATACATTTGAAATATTTCTTACTCATAAAATATCTTTAAATCATATTATTATTATATTTTCCAAAATCCTAAAACCGATTTCAAAACACCGGAGTTTGATTCCTCGAAATTCAAATTCAAAAACCTTTCAGTTATAAATCATTTTTATATAAGTCAAATTCTTATAATATTTTCGAAACTTCAAATCCTTTCGAAATTTCAAATTTTCATTTTTTAAAGGTATATAATCCTTATCGAAAACATTTCACTTTTATATATAAAATATGGCCATCCTTATCAAAATAATAATTTCGCTGTATGCACAATTTCAAAATACAACCAAACACAAATTTCCAAGGGATGATTCAAGGATGGATTTCAAAACAAACATAAATTCGAATTTAGAGGAACTCTAATCAAATAGAATCCTGATTCGAAGATAAGATCGAACTAAGATTAGATAATTCAATAATAGAAGATGGATAAGCCTATATAAATCGCGGGCGACCTTAACTGGTCAACTTTAACTTTAGGGATATAACCAATATGGAAATCTAAGGCAAATCGACATTCGATTGCAGAGATAGAATCCGGGTAGGGCAGGATATAGATAGCATCGTAAACCAAGGATACAGAAATTTTTGGTGAATCAATGCCAATTGTAAAGGAGTCTCACCCCTTTACAATCATTTAAAGATTTATGGAATCACCAATCTTTATAGAGGTCAGTGGAGTTATGAAATGCCCAAAAATCAAAAAGGATAAAAATAGGGACAAGACTGGATTTCAGAACAAGTGGGAGCGTTCCAAAGTCCAAGGAATCTTAGTCGATAAGAATCATAACCAAGAGATTACTAAACAAGGTGTATACAGAAGGAATGAAGCTTAGAAAAATCTTGGTTTCAAAATAAGAAAAATTTTATACCAAAATAATCATTGAAAATCTTTTAAAATCATTTGGTTTATACTTCAAAAATACATTCTCTCACAAGGAAATGATTCTGAGATTGATTTCACCCATTCTAGGGTATTTCTACCCTATCTCTAATGAGTTTTTGCTCCACAGGCTAAGGTTTGCATAAAACCAAAGCTCTGATACCAACTATAACAACCCGATATTTTCAGCCATTCGCATCCACACATGACGGACTTGAATTGCTCAAAATACCGCATTGTAAATAAATTTGGAGCAAATGAAATACAATCACAGAATCACAGACACAGAAATATCAGAATAACTCGCAATGGAAATTAACATACCATAGTAGTTCATGAAGCTACTATTACAAACTGTCAAAAACATAATACATAATATCAGTCTGAAACATATACAATAGAAATCCAAATACATAGAAGTTTATAAATACCAGAACTGAAATAGAAAAAATGAAACTGAAAGGGAATAGATAACTAGACAAGTAGAATCTCCAGCGATTCCTAGCTCCAGAAAAAGAAATCCAAACCTAAGCTGTAAATACTCGGGTTGACCCGAGCGTAAAGTAAAACACAAAACACTCGAGTCAGGACATATATACCTATATAATGTAAACCAACTCAAGTGAACTGTAGTAGTAATGTACAATAACTTAAAGGATGCTTGGGATCGTCCATCCTCCAAGGATCAGTTAACTATAAATTAAATACATCCCGTGGTTAAAATTTCCAGATAGTAATTTATAATTTGAAATCAAATATCATTTCAAAATTCAATATCATTCAATAATCCATTTCAAAATATCAAAATATCGTATCTTTTCAAAACCACAGTCATTTTTATTTAAAATACCATTTCAACACACATTTTAAAATAGTTTATATTTCAAAACATATTACTTCATTTTAAATCATTAAAATGAAGTTATTATATTTAATAATTAAATTATTAAATTTTCAGAATTTTAATCTTTCAAAGTGCATTTATTCACTTAAATTTATTAAAACAATGAAAATTCAACTTTCGCAGCATATAGAAAATGCTACGGAAAGTTACTCTTAAAACAATTCAATTTAACAAAAGACAACATTTAAAAATGCTGTAATAGGGTTACTTTAGTTCAAATAAAGTCTTAGTTAATTTCGGCAACTACAGCACACACAAATGCTGTAATGGCCCTTAATTCAATTTAGTCATTTAGTTCATTTCTATCAACTACAGCATTTACAAATGTTATAATATCCTTTACATTAGAAATAATAACATTTCAAAAATGCTATTAATTAAATTCCAAGTATTCAATATAATTTCACAAACAATTAAATTTTTATTTAAATCAATTGAAACTTATAAAATCATATATTTTCACTTTTAAAACAATTATTTAAATACCCTTATATTCATGATTTTATAAAGTTAAATTTTCATCCAAAAATCAAATATAATAATAATTTACTTATATAATTCAACATTCAATTTCAGTTCTTTATAATTAAATTTTTAGCTTAACACTTAAGTTTAAATTTCCAAGTATAACTTATTTTTCATTTTATTTATTTAACTTAAAATTCCTTTTTAAACAAAATTCACAAATTTCCAATCTAAGTTATATTTCAAAATTCAACTTAAATATTCATTTATTTAACTTTTAACTTATTCAAAAATCATTAACACTTTACCAAAATCATTTAAATTCATTTTAAATCAGATTTTAAATCTATTTTTATATTTCCTACTTAATTTAAATTCCATTTATAACCAAATCATAATTTTCAAAATAACTTATATTTCAAATTTCTAACTTTACCATTAATTTATTTCACTTAATTTTTTTAGAAAATCAATAATACTTTACAAAAATCATTTTTTTATTTAAGTTTTAAATCAAAATAACATAATATTTACATTTCTAAAATACTTTAAAAATTTCAGAAAAATATATATTAACCACGGGTCTGTATATCATTTTCTAGCATAGGTAAAGTGATATAGATAATATATCATTTCAATTCGTAATTTACAAAGAAAACCCGAGTTTTATCATTTAAAACCCACAGTCCCAAGTAAGTGAAATAGTTAAAAATCGTTCAGGCCTATCATTTCAGCCTATAACGATTTTTCCCTATTCTAAAGTCCGTTCGGGTATGTATCATTTCAACCCATAGTGATTCTAATCTAAAGGGAACTTGCAGTGTGATAAACTGATATAAATAACAGTATAGCATAATATAACAGTAACATATGATATAACAGGTGTTTAAGCATCGGTTAACATCATATGATCATAGCATAGCAGATAAAACATAATGATATGGGTTTACATATTCAATTGTGATCAGTTTACTAGTCATATAAGTATAAATTTGTCTGGTGAGAATTACTCACTTGTATAAGCTGAAGACGACAACCAAAGTACACAAACAGAGATCCGCGAAGGCATGAAAGCATGACAATTATTTGAGAGTGGGAGAGCCAAAGCTGATTGCCTTGTCAAATTTCAAACAAAACAAAGTACAATATGGATTACAAACCAAAATATTACAAAACAATGCTAGGAATAACTACACAATTCAAAGCTAGAGCTTTTGCACTTGCATTCAACATCATATGCTTCAGCTATAGGCTGGAAAAGCACGGTTATGGGATGGATTTGGATCAGATTTGGATCAGGTTAAGGTCATATAGGGGTCGGCCATAATAATATAAAGTAGATGAAGGGTATGTGTGCATGAATTTACAAAACAAGGCAACACAAGTGGGTTTTGTTGCCATTTAAAGTCTCGGCCAAAGCATGGATGAGCACAGTCAAGCTTGGGAAGATCAAGTAGAGATGTTGCAGAGGTCTTAGGTCCAGGAAGTGACTGGTGGTGGATGGTCGGCCAAAGTGGTGGATTAAAGGGGAGTTCGGCTAGCATGTATAAAGTGGATTTTGTTCATTTTTTTGGTGGATCACCATCATGAAAGGCTTTGGCTATGGGATGGCAGTGGGAAGGAGGGGATGATGGCTGGTTGTGGTGGTGGTGGAGGTGGCCATGGTGCTGGAGGAGGGAGGCCGAACACAAGAAGGTGAATAAAAGTACAAAAATCAATACAAAACAATGGAAAAAGGTGAAAAAGAATGAAAGTTTACCAAAAAAAATTTCTCTGGAAATGGAGGCCGTACTTTTTGAGTTTGAGAAAGTTTTGGTATGTGAAAAATGAGGGAAAGTCAGCTTAAGGAATGGTGATAAAGTCAGTAATTGAATGGATATGTTGTTTGGTGTGAAAAGACAAATTGAATATGAAAAGGCAAAGGATACTAAAAGTCAAAAACTCTTCAAATATCCAAATTCTTTTTGCATTTTAAATGCATGTAAAATACATATAAATAAAGATAAAAACACGAAAATATAATAAATGAATAAAAATAAATAAATAAATTTTAAATAAATATAATTAAATTAAGAAAATAGCTTAAAAATAGAAACTAGGTTATAAAAATTGAAAATAAATACACTAAGCTTTGGAAAAATTATAACATTAATTTAAAATATTATAAAATAAAAATATATACCCAACATGTCATATAACACATATTAGAACATAATATGACAAATAAAAATATTATTTATAAAAATTAAGATAGACAATTTTATTAAATAAATCAATTTACATACAATATTGTAAAAAGCATAATTTTCACAATATAAATCGGATTTCAACGAAATAAAAAGAAATATTCTTGAAATTTAATATATTTTCATAATAAAAGATAAAATTAAAAAATTAAAAATTTTAAATTTTAAATTTAAAAGTCAAAGTTTGACCAAATTGACCAAAAATCCACTTTTCTGGAAATATCCTATTTATTCAGGTTTGAAATTATAATTCACACAAAATCAAAATATAATTTTAAAATAACAAAATTTATTCATTTTAATAAATAAAATAAAGTTTTTAAATCAGGAGTTTCAGTTTAAATAATTTAAATAAACAATTAAAATAATCACAAAATACTAGGTTGTTACAATATTAGTTTACTGTGTTAAAATACAAGCTTGGATAGAAGGTTGTAGTTCTCTTAGTTTAGTTACAAGCTATTTTAATTTACGCGTTGCAAACCGTATTTACAGACTGAAGAGAGTGAACGCATAAGAAAAACGATTATTACAAAGCGACAACATTTTTTTGTTGCTATATGAAGCTACAACATTTTATTTTACCTTTTTTACTTAATTAAAAAATGAACTATTAATGTTGTTTTTTAATGGACTATTAACGCTGCTTTATTTATTTTTTATTTTGATAAGGTGTGGTCATTATGTTTTTTAATGGTAAGGTGCGATGACATATATGCTTTACTGATATATATCAAGTATATGTTCACGAAAATGGTAAGTAATATTGTTTAACTAAAATTCCTACATATGTTAGTGTTTTGGATTCTATTCACGCCTTAGCCATGATGTACACAATATTTCTATAAAAATTCATTTTAAAATGTGTAAGCTAGAAAAGGTTCAAATAGTAATCATAAATTCTGTTTTCTTAAGTGCATGAACTTGGAAAAATAGCATGTCATCCTAAATTGAAGTTAAATTGTGGCCCAAAGCAACGTTAATATGCGTGATTTTGGATTTCGTGAAAATATATTGATATTTCTTATTACTTTTTGTACACGAGTTGAAGTGGTCATACATATGTTGCTCTTATCTATCATGACCTTCTTAAACCACTTCAGTAGTTATGTGCATATCCAAAAACTAGATAATTATGTACTTTCTATCAATTTAACTTTATAGGTATTCTGTGCATCTCCAAAAACTAGATAATTATGTACTTTCTATCAATTTAACTTTATAGGTACTCTAGAATGACTTACAGAATATGATTTATAAATAACAGATCAATGGCTATTTCATCAGTTATAGTAATGGCTCATTTGAACAATCATATTCAACCTAAGCCAAAACCAAGGCATAAGGACGAGATAATGATTCTCATTCACAATCCAAAGGTAAGTTAGTACCTATTTATAGTATGTAATATAAAAAAAATCAAAAGAGAACATCTTCAGAATAGGATTCATATATAGGTAATCGTGTACGTTTATGGCTTCCTTTATGGTCCAATGGATTATTTGTGTAATGTGTATCATGATTTGGTACTAATTCAAATATGCACTTCATAGTTGATGAATCCTACTTCATTTATTTGATGTCACTCATCCACTTTATTCTTTGGAACTGCTACAATTCCAAAGGAGGTATTTTCTTGATAAAAGATGGACGTAGTTATGCACAAATATTGTTAGAAAAGTCCTACATTTCATCTTTCTTTTAGGAAAATCCTTTGATTATTTTCCATGGAAGTTAGTATATTATGTGTATGAAACGAAATATTCGTCCTATTTTATTATGGGTCCTTGAATCTCCTATTATATGTAACCATATAGTTACCCATATTGCTATGAATAACATGACTTCTCCTTTGCTAATTTCCTTTTGTTCATGTACAAAACTTTCTTTCACGCATAAATATTTGAAAATTGATCATTTGGTTTGACTTTTCGTATTTAACACACACAAAAATATGTATATATTGAAGTAACAATTACATATTCAAGAACTAAAATTTGTTAGGGTTCACAACAGTGTCTTCTTCAAATAACAATGCATAAGTCATGGAAATTTTTCTGCATAACTGATGCACTAATGCTTTTAGGTATACTAACATGACTTTTTTTGTTCACTTTCCTCACTATATTTATTTTTCACTTCAGTTCCTTTTCATTTATTTTTTGTCTATTAAAATATATACATTATATTTATTCAAAATATTCATTCTCTTATTTATTATTACATTCAACACGACTACGCTTTCACTTCATTATGACTTCATTCCCAAATATGAAGAATTTACAGTTTTTTAACTTAATTATGATGTATTGTCAATTAGTTGTTGTTTCAATGGCCTAAATAGCAAAAGCAATCTAGATTTTGGTTAAGAGAGAAACATCAGTTTTCTATCGTGATTGTTAATTTAACTCCATGGAAATGATACTATTGTATTTGGAAAATCTAAACTTTATAGTCAATGAAACAAGTTACTTTTAAATATATCATTGATATTTTTGGCTAATTTGTAGGTATTTTGAGGAAGGAGAATTCCAAGAAAAGGAGAAGGGAGGCTTCATGTGCAAATTGAACTACTATTTTGATCCATGAATTTTGCTTGGTGTAATTTTTGCTAAGATGGATGGATTTTTGGGTTTGTACAATCACTTCTCCATTAGGAAAAGCAAAAACCATCTTAAAATCACCTAAAAGTCCGAAGGAATCTAAAAGTCCTAAGTATTAAGCTCAAGCATCACCAATAAATTTCCATCAGGCGTCGGACTCATGTAATTATTTGCTTATTTTCATCAACTGCTTAAGATTTGATTAGTGCGATTATCGATTAGAATCTACAATAGCAATTAGTATCTACAATGGCGATTGACAATTAAGCACGAATTGCTTATATCCATCTAGATTTGATATCCTACAAATACTAATCTCATGTAACTGTTAACTGGTTTTCATTACTTCAGTTATTGAATAATTATCGGGTTCCTTAATGATTCACAAGAAGAGTACGCCCTTTATTATTTTGTTTTACTATTTTCTCCTTACTGCAGAAACTGAAAATGGTTACTGTGACTGAGTGTCTTCAGTTTGATTACTTCCAAAATGCAATAGCTAAGGTTGATAATGGAATTTACAAAATTTAACAAAAGTGTAAATCAGCAGTACTTTCAAGTTTTCTAACTCTTAACCACTCCACTTTCATTAGTATCAGTATCCGCTCAATCAGAACCCAAACGAATAGACATGAGAAGCCCATTAAGTGATAGTAATAAAAAATTAGTTGCATTGCAGTAAAGAAAAGGAGCGCGGGTTTAATGAATATGTAAAAATGTAAAAAATTTCTTTAGATAACAAAAAATTCAAATATTTGCATATTGGATTGAAATGCTGCATTGAATTATAAAGGTGGTCAAAGCATCTTGACATAACTATGTACTGAAAATGAGATCTTTTGGATATAACATTATGTAAATCCTCCCGTGATTGAGAAATATGTATCTTAGCTTTGACAGAGAGAAGCAGGCTGCACTGCACAGACATTGTCTTCTGTTGTAATAAAACATGCTCATTAGAAGTGCCGCAACAAATTAAATAGATTCACTGGAAGTAATGCTAAGAAATATCTTTTACCTTCTATCAAATCATCCCTTATGTTATTTTGTAAGGTATAGATTTGCTTTTCCTAAAAATGAAACAAGACAAACAAGCTAAAATTATCACCAACCTAAAAGCTTCAGATCATGTTAACGATGTTGTTTATAAGTAGCATGCTAAAATTTCCATAAATAAATATAAACAAATTCTATTTCAACCCAACAGCATGCTAAGTCGACACCCTTATTTTACTCAAATTAAAAAGACAAAAATGTCTTTATTGCTTCTTCTATTAATCCAAGTGTTGATATATTCTTCTACCTCTTTTAAACAATCCAAAAAGCCAATTTAACGTCAAATTTATTCAAGTATAAAAACAAAATAGTGAATAAAAAAATATAGCCTACTATTATTTTCCTTCTGCTACTTCTTATTATCAAACAACAACCCAACGATTATTCATCACATAGCAGCAAAAAATAATTTTTCTCATAGTGATTTTACATCATAATATTGCTTTGAGCAGCAGACAGAGGAAAAAAAAACTAATATTAAAGGGCGATAAAAGGTATACAACTACAGAATTATAGGAAAATTTTCTCCTTCTTGCTATCTTTTTCAATAGGTTGGCAACGGCAATTTTTTGAAGCAAAAAAATCACCAGTTGCACAAGCTTGCTGTGGGATAACCATGTAGCACATTATCTTCCATAAAGAAGAGAACACGGTTCATTGCCACTAAACCTACTTGATAAGGGATGAAAAGTGGTGACTTTTTATCATTGGATTTTTACTCTTTATTGACTCAATTTTCCATTTATGATTTTTGATGACTGAAGGGGGAAGGATTTTTAGTTGCTAAAGCAGACAACTTCATTCACATGAAATCAATTAGTCCATTTGTTTTCATGGTTTTAATCCTATATATTGACATCAAAGTTAAAAAAATAAGGATTTTTAGTTTAATACTTCTTCAATTGACTATTGAATATTTTCTACGCATGCAAGTATTTTTAGTTTAAAAGTGCTTCTTTACCCTAATATCAAGTTGCTATTGTATTAATAGATATATATATCATGCTAATTTTATGTTTAGCATCTCATTTGATATATCTGTAGATTATATTTGTGGTGTTACCTTAAATGCAGATTAGATTCTATTGCTAACTTTTTTGTCCCTTTGGCATAGACTGGAAAGGAATTATTTGAAGCAGCGACACCAAATCTTCATGCTCAAGGTACTAATATATGTCTATGTTCACTGCAATTCAACTTGCATTTAAATTAGGTATGTATTACTACAGTCTATATATCAAAGATAGTTTTTCAATCTGATTTGTGATTCACGAAATAAAATTGAAAACTTAATCGTCGATCCGACGACGAGTTACCATTACTATGAATCAAATTTGTAACTGGAAATCGATTAATCTAGGCAAATGTCTTCAACATTCATCTTAGATCTGTTGAAATGGATTTTTGAAAGTGCTTTGTTGGTTTCGCCCATTCTTATTGCATGTAATCAACAACGCTATCCAGTTTACTTTCAATCCTAACTCATACGTATGATGTAAATTAAGTAATATTACTTAGAATTATTTTTTGCTCTGCTAGCACTTTCAATGGCAATGCTAATTACAGAATCTATTTGGTAACCATGCCAATTTTTTACCGTAAATTTGTTTCATGTTTGTTGTAAGTCTCCATGTTAAACTGCAAGTATTTGTAATTGACTACTCCCACATCAGATGCATTATTTCATCTTAACTAGAATAATTTTATACTCAATTGAAAGACTCATTTTGTTTTACGGTAAAATTTATGAATTATTTTATTTTGCTGAAACAAACTATCATTTTAGGGTATCATTGCACAGCGAACGTAAGGTATGTGTTTGGTAAGCAATGAGTTTTAATTTCAGTTTTTGAGGGAGATTACATTTATAAGGATGAAGTATATGGAACTTGGAAAAAAGGCAGGCACGTTTTATATTGTCAAGCAACCAAGTATGTTAATTTAATCCATTCTAATTATATATTTTGTCAATAATATATGACTTTTTTTTCATTATCCTGACTTATAAATGGAGAAATTTTTTGGCCAACCTGGTGAATAATAAGTCAAGACAAATTTACCTCCAAGAATTATAAGTACGAAATATATAGTGTTCAATAATCTGAATATATTTTGATGACTTAATTTTAAAGAAGAAGCATACATTTATGCATCTTCGTGGCCTAATAGTAGATATTCGACGCCTATGGCAATAGGTAGCAGTTGCTATTTTTTAAATGTTTTTTTATTTTCTTCTATTAAAATACAAAATTTACTTCGTTTTACCATTTCACATAAATTAACATAACACACGATAAACATACTAGAACTTTTTTTTATCAATCTTTTCTCTTTCGTAATGCATATAACAAATTCTAAATTCAGATCATCTGATTCAGCCATCGAACTTAATGTGATCTCCCAGTTTATGTGCAAACTATTCACAAAAAATTAAACACCCCAAAGAGGTAATATAATAATAGTAAATATTGAAGAAAATAAGGAACCTTAGAATACATGGTAATTTCAGCCCAAGGTAAGTGAATAGGAATTAAAATAATATAACCGGATCCCTGAATTCTGACAAAACCAATGAAATGCCAATAAAAGGAGCAACAGACATATACAATAGTGGAACCTTTTATGAATAATTTGAAGCATGGAGGTCTTATGACCTACTCTTTAAGAAGTTTACTAATAACTAACAAAATATGGTGTATTCAGGTATTAAAAAAGTCGATATATTTAGGAAAACAGCACAACTACATGTAAACTCTATTTGATTGAATTGATCATAAAAAATATAAAGATGATTAAGATGTCCAAGAGCAACTAAGTTAAACATTCTAAAGAGATTGTAATAATAGAAAACATTAAACAAAATGAGGAGCTACATAACAAAAATACTTTAACTTTGGAAATTTTGTAGTAACATCATACAGATTTAAAGTGATACAGATCTGAAGTTTGGCTGATTGGTTGGATACATATTTCTAATACTTTCATTCATTCATTCATAGTATTTTTTTTAAATACCATGACGAATTTATTGATCATTATGTCATGACGGGAAGAAAAAGAACGGTTGAGAGATTCAAGTAAGAACTGATTATTTTAGAAGGAATGCTAATGAAACTTCTATTGGCTATTTTATTGTTAATGCTGGATAAAAAAAATCATCTCAACTGTGCTTATGGGTTAATAATTGAAATGTAGAATATTCTCTAATGCGGATGTTATCAAGGACAGTTTGATGTCTTTGATGGTTAAAATTTAGATAACTAATAAATATCCATTTTGGACAATACATTGAAGGTCGTGGATAGTTAGAACATGGCCTTAAGTGAATTAAAGATCCTAAAATTGAAGCATGCATGTCTTCACTCTTGAAGTCCTTCAGTTTTCAAGCATGATGCTACAGACCTCACATGTAAGTCATGTTTTGCAATTAACAGGCATTGCTTATGGAAAACATTGACTATTAAATTCCATATCCCCATTGGGCTTATTTTTGTAGAGATACATTCATGTATTGCACATGGGTTGTTACAAATATATACCTTCATATTTAGATATTGCCTTTATTTGTGGATGTGAGACATGTAGGATATAAAAAATTACCTTCACAACAATCAGTACGATTCAAAACAATCAACGTTTCACTATATTATATCAAAATATTACATATAGCATGCACATCCCGGTTTTAGATTTAACCCTGGTTATTAAACTATAAATCTGTAAAAACTGTTGATCTCTGTTCTATTTTTGCTTCTTCATGTACACTTACTGTGCTATAAGTTCTTTGACATACGACGAGACTATCTATATGTTGGCTCTGTTCTACTTTTGTATGTAGTTTACCTAAATTTAAAGCCATATCTATTGCACCATATCTGTTGCGAGGACACATAAATTATTTTCTACATCACTCATCTTTTTTAGCATCAAAAAAGAATTTATAGAGTATGAACTATTAAGTATGATCCAGTTGACCATTAAAAAAACCATTTACAATCTTATATGCAATGTCCATAAATTAAATGTAGGGGTTCATTAGGCACATTGAGTTTGAACTATGCATCTGTTTGAGTTCAACTTAATTGCATCTATTTTACTTGGATAGTTATGTTTGTATGTGACATATTGTTTGAAACTATAATTATAGATTTCATATTATTATATTTCAAGGTCAAGTAAAATGCAAACTAAATAGGGTAAAGAGCAAAATCATATGTATGTTTGAATGATTTATTTTCTCTTGCAAGGAAGCGTAGAGAACTGAGAGCTATGTTTCTATTATAAGTCTCCAAATTATTACAATGGATCTATCATCTTCTAACCATTTTGTTCGTTTTGATATATCATTCTCAATATTACCGAATATACTAGATTATCATTCAACTATTTAGTGTGAAAGGATTTTTTTGACAACCTTCTGCATACTCCAAAAAAAACTAAATTGGATTAGTTTCCAAAATAAAAAACTAAACTGCTGATGTTTCATTCTTGCAGTGGCCTCCATTACAGTAGAACTGAATGCTAATATGTTCTTACCATTTTGAGTTCAAGGTTATATGCATAACGATTATTTGTAGTACCAATAATGATCCCTAGCTAAGATACTGAACCGTTGAAACTATTGCATGTAGTTATGCTAATTTTTTTGCAATTGTACTTTCACATGTTCTAAATATACAGAGATGTAATAAAAAAAGAACAACGGCAATCAAAAACTAAATTACATGTTTTATGTACAGATTTGCCAATTCTGAACTGAAAAGGACGTTGGCAACGAAGAAGTGGTTTTACTTCAGTTTGGAAGGTTGGAAATGCTTTGTTTACTATACTATCTGGGAAGATTGGTGATGAAGTGGTTTTGCTTCAATTTGGGAAGGTAGGCAAATCTGAACTGAAACTGAAGGTTGGCTATCTGCATCACTAACTTTGATACTAAATTTGGTCGTGAACAAAAAAAAGGAAAAAAAATGTATTTCGTTAAGTTATGCTTCTGTTGTGTTGTTTTTTTAGTGTGAATAGAGTTTGTGTGTATCAAAGTTACTTAGCTGCATTGTTTTTTTCCGTTTTCTTTTTTGAATGTTATGCTTGCAAACCATGTACATGATGCATGTACTTCAATTGTCTAAAGCTATGCATGTTGTTATCCACTTATGTTCTACGTAATTATATGAATGTGCAATTGGTCCATGTGAATAATATGCATGATTAATATAGGATATACCTGCAAATAATTTTTAAATTTATAGAATTAATGTCTTGAAGTCATTGAAGAGGCTTGCGCTTCATGTTAACATAGAACGTTGGATGACTATTTTTGTGGAAAACGTGTCATGTTCACACTTGCATTCAATTTAAGTGCAATTGCAAGTAGTGCCTATATTTTTCTTTTTGTTTTGAGCATAATTTGTTTGCTATCATTAGCGTGTGTGTGACTGAGCCATGTCAGGCCATCAATTTGTGAACTTGATAAAGATAAGTTAACTGAAAATTGGTTTATTTTAAAAGATAACTGAGAATTTTACTAGCATGGGTAGTTAGAGTTGTCTAAGTTCTCCATCATTTATTACAACTTTGACTAATCAAAGCTCAAGAAAATATTATTGTACTAACGTAACTGGTATTTTAGTGCTACCGGTTGGTTCAAAAATTGATGTGAAATCTATTGGTTTATTATTCGGAATCGGTTGTTTTGTTTGAATATACTCTTTAATTATGCAAAAATGATGTCGATGTAGCAAGCTACATTATTAAGGTCCATAAGAATATTTGAAATAGTGAAAATGATCACTACACTTAATAACAATAAATAAACCGTTTTTTCAAAAATGAACAAGGCATTGATGTTTTGATTGAGCAGCACTGTTTCTGATTTTGCTGCGTGAACATTATTTTAAGGTCCATGATATTAGTTCATGATAGGAAACTAAAACCGAAAGACATATACAACACATGAATTTTTTTTGTGGGGTAATAGTATGAAGAAGTTATTGCAGTATGAACAAAAAAATAGCGGGTTCTGCCTAATCAGAGTTCAAATATGATGGTGTAGCCTGTTGAGTATAATTGTCAGTCACCATGGAGAACTACGGTATACGTTAACTAGATGAAGTATCTGAGTGTTCCTTATTGTCTGTAATTTATATAGAGTTCATCGATCGAAGTCCCGTCTAATTCCAAGTTAGTATGAAGAAGTTATTGCAGTCTGAACAAAAAAATTGCAGCCTCTACCTAGGCGGAGTTCATATATGGGATGCTATTATCAAATCCACTTCCACGTGTATAACTAAAAAACATGCACGTTGTGATTAAATGCAGGTCCACCTAGACGTGCATAGTACTCGTACTATATTAAAATTGCAAAAATTGTGTAATTATTGCAATTTGAATATTTTACATTCTAGTTCACTTCTCACTTTTCTCTTTCAATGTGATTAACAGTTCTAAAAAGGAAATAAATTAGAAAATGGCGTGTAAAATATGGATTTCTTTATTCATAGTTTGCACTGCCTATTTTCGTAATTTAAAATATAAATCCCTTTTTATTGTATATGTAAAAGTTTAATAGAGCGTAAAAGGGTTTAAATTGTAAAATCTATGATGATGATTTTACCATTTTAATATAAAATGCGTATGATAATTGATTCTATTTTCTTATACAAGTCTATTGTTAGGCTAAGGGTATTCACTAATTTCTTTGTTATGATATGAAGTTGGACTTGTATAAATTGGAATTTTTGACATTTAAATGTTTAGCATAGAGCAAAATCTTCGCACGCTTAGAAATATTTAGTCATGTGTGTGTGTATATGTGTAAATAATGTATAATTAATAGCATAATAAATTGGTTATTAATTAGCATTAAAACCCCATAGGAAAGAAGTTGAGGTAACCATGGAAACTAATTTATAATTAAAGGCAAAATAAGGACATATCCTTGCAAGGACGTAGTGCGAACGTGGTGACGTATATATGGTAATATGTTAGGAGAGTAAAAGTTAGCACTAAGTTATAGAGATGCGAGGTCAGTCAAAAGTACACAGAAGTCTGCCCAACTAATCTAGCTACCAGTAGTGTGACTTTGGAACTGACGTGAGACATCATCTATAATAAGTACCCACGGAGGACGCGAGGTTAGTCCTAATTTTGTAGGGTGAGCATGCCCAGTTAATCTAGCTACTAGTGCCTACAGACAAATTGACTAACGTGAGATGTCACAGTTGGGCGACGGGTCATAATGCGTAGGATCTACTTCGACGATCAGAGGAATAAGTGGTTGTTGAAGGGTCTGCCTCCTCCTTAATTAGAAAGTATTAAATGATCGTGGATAGCATTTAGGCAAGGTAGATGGGAATCTTTGAAAGGTTCCGCCTCAGGTTTGACGTATTAAGTATTAAGTGGCTATTGTATGGTCCACATCTTCCAAAAAGAAGTATTGAGTAGCCTTATGAGATTCCGTGCGGTGTCAATTAGATAGTACAATTTAGCGGTCCACCATGGGTTAGGTATTTAATGACGGGGACCTGCTTAAGATCTAGGTATTAAGTAGTCAAAGTCTGCCTAATTCCCATTGAAAAGGTATTAAGTGAACTAGGTACTTTCTCTCACATTATTAAGGACATGATTAACTGTATATGCATGAGACTATGAATGGCCTTGGGCCTACAGTTAAAAGTAAGTTATAGGGATTGGTTAGAAAAGCGTAAGTTATAGGATTGGACTGGGAAAGCCTTCGGGCTTACAATTGAAGGTATGTATAAGAAAAATGGTTAGGATACGTAAAACATATTCTTATTTAATTATACCGTCCAAGTAATAATATGGAAAGACTCAAGAGTTTTATTCACCAGACATTGTTGTTTTGACTCCCTTCTCATTACAGCACAGGTTAGAGGAAACAATGCAAATTTTAAGAGATGAAGGCGAAGATGGAGACTTATGGCAGTTATTTACCTATCTACTTATGTTGTTCTTATATTTTTGATGTACCTATTTAGACACGATAATGTTGTATTTTGAGATATTGCACTATGGATATTTAGGGTTGTTATGTTTTTCTAAGACTTAAGTTTTTAAAATAGGTACTGTTTTTGATATTATATTTTATCTTTCCACGGTAATATTCTAAATGTGTAGATTGATAGCTCTATGTTCTGTAAAACTATTCCAACCAACAACCATCTTTGGAATGGCTCTAATATTTAATGGGTCTTTTCTGGGTCGAAAATTATGCTCGTTTCGGGGCGGGATGTCATATTTGGTCTCAGAGCTTAGGTTGCCCAACCAGTGAGTATAGAAATATGTATGAACTTGTACTTGTTATTTTTGAAAATATTTTTCAAAACCCTTACACACACACTCACACTCTTATTTTGAACATACGCAAACACACTAGGCAATTTTTTTATGTTAGCAAATAGTACTATATTATGGAATTGTATCTAAAAGTTTAAACCTAAAAATAGTTGATAATGGCTTAAAATCATTCCTTTGGGACTGAGAACCCATCTACCTAAGATATACTCACTATTCAAGGGATGTCTAAATGGTTCAAGCAATACCCGAGGCATGTAGGGAAAGTTCTCATTCCTTAACAGGCTGCACGAGCATCACCTGCTGCCCCGCCTACTAAAGCATCACCCTGCCCTATAGACTTTCCCAAGATGTGCAAGGACTTCCAGAATATGAGTGGAAAGGTGCATGCAGGAGTTGAAGGTTTCGTGGAGACAAAGACGTGGGTTAATGACTGTAAGCCTTTCTTTCGAGAACTTGGATGAGAGGATCAGATTAAAAGAATAATTGGCAGCGTGTCATCTTAAAGCAGATGTTTTAGATTGGTGGACTATTGTGGTTGAGGAGAATGCTGAAAGAGTTATCACTTGGGCTGAGTTTAGAAACCACTTGGAGTGGCGATTTGATACCTTAGATTAGAAGCTAATAAGGGCAGATTTTGGACGAATAAGAAGTCCAAAGGCAAGTTTAAAAAAGCGGGTGTAACATGTCATCTGAAGAAATGATACTTTTCTAAATATTATAGAGTGAGTTTGATGAGGGAAGAATTCAAAGAGAAGTTCTATCACTGCCATGAATAGGGGCATTTCAAGACGCTTGTTAAGGAAGAGCAGAGTGGGCTAACATACACCATTGAAGTTGTTCTTATCTCACCTCCTCGTAAAGATTAAGGAAAGGCTACGTTGGAAGGTACAAGTATTATTTCTGGGTGACTATTCGTACCTTATTTGACTTAGGAAAATCACATTCATTCATAGCTAAAAATGTAGTTAACTCTTTGATTCTTAAAACCTCGTTGTCACCAATCCAATAATAGTATCAAATCCTATTGAGGGTCGACACATCTTTCCTTAATTTGCAAAGACCTAGTTATGAATATATATGTAACATCGATTTTACATGTAACGCGTGCGTTCTTAATTTTGAGGGGTATGGACTTATCTTAGGGACGGATTAGTTATCTTTCAACGAGGCCGTTTTAGATTGCGATAAGAGAATTGAAAGGTTTATGAGTTGTAAGGGGGGAGATATAGATGTTCATTGTACATCTCAAAACTGAATCGAGTTAAGCTACTTTTATTCGTTGAGCTTGTAACAAGATTGTAACATCCCTAATTTTTGATAACATTATTCGGGAAATTTAATTAGATAAATTAAATAGAATAATGATGATAAGGGGATTGAGATTTTAATAAATCATATATAGAGTTGTGCTTAATAATAAAATAGATGGGCTTAAATTGGTTTATAAGCTAATTAATTTTACACCTGGGCATATTAGTAAATAGCCACTTCATTATACACAGCTATACACCTTTGTAACTGCCTATTCACGTTTTGTTTCTTATTTTCCACAAATGCAAATCAAATATTAAAATAGAGCCGACCATTAACAAGGAGGAAAAAAGGAAAATTCAATCTAAAGCTAAGGATCAAAGCTAGGAAGGATCAATCAACAACAAATCTCAAATTCCTTGTCATATCTAAGGTGAATAATAATTCATTCCATCTCTATTTTGTTTTTATAATCATATGGTTTCAGATTTAAGATTAAATTCGTTTTTATAAGGTTTTGGATGATGATATGCTTGAATTATTATATGCTTGATTTAAACCAATTCATTTGCGTATGAATTAGCACATTTTCGAGGAAAAACTGATTGCTATTGAATTTAGAATGCCATGAATTTTTTTTATGTTAGATAAAACCTGATTTTAGAAATGGGTTTAAATTTTCATAATATTTCAAGCTATGGAAAATTTATTATGTATTTCTAAAGGAAAATATGAAATATTTTGTTTTAAAATTTATTTCGATTATTTCAGGAAGAAATTGGTTCTGAAATTTTAATATGTTAGATAACATGATGAAATTGAATTTTTTTTATTTTTGGGATTTTTTCTAATTGATTTGCTATGGAAAATAATTTATTTTAAAAAGGACTTATTTGCAATGTTGGTTTTGCTTAATGGAAGCGCTTGAACATTAATTTTCCTTTGATTTAGATCTGATAAATGCAGCAGTTATTTGTAAAGTATTTGAGATTTTTTAAGGAAACCAATTAAGGGATTGCACATAGGTAGGTTAGTTAAAGCAATTACTAAAAATGAGCATGATTTCATCCTTTAATCAGAAAAGAGTGTTCCGCCTCCTTTAGTAATGCCTTTCGACTCCATTGCATTCGTCCCAACTCAGTCGAAACCAACCCAGCCAAAACCCACCTAGTGGAAACCAATACACAATGTATCACTTAGATGGTACATAGTGGATTGGAGGAAAGGCGGAAGCTATGGTGTCGAAAGCAATGATTCCGATAGGGTCGAAACTTTAGTTCTGTTTTCAAATGTTAAGTGTCTGCTTCGTTTTACCTAAAGAATTCAATGTAGTCGAAACCAATGTTTTTGAAAGGAGTTTATAAATAGCTTTCGAAGAAGGTTGTCGTATTATTTTTGTATTAGCTTTCGAATGAGTTCCTTTGTTTTTGAATAAGTGCTTTCAAAAATAATGGTTTCGACCAAGTCGAAACCCGGCTGCTATTTTCCCTTCCGAGTGTATTGAAGCCATCAGTGGTTTCGAAGGGTTACCTATATTTTAACCATATCTAAGCCACTTCCTAAATGCTTTCGAAATGGAGTTTCGACGCTACCCTTCGAAGTTTTAACATAAAGTTTTTGAGCTTTGGATTAGGTGGTTTCGACACCTTCTACTTTTCGCCTAAAAATTCTATAAGGGTTTCGAAAGAGATACTTTCGTATATAATCACTTTGACCCAAAGTTGTTTTTAAAGAGTAAAATTCAATGTTTTCGAAAGTGGTACTTTCATTAGTTTCAAAGCTATATTCCTAAAGAGTATTAAGCAAGATTTTGACACGTTCGAAAGGTATGATTTGGTTTCGAAAGGATTGATTTTTAAAGCTTCGAAAGGTAAATACTTATAGTTTTGAAAAGAGGTTTTCTATGCTTTCGAAGGAGGTCATCCAATGGTTTTGAAAGTGATTTTTAAGTTTCAAAAGAATTAACCCATTCTCATTTTAAAAGAAAATTTCATGGCATAAATAAAGATTTTTGAGAGTATTACTTCTTCATATATCTATTCACATTGTAATTAACCCATAACGACACTTTAGGAAAGGGCTGAATGACCAGCTAGGTTGACCCAGTAGTGAATATAACATATGAAATATTATAATATTAACTAAGATATTGGCAGGAGCCAATAGGTTCACAGTAAGCCCACCAAAACGGTGTAAAGAGAAAGATATTGGCAGTGGCCAATAGATTCATAGTCAGCCCATGAAAACTATGATTTGATATTGGCAGGGGCCAATAGGTTTATAGTTAGCCCATTAAAACTATATCCAGATTAAGATATTGACAATTAGTCAACAGGTTTTAGGCCTTGAAAAATGGGATAATGGAAAAGATATTGGAGTGACCAATAAGCTCTTAGTGATCCCACGAAAACCATGAAATTGGACAGATAGTCCATAAACATTTAACAGGTTAATAGTAATCCCAGAAACTATAATTGAGATAGATAGTCGGAATGAATGGGGATAGGTAATCCAGAATTAACTTACTTGTTTGCATATCATCATATTATTTTGACTTGTTTTAACTATTGTGGATGCAGGAGCACAATGTATAGTTTATAAAAGTAATCTAGAAAAATGAAGGAAGCTCAATCCAGACAGAAGAGTTATACATATAAGAGGCGTAAAGACCTAGAGTTCTTAGTTTGAGATAAAGCTTTTATCAAGGTGTCACCGATGAAGGGTGTGGTACGATTTGGAAAGTCAGGAAAGTTAGCCCCTAGATATGTTGGACCATTCCAAATTAAAGGAAGGATTGGAAAACTTGCATACAGAGTAGAACTACCGGGAAGTATGGCAGGTGTCCATAATGTATTTCAAGTATCTCATCTTCGCAAGTATGTGCATGATCCAGAGACTGTTGTTCCCCCGTCGGTGTTGGAGGACTTGATAGTAGAGGCTAATTTGACTTTAGTTAGACAACCAGTTCGGGTTGTAGCGAGGGATGAGAAACGATCGAGAAATAAGGCAGTCAGGTTGGTAAAAGTTCAGTGGAGCAACAACAAGAAGGACTGTACTTGGGCGATAGAGGACGAAACTAGAGATACTTATCCAGAACTGCTTTGAGGGTATGCTATATTAGATTTATATAGATAGTTACTAGTCAGATAGGCTAGTATGGTTGTCAGGAGCTATTACAGATGATAACTATTTTTAGTATTTAGTCCTTACTGAATTTCAAGGACGAAATTCTTTAAGGGGGATAACATCCCTAATTTTTGATAACATTACTCAGGAAATTTAATTAGATAAGTTAAATAGAATAATGATGCCAAGGGATTGAGATTTGAATAAATCATATAAAAGGTCGTGCTTAATAATAAATTAAATGGGCTTAAATTGGTTTATAAGCTAATTAATTTACACTTGGGCATATTAGTGAATAGCCACATCATTATACATAACTATACACCTTTGTAATTGACCATTCATGTTTCATTTCTTATTTTCCACAAACATAGATCATATATTAAAATAGAGCCGACCATTAACAAGGAGGAAAAGAGGAAAATTCAATCTAAAGCTAAGGATCAAAGTTAGGAAGGATTAATCAACAACAAATCTCAAACTCCCTATCATATCTAAGGTGAATAATAATTCATTCCATCTCTATTTTGTTTTTATAATCATATGTTTAGGATTTAAGATTGAATTCGTTTTTATGATGCTTTGGATGATGATATGATTGAATTATTATATGCTTGATTTAAACCAATTCATTTACATATGAATTTGCACGGATTTAGGGCAAGACCGATTATTAGTGAATTTAGAATGTCATGGGAAAAAAAATATGTTAGATAGACGTGATTTTAGAGATCAGTTTAAATTTTCATAATATTCCAAGCTATGGAAAATTTATTATGAATTTCAAAGGAAAATATGATATATTTGGGTTTAAAATTTATTTTGATTATTTCAGGAAGAAATTATGTCTAAATTTTTAATATGTTAGATAACATGGTGAAATTTAATCTCTGTGAATTTTGGGGTTTTTCCTAATTGATTTTCTATGGAAAATAAATTATGTTAAAATGAAGGACTTATTTGCAATGTTGATTTTACTTAATAGAAGGGCTTAAACGTTGATTTTCCTTTGATTTAGATCTGACAGTTACTTTGTAAAGTATTTGAAATGTTTTAAGGCAACCAATTAAAGGATTACACATAGGCAGGTTAGTTAGAGCAATTACTAAAAATGAGCATGATTTCAGCCTTTAATCAGAAAAGAGTGTTCCATCTCCTTTAGTAACACCTTTCGACTCCATTACAACCTCCTAACTCAGTTGAACTAACCCAGCCGAAACCCACCTAGTCGAAATCAATAAACAAGGTATCATTTAGATGGTACGTGGTGGATTGGAGGAAAGGCGAAAGCCATGGTGTCGAAAACAATGCTTCCAATTGGTCAAAACCTTAGTTATGTTTTCAAATATCAAGTGCCTATTTTGTTTTACCTAAAGAATTCGACATAGTCGAAACCAATGTTTTCGAAAGGAGTTTATAAATAGCTTTGGAAGAAGGTTGTCATGTTATGTTTAAAGTATTAGCTTTCGAATGAGTTCCTTTGTTTTTGAATAAGTGCTTCCGAAAGTAATGGTTTCAATCAAGTCGAAACCCAACCGTTATTTTCCCTTCTGATTGTATTGAAGCCATCAATGGTTTCGAAGGGTTACCTCTATTTTAACCTTAGCTAAGCCACTTCCTAAATGCTTTCGAAACAGGGTTTCGACGCTACCCTTCGAAGTTTTTAACATAAAATTTTTGAGCTTTGGATTAGGTGGTTTCGGCACCTTCTACTTTTCCCAAAACAATTCTACAAGGGTTTCGAAAGAGATACTTTCGTATATAATCACTTTGACCCAAAAGTTGTTTTTAAAGAGTAAAATCCAATGTTTTCGAAAGGGGTACTTTCATTAGTTTCAAAGCTATATTCCTAAAGAGTATTAAGCAAGGTTTTGACACGTTCGAAAGGTATGATTTGATTTTGAAAGGATTGATTTTAAAGCTTTCGAAGGAGGTCATCCAATGGTTTTGAAAGTGATTTTTTAAGGTTTCAAAACAAATAATCAATTCTCATTTTAAAAGGAAATACCATGGCCTAAATAAAGATTTTTGAGAGTATTACTTCTTCATATATTTATTGACATTGTAATTAATCCATAACGACACTTTAGGAAAGGGCAGAATGACCAACTAGATTGACCCAATAGTGAATATAACATATGAAATGTTATAATATTAATTAAAGATATTGGCGGGAGCCAATAGGTTCACAGTAAGCTCATGAAAACTATGTAAAGGGAAAGATATTGGCAGGGTCCAATAAGTTCATAGTCATCCCATGAAAACTATGATTTGATATTGGCAGGGGCCAATAGGTTTATAGTTAGCCTATGAAAACTATATCCAAACTAAGATATTGATAGTTAGTCAATAGGTTTTAGGCCTTGAATAGGATAATGGAAAAGATATTGGAGTTACCAATAGGTTCTTAGTGATCCCATTAAAACTATGAAATTGGACAGATAGTCCATAAACATTAATAGGTTAATAGTAACCCTAGAAACTATAATTGGGATAGATAGTCGGAATGAATAGGGATAGGTAATCCAGAATTAACTTACTTATTTTCATATCATCATATTATTTTGACTAGTTTTAACCATTGTGGATGCAAGAGCATAATATATGGTTTCATAAAGGTTTTTAGATACTAGTGAGGGGAAAACCCGTTCCGCTAAGCGGCGTGGTCTCACTAGATATCTATATGATTTGAGATAGTATATTACTATTCATACCAGGGTTTATGTCTTACTCGAGGTTTTTTTTCCTTTTAAACTCTTAGGTACTCAATTGATTTTGAGTAGTTTGAGGTTTAGGGTTTTCAGGCGTTCTTTAGACCAATAAAATTTTCAGTGACGTGCAGGAGGCGTTATAGCTATTTAGAGTCTTTTATTTCCGCTATGTTTGGTTGTAGAGGGAAACTTGTTTTTTTTGCCATATTATATACTCTAATCATTCATGGAGGCATCTTCATATGTCACTCTTGGCATATTTTGTAATAAATATATTTTGTAATAAATATATTTCGTCTAAACGTCGTCTATGCTCCGGGATTATGTAATCAATTTGAAATATGTTGAAATGGATTGTGGATTTTGTTTACTATTTTGAAATTTTCCATATTCAGGCGTTTCTGTGTATCAATGTATCTAACATTGTCATATTTGGCCGTTGGGGATTAATAACTATGGGTGACAGTAGCATCCATAACCGTTAATTTTGGGCCTCCAAGTAGGGCGATGGTACAAAGATGAGCTTTAATCTATACCTATAGTTCGTGCATTTCACAATGTTTTTGAAGAAGTCTCTAGTCTCCTTCGCTGAAGGGAGATCGAGTTTAGAATTGATTTGAAAAGAATGCTAGACTTGTCGCTCTTCCATTAAGATACATTGCCCCTAAAGAAAGGCGATAGTTGGATAAGCCGCTTTCGAAACTATTGCAAAAAGGATTCATTCGTCGAAATACTTCTGAGTATGGAGCATCTATTGTCTCTGCTACTAAGGCAGATGGCTCATTAATTCTATGCATCGGTTATAGAGAACTCAACAAGTTGACTAAAAATAATAGGTTTCCCTTACCTAAAATAGGCGACTTGTTTGATAGCTTTTTGGAGCCAAAATCTTTTCCCAATTGGACCTAGCCATTGGATTTCATCAGTTGAGGATAGCAGAGGATAGCTAGCAGAATACTGCATTTCGCACTTCAGACAGACTATGCGAATGGAAATAATGCCTTTTGGATTGATGAATGCACCCGCATGTTTTGCAGATTTGATGAGCAGAGTATCTATGGGACAACTAAATAATTTTGTTGTAGTGTTTGTAGATGACATTTTAGTATTCTCCAAGAGTGAAGGAGATTATGAAAATCGCTTAAGGGAGGTACTGGGGACTTTGAGAAGACACAAGCTTAAAGCTAAATTCTTGAAATGCCACCTTTGGAAAGAGAAGGTTAGGTTTTTGGGACACATTGTTTCTAAAAAAGGATTTTCGGTAGATCCCATAATGGTGGTAGCTATTCAAGATTGGAAGATTCCGAAGAATGCCATGGAAGTCAGTTGTTTACTTTAGTTGGCGGCTGATTATAGGAAATCCATTAAGGACTTTGTGAAGATAGTAGTCCCTCTAACTCGCTTAACCAAGAAGAATCTAGTTTTAGGATGAGAAGCACATGGAATCATTTGAAAAGTTAAACGAGCTGTTGATAAGCGCACTAGTATTAACTATTTTCGACGGGATGAAACCTTTCATTGTTTACACAAATGCATTTGGTATGGGATTGGGAGCGGTCCTTATGTAAGAAGGAATGGTGATAACTTACGTTAGGAGAAATGTTTGAGTTTCTCATTGACCAGAAATCCCTCAAATACCTATTTTTCCAAAAAATATTTGAATCTTAGGCAAAGGTGGGTGAACTTTATAGCTCATATGACTTTGGGATACAATATACCCCTCGAAAAAGGGAAAGTTGTCGCCAACACCCTTAGGTGGAGGCGTGCTACTCTAAATGCTATATATGAGTGGAGGCGGTTGGAGTTCCTTACGAATTTTAATTTCCAACTGCCAACAGAATTCACTCTAGGCTATTTCGCAGCATTAGAGGTTAGGCTGGCACTAATGGACTACGTTGGACTAGTGCAAAAGAAAGATGAGGTGATAGTGAATATTTTGGACAAGTTGAGGAGAAGGGAGCACTTTCCCTATAGCGGTAGATACATGATTGATGGAAGATTATGCTTGTGGAGAGATAGATGCTTTTATGTTCCGATAGTTGACGATATTTTGAAGGAAGTTCTTACAAAGGGTCACCATTCAAGCGTGACGATTCACCCCGAAGAAGATACAATGTATAAGGATATGAAGAGAATTTTCTTTTGGCCAGGGATAAAGAAGAAGATGGTAGAATTTGTCCCTAGATGTTTGACTTGCGAAAGGATAAAGGCAGAACAGGGGAAGCCCGAAGGATTGTTATTGCCGTTGGAGGTGCGGACTTGAAAATGGGAGCATATACCAGTGCACTTTATAGATGCGCTGCCTAGGAGTCAAAGAGGCAATGAAGCTATTTGGGTTATAGTGGATATAATCACTAAAAGCCCACATTTTATTTCCGTTAAAAGTAATAGAACTGCAACATCTTTAGCACAAATTTACGTTAAGGAAGTGGTTCGACTTCATGGAATTCTAGTTAGCATTATTAGTGATAGGGACCCCTTATTCACGAGTGAATTTTGGAGGAGATTAGAGTCATCTTTAGGAATATTATTAAATCTTAGCACTACTCACCACCCACAGACTAAGGTCAAACTTAAAGTGTGAATATGATCTTAGAAGACTTGTTAAGTGCTTGCATCATGGACTTTTGGGGACACTAGGAGCAGCACTAACCTTTAGTAGAATTTGCTTAAAATAATAGTCACCAAGCGATGATTTGCATGACACCCTTTGAAGCGCTTTATGGAAGGCCATGCAAATCGTCTAATTGTTGGTGGGAAACCACCAACAAAATTTTACTCGGACCAAACTTGATTGGCTAGACCTCGAAAAAGATAGAGTTTATCAGGCAGCAAATGAAGTCTATGCAAGACCCTCAGAAATTCTTTGCAGATAAATAGAGAAAGGAATTGGAGTTTGAGGTAGGAGACATGATCTTCACTAAAGTTTGCCCTCTTAGGAAGTTTATGAGATTCAGAAAGTCGGGGAAATTAGCACCAAGGTTTTTTGGGCCTTTCTTAATTTTGGAAAGAGTAGGGAAACTTGCATATCGAGTAGAGGTACCAAATAAGTTGGGAGGCATACATGACATATTTCATGTTTTGTACCTAAAGAAATTCCTTCATAGCACCGTCACTATAGTAGAGCCTAATCAGCTTATAGATGTTGATACGGAGCCGATAGCACCCGTACCATCGCATGTGTTGTGGAGTACAGGACCAAAAAGCTCCGCAATAAAGAAATTAGGCTGGTTTGAGTACAATAGGGAGATAAACCAGCGGAGAGTACATGGAAAACTGAAGAGAAGATGAGGACTTCTCATCCTGAGCTTTTCTCTAGTAAACTTTCTCTCTCCAAAATTAGGTTTTGGTTACATCGTGGTTGCAAGATTGGATGGTAAGGAATGGTTTCCATACTTTTTACTGTCATTTTTTCCTTTATTCATAACTTTTTGCATGTTTAGGATGCTTGCATACATGCCTATAGGTCACGACCTAGCATACACGCTAGGATTGAGCTCATCCACTGTATGTATGTATACATAATCATATTGCACTTTTGGTTGAGTGGATGGTTTTATAGATAACATAGTTGTGTAACGTGGATACTTAGTGCAGTTACACTATTTGTCCCTTAGGGATTTCAGGGAAAAAATCCAATTTAAGGGGGTTGGAAAGAATGTAATACCCCAGAAAAATTAGTAAGAAATTAATTAAGTAATAAACTAACAATAAGGCTAAAATTGGAAATTTTGTAAAAGCTAGAATTTTGCCATAGAAGTTACACCATTGCATCTATGATGATTTTCTGATCAATTTTCATTTATAAAGTTTTGTAATGAGAGCTCAAACGACAAATTTATCGATGTTCGAAATTTTTGAGTTCAAAATAATTCAAATGAAATTCAAATTTAAATTTGTAATAAATACGAAGAACTTTAAATTTGAAAAATTAACGTTGATTAAAAATGAGGCTAGAAAAAAATGTTAAATAAACGATAATGTCAAAATTAATTAAGGAATAAATTAAAACAATAAACAAATATAATTCATTCCCATTTATAGGCTACCGGTCGACCGCCTTCTTTGGGCCAGTCGACCTCTAGTGGTCAACATCTTGGAAAAGGGTAGTTGATCGGTACAGTGCTGACGGCTAGGATTGTTTATGGCCAAGAATGACCCAGATTATATTAATTTAAAACGACTTAAATCCGATGGTTATGTTATCTTCTAACCACTATAAATTAGAGCCTAGCCCACTCACTTTTATTTATAAATTATTTGGGAACATAAGCGAAGCTCTGTCAGTTTCTTCCTTTCACACAATTTAGAAAGGTCTTCAGGTAAGGGATTTTAGATATTTATACTCAATTTCTAATTCTATTCTCCTCCAAAACTTGAAATTCTAGATCTAATTAATGTACAATCCACTTATTGTATATTTCAAAAGGAATAGATTTGAAAAGATATTAAATAGTAGGCGTATTCAAATCTAAAGGAGAAAGCTGGTAATTGTCTATGAGTGGAAATAATAGTATTTCTCATTTTAGTAATTGTATAGTACATGTTGGATTTAATATACGACTTAGGGAATTTTGTTTCATGAAAACTTCAAATCTAAACCTCCAAAATTCCCCCAAAGCGGAATGTCAATTCTTATATATTAGAATCTCAATTATTCTTTATTAAAATAGCAGAAATTGTATAACTAAAGCTGTTTGAATATTTTACATTCTATACCACTACTCACTTTTCTCTTTCAATATGATAAAGGGTTCTGAAAAGAAAATAAATAAGGAAATGATGTGCAAAGCATGGATTTCCCTATTCGTACTTTGCTCTGCCTATTTTCGTTACTTAAAGTATAAATTCCTTTTTATTGTATGTGTAAAAATTGGATAGAGTGTAAAAGGATTTAAATTGTAAAATCTACTGATGCTGATTCTACCGTTTTAACATAAAATAAGTGTGGTAGTTGATTCTATTTTCTTACACAAGTCTATTGTTGGGGTTAGGATATTAGCTAATTTGTATGTTATGGTCTGAAGTTGGACTTGCATATATTGGAACTTTTGGCAATTAAATGTTTAGTATAGCGCAAAATCTTTGCAAGCATAGGAATATTTAGTCACGTATATGTGTGTCTGTGTCTGTACATACACATGTAAATAACATATAATCAATAGCACAATAAATATGTTATTAATTAGCATTAAAACCCCATAGGAAAGAAGTTGAGCTAACTATGGAAAGTAATTTATAATTAAAGGCTAAATAAGGAGATATCCTTATAAAGTCGTAATGTGAATGTGGTAACGTGAATATGGTAGTATGTTAGGAGAGTGGAAATTATGACTAAGTTATAGGGATGCAAGATTAGTCAAAAGCATACGGAAGTCTGCCTAACTAATCTGGCTACTAACAAGGTAAGCCTGCCCAATTAACCTAGCTATTAGTGCCTACAAATGATGAACTAATGTGAGATGTTACAGTTGGGCTACGGGTCATAATGTTAGGACATGCTTCGGTGATCGAGTGTAGTAAGTGGTTGTTGTAGGGTCTTCCTTCTCCCTATTTAGGAAGTATTAAATGATTTGGAATAACATTTAGGCGCGGTAGATAGGAATCTCTGGAAGGGTCTACTTCAGGTTTGAAGTATTAAATGGCTATTGTAGAGTCAACCTCTTCCAAAATGAAGTATTATATGTCATAATGAGATTTCATGTGATGTCAGTTAGACAGTACCAGTGAGGGGTATGCCTTTGGTAGGTATTAAATTATAGGGTCTTACTTAAGATCTATGTATTAAATGGTCAGAGTCTGCCTAATTCCCATTGAAAAGGTATTAAGTGACCTAGGTACTTTCTCTCACGTTGCTAAGGACATGATCGATGGTAGATGCATGGACTAGGAATGGCTTTGGGTCTATAGTTGAAAGTAAGTTATAGTGATTAGTTAAAAATGTGAGTTATATGATTAGAGTGGGAAAGCCTTCGAGCTTATAGTTGAAGGTATTTATGAGAAATATAGTTAGGATGCATTAGACATATTCTTATCTAATTATACTGCCCAAGTACTAATATAGAAAGACTTGAGAATTTTATTCACCATATATTGTTGTTCTTACTTTCTTTTCATTACAACACATGTTAGAGAAGACGGTGTGAATTTTAGGAGATGAAGGCGAAGACCGAGTCTTGTGGTAGTTATTTACCTATCTACTTACGTTGTTTATATATTTTTTGATGTACTCATTTATACATGATGATGTTGTATTTTGAGATATTGCACTATGGATATTTGGTGTTGTTATGTTGTATTATGTTATGTTCTTCCAAGACTTGAGTTTTTAAAATGGGTATTGTTTCTGATATAATATTTTATTTGCTATCAACATTATTAACCTTAAAGATACGCGACATGCAATATGATTATGACGCGACACCAGTAATCGACACCGAGGGAATGAAGAACGTCGCATTTCAACAACAAGGAGATATATGCAGTGCCACATGTTGTTAAGGATATCATACGTCATCTATGTTGATTATGGTCTATACCGTCTATCATCTATGTCGACATTCATTGGTATAGCTGTGGATTAATACCACATGTGACCAATGCCGCACCACTTCAGAGAAGCGATAATGTCGAATGAGATCAGCATCGTAAGCCATGTGTTAACATCATCAACATCGCATCTCATTGGTGCCTCTTTTCAAGTTGGAAGTAGTGACGTGCTTCGACAATATCAATCAATGATGCTAAGTAATAGTGTCGCATCTCTTTGATGTTGCTTCCATTCTAATGTCGCAGTTTTTCAAGTCGTCTTTCAGATAACACCATCCATCATTGATGTCGCCAATGGTCAATGTCGCACATCATCTTTTTTATAGCACATTTCATCAACATTTGGAGGATGCTGCATACTTATGCGTGCAATGTTGATGGAGAATGTCGTCAATGTCCACAGAAGTTAACAATGCCGACACTAAATTAGATGAAGTTGCTCTTTCTCAATGCCGCCATATATCAATGCCATTTTTCATCAATCCTCGGTGTCGGCTTCAACTGATGCAACCGATAATCAATCAAGAGTGTCTCTGTACATAAGGTTGATGATGCCGAAAGCCATCAACATTCAAAAGATCTATTAAAGACGACGGTCTGAAGAATGATATAGCTTCATCGCACCATCGCAATGTCGTTCCTTAGCAATGCCAAATACTACTGAAGCAACACCAAAGTCCAACCATGCAACGTTGAAGCTAATGCCGTGTGACATTGTTGACACTGAAAACTAGCAATGCTGACTCCAAGCTATCGTGTTACCTACCCACCTATATAAATATGGACCTAAGGGTCTTGGAGGAGGACGAACCATTCTTATCTCTCTTCTTACATTTTAAAATTTGTACACCCTAAATTTATTTGAGGATCTTTTTTTGCCAATTGTAACACTCAAACTTTGTACAAGGGATCGAATATTGAACTATGACATAGCATATTTGATGTAATTTGTGACTTTCGTATCAATTTGGCTTTGATTTATGACTTGCATATCGACTTGGATCCTCTATGACATTCGAACGTGACTTCAATTGTTATACATAGAATTTTTATGGACTTGACGTCAACCATGTCTCGTCCAAGCGACCTAGCCTAAGATTGAATTAGCCATTTCTTAACCAAGTCCACTTTTTCTATACTTTTGGGGTTAACGAAGAAATTCGTTAACATATTGGCGCTAGAAGGAGGGCTCGAACCTCCATCTCTATTAAAACACTAAGTGGAACTATCTTAGCTTGCATATTTAGGGTTTAAAGAACTTACCCCTACTAAGCATATCCTACTCTCAACTGACCACTACACCAGAAAAGGCCTTTTATAGTGTGAAGAAATGTTACCAAAACTTTTAGTAGCGTTTAGTTAAATGCTACGATACAACATGCAACTTATAGTAGCGTTGTAGAAAAGGCTACCAAAACTTGACCTATTGTAGGGTTTTAGAAACGCTATAAAAAGTTTCAGACTTTTATTAGCATGTGGTATCGTAATGTTTACTAAAACGTTACAAAAAAAATTGGTAGCGTTTTTTGAACACCTCAAAAGACTTATTGCATCTATTTACGTTTATTTTAGTAGCGTTTTTAAAATGCTACTAAAAATTATTAACTGTTTTGTAGCATACTGTACACGCTATTATTTCATCTTAATGGCTTGTACCCTTTCCAACTGTCACTCATATAATAATCTTATTACAACCAGCAATCAATCACATAATCATCGTATTCAAATAATTAATCAATCACATAATCATCATATTCAAACAATTAAAAAACACGTTAGTCACATAATCAAATATAATATCCGTAACCATTTCGATAATAGATTTTTGGCAAATAGAGCAAATTCACATAAAATCCATAATATATATGGCTTACTTTGTTATATCAGGGATTCAAAAATTCTACATCTGATCGTTGTGAATTTCGACATAATGAATTTCAAAGAGGCAGATTGATTTGTTGACAGAAACAAGTAGAAGGAAATGCGTAGCCAGTGTTTTCCCCAGTTTTATCGATGCCAAACAGACCGGTTCTGTTGCTAGCTAATCTAACCTGATAGAGCAAAACAAAGAAATGAGAAAATAAAATGAAGAGCTGCAATCCCAGATCAATGAATATATGGAACTCAAGAGGAAGCTACGAAAGATGGCTGATTCAATATGTATAGTAAGTGAAATGTAACATGCACATTATAATATTTTCCATAGGTTTAAAGCAAGGCAAACTTGATGTATTCAAATAAAAAGAATAAATCAAGAAAAGCAAGGATCGTGAATATTTTTGCAACTTAAAAGAAAGAGATTTTTAAAATGAACTCCGACGTTAGTTAAGAAATTTGGCTATATCTGATGCAAAATTTGAATGACTTCGGACTGCAAATTGGTTGTTGTCCGAATTTAAAATAATAATTATAGTTCATAGGAAGTCAACTAATCCGTCAATTGATATAAACACAAAAGAACAAAGATAAACATTTAACACAGTTGTACATGCATTTTTGAAGAAGAAAATTACAACTTTTCCACCCTAAAGACTTATTAATCATTCACAAACTAATGCACACATGAAAGTTGAAACCGAAACACATGAACGATTATTATTCGGTGATAATGCTCGATAATACTACGTATACCCAACACAAGTATAATCTTGTACTTTTTAAAACCAACTTCCACAAACATTTTCTTAAATTCACTCTCCCTCCTTTGTTTCCCATTCAAATGAACCAGCATCTCAATATCAAAGTAAATTTGAGCTTCAGTCAGCTTTGGATGTTCAATCCCACTATTTCCAATAACCTTATCAATTATGATCACCTTACCTCCTTGTTCCTTCCTTTACTTCTGATAAAAAGCTCTAGCTTGAATTACCATAATTAATGTGCAGTTGGCTCATAATTTATTCAAGGGTGGAGTCAGAAACTACAATTACATTGGGCAGCTCAAGCTAGTAACCAGATTTTTTCAATTGATTCATTATTAATAATGTATATAAAAAAAAAAGAAATCAAGCTTGTGATGATTAGTGTTTGCACAAAAAATGGGCAAACACCTCCAAGTCGTATGCTTTAGTCGATTTTAAGTTGTTCTTAGTGATTTGGGTGATTCATGCAAATATGTAAAAAGCAGGGACTAAACTGTAAAAGACACACAGATTTATAGTAGTTCGGCCAGAATGTGCCAACGTCCACTTTATATGTTATTCTCCTTCACTCTTCAGATTACAAGTACAAAGCTTTGATTACAAGTATATGAAAGTTGTTTGAAAGTTCTGTCCGTGCTTGAGCTTTCAAACTTGTCTGCCATTGTTGTACCCCTGCCCTTCTATTAATAGAGTGAGGCTGGGGGCATGGGTATTGGATGTATATAGCTGCCGGTGGGCCTGGGCTGAAGTGATATGGCCTGGCAACGTTGGTTCGGTAGTAGATGGGTGGACTAGCGTTTTGGTCCGGTGGTAGAGGAGATGGGATTGGTTCGGTGTGGTTGATTTGGTGGAGGCTGGTCCAGTGAGGCCTTGGATCGGCGGAGGTTGATTCGGTGGTGAGTTGGTCCGGTGAGGCCTTGGATCGGTGGAGGTTGATTCGGCGGTGAGTTGGTCCGGTGAGGCCTTGGATCGGTGGGGGTTGATTCGGCAGTTAGTGGAGCAAGGGTTGGTTCGGCAGGGCCTTGGAGACGTGTTGGTTCGGTGGGACTTTCCTCCCTATGGTTCGGCGATGCTTTCTTCTCCTTGACTCGGTGGTGGTGGAAACGCACCCAACATTTGCCCTCCAAAGTGGGGCATATGCCAGCATATGTCGTGCTTTGTTTTAGGCCTTTCGACTTGGACACTTCCATTCGGTCCCAAGCGTCGAACCGGTTGGTCCGGTCATTTCTAATTGCCTATAAATATGGGCCATACACTTTCGTTATTCCTTACTAACTGAAATAGCCGAACCAGATTCTTTTCTGCCGAATCAACCATACTACCGAAACCTGTTTGACTACCGGTCCAGGTAATTGCCCAATGACTTTTATATTTTGAACCGCCGAATGAATCGTGGAGTGTGAGTGCCGAATGATCCTTCGAGCCTTGAGCTACTGGATGAATCTAAGAAGTACGAGTGCCGAATGAACCTTCGAGCCTTGAGCTACCGGATGAATCTGAGAAGTACGAGTGTCGCGAGCCTTGAACTACCGAATGGGCTTGAGTGCCGAATGAACCTTATGCCTTTTATGTTTTAACTTATAAATGAAATTCTAGACTTCATGCACTTGCTTGTTTACTTCCCTCATTCTAACGACGCACTTTTTGTGTTTGCAGATAAATGTCTCATAAAGTAGAAACACGATCAGATAAGAAGAAATCCACGGACAGGGAAGAGTCCTCCACAGTGCCCCCAGCTCAGTCAGGATCGGGACGTCATGGACCTCCCCCGAGATCACTAGTAGATAGGTACGACCATCAAGAGCTCCTGAACTCGCCACCTGACTGCTTTCCTAGCTCCCTTAAAGAGGAGCGGCTTGATGTTATATCTCGTTCTTTCGGGATTGACAGAGCACACACGGTGCTGCCAAGGAATGGGGTTATGCCGTATGACCCCCCTAAAGGATATTTCGCTTATAGTAGGCACCATTGCATGTGCGGGGCCATTCCCCCGATCAATGCTTGGATAGTCAGCTTCATTACCTATTTAAAGGTGGCCCCTTTCCAGCTTCAGCCTAATTCTTATGCTATCTTGGTGAGTCTATTCATCATTTTCCAGAGAAAATACGGGCGTCCCCCTTCCAACCGGGAGATCCGGTATTTGTACAACTTGAGGGGCTATAAGAAGGGGTCTCCATACATCAGCTTGGAATCGGCCGTGTCCTTCAAGCCGGTCCTGGACTTATATTCGAAGTTCAGCGTGTTTAAGAAAGAATGGTTTTTCATCAAGGATGACTCTGTCTCTATCCGTCGCTTCACCTCCGGCCGTAAGTTGAAGCTTATTTATAATTTCCGTTCATACTGCAATGCTTCTCCTTATGTGTTTTTATTTCTTGCTAGCGACAGGTGGCTTTGCGGTCGTGGAGAACGATCGCCTGGTTCATATGGCTGCGGAGATAGAAGCCATTTCGGGAAGGGAGAGGTCAGCTTCTTACCTGATCAGGAATGCTACTCTTCTGCAGCACAACTTGATTCTACCACGTCAGTCTGTGGTCAAGCAGAGAGACACAGCTGAGGAGAGGGCTGTCAAAGCTAAAGGAGGGGCCATAACGAAGAGCAGCAAGAGGAAACCCTTCTCGATACCTCCAGTCGCCGGGGGGAAGAAGCTCAAGAAATCCGATGGACCCTCCCCTAACACATGTCCAGATGTTCCGGAGGAGGAAAATGTAGAGGAGGAAAGATGCGAGGAGGAGAGCGGAGGTGATGGAGAAGGTGATGGTGGTGATGGTGGCGAAGGTCAGAGCGGAGATGGTGCCGGGGCTTTGTCTTCTGGGCAAGCAGGGGAGATCCAAGAGTGGACAGATGATGCTTTCCGCCAGGCTTTTGAGGGGTTGGAGGAAGGATCGGCCTTGGTGGAGAAGCCAAAGAAAACTGATAAGGCCGGTACTGGTGCCGGTTCATCTTCCAAGAGCATTTTAGCTAGGGCAACTCCGGCGATTCAAGGTGAATTTTTGACTCCTCTTTTAACTTCACATGTTTCTTGGATTATAGTCCCATGCATGCTTGTAACACTTGGTTTTTATTCCAGGAACGGGTAAGGTGGCCAAGACATCAGACATTCGGCACCGTCTCGAACAATTCAAACTCCTCAAAGCTTCCGCTAAACCAAAGTCTCCGACCAACCGTTCCGGGGACGTAGTCGGCTACCGTCCTCTTCTCGGAGTTATTGAAGAGGATATTCAAAAGAAAAAGAGGAGGCGCTCCTTATTGGAACCTTCACCTGGTCCTCGGCCCCCAACCCAGCCTATTCATGATATCATAGGGGAGGATACTGAGTTCATACCCTCTCCGCATCCGTTTGAGAATTCTACCGTTACTCAGATTGATCATCCCGGCTTGGCTCGTAATCCATTTGCGGGTCATCCAGATCTGGATCCGGGTTCTCATGATATTTTCTTTGACGAGGTTACTGATGAGCACCTTCTCCCTCGCAATCCTATGGTAAGGGTGCTTGATGAGGCCAAGTCCCTGGACCTTGATTTGCTTACTACTCGGATTGTAACTATGGGGGATGAAGCTAAGGCAAATATCGACCGGGTAGCTGAGGAGATTAGGTAGTTGATGGGGCATCATGCCCGACTGGTCAAAGCCGGGGAGGAAATTGGAAATGCCAACATAAGATTGCGGTTAGTGGTTTCCAACCAGGCCAAGCAACTCGCCGATCAGGCCATCCAGATCTCTCAGCACGAGGCTGCCTCCAGACGGCTAAAGAAAACCATGGAAGAGGCTAGCAGAGCCGAGCTGTGGAAAATGGAGGCCATCTACAAGGAACGGATCGATATGGCCATTGCAACGGTGGATGAGGTTCGAAAAGCGGATCTCGAGCGGATAGAGGAGTTATCTAGGAAGCTTGAAGCCGCGGAGCTTGCTCAAGCCAAGCTGAAGGAGGAGATGGAGGCGATGAGGAAATCCCTTCAGGCTGACCGCTCGCGATACCGATCGGAGAGGGATGCTGCCATTGCAAAGCTGTTGGCTGCTGAGGTCCGAATGAGGGAGTTTGAGGAGAACGAGGGGATGGTGGATGAGATGCTCCAGGACATGTATTTCCGTATTTGGAAGCAGGGCAACTTATCCTGGATGGATGATTATCCCCGGATCATGGCCAGGATTTATCTGCGGGCTCTGGAGGAGGCTAAGGCTGATGCGGATAAGGAGGGTGGCATGGCCTTCAGAATGGATGTGGTTACGACCCAATTCACTAAGGAGGAGAAAGTGACTTTGAAGGAGGGCATGCAGTTGCTCGCTGCTGAGGAGGTAGGTGTGCAGTTGCGGGATGATGATCAAGGAACAGATGCTGGTAAATCTTCCTTTTTAGCCTTTTCATAGCTTGGTTGCTTATTGTTTATTCAATGAATTCTTCTCCTGAATTGGACAGGCGGGACCTCTGAAGCGCCAACTACCTCTGGTCAGCATGTTGGGAGTTCTGATCCGGCGGTTAAGTAGACCTCGAAGGACCAGCAGGATAGAGGCGAAGCCCCGATGCAGTCGGCTCCTTGGCTTGATCTGGATATTTTTCAGTTTACTTGATATTGTTGTCTATGCTAGTCTTAAAACATTAATGTAATTTTCAGGCTATAATTATGTAACGAACAACTTGATTTTTGGCATGTAACTTTATAACATAAGCTGATTTTGTCATGTTTGAATGCTGTCGTTATTTTGATGTGTTGCATAAAATATAGTTGTGCATGTGTTAGTGATTCAATTGTGTTTGACGCTAAGTTCTTGCTTAAAATATAATTTCATGTCTTGCAATGTTAGTGTGATGTGCGAATAAATTATAGTTACATATTTATGTACAAGAGAAGAAAGTACCGCCCTTCAAGTTTTAGCTGTAGACGGTAGCTTTGAATGCCTTGTGTAATCGAATATGTAATGCAGCTGAGTGACCTGCCATCCAGTTGTGAGTTCTTATTCCCATTAGCGAGTGTCTCTTATTTTGTGTCCTATACTTTAGTGATCGTTATAGAGGATAGGAGGAAAGTTTTTATAAATAAAATGGAAATATAAGAAATAGTAAAACTTCCAATCACGGAAGGCCTTCGACAAGCTTAAGTTCTTGGCAAACGGGCTTTGTAGTCACTTTCCCTAGCTGTGGGTCTTGGAGACATTTGTCACCCATCTTACGCCTCCGCGTGAAGTTTTCTTTTTTACCACAGCCGTACTTAAGACACATCGGAGCCGAGATCGCGCACGGTAACTACCCAGGCCGTTATGGCCCGTAATCGTGGGTATTATTCGATTTATCGTGGCCGGCAAGCACGGATGCCGATCGTCAACTGTGAACTGCCCCTGGCTGGCCACACCTTATGTTGGGGCTTATAATCGGTTCACGGTTGTCGGCAAGCCGAACGCCGTAATGAGCTGCCTAGGCTATGGTTGGCCTTCTCGGCGGCTTATAATCAGCTCATTACAGTTGGCTTTAAGGGTCGTCACGAGCAATGAGTTAACCCACAGCAGAGGGATGCTGGAGCAAAAGTGTCTCATTGGCGAGGGCATAGCTTCGTATAATACCTGTTAGGTTTTGTCCAGGTGAAGTTGTGCTATGATGCCCTGAATGGAGATGCCGTCTACACAGAATTTTGTTCAACAGAAAAGGATAAAGCTCAGCAAGTAGCCAAGATATAAAGGAACAAGTTAAAAAAGAGACAAGTTTTTAAAGTGGTTCGGCACGAAAATGCCTACGTCCATTGATTCTCTTTGTTAATTCACTTTATATGGGCAGTAGAAGTTAAGAAAAGTATCGACGAAGGTGTTGGATGTTCCATGCCCTCTGGAACACCTCTCCGTCCACTGTTGACAAAATATAAGCTCCGTTGTGGAGATCTTTATGAATTACATATGGTCCGTACCAGATGGGATCTAACGCTCCGGGACGCGGGAAGATTCGCTTGAGGACAAGATCTCCTTCTTGTAAGCTGCGATGCTTGACTTTGGAGTTGTATTGTGCTGCCACTTTTTGCTTGTGAGCTGCTGCTTTGAGTGCTGCATCATTTCTTCTTTCTTCGATTAGATCCAAAGACATGTGGAAGAGTTCTTCGTTCTCTTCTGGGTAGTAGTGGATCCTACGGTGGGATGACACTACAGTTTCAACTGGGAGCATGGCCTCCGATCCGTATGCCAAAGAGAAAGGAGTATGCCCTGTTGATGTTCTGAAAGACGTGCGGTAGGCCCAAAGTGCCGTAGGAAGTTCATCCACCCAAGCGCCTTTTGACTTTTCAAGCTTCTTCTTGATTAGAGTTTTAAGAATTTTGTTGACAGCTTCGACTTGTCCATTTGCCTGGGGATAAGCCACAGATGAGAAGCTTTTGTGAATTCCGTGCTCTTGGCACCAGTCGGCGAACTCCTCGCTGTCAAACTGAAGTCCATTGTCCGATATGATTTTGAGTGGAACCCCGTACCTGCATAGAACATTTTTGATCAAGAAGTTAATAACTTTTTCCGAAGATATTTTATTTAGAGGTTTCGCTTCCACCCATTTGGTGAAATAGTCGACTGCCACTATAGCATATTTGGCTCCGCCTTGGCCCATCAGCAGTTCGCCAATCAAGTCAATTCCCCATACTGCAAAGGGCCAAGGGATGGTCATTTGAATAATCTCATTTGTTTGTATTAGAGGAATCTTAGCAAATTTCTGACATCTGTCGCATCTTTTGACGAAGTCTAAGGCGTCTTTGTTTAAAGTGGGCCAGTAATATCCATATTGGAGCGTCTTCTTTGCCAGAGTCTGCCCACCAGTGTGATCTCCGCAACTTTCTTGATGGATGTTGGATAAGATTTTCTTGGTTTCCCTTCCAGCGACACACCTTAATAAGGGGTTAGAGAAGCCACGCCGATAGAGGATGCCTTCTTGTATTGTGTAGCGGAAAGCTTTCCTCAAGATTTTCTTAACTTCGTTACGCCCGTCGGGCAGTGTGCCATCTTGTAAGTATTTCCGGATAGGAGTCATCCAAGTTTCTTCTTCGATTGCAACTATCGGATCCTCTTGTTCGAAACTTGGGGCTAGTTGTTTTGAGATGGCTACTGTTCCGGAAATGGTGTTGTTCTTCATGCTAGCTTGTTTTGCCAGTTCGTCAGCCTCTCGGTTCTCCTCTCGAGGAATGTGTTTGATTAAATAGTGGTCCAATTGATCGAGTAGCAGCTTGGTTTTCTTTAGATATGCCGTGAGTCGTTCTCCTCGGGTCTGAAACTCTCCTAGTACTTGGTTTACGATAAGTTGAGAATCACTATGAAGACATAAAGAACTGACTCCAATTTCTAAGGCAGGTTCTAATCCTCCTATTACTGCTTCATATTCTGCATCGTTGTTGGTGGCGGCGAATTTCAACCTTAGGGCATAGTGCAGCTTCCTTCCCCTGGGGGTGATTATCACAATACCTGCCCCCGAGCCTTGTTCGTTTGATGCTCCATCTACAAAGAGATTCCACTTGATATCTTCTGCTATCTCAGATTGCTCCTTGCCTTCGGTGGCAGTGAATTCGGCAATGAAATCGGCCATGCCTTGTCCCTTAATGGCGGTACGAGGATGGTAGGTGATATCATATTGACTCAGTTCAATGCACCATTTAAGTAGTCGCCCAGAAGTGTCGGGGCGATGGAGTACCTGCCTTAGCGGTTGATCGGTTAAACTCTGATGGAATGAGATTGGAAATAGTGTCGCAGTTTCCGTGACGTGGTTAGCAAACAGTATGCTAGCTTCTCAATTTTAGGGTATCTGGCTTCTGCCCCCGTAAGTCTCTTGCTTACAAAGTATACGGGCCGCTGCGCGCGGTTGTCTTCTCTCACCAAAACGGCGCTTAGAGCAAGGGACGATACAGCAAGATATAGGTATAGTTCTTCGCCTTCATTTGGAGTTGAGAGTACTGGTGGCATCTGGAGGTGTTTGATTAGGTTAAGGAAGGCTGTTGAGCATTCGCCAGTCCATTCGAACTTTCCTTTGTCTTTCTTTAGGGCTTCGAAGAAAGGGATGCATTTGTCGGTTGCTTTGGAGATGAATCTGCTTAGGGCGGCCACCTTTCCATTTAGGCTTTGCATCTCTCTTCGAGTGGACGGTATCTTGATACCATGCAAAGCCCGGACTTTTTCGGGGTTTGCTTCAATCCCCTGGCATGGACGATGAATCCCAAGAACTTTCCTGACGATACTTCGAAGGAGCACTTTAGAGGATTCTGCTTCATTCCATATTGGCGAAGTACTTGAAACATCTCGTCCAGGTGGCTTACATGATCGTTGGCTTTCCTCGATTTTACCGGCATGTCATCCACATAAACCTTAATAGTTCCTCCTATTAGTTCCGCAAACATCTTGTTGACGAGGCGCTGATAAGTAGCTTCGGCGTTTTTAAGTCCAAAAGGCATTACTCTGTAGCAGTACAATCCCCGGTCAGTGATGAAACTAGTGTGGTCTTGATCGGGGGCGTGCATGGGGATCTGGTTATATCCTGAGTATGCGTCCATAAAAGATAAGAGTTCGTGCCCGGCTGTGCTGTCCACGATTTGATCGATTCGGGGGAGTGGGAAGCAATCCCTCGGGCAAGCGTCATTTAAGTTGGAGAAGTCAATGCATGTTCGCCACTTCCCATTAGCCTTCTTTACCAGTACCGGGTTGGCGATCCATTCTGGGTAGATGGCTTCTCGTATGAAGTTATTGGCAAGTAGGTTCTTTACTTCTTCCTCGAGGGCTGCTGATCGTTCTGCCCCCATACTTCTCTTTTTCTTCTTTACTGGCACCTTGGTGGGATCGATGTTTAGTACGTGGCATGCCACGTCTGGAGAGATTCCAGTCATGTCTGCGTGCGTCCATGCAAATACATCCAAGTTGTGGCGAAGAAAATCGACGAGCTGATCCTCCAACTCTGCTCTTAACTGAGACCCGACTCTCAGCAGTCTACTTGGGTCGTGTTTGTCTACAGATACAAATTCCATAGCCTCTGCAGGCTTGGCGGTGGCCTCCTCCTCTTTGTCCCTGGGGTCTAATTCATTGAAAGGATCATTGGTATATCGAAGAGGATGGGCTTTCTTTAGTTGCTATTCTTCCAAGTTTTTCTTGCAGAGAGAAGTCTCTGCATCCTTCCCTTTGTCCTTCCTGCGGTTATTGCGAAGTTCAGTTACATAGCAATCTCGAGCGGCGTCTTGATTTTCTTCTACTTCCCCTATCCCATTATCTGTTGGAAATTTCATCTTCAGGCGCCAAGGGCCAGGACAATCTGGAAGTCAGACAAGGCTGGCCTTCCTAAAAAGGCGTTGTAGGCCGAGTGGTTATCTATTAGCACAAATATTTATTTTCGCACAACGGAGCGGGGATGACTTCCTATTTCAACAAATAGGTCCAATTGCCCGAGGGGCATCTTCGCATCTCCAGTGAAACCGTGTAGTGGTTTGTTGCAGGGAGACACATCCTTCATTGACAGCTTCATTTTGTCGAAAGCATGCTTGAATAGAATGTTTACGGAGCTTCCATTATCTACCAGAATTCAAAAAACTTCGGCTAGGGCCAACCAGGCAGAGATAACCATAGGATCCATGTGGTACTGCTATCCTTCTAGGTCTCGCCTACTGAATGTGATGTCATTATACTCTTTCCAACTTTGGTCGGCGTTCTTCCATGACGGAATTGTTGCATTCTTCATTGTTTCTAAGTGACTTTCCATATCTTTCCATTTCTGCCCAGTTTCTGTCGGCGATGTGTGGTCCTTCCGATATTGTATGGACCACTATCTTCTCTTGACTGAAACCGCTGGTGTTGTGATTTCTTCCGCCTGTCTCTGGGTGGAGTTGCCATGGGTTCTCCTTGGCAGGAGCTGGAGTCTTGTCCTGACCCTTTACATAGTGTTCCAATCTCTTCCTTCTGATGTGTTCTTCAATCAGGTCCCGGAGATGACGACATTCATTGGTATCATGCCCATGGAATTTGTGGAAATGGCAGAACTTTCCAGACTTAATTGCGTGATCTGATTCCTTCTTGTACGGGGAGCGTTTGTATTTAAGCTCGTCTTGGGTGGCCAGGAAGATGTTTTCGACTGTTTCATTCAAAGGAGTGTAAGCGTCAAATCTTGGTCCTGGCCGATATAGGCGTTTTTCTCCCTTCTTGCCTCCAGCATTGTCTCGAGAGTCATTTCTTCCAACGTCCTTTACTGCAGCGGGTGCGTTGCCATGAGCTGCCTTGGCTTGTTGCCCTGTCTGCCTTTCGGTGGCAGCGTCTTCAAGTCTCATGTACTTCCCGGCTTCATGGAAGAAATCGGGTAAGGTAGCCTGTTTTTCTTTCGTTAATCTTCTAGCAAACTTGGTATCCGGATGTACGCCACTACAAAGAGCCACTAGGATAAGTTTCTCATCGGCATCTTGGACTGCGGCCGCTGCGGCGTTGAATCGGGTTAGATATTGTTGCACTATCTCTCCGGGCTTCTGTTTGATATTAGATAGGGAATAAGCGTCCCTGGGTTGTTCCACATGATTGTGGAACTGGCTGATGAACTTTTCTTTCAACATTTCCCATGAGATGATGGATCCTTGGGGTAGATGGCAGAAGCAGGAGGTAGATAGATCTGCCAAGAATAGTGGGAAGCATTTACACAACACTCCCTCTGTTGCTCCGCTCATGAGCATATGCTGTGTGTATCTCTGCAAGTGTACAACAGGGTCAGAGGTTCCCTTGTAAGGTTCCATTGTTGGCATTTTCCATTCCCGGGGGTGATGGCAGTTTCGATATTGCGGGTGAAGGGGCTGGTCACCCTAGCGCCTATCCCCCGATCCCTTTGGTCCCGTTGGACACACTCTCTGAACAATCGCGCCATCCTTTCATCAGAACTTGGAGCGGACATAAATGAGTTTGGTTCTTCTCTGCGGGATTGATTCCTTCCTGATGACCTGTAGGGATGGTATCGTCTATTACTCCTAACATTTTTCGGTGGCTGTCCTCGGTCTTCTGGGAGCATGCTGGGGTCAGACACAGTTGGCCCTTGCCTCGATCTTCCCCTGCTGGGCTCTGTTCTAAGCATTCCCTCGGGTGCAATTTCGGGCTGGACTCCAGCTCGGCGCCGTCCATTGGTGTTCCCATGGTTAGGTAGCATGACAGGCTTAGCCATATCCGATCCCTGCCTGGTACCTCCCCCGTGGGGCTCGGTTCCAAGTGTTTCCACGGGTCGGAATTCGGGCTGAATCTGGGCTCGGCTCCTACCAATGCTGTTTCTGTTGTTAGCCACTTCGAAGAAGAAAGATCTTTGTCGCCTCCCAGATCCTCCAGACTAGGACTCATCCCATGATTCGGTGTTGCGGTTGGATTCTTCAGCATTTCTTAAGCGTGACATGAGCTGGTCCACCAAGGCTTCTTTTTGAGATGCGAAGCGGTTAGTTACTTCAGCCACAACCCTGTCCAGATCTGCCCTAGTAATTGGTTGTTCCGTAGCAGGGGCTGTCGGATTTGCCTAATTTTCATTTGTCGTTGGAACAGGACGATTCTCTTGATCTCTGATCACTGGATCTGGGATACTGCTAGTTGCGATGTTCTTTCCTTTACTAGCATCTTTCCTCTGCCTGGGAGGCATGTTTTCCAAGCAATGAGCGATGTTGTTGGGAAGAAGGTTGAGTGGGAGAAGCTGAAGCTTCTAGCTCGATTTCTCAGTGAAAGCACCAAAAATGTTTGCACAAAAAATGGACAAACACCTCCAAGTCGTATGATTTAGTCGATTTTAAGTTGTTCTTAGTGATTTGGGTGATTCATGCAAATATGTAAAAAGCAGGGACTAAACTGTAAAAGACACACAGATTTATAGTGGTTCGGGCAGAATATGCCTACGTCCACTTTATATGTTATTCTCCTTCACTCTTCAGATTACAAGTACAAAGCTTTGATTACAAGTATATGAAAGTTGTTTGAAAGTTATGTCCGTGCTTGAGCTTTCAAACTTGTCTACCATTGTTGTACCCCTGCCCTTCTATTTATAGAGTGAGGCTGGGGGCAGGGATCTTGGATGTATATAGCTGCTGGTGGGCCTGGGCTGAAGTGATCTGGCCTGACAACGTTGGTTCGGTAGTAGATGGGTGGACTAGCGTTTTGGTCCGGTGGTAGAGGAGATGGGATTGGTTCGGTATGGTTGATTCGGTGGAGGCTGGTCTGGTGAGGCCTTGGTTCGGTATGGTTGATTCGGTGGAGGCTGGTCTGGTGAGGCCTTGGATCGGTGGAGGTTGATTCGGTGGTGAGTTGGTCCGGTGAGGCCTTGGATCGATGGGGGTTGATTCAGCAGGTAGTGGAGCAAGGGTTGGTTCGGCAGGGCCTTGGAGACGTGTTGGTTTGGTGGGACTTTCCTCCCTATGGCTCGGCGATGCTTTCTTCTCCTTGACTCGGTGGTAGTGGAAACGCACCCAACAATTAGTAGAAAGGTTTCAAAAGTTACTACACCAGAAATCAAGCTTGTAAATGCTTGTTGCATCAGAAAGTTGATACATAGTATAAGCCAATACATGCACCAATGACAAACTACACATAAGCAATGTATAACAAATTTAAGGGATAGCTTGTTCAGTTTTCCACAAGTGATTGCTATATATAGCAGGGTTAAATGTATGATGGCCTAGACTAACGGATGTGCTTTAGCAAATATAGTAGTTCAGAAATTCGGTAAACGCACTATTTGATCTAACTTAGCATAAACCCAAATCTTTAAATGACCAAATAGAAGTAAAGGTATATCATTATCACTACTCAGCAGGGGCACCTAACTACCAGCTAATAGATCACAATAGACCAAGCATAAAACATAAAATAAAGTAGACATAAAGTACGAGTGGATAGAAATAGTTTACATTGACAATTTGCAGATAGAAAAGGCCAAACGTTTCAAGTCCATTAAGGCTCTCCTTATGTTGCAATTGGAAAATGTTTCATTCCCCTGAAGTTCATTCGTAGGTAGCTTCCGAACTGACCCTTTCTCATATCATTTCCCAACATTGCATAGTTAAGTAATTGACGAACATGACTCCTGGGTACTCTTCTAAAGTAACCTAAATGTTATAATCAGTGTAAGATTATGTTTGTTATATTATTTTTAAATAAATGCATATCTTGAAGCTCACCTTAAACATTGGTCCTAGGAGTCAACCATCAATTATTTCCAAAATAACCACAAGTTCTTGTAAGATCCGACACGCTATAAAAATATAACCGCAAGTTATAATTTTTTATTTTATGGTTCTAAACAAATGATAATTATTTCTATCATTTGACGCTCCTTTCTTTATTGGAATGCATATGTCTTAGTAACTGAGATACCATAAGCACATATAAAATGCAACTTTGAGCATAAGTTTAATTATAAACACACAAGATGGTCAAATATATTCATTTTACAATTCAGTGTTTCAGCATGTTAACCCACTTAAACTTACCTATATCTACTATGGTGTTGCTATTTAAATACATAAATTTTGGACTGAGATAAAACATCTAGTATTTCAAAAAGTGATTTAGGTGATGATAGGAAATGGAAACAAATAGCATGTCCTTAGTACTATTGAAAACGAATATGTAATAATATGGTGCACAACTTTAGGTCCGAGCATATTTAAAAGCATGAACACATGCAAATTCACGATTATGCCCTATAAGCAGCTCTAGGCCACCATATATAATTTTGAAGTTAAAAGAAAACATAATTAAATTATGATTTTTTATACCTAATATTACATAGAATGTGTATGAAAACAGTAGTTGAAGTTGATGTAAAGCAACTTAGTGTCAGTGTTGAAGATGATGTGAAATAACACGGTGGTAGTGTTTCACCATATTAACTCCACTTGTTAAAACAATATTATGCATTGCATATAATATTTAGATAGACAGATATGCACAAACAACAAATAATTGTTCACCTGCAACAAGGGGCATCTTCAGTTACCCATCACATGCACTTATATGCGTATGAATTCAGTTACCTATCATTGCAACAGTGGCATTCAAACTACTATATGCACATATATGCATATGAATTTAGTTACCTACCATATAGAATTTGACCTATCAATAGCTCTAACATGACCACACTAAAGCAATATATGTCAGTTTTCGTCCTGCACTCCGACTTGGTATATTCAAGAGAAGTGTATCTAAGGCCTAAGTTACTTCCTTGACAAAATAGTGTTTATATAGAAACAGAAATATTTTTTCAAAAATAATTATACTATTACCTAGTAATATTTTGGTGCTAATCCACAATCAAAGAGGTGAGGATTGAGCTCGTTGTTAAGAACAATATTAGCAAACTTTATGTTTTTGTGAACTCTAGATGGGGAATAGGTCTCAATGGAAATATCTAATAGAATAATGAACTACATTATTTCCAAGATAACCACAATATTTTATCCAACAGTTGAACAAGAGTTGTCTCTTCCATATTGTTGGCAATGGTTCTCGATAGGATTACTAAATAAAAGGATTATGATTATTTCTATGCTAATGCCAGTGAACTAAGGAATACAATTAGAGTTTATACGAGAGAATGAACATGGCATACATGTTACAACCAAGTATATAGACTTAAGAAAAGATGAAATTAAAGGCCACATAAGCAAGTAGTGGGAGGACAATGCGATAAAAAATGGCACAGTTTGTTTTTCATGTTAATTTTTTTATATTCAAAATATATAATGGTAGCTCTAAGAGAAAAGAAAAAAACTATGTAGTTGTTCGCTAAATTTCAGTGCAACGTTCAAGCATAAAACACAAGTCACTACTTTGTTTGTTTATCTACTGCATATATCATTGGAGTTGAGTCTTTCTCCGACTGCAGTTTGGTTTTCTTTTTAGGTGGCTTCTTCATTGTAAGCCAGATAATCTCCATTGTTTTTAGCTCCACATTTAGTGTGTGACATGCAATTTGAATTTTGATTAAACACGCACAAAGATCAATTACTATTTGTTAATAGTTGTGCATGCTATTATTAGTTGTGCATGTGTCATGTCTTTTGCATATGTACCTGCATCAAATTAATGATTAAAAAAACATTAATAATCAAGATTCATTCTAATTGTAATATACATTAGATGTATGTATATGTATATGTATATGTATGTGTCTATGTCTATGTGTATGTGTCTATGTATGTATATGTATATGTATATGTTATGAATTAAACACTTGCATGTTGTGGGAGCAGTTACAAATAATATCAAAATCACCTTCATGTTCTTTATCGCTGAACCAAGTGTAGCCATTTTTGTATCTTTGTTCTATTGTTTAATCGTTGATACTGATACTCTTCTCAAATACGATCTTGTTTTTATAGACTGAGCAAAGTCAATACAACTTTTGATATGAAGATTTTTTTTCTATTTTTGAATGTGACGTTAGTTATTACTAACTAAATTAGCCAGCTCAGTTTTTATTTTTTTCTCTGGATTAATTCTTTATTTTTTCTAGAAACTCCATGCATCCGAACAAAATCTAAAAACAGTAGAAGAATAGCAAAACAATTTAAACATCTTACTTATATTTCAAGTTGTAGGACTGGTTCCAAACAATATTTGGTTTATTAGTGCACCAATTCTAATCGAAACATCAAGATAAAACATGTAATATATCAGTTAATCTAATCAAAAAATTGAGAAAAAACATCAGATGTAAACTAATCTAGTCAAATTTAGATTATATGATGTTATATGTGGTTGAAGTGTACTTCGAAGAAGTGTATAATTAGCGATATTACAAAAGGTACATTTTCAAATTTTGAAAGAACATCCTATATTTATCAGAGTATGATAAATGCATACTCCCTTAAAGTTTGTAAATAGTTATAAATGAAAACTTGGGTTTCTGGATGGTAAAATATATATATATATATATATATATATATATATATATATATATATAGGTACAATATTTTTTTGTGTCTAAATTTGCAATCTTTTTAGAGAATTCTGAGTATTAGGTCAAAATACTAGAAATTATGGATATTTGATACCTGGATGACAGATTCCAAACAACCATGTAATGCGGCAGCAATATAAGCAAAATGCCTTAGTGTTGTGCCGAGTCGTACATACTATTGCCATGGATACTGCCGTCTAGAATGCCTTGGCTCCCAGCTTGCAAACAATGCCTGAATCAAATTACATGATATATTTTGTACATTATTGGTTGCATTCAAGAAGCAGAAATGAAATACACCTCAGATTCATCACTTGATTTAGAATCTAGCACAGCTTTGTATTTCTTATATATAGGAAATCTCGATGACTTTCCTCCTAGTCGATTTCCACAAAGTAGTCATTCACACAAGCTGCAAATCTTGACATGTAACATAAACTCAAATAACAAGTACTATATTACTTACTTTGCATGTTTATATATTATCTTCGGTAGACTTAGCTAATGCTTCAAACTTATCGACTATTGATTTCTCAAGGTCTTTCCTTGACCAGTTATTAGGTCACGAGCAAAAGGACATTCACTTTTACATAGCAGAACCCATACCGCTTTTTCATAATTATTGTTCCGATGAATTGAATCTGGAATTCTTGATATAGCTCTCTTTGAAATCTGTAACAATATCCAATCTGATATGCTTAAACTTTGAGTAGGTGCATTAAACTTAAAACTCATATTAAGGTCAATATAACCACTTTGGCAATTTATCACAGTTCAATGAACTTTTCACATTTCAGTAGAATCGTCAAGTTATGCTGAAATAAAGTTGCACATGCAAAAGAAAAAATGGTAGAAATAAAAATTTATAAACCTCCATATTCAAAAGTGGAGCATGCAGTGTACAAACTTCAGATTAGAATAACTTCAAGTTGTAGAAAAACGAGCCTCTGCATATAAACCTGTACATGCACTATGCTAATGTCTAGCTAAATCTTCTTACCGTACAGAAAGACTAGATGTCATATTTATTACCTTGATATTGTAATTTACAAATTTATAAAATGTGGGCTCACCGTAATTAATCTCATGGGCATCTATATATTTACACGATGACTTGCTAAATTTTTATTTGCAAAATTTGTTATATCTGATGCTGCGATGAAACAAATATGAAATACTAGTCTCCTTTAAAAAATGTTAGAGAGCACGAGTAATTTAAAATGTATAAGCACTCAATGACAAGAAGAGGCAAATAAAATATTTGAGCTAAACAATTCTTAAAATATGAGAAAGGAAGAGCAGATACCGGTTTGAATGTTTGTTGATCGCAGATTATGTTGTAATCATTTGCATTTACACCTAAAGAACACTAGTATGGAGCATAGAATGCTCTATTGCATCCTAGACCTACCAAATTGATTAGAAAATTGAAACCAAATTGAAAAATGATATTAGTAAATAGAATATAAATATTAAATAGTCCACATTGCATCTAAAAATAATTATACACTTGGACCAACAAATAGAATATGAATCACCCATAAATACAATAGAGCGCAGAATGCTATACTGCATCATAGGCCTAGAGAATTGAGTAGAAAATTGAAAGTATAAGGTGAAATTAATTGCTATAAATTTGAACCCACATATGTACTACTCATAGCTCCCACAAGCAAAATTAAGTTGGAGTGGCGAAATGGTATTAAAATAAAGAATTCAATGCATTATAGAGTTGTGGAACATTAATGTCGGTTCTAGATGGCATGTGCTCTGCACAGCCTTGACACTGTAAGTTAGTAGTGTTTCGACCACATTTGAATCCTCCAAATTCAATGCTTGACAAATAATTTACACCATAAATAGCTCTGAAATCCTAAATTTTATTCAGCCTAATTTCTTATTTCGTTATGGAAACTAATAAAGCACATGAATGAAACAAACAAATTAGGCTACTAAAAAAATCGAAGAGCACATGAACGTAGGTCTTCGAAGATCATTCCATCAAAAGAAACAGATTTACCATAACATACACTATTACATTCAAAATAAGAATACCATAAACCGGACATTTGCGATGCACTAAAACCAACAGCAACATCTAAATCAGGGAAAAGTGGAGAAACCTAAACAACTAGAGTGCTAAAGGGAAAGACAACAAGCAAAACCAGTCATATCGATTGACTAAAACACAACATCAGAGCAGGGCATTCCACCGAACATCAGATAGAAGATGCAAGATCAACCACAAAGTACTAATGGTGCATCCTTAAAAGAGACCATAACCGAACTAAGTCGACAACCCAAACTCAGACATGAGATCAAAATGAAGTGCACTGCGGCCACTTCAAGATCCAAGACTGCAATCACTAAGAAATAACAGCCTAACTTCTAATTTCGGATCTCAACAAAAGAAACATACCTAATTTTTAATTTTGATTTTTAAATAAACTGAATTCAATTCATGTGATGAATTCAAGAAACAACTCTCAAAAGCCATTACACAAAATTGAAATAATATACTCAAAATAAGATTTATTTTTCGATTGCCTTTATTTGAGCTTGAGGTGAGAAGCCGTAGTTGGAGACTGAAATCGTTGCTTGAGGCGTAAGGGTTCTGAGGAAAAGTTTAAGTGGAACGGCAGGAGCTAAAGAGAAACGACAATGAGGAGATTTTGTTTCATACCGCGCTGGAGGAGAAGAAGCAAAAAGAAATATGAGTGGCCGCACAAAATAATCATCCAAATTCTACTAATTATTGGCGGGATAAAGTAGCAGCAATTTTTATTCATGTTTAGTTTTTATAAATGGGTCACGGATGCACTAAGCATTTAAACACTACCCATAAATGCATCTAAAAATAAGTTTTATTATGGTGGACCCCCCTTTGATTTTCAATACCAATTAATCGCATCAACTAAGTTTTGATTAGTCATGCCAATTAATCATGTTAAAAATTTCGTATAAGGATCCTACGAGCCTCAAATAACTAGGCCAACTTACTGAACTATTAATGATCCACGGCTTTATGAAGAACAAATATTAAGGATTATAGCACTACGAATTATGGAAGAAAAAAAGAAATAAGTAGTTCCTTACAATCCTGAAAAGTGGAATGTGAATCCATTTCATATTGGTCCAACACCGATCTTCATCCTAGGAAGGCAGAACAAAAGAGATAACATCTTTTGAAAACAAGAAGGGAATTTCAACTCAAAGCCAAGGAGACTATTTTCGGAAAGGAAATAGAAAGGGACTTTATACGGTTCACTAGAAAATGAAGGAATGTGCTCGATCGATCCTGTAAAACCAGTGAAGCATAAGGCTCCTTAAAGAGGAAACTAGTCATCAAAGATAAGGAGTCCATCTCAAGCGATAAAAGAATTAAACACCAACCAAAAGGATCATCCTCCAAAAAGGACACGATTTTCTAATAACTGTACCTTACTACTTCCTATGAGAATACATGCCTCTTAACCAAGGACAAACTCAACTACTGGTCTTCACAAAAAAAGCATCCAAAGAATGAAAGGAATTTTGGAGGGTTATATTATAACTATCATTGAGCCAATGGGCATAGCACAAATCAATGTCGAAGCTTGGAAGGCTTGATCAAAAATTTCCTAGGGCAAGGAAAGCTGAATGAATTTGTATGAAGATGTTAAGTCAATCATCAATGAAACAAGATCTTCTGAATAAAATAAGTTTGTCTACATGGTTGGGAGTAAAATTATCCTAAAATAATGGAATGCCTAAACCACTGCCAAAGACGGTAGTAAGGGGCAAAGCCTTTGTCTCGGCCAAGATGGCATGGTCAAGCATCTCCTAGAGGGAGGTCAAAGTAAGCCTTTGGTTCTGTTTGAAAAGACTAAACCAGAGCATCTGCAAGCCTTCAACCCCTGCCTATACAGCCTGGTTAGAGTGCCTCCTAGAGGGAGGACGGGTAAGCCTCCAAAGCACCGAATCAGTCTTCATTGTCGTCATCAAAGGCCTTACTGAAGCACCTCCTAGAGAGTGGTTGGCTAAGTCTTTAGTTCAGCTTAAAGATAGCTAGCCAAATGCACCAGATACCGTGTCCATAGCCTTACTAAAGCGTCTTCTAGAAGGAGGCCGGGTAAGCCTATGGTTTAGCTAAAAGAAAACTAGCCAAACACACTGGACAATAGGCCTAAATTATCACCTAAGATGATGATAAGGGATGTGAGCCAAGTAGCACTTCAAATCAATCAATCTTCTAGAGGAAGATTTATAGAAAATCATAGTCGGTTAGTATTCAAATTCAAGTAAACTTCTAAAAGAAGATCCATGGGATATGAGCTCTTTATGCTCCTCAATAAACACAATCTTTAGTTGCCAGATGAGTTCTCTGGCCTTCCACTTCTACATTTTAACAGATAAGGTTTTTGGTCTTCTATTACTATTGCCAAACAAGTGTTTTGGTCTTCCATTACCATTGCCAGATAGGTTTTTTGGAATTCTATTATTATTACCAGATAAGTTTTTCTGCTCTTCTATCTATTGCCAGATGGATTGTCTAGTCTTCTATTATTAATTGCTAGACAGGTGTTCTGGTATTCTGTTACTATTTAGAAATAGATGTTCTGGTCTTTCATTACAACTGTTAGGTAGGTGATCTGCTCTTATTTCTATTGCTAGTCAGATGTTTTAGTTTTCCATTACTGTTTTCAGATGGATTTTTTGGTCTTCTGTTATTAGTTACTGGACAGGTTTTATGGTCTTCGATTCACACTATAACCAGAATGGCTCTCTAGACTTCTATTCAAATTGTTTCGGAAGGATTTTCTGATGGCAGACATCGCTAAAGTAGCTCTCAATCTAGATTGGAATTCACTTAACGGAAATTATCGTTGCTAACCAAGCTACTGGATATTTGTTAATGGAAAAGCATATTCTTATATAAATTCTAAAAAGCTCAACTAGCAAGGTTCTTAGTTCTTTTAACAGGCAGAATATCAATTTATACATTAAAAGCTCAAAATATAGAAAAGCAAGATATTAATCGAAAAGCCGTTTCAAGTGGGAACGGGTACCCGATTCAAAGCTACATCGAGGTTATATTCATTCAATTACAATTTTTCTACAGTCTAATACATTATGTACAAAGCTGTATGTAACGAACCGTATTTTACGTGTCGATATATCGTAGAATTTCTAGGTCGTTAGTGTTGTTTAAGTCGTCCTTAGCCGAAGTCGTGTGGAGGTTAGAGTGTATGGAGAAGTTAACTCGAGTAGAGGCTAACTCGTAGACGACATAAGGAAGTGACCGACCTATAGAGCTTGACCGAGTTAAGATAGTTGCCGAGTTAACGACTCATAGGACCTGGCCGACCTAAGAGTTAATGGGTTAAGAAGTGGGCGGGTTACGAGTTAAGGTTGTTAGCGAGTTAGCATAGCTAGCGAGTTAGGAGATAGTGGAGTTAACGACCTAAGGGGTTAGGTCGTATGGTTGTTAGGTCGGAGGGTTTTGGAGCGACCTAAGGAAGCTAGGTCGAGTGGTCCTTCTAAGTCGTAAGTCGTTAGCGACTTAGTTAGGTCGTAGAGTAGATAGCTCGTTATGTTTTAGGTCGTGAAAACCCAGTGTGTTAAGTCGCTTGAGCGACTTAGTGTTAAGTCGCGTAGCTTTGGGGCCGTTAGATCGTGTAAGCGGCTTAGTTAACCCGCGCTTTTGTTTAGGTCGTTGGATAGGCCTTGTGTGGGGTGAGTTAGGTCGGCAGCGACCTAAGTTAGGTCGGGGAGATTCTTAGGTCGGCAACGACCTAAGACCGAGCGAGTTAACTCCGAGCGAGTTAAGACCTGACCGAGTTAGGGGGCGACCAGCCTATAAATACGTGACCATTTCTTCACTTTTTGGCACCGGATTTTGAAGCAACGAAGTGCTGCCATTTTGAGAGCTCGACTACAACATTTCTTCATCTTCTTTTCTCCACTCTAACCTAATTCCAACATCCATCCAAGATCGAAGATCCAAGAGTCAAAGTTGAAGATCTTCATCCAACGAAGCTAGATTCCATCGTTTCAAGCAAGATTTCGACGAATCAAGCTTGAATCCTTGCTGTCCAGATCTGAAGTGATTAGTTTTTGAAGTGTTTGGGTGATTCGGTGAGTGGTGGTTATCTCTCACGCGGACCCTAAGGAATATATTGGATTGGTGGTTTGTTGAAGTGTTGTAGATAGTGATTTTATGCATACTTCTTTAGATCCAAGTGTAGATCCATTACTTATGAAGACGTTTACTTATGCAAGTTCATTTATCAAGTTGTAGAGACAAAACCCATGATTTATATATGTTAGATCTATGCTAAAAACCCTTGATTCATGTATGATAGATCCTTACCCATTTATTTACAAAATTGCCATTTTAGTTATAAATGCATATTTAGATCTTGATTGACTACTTATTTGGATTAATGTTTGCCTTGTTTGATTGTTGTGAATAAGTTATCTAGTTGATAGATTTGGACAAGTATGGTCAAAGACGATTCAAAAGCTACGGAAGAGGCTCTTGAATAAGGAAAGCTGCTTGTGGCATATGAAGCGGATGTTGAAGCTCATATGTATGAATTAGATGATGTTGAGATGGGACTTTGCCATGATGCGATGAGGCAAGCCATGATGTTGAGATGGGACTTTGCTATGATGCGATAAAGCGAAGCATGATGTGAGATAGCCTTGGTTTAATCCAGACGGGATCATCCCAAGCATGTTGATAACTCGATGATGCGATGCGAGTTGGTTGATAATGGTTAGCTTGAGAGGCGCTTGAGCTAGTATGAAAATAGTCGTCGAGGAGGATGACTAGGAGGCTGTGATCTCATCGTTGTTGAAGGTTCTAGCATGCTCAAAGCAAGAGTACGTTGGAACGGGCTGCGACGACGTTCCAAGCACGGGCTGCGACGACGTGCTAGTACTCTGGGTAGTTGCGAAAATTCCTAGGCACGGGCTGCGACGACGTGTGGAGTTATGTCTAAAACCGGGGGTTACCATTAGCCCTTGACAAGTGGTCATTCAACTAACGGTGAAATCAAGGCAATGATAACAGTGATAGCCAGAGTCATGGATGTTTGGACGTTTGGTTGTATCATCATTCGGTCTCAAGAGCGGTGTTTTCCGGGTGCTTATCTGATCTTGGTTTAGGCCTTGGGGGTTTGTATTTGGAAAACATCGACCTTGACTCGAATGATTACTGCTTTACTTTAATTGTCTGCCATGTATGCTTGCTTCTCCTTAGTGTGAGTCAGGGGGCTATCACTGTAGAAAGAGGTGGAGTGGGATGATTTGGGTTCCTATTCCTTTTATCCTTTATGTTCCTTTGGTATGTTTGATAGTTGATTTACTGCTCACTAAGACTGTTGTCTGACTCAAGGTTTTATGTCTCCTCTTATTACCTTGGGCTGTTCATCCATGTTTTGGGATGGGCAGACTAGGTGACAGGTGGCAGGTGCTGATCTTAGTGGCTCACGCTGATGATGACGAAGACGAGCAGGAGGCTTTACATATTATTTTCATATTCTATGTACTGAATATTCTGCTGATTGTTGATTACTCTGAGTGCTATGTAGTGAGGCTTCTTGTATTCATGATTCAGACCATGTATAAAGCTATTATGATTAGATGATGATATTCTGTTCTATGGGAGCTTCACTATATTATATTTCTCTATTGTATTTTATCCATGCGCTGTGAGTTTTACGATAGAGTCTGCGATGTTTATTTTACCCTTGGCGGTCACTCATGGCTGCCTGGCACACTTTCAGCGCACCATTCCCTTGTTTCCGTGCAGGAGTCATGGGCGGTGGTCACACTGTAGGTGCATGAATCATGCAAAAGGAAAAATCCATATAAAGAAAATCTTTACTAAAGCTCAAGGCTCTGTGCTAGCTTGTCTAAATCCTTGGCAATTAAAGGGCCGATAATGCGGCGAAGAGTCACGTCCAAAAGCTCTTTAAGTTTCTTTTCCTTCCTTCGAATAATTTTTGCATCGTAAAGTTTGAACCATGCTCTTTAACTCTTCAATCTCTTGTTTAAGAACATATTTCTTACACTCAAGCTTTCGAACTTTGCTTATTAAGACATTGGGATACTTTTTCATTCCACTTCTTATTGGAATGTTGCATGCATTCAAGTTTAACTTGAGTACTCCATTTTGAGACGTTATTAAGACAGTTTTCCTATTTATTAGAAAACCATCGAAGAATATAATCATTATAAAGATTGCAAGTGCACAGCGAACAATCATAGTACCTATGAGAGTACGGGTCGATCCACAAGGAAATAATTAAATTCTAATCTTACTCAATAAAATTAGTCCAAAGTTTTGAAATTGTTTTAAACTAAAAAAATTGTAGAAAATAAACTAGACAAAAAGTAAATAAAACTATGAGATTAAGAGCAATTTAGAGGCAAATTCACTTCCAATCGTTCATATAAATCAATACAAAATTCACTTATAATCTCTCATTTAAATTTTAAGTAGAAATGATTGAAATGTTTATTATACGTAAGGTTTATTTGTGCTGTTAATTAACACAACGTAAACCATCAAACTCTAACACACCATTCAAACCCACCTATCAACTATCATTAAAATGACATGAAATTAAAATTAAAATTAAAATCTATTTTAAGCATGATTTATTTACTATGAATTAGTAATATAGAGCATCAAATTTTAATTCTAGTTTGACTTTCATCATCAAAATCACTTACGAAAATGATCAAATAGTTTATGTTTATATTAGATTAAGCATAGCCTATTTGAGATGTCAACATAGACTATCAAATTCACTAAAAAAACATAAACTAACATTATTCATAATTTCCATTAAATACAAAAGAGGGATCACAAATGAAATCATTATATTAATTTAATATGTTTTATGAGAGCTTCATTACTCCTAAATCGGAGGGGTTTAGCTTCTCATATTTGAATACATGTTAACATAAAGTGATTTCAACATGAAAAAACAAAAATGAGAGCTGATTAAAAGAAAAGAGAGTTACTACTTCCATGAAATAAAACTAAACTAATTGCAAGAAATAAATCTATTCTACTAACATGAAATAAGAGAAACATAAACTAAATTAGAGACATAAAATAAGAATAGCGTAAGAGAAAAAAACATGTAAACAAAAGCAAATAAGAAGAAGGCTATGAAGCCATTAAAAATACATTTTATTTATCACTGATTTTTGTGGCTACAATATTGCGTAAAAAGGAAAAAATGGTTACATGAAGCATAAGGGGTATTTATACATGCTTAAACTCTAATTCATTTTTTAAGGACTATCAAAAATGTTCTTGAGATATGTAACCTCCAAGTAATCATTAGGGTATTAATTAATCTCCACCAACATGCCTTTAAGTCTCCATTACCATATGCATGTGCTTTTAATAATGGTCCAGTAGTTAGTGGGTATGTGGGCTCCCCCATGTTGTATGAATTCTTTTATTTCCTTTCTTCATTTGCTTTCAACATATGTGCATGCATACATCCATGAAGCCTCAACCAATTTGCATTTAATTTCCTAGAAAAAAATGTGCAAATAAATTTTCTCAAAATTAATTCATACACAAAATTACTATTTTCCCCCTAAATGAAGATGATTGATTGAAGATTTTAAAATAATTTAGATATTTGTTTAAACATGTAAAATACCATAATATGCTCGCTTATTCAAATATATGGGAGTAAAAATGTATACTTTTACGTGCACATCAAACACCACCATACTTATCTTTTTATTTGTTCTCGAATAAACTAAAACTAGGATAAATCTATTTCATAGGAAACACGATTGAATTGAGCATATGCGATAAGCCGTTAAATCTTCAGATGTCCCTAGTAGGACGAGCTTGTCTTGTGAGGGTTTTCAACGGATACTACCCACAAAATACAAATGCAATATGCAAATTCTAATGTAACTACATGGTGCAAGTTTTCTAAAATAGTTACAAAGGAAGAATTTACTTTTAAATTGGACGAGTAAGTTAAATACAATTTTTAGTTATTATCAAGAAATTTTAATCTTTTAACCCATCAAAACTTCCAACAAAAATTAATTTATCATCACAATTAGAATCTAGTTTGGCTAATTATTTCGGTCGATAACATAGGGCAACTATGAAATAAATCATTTAGTTGATTATCAAAGTTTTGAAAAGTGACATTTTTATTTCTTTTGAATAATAAGTCAAATCAAATAACTAAAGATAATGATTGGTTTCAATTGCTTGCTCTCTCTATTTTGAAAAGTATTAACATTATTATTTACACACCTAACTCAGATAAACTAAGGGCAGATGTACCAATCATGTACTGCCTTTCAGGCTTACATAAGAATGGTACAGAGTGTAGCGAGTGTACACACTTACGTATGAACACACGACTCTAAGTATTTACAATTACTATTTTAATTTTATTTACATACCCCTAACTTAGATAAACTAAAGCCAAATATACCGATCATGCACTGTCTTTTGGGCTTCCGTGAGAAGGGTACAGAGCGTGGCAAGTGTACACCCTTACGTGTAAACACATGACTCTAGGTGTTTCTTATTTTAATTTTATATATATATATATATATATATATATATATATTGAAAAGAGAAAGTTATGCAAAATCATCTTAGCACCACTTAACTTAGAAGATCAAAAATGTTATCGCCTTTACTTTAAACCAACCACTATTTTAAACAAGGATTACAATTAGGATATACTACATAATTATCGCCTATGAACCTTTCTATATACTAGTTAAACCATAGCTACTTGTAATTAAACCTTTTTTTATTTTTGTTAAAACTAGTAAATTTTCAAAAATTTCACTTTAATAGCAAAAAACGTATACTTATCATATCGTGCTTCTTCAAAAGTAAATCAATATGCTAAAAAGAATTTTTTTTTTCAAGATTCTTTTTTTTTGGAAAGAAAATACAAAAAAAATAAACCATGAAAAATCAAAATAAACATGATACTCCCCTCCACACTTGATTTTGACCGTGCCCCCCACAGTCAATGCATGATATAATGAGTGTAACAGAGAAAAATATGTACATATTTACAAGAGAGGGTTAAAATTTCGTACTAGAAGTAGTACGACTCATGAAGAATCACGAGCTCCTCCTCTTGATCACTCGCCAACTCAAAGTAAGGTTTTAAATGACGACCATTGACTTTGAAAATTGATCCATTCCTGGGGGTTTCTATTATATGACAGCATGTGGAAAAAGAGTACGTACCACTTAAGGTCCTATCCACCTTGATATTAATTTCCCAGGGAACAAATGAAGTCAAGAGTTATACAAAAGAACTTTTTGATTTGGCAAAAATGTTTTCCTTAGGATTGACTTGTTATGAAAAACTTTTATTCTTTCTTTTTAAATTTTCTCATTTTCATAGGCATTGTGTCTAATCTCCTCTAATTCATTTAGCTGCAAATTTATATTTTCGCCCAATTTTTCACGATCAAAATATATGTTTTTAATTGCTCACAATGCTTTATGTTCAAGTTCGACAGGTAAATGACACACTTTACCATATCCTACCTAAAAGGAGACAATCCAAGATTGGTTTTATGGCAGTTCTATAAGCCCAAAGCGCATTTATCAATTTTGTGACCAATCTTATCGATTTTTATTCATAGTTTTCTCCAAAATTTGTTTGATTTGGCGATTTGAAACTTCAACTTGGCCATAATTTTAAGGATGATAAGGAGTGGATAACTTGTGGGTTATTGAGTATTTCTTCATTAGAGTTTCAAATAATTGATTATAGAAATGGGTTCCATTATGGCTTATCATTATGCGAGGTATTCCAAACCTCGAAAGATGTTTTCTTTTATGAATTTCACAACAACTTTGTAGTTATTTGTTTTACAAGGAATGGCTTCAACCCATTTAGAGATGTAATCAACAACAAGAAGAATGTACATATTTCCAAAAGAGTTAGGAAATGGTCTCATAAGTCAATACCCCAAACGTCAAAGATTTCGATCCCATGAATGGGGTTCAAAGGCATCATGTTTCATCAAGAGATTTTTCCTAACATTTGGCAGCAATAATAAGTTTTACAGAACTCAAATGCATCTTAGAAAAGCATAGGCCAGTAGAAACCACATTGAAGCACATTTTTCGTTGTTTTCTTCGGACCAAAGTGACAACCACAAGCTTGGTCATGACAAAACGAAAGAACACTCTTAATTTCACAATCTGGGATGCAACATTGAATGATTTAGTCGAAATAATACTTAAACAAGTATGGATCATGCCAATAAAATTACTTGACTTGAGAAAGAAATTTATATTTATCTTATTTCGACCAAAATGAAGGAATTTCCTTAGTTACTAAATAGTTCATTATATCAGCATACCATGGATCGATAAAAATGAAAAGGAGTTGTTCATCAAAAAAGTTCTCGTTGATCGAAAAAGAAGGTGGTGCAGTTGAAAGATGCGACAGATGATCAGCAATGATGTTGTCGGATCCTTTTTTACCTTTGATCGTAATGTCAAATTCTTTGAGTAAAAGGATCCAATGGATAACGAGACCTAGCATCCTTTTTAGCAAAAAGGTACCTAAGAACGGAGTGGTCAGTGTAAACTATAATGTGTGAGCTAATCAAATAAGGTCGGAACTTTTCAAGCGTAAAAACTACCGCTAGAAGCTCTTTTTCGGTGGTTTCGTAAATGAGTTTAGCATTATTTAGAGTCATACTAGCATAGCATATGATGTGAAGAATTTTGTTGATGCGTTGTCCTAAGACAGCACCAACTGTAAAGTTAGAAACATCACATATTATCTTGAAAGGAAGATCCCAATTGGGTGAAACAATGATGTAAGCGAAGATGAGTTCATTTTTGAGAAGTTCAAAAGCAGAAATATAGTCAGAATTAAAGTCAAATGGAATTTCTTTTCTAAGAGGAGTCATCAGAGGTCGAGTAATTTTACTAAAGAGTTTCACAAAGCATTAATAAAAACCAGCATGTCCAAGAAATAAACGAATGTCCTTGATAGATTTGGGAATGGGTAGATTCGCAATTACATCAACTTTCACTTTATCTACCTCAATGCCTTAATTTTAAATGACATGCCCAAGGACAGTGCAATGTTTGACCATAAAATGGCATATTTCCCAATTTAATGGTAAGTTTTTTTTTCCTTGCATCGATTAAGAACCAACACAAGATGGTGTAAGCACTCGGAAAAAAGACTTTCCAAGATGGAAAAATCGTCCATACACACTTCCAGAAAACTTTCGATCATATCGAAAAAGATGCTGACCATGAATCTTTGAAAGTAATAGTGCATCGCAAAGGCCAAATGGCATACATGATACGTAAAATGTAAAGGGACACGTGAAAGTCGTTTTCTCTTTACCATTGGGAGCGATTGAAATTTCGTTATAACCGGAATAACCATCACGTAGAATTCATGGCCAGCTAATCGTTCAAGAATTGGTTGATGAAAGAAAGAGGGAAGTGATTTTATATGTTGCAGCATTTAATTTTCAATAATCAATGCAAACACGCCAACTCGTTTGAGCATGAGTGGGAATGAGTTCGTTAGCGTCGTTCTTGATAATGGTAAGTCCGGACTTTTTAGGCATGACATGAATTGGGCTAATCCATGAACTATCAGATGGGGTATATGCTTCCATTATCGAGGAGTTCAAGAATTCCATCTCGAACCGCATCCTTCGTTTTTGGGTTAAGCCTTCGTTGTGCTTCACAAATAGGCTTGGCTTCGTCAACTAAGTGGATGCGATGTTGAACAAGAGCAGGACTAATTCCCTTTATATCGGTAATCGACCATCCAATTTCTTCTTTGTTTTTCGACAAGAATGAAAGAAGGGAGGTTTCTTGATCAAGAGAAAGAGTTGAAGAGATTATAACTGAAAACATTTCGTTGTCACCTACGTATGCGTATTTAAGGTGATTAGGAAGAGGTTTGAGTTCCAACCAAGAGGGTTGCTCATTCGATGAATTTGGTTGAAGTTCTGACTCAACTGCGAGGTGTTCAAACTGAAGAATGTTTCCAATCTCGTTAGGCTCGTCTTGAAACAGTTGTTCATATTCGATCTCGCGTTCATTGTTAAGGTCAACTATTTCGTTATCAAATTTTTCTTGAATGGAACTAGCTTCCAACGTTTGGTCAAGTGGTTTGTTCGATTGATTTTCGAAATTGAAGATGTTAAGATCCAAAGTCATGTTTCCCAAAGAAATTTTTAGCGATCCATTTCGAAAATTGATTAGGGCATTTAAAGTGACTAAGAAAGATCGTCCTGAAAACAATGAAATTTGACCATCGGATTATTCATAGGTTGTGTTTCAAGGATGATGAAATCGATGGGGAATATAAATTGACCGATGTTGATGAGTATGTCCTCGATTTCTCTCAAGGGTTTCTTTATCGAATGATCGACAAATTAAAGAGTTAATTTCATTGGTTTTAGTTTACCCAAGCCAAGTTGCTGGTAAACTGAATAAGGAATCAAACTAACACTCGCACCCAAGTCTAGTAAGCACTTGCTAATCATCTTATCTCATATTGTGCATGAGATCGTTAGGCATCCATTATCTTTGTATTTTACAGAGATTGATTGAGATAAAACTTCACTAGACCAGCAGCTAAGAAAACTTTCTTCGGTACGTGAGTGTATCATTTTTGAGTACACAAGTCTTTCAAGAATTTAGCGTAAGTTGGTACTTGTTGAATGATATGAAGAAGAGGGATGTTCACTTTAACTTGTTTGAAAATTTCCAACACCCTTTCCATTTGATCGGAATGTTTCTTAGGTCGAAGTTGATGTGGAAATGGAATTCGATACTCGGTAGGTCGATCTACTTGAGTAGAAGAAATTTTTTAATTGGAACTTGATTCGATATTTGGCTCGATTTTTTGTTCAGAATCGCTTTTCATTTTTGAAGTGTCAAATGGATCTTTCGATAAATCATTTGGGTTAACAACTTGATTATCGATTTGTTTGTCGAAATGCAAAGTCGTGATAGCATTCAATTAGTTCACATTGCTATTATGAACAACATCGGCTTGATTCGAGTTCGTGTTTTGATTTCTAGGGTTCGAAACTCGCTGACTTGGAATGTGCCTCATTCACGTTCACTCATAGAGGTGGCTAATTGACTCATTTGCATTTCAAGTTTAGTAATCGATTGACTTGTATTTTGCATGTACAAAGTTAACAAATTTTGCAAATTGCTATTTGATTGGAGGTTTTGAGTGGTTGCTGTAGCCAAAATTTTAAGACTTTTTTCAAGTGAAGTCAATCGTTTATCGTCATGGGGAGCAAAAAATTGTTGCTGTTGACTTTGAGATGGAGTCATAAAATTTTATTGAAGTGGTTGGGCTGAAAGGAAGGATTCGAAGAATTGTTCGGAATTGCTTGAAAATTGGGATGAACCAAATTAGTGTTTGAGTTATTTTAGTTCCATGCAAAATTAGGATGGTTTCTCCAACCAGGATTGTACGTTGGAGAAAATTGTCCATTCTTAACCTTGTTAACTGCATTGAGTTGTTCTACCGAATGAGGGAACTGTTCGGCGATGTGATTCAGATCGTTGCATTTATAACACAATGGTTGGAAAGCTGGTTCATTTGATTGGATGAGAAAATGTTGTCGAATTTCTTGATCATTGCATCAATTTCAGCTTCCAAAGCCAACGATGATCCTATCGAGTGTGCGCTCAATTGTGAATAAATGGATTTTTCGTTAAAACGTACCCATTGGGATGAATTTTTAGCCAAGTTCTCAAAGAATAGCCTAGCATCGTTGTGATGTTGAGCGAGAAAATTGCCTTGGCACATTGATTCAAGCATGGTTCGTTGAACTATTTTCAAGTCCATCTTATAAGATTTGGCAAAGGGTCCATTTTTCAAAAATATGGCGTGGACATTTTATCAAAAGCTCTTTAAATCTTTCAAAGTATTTTCCGAAAGGTTCACCTTTGAATTGATGAAAATTCACAATTTCGTTTCATATTTTGGTTGTTTTTTCCAAGGGGTAGAACTTTAAAAAAAAACTTTAACGAATTCATCCCAAGCTTTGATCAAGTTCGAAGGCAAGCCATACAACCATTTTTCAGCATAATCGGTAAGGGTGAATATAATTAATCGAAGTTTGATTTTATCATCACATAATTGTTGGAGTTTAATGGTTGCACAAACTATTTCAAATTTTGTTAGGAAGATGTATGGGTCATCATGTTCAAAGTTGCCAAATTTTGGGAGCATGGCAATATGATTTGAATGAATTTTGAAGTGATTACCAATTGGGGATAGCCCTGTTATACAAGAAAGCATAGAAACTCTATTAGGAAAGATTCTATCCATGAGGGTTCGAGGAGCATTTTCGTTCGCCATTGTTAATGAATCGTTTGTTCGAGTTAAACAATTTGTTGTTACGTCACGAATTTACGTACTCATGCACAATTGAAAAGATCAAGGAGAGAAAGACGTTAAAATTAGGGTTAAGAGAATAAAACAAGGTTTAGAGAATGAAATGAAGTGAAAAAATTCTTTTCTTTTGTTTTTTTAAAAGGAGAAATATTTACCAAAAAGAATTTATTTTTTAAAGGAAGATTTGATTTTTGTTTTGTTTTTTTTTTCAATTTTTGTTTCTTGAAAAGATTTTTTTAATTTTTTTTCTTTGGATTTTTGTTTTAAAAAAACCGAATTAAGTAAAATGCTTGTTTTTTTGGATTTTGTTTGATTTTTTTCACAAAGGAAAAGATTTAAAAAGATATTTTTTCTTTTTGAATTTTGTTTAAAAACTAAGTTAAGTAAAATGTAAAAAAAAAATTACTTTTGGATTTTTGTTTAATTTTTTTATATATGCATGAACTAATGCAACTAAATGAATATAAGGACTTAATTACAAATTTTCTATCCTTAGTAGCTCCTAATTCAAAATTGTATAACCATACTTTGACTTAATACAACAAAATAGTTCATAGGAAGATAACGGACATGGGTTATCGGTGCACCACAATAGCAATGCAGCCGAAAGTTTAAGTACCTTAAGAGAAATAATCACTATAATATTATAAATGATTATTGCTCCATCATAGCCTAGACACTAAGAAATTAGATTGTTGAAAGAATACAACTTGTCAAGGTACAATTAAGCCCTAGATGAGCTCGCGACACCTTTAAGTCGAACGTCTATCCTTTATTATTAGTCAAATTCTGCAACGAAATACAATTTGTGGCCAAAGAAGGGATGATGAAATTTCTCACCTTATGTAAAGTAGGGTATTGACCTTAGAAAATAAAAACAAGATGAAATGAATGCAAAACAGAAATTAACGTGTATTAACAATGCAACTACGAATGAGATTTGACTTTATTTTTTTTATTTTAAAATGCAAGCAAACAGCAATTCAAAGAAAATAACAATAAGAGAAAAAAACACGATACCAGAGCATGCAGAATTATTAGCAATTTATTTTAAAATCAGCTATTTTTAAGCAAACAAGCAGAGCAATTATTGTTTTAACAAGTACTTCTTCTCCCTCTCCTTTGTAAGCTAAAAAAGTGTTGAACAAGAATATTTTATAAGGAAAAAACAAAAATAATTTTTAAATTTTATTTTTCGAAAAGAGAAGAATGAAAATTTAAACAACTAAAAAAAACATTATACTAAATCTGAACTATCCAAGCGAATTAAAAGAAATTAAAGAAATTAAAAGCTAAAACAAAACTACACAACCCAATTACAAAAGAAAACTCAAAAATTTAAAAGCCAATTTTTTTTTTTCTAAATAGAAAGGCCAAACAAAAGAAAACTCAGCCCAATTTATACAACAAAACACAATACCCTGCCCAATTTAAAAAACAACGTAACCTACTACCCTACCCCACCAGAAAGCAACGCAACAAAATTCTTAGCTCTGTTAAAATCAAAACACGCGAATTAAAAATTGAATCAAAAATTTAATTTTACTCTAGAAAAGCCTCTTTTCTTTTTTCTTTTTTTTTTCTTTTCCCGACGGTGCTTTGTGATTCAAAAGCAGGTCGCGATCGTGGTGGTGACTGCAGGTTGGAGGGTTGGAGAATTGGGATTGGGTTGGAGGAATTCTTTGGTCTCGATTTTGGAAGAGGAGGGATTTCGAAGTGCTATTGCGGTCGATTTGGAGTCCATGAAGTGGGTTCGATCGCGTTGGTTGGAATTAAGGTTGTGGCAGTTGCTTGCCGATCGATTTTGGAAGTTGAGGTTGATGTTGCTATGGGTTGTTCTGGTGGTTGAGCTATTGGGAGAAAGTGGCTTTTTAGGTGATTTGCAGTTTAGGATGTTCGTTTGGGTGATAGTTTGGTTGTGGATTTGTTCGTAGGCGAGGCGGAGAAAGATGCAGTAATGTAGGAGCTTGAGTGTGCTGGCAGAGGCAGATGCAGCAGGCATATCAACAGTTGCAGTGAAGTTTGAGGTGATTTCAGGTGAGGTTGTTGAAGTTTGAGATGGAGGCAGTGCTGGTATTGGCATAAGTAGTTAGGTGGAGTTCGGGTGAAGTTTGATGTGGCGTTTGTTTGTTTACGTGTTTGACTTATGGAGAATGTTTGCTAGGGGAAGGTTGGTGATGGAAGGCAAGCGATGAAGTGTATTCTCTAGTTGTGGGTGTTTTTAGATCGAGGGAGTGGAGGGCAAAGTTGATCAAATATGGATGTGAATGCGGTAAGAGTTGAATTGCCAAGCAATGGATGGTGCAAGTTGCCGACAGGTTGAGGTTGGCCAGATTGTAGGAAGTAGTTTGATAAAGGTGGGTTTGTTTTCGAGTTGCAGTGATGGTGGACTGCGGCTGCAGTGAAGTGAGAAAGTGTGCCTATTAGAGTTTGGGTTGTGTGTTGGAGGTTGAAAGACAGAGAGGTTGTGAGGATTGGTAAGCCTGAATTGGTGGATGCAGTTGCATTTAGTTAGGTGGTAGTGGTGAAGCAAGTAGATGATTGTTGAAGATGGTGTCAGGTTACTAATGATGGTTGTTCTGGTGGCAGTTTGTTGAAAGTGGCAGTTTGATGGAAATGTCGGGGGAGTTGCTATAGGTGGATGTGGGTGGTTTAGGCAGAAGTGGATGGAGGTGGTAGTAGATGGGTGGTTGGTTGTAGTAATGGGGAGTGTTGAGGCTGGAATTGGATTGGTTGTAAGAAGAAGATGGTGCTAGGAGATGTAAGAAGGAGAAGGAGCAATTTGATGTTGTGGAGATAAGTGATGGCAGTGTGGGGTTTGGTTTGTGGGGGGTTTTGTGGGGGGGGGGGGGGGGGGGTGGGGTGTGGTTTGCAGTGCAGTAGATGATGGCGAAGTTTGTTGTAAAAGTTGTGGAGCAGTAATGGAATGTGAAGGTGGAGCAAACCGGACAAAGAATAGTGTAATATAAAATGTAATATAAAACAGATAATAAAAAAATGCAACAGTTTGTGAATGAAATGCAATTCTAATTCAAACTGAAATGAAGTGAGATGCATTGCACAGTAGTAAAAGGCAGCATATATATACACACACACGCACACATTTATGAAAATGAAAACACAAACCAAAAATTCACAAATGCACAAGTCCCAACAAGTGAACAAAGCAAAAGTGAAGAAAACAAGTGAAGCACACCAACAAAATGAAATAAAAAGGAGACACAAACACACAACAATAATTTATTGCTATAATTTTTTTTAAGCAATGGAAATAAAACAAAATAAAACCAGACACAACTAAGTAAAAAAATTGAAAACAAAACAAAACAAATTGAACCAAACAAAAGCACAACAATTTTTTATTTTTATTTTTAGTTTTTAAGAAGAACAAACACAAAATGAACACAAAATAAAATAAAATAAAAATAATTCGAAGAGTAAAATTAAAATTAAATTGCAATTCTCTGGTAACGGCGCCAAAAATTTATTAAACAAAAGTTTTTCTATTGATTAAAAAACCATCAAAAAATATAATCGTTATAAAAGCCGTAAGTGCATGACATACAATCGTAGTACATATGCGAGTACGTGTCGATCCATAGAGAAAGAATTAAATTCTAATCTTATCAATCAAATTAGCCTAATGTTTTGAAATTATTTTAAATTATGAAAATTGTAGAATATAAAGGAAAAGTGAATAAAACTATAAAATTAAGGAGCAATTTACAGGCAAATCTACTTTCAACTATTCGTATAAATCAACACAAAACTATGAGATTAAGCCTCCTTCATGCCAGCTTCCTCAAGTGCCGTTTCGAAAGCTTTTGCCTTATCATCTGAAATCTGTTTGGCATTTCTTTCTTTATGAAATAATGTTTCCATTTCCTCAAGTAAGATGGCAAGCTTTTCCTTTTCTTTTATAGCCCGATACCTTGTTGTTGAGATGTCAATTATGCGATCATTAAGCGAAGAAACATGCTTATTAAGCTTGTACAATTCATTAGAAGATACCGAAGCACCTTCTTGAAGCATAAACATATTTTTGACAGCCTAAAATGCATAGAAAAAATTAACGAGGATGTTATGCATGGAAGATTAAGCAACCCGAAATGGTTAAGCGGGAAAAGTCCATACTGATAGAAAATGTTTAAGAATAGCAAATTGATGATTTGAGTATAAGAGGAAGGTTGTGGTGGCCTAAGGGAAGCAAAAGACGGGGATGAATGACCAATTGGAGAAGGTCATCAAACTTACTAATAAGAGTTTGGGATTGAGACTTGGAAGGAAGCAGGTGTTCTGAAGTGAAACACAGTTCAAGCCCCTCATAAAGATGATTTAGTGCCTCAAGGTTTCTCGAAAAAGCAATGAAGGAGTAGGTCTTAAGACTGCTCCACCTCAGTCATTTGATGAGATCTTTCCCCAGAAGGGCTGAGGTTTAGGGCCCAAGAATCTAAGTCGATATCTACAAATGGAACCTCCTCCATAATAACATGAGTGTGCATGCCCCCGACCTTAGGTCTCTTGCTAGGAGTGGTAGTAGCTGCAGAACTATCGCTTAATTTTCTTTTTATAGATTTGAATGAACTAGCAATGACATCTCTAAGAGATTGGGATTCGGGAGCTTGAGCAGAAGTGCCATCTTTACTCAGTTTATCTTTAGGAGCATCGCTTATGGCCTCCTTCTTCGTAGGAACAACTACTAAGGCAGAGAAGTCTAAATCAAGAAAACAAACTTATGAGATAATGTTATAAGAGATTTCATATAAAAGGAAATGATATCTTACCAATCGTCTCGGGCTGAACCGGTGAATTAGAAGTTATGGAATTTTACTTGTCCATTACTAATGACCATTTTCCTCGAGCGTTGTACTTGACTATTGATGGCTCCCCAAGACTTGTGGTAATCCTCCCGTTTTGTTGACACTCTCAGGAATCATACTGTTTGGATGGGGATGGGTTCGGTAAAATTGTTGATCTGATTTTTCACCCACTTTAGCAGGACTAACTATCGAATGGAGAATTTTAGTACTAAGGGAAGAGAGTCATGTCTCTCGAGCCAAGAATTCCAAGAAAGTCAGATATATGTAAGAATTAGGCAAGAATTGAACTGGTGCAATGTTCAGATGCTTCAAATATTTTAGGAGAAAGCTGTGAAGGAGAAGGTAGCCTATGTGCCAGATGCATATGGGAGTAAAAGCGAAATACTCCTCTGGTGGGTTATAGATGTTATCTGCAGGGTCGGCGGGAATGGCTTCGATCCCAATAATTCCAAACTACTCAAGGATGGAATTCGCTTCTTCCTAGGTCGTGATATATGATGGATTCAAAAGATTATCTCCTTTCTTGTTGGCTGAAGGTGAAGGTTTAGGCCCTTTGCTAGGCTTCTTGATGGACTTCTTACTAGGCTGTTGACCTTCCATTTTTCCACTAGGTGACATTATTCCGAAATAGAAAAACTATATGAAAATTAGATAAGAATATATACGTGACATCAGTAAGTCTACGTCGACACCTATATCAATGTCGAATGTCACGAAGCTTACATGATAAATCACCAACAAATACCGTAACTATAACTAATGTCAAAGTAACAGGTTGTCGAGTGTAATGAGTGGTAATGACATGGTTTGATAACCTATTGATCATTCAAAAAGCTTGTAATATGTTAGAATGGCAATGTCACCGGTGATGATGTCATGAAAATTTAATTTATAATGCCAAAGGTAGGTGTAGGAGGATATTAGCAAACAATAAGCATGTTCAGCATCAACTATAACTTCATGAATCGGTGTTGGAAAAAAACAACATCATTGGTATAGATTCACTTATAATCAAAGAGGGTTGTTGCAGCTCATCTTAACTGTTGACAATATGAGAGCCAAATGATGTAAATGCCAAACTATTAGAATAACAAGATGATAAAGAGCTTTATTAACAGTGAGTATCATAGCAATACCAAAACCATTAGCGCCAATCATATTGATAATGTCGTAAATGATCAGTGTCGACATAATGAATTTGTAATGGGCTTGGGGGTCAAATGTATTGATTTATTTATCAATAAACCTATAATATGCCAGATTTTATTCCGACATGAATTGACATCGAAACCCATACATACAAAATAAAGATCTACTTCTAATTTAATCCAAATCGATTATCGCCTTGGTTAATTATTATCAAAACTTTATGATTAAATCCTAATGCCAATCTAAAATCAAGAAAAACCCAAATTAAACCCTAACAACAATCTCAATACCGAATCCTTTAAGTCAACTTGTTTCTTGATCAATATAAAATCAAACTTGAATGAAAAATCGGTTGCTTGAGAATTAGAAAAGTTGTAATTTCCTTGGAATTTATAATTTCTTGCTTGAGCTCTCGGTTACAAGTAATAGAAGAAAGGAGAAGAGATCTAGATATTTATAGGAAGAAATAGGTGCACAGAAGCCATTGGATAGATTTTAAATGAACGATTATATCAGCATAAGAAGACCAATAGGCGACAAAAAATGATGTCGAAACTATTAACTTGAAAAGGCAATGCTTCCTCTATACTAGGGGGCTAAATGTTATTACCAATATTAACCTTGAAGATATGCAACATGTAGTATGATCATGACGCTACACCAGTAATCGAAGCCGAGAGAATAAAGAACGTCACATTTCAACAAAGGAGATATATGCAACGTCGCATATTGTTAGGGATATCACACATCATCTATGTTGATTATTGTCGGTACCGCCTATCATCTATGTCGACCTTCATTGGTATATCTGTGGATTAATACCATATGTGACCAATGCCACACCTCTTCAGAGAAGCAATAATGTCGAATGATATTAGCATCGTAAGCCATCATTGTTGTGTTGACATCGTCTACGTCGCATCTTATTGGTGCCGCTTTTCAAGATGGAAGTAGTGACGTGCTTAAAAAATATCAATCAATACCGCTAAGTAATGGCGTCGCATCTCTTTGATGTTGCTTCCGTTCCCATGTCGTACATCTTCAAGTTGTCTTTCAAATAGCACCATCCATCATTGACATCGCCAATGGTCAACGCCGCACATCATCTTTTATACGTCACATTTTATCAAAACTTGGAGGATACCTCATACTTATGCATGCGATGTTGATTGTGAATGTCATTAATGTCCATAGAAGTTAACAGTGTTGGCACTAAATTGGATGAAGTTGCTCTTTCTTAATACTGCCATACATAACCGCCGCTCTTCATCAATGCTTAGTGAAAGTGACCGTGCAATTAGATTGTGTAATATGGATATTTACTTGTGCGGAATAATAATTAAGTAAGTAAATAATTAAAGCAGTAAAGTAAATGACAACAGAGATTTTTATACTGGTTCGAACTCCCATTCTACATCCAATCCCAGACTCCTTCTGAAATTAAACTAGCAACCCTCACTTAACACGGAGGAATAGGTTTACATCGTCCGAGCAACCGAACATGACTTCTTTACAAATAAACAAAAGTATCTGACTGTAGTATGCTCTTTAAATAACATCGATAAGTCAATTAAGTACAATCTTCCTATAATCTTCTCCTTATGATATATAGTTTAATGTTCTTGAGAATTGTGGAAGATAAACAAAAGAAGCATGTAAACCTCTTTCCTTTTCTTTCTTTACACTATATATCATAAAGGAGCTTCTTTATGATATATTGTGTAATGTGCTCTGAACAATCTTTCATGTTGCAAGCTATATTTGTAGTTTTGATAACAAATATGAGAGGCTAATCCCTTCAATTTAGGGGTAACGAAGCCTCTAATCATGTAGCGTTAACATTTTGATAATTATAGCTATCCTTTTGTGCTTAATGACAATGCTTGAAGTGGTTTAATTTGTTGTTTTTATTTTGAATTTGACAGCCTATATTATTGACACCAAATATGCTATGCTTAAATAATCACTAACACAAATGCCTCTCCATCAAAATAGATTATGGCATAAGAAAGTGATTTGAAATTCAAATTTGATGGTCTATATTTCTAATTAATAGTTAATAGGCCATACTTAAAAGTAGATTTCATTTTCAACTTTACTGTTATTTTCATGAGAGTTAGTAAGTGGTTTAAAGGTCGTGTTATAGTTTGATGACTTATGTTGAGCTAATTAATAGCACAAATAAGCCATACTTATGATAAACACATCACTTAAATTCACTTATGACCAAAAAAGAGAGATCATAATTTCATAATTTGTTGAACGATATGATCTAAAGACAAGAAATTATCTCTAAATTGTCATTTTACTCTCATATTTTTATCATTTTATTTTTGTCATTTTTCTATAATTTTAGCTTCACACTTTTTAACTTTGGTTAATTTGATTAAATAGAAAATTTTAAAATCAACAATTCCCTGCGGATCGACCCATACTCGCCACGTACTTCAATAGTACGCCATGCGCTTGCGGTAAATTTAATTTGAAATTTATCGGTAGTTTTCTAATTTGATAGAAAATTCACCATTAAACAATAACATTGAAAAGAAACAAGTGCAACTGTTGATTTGAAGAAGTTTCCCTTTGATGAAGAGAACTGTCTTTTCAAAAAAATAGTTGTTGAAAATATTCAGCCGGCTGAAGTAATAATTCAGCCTTTTGAATTTGTAAAATCGAAAACAGCAAAGAAATAGGCAAATTTTGGCCTAAAACAGTCGGCTGAATTAACTCATTCAACCGTCTGAATATTATGAAACAATAAAATTGTCTCAGCAAACAGACGACTAAATGAGTCCATTCAGCCTTTTGTGCATGTTTGAGCATGTGTGTGTATGTTTATATATATACACCATTCAAGAGTGAATTTAACATATTTCTAAATAGTATACAGACTCTAAACAAAAGACTATTAGCTTCAAAATATTCTGAATACGAATCTCCTGCATAAAGTATACACAAATATTGGTTTGTATAGTTGTTATATTCAAAACGATAAAAAACGAGATTCCAACATTCTCCCCCATTTTGATGACGACAACTATATGTATAAATAATATATTTACTTAAATACTTACATGAACACTGCTACTCCCCTTGTCAATATGCATAATAATTTAAGCTAACTTTCTCCCCCTTTGTCATCGACAAAAAGAAAGATAAAAAATAAATGCACGTAAACATTGAAAAGCATAGATTAAAACACATATTCGTGATGTCATTGCGAAAAGAAATCACAATATCCATACAACATTATATGGGCAACTAGATAGAGAACCATAGAAGTTTTGAAATAATATTACGAACCAGAAAAAAAAGTCCATAGAAAACAATAAAACTAGATAGAGGTAGAGGGCTCATCATTAGTATCCAAACTCGATGATGACCATTGAAAGGGAGATGGGTTGTAACCTTTGGTGGATGTAGAACCCGAATAAGAGATTTTATCCCATATCCTATTATGAAATCTTTTTATGGAGTTGAATTTCTTCTCTGTCTTCTTTTCAAGAGATTTAATTTCCCGATGAAGTTTTGATTGATTTCGAGAGATGGTGATGATAGATTGTCTAGAGGAAGCTTCCGGGCCAACAACTTGAATGGTGTCATCGTCTTCTTCTTCTTCTTCTTCATGTTAGGTATGCGAAGAGGAGGCAATACTAGTGTTATGAGGTTGCGGAACACATTGTTGAAAATTATGAGACCATTCTTGAAAAGAAATGATTTGTTGTGGAGGAGGCCAAGGAGGAAGACCCATCAATTCTAAGGTTTTTGCACCTAACTCAATAATGCTTGAAAACTCGGAGTCAGGCATTGGAATGCCAAAGTTGAGAAGGATACACATAATATAAGTGCCATAGTGGATGGCCTTATATTTTTCTTTGGATTGTGATGCCTTGAAATTCATCTAAAACGATTTTTTTCCAGTTTACTTATTGGTTGGAGTAGATTGAATAGAGGGCTTGAAAATCTCTTTTATAAACTTTTTCATAATTTCTCGTTCGAGTTGTAGGGAGCGAATGAAAGCACGGTGAATAAGGCGTGCTTGTGGCCTTAAGGCGCTAGATTTTAATGCACTTAAATTGGTAAGGTGATCGGACAAGAAATGATGTGAAAATTCATCTCCACATATCAACTTCAATATCATTTATATCAACACCTTGATAGGGACAATTTAAAATATTGCCTAATCTTTGCAAAAGCAAAACGATTTTAGTACCGTAAAAAAATTGTCCAAACACAATCTTCTTGATTTTGAGGATTGCGGTGGTCTAGATTCAGATTTTAAAGAAATTTTTTAATCAAAAGATGGTTAATTCTAACATTACTGGGAACATACCCTATGAGATTATCAAAATGGAAATGCTTAGGCATTTCTTTAATTCGATAAGCTGTGAAATCCGAGAACTTCATGAGCCACTTCAAAAATGTTGGAATTTTTGATAGAATTGTAGCAGGAGACTGCAATATCATTCCAAAGCCATCGACGAATATAGTCTTCGGAAGGACCGGAGATAGATTCCCTTGTGCGTTTTGATCTAAGAGCCATTTTGTAAAAAAAAATTAAGAGAAGAAGTTGAGAATTAAAAAAAATTTGAGCTAGTGTTTTGAAGTGAAGGGGTAAAAGGTGAAAAGATGAATTTATCGGTAGGTGGAAAGTAAGGTTAAAGTTGGTAGTGGAGATGTAGGGCCTGGTAAAAAAAATGCTTCAGGAAGGATTCAGCCAGCTTTTTTATTGTAAACAGCCGTCTGAATTCCTTTCTGCAAGGAAATAGTTCATTTTTGAACTTATTCAGACGGCTGTTTTCAGTGATTTAGCTATCTGAATCTTGGAAAAACCGTTCTTTTTCGATAATATCCAGCCCTCTATTTTAGTGGAAACAGCCGGCTAAATTGTATATAAAGGTATGGCTGCCTTCTTCTTTTATATCAAATATTAATATAAAAGAACAGCATAAACAAATTTGTATAAACAAAGTAGCCTACATTATAAATAGTTTTAAACAGATTTTGACGAGGAGCTTGAAGTGTGATATTCATCCGATTCTATTTTTGTGTTCTCTTGTAGTTGCCTGAGTGGCGACCATCTATTGTTGCGTACCCACGTGTTCAGTTCCGAAGGATTTTGTCGGGATGGAGGATAAACAGGACATGGTTGATGAACCGTACTCTTGGATGAGGAACCGTAGAATTTCAAGGCAACTTACTTCAAAAAGCTTAAACGCTTGGCTAGTGGTTCCAGTGTTTCCTGTGTTAGTGGTGAATGTCGTGTGTGACGACCCGCCTTTCATTCCACAGAAAAACGCATCATCATTAAGAATGAAAGAGGTAGAAATAGAACAGAAAGAAGAAAGAATAAAACAAAATCAGAATCTCACAGCGGAACAGAACAAAATATAATATATCACATAGATATTACATAGTCATTGCATCAGAGTTACACAGATTAGAACAACATTTCACATTAGACAGTTATAAAACCTGTCTATCACACATTTTAAATACAACATAGACATATCGACACAGCAGAAACACTATATATCTACAAACGCTGAAGCCACCTGCTCCATCTCTTCTTCAGAATTTGTCAAAGCAGACCTGAATCCCTTGGCTACTCGTAAAAAATTTGAGTACCTAAGAGTTTAAGAAAAACAGAAATAAACTCTGGGTCAGACATGAGTCTGGTGTGAGTAAACGGTTTAAAGTTGCTTAACTTTTGAAAACCTTTGAAAAAAAAGGTATCATGTAAGACTTCCCACACATAAACATGGGTAAGTTTTTACCTTACGCTAACCATAACATTTGATAGGAAATCAAGTGATATTATAATAGGGTCTAGGGTTTTCAAGTAAATAGAAGATAGCCGAAATTGTTACATTCATTAAATTCCAGCTACTAGCCACAAAAGTGGGTTATACAATCAAAATCGTAGGGGCTCGTAAGAAGGTTTCCATCAATGGTAGGGCTACTGCCCGTCACAGTACATGGCGTAGATCAACGTACCGAGCATCCACCCTAAATCCCCTGCAACACAAGGCCGGAACCATTCCTTACTGACCAGTCCCGAACAAGACAACCCGACAGTTGGCTGCAGATCCAACTGCCCACACAGTCGAATAAAAAGGGACATCTAGACAGGGGTAAATCTCATCCTACTTGAGCGCGACTCACTTAGCCTTGCTGCACCTCCCCCGTTTTAGCCATTCCCGGTTGATGAGGCTTCAGGCAGCGATTACCTTTATAGAACACATCTATCTTAGAATGCTCATCGTCCACCTGACGATGTCCTGAAAGCATTCAATCCATACAAGTTCGTACCAGGTTTGAACGAAACCGAAGGCATTATCTCGTTACACTCATTTTGGAATCACCCTCAGAGTTAACGACAATAACCCTTGCACTCTAAAACTCCATCTCGATCTTCACTTTGTGATATCACGACCTAACGTTTAACTTGGATCTATGTGGTTTTCGGATAATCAAATTTGATACCCGATCCCGGTCTCAACGAAATCCAAACGTATCTTAAAGGCAAAGTAGTTTTAAAGGTTTAAACAATTCAATTCAATATATTGAATTCACACGGCATTTAACATAGATAAATATCACACATTTATCATTGATATATCCAATATCATATCATAGAATATCACAAAATATCATCCAATAGATATAATCCAATAGATATCATCCAATTTAGATATTCTACACAAACAATCAGCCATAAACAGGAATTATTAATCCATGTTATAATTAATTTAATCACCTTAAATTAAATTAATTACTTAAGAATTAATCTCCTAATCATGCTCAAACAATCATTAATTAATTACAAACTTTTAATTAATTAATCATTCCTTGATTACCTTATAAATCAATCAATTAATCTCTAATCATAGATTAATTATCCTTTAATTATCAATTAATAAACCTCAATTATTAATTAATCTCCTTCAATGCAAAGTAATCAATCCTTAATTACTTTCATAATCAATTAATTAACCTTTAATTAACTGATTAATTATCCATTAATTATTGATTAATAACCTTAATTATTAATCAATATCTCTCAATACAAATTAATTAATCCATAATTACTTTATAATTAATTAATCTTTAATTAACTAATTAATTATCCCTTAATTATTAATTAATAAAGCTTAATTATTAATTAACAACCTTAATTACAAATTAATTAATCCTTAATCACTAGTTGATTAAGCAGTTAATCAACCCTTAATTACCTTTGATTAATTTTTAATTATCTTTGATTAATCCTTAATTACCTTTGATTAATCTTAAATTAATTAATCTTTAAATATAGATTAATCATCCTTTAAGTATTAATTAAATAAACCTAATTATTAATTAATAAAACTTAATTACAAATTAAGTACTTCTTAATTTTTAATTAAGTAACCTCTAATTACTTAATTAACAACTCTCTAATTACTAAATTAATCAAATCTTAATTACTTGATTAATTCATTCTTAATTACTCAATTACTCAATTAATTAATCTCTGATCATTAATTAACAATCTTTAATTAATAATCCTTAATTACAATTAATTAATTTTTAATCAATTAACTAATACCCTTAATCCTTAATTAATTAGATCAATTAATTACTCTTAATTAATGACTTAATTAATCCTTTATAATTAATTAATCAAATTGATTAATTATACTTAATTCCCTTAATTAACTCAATTAATCCCAACACATTATAACCTTAATCATCTTAAGATAAAACATTATCTTATAAATACCTTAATTGCCATTAACATTTTTAAAACATTTTAACATTATAATCAACTAAACTTAATTAAATCCTTTAATTAAGATTTGAAATAAGATAACCATTTAACTTGATAATTTTAAAGTTAACAAAACTTATCTTCCTTCAATAACTTAAAACATTATCAAGTAGAAATTAAAAAAAAAACTAATTTCAATTTGTAATTTAAAACTTACTTTTATAAAATATCTTGAACTTTCATTTTAAATTAATGTTTTAAAATCACTTTAATCTTAATTTAACCAGATTTAATTTAGACAACTTTTAAAACGTCATAACCAATTGTTAAAGAAATGATTATGATATATAAAGTAAGTTTATATAAAGGTCTAAACTTGATTTAAATTTAAATTTCAAAAACAATACGATTTTAATCATTTTAAAAACTGTTTAAACAGTTACTTCTGGTTTTACCCGAAGACCACTCGGGCCTATCCCCAAGTCAACCACTTTTTCTACTCAGTTTTAAAAAAATTAGATTAAATTTTAAATTATAAACCTGTAGCTCTTTAACACCAAAGTTTGCTCGAGTTCAAACTCGAGACTTCTGCCCAAATGCTCGAGCGATGCATTAAGTAATCTCCAAAACCAAAACACAGACACGAAACTCCTCACCGTACATGTGCACCAACGACTGAAGCTCCTCCGACAATTGACGAACTTCCCAGCACTTCGACGATCGCCCAGACTATTGAACCCTACCCTTGAATCACTCGCATAAGCTACAAACCAAAATCGAGCCATGGGTATGAAACTGGAGCACATGACCACCATCAGGAACCCCCTTCGATCACACGCCTCCGATCATCTGAGAAGCTGCAACCCCGACCACAACACCTCTGACCATCCACAAACCTATTTCCAAATTCTCAATGAACTCGATGCATCAGAGAAGGAGAAATGATCAAATTTCCAGCTCGATCAGATTCTAGGGTTATAAACTAGATCGCCTCACCGCCGACGCCACGATGGATTATCCACCTTCTTACCATTTTTCCCAGACTCCCCCTATCTTCCCCTATCTCCGGACCAAATTCTGATCATCTCAGACCCCCTGGCTGCCAGAAACTTCCCCAAAACCACTTTCCAGTCAACATTAAAATGCTCATCCATTCTACTTCTAAAAATCTTGATTTTTGTTTTAAAAATTCTCATTTTCAAAATAGATTCAAGTTATAATCATGAATCAGAAATCCATGATAATGGATTTTAACATACATGTAAATTTTCTTCTGTTCTTTCATGTTTCCAGGAAAATTTCAAACTATTTTACTTTGAAACAATATTTAAAATTTAATTTAGGTTTAAACAAATATAAAATGTTTGAATCCCTATGCCTAATAAAGACCAGGTGAGTAGGTTTTTAATTTTTGATCAAAATTTTAATTTACAGAACCAAGAATAGAGGTAATTAAATATAACAGACATGCACACTTGCATCACTCATAAACACAGAGATAATTCATATCTATGCACAAACAAAGTAACATTCATCTCAGATTTTACAAGCAAAAGACTAAAATTCACATAGCCTTTAAATTTTAAAAAGTTTACTCACCAAATTTTAAAGAGGCAGAGGCTTGATTTCTGGGATTTGAAAACTGGAAAACTTCAAAAAGCTTTAACCACCTGAAACTGGAAAACTTGAAAATCTGAAGAGGATACTTTGAAACAGCCATGCTGAGACTTTGATGCAAGTTAAAGCTTTTGAAAACTTGAAATTTTTGCATTGTTGAAGGAAATACTTCGATATAGAAAAGTTTTTGGTTACAGCATTTGATTTAAACACTGGAAATACTTGATGATGCTTGAGAAAGTTTCTTGACATTGTACTATCAGGTTGCATTTGAATTTTTTTTGCTTACAGACTTGGTTTACATGCCTTTGATCTGGTTTGAGGAATTGATTATAGGTTCTGAGTTACAGGGTTTAGTTTGCTTACAGATCTGGGAAAATGTCGTAGGGTTTTTGATTTGAGGAGTTTACAGGCCTGGTTATTGATTTGAAAAAGATGTTTATAAATTTTGCAATTTGAAAATCTACTTGAGAGGAAATCGTTACAAAATTTGTTTCACGGATTTATGAAAATGGCTTCAGGCTTTAGTTGTTTTGCATTTGAATATTAACAGGCTTGAGAGGAAAGGGTTTAAGGGTTGGCTAAAGTTTTGAAAAGAAGATGCTTACAGGTTTGAGGGGGTGATTATTTGAAAATGGTTTCGGATTTGAAGAATTTTCAAGTTTGATTCAAGCATTTTCTGGTTTGAGAAGAGTTTGTTTTACATGGATGAGTTCCTTTTGAAATGAGAAAATAAATAAAAAAGAGAAGAGGTGAGTTTATAAATGTGAACTAGGATTTAATTTAGAACTGAAGAAAATAAAAATAAATTCGGCACTTGTTTACAATAGCCAACACTTGTCACTACCTATTATTAATTAGCTTACATGTGTTTTAACATGGTTTTAAAAAGCTTCACTTGTATTAATCTTATTTATATTTATTTTTAAAAGACACTAAAAGCTTTTACATTAATTTTCTAAATTAATAAATATATTTCTAAATAACTAAATGCTTTCTAAATTTTATAGAAATAAAATTTTTAAAAGAAAATAAAGTATAAACCAATTATAATTTAAATAAAATCATATATAATATTTTTAATCCATTTTAAAATGTTAAAATAAACCTTTTGTATTTATTTTACAAATCAGTAAACACTTTCCAAATTTATACAAATAATATTCTTTAAGGAAAAACAAATCTTATTTTAAATAAAAACTCCTTCTTATATTTTTTTATCAAAATATTTTTAAGATATAAATATTCATTTAAATTCAAATTTAAATATAAATTCAAATTCAAATTCAATTTAAAATCTAATTTAAAATCAACTCCAGTATATATTAATTTTAAAAAAACACAATTTAAATTTGAAAATAATAACTTTATTTAAAAATCTATTTAAAAATCCATTTATAAAACAACACCAATTAAATTTGAAAATAATTATTTCATTTAAAAAAAATCTATTTATAACTATATTTAAAATTATCATATTGTTAATTATTTTGGTTATTTATATTTGAAAATAATAATTTTACCAATTTTAAATAATTTATTAAGAAGATTATCACATTTTAAATTCCTCGAAATTCCGGGATATCACATCATATATCTTTTCTTTAGTAGATGTGGAACCGAAGAACATAAGCCGTCTTGTTCTTTTAGCGGGGGGAGTGTAACCCTTGTGAGTAGAAGGAGAAACAACGGGACCAGTTCATAAATCGGTGTAGGAGTAGCTAAATTAACTGATCTCGAACTAGGAAAAGTATGTGAAAGAGTGGAGGATTCAGAATTGTGTTGGGAAGACATTTTTGATGAGTTGAAACTAGTTTTTCTCTTTTTATTTATTTGTTTTGCAAAAGAAATAAGTGGACAAGAGGCATTTATATGCAAGAAGATCATATAAATAGAAATAAGATTAGTGGTTTGGTTGTTAAGAACCAGAGTAAAAAAAGATAGGTTGTAAAAAAGTTAAAAGGTAAGGTGGAAAAATAATCAATAAAAATAGAATGTAAATCAAATTTAGTTGAAAAGTAAAAACAGGTGTAGTGGTAGGGCACCAGATTTTCAAGTAAGAGATCTCGAGTTCAAGTCTAGGAAAATCGATAAAAAAAAGGTATTACTAAAAAAATTATAAATCTTCTATGGATACAATTCCTAATTCTCTTCATAATTTTATGAAGATACTTTCATATAAAGGTTTTGTAAATATATATGCCAGTTGGTTTTCAGAGGATACAAATTCCAATCTGACTAAATCCTTTTCAATATTATCATGAAGAAAATAATGATGTATGCCAATATGTTTAGTTCGTGAGTGATTGATAGGATCTTTGAAAAAGTTTATAGCACTAGTATTACTACAAAAAATAGTTGATTTAGATAAATAAATACCAAAATCTTGAAGTGTTTGTTGCGGTTAATGACTTGAGCACAAGCTAAGGCAACAGAAATATATTCTGCCTCACAAGTTGAAAGCGAAACACAATTTTTTTTCTTGCTAAACCAAGAGACTAAGGATTGTCCAATGAAGTGACAATTCTCACCAGTACTTTTTCGATCCATCCGACATCCTCCAAAGTCAGTGCCACTATATGAAACTAAATCAAAAAGGACATTCTTTCGGATAGAAAAGTCTAAAATCTTTGGTTTTGCTTAGATAACGCAATATGCGTTTTATTGCTTGCATATGTGATTCTTTAGGATTTGCTTAAAATCGAGCAGATAAACAAACACTAATCATTTTGTTAGGTCTACTAGCGGTTAGATAAAGTAAAGATCCAATTATACTTCGATATAGTTTTTGGTCAACGCTTTTGCCATCTTCATATCTATCGAGATGAATCATTGTACTCATTGGAGTTGGTTTAGCAGAAGTATTTTCCATACTAAAACGTTTAATTACATTGTTACAATATTTTTCTTGATTAATAAAAGTTCCATTTTCTAATTATTTAATCTGTAATTCAAGAAAATAAGATAATTCTCCCATATGTGACATTTCAATTTCTTTAGTAATTATTTTTGAGAATTCCTGACATAAATTTTCATTTGTAGAACCAAAAATAATATCATATACATAAATTTGAATAATTAAAATATCCTTTTTAGTTTTTTTAATAAAAAGAGTTTGATCAACCTTCCCAATTCCAAAACCAGAATCTAATGATAGCATTTAAGATGTTCGTACCAGGCACGGGGTGCTTGCTTTAGACCAATAATGCTTTCTTAAGTTTATTGACGTGGTTTGGAAAATTTTCTTGAGTGGATAAAGGAGGTTGTTCGAAAAAACATTTTCTTTTATATAACCATCGAAGAAAGCACTTTTTAACATCCATTTGATAAAGTTTAAAATTATGGAAACATGCAAAGGCCAGTAAGATACTTATTGCTTCAAATCTTGCAACTGGAGCAAATGTTTCTTCGTAGTCAATTTCTTCTTCTTGATTATATCCTTGTGCAACTAATCTAGCTTTATTCCTAGTTATATTATTTTATTCATCTGCTTTATTTTTAAAGACCCATTTAGTACCAATGACTGTTTGATCACTTGGTCTAGGAGCTAGTTCCCAAACTTCGTTTCGTTCAAATTGGTTTAGCTCTTCTTACATTGCTATAATCCAATAGTGAACAGTTTCAATATTCGAAAGGAATGCTACATCGCCCATCTGGTTGAGTTGATTTCAAGTTCTAACATGTGAATCAATTTCTCCTGTGACATTTTCTACTGGGTGGTCTCGTAAAATCATAGGAGGAGATCTTAATTCATTTTCATTATGAACAATGTTTTCATTTTCTTCAAAATTACGAAAAATGTTTTCATCTTCTACAAAATTATTTTGAGTAACCATATTTATGACCATCTTAGGTATATTTTCATCATCCTAAAATTTTTCATTAATTTTGAAAATTTCGTCGAATGAAACATGAAGTGTTTCTTTTATTGTTTTTGTTCTTTTATTGAAAATTCAATAAGCTTTGCTTTGTTCTGAATATCCTACGAAGATTCCTTCATCGGATTTTGGATCGAATTTTCCTAGCTAATCTTTTGTGTTTAAGATAAAACAATTTGAAACAAAAGTTTTAAAATAAGAAATGTTCGGTTTTCATTGATGAGAAAGTTCACATGAAGTGTGTTTTGTTAAAGGTCGGATGGAAAGACGATTCTGAACAAAGCAAGCAGTTGCCACAACTTCTGCCCAGAAATGTTTTTGTAATGCGCTTCCATTTAATAAAGTTCTTGCACATACTTGTAACGTTCTATTTCTCCATTCTACAACTCCATTTGTTGTGGTGTTCTAAGAAAATAAAAATTATAATAAATTCCCATTTTATTACAAAAATGTTCAGAAGCTTCATTTTCAAATTCACTTCTATGATGACTTCTAACATTTTTAATTTTTAATTTTTTGAGATTTTGAATTTTCTTTGCAAAAATCTTAAAATCTTAAAATTTTCAAAATTATCACTTTTATTTTTTAGGAAAATAGTCTAGGTATATCTTGAGATATCGTCTACTATATAACAAACACATATTCACTATGATTAATAGATTGAATTTGAGTTGGACCAAAGAGATCCAAATGCAATAGTTCTAGTGGTTGTACAGTAAAAATATTTTTCTTTGATGTAAAGGATGATTTTGCTAATTTTCCTAATTGACAAGCATCACAAATATTGTTTACTTTAAAATTCATTTTTGGGAAACCTTTTATCAAATTATTTTTAGATAATTTATTTATAGCTTTGAAATTAATATGACAAAATCTTTTGTGCCATAACCAAGGATCATTTTCTTTGTCTATTAAACACATATTTGTATTATAATTTACATTCATATTTAAAACCTAAATACTTTTATCTCTAAAACCTTGAAAAATAATATTTTGTTTTGATCAAAAATGCAACACTTTTTTTCATAAAATGAAATATTGAATCCTTTATCATACAATTGGCTGATACTAAGTAATTATGTTCTAAATTTTTAACTAATGAAACATCACTAATAAGAGGTAAATTAGATATACAGTTATTGCTCACATCGCCTTGTCTGATGACATATCCTTTGGAATTATCTCCAAACGTGACAGATCCTCCATCTGAGTAGATAATATTCGTTAGCATTTCCTTGTTTCCTGTCATTTGTTTTGAGCAACCACTGTCTAGTATCTATTTTCCTTTATTTTTTGGGTGATACCTACAAAATAAAGAATTAATATTGGTACCCACCATTTTATTTTGGGTCCTAAGACTTAGGTCTTAGGAAGCCAAAACCAACAGGGTTCAATATTCCTTTGAAAATAAAATCCTTGTTTTTATGAACAGTTTTATGAAAGATTTTATATATTTAATTCTAATTAAAGAATTATTTATTTTAGGAACCCAAATTTTGATTGTTTTAGTAAAATTTGAAATTGTTGAACTAGGTTTCTCAACTTTATTATTTTTATATAAAGAATTCTTATTCTTAAGAATAATTTTAGAAGATTGCTAATATCCTAGTCCTCTTTTATTAAAAATAGTTTGAGAATTTTATATAATTTTGGAAAGATTTTCTCTGCCTTTATTAAAATTAGGGATATTTTTAGTAATGTTTCCTAACTTTGATTTAAGGCTAGAGTTATCTAACTCTAAAATCTTGACATTTTTTTAAGGTCATGATTGTTAATTAATAGAGCATCATTCTTTTCTTTTTGAGTTTCTATTTCTTGACTTAGCAGAGAAAGTTGTCATATTAGAAAAAGATTCTTAAGTAACTTAAAGTTCTTCTTCTAAAATTTTCTTTTCATCTCTTAGCATTTCTACTTCGATTTCCATTCTGTTCCATTTTTCAAGAGTTTCTTTGTACTTTCTATTTTTGCTTTTTAAGTTATCAAGTAGTTCTGAATTGATTTCCAAAAGAACATCAAAAGTTAGATCACTCACCTCGTCTTTGGTAGCCATAAAGCAAACGTTGGCTTTTTTTGAATCACTGTTCGAGTCACTATGTGATGATGAAAATGATTCTAAATCGTTCCTTGTGACAGAGAAAGCTTTCTTTGTGAATATGTCTTTCTTGTGCTTATGTCTGTCCTTCTTTTTTCAGGACAATCTTTCCTGATGTGACCTTTCTTATGACATTCATAATATTCTAGAGCAGACGATGATGGGTTGTTGGTGTTATTATTTCTACTAGATCTGTTCTTGTTATTTCTAAATTTGTTGCTCTTTCTAAATTTCGAAAACATTTTGAAATTTTTAGCAACGAACGCCACATCTTCTTCATCTGAATCTGATTCATATTTCTCTACTTGGAATGCTATGTTCTTCTTATCTTGAGCCTGTACTCGTTTTTCTTGGAGATTAACTTCATATGACATTAGATTTCCAATCAACTCCTCTGGTTTATGGTCGAATTGTCGTTGGCTTCTTCGATTGCTAAGACTTTTCGTTCCCACTCATCCTTTAGTGATTTGTGGATTGTTGAAACAATATCAAAATCTATATAAGTTTCTTCTAATGCTATCAAAGAATGATATATATCTTGAAATCTAGAGTTTATTTCATTTATAGTCTCATCTTGCTTCATTTTAAAATTCTGAAACTGATTTTTGAGCACATAAATTTTACTCTGTTTTACTTTGTTATTACCTTCATGTGTAATTTTAAGTGTACGCCAAATTTCACGAGCAGTTTTGCACATGCTTATTCTATTAAATTCTTTTTTGTACAAAGCACAATATAACATATTCAAAGCTTTAACATTTGCAGTAGCGTCTAATTTTGTGTGTTAGACCATGTTGAATATTCAGTAGTAGAATAGTATATTCAGATTGCATAATGTTCTAAGTTTCATAACTACTTGCTTGTATATGGATTCTCATTTTAGTAGCCCAATAGTTATAGTTCATTCCATTAAATAGAGGTGGTCGTGCAGTAGATTGACCTTCAAAAAAGGTAGTGCTAGTAACAGTGCTGGTGTTGTATTCCATATTAAAACAATATCAGATAACTATGTTACAGTTATATGATGGCCTTGCTCTGATACCAAGTGAAAGTAACTATGCTATAGGATCGCGTAATATGGATAAACTACTTATACGGAATAATAATTAAGTAAATAATTAAAGCAGTAAAGTAAATGACACCGGAGATTTTTATACTGGTTTGAACTCCCGTTCTATGTCCAGTCCCAGACTCCTTCTAGAATTAAACTAGCAACCTTACTTAGCCCGAAGGAATAGGTTTGCACCGCTTCAGCAACAGAACATGACTTCTACTGCCTAATCAACCGTATAGGACTTCTACCACCTGAGCAACCGAACGGGACTTCTTTACAAATAAACAAAAGTATCCGACTATAATATGCCCTTTAAATAGCACTGATAAGTCAATTAAGTACAATATTTTTATAATCTTCTCCTTAATGATATATAGTGTAATGTGCTTGAGAATTGTGGAAGATAGAGTGATCAGTGATCAGAGATTGTATGCAGTTTGAGTGAAAATTGAAAATAGAGATCAAGAGATAAGAATTCAAGAATATTAAAATCAGTTAAATTAATTGCTTGTTGAATTCTGAAATCTATTTATAGAGATTAAAAAGTTGTAATCATTCATGAAAGCTAGCATTGAAAAGAAACATGTGCAATTATTATTGAAGAAGTTTCTCTTTGATGAAGAGAAGTGTCACTTCATAAAAAATAGCCGTTGAAAATATTAAGCCGGCTGAAATAATAATTCAGCCTTCTTAATTTGGTAAAATCGAAAACAACAAAGAAATAAGCAAATTTTGGCATCAAACAGCCGGCTGATCATTCATCCAGCTTAATATTGTGAAACGAAAAAAATTGTTTTAGCAAACAAACGACTAAATGAGTCAATTCAGACTTTTATGCATGTTTGAGCATGTGTGTATGTTTATACACACACACACACACCATTTAGGAGAGATTTTAACATATTTCTATATAGTATATAGACCTAAAAAAAAGACTATCAGTTTCAAAATATTCTGAATACGAATCAGCAACGAATCTCCTGCATAAGTGATTAGTATGCACAAATATTGATTTAGATAGTAATTTTGATTATAACACCTAGTGTCGCCTTCAACTGATGCCGCCGACAATCAATTAAGAGCGTCTTAGTGTATAAGGTTGACGATATCGAAAGCCATCAACGTTCACAAGATCTATTAAGGCCAATGTTCTGAAGAATGATATACCTTCATCGCACCAAAGCAATCCCGTTCCTTATCGTTGTCAAATACTACAGAAGCAACACTAAATATCAACCGTGCAACGTCGACACTGATGCCATGTGATATTGTCGATGCCAAAAATCAGCAATGGTGACTCCAAGCTACCATGTCGCTTATCCACCCTTTTAAATACGGACTTAAGGGTCCTAGAGGGGGCGATTCATTCTTATCTCTCTTTGTACATTTCAAACTTTGTAAACCCTAAACTGATTTGGGGATTTTTTGCTGATTGTAACACTAAAACTCACATAAGGGATTGAATATTGAACCATAGCATAGCATATTTGATCTAATTTATGACATCATATTGACTTGTCTTTGACTTGTGAGTTGCATATCGACTTGGATCCTCTATGACATTTGAACACGACTTCAATTGCTATACATAGAATTGTTATGGACTTGACCTTAAGCATACGTCGTCCTAGCGATTTATCGTAGGATTGACTTAACCATTTCTTAACTAAGTCTACTTTTCCTGCACTTCTAGGGTTAACGAAGGAATTATTAACATTATCCTTCTTCTATGAGATTCTCAATATGTAGGTAGATAGCTCCATGTTTTGTAAAAAAATTACCAACCGACCACCGTCTTTGGAATGAGTCAAATGTTCGAAGGGCCCTTTTTAGGTCAAAAATTAGGCTTGTTTCAGAACGGCTTGTTACATTACCATACTGAATTCCACCTATTTTTAAGCTTGTCAAGATAAAATATGTATTTTAAATAAAGAAATTTATCCTTTAAAAAATTAATATCATTCTTAGCTTATGCTCTTAGTGTAAACATTAATAGTACCTATAGCTTTATTCATAAAGTTGCATTAGGAAATTAATAGCCAAATGATTATTCATGAAGTTGCAACAAAATATCAAAAAGTATTGAGATAAGAAACAATCCATGTTCATCTCTTTTACGAGTATAAATTAATGTTTATTAAAACAATCAACGTAATGGGTTTCAGAGACTGCAGAAGCAAGTATAAGATTAGTGGAATAGCAGGATTTGAAGCTGAATGGGGCATAAGTTGAAAAGTTAGGGGATTCGGGGGCGGCATCCCTTAAGTTTTAAACACTTATTCGAATAGCTTCAAAGGAAGTCATAAAAAATCATTTAGTGAAAATCAATAGTGATTGATATTAAGCATTCATAGATATAAAGTAAACAAATTGAGTAGTGAAAGATATTAGTCATTGAACTTTGCCAAATGATTATTTTGTGCTTGTCTCCTATAGACAGCAAACTAACATTAGTAAATTACAGTAAGATAGTACATAAATTAACATCACCAATTATTAAACTAACATTAATTGCAAATAAAATAACATCAGGAATTAAATTAAACTAGGATTAGCCATATCGACAGGCGATTGCAAGCAATGAGACGACGAGGGAAACAAAGCTCGACTCAGGGGAAGAGATCCAGAGGACAATGAACGAAGCATAATGATGGTAGCAGATCTCGATAGAAATGATGATGAACGAAGAAATAACCGATTTTGGGTTAGAGGAGAGATGCAATTAAGGATCAAGGTCGTGAGAGATGCAGTGGCTGACAAACGAAGGAGCAATCGATGAATGAAGGAGCGACAATCGATGAATAAAGGAGCAATCATAGATGAAAAAGAAATGAATATTTGTGCTAGAAATAAACTATACAAGAAAGTAATATAAAAATTTATTTAAGCTAACTTTGGGGGGAGTGGTCATATAACCCCCTTCCCAAAAGTAACGCGGCCCCGTCCCTACATAAGGTAACAACCATAAGTGCTTCAAGTGGACAATAGATCATTTCGATTTTTAATGGAATTTTTTTTGTTTTTTGGTATGTGAAGATGAAGACTTTTATTTCTTGCAGTTGATTTGTAGGATATAGTAGAAGTAGTGGAGTGCCCGGATGTGAAAAAACTTTATATGCTACTGAGAAGAAAGAGTTTAAAAAAAGCCAAGTAAAAACATGCAACTTCCCCTTCCATGTTGCATAAGGCGGTGACTGATTCATAGTTTCCACGAACCATGATGGAAAGTAGTGCAAATAATGCTTAGTATATTCTAAATGAATAGTATAAGGAGGCTTAAAGATAAAAGCTAATAAAATAACAAATAAAAGATTGTTTAAAAATATGAAGATAAAATAAAATGAAAGCGTAAATAAAATTCCGGATAGATTTAAAGTAACTTGTAAATTAAATGAATCTTATGGCAAGGATGTTACAAACAAAAAGTCGATGGACAAAATTTTAATTTATTGGCCTGATACATCTGTGGTAGTGATTGTAGAAACTAAAGATTTAGGGTAGTTAGAGCTTGAAACTTTAGTGGGTTCCATGAAATCATTTGAGCAAATATTAAATCGATGCTTCAAAGAATCAATTAAAAGTGCATTCCAATTAAAAGTCAATGTTGGAAGTGTAGGATCGATTTCACCCTAGAGGGGGGTGAACAGGGTGATAGTGTTAATTATAAAAATTATCGCGGAAGTGTATATTAATTTTAACACAGATCACATCAGAATAAACACAGCACAGATAATATCAGAATAATAAAATGCAGAAATAGAACGACATAGAATTTACCCAGCTTCAGCAAAACCCTGCCTACGTGCTGCCCCCAAGGTTTCACTAGAAATTAGATAGTCCCTCGCTTACACACGTAAACTCTCTATACCCGCTATTGACTATTATAACTCTACGCTCAAAACCCTGCCACAACTCAGCCACTGAGTTGCGAATTCTCAAGCTACGCCACGTAGCTTGTCCCCTAGTCACACGACTAGAAAATTAAAACGGTTTAAAAACGACAATACAAGGTAAAAACAATTTAAAAATTAAATAACCCTAATTTTAAAATACAAAGCCCTTTTATAAAATAGAAGTCTCTTTAGAGAAATAAGGCCGATCCCCTTTTGTAATTCGACCCGTCTCTTTTATTTGCTCCGTTCGTTTCCGTTTATGTAATGGTGGCCGTTCCTCTTCGCAACTCAATTAGGGCTTCTGCGAATTTGGGGCTTTTGCTCCATGCGCTCTTTGTTCCAACTTAGGGTTTTCTGAATCGCCGATTGTTTGATCGACCACGTTGCTCCCTTCGGCTGCTTTGTTGATCGATCGAGTTCGACTCCTTGCTTCGGTATGTAATTTTATGCTTTTTTGTGCTTTTGTATTTTCGTACTTGAACTCGATGCTCTGATTGCCGATGATGATTGGGCTTTTATATAGGTCGAATTCCTATATTTGCGTTCGTATATATTTGATTGAATTCGTCAAATTCTTTTCTCTGGCCGCTTAATTATGTTTTGATGCTTGGGATTTGATCTGACTTTGTCAATTTCTGATGCCACCACGATTTTGACTTGTTCATCATATTCTTGCTATCCACGGCTTTGGCTCCGATCATTTTTACTGTTGACTTTATTCTCTGACTTTATTTTGGCATTAACTAACTTGATTTTGGGTATGCGAATCCACTATTCTGTACTAGCTTTGGCCATCACCATTGATTTTATATTGTCTCTGCTGCATACCACTGCATTTTTATACAAACTTAATTTATGACTTGGTAATCATGGCACTGTTTGATTTCGTTCTTGTTGTACTCGGCTTTGACTTGATTTTTAAAACTGCTGTTACATTTGGCTTCGGTCATTTTTGAAAATTCTTTCTTGACTTTTGCTCGGCCTGTACTTGTGCATTTGCATCATGTATATATATGTGTTAGATTGTAGTCATTGACTTGTTTACCTCGGCTTTGATTTTGTGGCCCTCATATATGTGTATGCATACATTCTCGGCTTGCTTTTGGTGCATTATGTTGCGGCCTGTACTTGTTGTTATTTGCATCTGGTCTCTGTGCATTTCTCTGCATTCATTTGAGTTGTTGATATTCATATTGTTTATGTCTGCATCTTGCTTGATTTTCACTGCCATATTTTGCTTCACTGTTGCATTCATATGATTGCTGTGTTGTCATCATGTTGGTTTGGTTGTGCTGTAGTCCAGTGCCCCCATGCCTTGTGTCTGGCCATTCTTTGTTGCCTTGAGTCTGTTGTAATGTGTACTTGGTCGAGTTTATTTGCATTCTTCAGTGTAGTTAGCTTGGTACATTCCTGTAGCTCCATCTTGACTTGGGCTGTTGATTCATCTCTCTGCATTTGGTCTGATTGCTTGTGGCATGCACGGCCATGCTTGTGAGTTTAAAGTCTGTATATGTCCACTTGATCGTCTGCACCACTGGTATGCTGCAGCTTGGTCTTGCCATTTGTATTTAGTTTATTGTGCCATTTGGTATGTTCATTTGAGTTGTAGCTTGATGGTTTTGTAGTTGTTTGTGTCAGTTGCATCGAGTTGTTTTGTACTGGTGCACTTCTGTTTGCTGTCATGTTGGTGGCATTGTGCCTTAGCCTTGCTTATGCATTGACCCATACATATTGTCACTGTTTAATATTGTTTGCATTGCAGTTGTACTTGCTTTGATGCTGGTTTGAGGCCGTGTCATGTTTGAACGTAGCATTCATGTGTACTTTTGATTTTCACCTGAGTTGAATCCAGTTTTAAAACTCGGGTTTGACCTTGTGCTGAGAGTTGTGACATTTATGTTATTGCACGTGAGTTGAACCCGACTTTTCATTTGGGTTTGACCTGTGCTCACCTGTCCCTGTAGCATTATCAAGTGTATATCGATGTGCACGGCCTTGTGACATGTACAGTGATACACTGTGCATGTCACATTGTTCGTGTATGATGGATTCAAATATAAATGATGCCGAACAACCCAAATAACTAAGGCAAATATTATTTTCAAAATTCATATTTTATTTTATATTGCAAAAATATTTCTTTTTCAATTTTACTGCGTTAGTGAATATTTTTGCAGATTGCTCAGATGCTGGATTCTAACTGGAATGAAGTTGAAGATAAAATACGAGTTGAGTGAATGAGATGTGTAGTGAGGTTAAATGTAAATATGACACTGTGATGTATTTGTAATCAAAATTGTATATGTATAGTGAGAGCTTGAATTTGTACTATTCAAAATTGTAATAAATTTTTGTTTGAATAAAATTTCTGTTTGAATTCAAATTCTGTGTCATTTAATTTTATTCAGCAAATATTTATTTAATCTATGAAAAATAAAATAGTACATTAACAAATACATTTAAACGAATGTATATATGTTTATTATCATCAAACAAAAATCATATAAGTGCATATTCAACAGGAAGACAGAACCAAATTTTTGAATAAAGAGAAGATATGACAAGTAAAGGTGGAAGTAGTAGAGAAAGAGGAAGAAGTCAAAAGGCAGGGGTGGAAACTGTTAAAGAATATTATAGAAGATTTATAAAGTTATTATTTATTAATTGTTTTTGTGGTTTTCCTAGTTAATATATTTTCGTATTATGTAATTTTTTTTGGGAAAAAAGTACTTTATTTACTAGAAAAGAAACATATACTTTCATGATATGCCTCGTTAAAACCTTGCAACCCCCAAACATATATGGGTACCTTGCAAGGAAAAAGAATACATATCATGTCCATATATTAACAATACAACGACACGGAGCCTAAACCAAATTGTCAAATAGATGGAGGAATAAAAAAATGGAATACACTCAAAATCATCCATACGAGCAACTTGGTTCAGCAAAACAAAACAAAACAAATAAAATGAACAATAAAAAAAAATGACATATTGAACATGGCAGTAGAAAGTATCGAGACACACAAAGTCTCCGAAGAACCATAATCCAAAGAGAGAAAACTCAATCACTTTCCCAAGTTAGATCTGAGAAATTAAATTCGCAAGCTTAGACAATAATGGCAGTGGCTCAAAATGAGAAGTCACAAAGAGAACCAACACCAATTTGTGGAAGAATCTCGAGCAGCTTTCAAGAAGGATGGTGGGTAGCATTTGGATCAGTGGCATTGTCAAAATCGGCTAAGATAAGTTTAGTATCTGTACTTATCGTTTTAGATTCAAGTTGATGTTGGATTAAGGATTTGTAATCTTGAATTAAAAGCCTTAATCTCACTATGGTAGGCAATTTAATGCCTTTGAATATCCAACTGTTTCGTTTACACCACATATTCCATACCAAAGCAGTAAAAGTTATGTTGATGATCTGATTCAATAGTGAGTTATTATTTTAATTTTGATACATATTTTCCAATATTTGATTAATATCATAAAAGTTACCAAGATTAAGCTTTAACTTAAGCCTAATGTTGTCCACTAGTTGTCTTGAGTAGTTGCAGTGAAAAAACAAATGATCTCTGTCTTCGATATGATTTAAGCACAGCACACAATTACAGTCAATGTAAGAATTCCATCTACCGATCCTATCTTTGGTATTTAATTTGTCAATTTTTGCCAGTAGGGAACAGGTTGACATTTTTAGGGCACATCCTTTATCCCAAATGATTTTTTTCCATTTTAATTCAATATGCCTGTATCTGATTTGATTCCAAACCGATTTCACACTAAACTGGCCACTGTTATTAAGAAGCCAGAACTAATGATCTTGATGCATTTGATTGTGGATAGTAATGTTGTGTATTGAAAGATGTATTTGTGTAGGAACATGAAAGATATTATGTTTCCATTCATTACCAGACATTAGCATGGATACCTTTCTTTTACACCCGCCATTAATTGACATACTATTCCATCCAAATTTATCATTCAGTGATGATCCATTAAGCCATGGATCAAACCAAATATCCATGTTTCCACCATTTGCAATTTTTCTATTAATTAATCCTTTGCAGTATTGTTTGGCTATAAGTATAGATTTCCAAACATACGGAGCATGTAATCTATCATAGCAGTTCAGAAATTAACAGTTTTGCAGTACTTACTATGCATCCATTTTGCCCTAAGAGAATCAGATTGTATATATTTCCGTAATAATTAAACTGCAACTGCTTTAGCAATATCATCAATTCTTATAATACATAGTCCACCCTCACTTTTAGTTTTGCAGACATCATCCCAATTCATTTTACATGCTTTAGATTTCCAAATAAAATACGCACATATGGAATTGATTTTATGGATAATAGACGCAGGGAATTGTGTGAATTGAAGCCAAAATTGAATCGTAGGATAAATGACAGTTTCAACCAATTCTATCCTGCTACTGATATTGTGCGTCTTGCTATTCCACTGATATAAACTCTAGTTGCTATGCATGTTATGTTTGATGAGGGATGTTATAGAATATTATAGAAAATTTCCTAAATTATTATTTATCAATTGTTTTTGTGGTTTCCCTAGTTAATTTTTTTTCATATCATGTAATTACTTGGGTTCAGAGTAATCTTTATATAAAAATCGATCATGTATTATTAAATTGAAGAATGGAGTTACCAGTAAAATGTAGCCTTTAATTATTATTCATTTCTTCTTCTTCCCCATTTCTTTTTCTATATATAATAATTTGTTCTATTTTAATAATCTCGACATAAACAATTTTGAAAGAAGATTTGGTGGAGAAGAATCAACAAATTGATGTGGAGTTTGTAAGACGAGTAACCATAATAATAATGATTGTGGTTCAAAGTGAAATGATAGTGGTTGAGTTGTAAAGGCTTTGGTCACTTGCAAAAAGATTGTAGAGTGAAGAATAATCAACAAGCCAAAATTGCAACCGAGAAGGATAGTGATTCAATTTGGTTCTATGTAATTCTTTGAGTTCATCGAAACCGGTAAGTGATACTTGCTTCTTAACATCAAACTGTTCAGAAGAATCTTGGTAGTACTTAGATAATAGTTGTACAACCCATATGACTTCAAATGAGAAAATCTTTGTAGGGATGGAGAAATTAAAATCCAAATGCGAGAATGGGAACTTAAGACTTTGTTAAGGTGAAAGAAACGCAAAAATAAGCATTAAGATGAAGAAGGGTTCCAAATTCATTCATGATATTATGTATGAACAAAATTTGGATCAAAATTTGCTAAATGTTGAACTACTCATGGAGCATGGTTATTCCTTTATCTTTGAAAATAATTATTGTGTTATTTGAGATAAGAAGGTATGAAATTCAATCATAACAAGAGTGGAGATGAAAAATATAAGTTTTCCTATCGTCTTTAAACATTTAAGTAAGAAAGCCTTAAAAATTATGAAGCTAATGACTCATGGTTGGGACATAATTGGCTTAGGCATCTAGACTTCAAACGAAGTCATTACAAGAGAAAATTGTGGGTTTTTTTGCTTCCAAAGATTCAAGAAAGATAAGGAAATTTTGAAGGTTTTGCACTTGGAAAACATTGCAGATAACTATTTCCAAAAGGAGTTGATTGGACAGCAAAATGATCACTAGAATTAGTTTATACTAATGTTTGTCGACTGATGTATACACCTTCACACTCCCAAAAAAGGTACTTCATTCTTTTCATTGATGATTTTACAAAAATGACATGGTTGTTTTTTATGAGAAAAAAAATCCGAAATTTTCACAATCTTCAATAGATTCAAGTTTTTTATGGGAAAACAAAGTGGTAATTTTTTAAAGTTTAAGAAGCGATAAAAGAAAAGAGTATACTCTAAAGGAATTTAATAACACTACAACAAAAATACCATATTACAACGTCCTTCTTACAACGGGCAATGGATGCCCGTTGTAATAGAAGGCTATTACAACGGTCCATTCTGGCCCGTTGTAATAGAAGGCTATACAACGCCCTTTTTACAATGGGCAATGGATGACCGGTGTAATAGAAGGCTATTACAAAGGTCCATTCTGGCCTGTTGTAATAGAAGGCTATACAACGTCCTTTTTCACAAAGGGCAATGGATGCTCGTTGTAATAGAAGGCTATTACAACGGTCCATTCTGGCCCGTTGTAATAGAAGGCTATAAAATAATTTATAGTTATTAACTATTATCTAGAATCAATACTTAATTTTTTATATTTAATAATTATTTAATATTTGTTAATTACATTTAATAATTATAAATATAATAAATATTTAATATTAAATAATTTATAATTATTATTAAATATTACTATTAAATAATTAACAATTAATAATTAACTTTCAGTAATTAATATTTAATAATCAAAGTTTTGTATTTAATATTTAATTAATTTACAAGTTTAATAATTATTATTTAGTAATTTACTATAGTTTAATAATAATAATTAATAATTATTGATTAATTTACTATTTAGCAATATATTCAGTAATTAATAATTTTTACTAATTAGTAATATATACATAATAACCGATATTTAATTATTAATATTCATTTATAATTAAGAAGTAACATGTAACAACTGATAATTATGGTTAACAAATAAGAAGTAATTTTCAATAATTAATAATTACTATAAAATATTTTTTATTATATAATTAATAATTAATATACAATGAAGACAAATATTTAATAATTAACAATTAATAAGCAATTAATATTTAGTAATTAAGAAGTAAAATTTATTATTTAGTATTTTATAATTAATAATTAATAATAATATTTAATATTTCAAAAAAATCAATCAATAATTCATAAATAATGATTTATGATTAAAGATATTAATTTTCTATAATTAGTGATTTATAATGAATAATTTATAAACAGTAATAAATAATAGTTGATAATTAATAATTTCTAGTAACTAATGATTTATAATAGGAAAAATTACAAAACAGCCTCTTAATTTTTCCTTAAGCGATCAACAAAATGAACTTCCCGCTTACATTTTTATCTTCCCGCTTCACTATACGGCTTCAATACAAAAATCCTTAAAATCCCTAAATCTATAAACCTAAAACTAAATTCACTTCTTTTCCTAATCCGACCACGAAATAACCACCGTTGTCCCTCCGTTCAACCATTCGTCCTCCTTAACCCTTCCTCCTCTGCAACCCTTCCTCTGAAAATAAATCCTTTCACCGACTACTTGCGTCATCGAAGAGTTTGTGCAGTCGTTATAAACTGGAAGCCGCCCCGCCTAAAACCTCAAGCCGAGCTTAGATTTGCTTGCGTCATCGCCTGCAAATTTGAAAACGATATGGATTTATGTTCGAATGATACTGTTGTAAGAAGGTTTCTCAGATATACTGTTGAGCTGCTAAACGTCGTGACCTAGAAGTTTGGATCTGAAACTGCAAGGTTAAAACGCTATTTGGTGATTCTAAATTTATTGATTCTACGTTATTGATTCTCAGATATACTATTGAAATTACATAATTGCTGTCAAGAGCATCTATGTTATTAATTCTAAATTTACTTTATTTGTTAAAGCAAGTTATCTCCAAAAGCTAAAGATCTTATAAGTAAACTTTTATGCAATGTAAATCAAAGGCTTGGGACAAATGGTGCTGATGAAATTAAGGTCATCAAATACCGATACCTGAATGAAAATTGATTTTAAAAAAGTCATTGTTTTCTTGGCTGGTCATATGCAGGAGCATCCCTGGTTTAAAGGTGTTGAATGGGGTAAATTATATGAAATGGAGGCTACATTTATACCAGAGGTCAAGGATGAGCTGGATACTGCCAAAACAAAAAAAGAACAAAATTAAAATGCAAAATCATGAATTGGAAAACCACCGATTTGGAAATTTTGGGTGCGATTGGATCTTGAAATTGAAATCATGATTGAGGCTTTTTGGTTGCGAGATTGATTTGCAATGGTGATGGAGTTGTTGGTAGTGATATCTAGTTATGGATGGTGGCGAGGAAGAAGGGTAGGTGTTCGATTATGGATGAAGGTTGGAAATGTCGTAGAAATTTGTGTTTGGGTATTTGGTCGAGGAAGGGAGTTTTACGTGGTTTGGAGAGGCGAATCTCGATGTCGCAGTGGTAGGAGGTGGTGAAGTGGGATTGCTGCCGTGGTTGTGTGTTTGTTTGAGGTGGTAGGAGTAGCATCGTTTTAATTTTGGTGTGATGGAACAATTTTTTATGGAAGAGGAAGTTAAAGGAGTACATGTCGTTATTGGTTTATGGTGAAGGAGCGGAGAGGTGATAGTGGATGCAGTTGCTTAAATGTGTAATGCTGCTAGCAGTTTGGAGTTCAGCTGGTTTTGTAATTTTGCATATGTGTTTGATAGTGAGGAGGAAGTTCTTGTTTTTGGCAGAGGATGACGATGTTGTTCGAATAGGGGATGAAGTGAGCAGTAGTTAGAAGTTTTTAATGAAGGTTGATAGCCAAAAGGAGAAGTGGAGGAGGAAGTGCAGTAGTTAGTGAGGTGGAATGTTAGTTTGATGGTTCTGTCTGCCGTTGAGGTGGGTTTTGAATGGAGGGGAGGCTGATGTATGGAAGGTGTTTGGTGCTAACGAATTTGGGAAGGAGGTTCTGTGAATAATGAAGTGAGGGGGTTCTGAAATGAATTAAGGGTGGATGTGCGATGAATGGATGCAGTAATGTTGAATTGATGATGGAGGTGGGTTGCAGTGGGGTTGTCTAGAGATGGTAGTTGAGGAGTGTTTTCTAGTTGATGGATGATGGATGATGGAGGAGGTGAAGTATGCAGAAATTTTGTTGACGTATTGGTTTCGTGATAAGGTGTGTTTTGGGTGTAGGTTGCTCGCGTTTACAGGAGGCGTTGGGACAGTGAGTTTGGTGGTTAGTCGCAGTGATTGAATGGAGTACGGTGATTGCTGAGGGGTTGTTGTGGTATGGTCAAGGAGGCTGTAGAATTGGTTTTTGGTTTGGTAGTGGGTGTTCTATTATGGAGTTCGTGTGTGCTGTTGAGGTGGTGGAGCTAGAAATGTGATTGCATCTATTTGCTGTTGTAGAAGAGGGGATGTGATAGTTAGGCGGTTCAGTTGGTTGCGCTTTTTGATAATGAGGATGGGTTGTTTGATGAAGTTTTAGATGAAGTGGATAAAGGCAGTGGAAAATGATGCAGGAGGATGGTGTAAAACGAACAAAACTAATAATACTAAACTGCATTGAACAAAGGCATGAATAAAAAATATAGGATGGAAGCAACAATAAATAGAGTACAGAAATGAACAAAGAGCGGTGTAATAAGATGTGAACAAAATGAGCAGTGCACGGAGAGGAAAATGGTCGGAGTAGTTTTTGAAAGTGTGCAGGCAGTTTTTATGGTGAAGTGGTGGAGGACAATTCAGTGGGTAGTATGGATGATGGGGCTGTGACAGTGATACAGGGTTGGGGGTAGTGGTTTGGGTGGCTTGTTGGCTGTTGGTTGTACTATGCACGTGCACAGTGTAGTGGTGATAGGCAATGTTTATGTGATCGTAACTGTTCTTTTTTATGTTTTATAAAGAAATGTACAGTGCACAGTGAAAATGTAAATGAAATGCAAACACACTTGAAATGAAATGATTTTGGTTGTTTTATGATAATATTTATTACTCGTTAAATTATTCATTATTGGTATGGATATACTGCATAGATGCTGCTGTAATTTTTTTTAAAATTTGCATTTATTCTGCAACGGTCAGAAACCGTTGCAATATCATGTACTACAACGGGCTATGCCAGTTGTATTATAGTCTTTTACAACGGACTTTAATTGTTGTCATAGAGCCTATTGCAAGGGTCGATGACTGTTGTAAAAAGGTGTATTACAACGTTCATTGTCCGTTGTAAAATACGGTCGACCTATTACAATGAGGCCTAATACAACGGGAGCATGCCCGTTGCGAAAACCATATTACAACGGGCATTGCCCGTTGTAAAATGGCTGTTTTGTTGTAGTGTAAATTTTGTGAATTTGATGGTGTTTATAGATAATTGACCAATGGGTATACGTCACAACAAAAAATGTGTCTGAAAAGGAAGATCAAACAGTGATGGAGAAGGCAAAATCAATGTTAATATGAGAAAAACTTTCTTAAATTTTTTGGGCTAAAATGGTTTAAATTGCTATATATTTTTAAATCATTTTCCATCAAAGGCCTTGTGGAATAAGGCACCAATTGAAGCTTGGATGCATTTGAGGGTATTCAGGTGCCTTTGATATGCCTCAATTTCAAAAGAAAAGAGATAAAAACTTGATGAGGCAAGTCAGAAATGTATTTTCATTGGTTATAGCTTATAATTAAAAGGCTATAAATTGTACAACTTGAAGACAAAAGTAAGTGCTAATAAGCCTAGATGTGTCATTTAGTGAATATGCTACTTGGAATTGGGAGAATGGAGAAGTCGAAAGAAGTGCTGTATCCTAATCTTTTTTCCATAAGAATCACCTCATGAAAATGAGGAAGACGAAAAATATTTAAAGAAGTTCCAACATCACCATCTTCATCAAATGGTAGTCCCTCGGGTTTTAATTCAGCATTACCAAGTCTACTTTAAAGAAGATATGGGATTCGAGCCATGTCTATGCATGATGCAAATTTGTTATTGTCGAACCAGAAAATTTTGAAGTCACTATAAAGAAAAAATATTAGGTAAAAGCGATGGAAGAAAAAATGGAGGTTATTAAGAAGAACAATACTTATGAACTAGTTGACGAAAGAGAAAAAATTCCATTGTTGTAAAATGACCCTATTACAAAATTTATTTACAAGTTCACCAAATGATCGCTGTAATAAAGGTTTTTTAAAACGGTTTTTTCCAAACAATTGTAATAAATTTACCTTTAATAATTATTCCTCGTTGAGTTTTAATAGAGATCTATAACAACTTATTAACTTTGACCGTCGTAAATATTTATTTATAACAACAATTTATAGCAATCTTGCTCATAAGTTGTATATGATTGTGTAACCACTTTCAAGTAAACATTGTTAACAACAAACGAAAATTTGAATGAACACAAACAATTCCAGTTGGATATTTTAATGTTCGTTGTTACCAATCATGTAAAAAATTAAAGAAGCATAAAAGTGAGAAAAAAAACTTCTTAAAGTTCAATTTAACATTTAAAATACAGAAATTATTTTTCTATCGTAGATTTAACTTTTTTAACAAATTAATGAATTATATGATTTATAGAATTTTTGGAAATAGTAAAATAGATTTAAACTAACAATGAATATTTAACTAATTTAATCGATGTGAACAACATTCGTCGAGCGACACAATGATAATATTTGACGAATAACAGATAATAATAGCTATGGTCTTTTGAGGCCACTCTTAACCAATCTTCTTCGATTATGTTAGACGCCTTAAAAGGGTTTAATAAATTCTCTACCAAACTTAATTTTTCGTTCCATGGCTGGTTATCAGTACCTGACTATATATAATATTATAGGTTTAATTAGTATAGGTAATTATATATAATGTTATACTAAATACAAAAATATTATCCCACCGAAAATTTATGGTAGGTAGTGAAATGATAAAATATTTCCCTGACAAGCACTATTGTACTAGTGGTTAAATGATTTGGCTTTGGTGCGAGAGGTCACAAGTTTGAAACTTGCATAGTGCGATTCGAACATATATTGACATGTGATTTGTGTTATATTATCCCAGTGACAATGTTGTATCTAAGTAACATTTAAAAAAAATAAAAATAAAAATAAAATATTTCCCTCTGCTTTTCTTTACCACCTCACTTATCAGTATTCTCGTTTACTCATTTTTCATTGTTTTCCCTTTCTCCTAATTAGGGCACGAAAAAATCTAGCCGTGAATTCCAAAGTCTACTAAGTGCACTTATTTAAGGCCATGAATTCCAGTCCAAGGCAAAGTGAAACCCTAGAAAGCTAGGGTTCGAATTACAAGACGAAATCAGGTATTTCTCTTACCACGTGCACTTGTTCCCTTTAATTTTCTTCCATTCCTAAGCTATCTGAAATCGTTGACTCGGTAAATGTTTATAATGCTTAGTGAATTACTAGGGCTTGAAAGCTTGGGTTTGAATTGTCGATGATTTTCTTCCTACTTCTTAATTGATGTGTTTGTGAAAGAATTCGAAAGAATTCGTTGCCCTTTTGTAACGACCTGCCATTTTGAACGTTTTAAATCGACGATAAACCACACACGTCAGATTCAAACCATACTAAAGGGCGAATTGTTATTGAGCTGAACAAGAAAAAGGAAGAAAGAAAACAAACAGAATCTCGCAGCGGAATGACAGAATATAATAATCAAATAACCGTTCATGAAGCTGTTTTACAAAACATTTGATTATACTTTACAACAAAGTATCAGAGTTACACATACCAAAGAATAATAAATGACAATGCAGCGGAATAATGTGATGCAGCGGAACAATATAGTAAATAATAGTAATAATACAATCTTCGTCTTCGTCCTCCAGAAATAAAGTCTTTGAATCCTGAAATGCTCAGACTGACCCGTGCGAATTGAAAAGACAAAACACTCGAGTCAGAACTAAAAGATCTTATGTAAGTTAAATCAACGGTAAATAATATGAGTGGAATGGCATCAGAGATGTTTACTGGGTTTGACATCTCCTATCCAGTTCTAACGTTAGTGCAGTAACTTAAGAGATGCTCGGGATTCACATCTCCTAAGGATCTGTTAAACTATCTACTATGTAGTAATATACGCTATTATAATAATATCTACAGTAAAAAAACTTACTTTTCAATAGCATTAAAGCTTTACATTTTCCTTAACACGCAATAATCCAAGTAGTCCATCCAGTATCAGCGCATCTCCAGATCGTGAGACTACCCTAAATACTCCATGGGTTACGGGAGAAATCCAAACTCGTACGAGGCACGCTAGGGTAGCGTAAAGTCCCGTTTTTCCCATACTATTTGAATCGACAATAAACCACACATATCCACTCAAATTGCATGAAAAGACGAATCTTTAAGGGCAAAAAAAGAAAAGTAGACAGAACAGAATCTCACTCGAATGGAATAACACATAATATTGAACAAATATTTTTACAGCAGAAAACTTTTAAATACATATACCAGAGTCTACTAAATTCAGCTTGGACAGTTATAAACATCTGTCCTTAAAATTGTCGATAAACATCAAACAAAATACACTATGTACAGGGGATAATAGAATATATCCATACGTCGATGAATATCTCCAGCTCTCCTCAGGAAACTCCAACCATCTTCGACTAAACCTAAAACTACTCGGATCTGACCCGAGTATTGAAAATACCCGGATCAGGCTTGATAAACCAGTGTGAGAAGACCTCAATAATTAATGATAGTGTCATATATCAGCCTTTGGATAAAATCCTTTGAAAATAAAGAGTATCTCATAAGAGCATGCCCACACATAAACACAGATGGGTTTTTACCACATGATAACTAAAATACTTTTGTATCAAAACATTTGATATTATTTTTAATGACATCTCTTTGAAAACATTTGCAAATAAACTTATTAATCTTAGCTGAAATTGTTATCATATTAAATTCCAGCATACTAGGCTCTACAAACAAAACCATAGATTCATATTAGAGAACGGATTTCCATACAAATGAACAGGTGAAGGATCTGCCTTCCGAAATGGGTACATCTCTAGATGGACTCCCCAAGAAACCATCACACAACTTCTCTACCGACACAAGACCGGCCCACTTCTTTAACTAGATGGTACCAAGTATGTCATCCCCCGGTCGTTACTGACCTTTATCCGAGGGCCCTCATAGAATACACCACATTAATTTACATCCCGACGTCATAGCGGAAAGAAATATATCTAGAAGGGGATGAACATACCCTAATTGGGAATGACCTACTTAGTCTTGCTGCATCTAATCCTATTTCGGTCTTTTCCGGTTTGATAAGGATTAAGGCTATGATTACCTTTTTACAAAGCACAAATCAAATCTTTGAATGCCACATCGCCATTTCCGTTGACTACTACTTTCCTTCTACAAAAATACAACCTTTGAGCTCGTATGTCTCAAGGAGGGTGTTAAGCTAAGAGAAGTTGCCTTCTCCGCCACCACTGATGTATGCTTGTAAAAACTAATGTACGTAATCGTTAGAAATGCAATGTCAGACAACCATCCATACAAGTTGTCCAGCAACCGGACAAACCGAAGGAACTCTCCTACTACCACTAGTAGCGAGTACTCCTTGCAATCCGAAAAATCTGCATTACGAGGAGACCACTGCTATAAATAACTCTATAATGGAAGCTACCCAGAGCATGTTCAACAAACAGTCTTCACGCTATGAAGATCCACGGTCTTCAATAATCATCATCTTCAACATATCTTTACGTTCGAACGTATACATTATTTCGAAGGGGTTTCCGGATAGGAATTACTCAAATCCGACTCCAGTTCCTTCAAAATCCAATTTTCGATAAAAGTGAATATGAGTATACGAGATTTATTAAATCTCTTTTACCTTTAATTTTTTTCAAATAATTTCGAAATCTCTTTCTTTTGACTTAGAGTAATTTTTGAGAAATTCATTTTTTTGCTTTGGAAAATATCTCAAATTCCCCTACTTAATTCTTGATCTAAATTTCTTAACTTTTTAGTCGGGTCAAAAACAATGTTATTTAAGACATCGTTTACGATAAACCCTAAATCAATCTTAACAATCATTTTGAAGTAAATAGATCACAGAAATCATTCATTTTTGGAGATTGCTTAACTTTTGGATAATACCAATCTTCTTTTATTTTGGAAAACTTAACAGAATCTTTTTATTTAAGAGCATCCGGGCTTTCCCTTCGATCCGTTCTATCCCTCGCGTAAGAAAAGGAAACATTGGCCAGGTAAGTTTAGGGCACTGGTTGCTCCATTCCTAATCTTAGTTAAACACCTTGTTTTATCTTCCCAGATCTCACAGGCGGGACAAATGTACTAGTCATTTCCGCATACTCAGATTTTCAACTTTATTTTGAAATTTCTTATAAATATTCCAAATTATCTTTCAAAAACGCTTAATTATCCTTTTTAAAACATTCATAATTTATTCTGGAAAACGTCGTTACATTTAAACTCATATTCCAAAAGTTATAGAACTCGCAGTAGAAAAGTGCTGTGGAAAGTGCTAAATAAGTATATTTGAATTAAACAACTTTTAAACATTCGATAATTCATATCTTCCAATCCAAATCTCTTTTAAATCATTTAAATAGATTTATCAAATTTATTTCATATTTTTCCATAATTAAAAACGTTCATTTAAACAAATTTTCAGTCATGGTCACTTAAGTGCACAAGCGCGATTTTTCTAGAAAATTGATTTGGACTTATTTCAAAATCTGCTCGATGAAACTTTAATTTTCTTTCTTCGTTTAGAAGATATAGATATAATAGTTCGAAATTTTCTCATCTCGAAGAATTCCAAGTCATATTCCACTCTATACACTCATTTGAACTTTTCGATGTGAAATCGCGAACTACCGTTGCGCGACGCGTCTAGTTTTAACTTATTTTTCAATATTTGAAATAATCTATTCAAATTGGATTTCAACACTTATAAAATCATTACAAATCATATTAAATCAATATTTTCACTTTTTAAAGTATTTAAAATTTATTTTCACTATTACCAGATTATAATATTATTACATTCCTATTATTTTAATATTAAATTTTAAATTTCAATTTCAACTCAATTTCAACTCTAATCTCATATTAAACACGTTTAAAACTTAGATTTCAAATCCAATTTCAATTTAAACTTCAATTCAATCTCAAACTAAACTTCACTTTTTCAAAATCGATTTCAATTTCAATTTCACTATTCATCTCAATTTCAATTTCTAATTATCTATCCTTTTCAAATCCATTTCACTACAAATTTCAAATTCTCTTTCATTTTAACTTTAATTTCACTTCTAAATGAAAAGAGACCTATTTTTCCACAATATCTCATATTACTAAAATATGGTCTTATTTATCTAAGGGGTTGCTTAATTAATAGAAATTTGATGTCCAAATTATCATCACAACCATAAAACTATCATATAACACTAATATATTCAATACGATAAATGTCATAATATTACTATGGATTATCCAACATATTCAAACAATCAATCAAACATCCATATCATCAATGTTGATTATCTAACATAACAATTAAGCATGATAATCAATATAATTCAAAAAGCGGTGAGAATTTCTCACCTTCATATCCACTCCGTCAAACTTTCGTAGGCTACGTGCTTTCGAACAGCATGCTTTTCCCGAATGACTTGAATTCTCGCCTTAGCTTATTTCTTTGTGAACGCTTTTGTTTTCCTTCCTTTTTTCTTTTTCTTTTCTTCTCTTTCTCTTTTTTTTCTTTCTTTTGTTTTTTTATATGGAGGAGAGGGAGTACAACCTTGGTGTGGAGTAGGGTGTGGCCTTGGGTTTAGGCGTGTAGGAGGGTGTAGGCTTGGGTTTTGGTGTATGGTGCTCGGCCTTGGGATGTAGATGCTCGGCTTGGCTAGTAGGGAGGGGGTACGGCTAAAGGTATGTGGGGAGGAGGTGGCACCGCTTGGGTATGTGAGGAGGATGGGGTGTGAGGCTCGGCTTTGGGGGTTTTGGAAGGGGTAGGTGGAAGTTAAGCTTGGTTTTGGTGATGTAAGGTGATGGTTTGGAGTATGAGGGTGATAGCTTGAAGATAGAAGGGAAATGGTGGAAGTAGAAAAGGTTTATGGAAATCTTGTGAAATGAAAGTGAAGTGGAAATGAAGAGATTTATGGTTGTATTTATAAGTGGAGTTTTTTAGTGGTAAATAACATTAATACCCTCTTCATTTTTTAAATATAAATTTACTTTTATATGAAAAAAGAGATTTGATATGTATTAATGGTGATGGTAAAAACATAAATGATTAGTAATCATTTCTTTCTTAGATTTTGTGTTTTAAAGGAAAGACTTTGTAGTGATTTGATTTGCATTAATGGTGGGTGTATGTGTCATTAATTCCTTAAATTAGCTTTATTTTCACTTTCCATTTGCTTCTTTTCTATGCATAAGTATGACACCTCATTAATGAGATGAGAAGTAAGGTAATGATGTTGTTTTATAAAAGCTTTAATTATTTTTAAATTTGTCAAATTATACTTTTACATCTTTTTATATTTATGTAGATATTTTCAAATGTAAACTCTTTTTGTTTTTAGTGCTAAATGTAGAATGTTTAAATAGTTTGTAAACTTATATTTATAAGTTAGAAAATGTATCAAGTTGCAACAACTTGTCGAAAACTTCTTTTGGTTGAAAACGGTGTTTTTGTCAACAAATTTTACAGTCAAAATTTGACGTTTTTATTAAGCTATATATTGAAGTAAACCAAACTTTAAAACGAACTTTTTACTTCTTGAAATAAATTAAAACAAGTCTCTTTATATTTAAAAATCATATTTAAATAATATCAAAATCTTAAAATTTACAGTGTATGTAAAACTGACAAAATACGACAAATTTTGGTTATTTTTTTAAAACGATTATTGGCATACTTATATATCTTTTATATACTTTTATTATCTTTATTAAATGTTTTAAATAAGATTTATCTTTTTAAATAAATATTTAAATCCATTTATTTAAGCCTTTATTTATTTTTAACAAAACTTAACTTTTGTCGATTTGTTCTAAAATTCAAATTTATACTTTTTAATTTATTAACTATATGAAAGATAATTATTATACATAACATATTTATTTAACATTTAAACTCCTTTTTAAATTTAAATCTAACGAAATCTCTCATTTTCGAAGTAGCAAAATTACGGATCGTTACATGCTCCCCTATTTAAAGGCATTTCATCCTCAAAATGAAATCAAAGATACAGGACTATAAAGGTCAACAATATATGTCAAAGAAAATACTGCCACTAAATACCGATCACAAAATACAATCATTGTTCCTAGTCCCAACCTGAGTGCATACTACACACTTGAGGTAAATACAAAGTCACAAGTCAACTATCTGTATTAGTCAACCCAAAATATCATAAAAAAAAGACTACATCCCATATCTTAGCGCGTACTACGTGCTTAAGATAATCACAACGACTATAATACAACAACCCAAAAATATTCCAAAGTGAAACACTACTCATCGGATGAACCCTCTAATGGTGCTTCCAAGTCTATCTCTTCTGGTTCCTCATCTTCCTCAACTGGCTCCTCCTCATCTATCTCTGGAGCTATGTCTCACCCTAACGGCCGCCACTGCTGGCCTCCTGGGATCCATGGGTCATGCTGCTCCATCACAATATCCTCCAACCAATATCCTTAGCTACCATCGGAATGGGAGATCCTATCTCCTGAATGGGCGTAACCATATCCCAAATAATCTGGTCACCATCCTCCGAATCGTCTTCCTCGTAAAAACTCGCATCGTAAATCCTGAGACTCTCGTCTCTATCTCCATGGGCTCTCCGATCAGTGGCTCGATCCTCCATGGGCTCCTCTTCCTCCTGTTCCTCATCCTCACTCAAGGGGTCTAACATCCAGTCATCTGCCTCATCATCTGCCTCTGCTCCTGCATCGATCTCTATGTCTATGGGCAACACGTCCTCATCATCTGGAATAACTATCAACTCCTCATCGTCGGAGATATCTATCGGGTGGTCAAATGATCCTGGTGCTATCCTCCAGGGTCCTCCTACTGGTATATCTTCCTCGTCACTCATGATCGGCGTATCAAAAACTTTCAAGTCTCCGTATTTAGCTAAGGCTTTCCTAAATCTCTGCCTAAGTGCTAGTCTTTCGGCCTTGGTTGGTTTCTATAATTTTATATATGAGAACTCAATATTAGTTATCATTTCGTATCCAAGATTCTATTTTTTAGCTTATTTTTATTTCATTTTATTAAGTGCTTCTTACTTAATTTTTTTTAAAGGGTTCTAGCAGAATTTGGATATTAACAAAACAGCAAAATGATAGTTTATATATTGACTCCAAAATACATTCATACTTAAGTGACTCCTAAGAAGTACACTCAAAAAGTTTTACAATAATCCTACCATTAAAATACTTAGATAAGGCTTACTTATACATGCTTGACGAACTTATACTTCCATTATCCCTTTCCCTTTTTCTGCAGCAGTTGATGGACGAGTAAGGGTAACAAAAGGCCTTGGCTGTTCTGCCTCCTTGAGCATTGGACAGTCTCTGGCAATATGTCCTATAATGTGGCAGTAATAACAACTCTTTGAGATATTTTTCTTAAAGGTTTTGACGTTTGCTCCTAATTTACAATCTTTGGCAAGGTGACCTTTTTGTCTACAATTAAAACAATGAACTTTGTTCTTCTTATGCCCTTTTCTCTTGGTTGGTGCTTCAGTAGTCGCTGTAGAACAGCATCTTCGAATTTTAGTATTGCTTATCATTTCCCTAAACGATGCATAGATGAAGCCTATCATGCTACACCGGAGCTCATCACATTTTCTTAACCAATCCTTAACTTCTATGATCTTTTTTGATCTCGAGAACATTCTTTGTCTTAAGAACTCGATCTCCCAACAAAGTGAAGCGAAGTTCAGTGGGTTTGGTCTTTCCTTAAAAAAATATTATTTCTCTACACATTATCATCAAATACCTTATAGTCAAATTGTGAAACTTAATTCACGAGGTATTTGTTCTTAGTGCTTTTAAATTTTCCCATTTATACTTATCAAATCATTTATCATTTCTTAAGGCTGAATTTCTAGGGTTATGAAAGTTCTAAATTATAGTTTTCAAACATTGATTTTTATAAGAATATCTTAAAGTCGAATTGTGCAATTCTAATCACAAGATATTCATATTTTAATTTCACTAAGCAAAATTACAATCAATCCTTAATTTTTAACCCAAAAGATAATAATATCCCTTTAACATTTATAATACAAACCCAAGGTAAAATTATTTTATTTGCCAATTTCTTTAAAACAAAATCATTTTGTTAAGATTAACAAATATGCGCTCATATATATATATATATATATATATATATATATAATACTCTCATAACTCATTCTAGGGTGTTACGAACCCTATCTCTAATGAGTTACTCATCCTAGGATATTACAAATCCTATCTCTGATGAGACTTTACCCATAACAGAGCCAAGGTTCTTGTTAACCTTCAGCTCTAATACCAATTGTAAAGTCCCGTTTTCCATACTCTTTCAATCGACAATAAACCACACATGTCCAACTCAAATTGCACGAAAAGACGGATCTTTAAGGGTAAAAAAAGAAAAGTAGACAGAACAGAATCTCACTCGAATGGAATAACATATAATATTGAACAAATATTTTTACAGCGGAAAACATTTAAATACATATATCAAAGGCTAACCTAAATTCAGCTTGGACAGTTATAAACATCTGCCCTTATAATTGCTGACAAACATTAAACAAAACACACTACGTACAACGGATAATAGAATATGTCCATACGTCGATGAATATCTCTAGATCTCCTCTAGAAACTCCAACCATCTTCGACTAAACCTGAAACTATTCGGATCTGACTCGAGTATTGAAAATACCCGGATTAAGCTCGATAAACCAGCGTGAGAAAAACTCAATAATTAATGACAGTGTCATATATCAGCCTTTGGATAAAATTCTTTGAAAATAAAGAGTATCTTATAAGACCACGCCCACACATAAACACGGACGGGTTTTTACCTTATGATAACTAAAACACTTTATATCAAAACATTTGATATTATTTCTAATGACATCTCTTTGAAAACATTAGCAAATAAACTTATTTATCTTAGCGGAAATTGTTACCATTATTAAATTCCAACATACTAGGATCTACAAACAAAACCTTAGATTCTTATTGGAGAACAGATTTCCATACAAATAACCAGGTAAAGGATCTACCTTCCGAAATGGGTACACCTCTAGATGGATGCCTCGAGAAACCATCACACAGCTTCTCTACCAACACAAGACCGACACACCTCTTTAACTAGATGGAACCGAATATGTCATCCCCCGGTCGTTACTGACCTTTATCCAAGGGCCCTCATAGCATACACCACATTAATTTATATCCCGACGTCATAGAGGGAAGAAATATATCTAGAAGGGGGTGATCATACCCTAATTGGGAATGACCCACTTAGCCTTGCTGCATCTAATCCTGTTTCGGACATTTTCGGTTGATGAGGCTTGGGGCAACGATTACCTTTTTACAAAGCACATATCACATCTTTGAATGCCACATTGCCATTTTCGTTAACTACTAACTGCCTTCCACAAAAATACAACCCTTGATCTCGTATGTCTCAAGGAGAGTGTTAAGCTAAGAGAAGTTGTCTACTCCGCCACCACTGATGTACGTTTGTAAAACCAATGTACGTAATCGTTAGAAATGCAATGTCAGACAACCGTCCATACAGGTTGTCTTGGAATAGGACAAACCGAAGGCACTCTCCTACTACCACTAGTAGCGAGTAGTCCTTGCAATCCGAAAAATCTCCATCACGAGGAGACCACTGCTATAAATAAATCTATAATGGGAGCTACCCAGAGCATGTTCAACAAGCAGTCTTCACGCTATGAAGATCCACGGTCTTCAATAATCATCATCTTCAACATGTCCTCACGTTCGAATGTACACATTGGTTCAAAGTGGTTTTCGGATAGGAATTACTCAAATCTGACTCCGGTTCCTTCGAAATCCAATTTTCGATAAAAGTGAATATGAGTATACAGGATTTATTAAGTCTCTTTTCACTTTAATTTTTTTCAAATGATTTTGAAATCTCTTTCTTTTGACTTAGAGTAATTTCTAAGAACTTCATTCTTTTTCTTTAGAAAATATCTCAAATTCCCTTACTTAATTCTTGATCCAAATTTCTTAACTTTTTATTCAGGTCAAAAACAATGTTATTTAAGACATCGTTTACGATAAAGCCTAAATCAATCTTAACAAACATTTTGAAGTAAATAGGATCATAGAAATCATTCATTTTTGGAGATTGCTTAACTTTTGGATAATACCAATCTTCTTTTATTTTGAAAAACTTAATAGAATCTTTTTATTTAAGAGTATCCGGGCTTTCCCTTCGATCTGTTCCACCCCAGCCTAAGAAAAGAAAACATAGGCCAAGTAAGTTCAGGGCACTGGTTGATCCATCCCAAACCTTAGTTAAACATCTTATTTTCTCTTCCCAGATCTCACAGGCGGGACAAATGTACTAGTCGTTTCCGCATACTCGGATTTTCAACTTTATTTTGGAACTGTTTATAAGTATTAAAAATTATCTTTCAAAAACACTTAATCATCCTTTTCAAAACATTCACAATTTATTCTGAGAAACGTCGTTATATTTAAACTCATATTCGAAAAGTTATAGAATTCACAGCAGAAAAGTGCTATGGAAAGTGCTAAATAAGCACAATTTTTAAACATTCGACAATTCATATTTTCCAATCCAAATATCTTTTAAATCATTTAAATAGATTTATCAAATTTATTTCATATTTTTCCATAATTAAAAACGTTCATTTAAACAATTTTTTTGTTAAGGTCACTTAACTGCACTAGCGCGATTTTTTTGAAAAATTGATTTGGACTTATTTCAAAATCTACTCGATGAAACTTTGATTTTCTTTCTTCGTTTAGAAGATATGGATATCATAGTCCGGTATTTTCTTATCTCAAAGAATTCCGAGCCATATTCCACTCTATACAGTCATTTGAACTTTTCGACGCGAAATCGCGAACTACCATTGCGGACGCGTCTAGTTTTAACTTATTTTTAAATACTTGAAATAATCTATTCAAATTGGATTTCAACACTTATAAAATCATTACAAATCATTTTAAATCAATATTTTCACTTTTTAAAGCATTTAAAATATATTTTCACTATTACCATATTATAATATTAGTATATTCCCATTATTTTAATATTAAATTTTAAATTTCAATTTCAACTCAATTTCAATTCTAATCTCAAATTAAACACATTTAAAACTTAGATTTCAAATCTAATTTCAATTTAAACTTCAATTCAGTCTCAAACTAAACTTCACTTTTTCAAAATCGATTTCGATTTCAATTTCAATTTCACTATTCATCTCAACTTCAATTTCCAATTATCCATCCTTTTCAAATCCGTTTCACTTCAAGTTTCAAATTATCTTCCATTTTAACTTTAATTTCACTTCTAAATGAAAAGAGACTTATTTTTCCGCAATATCTCATATTACTAAAATATGGTCTTATTTATCAAAGAGATTACTTAATTAATAGAAATTTGATGTCCAAATTATCATCACAACCATACAACTACAATATAACACTAACATATTCAATACGGTAAATATCATAACATTACTATGGATTATCCAACATATTCAAACAATCAAACATCCATATCATCAAATGGTGATTATCTAACATAACAATTAAGCATGATAATCAATATAATTCAAAAAGAGATGAGAATTTCTCACCATCATATCCACTCCGTCAAATTTTTTCGTAGGCTACCTGCTTTCGAACAACGCGCTTTTTTCGAATGACTTGAATTCTCGCCTTAGCTTATTTCTTTGCGAATGCTTTTGTTTTCCTTCCTTTTTTTATTTTTCTTTTCTTCTCTTTCTTTTTTTTTTCTTTTGTTTTTCTTATATGGAGGAGTGGGAGTACGACCTTGGTGTGGAGGAGGGTGTGTCCTTGGTTTAGGCGTGTAGGAGGGTGTAGGCTCGGGTTTTGGTGTGTGGTGCTTGGCCTTGGGCTGTAGGGGCTCGGCTTGGCTAGTAGGGAGGGGGTACGGCCGAAGGTAGGCGGGGAGGAGGTGGCACGGCTTGGGTATGTGAGGAGGAGGGGGTGTGAGACTCGGCTTTGGGGGTTTTTGGAAGGGGTTGGTAGAAGTTTAGCTTGGTTTTAGTGATGTAAGGTGATGGTTTAGAGTATGGAGGTGATAGCTTGAAGATAGAAGGAAAATGGTGGAAGTAGAGAAGGTTTTTGAAAATTTCGTGAAATGAAAGTGAAGTGGAAATGAAGAGATTTGTGGTTGTATTTATAAGTGGAGATTTTTAGTGGTAAATGACATTAATACCCTCTTCATTTTTGAATTTAAATATAAATTTACTTTTATGTGAAAGGAGAGATTTGATATGTATTAATGATGATGGTAAAAATAGAAATGGTTACTTATCATTTCTTTCTTAGATTTTGTGTTTTAAAGGGAAGACTTTTGTAGTGATTTGATTTGCATTAATGATGGGCGTACTGTGTCATTAATTCCTTAAATTAGCCTTCTTTTCACTTTCCATTTGCTCCTTTTCTATGCATAAGTACAACATCTCATTAATGAGATGAGAAGTAAGGTAATGATGTTGTTTTATAAAAGCTTTAATTATTTTTAAATTTGTCAAATCATACTTTTACATCTTTTTATATTTATGTAGATATTTTCAAATGTAAACTCTTTTTGTTTTTAGTGCTAAATGTCGAATGTTTAAATAGTTTGTAAACTTGTATTTATAAGTTAGAAAATGTATCAAGTTGCAACAACTCGTCGATAACTTTTTTTGGTTGAAAACGGTGTTTTTGTCGACAAATTTTACAGTCAAAATTTGACGTTTTTATTAAGCTATATATTGAAGTAAACCAAACTTTAAAATGAACTTTTTACTTCTTAAATTAAAACAAGTCTCTTTTATTTAAAAATCATATTTAAATAATATCAAAATCTCAAATTTACAGTGTATGCAAAATTGACAAAATACGACAAATTTTGGTTATTTTTGTAAAACGATTATTAACATACTTCTAAATCTTTTGGTATACTTTTATTATCTTTATTAGATATTTTATATAAGATTTATCTTTTTAAATAAATATTTAAATCCATTTATTTAAGCCTTTATTTATTTTTAACAAAACTTAACTTTTGTCGATTTGTTCTAAAATCCAAATTTATACTTTTTAATTTATTAACTATAAGAATAGATAATTATTTATTATATATAACATATTTATTCAAGTTAAACTCCTTTTTAAATTTAAATCTAATGAAATTTCTCATTTTTGAAGTTGCAAAATTACGGATCGTTACATGTAGGCAACACGGCACAACGAGGCAATGCCAGGGTAGATATACCAATTATGCATCCGGACTGGTTGTGACGCATAGCGTGCAGCTACCGCCCACCTCGAGACATATCCTAAAAAAAATCAAAGGACCCCAATCAATTACAAAGTAATAGAATGGCATCGATAGAGTGTGTCCGATAAGAGGGGCTACCTCACTGGCCCGTAAGCGCTCCTATTTTAGCCACCTTATGTCAACTCATAGGAGCCAGGTCCATGCATATACCTCAAAGGAACGTTGCCACCATCCTACTTCATTCTGGAATCTCCACCGCGTACACGGTTGTTAAAGTGGTTTTCGGTATCGACAGAGGGTATGCCCATATCCGATCTCGGTCTCTTTAACAACCAACCATTATTATAACGCCGTGGTCATTTCAAAATAATTTATAATTTAAACGGAAATATCATTGCCATTTCAAAACCATATAAATATGATATCATTTCCATTTCAAACTAAATCAATACGATATCATTTTTATTTCAAATATCTCCTTTTATAAAATCAAAGTACTTTCAAAGTTATATACTTCGAAACCCAACATTTGAAATTATAACACTTTCAAATCATAGTACTTTGAAACTCGTAACTTTGAAACATAACTTCCACCACTTAAATGGTTTAAATAATAAAATATTTTATATGATAAATAGCTTCTTCAATTTCACAACTCAATTCCAAAACAACTCGAATTCCAAAATTTTAGATTTAACCAAATCTCAAATCATAAATTCCAATTCAATTCAGTTTTCAAATAAACTATTCCAAATTATATCGATTTCAAAACAGATTTGATCCACAGAATAAACCATTTCAAATCCAATATATTTCAAACTTTAAGCATTCAACAATTTCAAAACTAAGTTTGGTAATTTCATATATATATATATATATATATATATGTATATATATCAAATTCAATTTTCTATTATATAGTTTTGAAATATTTTACTTAATAATTCCACTGTCATTTAAATAAAACCCAAATTACAACTAACTAAATGTTTCCTTCAATTTACTTATGCTTGAAATATTCATTTAATTCACCTTATACCAAAAATCAGGTTATAAAAAATCATACCTTTTAAATTTACAAATTTAATAAATTTGACATCAAATTTATTTGGGTCTTATTCTTAAATAAATTCAATTTCAAATAAATCTCAAATTTATCTTCCAGCCTTAATTTATTTAAATCGTTATAAACTCTATATTAAAATATAATTTAAATACTTAGCCATATTATCTTTCAATAAAAAAATCAAACTTATTATTAAGCTTATTCTATATTAAATCAAATTATATATAGCTTAAAATCAAGGATAAATAATATTTATATAATATTATTTATATAATATCTAAAATCAATATTTATCTAAAACCATATATTTCTTTACAAAACCATAGAAATCATTTCGAAATATTTTTATATATAGACCACGGTGTCTGTATATAATTTTCTATCCTATGGTTAAGTGATACAGATATTTATCTTTTCAATTCGTAATTTAAAATATAAATACAGTTATATATCATTTCAAACCACAATCCCGAATGAAATAAAAGTCCATAACAACTTGCAATTTATAGCAATATAAAACACAACATCCATCGTCCAATATCAATCATTAACATTTATCACAATCATCAACCGATTCAATCTATAACATCAATATAGAACAGATAATAAATAACAGGTATTTACTGGCAGCTTATATTCAATAATAAATTAAATAACTATTTTATCCAAATAAATTCAAATAAACTGAGATGATGATTAAAAATATGCCAAACAGTCATAAACAAATTTCTAATCACATCATAAACCAATTTAACAAATATAAGAAATTTTAGAAGCTGTGAGTGGGTTAAATCACTCACCTTTTGAATTTAATTTGAATTTAAATCCAATTTAAACTCAAAATTTGAGCAATCTCATAAATCATCCAAACTAGCTTCAAAATGTTCAAGATTTCAATACGATCCTAGTGGAGAAAACCGCACGTGAATTTAATCTCGTATGCGAAAGTTATACAAATTAGAACGATCATATGATTTAAATATAAAAATAAACAAGATAACTAAAATAACAAACCCATAACCCAATACACGTCAGCACGTGGATTCATCTCCTTCAACAGCACGTTCGAATCGAACCCAACCATTCGAACGTTGACCTGACTTTGACTACGCAAGGCTCTCGCCTATGACCGTCTGGAACCCGCCGAACACAACCTTCCACCTTCCCACGAGGAGCCGCACCCTGCCTACCGCTGATATCGCCTCCGGTCGTTAATTTACCATGCCGCCGTATGGATTTCGAAACCCTAATCGACGATTCGCTGACGATCTATCCGTCTACTCCTCTGATGAACCACACCGATCGACTATTCTCGGTCCCCTCTTCATAACTCTTCAAACGATTCGATGATCGGTCACAGTTCATTGCGACGCGATAAACGGCCAAAATTTGATCTTAAATTTCTAACTAAACAGTGATTCAAATCGGAAAATGAACTACAGATCTGAGATGCGCTCGTCGAGAGATCCTATCGATATATAATTCGATATAGTTTGAGAAGTTTGAATTTTTGATTTGATTTGGAATTGCAATTGGATTTGGAATTGAGAATTTGTCTGCCATTGAGAAAGAGGAACAATAAAAAGAATTGTACGTACAGACAAATGAGAATAAGGAGTGGCTAGGGTTTATAACGAGATATTTATAGGTAGGTTAGAAAACAGAAATAATGAATCAGATTTGATTTGGATTGGAACGATAACGACCCAAAAAGCCCGTTCCGACTCCGGAACGAAAATGGGTCAACCCATATGTCGAAATAGATGTTTTCAAATATTTTAAAATCAATGGAATATGTTTCAGGTCCTAATTCCATTGTATGAAGAAGTTATGGTAAAATCAACTTATTTCAAATTGATTTCAATTGATTTCAATTTAATTGATTTCTGGACGTTTCGAGTCCGTACGATCAAACGACAAGTCCGATCATTACAAAACTTGAAATCCTATAATAATTCACCGTTACGGATCCGATGAAACTAGTTTCGTCGGAATCCGAGTCAGTTGCCAAAATGTCTATTTTCTAATTAATTAAATAAATAAATATTAGATCAATTAAATCAAAATTTTCAAATTCCAATTCCATAATTCACAAATCTTATCATTTTTGATTTC